>CM074515.1:14636708-17316708 GCA_037379345.1 Perna viridis
CACAACTTGGACACTATGAAAACTTTTGAATAGCTCTTCAAACTGAAGAACAGTTGTCTTTATTTTTCTCTATTCCATACAGTCTTGATATAAGTGTTTTTACCCCCTATTTTCTGTAAATAGAAATGATGACCATGTTTTTAATGGATAAAAAATTTTAAACTCAATTTTGGTACAGGATACTCTAAGTGGTGGTGCATTGATCATCCAGAATATCAAGTTATCGGTTGTTTAGGGAGCTTTGACTCGATGATTGATTTCAAGATATTAAGATTGATTCTTTTATGTCTTAAAAATATGAAGATTTTGTATTTATCTTTCTTTTTGAAGTCATCTTTTCTCTTAACTGACTGGACTATTTATATTTCTGTTGACAGACAATTTGTTTTATTTTTAACCATAACATTGGACAATTCTATTTGTTGTCTGTTAACCAAGGAAGGACAGACCACAAGTCAACACATGGCTATATTCATGATATTTCACACATTTACATACATCTAAGATACTGCATAATAATATCCAAACCAGTTAATGGAGGCATTCTGGCAATATGGTATAAAAGGGTCAACCTAATCAAACTCCAAAACACCGATCATCGGTCGATGTTGATACAATTATCATCAATCTGGAAATTTTGATTGATTCCTAACACTAACTCTCTGTAACATTCATGCCAACTTTAAGTACATGTAGTTTCAGAAAAGGTATTTGAAGAAAAGTTTACAGATACCGACTGAATACGGACTGATGCCTAGTGATGGCAATAGCTCACCTGGCCCTTTGGATTAAATGACACTTCCAAACATTTAAGAATCAGATATACACAATTACCTTTAGAAACTTGGTGTCTTGATAATCGACTCCTTATCACTTGTTCTCCTATGTTCACCCCTCCAAGAACTTGTAATACAACTCTGACAATGTGAGAAGCATATGTATCAGTCTTTACGGAATCAAAGTTCTCCTTTAGATAATTAGTTAAATCTAAAAAGCAACTAAATATGGTAGCATCATCAGAATCGTCCTCACTGTCATCAAAATTCTTTAAACAACGAGGAACTTGGCTGATCAATTTTTGTAACACATGACTTGCAAATCTGTCTGACAGCAGAATGCTCCAATCCAGACTAAACGTTTTAAATAACAGTAAAACATTTCTATCACTAGCATCTTGCACAAGCTTTTCCAATACTCTACTTGTACTTGCTAACCTACAAACTCTTGGTCCATCTTCCTCTAACTGACTGAATACATTATCAAGAAATAATTCTGAAAAAAAAAATACAAAAGTTAGCATGGTGTAAAGAGTTTGCAGATAACCTAACTTATGATTAGAAATTTTTGAAAAGAATGCAAATAACATGCATATAGGTTGGCTCATGAATTTCTGACTGGAACAGGAGAAAATTCCAACCAGTCTTGGATAAAAAGTATGCAAGTACAATCTGCTCTAGAAAATCAGCAAGGGAAGAAATTAATGGTCGCCCATGGAATCCAGAAAATCTTGGGAGATCATTTTTTAAATGTGGTAGCTCAGGAGACAATCACTGAGAGGTATTGCAAACAGTTACCCTGCAGAAACATGTCATTCGATAAGATCACTGGCTACTTCAAAATTAAGCATGGTCTACATAATAGTGATCAGGATAAGAATTTTGAAAATGGGCCATTTTTTTTTATGATTTTAAGAATTTTAAAAACATTTGCTTTTAATGGGACATTTTATATCTGGAATGTGATATATGGTGCATGGCCCCCTCAAATCCATATCACAGTACATACCCTGAAAAACTTTCATTGCCATCTTCTTTGGAAGTGATTTGTTAAGCCTTATGGGTGAAAAACATGACAGATGTGGAATTGAGGAAAGCACCCACAACACATTGCTATTCTATACTTGAACCAGGAATAAATCGCTACATAAAGTGTGAAACCTGTTAGTGTTGTCAAGAATGTTATCAAACCCATAGTTATAAATTATTATCACACCTTTTCTAAATCTTGAAAATCTAAAAGTTCGTCGGGTGTAGCTCATAACCAATTTGGAAATCAGAAATTCCACTTCAAATCAAATAAGTTCTGAGGTAGACCTACACTAATTGGATCCTTACTCAAGCAACACAAGAGGTTGTAAGGTAAGCTACATATACATAATCTGCCACGGCAGAATGGAAATGGAATTCTTATCTCCAAAAAATAGGGAACAATATCTGTAATGTTCTTCCAAGTGGGAACCTGGAATTTTTTGTTAAGTGAGAAGAAAAAAGAAACTACAACAAGGAAATTTTTTTTCTGCAGCAGCTGGAGGTAACATTAGTATTTTTCTGTCCATGGCTGTTTATAAAATTGTTTTAAATACTTTTGGTTTGGATTTGAAGAAAGTTCTGAGTCTTGGTACACTCAGCTTGTCAAGATTTCAAACGTTTGACCTGAAAAAAGGTTTTATCAGCTCAAGCTTACCAAGACTAGTCTAAGATTAGATTGCGAAATGAAGTTCTGAAAAATTCTAACTTGGATAGGTTGAATGGTCCTAAATCTTCATTCTGAAGAGAAAGACCTGCTTCATTAGAACAGTGTTTGTACCTGGCAAGCATTTAAAGTTGGGAGAAAGCATCCTAAGCTACATGTAACTAATACTGTGCATGTGCATGCTTTTGGCAATTTCAAATGCACTTTCAGTGCAATATGTAATAGTGTGATACATGCAGTTTACCTGTACTTTTAGCCAAAAAGTCTGACTGGGCTATATGTAGGTGATATCCAAGTCTTACTTTATTAGCCCAACTGGCTACTGACCTAAAATTTTTTTACCCCTGATAAGACACTGTCACAAAGCATCCTAGTACATATGCAGTATAAAGCACCCATTTTAATTATGCTTACTTTCTTCAGAAAATATACTTCAAATACAGTAAATATTTCCACTTTTAAATAAAATATGACAATTTCCAAACTTTCTAATTTTACAATGGATGAAAAATAAAACATTAGAGAGTTCTGTGTTCTAGGATTCCTATTTCCCCGTTACCCGTGGCAAGTGAATTTTGGGTCAGGGAAAGTTAGGTGCTTAGTTGAAAACTTCATATGCTGTAAGGATTTGTTTTGCTAGGAAAGCAGTCAATGACTGGGGGAAAGTTGATTTTATAAGGATTTTTCCCGAGGAAACCTCAATTTCTGGAAAATCCTAGAACACTGAAGTTAGTCCCCCAAACCCGTGGTTAACCCTAATTACAGGTGTTGTTCCCAACCTGTTTTAAGTGATTTCAGGTTGATCTGTCCCCAAGTGGATCAATCTCCTTTTTAAAATTTGATCCGTCCCCAATCAACAACTCTTGCATTATGCATTAGAAATTCTTACAATTAAAATATTAAACATAAATATTGAAAATAAATTATCTATCCTTTTCTATATGTCTTTCTTAAATTTTACAAGATTTTATGATCATAATTCATAAAATATTATTAGTATTAGATATTATGGAGTTAAATTTAGAGTAATTACAAATTATTATAACATTACAAAATAAAAGGTAATTAGTAAATTTAAGTTATTTTCTATCATTAAAGGGTTATTTTCTGTTTACTAATTTTTAATCAAGATTTTCCTCAATGTATACATGTAAATGAAACAGCATGCAAACCATGGTTTTGTCTCTGAATATATATACAAAACCTTATAGTTTATTATCATTCTTATTTAAGAATTTAGATTCCTACTTAAAGTGTGTGATCAGGGGCTGCTCTGACCTCCAAAATTCTGTCGCCAGAAAAATCACCAGCTGCCATTACTTGTCGACAAATTTTCAGAAATTAGAGCCAAAGGGTGCCAAAAAAACCTTGTTCTTTTTAAAAAAAAAATGACAGTATTAAAAAAACTTATACTTCTAAAAAAAAAATGACAGTATTAAGTCAACTGATGAATTGTCTTTGTCAATTCATCAAAATAACCTCTCCATTCATGACATACATGTACTCAAGATTCACTCTTGATGCATGTATAAAGCAGGTTTTTAGCTCTAGTCTGTCACTTTCATATTCATAAAATAATAAAGTACTACTCCAGAAAAAGGTATTTTACTTCCATAAAAGACTTTATATTACTATTACTGTTCTCATATAGTCCCTGATTTTAAAACAGGTTCACCTTCGTCCTTTATAGTCACTGATGACTGTAGTCTTAAATAAAATTGTCAATAAAGAACAAATTTTGGTATATAACACTGAATGTTATGCACATAAATTTATACAATGTACATGTAATTATTAGAGGGGACAAATCAACTTGAGGACAGCAAAACCTGTTGACGGATCAGCTGAGGATGGAACGACTTGAGGAGGGATAAACTTTGGGGTGGATCGACCTGCTACCTTTAAAGACTAGAATGTATACTAAAGTATAAGAGAGGTGAAATCACCTTTGTCAGAATCGTTAGTAAAGCCTTCGTTTAAAGTTTCTGTGACTCTTTTGTAGTAGTTAATTGTATTTTCGTCCACCCTGTCCTTCTTTTGTGACTGCTTATCAGTGTTTCCTTCTTTATTGCGTCTATGTTTACCCATATTTTAATTTTCTTCACTTTTCACATGGCAAAAAATAAACCGGAAGTGTACCAGATAAGAATAAATTCAGGATCGGATACGGGAAAAGTATGGACGATCCGTACAATTTTTGTTCTTATAAAAATGAATAAATTTGTACGAGATGTTCTTGGTGAAAGGGAGCTTGCAAAAAATTAATTTAACTGCTTATTTGCCCTTTACAATTATTTAGATAAAATGACAGGAACAGAAATGAAATGGGAGAGTAAACAAGGGAACCAAAATTCAAGGTAATCAAAAGAATGTAATCCAGGGACAAAGACCAGACACGGAAAACAGACTCGCACAACAAATTACATAAAATAACCAAAATAATGCATATGAGGTAACAAAAGTAAATGAGTAAATGAGCAACTTGGACTTTTAGGTTTTTTTTCAAATAATAATGAAAAGGGTTTGGTGACCCCCTTTTTTGGTGCGAAAAAATGTCAGATATAAGTATTTTTCATACAAATTTTAAATAAAAGATATGTAACCTATAAAAATCTTGTAAACACATCAACATTCATGCTCAATTATCTGGAAATAAAGTTTTTAAATCAAAATTTCAAAGCATGCTTATCAAACATCTCCATTAAGAAAAAATCAAGGGATAAAAATATATTGGTTATACAAGTAATGATGTATGATCTACCTTATTAAATCTAATATATTTCCATGGACATCTCAAACAATCACATATTAACAGAAATACTTGTGCTTCTCAATGGTAATAATTGTTCCTATTAGTTATAACTGCATTGTAATACATATTTTTGACAAATTGTTTTTCTTCCGTAATTAATTTTTTTTTTGTGTGTATTTGTATGAATAAGATTAGTTTCATCAATATATGAATCCTATATATTTTTTCAGTTATATTTTTTTTGGAATTATTATGCATACTAAAACGTAAGACTGATGATGTTGGCAAAGCAAGATATGCTTTATGTGGGAGTTAATGTTCCTAGTATTTCAGGTTTTGGTGTGTTATCTTTTCTTTTTAGTTTTATAAGTACATGTAATTGTATATTACTCTATATTGTGCATGCAAATTGTCTCCCTTTCCTGTTTTCACATTATGGCCATATACATGAATTTTGATGCTGCTGATTTGACTTATTTGGATGCTTTGATATTTTTTTTGCAACATCAAAATTTCTATAAAGTTACTAAAAAAACATAAACTCATAGAATACAGATGTCAAAAACTTCAATTAATTCAAACATAAAGTACATACACACTGAACAGACAGTCACATACTCTAACAAGCTTAAGCTTAATACTTAATTTCAAACATTTCCATGAACTTGATGAATAATGTCTAAGTTATATCTCCTAATATCAGTACCATCCACAAAAAGTCAGGAAATACATGGATTAACACATATCAGACAAAAAGATAAATCCTGTGAAAAATGGTAAAATATAACCTATTTTTTAGTGGAGTCCGAGTTGCTCATTTGCTTTTGTTAGTTTGTATGATTTTAGTTACTTTATGTTCTTTGTTGTGTATGTCTGTTTTCCATGTCTGGTCTTTGTCCCTGGATTACATTCTTTGATTACCGCTATAACCTTGGTTCCCTTGATTACTCTTTATGATATTGCAAGAACAACCATCATTTATGAAAAAGAATTCCATTTCTCTTGCCAGCATTTTTTTTGTGTATACCTGCATGTTACTGAGAAACAACACACAAAAACAATACATATTGTACAACCAATCACACTGAACCTTTGTAAGAAATTTAAATTAATTCCAAAAACATTCTATTGGCCAGACATACCAGTATGTATAGATGGGGAGTAGTAGAAATCATTGTCCAAAACAGCTAATGGTACGGGCATAAATACAAAAGGACATTCCTTTTTTTTTCATCATGCAGTCTTTATTTTTTATCATATTTTCAATTCTTTATTTGCATTTGTATCTGTTTAATAACACATTGTTATAAACCAACAATAACAAAAGTATTTAAATAACAAAAGAAAACAAACAACTAACTCTTGTGACAAAAGTCTGTTAAACCAAAGACAACCTAAGAATGACTTCATGGTATTATTAAAAAATCACATTATAAATGGTTCAATATTGAAGCCTGAGTTTATTTTGAATCTTCATCATAGCCATTGGTAACACTGATATCTAGGTAGAGATCTCCAAGCATTTCTATAGTTAGCTCCTGTATAGAGTCAACTTGATTTGGTGGACAGTACTCATCACCAATACTTGACCTGAAATTAAGGAATATTAAAAATTTCATTTGTTCAGTTTTAGCTGTTTAAAAAATATAACCACCAAGAGCAACCTCAATCATAAAAATAAATATGTATAGTAATTATTCAAATCTTCATCAAATTCTATGACTTGATGAGAGAAAATGTATCAGTGATTGATTTCACAAAAAAAATTTAGTGTAGAATGCAATTTCTGGCAGTATAAAAGGAGAATATATTCTTGTGTAAGTGACAATAGATATACTTGCAACTTTTTGTGAAACTTACTATTGATTATAAAATAAAGAGCCTGTTGAGTGCAGCATGATATAACCACAGCATGTTAAATTCAGTTCACTTGGGGCAAGTGTGGACACAGTACAAGTTATTGACAGAATTAAGTCATTATGGACACAATATAGCACAAAATTAAAAATTAAACTGATGGCGAAAAAAGTTCTGCTTTAAGGGTTCTAATCAAAGACTTTTTGCATTTGATCCTTACAGCTAAACAAACTTCAAAGATATGATTCTGATTGAAAAACACGAACAGTTATTTTCAAGAGGAATCAAACAAAAAGAATCCAAAATCGAACAAAAATGTTGATTTTTTTGGCATGGGCCTCTATGGCCCCTTATAACTAAAAAATAGTCATTTTGTACTTCTTTCATACAAAAAGGATAAAAATAAGTCCTGTAAAACTTTTAAAACAGAATTTCAAAACTGACACCTGAATCACCAAAATCATATTAACAATAAACTTTTCCCATCAATTCTAATGATAAAACCAATTCTCTGCCATTCCCTAGAAACAAGGTGTTAAAATTACAAAAAGATCTGATGAGTTTTACTCTAGATATCATAAAAAATTAAAGTTAATGAGTAACAACAGGGTGTCACAATTATATTTCTTTTGCAGTCATATAAAATGTGAATTATTTGTTGATAATGGAATTAAAACCTTTCTTTTGAATGAAAAAGAAAAAAATTAAATCTATATCATTACCTTGCCATAGTAATAATCACAGGTTTATGGAAATAGCTCAAAGTCTCTTGAACTGCTGAAATTAACTGAGTTATCGCCCCTGATGAACTAACATGGTGGGGCAACTCTGTATCATCACATGTGCATCCTGCCTCATGGAGGAGTAAAAAATCTGGTTCTTTTTCTGTTTTCAATACATGGTCTCTAAGTCTGATTATTAAATCTTTTCTGAAAATTCAACAGAACAATCTCATTACATTGATCTATTATTTTGGAGAGTACATGTAACAGGTATCTGTGAACTAAAGATCAACATAATACAATTAAAAGTCCACACTGAAATATTTTGGATAAAATGAAAATTATATACTATTGATTTCTTAAACTACTCTTGGTTCAAGAAAGTATTTTTGAATGTAAGTAAAATTTCCAATAATACCAGAGATTTAAAAATTGACAACAGTAAAGGACAATTCATTATCACAAAATATGGTGTAGCGATCAATTATATGATATTCTAGAATGCAATGGATGCTGTATTTGACAATTTGCAAGAAAAATATTTGGCAAAAATCTGTAAGCTGAACCAATGTTTCAAAAAATTCAAAACACAGTTGTTTCATGCCTATTGGAGTCAATGTCTTTTCTTTTAAGCTAAAACTGTATATTGTCCCATAGATAAAGCTGACAAAAGAACTATTGCTTTAAGTACTAATCTCAAGCGGTAGTTCTTTAATCATCCCTAGTCAATAGTTCTGACTGATTTGTCAACACACAAAAAACCTGTATAACCACAAAACTTCTAACTTTGGATGGTCTATATTAGCACCACTGTCTTCCTGTAGGCTGTTGAATATCTGTTTCAGATCAGATAACTGTTTATCTCTAGATTCATTACAAATCTGAATAGCTTTGTCTGTTTCATCTAAAGGTTTCTCAAACCAATAAAGTTCCTTAATAACTCCATACATCTCATCAGAATACACAAGTCTAAATGGATTCTGTGTTGAAAAGAAATCAAGATCTATATCCAGTATAAACTGTTTTTCTTTGAATTTTTCATATAATGCCTGTATTGTTCCTATCAAACCACCTGAGAGTTTAGTATCCAAAAAGCAACAATTTTTACCATCCATGTTTTCTTCAGTGCAAATTCTCTTAGAGGAAATTTCTTGACAGACAGTATCTGTGTCTTTTTCAGATAATGAGTTAATACAAGATGTCTTTTCTGTTTCCCAGTTATCAGGTTTCACAGTAATGACAGTCAATGTCATTTCTTTTTTGTTTTCTAGATGTTCTTCTGGGCAATACAGTGCTTCGCTGACATAATAATTCTCCTTACAAGTTGTTCTGAAAATATACCAACAAGTACTGTCTCAAACACAAGCATTTATTACATTAGAGTAAAAGACCATCTGTTTCCTGGTATCAATTCATGGCTTATTGTATTACAGCTGTTTCATAGAGCTTTCAATTAAAGGATGTATATGATCATAATTCCCTTCAAAGGAACATTTACTATTTGTAGGGAATTAGAATTTTCGTAAGACCCAGGTAAACTAGATATCATTGAAATGGAATCTGTCACTGTGCACAACACATTCAAAACTCATCACAACTGAGACACAAAACAGTTATGGAAAAAAATCAATAATTTAACCTTAAGGTTAAAGTTCAGTGCCAAAAGTTCATCAACCATGGTTACGCAGCACATTGCCTTGAGTTGATTTACCCTCATGGCAAATATCAAATGCCTACATCAAAAGACAAAAAAGTTACAATCCGAACACAGATCTATTTTGCAAAATCATTTAATTTGACCTTTAGGTCAAAGTTCTAGTCCAAAGGTCATCAAATAATCTTGAGCTGATCTACCTTCATCCCAAATATCAAAGGCCTATACCAAGATGGAACAAAGTTACAGACTGAATAAGATTAGTTAGTAACATGATAAACAGATGGACAGATGGACACACTGATTACTATGGGACATTCACCACATAGTGGCAGTAATAATGTAAGTTATATGCATCTAAAGGATACTGTAACTTTACTATACATAAATCTATGATTTTTGTTTTCTGTAAACTACTTCAATTTTAACTTCTGAGAGAAAGAAAATATGGGAATAAAATGAACAGTCTATTACGTTTACAAGTCAACTTTCCAATAAATTTGGTATAAATTCTTCTTTTTACCTTATGCATCCATTTGATTTACATTTGCCTACAGAGAAATTAATTTCTTTGTCCTGTATCTGTTCACACCAAGGAGGTTTCAGCCATATTACATGACTAATATGTCCAGCATACACCAAAGGTATAATCCAATTCTCTATGCTTATTGTCCTATAAAAATACAATGAGCTTTTATAGAACATTTTATTTTTGTCAGATGTTATTAAATATTTGGCAAACACATTTCTAATATCATACGAATTCTGAAACCATTTACTAAAAAAAAAATCATAATAAAATAAATAAGTTTACCATTACACCTTAAGCAAAATTTCAACCTAATATTACCATATTTATTGTAGGAATACTCTGGTAAAAGGGATATCTCCGGTAATTGTATAAACAAAAATAGAAACCATATGCTTTTGGTATATTTTTATCTTGACATGTGTTCAATCTGATATTTAAAGCAGGTCATCACATCTCATGCTTAAAATAGTTCAAAAGCACATGGTTTTTGTTTTTATTTTTATTCAAATGGCTATTACTTTTACCTGGTTACTACTAAAAAAGATATGGACATCTTAATTAAAATTTTTGCATTAGGGTTAATGGGATACTAATTTATTTTCAGATGAATGTTTTAGGTAAATGCTTCAAGAAAATGAAATTGAAAATGTGTCATCCATTATTTTTTCTTATTCTGTCAAAAATCTGATTTTTAAAGAATTATTTTTTCATAATCCTTTAAAAATCAAATGGACTACATTTAAACCCAAAGAAAAAGTGGTTTTCTATACAATCCACAAATTAAATTACAAAAGTTTATAAAATTGATCACATCTACAATGAATTGTTTTACACTTACAATGAGTTGATGTTTGTGATGTACAGAAATTTTGTGTTGTTTACCTGTTAAAATAAAATGTGTTTGTATTATACACATTCATGTACCTTTAACCGATGTCTACCTACATAATTATCTATAAATACATGTATTGTGGAAGGCAGAAAAAAACCAAAATTTCTTTTTTATTTGTTTTGAAATCTCCCAGTAATTTTTTTAATCCTGCCTTGGTTTTCAATGCATGGCCAATTTCTTTGTGATATTCAAAAATTCTATCATAATTCAAAATTTTCAACAAATTATTGATAAATGATTCATTTTTTTGTTGATTTCAGATGATTGCCCTGATATTTTCAAGTTGTCTGCTGCACTTGAACCATGATACATGGTTAGAAATGAATGATTTCACCCTAATGTCAATACTGTGAGATAATGTTGGTCATCAATTACTCCAGCAATGCTAGAGGTTGACTAGCAAGCTATTTTCTGACTTGGTTGCATTGGGGTATGGAGGAATGGAATTCCAACCTCTTACATTATGTCATCAATGTGTCTGTGTTGTTATTTGACATATAAGTTTATTTTGGAGAAGTGTAATTGTTCTGTAACAGTGGATTTTATTACTTTAGTTGTCTGGGCCTTAATTACTTGAAAAAGTGTTTACACTTATTGAAAACCTTTGGTGATCTCTATAAGTATTCACTACTTTTATATTGATGGTGCATTTGTTGTATTACATAATATCTATCTCTTTTTCTATCTTAATCACCTCTTCAGTCAAATGTCCAGTGTTGCAAGAATTAAACAAAAATAGTCTTGCTTCGTGCAAATTTCCCTATGATGCGTAAGAACAAAGGATTACCATAATTAATATGCAAGAGGAAAAGAGCTTCAATCATCTGAGATGTACAAGTCTCTTTTACAACTTCTGGGTTAAATGGCCACCCCATTATGTACAGTGTAGTACCAAAAACACACTGAACCTAGATCTATGCATTGTAAGTGCATAATTTGTGTGTATGCTGATCAAAAGTAATCAAAATAAAGCCGAGATTGTGTACATAAAGATCATTTTTGTAATTTAATACATGAGTGTATGAATATTGCTTACATTTGTGAGTAATTTGCCTTCATGCTGTCAGTTAGCAGAAAGTGGATTTTAAGTATTATTTATTCAAATAAAATTTGTGAAAAATGTCTACAATCATTGTACCATTAGTATAATGATTCGAAGAGCCATATTTTCCAAGTTTTCCAATATTTACTATTGGTATGCTAATCCAAGATGTCATTTGTCCTGAGAATTTACGGTGAAACTTTGAAAATTATAATTTTAACATGTAAAGTAATGGAAACGATAGATGTGGTGAGATTTTCAATTATTTCCCCTTGATTATCTGCCATTATTGCATTAATATCTGTTGAATAACACAAATGATATATCAAAATGTATTAGGTTTTCATCAAATACATGAGTAGATTATTTGTAGATTTAAAGAATCCAACTTTCAACAACATGAGATTTAGATTTATTTGTAAACAAAGCATAAAATCATACTTTACTCATACAAAGTCTGTTTATCATACACATCAGCAGCTGGCATATCCAATGGGATCAGTAAGTCTGGATGGGAGTCAAAGTGAACAAAAACAATGTCATTGATAGGCAGGTGTTTACTACCAATACCTCTGTGGATAAATGGAACTACCTGAAACAGATTATACAAAATTAAGAGTACGCATTTTAAATCTACAATACATGGAATTGAATATATATTCTTAAAAAATCAAACAGCAGTGAAAATACAAAATTTTAGAGATAAACAGATCCATTTATAGAGAGACATTCACACAATACAGATATTGACTAAATTCAGGGCTTGATCCCAACGTGTTCATCACCTGTTTAGAACAGTTAATAGCTTGAGGCAATAAAATTTAAACTATCACAACTTAAAACTTCTGAAGGCTTATGACAGTCCATTCTTTTTGAATTCTAACTAAAATCAGCACCTGGTTATATCTGCACCATACTGCATAATCATTTCTTTTTGTGGGGATAAAATTTTGTTGTTTTGTCTTTGAAACTGATTTCGTGTGGAAATTTTTGTGGATTCATGATTCATTTAATTTTTTTTTACTTCTCGTGCAAGCTCTTTTATTTGCCATAGTCTTCAATATAGATTGCACATCTCCCACCATCTTGGCAAGGGAGATCAGAGTATCCTTTTGAAAGAAGCATGTTTTGCTGTTACAACACTTTTGATAAAACAAAATAGTATGAAATTTTGGTTACTTTAAAAATCCTTTAATTCGCGGATTAGGAAAGCAACAGAAAATTGTGGATTCTTAAATTCATGTTTTTGATGTATTCAGTATACATATCAATCGAAATCTCCATTTTGTTTGGAACCAAATTTCATGGTTTGGCCTACCCACGAAAACCACGAAATTTGATACCCCACAAACAATAATACTTTCACAGATTGTTAAAAGATCAGCTGTAATATTGATGTTTTCCTGCTATATGCAAATCAAATGTTTTACTAAAATAATGGAGCTAACATCAACTATGTCACAATTAATGAAAAGATATTTTGAATAAACCAAGCTCATTTATTAATGTTTGGACCTTTTAAAACAGTTTATCAAGTATATTTAAGTATTTGTGACAATTGTTTACATCTTTGTAAATGATCTTTATTGTCTGCTAATTAAATGACAAAGGGATCAAGGACAATTTTGAAATCTCATTATTGTATATTACATGCTTTACTGCACATATACCGGTAGGTGAAGTAGATTATGGCTTTGTGCTTTGAGAAATTTTGGACTATTGATTTTACGTCCATAGATTTGATAAAGTATAAGTGCATTTGAATTCAGAATTAAATTTTATTTGAAACAATATTTGCAGATAAATTTTCATGGGGATTTATTTTCATTGATTTGTTCTACCCATGAAATAAACAAAATTAAATCCCCTAAGAAAATTTCTTTGATATTTACAAATATTACAATCACTGAACAAGTTGGAATCTATCATAAAGCTCAACCAATGCAGCTTTAATTACAGTTTTTTCTCTAAATATATAGCTTATTTTTTAGTTCAGTTGTACTTAAAAGTAATTTGGCAGGTGGAAGAAAAACAGACAAGCTGAAAAATGACTATGAATGGGAGAAGGTCATTAATTTTTTCTAACATATTTAAATTTGAAAAATATTTAGCTCATGTAGTAAATGACAGAGAAAGATTCAATCAACCACACTAGTTTTAGAACTAACTTCCGTAGACTACATATACAAACAAGCTGATTTACTATTCCTAAACACCCATTGAGGAAACAGTTTGTAAAAATTTGCTTTTAATGCATTAAAGGATGAAAAACATATGCTGTTATTTTGTTCAAAATAAAACACACACCACAGAGTTGAACTTGTTTGTAAATGTAATAATAAGAATACTACAAAAAAGTATCTCCACTGCTAAATTATAGCTCCAAAATCATTTAGTCAATTAAGCAAAGAAGATCATTTTATTTGCAAACACAAACAAATATGTCAGTGTGCAAGGTTTGTGGTAGACAATTTTATGATTCGATTGAACATTTCAGTATGGACTGCTCATGTACTGACGTCATAAGAGACACATATTGGAACACAGTATTAGACCTTTTTGGGGTAGAAACATACATTTACCTTGTCAGTCATTTCTCAATTAACAGAGAACACTTACTCCAAGTGATTCTTGGTAATGTTAAAGTGTTAATGGAACATTGTCCAAGTCTATAATCTGATGTCATTCCCGAATTTATTAACATTTCTGCAAAGTTTCTAAGAGAATCGGCATGTATCTATTTTTCTAATGAGTAGATAATTTGAAGAACTTTAATAGTTTCATAGTTGTCTTTTTTTTTCAAACTGATCTGATAAATACTTCACCTTTCTTTTTTGATCTTTGTACATGCTTGTAAATATGACTATCATATCTCTGTATTATAGGAATTAAAGAATATATACATAGATGTCATCGGTTACCTGTGATTTGGTTTTGGTTGGAAAAAAACCATTGAGTGGCATGGGGCATCAACTTAAAATCATCATAAATTTTTCATTTTATAAGATAATTGCAAAATTCTTTTGGTTCCCTAGGCTGCAAATAAAACTCTCTTTTACCCATGGAATTTTTAAATAAATATCCAGTAAAAAAACAATATAAGCATAAAATCTGAATAATAATTCTATAAAAAAGAAAAGGTTTACATATAAATATCATTATAAATTTATTCTTTTAAGTAAGAGTTATAAATTCACATACACAATATGAATTTTTTGAACTAAATGAAGCATTTTTACAGACCCAAAGTTGGATATATTATGAAGTTTTGAAAATTTGGATTCTAATCATAAAACTGTCAATTTTGTTATTTGAGTATATAGGGGCAACTATTTTGCTGTACCTGTGTAAAATGATGTTTCGGGGCCACTTGCAGCCTACCCGATGGTATGGGGGTTTTCTTATTGTTTAATGAAGACCAATGTCAAAAGTATAATTACCACAACCTTTAACAGCGCTTGCTCGCACTTATCATGATTACTAGGAACACATATTTCCCTGTGCTTTCTAGCGTCATTGTAGACTACAAGATAAGTGCTAAAAACACGATTTGTCGAGTCACAATAGTTTCACTTTCGGTGGAAGCTGCATATTTGATAGTGGGAACAAGCCCTTGTGCTTTCACCCACAGGGGCTTAGTGAGTATTTTTAGTAACGATATATGCCCGCTAGGCAATGGGAACCTCTGAAAATATTTAAAATATTTAAAGTTGAAAGATATTTTTAGTAATAAATGACAGTACTCCTGGTCCAATGAATTTCTCAAAATATTACAAATCCAATTACATCATTGTGGTCTTCTACAATATAGAGTGGGACTGAAGAATATCTCTTGAGTTCGTTTGACATTTTTGACAGGAAAATAGGCGCTGACATGTTGATGGTCTGCACTGAATGAAGAACGGGAATAATTATGAAAAGTTTACATAAATTCTTATTTCATTATTATTCTATCGATAACAATAAAATTAAATGACAAATATCGATCAAAAGACACGATGCCACCAAAAATCTTCCCAATTTAGAAAAACAATCAGTTCCGAACTAACCTGTCGTATCCGCTCCATACTTGGTTTTTCTAAAATGCCGGTCATGAAGTTGTCAACAACGAGTGCACGTGTTTCTTGTGGAAGAGATTTCCATTGTTGTCCTAATATCAATGACACATTAGATCAAGCATGCAAATCAGGGTATATTAGTATTTTGACAGATTCTTTTGTTCAATTGAAACGCTTTTAAACTGAAAAGTGTGAAACTGAATTTACCTCCCTTACTTTCTGTGATTTTGGCACTTCGCTCATAGAATACCTTAAGGTACGAGAACACAATTAATTCTCATTGGTTTTCGAATATAGTTCCAACGTTGGTAGTAGGCACCTTCCACATTTTTTTCATATTTTTACTGGAAACTTATTTGCTGAAGTTTTGCCTCTAATTGGTCGAAAATGGGTTAAAATTACATGGGATTTTTTTTTCATGAATCAATTCTGACTAAAAGTTGTGATTTGGTTCAGTGGAAGAAGGTTAAAATTTAGGACTTTAAACTCAGTTCATTTTGTCATGTTTACCCCATCTCCGAGTTATATGTATTAATTTCAGAAAATTATGGTAAAATTTTCTACAATTTATGTATAAAATCCTGTTTGTACATATCTTTATGACAGAGAAGTTTTATTCAGTTTGCGCCGGAGAATTTTTTTTAATCTACTCAAATGTATATATTGAAATGCACTTGAAAATTAATTGTGGTCTCATGCCTTAATATACAACCATTAACCTTGTCTCATTAAATTGTCCTCAAAAGGAACCAGAAACAAGTATATTTTCTTGGTGTGTATATGATATCATTAATTGATTCTAATCCCAGCATTCATTTTTATGGCAAGCCAAAGTGGACAAAAATGCCTATTTATAAATATTTATAAATGAATTATAAATATTAATAATTGTCTTATGTTTATAAATATTTATAATTCATTTATAAATATTTATAAATCCAAGACAATTATAATTCATTTATAAATATGTATAATTCAGTTATAAATATTTATAAATGAATTATAGATATTTATAATTATTTATAAATATTAATAAATAGGCATTTTGTCCACTTTGGCTTGCCATACATTTTGACAGGTCAGAGAGAACCACTACTTCATCTATTATATCTCAACTGACATATAATCCTCCAATTGACATATACAAGGATAGACAAATTGACATATAATTCATTATTTTCTCAGAAAACATCTTTAATTGAAAAATGGAGCAATCTTTTCAGGAAACCAAGCTGAAGTGTGATGACATTCTTGTCATTTCAGGTTCTAGATGTTAACACATCATGCTGCATTTAAAATAATTGTCTTATGTTTATAAATATTTATAATTCATTTATAAATATTTATAAATCCAAGACAATTATAATTCATTTATAAATATGTATAATTCAGTTATAAATATTTATAAATGAATTATAGATATTTATAATTATTTATAAATATTAATAAATAGGCATTTTGTCCACTTTGGCTTGCCATACATTTTGACAGGTCAGAGAGAACCACTACTTCATCTATTATATCTCAACTGACATATAATCCTCCAATTGACATATACAAGGATAGACAAATTGACATACAATCCTCCAATTGACATATACAAGGATAGACAAATTGACATATAATTCATTATTTTCTCAGAAAACATCTTTAATTGAAAAATGGAGCAATCTTTTCAGGAAACCAAGCTGAAGTGTGATGACATTCTTGTCATTTCAGGTTCTAGATGTTAACACATCATGCTGCATTTAAAAGAAAGTTGCATTTGTTGTGACGCTCTTTTTCACCACAATCACTTGACATATATAACAACAACACACCTCAGTATTCATATTTTAATCTGCTTAATTACAATTCAGATATCTTTATATAGAAACACAGAGCACATGCAAATCAAGAAATTATAACAATTAAATACAAATTAACAAAGACCGGAGCTTTAACGAAACAATGTCACAATTAACGGAGAAAATAACGGAGCAAAGTGTCACTTATATCAATTGACGGAGAAATGAATGTCTACAATGAATTGACGGAGGAAAAATGTCTTTGCATAAATTAACGGAGTTCAATACAAACAATATAACTCGCTATAGTTAGCGACAGCATTTGTATGTTCACCTATTATTTTATCTATTTCATTGACCCTAATTACCAGTCAGTGGAAATCAATAATGTGGGCGGTCAAATGAACATGAGTTTTAACTCAACAGGTAAGAGACGGTGTTGTTCAAATGGATAGGAGCATACTGACCCTATTTAAATACTTGAACATCATCATTGGAGCTCAATGGGACAGTTAAAACAACAAAAGAAATATTGTAAACAGACAGGCTGAAGAAATGCAGCATACTTCAGGAAAAAGAAAACACTTCTTGGGCACAGTAAGGGTCATATATTGTTGGGTTTTGTTTTGAGAAGTGATGCACCATTCTCAAACAAAGATTTAATTTTGAAAAACAGTGAATTACTTGTCAAATGGTCTATCCTTGTATGTATCAAACGGTGAATTATATGTCATTTGAGATATAACATATCAATTAGTGGTTCTCCCCGACTTGTTTGAGGTATGTCCACAGTCAGGAGATATTGGCCATTTATTTGTCTCTGTGTTATTATTTTACTTCTTAGTTTATTTTGAAGAATTGTCATCTTTCTATTACCATGGATTTTATTGTTTTTGTTGTCAGGACCTTTCAGAGCTTACTTGAAGGTGTGTTTACAATTGTTGTAGACTTTTTTATGGTCTTTGAAAGTATTTACTATTTTTTATTTAGGTTGTACACTGGTACATTTGTTGCCATTCCTTTGTTTTGTCAGATGACTTGTTGCAATCATGTAAGGCCTGTTTCACACCTCTGTGGCAGTATCAAACATTTGATTTGCAAATGTGGATCCCAAATGAGCATTGGTGTTGCTATTTAAGCATTAGGACATCATTAAACTGTGTAAATATGTTACTTTAAGGGTTTTACAGACCATTTAGCTTAAACAAATTACCATTTTATACATTGTTTCT
Organism: Perna viridis; assembly: GCA_037379345.1. Lineage (NCBI taxonomy): Eukaryota > Metazoa > Mollusca > Bivalvia > Mytilida > Mytilidae > Perna > Perna viridis. The sequence continues at coordinate 14,655,709 of CM074515.1, forward strand.
TACCTGTTTGATGTTGTTACAGGTATTGCCAAGGCATGATTTTTTTCTGCTTTTTAAAATCTGGATTTTACCATTATGTTTTTTTTTACCTTATGGTTACTTCTGATTTTGCCAATTTGTGCCTGATTACCTCTCAGTTCATTTATTAGGATCCAAGATAGACACATCTTTACATGAAACACCTTCCAATCTTGATAATAAAAAAATGCTTATGTGAAGCATAAGCTAATTTTGTTAAAATTTGTATATTCATGATATTAGAGAATGATCAGTTTTATGTTTATGTGGTTTAGGTACAGTAATACAAGTAGGAACAGATACAATGTACATGTATGGGTTACACATTTTGTGCTGTATCACAACATTACCCTCAGTCAAATACAGTTTAGTGAGAAAAAGTAGTGGACTGTAATTTTGACTATAAATAAAGAAACTGATGGATTATCTGACTGTTTTGGTTATACATGTACCTGAACTCACCACATTGAATTACATGGAAATGTGTATAGTCATCACTCTAGTCATAATGTACCAGGGTTTTCATTATCTTTTCAGTGAACAGGCTTGATAGAAAAAATGGACCGTCCACATCTTCAAAATGTATCAAAGGGGGAATGGGGCCCACTGTGATTATTAAGCATCCATTTCCACTTTTTGAACTGTATAAATTTTGACAGTAGCCAGTTCTTAATGAAACCTCTAATGTCCATGTACACCTCAGCATTTCTTTTTCAGATTTGACTTCGTGTGTTTTCCAATTGTAAATCCAAGATACAAAAGAGAGTTTATCTATGGACCAGCAAAAGATAGACCAGGGGCTGTCACTAGATCTGATATGCTGCTTACAGGTCAAGGTAATAAATTCAAATTATTGTATAATTATGTTTTCTTTATGTGCAATGATTGATACAAGAAACTATCAACTTGCAATAAAAACTACATATTATATTTAGCAGGCTGATACTGGCTTGTATCTACCATATTCACATTCTGATGAAATGTTCAACATTAATTATTACAAAAAAGGGATATGATTTTATATTTAGGAATGATGTATTTAACATTACTTCATGTGTTTTACTGATTGAACATGTCAGCATATTGATTGATGCCAGGGGAAGGGTGATAATTGTTATGTATCTGCATAAAATCACCTTGGAAAACATTTCCAATATCAAAAAATGGCTCTTTAGAATTCAACAAAATTCGAAGATTTTGAAAGATTTCAGACTACTTTAAGCAAAAAGAATAACTTGTAATTATTTCCATATTATGATAGGCAGACCAGTCAATCCATGTATTATTTGAAAAATCAGTGTTAAGCTTGTTTTGGTACAGATTGGAATTCATTGGTTGTTGGTAAGGTGTCACCATGGTTACAGCCAGATTCCAGAGTAGATGTCATAAGGAAGAACTCAGAAGCTGTATGTAATTTAGTAATATGTTATACATTCATAATATTTAGTAAAAACTAAAGACAAATTTCCAATATCAGACTTTATTTGTCATGTTCAATACATGTAATAAGACTCCACCCATTTAGCCCAATATGGGTCTGGGTGTCAAAAGAGTAGGCCCACAGCAGTGCTGAACTTGTCAATAAGGTGACTAAATAGTCCTCAGAACCCTGGTGGGGCTAGGGTGCTCTGCCCACAGAGCAACTGGGTTGTGTGCCCCAGGTGGTGGAATGGGATACCCCTTGCATGTCACATGCTGGGGTTGCCAGTCCTTAATACAGAAATCCTTTCCGTAAACCATAGTTGGGAAAAATGCCACGCTCTTTGCACACCAAAGAACCCTAATGTGGTATTTGACAGGAAAAAGAGCCTTGTCTTTGCTACAGGAGGCTAAATTGCCTGATCCTACCTACCTCTCCCTATTTCCAGTGGCAATTGAAACTCGTCCGACCCTATTATCCTTGTGTCCCATCCCATATTTCATTTCATCATCATTTCATGTTCATATTTTCTGTAGTTGTTACGAATTACAACTGCATATTATGCTCTTCAGGCGTCGGTTTCACGAAAGGTCATAAGTGTGAAATTGATCGTAAATCATGACGTCAAAATGCTATTATAGTTTATGACGTCATTACTTACGATCAACCTTGCACTTATGACTTTTTGTGAAATCGAGACCAGATTGTTAATCTATCCATAGTACCTGTTTTAAAAAATCACAAAATTCAGGATTTTACAGATTATTTTGCATAAGATATGGCAAAAAATTAGATTTTCATGAAGTAGCATAGATAAACCTGAGACTCATTCTCTCTGGCTATTTTTAGAGAACTTTAATTTATGTATATACTGATATACAAAATGCACTACTTACTGGAATAATAACTCAATTCTTTTAAATTTAATTGAGAAGTCAAATTAAATAACTGGTTGGCATTGACTGAAGACTAAATAGCCTATTCTTTCAATGAGCTTTTTAACGCTTTAAATGCATTGTGAAGCACTCATATAAGAATGACAGTTTCATTCATAGTGCCTATGCAGTGCTTTCACTATTTTTTCTCCTAAAAGGCCAAATAAAGATTTGAACAGAACAAATCCATTAATTCTTAATTGAATGATATGTAACTTTTTCCACTTGAACCGGCCAGACAGGTGTTTGGAGCATGCAAATTGGACTCCAGCCTGTTCCAAATGAAAACACTGCCTATGAGCTAATAAAAGATGTCTTATAAATGTTCTTTTAGGCCTTGAGACAAGAGTTGACATTTGCCAGCCATCTAGCCCTCCCAGCAGTTATGATACCACTCAAGAACAGTAGTATCACTAACCTAGCAAGAGTTCTTAATGAACATCTGGTTAACAGTTTTGCCACTCAGGTAAATATTTTAAAGAGAAGCTTAAAAATGCAGTAGTTATCCTTTAAGTGAATGTGTTTTATCCTAGTGTATATTTTCATATACAGTGTAATGTTGAACTAAGGTATTCAGCTGTCATTTCACAGTTGGCTTTTTTTTGGGTACTTTTTGAAGGCCACTGAAATAATCAGAATATTGCAAAAATCACTAACTTAAGAGGGCGACACAAAAATCTGTTTCAAAGGTCATAACTCCTACATCAGGCGGCAAATCATTTTGAAAATTTGTTTTTTAATTGTTTGATGTTATAAGAATAATAAGAATGTTATAAGTTTTTTTTTAATTTTAAATGGACTAAAATCGTTGAATCATTCATCATTAAATGCATATGTTTTTGCAGCAATACTGGGTCCAAGTTCCAACAATGTCTCCTCGAGATCAAATTGATAATGTAATCGAAGGACAGACAGAGATTGAAGAACCTGAAGATACTTGGCAGTGGTAATAATCTTTGTAGTTAACAGCTTATCAAAAACATGGAGCACATTACATTTGCACCACCAGGGTACCTTGCAATCAAGGAATAACTATAGATATGGACACTAACAGGGTAACAACAGATGAAAAGATATAACATTTATGTTGTATATACAGTCAAACCTTGGTAGCTCAAACTTCAAGGGACCATTGAAATGTGTTCGAGTTATCAGAATTTCGAGAAATTGAAGTTTGTAGATTTCCAGATGTTTTTCATTGCTGGTCAAAGTTCAACTTTATGGTTAGAAATTGCTTACTTTCTATGAAGTTTTATTAGTTCTAGGATATTTTTCGTTTCCTTTCGCAAGGTTATGTTGATTTGTTGACATTAAAAATGCTGTGTTTCATTTTAAAAATCTTTCTGAGTTCGAGTGCTTGGTCAATAATTTTTTTGACATTAAATTTTCTTTAATGCTTTCATCATGCCGACTTCAGAACATTCTTGAACTTCAATCAGTACTATGTTAGATTAAAACTATCCAATTAGTGATGACTTAAATATTACCTGTAATTAACTGAAATGTTATTTGAATAATGATAGGGTTTCAGTTTTGCACACCTTTTATTACCCAAGCTGACAAAATGGCTGACTAGTTTGGAATTAGTAAGGGTTATTCTCTTAGATTTATTACCGAACGGACTAACTAATCAGTTCGAGTGTACAAGAAATCAAAGTTTGAGAAATTCAAGGTTATTTAGGTTGATTATATAGGAGAAAAGTTTGGGATTTTGAATTGTGTTCGAGAAATCTCAGGTGTTCGAGCCATCCAAGTTTGAGCAAATGATGTTCGACTGTAATAGTAAAAGATTTTTGCACAACAAAAGATTTCTTAAATTTACTATACATGTACATGTAATTGATTCTATATTCAAATGCATTAAATAGATATTTCTTTTTACTTGTAAGGTGGCATAAGTTCAGAACTCTGTGTAATGCCAACAAGAGAGTTAGTGTATGTCTAGAATTGACCCCTGACCTCCCATCAATAGAGGTACAGCAAAGATGGCTGTCAGAACCAGTGAAATCCTGTATGGTATCTACCAACCTCTTCCTCACCAACAGGAAAGGCTATCCAGTACTTTCCAGAGCCCACCAGATCTTTTTACACATGCTTTTTAAGGTACATGTACATGTAGTTGTCAACATCTAGAACTATTATACTAGAACCTGTTCAGCCTACCATACTTAATTGTTGTTGATTTTCAGTGTGATTATTCTACCAACTTATAATATTCATCTAAATTTTCTGGAGTACTTTATGCTCTAAATTAGGTAGAATTCACAATCAGAACTTCTTAGCCTTTCTAGTTGCACAAAAGAAAAACCTTGGAGGTACTAGGTGGAAGAATCTGTCTGGAGTTTAACTTGTTTGTTTGTTTGTTGGGGTTTAACGTCCGAGCAGCAATATTTCAGCTATATTCAGATGAATTGGAATTTAACCAATCCAATTATAAAATTATAGTTTTCCTGGTTGAAATTTTTACCAATACTTTTTACAAATTTTTCAAGAAGGAATTCTCCTTTCTGCATCTGAGGTTATTTTTTAGTGTAGCAGAAATGGCCAAGTAGTTCTGATTGATAGAATGCATTTTACTATTGTGTTAAATTAATTTGGTAGAAGATTTTTCAGTAAGAGGGTGTTCTTGTCTTATGATGATCAATAACTATAGCTAGCCTGCCTTTAATACACAGTGTTTTACAGAAGAAATATGTACCTACTTGTCCCTAATGAAACCCTGAGGTTTCACTTCTGAGGAAAATTCATAGTCTTTTCACTTTTGTAGCTGTGCTTCACTTATGCTCAAGACTGAACTTCTTAACATTCATATCAGAAACCCCAGAATTTCAGTAGGAACTGGTGTAAGAACCTATCAATCTTTTTCCCTGAACTATTTACAATTTATAGTCATTAGTGTCTGTCTAGAGGTAAATAGTTTTTCTCACTGTAGTTTTTGTGAGGTACAAGTAAATAGCCGATCTTGGCTTGCTTTGAAGGATTATGAACACTCCCAATAACAAAGAAGTACTAATGTGTTTTCTTAATAGTTAGAAGTTCAGGTGGTTTTGACAGGAACCAGTAGACATGCAGACAAAGGGATACATACTTATCAACAATATCTAGACCACCTGTGGCAGGTATGCATCATTTTAAGCTTTTTGATGCTTGAAAATATTTGGTTCAGTAAAAAAAGTTCGGCTTGTCCACTTACTGTATAAAAGTATGATGTGTTTTATTTGGAAATTTGCCTGTTTTTCTACATTAATCAGTTTCAACAAATCAAGGGAGAAATAAGTATTTTATTTTGAAAATGTTAATATTTGCAACATTTATATATTATACAAATGAAAAATGTGGCAATGAAGTTGGATTGAATATAATAAAAGCAAAATAAAAAAGTGTTAAAAAAAAATTAATTTTTTCGTTAGGAAGTGGTTAGTTCAACCTATAAACCATAAGCTCAATTCAGCATAGGTGACACAAAGGCATTGTGTAAAATAATACAGATTTATCATAGAAACAACCAGTTTTTAAAGCAGATTTACACAATCCATGATACATGTAAAATACTCAATGTTGACATCAAAACAAACTGTCATCTGTGTTGTAGGCTATTTTGCCATGTACATAAAGAAAAAAATATTAGTAGCAGTTTCCATAATGAATTGTCTTCTTCACCAATATCACCAGAAAACATGCTTGATCATTTTTCACATTTTATGTGAAATGGGATTAGTTGAATCTTTTTTTCACAATCCAAGACTACTGTAGTAATTAAAATTTTATAGTTACATATTTTTTTTCAGACTCAGCCACCTCCCGATCCAATAGCTCAGTTTGCTAAAGGGTATGAAGACTACCTTCAGAGTCCATTACAGGTAAACATTAAACATTTATAAGTAGATTCTATTTATTAGGTGTGGTTTTACATGTAGTTAAATGTTTTACAGTGTATATTGGAAATTTATAATTTTCAACTTGTAACCTTTAGCAAATATGTTCACATTTAGTAATGAGTGTTGAGAAATAATTTAAATCATGACTTGTCTGAAGGAGAATCGCTACAAATTGTAGAAATCTCTGAAAATGTAAAACAGTTTGAATCTTTTAATGGAAGTTGAACCCCTTGTATTTACATGTAGTATCTCACTTAGAAAAGTAATTTATACCTGTAATACTTTGTTTTTGAGCAGTGAAACCTTTGACAAATTCATATAGAGATTAGTGATTATATTATATCAATTTAAAGTATTAGCACTAAAGTTCTATGGACTTATAATTAATTAAAGGACCTGTCCAGAACAGCAAGTTTGTAAACATGAACAGTTGGTTACAACTTTATATAATGTGTTTTAGCTATAAGGTAATATATATATATATATATATACATATATATATATATATATATATATATATATATATATATATAAATTTCAGGTGCTAATGAATACACATTTGTGTATCAGTACATCTTAGTTTTCTCATTGCTTTACCTTTGTAGCCATTGATGGACAACTTGGAGTCTCAGACTTATGAAATATTTGAGAAAGATCCTGTCAAATACTCACAGTATCAAAAGGTAAGTGATGACTGACCTTTTTCAGAAAACATCATATTTTGCTGTTGAGAACCTCACATTTACTAGTTGTAGGTAACCTTACAATTTTACATGTTTAACTCTCATATAGGCAGCAATGATTGCTCTAGAATTTCCTAAGTTGATATGCAATATCAATCACCTAAAAACTTGTACTGTGTGCATACAAAATACTGAACAAAGGCAATTTGGCTTTTGTAAAGAATAGCCTATGATTGAAAATATAGACCATTTTAGGCCACTTTTAAAAAAAATTGTTGCAGGAGGGAGGCTTTTTTTTTTTTTTTTTCAGAAGCAAGTTTTCTTTTTTTTTTCCAGAAATTTCATTGAATTGAACAATTCTGTAAATGTACAGGATGTTGAGAAGTTAAATAAAATACTCCATGGCATTAAAACCTACTGGAATATTAGATGTGGCAAGTAATAAAACCCATCTCTCCGCCACGAGACAAACTTTGGTTTTTAATGATCAATGTTAAATAACAGTCTCATTCCCATCGTACTTTTTACATTTCTGTCAAGCCTGCAGATGATTCTGTAACTAATTAAAAGTCGATTCCAAACTGGATATGAAAATTTTGGGGACGGATATAAAATCTCCTGATTTTACCATAATAAAAATTGCAGAAGAGGGAGGGTTTTTAGCGACGTGGCAGTGCCTGAAAACCTAGCATATTTTTTTTAGCCTTATATTTATTTAAATCACATTTGTTATTAGCCTAACAATACTATTCTTTCATTTCAGGCTGTATACCATGCTTTATTGGACAGAGTAAAACCTGAAGAAAAGGAAACAAAAGAAATGTAAGATGAGATACTTATTTTACACATTTACAGGCAATCTGATGATAAATTATGTTATTCATACTGTTAGAATTTTTTCTTCAATTATTTTCATCTTTTGGCAGGCGTAATATGGTATATTGTTGTCTGTCCATCTGTCATCATGCTGTGTGATAACTCATGAACGTTTTGAATGAATCTGATAAGTTTTGATGTTCATTTATATATATGTTTTGGTTTCAATCAATATTAACATTTAGAAGTTTAAACTGATGTACCATAATGCAAATGTGGTTTAAGTTGTTGAAAATGTATCATTTAAATCATCTCACTCCTGTTTAATCTGTAAATTCCATAATAAGAAAAAAACTTTTTTACAGTGTCCTGATGGTTGTTGGAGCTGGTAGAGGACCTCTGGTCAGAGCTTCTATAGCTGCATCTCAACAGGCTGACAGAAAAATCAAGAAAATCTATGCCGTGGAGAAAAACCCTAATGCCATTATCACGTAGGTTTTATAAGACTAGGTCAATATGCACTCTCTTTTAATCATATAAATAGGGGAAAAATAGAAATGTTAAAAACATTAAACTGTACCATATCTTATTCAATTGTAGAAATAATGAAACGTCAGGATTTTTAAAATAAAGAAAGTGAGTTATATGAACATGAAACAATTTCCTTTTCTTTTAGTTATTCTTGTCCTTTGATTTTAAGCTGTTGAATGGAAACATTAATATTTTATAAGTGTCTTATATATACAGAACAATGACAGTTTTGAAGTGTAGACAGAAAATATCACAGTTAGGATGGCAGGGCAACAGTGATGTTCTGTCGAGACATTCGAAACTGGTGTTATTTGGTTTATCTGCAATATCGTAGTTGACTTGAGGCAAAGTTATCATTGGTAATTGCTGAATATTTTTAATATCATGGCAGTAGCCTCAGATAGAAAATATCATTGTCAGAACAATAGAAAAATTGTCAGTAAACTTTTTTATCTTACAGTTTAGAGAATATGAAGGATGAAATGTGGGGTGAACAAGTAGATGTTATATCATGTGATATGAGAAAGTGGGAGGCTCCTCAAAAAGCTGATATCCTGGTCAGTGAGTTATTAGGATCATTTGGTGATAATGAGTTATCACCTGAGTGCTTAGATGGTGCACAGAGGTTTCTAAAGGAGGATGGTATCAGTATACCTTCACAGTACACCTCATACCTTGCTCCACTACAGTCAGAGAAACTACACAATGAAGTCAGGAACTGTAAAGACAAAGACAAACCAGCTGAGGTAAGTCGGGGTCTTCTTACTGACATACAGGCGACAAACCAGCCAAGGTAAGTCAGGGGTCTTCTTACTGACATACAGGCGACAAAACAGCCGAGGTAAATCGGGGGTCTTAATACTGACATACAGGCGACAAAACAGCCGAGGTAAGTTGGGGTCTATTTGATTACTGACATACAGGCAACAAACCAGCTAAAGTAAGTCAGGGTCTTCTTACTGACATACAGGCGAGACCAGCTGAGGCAAGTCAGTGGTCTTCTTACTGACATACAGGCAACATACCAGCCGAGGTAAGTCAGGGGTCTTTTTGGTTACTGACATAAAGGCAACATACCAGCTGAGGTACTATAGAAATATTTAGTCATACACATCTCAATTAAATTATAGTTTGAACATGCATACTAAAATAATTACTAAGAACTGAAAAAAACAGTATATACTCTATGTTTCAACATTATTTTGTGTAAATATACCTACCCCTGGTACTTTATTTTTTATTTTCAGTATTCCTTTGAGATGCCATATGTTGTTAGATTACACAACTGCCAAGTTCTCTCACAGCCACAGAAAGTCTTTGTGTTTGACCATCCTAATAGAGGTATTCTTTTAGAAAGAAGTTATATCACTTTGTACTGAAGTTAGAATTGTTTGTCATTTGAACCACATTTTATAGGTACTGCTTTGGGATAAAATTTCTTACAGTTTGTTTCTAATGTTTGGCTAAAATTTATATCATTTTTTGAAAATCAAATAAACTGTGTAAGAAGTAAAACATAAGTGCTTTTTGGTTTGGAACTTTTGACTTGCTTATTTTAATTTATTTTTGTTTAATCTGATATGATTTAAGACTTTGCCTATGAGGGATTGAGTGATGTGTATTTGTTATGGGTGATTTCTCAACCAACAGAAATATACAAGACTTCCAATGACACACTCTATATATCTGCATTAAAAGTTCTATCAATCACTACCTAACTACTTCCGACAGAAGGGATATGAGCTAATTGATGCTCCATCCCTTTTTTGTATGATTTAGTAGTTACACATTTACTTTTCCTTTCTCAAGTTTTCATTTGTCTTTGTAGATACTGTGATAGACAACACAAGATATGTAAGCCTTGACTTCAGGATAGAACAAGACAGTTTATTGCATGGCTTCTCAGGGTATTTTGAAACCGTTCTGTACAAAGATGTCAACCTCAGCATTCTGCCCTCTACACACTCTCAAGGAATGTTTAGTTGGTTTCCAATTTACTTCCCTATTCAAGTGAGTATTATGTTGTTATAGAATTTACATGTTAGACATTAACCAAGCCTTATCTCTCTTTTTTTTTTTAAATTAATGAATTCATTATTTTTTGTGCATTTGAGGAAAATACATTATTTCTAAATTATTATCAATTAAAGAATCAAGGTTCACAAAAAACAAATATGATTTTTTTTTTTTTTTTTCCCCTGAACTTACTAAAATGAAACATTTTTCTATCTTAATCAGTTTTAACCAACTCCATTTCTGCCTAAAACTTTGAAGCAAAGTGAGATTTTTTATGGTAAAATTAGAATAAAGAAATGAACAGGTTTGAACTATAATGGAATGTGCTTTATTACAGACACCATTATTTCTGAAGAAAGATGACACTGTGACCTTGGATATATGGCGATGTGTGAGTGAGAAGAATGTATGGTATGAATGGGCCGTGACAAAGCCACATGTTCTTCCCATTCATAACCCTAAGGGAAGATCTTATACCATTGGACTGTAGAAACACATTCATGTATAGTAGGAAGTCTTGATTTACTCAAATGAACTATAGGTATCATCACTAATTAAAATGAAAAAGATTTTTGTTTGCAGATCTTAACATTGGAAGAGAGATTTGATTTTCTATACACTGAGTATAGTACCTGTAATAGTTATTTGTTAAACTTAGGTCAGATTGTTTCCTGTTTTAAAAAAAATTGCTGAAACTGTGAATAATGAAGTTCTGAATTCATTATTTCTTCTACAAGTTTTACATTTTGTAATGTGATAACTGAAGAATATTATTTTCTTGTTTGTTTACATATAGGTTAGCTGTAATTTTTATGATGACTCTTTTGCATACAACTTTAATCTTAACCACATTTTGTGTCAATTTGTGTTCATTTAAAAATAATTATTTTTTCCCTTTTTTTAAAGATTTTCTCTGGGAAGAGAAATATTTTGTTATTGTCCGTCAGGTAATGAATTACGGTAGAAATTTTCTATTTAAGATTTGTTGTTATAACGACAAAAACACAATAAAACTTAAGTCTTTTGTTTATTTATTTTTATTTTATTTTTATGTCCATTGTGACATCAAACAAGGATGTACATCACAACAGTAAAGTATGTTTCAGGTTTTCATCAGTAAACAAGGTATAGTGGTCCATTCTAGCAATTATACAAAGAACATTTATATTTTAGATATAACTTCGACATAGTCATAAAACATTGCACATTGTCTTGGTCTGCCTTATTCTGTACACATAACATTCCATGTATTGTAAAACCAAATAGATTTTACTTTGTCTATTTTCCTTATTTGTGTTTGTACGTTTGATTAAGTCAGTCATTTTTTTGTTTGTTTATTAAACTCCTCTTTGGTAAAAGTATTAAAAATGGAACAACTAATATTATCCCAAGCTCTTGCTGACCAAATGTATAGAATGAAAAAAATTTATCCATTCAATACTTACTCGATTTTTTTTTTTTTTTTTTTACATTTAAGAATTGGAAGTCCCAGCTTTATTGCTGCATGCAATTAGATAATGTTGATATCCAGATGAGATCCAAAATTTTGACTCAACACATGTATATGTATGCAAGTTCAAAATGAGATCATTCATTTCATCCCTCTTGTGTTAAAAATTAATGCCAATTAATTTAAAGATGTTCCTTGTAAGTTTAACCAAACTGAGGTTTGACATTTTTTAATATTCAAGGAAAAATTGTCATATTAAGTGGAAGTGTTTGTAAGAATCAGGCAAAATTGCAAAAATCAGATACATGCATGTCAAAATCTCACGATCTGACAATGTAATATCACACAAGGATACTTTCTTTATTTGAAAAGTCCATTATTTGATCTCTGCATCATTGGATTCGGTCAGAAATTTTTCGATAGAATCTTAGAAAAATTAGTGATTTGACAGAGTATCTGCCCTTGAAATGTTTATTTTCAGTGCATTTCAATGAAATTGTAACTAAATGGTCCACCATAATATGGAAAATCTTGTCTGTTTTCTGTGATTCTGATGGTGCAAATAGTCAAATTACACTATCAAAATGATGGATTTTTTCGTATCATGTTTCACCAGTTGCCTGATACTTACATCAGACTTAAATAACCTTTACTTGTTGTAAAACTATACCTCTGTGAAGGTGATTTTTTCTGACACTCCCACGAAATTTGTCAAATGACATCAAAATACATCACAAAATTTACTTATTCATGATAAATATAGATTAAACATCAACATGTTGAAAATGCCATAAAATATAGGATTTATAATAACAATTAACCATAACAACACAACAATAATAATAACAACTGCATTGGTAAACAGAACACAACATTGTTACATGTTAATACTAACTCTGGATTTGGTTGGAAACAATACATTGTCTATTTCTAATTGGATTTTCTACACTAAAATGCCCAAAAAATCCTATAATTAATTGAACTAGAGCACCAAAATAATACAGCAGTGTGTTAGATAGATTTTTGGTTTAAAGGTATACATGCCTTAATTTGCAAGATTCTATTGAAACTTAATTATATATACTTCTGTACTACTTGCCTGGACATGACTTTGTTTTTGTTTTTTTTTTATGACAGTAAAAGTTAATTAAATTACACAATTCCAAGATACAGATAAGTCCACTCAGCAGTATATTTTTCCTTAACTGAAGTCAAGACAATTGGTTCAGTCAAAATTGTTTTACATAATGACCTGTAACTACAGCAAAATAGCCTACATATAGATTTTATCTACCACTAACATATAAAATAATAGTGTCATTCATCTTCCACACCTTGCTGCGACACATTTATACATTCACTTAGGACAATAGAGAGTTTAGCAAAATAGATAGCTTTTTTGCAGCACATTGAGTTGATATTAGTTCTCTCTGTTATTCTGTAGTCTCTGGAATACCCCTTGGTGGTATCTGAAATAGGAAGCAAGATATAGCTTTGTGCACTTCGTACAAACTAAGAGGAGTTTTAGGGCTCACCTTGTCAAAAACCATTTGAGTTATTGCCATTATTTGGTGTCCATCATCATCTGTTACCAATTTTTAAAAAAATCTCATCAGAAACTAATGGTCAGAATTTGAAGAAAGTTGGTATAATTGTTTCTCAGGGTATCCTGCACAAAATGACCAAGATTTTTTATCCTTGAAAAAACATGACCACCATAACTTACATTAAATCAGAGGTGTGAAACAGCACTTTTCACACATACTCCAAAATGATTAGGTTTAGCCAAATTCTGACTAAAGTAAAAGTGTTAGGTATGATGAAATCTATCTGTGGTAAAATTTGCATGAAAATATGTTTACCCATGTCAATGCTCTTTTTGGTGTTTTTTTTTTTCTTCCTTTTATGATGTTATCACTTTAAATACACTTCTAATAAACTACTGGACAGAATTTAATGGAAGTTGTAATGATTGTTACTCAAAGTAGCCTGCACAAAATGACTGAACAATCATGGCTGCTTTTACAAGAAAATAGAATGTAGTTAATCAAGCCAGGTGAGTGACTATAATTTTCATAAAGTTCCACTTTTTCTGAGGTTCATTGGCTGACGTGGTTGTACATAATTTGGCATTTTTATGCTTTTGTCATAATTTTGCTATTTTTTTCAAAGGCAGTTGGTATAGTTTCACTTTTTAATGTATTATTTCCTGAATGAAATGTAGAAAATTGTAAGTAAAAGGAACAAATTTTAACTGCATCGTCTATCATTTTCAAAGATAGTACATGTTTACCATTTCCAGTGGTTGAACAAGAAATAACAATGAATTGGTATGGGTTAGGGTGCTGACTGGCCTAAGAGGGTTACTCCAGTGATTTTCAGCTTCTACTATATAATAAATCAATTTTTTCTAGCATAATGGGGACGAGCCCACTCCCCCTGGGGCCTTCTTTTAGATCTGCCTATGACTACTATTTGGAGATGAAGAGTAACAAAAACATGTCTAAGGTGTACATTAGATAAACCTCAACTACACTTCTCCTTTAAGACTGGTTTTCTCCATTAACTATAGGCTCTTTCTCCTTATCTTCACTACAGGTACTCTCAGTGTGTTGTCTCCCTTGGTTTGCAAGCTGAAAAAAAATTATTTTTATTCACTCATTTATAATTTTATAATTATAATTTTATACCCCAGTCCATGTCTTTTGATACCTTGCTATCTGAAATTACTTGACAAGAACATACTATAATATTAGTTTAAAAGAAGTTAATTAGCTGTAATAATCAGTAAGCATTGCAAATTGAAATTTATAGGAAAAACATCTGATGGTGTTTATCAAGTTGCTATGACTTCATGGACATTTGTTGGCTTGATCAATATGGCCTTATTTAATGTATTACCTTTAAAATATTTCAGGTAATATAAGGGATGATGAAGCAAGCTAAACAAAAACATTTTTATAACCTACAACACGAAGTGGCCAGGTATTATCTGAAAATATTGAGAGTTTGTTCATCCATCTTTCCATGTGTGTTCGATATTTAATTTGATTGGTTTATTTACATAAAAGTGATGTTCATTAAAAATTCATAATTTTTTTTTTTTTTTTTTGGACAAATTTTAGTTCTCTTTCTTGGAATGTTAAAGAATTGTGAAAGTTTGAAGTCTAGATAAAGTAAAAATATCATTTTCAGTTATTTTTTTATTCGCCAATTTTCCCTGATGAACAAGTTATCCTTCTTGAGATTCTTTTCCCTGATTAATTGGAGTTACCTTTCTATAAAATTTAGTTCTTATGAGATTATGGTTTGACTTGGATGCAAAGTGATGATTTATAATTAAGCATGCATCCATAAATATTAATTACAACACAATGTAGTGGGATGTCATTTAATGTCCCATTAGATGCCATATTTTTGGCATATTCTAAGAGGAAAATTCCAGTCAACATACAATTTTCTTACACAAAAAAAATTAAGAAAATATATCTGCTAATTTTCTCCCGTAGAAAAGGGCTTTTTTACAATAAGAATATTTTATTTTTGTCAAAATATCTTCAAATAATTTTAAGCTGTATTTTTTTCATATTTTATACAATATACCAAATACTATTTGCCTGTAGATTTTATATATTTCAGTACCTATTTGCAAGATACCAAAAAGATGCTCAGAATAATCTTAGTAGTTGTGTATCAACTTTTCAACTGTGAAAAATTATGCCTTGCTTTTGGCCTCAGTATTAAACATATAATCAGGAAAACACTGCTTTAGTTCAAAGTATGTGTGAAATCTATTTTGATAAAACATTCAGAACATTTTCTACTTGGTAGTATATATAATTCATGAAATGGTACTGGTCATAGATCATACCTATTATTTAAAGTAGATAAAATTTCCTAGTTTTTATCAAAGATTACCCTGAATGAACATACTTTGCACTTTTATTGTAAAAAAAAATTAGGTCACTGAACTTGTATTTGAGATAATTCAACCCTTTAAAGCCAATATTTTACTACTTTTTAGATGGATTCTGTAGGAAATTTTCAATATTTCGCAAATTCTTAATTAAAAAAACTGTAGATTAAATTTCTTACAATTTTATATTAAGAACACTTAACTGACATTCTTTCATATTTGAAAGTGAAAATTTTGGGTCACTGCACTCTTTTTCGCCCAATATTAAAAAACTAAAATTCCCAATATATTCCATACAACATTTTCCCACCAATTATCTCCCCTTTGAAAGAATTTTCCTGCCAATTATCTCCCCTTGAAAAAGACTTTTTTACATCATTTCAAACACTATTAGTTTATGTAATATATATGTGTCTGTATGATTTTGCACAATGACAGAAAAGAATGCTCCTTGTAATATGTATGATCTACCTTAAACAGATTTCTTCATTACTCCCACTAACTCTTTAAACAATGACACAAACCTTAGGTTTTGGCTGTAGACTTGGATCTAGGATTATTTTTCCAACATTTTTTCTATCATGTAATTTCTGCATTGCATCTCCTACCTTTGTAGAAAAATATTTATAAAAAAGACATTGTTACATTTTAAGAAGGACCTGAATAACATAGGAAGTTACATTTATTGATAGCTCAGTGTAAAATTATTTCCCACACATGTGTCAAATGATTTTCAAATGTTGGTTTTTGTTGAAAAAAGTTTGAAGAATTGGGTTATTGTATATATTTTAATGCACATGCATTTCAGAAATGACTTTTAAACTACCCCTTTCTGAAAAAAAAAAACAAAAACAAAAGTTACCATTTAATTCTGAATCACTTGAAGATTTGAGAAAATATGAAAAGTTTTCAAATTCATCATAAACCTGATCTCCCAGACCATTTAAATTATGGTTAATTTTGAAAAAGATGTTAGTAATATCTTATTTGTAGTTGACTTACATCTTCAATTGCCCATGCCGAGTCAATAACTGGTCTGATTTTTCCCTCATTGTAGAATCTGAACAGTTTCTCCATTACAGATCTGGCATACTGATGTTGGCCTTGTTTAAAGATAAGGTTACGGAGCTGGAATCCTGCTATACATTTATTTTCATCATATAACTTTATTGGACTTATCTTATCCACTTGCCACCACTGAAAACCATTGCATTGTTTTTTCAGTTTTAGCAAAATGCCTTTATCAAACATTTGTTAACATTAATAAGGGATCTAAATACACTGGGCATTTTGAAGTGAAGAGAAAGAAAGTTTGTTGACATTATTGTACCAGTCAAAATCCTAGAAAAAGAGAGTTCTCACTTGTTTTATAAATTTTAATGTCAGTTTTCTAAAATATGCCTTCTTAATAGAAATATCTATATAAACATGATTCTCTAGGCTCAGAAAGGCAAAAATTCTGTTATGATTATATTGAAGTTAAAGCATGAAGGAATTCAGGAACGGTACTCACCGATTTGGCAAAACTGAAGAAGCTTTTAGTTTCTCCTGTAACAATGTTTGAGGAACCTGAAATATCAAACAATATAACTATATTAGGTTAGGGTAAGAGGATAATGAGGCAAAATCAAAAGATACAAGTGGGTTTTGATGGAACTGAACTTTTCCTTAACTAATTATTATATTAAGGGCAGAAAATCACACAAGCATGTACCAGTAAATAATTATACCATTTCGGGAGATATTAGCACAATCAATGTAGCATTACTTACCATACAGAACATACTTTCCCATGGGCTTGAGTAGGGAAATTCCTTTGTTAGTATCTTCACCACAGAGACAGTCCAGCACAATATCAACTCCTTCTGGGGCCAATCTGCAAATTTAGTATCCCTATAGATCTTTTTAAGTAGAAGTTGTCTCTTATAAAATGTGTGTCACATTTTAAAGAATAATTAATATTTATAAGGTAAAAGTAACAGTTGAACTATCACCATAAGCCAGGATTTGATAGCATACATTGACAGCTCATCCCATTAAAGTTGGAACTGTTAAAAATAAGGATCAATCAAGGCTTTTTATATGACTGTAAAAAAAATTTATCCTATAATGGTAAGGTGCTGTCCTGATCCATGTCATCTTCAGTAAACACTTAGTTTTCATGCAATAGCTTTAATATTAGTTGGATGATCATAATAAATTTTACTACTAGGTTTCAAACCACAAAAGGAAGGTTGGTATTGATTTTGCGGGTTATGGTCAAAAGGTTTTGGAATGAGCAGTCAAAACATACATTTTATAGAATTTAACTCCAGTAATTTTTCAGCATATGGATATCTCTAATATTGTTCTACAAAATTCTATACTGGGTTGATTTTTTGGGTTAAGACTTGGATCATAAAGGAATTAAGGGACAAGAAGCAAGCATTTTCTTGATTTCTAGATAGCAAGTGAAAAGATCTCTTTCAAATTATAACATAAAGTGCTATACCATAGCTGGCAGCTGGGCTTAGGGGTTCTAACTTGATCCAAGTAAGTATTTTCCAGATGTCTGAATTATAACTTGAATAAAAGGGAATGGATTACTTTAAAATTTTACAAGGAGTCACAGACCAAAAGGAGGGTTGGGGTTGAAAGATAGTGACTAGAACCATTTAGTAATTAGGGGTTAAAAAGGGGCCTCTTCCATTCTAGTCAAATACTTAGAATGTGTCAAATTTTTGATAAAACGTTTAATCACAATCGAGATTGATAGTTGTATCAAGCTTGAATGGTGTGTCAAACTTGTCCCGGGTGTCCAGGGTTCAGCCTGTGCTGTCATATCAAGTTGCACCTTGCGAAGCATTTTATCATAGTGAAAAATCCCTTGATCTATTATTTTAAAACTTTATTAATTTCTCTAACGGAATTTGGGCCGTATCTAAGTGTTATGATATAGCGGTGGGTATATATGAAGGTCGTTTCAATATACTAAATATTACACTAAAAAGATTGATTGACTGTTGGGGTTTAACGCCCGAGCAGCAATATTTCTGCTATATCCAGGCGAGCACACAAAAAAGAGAACATTCTAGAATAATAGTGGTTTGGACCGGTAGGACTTACTTTCTAACTTCCTGTGAGTAGTCCACCACCCTATCAAATATATGAGACACACTATCCTTTACGAACTCGTGTTTGTAGTAGGATGCTGTACCATATACTGTGACATCCTCCACTGTCTTACATAGCTGGCATAGGGCTTGTCCCTACAAGGTGTTCATGGTCATTATAGTCTTCTATTAATATTTTGCTTATAGATTGAGTATGCAAAGATTATGGGTCAGAGTAAGTGAGCAATTACTACGTGAACATGTGTTATAGAATTATAGCTATTTTGAGAAGTTCTGTGGGAAGTAGCGTGTAACCGGTTCAGCTTAATCTCAATCCTTGCTTATATTGTAATTTATGAGAATGAAATCTTATCAAGGGTCAGCTAGGTTTAACGCTTGTTATTCTACTGACAATACGCACAAATATCAAATGAATAAATATTGCGTCATTATTTGATGTCCAATTACTTTTAGAAATATATTTTCATCAAGAGACTCAATCTGCAATTTTCCGTCAAGAAAGCCGAGTGTTGGTTTTCCCTAGGGGTATCGATTGTTTATAGAAAACATATGACATTTAGTGGTCGGAGAAAACCCTAAGCATTAATAAACATGTCTATTTGAAAGCTTTGACTTTTGTCGTATACAGATAAGGAAATAATTTCTCCACCAGTTTTTAGTTTTTGCATTACTAACTACATTGTAGGCTGAATCTCTAGACAGTAACATTTTTGTTCTATTCTGTATTATTCCCCGTACAGTTTGTTTAATCTTGTACTGTACAAATTCTTCTAAATCAATTCAACAACAACTTGACTATATGACGAAAATATCAATAATTTGAGAAGATTTTCAACAGAAAACGACTTGAATAATGAAAAATTGTGAGAAAATCAATAAAAAAATCGACTACTTACAACACCGCCACCAACTGAATGAACAAATACAGATTGTCCTTTTCTTAAGTTGGCCATGTCAAATAGCATTATATAGGCAGTTAGGTAGTTCATACACAGAGCAGCACCGTCCTGGTAACTCATGTTGTCTGGCATTTTGTACACATAATGGGATGGCAAAGTTACCATTTCTGCCCAGGCATTGTAATCACAAAAGCCAACTACTCTGTCACCCACCTGTATTATAGATTTTAGAAAGACTTCAAAAAGTTGTGCAAAGTTTAGCATTTTTATTCAATTTTCATTCTCTCTTGGTGTTTTAACCATTTTTTTTCTAAATCTCTCTACTCTGTATTCCCCGACCCATTGTCTACAATTCATTGTTCGCGTGATCCAACAGCCCATCACACCTTCCACCTACTAATTCATATCGATCTTGTATATCCCCAAAACCATTCTCACTTCATCCAATCACATCAATCCTTCTATGACATTCATGACTAAATATTGAACGTAAAAATGTTTTAGTCCAGTGAGTTGAATGCAATTACTTATAGTTCCAGTCATCGCCGTGAATATTAACACAAAATGGAACCAATTGGTATTGTTCATGGAACATGGTCGGTAGGTATTGGGAGACGATGTGGTGGAGCTGGGGCAAATTGTTTGTAATAAAAACAAATAGCAAAAAAAAATGTTTTTATGGACGCTGTTATAAACATAACATAGAGTGAACCTCCTCCCCGAAATAATATTTAGAGAAGATCTGGACGAACTATTTGTTTCTCTGATATACACAAACCTATAGCTGTTTTCCTTAAATGCTTCGATTGTTTCAATATCATCTATATTGTGTCATTATTCTCAATGGTTCATTTAGAACAAGTGAATGATTCGAACTCACTGGGGCCTCTTATTCAAAATATCAGTGTCTCACGAGTTGTGTAACAGTAGCTTAGACCATTGCCAAAGGGAGAAAGTAAACATATTAAGCAATAATGCTATAAATCTATCCCATTCCGACATTGATGTACAGACATTTGGCAAGTAGTGACTCAAAACGCATGGAGTTTTATGCCAATCCCATCTTAGTTCACGTACGTGTTTACAAGAATCACACTGAATATATTGGCCGAAATTTAACTGTGGTGTATCAATCCAACATGGTCGTTTTCGAATTAATTTGATTTAAAATGTTAAATTCTTACATTTTACCCATATAATTATATTTATCAAAACAAATTAAAATTCATAGCGCCCTTCTTCACATCCTTGTAGGCTGTTGCGTTATGCAAACCTCTTATAAAAGCTTTTAGTGTGGCGGAGAACTAAAATTAAAGAGGTGTTTAAATTGGATATAACTGATAAAACAAAAATGTGTGTGTGGTTAATGGCGTTATAGTACCAGAATAGGATGTACATTTCGTGGGCGTTGTAAAAAGGTTTATTACAGAGAACACCGTGCTATTGACAGTAATATACAATCATGCCATCAGATGGAAGAAACACATCAGAAAGGTACCAATCAACTATTGGATTTTCAATTTACTACAGAGTTATACGACAAATGTGTATAGATAAAAAGGTTATTATATCTATAAGTGCTTGTACAAGCCACCTGAGCCACGAACGGGCATTTTGTTGGCTCTATTTTGATATGAAGCATAAATGATGTAACAGATCAAGAGGGTTCCTGGGGTTTAACTCTGCCCTTTTTCAGAAAATTTTGTTAATTTCGTACAAAACGAGGAAATGATAGCCTGGAACGCCATCCGCTCTGAATGATACATTCATTTTCGTCATATCCATGCTTTACACATTATTGCGCTACTACTAGGCCTGTAATGATTCCGTCACACATACTGATCTAGCTCATATACTTAATGCAACCTCTGAAACTTATACTATATTGCATTTGAAATATTGTGACAGCGAATGAAGACTTCCATTACATACCGACGAAAGCAACAATTCAAATACAGACTTTAACAGATATCCTATTCATATATAATTTTCTGGCTTTTAAAATTCCTCGTTCGTCAGATTTATACAATTTGTACTGAACACCGATCGAAACTGAAATATCGTGTCCTAATCAATTAATTGATTTGCAATATTTAAGGAAGCATATTGAAAAGCCGTCCTTCGTGTTTCTCATACTATTGAATACTGGTTGATTATTTAATCTGTTAAGAGCAAACCTGGAATGAGTATTAGGCGTTATCGAACAATTCTTAAAGTAGAAAACGTTTCATTTGATTTGTATGATAGACTAATTTAATTATTGTGAAATCTCAACATTCGCATAAAAATTTAAGTATCACTCCGCCTGAGAATCATGCAAAATGTGATTCCTAGTTGAAAAGCCTACATATTTTTATTTTTGATATTTTGTTTAAAATGTTATAGTAAACAAAAACTAACATGTGGCTTTTCTTAACTCGTGCTCTTGGGAAATAGAAGTCAAATAGAATGCACTGTAGAATTCAAAATTAAGGGCTATAACTCTGTAAATGGCACTAAAATACAATAGAAACTGTTGAGTTAATTTTCAATGTGGATTATCTACCAAGAACAGACAGATTGGAATGAATAATTATAAATTTCATTATATAGACCTATAAAGCAAATAAATAACAAAAATAAAAATGTGTAGTCTCTTATTAGGTGTACCACATATTACATAATTTGCTTGATTCTTACAAAGACTGTTGCTTAAAGCAGATAGCATAGACAATATCAAGAAAACAAGAAACAGATAAAGCAACAGCTGTGAAAGTGTAATCAAGGGAACCAACGTTCTAGTGGAAAACAAAAGAATGTACTCGGTGACAAAGACTAGACAAGACTCGGTGACGAAGACTAGACAAGGAAAACAGAAATCACATAGGAACAAAATCAAATAACTAACTCGGAACTCTACAAAAATATTAGCATCGAGCCGATGCATAGATATGTAGAGTACTAAAACACCACTCAGTTGATTTGATGATGATTTTTATCATAACATACAAACGAAGAAAATAGGGCAACCATTCCAGACTCGAACGCCACATGGATGGAAGAGTAGGAAAGTTTTCTGTTAGAAGTCAACGATTATGGGATTATACCTACAAAAACTGAGCTACCATAGAACAGTACCTTAAACCCGGTTGTGTCTCCGCCAACAGCCTCAACCTCTCCGGCACATTCAAACCCCATGGTGATCGGAGTTTTGGGTGGATTGTCCAGAATACCTTGCCGTACCATCAAATCAAAAAAGTTAAGTCCACTGAAACCAATATTATAAATATTTAATTGTACAACTATATATCGTACTGATGTGTGCGAAGTAAAGCGGACCATGACGAAACTATCGTAAATTATCTTCGTAACATTTAGTTCAAGGATTTGTTTAAAATTTCTGGACCTTGCGTAACTTTGATTTGGCAATTGCATGCGTAGCAAGTCAAATTTTGAATTTCTCAGGTCAATGCACTATTTACTTCACATCAATGAAGACGAGTAGTCATTCAAATCAAGTAAGGTATTGAAATGTACGATGATGTGCTCCGATATAAACTAGAGGCTCTAAAGAGCCTTAACCGCTCACCTGCTCGAGAAGCAACATTCTATATTTGTAAAAGTAACCATGTTTTTCCTTACGCTCATACCTAAAGAAACAATTATATCAATTTTCATTTAATTCTGTCCAGTAGTTCCTTAGAATTTATTTTTTTAAAGTAATAACATTAAAATCAAAGACTGAAGTCTTCAAAGTCGCTAATCGTCAAATATTCTCGGTCACTGATTTTGGCTTACTATTAACATCCGAAATGGCACGAATGCAATATGCTCAAAAATCAGGTGACTTCCGAGAAAATCTTGGTTCCCTTGGTATGATTATTCTTTTGTAACCGTGATGACCCGAATGTTTTCAATTACTCGGAGCCAGATTAAACAACTGGCTTCATATAGATATCGGGATCCTGAAAATATATATGACATATTTATAGTCCCTGTGTTTGAATCGGAAATTGTACATAGAACACACGTGTATGATATTTTAGAGGAACATATTATTTCGTATGAAGCTAGAACTATGACGCTGTGGCGGTAAACACAGGGAAAATCTGCAGCAATACGTGGCGTATAACAATATATTTATGCAAATCGCATGCAAATATCAAGTACTGAAATTACGAATGCAAGAAGTTGCTAACAATTGGTTTGTAAGTCTCGTCATGTGACTCCGTGGTTTCACGAGAATGGGTCCTAGTCTACCATTCAGGTAAAATAATAGTATTTATTTCCCTGCATTAGGTTGACCAATTGTGTACCCTATTCAGATGAAAGAAAGTAGAACTTTGAATGGACAGATTGGTGTACTGACAAAGCTTGTAATTATGATTTTTCTCTCTCAGATTCTTAAAGGATTAAAGTTTTTAAATGTTTGTTTTTTTATCCTTAAAAATGCATAGTTTATGAAATTTTAAAAAGACTGCATATTACAAATGAGTGCGGAACTAAAAAAAAAATGCAAAACTTCCGGTACCTTCAAACTTTGGTTGATGGTGGTTGAAAAAAAGATGGTCAACCTCTATTCCCATGGTGATTTTTCGATCTCTGAATGAAAGTACTACAACACCAAAATGGTTTTGGAGTCCTAGTTTTAATTAGAAATTACTGAAAAACTTGAAAAGGTTAGTATTGTCGGCTATGGGAAAATAAATACTACGTTTCCCCTATAAATGCATAGGGATTTGTCATTTTTTAGAGCGTTGGATTCAGTATATAAATGCAAAACATATTTTCGTGTAAAAATACCAATAAAAATGACAAATATCTACTTCCACATGATAAAACAGTTAAGAAAAAGCGTAAAATAGAAGATTTTGCATTGTAATACAGGGTTTCGAGATCCCGGAAGTAAACAATAAAATGCAGACCGGTTTTCGAATTTCAGTACGTTCTACACCAGAAATTCCGGTAAGGAAAATGAAACTTGAACGAGACTTAAAGACCCTTTATTAGCAATTACAAAGCAAAAAGAAGGGGCAATAACTCCAGCATGGCTAAACATATTTACATGAGGAATTTGACCACTGATAAATCCATCATGGTGAATATTTTATTCCCCGTCAGAATTTGCCTTAACCTAACAGTTTTGGAGATATATATGCCATAAACTTCCGACTGACCCCTATGTTCCATTTTAGTAACAGCGGCCAAGTTTTTCGATGAACCAAAAATACCTACAAAAGTTCTAAACAGAGCATCCTAAGGAACATTAATACCAAGTTTGGTACTAATTTGGTCTGGTAGTGCCAGGGGATAAGATTTTTGAAAGAAATAACATTAAACACGGCGAAAAAGGGCAATAACTCTTACATGGCTCAACAGATTAACACGAAAATTGACCACTGAAGATCTCATCATGTTTAACACTTCTACCCTGTTAGATTTTTGCTAAACTTAACAGTTTTGAAGATATATGCGAAAAACTTTTGTCTGACCCCATGTTCTATTTTCAGTAACGGCGGCTATATTTTTGACGGATCAAAAATCCACACGATTTCTATGTTGGATACCTTAAGAACATTTATGCCAAGTTTGGTTCTAATTGGTCAAGTAGAGTCAGCTAGAGAAGAAGAGTTTTGAAAAATTGTTAACGATGACGACGGATGCCAAGTGATGGCAATAGCTCACCTGACCGGAGGCCAGGTGAACTAAAAAAAGAGAATCGTATTTATCTAGTTCTGAATGACCTTCACATTTAACAGCTTTAAACGACCTTCATACAGCCTTTATTTAGAATAACCATATCAATTACATGATTACTTTTATTGGGTAAATCAATTATAACATACTTCACAGAAAGATTATTCTTATTCAAACATACCCAGCTGATACCAACATTGTACAATTTAAAGAGAAAATAGGATGGGTAAAAAATTAACCAATAAATGTTGAATGTCAAAAATAATGACTTAATGACTTCTAAAATGATATGGAGCCAGATTTTATTTTTGACATTTAAGCACATAAAATAAAGCACGTAAATTCTTCTCACTGCTATCTATTGTGCTAACTTTTTTCAGTATTGATACATGTACAATTCATGACAATTTTGGAAGAGTTCGATTCACAATTTTTGCGTAACTAGTTTGTTTTCTGGACGTGCACGCATGTATCTTGGCAAACGAATGATATAATTTAAGATTTTTACCAAAACATATCAAGAGATTGATAAGAACATGAAACATTATGAAAATGAGCATTTTCTCCACCCTGTTTCAAAATCCTTTACTACAATCTGGTTACAACAATTTTTAATTAAAATAGAAATCCCGCGGAAAATAAATAAAACAAAAACATCTTTAAAATTGCGCTAAAAGTTATGTTATGCTACGCGTTGATGTACCATATGGCATGAAAATATTGCCTTTTGGATGAACCCTATCCTCTGAAAATATAAATAAAGTCATCAATTTAGCAATCTATAACTTGAGTAAGCCTATTAGATGCTGACAGAATAAGCTTAGTAAGGTATCAAAAGGTACAATATGTTTAGGTTTACATTAACATATCACAATAGGATTTCTGCAGAAAAAAATCAATGTAATATTTTATTTACCATGCCTTGACTCTGATCAGAACATCTCCTTCGTTAGCCGTTGGCTCCGCTTTCTGTTGACACTTAAGCATTTTAACACCTCCAAATCCAGTTAAAACAATACTCCTCATTTGTTTAGGTGGAGGCACACTGGCACTTTCTTCTGTTGGTTTAGTTTCCTCCGCCATTTCTTTCGGTGGCTCTGCCATGATAAACAAATCACTAACGAACCACTTTTAGAAAAGAAACCGTAGAGCCTGATTGAGATAGAATGTAGCTACTGCGGAAGACGAATCCGAAGACGTATCGATCCCGGTCTCCGTCACTGACAGTGAACAATTAGATCGATGAGGATACTTTAATATGATGTACCTAATCGGTGACAATGTGTAATTGGTTTGGTGATTTCCAACCAAAGAGGACGGATAATTGAAAGGGTAAAATTAATTTCATTTATTGTTATTTATGATGGAGTCGGGGTGTAGAGTGCAAGTCTATTGAACCGCGAGGTTTTCTGGTTCGTAAAAAAATCTTGCGTTTCACATAGTAAACAATAACAAAACAGTTTTAAGACGAACTTCATTTTTATCCCTTCCAATATCGGCCAAAGATGGGTGCAGAATTTCAAGTAGAGTAATCCTGGGGAAAAAAAAACAAACGCCGATTTGTTGAATAAAGCGAAAAAAAAATAAATAAAATATTTCAATTTCGGGGAGAAGGTAAAAAAAACAACCAAACAAACAAACAAACGCCGATAAAAATAAAATAATGCGGGGAGGTCATGCCGACCACCTTAGCTCCCCGCCTTAATCCGCCGAGAAGAAACAGTAAGGGTTTTTTTTTTTCTTTTACAAGACACGAGTATAAACTATATTTGAGTTCATTTGGATGTTCCTATGTAGTTAAAAATTTTTTAAGTTTTATGGTATAAATACCATACGGTCGTTCATTGAATTTTTAAATAAACATATTTAGAATCCCCATTAGCGTTTACTAATGTTAGGCCAGTCTTGGTTGTTTAGATGTTACGAAAGGAGACAATAGAGACATCTATCTCCTTTATAAATGTTGGATTTCAAGTCATGTATACGTGATCAAAAAACATTGTTAAAGATCGTGGAAACGGGCCTTAACATGCAGGGATACTAGTTATAGGTACTACCAGAATTGGGTAAGTTGCAATTTTCCTCAATTCCTTCCTGAACTGAAATTTCCAATAATACTGAAGATCTGAGGAAAAACTCAATGATTTTAAGGGATTTCTCAATTTTAGACTTTTAAGAAACCCAGGTCTGGTGACTTGTCTCATTTTTCTCCCGGATAAATACCGACGCACCTATACGAGTAATAAATTCCTATGTATTTTTTTCTCGACAATAAATGCTCGTGTGTTTCAGCTGAGGTAATGTAAGCGGGTTCAAAGATCGAGAAAAAAATACACTCAAGTCTCTAGTACATTTTCATTTAGTAACTTCACTAGTAGATATTTGGATATGGTTGCGATAGAATTTCTTCGACTTTGCGTTTGACATTTTAAGTGTAACCCTATCCACATAAATAATATAGTCCCTGGATAGCCCGACTTTAACTTAAGTAACAGAACTTACCATGAAGAAGAAATATGAAGAGACTGTCACATTTCATTATTGTACGACCGGATTGCCAATTTACTTAAATGCAAAACAAGCTCCACTTCTTTACTTCCTATATGTGTACGTGTATGCATTTATTATTATTGAATTTCAGTTTTCAGACAATAATATTTCATTTCTAGTTCAATATCCATAATGGAAAGATTACATATTTAGTGGTCGCATATGTCAAGTGTTTGTTTCAGTAACATTTAGAAATAATTTTAGAAACTCAAAATATTTTTTTCTAGCTCGACATTTTTTTCAATACTTTTGAAGTGAGTACCGTTAAGCGTGACGGACAGACGGATTAGAGCGGCTACTAGACCTGAATTTATTGATGGTGACGCAGAAAAAAGTAGTACAGCTGAAAACTGTATGGTAGATTATACCTTACATTTCTAGTACATAATTTTTCCTACTTTTTCTCCAAGATGACTAGGAATGAACATACTTCAGACATTTGTTGTAAAAAATATAGGTCACTGCACTTAATTTTGAGCCTTGTCAAAGCCAATATTTTACAAGTTTTTATATGGATTCTGTAGGGAATTTTCAATACTTCACAAACTTCTAAAAACTGGTTGACAAAATTTCTTATAACTTTATATAAAGAACATTTAACTGACATTCTGACATATTTCAAAATGAAAATTGGAGGTCACCGAACTCTTTTTCTTGAAATATTAAAAAGAAACTCGAATTACCTATATAATTCAACAGACCATTTTCCTGCTAATTGTATTCCCTTGAAAGAGGCATTTTTTTTTATAAATAATGTTTTTAATTTTACCATTCTAATTCTTATGTAAAAAGTTATTTGAAATAATTCAAATATATTATTTTCACATCATTTCAAACACTATTACAAAATACATGTCTCTAAGATTTTGCAAGATGACAGAAAAGTAAACTCCCTGTTACAGTTCGTCGGGAATCTGATGATATAAGGATGAACAAGGTTTAGGGGAAAGGACATTTTGAACTTTTAATTTCAAAAAATTAGACAATTTGGTTAATTATTTTTTATGCCTTAGTCCAATAGGTGTTTTAGGATTGTTCAAGCACAAAACATTTAAGGTAGATTATATAGTATGGTTTACGACTAGCACATTTTTACAATAAAAAATCAACCTTAACAAAAGGTGAATATGCACTTTTCTATTCATTGCAGAAAATGTGTTTGATGCACTTTAAACCATTTTTACCATTAAGCTTCATCAGCAAGTTATTTCTTATGTTAAGAAACCTTCAACCTACCAAT
This sequence comes from Perna viridis, assembly GCA_037379345.1. Classification (NCBI taxonomy): domain Eukaryota; kingdom Metazoa; phylum Mollusca; class Bivalvia; order Mytilida; family Mytilidae; genus Perna; species Perna viridis. Next base: position 14,684,850 of record CM074515.1, read on the forward strand.
ATCTTCAAAATGATTCATTTACAACAGGATCAGCACTTTCACCACTACTACACACTATAATGATGATTCAAAATTATTTACAACAGGATCAGCTGTTCCATCACTACTAAAACTACACTTACACACTGTAATGATGATTCAAAATTATTTACAACAGGATCAGCACTTCACCACTACTAGAACTACACTTACACACTATAATGATGATTCAAAATTTTTCGTTTTTTTTTTGTTTCATTTCATTTCGATTTTATTTTGTTTCTCAATGTGTAATCTTGACAAACTATTTTTAGTTTTAGACGTAGCCAATCACACGGAATCCATATATGGATATCGAAGGCATTAATAAAATATAGTTCAAACTTCTATATTTGAATTCTTAAGTACAACTTTTTAAGTGTGAAAAACAGTGTTATTTACGAAATTCTTGTTTTTCATAATGATATGGAGATTACTGTGAAACTATCTTAAGATTGCTTTAATTTTCAACTTTCTCTATTTTTTTGTCAAGTCCTTCATAATGGCCAAAATACAATCTAATCAAAACCAGATCTTGTAATTTGTCCACTATGTTCCCGCACTTGTATGCAATAGTGAACAGAACGTAGTGGACAAATTACAAGATCTAGTTTTAATTAGATTGGGCCAAAATATTTTTTGTCCAAACAAAAAAAGTCTTAAAGGTCAATTGCCCAAATAAACAACCTGACCAAAATCACTGCATTCCAAATTCATTTCACAATGTACATATGTATAAAGTAACTTCAAGTCTCATTGACCTAGTTGTAAAGTAACAATCAATAGACCAGCATGTAGACCAAAATCTATCTTAAATAAAAATAAATGTGTAAAATTTCATACTTCTCTACATTTTAATTTTTTTGACATAAAATAAATATCACAGACATAGTACCATAGACACAACATATTACCATTAAACAAACCACAAATTCATTGTAACAATATTACATCATCTGTAATAGTGCCAGCTAGGCCAATTCTCTATATCTAAGAGATGCAAATTTACTACATAACAAATACATTTATCCCATCATTATTTTACCATCCATTTAGATTTTTGTTGTTATCCTTCATGTACCTGTATAGTAATTTTTAATGGCTACTTAACAGAAAACAGTATAATCTCCATTTAGAGAATGAGATGTGTTGTTCCCACCAGTTTTACAGCATGAACTTTACCAATTCTAAAGTGAAAAATGTAAAATAAATACAGTTACTATATTTAGAGAACAGATAAGGTGGCATACTATAGTCCTTGACAGATCTATGTTTTAACGTATGATGTTATGAAGCTGGCTCCAATTGTTTTGAAGAAGGTGGAGGGTGTTCTTCCTCATCAACATCCCCAGGGTAGGGAGGGGGTAAACTGGAGGGTGGGGGAGGTAATTTATCAATATCTGACTGTCTTATTGTTCTTGATAGTGCAGGGAGATCTTTTCTCCCCATTGCTGCCACCGGAGGCAGACCTCCCATGACACGATTAGGAGGGGGGTGTGGTGATGGTGTCTCGACTTCAGCACGACTGGCAGCTCTCGATGCTCTTTCATCCTCATAAGGGTCATAAGGTGGTATAATTGGAGTTGGAGCAGGTGATGGTGGCACATCAGCTGGTCCTGTCTCTTTCCTTGGTACAGGAGGTTCCTTTACATAGGATGGTGGTAACTTGTTGGCATTAGAATCAGATGGTGCCTCTGGCTGCTGTTCTGGTTTGGGTGGATTTTTCCATACCAGACTGTCTCCAACTTGCAGTGCTGTAGCTAACTTAGTAGCAGCTTCCTGTGTCTGAAACAATACAATTTTTTATTGTAGTACATTTGTACATGTAAATTTTCATTAATGTGATTTAATCGTTGAATAAGTTGAATTTTTATTAGAAAAGCAATATCCTTACACCAAATACTCTTGTTGAGTTCTAATTCACAATAAATATAAAATAAAATAAACAGTCTGAATACAACTGCAAAGGTTGAACCCTGAAAAGTTAAGGCAAGTGCAAAGACCACATTCAAGCTTGATACATCCCTGAATTATATTGTGGATAAATTTCTTTTAACACTAGAAAGGTTTTGGACACAGAAGGAACTTATATAAAACAGTTTAATTCAGGACCCATTTTCGACCAACTTGAAAACAATAAAAATTCAATATATCAAAAATCTACAGAATTCAATTTTTGGTGAAAACAAATCAAGTTTAATTTTTTACCCTTTGGACCTCTATGTTTAGGTTCTGCCCATGAAAGAATCCAAAGCATTAATTTTTTTACTGAAATCATGTTAAATTCTGTTTTAAACACTCCTTTGGACCAACCACAAAACAAGGCCCAAATTTTGAAAATCTAGTTAAACAGTTCTATCTAGTTTTTAGAAAACCCTAAGAATCCAAAAATTAAAACTAAACCCAATTGAAAAAGTAAGCAATTTTCATGAAGTTTTATAAAATGCTTGGTTTTTACCCATTAATATCCTTAATTTCTAAGTGGTTAATGTCATCAGCCTCATAAACATTTCCAACCATCCTTGTGTTGAATTTTCATAGGAGCCATTATGTAATACACATGAAATTAAAGAATAAATGGAGGGTTATAATTAAAGTTCATTTAAATATTTTAAGGCACAATTTTGGTATCCTACAGAAACTCACTTCAGCATCAAGGTTCATCTGAGTGGCTTTAACTCGTGACTCAAATTCTCTGAAAAGCCCATTAGCTTCTCTCTTGTCACCATTGTTGTATAGAAAAATCGCAAAGTTCAGTGGAATAGTGGAATCTTTTCTGCAATTATAAAGCAATTTTATAATGATAATATGCTCAATATAAGCAATTACATAAAAAATTATCAAACAATATCATATCTAAAATATTCAATTGAAAGTCTGTTAACCCTCTGTGGCTTCATTATCATTTGTGAGGTACTTATTTTCTTGATTTTCATGGGTGATGTGATACTACTGTCAAAAACCTCATTCTATTTACCTTTGTTACTTTGTATGTATGATTTTAGTTACTTTATGTTCTTTGTTGTGTATGTCTGTTTTCCATGTCTGGTCTTTGTCCCTGGATTACAATCTTTTGATTACCGCTGTAACCTTGGTTCCCTTGATTACTCTCTAACATTCTATAGAAAAATTTCTGAGGAAATCCAGTGATGCAGAGATCAAATAATGATGCTTTCCCTGATTCTTACAAAAATTAACACTTAAACACCATGTAAAACAAACACCTACTGATCCAAACTAATAGCTTGCTCATATGCTTGTTTGGCATTGTCAGGATCCTCTAGGTAGGACAGAGCAACTGAAAACAGAAACAAACATAAAATCAACATGCTTTATTATGGTAAAAAAAGATAACATACAAAAAAGAGAGGGTTGTTAAAGTTGTGATAATCCAAGGAAATTCAACATCTCTCGATAAGATGATCAAACTTGACATGCCATAGAAGTGTTTTCCTAAATTTCATTGCTAACTTACAATTTAAACATTATAAGGTTGAGGGGAATCTGTTTAGGGTATTATATACATAACTTTTCAATTAACACTCGTTACCTTTTACTAAGATGGTTCTTTGATAATTTATAAAATAAGCAGAACAAGAAGCAAAAAAATGTAATTATGAATTTTATGTCTTAGAAATTTCCTTTATTTTTTTTTTAAAAATAACATGCTAGCAAGTCAGTCACCTAACTAGGTATCTTGATTCAGTAATCAGAATGTAATCAAAAAGTAATCATGATTGGGGTGATTAATGATAGCTATGACTACTTGAAAAAATATAATCAATAATAACTCATAAATGATTACAATTACAATTACCCTATCTCTGCTTAGTAGTGAGTTACAAAGTCTTAAATTACTGCTAAAATGAACTTATCAGTTCAGTAAATGCCAAAACAATCAGTGCATTAACTATAAAAAAGAACTTATACCCCAAAATAGCCTGACCTTACCTGCTAATAATGAGAAAAGTCCAGCCATCTTTGGTCTTAGGTTGATAGCTGCACTGAGGAAATGAAAGGCTGAGGCATATTGCTGCATTGTTAGATGTACTAAACCAAGATTATATAAAATCTTCCAATCAAATGGGGCAAGGTAATTAGCTCTCTTCAAACAACTAATTGCCTGTTAAGATAAATAGTACTTGTATAGTAACCAGAATTCTAATATGACATGCTTAAAGGGCTTCGAGACCACAATTGTGGTTGATTTTCACTTACAAGTACTTGTTTCAACAATGGCCTATTTCTATCAAATATGAGTAAAGTCAATAGTCTATACTCATTTTTTATAGTAACTGGCCATTGATAGAAACAAGTGTCACTGAGGTGTATTTTAGGGTATTTTTGTGCTAAATGTGGCTTCAGGGATATTAACATAAGGTCCAAACATTTGGTTTAATCAAAAACTTAATATGGATAAACATACCAATATTCAAATTCACCAAAAAAATCTGTCTCAAAATTTAAAAAAAAAAAGAAATTTCAACAGGTTGATAGTGTGAAGAAACATCTTCGAGATTTTATTTCAGAATAACTTACAGCAACATATTTCTTCTTTCCAAAGAATGCCATCCCAATGTTGTTCCACAGAGGTGGACTTTCAGGGGTTCCAGCTGCAGCAATTCTATATTTATTTAAAGCCACATCAAAATCACCATGTGTCTGCATCATACTTCCTGCTGCCATTATAGCCTTAACATGACTGGGGTCATAGGTCATAGCATTGCCCAAATTTTCAAAAGCTTTCTGAAACTGATTTACCTATAATAAATTTAAGTACACGCTTAAGTTAATTCTAATATGGTATCCTACTTCCTGCGAGTTAAAAATGTAAGTCTAAGAATCAATACATTGTATTAAAAAAATAATTTAGCAGTCTTTCCCATTTATGTCCCCTGTCTTTCACCATCTAATAAAGTACCATACCATATAAAATTCAGACACTACCCATGGTAGGGGTGATTCATGGTGTAGAAAAACTCACCAAACAAACAACTCTTTTTTGGTCTACATAAGCTATAATTTAACATAATAGTCCTTTCTGAATTCATATCTGCTTTTATGAAAATACCATACAAAATCAACCAAATCACGAAGGATAACTCTTGCTAAGTGACAATTTCATCTGGTCTCACTAACCACTTCCTGGTCAAATGCCACCCCCCTATGTAGTACCAAAACACACTGAACCTAGACATATGCATTGTATGTGCATTATTTGTGTGTATTATGATTAAAAGTAGTCAAAATAAAGCTGAGAATGTGTACTTTAAAATCATATATAATTAACTACAAAAGTGTATGTATATTGTTTACATGTGTGAGTAATTTGCCTCCATGCTGTCAGTTAGCAGAAAAGGTAAAAATGTGGATTTTCAGTATCATTTATTCAAGTAAATTTTGTGAAGAATTTCTACAATCACTGTACCATTAGCATAATGATTTTGGAAGCCTTATTTTCCAAGCTTTGCAACGGTATGCAACTTCAAGATGTCCTTTGTCCTGGGAATTCACAGTGAAACTTTGAAAATTACTTTTTTAACATGTAAAGTAATGGAAACATTACAAGTGGTTAGTGAGACCTATACAATCAATTTCATTATCTGTTCGATTGTACTTATTTTATTCAAGAAAGATGTAGATTCTTGCCAAAATACATAACTGACAGTCCAATTACTATTAGCTATAGGGAAGTAATGAATTGTGAAGATAAGTTTACTATAATAGGCCTTGCCAAATTTATTAAGATAGTGATGGCTTTATTCAAATTATATTACCTTCCTGTTGTGTTCATTCACTATGTTAAACATTGATCATAATTGTATATATGTTTGTTTTGTACTACTATGCACCATGTGGAGCCTCTAAGTGAAATAAAAAAAGTTTCAAAGTTTCAATATTATTTTCATCTCATAAGTGCAACAATGGAACGACAAACTAAGACTAGTTTTTGGCCTGTAACTGTTTCTGAATAAGAAATAAAAGTGAATTCAGTGAGATTTTGATGTATATGAATCATCTCCTGTCCCATTTTTATAAAGACTGCTACTTAAAGAAATAAACAAATATACATAAAAAAAAATGTTTATACAAACCTGCATAAACAGTAAGCCTAATGTTGTCAACAAGTCTGGATTTTCTGGAGAGTATCTGGAAGGAAAAACATTGATAATGAAAATTTGAAATATTGAACAACACCTTGTCAATTACCTCCCTTTATATATGTCTTTATTGTTTAATACTTATGAACCTTATTTATAGAATGAAAATTCAGAAATTATTGTGTGCATCATAATTTGTCACATTAGCAGCAAACTGTAAATTTTTGCTTCATTCATATAAAAAATTAACAATTAAATTTTAATAACAATTTTGTGATTAAAACCCTGTATCATTTTTGTAATAATCTAATTCCTTAAACCTTTAGCAGTTTCTTTGAGGATATAACTAAAATATTTTTTCTTCAAGCACTCTACTATATAAAGTTGATCTAACCATCAAAATACTCTTGTACTCCAAATTTTGTAAGTGAAAAAGGACCAGAACTTCAGCACAGTACTTGCAAAATATGAAACTGAATTTATGTTTGAAAGCATTTTGTTAAGGGTTGGAAAGATTTGTTTGAGTGCAGGGATGAGATCTGAGGAACAACAGGGAGTAAAAAAGTGGAAATTGGCAAAACTGGAAGTAAATTAATAGTAACATAAAAAAATTGTAATGGTAAAATACCAATTTGTAAAAGCAGAATGCAGAAAAATCACACTTCAGTTGAGTGGTTCCTGAACTATCATCAAGAACCCAAAAGTGTGATGGAGGGACAAACATACAGACAAAGGGATCACTTTACACCTAGATTCAATGACTAAGAAGGTAGATAACCACACAGCCACACGATCAATGAAAAATTAAGTGTCTTCTATATAAAAATGTCAGATTTGTGGGAAGTTTTTGATTAAAACTATAACATTTTCTTTGAAAAAATACTAAGTAATTAGATTTTAACTTTGTCATTATATAAATATCTCCCAAATGAGACAGTGACAGTGGGGGAGAATCTCCCACATGAACAATTGCAAAGGTTAACAGGTATAATAGAAACCAATAAATTGTATTTTTACAGTAGATGTGTTGTATTGACATAGTTTACATAGAAACCATCAAGTAAATGTTTTTCTTTCAAACAGACCAGCAATAAAACTTACTCTACAGCCTGTTTATATATATCTATTGCACCATTCATGTTGCTTTCCATTAAGAAGATTTTACCTAACATTAGGTATGTAATCTCATGTCTCTTAAATGTAAGTGCTTGTGTCAAACATTGCTTGGCCTGAAATGAATTTATAAACATATGGAAACAGGAAATTAATGCATTTGGTCAAGGCCATAGCCAGGGGGTGCGACAGTTGCGATCACATCCCCCTTTTGAAAAAAAAAAACAAAAACAAAAACAAACAAACAAAAAAACTTTGATTTACATCTTAATTAAAGAGAAATCATACCAGATAAACAAGTAATATTGTTTATCAGTGATCAATTCACACCCCATATTCAGAAAACATGGCTATGGTCCTGATTTGGTAACACAACACATTTCATTGTATGAAACAAATGAAATGTTCTGTAAGACAAAGAAACCCCAATAACCTTTCACATGTCACAAAATCATTACATAAGGAAAGGATGCACCACTAAAAGGACATTAACTGAGATACACACAGTACAATCCATCACGCTAAAGCTTCATACCAAATTTCAAATCACTCCAATGAAGAGTTCCAAAATTTTATGGACAATTATTGGACAGACATACACATATATTATTATGTAGATGGCAAAGAATAACAAAGTTCCTGTCACCTAAAGGTATGAAATAATAACTAAATACATATAAATCAAAGGCTTATCTGATACTAACTGAGAAAAGCTTTACATATTAAAAAAAAAGGCATCTTTTATTTAGAAAAAGTATTGTTTAGTAGTACATGTATATGTTTGACCTGCAAGGTTCAAAAGTAACATTTTGTGGAACAAATGATCGTACCCATGTATATTAACATAAAGTTAATAATGATTCAATATACCTTATCATACTCTCTGAGATACATATAGCATACACCTTGATTGTGAGCTATCTCCTGAAATGAAAACAAATCTCTGTTATATATCACACATTAAGTACAAATTAATGACATTTTTAAAATAAAGTTAAACTAATCATATAATAATTGTAATTAAAATCTTTTTTTAATTAAAACTTAATCAAATTGTTAATATTTTAACTTATATAAGCACAGGCTGAAAGTTTCATCTTTACACTCAACCACTGGTAGGCATTCCTAAAGAAAACCTTACCCAATCTCTCTCATTCAGTTTTATAGCTTCACTATAAACATCTAGAGCAGCTTTATGTCTTGCCAACAAAAATCTACAGAAAAAGTAGTGACAAATTTAGTTCAATCATTTGAATGGCCAGTACTCTACTTCAGACATTACCCACCTACAAGATGTCTGTAATTTAAAACTAGGAAATTCTGAATATCTTCTCAATTTGTCAATATAATTTGACTAAATCTTAAAATCTTAAAGGAGTGTAATGACAGGAGAGGACATTACTTTTCAGTTGTCAATGTACATGGACAAACTGTTGGGTGTTTGGATTAATGGTGTGACTACACCCATAAAAGGTATTAAGTGTGCTTTACAGTAACATATGAAAGACTAAGTAACTACGAAAGAAGGTTTAGAATATCTAATTACTTACAAGGACCTGGCTACTTGTTTAAGGTTATCAGCACTATGTGGATTCAGTAAAGTGCATGTCTGAAACAGCTCAAGTGATTCCTGTATTCTTCCCTCTTGTCTCAAAATCAAAGCTGGAATGTATAAAAATAGGTTATGAATATGCCTCCTTAATGATTTTGAACTATTCACAGTATGTGCAGTACTAATTAAATCATTATTAAACAAATGATTGATTGTCCATAAAATTGTAATAGATCAAAGTGTTATATAGGGTATGCAATATAGGCTAAACCATAATAGCTTTAACAATCTCTTGCAGTGCATAAACCAAAAAAGGTATACATATATTTTACGCTATATATATGATATCTGTATTGTACAAACAGGAATATGACCAGAATATTTCAGCATTTGATACCAACCTTGAACATACACAGCATATTCACACACACCACCACTCTCTGCCATTAATTCTTTGATGAGTGATTTACAGATATCATAATCTTTCCTTACATAGTGGAGATGTATTAACCAGTTCTTCCTCTCAAATATTGGTAATTCTGGAGCTAGGAGTAAAAAACAAACATTCTAATAATAGTCTACCACATACACTGCATGACTTTTTACTTTCTCTTACATTTTCATATACTGCAAATTCAGAAATTATTGTTGTATTTTTATCATTGCAAAAAAATATGACAGACTTTTCAATATCAAAAATTCACATACATGTAATTATTACTTACATTGTAATGCAATTTTCAACATTATTAATGTGGAATTTTCTAACAACTACACAAATTAAAACCACATTATTGGCTAAAATAATAAAATCCAAATAATTAATATACACAATAATTTCTGAATTTACAGTAAATCTACAATTGTATACTATGGACATAGAAGTGAAACCTTTTTTAGGCCATAATAAATATTGCTAGATTCTCATCCCCGCCCACCCTGATTTTTTTTTATTTTCAAAATGTGTTTTGAAATATAACTCTTGTCTAAAATTTCCATAAATATTTTGTGTCTTGTCTCGAACCAAATCTAATACTAATTTATTTAGTAAATTCCTGTTTGTAAACCATAGTTTTACTCGGCTACATCTTTGATAAATGGTTCCAAAGTGATGAAAACTGGTACAGGTGTAGCAGTAGAGACACATATTCTTTGATAAAGCTGTTTCAATATGTTTGTACTGGTAAAACTGATCACATAGATGATGATAAAAACAAAGCTAGTTTTTCAGTATGTGTGACAGTTATTGAAGGTAAAATAAAAAAAATAACCCCACCACCACCCAATTTTTTAGAAAAGTCGGATGAGAATCTATGAAAAAAAATCATCAAATAAGGCATCATCAATGTGAATCAGACTTAAGTAAGTACATGTATACACACCTATATCAACTTCATGTGAGAAAAACACATGTTCAAGTTAGATCAAGAATTAAACTGGGGTCAATGGGTTACAACATATTAAATTTAGCTTGAGAATTACATTTACACCTGGGTCAATGGATTAGTGTTACAGATCCTACCTTTCTTTGGTTTTGGTTTAGGTGGGGCAGCAGGCAGCGATGGTATTTCTGTGCTGTTATCTACATCTGATTCACCTGCTATTTTTACTGGTTCCTGGATATGAAAATGTTATCTTAAAGTACTTGCTCATTTAACACAAGCATTTGATTAAAACAGAATGATTGGAAACTAGAAAAAATAAAAAATTCTTTAGTAAAAACAAAAATTAATTAGCACTTCAAATTGTTTTTAACATCAATTATCTATCATAATTTGATAGAATAAATATTGGTTTTAGAAATTCTACAAATTAATTTCTGATTTAGCATACATGTATGTTTCAACAGGGAGGTCTTCAACCTTCAGGGTTTCCTTTTTAAGTTGATACTTCAATACTTTTGAATACTTTTCTCTTGAAAAATAAAGCAGATTGTTCAATGTATATGAAATCTTCACAGTGAGGGAGATTACCTTCTGTAGAAGTCTCAGAGATTGACATGTATATTGTCAGCATGAGAATCAAATTTATTACAAATTGCACATCAAATAAAACAACATAAATATCAAGTCCTGAATAGCATTAAGTCTATATCATTTCAAAAGGGAACTTTAAGCTTTGCTTGCGCTCAAGGGTAATGCCCTCATCATATAAATTGGTCCGGCTCAAGACTGTCTCCTTATACGTCACATGTCTCATACATGTACAGAGTATGACATACTCTTAATGGTAATCAATATGAATTTAACCTTCAACCTTAGAAGCACTGTAAGCCTGATATCAGTCCGACAGAAAGTTAACCTGTAATACTGAGTAAGGATCTTTACCAGTTTCATATCTTTAAACAAAATCAAAATGTTAATCTGTTAATTCACTACTACAAAACTAAATTTTAATTTCTCTACTCTTCACAGTCGAGTCATCATTTTCTTCAGAAGCCCTTAATACTGAGTAAGGATCTTTATTAGTTTCGTATCTTTAAACAAAATCAAAATGTTAATCTGTTAATTCACTACTATCAAACTAAATTTTAATTTCTCTACTCTTCACAGTCAAGTCATCATTTTCTTCAGAAACCCTTATCTAGTCTCATCAAGCTTGGGGATGGTCGAGGGAAGCTACTGGCCAGTAGAATAACTTAAAACTGAAAACAACAACCAGTAATTAACATCATGCACTGGAATGCAGAGGGAGTATCTAACAAAAGAGAAGAACTGCAGCACTGAGAACAACATCAACATCTGTTGAATCCAAGAACACACTTGCAAGAGGTAAACTATTTAAAGTCCGACTCTTAGAGGATACCAAGTTTTCAGAAGTGATAGAAAAAAAGGAAAGAAAGGAGGCGTGATGAAATTGGCACGAAACAATATAAACGCCAGACCAGTCGGTACATGTATATGAAGGAAGCCATTATCTTGAAGTGAAAGTTACAATCAAGGATAGCACAATAAGAATTATTAACTTCTATTGTCCAAATGATAAGAAGCTTTCATTAGACACTATACAGATACCAGACAGTAATTTTATTATAGCAAGAGATTTTAACAATCAATTCCAGACTTTGGGATACAAAACATTAGATTAAAGAGGAGAGAAGCTATAGAAGATTGGCAAGGTAAACACCACTTTATTATTGTCAATGATCTAACTGATAGTACTACCTTCTACTCACGTCGAAAGCACACATCAACTACACCAAATCTAGCATTTTGCACAGATGACGTGCATACGAGTATCAGCAGAAAAGTATGTGATCAGTAGGGAGGTAGTGACCATAAGCCTGTTATACTATCCATCAACGAAACAGTGTCCGGGGCTGTTTTCAGATTTGGCCAGAAAACAGCTCCGGACACTGAATCCCAAAAGGAATTACTGTCGACATTCTCTAGCGTGTGTGCAAGAAGTATGAATTCAGGACGAGTGGAAATATGGTATTCCTGTAATCTAAGTATATTCTGGTACAGTTTTATCATGAAAAAATTAAATACCAACCTGAACTACATCTGTAAGAACAGTTTTATCGGGCAAAGGGCTAGACTGCCTTACTCCCTCCGCCATGTTGTTTGGGATAGTTACAGCAGTGCGTTCGAATGTTAAATTATGTCAAGTTAAATATTTTATAGTGTTAGTTAAATTATTTGACTCAAAAACCTTTATTTTGGAATAAAGTAGTTTAGTTAAAAATTAAAGTATCTTTCTATTTTGAGTATGATAGAAAGATAAAGGTGCAATGGGCGGTGATATTGATGATTACAAGAAATATAAGCTATTTTTCGAACTCAACTATAAAATATCGATATTCATTTCGTCCCTCTACTAAGTTCAACCCCAATAAATATGAAAACTAGAATTGGTAGCAAGGTAATGTAATGGTAATGCTTTAATGCATCGTCTCTTTGTTAGGTGACCATACTATATTGTCGATAGTATTCCAGAAAAGGAGATATTTTTACTAATTACTAATTGTTAGTATTAAATAGTCCTTGAGTCTGTGTTATTTAATTACGCCAAAAAAAAAAAAAAGCCCAATAAACCACTTTTTTCTCCGAATTAAATATGAAGATCAATTTAGTATGAATTAATAACGATCCAAAGAAAAATATTTGACATATAAATTAATCTGTTAGCGGTATACCCGAAGAGACCGTCGTTAAATATCGATATTCAAGTTGTCTGCTTGTTTTATAATAGACGCATAAATGAAAGAAACCTGTGAGAAAATAGTCACCAATCCTACTCCTACAACGCAAGAGGTTGGAATTCTTTTCCTTCAATTGGATAGCAACAAGTTAGAAAATACCACCCAAGACAACCTCCAGCATATATGATATCCATTTAAATCTTCGCCCAATATTAGTATACGAATCAATGACTTGATTAAAAAAAACCAAAGCAGATTCTGTTATCTCTTTATATGTTTCTTCCACTTTCAACAAGGAGTTTATGATTTATGAGTTGAAATTTACAAAGCATTGCAATATTTTTATCATTCAGTATATCAAAATATGTTTTAATACCATAATCTTTTTTAAATTCGATGTTTTAGCACCATTTTCAATATTTGAATACCAACTTCGGATAAAGTGGTCATGAAGAGTTTTTTTTAACAGTACATTTTAGCCATTTACAGCTAAAGACAAATTGATAGAGCCATATGTAATGCAGGCCATATTCATTCAAAATGTTTTCAATACTTTTAAACCAAGATTACGAGAAAATGTTGTGTTTGTTAGGTTGATTATCAGCTTATAAGCAATAGTACTCAACGATCTTTTCTCTGGACCGTTCAAGATTTTCATCCAAAAGAAAGCATCCTTACTTTAATATCTAATTATAAGACTAAAGGAGATCTTCCTAGTTCCCCATATACCAAGAAGCTAGGCGTTGCTGATTTAACTCGAAGTAGAAGTTTAAAAAAATTCAAATAGATTTCTTTTTTTATTATTTCATTATTACCAAAGCCCCATACATGTACTTCACAATAATACAGTAGGATTCGTTTGACGAGTTTATCAAACAGATCCAGCTACAATTTAATGGAAAGATTACGGACTTTCTCCTTTTCAATAGACTTTACATGGCTTATTTGTCTTTTTCAGCAACATGAAGTTTGCAGGTTTTAAAGTTTCCACTCTTCGAAAAATTTACACCCAGGTAGTAAAAGTCATTTACGATTTCTACAGCAAAATTGTTGTAGACAAAACTGATATTCTTTGGTTATCTTTTTCACCAAAAGATTATTTTTATTTTTTTTTTTTTTTCGTCATTAAATCTTAATTTCAATGTATTACAACTCTCGTTAAATTTGTTCAATGAGTATTGCAGATCACTTGCCGATTCAGACATAATGACAGTGTGGTCAGCATATAAGATGACAAAAAGTTTTAAAATAATTATTATTCCTTTCCAATTGTACTAGTTACTGTATTTCAGCCCATAACATTTTTGTTAATAAGATAGTTCCCGAGGCGAGATAATTCAAAAATAAAGAAATTAGAACTAAGTAAGATTTTCACCCTGACGCACTCTTATTTCACATGGGAAATAGTCTGATTTCTGACTATTGTAATTTATACAAGATTTGATGATTTTGATACATATTGTGTATAACTTGAAACATTGTTAAGTATCTTTTTTTTTGGCAAAGGGCGGCTGTCTTAACGGTATCAAACGCCTTTCCGAAATCTACGAATGCACAAAACAGATTCTTTTTCAATAAATTTATGAACTTCAAATAGAGAATGAAGAACAGAAATATTGTCATCGGTGGAATATCCTTCTTGGAATCCACATTTTTTTTCTTGATCAAGAAAGATTTACCCTATTAAGCCTCCCATTCAGTACAGACGTGAAGAGTTTTCCAAAGCAGCTTATTATAGATATTGGTCTGTTGATTTTTGTATTATATATATCTCGTTTGTTTTTATTATAGTTCCCACTAGCCACGACTCTGGTATTTTACCAGTTTGTTTGTTTGTTTGTTTGTTGGGGTTTAACGTCCGAGCAGCAATATTTCAGCTATACTCAGACTATGAACATGAAATTGATGATAAAATAAACATGAAATGAAAAAGGGATGGGACACAAGGACAATGGGATCGACAAATTTTGATTGCCACTGGAAATAGGGAGAGGTGGGTAGGGTCGGGCAATTTAGCCTCTTGTGGCGGAGCCCTATGGTTCGTACTCCGGGAGAATACCACAGTAGGGTTCTTTAACGTGCGAGGAACGTGGCATCTTTCCCAACACGGTGCACCACTATGGTTTACGGTAAGATTTTCCGAATTATAGCCTGACAACCCCAGCATGTAACACGCCAGGAGTACCCCGTTCCACCACCTGGGGCACACATCCCAGTTGCTCTATGGGCAGAGCATCTTAGCCCCCGGCTAGGATTCTGAGCACTATTT
This sequence comes from Perna viridis, assembly GCA_037379345.1. Classification (NCBI taxonomy): domain Eukaryota; kingdom Metazoa; phylum Mollusca; class Bivalvia; order Mytilida; family Mytilidae; genus Perna; species Perna viridis. The sequence goes on from CM074515.1 coordinate 14,700,047, forward strand.
AGTCGCCTTTTACGACAAGCTTAGCGCTGCTGCAGGCCTATTCTTTTAACTCCAGGACCTGCACGGGATGGTATTTTAGATTCAAGATTTCAAGATTTCAAAAACCAACTTAATGTGTTTTTCATACATATCAATTAATTTTAGTATCTAAAGTAGCCTTAATATATTCGTTAATTACATGTATACACATCGGCACATGCTTTGTTATTCTTTAAGTTTTTAAAACACTTGTATATTTCTTCCTCTGTGATTGGCAAATTCATTAATGTTTTCAAAATTATTTTCTTCCAAAAAAGACCTTCTATTAGTACCACTGAAGTTATCAGAATTTAAGTCTTTTAAAAAAATCAGTTTCATGCTGTCAACATCGGACCGCTTACAAGAGTCTCGTTCGTGAAGGATTTTCTATAATTCCTTTTAGTCTCCGTATCTATATCCATACGGTTCCTGAAGGTTTTTCTGTATTCAACTTGTGGTTTATTTAGAACACTTTTGTAGTTTTTCTTCCGCTTTTAAATAGTTTGCGGATGTTACAGACTTTTCTTTACTTCGCTTTGGTTTTCTAAACTCCTTTCTTGCAACGTTACATTCATTATTAAAACGAGGTCTGTTTTGTAGAAAACCTCTGAAAATCATCCCATCTGACACAGAATTAACAAAATATAGATCGGCTTCTGTGTTGTGCTCTAATTTTTTTAGTAGTAAATTAATTTCTTCGTTATCTATGTTATTTGTCGACCAGAAACTCCAACATTTTTAGAACATTAGCCTCGTAAGACTTCTTGTTAGATCAGTGTGTTTTTTTTTCAGTTCCCCGTTTTATATAAAAGATCACAAAGTGTTGGATATAATGTCAATTAACGAACAAAACTGTGCAACTATATCTCATTTCTCTTACTTCCCCTTTTTAATCACAATAAGAAACTCATCAGACAATCCCTGTCTGGGAAGACTTATGCCGCGACACGGAAGTGTCAATTAACGATCCAGACAATATATAGGTCAATTTTGGCAGCTAGCTTATAATTACAGAAATGTACAATGTCACCGAACACAGGTGGTGGTGGGGCCGACATGATGAAAATATGTTAAATTCAAAAAGGTAAGAGAAACTGAAGTGTCATATTTCAACGGTAAGTTTCTTGTAAATGGATCATATCATTCAAAATTAGTTATTACTATAACAAACTCCGGAGCATCGGTCTTACGTCTGTCATAAACTATCTAGAAAATGAGAACTTCTTTTAGAATGTCAACAGTTTAATGGATCTACAGAGTAGTCGATTTCTTCATAATTGCTTCCATAATTTGTATTCGTAGAGCTTTATTCACAGGGCGACCCCGGATTATTCGGATGACAATCAGTGACTTTTTATTAAATTGGTAATGGTCGGAAAAGAATTTGTTTTAAATGGGCAATTTCCAGCATTTTCTAATTAGTATTTGAGATTTAATGGCATTTTTTTTTATGACATTCTATATAAAATTCTGTACATAAATTCAATGACTTATGGCCGATGGCCTCTCTTCCCAACCCATGAGTGCCAATGATCACATTCCAACCATCTTGTTGTAAGAGTTCAAATTATCTGTTTTTTACAGAACTGTATTTATAACCCAGAATAAATCATATTTGATAATCAACATTAAAAGGGACTAAAAGAACCTTCAGTTGTCAGAGTCTTTTCTTGTACACATGCATAACCATGTGCCTGCCATGTACATATTCGGTTAGGGACCGGTCAAAATTTATCACCAAATAGGACCGGTGCAATAAAAAAGAGCCCAAATAAAAGTTGCAACGCTATGGCTATCTGACTTAAAAAAAATGATGTCTTATGCAATCCTATGGCTATCTGACTTGAAAAAAAAAATGATGTCTTGTGTCAACTTGGTAAGAAAAAAGTTGGTGTCCTATCATGGTTTTCTTATAAAGTGTAATTAAAAACAAGTATATACACCATTTTTTATAGTGACAATGAAAATATGTGATCAAAAGCATCAGATATAAATAAAAATAGTATAATAAGACAAATGGAAGTATCACTTTGGGACATTCCTGGAATATTGCCCCGTGGAGGTCCGGGTGACAAAAGAATTGGCCTGCAGCAGCGCTAAGCTTGTCGTAAAAGGCGACTAAATAGTGCTCAGAAACCTAGCCGGGGGCTTAATCCATCTTAATCCAATTATAAGCATAATAATCTTTTGCTGTTTCGTTTTGTCTTTTCTGAGTAGTTGCTATGGAACGTTTTTCTTTCAAGTTCAATGTTTCCATATGAGATATGTATTTTCTTGTTAATTCTTCAAAATTAATGAATTTATTACTAAAAGCAGTTATGGCATCATGATTATCACTTTCAATTTAACCTTGATTAAATAGTTTTTTTTTCAGAGTGGCTCTCGGCTGAAAATCTCCAGGTTCTCTAACCTTTTGGTCTACTACTATAGGAGTTTCAGCATGTGGTAAATAGTGTAACTTTGGTAATTTTGTATAGTCTGGATAAGGCCTGGGAACTTGACTGACTATGTTAGAGCCATACTGATCACAGACTTTTGAATTTGAACAAAAATCACAAGATTCTGAATTTTCTGTATTCAAGGGACAGTTCTCCAGTTTCGGTGTGTGTTTCGATGAAATCTGTGATGCATATAGTTGTGCCAGTTACAATGAATTATGTTAAATAGTTGCATTTTCTACTGCATTTACATGTTGTAGACTATTTTTCTTATAATAGTTTTTTTAAAGTTAATAAAAAAATTAGTTCAAAGTATTTGTTCGTAAAAAAATGTAACCTGAGGGTATTATAAGTAAAAAAGTGGTGTCCAAACAAAAGCATTACATCAAAAAAGTATCTGTCCTACTGCTATTTGCGCCGGTCCTATGTGACGATAAATTTTGACCGGTCCCTTATTGTAATATTTTCGAGTTGAGTAGATTCAACGAGCTTAAACCCTAACGATCGTGATGCCTGTATCATATTTTGTTTCATCGCCTGAATATAGCTGAAATATTGCTGCTGTTGAACCCCAACAACCAATCAATCAGTCAGTCAATATTTTGTTTTAATTTTGAACAGAGAAACAGAACTACCTACTTTTACGGAGTTGTACAAATCCATAAGGGTAAGTCATTTTAAAATTTTGCATACCTAGCATATTAGGCCTATATGTTTCAAATATTAAAAAAAGAGAAAAACAGTACGGATATCTCAAAAAAGTTGTTCTAAGTTTTTTCATGTGGCAAGATCTTGCTTAGCGTAATAGGACATAAATATCAACAAAAGCAGGGTCTGATGTTAAGATTGTTCCGGGACAAATGAAAAAATGACAACCAAATTTTATCAATTTTCAAAATGACAACCTAGTTTTCATTTTGGGCAAATTGAAAATCCGACGTTGAAAAGGCCGCTAGACTGACCGACTTGTAAGGTATTTCCTTTTCATCCGAAGGGTCATCGATTGTTATTTGTGACAGGTTATTCGTGCCAATAAGAAGTAAAATCGCCTAGACAGTTTTAAAATTCGTTTGTACATATATGTACATACAAGATACATGCATGGTATATAATACTTGAACCCAGAGATAACTTCTGAATTTTCTCAGATTTTGGTCAATGATCCATTCTTGTGACATGATATGGGTGATTTCAAGGGTTGCCCTTGGCTCCAAAAATTCTGTCGCCAGAAAAATCGCCAACTGCCAATTTTTGTCGCCAATTTTCAGAAAGCGGAGCCAACTTAGGTGTCAGAAAAAAAAACCTGTCCTGTCTTAAAGTGGATGTTCGAGTTACTATTATCAATATGTACACCCTAGAATATGTTTCTTTGGTTGTATGATATCTATTTTACATGTATGTAAAGTGTCAATAAAAACAAAAGTTTTCAATTATATAATTTATTACAATAAAATAAATCTATTTTATTTCATAACAACATAGTATAACATTTAGGTAGAACATTATAACATATATCAGCACCATAATATGAAACGATTACTATACAACATATATACACATGAGATTTAACACATATCATATTAATGTTCTTTTCACTTGAGAATTCTTCGACTCTTTGCTGATGCCCACTTGCTAAATGCTGCATCAAAGTTTAAGTCTTCTTAGTGCAAGCTGAGTCTAATGAGGTTCTGAAGAGATGTTATAGAAAGTTTATTTCTAAGGTCTGTCTTTATGATATTCATCTTAGAGAAACCTCTCTCGTCTACTGTGCTGACAGGTGAAACAAGGAGTCTTTCAGCAGCAATGGCAACAGCAGGGTAGGTTGACTTTAACCTCAATGCCAACTGAACCAAGTCCTTAGCACCTGAATACACATTGAGACTCCTACTGACCTGAACCATAGCAAATGCCTGAAAACTGACTAACTCAGAACCTCATTTGAAAAACACAATGGGTCTATAAGAGTAATCAAGAGAACAAAGTTTCAAGCGGAAATAAAATGAATTTAATCCAGAGACAAAGACCAAACATGGAAACAGACACACGCAACAAAGAACATAAAATAACGAAAAAAGTACATACAAAGTAACAAAGGTAAATAAGCAACTCGGACTCCACTGAAAACTGGAAAAAAATCGTCCTCTGCTTTTCTAGAAAAACCCACAGAGTTGCTAAAAAAAGTCAAGTCCAGGATAGACGAAAGAGGAAAAGATAATTTTGACACATTGAACATAACAGTTTTCATGGTGCAGATGGATTAGATACACCGTAACGCACCGGGACTACTCGACCATTTCCGCACTTTGGATGCAGAAAGCAGAATTTCTTCCTAAAAAATTGCCGGAATTGTAGTCTTACGCGACTTACAGTAGTTCTATCCACAGGTGGCGCTAAAAATTTTGGTTGGATAGCACTAGAAATGAAGAACAACAACTCATCCAAGAATTTTGGCGCGAAGCGAGGAGTTAAGAAAAAAGTAATAGTAAAACATTCAGCCAGTTTAAGTATAATTTTAGAAGATCCATCCGCCTGGTGCCTCCGAGGTTTTCCATTCATGTAACTAGAAAGGATGAGATAATCGGATTGCACCGTGACGATCCACGAGTTCATGATGACGACCATAAAACTTCGGTAGTTATGACTTCAACCTTTTAGAAACATATTAATCCTGTTTTCAGAAGGTTAATTGTGAGAAGTCTAGCGCGATACAAAAAGTCCACGTAGTTTCGGTAAACTCTGGCATAACGTATGGGTTGTGATATGAAAACTCCATACGCAGGTGCTGAAGGGATGTTGCCACAAATGAAAGGAAAGTTGACAATACAGAATGAAAAGTCATCGCATTTGTCGTATAGTTTGGTCAATAGTTTTTTTTACCATCGATCTCTTAGTGTAGACGTGAGGCTGACTTCACAGTGTCTGTAACATTTATCTCAAGTTCTTTGGGGGTAGGTGCGATGTATAAAATTCACGGAACTGGGATTGTTTCACGATAATACGTCATCTATATGGCGGAAACTGGCATTAATGGATTTAGCCAAACGATGTCCTTTCTTTTGATTAGATCAGCCATAAAGTCAGCCTCAAAAGAGTGAAAGAATAGGTCAATTAGTAGAGAAGCACAATTTGTTCCCACTGGAATGCCGACCGTTTGTTGAAAAATGAGTCCACCACACTGGGCAAATATGTTGTCCATAAAAAATTTCAGCATTCTGAAAATATCTTCGGTATACTAGTATTTGGAAGATGATTTGGTATTGTTTTAAGGAAGTATTAATAATCTCTACCAGGAACTATTTATTTGCATCTAGGTACCGTCTGAGTAACAACGAAGTATATTGACTTTGAGTCTGAATTTTAAAATATGGGAATAGAAGTATAAAGACTTGCCAAATATTCGGTTTTAATGCTATTGTATTTGAAAAATAATTTTGAATTGAGATTTTCCAGACAATTTTTCGAATTTTTCACGATCCAAATTGAATTAATACCATTGAATAACAAGTGTCGTGGTAGGTGTGGAGACCCTCTTTGACAGCTGCGGGTATAGAAGTTGAAAGTTTTGAAAGAGATTTAATCGCTGATATATTTTGCAGATCCAGCTATGTAGCGTTGTTTGTATGGATTCTTGTGGAATTTAGGAATCCAGTAGATCGTAATCATCGTCTTTGACAGACCAAAAGAGGATAGCATAGATTATGGTTTTTAACTATCTCTTCTGTAATCTAATTAACGCATTATTTTTACACGAAAAAAAGGGCTTTTTTGTGCATGCCTCCCTATTTTTTTTAGCAAGCATAAGATGTCTAGTTTACACAGATTTTCGTGTTCCGGGTTAGCTTTAAAATTATTGAAGAATGGAAGGTACTTCAGTTCAGAATCAGTTGTCATGTGATGTTGGTTTACGTGCCTTGAGAGTTTGATACTACGACCGATATTTGTGTACATTCGGCAAATCGATAATCGAGACAAAGTTCTATTCATTTTTTAATTGGGAAAAAGTATATATCTGCCTTCATTTCAGGCCAATAAAGACATGGATATGTCCTTGGATAGAACTTTTAGCTGTGGTAAGTGACATTAATTTTATCGGTTTTAAACCGTCTACCACGAGAAAGATTAGTATTTGCTGAATCTTCCAAGGTTATGTATTTGGGTGTTTGCATTCATGCAACTAGCCATTCAAATTCATATATTTATACTTTTTATTTACTAGTTTTCATTTTTTTCTAAATTTTTGTCCGTCGTGTTCAGAAGTTGTAAGCATTCTCGGGCTCACTGGAGATCAGGCTAGTATTTCCAAATCTGGATATAAATTGATAACTTTTGCAGATTCACATATATTCATAACCTTGCATTTTATATAGAACATTAGTCATGGGTTTGTGAATGGCCTATTACATTGACAAACCCACGACTTATATATTGTTTAAAGGTCCTTGTCCTAATATAAATACAACGTAGAAGGTTGGAATTCCGTTCCTCCATACCCCAACGATAGGATGGCACCAAGTAAGAAAATAGCTTGTCAGACAACCTCTAGCACTGCTGGAATACCTGTCCTAAGTGCTAATGATTGTGTAGGATAGGATACCACACCATACCATACCATATTATTTCTCATCTTCAATTAAGGTAGATTATACCTAATATTTCTAGTAGATAGATTTTTCTATTTTTTTTTCTCAAAGATGAGATCGAATGAACATATTATAAAATTTTAATGTATAAAACACAGGACATGTAGGGAACATTCTATATTTCGCCAACTACTAAAATTTGGTAGATACAATTTTTGTAAACATATATAAAGAACACAAAACTGACATTTTTTCATATTTCAAAAAAGAAACTTTTTTCTTATAACATAAATAAAACTAGAATTCCTTTAACATTTCTATAAAACAATTTCCTGCCAATTATCTCTCCTTTGAAAGAATTTTTCCGCCAGTTATTTGCCTTGTACAAATAATATTGGTAATTTTAATGACAAAATTCTTTTAAATTGAGTAGAATATATGATTTTCACATCATTTCAAGCACTGTTAGTAAATTGAAAAAATATATATCTTATGATTTTGCAAGATGACAGAAAAGAATGCTCTGTGAAAAAGTAATCATAAATTACAGTTTGAACATAAACGGTTTTCTCTCAGAATTTTTTAATTTTTAAATCTCCTATTTTCTTTAAGAATGGGATGGTTGCTTTTTTTGTTAAATTAGCAATTTAAAGCATTTTTATTTCATGTAAAATTCGTGATTATTGATCTAAATAAAAACAGTTTACAGTTTAAATCTATATCTATATTTTCTTTTGTTATATACCTATGTTGAAATTTGATTTTAGTGCTATTCTATGTAAGAATCAGGCAGTAGATGAATCATCGTGGGTAAAAAGGACAAATTTTTCCATATAATCTTGTTCAAACTGTTATCTGAAATGAAGAAACTGGTTAAGTGTCAGTAATTCAGGGTCTGCAAATTGCAATTTCCTCATCAAAGGGACATAAATCACTTTCCCCATGGTCTCACTTACCCCTCCCCCTAGGTTTATGCATTGTATGTGCATTATTTGTGTATATTCTGATCAAAAAGTCAAAATAAAGCTAAGATTGTGTACTTTTCATATCTTATTTGTAATTTACTACAAAGTTGCATGAATATTGTTTACAATTGTGAGTAATTTGCCTCCATGCATGTTGTTAGCAGAAAGGCAAAAATGTGGATATTCAGTAATATTTATTCAAGTAAGTTTTGTGAAGAATTTCTAAAATCATCATACCATTAGCATAATGATTTTGAAAGCCTTACTTTCCAATCTTGGCAATGGTATGCCACTTAAGATGTCATATGACCTGGAAATTCACAGTGAAACTTCGAAAATTATTTTTTTAACATGTAAAGTAATGGAAACGTTTGAAGAGATTAGTGAGACCAGAAGCTAAATTATGACACATTTCAGAGAAATACATAATTTGATGAAAATTGCCTTTCCTGGTTGTAATTTCCATTTCCCCATAAATTCAGTGTAGTGATATTGGTAATCTGGCTATATTTTAAGAGGTGCATCATGCAAAATATTGTGAAAAACAACATAGCAACAAAATTTTTATCAGTAAACTGACCCATGACTTGACGTCATCCCTGAAATACTTAATGTCACTGATTAGGAAAAGTACTCAAATGGTCATACAGCACAGACTTAGAATCACACAGTGATGAAATATATATGCTTTTAATTGTTGAAAATATTTTTTTTTCAAAATGATCAATGATATTAACTACTACAACTTCTTGAATTATCATAGATATCAAATTAGTCTGACAAATTAGCTAAAATTGTCATTTTAAATAATTTAGGGAAAACATCAATGAGGGGCATGACATAAAAATGACTATTTATTTTATTTGTAGTCCCATGTCTGATTATGCTAGTTTTGGTCTTATTAGACTTACAATACGGCAAGCTTTCATCAAATGTAAATAAAAGAAAAAAACATAAGACATCATAAATGTTTTTACCACATCAGGGTCAAGTGGCCACACCCATGTAATACCAAAATCACACTGAACTTAGATAAATGCATCGAAAGTGAAATGGATATCAGTCAAGCTGTTTAGGCGGTTTTTTTCTTAGAGATTAAAAGATTTAACTCAGTCTTGGTAAGACTACTATTAGGAGATGCAATTGTAAGATGAAAAATAGTAAGTTACACGGTTTTTAAACGACCGCAAATTATTTTTGTCCTATAATAGTATGGCCATGTGGTCTGCGTTGATGTCGTCCGTTAACGTTTATTTACGATGTTTTGAGTAAACATATCCGATCTCTTTGAAATTTCAATACATTGTTCCTAGGGACACGGTGGAAAGCCATATAGTTTTCGAGGTTTTTGTCCCACCCCATTTGAAAATAAGGTTAAAAGGGGAAAATGGATGTTCTCATCTTAATTGATAGAAAAGTTAATTTTGAATCCGATTTTGATGATTCGGATGTCAATGTCAATGAAATTCTGTTTTATAATCAGCTTTTTGTCTCCTTTCGGCAAATGCGGAAAGGAACTTAGATTTACACTCCGTCTGTCCGTCAGTTTGTCAGTCAGTCTGTCAGTCCGTCAGTCACACTTGGTTTTCCGGACTTTTTTTGTAATGCCTCATCCAATTGATTTCATATTTTGTATATAGTCTTATCATGACAAATTACAAGTTAAGTTCGAATGACATTATGGTTGAACGATTTTTACAGAAGTTATGGCCCTTGGACATAGAAAAATTCATAAAATTTTGTTTTTTTTTTGTTTTAGATTTTTCTTTGTAATGAATTGATTTCATATTTGTTAGCTAATCTTATCATGACAAGTTACAAATTAAATTTAAATATTATTGCGGCAAAATGGTTTATATGGAACTTATGGCCCTTTGACAGAGAAAATTACATAAAATTTTGTTTCATCATTTTGATGCAAATTGCTGCTGTCATTCTAGAGTTATTTGCCCTTTAATTCATAATAACGAAGTTTTTTTCAACTTTCCAGGCGATAGAAAGAGAATGTCTTTATGCAGCTTTCTGTAATGTATAAATGTTATTATCTACTGTAAAATGAAGATCAGGTTTGATTTTGGTGGAATTTGCTTTTGCTGTTCAAGAGTTATTTTCTCTTGAATGTTAAAAAATAACACCATCCTATATAAAAAAAAAAATCTCATAAAGGCAACGAGTTCAAAGGCCGAAAGGGGACACTGTATTGCATCAGCAATACTGTCAGAATGCTTGTTAATTTTTTGTCCGATTTTGTTAAATAAAAAATATTGGATTCCGTATGAAAATCCCTGTCAGCTGTAATGAATCAGATTTCAAATATATCTTATGGTTTGAGTTTTAAGGGCGCAAAGAGGTCTACGCCTAAAATGTACTTTTTTTAAATTTTTTGGTCCGATTTTTATATTAGATTCCGCATGAAAAGTCCTGTATGCGTTTTCAATCAGATTTCAGATACCTCTGGAACGGTTTTCGAGTTACAAATGTGTAAAGATCGAAAGAGGCCACGCCCCCAAAAAATCGACTTTCTAATTATTAGTCCGATTAATCCGACTTTTTTTATTTGATTCCTTATGAAAAATACTACCTGCGTTTTTCCATCAGATTTACATCTCTTACCATGCTGCGCTTCTCGAAGCTCTACATTGGCATATTTTTTAACCTTAGCAGGAAAGGACACGAATTGAGGTTTCAGTTGGTGGAATATGTTTTATGCTTGACATCAAATATTTATAAGGTGATATGAGTTTAGGCCCTTTAGAGCATCTGGTACTTTGTTGGACTAAGTTTAGTGAATTTTTCCATAAGTTTTTTTTTTCAATTTATTTCAGAATCTACTGATACAGCTTCGGAGATGATGTATGATTCATTTGACCAGGATAACTATCTATCAGAGTTAGAGGATGCCTGTTTCCTAGATGATATTACAGAGGATAATGACACAGCTAATCAGGTATGATTATGTGTTAAATGATTTTATCTTTGATAACAAGCTATAGATCGACTGTGCTATACGCCCTTTGGTAGTGTGAATGTCTGTTTGTGTATCTAAAAAGAAGATGCACTTCAAACACTTTTCAAATATAAACACTTAATCAAGAAACTCGATGGGAGACCGGTTTTTAAGATAGGCATATGCAATAATATATCTGAACCAAAATATAAAATTTAAAACTCGAAAAGACAGCTTCATTCCTTCAAGAAAAAACATTTTACTTTAAAATCACTTGAAGTTCGTATGGACGAACGTACAGACAGTGATTGACCTTAACGCGTCCGTCTTAACAGACGCCACTTCAAAATATCAATCAACAGATGAGGGCAGTACAGAAATACATAAATTTTTAAAGATGAACACCAAATACATGTTTATTACTTTTGCAGATGGGAGACTTCGAATATATCTTCTGGTTGAAGAAACTGGCTGATGTCATAGGATCTTGTTATGAGGGCGGTCTTCAAAGTGAGGTACATATGTATTATACTAATAATTGTTTTTTAAACTCATCTTGGAACATACAATGTTACATAATCAGTTATCAGCAGCTGCTAAACTCTCTATAGACAAAGTACCGATATCCATAATTCGGTTGGTGTATTTGAAAAACGTTTTAATGGTATAGAATTAAACCTTTCCTTATGTATTAGTGATATTTCAAAAGAATATAGCATCTGTATTTGGTCCAAAAATGTGCTCTTACAAATTGAACTAACTTGACATTTATAATTTTTATTTAGCTGTCAACTGTGACAGGAGCCATTGATTACATGAAGTACCTAATTTGGTATTTAGAAGAACGGACCAACACCAAAGCTTCTCCACAGAGTATCTGCAGTTTCTCCAGTATTGACCCAGATTTCTCTCCAGAATGCATTACTAACGGAGACTTAAATGCTTCATTCAGGAGGAAACTTAGTTTTGGGGATGATGATCATAACCTATACCATGATACCAAACAGGAGCTCGACTTAAAAGTTTTCAGCAAAGTATTTGATCCTCATGATGTACTGAGTCAACAGAACTGGAGATATGACGAAGACAGCAAAGATACTATAGTTCCCAATGAATTGAAAGAGTTTAAAGATGACAGAGGTGGTATTAGTGACATGAGTTTTGCAGAAGATGATAACGGGGCACATGAATGGGAAACAGAACATTCCATATTTCTTAAGGGGGAAGATGCCAACTGGGGTTTTGTTCAACAGGAAACACCGACCATGAATAATGAAATATACTCATCCTTACAACAAATGTGTCTGTCCTTTGAAAATGATAGTAATGATTCGTTTACTAAACATACCTTTGAATTGCCTGAAAGCGACGAACCTACAGATGAAGACATTTACCGTTACTATGTCAACCAGTTCCCAACACTGTCCGACATTCTGATGAATTACTGTAGTTCAGAAGAAAGTCCAAAGTCTGAGAAGAAAAAGACTCAGAGAAAACCAAAGTTAAAGAAAAAACTGAAAGCCAAACGGAAGCTTATTAGAAAAGCAAGTGATGGGTCTTCTATTAAAGTGTCGTGGTCATCCAAAAAGACCCCTGCAGAACCAGACACTTCAAAGACAAATTTCAAGTCTTCAAATCTAGATAACACACAAGTAGCTGAAGTAGATTCCACAACAATTTCACCAGAAAACAATAAGAAGACTATAAGAAAGTTGAAAAGTAGGTTAAAACATTAATCCTGATAGTTCATCACATTTTAATCAAATCTTTTAAGAATTTGACATGAAATGAAAATTACGATTGAATGCCAAAAAGAAGGATATATTAAGTTGAGTTTCATAATCTATATTATTGGTAAGTAACTCATTGAATTGGAAGGCACTAGTTATATGATTGAAACTAGTTTAGACTGACACTAAGTACCAGTCCATATAAAATTCAGACATTGTCAATGGTAAATTGATTCATGGTGTGGAAAAATCCGCAGATCAAACGATGGTTTTTCAGTCTACCTATGATATATGTTTACATAATAATCATTTCTGTATTCAGATCTGCACTTTTGAGAAAATCATACTTTCATCTCATTCTAAAATCATCAAAATGGAACAAACGAAGAACGGTAACTCTTGCAAAGTACAAATTTCAAGTACAATCTAAATAAATTTTTTTCTCAAAAGCGCAACAACCAAACGAAAATGTGATCAGTAACTGTTTCTGAACAAGAAATGAAACGAAAAAAAAAGAATTAGGTCGTTTTTTTTACATGCTTGAATCACCTTCTGTCTGATATAATTTATAAAGACTGCTACTTAGTAAAAATAATCTTCCTGGTTTATCAACCAAATCAAGAACGATAAATCTTGCGCAGTGCCAATTTCATATACGATTTACATATTTTTTATTATATCGAAGTGCAACAGTCGAATGTAACGAACTAAGAACCCACTACACCTCTCCATCCTCATATATCAGTATTTCTAGTAGGGATCTCTCTTTCGCCCCATCATTCTGGACTGTTACCTTCCCAGTAACAGCAACAAACCACACAACTGCAAATCCTCTGGCTAAGCATTATCTATGAACAATTTGTTTTATGAAAAATTTGATGCAGGATAATTTGCATGCAAATAAAATAATCTAATATGATAAATTAATATAATTTTTCATAGTTCTAGATAGTTTGAGAACAAAAAACTGAAATCTACGAATTGGTTAGGTTTTGGAACATACTTGATTTGAACCACCCACATTTTTATTGGTACAAACAACTACAAAATTCTTTTAATTTTGATGCTGTAAAAAAGAGAATAAATGACACATCATCGATTTTAATCGCTATTGTCAGTTAAGAAACCACCCGGCCCAAGGCGTCCGAAGAATGGTTTTATCAGATTTACCATCGACTACAGGAAAGTCATAGCAGAGAAACACCCAAGTCTAGACAACAGGGATGTATCTAAAATGTTAGGACAAAAATGGCGGAAGATGACAGCGGAGGAACGGAAACCATACGAGTTAGTATTAGATTGATAACTCGTATTAGATTGATTATTGATGTATGTGGTTAGATATTAAAGTTTTTCAAATCATAATTTCTTAGCAATCTTCTGCATTATTTGTTAACTGATTGACACACAACAGCATTATCATATATTGGGAAACTCCAATTTCTAAGTCCCATTCGATCAAGTTGATACAAATATCTGTAACAAGTACATATTAGAAATAAAATTTCATTTAGAAAGGCTCATTTTCTTCATATTTGATTCGTGTATCGCAGTAAAATTCTACAAGCAGAAAATTATTACTATAACACGTTTAGCTAAAGATTGAACCAATAATGAATACCCCTACCTTTATGCATTGAAAGCACTGTTGTTTGCATGTGACACTGGTGTAACACCATTTTTCTTACTACTGTATGTGCATTTTGCTGTTATTTGAAGTTCGTTTTACAGAGAACAATTTGCTCACGACCTTGAAGAAATGAAAAAGGAGAATCCTAACTGGAAATATGCAGCAGATAAAAAGTCCTCTCTGGATGAGGTCGAACCTCTACCTAGTCGGTTGAGACCACGTGATAAACTCAAGCGGAAGGTTTCAAGCAAAACTATTCATGATTTGATTCTTTTTATTTCAGTAATTCATTGAGTTGTAATGTTATTTAGATCTCCATTCCAATTTATGGGAAATAATGAACTACATTTTTTCCGGCAATATTTAACAAATAGAGCATGACGAGGAAATTTGACAATATACTAGTTTTTGGTTTGGAGTCCATTCATCCACATTCTGGTGGCATCAAATCATAAAATAATTTGTCAGTCAACCTCTAACATTCCTGGTGTGGATTCGTACCAATTAATTGAAAGGTCGATTTAAGAACCTTTCAAGGGCAAATATGTTCCTATACTCGAATGAAATTGTCCTGAATGTTTTTCAAAGTGAACTGTATGAAAAATTGTAAAATAACTGAAGGTAAGGTTGATCTGAAAGGTTTCCAATCAAATATATTTTTGACTTTAATATAAGGCAGCCTTGAAATCACTTGACTTGAGAAGTATTTATACGGAGATTTATTTTACTTACTGTGTTGTTCTGCATGCTTGTTTTGGTTACAATTGCATCAGTTGTATTGCATGCTTTAATTTTCCAGTTTATGTACCTAAATACATTCAGGTTGGACAAATTTCATGGTATGTTTGTACACTCGTGTTTTGCGAAAATTCGATCACTAAATTAATTATTTGCTGTTATAACTTATTTGGTGTCTCTGATTATCTGCTGGTATTATTTTGCAAATAAAGATGATGTCACCAATGTATTCATCAGCATGTTGCACCTATTAGTATTGTATCTAAATGTACATATTGAATTGCAAAGGATTTGAAATCCATCAGGCAAGTATCTTTTATTTTCAAGGATTATGCACTGAACACTAGGCTTGAAAATTATTTTGTTTTTCGTAGATCTTTTGATCAATGTGCAGCAGGTCATTAACATATTTGAAATATTCATATTTTAAGGGAATGACAGACCATTTTGTTTCTTTTCAGTTTTCGCCATATCTAATAAAAACATCATCAGCCAAGAAAAAACGCATTGACACGAAGGAGAAGTGTAGAACTAGGCGGAAGGGAGCCATCATGAAGTGTACAATCTGTTCGAGGTATCATCAGATATATGGTGTACCTAACAAGAATCTACAATCCTTACAGTCAATCTGGTATGTTCAGCACTTGTACTTGGAAAGTGTAATTACTAATTACGTTAAAGCGATTTTAGTCCTGATTTTATACAGAACCTGGCTAAGTACAATAGGACGCACTGTGGTAACAAATGTCTGTGTGTCCTGAGTAATCATGTTGAATCCTGTATTGAAAATACTTGGTGTGTTTGATTTTTTTTCTTCAATTCTGTGTGATATACTTCAATATTTAATGCAATTTTTATTTTTTTAGTAAAATATAGTTAAGTTTTCTAAGTCCATTAGAACTGATGGCAATCATTTGCTCTATTTTGTATGTTTAACTAGGTTTTGTGGGCTAAATCCGGACCCTAAATACAGCACGTGTATCCCTAAGAACGAACCGGAACCAGAAAAGAAAATGGTGACTCTATCACAAGCTGTTACCATAACAACAAGTGGACCCTTTACCTCAGTTGTATCTAGATCCTCCAACAGTACATCTAACAAATTGTCTGACAGACAATCAAACAGGCAATCAATGGTTCTTGGAACAAACACTAATAGTCACGTGTCTCGCACTAGTTTGTCGTCTCTTAGGACACAGATGACAATTTCTCACAGAATAGCTCCATTGAAAATGAATCACGTGGTTACATCTGGTTCAGAGAATTGTCCACGTACAACTTGTACAACAACTGTTTCTGCCAATAATGCTCTACAAGCCAATAACAGATCACTTATTACTTCAACTGCTAGCAGCGTCGCCGTGTCTCCTACCAAACTCTTGCTGCAAGCATCGTCGAAAATTCCGTTATCGGTGCCGGCAAGTTACCAACCTCCACCGTCGACTGTTGGTAACTTGATGGGGAATTGTCAAACACTGATATCTCTCTTCCCCGTTGCAACTCAGCTACCACATAATTATAATCTAGCAGAAATTACGGTTCAGAATAATACTGGTGTTACTAGTACCAGCTCAGCACGTACTTCAGCTGTTTCTCCGCACATTGCAACTACAGGATCAAATATACCTGTTACTACCGGTCAGGCATATATTACCGTCATCCCTAAAGCCATCTTTTATTCCTTGTCATTGAAGAAGTTGTAAAGACCTAAATGCATTATTGTTTCATGTAAATGACGTGTAGTGGGTTCATACTTGAAGGAAATTTGAGTGAAGCAATTATGTGCAAGAAATCGCTTATGTTACTTTTCATAGATAAAATATTTTGTAGAATTGAATTTTGGCTTAATAATAAAATTTGATTGATCATCGTATATTTTTTATACCCCAGCTCACCGAGGTGGTGGTATATTGGAATTACCTTAGCCGTAATTCCGTCCGTCCGTCTGAATTTCATAACAATTTTCACCGCTCCCAATGAATGGATTGATTTCTTCGGCGTGTGGCTTCATACAGATGGGGTGGTTATATGTTGTAAGAAATTTTGGTTGTTTTACGAGATCAACTTGCTGTACAAGTGGGGACATAAAGCACGACAACGAGTACAACCTCGTGTTTCTGCTAGACGAAGTAGTTGGTTTATGTATTTTACTCGATTATGAGCAGAAACCAATTATTCAAAAAAAGAAATAAGATATTGAAACAAAATGCACAAATATTTCATCAATTCATGGATTTCCGGAGATCAATTAAAAATTTGAGATATATATGTACTGCGATACACAAACTTTTACATCATTCTCCAACAAGACAACAAAGTTGTATGTCCTCTATTGTGATAACGAAACGTGCAAAGCAATTAAACTCTATGAGAAACAACCAAATGGTGCACACATGCAGGTCAAATATACAGGTTTATCTGCAAATATACGACCAAAGTGACTTGTACATTTTGGACTTCACTTACAATACATAGTAATGTTTGGTGTATATGTTTTTCTCTACTGCGTCGGGTTTCTAGGAACAGTGTACTCAGAAGTAGACCATTGTCAATCTTGGAGTAATGGGTACGTTGATCGAATATTGATAAATTGGTGTCACTTAACCGTAAATGTTTATTTAAAAAAAAAGTTTTCTAAACGAAATTCCAATCGATGGAGAATTCTGTTTTCATTTGCTGAAAAAAATACAAAAAGATCAAAATTAATTTGCGTCAAAAAGGTCATAAACTGAAGTCTTCTAAGTAGCTAATCGTCAAATATTCACCGTCACTGATTTTGGCATATTTTTAACATCCGAAATGGTACAAATTTCTAAATTTTCAAGTTGAAATTCAATTTAAAGATCTCCAGGTCGAAACTATCTGTGAAATCAATCAAACTTCAGCCTCAATCATTGAAATAAAGCATGCCCTTTGATACACGTCCATCTCAACTAGCTACATTTCTCAGTTGAAAAGCTATATAGCTCAAGTCCTACTAGTTATTGCATAAGACACCCGTGTGTCATGTAAAATTGCTTAGTTTCAGGGCACCTAGTTCCAGAGATACGTACATTTATATAAACGCCTAAGTCTTAGAATAAAATTTCTACAATTATATCTGGTGTAGTGAACACTGGCCATGCATTTTAAGGCCTTGAAACATCTCTACAACTCTATCATTAAAACACATAATTATAATAATATAATTATCATTACAAAAAGCAATATTACAAGATCCCAGACTGAAAAATCCATTTTCGAAATTCCTATCGTCTATAAACAAAGTTTCATTTTTATTTGTTATCTCCTGGCTTCCGATGTCACGAGGTGGTAACCGTAATAAAAATACACGATACAATGGGTGATAGATCGGGGTGGTTTCGGGGTTATGCTACCCTTTTGTTACAAGTTTAGCAAAAAGTGAGGGACAAATATTAGCCTGGAACAGGGAGTGTAGTCAATGCCTGGAACCTCTTTATGGTTTATTATGCGTCTAAGAATATTGCATTTGTAGGCAACTTAAATATATTGACATATTGAATATAATATAATGAACGATTGGTTTTTTCGAGTAAATGCATAGAAATAAACAGGTACCGGTAAGAGTTGAGAGGTCAACTATTTTTAATTGGATAGTTGTTAATACAAACCAAATTAATTAGCATGTTTAGTTCGCAGTAAAAGTTGTTTAATGGATTAGCATAGAATTAAATATGATACATTAAAAACACATATGAAGTAGACCTAATTATCTGCATTTAATGGGGTATGCCAGTGGGACTATTTTCCTGCGGTAGTGTAAGATAATTTCAGACGCTAACAGGTTTTACAAATCTGAAGGTTCTGGCGACTGCTACATCAATTCTGATCTTCGGTCTAAATTGATAAAAAGGTACGTTGTAGTGATCTTTGGGTCGCTTATTATATTGACCAGGGAACCAGTTTAGGAACCAGAAAAAGCAGCATATCAATATTCATAAATATCGGGGCATGCTAATGTATATGACCTATATAATCTTGTAACGAGTCTCAGTGCTTGAATTGGAAACTTGGTAATGTTCAAAGCTAACAGATCATTTCATATAAACTTCCCGTTCTCGTACATGCAAGATACACACGTAGAACACACGTGTATAATACTTAAGAGGTACATTTTTATCTCGTATGAAGATAGAACTATGACGCTATGGCGGTAAACACGGCGAGGATCTGCGGCATATAAGGGTGCACTATACAGTTACATTAAGGCTCACTGTTTCGCACACCAAGTTGACCTGGTCAAATTTTGTAAAACTTAAAATTAAAAGTTGAAATTTGGTGGATATATTGTTTAAATGTAGATAAGCATTCATACATAGACAGATGTAATATATGTTATGGTAAACAGGTGTAATTTAAATGAAGAATGGTATCCGGAACGTTTCAGTCCCCTGCCGTATTAGGTTCACGCCTCAGCATCAGATGGCTCATTTTCAAAATACCTTATTTCGCACGAACTTTTGGGATTAAAATTGTGAGAGAATGAATCGAAACGTGTCTTATTATTTTTACCCTTTTTCCACCTACTCCATGCATTCTTTCATCCTGTGGTAGTGTCTAAGTGTCTGATATTTTATAAAACAGTATTTGGCTGTTAGTTGTGGAAAAGCACCCATGAGTTGTACTAAAACTCAGTAATATTTTTTCAGTATGTTACCATGTCTACTGGATTTTATAAGAATAATCACTAAATTATTTATAAATGACTTGTACCTCCACACACCAAGGATTTAAAAAATATGCACTTTTTAATGACAAAACACTAGAAATTTCTGTGCGGACTGCCCAAAACAGCTTTATTTCATCAAAATGAGACCAAATTTTCAGAAATGACGTCACTGTATTGTACTACCTAACTACATATTTATGCAAATCATATGCGAATATTACGTACCGGAATTAAGAGTGCAAGAAGTCGCTAACAATATTAACGACTTAAAAACTACTGTCTTCCATAGCGTACATGTATGTGATTAAGGACTTGTTATAGACCAGTGATTTTCCAAGTAAATTCTCATTTTTAATGCACCCACCTAACATACTCCTATAAACGTGCTCCTATATCATAGGTCAGTCGAAAGCAAACGGATGTGTCGGTCGTATACAAAACACAATTTGGGTAGAATAAGTTTGGGTCAAAGGTCAAATTTACTGAACGGAAATTTTGCTGACTTTAAACTAATTTGATTTATTTCATCGACAGATCACAGAGCATTAAAATTTTCCTCACCATTTGGCATTTTTAAAATTCTTGCTATTCTTGTCACTGAAATTTGCAATTTTTACAAGTAAAAGCGAAATTTCATTATTGTACTTCAAATGCCTCAGCGCTTCGTATCATTGTTGATCTCATTTTTTGGTCATGTGGAATTAAAGAACAATTTATAAGGAAACTTTTGGTACCATACAATAGTAGAGACGAGATATAATTAAAATTGTGACCAGGCTCATAAAAGAGTAACTCTGCCACCTTTTCAGCTTAGAACGTATTAATCTCTATATTAGATTATTCCCGTTACAGGGCTCCGAGAATAACTATCTATCTTCCACCCAGAAAAAAATATGATGCCTATAATTTATGAATTATTCTGTAATGTTTTCTTTAAAATACATTGAGTGTTTTAAAGAGAGATGCGCTTGTTAGTTGTTGCACGTGAAAACCCTCAACTTAGATTTTTCTCCCATTCACAAAGCCGGTGATTAAAAATGCACGCAACTTCTAACTAAGTTTCTGCGAGAGTTTCCCCGCCATTTTACATTTCCCAGTGTTCTTGCAAGTTTCATGGGATACTTTTGGGGATTACAAGATTTCTTCACTCTCGATAGTTAAATTTTAGATTTAACCACTGAAGCTTGTGAATTTAACTTTCCAGAGTAGAGAAATCTTGTAACCCCCTAGATACTGAAGGAGAATCTATTTATCTCCACATGCATGCACTAACAATTTGTATTTCCTTTTGCACAACACAAAATCAGAAAAAAAAACACATTCAACGGAAAGCCTTTTTTTGAAAGAAATATGTCTTTCTCAGTTCTCATTATTGAGCTCTTAAATTCACCTCAATAGAAAAAGAAGCATGTATGGTGACACATAACAAATGATCCATCGTATAACCTTTCTAAGAATAGTAAAATAAAAATTAATTACAGATATCACCAACAAGTTTTCAATAAGTGTAAACACACCTTCAAGTAAGCACTGAAAGGCCCCGACAACAAAAGTAATAAACCTACGGTAACAGAACGATGACACCTCTTAAAATAAACTAAAAAGTCTAATAATGACATAAAAACATTGTCAAGCACTATTGACTTTAGTGCAAAATCAATCATTTCTAACCAAGTATAATGCTGCAAGCGCAACAAACAAATTGGAAACAGTGGACAAATATCTGAAATTGATAAAATTAAGGCAGCGAAAAATCACCATACAACATGCGCCATTCATCAATTATTTAAGGCCGTTTATAATTATGCATAAAATTTCGTGTAATATGCATACACTCACAATTAAAAAAAAAGAAAACAGCAAATATTCTTGTGATGTTAATAAATCAAAATAACTTATAGCCTTGTAGTACAATAAAATCCTTCAGAATATTGGGGGAAGCGTAAAAGAGGGGGACACAAGAAGAAATTAAGTGAAATAATCTATGCCGATGCTCTGAGAGTCCATCCTTTCCAAGTCATGGTTTTGAGTACATCTTCGCTCCGTTTGAGGGAGCGAAGGTGAACTCAAAACTCTGACTTGGGAGGATGTGAGAGTTAGGCACTTAGTCTATTAGATACGCATCGAACAGTGCACGTATGCTCACTTATCACACATTTACCTTAATTAGATAAAATAAAAGCTAATAAAATGTGGATTTTCATTAAAAACAAATATAAGGCGCCAGTTTCGACTTGAAACCAAGGAGAAACTCTGGCCTAAAAGGCATCATGAGCGATTTCTTTCTTAGTATCGATGGAATATGTGATCTAAGGGTTATGATAACAACAAAGATTTTGCAATAGTTACGCACGTAGATGAATAAAATTCATGATAAAAACCAAGCTTATTCGACAGTACTGTCATTTAAAAAAAACACTCATGATCCTCATGAAATGTCGATTTTACAAACTGACGGTTAATTATCATAGATTACATATACAAAAAAAAATCAACTGTATGTCAGGTGGGCGCAATAAAGTACAATCAAAGCACCGAAGGTGCTGAAACTCGGAAGTCGCTTGGCGTGTAACCTGCAAGATAGGTTCCTGAGGTTTATTTTTAAGCAATGTGCTAGAGTGTCATGACATGGACTAAGGTTTGAGAATGTTTTGGTGATGAACCCGTATTTACCTTGCAACCTGCACCAAAACAAACAAACAAACAAACAAACAAACAAACAAAGATGTACATAAATATCGTGAAATAAGATTATTGCATTTGTTTACGTTCTTGAGACCTTAAACATGAAAAAAGGCAGCTGATGATGTTGATTGTGACGCTTCTTGATAAAGTGATTTTGATTATAATACCATTCACGGGGCATAGTTAAAATCCAATATCCCCAAAGAGAGATAACTACAATTAAATTGTATTGGCTTTTAACTATCTTCTTTAAAATTACTACGCGGCCAAGCGCTAAAAATAGTTTAGCGTCTCTATTTACCAGTTCGACAATCTTTAGCTGAAAAATTAACACTTAAAATATTTGAAATATCATTCATTATGGATATCGGTGAAATATTTAAAGTTTAAAAGAGAATCGTGCATTAATTTGAAGAACGCATTTCCGTCCGTGAAGTTATCTGCCGGAAGCCTTTTGTCATTCTTATACTTACAATACAATAGTTTTCATTCCTATTGCAATACATGGAAACTTGAGGTCAGTGTCAAGAAACAAGTCATCCTATTTAGTATAAAAAAATCAAGAGAATGCAGTACTTACTTTATATGGAATATTTTTGAATATTGTAGTAACATGGTCATATTTTGGTGTGCATTTCAAGTAAAATGGTAATTATTTTTTACATGAAAAAGAGTTAATCGATCAATCTAAATGGTTCTTATTATATTGCGATAAGAACCATTCTAATAAAATTTTATTTGAACAAGTTTAGTGAAGTTTTTAACTTAGTCAGTTTTATGGTTTATATGAAAAATGATTTGGACTTGATAAATAGCAGAGTATGGATAACATATCAGAACATCAAATATTTTTTTTCAATAGAGACAGCAATATGGACAAATATTAATAGACTCGACAGAAAGTGTTCCTTTTGTTCAAACTATGTAGGATTATAAACAATTAAACTTTTTCTATGATCACAACAATGACTCCCTTTATGACGGTAACAATTAAACTTCTTCTATGACCACAGCAATGACACCTTTTATGACGGTAACAATAAAATTTCTTCTGTGATAACAACAATGACATCCTTTATGACGGTAACAATTAAACTTCTTCTATGATCACAACAATGACTCCCTTTATGACGGTAACAATTAAACTCCTTCTATGATCACAACAATGACATCCTTTATGACGGTAACAATTAAACTTCTTCTATGACCACAGCAATGACACCTTTTATGACGGTAACAATAAAATTTCTTCTGTGATAACAACAATGACATCCTTTATGACGGTAACAATTAAACTTCTTCTATGATCACAACAATGACTCCCTTTATGACGGTAACAATTAAACTCCTTCTATGATCACAACAATGACATCCTTTATGACGGTAACAATTAAACTTCTTCTATGACCACAGCAATGACACCTTTTATGACGGTAACAATAAAATTTCTTCTGTGATAACAACAATGACATCCTTTATGACGGTAACAATTTAACTTCTTCTATGACCACAGCAATGACACCTTTTATGACGGTAACAATAAAATTTCTTCTGTGATAACAACAATGACATCCTTTATGACGGTAACAATTAAACTTCTTCTATGATCACAACAATGACTCCCTTTATGACGGTAACAATTAAACTCCTTCTATGATCACAACAATGACATCCTTTATGACGGTAACAATTAAACTTCTTCTATGATCACAACAATGACTCCCTTTATGACGGTAACAATTAAACTCCTTCTATGATCACCACAATGACATCCTTTATGACGGTAACAATTATACTTCTTTTATGATCACAACAATGACTCCCTTTATGACGGTAACAATTAAACTTCTATGAACACACCAATGACATACTTTATGACGGTAACAATTAAACTCCTTCTATGATCACAACAATGACTCCCTTTATGACGGTAACAATTAAACTTCTTCTATGATCACAACAATGACATCCTTTATGACGGTAACAATTAAACGTCCTCTATACACACAATAATGACTCCCTTTATGACGGTAACGATTAAACTTCCTCTATGATCACAAGAAGAAACAAATCATCCTATTTAGTTAAATAACACTATAACAACAAAGTTGAAAATGATAGCACTTTCCGTACATCCGTTACATCCTTCATTCAGTGCATTATAAAGATAGAACATCGTTGCTTCTAGGGGGTAATTCGACTGTCTTTGTGGATATAAACCACTAAAATCCCCAAAGATCTTTCGTAACACAGTGTAGCCAATCATTTACACGATATGAGTGACGCTGACAATCATCTGAATGTTCCTATACTTGGTTTAATTTTCGTTTTCGTGGTAACATATATACTCAATACTGATAGACCCGGTCTGCACTCATATGAGTAATACATGACGGACTGAGGTGTTTCTTAACGTTCTTGGCTATCGTATTGGGTCTCTCACGGACGATGTAATGTATCGAAGCGTTTACACAGTCCCCGGGCATGGTCAAACCCGTGAATGTGGGTCATTGTGCATTCATGGAAATTAGTTGTCATGTGACCACGTTCATTCATTTAATTCATTACATTCATGCATTATCACGTGCATGATTTAATGTCGATCGGTGACCTTGTGATTCAATTTGATTGATTGATTGATTAATTGTTGGGGTTTAACGCCCGGGCAGTAATATTTCAGCTATATTCAGGCGATGAACATGAAATGGATGATAAAATGAACATGAACGATGATGAAATGAAACAAAGGATGGGACACAAGGACAATTGGGTCGACAAATTTTGGTTGTCACTAGAAAAAGGGAGGGTTGGGTAGGGTCGGGCAATTTAGTCTCCTGTGGCAGAGCACAAAGGTCCCTACTTCTATCAAATACAACAGCAGGATTATTTAACGTGCGAGGAACGTGGCGTCTTTCCCAACACGGTGCACCACTATGGTTTGCGGTCAGGTTTTCTGTATTATAGCCTGACAATCCCAGCATGTAACACGCCAGGAGTACCCCATTCCACCACCTGGGGCACACATCTCAGTTGCTCTTTGGGCAGAGCGCCTAGCCCCTGGCTAGGTTTCTGAGCACTATTTAGTCGCCTTTTACGACAAGCTTAGCGCTGCTGCAGGCCTATTGTATTGACACCGGACCTGCACGGGGCTGATTCAATTTGTAATATGCACGCTTTATACAGCGGTGTATAGCCTAAAGCAGCATTTGCTAAATCTTTGACCTAGCAAAATACGTTTTTGGATAAAATTAACACTTTCCAGTGCCTGTAAGACAGGTATTGGTGCATGCCAGTCAGCTGATGAGAAATTTCCAAGGCCGAAAAAAATACTGGTTTTTTTTTCGAGCACTATTCTAAAATTTTGTAGGGTCGGTAGACCTGTAGGGATTTTTATTTCCATTTGATATATCTCAAGTGCCGAATTCCAAAAAGGGATTATCCACGACCAAGAGCACACTCATGGCATGTGTGTTTTCAATTATCTTCTTTTTTTCTGAAAGACAATCGGCTGAAGTTTTATAACGGTACCAATTAAATTCCGTCTATGGTCACAACAATGACACCCTTTATGACGGTAACAATTAAACTTCCTCTATGAACACAGCAATGAATCCATTATAACGGTAACAATTAAACTTCCTCTATGAACACAACAATGACATCCTTTTTGACGGTAACAATTAAACTCCTTCTATGATCACAACAAAGACACCCTTTTTGACGGTAACAATTAAACTTTCTCTATGAACACAACAATGACACCCTTTATGACAGAAGCTGAGATAGGAAAGGTTTTAAACACTTACACAACAATAAAGCCAGTGGGTATGACAACTTAATATAATTAAGTGATAATTGAAGCCCTAACTTATTCAAAATTTTTATTAATGATTTACCAGAAATTTTTGATAATAAATGTATCCCTATGATATTGAATACAACAGAGTTGAACTGTCTCATGTATGCAGATGATGTAATCCTTCTGTCTGAATCTGCTGAAGAACTTCAAAACTGTTTGTCTAGCTTGAATATATATTGTGATACATGGGGTTCGAGGTTAATACTAAAAAATCTAAATCCATGATTTTTAATAACACTGGTAGATTGGAACCCAATGTTTTTACATATAGTAATAAAAACTTGGAAAATGTAAAAAAAAGTACAACTATCTTGGTATTACTTTTAATAATAATGGTAGCTTCAGTGGACAAACAGAAATTTTACCAAAAGGGTCTCAAAGCATATGATATTTTAAATTTCGAAAATGCTTTGAAAATCATAAACCAACGATTAAAACTTGGATTCATGTTTATGACCATCCTATAAAACCTATTTTACTGTATGGTAGTGAAGTATGGGGTCTTCCTTCACCAAATATACTATCGAACAATTTTCTTAATAAACTGTGTAATGAATTGCCAGCAGAGAAAATACATGTTAAATTTTGTAATTCATTCTTTAAATGAGTCGTCGAGCCACTAATATAGCTGTCAGAGGAGAGTTGGGTAGACATCCACTATTTTTAGAAATAATTTTTGACATGATAAAATATTTAAGCTATCTGTCAAGTTCTGACTGACATTATATATGAGGCCTTCATTGAATCATAAAAACTTCCCTCTGAAAACAAGCCATGTTGGTACAGATGTGTGAGTGAAATTTTGCAGTTTTTCAATATTGATATGAACGACATAATATATAAATCTAAATATGTATTAAAGAAACGTGTATATCCATTAATTATTCAAAAATATAAGTATATCTGGGAGAATGACCTTTTCAGTGACAGCAGATCAGGAAATTCGGGTAATAAGTTAAGAACGTATAGGTTATTTAAGGATAAATTTGTTTATGAATTATATTTAAATTGGGTAACTTTAGGCAGAGGAGATTCATTACAAGATTTCGAATAAGCTGTCACAACCTAGAAATAGAAACTGGTAGATATAAAAATATTCCGGCTGATCAGAGGATATGTAAACTGTGTAATCAAAATGTAGAAGATGAAATTCATTTTCTGTTAGAATGCAACTCTTTGAGTCAAGTCAGAAAGCAAATACTTGATGACATCATTCCTAAGTACCCAAATCTGAACCAATTAAATAATAAACAGAAATTTGCATGGCTTTTATCTGCAGAGTAAAAAGTGTACATATATTGCTGCCTACTGTTAGACCTCTATATCCTGATTTCATATAAGAAGTATGTAATAAGGATATAATATGTTTATTAGAAACACACTCTTCATTAAGAGACTCCCTGAACATACCCAACTTCAGAAGCGTTTATTTAAATAGACAAAAACAAAAACAAAAAAGACAAAAAACAAACAAACAAACAAACAAAAACAAAAACAAAAACAAACAAAAAAACAAACAAACAAAAAAAAATAAATAAAAAAACAAAAAACATGAAAACAAACAAAATTTCTGAAGGAATATCTGTTACAGTATTAGTTCGATCTGAAATTCGACAAGGTATTGAGTTTCTTGGGCATTCTAGTAACGATTATATTTGGCTTCCACTTTGTAGTAAGTTCTTTGGTTGTGTTAAAGACATTTTAGATGTTTTTTTTTATAGAAAACTCGTCATATACTAAATCTTTGGATCTTGAACTGTTTGACCTTATAGAACAAGACATTCTCAAATTTTCCCTATCTGGACTAATTATAATTATGGGAGACATGAATGCAAGGACTGGTAACGACAATGATTTTATTATCAATGAAAGTTATGATAGGTATGTGCCCTTATTTAACAATTATTGTCCTGATGTAGATATTATTATTCGGCTTAGTAGAGACGATACAATTTTACCTAGGTGTAGAGAACTAAACGACGTGTGTATAAACAGGATTAAGAATATTAAATGGTAGATGCTGTGGCGATTACTGCGGCAATCTGACCAGTCACAATTATAACGGTAGTAGTGTAGTTGATTACGAGATCGTATCAGAATCTTTATTCAATCAAGTAGTTTTCTCTTCGGTACATAAATTTTTACCACTATACTCTAATCATTACCAATTTCAATTATGATTAAAGTGCATTGTAAATTAAATATAATAAATGAAAAGCTACAACCCACTCCAAAGCGATATAAATGGGAGACAATTATACCAAGAGGCCTTGTCCTCAAATAACTTACAGCAAAAGATCAAATATATTATTAATAATAAATATGAAAATTATGACAGTCTGGTAGATGACCTAAATTCTATACTATGTGAAGCTGCAGATATTGCACTTATTAAGTAGCTGTCTTTGTAAGAATCATGCAAAATCTGAAAAATGTAATACACCAAAAAAAAAGGCTACATATTTTTGTTTTTGTAATTAAGTTTTTTTATGGGTCTATACTATGAAATGTGTAATTATTCATTCAAATCTGCCTGCTCTTAGGAGATAATTGATATTGAAAATACAGTAGATTCTATTGCATTTGAGCGCCATTTACAGAGTTACCTCCCTTAATTTTGAAATCTATAGTGCATTCTATATAATTTTTTTCTCCTAAGAGCACGGGTTATATGAAAAACCACGTTTATTTCTGTTTACTATGACATTGCAAACAAAATATCAAAAATAAAAATATGTAGGATGTAAGCATGCATCACATTTTGCATGATCCTTAGCTGGAGTGTTACTTAAATCTTCAAAATCTAAGAAAATTAAAACTATTAAACATAAGCCAAAATGGCAGGTTCAACATCTCTTTTATATGAAAAGAGATTTAGAACAAAAGCAAAAGTTATTTCATAAAGATGATAAAGATCCTCATGTTAGAGGCTCTTTTTTCAGTGCATTGAAAAATTAAAGAAAAATTCGCCAGAAAAAAAAATTAGGCAGTATCACGGGTCGATTGTAGACCAGTTAGATACACTTCTAGAGGATAATCCTAAAAAATATTGTGACTTACTTGATAATTTGATTCAGAATAAATCTGAAAATACATGTGATATATCAGCAGCTCTTGGCTAGAGTATTTTGAAGATTTGAATTAAAAGCAAGTCAGAACTTTACAAGATATATATAACAGTGTGAAGAATCTTGAGGACACTAAAATATTCTCAGAACTTGATAATCTGATTTCTAAAAAAAGAAATTAATGATAATATAAGCTCCTTATTAATAACAAAGCAAGTAGTTACGATACAATATTAAATGAAATGCTTAAATATGGTCAAAATTTTATTATTGATATCTTGCATAAACTTTTTTTACTCTATCTTAAGTAGTGATAAATTTCCAAAAGCCTGGGTTAGAGGGATAGTAGTTCTAATATTTAAAAGTGGGATCCGTGATGATCCTGCGAAAAAGAAAGACGAATGACGGTAACAATGTTGAAAACAACAAAGACATCCTTTATGACGGTAACAATGAGACTTCTTTAATGAACACAACAATGACTTCCTTTCTTTCTGGTGTTAACTGATAAATTGTTCAAAGCTCGGTAATTCTTTATGTCAGTTAATGTTGAAACTAAAATGTTACTTCTATGAACACAACAATGACATCCTTTATGACAGTAACAATTAAACCTCTTCTATGAACACAACAATGACGGTTACAATTATAATCCTCCTATGAACACAACAATGACATCTTTTATGACGGTAACAATTAAACCCTTTCTCGAACACAGCAAGGACATCCTTTATGACGATAACAATTACACTCCTTCTATGAACACAACAGTGACATCTTTTATGACGGTAACAATTAAACCTATTCTATGAACACAACAATGACATCCTTTATGACGGTAACAATTAAACCCTTTCTCGAACACAGCAAAGACATCCTTTATGACGGTAACAATGAAACTCCTTCTACGAATACAACAATGAGATCCTTTATGACGGTAACAAACTTCTATGAACACAACAATGACATCTTTTATGACGGTGCCAAACTCCTTCTATGAACACAACAATGACATCCTTTATGACGGTGCCAAACTCCTTCTATGAACACAACAGTGACATCCTTTATGACGGCAACAAACTCCTATGAAGACAACAATGAGATCCTTTATGACGGTAACAAACTCCTATGAACACAACAATGACATCCTTTATGACGGTAACAAACTCCTTCTACGAACACAACAATGACATCCTTTATGACGGTGACAAACTCCTTCTATGAACACAACAATGACATCCTTTATGACGGTGACAAACTCCTTCTATGAACACAACAATGACATCCTTTATGACATATGACTATAAAATTTGAATTCTCAACTGAAATTTACTTGTACAACAATAATTATTCTATGACGAAACGAAAACATCCCTTATCAATTTTCTTGTCATATGTAGAATACATGTACAAGCAAAATACGCTAGTTAGTACCAGCAACACGATGGAAGGTGGTCCTTTTGAAACGCGAAAGATCCATGGATTTGGACGTGTCTAGAAAAGCAATATACACAACCAGTTCGGTATTTTATACGTTGTCTTTCGTTTTATGTGTTTACTTTGCCTATTTATGTAACTTTTTTTTTGTCAATTAAAATTCAAGAACACGATAGTAGATCTTTTGGAGACAATCAGTTCAAGACTATTATCAGAATATAATAGCATTAAAACCTATGCTTTTTCAACACTGTATACTTCTATTCCACACACTCAGTTAAAGTCACGACTTAAAAGCATTATATATCGTTGTTTTTCCAAAAAAAGATGGTACACCTAGATACAAATATATAGTTCTTGGTAGAGATTCCTCATACTTTGTGAGAAATAAGTCCCAATCATCTTCCAAATATACAAAAGAAGGTGTTTACAAAATGCTGGAATTTTTAATCAACAACATATTTGTCCAGTGTGGTGGACGTGTTTTTCAACAAACGGTCGGCATTCCAAATGGGAACAAATTGTGCTCCTCTACTTGCTGACCTATTCCTTCACTCTTATGAGGCTGACTTTATAGCTGATCCGATCCGAAAGAAAGAATATCGTTTAGCTAGATCCTTTAATCTCAGTTTCCGCGATATAGATGACGTTTTATCTTTAAACAATCCTAATTTTGGGGATTTTATACATCGCATCTATCCCAAAGAAGATAAACGATACTACAGCAACTGTAAAGTCAGCCTCATATCTTGACCTACACTTAGAAATCGATGGTAAAGGAAAACTATTGACCAAACTTTACGAAAAACGTGATGACTTTTCATTCAAAATTGTCAACTTTCCTTTGATCTGTGGCAACATCCCTTCAGCACCTGCGTATGGAATGTTCATATCACAACTCATACGTTATGCCAGAGCTTGCCGAAACTACACAGACTTTTAGTATCGAGCTAGAATTCTAACAAATAGGCTTCTGGGGCAGGGTTATGTTGCTATTAGATTGAAGTCATCGCTACAAAAGTTTTATGGCCGTCATTATGAACTCGTGGATCGTTACGGTGTATGAATCTGCGCCATGAAAACTGATTTGTTCAACGTGTCATAATTTTCCTTTTCTCTTTCGTCTACCTCAGACTTGACTTTTTATGAGCAATTCGGTGGGTGTTTCTAGAAAAGCAGAGGACGCTTACCCAACTGGTGCGCCTGGTCCATCCTCCCAGTTTTTAGTGGAGTTCTAGTTGCTCATTTGCTTTTGTTACTTTGTATGTATGATTTTAGTTACTCTGTGTTCTTTGTTGTGTATGTCGGTTTTCCATGTCTGGTCTTTATCCCTGGATTACATTCTTTTGATTACCGCTATACCCTTGGTTCCCTTGATTACTCTGTCAATTCAAACATAACTTGAAAATTAACTCAAATGAGATAAGATTTTCCTTTAAAATGGCCGAATAGCGTTTTATCCCCTTAAATACATTCAAAACAGGCGATAAATTTCAATACTCAGACTAATGAAAATTTATCCTACGTTGAAGGTTAACAAAAGACAAAGTTGGTAACACTGTGAACATTCACCCATGGAGGACGTGTGTTGATGGTACCATTCACTGGAAACATCCAAAAGATCTACTCAAAATTCACTTCACCGACAGTCATGTCAACTTTGAACTGTGTCTTACCAACAATAACAACAGTCATATCATGACCTTCACTGACGAAACTCGTCCTCATGTAAAACAACTCAATACACTGTCAGGTGATCATTGATATCTTTGAACAATTAAGTTTCTAACATACTTCCTGAATGAAAAAGACATATGTACATATGTATATCTAAAATAACATATACGGAAATTACTGCCACTTTCCCTGATGACTCAATAATAAGACACAGACAATTTTCTTCTAGGGAGGAGGGGCTGGGATTTTGTGTTTTGAGTTTGAAAATTTCGCGAAAATAATTTATTTATTTCAGCAGCAGCCGGAGTTCTAAAAATTGAAAATCTACATTGTTAAGTAATAGGGAAAAATTGGATCTTAACTTTTTTTCTGTACATGGCCCGAGTAAAAAAATAAATTCAATCCCCCAAAATTTGCTTGCTTTGTTCGGCTTTTAACATTGTTTAAAGCTCCCTCACCTCAAATCCTGTATCGGCACCTGATATTATTTTCATGTTTAACTTTGGTTAAACATTTATTCACTTACTAAGCCAAAGGAAATATAATTGTGCATGTACATAAAAATAATAATGTAAATTAATGCTCCACTTGGTGCAGCTTGATAAAACTGTAGATGTCAGACAGATGGGACCAGTATTGACACTATATTTAAGCTTGATACAACTCTGCAAGTTAATTGTAATCAAAGTTCAGGCACAGCTTAGATTTCTGACTCAAATTGAATGTGGTCATAGAACTTTAAATTTTGAAATTACACATTTACCTAATTTACCAAATATGGTCAAAAAGTTAAAATCTAACTACAAGGTTAGATTCAACCACTCAAAATTTGTTGAAATTTAACTAAGCTTAGTTTTAGACATTATGGATGTACCAAATTAGAAACTGTACACTGAATTAAGAAATGATTCAACAATATAAAAAATCACAGCAAATGATTTTAAACGAAATACGGTATTTTTTAAATGGACCAAAGTTGAACGAACTTGAAAGCTGCCCCCCTCCCACACACACACACACACACAAAAATAGAATCAGCATAATATATAAATCCAACCCCATTGAAATCGGGTGATGAAATAAGCAAGTAATGGTAAAGTCTTGCATTTGGCCTTACTTCCAATAGTATAAGTGTGGGTTGTTTAAAAAAAATAACGCTGCAAATGTTAAAATTATATTTATAAAAAGGGAAATAACCAAAAGAAGATAAGAGGTCTCAACCTGTTTATATAGGCTCTTGTGTAAAAATGAATGTCATTTACTAATAAATCTGTATCCATCCTATTTCAGATACTCCTCAATGTGTCCTGTCTAAGAATCACACAGTGGTGATAGTAGCTGAGGCCCCAGACTTTCTACATCCAATAGCCGAGTTTGATTATCATAAAAAGTATCTTGGTGATGGCACAACCATGACTCCAGTCGTTGGTTAATACATGATCCTTTTATCATAATAGTTGGTGTTACTTTCATTAAAAAGGCAAAAGTACTGTTTTAATGTATTGATTTTATGCTAAAACTAAAATATACATTTTAGAGACTTAACTTGAATAGTCTTATCAGACACTTTTCTAAAACAAAAAAATATAAAATCATGCCTGATCTCTTCCCTATCAATACATAACCATATATTTTGGTTGTATAATGATAAAATGCCTCCTGGAAAACAGCAGATATGCCCACAGCGGTTGAACCTTGAACAGATGGGACAAATATGGACACACAATTCAACCTTGATACAGCTCTGAATTTGATTGTAATTAAATATAATAAATACATAAAAATCAAAAAGGTTACATTATTAAAACTTAATTTGACTGAGTTTCATAAAAATTGCTTGGAGTACTTTGAAGTTGCTGTGCAATTATGCAAAATAATCCCTTTTTAATGAATGATGTCTAAAAACTCAGAAATTCGTAACCATTTTCCAAAGATTCATGAAAATGGGTGCAACAACCACTGAACTGTGTTTATGAAAAAAGTCTAATAAGGAAATTTATAAAAACCGAAAGGGAGCACACATCAATAGATAAAATCAATCAATAAAGTTTCACAATAATAAATTGCAGCATTTTCGAGTTATTGTGTGAAGTGTAAAAACAGACAGTATAATACCATAATATGTCCTGTGTAGACAGACTGGCATACTTAAACCTAACACAGTTCTAAACTGATGGACAGTGTAATACCATAATACGTCCCGTGTAGACAAACTGGCATACTTAAACCGTTCTAAACTGAATGTTTTTTATCTATCTATAATGATTTTCAAAATACCTTAGACTTTCAAATTTGGTTACAATTCACTCAATGATTTCAGGAGATTTTTTGAAAATTTGTATGGTAATGACAATTGCTAGCATGGAACTGAAGTGTTGGTAAAGAATAAAATGAAATTCTGAAGTAGCAGTTAAAGAACAAGCAGACCTTCATCACAACCAAGAAAAAAGTAATTTTGCCCATTCAAGTTTTTATTATCAATCATAACATGATCCTATTATACCTTACATATTTTTCTAAAAGTGATAAAATTCAGTCTAGTATAATATCTCTCACAAAATTCACCATGGACATGATAGTCAATCACATCTGCCATGATACAACATTAGCAACTACAACATTCATTCAGAATAAAAAATCTTGACAAAATGGTCATCCATCTTCAGCTAAAGCTACTCTTCCATTCCAATTGAGACTCCTGAAGAAACACTAATAATGAGATACTTTTTGTCAACAAATGATAAGTATGAAACCTTGGACAAAAACAAATATGAAAGACTTTGGTCTAGTTCTGATGACAGGAAATGACGAAGAATTCAAATGCATTATGGGTATGCTGACATCATCTTTTACTGCTCTGGCTCAACCTCATATCTCTTTCTTTCTCAAATTGTCTTTGTTCTGTTCTGTTTAAAAATGCAACTCTGTCCAAATATCTGAAATATATTAAATAATAAAAATATTCATATTTAGATGTAATCAAAACTATTGAGAACTTCAAAAATACATAAATATGTTGTTACTTTCAGATTATTACACGCAATTAGAGAACTAACCTTACTATACAATCAATGATTCATTGTCCTATATATCTATAAATATTCTTCACAAATAATAAAGTCTATCAACTTTTTATGAAACTAAAAATTGGCAATGAAAATATGGTTTAATTGAAAGAATCTTATGTGAGCAGCTACAAATCTACCTACCTCTCCAAATTTCTAACAAACTTACCCTGCTTTTCCTTTATTATGTGATTTTAGATCATCTTCTAACTTATATTCTTTCTTAAAGTTATCCCAATCTAATTTTGATTTACCCTATAACAAAATATACTGACTTCAGATACACAGTAATTTTTTAATCAGGAATTTGACGTGTAAATGTTAAATTCGAGTTCATTCTTAAGATAGGTTTTGAAAGTTAAGGCTTACAAAAATTTAAGGAACATATTTGTCTTAGCTGTACATAAAGCAAATAAGGTTTTATTTTTAAAATACAAGAGCACTCATTTTATAATTCTATGTATAAAGACACAATATCACAGTAATGCATATAAAAATGTATTCTCATTTTTTTAGAATGGAAAGAAATAAAAAAAAATAAGTTCCTAATACAACATACTAAAGTACTAATTTTCTGTTTTTTGTTGATTTTGTCTAACACACTACCTAATCCACCAACTGGTCGCTTTATACCACTGTAAAAAATAGATGTTATACATGTACAATGTATAAGTCATTACTTCATCATACAATACTATGAAGCCTTGTTTAGCTAGCTTATTTGCATATTGAAAATATCTGACTTACTATGAAAAAATTATATTGATTGAATGTTCAGTTGTGGAAAAATGTATTGCCTTTCAGGACAAGAAAATTTGACCAATTGAACAGACCCGGGTTTGTACTGGTCTGACATGCCGAGTAAAACTATTATTGTGCTAGCAAACAGGTAGGCATGACACCCCACTCAAACACATTTTACTGACTCCAAGCCAGCAAGTCATCAACTCCTACTAGAGAGACTAATTATTTTTAGAGTTACTCAGACAGGAAGGGAACCCACAACCTCCCACATCTAAGGCAAGCATAATACTACGAGACCACAATGGAATTCTGAATCTAAGAATTTATTTCATTGATGAACTTACACTCCAGGTAAACTAGAAGCCTGTTTACTGTCTTCTTTCTTTAATTGCTGAGCTTCTTTAGAGTTCTCATCTACTTCCTTAGTCACTCTAAAGAAAAGATAAAATGGTAGTCAGTACATTTGAGTGACTGGTATCAGTTATCACCTAAGAAATGAACCTTATATTACTGATATTTTAACATTTTTTGAGCCTTATATTACTGATATTTTTATTTTTTTAGCCTTATATTACCAATATTTTAACATTTTTTGTAATTTGTGCAACAAATTTAGCTTTTTTTTTTTGGACAAAGTTATGATTTTCACAACTTAAGTACCAGTATGTTTTTAATGAATAAACTCTTAATCTCAAATAAATCTTATTCAACTGATATGCATGATGTAGAAACAAAAGTCACAACATATTTAAACTTATTTATAAAATTGAACTTAAAAAATGGAAATGCATTTATCAATATTCAGTAACAGGTTAAAATGTTATATCTAGTTGTTACTAACTTGACAGTTTCTCCAGCGAAATCATACTCTTTAGTGATGGTAATCTTTTTACTGATAGTGGTACTGTCTGAAGGCTTCACCTGAGTAGACACAGGTGTCTGGGGCTGAAATAAAATAGGAGTTTTTTTTATAACATCAAATCTTGTAAAAATTTCAAAAGATGTAGATAAAATAAATTTTAAGAAAGTTTATCTTTATTGAAAAGTAATAACAGTAAACTCAGTATAGTTATGTAAACATACCTCACAGTGGAGATAATCCTCAATTTATATAAAGTACATGTATTATAAAAAGTCTTGTTTTTTGGTCCTGGTCTGCCCCTAATTCCTATACAATTAGGACCATATACTTGTAACTTCCAAAAACCATCCTTTTTATCATTTATCAATAAGTAAAGTTTTATATTTATGTTTAACAGTAGGATTCAATGTAACAAACCTTTGTAACTGTTGATGAGGTGTTCGATGTTACATTTAGTGATGCTTTGGGTTTTGGTTTGTGCCCAACATCAGCCATAAAACTAGACCACAAATCATCAGCTTTTTTCTTCTCTTGTTCTGCTTTTCTCTGATGCTGCTCTAATCTGATCTTTTCTTCTAGTTCTTTTCTGGCCTTTATTTCTTCTTCTGTTTCCTCTTTGTTGACTTCTTCTCCTTCAAGTTTGATTCCTCCTTTTCTCTTCCTGGACAAGTAATGATTATGAGATGTATATATACATTAACATTTGTTAGTGATGGAAATCAGATTTTTAGGATCTAAATATTTGGTGGATCAACATAACTGATATATGAATTCACATTTGTCATTTTGCTCCAAATGACCACAGATTTGTCAATGAAACAAATTAATTTTAAATTGTGACGTCATTAATCTTGAAATTGGAGGAAAATTCAGGACGAAAACAACTGGGAAATGTATTATTTTTGTCAATGGCTTCCACAATAGTAAATACATCTATTATCAAAGGTTGGTTAAGACTTGCATTTTTTTTTCAGATTGTCAAGTTCTAGTTTTCTTGTATGTAGACAAGGGAAATACCATTCGAATACAAAAAATGCTAATTCTAGTGTACTAAATTATCATTTTTCAAACAAATTATTTTTTTATTAGCTGAAGTTTTCTATGAAAAATGATGAATGGATTGAAAACCAGTCTATGTAAACTACACATTAGTGGTATAGATGAACCACCATCATTATGAAGAAAAGCTCAGATAAAAAAAATATGGTTGAAAAACACAGAATTCCTTATCAAATTAAAATTGTATTCAAAATGTGTTTGTCTAAATAAGTAGATTAATCATAATGCAAACACAATTACAAGCATAACTCAAGATATTTCAAATGGCACATTTTGGGTAAACATGAATATGCATTGAGGTGAATCAACATTAAAAAAACTTAATCAGACAAGTACCGCTGGGCAATGCTAGGCTTCTTTTGTCTTTTCCGTTTACCAATTGCTTTAATGTCATCTCCTCCTTCTTTCTTTAATAATTCTATATCCTCTTCATCTCCAGAACATTCTTCTTCACTCACTGCTTCACCATCTAATACAAATAGATGTACATTATTCAAATAAAGAAATGTAGACAGTTAAAGTTCAAGTAAACTTGAAAGGAAGCAAAAAACTGAAAGGTACATGTATCAAAATCTCATGTACATCTAGATCATGTTTTGAAAAATGCACAAGAAGAATGGAAAAAATAAATAATAACCTGTTAACATAAAGGAGTTTTGTGCATTTTATAGTTCCCAAAAACCAGGGGCCTAAGACTGCAAATGCTGAGAAAGATTTTAATTGACACAGTAACAACAATTTGATTGCAAAGCAACAGGAAGTCCGTTTTAATTGTCAATAAGGTTACTTATTCTTGAGGCTATTATGGCATGTACAGGTTAGTAATGTACATGCATATAAATGTAGTACATATATGTAGCAATGTATGTACCAGCCCTACACTGTACTTTTTATTTTTTGTATGGGTGTAGATTAATCCAGAGTATATGTGACTAGCATATTCCACTAATGGTCTTACAAGTGACCAATATGGAGTTTTTTTTAAAATTTTTGTTGAACTATGTTATTTTTTCTGTGAAATCATAATGTCTCATTTGCATAAAATACAGCCTGTAACTGTCTTTCCAGCTGTGATATTGGTAGTGGAGGTTGATATAAGTTTGTCTTTAAATAATTAAAAATGCTACAATAAACAACTGATTAACCAATCACGTCCCTACTAGACTAGAGTCATTCTCATTGTGTAAATGATTGAGAATGCAATGAGAGCAAAACCACAAAGGCAAAAAGCACTGGGAAGGGCCAGTACAAATACTGTCATAGTAATTGGCGTCTAATAAATAGTAACGATTTTGTACACAAAAGCTACCTGATGGAACATAATCTTCATCGCTGCCCTCGCTGTAATCCTCTTCATCAGACATGGTATGATAAAAAAATAACTAATTTGTGTTACCTGACCGGAAGTAATCGTGTTTCTACTTTGAAGTATCCATTTGACTCTATGGTATTTCTGCTCTAAAGACTCTAGTATGACATGTAGTCTCAGAATTCTTTTTATGGCAAAACTACATCGAACTTTGTTGTAAAATCTTCTGTTTTTTTTTAAGAAAAAGCAAGGCAATCGCAAAATCAATGATAATTACATTGTGTTTATTTTTGTTTATAATCAACACTATATACGAATTCACCAACTTGAGATGATTAAGATTTACTGGACTTTAAATGCATTAATGGGTAATTTTATATGATAGATGGCGTGAACAATGTTATAAATTTTAGATTAAAGTTTGTTCGAAATTAGGTATGAACAACCTAGAATTAGGAACTTCGGGGTTGCATATAATTTTTATAAACACAGAAATCAACTGTACAGTACATGTAAATACTATATACTCGGCGTCACATAAATAACATACTGTTAAAATTTGAATAAAAATATTTTCTACGACTTTATTGACACCAACCGTTGTTTAAATTGTCTTAAATGACTTGCTCATTCGTTTAGCCAAACAGCTTCTCAAAAACAAGTCGCTTATAAGCTTAAATCATGCGTAACAAATCCTTACGGGAAAATCCCATACTAATATCCGCCATGTTGGTTTTTACGGGACGATTTGTTTACAAACGAAGTTCGTAAGTTCCTGTCGAACTCCGGTGACAATCGTCTGCTTGATCAACTTCTCGGTATTGTACGTTGTTCGCGTAAAATAAATCCGAGATATCCGAAATAACGCCGAAGTGCATTCTGGGTTCTTTGGTTTTTGGACAAACCATTTAAACGTAAACAACATCTCCTAGCAACCCGATCACTGTAAACATGGCCGACTTTTTACAATGTAAATATTGGCACCCAGAATTAAAATCTGACCGGAATTTAACGATTCAATGTTTAGGGAGAAGCCGTTTGGCTAAACGAATGAGCAAGTCATTTAAGACAATTTAAACGACGGTAGGT
Source organism: Perna viridis (assembly GCA_037379345.1). Classification (NCBI taxonomy): domain Eukaryota; kingdom Metazoa; phylum Mollusca; class Bivalvia; order Mytilida; family Mytilidae; genus Perna; species Perna viridis. The sequence goes on from CM074515.1 coordinate 14,740,637, forward strand.
GTCAATAAAGTCATAGAAAATATTTTTATTCAAATTTTAACAGTATGTTATTTATGTGACGCCGACTATAGTATACTCAAGCAACCTAATACATTGTACATTGCATGCATAATTCTGTGGTATTTTTTTTTTACAGATAGGATATTTTGTGGCTTAGTCCTTTGATACCATTACTACTGGTGTCAGGAGATAGATTTCTGTCAGCTGCATACGAAAAGTGAAAGTATTGCAGCCATGTTTGCATTTATGCAATTATGGAAAATTTCTGCCCTTTCATCTTTAAATAAACTACATTTATTGAGGAAAACAATGACAGAGCAAAAACCAAAGCTAGTACCAAAGACAGACCCATAGCAAAAATTAATAACAAAGACATCTAACAGTACTAATGTATATCAAGGTTAAATTTATATTTCTAATCTTTGTTGAATAAAGCTATGAAGGAAAATAAGGTTTGCAATACATTAAATTAACATAACTCTGCATTGTACTTGACCCTGAGATCAGTCATCAAGACAAATAAGTTCAAACTGACGAACTGTGCTGCACTTTCACCTTCAAACTCTGTACAGTCTTCTTTTATGTGTCAATTTCATCTTTCCAGTTGTGCTGGGAATTAAATCTAGTGTGTACATGTAACTTCAGTTCTATAACCATCAATCTTATAATACATTCATTCATGCCTGAAATTACAAATTACACAGCAGCAGAAATATGCAAATATGTTAACATACTCAATGTACATATAGACAAGAAATTTGTGGGGAAGAAAGAATGGGTTTTATCATTTTTGCAACTTTTATTGTAAAAGAAAATTGATTGCATACTTGTCTGATGGCAGGAAAAAAAGGGACCAGAAATTCTTTGACACATCCTTTATATACTGGAAAAGGGAGATAACTTGCATAGCCTTAAAGTTTTGTTTCATATGAATCATGAATGAGCAAATGCAGTAACAATAATGTTGTTTCATGATAAAACCGTCTACCCATTATTTGAATAGCAAAAAGATGTGAGTACTGTTAATTTCTGGTCAAATCTGCAAATAAGTCTTTAAAAACCCATAAGCTGCCGTTCTCAGATTAAATAAACTACATGTACATGTATTGTTAATTTCTGGCCAAATCTTTGCATACATGTATGTGTTATAAAATAAGTCTCTAAAAACCTATAAGCTGGCATTCTAAGATTGCATATTTCCACAACTGAAAGTACAAATGTAGTTTAAATGACCTACATGTACAATGTACATGTGTGTGTGTGCTGTCAGCAGTTTGTACAGTACGGTTTGTGACGATTATGTCCTATTCAAAATCTTTCGTCAGTGTTCCAGCTTGACTGTTTTCACAGGGTGGTCTTCCCACTTTTTTCCAAGTGACATTCTGTGCCCTTCCCTTTTTCAAAGTTAAAGGTTTTTTTTTTAAGGGAAACAAATCATTTATTCACTGTTCATAATGATTTGCCATTTTTGTAAACAACATGCATGCATCCTAATTAAATATTCTATTAAAACTCAATATAAGAACCATAAATCTTACCAGAAAAGGTGTTAATTGCTGTTTAAATAGATAAGGGAAAGTTTTATGATGACAGGTAAATAATCGCCAGGGAGCAATCAGCTGATCAGGATAATCAGAAACGATGTACAAGTGATGGATCCCAATTGGATCTACCACCATTTTATGGACAGGCAATCATTTGTTCATGACATATTTCTACTGAGAAATACTGTATCTAATGTTTATAGAAACAAGTTTTATAGAAAGGAGTTTAAATAAGTTTTACCGGTTTTTGATGGCCATCCATTATAAATCTTTGAAAGTCATTTATTCCTTGTTCATAATTTATTAAAGATCTTCACTGCAAAGCAGTTTCTCCTCTTTTCAATTAATGTGTCCTCAAAACAATAAAGTTGAAGAATTTAAACTTAAGTATTTCAATTAGGTTGGGAGGAAACCACTAGAAAAAGGGATTTACAAAACTCCATTGTTTTACATTCTGATATTGTCATGAAACACTACATGGCCAATTATCATTACCCTCCCTTTCCTTTTCTTCTGACCAACTAATTAAAAATAAAAGGCATATTGAAAGTACCATTATACATTAATTGAGTACAGCTACTATGTTGCTTCTTAGTTTAACAGATGTAGAGGTCTTTCCTCGGGTCAGAATGGTGAAATATGACTATATAATATATCATTGTAAACCTTATTCCACTCAATATGCCCTTTTTGAAAATCCAACAACGCACCGAAGTGCCCCTTTTCAGGTCATGCATCCTGCCGTTTTGAAATCCTAGCTGGAACAAAAGGTGTAGGAGATATAAGATATGAATATGGCCTAAAAATATCAACTTTGTTGTAATAACATAAAAGTTGTTTTTAATATTGTAAAATATATAAATATAAGGAAAAATGATATTTTGTGGCATTGGTTCATTGCAATGACCTCATGAAGGTACCACAATTTTACATCATTTAGCGAAACCTGCTGAAAATTGTAATTTTTATATATGTCCACACACAAGAAACAACTTTATATTTTCACATGTGATAAACTAAGTAATAATGAAGATATTCACTAAATATGAAGCTTCTTGGGTGTGGACACTATTTCGTTGCCAAACATTTGACCAGAAAGTTACCAAAAAGTACTAAATTTGGCAGAATATTAGAATATTGGTAAACTTCAAGCAGTTTTTCTGTTCTTTCAATGCAAGAATTATCGGTAGTGTATTATACTAGAAAACCTCTAGGACTTCCAGTATAGGAATGCAGACAAGATACTTTTTGTGGACACTGAATAGGAAAGTCTTTTTATAATGTTAAGGAGAATGACACAAGTGGGTACAATTTCCCCAAAATTGACTGAGTGGAGCAATCTGTTGGATCTTTAAATCAAGATTCAACAAAGACAATATATGAACAAAAACAAATTCATTGCATCTACATTACATCAAAATACTTCAAAATTTGATTCATTATATCAATTGTATTAAAATAATTATAAATTCATTGCTTTAGCTGCTGCTACTGCAGTGTATTTTTATGCTATTCTTCTACTACATGTACTTATAATTTAACTTGATTTTTAACAAGCTTTCTGAGTGATTGGTTGACATTAACTATATTTCTCTTAATAACAGCATTTCTCCACCTCAATCATAACAAATTTTTTGTTTATTGTAGAAAGAAAATGTCTTCAGGACCACAAGATGAGTTCACTCCACCATTTAATATTTTTGACATGCTGGGACTAACACCTGGAGAGTCTGCTAAGACCTTCGCTGGTAATATTATTTTGGAGGAACTTGTCAATGTGACTTTCCTACATGTACATCAACTTAAACATATCCATTTGTGTACATGTTTGTTTAAACATTTAGTTCCCTATCAATACCCATGTTTGAGAAAAATAATACATGTACATAAAAGAACTAAAGAAGACAGTTCAGTGATCCAGTTGAAGCTAGAACTGTTAGAACAGATGGACACAACCTTGGAAAGAGTAGAGATGTTCAAAAGTCATCTTTTGTTTGCCATAATTGATAAAAATGAAGAAAGGAAAATTTAGAATAATTGGAAGTAAGCATTCAGCTTAAAAACACAGTTATATTGGCCTACTAAGTTTTTTCAAACTCATATATGAAAATTGTGAAACCCATTTGTCAAAAAAAAAATCCTAGATGAAAAGAATGACTTCATGAATACCTGATATTTTTTTTTGTTTCAGAAATTTGGTACCAGGTATTTTTATGGGCTTTGTTTACATCTATCTTTGTCCATGCAATAGCAGCTGTGTTAGCATTTGTCAGACTTAGAAAACATAAAATTGGAAGATGGATGTCACTTATTATTATAGGAATGGGTTTATTATCTCCCCTTACCGGAGGTGTAATAACAAGTAAGTATACTAGGATTTCAGGCAGAAAAGTTGCTTTTTAGTATTTTTTTTGATCAAAAAAATTGTTTTGAAAGTATAAGGTATAAATTTGATAGAAATTTCAATGCTTATGTTTAACTTTGTTAATTTGGCTTAGGTCAAATGTGGAAAAAGTTTTAAAAAAAAATAGAAAGGCTTGTAACATATCGTATAAAAGGTTCTGTAGTATTGCCATCAGATTTTGTTTAATTGTAACAACAAGCAATTATTGTGTATTTTTGCACTAACCAAATAAAATCTTTAAAAAATTCAGGAAGATAATGTATAATTTTCTGCTATGAACATCCACAGTCTGTAATTATACACATATTGCCTGCAGTAGAGAGTGATATGCCAAAAAAAAAACACCCGAGGTAGATATGTCACCCAAGACGTATACAAGCGTGATATATATTTTCTGAGTGTATTACTTGGTGTATCACCTTCTGCTGCAGGCAATATGTGTTATATTATACTAAATACCCTTTTTAATACATCACACTTTATGTGCATGTGCGTAAACTTAAAGAAACTCAAGTGCAATTGTTGCAGTATCTGAGATACAGTAGATATCAAATATCTAATCAGAATGAAATTTACAAGTATTTTAACATTTTAATAAATCAACAATAGCCAAAGAACAAAAATGAACACTTTTTCACTTTTCATTTTTTTAATTAAAGTTATCTTAAATGAAAACGATAAGGATGCACATATGGACAAGAAAAGGCATTTGTGGTCAAGAGGAAGAGATATCGGGATGATATATCGTGGTGATATATCGTAACTACCAATCATTTTTTGGGAGGAAGCAAGAAAGTATTACACCAAAATAACACATAATGCTTATCCAATAGAAGTTTGTGATTTTTGTATGAAGTATAATACAACAAATTAGTTAATAATTTGTATAAGTAGATAACTTTTCAGTATAAGAAGAAAAATATATTTTAAATGGTCAAATTGGTGGTGTTGATGAATGATATTAATAAATCTTAAACAATCATTTGAATTGTTTGAAAACTCAAGGGAGGTAATTTTAAGTTTCTGTTGGGAACATTATGATGTGGTAAAGAATTCATATTAAAAAATGCTAATCAGCTAATGCAGCAGGAAAGGATATTCTAAATGTATAAATTGTTTACTTTTCAGGTGCAGCTATTGCTGGGTTCTACAGAGGTTCAGATTTTGAAATGAAGCCGTTTTATGCTTTACTCTGGGGACTTGGACAAACTGTGATAGTTATACTGGTGTCATTCAGTAGACTTCTGGCAACGTTGTAATACAAAACACATGGTGTCTGTAATATTGCCATTATCCTAACACCAAGAAGTTGATCAAAATTGAGTACATGTAAATGTATTCATATTTTTCAATTGAAGTGATCATTTTCCATCATTTAACATAGCTGTTGGACATTTTGGAGCCTCATTGTATATTATTACCATCCAAAGGTGAAGTCTGAAAACTATAACTGCATAGAAATCTGAATTCAGATCAAAACCACATTGCATGAACATAAATTAGTGAAAAGATATCCTACTGGTTCTCAACCATTGTTGTCCAGACCAACTTGAGATCATAAACAAATCCTGACTTTTACAATTCTGTAGGAATCTTACCATGTAGAATTTAAAGAAAGGGCCACTACATGACATGGTGTACTGCAGATGTTATATATGAGCAGAATTTGTTGTTAAATTTTAACGAAGACAATTGATTTCACTGTATTAACACTGCATCGTGTGAATATATGATTAATGATCAAATCCGAGTTCACATTCAACTGGTATATTTTATGAAGAGGACATGAAGGCTAAGTGTTTTTCAGACATGTAGTCTTTATTTTGCATTCTAAGTTTGCAATGATTAAATGCGGTGATGTGGAAAGTACTTAAGAATGTTACTGAGTCATTTGAGTAACATGTTGTACTCATCTACATTTTATGTAACTTGTGAGGCAGATTAAGTTAAATATAAGACAAGAGAGACAATATGGCATTTACTATTCCTTACCTTCTCATAATTATGTATTGATTGAAAGGACAGTCTAATTTAAATTAGACCATTCATATTTGTTACTTTTTCTGTTCGCAAACCCTGCAAAACAAATAGAATTTGAAAGGGCTATTTTTAATTAGACTGACTGAAAAATATAACATGAAATCTAGGTTCCTTTAAAAATGCCATATAGGGACATCAAAGTTGATTTTAGTAAAATATGTTTCATGTTAAGTTATACCAGGGAACTGTGCAATATTATTTAAAAAATAGTAATGGCAGTATAGATTGTTATATAAAATGATATCATGGTTTGATACAACTAATAAATTATATTTTTTCTTATTTCTATTTTGTATTGAGCCTGATCCAACTACTTTTGTTACTAATGATGAAAGACTGTAATCACACATACAGTGAAACCTGTCTAAATGATGGAAGGCACTGACAGTAATCACACTTACAGTGAAACCTGTCTAAATGATGGAAGACACTGACAGTAATCACACTTGCAGTGAAACCTGTCTAAATGATGGAAGACAGTAATCACACTTACAGTGAACCATGTCTAAATGATGGAATACAGTAATCACACTAACAGTGAAACCTGTCTAAATGATGGAAGACAGTAATCACACTTACAGTGAAACATGTCTAAATGATGGAAGACAGTAATCACACATACAGTGAAACCTGTCTTAACCTAAACTTAAATTTGAATAAACTGAAAAACTTTCAAGTCCTTTCATATCATTTTAAATGTATTTTTATACTGGGTATTGGGTAAACCAAACACCTGTCTTAAGCAAACAATTTCTACTGTCCAAAATGGATTTAGTTTAGACCTGTTTCCCTGTACAAGACTAAGTGATAATTCTTTATACACATGAAGTATTTTGTGTGTATTTTTTTAATATGGAAAAGTCTGGCTTTTTTCCAGATGCTAGAGTAATTGAGGGAACCAAGATTCTAGTGGAAATCAAAAGAATGTAATCCAGGGACAAAGACCAGGCATAGAAAAAAGACAAACACAACAAAGAACATAAAGTAAATAAAATAATAAATACAAAGAAACAAAAGTAAATGAGCAACTTGGACTCCAAAACAGTGCATGCAGAAATGCAGGGTGTTTGTGCATTTGTCTGTAAGGCAGTCCCACATCTTCATATGTTAATGGTCAGTGATTAAATGTGTGATGAAAGCCTCTCAAAGAAGTTGGAATACATATTGCTGATATTACATAAGAGATATCATGCCTTCCTTTACTGAACTTATAATTTAAATATGTTTTCATTGCTCCTTGATCAGATCTTACTACAAAGGGGTTTTTTTAAGTCCTTGACTACCAGATCTTATCTAAGTTGTCATTTATATATGGCCATATAAAATTGTGGTCATGTAATGGTAAGACCCAGTCCTCATCTACAGACACTTTGTTTTTGTTCCATTACTTAAATATAAGTTTGTGGATCTTGATAAAATTTAAAAATAGGGTTTGAAAGCAGTGAAGAAATGTTGGTATTGATTTTGAGGGTTATGGTCGTACTGGTTTTGGAACTGGGGACCAAAAAGAGCAAAAATCAAGCATTCCTTAAAATTTAACTACACAGCTTAAGTAGAGCATACAAACTATAAAATTGTACAATAAGATACGAAACCTTAAAAAAGAAAGCAGAGTTGTGACTTGAACAGTTTAGGAATTCGGGGGCCTGAAATACGCATCAGCCTTAGGATGTAAGAACAATAACTTAAAATTTCATTTTGAGTTGTTTTTTTTTGTCTTTTTGCTGCCATTTTATTTTTAAATGATAAATTAGGGTTATGAATAGATGAAATTTTTTCTATTGCAATTAATTGGAGTTACCTTTCTTGAAATGCTAAAATCAGGAAACAGATTTTTTTTGTTGAGATTATGAAGTCTAAATAAAGTTTGAATTTGAGTTTGATCGGTTGTTCTTAAATGTATGTATTGATTTATAATATAGCCTGTGTCCAGCGATATTTTGAAAATACCAATATATTATTACCAACACAACCTGGACTTAAAAGTGGATTTCTAGGCCTCACAAACTGCAACCTATAGATAAAAGATTTATTTATTTTTAAATTTACATCATATCTTTGGTAAAACAAATAGCACTATTATCTTGTAATGTAACAGATCTTACTGTATTAAAATAAAGTTACCGGGAGTCATTATAGTTGCATATTCAATTGAGAATGCAGACTAAACTAGATTTATAACAACTAAAGAGGCATCTTTGTTAAAGAGTATATATTGGTACCTTGTTTTGTCTACAGAAAAAGACAATCCTTTAAACAAATAAATGATTAACCCAGAAATACATTTCAGTCTAAGAATTACATGTGAATAATAAAAAGCTTCCTGGAGTGCAGCATGATATGACTGCAGCCAGCTGAACCCTGTTCAAACACTATTAATTTTTGACACACTGAAACAAACTTTTAGTTATTATAGACACAACAACTCATTTGGATACAATGATTTGATATTCAATTCAGGAACGAAGTTCGGCTTCAAAACATTTATGGATCACTTTGTATCTCCTTACCTTAAAAACAATAAATTTCCTAAGCATACTTCTAAGCCCCCGTTAGCGTTTTAATTCGAAAACTGTAAGATATATTTGAAATTTGACTGAAAAATGCAGGTAGGAATTTTCATGAGCAATCCAATTTCTTTTCTTTTCAAAATCAGACCAGCAATAAAAAAATTATCATTTAAGGTGTGGTCCCACTTTCTGCCCCAATAGACTGACAATTCTTAATGCTATTTAAAATCTGTTAATTATTTTTAAAACTGAATTTAATAATACACAAATTAAAAAAATGTTGGAATTAATTGAGAAGTAAACCTTCTACATCAACTTTAAATAAATACCTATTTACCTGTTTTGCCCCTTTTTTGCAGAATGTTAAGGGCCAGTGACCTTATTCTATATAGCAAGCTTTCTCATTTAAAAAATTAACAATATATCAAAATTTTGTGACATTTGGTTCATTACAACTAAAGTTATTGCAAAGTAATCTAAATATTATGAAAGCCAACAACAACGCCATAACATAACCACATTTTTTTTTTGTCCTAAAAAGAAAAGATTTCATTCACATTACGAGAATAAAAATCAGTCTGGTATTTCAGACCACTGAAGTTTTTTTTTCTAAAATACTAAGCCCCACTCTTTTAGTATCATTAATGGTGTTTTTTTTTATTATCAATTTTGAGTTCATGGTTCAAGATAACTGTATAATTTATTTATTTGGTCCAAATATTATTTAAGTAGCTACTCTATGTTTATTATGTCACATTTTTTCCAAAAAATAAAAATAAACTTATATGAGAAAAAAAAAGACAAAAATTGCAGTACTTGTGACAATGTCATCAAAATGTACTTGATATTTCATCTGTGCAAATTGCACCAAAAATACACTAAATTAACAAATCTATTGAAAACTAAATGACCTCTGGTTAGATCTGTAGGCCTTGTAACTGTCCATAAATAAAAATTATTTACAAAATATAGACTATGTACAAAGTAATAATTATTGCATATAAAATTTGTTATAAAACAGGTCAACATTAAAACATATATGCTGTATGAATAGATAAATATAGCTTCATTATATACATGTATTTAAAATAAACTATATACAACAATTTATAAAAGAAGAACCAGACTAAATAGAAGAAAATATAAAACCTTTTAAAATTGATAAAAAATTGTGAAGAGTAAGAGTTGTTAAACAATAACATCTAAAATGTTGCAAAATTGCTTCTACCAAATACTTATTAAATGAAAAAAAAAAAACAAACTTGACCTTATGAATGCAAGAAAAGAAGTCATTTTATCAATTAGCGGAAATCCTCCCACATTCAACCTAAACTACATAGGAATATCAGTATGAAAAACCTGGTCCCTGCATGTCAAAATTGAATTTTTTTCTTTTAGATAATTTTTTTTTAACTCATGGAAATCATTAAATTTATAAATTTGGTTCTTACAGAAATTTATTGTTAAATTTATGAATTTTGTTCTTACAGAAATTTATTGCTAAATTTATGAATTTTGTTCTTAAATATATGTAAATTCATTTTGAATTTAGAATTGATCGAGATTAAAGGCGGTTTCCCTTTAAAGATAAATTAATTTTTGATCTTTGAATTCAGCTAACAGTGTTCTGGAAATTCAATTTCATCAGAAATTTACATATGTTTATTTTAATATTGAGAACATTAATTATCTTTGCATCAGCTAGTGCTTTGTCTGTTAACTAGATAAGGCATATTAAAACTAAACACTGGGAGAGTTATGGTGATGTATGGCTGTCTTTTTGTGTAAGTCATAGACAGGCCTTTAATCAAGGTTTCATTTTACATGTTGATCTCAAGTTATAACGTAGTTAAACAAAATGAGTGTTTGAGTAGACATAATTTGTTTGCTTTAGTACTATTTTGATTTTACATGGTCTTTACAGTCATTATTTGATGTTACATATTAATACATACTAAATTATTAAAAACGTTACAAAAACGACTTGCAATACTTTAATCAAAGAATTGTTCCGTACACCAAAACATATTTTCTTCGTATTTTGATGTATTTGTAATGCTTTATTGATATTTAACAATAAGTTTTATAACCATTATTGTGTGTGTGTGTCAATTTTCCTCCCATTCTTACTAATCACCTGCACTGCATCTGTTTCAATAGTTTTACCTCGTTAAACTTCACAAGCTATAACCAAATTTACCTCACATTACTTTTCAAATGTTACAGAGTAATTAGAATTTGAAGTGTTTGAAAACTGACAAATCAACATCATATGGGAAATATATTTAGCAGTCAGTTGTTTTTAATGTTAATTCAAAACAAATATGACAGTTTAATGATAGAGTTCTAAGGGCTATTCTAGAAATAAATGTATGAAGGTCAGAGGGCACTTTTTATTTGACCCCACCATGCATACAAAATATTAAAAATAAAAATATGTCGGCTTTCCTACCATGAATCACATTTTGCAAGATTCTTATTTGGAGTGCTAACTTAATGAACTAATATGACTGTACAGTATCTAACAAAATATAACAATTAAACTGACCATATGTATGTATATCATAACAAAAACAAATAACAAGTCATGATTAACAAGTAGAAGTAAAGATCTTTTAAAGATGTGTTTGAATGGTGTAAAGATACAGTTGTACCAAACATTCATCCGATCTCTCTATACTTAAACAACAAAGATAAAGTACATGTCAAAGATAGTTTGATATCATTCATAAAATGCAAATGGTAATTACTAGTACATGTTTCATAACATGATTTCATTTTATACAAAATAAAGCACTTAATTTATGAACTGATCATATGAAAATCAGCACTGTGAAAAGTATTGGTAATGTGTAGATTCTAATTTTCTGCTGCCTCCAACTGCTGTAACACTCTGAAATTATAAATGATTAATTTAACATGTCATTTTACCACACATTTACAAATTATTGCATTGGTTTTTATAATTGTAAAAATTGTGACATTAAAGTAATTTTTAATTACAACCATTTAAGCTCTCAAATTTCAGAATATTGAAGAAATTTTTAACTTACTTTTAATTAATCATTTAAATGAATCATAAGATGACAAAACTGCAATTATAATTGAATATGTCTGTTTCTTAGTAGCTTATCTACCCTAATTTTTTTACCTACCATTAAACAGTATATGGTCAGACTGAAGTACCATTAAAGTATAGATTTTTATCTCTATTAACTCAATGTAGAATGTTTTTGAAAAATAGAATAGTTTCCCTATTTACCTACCAACCAACCTGATTTTTTCTTGCTGGTGGCAGGAAACAAGACTAAAATTATTTGCCTAATGCAACCATAAATATAATTAAAAGCACTTACAGCTGCCTAAGTTCATTAATCTGTGAGTAGAGATCTTTATTGATATCTTCCTGTTCCTGTAACCTTGTACTGAGATCAGATATTGTTTTCTCCTGAGCATTGATGTGTTCAGCTTGATGCATATTCTTTCTAAAATAGTCCTGGTTATCTTTCTCTAACACTGAAATTCTATCACTGGCTACACTGATCTGATGCTGAAGTTCATCTACTTTTATTTCCTGTTTTCTAATTTTTCTATTTTTATGTTCACATAAGTCTATTGTCTCTTGTAACCTCTGTCGTAACAGAACATTGTCTTTCTTCAAGTTACTGTTCTTCTTTTCTTTGTATTTGTTTTCTGTCTGTAATGTACTGATGGTGTCATCTTTCTGTGTGTTTTCTGTGTGGAGTTGTGTGTTTTCTGTCTGTAATGTACTGATGGTGTCATCTTTCTGTGTGTTTTCTGTGTGGAGTTGTGTGTTTTCTGTCTGTAATGTACTGATGGTGTCATCTTTCTGTGTGTTTTCTGTCTGTAATGTACTGATGGTGTCATCTTTCTGTGTGTTTTCTGTGTGGAGTTGTGTGTTTTCTGTCTGTAATGTACTGATGGTGTCATCTTTCTGTGTGTTTTCTGTCTGTAATGTACTGATGGTGTCATCTTTCTGTGTGTTTTCTGTGTGGAGTTGTGTGTTTTCTGTCTGTAATGTACTGATGGTGTCATCTTTCTGTGTGTTTTCTGTGTGGAGTTGTGTGTTTTCTGTCTGTAATGTACTGATGGTGTCATCTTTCTGTGTGTTTTCTGAGTGGAGTTGTGTGTTTTCTGTCTGTAATGTACTGATGGTGTCATCTTTCTGTGTGTTTTCTGTCTGTAATGTACTGATGGTGTCATCTTTCTGTGTGTTCTCTGCCATTAAATTTACATTTTCAGTCTTCAAATCATTGTTATTCTTACACAATTGCTTGTTCTTAGTTTTCAATTCACTACATACAGTCTTCTGCTGTTCCACATCTCTCCTCAAATGTGAATTGACCCTCTTCTGCTGAGCTAAAAACCTTTCCACATAGTTTTTATCATCACTTAGCTGCCTGTTTTCCTGCACTAATTGTCTATTGCTTTGACATAATTGGTCTTTAGCTGTAGTGACTTGATCAACCTCCTCCTGTAATACGCCATTTTCCCTGACTAGAGTATCTATTTGTTCTTGTTGGCTTACACTGTTGTTTACAGCAAAGTCTAAAGCTATCTTAAGGTTGTTCTCCCTGTTAGCAAGCTGCTCTATGTTGGTATCCTTCACTTCTAAGTCTGCCTTCATTTGGGCTAAAACATGAACACAATTATTATATCATTTCACATCAATTTGTATTATATAAAGTAAATTCATCTGTTAACCATTAACATTAATTTTAATTGATTTAGTATCTCTCAACATTTCCTTTATTATATGTATTTGTTTTATTAATTTGTCATAGCATTATCAGAAACTAAAACCAGTTTTATTTGCTATCTTAATACTATCTTAAGTTCATTAGGGTCAAATCTAAGGAGGAGTTTTAGTAAATAATGTGACAAAAATAAAAATATTGACATTTTTATCAATGTTATCGATTACAAAATCTTCTCCCTGTCAAATACAAATGGGAGAAGTGAGCACAAACAGGTTTTTGTTAATTTCTCCCTCTAGATATACATCAAATGGTAGTTACTTGAAAGAGCATAAAACTAATATTAGTCAAGTGAGTTTGAAGTACCTAAAGAACATTTCTTTTGTCGCCTACCTTCCCAATTCAGGATGAACACTCTAAAATCATGAACAGATGGAAGTTGTCCTAAAAAATAAATGTCAGTTATAATAAAATATTTCCATGCAGTTCCAGTATATCAGAAAATGAACTGACCACAAGTTTTAAAAAGTTTATATTATAATACACATACATGTATTTGTTATACATGGAACTTTCTTCTGAAAATTAGCAAGTCCAACATCTTTCCATATTCACAGTGAAAATACCACAGACAACATAAGTAAATGATCGAGATACACAGTGACAGATACTTGTTGTACATTTAATTTTCTACAGTAAATTAGCGGTTCATGACATCTTTTAAAATTAGTGAAAATAATTGTAATATTTATGAGATACGAACTCATTCCCTTACATCAAAGCCTTGATTCACTATGTTAACTAATCATCCCTTTGGGAATGACTGGTGGTGTAATGGTAAGCACACTGAACTTTAGGGGTGAGGCGGGTGGTGCCCTAAGGGAACGAGTTGGTATCTCATAAATAATATAGTTAATCAGCCTCTTGGTTATAGGACCTTTGCTAATCCATCATTCATAGTAAGTCTTTGCTAATCCATCATTCATAGTAATTAACTAAATGAAAGTGCCTTATTCATCCCTTCCCTCGATAAAAAAACAATTAATGCACAGCATGATGCATATGTGTCTGTAGGGGTCACCCTGAACATTTGGAGAAAGTATAGTCACTAGTTCAAGCTGATATTCCTTTAAACATGCATTGTAAGTAAATGGTTGATACTGCTTTAAAGTCTGACATAGAATAAGTTAAGTCATTGATATAAAAAATTATAATTATGATACAAAGTAAACTAAAAGAAATGTGACAAAGAAAATACCCTCTGCTTACATATCAAAACCTGAAGTCACAGTTTATTTCCCTCAGGAGAATCCAAATAACATTTCTTGTTCATATAACGGTACCAGTCTTGCATTTCATATCCCTGAGCAGGTGTACATCAAAACATAGAGGGTATAAAAATATAGTGCCTTTTCTTTTCGTCTCCTTACAAGCGAATGTTTTGTCCAAAAATATGAACAAGGACTTTTAAAATAGAGCAAACATTACATTATTAAATGACAATTTTTTTGTTAGGAAAATTTAACATTATTATGGCATAAAAATTTTCCTCTCAAAAAGGTTGGTTTGATGAGTACAAAACAAAAGTGAAAGTAAAGAAAATGGCTATTTATAGTTCAAGACTACTTTTCTTTCCAATCTTCATGGATTCACCCTACTTTTTATGCAGAAAATTAATTTTTAACATGTCCTTAGAAATGTAACATAAGTGAAAGTTTTATTGAATCAATTTACAAATTTTAAAAAATCCTAAACATATGAACTTCACTGTAGAAGTCTATGGGATAATTAATGCAAGACTGATACCTAAAATTTCATTCTAATCTTAAGCTGGATTATCACCCTTTGCAGAAACTCGACAATTATTATATTTCTTCATGCATATTTGCATATGTTGCCAAAACTTCCTAAAATAAAAATCATTGAAATCCCTGGAGTTATTTTGGAGAATGTGTGGTTATCAAATTTTATTTTAACATGTAAATGAGAAGTGTATGAGTTGGACTTACTAATATGAGACAAATGGGCAGACAGAGAGACAAGGAGATTCTTTATCTCCATTTCAAAGTGCTAAATGATGTAAATTTTACTGTTTGTGACATCTGACATCAATTGGGATCCATTGAAGATGAATTCAAACATTTTAAAGCAATTTATACTAATTGCCTACACATAGGAAAGACAAAGTGCATATTCTTTTCAATGAAAGGCATTCATACTCACCAAATCTTGGGTAGTATTCATTATAAGCCAATTCTAAGTCATCAACTGAAAATCTTTCAGTTAAAAAATTTCTAGTTGACCTCTGCTCTGCAGTTGTCAATTGATACCAATCTGTTGATTATAAAAATAGTAACATGTGAAAATGAATATGACCATATTGTTTAGTGGTACACATAATGTTTTTGCCTCATATATTAGAAAAGATGGATTTAACCCCTTAGCTTGTAAGTTACTTTCTCAATCACCATTCCCATCTGGAATTATGAGATACTGTTGACTGACAGATTTTATCTAATGGAAGGACAAGTTTTTCAGTGTAAGATTACTTTCATTCACTAGCACATTACAAATAATACCGACCTATGTGTCAGTGTACATTAGAAGTTTAAATCATTCAACAGTTTCCATTTACTGATAGCCTTACCATCTAGTTAGCTATCAGTAGATCATTAACCAACGGTCATGTTATACTGCATCTCCATGCAACAATTTATGTAAGACCTAGTTACCTGTCAACTTCTGCCAGACATCCCCACATCCTACAGGTGTTGCACTATGTATTTGGGATGATGTTGTACTACCATTTGGATGGGGAAACTGTTCTATCAAAGTCTGCACATCATAGATATGCTCATAATCTCTAGGAGGGTTTCCTGAAATAACATATCAAATTATTTTAATTTGAAATGTACAAAATAAAGAAGCCCATTCTATTGTTTTGTATGCAGTTACATGTAGATGTTTAAGTTAAAATGTTCCACAGAGTGCAGCTTGATACAACCAGGGTGACCAATTCCTGAACATTTGGGACAATTATGGCCCCTTCACTGAAGCTTAATAAGTCTGGACTGTGATTAAATATTTTACATAACATAGGTTCTGGCACAGAACCCATGTGGTCTAAGAGCATTAAATACTGAAACTTACCTACATACATTTTTCAATCTATCATATTTCCAAAATCAAAATATATTGTTAGCTTTGTTTGTTTGTTTGTTGGGGTTTAACGTCCGAGCAGCAATATTTCAGCTATATTCAGACGATGAACATGAAAAGGATGATAAAATGAACATGAAATGATGATGAAATGAAAAAAAGGATGGGACACAAGGATAATAGGTCGACAAATTTTGATTGCCACTAGAAAAAGGAGGGGATGGGTAAGGTAGGGCAATTTAGCCTCCCATGGTGGAGCGCAAAGGTTCCTACTCCTATCGAATGCCACAGCAGGGTTCTATATTGTTAGCTAATAATAGGATAATTCATTTGAATGAGTGAATAACCAAAGTATTATCACAAGTGTGGAAGAACACCTAGATTTAACAAGTGAATGGAACTTGATCTACGCAAATATTAAATCTTCAAGGGTTTTTGGCACGAGTGATCATATTTTGGTCATTCATGATAACCAAGTGGTTATCATATTTATTTTATAGATATTCTTCATAATTTATAGATATTTTCAACATGAATTTTAAATTCTGTGATTGGCTGACTGATATGAGAATTGTGACATTTTGGCGGAAGAAAGTACAAGAGTGATATTACCTAATTTATTTTAGAGTGTCAATTACTGCATCAAAATATATTACACTGGGAACATTTGATAAAACACTGCTACATGTATCTATAGAATAACAAAGGGGAAAACCCCACTACATGGAGTTAAATGTTTAAGGTAAAAACTCATATAATTGGATTATTTCCCTAAGAAGTCTTCCAAAAATAATTACATTCCTTCATGCATGTCCCCATGTGATGCCCAACCTACATTTTTACTTATTAAGTATCATCAAAATCTCTTGAGCACTTTAGGAGGAGTTGCGCTTAGCATGTAAAACCCTTCCTTTGGATTATCTCCCCCTAAAGTCCTCCAATATCTATTTTATTTCTTCATGCATATCTACAAATTGATGCCCAATCTTCCTGTAAAATGTCATTATAATCACTTCGGTAATTTAGGAGTTTTGCAAAACTTGTTAACCTTTGGAACAGTTCACATGGGAGATTCTCCCCATTGACACTGTCTTATGTGGTTGATTTTTAAGTAAAAGCAAATTCTTGATGTAATAAAGAGCTCCATTAGCACAGCATGATATTACCACAGTGGGCGAACACTGAACAGTTGGGGCAAGTGTAGATACAATATTAGTTTTTGACACACTTAAGCAAAACATGCATTTGGTTTATTATGGACACAACAACTGGTTTATCCACAATACAAAATTGGACTACCGATACTACTTTACTATTGTCACAAGAATTGTTTTATCAACAAAGAGCATCTTAGTTACCCAACCAGTTTTCATATTATAAAATAAATCTGGCATAGTCATTTTTTTTCTCTTCAAGAGTAATAACTCCAACATCAATCACAGTTTCACTAACCACTTCCGAAATGGCCACCCCCTATACATTACCAAAAACACACTGCACCTAGATCTATGCATTGTAAGAGCATTATCTGTGCATATGTTGATCAAAAGTAGTCAAGAAAAGCTGAGAAAGTGCACTTTAAAATCATATTTGTAATTTAATACAAAAGTGTATGCTGTCAGCAGAAAAGGTAAAAATGTGGATTTTTAGTATAATTTATTTAAGTCAATTTTGCGAAGAAAAATCAACAATCATCATACCATTAGCATAATGATTTTGAAAGCCTAATTTTTCAACCTTAACAAACAATGGTATGTAACATTAAGATGTCATTTGTCTCGGGAATTCACAGTGAAAGTTTGAAAATTACTTTTTTAGCATGTAAAGTAAAGGGAACATTAGACGTGGCAAGACCCAACAGATCTTTAGGACAATTTTGGCAATGGTCGGTCTCACCATGCTGATCAATTTAACCCTGCAGAAATCTGGCAAAACCCATTTGAGTTATTTACATAAATCCTCAATTTTTAGGAATGGTGGCCATGTTATAGGAAAATAAAAAAATCTCCACACAGATATGGTTATGGACATCCTAACAAACATTCATGTTTTGTTACAATCCATCCAACAGTTTTAAAGGAGAAGATTTTCTAAGTTGGAAATGTAAACTTAAGAAAAAAATCCATTTTTTTAGTTACTTGCAAAATTCTGCAATTTGACCCCTACAGTCTATTTTTAGTAACAGGGACTATGTTTTTTTTTGCAAGACAGAAACTCCAAACACATAGAATGTTAAAGATATTTTAAAAATCATTCAGGATAAGTTTTGTTTTAATCTATCCAAAATTTTAGAGGTGAAGATTTTCAAAGTTGGAAATGTTAAACTTGAGGACAAAAATCATTTCAGGACCCATAATTCAAATTACCATCATCTAATCTTTCTGAAACTTTTGGCATAGGTCCATCACATCATGCTAAACAATTTTACTCCCTGCCATTTTAGCTTAACCTAACTGTTTTGGGTTATTTGAAAAATTCTGCAATATGACCGCTATGGTCTATTTTAAGTAACAGCAGCCATGTATTTTGCCAGATCAACAATGCCCACACACTGATTGTTAAGGATATTGGAAGGAACATTCATGTCTTGTATGGTAACAATCCATCCAGTAGTCTTAGAGGAGAAGATTTTCAAATTTGGAAATGTAACATTTGGGAAAAAATCCATTTTAGGACCTAGAGCTCAAACATCCGTTATCGGATCTTTTTGAAAATTTTAGCATCCCATCATACTGAACAATTTCACTCCCTACCAGATTTTAGCTAAACTCAACAGTTTTTGAGTTTTTTTTTTACAAATTTCTGCGATTTGACACCTACGGTGAATCTTTAGTAACAGCAGCCATGTTTTTTTTGCCAGATCAAAAATCCTGACAAAAGGATACCCTTAAGATACATTCAAGCAAAGTTTGGTCACAATCTATCTTGTAGTTTCAGAAGAGAAGATGTGAGAAGACGTTTGAAAAAAATTCACAGACAATGACCACAGATGCAAAAGGATGTTACTTTTAGGCCTTTATTTCCCAAAAACGGTGGGGGAAGAACCTCCATAACTATAGGGCCCTAAGAGCAATATGTTAAAATTTCAATGTCACTGAAGTTTTTGTCTTTAAATAAAAATTAACAAATGCTGACGACAGCAACACCTAAAGGGTGATACCATTATACGACCAAAAAATTATTTGCGGTTGTATAAAAAAATCAATTTAAAAGTATTTTTCATAGAAAATATAGTAATTTTAACCAAAAACCTGCAACAAATCTCATATTTATATGTGGGAGATTCAAATTTTCATTGATTTTGTAGGGGTCTCCCCTTGAATGTGGGAGGGTTAACATGTTTAGTTTTCTAACAAGTGTGGACAATCAATCAACAGACAGGGTGATTCCTATATACCCCAAATTTTGTTTGCAAGGGGTATGAAATAATGGCTGTTTCAGTGATTTATTAAGCCTTAACCAAAGAGGGAATTACCTGTAATAACTTCAATAACGTTCTTTGTTGCTCTAGTTTTTTCCAAAGTTCTGTCTGAACTGTCCTGCACTATACCTATCAATTCAATTAATATTAAATACATATAGTAATTAAGTCGTCAACATGATATACAGCATTGTACATGTATGATATCATGGCAGAACATGTAAATATTTACAAGGTACTGTATTTACTTTGAGAGCGTGATTTTTGTAAAAAACTACTAATGCTATAAATCATTATACAGATATTAAAAAAGTGTAAAGCACAATATACCGTATAAATGGTTTGTTTTAGGTTTGTAAATGTTTTATTGTAATAATGAATGATTTTATCTTGGCATAATGTAATTTTCAGAACTCGGAATATACACATACATATACAGTATACCTACAACTTTCTAACTTTTTAAAGTTTTTGTATGGGGTGGGGGGAAATAAATATCATGTGTTTATTTTCGTATCCCAAAATGTCTACCACTAATTCAGCAGGAAAAAAATGTTTACAACATGAATAGAACCATTTACATACTCACATCCGCCTTTTGTGTGAGTGTTCATCTTTAGATATAATGCAAAGTCTTTAACTGTGATGTGATTGGTAATGACTAATGATACATGTATGACCACTTGACCAGCACGGGCAAAATGTATAGGGTACATGTATATTTAGTTCTAAGAAAGATCCATATTTGCAACTAAATCAATACATACATTTAGAAACTAAGGGAGGAAAAGCATTATAACATCAATATTATCAATTTTTGAGGAATTGCACATTTTATTTAATTTTCTATGCAATTAAAACAGCACTAAAATAACATAATCAAATACATCTACAATGTGATTACTTAATTAAGTGTAAATTTAGCATTTCCAGATTAAATGTAGAGCTAAACTGGAACTAGTGTTATAAACTCACTTGCTTGAAAACTTAATATATACTTTCTCACATGTGCTGACATTTTGGGTGTCATATGCATTTGTATATATGGGTATTTGCATATTCTATTAGGATTGATTACATGTACATCAAATTCAATCATGCAAGCCTACAGTGGAACTGCCTTTAGAGAGGCAGAGAAAAATGTAGTCCAAAAAATAATATGCTGTCTTGGGAGTCTAATATTTATTCAATGGTCGCCTCCGTGCAAGTGAGGCATAACATCAGTTTATCAAAAAAGACTCGTGAAAAGTAATGATTGAAATAATTGTGATGAAAAGGACAATGTCAGATACATCGTGACGTTCCCCGAGATATTTTGTTAATCAGATATTGGGGACCAAGCAAAATAAACAAAGAGCCTCCTAAGACGGGATAATTATTTAGACTAAGTGTGTCCATGTAGCTACACTACACATAAGTTACACTGCAACAAGTTTTACCAACTACCATACACTAATACACTCCCTGTGCTCACTAAGAAGAAAAAAAATTAAATGGTATCATGTACGGTGATTCAATAAGTTTGAATTTTCATTAGGAAGTACAAGCCAAACTGAAATTATCCTGTTATTTTAGCGTGTCAAATGAATATTTGTAAACAAACCTCGTGTTCGGCCATTTTGTACACCACATAAATATTGAATTATCTCCCCTTTTCCCGCAGAATATATATATATATATATATATATATATATATATATATATATATATATATATATAGAAGGGTCTGAAAATTTCCCAAAAGATGTTAGAACTGTCAAATTTGCAAAGCAAAGTTTTTGTCGTTCATTCTGCGGCACTCGAACTCGTACCGCTATGACATCTATGACAACAACGCCTGCATTAAGTCCAGCTTCGCAAATTTGACAGTTCTAACGTTGTTGGGAATTTTTCAGACCTTTCTATCCTCCTGAGTACGTTGGCGAAACAGAACAACCTTTCAACAGGCGTATGAATGGTCATCGCAGTGACTACAAATGCAACCCAGACCTCCCTCTAAGTCGCCATCTTAGATCTGCCGGACACATCCAGGAGGATCTCCACAACATAGTTGTGACGATCATAGAACATAATAAGAACTGGTCAAAATGTAAAAGAGTATCTCGGGAAAGCTTTTGGATGTAGAAATTGCAAACAACTTCTCCAGATGGAATTAACGAGAAAAAAATAATTCATTTTTAGGTCTTGGATCTAAGGCTGGTACAGCACTACTTGCTATACATCCATACGTCGTACTTCTTATTTGGACTTTTTATTTTTGTAAATTGTTTTCCACAGTTAATTGTAACCTTGATAAAAAGACCCTCTTTGTTATTTTCATTCAGGCTCCTCTTCAGTTGCTTATGTGAGCCTTGATAAAGGTACAATCACCCACAGCGTACGCGATTTAGCTTCTGAATCTGTGTTGATCTTGAACTTTGTGAGTTTTATGCTGAGGAAGGATATCTGTTATTCGAAATATTCAATTTAAATTTTACCATCTTCTGGTGATGTTAAACATATTTAGACGTTTATATATATATATATACATACGAATCTTTGACTGAAATATTTATTTAATATTTATATTTGATATGGAACCTTGATATGTATTAAAACAGCGTATTTTTTGTAAGAAACAGGCAAAATGGAAAAACCAACCAAACAAACCACAAAAGAAAAAAAAACAACAAAAAAAAACCCCAAAAAACCCCAAAAAACAAAAAACAAACAAACAAACAAAAAAAAAAAAAACAAACCAAAACCCCCCCCCCCCAAAAAAAAACCCCCAAGAAACAAAAAAACAAAACAAAAAAAAAAAGGAGAGAGAATAAGTTGCTCGTAGATTGTATTTCGCCGCATTGACATAATGGGGATGGAATCATGTTTTTGTCGAATAGATCTTTATTTAGCTCGCTACACTGAAGACGAAGTCTGGCATGTAAATAGGTTCTTGCTTGTCGTCGATTCAAAATGGCTTTCACTTTCAAGGAGAAGTTTATTCATGACCATCATGGCAGCGAGGGAACTCGCGGCTTTGTATATTTCAACTAAATAATAGACATTTGAAAAAAAAATAAAATTTCGGTCTCCATATGCGCGTTTTCATAATATGTATAAAATATTTCGCTTTATTACGCGTAAGGTGTACGCGTTATTTCGCGTTATTACGCATTAGTTTCGCGTTATAACGCAAAAAAAAAAAAATCTTCGGCTTTTCAAAAATCAATGGGCTTTCGTAATATTTAACTCATTCCTTGAGCCAAAGAAATTTTGAAATAAAATTCAATAGGAGACTGGGTACACTATAAGTCATATGAGGTAATCGATTTAACACCATTTGCCTTTTTGAACAATTCGAATCGTTCGAATTTCGCATGGTATACGCGTGAATAATAAAATATATAGATATTGTAATATTTTGGTTAGACACAGACATAAGGCTAGGTCAAGATACATATTCAACCAATTACTATTATATCTAGAATATTCAATCTGTCACATATTTACACTAAAAATGCCAAATTTTATAGTTATTGGTTCACCCAACACTTAGAAAAATAGCTTTTGAATTTGACCGGGTAGCACGCAACATGTAGAAAACGTCAGGAAAAAGACATCACACCATACCTCAGTATTTATCTACTATTAAACAAAAACAAAATAAATAAACAACAATAATTTATAAAAATAGATGTGAAATTCTGAATATTTTTATAGTTAAGACGTGAACATAATTTGGTAAAATACTCTTCGTTATTATATTTTTTAAGCCGTAAGCAATAAAATAGCCAATACGTAGAGACAATTAGATCTGTAACATATTAATTGAAATTAGGACAAAAAGACTTTAAATAAGAAGACTGATTGAACATTTTAAATAAAATTTTATTGCGGATATGTAATAAATTGTCAATATATATAGTTAATAGAAGTCCCGATTAAAAAACGCGCGCACACACAAATATATATATATATATATATTGAGACAAGATTTTTTTACCTTGAGCGAGAAGCCAATCAAAAACAAATAACTTTTCTCACCATCTATTGAAAGAGTAATCAAGGGAACCAAGGTTATATCGGTAATCAAAAGAATGTAATCCAGGGACTAAGACCAGACATGGACAACAGACATCCACAACAAAGAACATAAAGTAACTATAATCATACATACAAAATAACAGAAGCAAATGAGCAACTCGGACGCCACTAAAAATTGGGAGCATGGACCAGGTGCACCGGTAGTGTAAGCGTCCTCTGCTTTTCTAGAAACACCCGCCGAGTTGCTCATAAAAAGTCAAATCCAGGGTAGACTAAAGAGGAAAGGAAAACTATGACACGTTGAACAGATCAGTTTTCATGGCGCCGATGGATACACCGTAACGATCCACGAGTTGGAAAAAAAATCTTTTTGTCATCTAACTCCTGCATAGCATCATTTCTTCCACTACCGTTTGCCAACAAAGATATAGATGCAATTAATTTGGCTAACATCCTCCATCACAAAAACGTTACCAACAAAATCCCCCCATATTTCAAAGACAAATCCGTACCAATTATTTCATATTCCTATACTTCACCCATCGCATCCAAAATTTTCAATTATAAAAGGCTATTGCAGAACCTCGAGATTGAGAACTTCAAGGCTAAACCACCTGACTGTTCTTGCAAAACCTCTCCATTCAAATATGGTCCTTCTGGTCACGTCGTTACGGGAAATTTAACTATTATCGAAAAAGAATCTCTGCGTAATGTCATTTCTAAAGGTCCCAAGTACCGTGAACCGCGCTCCATAAATTGGAATTATAACTTTAAAGTTCTTATGATGCCGCCGAGGACTATGCAAGAAAATGGATAAAACGAGAACAAGAAGACATTGATTCTCTGTCAGAGTGGTTGAAGGCCGTGAGGTCTTTAATTTTGAAAGGAATGAAAGTTTTACGTAGTCAATGACTGCCAAGGCTACATCAGTTTTCAAAGACCCCGATGTAGCTAAAACATTGTCTACTATACATGACAAATATGTTGTCGTACCAGCAGACAAAGCCCAAAACAACATTGTTTTTGTCTGCAAAACGTTTTATATCCAGTGTTCATTATCAGAGGTAGACGTAGAAAATAGTAGCAGTGATAAGACCTACACTGGTACCACTCTCTCCAAAGAAGAGATTGTGGAAAACCATAAATCTGTGCTATCCTCTTTTGGTCTCTCTACCAAGGACGATGATTTTGATTTACCGTCTATGTACTGGATTCCTAAACTTTTAACTTCTATACTCACAACTGTCAAAGAGGGTCTACAGTCCTACCACAACACTTGTTACTCCCGTAGTGGTATTAATTCAATGTGGATCCTGAAAAATTCGAAAGATTTTTTGGAAACAATCAGTCCAAGACTATTATCTGAATATAATAGTATTAAAACCTATGATTTTTCAACACTGTATACTTCTATTCCCCATACTCAGTTAAAATTCCGACTTCAAAACATTATACAGCGTTGTTTTTCCAAAAAAGATGGTACATCTAGATACAAATATATAGTTCTTGGTAGAGATTCCTCATACTTTGTAAAAAATAATTCCAAATCATCTTCCAAATATACAGAGGAAGATGTTTACAAAATGCTGGAATTTTCAATCGACAACATATTTGTCCAGTGTGGTGGACGTGTTTTTCAACAAACGGTCGGCATTCCAATGGGAACAAATTGTGCTCCTTTACTTGCTGACCTATTCCTTTACTCTTATGAGGCTGACTTTATAGCTGATCTGATCAGAAAGAAAGAATATCGTTTGGCTAGATCCTTCAATCTCAGTTTCCGCTATATAGATGACGTTTTATCTTTAAACAATCCTAATTTCGGGTATTTGATACATCGCATCTACCCAAAAGAACTTGAGATAAAGGATACTACAGACACTGTGAAGTTAGCCTCATATCTTGACCTACACTTAGAAATCGATGGTAAAGGAAAGCTATTGACCAAACTTTACGACAAACGTGATGACTTTTCATTCAGAATTGTCAACTTTCCTTTCATCTGTGGCAACATCCCTTCGGCTCCTGCGTATGGAGTGTTCATATCACAACTCATACGTTATGCCTGAGCTTGCCGAAACTACACAGACTTTTCGTATCGCGCTAGAACTCTAACAAATAGACTTCTGGAACAGGGTTATGTTGCTACAAGATTGAAGTCATCACTACAAAAGTTTTATGGTCGTCATCATGAACTCATGGATCGTTATAGTGTATCCATCAGTACCATGAAAACTGATTTATTCAATTCATTTATTTTTCATTTCCTCGTTTGTCTACCCCGGACTTGACTTTCTATGAGCAACTCGGCGGGTGTTTCTAGAAAAGCAGAGGACGCTTACACTACCGGTGCACCTGGTCCTTGCTCCCAGTTTTTAGTGGAGTCCGAGTTGTTCATTTACTTTTGTTACTTTGTATGTATGATTATAGTTACTTTATGTTCTTTGTTGTGTATGTCTGTTTTCCATGTCTGGTCTTTGTCCCTGGATTACATTCTTTTGATTACCACTATAACCTTGTTCCCTTGATTACTCGTTCACAAAGACAACATGATTTTTTGGTAATTTTTTTTTAAAAATAGACTTATTTTCTCTCCAGTAATATGTCGAATAATCCCCCCCTTTTCCAGAAAAAAACCCTTTTTTCCAAGAATCCATACCCCCAGAAAATCAAATGGTTGCTGCTTTAATAGAGGAATATATAAGAATTAATTTTCTCTATAAATGTTTAAACTTAGATTTGAACAGATGACCAATAAAATATTGTATTATCATACTTCTTGAATATTGTTAAATCAAAGGACACTTTTCTTGGTAATCCCAGGAACTTATTTTGCATACAGCATTATAAGTTATGCATTTCATTCTCAGAGATAACATATAGAATGATAGGTAATAGAAGATAATTGACATACACGATGTTCAACTGCACTATTAAAAAGGATCCTTTGATCTATCTCTCTAGTAATGTTTTTGCAATTACTTCTGTCCAAGCTGTTGTTATCTTTTAATTGGCAAAACCTTTTATTTTACCTTTTTTATTTGAAGTTTTTCCATTTTGTAGTCAACAGCTTAATGTACCGTTTGCTAACTCAAAGTAACGAAAACTGGTAAGTTGTTTTTGAAATGTTTTTTTTTTCTAAACTTGTTAGCAATAACTATGTTCCAAACCATTTGGACCATACTCATAGTCTGGACTACATTGTTGTCAACGAACTTGACCGAACTAGCATGACTAGTGTCTAGATCGCGTGGGTACATTTCGACACGGTCTGTTTGCTTCTTATTTAAAAAGAACACACTTCTAGTATATAAAACACAGACATAAAAAAGCTAACGTCAGTACATTTATCAATAGATTTTCGAAGCATTGATAGAAAATAGCATACATTTTACGCACATTGACGGCATATTTTGTGACGTGCTTTTTTTATAATAACAAATAAAAGGTAAAAATATTTTTTTTGTAAAAACTATATAATGAAGGAATTAATATCCACAAATTGGGCATACCTAACGGTATTTTACGAGTATGGCAACGAAATGTTTAGATACCTATGTCCTTTTAACCTTGTAAATTTATTCAATGAATGTAGAAACATTCCATTAAATTAGTTGTTTCCTTAACTTTAGATTAGCAACCACCAATTTAGGACCTAAAATCACAAAATATTACAATTTGAATGTTTTTTTTTATATCTAATGGTGGAAATTTGTCAAACTACATAATTATATTAATGAAATATGTCTTAAGTACAGTATTTTACAATGAAGTACAAAACAATCTGATTGGTTTAAATATGGTTACCATAGCAACCTACATTTTTATTTTTTTGTCATTTTGAAATATATGAAAATAGGCTATGTTCAGACCCGCTTTGCCAAGACAAGATAGAAGATAATATCCAATTATATGATCGGATGTGTAGCAGGACCTCTCCACTGAAACATTTCAAAAATGAAAATATATGACATATCTTTGTTTTTTTCCTCATCTGGAACCGTAATGACCCCCATAAAGACGACTTCTTCCAAATGTCATACAAAATTTTAGCTTAAGGTTGATGAGGACAGTCATGTAACTTGATACTAAAATCTTAATTTTCTATATAGTGAGAGAAATTCAAGAAGTCACAAGAGAAAAATTTCGTGGGTTGGTTTTATTTTCTGAGGTCATGTCATCTTCTAGTCAAGATGTTTTATTAACATGTGCATGCAGATTCTTGTTTTAATTTCAAAATGTTCTATAATTAAGTTGTTTCAACATAATAATACCACATTGTGATTTACTCGACATGAAGTCTAGTGCCAGATATGGTAAGTAAGAACAATTGGAAAATCAATATTTATATCCGAAAGAAAGAATATCGTTTAGCTAGATAACCTCAGTTTCCGCTATATAGATGACGTATTTTCTTTAAACAATCCTAATTTTGGGGATTTGATACATCGCATCAACCCCAAAGAACTTGAGTTAAAGGATACTACAGACACTGTGAAGTCAGCCTCATATCTTGACCTACACTTAGAAATCGATTGTAAAATCTTTACGACAAAAGTGATGACTTTTCATTCAAAATTGTCAATTTCCTTTCATCTGTGGCAACATCCCTTCAGCACCTGCGTATGGAGTGGTCATATTACAACTCATACGTTATGCCAGAGCTTGCCGAAACTACGCAGACTTTTGTATCGCGCTAGAATTCTAACAAATAGGCATCTGGAGCAGGGTTATGTTGCTACAAGATTGAAATCATCACTACAAAAGTTTTATGGCCGTCATCATAACTCGTGGATCGTTACGGTGTATCCATCGGCGCCATGGAAACGGATTTGTTCAACGTGTCATAGTTTTCCTTTCCTTTTTTGTCTACCCTACCCCGGACTTGACTTTTTATGAGCAACTCGGCGGGCGGGTGTTTCTAGAAAAGCAGAGGACGCTTACCCTACCGGTGCACCTGGTCCATGCTCCCAGTTTTTAGTGGAGTCCGAGTTGCTCATTTACTTTTGTTACTTTGTATGTATGATTTTAGATACTTTATGTTCTTTGTTGTGGATGTCTGTTTTCCATGTCTGGTCAAGGAAAAAAAGTTAAACAAATCAGTATAAATATAAATATAAATATGTCAATATATATTCCCCCTTTTCCACAAGATATTACAATCCAAAAATATTACTAAAGTGAAAAAAATAGGTCAAACTAATAGGGAACCCCGCTTTGAAACCTAAGATATATTTACTGATCAGATATCAGTTGTATTATTTTAATAACTTCATGCTCTTTGTTGTGTTTGTCTGTTTTCCATGTCGGGTCTTTGTCCCTAGATTACATTCTTGGCAATAGTTAATTTTGTTATTCACAGCTTGCAATTGATAAAAACTACAAAGTTGGAAAGTTGGTACCGGCAGTGCCAAAATTAAAGCCGGGTTATACCAGGTTTTGTAGCACACTAACATTCCGCTTCCATTACAGATAATTATTTCCGGCATATTTCAACACAAATGGGAAGCATAAAATAATCGGTATACACCATTTCCGGAAAACGTCACTTCCATCAAAACGATTTTAAGCCTTTCATGTGCCAGAGCATGTACATCATATAGCTGACGCTCCCTAGGTTCCCGTTACACAGAAATCATTCAATAGCTAGCTACTTTCTTTCAGTCTTATAGCCGCAACACATTTCCTAAGTTTTCCTTTTAAAGACATGATAAAACATATCTAAACTGGGTCTCAATGTCGAACTGTTTTCGTACTATTCTACCGTTTTTTGGTGGTAAATTACGAAGACCTGTATACACCATCTCCATTTGAATTGGAGAGTGGATGAGAAATAAAGCACCTGCTTGAATGTAAGAGTAATCAAGGGACCAGGTACACCGGTAGGGTAAGCGTCCTCTGCTTTTCTAGAAACACCTGCCGAGTTGCTCATAAAAAGTCAAGTCCGGAGTGGACAAACGAGGAAAGGAAAACTATGATCCGTTGAAAAAATCAGTTTCCATGGTGCAGATGGATACACCATAACGATCCACGAGTTCATGATGACAACCATAAAAGTTCTGTAGTGATGACGTCAATCTTGTAGCAACATAACCCTGGTCCAGAAGCCTATTTGTTAGAGTTCTAGCGCAATACAAAACGTCTGCGTATTTTAGGCAAGCACAGGCATAACGTATGAGTTGTGATATGAACACTCCATACGCAGGTGCTGAAGGGATGTTGCCACAGACAAAAGGAAAGTTGACAATTCTGAATGAAAAGTCATCACGTTTGTCGTAAAGTTTGGTCAATAGTTTTCGTTTACCATCGATTTCTAAGTGTAGGTCAAGATATGAGGCTGACTTCACAGTGTCTGTAGTATCATTTATTTCAAGTTCTTTTGGGTAGATGCGATGTATCAAATACCCGAAATTAGGATTGTTTAAAGATAAAACGTCATCTATATAGCGGAAACTGAGATTGAAGGATCTAGCCAAACGATATTCTTTCTTTCTGATCAGATCAGCTATAACGTCAGCCTCATAAGAGTGAAGGAATAGGTCAGCAAGTGAAGGAGCACAATTTATTTCCATTGGAATGCCGACCGTTTGTTGAAAAACACGTCCACCATACTGAACAAATATATTGTCGATTAAAAATTCCAACATTTTGTAAACATCTTCTTTCGTAAGTTTGGAAGATGATTTTGAATTATTTCTTGCAAAGTATGAGGAATCTCTACCAAGAACTATATATTTGTATCTAGGTGTACCATCTTTTTTTGGAAAAACAACGATGTATAATGTTTTTAAGTCGGGATTTTAACTGAGTATGGGGAATAGAAGTATACAGTGTTGAAAAATCATAGGTTTTAATGTTATTATATTCAGATAATAGTCTTAAACTGATTGTCTCCAGAAGATCTTTCGAATTTTTCAGGATCCACATTGAATTAACACCACTACGGGAGTAACAAGTGTTGTGGTAGGACTGCAGACCCTCTTTGACAGTTGTGAGTATAGAAGTTATAAATTTTGAAAGAGGTTTGGTGGTACATTTTGCAGATCCAGCTATGAAACTTATCACTGCTATTATTTTCTACGTCAATGTTGTTTTGGGCTTTGTCTGCTGGTACGACAACATACTTGTCATGTATAGTAGACAATGTTTTTGCTATATCGGGGTCTTTGAAAACTGATGTAGCCTTGGCAGTCATTGACCTACTTAAAACTTTCATTCCTTTCAAAATTAAAGACCTCACGGCCTTCAACCACTCTGACAGAGAATCAATGTCTTCTTGTTCTCGTTTTATCCATTTTCTTGCATAGTCCTCGACGGCATCCATAAGAACTTTAAAGTTATAATTCCAATTTATGGAGCGTGGTTCACGGTACTTGGGACCTTTAGAAAGGATATTACATAGAGATTTGTTTTCGATAATGGTTAAATCTCCCGTAACGACGTGACCAGAAGGACCATATTTGAATGGAGAGGTTTTGCAAGAACAGTCAGGTGGTTTAGCCTTGAAGTCCTCAATCTCGAGGTTCTGCAATAGCCTTTTATAATTGAAAATTTTGGATGCGATGGGTGAAGTATAGGAATATGAAATAATTGGTATGGATTTGTCTTTGAAATATGGGGGAATTTTGTTGGTAACGTTTTTGTGATGGAAGATGTTAGCCAAATTAATTGCATCTATACCTTTGTTAACAAAGGTAGTGGAAGAAATGATCATTTTTCGTCATCTTGACTTTTCACACAAACTGGTTTAAAGATTCTGTGGAAACCAATATCCAAAATGATGGCAACAAGTCTGTATAATGATGAGGTGAGGTCGGAAACTGCAGTGTCAAGACTTGTTTTGTAAAGGGAGTGTAGTAGAGTGAGCTGTATAGAATAAAGTTTTTTTCTAATGTGATGAAGTCCAAGAGGTTTTTGTATGAAGGGAAGGAGGCCATCTATGGAGACATCATGTAACTTAGGTGACGTATAGTGGCGATGGCCATGACTCCTTTCCCGTCTTGGATTTTTGTCAAATAAATTCATTACATTTATGCTATTGTCATATTGGCTCGAAAGCTTTCCTATACTTTTGATGTTGTCATTGCATCCGTAAGGTATTGCAGTACCTAGTCTGCATATCCAGTACTCCTCTCTTTCCCTACGATAGTTTTTACTTAGAACGGGACTGTTCGTAGGATGGTGATTTTTTTCTAAAATACGAACTTTCATGGAGAGGATTAAATGATCTTGTTGATTAAAGTGTTGATAAACTGTCGGGAATTTGGTGGTGTTAATTCCCGAACGATGACCGCACATTCTTTCATTTAATCGTTCTTGCGTTTCTCCGACATATATTAAACCACATACGTTGCATTCTAATCCATATATCAAGTTTGTTGATTTACAACTTAAGTCATCGTGACTTCTTGTATGGAAGGTTTTGTGTGTAAGGGTAACTGGAGAAGTAAGGGTCGGTTATAAGAATGTTGCATGTTTAGCAATTTTTAATACCACATTTTTATATGGTACAATGTCGTTCGTCATCGTTGTAGTCAAATATATCGTTTAACATGGTTTTATAATTTTAAAATAGTCAGAATTTTTGTACTAGAATAGATGGTCTGCAGACTGAACATGTGATTGGGTACTTTTAGTTGAATTAGTCGGGGCATTTTCCATACCAGATGTGAATTTGCTAAGATTCCCATCTGGGGACACCACATACTTACAAGACAACAGAGTGTCCGATCTACTGTCAGGTTCGGACCTTTTTATACTGGGCGACGTCCGAGCCAGTTTTTCTTTCATTCCTCTTGTTAAAACCATTAATTTTAAAACAAAATTGTATTACTGGGTTGATGATACCCTGGGGGACAAAATCCACCAGCAGAGGTATCGACTCAGTGGTGTGAAAGAGTAATCACGGTTATAGCGGTAATCAAAAGAATGTAATCCAGGGACCAAGACCAGATATGGAAAACAGACATCCACAACAAAGAATATAAAGTAACTAAAATCATACATACAAAGTAACAGAAGCATATGAGCAACTCGGACTCCATTAAAAACTGGGAGCATGGACCAGGTGCATCGGTAGGGTAAGCGTCCTCTGCTTTTCTAGAAACATCCGCCGAGTTGCTCATAGAAAGTCAAGTCCGGGGTAGATAAACGAGTAAAGGAAAACTATGACCCGTTGAATAAATCAGTTTTCATGGTGCAGATGGATACACCATAATGATCCATGAGTTCATGATGACGACCGTAAAACTCCTGTAGTGACGACTTCAATCTTGTAGCAACATAACCCTGCCCAAGAAGCCTATTTGTTAGAATTCTAGCGCGATACGAAAAGTCTGTTTCGACAAGCTCTGGCATAACTTATGAGTTGTGATATGAACACTCCATACGCAGGTGCTGAAGGGATGTTGCCACAGATGAAAGGAAAGTTGACAATTTTGAATGATAAGTCATCACGTTTGTCGTACAGTTTTCGTTTACCATCGATTTCTAAGTGTAGGTCAAGATATGAGGCTAACTTCACAGTGTCTGTAGTATCCTTTATTTCAAGTTCTTTTGGGTAGATGCGATGTATCAAATATCCCGAATTAGGATTGTTTAAAGATAATACGTCATCTATATAGATATAGAGATTGAAGGATCTAGCCAAACGATATTTTTTCTTTCTGATCAGATCAGCTATACAGTCAGCCTAATAAGAGTGACGAAATAAGTCAGCAAGTAAAGGAGCACAAAAATGGAAACCGTACGTCTGGCTATTAGCCTGAGTATGATTATTCTGTTTATGGCACCCATCAACTGCGGAAGTCTGTTTCAGAAAGTTGATATATCATCTAGTGCACTCACTCAGGAAGACAGGGATGCAATATTACACGCACACAATGACGCTCGGAGATGTGTCGAACCTCCAGCCAGCAATATGAATAGCTTGGTATGGTTAATATTAAGTCACATTTTCCAACATGGACGATAAAAAAGTTGGCATTGGTAGCGGAATATAATAAATAAAAACCCTATTTTGCGATGGCATTAATCACAAAAGATTTGTCTCTGCCATTGGAATGTCTGAGTTCAATTATACTCAATAGTTTTACACTTTTCCCGTTTTGTTTTTCTATTACACATTTAAAAAAATAGATAAAAAATAATTACTCCAATTGGTGTACCTTTCTCTCTTTTTCCGACGCAGTCGGTATAACTTCGCTTTTTACACTTTGACCTTAAGGACGTTCTTCTATGGAAATGCAAATCACCTGATCGCCATTATGTTTTACGATTGGCCAACTACTGCTAACTTAGTGGCGTTCGAACAAACTGTATCGAAAATTTGAAATTGCGTTCGAAAAAAAAAAAACAAAACAAAACAAAAAACAACAAAACAAAACAAAAACAATAAAAAAATTGACATTACGTGACGTGTTATTTTCTTCAAAGAAATGTAGAAACTTAGAAAAAGAACAAAATTTTAGTGCGTCGGCTATCTTTTTTTCAAAGATAGTACTTGTTAGAAGGTAAAGTCTAGTTTTTTTGTATGTTTTCATGTTTCATAACAGAATGTAAGAACTAAATCCGCTGGATATTAATTCAATGCTAAACGACGTAGGCTGATATAAATTAAATAAAAAAATAAAAAAAATAGGTCGACAAAATAGGGACAAACAAGAACAACATTAAATAGGACCTAGTATTGAAACTTGGCTTTAAATATCTAATCCAGTTGAATTTTATTATATATTGATAACCGGATCCGGAAAATGTTCATGTTTTGGGAACACCAAAGACAAAACAGAAGACATGAACAATGAATAAGTAAAAATAAAAAGGAATTAAAACAAAAAGAATTAAGAAAATCAAAGAAGACACACTTTGTATTGAAGACGCGTCAAGTTGGAAACAATAATAATGTGCCAGTAAAAACTACAGAAAATTATTTGATTGACATCATTAAAGTCCATCATCTATAATCTGTTTGTCAGAAACATAACATTTCTGAATATTATCTCGATATCGGTATAAAACTTTCAGTTTAGGCAAGGTATGATACGCATTTTTTTATAACCTTGATCGGAAAGCCTGTCTATTACGAAGTAATGGTGTTTTAACTCTCTACTTTTTCAGGTATGGAGCAACGAATTGGAAACAATTGCACAAGAACATGCCACAGAATGTATATTGGTCCTTAACAAAAACAGTTCATCTAATTCTACATATTCTCATGTTGGAGAAAATAACTTTGTCATCTGGGGTAAAACCTAACATTACTATAATCCTTAAAAGACATGTATATTGACTGTAAAAATTGGAATGATTTTAAGTAAATAAATCATGACATAACAATAATTTAGAAAGAGACACGATTTACTTAATCTATGACAATAATCTTTGTAGAGTGGTTATATATAAACAAAAAATCAAAACAATATTTTCAGATAACTAATAACTATTGTCATCGCTATTGTTCATTAAGTCGGATATCATTTTGAACATGGGGATTGGTTTAAAAGTACAAGATGCGTATACAGCAAAAATCAAGGAAACCAGGATTCGAACTGTAAGAAAATAAAATCCAAAGATAACAAATAGATATGGAAAATAGACGCACAAAAGACAGAACGTGAAATAATAATAATAAAACAAAAAACAAAAAACAAAGCAAATGTACAACTCGTACTCCAAATAAAAATGGGAGAATGGACCAGATGTACCTTGTAGATATACACATTTAGCTAGACTTGCACGGGCTATACATATTTATACTTTTTACTATTGTCGTACTCTAAGAAGATGGTTTTGAGAAAAGCTCAACCGAGCTTATTACCATATCCTAGTCATTTTACAAATATGAATGCAATTGATATGTTGTACCTATTGTTCGCCTAATACATATGTTTTAACTAAGCGTCCTCTGTTTTCTAGAAACAGCCGCCGAAAAGGAAACTATGACATTAGTGAACAAATCGGTTCTCAAGATTGATACACCACAGCGATCCTTAAAACTATTGTAGTTATGATTTTATTCTTATAGCAACATAAAACGTTCGCAAACTATTCTTGTAGCAACATAAAACGTTCCAAAACTATTCTTGTAGCAACATAAAACGTTCCTAAACTATTCTTGTAGCAACATAAAACGTTCCAAAACTATTCTTGTAGCAACAAAAAACGTTCCCAAACTATTCTTGTAGCAACAAAAACGTTCCAAAACTATTCTTGTAGCAACATAAAACGTTCCCAAACTATTCTTGTAGCAACATAAAACGTTCCAAAACTATTCTTGTAGCAACATAAAACGTCCTGAAACTATTTTTGTAGCAACATAAAACGTTCCTAAGCTATTCTTGTAGCAACATAAAACGTTCCCAAACTATTCTTGTAGCAACAAAAAACGTTCCCAAACTATTTTTGTAGCAACATAAAACGTTCCTAAGCTATTCTTGTAGCAACATAAAACGTTCTGAAACTATTCTTTTAGCAACAAAAAACGTTCCCAAACTATTCTTGTAGCAACATAAAACGTTCCCAAACTATTCTTGTAGCAACATAAAACGTTCTGAAACTATTCTTGTAGCAACAAAAAACGTTCCTAAGCTATTCTTGTAGCAACATAAAACGTTCCAAAACTATTCTTGTAGCAACAAAAAACGTTCCCAAACTATTCTTGTAGCAACATAAAACGTTCCCAAACTCATCTAATGAACAGTTTGTTTTCTATTAAGCTATATCAATTAAACATTTACTGATTTTTTTTTCATACAAGGTTCAAAACTGACATATTAATTAAATAGAATTAAATAAATGGAAAAGGAAACCCGTAATCAATTTGTGGCTGAAACGATCCAAACATTATGCTTAAAAAAGAATTGAAACAAGTTCAACCTTGAATATTGCATCAGACATACATTAGATAAAGTTAGAACATAAAAAGACTTTGCCTAAGTCAAATTTTAAAAAGTTACTATCAATTTTTTTAACAAATTAAAAAAAAAAGAAAAGGGGATTCGATTCATAGATTGACTCATAGATATCGCCAATAGTTTTAGTAATGAATTTATTATTATGCCTTTCTGTTCCTATCTACAACATCATGTATTAACATCTAGAAAAGGGAAACCTTATCTTTCTACTAAAATGTCGGTTCAAGCATATAAGAGTAATTTCATACTTGTCAAATGGAAATTATAAACTTTTTCATCTGCAAGTAGTTAACGATTAACTTAAAGTTTTTGCATCGTTATACCAAAAAAAAATAAGTAGGGGAGAGAGACTAAAAAAATAGTTTCAAAAAGCCGATTGCAGTTTTTGTAGGAATCATGCAAATTCTGTAGTATGTGAAACTCTCCAAAAAGTCTGCACTTTTTTTTTATTATTGTTATTAAGATGTTTTATGATGAAATGTATAATTATTCATTCAAATCTGTCTGTTCTAGGAGATAATTCACATAAAAAATCCAATGTCTATCCTATTTCAGTGTAATTCATGGACTTATTTCCCATAGTTTTTAATTCTACTGTACAGTCTATATAATTTTTTTCTCCTAAGAACAAGGGTAATTTCAAAAGCTACGTGCTATATACTGTTAACTATATCATTGTAGATAAATATTAAACATAGAAAAATGTAGACTTTCTAACCAGGTATAATATTGTTAGCTGGAGTGCTACTTCATCTGTCCATAACGTATGTTGAAGAAAAAAAGAGACAGTTAATTTATTTGTGTTATTTTTAGTTTCTTTATGGAATTGACTTCTTTTTTTTTTAAAGCTGCATTAGCTGTCAATTTCGTATCATTTGATATCTACACATAAAATGCATTAAATACATGAAATATGTGTCTGTATATTTATTGTCTTGCAAGACAAAAAATCGACCTAGATAAATTCGTATTCATGTGACGTCTGGTGACCTTAATCCGCGCATGTGCTGTAAGGGTCCCTTCTAAAATAACAAATCTGATTGCAAAGCGAAAGTGGTTATTCAATGACAAGGCAGACCGGCGGAATCAAGCCGTAAAAGAAAACAAGTTTGAATATAACGCAAGGATGCTTTTGAAATTAACGTATTGTGATATAATGTGGCTCAAATATTGTCATTATTCATTTGAAAACTAATCAAGAAATAGATAAATCGAAATTGAAAACAAAATGCTAACCTGTGTGTCCGTTATTGTTATTTTATTATGTCCTGTAGGTAATCTTCAGAAGTAATGACGAAAATAGTTAGATCAGAGCTATCGATCTTCTCTGATAAAAAAACCCGTTATTTTTCACAATATTCCTTAGGTATTATCGACATTGATTGCTACAATTGCAAGGCTACAAAATTATTTCATTGAATCAGCAAAATTCAGCAGAATCAAAACTGAACAAATTTGACAGCTATTGCAGCTTTAAACAACGGAATTCATCGAAATTCTCGGGTTTAAAATTTCATTCGTATTTTTCTATTACTGACCTAATATGAAAAGTTTTATGTGTTTACATGATTGCAGGAATATA
Organism: Perna viridis; assembly: GCA_037379345.1. Classification (NCBI taxonomy): domain Eukaryota; kingdom Metazoa; phylum Mollusca; class Bivalvia; order Mytilida; family Mytilidae; genus Perna; species Perna viridis. The sequence goes on from CM074515.1 coordinate 14,778,952, forward strand.
CATAACAACTATTTTTACATGTGACACTCTAACTAGAAATTAACATGTATTGCTTTCAGGAAGCATTAAAAGTAGTCAAATTATAAAACTAGCGATGGACTATTGGTTAGTTAAGGAAAAGCCAAACTATGATTACGAGTCAAACAACTGTCAAAGCAGAAGATGTGATCATTATACACAGGTATGTAATAGTTTACTATTTTTCTTATTTTAAGACAATTGATCATTTCACTTTAAGAGAATGTTAGCCTCTCTCATAGAGCTACCCATTACAGTTTTTGTTTCAGTTTTCATGCTAATCCTTTCGCATGATACATTATATCACGTAAAAATTTAAGGAACTGTAGCGTGATAGCATTTACCCCTATACCTTAGATATAAATATTTCAGAACAGTACAGTTAAATCTGTATTATTTGCATTCGTAACCCGAGTCAAATATCTTTGTCATGTATTGTAGATTGACTTTACGTGTGTTTTTTCATGACAGGGAATATGGGCAAATAGTACTGACATCGGTTGTAGTCTTGTTTTCTGTTCGACATTAGAAGAACCTTATGGGGAAGATACGCACAATGCTAATTTCTTAGTCTGTAATTATGGACCAGGGTAAGATTTAGAAGCAAAAGATATTACTTCATATTTTTTTTAAGGATAAGACTGAGAAACAGTATAGTTTGTTTATTTCTGGGCATGTTTGATTAGCTTTATCATAATTAAAAAGATATTTTTGCATATATTGCCAAAATTAAACTTTGTTCCATGCCAATAAGTATTTACTTTGAAATAACACTGCATAAATTTATCTTATCATGTCGTATATTTTTTTATTTGGCTATAACCTGTCCCTTTTCTAGAGGTAATATCGTTGGACAGAAACCATATGAAGAGGGATCTACAGCAAGACGTAAGAACTGTGGACAAAAATAAAACCCAAATTTTGAAATATGTTTTTATTTGCACCCATCTTTCAAATAAGGCATCAAATTGTTACATTACTATTTACATTTCTCCCCTAACTCACAAGGAATTAAATATTTTGGTAGGAAATTTGATTGTTTTTTAACAGGGTTAACATTTTCTGGCATTTAAGAAGGTATAAATGATCGTGTTAGTCGTCATCTTATCACTAAAAAAATCATGTAACATCAAAGCGAGATAGAAAACGATGTGATCCAAAACTGATGTACAGTGATAACTGTCAAAACCTTTGAACTTTAAATTTGGTACAGGTGTTCTATTCACCAGGTGTTCTATTTGCCAGGTGTTCTATTCACCAGGTGTTCTATTAACCAAGGTTCCAAATACATTAAAATTTATAAAAAGGAACTAAAAAGTGTCTGGTTGAGACAAGTTTTCGAATTCTTCAAGGGTCAAACGTACGTAAGATTAATCAAGGGAACCAAGTTTGGATATAAAAATAACATATACCAAAGATAAAAACTAAACCGTGAAAAAAGGCAAACATGTCAAAAAAAAACAAAACAAAAAAAAACAAAACAAACAAACAAACAAAAAACAAAAAAAACCCAAAAATAAAAAAAAAACAAAAAAAACCCCAAAAAAACAAAAAAACAAAAAACCAAAAAAAAACATGAAATAACCAAAATATAACGTTCAAAGAAACAACGCGTCAACTTTTTATCTAAGGGCAGCACAGTTTTGCCAATGATCCTTGTGTGCTAACGTCTTGTTCGTATATCCAGAAAGTCGGCAAGATGTCCAAGAAATGCGTTGGGAGACGAAAACTTCATACACTAGAGCAGTATAATTTTTACTTTATGGGGAATGAGGCTGGCAATAAATATATAAATAAAGGAAATAAAATAGATAAATAGATAAATGTTAATGTCCTTAATTTCACGCTCTTTAGGAAGATGGCATGAAGGTCGACACCAATTTGAGTATAATCAAGCAACTTCATATCATTTAGGGAATCTGAATGAATGAAGTTTGAGCCATTAGGTTTATCTATTTCTGGAGTACAATTAGATGAACATGTCTAAAAAAGAAAAAAAGTAAAGATCAGCAAATAGTATTTTGTTAAATAGTGGTTAAAATAGTGAATACTTCATCTTGTAAACTTATTTTGTTGTCTTGCATTTGGTTCTATGCATGAATTTCTATGTTCATTTTTACATTTGGAAGCGACATGAGTCAAAATCATTAGAAATTTTCATTAAGCTGCAAATGTGATGTTTCTTATATAGAGTAGAAGAATCCAAGATTTTTATGCCAACACAGTGAATCTATGTTCATGAGTAACATTTTAATTACATTCTTTTCCATATATTTCCCTTTCAGCCGAAATATATCCGAGTATGTTAGTTACAGTAATTTAAGATTATTTTGTAGAAAAATGCAAAGGTAAAGTAGATGAAAACGATGAAAACTTTGTGGCAAAATCTAGATTCTCCGTCAGTGAAACAGATTCTCCCCAATGCACTCGAGAGCATTGATGCAGAATCTTTTTCTCCCATAAAATCTGTAGAAAACATAGGAATGTAAAATGGTGGTCCTTCCTTAACATCGTGTAGAGGTCCTCCCAAATTTGGATTGATAAAACTAAAAAAAAATCATGTGCGTGTATTTCACTTTGGCAAAAACAGTTAAAATGTATTAATTTCTTTAAATCTTTAATTACCCATTAAGGTATGAACACGAATATATATGGTTAGAAAATAAAGAAATGCATTATAATTTATGCAAAGTGTTAACTTTCAAGAAGATCTTAATGTATTGAAATAATTGATATTCGTATGTGTGTATTATATATACATAATAAATTTTAAGAGCTTGAAAGAGCAATCAAGGGAACCAAGGTTATAGCGGTAATTAAAAGAATGTAATCCAGGGACAAAGACCAGACATGGAAAAAAGTCAAGTCCGGAGTAGGCAAACGATGAAAGGAAAACTATGACCCGTTGAATAAATCAGTTTTCATGGTGCAGATGGATACACCATAACGATCCACGAGTTCATGATGACGACCATAAAACTTCTGTAGTGATGACTTCAATCTTGTAGCAACATAACTCTGTTCCAGAAGCCTATTAGAGTTCTAGCGCGATACAAAAAGTCTGCGTAGTTTCGGCAAGCTCTGGCATAACGTATGAGTTGTGATATGAACACTCCATACGCAAGTGCTGAAGGGATGTTGCCACAGATGAAAGGAAAGTTGACAATTCTGAATGGAAAGTCATCACGTTTGTCGTAAAGTTTGGTCAATAGTTTTCCTTTACCATCGATTTCTAAGTTTAGGTCAAGATATGAGGCTGACTTCACGTTAAAAACGTTAACGTTAAAAAATTCAAAAAATTGTATCGGAAAATATATTCTCTGTTTTTTTTTAAGTTTTGATATAATTATGGAAACTGGTAAATATGCTACACGAGCTATAACAAAGTAAAAAGGTTTTTTTGTGATTGAGTTTAAAACTTACCTAACAGGCTACAAGACTAACTTAAACGATCGGTTGAAAAAGCTGCTAAAATGATCCATTCATGTAAATTTTCATGGAAAGAAGATTGTGACAAGATCTTATTTTACTCATTACCACTTTTGCATAAGTTGTATAAATGCAGGTAAAACGAGGTATTTATTTAAGAAATTGTCCTTGTAAAATTTAGGCAGATCCTATGATATGGAAGGCACAGAGTAAATTTCATCCCACAGAATTGTTTGTTCCAATGTTATTTATATATCATCTATAAGTCAAATGGTATAAAAGTTACCGCCCTTTTTCAATGAATTTCAATGCTTTCTATGTAATTTATTTCTTTTTTAACTTTAGGAAATCATGCAATTGTGACATGAAATGGCTGAAGTTTTTTTTTAAAACAAATTTTGTGATGTGTCACTCACTGCTTGTTTTTTTTTCATGAACAGCCTCTTAATAATTTCCTTTTAATTTAAAGTTTGTTGGTACGATAATAATGAACAGGATCGAAATGCAGAATTTTTATGAAGTGCAATACATGGTACAAATGGAGTTACCCTACCTTAGAATGGCAAAAATGTATCAAAGAATTGCAACAAACCCAGGTTTGATAAGAGCTGTTGGGAACACAGAAAACTGTATTGTACAGCAAGGAGGAAACATGTTTATCACAAAAGTGATCCCCATCGATAAGCAGAAAGCTGAACGTGATTTAAGCCAGCACTCCACAGTTTAGTTTAGTTTCGCACTTTTGGCTAGGGATGAAAAATGACATAAATGGAAACCGGTGGTTGCTATAGTGATTAAAAATGAAGAATCTATTGTTGATAAAACATTTTCTGAAAAAAGGGGACTTTTAAAAGTATTTTGCAATGCTTTATATATTTTCAATGTTGAAGGGACTTTTTTTCAATGACAATTTGACTTCATTGTGAAAGTGAAAGTAAGTCAATTTTTTACCATGCTAAATTTAATAAGTGGATTACAAAGTGAAGTAGCTCAAAATCTAACGGGCGATGCCCATATGAGGAAGGAGTTTTTGAAGGGAAAAGTTTGAACAGTTTCAGGGATTGGAATAAAAATTTCAGATATTTTGCGGGAAATTTGATATTTTTAAACCTGATTTTATGAACTTTTTTGCAAATTTTCGCATATTTGTGCATGGTTTCAATGGTAACCCTATATGCTGTGGGTAATTTTTTTCCAGAAAATTTTTACTGCATCCTGATGGCCTTGGCTTGAGCTATTTCTAGATATATATAGATTTACAGATGCTTGACAATTTTTAAAGTGATAAATGTTACAAAGCATCAGATTACAAGACCAAAATTAGGCAGTTCTACAATACTGTGGAGTGCTGGCTTAAAGGGAGCTGCCTATACCCCTACACATTTAAAACATTGCTTTACATCTTAGAAACTAGTGTTTTTATGCTATGCTTTGATACAAGGGTTAAAACAATGTAACTTATGGTATGGACCTATGTTGTTGTTAGCTAATAAGTCCCTAGCAACCAAATATGCACATTTTTTGCAAAGTTAACAAAACAATCATTGAACTGATTCATGTGTGAATATGGCTCTTGCCATCACAAAGAATGAAATATATTTTTAAAAGCTAAATATTTGCGCAGGTTACATGTAAAATAGTTAACCGGGCAACTTTTAAGTGAACAATAAGCAAAGGTTTAATAACCTTAGACCTGGAGTGGACTTTTTAGTATTTGGTTTTCAGTTCATTCAGATTTCTGTGATTTTTCATGTGATGAGCTTCAAATGCACTATTTTGGCATAAAACCTGTGTTAAAAGCTTACAAAACCCCAAATTTAGGGTTTATAAGTACATATGGATTGTGATTTTTATGTTTTAAGTGGAAATTTTCATTTAAAAGATGATTATAGCAAAACAGTGAAATGCATATCTGCACTTAAGTGTAAGGAAAGTTCTCCACTAATTACGAGGAGATAGCCTAGTATGAGAATGCCTCTAAAATTGTTATCAATTGTCCAATTATGATAAATTTGGTATCATTTTACTCGTAAGAAGGTAGGCTTTCAAGAAATAACTAGAAAATTACAATATTTAATATTGCATTCTGTTTAAGCCAGCACTCCACAGTTTAGTTTAGTTTCGCACTTTTGGCTAGGGATGAAAAATGACATAAATGGAAACCGGTGGTTGCTATAGTGATTAAAAATGAAGAATCTATTGTTGATAAAACATTTTCTGAAAAAAGGGGACTTTTAAAAGTATTTTGCAATGCTTTATATATTTTCAATGTTGAAGGGGCTTTTTTTCAATGACAATTTGACTTCATTGTGAAAGTGAAAGTAAGTCAATTTTTTACCATGCTAAATTTAATAAGTGGATTACAAAGTGAAATAGCTCAAAATCTAACGGGCGATGCCCATATGAGGAAGGGGTTTTTGAAGGGAAAAGTTTGAACAGTTTCAGGGATTGAAATAAAAATTTCAGATATTTTGCGGGAAATTTGATATTTCTCAACCTGATTTTATGAACTTTTTGCAAATTTTCGCATATTTGTGCATGGTTTCAATGGTAACCCTATATGCTGTGGGTAATTTTTTTCCAGAAAATTTTTGCTGCATCCTGATGGCCTTGGCTTGAGCTATTTCTAGATATATAGATTTACAGATGCTTGACAATTTTTTAAAGTGATAAATGTTACAAAGCATCAGATTACAAGACCAAAATTAGGCAGTTCTACAATACTGTGGAGTGCTGGCTATAATCATCAAATGAATATCGCTAAACGAGAATATAGAAAAAAAGATGGATAATTTGAGAAAATGTAACTCTGAAAAATATTGGAATATTTTGAGTTCCAGAGATGATAGATGGAAACATAAACCAAATATCCTTATCGATATTTTTTTTACTAATTTTTATAAGAATCTTAACTCTACTACTGTAGATGACAGGGTACCCCTTTGCCAGATGGCAACCATTTTGATATTCCAAATGAAAGTCTAAATGCTGCTATTACTGAAACAGAAATGTAATGTATTTGAAATGTAATAAGGTTCTGAAGAATGGTAAAACTAGTGGTGATGAAATGGTAATAAATGAATATATTAAAATCACAAGTAATGTATGTATGCCTCTATATGTTAAGCTTTTTTATACTGGAATTATTTCATATCACTGGGTAGTTGGAAATATTACTCCTTTCTACAAGAACAAGGATGACACTAAATATCCCAATAATAATAGGCACACCACTATACTCAGTAGCATGGGAAAGTTGTTTATCCGTATTCTTAAGCATAGACTCAATATTTTTTTGGAGAATTTTATGATGGTAAACGAAAATCAGTTCGGTTTTCGAAAGAGTTATTGGAAATTTGATGATGTGTTATCCTTCGTTTTTTTTAACTGTTAAAACTAAGAAAAAAAGGAGCTGTTTGTGCCTTCATAGATTTTGCTAAGGCCTTTGATACAGTATGGAGATCGGACTGTCGGTCAAAATTACTTATTAGCGCCATGAAAAATTAAATGTATAACATTATTGTAAATACTATACTAGCATTAAACCAAGGGGTTTTAATGGTGATTGATATACTCAAATGTTTTCTTTCTAAATTTGGTGTTTGATAAGGTGAAAATCTGTCATCCTTACTTTTTGCAATGTATCTAAATGATTTGGAATCTTTTTTTACAAAACAAAAAATGATGGTGTACAGACACTATAAAATGACAATGAATTAGATACGGATATGTTTTTAAAAAATCTATTTGTTATTTTACATGCGGACGATACGGTTCTTATGTCTGAATCTGAAAAAGATAAACAAAAACATTTGGATTCATTACTGGAACGTTGTAAAAAAATGGAAATTGATAGTCAATGTTGGAAAAAGTAAAGTTGTTATTTTTTTAAGAGGAAAATGTCAAAATGTAAATTTAATATGATGAGTTACAGTAAGAAATTGTAAAGGATCTAGGGCTAAATCGATACAAACAGAGGCTACGGCAGCCATTTACGATATCATTCGAAAAGGAAAGCGGCATAATTTTTCTATCGAGTGTTTGATAGAGTAATTCAGGGACCAAGGTTATGGCGTTAATCAAAGAATGTAATCCAGGGCCATAGACCAGACATGGAAAACAGACATACACATCAAAGAACATAAAGTAACTAAAATCATACATACAAAGTAACAAAACAAATGAGCAACTCGGACTCCACTAAAAACTGGGAGCATGGACCAGGTGCACCGGTAGGGTAATCGTCCTCTGCTTTTCTAGAAACACCCGCCGAGTTGCTCATAAAAAGTCGAGTCCGGGATAGACAAACGAGGAAAGGAAAACTATGACCCGTTGATAGATTTATTTGATAAAGTTAAAAAAAACCTATCCTCCTATATGACTGTGGAGTGTTGGGAATTGGTGATGATACTGTCATTGAACGAGTATATTTAAATTTTTTGTAAATTGATATTGAATTTGAAAATAATCTACACAAAATTTAATGGTGTATGGTGAGCTTGGCAGATATTCGCTTGATACATCCATAAAATGAAGAATGGTAATTTTTTGGGGAAAAACTGCCTGCTCTTTTATTGTTTTTCAGTGTATTTAAACACAATATTAATATTCCTTGGGTAAACACTGTCAAAAAGATTTTCGATAATTGTACGTTGTCATATAAGGATGGGTTTCATACACCATTTACCTTGAATAAGATGATTAAGGAAAGCTTAATTCACCATTGGAAGATGGCAAAATATTAATAGGGAGGACAGAATGTGTGCTATGTGAAACTCTAAGGATATTGGGGATGAATTTTATTATATCAAGACTGCTTGTGTATTTTCAGAATATAGAAAACAATACTTTAACCGTATTATACAAATAAACCTAATATTTTAAAATTCAAAGAACTGATGAATAGTGAGTAAACTTCAGAACTGAAACGCTATCGTACTTTCTCGAAAAATGTATGTTGTTAGATAAACTCTCCCTATTAACTATTGTAAATTGATATTTAGGGGCATACATAGTGGATATATATTTCTATGCATTAATATGATACTTTAGTTTGTTATATACAATGTAAAATATTATGTTTTTCTGGTTATTTATTTCAATTTCTCTTGGTATTTAATGTTTCTCTGCACCATGCATTTATTGTTACGACGACTCTATTCGCTACACTGCTCCGTATATATATATATTCTAGCCCTAGAATAATCCTACGAGGAGGAATGACCCGGCCAGCGGAAGCTATATTTTTATATATTTTTATAGCCTAGTCATGACGATGCAGCACAAACAAAAATAATTATAGAAGTCTAAAGGATTGTACAACGATACCGATAAAGATGTTGAAACACTATAATAAAGTATATAATGGGCAAAATTTTCAGTCAACAAATGACCTTCTTTAGTGCCTTAAATAAACTGAGTGTGTATGAAGGTAAATGGTCTGCGAACACAACTCACTACCTGGTGAATCTAAACAGCCTTTTCACAAGCGCTTGAACGGACACAGGAGCGACCTAACAAAAAAGCCTTTACTCCCAGTGAGTCAACACTTTAGATTACCTAACCACTGCCTCGATTATTTCAACAAAATGAAAATCTTCATCGTGGAACAAAACACGATCTGGAGCGATCTACAGAGAGTGAAGCGGGAGGGATTTTGGATAAAAGAACTCCGTGTTTTACACCCACACGGAATTAACAAAAAACATTCTTCCTATTTTGTATAGTTTCTTATAACAGTATTTGTACATATTTCTTATTTTTATAGTTCAGTATTCAAGATCAACACACAACGTGTGTCTATAGCACAATGTTCAAGATCTTTGTTACTGTCGGTAAAAAAAAAAAATTATACGTCAGAGGTATTCACCTGATTAGGTAGTGAGTTGTGTTCACAGACCATTTACTTTCATACACACTCAGTTTATTTAAGGCACTGAAGAAGGTTATTTGTTGACTGAAATTTTTGCCCATTATATACTTTATTATAGTGTTTTAACATCTTTATCGGTATCGTTGTACAATTCTTTAGACTTATATATATATATAGATGCTCACGTTCTTCTGAAGGGTAATTTGTGGTACTTTAAATTCAGTGGGTGTTTTAGTTTTGAATTCTAGCATAAAGCCAAAGTTTACATACTTTAAAATACTTTAAACAATATGCTGTTAAAATAAGACTTTCATTAAAACTAAAATGTTAAACGATGAACATGTTTGTATTGCATCAAACAGACAATTATAGCCCGAAAAGATATCATTGTATGATAAAAAAAAATAAAAAAAGAAGAAAATTGACAAATACGATGTTCAACTGCATTTATTATTTTGAACTATTTAATGTGATCTTATCTTATCTATAAATTATAATTTAACCCGAAATTGTTGCATTTATTTCTGTTCAAGCTGTTATTATCTTTTAAATTGTCACATTAATTTTTTTCTTTGTTGTAGTATATAACACTTCTTACTTTACTTACTATTGCGAAGTCCAAGTTGAAAGGATCTGATTATATTCCTCTGCTGAAAAGTGGTAACTTAGCTTTTTTAGTGTTTTCTAAAAATAACAATATTAGATACATGTTCGAAGAAATATTCCTATGTATCAATTATTTTCGTTTTCATTTTCCTTTCATCTTTCATCTATCCGGACTTGACTTTTATGAGCAGCTCAGCAGGTGTTTCTAGAAAATCAGAGGTTTACTTTACCGGCGCACCTGGTCCATGTTTACAGTTTTAGTAGAGTCCGAATTCTAATTTACTTTTTTTTATTTTTACGTATTAATTTGGCTATTTTATGTTCTTTTTTGTGTTTGTTTGTTTTACCTGTTAAGTCTTTATCCCTAAATCGCATTCTTTTCCGCCAGAACCTTGGTTACCTTGATTACTCTTTAAAGTAAATCTGTACTGGGCACAGGATAATTTACGGTAAAAAATATGACAAGTAAGATTTAAAACTGATTTATTGAATTAATGATGCAAGGAATAGTCGTAAATCATTATTCACAGGAAACTTGATTTTAAGGTAACTGATACCAGTGCTAGAGTTAAATAAGTGATATCTACAAAAATATTCATACTGCCAATATAAGTGGGCGATGACGTACTATGTTGGTTCCCCAAGACTTTCCCCAATCGTCCCAATGAAGCATGTCCACATTTGAAAGTTTTCATATTGGTGTATTCTTACAATGCTTCTTCACATATCATCACTTAACAACTGCTAATTTGGTACGTCAAGTATCACAAGTATTGTTTGTAGATAGAAAATGGAAACTGTACGTTTAGTCTTCAATCTGAGTGTTGCCTTTTTGAGTCTGGTATCTATCAATGGGAGTTTGTTACATAGAGTTAGTAGATCAACAGTTAGATTTAGTCTAGAGGACAAAGACAGGATTTTGCAACGCCATAACGACGCTCGTAAATGTGTCCAGCCTCCAGCCAGCAATATGCCTAACTTGGTAGGTTGAGATTATATATATCAGAGGTCTAAGATTTAGATGAAGAACAAAGTTTACATAATATCATAGATCAATATCTTTTTTTATTTCGTTTACTGTAATCGCCTTTCGTTGATAGACGTTATGCAGGTGCTTTTGACAGGTAGTGATAAAATAAACATTCCTTTGTAGAACTAATCGGTTTCTTTATTTAGCTTACTATGTCGACATTTAGGTTTTGAGTACATTCTTAGTATATACTTTGTTTTATATTTAATTTCCTAAGTATTGAATATAATACTGCTGATAATAAGTTACTCCGTAAAACATGTTTTCAGCACACTGAAATTTATAATATCTATCTGACCATGTTTGTACTTGTAAAAACTAAAGTGATTCGAATAAAAAACATGACATGTATGGTATTTTGATTTCACTTAAATCTAATCCCGTTTCTTTGCAGAAATGGAACAATGAATTAGAGAAAATGGCCCAAGAGTATGCTGAAAAATGTAAATTTGGACATAACCCAAACAGCGTTACGGAGAGCTTTAATTACGTTGGAGAAAACATTTATGCAAACTCGGGTATAAACTAAAATACATTTTGTAGTTAAAGAGGTCTAGAGATGTTTAAGACTTAAAGACTAAAATAGACTAAAGGGCACATATTTTACTCAATCCATGTTAATATAGTTTGTACAATTTTTACTTTATTTATGTCTACCTGGTGTTCTAACGCATCTGGTGTCGTCCTGTTTCTACGTTTTTTTACTGCCCTGTAAATTTTAATATATTTAGAATATTCTGTTATTCAAAGTAAATACACTTAAATAATGTTTTATTTTAGATTCATATAGAGTTTCCTTAACATGCTTACTTACTTTACTTTCGCCTGTTACCCCTACGGAGGCATAGGCCACCAACAAGTCTCCTCCAGTCATCTCTGTCCTGGGCTGCTCTTTCTATTTCTGTCCAGTTCTTCCCCATCTCTTTCATATCTGCCTCTAAGTCCCTTTTCCGGGTGTTTCTGGGTCTACCCCTTTTTCGTTTTCCTTGGGGATTCAAGGTCAGGGCTGGTCTTGTCATACTGATTGGTGGTTTCCGCAGTGTGTGACCTATCCATCTCCAGCGTCTTTGCATAAGTTCTTGGTCTGCAGGTAGCTGATATATCGTCTCCCACAGGTCTGAGTTGCTATTAGTTTCTGGCCAGTGTATATGGAGGATACGTCTTAGACAGGTGTTAATAAATGTCTGTATCTTCGCCAATTGCTCTAATTTTTATTCGCCATGTTTCTGCCCCATACAACAAAACCGCCTTGACATTGTTGTTGAAGAGCTTAATCTTTGTCCTTTACTCTATTTCTTTTGTGTTCCAGATGTTTCGCATTTGGATAAGGACTGCCCTTGCTTTGCCTATTCTTGCTTTTACATCCGCATCTGTACCACCATTCTCATCGACTATGCTCCCAAGGTAGGTAAAGGACTTTACATCTTCTATTGGCTCTCTGTTTATTCTGATGGCGTCTTCATTTGTTATGTTTGTTCGGAGGAGCTTGGTTTTCTTTCTGTTGATGTTAAATCCAACCTTTGATGAAATGCATACTACTTTGTTGGTTTTGGTCTGAATCTGAATTTGTGAGTGGGAAAGTAATGCCAAGTCGACGGCAAAGTCGAGATCATCTAATTTCTTCAAGAGCGTCCACTGGATACCAGTTTGTGTTTGATCAGTGGCTGTTTGCATGATCCAGTCGATGGTAAGTATAAAAAAGGGAGGTGATAGTAAACATCCTTGTCTCACTTCGGTTTTGACTTCAAAGGCTTCTGTTAGTTGTCCGTTGTGGATGACTCTACAGTTCAAGTCGTCATAAGATTTTCTAATAATGTCCACGATCTTCACTGGAACACCGTAATATCTTAGCATCTTCCATATGGTATCCCTATTTACACTGTCAAAGGCTTTGGCATAATCTATAAAGTAGATATAGAGAGGAAAGTTTCACTCATTTGACTTCTCTAAGATGATATGCAGTGTTGCGATCTGGTCCGTACATGATCTATTTTTTTTGGAATCCAGCTTGTTCACCTCTTAGCTTTGCGTCGACTTCATCCCTCATCCTGTTAAGTAGAACTCTGTTGAAAACCTTTCCGGGAACTGATAGTAGCATGATTCCCCTGTAGTTGTTACAGTCGCTAAGGTCTCTTTTCTTGGGTAGCTTGATGAGGTAACTTTCTTTCCCGTCATCAGGTGTATCTTCCTCTTTCCAGATCTGTTCAAAGAGAAGGTGGAACATATCTACAGTTGTTTCTATATCAGCCTTTAATGCCTCTGCATGTATGGCATCGGGACCTGGAGCTTTGTTATTTTTCAACTGCTTGATGGCTCGTCTGATTCTTCGTGGCTTGGTGGATTGCAGTTTATTTCAAGGTCTTCAACTGCCGGTTATGTGTCTGGCTGATTTTCTGGTGATGGTTGGTTTAGTAGCTCTTCAAAATGTTCATCCACCTGTGACGGTGATTTTCTTCGCCAATTATTTGGTTTCCTGATTTGTCCTTTACTGGTTGTTCTGGTTTAGTGTTTCGCTGAGACATGTTCTTTGTGGTGTCATATAGTTATTTCATGTTTACATTTCTACTTGCTGTTTCAGCCTCCTCCGCAAGATTGTTGATGTACTTCCTTCTATCATCTCTTATAGATTTCTTGGTCGATTTGTTTGCCTCGCTGTTTTCTACTCGGGCATTTGCCTTTTCAGTTCTTGTTCTGCTATTGCTAACATCTGCCTTTTTCTTCTTTCTGTCTTTGATCTTTTCTATTGATTCTGTTGATATTCAGTCCTTATGGTCTTATGGTGGTATTTTCTAGGCCCAAGGACTTCTTGGCATGTTGCTACTAATGCTTCCTTTGCTATCTGCCATTTGTTATCTTTCGTCCGATAATTGTCTAACTGCTCTGACAGAACCTGATACTTGTTCTTCACTTCTATACTAAAACTGTCTAGTACCTTAGGATCTCTCAAACTAGTGGTATTAAAAGGTGACCTTTTTTGTGGTGGTTTCTGTCTTGTGTTGTTTCATCTTTAGTTGTAGTTTAGTGTAGTTTAGTTACTAGTAAGTGGTGGTATAAGCCTACGTCTGCCCCTCTTTTTACTCTAACATCTAGCATAGACCTTCTGAATTTCCTGTTGATGCATATATTCATGATCGACCTGATTTTCTGTTATGTGGTCTGGTGATACCTAAGTTGCTTTGTGGATACGCTTGTGCTGGAATATTGTGCCTCCAATTACAAGTTTGTTCAATGCACAAAAAGACTTCTTGCCATTTTCATTCATGTTTCCTAGTCCATGTTTTCCTATCATCTCTTCATATCCGGTGTTATCGTCGCCAATCTTGGCGTTGAGATCATCCATCAAGATGTTGATATATTTTTCTTTAATGTTGTCCATCAGTGTTTAAAGTTTTCCATTAAACTGTATCCTGTATCTTATGTTCTTCTTCACTGTCATTTGTTGTGGCATAGCACTGTATGATGTTCATATTGATCATTTTCTCTTTCGTTTTGAAAACTGCCTTTATTATCCGTAGTCCATGCGGTTCCCATCCTATTAGAGCCCTCTGTGCTTCTTTTGTCAACAAAAAGGCCACACCTTGTGTATGTGGGCTGTTCTCCTCTTCATGACCAGAGTAAAGTAACATCTCCCCTGTATTTAAACGTTTCTGTCCAGATTGTTTCACATATTCCAAGCAGGGTTAGGTTGTTAGCATATATCTTTGCTGCTACTTGGGAACACTTCCACACTTCATTCATGGTTCTTACATTCCATGTTCCCAAGTTTGTTGCTCTGGTTGTAGTAAGAATAATCGGCTTTTTAGGCGTCATAGGTCTTCTACAGGAAGGTCTTTTACTTCCAAGGGCTGAGTTTACTTGTAAATTTCTTGTCGGTGTTTCTGTAGCTGCCTCTTTTTTACAGGGTAGGTGACCCCACGCCCAACCCACCTCATTTCTCATCCAGACTTGCGACCGGCAATGGTAGAGTTTTCCTTAACATAACTAAGTAATAATTTTAATGAACAAAATGGGTTTCAAGTTAGCATAAAACCTCGCTAAAGAAAATAAATAAAAAAAAATGGACATGAATCTTCAATTTTTTAATATAAGATATACACAGGGTTATCTTATACAATGCAATGAATATGGTTATACATAAACCATGAGACCATGAACATAAGAGTAATGAATGATAAATGTGACACCGAGTGCATCAGGAGGGTCAACGTTCTCTGTTTTTTTCTAAAGACACCCGCCTAGTCAATTACAATTAGGTTTCAGTGATGTGCATGTGTATATAACAGGACACAAGCTTAATAATCCAGCAGTTTTTGTCTAAAACGGGAGAGTCACAATATCTGTTCCTAACGCCTTATAAATATCGAATAGTTTAAAATGTCCGTGTGGTCGATTTTATTGTGTCGTGAAAATGAATTGTTCTCCTAATTTCAAAAATTTCTTGATTTCCACGTATTTATCTTGATTCGCCGTTATCGATCTAATTTGTTTTGTAGGTTTCAAGATGTTATTTCTTTTAATTGCAAAGTATGACGTAAAGTAATTGTCATAAAATTCTTACAGGATACAGAGACCCTTTAAAGCCGGCCATGGATTCGACTTTTATTGAGGAAAAGAACAACTATGACTTCGAGTCAAACGAGTGCATCGATAAGAACAAAATGTGTGGTCACTATACACAGGTATGCGGTACTTTATTTTTAAGTGTCAGTCTCTGTGAGAACCAGGCCGTTTTAAAACATGGTATTAAAAAAAACGACAAATTTGGAAGTTTTTTCACTCTTACTTGGGTAAACTGAGTTGTAATTTCATTAAAATGTACTGAAAACGAACGTTTCAAGGACAGATAAATCTCAAGAACCTGATTTTTCCAATATACTATTGTCTAATTTCAGAGCAGTGATGCAAAGGTTATATAACGATTTTTCTAATGGAGAATGCACCCTTGAACATATTGTCAGATCAGTGGGTTTTTCCATTTTGCCGGATTATTCCAAAAACTTACACTACATTACTTTTAATTCATTAGTTTAAAATGAAAACATATAAGAAGTTATAATAAGCTAAAGATTCTTCTTTTTTAATAGAAAGTTCTCGCTTTCATCTTTAACACACACTACACAACGTAAGACAAAAGAAGCAATTAATTTCCTTATCAGATAATATAAGTTGAAATATGATATTTTATGACAAAACATTAATATGTTTAAAGCTTGTTGAAAATGATATGAGGGACCAATAACGTATAATTTAATAGGTATTATTTACTTTGTAATGTCAAGGTATGCTATCAAAATATAAATATTTTGTACAAGAGTAATCAAGGGAACCAAGGTTATAGCGGTAATCAAAAGAATGTAATCCTGGGACAAAGACCAGACATGGAAAACAGACATACACAACAAAGAACATAAAGTAACTTAAATCATACATACAAAGTAACAAAAGTAAATGAGCAACTCGGACTCCACTAAAAACTAGGAGCATGGATCAGGTGCACCAGTAGGGTAAGCGTCCTCTGCTTTTCTAGAAACTCCCGCCGAGTTGCTCATAAAAAGTCAAGTCCGGGGTAGACAAACGGGGGAAGGAAAACTATGACCCGTTGAATAAATCAGTTTTCATGGTGCTGACGGATACACTATAACGATCCACGAGTTCATGATAACGGCCATAAAACTTCTGTAGAGATGACTTCAATCTTGTAGCAACATAACCCTGTTCCAGAAGCCTATTTGTTAGAGTTCTAGCGCGATACAAAAAGTCTGCGTAGTTTCGGCAAGCTCTGGCATAACGTATGAGTTGTGATATGAACACTCCATACGTAGGAGCCGAAGGGATGTTGCCACAGATGAAAGGAAAGTTGACAATTCTGAATGGAAAGTCATCACGTTTGTTGTAAAGTTTGGTCAATAGTTTTCCTTTACCATCGATTTCTAAGTGTAGGTCAAGATATGAGTCTGACTTCACAGTGTCTACAAAAATGTCTCTAATTAAGAGGTAGACCTAGGGTAAGGAACATAACTCCTGTAATCAGTGATATGCATGTATCATAGTCGATTTCACCAAAGCCTTTCAAGCTTTCCTTTGAAACAGAATGAAATCATTCCAAGTTACTTTGATGCTTACGCGTGATGTAAACCAGTGAATACAAAGGTTCCAATGATTTGTAAGAGTTGTCTCCCTTACCCTAGGTCTACCTCCTTAAAGGCTAATACCTTCACACGATCAATGTGCAGCAAACTAATTGTCATCGTAGTAAGCACTTTCATATTTTCGCCACTTACTGTGTAGATATTTAGAAGATCACATTGCTTTGGCATACCAAAATAGAGAATCTACAATTATATGTTAATTTCCAAAGTATGTGAACTTTAATATGTCAGATTTAATTAATAAAAAACTTATTTGTATAATTTTCTTTCTCGTAAACTTGCAGGGTATATGGGCTGGTAGTACTGACATTGGGTGTGGTATTGCTTTCTGTCCGACGTTAGAGAATAATTATGGGGAAGATATGACAAATGCAAATTTCATTGTCTGTAATTATGGACCAGGGTAAGTTACAGAATGAATATGTCTAAGATCTTAAATGGATAAGCATATTTTTTGGGGGGTGGAAGCATTTGACGAGCATTTATAAATCACATCTTTGACGCAGATATATAGATATATACATAGATAGATAAATATATGGATTCATGTAGATGTATAGATATTGGATTCGTGCTTGTTTATTCATGTCTTTTTCCTTTTCAGGGGTAATTATAGAGGACAGAAACCGTACAAAGAAGGCATTGAAGAAAATAGTAACCAGTGTAATCAATAATAAAAAAAATCGGAAGTGAATTAGATTTTTATTATTTTGTTTGAAAACACTGTTATAAAATGATTATTGTTTTCGCTCTTTAATCTGTCCAGTATAGTTTTATTTTAAAGAGTAATCAAGGAAACCAAGATTCTGGCAGAAATCAACAGAATGCGCAAAAAAAAAAAGAAAAAAGAACATGACATAGCCATATTAATACCTAAAAATAAACGAAAGTAAATTAGCAACTCGGCCTCAACTAAAACTGTAACCGGGTGCGCCGGTAAAGTAAACGTCCTCTGCTTTTCTAGAAACACCTGCTAAGCTGTTCATAAAAGTCAAGTCCGGATAGATGAAAATGAAAACGAAAATAATTGATACATAGGAATATTCCCTCGAACATGTATCTAATATTGTTATTTTTAGAAAACCTTAAAAAAACTAACTAACCACTTTTCAGCAGAGGAATAAGATCCTTTCAACTTGGACTTCGGAATACTAAGAAAAGTAAGGAACGTTATATACTACAACAAAGAAAAAAAATAATGTGACAATTTGAAAGATAATAACAGCTTGAACAGAAATAAATGCTACAATTTCGGGTTAAGTCATAATTTTAATATAGATAAGATCACATTGATAAATGCAGTTGAACATCATATTTGTCAATTTTCTTTTTTTATTTATTTTATCATACAATGATATCTTTTCGGGCAATAGTTGTCTGTTTGCTGCAATACAAACATGTACATCTCTTAACATTTTAGTTTTAAGGAAAATCTTGTTTTAACAGAATATTGTTTAAAGTATTTTAAAGTATCTAAACTTTGGCTATATGTTACAATTCAAAACTAAAACACCCACTGAATTTAAAGTACCATAAATTGTCCTTCAGAAGAACGTGAGCATCTATAGATATATAACGTCTCAGAATGTGACGACTATATTCGCTACACTGCTCCATCGGATCAAATTGATACATGGAATATAATGTAAACTTATAGAAAGGTCTGAAAAATTCCCATCAATGTTAGGACTGTCAAATTTACGATACAAATTTTTGGTCGTTCCCTCTGCGGGACTCGAACTCGTACCGCTGTGACATCTATGGCAATACCGCATGCACAAAGTCCAACGCACAAGACCACTCGGCCAACTACGTTTTCGCTGGCTGTGTCATTACTCCGCGTAGGATTAATCTAGGGCTGTAACTTCGTACACGATGTATGGTTGTACGGGACAGTTATGTAGGTGTTATTATGTAGGATAGAAGATCAAATTAATGATGCATGTCACAACAAATCAATATTATACAATGTCTCGGAATATGACGACTCTATTCGCTACACTGCTCCATATATATATATATATATATATATATATATATATATATATATATATATATATATATATATATATATATATATATATATATATATATATATATATATATATATATATATATATATCGTTATCCTCGTAACAATAAATGCACGGTGCAGAGAAACATTAAATACCAAGAGCAATTGAAATAAATAGCAAAACAAAAAACCATTATATTTTACATTGTATATAACAAACTAAAGTATCATAGAAATGCATAGAAATATATATTCCCTATGTATCCCCCTAAATATCAATTTACAATAGTTAATAGGGAGAGTTTATTAAACAACATACATTTTTCGAGAAAGTGCAATGGCATTTCAGTTCTGAAGTTTACTCACTATTCATCAGTTCTTTGAATTTTAAAATATTAAGTTTATTTGTATAATAAGGTTAAAATATTGTTTTCTATATTCCTGAAAATACATAAGCAGTCATGACATAATGAAATCAATCCCCAATATCCCCAGAGTTTCACATGGCACACTTTCGGTCCTCCCTATTATCATCTTTTTCAAGGTAAATGGTGTATGAAACCCATATTTTTATAACAACCTAAATTATCGAAAATCTTTTTGACAGTTTTTACCCAAGGAATATTAATATTGTGTTTGAGTACACTGAAAAACAATAAAAGTACAGGAAGTTTTTTTGGCTTTTCAGTGATAAATTTTCCCCAAAAATAACCATTCCTGGTTCTATAGATATATCAAGCGAATATATGCCAAGCTCACCATACACCATAAAATGTTGTGTACACTTTTTTCATATTCAATATCAATTTACAAAAATTTAAATGTACTCGTTCAATGACAGTGTCATCACCAATTCCGAACACTCCACATTCATATAGGAGGATAGGTTTTACAACTCTATCAAATAAATCTATCAACGGGTCATAGTTTTCCTTTTCTCGTTTGTCTACCCCGGACTCGACTTTTTAAGAGCAACTCGGCGGGTGTTTCTAGAAAAGCAGAGGACGCTTATTATAACGGTGCACCTGGTCCATGCTCCCAGTTTTTAGTGGAGTCCGAGTTGTTCATTTGCTTTTGTTACTTTGTATGCATGATTTTAGTTACTATATGTTCTTTGTTGTGTATGTCTGTTTTCCATGTCTGGTCTTTGTCCCTGGTTTACATTACTTTGATTAACGCTATAACATTGGTTCCCTTGATTAGTCTCAAACAACCGATAGAAAAAAGATGCCGCCTTCCTTTTCGAATGGCTTCAGTGGCCTCTGCTTGTACCGATTGAGCCCTTACTGTAACTCATCATATTAAAATTTACGTTTTGACAGTTTCCTCTTCAGAAAATAACAACTTTACTTTTTCCAACATTGACTTTCTATTTCCATTTTTTACAATGTTCCGGTAATGAATCCAACTGTTTTTGTTTATCCTTTTCAGATTCAGACATGAGAACTGTATCGTCTGCATATAAAATAACAAATAGATTTTTTAAAAACATATCCATATCTAATTCAATATCATTATATAGTGTCTAATTTTCGTTTACCATCATAAAATTCTCCAGAACCATGTTGAGTCTATGATTAAGAATACGGGTAAACGACTTTCCCATGCTACTGAGTATAGTGATGTGTCTATTATTATTGGGATATTTATTGTCATCCTTGTTCTTGTAGAAAGGAGTAATAGTTCCAACTACCCAGTGATATGTTATAATCCCAGTATTGAGAACAATATAAAAAAGCTTAACATATAGAGGCATACATACATTACTTGTGGTGTATTCATTTATTACCATTTCATCACCACTAGTTTTACCATTCTTCAGTACCCTATTACATTTCAAATACATTACATTTCTGTTTCAGTAATAGCAGCATTTAGACTTTCATTTGGAATATCAAAATTGTTGCCATCTGGCAATGGGGATATTCTGTCATCTACAGTAGTAGAGTTAAGATTCTAATAAAAATTAGTAAAAAATATCGATAGGGATATTTGGTTTATGTTTTCATCTATCACCTCTGGAATTCAAAATATTCCAATATTTTCAGAGTTTCTCAAATTATCCATCTTTTTTCTATAATCATGTTCAGTTTTTTGCTTATCGTAGAAGATAAGCATGTTTCCTCTTTGCTGTACGATACAGTTTTCTGTGTTCCCAACAGCTCTTATCAAACCCACGGTTTGTTGCCATTCTTAGGTAGCGTATCTGCATTTGTACCTTGTATTGCACTTCATAGTGATTCTGCATTTCGATGCTGTTCATTACCATCGTACCAACAAGGATTAGATTTAAAGGGAATTATTAAGAGGCTGTCCATGAAAAAAAAAAACAAAAAAAACAAGCAGTGGGTGGCACATCACAACATTTGTTTTCAAAAAATCTTCAGTCATTTCATGATTTCCAGCGATTAAAAAGAAATAAATTACATAGAAAGCATTGAAATTCATTGAAAAAGAGCGGTAACTCTTAATTTGAGTAAAATTTTGTTGCTTAAAATCATTTTCTGAGCCATCCATTGTTGATTTAAAACTAACTTTTATACCATTTGACTTATAGATGATATATACATAACATTGGAACAAAGCAATCAGTGGGATAAAATTTACACTGTGCCTTCCATATCATAGGATCTGCCTAAATTTTACAAGGACAATTTCTTAAATAAATACCTCGTTTTATCTGGATTTATACATGTTGAGCTTTAACAGTGGTAATGAGTAATATAATTTCTTGTCACAACCTTCTTTCCATGAAAATTTACACTCAATAACAAAAACCTTTTTACTTTTTTATGGCTCGTATAGTTTATTCAACAGTTTCCATAATTATATCAAAACATAAAAACCAGAGTATATATTTTCCTAAACAATTTTTGAAATTTTTAACGTTATGAGGACAATCCCAAAAAGTTTGTGGTCTATTTAAGAAAAGCGTGAACAAATCTTAAAATTTTGTCTGTGGAATTATTTTAGGGGCTTGTTGACGATTTTCAAAAGCTATACACAAGCAATATGTCTTTACAAAACAATGTATGGTTCCATATAATACACATCTTTTTCCATTTCTCTGTAATTTACGTCTTTTGATTTCTACTTCCTTGTTCTACTCCAAAATACATTAAACCTAGATCGTACTGTAGTTGCTAGTTCATTATAGATGTCATTTTGTATATTATACCAATTTTAGATATTTACTACCGATTAAGTTTTGACATACATATGTCAGTTTAATCCAATTTAAATATAGAAACATAATAATAGAATACAGAATTTCACATTTTTTGCTAAAAATAAGTCACATGTACAGTAGTGTCATGTCGTTCAAGGGTTCGTTTAGCGACATTTTTTAAAGATTTCAACTTCTTAAAATTGATGATGCATATATATACACATATGAATATCAATTATTTTAATATATTATAGATTGAAACGTTCTTGGAAGTTAGCACTTTTATAAATTATAATGCATTTCTTTACTTTCTAACCATAGATATTCGTGCTCATACCTTAATGGGTAATTTAAGATTTAAAGAAATTAATACATTTTTAACTGTTTTTTATTTGACAAAGTGAAATACACGAACATGATTTTTTTCTTGTAAAATATGTCTTTGACCACGCAGTACATAGAAAAAATGATAATATTGTCTATTTATGCAATAGTTTTATCAATTGAACTTTGGGAGAACCTCTGCTCGATGTTAAGGAAGAACCACCATTTTACATTCCCGAGTTTTCTGCAGATTTTATGGGAGAAAAAGATTCTGCACCAATGCTCTCGAGTGCATTGGGGAGAATCTGTTTCACTGAAGGAGAATCTACATTTTGCCACAAAATTTTCATTTACTTTACCTTTGCATTTTTCGACAAAAAGTCATAAATTACTTTAACAAACATACTCGGATATATTTCGGTTGAAAGGGAAAATATGTGGAGAAGAATGTAATTAAAATGTTAAACATGAACATAGATTCACTGTGTTGCCATAAAAATCTTGGATTCTTCTTCTCTACATAAAAAACATCATATTTGCAGCTTAAAGAAAAATTCTAATGATTTTGACTCATGTCTCTTCTAAATGTAAAAGTAAACATAGCTCAAACATGGCTCAAACTTCACTCATTCAGATTCCCTAAATGATATGAAGTTGCTTGATTATACTCAAATTGGTGTCGACCTTCATGTCATCTTCCTAAGGACATTAACATTTATCTATTGATCTATTTTATTTCTTTTATTTATATATTTATTGCCAGCCTCATTCCCCATAAAGTACAATTTATACTGCTCTAGTGTATTAAGTTTTCGTCTCACAACGCATTTCTTGGACATCTTGCCGACTTTCTGGATATACGAACAAGACGTTAGCACACAAGAGTCATTGGCAAAACTGTGCTGTCCGTAGATAAAAAGTTGACGCGTTCTCTCTTTGTACGTGATATTTTGGTTATTTCGTGTTTTTTTGTTTTTGTTTTTTGTTTTGTTTTGTTTTTTTGTTTTTGTCATGTTTGTCTTTTTTCACTGTTTATTCTTAAAGAGAGAAGTAGTGAATACGCAGACTAGGTACTGCAATACCTTACGGATGCAATGACAACATCAAAAGTATAGGAAACCTTTCAAGCCAATATAACAATAGCATAAATGTGATGAATTTATTTGACAAAAATTAAGACGGAAAAGGAGTCATGGCCATCGCCACTATACGTCACCTTAGTTACACGATGTCTCCACAGATGGTCTCCTTCCTTTCATACAAAAAACTCTTGGACTTCATCACATTAGAACCAAACTTTATTCTATACCTCTCACTCTACTACACTCCCTTTACAAAACAAGTCTTGACACTCCTGTTTCTGACCCCACCTCATCATTATACAGACTTGTTGCCATCATTTTGGATATTGGTTTCCACAGACTCTTTAAACCAGTTTGTGTGAAAAGTCAAGATGACGAAAAACGATCATTTCCTCCACTACCGTTTGTCAACAAAGGTATAGATGCAATTAATTTGGCTAACATCCTCCATCACAAAAACGTTACCAACAAAATTCCCCCATATTTCAAAGACAAATCCATACCAATTATTTCATATTCCTATATTTCACCCATCGCATCCAAAATTTTCTATTATAAAAGGCTATTGCAGAACCTCGAGGTTGAGGACTTCAAGGCAAAACCACCTGATTGTTCTTGCAAAACCTCTCCATTCAAATATGGTCCTACTGGTCACGTCGTTACGGGGGATTTAACCATTATCGAAAAAGAATCTCTGCGCAATATCCTCTCTAAAGGTCCCAAGTACCGTGAACCGCGCTCCATAAATTGGAATTATAAATTTAAAGTTCTAATGGATGCCGTCGAGGACTATGCAAGAAAATGGATAAAACGAGAACAAGAAGACATTGATTCTCTGTCAGAGTGGTTAAAGGCCGTGAGGTCTTTAATTTTGAAACGAATGAAAGTTTTAAGTAGGTCAATGAGTGCCAAGCCTACATCAGTTTTCAAAGACCCCGATTTAGCAAAAATATTGTCTACTCTACATGACAAATATGTTGTCGTACCTGCAGACAAAGCCCAAAACAACATTGTTTTTGTCTGCAAAACGTTTTATATCCAATGTTTATTATCAGAGGTAGACGTAGAAAATAATAGCAGTGATAAGACCTATACTGCTACCACTCTCTCCAAAGAAGAGATTGTGGAAAACCATAAATCTGTGCTATCATCTTTTGGTCTCTCTACCAAGGACGATGATTGTGATTTACCTTCTATTTACTGGATTCCTAAACTTCACAAGAATCCATACAAAGAACGTTTCATAGCTGGATCTGCAAAATGTACCACTTAACCTCTTTCAAAACTTTTAACTTCTATACTCACAACTGTCAAAGAGGGTCTGCAGTCCTACCACAACACTTGTTACTCCCGTAGTGGTATTAATTCAATGTGGGTCCTGAAAAATTCGAAAGATCTTTTGGAGACAATCAGTTCAAGACTATTATCAGAATATAATAGTATTAAAACCTATGATTTTTCAACAGTGTATACTTCTATTCCCCATACTCAGTTAAAATCCCGACTTAAAAACATTATACATCATTGTTTTTCCAAAAAAAGATGGTACACCTAGATACAAATATATAGTTCTTGGCAGAGATTCCTATACTTTGTCAGAAATAATCCCAAATCATCTTCCAAATATACAGAGGAAAATGTTTACAAAATGCTGGAATTTTTAATCAATAACATATTTGTCCAGTGTGGTGGACGTGTTTTCAACAAACGGTCGGCATTCCAATGGGAACAAATTGTACTACTTTACTTGCTGACCTATTCTTTCACTCTCATGAGGCTGACTTTATAGCTGATCTGATCAGAAAGAAATAATATTGTTTGGCTAGATTCTTTAATCTCAGTTTCCGCTATATAGATGACGTATTATCTTTAAACAATCCTAATTTAGGGGATTTGATACAACGCATCTACCCCCAAAGAACTTGAGATAAAGGATACTAAAGACACTGCGAAGTCGGCCTCATATCTTGACCTACAATTAGAAATCGATGGTAATGGAAAACTAATGACCAAACTTTACGACATACGTGATGGCATTTCATTCAGAATTGTCAACTTTCCTTTCATTTGTGGCAACATCCTTTCGGCTCCTGCGTATGGAGATAACGAATAAAGTTTATGCCAGAGCTTGCCAAAACTTCGCAGACTTTTTGTATCGCGGTAGAACTCTAACAAATAGGCTTCTGGAACCGGGTTATGTTGACACAAGATTGAAGTCATCACACAGAAATTTTATGGTCGTCATCATGAACTCATGGATCGTTATGGTGTATCCATCTGCACCATGACAACTGATTTATTCAACGGGTTATAGTTCTCCTTTCCTCGTTTGTCTACCCCGGACTTGACTTTTTATGAGCAACTCTAGAAAAGCAGAGGACGCTTACCATACCGGTGCACCTGGTCCATGCTCTTAGTTTTTAGTGGAGTCCGATTTGCTCATTTGCTTTGTTGCTTAGTATGTATGGTT
Source organism: Perna viridis (assembly GCA_037379345.1). Lineage (NCBI taxonomy): Eukaryota > Metazoa > Mollusca > Bivalvia > Mytilida > Mytilidae > Perna > Perna viridis. The sequence goes on from CM074515.1 coordinate 14,805,115, forward strand.
TTGCTTACTTTGTGTCCTTTGTTGTATATGTCTGTTTTCCATGTGTGGTCTTTATCCCTGGTTTACATTACTTTGATTACCGCTATAACCTTGGTTCCCTTGATTACTCTTAAATTCAAGCAGGTGCTTTTTTTCTCATCCACTGTCCAATTCAAATGGAGATGATGTATACAGGTCTTAGTAATTTACCACCAAAAACGGTAGAATAGTACGAAAGCAGTTCGACATTAAGACCCAGTTTAGATATGTATTATCATGTCTTTAAAAGGAAAACTTAGGAAACGTGTTGAGGCTATAAGACATAAAGGTAGTGACTGACTATTGAATGCTTTCTGTGTAACGGGAACTTAGGGAGCTATATAATGTAGATGCTCTGACACATGAATGGCTTAAAATCGTTTTGATGGATGTGACGTTTACCGATTATTTTATGCTTCCCATTTGTGTTGAAATATGCCGGAAATAATTAACCATAATGGCAGTGGAATGTTAGTGTGCTATAAACCTGTTATAAACTGGCTTTAATTTTTGAACTGCCGGTACCAAATTCCCAACTTTATAGTTTTTAACCATGATATTGTCATTTGTTATACGGACTTTCCTTCTGACTATTCCTTTTGACAATTGCCTAGATTTTATTACGCAAACTTCTTGAAATAATAAATAAAGATTTTGTTTAAAAAATCTGTATGGTACAACAAGATTATCAATTGCAAGTTTTGAATTACAAAATGAACTAGTGCCAAGTATGTTTGTTTGCATGTCTGGTCTTAGTCCGTGGATTACATTCTTTTGATTAGAATAACCTTGGTTTTTTATTGAAATTTTAAAGCACATTAATTTATAAACAAAGTCCAAATGATTTATCAACTGCCCTTAATAGATTTTTTCGTAAATAATACGATTTTCAAATCACTGTCTATTCTTTAATATTTGTTTTCACAAATACAGAAAATGGACTGAAACAACAAATAAACACACCATAAGATTCATTCATATATCGAATTCTCCTTCATGGAATATCATAACATACAAGATGTAGACAAAATGTTACATCAAATTAAAGAATGCTCACAGTTACTGAAAGCTAGCTCAGAACATATTAAAGAACGCTCACACTTACTAATGCTAGCTCAGAACATATTAAAGAACGCTCACAGTTACTGAAAGCTAGCTCAGAACATATTAAAGAACGCTCACAGTTACTGTAAGCCAGCTCAGAACATATCAAAGAATGACAATACCATCAAAACTACCAGCATTAGAACTAATCGGCCACTACAGTTCAAGTGGACTGTATTTGGAATAGTAAAGTCAGGTACTAATTAGATAAGATTTAATGTAATGCAATACTAAAAAATGCATGACTGTTTTTACGTAGGGTTGCAATAAGGGGTCAAATATCTGCATTTGTGAAAACAAGGTTCAAAGAATAGACTTGAATAAATGGAAAATTATATCCTTTAAGTATAAATCTATTAAAGCTAATTGATAAATTCATCGGATTAAGTTTAAAAGAAAGTGCTTTATAGACTATATTTCCATAAAAAAAACTGGGTGAGCAACATCATTTTTAATTAAGAACCTGCATGTGCCATTAAATCTATGTATCAAATTTTTGTAACGGTAAAAAGTTTCGTAAACGTTTATAGAAGTATGTGAAATCGGTAGCCCTTGGTGCTAAAATTTTTCAGTGAACTGTTGTGTTTAATAAAATACGAGACTTTATTACAAATACTAGCAAAACAGACTAGTTGTAAATGTAAATACCGCGGGAATGTGCTTCGGGAATATCACCATTTAGGAATGGAAAATTAACAAAAGGAAAATAGAAATTGTCTCTTTTGTCTTTTTATATATATAAGACATTAGGGTAGTACTCGTACCCTTATCATATTGAAATCAATTTGAATAGCATTCAAAAGTTATTTTGTGTGTGATCATTAATTTCCCATTATAGTATCTGCAACCTATTTTTTACATTGCATTGACTGTTAAAATTTACTTATGACCTCAAAGTATGGGCAATACCAAGTAGAAGGATCATGTAACATTTTATACTATCTTGTATTTTGCAATTGATTCTAATGTGCCACTACGAGATGAAATATGTAATTGCAGATTTCCGTTCCCTTGATTACTTTTTCCCATGTTTGGTTTATTAATAGTTTCAAAAGTACTACAATTGATAGATGTATGGAACCAGGTCAGTAAATAGAGTTATCAAGGAAACAAGGTTGTAGCTGTAATAAAAAGAATGTAATCCAGGCACAAAAACCAGACATGGAAAACAGACATACACAACAAAGAACATAAAGTAACTAAAATCATACATACAAGGTAACAAAAGCAAATGAGCAAATCGGACTCCACTAAAAACTGGGAGCATGGACCAGGTGCACCAGTAGGGTAAGCGTCCTCTGCTTTTCGTTTCACAAGGGAGAATTTAGTAACATTTTTGTTTCTACAATATACCTGTCATTATGATTGTTTCAGATGTACTCTTTGTAATTTTACAAGAGGCCCATCTGTGCAGATATAATCTCGAGACTCCATTTTGATAAACCCTTATCAATTATTTCAATGTAGGTAAAACAGAATAATTATATATAGATAAAACAGAATGATTATACCTTAATTATTGATATCACATACGCAATAATTTTTGAAACATATGTTTTATATGTTTAAAACATATAGAATAATACTTAAGTTTATGACCAATATGAATGTATACCCCCGTATATATAATTTATGCACATAAAAGTAATGGAAAACACTTGTTTCAGAAATCCTACAAAATCCAAACTATTTTTTACATTTGAAGTCGTGAGCAAAACAATATGTTCATTATGATACATTCAATAGAATTTTCTTTTTTTAAATATTTAATCTTTGCTGAAAAATAACTTTCCTGACGTAAATGCTTATTTTAAATATGTGACATTAAATGTAAAGCATTATTATTATTATTATTATTGTTATTACTCAAAGCGCTGTACATTGTACATATTCAACAACCAATATAAAGAGAAATAAATAAATAAAAAGTAGAAATACAAAAACATAAATACATAACAAAAGAGAAAAAGGTTTGACTGAATGACAATTATGTCACAGATACCAATTTGGGTGATTAAAAGACAAATTTAGATATATTAGTCAAATAAAAGAGGAAATTATAATCATATACACATTTGATATAGTGATTTGAAGAAATTAAATAAAAAATGATAAAATTTTCCTAATCAGAATCAAAATAGTATAAATCTAATTCAAAATTTAGAAAATACATAATAAAAACAAGGAAAGAGACACGAAAAACACAATTAAATATCAAACTGTCAATTAAAAGTCACATGCTTTAAAAATATGGTAACTATATATATATTTGCGTGTGTGTGCGCGCGTTTTTAATCGGGACTTCTATTAACTATAATGACAATTTATTACATATCCGCAATAAAATTTTATTTAAAATGTTCAATCAGTCTTCTTATTTAAAGTCTTTTTATCCTAATTTCGATTAATATGTTACAGATCTAATTTTCTCTACGTATTGGCTATTTTATTGCTTACGGTTAAACAAAATATAATAACAAAGAGTATTTTACCAAATTATGTTCACGTCCTAACTGTCAAAATATTCAGAATTTCAGATCTACTTTTAAAAATTATTTATTCCTTTTTTTATTTATTTTGTTTTGTTTAATAGTAGATACATACTGAGGTATGGTGTGATGTCACATTGTCTCTTTTCCGACGTTTTCTACATGTTGCGTGCTACCCGGTCAAATCCAAAAGCTCTTTTTCTAAGTGTTGAATGAACCAATAACTATAAAATTTGGCATTTTTATGTAAAACTGTGACATACTGAATATTCTAGAAATAATAGTAATTGGTTGAATATGTATCTTGACCTAGCCTCATGTCTGTGTCTAACCAAAATATTACATTATCTATATATTTTATTCACGCGTATACCATGCGAAATTCGAACGATTCGAATTTTGTTCAAAAAGACAAATGGTGTTAAATCGGTTACATCATATGACATATATTGTTCCCAGTCTCCTCTTAAATTTTATCATTTCAAAATCTTTTTGAAGATTTTTTGCGTTATAACGCGAAACTTATGCGTAATAACGCGAAACTAACGCGTACATCTTACGCGTAATAACGGGAAATATTATATATATATTATGAAAACGCGCAGATGTAGACCGAGATTTTATTTTCTTTCAAATGTCTATTATTTAGTTGAAATATACGCAGCCGCGAGTTCCCTCGCTGCCATGATGACCATGAATAAACTTCTCCTTGAAAGTGAAAGCATTTTGAATCGACGACAAGCAAGAACCTATTTACATGCCAGACTCCGTCTTCAGTGTAGCGAGCTAAATAAAGATCTATTCGACAAAAACATGATTCCATTCCCATTATGTCAATGCGGCGAAATAGAATCTGCGAGTTACTTCTTACTCTCTTTTGTTTTGTTTTGTTTTGATTTTTTTTGTTCTTCTTTTTGTTTTGTTTTTGTTTTTTTTTGTTTTTTTTGTTTTATTTGTTTGTTTGTTTGTTTATTTTATTTTGTTTGTTTTGTTTTTTTTCCATTTTGCCTGTTTCTTTAAAAAAATACGCTGTCTTAATAAATATCAAGGTTCCATATCAAATTAAATTAAATAAATATTTCGGTAAAAAAGGGGAGATAATTTAATATTTATGTTCACGAGGGTTTGATTACAAATATTCATTTGACTAACGCTAAAATAACAGGCTACTTTCAATTTGGCTTGTACTTCCTAATGAAAATTCAAACTTATTGAATCACCGTACATGAAGCCATTTATTTTTTTCTTCTGAGTGAGCACTGGAAGTGTATTAGTGTATGGTAGTGTGTAAAACATGTTGCAGTGTAATGTGAAGTAGCTACATGGACACACTTAGTCTAAATAATTATCCCGTCTTAGGTGGCTCTTTGTTTATTTTGCTTGGTCCCCAACATCAGATTAACGAAATATCTCGGGCAACGTCACGATGTATCTGACAGTGTCCTTTCCATCACGATTATTTCAATCATTACTTTTAACGAGTCTTTTTTGATAAACTGATGTTATGCCTCACTTGCACGGAGACGACCAAGTGGAATAAATATTAGACTCCCAAGACAGCATATTATTGTTTGGACTACATTTTTCCCTGCCTCTCTAAAGGCACTCTTGAAACATAGGCTTGCATGATTGAATTTGATGTACATGTAATCAATCCTAATAGAATATGCAAATACCCATATATACAAATGTGTATGACACCCAAAATGTCAGCACATGTGCGAAAGTATATATTAAGTTTTCAAGTAAGTGAGTTTATAACACAAGTTCCAGTTTAGCTCTACATTTAATCTGGAAATCCTTAAGTTACACTTAATGTAATTACATTGTGGATGTATTTGATTATGTTATTTTAGTGCTGTTTTAATTGAATAGAAAATTAAATAAAATGTGCAATTCCTCTAAAATTAATAATGTTTTTCCTCCCTTTCTAAATGTATATATTGATTTAGTTGCAAATACAGATCTTTCTTAGAACAAGATATACATGTACCCTATACATTTTTCAAGTGGTCATACATATATTTTTTATACAACCGCAAATAATTGTTTGGTCGTATAGTAGTATCACCCTTTAGGTGTTGTTGTCGTTTGGAGTTTCTATCTTAGTCCCTGTTGCTAAAAATAGATCGTAGGGGTCGAATTGCAGAATTTTGCAAGTAACTAAAAAATGGATTTTTTTCTTAAGTTTACATTTCCAACATAGAAAATCTTCTCCTTTAAAACTGCTGGAATGATTGTAACACAACATGAATGTTTGTTAGGATATTCATAACCATATCTGTGTGGAGATTTATTATTTGTCCTAAAACATGGTCACCATTACTAAAAATTGAGGATTTGTGGAAATAACTCAAATGGGTTTTGCCAAATTTCTACAGGGTTAAATTGATCAGTATGGTGAGACAGACCATTGCCAAAATTGTCCTAAAGATTGTTGGGTCTCACTTGTCACTTCTAACGTTCCCTTTACTTTACATTCTAAAAAAGTTATTTTCAAACTTTCACTGTGAATTCCCAAGACTAATGACATCTTAATGTTGCATACCATTGTTAAGGTTGAAAAATTAGGCTTTCAAAATCATTTTGCTAATGGTATGATGATTGTTGATTTTTTTCGCAAAATTGACTAAAACAAATTATACTAAAAATCCACATTTTTACCTTTTCTGCTAACTGACAGCATACACTTTTGTATTAAATTACAAATATCATTCTCAGCTTATTTTTTGACTACTTCTGATCAACATATGCATATGCTCTTACAATGCAAAGATGTAGGTGCAGTGTGTTTGTGGTAATGTATAGGGGTGGTCATTTGACGGAAGTGGTTAGTGAAACCTTGATTGATGTTGGAGTTATTACTCTTGAAGAGAAAAAGAATAAAACTAGTTGGATAACTAAGATGCTCTCTGTAGATAAAATAATTCTTGTGACAATAGTAAAGTAATATCAGTAATCCAATTTTGTGTTTTGTATAAACCAGTTGTTGTGTCCATAATGAACGACATGTATGTTTTGCTTAAGTGTGTCAAAAACTAATATTGTATCTACACTTGCCCCAACTGTTCATTGTTCGACCACTGTGCTTAAATGTGTCAAAAACTAATATTGTATCTACACTTGCCCCAACTGTTCAGTGTTCGACCACTGTGGTCGTATCATGCTGTGCTCATGAAGATCTTTATTACATCAAGAATTTGCTTTCACTTAAAAATCAACCACATAAGACAGGGTCAATGGGGAGAATCTCCCATGTGAACAGTTCCAAAGGTTAACATGTTTGGCAAAACTCCTAAATTATCCAAGTGATTATAATGACATTTTACAGGAAGATTGGGCATCAATTTGTAGATGTGCATGAAGAAATAAAATAGATATTGGAGGACTTTAGCGGGCGATAATCCAACTAAAGGGTTTTACATGCTAAGCGCAACTCCTCCAAAAGTGCTTAAGAGATTTTAATGAAACTTAACAGGTCAAAAATGTAGGTTGGGCATCACCTGTGGACATGCATGAAGGAATGTAATTATCTTTGAAAGACTTCTAAGGGAAGTAATCCAATTATAGGAGTTTTTACCTTAAACATTTAACTCCACATGGAGGGTTTTTTCCCTTTGTTATTCTATAGATACATGTAGCAGTGTTTTATCAAATGTTCCCAGTGTAATAAATTTTGATGCAGCAATTGACACTCTGAAATAAATTAGGTAATATCACTCTTGAACTTTCTTCCGCCAAAAGGTCACAATTCTGATATCAGTCAGCCAATCACAGAATTTAAAATTCATGTTGAAAATATCTATAAATTATGAAGAATATCTATATAATAAATAGGATAACCACTTGGTTATCATGAATGACCAAAATATGATCACCCGTGCCAAAAACCTTTGAAGATTTAATACATGCGTACATCAAGTTCCGCTCACTTGTTAAATCTAGGTGTTCTTCGACACCTGTGATAATACTTAATAATAGTTATTCATTCTTTCAAATGAATTATCCTATTATTAGCTAACAATATATTTTGATTTTGGAAATATGATAGATTGAAAAATGTATGTAGGTAAGTTTCAATATTAAATGCTCTTAGACCACATGGGTTCTGTGCCAGAACCTATGTTATGTAAAATATTTAATCACAGTCCAGACTTATTAAGCTTCAGTGAACGTCCATAATTGTCCCAATTGTTCAGGGATTGGTCACCTTGGTGGTATCAAGCTGCACTCTGTGGAATATTTTAACTAAAACATCTACATGTAACTGTATACGAAACAACAGAATGGGCTTATTTATTTTGTACATTTCAAATAAAAATAATTTGATATATTATTTCAGGAAACCCTCCTAGAGATTATGAGCATATCTATGATGTACAGACTTTGATAGAACAGTTTCCCCATCCAAATGGTAGTACAACATCATCCCAAATACATAGTACAACACCTGTAGGACATGGGAATGTCTGGAAGAAGTTGACAGGTAACTAGGTCTTACATAAATTGTTGCATGGAGATGCAGTATAACATGACCATTGGTTAATGATCTACTGATAACTAACTAGATGGTAAGGCCATCATTAAATTGAAACAGTTAAATAACCTAAACTTCTAATGTCATAGAAACATTCAAATATTGGTAAATGTATTCATTTATTTTAATTAGTTGATATTTAATGTAATTCAGACCCCTGCCTGTGTTACATGTACACTGACACATAGGTCGGTATTATGTTTAATGTTCTAGTGAATAAAAGCAATCTTCCACAGAAAAACTTATCCTTCCACTTAGATAAAATCTATCTCAGTCAACAGTATCTCATAATTCCAGATGGGAATGGTGATTGAGAAAATAACTTACAAACTAACGGGTTAAATCCATCTTTTCTAATATGTGAGGCAAAAACATTATGTGTACCACTAAACAACATGTTCATTTTCATTTTTACATGTAATTATTTTTATAATCAACAGATTGGTATCAATTGACAACTGCAGAACAGAGGTGAACTAGAAATTTTTTAACTGAAAGATTTTCAAAAGACTTAGAAGTGGCTTATAATGAATACTACCCAAGATTTGGTGAGTATGAATGCCTTTCATTGAAAAACATATGCATTTTTCTTTACTTTCACTTTTGTTTTGTACTTATCAAACCAACCTTTCTTATAAAAAAATAAAAATTTATGTCATAATAATGTTAAATTTTCTGAACAAAAAAAATGTCATTTAATAATGTAATGTTTGCTCTATTTTAAAAGTCCTTGTTCATATTTTTGGACAAAACATTCGCTTGTAAGGAGACGAAAAGGAAAGGCACTATATTTTTATACCCTCTATGTTTTGATGTACACCTGCTCAGGGATATGAAATACAAGACTGGTACCGTTATATGAACACGAAATGTTATTTGGATTCTCCTGAGGGAAATAATCTAAACTGTAACTTCAGATTTTGACATGTAAGCAGAGGGTATTTTCTTTGTAACATTTCTTCTAGTTTACTTTGTATCATAATTATAATTTTTTTTATATCAATGACTTAACTTATTCTATGTCAGACTTTAAAGTAGTATCAACCATTTACTTACAATGCATGTTTAAAGGAATATCAGCTTGAACTAGTGACTATACTTTCCCCAACTGTTCAGGGTTAGACCTCTACAGACACATATGCATCATACTGTGCATTAATTGTTTTTTTTTATTGAGGGAAGGGATGAATAAGGCACTTTCATTTAGTTAATTACTATGAATGATGGATTAGCAAAGGTCCTATAACCAAGAGGTGGATTAACTATGTTTATTATTTATGAGATACCAACTCGTTCCCTAAGGGCACCACCCGCCTCACCCCTAAAGTTCAGTGTGTTTACCATTACACCACCAGTCATTCCCAAAAAGGGATGATTAGTTTATATAGTGATTTAAGGCTTTGCTGTAAGGGAATGAGTTCGTATCTCATAAATATTACAATTATTTTTCACTAATTTTAAAAGATGTCATAAACCGATAATTTACTGTGGAAAATTAAATATACAACAAGTGTCTGTCACTGTGTATCTCGATCATTTACTTATGTTGTCTGTGGTATTTTCACTGTGAATATGGAAAGATGTTGGACTTGCTAATTTTTAGAAGAAAGTTTCATGTATAACAAATACATGTATGTGTATTATAATATAAACTTTTTAAAACTTGTGGTCAGTTCATTTTCTGATATACTGGAACTGCATGAAAATATTTTATCATAACTGAAATTTATCTTTTAGGACAACTTCCATCTGTTCATGATTTTAGAGTGTTCATCCTGAATTGGGAAGGTAGGCGACAAAAGAAACGTTCTTTAGGTACTTTAAACTCACTTGACTAGTATTAGTTTTATGCTCTTTCAAGTAACTACCATTTGATGTATATCTAGAGGGAGAAATTAACAAAAACCTGTTTGTTTGTGCTCACTTCTCCCATTTGTTTTTGACAGGGAGAAGATTTTGAATAGATAACATAGATAAAAATGTCAATATTTTTATTTTTCTCACAGAATTTACTAAAACTTCTCCTTAGATTTGAGCCTGATGAACTTAAATAGTATTAACATAGCAAATAAAACTGGTTTTAGTTTCTGATAATGCTATAACAAATTAATGAAACAAATATATGTAGTAAAGGAAATGTTGAGAGATACTAAATCAACTCTGTTTAGATACAATGGTATAAGAAATTTAAATGTAGGAATGATGAAATTAAATTAATGGTTGAATTCACTTTGTATATACTGTAAATACAAATTGATGTGAAATGATATAATAATTGTGTTCAGGTTTTAGCCCAAATGAAGGCAGACTTAGAATTGAAGGATACCAACATAGAGCAGCTTGCTAACAGAGAGAACAATCTTAAGATAGCTTTAGACTTAGCTGTAAACAACAGCCAGCGTAAGGCAACAAGAACAAATAGATACTTTAGTCATGGAAAATGGAGTATTACAGGAGGAGGTTGATCAAGTCGCTACAGCTAAAGACCACATATGTCAAAGCAATAGACAAATAGTGCAGGAAAACAGGCAGCTTAGAGATGACTTTTCTCACCATCTATTGAAAGAGTAATCAAGGGAACCAAGGTTATAGCGGTAATCAAAAGAATGTAATCCACGGACAAAGACCAGACATGGAATATAGACATACACAATAAAGAACATAAAGTAACAAATTCATACATACAAACTAACAAAGGCAAATGAGCAAATCGGACTCCACTAAAAACTGAGAACATGGACCAGGTGCACCGCTAGGGTGAGCGTCCTCTGCTTTTCTAGAAACACCGCCGAGTTCCTCATAAAAAGTGAAGTTCAGGGTAGACTAAAGAGGAAAGGAAAACTATGACACGTTGAACAAATCCGTTTTCATGGCGCCGATGGATACACCGTAACGATACACGAGTTGAAAACAATCTTTTTGTTATAGCATAGCATCTGTCACAAAGACAACATTATTTTTTGGTATTTTTTTTAAACAGACTTATTTTCTTTCCAGTAATAAGTCAAATAATCCCCCCATTTTCAAAAAAAAACCAACTTTTTTTCCAAGAATCCATTCCCCCAGAGAATCAAATGGTTGCTGCTTTAATAGGGGAATATATAAGAATTAATTTTCTCTTTAAATGTTTAAACTTAGATTTGAACAGATGACCCATAAAATATTGTATTACCATACTTCTTGAACATTGTTAAAATCAAAGGACAACTTTCTCGGTAATCCCAAGAACTCGTTTATCATACAGCATTATAAGTTATGCATTTCATTCCCTGTCATGGATACTCAGAGATAACATATGGAATGATAGGTAATACAAGATAATTGACATGCACGATGTTCAACTGCACTATTAAAAAGGATCCTTTGATCTATCTCTCTAGTAATGTTTTTGCAATTACTTCTGTTCAAGCCGTTGTTATCTTTTAATTGGTCAAAACCTCTTATTTTGCCCTTTTTATTTGAAGTTTTTCCATTTTGTAGTCACAGCTTAATGTACCATTTGCTAACTCAACAAAAACTGGAAAGTTGTTTTAGAAATGTTTTTTTCTAAACTTGTCATCAATAACTCATTTCCAAACCATTTGAACAATACTCATAGAGTCTGGACTACATTGTCAACGAATTTGACCGAACTAGCATTGACTGCATTTTTTGTGACGTGCTGTTTAACAAATAACAAATAAAAGGTAAACATACTTTTTTGGTAAAAAACTATATAATCAAGGAATTAATATCTACAAAGTGGGCATAACTAAGGGGTATTTTACGAGTATGGCGATGAAATGTTTAGATACCTATACCCTTTTAAACCTTGTAAATTTATTCAATGAATGTAGAAACATTCCATTAAATAAATTGTTTAAGTAGGTCAATGAGTGCCAAGGCTACATCAGTTTTCAAAGACCCTGATGTAGCAAAAATATTGTCTACTATACATGACAAAGATGTTGTCGTACCAGCAGACAAAGCCCAAAACAACATTGTTTTTGTCTGTAAAACGTTTTATATCCAATGTTTATTATCAGAGGTAGAGTTAGAATATAATAGCAGTGATAAGACCTATACTGCTACCACTCTCTCCAAAGAAGATATTGTGGAAAACCATAAATCTGTGCTATCCTCTTTTGGTCTCTCTACAAAGGACGATGATTGTGATTTACCGTTATTGTACTGGATTCCTAAACTTCACAATAATCCATACAAACAACGTTTCATAGCTGGATCTGCAAAATGTACCACTAAACCTCTTTCAAAACTTTTAACTTCTATACTCACAGCTGTCAAAGAGGATTTGAAGTCCTACCACAACACTTGTTACTCCCGTAGCGGTATTAATTCAATATGGGTCCTGAAAAATTCGAAAGATCTTTTGGAGACAATCAGTTCAAGACTATTATCAGAATATAATAACATTAAAACCTATGATTTTTCAACACTGTATACTTCTATTCCCCATACACAGTTAAAATCTCAACTTAAAAGCATTATACATCGTTGCTTTTCCAAAAAAGATGGTACACCTAGATACAAATATATAGTTCTTGGTTGGGATTCCTCATACTTTGTAAGAAATAATTCCAAATCATCTTCCAAATATACAGAGGATGATGTTTACAAAATGCTGGAATTTTTAATTGACAACATATTTGTCCAGTGTGGTGGACGTGTTTTTCATCAATTGGTCTGTATTCCAATGGGAACAATTTGTGCTCCTTTACTTGCTGACCTACTCCTTCACTCTTATGAGGCTGACTTTATAGCTGATCTGACCAGAAAGAAAGAATATCGTCTGGCTAAATCCTTCAATCTCAGTTTCCGCTACATAGATGACGTATTATCTTTAAAAAATCCTAATTTCGGGGATTTGATAATTCGCATCTACCCAAAAAAACTTGAGATAAAGGATACTACAGACACTGTGAAGTCAGCCTCATATCTTGACCTACACTTAGAAATCGATGGTAAAGGAAAACTATTGACCTTTACGACAAACGTGATGACTTTTTATTCAAAATTGTCAATTTTTTTTTCAAAATAGTTAATATTCTACTTTCACAATTTTGATTCAGTTATGACATTACATTATTACATTGTCATTCAATCATGTATCAGGAAAAACAGTTTCTCAGTATGATATCATAGAAAACTCAAGTTAAACTTGTTAAGAACAATAATAATTGAAATCGAAAAATGTGTCAGATACTTCATAGGGATCTTTTGTCACAGCAGCAATTTTTGTATCCTACTAATAACATTCACTCATTGTTACAGAATGTAAAAGCAATATTATAATGTAAATGTGTTTTGTTTTAATCATTTCTAAGCACAAGTCACAAGTATACAAACTTACATGTATCAATGCATGAAATGTACTTCTAGTTGGGTTATACTATTGACAAAAAACAATAAGAAATACTCATTATCTGATCTCTTTTAATACAATTTCCAAAACAGAACAAAACAAGAATGATTATATGTACGCCTGTGTTTTTGTTTTTTTTTCAGAGAGAACCAATTATGTATAAAGTGTGTTTACTGGTTGCCATGGTGGTTTGTTCAAGTTGGGCAATGCCAAGAAATAGACGGTCAATGTGGGCAGCTACAAGAAAACGGGTATGTAGTATTTTCGATTATAGTTTTTGTATACGAACTGTGATATGGATAGCAATGTCGATTTATATCTTGGCTAAAGAAAAAGAATTTACGCATAATATAATAAAGCACATGCTCACATATATGCAGGGAGATATACATTTTTTTTATCATTGTGTCAATAAAATATTTAACAATTAAATTCACGTACATTGTTCAATATTTTTTTTCTTTGTCATTTTACATTTACAGGAAAATTCTTCACAAGAATTAAGCACTGTATATAATATTTTGGCAAATGAGATGTTCCTTAAAGCAAGGGAAGAATCAAGCTCAGGATTGTCTATGGAACAAATACAGAATTTCTTCTTATTCGTTGGAAAAAGCCAACAAACGGCCGAAAATTTCAGTAGAGATTACATGTTATGGGGAGACAGTGACGGCGATGGTCGACTGGATAGAGACGGTAAGTCAAAGATTCATTTCGGTATTTCGACCTTTCACACAACACCCTTTAAACAACAAAGCACAAGATAAAAATACTACTAGTTAAACAAGACTCCAATGTATTTAACAATTTCCATTCTTATACATTAGTCACTTTGAGGATACTTTCGATATAGATATTTAAGGTGCAAGTGGACTTTGTTTGACCCAGTAATTTGTATTCAACATATAATAACAACTTTCTAATTGAAATCTTTTGTCCACTTACAGAGTTGTTGCGTGCCATGGAAATTCACAAAATTACTGATTACATCTGAACACACCACGTCAACAACTCATTGACGGCTTTGGTTTATACCGTTTGGTTAATTTTGGTATTCCTTCGTCTTCCTTGCTTTTTTCTTCCGCTACGCTGCATTGTCTTATATTAGTGGTGATACCACGTGGTATTAACGAGGGAAAAAATTATCAAGGATTTGAAGTTTAGTTTATGTCGTTTTTGTAAAATCGTTTTTTTGTTCTAAAGATTTTACGTTTTCCATCGACAATCACGTGTTCTTATTAGTGACGTTGTTAGTTTGTTCCGAATGATTTATGCCGTATTAGAATTTACGGATGGAACCCTTTGTTATTAATGTAGCCCTTATTGAAATCTGACATCTGGGAAAGTCGAAAAATCACTTACAAATATTGACGATGACATGGATTCCGAGATCGAATTTTGTCGATGGTTGTAGATACAGCTTTAATACCTTATTCATTTATCTGTCATTTATATCTATCATGTCTTTTTTTTCATGTTTTTGTCCTAAGATTTGTTGCTATTTTCATTAACCATTGTGACCATTTTATCATTTTTTTTATGTTGTTTACATTGTTTACTGTTCTGGGAAGTTGGTTTTGTTGGAGATTTAGTGTAGTTATTTATACATACATTGCTCAATCCAAAGTGCAAATAAATCTGTTCATGAAAAGTGTAATGATTCATTATTTCCCCTGGACGTCGAACCTTATAAAACAAACACACACTTAACGGATCGACAACCTCGTTTACTTTAGATAATCGACATGACTAGAGATTCTATAGGAGTCCAAAATCATTTAAATTCTACCAGAACTCTATTTACATCATACTCCACAACAATCCACCAAACCTTAATCTACAAAACAAAGAAAAGCCGTTGCTATTTCACAAAAATCCACAAAAACCAAAGTATACCACAGTCCACTTGACTAAAAATATACAGCAAGCCAAACACCTTAACATTTATATGAATTGAATACAAGCATTCTCAAAGTTGATGGCGACGTTTGTACCTTTGTATTCAGTAAAGAAATTTAGCATTAAGCTATTTGGAAATTAGTTATAGACTTGTTAAGTAATTCACTTATAAACAATTCTAAATTAAGAGGAACGTCCTGTAGTAACAAATTCATTGATCAATATTGTTTTGAAATAATCTTAAATTGGACAAGTAAAGAAAAAAATGATACACATATGCACAATGGTATGACAAGTCAGACATATTTACATAATAAAGATTCAGGAACCAAGCCGACAATTACAGTTGTGCCACTACCTTATTAAGCTTATTTGACCGAAAAAATAGTCTGATTAAGGATGTAGTTTAATAGGTAAAAAGTTTGATATCGGGAATGTGTTACGAAGATATGGGTCAAACTTTTTTCTCAGATTTTAAAGTAGATGGCAAAAAAGACGCAGATTCCAAAGACAGTCTACATTAAGGAACGACACTATCTCCTCTGTTTCTTATAGAAAAGAAAGTCGTGCATTGAATTGTTTAAGGAAAAAGATTTCAGAAATAATTTTTCATGTTCTAAAACAGTTTTGTCTCGAATTTAATAGCTCTCAAACAACTTCAGGGATTCGGCGAATATTCGGCAGACCAGTCACAATTCGAGCTGGTTCGAATTGCTGTTTTTCGAGTTTTTGTAATTTTCTTATTCAATAATTGTCACGAACTTAACATTTATACTCAAATGTCGATCTGGTAAATGTAAGGTACAATGTCCCAGTCTGAACAAAAATGTTCTCATTCATGATTATCAATGTTTTTCCTATGCATCAGGGCTAAAAATAACACCTAAGTGCTTGTAAAATTGGTCTTTTGAATCTCAATGTTGTTGAAACAACTTGATTTCAATAATTTGAAAATATAATCTTATCGACAGTTGATATAAGTAATAAATAAAATTTCATGTGCAAATATAACCTGCATAAATATAATTCTCTGCAATACCATTGATAAAAAATACATGTAATAGAGGACCAAGTATAGTTACCTAGTAAACACCAGCTTCAACACCCCTCATAGCAGAGATTCCATTATGTTGAATCATTATATGTTGTCGGAAGCTGCGGCATTTTTAAAAAATATTTTGGTACATCGCCATCTCTTATCATTATCATTATCTCTTATCCCCATACACAGTTAAAATCTCAACTTAAAAGCATTATACATCGTTGCTTTTCCAAAAAAGATGGTACACCTAGATACAAATATATAGTTCTTGGTTGGGATTCCTCATACTTTGTAAGAAATAATTCCAAATCATCTTCCAAATATACAGAGGATGATGTTTACAAAATGCTGGAATTTTTAATTGACAACATATTTGTCCAGTGTGGTGGACGTGTTTTTCATCAATTGGTCTGTATTCCAATGGGAACAATTTGTGCTCCTTTACTTGCTGACCTACTCCTTCACTCTTATGAGGCTGACTTTATAGCTGATCTGACCAGAAAGAAAGAATATCGTCTGGCTAAATCCTTCAATCTCAGTTTCCGCTACATAGATGACGTATTATCTTTAAAAAATCCTAATTTCGGGGATTTGATAATTCGCATCTACCCAAAAAAACTTGAGATAAAGGATACTACAGACACTGTGAAGTCAGCCTCATATCTTGACCTACACTTAGAAATCGATGGGAAAGGAAAACTATTGACCTTTACGACAAACGTGATGACTTTTTATTCAAAATTGTCAATTTTTTTTCAAAATAGTTAATATTCTACTTTCACAATTTTGATTCAGTTATGACATTACATTATTACATTGTCATTCAATCATGTATCAGGAAAAACAGTTTCTCAGTATGATATCATAGAAAACTCAAGTTAAACTTGTTAAGAACAATAATAATTGAAATCGAAAAATGTGTCAGATACTTCATAGGGATCTTTTGTCACAGCAGCATTTTTTGTATCCTACTAATAACATTCACTCATTGTTACAGAATGTAAAAGCAATATTATAATGTAAATGTGTTTTGTTTTAATCATTTCTAAGCACAAGTCACAAGTATACAAACTTACATGTATCAATGCATGAAGTGTACTTCTAGTTGGGTTATACTATTGACAAAAAACAATAAGAAATACTCATTATCTGATCTCTTTTAATACAATTTCCAAAACAGAACAAAACAAGAATGATTATATGTACGCCTGTTTTTTTGTTTTTTTTTCCAGAGAGAACCAATTATGTATAAAGTGTGTTTACTGGTTGCCATGGTGGTTTGTTCAAGTTGGGCAATGCCAAGAAATAGACGGTCAATGTGGGCAGCTACAAGAAAACGGGTATGTAGTATTTTCGATTATAGTTTTTGTATACGAACTGTGATATGGATAGCAATGTCGATTTATATCTTGGCTAAAGAAAAAGAATTTACGCATAATATAATAAAGCACATGCTCACATATATGCAGGGAGATATACATTTTTTTTATCATTGTGTCAATAAAATATTTAACAATTAAATTCACGTACATTGTTCAATATTTTTTTTCTTTGTCATTTTACATTTACAGGAAAATTCTTCACAAGAATTAAGCACTGTATATAATATTTTGGCAAATGAGATGTTCCTTAAAGCAAGGGAAGAATCAAGCTCAGGATTGTCTATGGAACAAATACAGAATTTCTTCTTATTCGTTGGAAAAAGCCAACAAACGGCCGAAAATTTCAGTAGAGATTACATGTTTTGGGGAGACAGTGACGGCGATGGTCGACTGGATAGAGACGGTAAGTCAAAGATTCATTTCGGTATTTCGACCTTTCACACAACACCCTTTAAACAACAAAGCACAAGATAAAAATACTACTAGTTAAACAAGACTCCAATGTATTTAACAATTTCCATTCTTATACATTAGTCACTTTGAGGATACTTTCGATATAGATATTTAAGGTGCAAGTGGACTTTGTTTGACCCAGTAATTTGTATTCAACATATAATAACAACTTTCTAATTGAAATCTTTTGTCCACTTACAGAGTTGTTGCGTGCCATGGAGATTCACAAAATTACTGATTACATCTGAACACACCACGTCAACAACTCATTGACGGCTTTGGTTTATACCGTTTGGTTAATTTTGGTATTCCTTCGTCTTCCTTGCTTTTTTCTTCCGCTACGCTGCATTGTCTTATATTAGTGGTGATACCACGTGGTATTAACGAGGGAAAGAATTATCAAGGATTTGAAGTTTAGTTTATGTCGTTTTTGTAAAATCGTTTTTTTTGTTCTAAAGATTTTACGTTTTCCATCGACAATCACGTGTTCTTATTAGTGACGTTGTTAGTTTGTTCCGAATGATTTATGCCGTATTAGAATTTACGGATGGAACCCTTTGTTATTAATGTAGCCCTTATTGAAATCTGACATCTGGGAAAGTCGAAAAATCACTTACAAATATTGACGATGACATGGATTCCGAGATCGAATTTTGTCGATGGTTGTAGATACAGCTTTAATACCTTATTCATTTATCTGTCATTTATATCTATCATGTCTTTTTTTTCATGTTTTTGTCCTAAGATTTGTTGCTATTTTCATTAACCATTGTGACCATTTTATCATTTTTTTTATGTTGTTTACATTGTTTACTGTTCTGGGAAGTTGGTTTTGTTGGAGATTTAGTGTAGTTATTTATACATACATTGCTCAATCCAAAGTGCAAATAAATCTGTTCATGAAAAGTGTAATGATTCATTATTTCCCCTGGACGTCGAACCTTATAAAACAAACACACACTTAACGGATCGACAACCTCGTTTACTTTAGATAATCGACATGACTAGAGATTCTATAGGAGTCCAAAATCATTTAAATTCTACCAGAACTCTATTTACATCATACTCCACAACAATCCACCAAACCTTAATCTACAAAACAAAGAAAAGCCGTTGCTATTTCACAAAAATCCACAAAAACCAAAGTATACCACAGTCCACTTTACTAAAAATATACAGCAAGCCAAACACCTTAACATTTATATGAATTGAATACAAGCATTCTCAAAGTTGATGGCGACGTTTGTACCTTTGTATTCAGTAAAGAAATTTAGCATTAAGCTATTTGGAAATTAGTTATAGACTTGTTAAGTAATTCACTTATAAACAATTCTAAATTAAGAGGAACGTCCTGTAGTAACAAATTCATTGATCAATATTGTTTTGAAATAATCTTAAATTGGACAAGT
Source organism: Perna viridis (assembly GCA_037379345.1). Classification (NCBI taxonomy): domain Eukaryota; kingdom Metazoa; phylum Mollusca; class Bivalvia; order Mytilida; family Mytilidae; genus Perna; species Perna viridis. The sequence goes on from CM074515.1 coordinate 14,824,810, forward strand.
AAAGAAAAAAATGATACACATATGCACAATGGTATGACAAGTCAGACATATTTACATAATAAAGATTCAGGAACCAAGCCGACAATTACAGTTGTGCCACTACCTTATTAAGCTTATTTGACCGAAAAAATAGTCTGATTAAGGATGTAGTTTAATAGGTAAAAAGTTTGATATCGGGAATGTGTTACGAAGATATGGGTCAAACTTTTTTCTCAGATTTTAAAGTAGATGGCAAAAAAGACGCAGATTCCAAAGACAGTCTACATTAAGGAACGACACTATCTCCTCTGTTTCTTATAGAAAAGAAAGTCGTGCATTGAATTGTTTAAGGAAAAAGATTTCAGAAATAATTTTTCATGTTCTAAAACAGTTTTGTCTCGAATTTAATAGCTCTCAAACAACTTCAGGGATTCGGCGAATATTCGGCAGACCAGTCACAATTCGAGCTGGTTCGAATTGCTGTTTTTCGAGTTTTTGTAATTTTCTTATTCAATAATTGTCACGAACTTAACATTTATACTCAAATGTCGATCTGGTAAATGTAAGGTACAATGTCCCAGTCTGAACAAAAATGTTCTCATTCATGATTATCAATGTTTTTCCTATGCATCAGGGCTAAAAATAACACCTAAGTGCTTGTAAAATTGGTCTTTTGAATCTCAATGTTGTTGAAACAACTTGATTTCAATAATTTGAAAATATAATCTTATCGACAGTTGATATAAGTAATAAATAAAATTTCATGTGCAAATATAACCTGCATAAATATAATTCTCTGCAATACCATTGATAAAAAATACATGTAATAGAGGACCAAGTATAGTTACCTAGTAAACACCAGCTTCAACACCCCTCATAGCAGAGACTCCATTATGTTGAATCATTATATGTTGTCGGAAGCTGCGGCATTTTTAAAAAATATTTTGGTACATCGCCATCTCTTATCATTTTATGTGATAGAGATCTATGCCAACCATTGTCAAATACCTCCGAGAAATCACTAAATACAGAACATTCATTCCTTTGATTTCCTAAAGAGTTAGAAATACAGTTATGTATTTCTTGTAACTGACGCATGGTAGAGTATTTAGATCTAAAGTCAGATAAAAAATCGTATATTAATTTAATTTAATAAAAACGATTACAAATACATGTATAATAATAGAAAAGAAACTGTGCCCACTTTTCGAGTTTAATAATTAAAAGACGGAAAGTTTTTCTTTTAAATACTTTAACACATTTATTTTTCATTTCCATTTTCATTTTCCTCCAATTCGAATTTTTATGATTTGAAATCTGGGAAAAAATCTGAGCAAAAAGAGACAGGTTGTGCAAGAAGTGAATTCACAAATTTATCATGAAAAATATCTCACATTTTTTTCAATATCGGAATTTCATTATGATTTCCGACAAAAACATTTGATTGTCATTGTGTGGAAAGTTTACACTTGGAATTTGGAATACAACTGGCTGCAGTTTTAAGGCTTTTAAGCGCATTTAAAGTTTTGTTACTATTGAATTTAAATTGGAATGCGGGTTCTTCTTTAATTGATTTAACTCTTTCCATTACTTTCTCCACGCACTTGTGACTGTTGTGGGACACGCATTGCGTATTGTAGTTTAGTTTAAACATATTTTATTTGCTCAAAAACAAAATGTTAATCATACTTATTTAGTCCTTCCTAAATACAATATACATATATAGAAAACATACAGAATAAGAGAGCATGCTTTAACAAAATATGAACTATACATTACTGTAAAAGTCAATTGGAGAGAAAAACAGTTTGGGGAAGGGGATGTGATGGTGACGATCTATAACACAGCAAAAACACACACAAAAAAAATCAGCTTGATTTACAAATCAGACAACAAGAAATCTTTTTGACCCTTTTATATACTGAAAAAACCTGCTGAAAAAGATACAAATGTTTTACTTCCAGATAGTAAAATAAAATGTTTGCATTAAGTGGATAAGTATCACAGAGCCAGCTTAAACTATTAAACAAAGCTTTGGACTATATATAAAGGACAATGAAAGAGGTAGTGATCAACATCTTCTATGTTAGTACCACATCTACATTGTGTATTGTATGACTATTGAAGCCAGAATAACAAGTTTTAATAGGTTTCAAAATTCGAAGAACACCAAATATTTTGTCAATGGAGTCTTTAATATTCAATAAGAAATTTTTTCATTGGGATGAGGCTTATATAAAAGCTATTCGGACAGGTATATGAAGACCGCCACTACTTCACTTGCGCAATAATCAACATGTCAAGAATGTCCCATATATAGTCCCATACAAAAAAATGGCTTCCAAATATCAGTGTTCAGATACCTCTTGGACAAATAAAACCTTTGTGCAGCAATGGAGATATTGTGCAAAAAACATAGAACTACTCAGCCTTCCTCGTTGTTTTGTGTTTTTTCCCCTATTTTTCAATCTGTTTATCTTTTTGCCTTCGCACAAAAAAATCTCGGAGCGAAATAAGTCAGTCTATGAGTTTCCATGAAGACAGACTAACCTTATTATGAGACTAGTTTGACTATCGGAAAATTGAAATTATAGAAGAAATTCTTCTTTGCGAATAAGAAGTTATTTGTAGTTTAGCGGAAATGGTCTATTTACTTTTAGTTTGATTTCGGGCAGTTACCTGCTAATTTATTACCTTTGTTGTCGGGGCATCCAGCGCTCACTTAAAAGTTTGTTTATACTTATTGAAGACCTTTTGGTGATCTCTGAACATATTTCCTGTTTGTATTTAGGTTTTTACGCTGGTGCATTTCTTGGGTTCACCATATCCGTTCTTTTTCTACACAAATTATGATCAAAGAAATTGAAACATCTGAGTTCACCTCAGGTTTTAGTGGAGGTCATATTGCACGCGTCTGTACTTTTAAGTTGACATTATGTGTTGTCTACAACTATTTTGTTTGCTGTCTTTTCATTTTCCCAACTGTTCTTTTTTCTCATCTGAATTCTCTTCGTTTTATTCTTGTTCAGAATTTCACCTCTTTTTTACAAAGTTTTAAATATTTACAACAAAAATATAACACATGCTAATTAAGCACAAATAATTCTTTTATTATATATAAGATCGTGTTGAATATATTGTAGATAAGAGAAATTCATACTTATGTCAATGAGTTCAGGTACATTAATTGATGAAAACATACTTTATATAAAATCAAATCCATTGGATAAATAACACTGCACTTTTAATTATGGGAGTCGCGAGTTAAACTGTGTCATAATAATACTGCAACGCATTATTTAGATGGAAGTGGAAGATTCAATATTAGTTTATATAAATCCATTAGTTTACGATATCGGGTTACTGTCATAGAAAAACTACAAATTTCATGACAGATCACAAAAACATGAAAATAGTGTTTCAGCTTTCTTATAAAAATTTTCTTATCGAGATGGTCAATATCTTGACGTAATTGATTTTTGTACACAGAGTGTTGACACTACGAAACTTAACAAGTTTGTTGCTTTGTGTGTATGATTTCAGTTACTTCGTCTTTGTAAGAATCGAGCAAATTCTGTAAAATGGGATACACCCTCAAAAAGACTACATATTTTTATTTTTGTTATTAACTTGCTTTATAGGTCTATATTATTACGATTTGTGACGACAATGGGGCGACTCTTTTCGCCGAGAAGCTCTGGGGCTTGATGCCAATAAATGCGATATTGGGCTTTGAGTTCGACTATCGAGAACTGGGAATTCTAGCTCACTGCGTTCAGTCGGCTAACCTATGCAATGTAAATTAAATTCCAAATGCATTTATTCTCCAAATTATAAGCAGAAATATAAAGTACAAGTAATTTACAAAAACGCGTCTGCTCACGATGGTTCCAACCGGAGTCCCTTAACAAGTAATGATACTAGTTTAAATGGAGATTCTATGTTGCTAAGCAAATGATACTTGTTTTGGTCAATTTGTTATTAGAAACGTATAACGGAACATAACGGAACATCCAGTTACAGGACATATTGACCATTTAAATAGAAAATTTGCATAATGTTTAAAATTCCATATCTTTAGCATATTATGAGAGTATACATAAGACAATTTACTTAGCAAGCTTAACCTTGATAACAGTAATAAATGAAATGACCTTACAGATATAGATTGACTTCGGATTAAAATAACCAAAATCTGTGTCTAACGATTTGATGAAATGAATAATTATTCTATCCAATCTCTCTGCTCTTAGTAGATAATCCACATCGAAAATCCAACGGTTTCTATTGTAATTTACTGTCATTTACAGAGTTATTTCCCTTAAATTTGAATTCTACAGTGCATTCTACGTAATTTTTATCTCCTAAGAGCATGGGTTATACGAAAAACTACATGTTAATTTCTGTTAACTATAACATATCAATTAAAATTTGAAAAATAAAAATATGTAGGCTTTCCAACCATGTATCACATTTTGCATGATTCTTAGCTGGAGTACTATACTCGGCGTCACATAAATAACATACGGTTAAAATTTGAATAAAAATATTTTCTACGACTTTATTGACACCTACCGTCGTTTAAATTGTCTTAAATGACTTGCTCATTCGTTTAGCCAAACGGCTTCTCCCTAAACAAGTCGCTTATTAGCTTAATCATGCGTAACAAATCCTTACGGGGAAATCCTATACTAATATCCGCCATGTTGGTTTCTACGGGACGAATTGTTTACAACGGAAGTTCGTAAGTTCCCGTAGATCTCCGGTGACAATCGTATTAATTCCCGCCATTTTGTATGTAAACAAAAGCTGATATGCTGGACACTTTTACACAATGCTGTTCTGGTTTTAAGTAGTTAGACATGTCAGTTTACATTGTTTCTGTGCATCATTTACGATTTAAGGCAATTTTAAACTGGATTTAAAGTAAGACAGCCAGGACTCCTGGGTTCAGACATTTTTCTTTTGTTACCAACTCACATGCAACGTATTTTTGTCGGATTTAAAACATTGTGATCGAGTTATTACTCGATCATTAAGCACGAGAGCCGGAGAGTTTACAGTTTACAGTGCGGAATTTGTATATGACACATGGCATTCCTTGCAAAAGCTTCCACGATAGAAAAAAAAATATATAAAAACATGTTTACATGTGACAGGGACAATAAATGTATATACAATGTGCATGTACATACATGTACAATACTGATAGCAATATAGAGTCCCTGAATACTTCATAACAATCCTTATCAGGGCACTTTGAATTTGTAGGGACACAGGCACTTTGAGGGATTTTAATCTTAAGGAGACGTTGAGTAATCTCTCGCATTATTGTCATTATCACTGTATTGTATTGTGTAATGAATTGACAACTGAAAATGTCATGAAAATGTAAATTTATTACACAGTAATCTTCCTTGGATTGGACTATATAGAAGTACAAAATGTACACCATCTCGGTACACAGGTGTGTTCCCAACAGCAACTCTATTCAAGTTAGTTAATATGTGTTTGATTCAATATAGAACTGTCGAGATATACCAAAACTCACTGCAACAGTCTGTCCATATTTTCTTTTCACTGGTGTACTTTTTAACCAAGTTTCTAACTATATTGTGATAAATCAGAATGCTTTTAAGTACTTTGATAATTCGGTAAATAGAACTTTTTGTGTTGTAAGAAACCAGATCTTGGACTTGTATGTAATTACTTCTGTCAGTATGAATTCTAAATTCACTACTCTGTGCTGTAGAGAATTGATGTGTATTAAATGGTACATTGTTAATGCATACATGTATAATTTTGCAACTCCATTAAACACAATATTGACAAATATTTGACTCCACATTTTCTACAAGTACATATAATAGTAAAATATGGCCACATTATTCTGTCAGCTTAAGTCTACAAATTAACATTTCTGAATGTTTGATTTAATTATACCAGTCCTTGACAAAGTAATACTTGTTATTCTTGTGCGGTTGTGACTGTCCTTGACTCATTTTGTTGTTGTTATTTAGATAGGAAATATGTATTACACATTTCACAATTTCAAGTTTTCAAATATATGTGTTCAACAGACAAAAACAATTGCAGAAAGATCAGTTTTGTTTTTCTTTGGAGAGGAGGGTAGAGACATTTTGTTGGGTACAAACAAGTAGGTTGAGAAAAAGGGTTTACATGCAATTTTAGTATGAGGCTTACTAAAATTCACCTGAGTTTTGTACACATCTAATTCATTATTTTATTCGCGGACACCTTGCAAATTTTCAATCAAAGAGTCAAGACATGGAGAGAAAAAAATAGTATATTATAAGTTTCACAACATGTAACAACTATAATATAATTTAACAATTCCAATATCAGCATGATAAGGTTCATGTACAAGTTCATTCCAATAACAATATTAAGTAATTGTGCATTGTAAACAAATCAAATTCAATGCTATCATACAAATGTATATATTAATCCTCTAGTAAATATAAAATCTATATCAACTGTAGTACCTTAAACTATCAAGGAATCAAACAACATTGTAAACATTAGGGTTATCAATATATTCAATGAAACATGATAGTATATATAATAAATTTAAATTATAACAAATAACACGATTTCAATTATTAACAGGAAAAGTTATCACAGATGTTGAAATTGTATCACAGATTTTGCTTTTATCACAATTCAATCTTATGTGCAAGATGGGCTAATGTATTCATCAAACCAACTGTCCAAAAATCTTCCCTTTTCAAGCAGTAGCCGAAGATTAGACAAATGTGTGCTGAGGAAAATCATGTTGAGTTGTACACAAATCAAAAGTTGCAAGCATGTCCACTCTACAAGAGCCTTTGAGGTTTAATAACACATATCATACATACATGTACATGTAAAAAAAGTTTTAATTCATGATTATCTTAGTGCCAAATTATTACTGTTATTTTCAAGCAATAAATAGAATAAAAAATTGCTATTTTTAGATTGCTTAAGATATGAAAATAAGTATTTTGATCAATTGATAAATTAAATCTAAATAATCTTGTACATTTACAAAACATGGTTATTGAATTTAAGAAAGATATTATTGTTCCATATCTTCTGGTGGCAAAATCAGTGGTTGACTGAGGTCCCGGTGGTTAAGAATGGAGAAGCACCGAAGACATACATTCCTTGCAAGGGCAGGTTTTGTGCTACATCTGTTATGCACCCACCGATCACACATATCACAATGAAACCAGTCAATGTGTTTGTCCTTCCGAATGGACTTAGGTGGCTCGGCATTGCCACAGGTGTTGCACAAAACCTCACCAGCTGGATCAATGAAATCAGAGATATCGTCTAGGTCATCGTCATTTTCTAAGTCATCGCCCTCCCCCTCTGAAACACAGTAAGGAATAGTCCTCTGGCTGTCATCAGTGTCAGAATCGTCCGTAACAGTAAAAGCCACGCGTGGCACGTCCTCATCTCTGAGTCCATCCATCTGCCAGAGCTTTTCCTCATACTCCCTTATCACGTGACTCTCATATCTGTCCCAGGTCTGACCATCAAAATGGGACTTGGCCTCCTTGAAAAGCTTTATACAATCTGATTTTTTGCAGGTAGTATTTCTACTAGCTACAAAGCCTTTCAAGTTAGACCAAACCATTTCGATTGGATTGAGCTCACAATGATAAGGAGGTAATCTTAAAACCTCATGGCCATGAGCTGATGCAATGCCGTCAATCACATACTTTGGACGAGGCTTGTTTTGACTTACAAGATCACTTAACTCAGCCTTGTTCATTTTCTTATCGTAACGGACATTGTTCTTTTCCAGCCATGCCGAGATGTCTGACTTTTTGGCACTTTTTGTTGGCACCCTAAATTCAGGATCCAAGTGGCTGTGGTACGGAGCATTGTCCATTACGACCACAGACTGAGGGGGCAATCTTGGGAGGAGGGTGTCTTTGAACCACTCTGTAAAGTGCTCCTTATTCATCTCGTCATGATAATCCTGACTATTGGTTTTAGATTCAAAGTTCAGACCACACCCAGGGATGAGGCCTTGACCTTTGTAACCAGCATCAAGTATTATCAATCTGGTACCTTTCCCCGTAGGTATTTTACGAGAACTGCCTTTACAGTGTGGCTCAAAAACTGACATAGAGGTACTGGGAACATCCAGCCAATCTCCCTTGATCACATGATTTGTATTCAGCCAAGACTCATCCAAGTATACGATATTGCGGCCTTGTTGCCTAAACTTACGTATCTTGCGAAGGTATGTATGACGCCACTGCACAATGTCAGGACGCTCTGTAATGAATCTCCGTTCAGATGCATTCTTGTAGAACCCGACAAAGAAAATAAAATTTTGATAAGTACATGTATAACTTGCCATGATTAAACATTGAAAAATTTTTACATCTGTGCAAAACCTTGCCCAAAAAAGAATGAGAAAATAAAAGCCTTGAACCCCCCCTTTTTATTTTTAAAAAAGATCAAGAACTACAAATCTTGCAAAGTACTATTTCATATACAGATTTTATCTTTGGATCATGCATTATGATCAACTAAATGACAAACTTGGTTATATGATTTTTATAAACCTATCAGAATTAAAATCAAATATCTGGTTTGTATTTATAGATGCACTACATGTACTTTTTTACAGCTAATGTGTCAGTATGTTACTGTCTTATTGTAAACATAAGTAGTGTATAAAATTACCGGAAACCCAGTTGTTTCACTGTTCTTGCCACAGTAGATACTGAAACAACAATATCTTTCTCTTTCAAGGCTTGCTGTAGTGCGGGCATGGTCACAGCATGTGACTTCTGGTGCATCTCGTAAACTGTTCTCCTCACCACACCTTTGTCAAAATCATCCAACTTCTGCCTGTCAGGAACAGGTTTTTGGGCAGTGGCCAGATGAATAGACTTCACCACATCTTGCACAGGGTCGCTCCTCGTCTCATTCTTCTTAAGCCATGCAATAATGGTATTCTTATGAATTCCTGAAAAAGAAGAACATTTTACCTTCCTGACTGGTAAATACTATGAATATGTTAATGTATACCTAGCTAAGGAAATGTTTCTGGGAAAAAAAGTAGTCACTTCCAGGTTTGGACTCCCGAAGATAATTTTTCAACCAATTTAATTTCTTCTGTATTTGTTCACTTTTTTGCTGAATTCCTTGATCAACTCAAGTGACAGCTTTCTTCTTATATTTGGTGCTCAATGTTATCATTCATAGAGAAGTGAATAGTGCTTACGAGTTCCTTGTAATTAAAACCCATAATTTTAATTATCTCTCGTTGCAGTCAGGGTGATTTCTTTTATACCCCATAACTATATTTGCAGGGGGTATAATAACTTAAATATTCCTTGCTAGATCGAGGCAATATTGTACTATATAAACATTAATTTCCAACTATGTATGAATCACATAAACTTTCTAAATTTGAAATTGACCTGTGTCGTTATTACCTGTTGCTCTAGAAATACGACTAACAGGGCTTTTAATACACCATGCTCTTTTTAATCTTTCTTCCATTTGAAAAAACTTCAACATATTTTTCACAATATCCAAAACCTGAAAAATATAATTTACGTTAGTTTAAATAACGATTTGCTCCATAAAATACCTGAGTACAGTATTGCACTTCAAAAAAAACTTCTTTCTATATTAAAAAAAATATAAATACATTGTACATGTACATGTACTTCATTTTTGTAGGGATTGAAATGCTTTGCAGGGCACAGCTTGACACAACCACAAAGTTCAAACATTGAATAATTAAGTCAAGTATGAATTCTATATATTCAGGCTTAATATAATTCATAAAAATTGGGTAACCCATCTCAAAATCTAGCAGGTATAGGCGACTGTGCAATTGCAATTTTTTATCCCTTAAGGTACATATTTGACCAGATTCAAAATGACACCTTTCAACCCCATATTCTAAAACTGTTTCATGAGACAGAATACATGAAATCAATCCTTAAGAGAAATACCAATTTATATTTGATTTAACATGTTTTTTCATGTCCATTTGTAAAAAAAAATGTTATTAATGTTTTTATTTCATACATGTATATGTTGTAACTGGGTCATAACCATATTTCTTTTGTGACTGTTACCAATAAAGTATTTGTATTTAATGGGGGTGGGGCTAGGAACAGATTTCAAAGAAAAAGTCAGGATTGAAGTAGCAAGAAAAACAACAGGCTCCCAGGAGCATCAATTGCTCACCTGACCAAATTTTTGCCTGTCCAACCCTTCTGTTCTTTTTTTAGTAATTATGTGAATGTTTTTTAACAATCAAAAATTCAAATAGTAATTTTGTTTAGGATACCCTAAAAAACAAAAATACAAACTTTTTTTGAATTCTGTATTGTATCTTTTAAGGAAAAGATTTTTCAAAAAAAAATATAAAACAACAGCAAAAATGTCTAAAAAAAGTCAATAACTCCAATACGGGTCAACATATTTTCACCAAGATTTTATAACAGATAGTTACAAAAAAAAGTAGAAAAAGTTTTCAAAGTCCACTCCTCCCATAAATTTCAAATTGTTGTTCCCTTAGTGGTGTAGCATCTTCTCTGGCCTTTTATTCCCAATATAGGTCAATTCACCACCCCTATAGGACATGATATAGTAATTAAAGAATAATAATTATAAATCCTGGCCTTCCCTTGGCTTTTCAAAAAGGTATGAATAAGAAGTACATTTTATACATCTTAGTTTATAAAAGAGGGCAGTAAGGATAAAATTTGAAATGAAAAAGCAGAATTTAAGTTTGCAAGAAATAAGGAGGTAGTATCTATCATTGTCTTACTATATCTTGTATATATGTTTGTATTCATATTTTTTAGAGCAAGACATATAGTTTTCTACAAAAAAAAAAAAAAAGACAAGATAGAAAATTCGATCTTGGCCAAATTTGAATTGAATTGTTACTACATGTATGTGGATAAATCAAACTGCACTATGTGAAACCTCTCTTCAAGGATTTATATGGGTTTCTTTGATTAAAATATGAAATGATTGTTTCTATATTCACCACATAGAGTAAAGATTGAAATGTTCATTATAGACCCACAGTTTGAGGTTTTTATTATGTATGTTACACATGTATAATGAAGATATTTAGTGGTGAAATTTGACTGTTAGTGAGAAATTCAAACATGTTTATGACGTTGCAAGAAATTTATATTTAGACTTTTGTATTTCTGTGGATTGTTGCTTTACAAATTAACCATGGTTGATCAAGAAAAATGGTGTATGTTGGCTGACCTGGGGTGGGAGTCGAGTGATTTTCACCATTTTTAGTTAACATGACTTTTCTAGTATAAGGGGTCTGACATTTAAGAATTAGAATTAAAATTGAAACTAGGTACAGTTTATATTAATATCCATTGGAAATTTTATTATGCAAAGAAGAAACATAAAATGAGTGGCTACACTCTATCATTACGGGAGTATGTAAAGTTATAATAACTAATATAAGAACTCATATTCCAAACAAAAAGAAAGTGCCTGGCTCAATATTTGACATGAGCAGCATTTATGATATAGGGCATGCTTATCAGATTCTCTTTTAAACCTATGCTTGCTCTTAATTTATTATCTATCTGATGATTGGACAAAACATAAAGGTTAGTTATTAGAATGATATTTGCAAGCTAAGATTCAATCACTGCATAGCATTATGAGTTACAGGTATGTATCAATACTTACTTAATGGGTTATGGGGTGATCATTTGCTTCTGAGGGCGCTTGCGAATTTTGTGGACACAGAATATTTATTCTTGAAATTTTGCAGGTCATTTTCTGCCATATTGTACAATGAATTATTTAATACCTTTTCTGTATATGAACTAACTTGACTGAGGTCATAAAATATATTTATTTTCAGCATAGGAGGTTTTAGGCCAGAATATTTATTTCCATCTAAGGGCCATAATTTTCATTTCCAAAAACTGCACCCCCCCCCAACTCAGAATAAAATAAAAAACTGCACCCCCCCCCAACTCAGAATAAAATAGTTTTCTCCTTACTGTACTAGAAGTTGTACTTTATAGATTTAGTGACATGATACATACATGATAATGAAATATCATTTTCAGGCTATACAATGTGTTGTAACTTGTTTGAAAAGATTTCATACAGGTCTGTCTTTTAAAATATGACAAGTTCTGCAATGTGTGTACTTGTATTGTCAATATTTAACAGTCTTATTTAAAAAGGGGGGAATTTGCATATTGATTTGATATTAATGCCTGTGATTCTTAAGACCAAGTTGTCTGATAAGGCTCTCTGTTTTGATTCATTGACATTGTTTTGATTTGTGCTTGATTTGGAAACGCTGTATTGCCAGTCACTCTGTTACCGGAATATCATCAATATTGTATTAATTTGGAGATTCTCTACCTCAAAATTTCTCCTCCTATTAACCATTTTCTCACACTATGATATTCTTCTCAGTTTGGATAATAAAAACTGGAGTTCGTCTGCTTGATCAACTTCTCGGCATTGTACGTTGTTTGCGTAGACTAAATCCGAAATTTCCGAACTAACGCCGAAATGTATTCTGGGTTCTTCGGTTTTTGGACAAACCATTTAAACGTAAACAACATCTCCTAGCAATCCGATCACTGTAAACATGGCCGACTTTTTACAATGTAAATATTGGCACCGAAAATTAAAATCGGACATGAATTTAACGATTCAATGTTTAGGGAGAAGCCGTTTGGCTAAACGAATGAGCAAGTCATTTGAGACAATTTAAACGACGGTAGGTGTCAATAAAGTCGTTGAAAATATTTTTATTCAAATTTTAACCGTATGTTATTTATGTGACGCCGAGTATACATAATTGCAGCTATTCAAAGACACGTCAGTGTATATTGATTTAGAAATATCTATTACATGGGCAAGCCAACTTTATAATGTTGGAAAAAAGAATCATAATATCAGACATAAAAACGCCTTGCAATCAATTAATGATTTTCTTATTTTAACCATAAACCCTTATCGATTGATAATATACATTCATGTTCTTTTCCATTCTCACATTTTTGACAAATTTGTACATTACTAGCAAAATAATAATATGATAATTAATTAGATAGAGTGAATAACCAAACTATTATTACGAGTGCCGAAAAAAACGCCTAGATTTGATGAGTGTGCGGAACTTCCTCCGCGCACGAGTTAAATCTTTAAGCGTTCTTGGCACGAATGGTCATATTTTGGTTATTCACGATAAGCAATTGATTATCCTATTTATTATATAGATTTTCTTCATAATATTTCAATGTTTTCAGCATGAATTTTAGATTTTGCGATTCGCGGGTTGATATCAAAGTTGTGACGTCTTGGCGGGAGAAAGTCCAAGAGTGAAATTACCGGATTTATCTCACAGTGTGAATTGTCGAATTTTTATTACACTTAGAACATTTGATAAACACTACTATCTATATAATAAGTGTATTTCTTTTTCGAAAATATACTTGCCATTTTAGCACGTTTTAAAAGCTTATTTCGGTTTTAAGAGCGAGTTCATTGGAGCTTGTGTTGTAATGTTTTATATGTACCGACTTTACTTTTGAACTTTAAACTTTGAACTTTGTTGTGTTTCGCAACAGTTCGTCAATCTTTTAAAATCGATAAACTTCAAGCGAAGTTGCGATATGCTCTATTTAGAATCGGGTGACTTCGTAACCGTGATAACCCGAATGTTTCTCAATCAAGCAACTAGGAAACTAGACGTTTCTCGGTTTATTACAGAAAGTTCAATTCTAACAGATCATTTCATCTCATCGTTTAATGTGAACTTCCCGCTCTCATACAAGTAAAAAAAAAACAGACGTCGGACACATGTACACGTGTGGTATTCAAGACGTACATTTTGATTTCGTATGACGCTAGAATGGACGGTTCTACGGCTCCGATCCGCAGCATAAGATGGTGTAGTAATAAATGGTTATGCAAATCATATTCGAATGTACAGTACTAGAATTACGAGTGCAAGAAGTTTCTAATGCTAAAAGCGACATTAAAAGAGTGTAAAGCAAATGGAATTTGGACATCAAGTGCGTGACTTTAAAAAAATTAAAATTGAAATTAAAATTCAATTTTCGACAAAGAAAGGCTGACTCTCATTTTTTTTATTATTAAAAAGTATTATGTGAATTACTACAATGGTATGCTGAAGTCGTGCATCATTTACGTTTGTACTCTTTATTTCATTTTTAATCTATGACAACTTTAAATTAAAATGTAGATTTTAATTAGCATATAATCAGTGGCATCTTTCTTGACTTTGGTTGACAGCAAAATGGTTCATTGAGTATCCACCTTATTATTGTGCTGCGTTATCTACATCTCTTTAGCTTAATTTCCTTTATATTAAGAGAATGAGATTATGAGAATAGAGCAAACTGTGAAGGCCTTCATTGACTTAGTGCTTCAGTACTTTGATTTGTTTTGACGGAGGTGGTAAAAACATTAAAAAAAATATCTAAAGTGCCGAATTCCGAAAAGGGATTATCCAAGACCAAGAGCACGCTCATGACATGTGTGTTTTCAATTTTCTTCCTTTTTTCTGAAAGAAAATCGGCAGAATTTTTACGTTATTTTTTTTTCTTCAAAATTTTAAATAAAAACTTATGAGTAGGGGGTCTGAAGGAGGGTCAGCAGGGTGACCGGAAACATTTTTTAGGCCTAAACGGATGGTCTATGTATTACTCCAGTGGTGCTAGAGATTGACTGGCAAGCAAGCTTATTTCTGACTTGGCTTGGGGTATGAAAGAACTGAATTCCAACCTCTTACATCAATTGTCTACATATATACAAAATAAAGATTCTAAAGATAAGTTAACGACCGTGTTGTGAAGTGCTGAACGTACATATACATTATGTTGGTTCTGAAACCTGATGATACTTTTGGCAGTGCATCTTGATATATTTTATACAGCTGCAAAACAAGTATACAGTTTTTGTCTTGGTCTTGGTCTAAGGCTGGTACAGCACTACATTCTATACATCAATACGCCGTACTACTATATTTTGACTTTTCTTAATTGTTTTTCACAGTTAATTCACTTCATTTTTTTTTTATAAAAACACCCCCTTTCTTACATTCATTCAGATTCCTTATCATTTGCTTACGTGTGTCTTTGATAAAGGTACTATCACCCACAGCGTACGTAATTCAGCTTCTGAATATATATTTTGATCGATCTTGAACTTTATTAGTTTAATGCTGAAGAAGGATATCGGTTATCCGATTTACTTTTGTTACTTTGTATGTATTACATATATTTTAATTACTTTGTGTTTTTGTTACATGTTTGTCTGTTTTCCATGTCTGGTCTTTGCCCTGGATTACATTCCTTTGATTACCGCTAGAATCGTGGTTCCACTGGTTATTTTTTCAAGACAAAACGTATGTATGTTCAAATTTGCTCTTTTGGCAATAACAGTCTGCGTCCATACTTGCCTCTCAACAAATTCATGAAACACCCAGTCTTAGACTTTGTGTACGAGGAGCTTAATACAGCTATAAACAGTCCTTCTTTCATTGCCTTAATTTATGCCAATATTGCAAGCTTCCACCATCATGTCTACCACATGTGAATGCAAAAGTTATATTTTGTATTACGGAAGACTTTGTTTATTTTTCTTATAACGTGGTTGAAAGCGAGGGTATCACTAGTGAGCCATCGCTTACAGATTTCTTGCTGAAATTTTACTCTGTTAGACACAAAGCTTTTTTTCAAAAGAAGATTATAAACCGAGCGGTCAAGATACCGCAAAAGACAGAACAAATGGTTGAAAAATCACCCACAACTTTTTCAACTTTTCAGACACATAGATTTGATGATACACATTTAGAAATATACATGTTAAATCAATCTCCCATGTTTTTTTTCTGTTTCATCAATTTAACTACAAAGCCGTTGCTTCTACTTATCATAGGATTGAACCAATTTGATTAAACGTATGTCTTAAAGGCTTTAAAATTAGGTTTATCCCAAAGTCATATTAGTGCATTGTAGGCTTTTATAGCTTAACAACTATTGAATCCAGTCAAAGCATGTCAATTTGGCTCTTTGTTGTCTAATTACCATCAATATGAATGAAATGATCATATAATCAGGCAACACAGCAGCCCAACCAGTAGTGTAGATATATTCTGAGTTTTATCCGATTACCTAAAGGCTGGATTCTGTCACCTCTACAGTACTAAACACAGTTACTTTATTACATGTACAATTATTTTCATACTGTTTAACAATATGTAAAAAAGAGTTCGTTGGTATATATGTACGATTTACAATATCTATACTTTATATGTTATTCAAATCTTCTTAGGTTAGTAACATGACTATTATCATGTTGTAAATAGCAAAAAACAAAAACAAAAACAAAAACAAAAACAAAAACAAAAAAAACAAAAACAAAAACCCAAAACAAAAACGAAAACAACAAAAAAACAACAACAAAAAACAACAAAAAAAAAACAACAACAACAAAAAACAAAAAAAGGACAAAGCATCAGAAAAGAGCTATTTATAGTTGCTATCTATTCATCATAAAGTAACTCAGTGCAAAGAAGACTACAATTATTGTACATTGGTGATTTAAAAAATTTCCCATGATTACAATATTTTATAATTAAAATCTGATTTCAAATACAGAAATAATACATGTACCCATAGTATTGCATATGATTTTTAGTTGATGATCTCTTTCAAGGTATTTGAATAAAACGAAATGGCACATTTTCTTCAAAAGTATCAAATACATGTAACATTACTATGCAGTGAACCAGGCATTTTTTTAGAAGTAGATATTTATTCATATGGTATATTATAAAACAAAATCTGTTATATTCATACATGCTGCATCGTATTTCCACAATTTAGTATTACATTTTCGCAGAAATAATGTTCCGTTTCTGCATAAGAACCTTTGTTTATTATTATAAGGTGTTTAACATCTACATCTTGGAATAATCCGGCAAATTAAAAAAAATCAGAACTTGACGTCACATGATGCTTATCTGGTGAAGGGTGACGCAATGGTACTAATTATAATTAACGGCCACAGGTGTAGAAAAAAAAATTAAGATAATCAAAATGTGTGCATTAGGGAGTGCTTTTGTGAAGTTACCCACCTTAAAAAAAAGTAGTAAAACAGTTTTCCGAATGGCGTACCCTTCAGCTTCAGCAACTTTTCTCCTTAACCTGTCAATCCGGTAATATTTTGTTCCCCAAGTTTCTCATAGACATATATATTTAGCGATCCTAGGGTCACTTATGATATTGACCTGCAGGGAACCAGTGAGATTACTTTTCTCCTAAGGTCAAGTAAGAAATTAATACGCATGGGATGGTTGGCGACTGTTGACGTGATCAGACAGTTCAATGAAACAAGTCGTAAAATAGTGCGAAATTGTTATATGGACTTCTAAATGAAATGGAAGATGCTAAATTTCTCTTGCATGCTGGGTTTGATACACATTGTATTTTATGATTATTTTTAATCCTTTTCATTTCAGGTTTAACTCCATTCCATTGACTATGGTCTGTGCCTAGAAACTTGATCGCGGATGCTTGTGAGTGCTACTGTAAAATATGATATCGCTTAACGAAACAAGATTGAACGTGATGCCTATGTCAATTTCATTGACAAAAATTACTCATGCGTCGAATCCCAAAAGGGATTAGGCTGTGGACTAAGTCTATTACATGTTTAGCCTTTGGATATTTGGTTTTCATTGTATCTTTATGACTTATTTATTTCAAAAATATCAGATGAAAATAAAAATCCCTACCTACCGACCCTACACAATTTTAGAATGGTGCTCGGAAACATAACTTTATTTTTTTTCGGCCTAGGAAATTTCTCATCAATTGACTGATATGCACCAATAAGTTGACCTACCTACTTGTCTTACATGCACTGGAAGTGTAGATTTTATCCTAAAAAGTATTTTGCTGGGTAAAGATTCAGCAAATGCTGCTGTAGGCTATATAACGCTGTATATTGTGTGCATATCACAAATTGAATAACTAGGTCACGTATCGACATTAAATCACGTTATAATGCATGAATTTTGATTATTTTAATGAATGAGCGTGGTCACATGACAAATAATTTCCCCGAACACAATGACTCACATTCACGGGTTTGACTATGCCCGGGGACTGTGTGAACGATTTTGATGTTTTACACCGTCCGTGAGAGACCCCAAACGATAGCGAAGGACGTTAAGAAACACCTTGAGCAGTCCGTCATGTATTACATATATATATGAGTTCAAACCGGGTCTAGCACGAAAACGAAAATTAAACCAAGTATAGGAACAGTCAGCTGATTGTCAGCGTCAATCATATCGTGCAAATGATTGGCTAACACTGTGTTACGAAAGATTTTTGGTGATTTTAGTGGGTTATATCCACAAAGACAGTCGAATTACCTCCTTGAAGCAACGATGTTCTAGCTTTATAATGCACGGAATGAAGGGTGTAACGGATATACGGAAAGTGCTATCATTTTCAACTTCATAGTTATAGTGTTATTTAATAACTAAGAAAAGGAAGCTGCCCACGATGTGTCGTGATGTTTTATTGCATTCAAGCAGTTAATCTATCTAACTAAATAGCTTGTAAATAAAGCATATTGATTGACTTTCTTAATAAACGGATTGTAAGAATCCTGAAGCTGTTTTGTTATAAAGAAACTATATCGGAATGACTTATTATGTAACATATCGTACTTTAGATGGTATTCCTAAGTTAACAGTTAAATTAAGACGTATTTGTCAATGATAATGAGAGTTGAGTGAATTTAAAGTGAATAAACGACAAAATATAATTTTTAGCTCTACTGCTAATTGTTCCTCAGGACGAGCAGTGTATCAGGACACAGTATGAACAAAATCCTGTCATATATGTAAAACTTGGGATATCATATTACTGTATGTCATGTCTTCCAGGCTTACTCACCCAGTGGTGCTGAGAGTTTCTTGAATTTAAAATGAAATGAAACGCCAAGATATAAATTTCTGTCAATTAAAGTACATTTGTGATTTTATTTTACTTTAAAACATATAGAAATTGACGACGCTTACCGCCATTAAACGATAACAGAAGTATATTTTTATATTTCTAATTTTTGTTGTTTCTGTTAGTTGAGTACATTTTAACAATTAGAAGAAGTGAACTATTTTATCATTAAAAAAGTATAAGAATGAATATCGTTGAAAGAAAAATCGATCTACATCATCTGACACGATCTACAACAAGATAAAGCCTAAAGTCATCGAATAGAAAAAGATGAGCTACACAGAAGTCAAAACCTGGCCAGGGAAGCAAATAGCAGACAAATTCCAAGTACGAAAAGATACGTGGTGATTCGGCAGTAGATAATGACATCCACCAGTTTGCAGGGAATACTCGGAGACAGAGACATTCTTCAGTAGGTACCAGACAACAGGAACATATGGTCCAAGCCGATGCATTTCCAGCTGCCGCATCAGGTCAACAATGTTACTACGTCGGACAAACTGCCTCAGCATAGGATGCAACAGATGCATCTGGTATTACCTGGCTGGTTTAATAGTTTCGAAAATAGTGCAATTCAATCGGTGGAGGGGGCGTTGTTTAAATCAACAGAAATCTGTTCCACGATTTTCAGCTAGATGGTCATTTTGTTTTAAAAGAGGGATCCTGTAATTAATCAGAAGCCTCGTGATCAATCTGTAAATGACTTTACCAACCCTCAATTATGCTCAGTTAAATATTCGAGGTTTGACGATGCAGTTTGGAAAGAAGCATCATTGGCCCAAGCGGACATTAAATCGGCTTTCCGGCTATTAAGGATTCGGCCAGGTGGTTTTGATCTGTTTCGATTTTCGTTTGAGAACTCGTTTTATTTTGACCATTGCTTACCCATGCGTACATCGAGAAGCTGTTCTTTGTTAGAAAATTTATTCGCTTGTTCGTTTCTGAGTTCAGCAGCAGTTCTAATTTGATTCATTTCTTGGGTGATTTCCACCAGGAAGGGAACGTCGGAATGTATGGAATATTAAAATGCCTTGAAAATATAGGTATACCTTAAGCTCAAGAAAAAAAAAAGCAACAGATTAACCTACTGAAAACATCACGTTTTTTGGGTATAGAAATCGACACTATCAAGATGGAACTACGGCTACTCGAGTCAAAATGATCAAAAATTAAGACTCGGATTTTGGAAATTTTAAATTGAAAAAGTGTCTTTCAAAAATCTCTAATTTTTAATTAGATTACTGAATTTTGCGTGATGCGTGATAAGTTTGTCATTTCCGGCAGGGTCTTTTGTCGTAGGTTAGTCGATGTTACTTGTCATATCAAACAACCACAGCATAAAATTCGAATTACTAGCGGCATAAAAACCGATATAGAGGTTTATTTGAAATTTCTAGAGGACTTCAATGGTGTATCTGTTATGTTGGATCAATACTGGTTGTAAAATGAGGCTGCAGAGTTGCATTCCGACAGTACCGGGGTGTCCGGAAAGGATTTTGTATTTATTTTGGTAGTCAAAGAATGGGTTTACAGTACTGCCGTCATAATGGCAAATCAAGTATTATCTAAAAGATAATATATTTCTGGAGTTATTTTCCGTGGAGATAGCTAATAGTTTATGTTCTCCATGAATAATTTGGCCTTTGTAGCATCTCGCATAAAAGTCTAACCGATCCCCCCTCCCCCCGTGTTGTGACATAGTGAGAATTTAAACCTCAAATGCTTATCAAACTGGAAGATAACCGGGAATGTCTTTATTCATTTGTCTGGTTTACTCATGAAAAAATGTCTTGGTATTAGACACTCCTATCATAATTCACCTCTGTTTTGACGTTGCGTACGTTGTTGGTGTCACATTCGATTGAACCGAAATATTACTATTATAATGTAGAATTATCAAAGGCAATTTAGATATTAAAATGTTCGAAAATGGTTGTTGTTTTAGGATAACAATCATAAATCTTTGAAAGATGCCGTTAATTGAGGAGGGAAAGCATTATTCGATCACAAGAACGTCCATTTTCATATGAGGACGGGTAACATTAAGAAATCCTTGCTTCCCATTTCACCAATATATCAAAGTTGTTTCTTGGCGTATTTTGATTAAACAAACTTTTTTTGGTAAGATCACTTTGTGCTGCAGACGATGTCATATTTTTCATGACGTAATCAAAGCGTATCAAAAATGTCTCCCCTGTGATGTGGACATTGTAAAAATGGAAAGAAAATGTTATGCTGTTCATCGGGACTTTTATTGACTATATTGACAATTTATTACATAACCTCAATGAAAATATATATAAAATGTTCAATCGGTCTTTTTTGTTAAAAGCTTTTTTGTCCGTATTTAAATTATGTCACAAATCTTAATTTTTTAATTGGCTACTTTCTTGCTTACGGTTGTAAAATAATACACGTATGTTGTGATGTCACGTTGTCTTTTTCCCGACGTTTGCTACCCAGTCTTTATCAAAAGCTTTTTTCGTTAGCTTTGAGTGAACTAATAACTATGAAATTTTGAATTTTACATGTATATGTCCTGCAGATAGTACACTTTAAAAATAATGGTACTTGGTAGAACATGTATCTCAGCGCAGCATTTTGTCTGTGTCTAGCCAAAATGTCACAACATCTAAAATTTATATTTTTTATTTATTCACGCGTACACCATGCGAAATTCGAACGAATTGTTCAAAAAGGCAAATGGTGTTGAGTCGATTTCTTCGTATACTTAAAAATGTATTCATCCTCCTATATGGTTTTATTATTTCATTTTTCTTTGGCTTAACAAATGGGTTACATATAAATATGTAAAACCGTGTCTAACAAACATGTCACAAAGCGCATTTTTGACGTCTCCAAAGTAACGTTATGTTTTGCGACGTAAAACTCTTTTAACGTCAATTTTAAAAAACAATAAAAAGTTTTGAAAAGTTACGATACTAGATTAAATTATTACGACTGTGGACGAAATGAATAAAAAAATACGATTTTAGCGAATCGGATAAAATAATAAAAGAAATGTTGAAAAGAAAACAGGAAAAAGAAAGCCCACCCCCGTTGCGCGCACTCCTGTCTGTTCATATGCAAAGATGTCCTGGTGAAATCGGGATCAGCGTGCCTGCATCAAAGTATTTTGAAATGTGTAGACACGCGCTTGCACATTCGCTAGTGAAATATTGTAAAATAAACGTATTTCATGATCGTCTAATTACCTCTTGACAATTATTTAGCTGTAAGATATAATAAGCTGTACAAATTTTGCAAACATATTTTTTTTAATTTTTTTTCAAATCGGACCAAAAACAAAAAAAAAAAAGATTTATTCTGGTATGGCCTTTTTGACCCCTTATAACTCAAAAACCGTAAGAGATATCTGAAATCTGATTAAAAAACGCAGGCAGGATTATTCATGAGAAATCCAATGAAATAAAAAAAAATCGAAAACGGACCAAAAAAAAATATAAATAAATAAAACAAAAAGTTATGAAAATGTTTTTAAGCGTTGCCCAACTTTGACCCCCTATAACCTGAAAACGGTCCAAAACACATAAAATCTGCTGTACATTTGTTTAGCCGAATTAAGAATACATTAAAAATAGAATATTTAAAATGGAAAAAAAGGGAAAACAATCTACATAGGTTTTAATAAAATACGTATTCTAACCCTTTTTTGCCCCTTTTTCTAAAGCGACAGTGGCAACAAAGTCCAAATTAAATAGGAATCTTCTTAGTTGTTGGTAAAATCATATCAACATTTCAGAACAATTCGTCAACCACAAATAAAGTTATCGCACGGAAACGAAGTGTCCCCAGACCGCGACGATGACGACGCGGACGACGACTGTGGCATAACATTGTACAACCGCAAGTTTTTTTCGTCGAATAATAAAAACGTAAAAACGGGAGATTTTGCTCTCAAATTTCCTCTTAGAGGGCAATTTGCCAAAAGTTGTTTTCTCGAAATGTTTAACAATGTTTTATGTTTAGCAACAGACCTTAGAATTCCTAAACGAGTACATGTATTCGGAAATACATGTATCAACATATATTTACAATTATAGAGATATTAAACCAAATAGGAAAGATTCACTTCATACACTTTCACAATATGATTTCCGGGGGTGGGGTGGGGTGCTACTGACTTTTTTGCTTGTAGGTTTGTTGGCTTACTGTTTTAGTGAGGGGTTTTACTTTTTTTCAGCGCATCAGAAATTTGTTTTCATAATTCCTGACATTTTTCTCAAATAGGACAAAATTTCCTTCAAATCATTTTTAAATGCTTGATGCCAAACTATTTACCATATCAGGATGTAATCTGATCATTTCAATTGACCAAAACGTATGAAAAATTAATATCGAATCGGATAATTAAATAATAAACATGTCGTGTGTTTTATTTATATATATATATATGCAACGGGGTAATCCCAATAGGTGGAGTAATTATCGGCCGTCCTAGTACATGTGAAGATATACTGATATAATGTAAAATTACTATTGATGAGTATTTTATGTCAACTGTTTAAACATTAAAATAATACATTGTTATACTTATTGCATGAGGCATATGCGAAGGCAAACTTAAATGCAAACATTTCTATTATGAATACATATATAAAGAATTTCCACCATAGAAATAATTCACTTGCATTTCGCTATCGGTTTCTCTACCTAAAAAGTAGAACTAGAAAGTAAAACAGTATATTAAGATTGAAACACTTTCTATACATACATTATTACCACACATATTATATTTGATTTATCTGGTTAAACACTATTATATCGTCAGTGACATTATACCTTTGTAACGTGCACCCGAATGGGGCGTACACACATTGATTTCCGGTATAAAATAAACCTGGATTCGTACCAGTTTTCTGGATTCGTCAATCTAAAGAAGCAGTACATATGGAATCAAATTTAAATGTACAGATTGATTACATTTTTTGGGGTAAACATACACGTTTCTATTATTTCAACATCATGAAAAAAAAACGGAAACCAAACTGTTAATAAAAATAAACGTACAAACTAAATGTCTGTGACAAGGTTTTTTTTAACGTCCTTAACTACCCTGTCGGGTCTCGCACGGACGTTTTTGTGATGTGATTGGGTTTTTTTTACGGTCTTGACTATCCTTACGGATCTCGCACGACCGCCCCTTACGGGGATTCTGTTAGTAAATGTCTGTTAGTAGTTGGAGGTAGCGGAGCTCAGCCTTCGGGATACCCGACCGAAGAACTCAGTCAGAGTATGTCCTACTAGCGGATAAACTGCTCTGTGGACGCTCTGGCCTACTCCCAGACCCCACGTGGGTCCGAGAGTGTTTCCTCACTCTAACTGTTTGGGAGTACGTCAACGTGAAGAGTGTTGGACGTTTTTAGGATGTTGATGTTTAATATAGGTTACAGACCACCAATTCAACCAATGAGCATTCGGAACGTACGCAAAAATAGTCCTACGCAGAAATTACCCCTGTTCCTCATAGTGCTGTGAAAAAAGTTCTCATCTTATTTAAAAAATTTAAACAGTTTCTGAAAGGAAAAACATTTCTGTACATTTTATAGGTGCATTTTGCTTCTTGTGATGTGAAGCCTAATCTCCATAATGATTTTTAAATATACCCCTATCTTGTGAAAACACTGGGATTTCCCATGCTATTTATAGACCCTTCACTTCCGGTGACCAGTACTGCACTGCAAGTCTGCTAACCCCACATGCCATTCTGAGGATTGTGAGCTGACATATGTAGAATCATGCTGATATATAGTCATCTGCAGGTTAAAGTTAAGGTAAAGTCCAGAGAAGCCATTGAATATTGTGAAATTAGCATAGAAGCCTATGGGAAGTGGAATTAGTGGTTTTTAGCCTATATTACAAGCGCGGACTTCGCAGAAGACACCCTATTGATGTAATCGGAATTGTCCTCTTTGTAAGTTATTATTGCTTCCGAATGATAACTGACATATTCAACTGTCGCTGGATAGAAACCTGTTAAAGACACTATCCATTACAATCACCCACTTCTAGTTGGTAAAAACCGGAACACTTCAGTGTAGCTTTAAGTATCCATGATAAACATTTTCTTGGTTACCGTCAATAAAAGGTTGATTTCTGTTTAGGGTGAAAGACATAGATCGGGATATTTAAAAAAATTATAAACCCTATTTTTTGCAGTTGTTATGACCCATTTTCGTAACACTTTGCACAACTTTACTATCAGCCTACGCGAATCAACATGTTTCCCAACGACCTCCCTCTGTCTAAGATGTTCTACCTCTTTCACTTCACTTGACCTTAATATGATGCCTTGTGAAGAGCCGAATTTTGGTACTAAAACATTCATCCTTAATGTTCCTTAATATTCTTCAAAATTAATTTTTACTGTAAAAATGAAATTAGTAACAAAGAAGTCACCGAAAATAATAACTTAAATAACTCTTTATTCTCTTTTTTTATCGAGTTGATTTGTTATTGACCTTTGAAAGAGAAATAATGAGAACCAGGTTTCCAGCAGAAACCAAAAGAATTAATTCAAGGACAAAGACCAGACAGAAAAAATACACACATAACAAAAAAAACATGAAATCATCAAAACAGCACGTAGAAAGAAACAAAAGCAACTGAGCAATTTGGACTCCATCAAAAACGAAGAGCATGGACCAGGTGCACCGGTAGGGTAAGAGTTCTCTAAGAATATCCGCCGAGTTGCTCATTAAATATCAAGTCCGAGGTGGACGAAAGAAGGAAGAAAAACTATAACACAGTGAACATATCTGTTCTCATTGTGCAGATGGATACACCGTAACAATCTACGAGTTCATGATGACGACCATAGAACTATAATAATGGCGTCAAACTTTTAAAATATAACCCTGTTCCAGAAGCCTAATTGTGATATGAAAATTTAATACGAAGATGCTGAAGGGATGTTGCCACAGATGAAAGGTAAGTTGACAATACGGAATGAAAAGTAATTGCGTTTGTGGTATAGTTTGGTCAGTAGTTTTCCTTTACGATGTAGGTTAAGATATGAGACTGACTTCACAGTGTCTGTAGTATCCTTTATCTCAAATTCTTTGAGGGCAGATGCAATGTATAAAATTCCCGAAACATGGACTATAAGACATCTTTACAGCTTGGAATAGCTTATAGGATGACGCAAATCTACATAATAAATAAGTTAATAAAGTTATTTACATACAGCCCTGGTGGTATTACTGCAACACTTCCGTCGTCCTCAGCCGAAGCCATCCTTCATCGTGTGTTTGACCTCTTGTAAGTTACATTCTCAGGACCACAGTGGTGGTGATCAATCACTGTGCGTCGTTTATGGGTTGTCTCTCTTCAACCAAAATCCAGCAAAATGACTTTTCTCCTACATCGCCAATTTAGTCTTAGGTAGAAAATAGTCGCCGCAATGACTGTGTGGAAAGATTCTGCTTCAATCTCCACTGGGAAGTTCCGTATTTGCCATCCCTAGTCTCTATATCTCTATACTGATTACTCTGCCAGAAAGTCATCATAATTTGACCTCTTTCTTTTACTCGCCTCACTACATTTTTCGCCATGAAACCGTCAACTCAATTACTATGATCTTCTTAGTCTGCGTCGACCAGAGAACAACGCCTGGCGTAAGATTGGTTGGTACTATTTCAGGGAAATTCACTTTCTTGTACTACTATCTGCCAGTCTTTATCCTGATCTAAAATTCTCTAGGTTTTAGGTCTTGTTTTCCCTATGTCTTTTCACCTTCACTCACAGTCTATGTACTGACTGCTGTTTTTTTGGTGTTTTACATCCTTCATCTATTTTTCAAACACGTCTGTCAACTTCCGAAGTATCTGGTTGTGTCCTGAAGTGTACCTTCATTGTGATAAAGCAGTGGTGCATGGTGTGAGGATGTGCTGTAAAGTTTCCACAGGGTGAAATCTGGTGTATATGTCAGGTTCAATCTATTTAGATTTGCTGATGTTAGTAGCACGTCATAGACTGCTCTATAAAAGAAATAAAAGTTGAAATTGTGGATGTATGACAAAGTGAGTGAACGTTGTTCTGTTTCCCATTTTAACTAAGCTCCTTTACTGCCTAACTCAGCTGTTCTAGCCTGTCTGTTTGCCTCTTCTCCAAACTTAATTTCTTCTTAGACCATGTTTCATCCCTCATGGGTGTTTGCATTCTTCTACTGTCAGCATTTTGATGTGCCTTAGCCTGTCCTTCCTACTGCTAGAGACCCTACGAAGTTTTGTGTCTTAATCTGCTCTCAGCCTGTGTAACTGATTTAAAGCTGACCACTTTCGTTCTGTCTTTACTTCCACTCCTGCTGCTCTAACTTTTCATCTTTCAAGCCTTTAAAGGTCATTGCAAGTCTTGCTTTTCTAACATTAAGTTCTTCAACTAAAGATGTAAATGGGAGTTGTAACTTGGCCATTCTGCTGTACAGACCAATTGATGTCTTGGGTGTAAATAACATTCGTGCTCGTGTTACTGTTTCTTCTAATGCTTTTAGTATCCATCTGGCTTGAACAGTCTAATAAAAGATAGACCGTGCGTAAGCATTTACGTTCATGTTTTGTTTTCAAATTAAAAAAAAAAAATTCAAACAAAAAACAAAATCGACCGAAAAGTCAAAATGAATATAAACCAAATTTGAAAAAGGCTAATAAGCTATGGGAAACCGTACTGAACATTTCGGTGTACAAACACATGTATACCTATAATGATATGTCAATGACCAATGAAGTACGAAGTACTGTTGGGAAAGCTAGATGACACTATTGAAGGTTACATGAAGATGGAAAAGCTTTTGAGGTTGACTTTAATTAACATTGTCGCACAGTTCTTGTGGAAATGAGCCTCCACTGAACAGCAGAATTGTTGGTTGTTACAAACTGAGACTGCAACAACAAACATGTAAGTTAATACTTTACTATAATATATACATATCTTATATAATATTGATTTTTTTCAATTTAAACCATTTTTCTGAATGTAAAATATATTGTGTGTACAAATATATCTCTGTATGGAGAAATTAAATAATATAAATAATGCACTGAAATGAAATATGCTTAACCAATTTAAGTGAAAACCAAGAAATTAAAATAATTTCATTTTACGCTTTTCAGTTTTAGCGCGTCTGTTACATAATTTGCACAGATTCCGGAAATTCAACAGTTCTTCAGGGACAGCGGGAACATTTTAAGATGCACTCAGGCGCGGATCCAAGTAGTGGCGTACCGGGCGTATGCCCCCCCTCTAAATCGGTAAGAAAAATGTTTTTTTCACCACAATTTTCACACCATAATACTTTTTGCCTTGCTTTGCATGGCATTTAATTCAATTAACGCTCCCCTAAACTCAAATCCTGGATCCGCCCCTGGCACTATACAGTCACATTTAGACCCACTGTATCGCACACCAAGTTAACCTGGTCAAATTTTGTAAAACTTAAAATTAAAAGTTGAAATTTTTTGGATATATTGTTTAAATGTAGGTTAGCATTTGTACAGATGTAATACATGTTATGGTGAACAGGTGTAATTCAAATAATGAATGATATCCGGAATGTTTCAGTCCCCTGCTGTATTAGGTTTTCTCTCAAGCACGAACTTTAGGAACTAAAATTGCGAGAAAATGAATCAAAAAGGGTGTTACTATTTTTAGCCTTTCTCGAGCTCCTCTATTTTATAGTACAATACTACCTTACGCATATCAACTGACACTAAAAATGTTGACGTAACTAACTGAATAAATTAAGAAAAAGATATTGATTGCCTTTGCCTTTTTGAATAATTTTCTTTTCATACAATCGGAGCTATACTTCCTCCGAGGCGGGTAAGATTCCTTAACAACCAGTTGAACAGCACAGAAAGATCTATGCATTTTCCCAACTTTTCAAGAATTTTATTAAATTCTTTTAATCAGAAAAGACTCAAGGCTATCAGAAAAGACTCAAGGCAATCAGAAAAGACTCAAGGCTATCAGAAAAGACTCAAGGCTATCAGAAAAGAGGAATTATTTTTACTGAAACATTATCTTTATCTATACATTTTTTTCTTTGGTCAAATTAAATGTTTTTTTTCCTAAAAGAGTCACTTTATGTTACTTGCGATACGTGACTTATTATTTTCTGGCAAATGAAGAATCGTATAATTAAAAGGATGATAACGATAGCCGTATTGCTAACACCGCTTCCAAGTGCTCGTTTTAAAATCATGACTAAATATGATTGTAAAGAGTAATCGAAGCAACCAAGATTCCAGCGGAATTCAAAAGAATGTTATTCAGGGACAAAGACCAGACATGGGAAAGATTCAAAGATGACAACCATAATTTACCGTACTTGATTTGAATCTTTGTTATTTAATGAGTTGGAATTATTCATTATTTTTTTCAAGCATAAAATACATGATATTTTTGCTAGCTATTTTATTTGTTTAAACAAGGTATATTTTTCAAAGGTGTAGAAGTCGCATACTGACAATTGTATCTATTATAAGTTGAACAGAAAATAAACACAACGCTACAAGAGAATATAGAAAATGTCCAGTCTGATATCACGAAAAATTTATTGACTTTTAGTCGTTATTTTTTCACTCGCAAGTATGAATTCCAAGTTTACTAAGAAGAAATCGTTACATTTGGTTTCACAAGATTATAGTAAAATGAAATAACAGAAATCGTCATATGAACATTCCACGTCTTGTCCAATAGTTTCATTATATTGGTACAGCTGGCAACTTCTATTTGGTTTCCGGTAGGCATAAAATTCACAATCATGATATCCAATACAGTAGCGAGCACACTCTAAAACATGCATTGTTGTCATTTGGTTGATTTCTGTGAGATTCGAAAAAGTTTCTCCAACATGCCCCTCGTGTATAGAGAATGTATGTTCTGAAACAATATTTAAAAAAAAAAAACAATATCATGTAGAATTTTGCGTTTTGAGTATTTTGATTTATAAAGATACACATATATACTAGTATCTGTGGAGGTAAATGCTTTTACAATTTACAATAATTAGTTATCTTATTTGTTTATGAAACACGTGTCAGCAAATATAACTTGTTTTATCATATAGTATATTATTTTTATGTATGCCTTAATCTTTGGAATATATTCTTTTTATTTCCGTTCGAATCTTGATTCCTTTCATTATTCTTTCATCATGCAACTGAGTCGCAAATAAAGGACTTAGAACAGAGAACCCTGAATAAACGAGGGCTCCTTAGTTACTCTGTCATTTTTTTACCCACCAAGATTACTGAGATATTGCAATGTCCTATCTTTTGATCTTTCCCCTTTATAAACGTAATTTCAAAATGATCCACTTTTTCTTTAAATTTTTGAAGGCGTAGGAAAAACTTCAGATGGTACTGCATATGTTGAAGTTTCATAAGACTCAGCTTTACGGTATCTAATCTCGGTCGCACAAAATTTCGAAGCGGAAAGTGGAATAATAATAATAATAATAATAATAATAATAAGATGATGATGAAGAAGAAGAAACAGAACATCAACAATAGGGATCCCAAACTTAGATTTACGAGCCCTGTTAACTAACAGTAAAAACAATATGTTTCCGCCAGTTCAGGGTCGGTGATTTTAATATTATTATTACTCTAATTCTCCTGTCATAAAAAAATATTGAAGTGTCCGCATGTTTTCCCCGGAAATGGCTCCACTGATTGAGATGAAACTTCACAGGAAGTTAGAGCTACTCTTCGAAGAATGCAGAACTCAAAAATAAATTTTTAGTTGCCGGTACTGAAGGTACACCGGAATTTTGAACTCGCATATCTCGAAAACTGCTGATCAGAATTTGACGAAATTTGGTACAGTTAATAAACTTAGTAGTGAAAAGAAAATTAAAACCAAACCTCGTGCCACCGTGGTAAAAAATTCAAAACTGTCCGATTTCGATAAAATTTATATTTAAGTTTTAGAAGACATCCCGATTAATAATCTACGACTTAAGTGACAATATGAGCTACGTATCAGCCGTAATTTTCAAAATAGCTGCCATCGCAGTAAAAAAAATCAAAGTTGTCCAATTTTGATGAAAATTAATATCTAGGTTTTTTTAACAGTCCTTATTAATAAGCTGCGGCTAAATTGGCAATTTGAGTCAAATATCGACCGCCATTTTCAAAATGGCTGCCACCGCGCATTTCATAATCTGTGGTTCAATATGTGTCTATAAAGTTTAATTCTTATTATTTTTCTGCTTTCTGCTCCAAATTTTTGTCAGCCATATTTCTTCCAAACAATATAGGGTACTCGTAAGAAAGTTTGCACAGTTGTGCGATTCCATGTGCACTTGTGCTTTTCGGTTTTAAAATTTCAAAAAATAGGATCTTTTTTTGAATGGCCGCTGATAAAGGGGGAATGTTAAAATATAGGACATTGTGATGTATTGGAACCAAGATGAACTTGAAATTTGGTACAGCGGTAGAGCTGAAGATGCTTAACAAAATTCAGCAAAAAAAAAGGGAAAACGATGTGTTGCCCGTTGCAATGGCAACCGGTTTTCTCGCCAAAGTTTCAAAATAATCCAATTTGGACGAAATTTAGTTTATAGAATAAAAAGAAAATGCCAAATCCTATCTTTTAGGTTTTGAGATTGTTCAAAATTCGGTGTTGGAAGGGCGAAAGATTTTTCGCCAAAATTTCAAATGCTCCGATTTGTACTAAATCTGGTTTAAAGGGTAAAACTGACATACAGAATCTATTTATTTATGTTTGGAGATGGTTCAAAAGTCGCTGTTGCCATGGTGATCGATTTCCCCACCAAATTTTCAAAATGCTCAAAGTGGTAGGAAACTTGGTTTTAAGATGAAAATGACATGCTGAATCCAAATTTTGAGTTTTCAAGTCTGTTTTGGGACCAGTGATGTGGCCGGTTTTGGGAGCCATTCAAGAGCCTTGAGATCATAATCATCTCTTATTACATTTGACGTCACTGAAGATTAGGATCCTCGACAAAAAAAAATTCGTGCACGGAAAAAGTTTTGCAAACTCGTTAAAACTTGGCGTTGTTCGGTACTCGTATTTATATTTTGTTTATTTACTTACTCCCATTTTTCCGACGCAGTCGATATAGTTTCGCTTTTTACCCTTTGAGGACGCTCTTCTATTGAAACGCAAGTCACCTGATCGTAATTCTGTTTTCCTATTGCCCAAATACTGATAAATTAGTGGCGTTCGAAAAACGATAAAGAAAATTTGAAATTACGTGTCATGTATTATTTTCTTGAAAGAAAAGTAGGAACAAAATTTTACTGCGTCGGCAATCTTTTTTTAAAGATAGTACTTGATTATCCGATTGCTACTCTGTATAAATGAACTCCAAATATAAATGACAGCCTCCTATGATTACACAAGTCCTGAAAGGTTTAATGTACTTACCATCATGCTCGTCTAGATGATCTTGTGTAGAATTGATATGGAACTCATCACTGTGTGACTCTGCGTCATGACTGTAATAGTTGTATGTGTGTGAGTAACTTCTGTACCAACTGTATGACCAACTACCTCCTGGACAAAGTTATGAAAGTATTGTTACGTGATTTCAAACACTGGCTATATTTAAAGATAGTCAAAAGCAATTGATTAACAATATTATTTTTTTTTCAAGTGTCTGGTCAAAGTTTGATTGATATTTAAAAAAATGATGACCATTTTTTTCATCTACCTGATCTTTTTTTTAAATTGCTGTAATTAAGTTCACATAAATATGGAGATTTAATTTTGAATACACGAGTGTTTTTAATCAGTTTGTTTGAGTAGAAGTTGATTACCTTCTTCATTATTATTTTTACAAGAATGGGCTCTTATAATACTGAATCACTGAAAAGCGATCCATGCTCTATCACCAGATTATGAAAAAGTATGTTGCATTTTAAAAAGAAAGCATGGCGTTTAGAAACACTTCTTCTAATATTTACTTTGGTTATTACAGATACCTACCAAAAATGTGATTAACTGGTAAGGAGTTAAATGTGGAATGTTCTTTCTTTTATTGATTTTTTTAAAAATTTTAGATATTTATGAAAAGTTTCAAACGGCTAACATCAGTAAAATAATATTTTCCTATTTCAATGTACATGACATTTCACGAATGATAAAATGATGGTTGTTGTCTAGATTGTTTAGACCTCCAGGTCACCAAAACTCAAACCAGCTTAGTGGTTTTAATCTTACAGAGTACAAATTTATGTACATGTATGTATTTATATATATAATTTATGTACACAAAATATTGTGGAACGTTATTAGAATGGGTCAAGTTTAAATCATTATCATTATTCTAAAAGCACACTTGAATTCAAAACATGTTTCGCCAAGAGCAGATAAAAACATGCTTTTTATGATGAAATTCTACATTTATGCTGTTGAAATAAATATTACGACTGTATCTGTACCGGCTCCATGGGGATGCAATCGCAACGAGAACAACCTACAAAAGACTAACATGGCTTAAAGTACGTTTTCTTTAGTGTTGTAGTACATAATGGTTAAATAATACACCAACTAATCAAATTTTATACACACGAGTTTGCAGTGATTAATATGAATTTCATATACATGTGTGGATGCATTACAATGGTGAATAATGATATTTGTTTTTATAAATAAGGTAGAACCATTAATTTGCACCACAGAGATCCGTTTAATTTGTATATATACAATTAATGGTAGTGTGAAATTAAAGCGTAAAAACAAACGAAGAAAACATTTTAACAGCAATTTTGATATTATATTAAATACAAATCTCCATTAAAGAAGCAGAATCGTACTCAGCTTCGGCCAGATTTGTGTCTCATCATTCGACCGTTTAATGAGCTCACTTTATGCAAATATGAGATAAGCAAAAAAAACCAGGAGAAAAAAAACTTATATATTTTTATTGCAAACGTTGAAATTATATTGTATCCGACAAATATATTGCTTAAGAGTAATTAAGGAAACCAAGATTTTAGCGGATACAAAAAGAATGTAATCCAGGGGCAAAGATGGAAAACAGACGCACACAACAAAGAACATAAAATAACAAAAATAATTCGTTCAAAGCGACAAAAGTAAATGAGCATCTCGGACTCCACTAAAAACTGGAAGCATGGACCAGGTGCACCGGGTAAGCGTCCTCTGCTTTTCTAGAAACATCCGCCGAGCCGCTCATAAAATGTCAAGTCTGGGATAGATATAAATAACGGATAAAATGTGAAACTTTTCACAAATGAAAAAAAAGCTCTTTCATATTTTATTGTACACAAAGTATGATTGATTACTTATTTTTTTTATTTGAAATAAATAATAATGATGAAAATTATAATTTATTACAGACAAAACTGATAAATGTGTGAATGACGATATTCTTAAGGAACTAAGAGATGTTAACCAAAACTTCAGACCAATCATCCACAAAATCGACAAATTACATATATGTCCTAGAATCAGTCGAATAATCAGTAAAATAGGACCAAGTTAGGTCGGTAATTCTTTAACGAAAATATGTGACGACTATTAAAAAACCAATAAATTCAAAATGTGTTGAGGAACAAAATCTTAAAGAAAACTCCCAAAAATATGGAAGTTATATCCCATGAAGCATTACTAATAAAAACCAAAAATGGTACATTTGTCGAATAAAAAACAAACAGCGAGGAAATTCGCATTCTGGAATATGATTAAAAACCATAACTAGGCAGAAATATATGAGATACGGTTGTATTCAACCATAGTTATTCTTCCAAGAAAATTCCAACTGTAAGAAATAAGCAATATACCTGAACAACAGAGAAGACTAAGAGAAAGAATGACCATCAATAAATTAAACATGGGAATAGAACTTCTTAAAATGAAATTTGAAAGCAATGAAGAAAAATTCAATACAATCGATTAAGAAATGCTCTCAGAAATATCAAAGAACACAGATGGTCCTACACGAGAGAATGTTCATAAACTGTGAACTGAAAAAAAGCCAAAATGAAGAAATGAACTCATTCCAAAGATGGGAGGAGAGTGACATTTTGTTCAACAATCATGGAGTTGAATTAAAAACAGAATATAATTCACAAAAGCCATTTCTAAAGCAAGCCACAGAGAGAACATATGCACAGGTACTAAAAGAACGCTCAAGAATAGTAAGTACTACATGTATTCCCAGAGGGAAAACTCAAATACCAGAAAATATTACAAAAGCACCAACAATTAAACATTAACGGAAATAGAAGTAATCAAAGAAACATCGAGAGTCCAAGCAACGAAAACAACATATATACGGAGAAAGACAAACATATAATTAATAGTTTACTAACAGTTGTTGTAATCAAGGCTTCGACTAACCATTCAGATTTTCTCAACCTCAAGACAGACTCCTAAATCAATCATATATTAGATCACTCGCCGGCCGCGAAGAGAATTAAATCAACCAAACAGAAATGGGAAACAGCCTTTTTAGAAGTAAGCCACAGAAACAGGGACTCGAGATGGAACCATTCTACAGGGTCTCGAGATGGAACCAAAGAGGTTGAAAAACCGAAAGTAAATAATTTCTCAGGAAAATCTTTGACAGAGGAACAAATACAATTTATATCTAAAGGTTTAAAATTTACTCCGACCCCTAAAAATCCAACTATCAAGAAATATAAAAGATGATGTATCATAATTTGTAAGGAGGTTAAGGTTAACGGTTTGATAAAAATATAATTCATACTAGAAAATAATTTCTTCATATTCAACTCCACATGTTTTAGGAAAAAAACAGAGACAGTTATTTCAACTAAATTTGCCCCAATGTACGCTGACCTAGTAATGGACTATCTAGAAATCAAAATGTATGAACAATCTCAAGTTACATTTGGGGACCTATTTAGTAACTTCCTGCAACACAATTGGAAAAGACTTTTAGATGATTGTTTCATACATTGGAAATATACGATTGAAAAACTAATAAAATTTAAAGTCTCGTTGAATGGATTAAATAGCAACTTACAATTTACTATAGAATACAGCTTCGACAAGCTTCCATTTTATGGCATCCTTATTTTAAAGGACAAAAATATAATTAAAACCGACGTCTATTTTAATCCTTCAGATTCGAAACACTATTTGATGTTCCAGTCATGCCATCCAAACATACCAAATTGAGCATTCCTTATAATTTAGCAAGACGATTGTGGACAATAATATCCGATAAAAATAACAAAAGACAGGCGTCTATTGGAAGTAAAAGAAAAAATAATTAAAAGGAAATATCCAGAGTCTATAATTGATTAAATAACGCTATAACAATAAAGTTGAAAACGATTGCACTTTCCGTATATCCGTTAACCCCTTCATTTCGTACATTATAAAGTTAGGACATCGTTGCTTTGAGCTGTTAATTCGACTGTCTTTGTGGAAATAAACCACTAAAATCCCCAAAAATCTTTTGTAACAGTGTTAGCCAATCATTTGCACGATATGAGTGACGCCGGCCATCAGATGACTGTTCCTATACTTGGTTTAATTTTCGTTTTCATACTAACATATATACTCAATTCTATTAGACCTGGTTTGCACTTATATGTAATACATGACGGGCAGAAGGGCTTCTGAACGCCCTTGGATATCATTTGGGGTCTCTCATGGACGGTGTAAAGCATTGAAGCGTTTACACAGTCCCGGCATAGTCATAACCGTGAATATGGGTCATGTGACCACATATATTCATTAAATGCATTGAATGCATTATCACGTGATTTAATGTCACCTAGTGTTCCAATTTGTAATCTGTCTACAGCATATGCTGAATCTTTGACCCAGCAAAATACATTTGGGATAAAATCAACACCTCCAAATGCTTATAAGACAGAAAGGTAGATCAATTGATGAGAAATCTCCAAGGCCGAAAAAATAACATTAAGTTTTGGATCACCATTCTAAAATTTTGTCGGGTCGGTAGGTAGGGATTTATTTTTATTTAAAACTTTTAAAATGGAATAAGTCATAGTGACACCAAACTTAGAATACAATGAACCAAATATGCAAAAAGTAATAGACGTAGTCCACGGCCTAATCCCTAATCCACGGTGGTGGTCAAAACAAAAAACACTCACGGCATGTGTGTTTACAATCGAATCTAAATATAAAGAACCAATATTTCTCTTTGTTTTTTTCATCTAGGATAGAAAAAAAATCTATGGCTTTATTTTTTACTTTTTTTCTGAAAGAAACTGTTGGGTAAGGGGTCTGAAGGAGGGTCGGTAAGGTGCCCGGAAACATTACATATTTTTAGGTCGAATAGGATGGTCTATTTATTAGTCCAGCAGTGCTAAAGGTTGTCTGTCAAGCTATTTTGTTGCAAAACACATGGCATTTAGGAATCTATTGAGTTGGGATAGTCCAATTAGCTGCCCATTACTGTAACATGAAGTTTCGGGGTCTCTACATTATACATATAGACATTACGTACACATAAAAGTACAGTGTACATGTAAGTACATTTCCGAGGAGCTCAAACAATTTTAAGTTTTGCTATATATGTATATGTCAGACTGCATGAACTGATAACTCTTAATATGATTTTTAATTTATTTGTTTAGGACTTAATGCCAATAAAGTGAAGTTTGTACATGTTCATAAAAATATAATTTAGTCGCATTCATACTTAAACATTTGTTAAAAGGATGGGGATTTTATTAAGTATGAAGACATTAATCCTACACAAGTACAAATATATGTTTTGTTAAATTGTGAAGAAGATTTACAGGATTTAATGAAATAGAGATTCTAAAGTTTATGACAGTGTTGTGAAGTTCTGAATGTACATACGCGTTATTTTGGTACTGAAACCAAATAACACTGGCAGTGCATCTGGATATATTTTATACAGCTGCAAAACAAGTACTATAGTAAATATTTTTCAAACTATTAAGAAGTCGATAAAATTGTTTTGTACAAGATTTAGTTGAAATATTGATTTTGAAGTGTAAACTGTGAGCCAGTATCGATGGAATTAGCTTTAAAGTCCTTCATATATTTTATGTGGGAAAACTTTACAGTTTTGCAGTTTCATTCTCTTTTGATTGAGAACTATTTAACTATGACTAATGTAAAAACAAAGACCTATACATGTATATGTAAAAAAGAAAAAACATTGCGGTCGTATATTGGTATGGTACTGGCAGCAGCGTCATCGTCGGCGGCGTCCGTGTCGTCGTCGTCCATATTCACTTAGTTTTTGTGCGATGACTAGTTATGGTTGATCAACTGTTACGAAATTTTGGTATGATTTTACAAACTACTAAAAGGAATGCTCCTTTTTATTTTTACTTTATAACCCCTACCGTTTTCAAATTAAGGCCATCCATGTAACTGACAGATACCACACTGTTGGTTTCTGTTAATTAAAAAAAACAAAACTGATAGTCCAGAATTTTACCCAGCTAAAGTACATAAAGTGAAATGGTCAATCCTTAACATGACATATCAAGTTCAATACATTCATGAAAGTATTCCTTCAAGAAATAAACATTGTTATATGTATATGATTTTTCTTATGGTTATGATAAGCCATTGTCGAATCTGTTCCTCAGTAATTGATGTCAGTAGATATTTGGTAACGTATGTTAATGGATATCTATCAACATACGCATAATTCAATTATTGATATCAATAAATGAAGGAAATTTCTAGACAATGCAAACACATTCGAGACAAAACGTATCTATGTTCAAATTTGCTCTTCGGGGAATACCAGTCTGTGTCCCTACTTGCCCCTCGGGCAATACCAGTCTGTCTTGATTGAGAATTAAAAAATCATAGGAAATTAGAATTGAAGATCTACGGAAAACGATATGTCAAGGAAAAGATTACACCTGATATGTCTCAACGTACAACTCGTGTAATACTAAATTTTTTTATATAATTCATACAAATTTATCAATGTTAATGCAAGGTCAACAGATGAAAAAAATATAAACAAAGATAATTAATAGTAAGAGACAACCAAAATCGTTAATAAAATAAAACTCCGGCAAGATTTGATACCAGCATATCATAAACTAAAGTTCAAAAATGCAAACATCCAAGGTGTGGTATTTGTGCCTACATTTTAGAAGGTAAATCTTTTACATTTAAATCCGAAAATATATTTGATATTTTGTACTTGTACCGCAGAAAATCTTTTGTACAATGTAACTTTCAGTGGTTGCGGGGAAAACTGTGATGGACAAACGGGAACATCAATTCGGAAAAGATTAACAGGCCATCGAAAACAAATTAAAACTACAGAATACCGCAAAATACAGTTGAGTTGACACTTTGAGACATATGGAAATAATAACTACAAATGTTTCTGTTTTATAAATTCCCGGATGAAACGACGGAACAGGAACGTATTAGCAAAGTAACATTTTTATTCAGAAGTATAAATCGAAACTTGACCGACATCTTCACACTTGAAAATATAATTACTTAAGATAAATAGAAGTATAATAAATACTAGAAAGATGAAAAAAATATATGTCACCAAGGTATTATTTCATTTGTGTGTTTTTTTTAATGTACTGTGTCTATGAAAACAAAGCAGCGCATTTCCGACTTCTTGTTTTCCACTATTAATTTAAACCCGTGTGAATAAATCAAGAATCTTCTTCCTGCTATATGTATTGTTAATTTGATCCTCTATCCTACATAACAACGCCTAGATGAACTGTCCCATACTTTTATACATTGTTTACTAAGTTACAACCCTAGATTAATCCTACGAGGATGAATGATCCCGCCAGCGAAAGAGTGGTCTAGGGCGCTTTGTTATGCGATGTTGCCATAGATGTCACAGTGGTACAAGTTCGAGTCCCGCGGAGGAAACGACCAACAATTTTCTTCGCAAATTTGACAGTTTTTACATCGTTGGGATTTTTTAGACGAGATATATTAACGTCTAAATATGTTTAACATCACCAGAAGATAGTAAAATTTACATTGAATACTTCGGATAACTGATATCCTTCTACAGCATAAAACTCATAAAGTTCAAGATCAAAACAGATTCAGAAGCTGAATCACGTACGCTGTGGGTGTTATTACCTTTATAAAA
Organism: Perna viridis; assembly: GCA_037379345.1. Taxonomy (NCBI): domain Eukaryota; kingdom Metazoa; phylum Mollusca; class Bivalvia; order Mytilida; family Mytilidae; genus Perna; species Perna viridis. The sequence continues at coordinate 14,864,941 of CM074515.1, forward strand.
AGCAAATGATAAGGAAAACCTGAATGGAAATAACAAAGGGGGTATCTTTATCGAAATTAAAAATAAAAATTAGTTATGGAGAACAATTAAAAAAAGTCAAAATATTTATATTCAATCTAAATATTACAATCTTTTGGTGATTTTAAACCAATTTGGACGTTTATTTAATTTATTGTTATGTTTTGCATCGTTTTTAACGATCCATCAGCCCGTAAGAGTGATTGTTGACTTATATATATATGAAAACAAAAACAAAAACCGTCAGATAACTATAACTTTAAAATTACATAAAAAAGTTCGTTATGACGATATTAAGACAGGAAAGTATTTCTAACAAAGGTCTAGCGTCTACTTTGATGTAGGATAATTAAGTAACGGAATCGCTAACGTCCCGGAATTCAAGAGGTATGTCTAGAAATGAAAAAAAATACCGAATTTGAACGTTTGTTCATACATTCTGATCCTTTTTCACGGCTTTCAACCAATCAGTTTGTATTAAAAGAATGTCTGACTTACCAGCAAGAAGATGCTTATCTTTGAAGGCATCATGAGACACTGCTTCATAAAAGTTTGGTTATTGATAAAATTTTATTTCTATAAAAATACATTTAAACAATACTATCTGAAAAGGTAATGTTTTACTCACTTAAAATGATTTATAAAACGTTCCTTTAAAATTATGCAGTCTGATATTGTACATAATTTCAATGATATTATAACTTCGTCATTGTTGGTAGAAATTGAACTACGAATGCATTTAGTCTAATCAATAAAAACTAATGCATTTATGGTGAAAAAATTCAAAGTGTCTAAAAGTGGAAACTTCTAAGTTGTTAGACTTCTTTGAAATCCTAAGTTATAAAAGTCTCTTTTGTACTTATGAATTATTTTGTACATATTTGCTGTGCAACAAATCAGGATCTTGAGTGTTTACATATAGTTTAACGATTTCAAACATTTAAGATTTTAATTCCTCAATAGAATGAAGATAGTTTTTCTCCCAAAAGACAATTCACTCTTCAATAGTTCTGACGTTAATGACTAAACATTACACGTTTCAAATGATAACAAAGATTAGCGCATCAATTGCCACAAAGAGTAGTACATCAGTGTCCAATAATCCGTTAAAATATACAAATAAGCGAATAAATGTGAGCATGTTTTATTAATCATTATAATATTGTTATCATGTAAGAAAAAAAAAACAATTTAGACATAGAATTTCAGTTGTTGGAGACCTTTTGATCAACATCTTTATAATACTTTAAACAAATTTAGACGCAAAGGCAAAACATTTTTCCATAATTACTTAATTTGACTACAGTAAAATATGTAAAAACATTATCTATAAAACATATTTTTGAATTACTCAGAGGGACATATTAAAACTGAAATCAGATATAGCCTTGGCAATATTTGTCCACAGTTTTAATTGAAAAATAAAGTTACAAATTGGTTGCGAGATAAAGGTCTGCCGACAAAATGACAAAGCGTTGGACCTGAAATGGGAAGTCTCAATCTAATGAAAAAGTAATCAAGGGAACCAAGGTTATAGCGGTAATCAAAAGAATGTAATCCAGGGACAAAGACCAGACATGGAAAACAGACATACACAACAAAGAACATAAAGTAACTAAAATCATACATACAAAGTAACAAAAGTAAATGAGCAACTCGGACTCCACTAAAAACTGGGAGCATGGACCAGGTGCACCGGTAGGGTAAGCGTCCTCTGCTTTTCTAGAAACACCCGCCGAGTTGCTCATAAAAAGTCAAGTCCGGGGTAGACAAACGAGGAAAGGAAAACTATGACCCGTTGAATAAATCAGTTTTCATGGTGCTGATGGATACACCATAACGATCCACGAGTTCATGATGACGACCATAAAACTTTTGTAGTGATGACTTCAATCTTGTAGCAACATAACCCTGTTCCAGAAGCCTATTTGTTAGAGTTCTAGCGCGATACAAAAAGTCTGCGTAGTTTCGGCAAGCTCTGGCATAACGTATGAGTTGTGATATAAACACTCCATACGCAGGAGGCGAAGGGATGTTGCCACAGACAAAAGGAAAGTTGACAATTCTGAATGAAAAGTCATCACGTTTGTCGTAAAGTTTGGTCAATAGTTTTCCTTTACCATCGATTTCTAAGTGTAGGTCAAGATATGAGGCTGACTTCACAGTGTCTGTAGTATCTTTTATCTCAAATTATTTTGGGTAGATGCGATGTATCAAATCCCCGAAATTAGGATTGTTTAAAGATAACACGTCATCTATATAGCGGAAACTGAGATTGAAGGATCTAGCCAAACAATATTCTTTCTTTCTGATCAGAAATCCTGAACTAGTCTGAAGGCACAAATTGACAATTAGCAGAGTGTATAAAAACACTTTCAACTTGATCTGCTTAGAGGAGATAATATTTATTTGTAAAGAACTGCCAAAAACTGCAATGTTCGTATTCAGTAATGTATGTTTGTGTATGTTATTGCTAACTGCCAACTCTCCCATTCTAAATTTACCATGGAAGGCGAGTGAAAATGCTGCTCTCAACAAGCATAATTCATACTGTGACTTGTACACACAAGATAATGAAGTAATGATAATTTTAACATATCTCTGGTAATAGGTAAACGTACATCTGTTCTTTTTTGTCTTGAACGCTTAATCCTTTTTAAAAGTTTTCTAATCACAATTTTTAGACATATCTTCATAATAATTAATTTTACTAAAAAATCCAAGCCCAGCAACATAACAACTTATGGTTGAATGTTACAAATTTTCTTGAAGCAAATAAGAAATAAAACCCAATAAATCATTTGAGGATATTGGAAAATATCAGCTAATCATCAAATTAATGATGCATGGCGCAACAAGTCAATATTATACAAACGTTTACATATCTTCCCTGTATCAATTTGATTCGATGGAGCAGTGAATAGCGAATAGAGTCGTCACATTCTGAGATATTTGTATATAGTGATTTGTTGTGACATGCATCATTAATTTGATTCTCTATCCTACATAATAACATCTAAAAATAAACTGTCCCGTACTACCATACACCATAAGCCAACTAAGGCTGCAACGTATAGTATTATATCTCCCATTATTGATTCAGAAGTGAGACAACATTATATCTCCTCACTTACTGTTTATTCAAAAACAAGACAGAATTGTGTGTCTCCAAACTTTTCAGATTCAAAAAAGATTATTGATCCAGAAGCGAGACAACATTATGTCCCCACACGTGCGATTTGCCGCGAAAAACAACAAAAATTACCGGATTTAATTTAATCAAAGATAAAACCTCCGGTCGTAGTTTTAAATAGGATATGTTCAGGACATATGTTTGTTTGGTTGTTGGGGTTTAACGTCCAAGCAGCAATATTTCAGCTATATTCACACGATGAACATGACATTGATGATAAAATGAACATGAAATGATGATGAAATGAAAAAGGGATGGGATCCAAGGACAATGGGGTCGACAAATTTTGATTGCTACTGGAAATAGGGAGAGGTGAGTAGGGTCGGGCAATTTAGCCTCCTGTGGCGGAACCCTATGGTTCCTACTCCGGGAGAATACCACAGTAGGGTTATTTAACGAGCGAGGAACGTGACATCTCTCCCAACACGGTGCACAACTATGGTTTGCGGTCAGGTTTTCCATATTATAGCCTGACAATCCCAGCATGTAACACGCCAGGGGTACCCCATTCCACCACCTGGGGCACACATCCCAATTAGTCTGTTGGCATAGAATTTATGCAAATACAAAAAGGTCATATGAGATCGTTTTCTATACGATGTCTATTACTTTCATTTTTAAATTTAAATTTAGGTTAAGTTCTTTATATATTGTAGCTTGATTTATTTTGTTGACCACCTTCGGGATTTGATCCAGCGTCTTTAATGTGTGTTGTTCGTCGTCTTTACCATTTGGTATTATCTATGGGTGGTCAGAAAGTAACGTTTGGATAATTCTGTTCGGATATTGGTGTATATTTTTTTCTGATACAGATTAAAGAGTAATGAAGGGAACCAAGGTTTTAGAATGTAATCCAGGGACAAAGACCAGACATGGAAAACAGACATACACAACAAAGAGTATAAAGTAACTAAAATAATACATACAAAGTAACAAAATCAAATGAGCAACTCGGACTCCATTAAAAGCTGGGAGCATGTAATTCATTAAAGTGTACTGATTTCCAACAAAAAATAGAGGTAAATATGACATCATATCTTAAAAAGATGCCAAAAAGTAAAAATGTTAACATTATAACTATTCTAACACCTTATATTTTCAACAACTTAGCATGTACGCGAAATAATGAAACCCATTTAATATATCTGTATGCAGAACAAGCAACAAAATGTCCATGGATCTGAATACTGCGGACATTAAACGACATAGAGTTAAGCATATGTTTATCTATAGTCGGCGTCACATAAATAACATACTGTTAAAATTTGAATAAAAATATTTTCTACGACTTTATTGACACCTACCGTCGTTTAAATTGTCTTAAATGACTTGCTCATTCGTTTAGCCAAACGGCTTCTCCCTAAACATTGAATCGTTAAATTCTGGTCAGATTTTAATTCTAGGTGCCAGTATTTAAATTGTAAAAAAGTCGGCCATGTTTACAGTGATCGGGTTGCTAGGAGATGTTGTTTACGTTTAAATGGTTTGTCCAAAAACCGAAGAACCCAGAATGCACTTCGGAGTTATTTCGGATGTCTCGGATTTATTTTACGCGAACAACGTACAATACCGAGAAGTTGATCAAGCAGACGATTGTCACCGGAGTTCGACGGGAACTTACGAACTTCGTTTGTAAACAAATCGTCCCGTAAAAACCAACATGGCGGATATTAGTATGGGATTTTCCCGTAAGGATTTGTTACGCATGATTTAAGCTAATAAGCGACTTGTTTTTGAGAAGCTGTTTGACTAAACGAATGAGCAAGTCATTTAAGACAATTTAAACGAGGTTGGTGTCAATAAAGTCGTAGAAAATATTTTTATTCAAATTTTAACAGTATGTTATTTATGTGACGCCGAGTATAGATTATAGTGATATACAAACCAAAATAGTTTTGCTTATTTTCTATAAACCATTTACAGCTGACCCATCATGATCGTCTTCCGATTGTGACAATCAACATCGTTTTCGATAAGGTCGTTAGTTTTATTCATCGTTCTTAATCAAGTTATTGTCCTTGAATTCCATGGGATTTCATAAGCCATTGATATTTATTTAAGGCAGTTTCGGATCAGATTAATGATATTCATGATAGATGTCACCTACTGAGCGGCAAGTTAACAGCCTTTGGCTGTATGAAATCTATAGTTTCTGGTATATAAAACTGAACAATTAGCATTAACATCTCCCATGATTGATTTTATTTCCATTTAACATTTATCATATATAGTGCCGTAGGATGAACGTATAAATGATATTGAAATTGTTCAGAATCTAAATGCTCTCAGGGAATATAGGTTTGCATATAAATTTTGATACTATATTCATCATTTCGCCTACAATTTAGATAAAAAAAACAGTTAATAAGTACGTTATATGCAACTGCATATGTAACTTTAGAAACTCTTCAGCAGTTCAATATGTTCGACATTACCGACCAATTTATCCACTATCCGCATATAGAGTTTTATATCACAATTCATACGTTGTACAAGAGCTTATCAGAACTTCACGAATTTTATATACAAGTAAGCTGCATTATGCTTTTAGACTGAAGTCATCACCATAAAGAATTAATTAGCTATTATCACAATTGTTATGATATCGCCATCTCCACTACTGAGTTGTTAACCGTGTAAATTCTTTTTCTTCTGCTTTAAGCTGAAATTGTCATCATATGAGTAAATCGGCAAATGTTCTAAAGCAGCACAGGAGCATTTCATTCATACTTCCAGGCTAAAGTAGAGCTTGGATTGTTAATTCTTTACTTCCTGTGAGTATTCTGTTACTTTCTTTGTTGTTGTTAAATGAATTTGTCTAACCTTTGTAATATATCATGAAAATCCTTTCCATTCTTCGAATCATAATCAAAAGCTGCCGGGAACAACCTATTACCCATTAACTTTGTGAAATGAATACCGCAAATCGAGACTGAAATTGCTTGAACAAATCTGAAAGGATTATTAGCAGCATCATAACCAAATATATAAGAAGATGGAGATAAAAACAAATTACAATGTATATATAATACAAAACGGCCAACATCTAGCAATTATAGATGACAAGAGATTTTCTCGAAGTGACTTCAATGCTCATCAAAAAGAAACTTTGCAGACCCAAATTCAATTGCCAATTGCCGCTACTGAAATCAGAGACAGAATTGCAATTTATGTATACACAGATTAGAAACAGATTTTCGTTCGATATAGAGTTACAACGTTAACGAATACGAAAACTTCGTAATACCTCATGTTCAGTAATGAGTGTGCAATGTATAGTTGATGTGTTTATTCTTGTATTGTGATAAGTTTTTTTTCATTTTACATTCACTTTTTGCGGTCCGGGGTATGTAGACATTTTATAGCGCTACATAACACGAGGACAATGACATTACTTACATGTATTACGCGTTTCCGTTTGCAATACTACATTCGATACGAAAACTTTCCTTTTCATTCGTTTCGTTACGACAGGAGATAATCGGCGAGAAAAGGTTCTTTAGAAATGTAACAGGAACTTTAGCTTTATTTCAATATTACAGGAAAAAAGTTCGTTGACACCCACTTTTCTTCTTGAAATATAAATAAATGTCAGTTTTAAGTGTTCTTTACATAAATTGAAAACAATCCGTATACCAGTCCTTTGATAGTTTGTTATAAAGTAAAAATTCCCCACAGAATTAATAAAAATGTAAAAGAGAAATCAAGGGAACCAAGATTCTAGGGATAATTAAAAAAAAGTAATCCAAATGTATTTATTAAGGTTCAATTATCTTGAAATCAAGATCGGTGACCTATGATTTTTTTACGTTGAAATTCTTAAGTCTGCTCATTAAGGGTTATCTTTGAGAAAAACTAGGATATTCCATATTAGATTTATTTGATTTACTTTAAACACACATTCCACTTAAATTACATTTTTCATAATGTTTAAAACAGATTTTGTCTTTTGTTGCTTTTGAATTGTTATATTTAGAAATAGTTATTCCAAAAAATGATAAGGATAAGGTGGTAATGTAAAAAATATGCATTTACAAGTTTAAGGGCTAAATATCATATTGTTATACCATAGATTAAATCAATGTCCTTTGACAATTCGGAAAATAGAAGCACCCTTACTATACCAGTTATCAGAAAACCAGAAGGATTCTACCGTTTTTTTAAAGTATAAGTTAAGACTTGATCTTCTATGGTATATGCGATGTTCCCATAAGGTGCTTGAATCAAGAACACGTGAGATGAACTTGATGAATATTCTTATTCTGATTATATTTTCTCGCTAAATTCTATACTGTCTATATAATGCCCTTTTACATAAGTCCTTAATCGATTAGTATGAAATACCAGAAAGTATCCCATACTCAATGCACTCAAGTAGTGACAGGAATAAAATAAAAGAAGTATTGTAATCTAAGCAGAATTAAATTTTAAAAATCTATACTAAAAATGTAATATTTCTGTGTTCGTACTCTGTCATTAAAATATTGAATAAAAAACGATGTTTTAAACCCCAGACAAGAATTTATTGATATTGTTTTTTTTTTTTTTTAAATCAGCTAAACTCAGCTGATCTCTCATAAATTTCCATTTTCAAAGTCTTAGCTTTCACCCGTAAGCATTTTACTCCCAACCAGATTTTAGCTAAACTCAACTGCATTTTTATTTATTTACAAAATTCTGTGATTTGACCGCTTTGGTCTATTTTTAGTAACGGTAGACAGGTTTTTACAAGATTAAAAATCCCCATTCAAAGATTGTTAACGATACCCCAATAAACATTTAAGCAAAGTTTAGTTGCAATCTTTCCAGTAGTTTCAGAGAAGATGTTTGAAAAAGTTTATGGACGAAGACGGAGGCCGGACGCATAGTGATGGCAATAGCTCACATCGTTCTTCACACCAAGCGAGCTAATAAATATAGAAAAGTAAATATATCAGCCTGTAATAATGATATATTTTAAATTACGTTAGGTAGTTTTTCAATAATGGCAAAACATTGCTTTCCAATAATTTCACAAAAAAAAAATTAACTCTCTAGAATATTAACGTATGAACCAAGATATGCTTGTATTCATTTTATATGTAAACGAACCAATTTATGATAGAAACGTTCTAATTTACATTGACATTCTTAATATAAAGGAAATTAAGCTAAAGAGATGTAGATAACGCAGCACAATAATAAGGTGGATACTCAATGAACCATTTTACTGTCAACCAAAGTCTAGAAAGATGCCACTGATTATATGCTAATTAAAATCTACATTTTTATTTAAAATTACCATAGATTAAAAATGAAATGAAGAGAACAAACGTAAATGATGCCCGACTTCAGCATACCATGTAGTATTTCACATAATACTTTTTAATTTAAAAAAATGGAAGTCAGCCTTCCTTTGTCGAAAATTGAATTTTAATTTCAATTTTAACTTTTTGAAGTCACGCACTTGATGTCCAAATTCCATTCGCTTTACACTCTTTCAATGTCACTTTTATTGTTAGAAACTTCTTGCACTCGTAATTCCAGTACTGTACATTCGTATATGATTTGCATAACTATTTATTACTACACCATCTTATGCAGCGGATCGGTGCCGTAGAACCGACCATTCTAGCGTCATACGAGATCAAAATGTACGTCTTGAATACCACACGTGTACATGTGTCCGACGTCTGTTTTTTTTTACTTGTATGAGAGCGGGAAGTTCACATTAAACGATGATATGAAATGATCGGTTAGAATTGAACTTTCTATAATAAAACCGAGAAACGTCTAGTTTCCTAGTTGTTTGATTGAGAAACATACGGGTTATCATGGTTACAAAGTTACCCGATTCTAAATAGAGCATATCGCAACTTTGCTTGAAGTTTATTGATCTCAAAAGATTGACGAACTGTTGCGTAACACAACAAAGTTCAAAGTTTAAAGTTCAAAAGTAAAGTCGGTACATATAAAACATTACAACACAAGCTCCAATGAACTCTCTTTTAAAACCGAAATAAGCTTTTAAAATGTGCTAAAATGGCAAGTATATTTTCGAAAAAGAAATACACTTATTATATAGATAGTAGTGTTTATCGAATGTTCCAAGTGTAATAAATTTCGACAATTCACACTTTTAGATAAATCCGGTAGTTTCACTCTCGGACTTTCTCCCGCCAAGACGTCACAACTTTGATATCAACCCGCCAATCGCAAAATCTAAAATTCATGTTGAAAACATTGAAAAATTATGAAGAAAATCTATACAATAAATAGGATAATCTATTGCTTATCGTGAATAACCAAAATATGACCATTCGTGCCAAGAGCGCTTGAAGATTTAACTCGTGCGCGGAGCAAGTTCCGCACACTCGTCAAATCTAGGCGTTTTTCGGCACTCGTGATAATATTTTGGTTATTCACTCTATCCAATTAATTATCATATTATTATTTTGCTAGTAATGTACAAATTTGTCAAAAAATGTGAGAATGGAAAAGAACATGAATGTATATTATCAATCGATAAGGATTTATGGTTAAAATAAGAAAATCACTGATTGATTGCAAGGCGTTTTTATTTCTGATATTATGATTCTTTTTTCCAACATTATAAAGTTGGCTTGCCCATATAGTAGATATTTATAAATCAATATACACAGACATGTCTTCTTTGAATGGCTGCAATTATGTAGCAATCTAGCTAAGAATCATGCAAAATGTTATACATGGTTGGAAAACCTACATATTTTTATTTTTGATATTTTAATTAATATGTTATAGTTAACGGAGATTAACATGTAGTTTTTCGTATAACCGATGCTCTTAGGAGATAAAAATTACATAGAATGCACTGTAGAATTCAAATTTAAGGGAGATAACTCTGTAAATGACAGTAAATTACAATAGCAACTGTCGGATTTTCGATGTGGATTATATTCTAAGAGCAGAGAGATTGGATAGAATACTTATTCATTTCATCAAATTGTTAGACACAGATTTTGGTTATTTTAATCCAAAGTCAGTCTATATTTGCAAGGTCATTTCATTTATTACTGTTATCAAGGTTAAGCTTGCTAAGTAAATTGTCTTATGTATACTCTCATATGCTGAAGATATGGAATTTGGAACATTATGCATTTTTTCTATTTAAATGGTCAATATTTTCTGTAACTGGGTGTTCCGTTATGTTCTGTTATACGTTTTTAATGACAAATTGATCACAAAAAGTTTCATTTGCTTAGCAACATAGAATCTCTATTTAACAAAAACAACAACAAACAACAAATACTTTAAACAATCATGCCATCCTCTCCCGGATTATCTCCCTTGTTTATGGATTATCTTCTCTTGAAAGATTTATCTATTAGTCATCCATGTTCCATTTTTGTCTGAAGTACAGCTTTTGTTGCTTCCTCTGGTAGTTTAGATGGATCAGACAATATACTTGTAGATGTACTCAGTGACGTTAGAGCATTTATTTATTCTCAGACACCGAGGTGTGCAAGAGGTCAATCAGCTTTTTTACATACATACATCTATTTAAACTAGTATCATTACTTGTTAAGGGACTCCGGTTGGAACTTCCATCGTGAGCAGACGTGTTTTTGTAAATTACTTGTACTTTATATTTCTGTTTATTATTTGGAGAATAAAATCATTTGGAATTTAATTGATATTGCATAGGTTAGCCGACTGAACGCAGTGAGCTAGAATTCCCTGTTCTCGATAGTCGAACTCAAAGCCCAACATCGCATTTATTGGCATCAAGCCCCAGAGCTTCTCGGCGAAAAGAGTCGCCTCATTGTCGTCACAAAAATCATAATAATATAGACATATAAAGCAACTTAATAACAAAAATAAAAATATGTAGTCTTTTTGAGGGTGTATCCCATTTTACAGAATTTGCACGATTCTTAAAAGGCTGCTACTGAAGCATTACCCTTGGTGATGTACGAGTGATTAAGGGAACCAAGGCTATAGCGGTAATCAAAACAATTCAATCCAGGGACAAAGACCAGACATGGAAAACAAACATACACAACAAAGAACACAAAGTTACTAAAATCGTACACACAAAGCAACAAATTTGTTTCGAAGTGTCAACACTCTGTGTACAAAAATCAATTACGTCAAGATGAAAAAAGTTTCATAAGAAAGCTGAAGCACGATTTTCATGTTTTTGTGATCTGTCATGAAATTTGTAGTTTTTTTTAAGACAGTAACCCGATATCGTAAACTAATGGATTTATATAAACTAATATTGAACCTACCACTTTCATCTAAATACATGTAATGCGTTGCAGTAATATTATGACAAAGTTTAACTCGCGACTCCCATAATAAAAAGTGCAGTGTTATTTATCCAATGGATTTGATTTTATATGAAGTGTTTTTTTCATCAATTAATGTACCTGCATTCATTGACATGAGTATGAATTTCTCGTTTCTGCAATACATTTGGCACGATCTTATCTATATTAAAAGAAGTATTTGTGCTTTCTTAACATGCGTTATATTTTTGTTGTAAATATTTAAAACTTTGTAAAAAAGAGGTGAAATGAACAAGAATAAAACGAAGAGAATTCAGTTGGGAAAAAAAGAACAGTTGGGAAAATGAAAAGACAGCATACAAAATAGTTGTAGACAACACATAATATCAACTTAAAAGTACAGACACGTGCAATATGACCTCCACTAAAACCCGAGGTGAACTCAGATGTTTCAATTTCTTTGATCAGAACTTCTGTAGAAAAAGAACGGATATGGTAAACCCAAGAAATGCACCAGCGTAAAAACCTAAATACACCGCAGGAAATATGTTCAGAAATCACCTTAAGGTCTTCAATAAGTATAAACAAACCTTTAATTGAGCTCTGCCCCGTCAACAAAGGTAATAAATTCGCAGGTAACTGACCGAAATCAAACTAGACCATTTCCGCTTAACTACAATAACTTCTTATTCGCAAAGAAGAATTTCTTCTATAATTTCAATTTTCCGATAGTCAAACTAGTCTCATAATAAGGTTAGTCTGTCTTCATGGAAACTCATATGCTTACTTATTTCGGTCCGAGATTTTTTTGTGCGATGGCCAAAAGATAAAAAGATTGAAAAATAGGGGGAAAAACACACACACAAAACACAAGGAAGGCTGAGTAGTTCCATGTTTTTTGCACGATATCTTCATTGCTGCACATTTAAGGTTTTATTTGTCCAAGAGGTATCTGAACACTGATATTTGGAAGCCATTTTTGTATGGGACTATATATGGGAAATTCTTGACATGTTGATTATTGCGAAAGAGACGTAGTGGCGGTGTTCATATACCTGTCCGAATAGCTTTTATGTAAGACTCATCCCAATGAAAAAAATTGTTATTGAATATTAAAGACTCCATTGACAAAATATTAGGTGTTCTTCGAATTTTGAAACATATTAAAACTTTTTATTCTGACTTCAATGGTCATACAATACACAATGTAGATGTGGTACTAACATAGAAGATGTTGATCACTACCTCTTTCATTGTCCTTTATACATAGTCCAAAGACAAGCTTTGTTTAATACTTTAAGCTGGCTCTGTGATACTCATCCACTTAATGCAAACATTTTATTTTATTATCTGGAAGTCCTGAATTAATAAATGAAGAAAACATTTGTATTTTTTTCAGCAGGTTTTTTTCAGTATATAAAAGAGTCAAAAAGATTTTTTTGTTGTCTGATTTGTAAATCAAGCTGATTTTTTGTGTTTTTGCTGTGTTATAGGTCGCCACCATCACATCCCCTTCCCCAAACTGTTTTTCTCTCCAATTGACTTTTACGGTAATGTATAGTTCATATTTTGTTAAAGCATGCTCTCTTATTCTATATGTTTTCTATATATGTATATTGTATTTAGGAAGGACTATATAAGTATGATTAACATTTTGTTTTTGAGCAAATAAATATGTTTAAAATAATCTATAATACGCAATGCATGCTCCACAACAGTCACAAGTGCGTGGAGAAAGTAATGGAAAGAGTTAAATCAATTAAAGAAGAAACCGCATTCCAATTTAAATTCAATAGTAACAAAACTTTAAATGCGCCTAAAAGCCTTAAAACTGCAGCCAGTTGTATTCCAAATTCCAAGTGTAAACTTTCCACACAATGACAATCAAATGTTTTTGTCGAAAATCATAATGAAATTCCGATATTGAAAAAAATGTGAGATGTTTTTCATGAGAAATTTGTGAATACACTTCTTGCACAACCTGTCTCTTTTTGCTTAGAATTTTATTCCCAGATTTCAAATCATGAAAATTTGAATTTGAAGGAAAATGAAAATGGGAATGAAAAATAAATGTGGTAAAGTATTAAAGGAAATGATATGATAGAGATGGCGATGTACCAATATATTTTTAAAAATGCCTCAGATTTCGACAACATATAATGATTAAACATAAAGGAAACTCTGCTATGAGGGGTGTTGAAGCTGGTGTTTACTAGGTAACTATATTTGGTCCTCTATAACATGTACTTTTTATCGATGGTATTGCAGAGAATTATATTTATGCAGGTTATATTTGCACATGACATTTTGTTTATTACTTATAACAACTGTCGATAAGATTATATTTTCAAATTATTGAAATCAAGTTGTTTCAACAACATTGAGATTCAAAAGACCAATTTTACAAGCAGTTAGGTGTTATTTTTAGCCCTGATACATAGGAAAAACATTAGATAATCACGCATAGTGTGTAGCTATAAATAAAACTTAACATTATTAGAACATTTTTGTTCAGACTGTGACATTGTACCTTACATTTACCAGATCGAATTTGAGTATAAATGTAAAGTTCGTGAAAATTATTGAATAAGACAATTACAAACACTCGAACAACAGCAATTCGAACCAGCTCGAATTGTGACTGGTCTGCCGAATATTCGCCGAATCCCTGAAGTTGTTTGAGAGCTATTAAATTCGAGACAAAACTGTTTTAGAACATGCAAAAATATTTCTGAAATCTTTTTCCTCCAACAATTCAATGCACGACTTTCTTTTCTATAAGAAACAGAGGAGATAGTGTCGTTCCTTAATGTAGACTGTCTTTAGAATCTGCGTATTTTTTGCCATCTACTTTAAAATCTGAGAAAAAGTTTGACCCATCTTTTCGTAACACATTCCCGATATCAAACTTTTTACCTATTAAACTACATCCTTAATCAGACTATTTTTTCGGTCAAATAAGCTTAATAAGGTAGTGGCAAAACTGTAATTGTCGGCTTGGTTCCTGAATCTTTATTATGTAAATATGTCTGACTTGTCATACCATTGTGCATATGTGTATCATTTTTTCTTTACTTGTCCAATTTAAGATTATTTCAAAACAATATTGATCAATGAATTTGTTACTACAGGACGTTCCTCTTAACTTAGAATTAGTTTATAAGTGAATTACTTAACAAGTCTATAATTAATTTCCAAAGAGCTTTATGCTAAATTTCTTTACTGAATACAAAGGTAGTATGATGTAGATAGAGTTCTGGTAGATTCTAAATGAGTGTGGACTCCTATAGAATCTCTAGTCATGTCGATAATCTGAAGTAAACGAGGTTGTCGATCCGTTGTGTGTGTTTGTTTTATAAGTTTCGACGTCCAGGGGAAATAATGAATCATTATACTTTTCATGAACAGATTTATTTGCAAAATATACAATTCAAAGCTTTTTTCAAAATACTATTTTTTCTTTGGATTGAGCAATGTATGTATAAATAACTACACTAAATCTCCAACAAAACGAACAACCCAGAACAGTAAACAATGTAAACAACATGAAAAAAATGATAAAATGGTCACAATGGTCAATGATAATAGCAAAACAACATGTTTCTAAATACTCTCATAGTTTCTCAAAGTAATGGGCGAGCACCGCAAAGTTAACGTAACGAAATCTGAGAAACAAGTACCTCGTGACGAAAGTATTAATTTAAGATTTCTTTAATTATCTTGATTATTTAAATAATGTATATATAAACAAAACACCAAAAAAAGTAAACAGAAAAGAAGTGTCATACTATTTTCAAGACAAGAGTGACACAGTTTTATTCAGATGGTTGCAAAACATAATTTTATCTTCGTTTAATACCAAAACATTTTTGAATGACTTAGGGTCAGTAGGATTTGTGAAAGCCCTTCGATTTATGTGATGGATATTTCGGAAATTAATTTTGAATTCATTTTTGCGAACTTTAGCACGAATATTTAAACAACATTAAAACAAGGAAAAAGTGTTAATGCCAAATATTCTAAGTTACATGAATTTTTCTAGAAATTTGTATGTCAAATAGAGGCAATGCAAAAAAAAAAAATGGAGCACGAGAATTTAGCCATTTGCTTTTTTCTAACACTTCAAATGAACTCAAAACATGCATCACAGGTTCATAGGAACTCAATCATAAGACCAATGATAAAAATGACAGATACATTGCAGTATAAAAATAAAACTATGTACGAGAAGTAAAGTAATGAAAAGGGGATGTTATCACAGTTTGCTTAGTAGTAAGGATAATGAATTTATAATATAACATATCAATGCCAAGCACTAAACACCAATATGTCCATCTGCTATCTCAAAATGTAATTAATGATCCGATATTTTAAACATACTTTTTAGAGAAAATTTGTAACTTTCTGAATTTATTACAAAGTTGAACGAATAAAACTTAAAATTTTCAATAAAAAATTGTACGGATGTGGTTTTAGTCATTATGAAAAATTCAATGTTAAAAAGAAAAAAAGAACCGAAATAATATTGAAAATATTTAAAAAAAAAAACAAAAAAACAAAAACAAAAACAAAAAAAAACCCAAAAAACTAACGGTTTGCAGCAACAAAACTTAGGACAAAAACATGAAAAAAAAGACATGATAGATATAAATGACAGATAAATAAATAAGGTATCAAAGCTGTATCTACAACCATCGACAAAATTCGATCTCGGAATCCATGTCATCGTCAATATTTGTAAGTTATTTTTCGACTTTCCCCGATGTCGGATTTCAATAAGGGCTACAATAAAAACAAAGGATTCCATCCGTAAATTCTCATACGGCATAAATCATTCGGAACAAACTAACAACGTCACATGACAAGAACACGTGATTGTCGATGGAAAACGTAAAATCTTTAGAACAAAAGACGATTTTACAAAAACGACATAAACTAAACTTCAAATCCTTGATAATTCTTTCCCTCGTTAATACCACGTGGTATCACCACTAATACAAGACAATGCAGCGTAACGGAAGAAAAAAGCAAGGAAGACGAAGGAATACCAAAATTAACCAAACGGTATAAACCAAAGCCGTCAATGGGTTGTTGACGTGGTGTGTTCAGATGTAATCAGTAATTTTGTGAATCTCCATGGCATGCAACAACTCTGAAAGTGGACAAAATATTTCAATTAGTCAGTTGTTATTATATGTTGAATACAAATTATTGGGTCAAACAAAGTCCACTTGCACCTTAAATATCTATATCGAAAGTATCATCAAAGTGACTAATGTATAAGAATGGAAATCGTTGAATACATTGGAACCTTGTTTAACTATTATTATTTTTATATAGTATTTTCAAATTATCTTGTGCTTTGTTGTTTAAAGGGTGTTGTGTGAAAGGTCGAAATATCGAAATGAATCTTTGACTTACCATCTCTATCCAGTCGGCCATCGCCGTCATTGTCTCCCCAATACATGTAATCTCTACTAAAATTTTCGGCCATTTGTTGGCTTTTTCCAACGAATAAGAAGAAATTCTGTATTTGTTCCATAGACAATCCTGAGCTTGGTTCTTCCCTTGCTTTAAGGAACATCTCATTAGCCAAAATATTATGTACAGTGCTTGAATCTAGTAAAGAATTTTCCTGTAAATGTAAAATGACAAAGGAAAAAAAAATTATTGAACAATGTGCGCGAATTTAAGTGTTAAATATTTTATTGACACAATAATAAAAAAGTACATCTCCCTGCATATATGTGAGCATGTGCTTTATTATATTATGCGTAAATTGTTTTTCTTTAGCCAAGATATAAATCGATATTGCTATCCATATCAATGTTCGTATACAAAAACAATAATCGGAAATACTACATACCCGTTTTTTTGTAGTTGCCCACATTGACCGTCTATTTCTTGGCATTGCCCAACTTGAACAAACCACCATGGCAACCAGTAAACACACTTTATACATAATTGGTTCTCTCTGAAAACAAAAAACAAAAAAACAGGCGTACTTATAATCATTCTGTGTTTGTTTTGTTCCGTTTTGGAAATTGTATTAAAAGAGATCAGATAATGAGTATTTCTTATTGTTTTTGTCAATAGTATAACCCAACTAGAAATACACTTCATGCATTAATACATGTAAGTTTGGGTGCTTGTGACTTGTGCTTAGAAATGAATAAAAACAAAACACATTTACATTATAATATTGCTTTTACATTCTGTAACAATGAGTGAATGTTATCAGTAGGATACAAAAACTGCTGCTGTGACAAAAGATCCCTATGAAGTATCTGACACATTTTTCGATTTCAATTATTATTGTTCTTAACAAGTTTAACTTGAGTTGATGTCACAAAATTTTCTATGATATCATACTGAGAAACTGTTTTTCCTGATACATGATTGAATGACAATGTAATAATGTAATGTCATAACTGAATCAAAATTGTGAAAGTAGAATATTAACTATTTTGAAAAAAAAATCAACGAGGCACTGATGATAAGGTAAACACATATCGATGAACATATTTTCTTGATTGATTCTGATCTAAACATTATTGGTTACATAATGTAATTGTTTTTTTTTAAATGATTCCAAACATTTCTAGAAAGCTACAGAAGTGTGTTGACGATTAACTGTTATGAAGGAACCAAGATTCTAACGGAAATAAAAAGAATGTAATCCAAAGACAAAGACCAGCAGGGAAAACAGACACACACACAACAAAGAACATAAATTAATCAAAAGAAAACATAAGACTCCACTTGAGACTGGGAGCATGAACATTTTCTGCTTTCCTAGAAATAACCGCCGAGTTGTTCATAAAAAGTCAAGTCCGTGGTAGACAAAGGAGGAAAGGAAAACTATATTACGTTGAATAAATCAGTTTTCATTGTATAGATGGATACACCGTAACGATCTAAGAGTTCATGATGACGACTATAAATCTTTGGTGGGAATGACTTCCGTCATGTAGCAATATAACCCTGTTTATGAAGCCTAATCGTTAGACAAATTATGTTTAAACATAAACATATTTTATTGCAAAGAAAGCAGTAGGATTGAACAGAAGTGAAATCCCACTCATGAAGTCCTCTCCAGTTACAATTTACAACTGGTAGTTCGAACATGATTTCATAATATATATAATGCGATATCACAGTATGTGCAAGTAAGGCAAACAATATATAAAACAAAGATAAAGGTTTAAGTAAAGGGGGGTGTATATGAAAGAAGGAAAGGAATGGGATGATTGTGATGGAATCGAGAACACTGTAACTCTACCACTTAAAATGCTAGAAATCTGTCAGATCCTTTAATGAGGTTAAGAACATTTTTGAATATCTTAATATTTTTGTCATCAGACATTTCAGAACTTCCACAAATGAGTAGTTTTAAATCTATTTACTGTCCTTCTGGAAGCCAGATAATTTTACTCATCAAAATTCGTCATTGTTCAAAATAAAGTGGGCACTCGAGGAGAAAGTGGTGGACATTTTCAACTGCTGATCCACAATGACAAGATGGATCAGCAATAATATTACATCTGAAAATATCATAATTTAGAAATGACGCGGAACATCGCAGTTGGGTAAAAATTACATTCAGTTTTCTTTGGCCATAATAGAAGATTTTGGGTGGTTTGATTTTAATATTCCAATTCATGTTTTACGGCAAACTATGGCATAACGTATGGGTTGTGATATGAAAACTCCATACGCCATGAAGGGATGTTGCCACAGATGATAGAAAAGTTGATAATTCGGAATGAAAAGTCATCACGTTTGTTTGTCATATAGTTTGGTCAATAACATCCCTTTAACATCGAGCTGTAAGTGTATGTCAAGATATGAAGCTGACATCATAGTGTCTTTAGTATCCTTTATCTCCAGTTCTTTGAGGTAGATGCGATATGTCAAATTCTCGAAACTAGGATTGTTTAACAATAATACGTCACATATATAGCGGAAACTGAGATTAAAGGGTCTAGCTAAACGACGTTTCCTCTTTTGGATCAAATCAGCTATTCAGTCAGCCTCATAAAAGTGAGGGAATAGGTCTACAAGTAGAAGAGCACAATTTGTTCCCACTGGAATGCCAAAAATTTGATGAAAAACGCGTCCACCACACTGGACAAATATACTGTCGGTAAAAAATTCCATCATTTTGAAAACATCTTCTAAGATGTATTTGTAAAATAATTTGGAATCGTGTTTTTATAAAGTATGAGGAATCTCTACCAAGACCTACATATTTGTATCTAGGTGTACTGTGTTTTTTGGATTAAAAACGATGTATTATGTTTTTAGTCGGGATTTTTCGAATTTTTCAGGATCCAAACTGAGTTGAAACATTACGGGAGTAACAAGTGACGTGGTGGGGTTGGAGACCTCTTTAACAGCAGTGAGTATAGAAATGAAAAGTTTTTGAAGAGGTTTGGTGGTACATTTCGCAGATCAAGCTATGTAGCATTGTTTTGTATAGATTCTTGTGGAGTTTAGAAATCCAGTACATGGACGGTAGATCACAATCATCGTGTTTGATAGAGAGACCAAAAGAGGACAGCACATATTTATGGTTTTCCACTATCTCTTCTTTGAATCTGCAAGAATCTTGGTTCCTTTGATTACTTTTTGAAGAGTGGGGTAGCTGTATCGGTTTCATTACTACTGCTATAATTTTTTACGTCTACCTCTGATAATAAACATTGGATGTACTTCGTTTTGCCGACAAAAACAATGTTTCTATGAGTCAATAAGACGATCAAAATCGCCAAAAACTTGGTGTACTTCTGACAAGTATAAGTGTTATAAAAGTGTTAGACAAAAACAGCAATATTAAATGTTTGGAAAATCAAGTATAAGAACATTTAGAAATTACCTCCTGTAAAAAAGTAGTCTGCAAATGCCCTTCTTTTGTTTATCCATGTAGTAATATTATTAATATGATTGTTATTATTGTGTTATGTTATGAAATTGTCTACATAAAAGTTTCAAAAATATTAAAAATCATAAGATGCCTGCTTGTGACAGTATCGTGTTGTGCATAAAAGGTGTATATGCATTAAGATATGAATATTGCCTTAAAATACCAACTTTGTTTTAATGACAAAAAAATTGTTCATAACATAGTAAAATGTATAAATATAAGGAAAAATAATAATGTGTGACTTTAGTTCATTGTAATGACGTCATAATGGTGCCATAATTTTACGTCATTTAGCAAATATTGCTGAGAATTGTATTAATTCCGACATATTTACACCACGAAAACCATGTCCACACCCAAGAAACAACTATATTTTCACATATAGTCTGTTACAATGACGGTGGTATTGGCATTTTCCTTGCCAAAATATGAACAGAAAGTGACCAAAAACAAAGTACAAAATATGACAGAATATCTAGATATCTGAAGATTGGTATACTTAAAAAACATTTTTTTCTGTCTTTTCAATGCAAGAATTATCAGCAGTCTTTATGGTCATCTCATTTGTGATGGATTCAATTCTCCAAATTCCCACTTTTTGATTAATTTTCAGTTGTATTTATCGCTTCTTTTCTTTGACATCGCAATTTCAATGGGGAGATATTTGAAATAATAAGTATATAGAATAAAAGTTTTAGACGAGAGATACATTAAGTTAATCATTATTTATTAACATTATTGTGTAGAAAAATTGCAAATATTACAGGTTTTTTTTACATTCAATTAATTAATTAATTAATTAATCAATTTAGTATTGAATTTATTGTTATTTTAAAATCGCCTGAAATTACATTATTTGATTATCGTTAACTGCTTTTGCAATAAATTTTCATGTTCGGGGCAGCTTGAATTTTTTATAAGTGTATTTATAAAAGTGGCTATATGCTAGTTTGAAAAAAATATATATTGCAGGCATTTTATTTTGCGTTCGCTTAATTTTGCGTTAAATTAAATTCATGGATTATGCACAGGCTCTTCTGTAGGTAAATTTAAGGTGTTATTTTCTATTCATGATATATAACATAATCAGTCTATGAAGTTGCAGCACTACACCAAAGTATTAACATTCATTTTTAACATTTACAAGGTCAAAATACCTATGAATAATTACAATCGGAAACTGCCTTTCAAAAATGAATGTAAATGAGCAGACTGTTTATTTATGAATGTACGCAGGTAATATAGTATATCTCACATGTTACAAAGGTATGCCAAATATGTGATCAATTAAACATCTCTAGACAGCTAAGGTGATGATAGAACACGGTAGACACTGAGTTACTACTGTATCTTATAACGTTTGTTGACAGAAACAATGATGAAAATTAATACCGGTAATAATACACGTGGTCTACGTCAATGAAAGTGACAACCTTCTTTGTTTATATCATAAAGTTTCTTAGTGTTACATGTAAAATTGTAAACATTTTATGTCAACGACAGTCTGTAGAATTTCCTTTAAGGAATTAACTTTTTTTCACTCAACAGACATATTTATAACTATATATATTAACAATATGCCTGTGTATATATTTTGCATACATTCAAATCAAAAAAAAAAACACGCTCATGTTGAAAGGAGGATATTCATTTGGTTACAGTTTAAAATTTTTTGTTTAAAATTTTAAATCGAAAACAATCACCCAGACATGCAAACAAAGAAGTAAGAAAGAAAAAAAGAAATACAACAAGACGTTAACATAGTTATTACGATCAAACATTTGGTTTGTTTCACTCCGAATAAATCACATGAAACCTATTTCAAAGTGCCTTTAGAACTTTTGTAATAGCATAATTTTCCGTAATCATGAGATTTTTATAAAAATTAATTTCACAGAATTTTATTATTCCGATATTCCAGCAATCTCTATAAATCAGATGATTTTTAGAATCATCTGTCACCAAGCCTAGGGATATAGGGAATAAAAATTACTGCCATTATCATCAATCAAATAGATAAATATGATATGATATATAGATGATGTTAAATAAATTTATGGTCATATTGAAACTTTGAACTTCACAGGAATAAAAATCAATTAAAGGGCTTATAACGAATTCTGTGTGATTCCTTATCAAGAATTAAATTTTTCATTAGCACTGGTGCTATAAAACTCACATGTATAAATTCAAGGAAATATCATTAACTGTTTAAATTTGAAATTTGTTAACAGTCCTACTTTTTGGTTATTGAGTACAAATAAAAGGCTAAACGTTTTTAAGTTACAATTCTTTTTATAAGTTAAGCCATTTTGTAAGGAATGACTCTATAATAATATTAATCACGTGATGCACACTAAATAACCTGCGTAGCAGGCAGGTTAATATAAGATGTGCACCACGGGTATTAAGGTTATTTAAAAAAAACGAAAAAATAACAGCCATTTTTTATAATTTAATTTAAGTATCAAATTCAACAAGTAAATCATTAGAAAAATTTAATGAGGTCACAGTCATTACAAAATTTTGTCTATGAGATGATAAACGAAAATTTTGACCCAATCAGAAACCTTGTTACTTCTGAAATTAAATTATTTTTCAATTTTCATTTTTTTTTTTATTTTTCATTATTAAAGAGCAATTGTTACATTCGAATACAATCGAATCGTACAGATCAGCGACAGCCAAGCTTTTCATTTAACCTTTTTGTTTCCACATAAATAATGAATTATTGTGATTTCAAGGTCAATGCATGAGACCAGCCGCCATATTTGAGTAAGACTGTGATACTGTGTAGCAGGTCAGGTTGAATAAGATAAATGACAATAAACCATATTGCCATTTCCAGCAACCATCTCCGATTTTTTAATTACAGATTGGATTTCAGACCAGATAAGACCTGATACCTTTCTACATCACTGAACACTGGGGAAATAGTCCACCTTCTAGAAGAGAAGCGAATTCGTTTATGTTGTGCAACATAAGCGGTAAAATGTATCAACGTCATTCTCAAACAACGCTCGTCAAATGAAATAATATATCACACTTAGGATTTTTTTTTCGCTTTAGAACAATGATGTACTACATGAAGGAAAATTGTTTTGCAACCAAATAATTTTTGAGATTTATATTAAGTTGTTTATGGTTATTTAATCTAAAATCTTAATTTCTTTGTCCTATCCGAGAAAGTTAACTCTTCCGCAATGGAGTAGGGATGCTTCGCGCGCGGTAAAACCTAGATTTAACTCACCATTTCGTTTGAAGTGCCTGTACAAAGTCAGGACCATTGCGGTACCTGCTGCTCCGGTGGTGTAATATCTATTTTGCCAGATTTATTATGGACTTGACTTGATTATGAATCGGTTCAGTGTTCGGTTATTTTGTTGTTTCCCTTACTTATCTTGATGAGTGCACCCTTATCTCCAAGTTATGAGGGCTATGGTCAATATCTTTTATCATTTGTTAGTATGTGAATTACCCTTTGTGTGGTTGCTCTTACCATATTTGATTTTTTTTGTATATTCTGCATTTATTTTCACAAATATTTTGAAAAGATGTCTTGCATCGCTAGTTCACAGTAGAAAATTCCTCGAATAACGAGTATTTTTGTCATAATATAACTGTTTTAGAAAATAAAAAATACAATTACAGAATAAAGTAAGATCTTCAATAAATATATATGACGGTTATGTCATGTGTAGCAAGGAAATAGAGCTTCATTTTGCCCTCATTACCGAAAAAAAGTAATATGTTGCTCAAAACAAACGAACGCTGTTTTGTAGTGTCTTTGGAAAATGTTCTAGTCTATTGCCTGGCTACATATTTAATAGCTATGTGATAAATTATTATTTAGTTAAATGTATAAATGTTTGTTTTTTTACTTATATAGTTATAGAGATGATGTTTAATTTGTATTTTTATAAAGGAAAGAACATTTATCTTTGTAAATGTAGAAATATTTATAAACTCAACTTATATATATCTTTCTGAACCTTTCCTTGACTGAGAAATGACATTTGCTCCAGTTAACATTTCTATCTGTCAGTGAATGTTATTTCAGTAAAATTTTGACATTCCTTACATTAATTTAATGAGTTGTTTTGTAACAAAAACTTTGTGAGCAAAAAGTTGAATGAACTACACAGTGCAAAATTTCCAATACAAAACATATGCTTTAGCGGCATTAACTTACTTATTATCTGATATATGCACTGTAGCAACTTTGTAAAGTACAAACGTTGTAAAACAGACCTTGAACAATCATTCTTCTGAAAATTATCTATAAATTTATCTCGTATCCTGTCTTGCATTATTGAGCAAAACAGAAACATGTACATGTACTTCTATTCCCCAAGATTTCCCATCACTCTCGTGTTTCCGATGTTTGTAATATGATTTCTTTTTTTTTGTACTCAGTAGTACATTTCAACCTAGATATAATTGAGGTATATTTTATACTTTATAATCAGCATGTGTTAGCAGGTTAAAACTTACACAACAATTTGAAGTCTACCATTTCACTGCTGGTGACCCGAAACTAAAAGTCGAATGTTTATGCTTCGAGTACTTGGGAGAGATATTTTTTTCAAAACATCTAAGAAAGAAACTTTACTAACGAGCAACTTATCTGTTTTATTTGTATTTTTCTTAACTCAATGTTGTTGCTCAGTAAAGAAATGGTTTGATTTAACATATATTATGTATTCAAATAGAAACTTCTGTGTTTCTCAACTGACAAATAGGAGATATAAAAAAAAATACTGTTATGTTTAATGCATATTATTTTTTGTATTTTAGCCTCGATTTCCAAAAAAATTATATCTGTGAATATTATTGTTTTCCCTTATTTATCTGAAAATATATAAATCCCGGCATTGCAAGAATTATTTCTTTTCTAACATGACAAAAAAGTAATTTTTGTCAGTGAGGCGCTCCTTATGAAAACGAAATATTTGGTCCTTTCAATTACCTCTCCATATCGTTTTCAACAATTAGTTCAACTGTTTCAACAATAATATTTTAAATACATGCATATTATTATAATATGAAGTTACATTTATAGTTAGAAAACGAAAATTAAACGGCATTTACAAATAAACAAGCCAACAGAATCGTACATGACGTCGCATCATGTGAGGTAGATATAGGTCGTTCGTTCAAGGGAGATATGGCGCTCTATGTCGCTAAGGTAAGCCTAACAAAATATAAAAAAGACATGGTCCTCTGAAACACATTTTATTCATTGTGAATGACATTTCAATGATGATCTGCTAGCGTGATCATATCCTTCAATGTTTGGCCGAGGCAGTCATTTTACATGCGTCATACAGGTAACTGGTATTTTGAAAATATTGATATTTCTATGTGTTCTAATGTAGTACGCTCAGAGGCGTTTCTTGAGAAATATCATTGACTTTGCAGCTTTAATAAATTAGTAAACGATTATCATTGATGAAAACAATTAAAAGTGACCCATTCATTATAACTTATATTATATATATTATGTTATATTATATAACTTTTATCAAGCTTAATGAGAAAAAGTAAAGAATAGCGTTTCCTTTTTTAATATTCCTTTACAGTATAATCTAAACTGTGAATTATGAGTGTTTGAGGTTTTTTTCAGTACATGTTCAATGTTGGTTATTTTCTGCATTCCAGGCTAATTATTTTAACTATTTCAAAAAAAAAGTACAATGTCGAGGGTTTGCACTGACAAGCAGAAATCCATCGAAACCAATGCCAAAAATATCAAATGGGCAACGAAAAACAAAAACCCGCATTTCAAATGCATTGCAGTTTTAACAACACCAACAACATGGTTTAATTTGAAAATATCATCATTTCTATTCAAGCCATATTTGTCAAGTTCGTTATTTGCAAGATTAAAAGCAAGGGGACCATAATTAGAAAAGTAAAATAGGATATCCCTTATGCGAGGACAAATACCACTTAAACAATTCACAATAAGTAACAAAAATAAATTAAATTTTAATTTGCAAATGAATTACATACTATGACATCAGCATTGTAAAAAAAAAACATTTTCTGACTTTTTCGATGTGTTGAAAGAACAGTGACTTTGGACCTATTTAAAAATGCTAGTTACAAAAAACATGAGTATTTCGTAATTAAAATTAGTTTAGTTTAGAATCAAAATTGATTGTTAAAGAAACTACGTTATTTTTCCCTGTATGATACCTTTTAATATATGCGAAAAACAAAATAGAGAATCGATGCTTATTCAATAAAAACACTGCTTAATTAATTACATGAACATTGCCAGAAAATATCAAATTCATGAGATTCAAAATTCATCAAATTAAAAAAAAAAACGAAATCGTAACATGTTATGACATCTATTAAATGCAGTATACAAGGCGTATCATGAAGCACCGTATCTGTTTGCCTATTTTCTGCTCAAGGTTTTGCTCAATATTAAAAAGAATAATTAGAAGACGGCAGTATTAATCTGCTATAGAAATACATGAACAGCGTTTTAAATACCATAACATTTGTATAAGTACATAAGTGGTTGCAGAAAAACAAATGTAATTAAAATTTATGTTTCCACGAAACGTGTAGAAGTCGCCTTCCGTTTCCTGATCAATCTTTTGAGAAACATGTCGTCGATGGAACTGCTTATAATTAATGCAGGTAGCGTAAAGAACCTTGATATCAAATTTCATCGAAATCGAACAACTTCGAATTTTTTTATCGCGGTGGCGGCCATTTTGAAAAAGGCGGACTGTACGTAGTTCAAATTATCTATTGAGCCGCAGATTCTTAATCATGGCGTCTTAAAAAACCTAGATATCAATTTTCATCAAAGTCGGACAACTTTGAATTTTCGTCCGCCATTGCAACCATTTAAAAGATGGCGGCCGATACTTAGCTACAATGGCGGATTGAGCCACAGATTATTAATCGGCTCGGCTCAGATAACCTAGATATCAAGTTTCATCGAAATCGGACAAATTTGAATTTTCGACCGCGTTGGCGGCCATTTTGAAGTTGGAGGCCGAGACAAACGCGATTTTTTTTTCATGATTTTGTTTGGACTTTTGAGCTAAAAGAAGTGGCCTCCCGTTTCCTGATCAGTCTTTTGAGAAACATATCGTCAATGGAACTTCTTATACTTAATCGAGGCAGCGTAAAGAACCTGGATATCAAATTTCATCGAAATCGAACAACTTCGATTTTTTTTTATCGTGGTGGCGGCCATTTTGAAAATGGCGGTCGATACGTAGTTAAAATTATCGATTGAGCCACAGAATCTTAATCGTGGCGACTTAAAAATCCTAGATATACCAATTTTCATCAAAATCTGACAACTTTGAATTTTCTACCGCGGTGGCGGTCATTTTAAAAATGGCTGCCGACCCGTAGCTCCAATTGCGAATTGATCCACAGATTATTAATCTGGGCAATTCAAAGAACTTAGATATCGATTTTCATCGAAATCGGACAAATTTGAATTTTTCACCGCGTTGGCGGCCACTTTGAAAATGGCGGCAACTTGAATAAAAAGTTTGGAGTTCTGTATCTTTCGAAGAGTAGTTCTAACTTCCTGTGAAGTTTCATCAGATTAATCAGATTAGACGTTTTTGAGAAAACGTGCGGACAAATCAATGAATTGTTATGACAGGAGGATTAAAATAATAATAATAAGAAGAAGAAACACAGTAAAAACAATAAGTCTCCGCCACTTCGTGGTCGGCCACTTAATTAAAGGTATATATATATTTGCTAAGGTTAGTTTGTTCATCTAAAAAATATACACGAATTCTATTCCATTTGTTTATTAAAGAGAAGCATTAAATATTATAGCAATATATAATGATAAAATAACAATATCATCAATCCATTAAAAACAGTTTCATTTCTAAACTTTATATAAATTAGTAAGAAAATGTACTCACAAGATACGTCTACCTCTTACAACATATATATATTTCTCAAATAATTATGGTCAAGCAATGTTCTAGTTATGTATGTTAACCTTTGTCCAGCCACTCAACTTTGACTAATGTTCACATTTCAACCTGATATATAAATGGTTATTCTAATTAAGTTATCCAATCACAGTCATTATTTCTAGGAACCGTGGGTAAAACGCAAAACACCACGTGACATCAAATGGAAAATTATCTGGTGTATTTTATGGCTTATTTCAATAATGTGTATTCTTGTTTTCAAATCAGTATGAAATATTAAAAATATGACGTTCATAACAGTATATAATCGTAAATAATGTCTCTGGAAGGAGTTTTGTTCCCGATGTATGAATGGAAAGCAGTTGAGGCGAAATGTTGGGGTTATTTAGTACCACATTGTTGTAGTAGCATAAACAAACATCAGAAGTACTGTGTTTAGTAATTCATTATGCAGATATGTAAATTAATGTGAATTAAAGTTTGATTAATTAAGGCATTTATTACATCGCTTAAGCTTAATTAATTCTTTTATATTTAGGTTTCCGGGGCTTTTCATTCAAAATCTTCCATATATCAGTCAAGCCTTAAAAATTAAGGCCTCCTTTCTAGTGTTCAGTATCATTTTCTTTTTGAACTACCATGCCTTTATTCTAACTCCATGTCCCTTATATCCAACTTAACCCCGATGAATTGTAGGTTTAACTTTTCATTTTTCGCTACGAATATAATGTACATGTCTGAAATTCTTAGATCAATTGCCGTTGCAAAAAAAAAAAAGATTGGCGAAAGTGGCAAATCGTATTCCAATTGAGGTAACATATGTTTGTTTAATAAAATAAATCATAACACAATGAAACAATTCATTGTCAAAACTGTTAAAAGAGACCAATGAATCACGGCATTATTAATTCTTAAAAATTTTTAAAGCCAATCGAACAACGATGAATGTGTAAAACCGTATTGAATATAGTCCTATCGATAAAGCTTAATTCGATTACTTTTCTATTTTGGGGAAATATACGTTGTTCATTTTTACATGCCCTTAAATTTCGCCTACTATTTGTTCGACTCCACGTGACCTTACGTTTCTCTTAATTATTATGTGTTTGTTTTGACGAGTATTTTCAGAAAACTGACAGTATTTTCGTACACCTACATTTAGCTTAAGATCAATTTCCAATATCTCAGCTCAAATGCAGCCGGAACAAAATGAGGCACATTCCAAATTTGTTAGTCTTTTTTTTATAACGGGCAAAACCATTGTCAAAATCAGATATGCCCGGTGGAAAGAGTGAGTTAACCTGCTTTCTTTTGCGGGCAATACACCCATTTTCTTAGGGCTAACGGTCGCTGAAAAACAATTAATTTCATAACAGTATATATCTGTGGAGAGGAGAAGACGTTGATTTGTGACATTTGTACAACTGACCTTCCATATGCTTTCTAGGCTAATTGATTAGATTTAAGAGACAAGTAGGAAATTAACTAGCCATAATGTCCTCGCAAGGTAATGGTTCTTGATACACGTGTCCAATGATTGGAATTCGCACCACAGGCAGTTTTAGTGTGAAGAAATGTTGATCAATTAATATTTATATGACGTATTCCACTAAGGACAAATAAAATGTTTAAGGTTATTAATTTTCTTCATAATCTTTTTATGCACAATTTTATACTTTAAAAAATTACCATCAAGTTCCAAAACAAAGAAGTTTGACATTGAGGTAACACGTTTAATTTTGAATCTCGAAAGTTGCTCTATGAGAACCGATTTGTTATCAGTGCCATAGTTTTCCTATCCTCTTTATTTGACCTCTGACGTGATATTTAATGGGCAACCCTACATATGATTCCAGAAAAGCAGAGGAAGCTTACCCTACCGAAGCGCCCGGTCATAAACTGGTTGCTTATTAACTTCTGATTCTTTGTGCTATCTTATTATTTCTTGTTATTTATTGTTTGTGTCTACCCTTCTGTCTAGTTGTTATCACCGGGCGTTATCCTTGGATAATTTTGTATTTGTTTGCATTCGAATCCTGATTCTCTAGATTTGCCTTTTATGATAATTATCACTTTTTCAGTAGAATAATTCCTTTTTTGGTATACTATATTCTTTTAACGATTTCCAAAATTGAAGTCATTTGTATGAAAATCACATATAATCAAATTAACTTTAGCAAAATAAATGGTAGTAATGGAAATAAATAATAAGTGAAATATAAAAGTTTGCAGCCAATATATGTTTTTTTTTATGTAATTGTAAAAAAAAACTATTTATGTATATTATTTTTAGTCTTCAACACAATAAACCCGAGGGAACTACGAAAGAAAGTTTTAAATGGTATTTGCTGTGGTAAAGTTAGAAGATAAATAGGAAATCCCAAATCAGTTTGTTTGTTTGTTTGTTGGGGTTTAACGTCCGAGCAGCAATATTTCAGCTATATTCAGACGGTGAACATGAAATTGATGATAAAATTAACATGAAATGATGATGAAATGTAAAAGGGATGGGACACAAGGACAATGGGGTCGACAAATTTTGATTGCCACTGGAAATAGGGAGAGGTGGGTAGGGTCCGGCAATTTGGCCTCATGTGGTTTTTAGACAAGAAAGTGAGATGGCCAGTTGACACAACCTTTGTGAACATATTTTTCTGTGAAATTTGATCGTATTTTAAAGGCACATACCTATCATGAGATAAAAAAAGCACAATCATATAGATATCTTAGTACAAGATTGTTGCGTGCAAATGAATCGGTAATACATTATATTGATGTATCATTTAGCTACAAGAAACATGTATGTATAAATCTTCTGAAGTACTTTGTGGTAAACATTCTAGTTATCATTAAATGAGGTTGTACTGAAGTATATATTAAAATCCAAGACATGAAAACCGCAAATTAACAATTGACCGAAATACATTTTCTGGATAAAAATATTATTTTCATTTTTTTAATGACTTTAGCTGTAGTTTAACGGCGATGGTCGAATTTTTTAATGTAAGTGCAACATGGACTTCATGATACTTGGAAGTATAGCATGTTCTTTTCAGGAAACATTCAGGGGTTTTTATGTTCTATAATCGAGCATACAAACAAGGATTTAATTACTACAGATGTACATCTGTGTTCATGACAGGATACAAATCTGTAGATTTAAATATTAAATAGGAGCTTAACAATGTCATAAATTACACTGTAAGAAAGTAAATGCGAGGAGGTCATGATCAGGACGAAAGACAATGTATCCATTGTACGGAGATAATATTACACTTAGAAAACGACAAAACAAAGAAGTAAACATTTACTGACAAAATACTCATTAAGACCTAGGATTGAATGATCCGCTTTAATCTTTTTTTTTTTTTTTTTTTTTTTTGGGGGGGGGGGTTTTTTTTTGTGAAAACATCCGCCGAACTGCTCTTATGGTCCGGTTTAATACGAAAATGGAGTACTACGACATTGCAACACTTATTCCTATGGCTTAACATAATGGCTGATATTTTCATCCCCGTGGGGTTATTGTCTAACATTGTTACCATAATATTATCATTAAATTCTAGTATAATAACACACAAAAATGCAATTTTCAATAGAGAGTTCGGTTTAGGACAAGACCAATGATTTTAGATTCTTCTTGATAACAATCAAAGCAATAATGGGAATGAAACTAAAGACGTGACGTTCAAATTAAAAAAAAAATAACTATGAAAATAGATTTTTCCTACACAAGAAGTGACATTATCCAGATGCTGACTTTGAAAAATTGCAAATATGGAGTGATTACTATATTCAACGTTATAATTGATAAAACATTTTAACAAGATAGTGAACATACATAATCTGTAGAAAAACCGTTGCACACTTATTGTACACATCTACTCCTTGTTCTTCTTGTAAACTCCTATAATCAGATCTCATCCAAAACTTACTCCATTAAACAAAATCATGTTCGCACAGTCCTTTCATTTCAGCTTCTGCTACAAATAATGCATTCCTTTTATGTGTATTGAGTTGTTAAATCCAAGCTTCATCTCAATTATCAAAGCAACTTTAAGTTAAGGACAAAAACCATTGCTTTAACATTTCAGCAGCTCGATAGAGTTTTTGGCTCATACCAAATCCGATCGTCTCACAGATTTCCTAGTAACGACTGAAAGGCCTACAATTACCTACTGACACAATTATATTTCACCATACATGAAGGCTGTTATTCCAAATTGTTGCCAACATAACCGGATTAGCCGATATGGAGTGTCCAAAAAAAACCTCTTCTGTCATAGATATTCCCTCTATTTTTCATCTCAATTATCAAAGCAACTTTAAGTTAAGGACAAAAACCATTGCTTTAACATTTCAGCAGCTCGATAGAGTTTTTGGCTCATACCAAATCCGATCGTCTCACAGATTTCCTAGTAACGACTGAAAGGCCTACAATTACCTACTGACACAATTATATTTCACCATACATGAAGGCTGTTATTCCAAATTGTTGCCAACATAACCGGATTAGCCGATATGGAGTGTCCAAAAAAACCTCTTCTGTCATAGATATTCCCTCTATTTTACACGACTTGACTTTCAACGACTGGTTGTCTTGCATAATACAGGCACACCTCAACCTTCTTCAGCACACGAGTTCAGCTTCTGTTCAGTAGTTTTGTATTTTCTGTGTTAAATCAGTTTGTCGCTTTTTATTTTTTGTTGTTTTGCTGACACGTTTTGCCTATTTGAATCCATATAATTGTTACTCCTATCCGAAAACTCATTAAAAGTGTTTTAAACCATGATTTTAAAGACGGCTACAGTGAATACCGAAATCGACAGATAAGACACAAAGACAGTGAAAGGAAAAGAGAGACAAAACTTTTGGAAATTTATGAGATATATGTCGCAAACCATTAGCAGTTTATTTGGTACGCTAATTGAACTCGTGTGACATGTTATAGTACAAAATTGTTACTAGTGTAGTTAATAAAGTTTGCCCTTAGCAGTAAGATAGTAATCAAGGGAACCAATATTCTAGCAGAAATAAAAAGAACAACAAAAGAATATAAAATAACCAAATTGATACATACAAAGCAACAAAGGTTCTCGGACTCCACTAAACACTGGGAGCATGGACCAGGTGCCCTAATAGGGTAAGCGTCCTCTGCTTTTCTAATTTGGCATTTTCATTTTTTTCTTTTACACTAAACCAAATATCATCACTAACTCCGTTTTTACAAAATAAGTGAGATATTTTTGTTTTTAATTTAATTACAGAAAGTACAGGTTGCTTCTCGTTGATCCGAAACAAAGAGTTTTTGCTGTTTGTATAAGTCTAAAAACAGCTACATGTCATACTTTTAACAGCCAGGCGTGAATGAGAAGAATGCATTTATACATTTTTTACTTCCCAAGGGGTTTGGTGTTGATAATTCCAGACAAAAGAATAAAATTGGCCTGTGACTTAAATACTACAATTGTTATTTTGTGTTTAAAAAGAGCTTCACAGACGATTTGAGTATCGTAAGAAGTTGTTACATTAAACTGACGAATTAGTTTTGTACATAGGAAGAAATTTAGTTCAACTTACAGCACCATTAATACACGATGGAGAAACTAAAAAATGTGTTATGTTCAGACAAACAGAACGTATATTTCATGATGTTAATAATGCTTATGTTAAGTCATAACATCAATGTAGCTACGTCAGAATATGTATATTATGTAGTTATTTATATAAAGAAATTGGAAAGTTCACACTTATTGTCAAGAAGACGGGTAATAGTTTTGTTTTTGTATTCGACGAATTTTGATGAATGAAATAAACAAATAAATATTATTTTGTGTGTAAATTTGCCGATGTATTGACGTAACTATCTGCCATGCGGGACACAATTTTCCCATTTTCTTCACTTATGTACTAGTTATCCAGCTACTTATATATTTATAAACATATGTTTGTTAAAGACGCAGTTTTTGACAATTTCCCGTATTGTTAAATGTGTGTTTACTTTTCTTAAACTTCATTCTAAACAGAAATTCAAAATACCATCGACTAAAGATGTTTCCCTTTCTTCCATAAATTCAAACGAGATTAAGAAGTTGCCACCAACTTGAAGACTAATTAATATGATTGGAAGTACATTCACTCTCTTTGTATATTTCAAGTTATTTCATTATTTTAACATTTTTCGGCTTCTCTCTATCTACTTTAACTGCTTACACAAACTTTCCAGGTCACTGTATTCTCAATAGAGTTAAAAAGCGACATAATTAATTTCCATTATCGTTGTTTTTTTCCTAATTAATGTCAACAAACATTTCAATATTGGCAGAAAAATTATAGTTAGGGATACCACAAAACCACGAAACGAAAAATCAAACATGATATAAAATATTATCTAAATAAAAGATGCATAAAATGTAGAATGACTAAGCTTAAAATGTGTGCTTATTGGTTTCTGATATGATGATGGCATATATACGGTTAACAACAAAACTACCAAATAATGATTCGAATCATAATCAAGTCAAGTCCAAAATAAATCTGGCAAAATAGATATTAAACCATGGGGGCAGATAGTACCGCAATGGTCCTGACTTTGTATAGGCATTTCAAACGAAATTGTGTGTTAATCCTGGTTTTACAGGAGGATTAATTTTCTTAATTTTCTTAATTTTTCGCTTAATTCTCGGTAAAAAATGGTTTTAACATAATGTCAGATAAACCTTCTGAAAACATCTGACTATGGAATGACACTAGCCAGGTAAGATGATTAGCACTGAAAAGGTTAAAAAATAAAACTATTCAATTTAAAAATTTTCGATGTAAAATTTCAATAAACCACAAACATGTGTTTAGACACCAGAATGTCGGGGAATCACCTTTGGAGCACTAGTTCAAAAGTGAAGTAATTTAAAGATGATTGCAACAGTATGATTAATCAATCAATCAGGCACCACAATACCTTGTTTCTTTGATCTTGACAATGGTTATGATTATAATTGACATATAAATGTTTTCATATGTGGCATATTTAATTTGCCCTTTTCATTCTTAGCAAGCCTTTTCTCGTTTAAGTGCTAAATACAAAAATACAAACCATATAAAGTTATGCTTTTAGAATAATTAGATAAATCGGGTAGCCTTAAAACTGTAAAGTGAAGGATATCCTTTTTAAATTTGTGTACGTTTAAGTAACAAATATTAAAATACTTAAAATGACGCAACCGAATAAAAAAAAACTATATGTAGGAGAATGATGCATTTGTGGCGCTCTTTACTTTAATTTTACTTTACTAAATTTTTCGGAAGCATTTTAAACAGTTCATTGTTTTACCAAATAAACTAAATAAACCAGAAAATCTGCACCAATAACATTTAAAAAAAAGAACATTTTTCAAAATGAAAAAAAACTTTATGATTAAATAAGGCAACAGAAAACCTAAATGTTAGTTTCGCACGATCGTTTTTATAAGAATAGGTCAAGCACTTAATACATAACGATCTTATTTTATTCAGTCTTTCCGTATATATAAAATGAAGAATTCAAAAAAACGCACCTTTAAAGTATAATTATAACAGATTACTCTCATCAAGTTTTTTTAACAAGGTGACATTGTTAAAGTTCAGCTGCTTATTTATATTTCAAAAAATAACGTTTGCACCTAATATAACTTCTCTTAATTCATAAACATCTGCCTACAACAGCTAGTATGTCATTTACCACCATTTGTATACAATAAATGTCTCAATGTCCCAAGGTGTATTAGATGATATTTAATGTAAGGAAACAATGGACTACTTATCACTCACAAATGTTTTGAGTTTGTCCTTCAAGTGAGTGATATTGTTGTTAATTGGTTTTTATTTATTTTAGTATCCATGCATTCATTCATTTCATGGAGGTCTTTCCCATGAGAGAAATTTACTTTCACTTGGCTTTTTGAAAATATCATTACCAAATAAGGACAATCGATAGACCACATTTAGGACTTTAATATCATCGCCCTGTGAAGGATTACATTTTTTATTATAGATGTTTTCTATCTTTAATTTGCGTTTATAGCATGCAACCCCTCCTTGTTGACCTTACGTATATGATTTGTTACTTTTTTATAGCTTGTCTAGATTATTTAGTCTCAATTCTTCAAACTTTTCAATATAGCGTATTTTGAGAAAAAAAGGCCCTTGAGAATATTTCGGAAAAGCTTCGTTTTTTTTCTTTTTTTATGTGTTTACTTAATAAGCCGCAATGTATCTTTTTACTACAAATGTGTTTTTTTTTATCTACGCCAATAAAAATTGACTTTAGAATGTAAATGAATATAACTTATAGTCAACCATCATCATTTTTTTTTAAAAATAATATCCAATTCGAGCTGTTCGAATTATTTATACGCACCTGTAAACTTAACACGAGGCAGTTTAGAACCATAGGCCCTTTTTATTGCATTCTTTGTCCCTGCTATGAACGATAATTCTGTCTGGGTACTAAATACATGATGACACTATCATCTTTACTAATCCTGGTAAATGTCTTAATATGGCAAGTGTTCCACCGAATGTCTTTGTCCAAAACAGACCCGAAGAGATGATCGAGTATTGTTATCATATATAGAGTGTTCTTGGAAATTTTTCAATCTTGATCTTTAGATTTAAAAAAAACCTACAAATCCAGAGACTTAAAAGCCATTTATACCACGATTTAGCATGCACTACTCATTTCTTTTTATACAGAAATGGACCACACAAATACATAATTTGTAGTCGCTTTTTCAAAGTTTTGCAAAGATTAAATATGTTATAAATTAATTTTTGAATCTTATTCAGTATAATATTAAATTTAAAAAGAGTATATGTTTTCAACAAACAAGCAAGTTTTTCACTAATGAATGACTATTACTTTAATTCCTCATGATACTAACTATTAAGAGGTTGTCTATACCTAAATAAATCAGGCAAATTCGATATGGGTGGAACAGCATATTTTTTCCCACCGATTATTTTGTTCCAACGTAATGTTTATATCGTATGTATGTCAAAAAATTAATTTATCTTTATAAATCGGCAATGGGTGTCTCAGAAAATGATTTTAAAGATCATAAGCAACCGAATTTTGCGTGTAATGAAGAGTTATTGTTGCAGTTAATCAAAAAACCAACATTCATCTCTGAGAAAGGATGCATTTGTGATATGAAATGGAAGAAAATGTTTTGAAAACAAACATTGTCATGTGCTACTCATTGCCTCATTTTTACTTGGACGCCCTCTTAAAATGAAACAATAAGCCACAACATCTACTTGTTTAATAGTTTCATAAAATTGAATGGTATTATATTACTAAACGATTCAACGATTATATGTATCCGAGAGAAATTTAAAAAAATATATAAATGCAAAATGTAAGGTTTGTTTTGAGAGAAAAAACGATTTGAAAAGTATGTGTTCCTTCACTCATAAGGTATGTTTGAGAAACGTCCACTTAATTCTTTCTCAGTAGACATTGGAAGGAAGCCGAATTTGAAAACCTCGGTATCACAAAAAATGGAAAGAAACCTTTAAATGGTTAATGTTGTATGTTTGAGAGTATATCAATTATACCATTACAACCTCCACTTAACAAGATATATATATTATAGTCATATTTGATGGAACCGAAGTCTGATAATCTTTTGCAATACCTTCGTAATACATTATAGATTTCTAGTGTAACTGATGTTGTCTGGATGTTTGACGTAAATGGATAAAACAAGAAAATCCTTAAGTTTTATAAGGTGATGATGCAAGTTGAAATCGACAGAAAAATAAAGTTATCCATGATTGATTGATTGATTGATTGTTGGGGTTTAACGTCAGAGCAGCAATATTTCAGCTATATTCAGACGATGAACATGAAATGGATGATAAAATGAACATGAAATGAAGAAGAAATGAAAAAAGGATAATAGGGTCGACAAATTTTGATTGCCACTTGAAAAAGGGAGGGATGGGTAAGGTCGGGCAATTTAGCCTCCTGTGGTGGAGCGCAAAGGTTCCTTCATTTTACTGAGTACAAGTAGTATTTTATAACTTTCCTGAACCCTAGAAATCATGAAAATATGACTTTTAAGATATTTTTGTAAGTATTGGAGTGTAGCCAAGGGAGAGATATGGATTAGCAGTAGAACAACCAGTGATGAAAAAGATATAACTAATTTTAACTTACTCTTTCATTTTTTTTTAAATTTAGTAAATTTTAGAACATTATTGCAAAGAGATGGTAATTGTTGTATGTTTATGCTACGAGTATTTTTCGGATCGTTGTATACGTGCATATTTTAACCTGCGGCATAGCCATAGCGAGAGCGGAGAGCTCAACGAGAACATACGCGTGCAAGTAAGCGAGGTACAGAATGGTGGGAAAACAAATCATTGGCCGGAAGTGTCATATAGCGGAGAAAATGCAAAATAACAATAAGTGCCCCCAAAAATGATTCAAAAAATTTTCACGATATAACTTAAACAGTAAGACTAATCAAGGGAACCAAGGTTATAGCGGTAATCAAAAGAATGCAATCCAGGAGCAACAAAAGCAAATTAGCAACTCGGGCTCCACTGAAAACTGGCAGCATGGACCAGGTGCACTGGTAGGGTAAGCGTCCTCTGCTTTTCTGGAAACAACCCCCGAGTTGCTCATGAAAAGTCAAGTCCTGGGTAGACGAAAGAGGAAAGGAAAACTATGATACGTTGAACAATCAGTTTTCATGGCACAGATGGATACACCGTAACGATCCACGAGTTCACGATGACGACCATAAAACTTTTGTAGTGATAATTTCAATCTTGTAGCAACATAACCCTTGTCCAGAAGCATATTTATTAGAATTCTAGCGCGATACAAAAAGTATGCGTAGTTTCGGCAAGCTCTGGCATAAGGTATGAATTGTGATATGAACACTCCATACTCAGGTGCTGAAGGGTTGTTGCCACAGATAAGGGAAAGATGACAATTCTGAATGAAAAGTCATCACGTTTGTCGTAACGTTTGGTCAATAGTTTTCCTTTACCATCGATTTCTAAGTGTAGGTCAAGATATGAGGCTGACTTCACAGTGTCTGTAGTATCCTCTATCTCAAGTTCTTTTGGGTAGATGCGGTGTACCAAATCCCCAAAATTAGGATTGTTTAAAGAGGATCGGAAATACGTGCATGGTTTACTTTATGAGAACGCTTTATTGCAATCAATGTTGTCCTTTTACTTTTGTCCTAACTCATTTCCAAATACAGACAATATGAAAATACACACTTTAGGTAAAAAAAAACCAATGACTTTATGGCTTTAATAATTTTATAAATTATTTACGTATATGAATGATAAATTATATTTCAAATATACATATGAATATTCAACGATATCTGGTGACTAAGTACTGCTCACATTTGTTCTGTTCAGATCTGCATATGCAATTTAAAGAGAAACCGAATACTCGTCAAAAAGAAATGCTTTTAGCCAATCCTTACTTCAAATTAGTTTGTATAGCGATCTATTTATTTCTTGTGCTAATCATAAACATTATCGTTAGAATTAAAGGAATGTTTCTTATGTTTGTTACAATTCTTAATTGTTTAATTTGGCTTTGAATTATACAGTAGTAATCTATTTTTAATGTTGAAAGAAAACAATGCACCAAAGTGAAGCATTAACTTTCTATTGAATATCGCTTTTGTTTCAATAGAAAGTTAATGCAATTCCATGAATCTGAAATCATCATCTCATAAACTTTATTGCTTTTGAAAAAGTTGTATTAACAAAATTACAAGAACAGTTATGGGTAAATGTGTAGGAGTTTAGAGAAGAATTAGTATATTCATTTACAGTATTATATATCTTTTTCAATATAAACGCATATAATAACCATCTATGAAGTTTTATCAGTGATTAAAAGGTACCATAACATTGGTTATCAAATGAAACGTATAAAGTTGTAAATGGCTTTGTTTCATTTATTGCGTTAACATGAGTTAATTTGGATTTTTTAAAAAATATATATGCGATATGTGACATTTTCTTTACGTCAATAGATATATAACCACGATTGTAGCCAAGTTCAATGATCTAGTGATAAACTAAAGGTTTTAAGGGGAACAACAAAACAATAAATATTTGAAAGATATAAACAGCAGATAATAACATGTGTGATCAAAACTTATGCATATATAATCATTTTTGTTTTTGGTGTGGGCTAATATTTTTTTTGTTTCTTTTGTTTTTTTTGTTTTTTTTTTGTTTTTTTTTTGTTTGTTTTGTTTTGTTTTATTTTTTTGGCGTGGGCTCATATTGTTCGCATGGTAGAAGAAACAATCCTAAGAGTCAAATTATAAAGATTATTGAAAATGAAACTTGTACTAAGAAAAGTAAATGGAAACTTAACACGATTTGAACTTGTATAACTACCATCATAATAACCCTGTGTATATTCATAATCAACAATATCTAAATCTGTGGAAATAATTAAATTGCTTTAATATAAACCTGCCAACATATCTTTGAGAATTAAATATTATTTGTCAACCCATTTATTCAAAAAATAAAGGATAAGTACACTTCTTTATATATGTATATCTTGATGGAAATACGTCGTTAAATTTGAAACGAAATAGATTTAGTTTACTATTATAATTAAAATGAGTGATAAAGCAAAATATTATGATTTTTTTTTTTTTGTACATTTTCTTTTCCTTCATAGGCACTATGACGCCACTTTTATTCCTGTCTCTGTTTACACTTATTATTCGTAGTTCTAGCCTATGGTAATGTTTTCCCAAGAAGTAAAGATTTTCACAAAGCATAACTACTCATTAAGAACCCATGAAACTCTTTATGGTGTACTTTACTACTTTGCGTAAAGAGGTAGGGTTGAGTATTGTCAGGATCACTCATTTTGTAGAATAGCATGAAAAGTCTTTTTATTTGCTGTGGTATAATATAACGAGAATGGG
Organism: Perna viridis; assembly: GCA_037379345.1. Classification (NCBI taxonomy): domain Eukaryota; kingdom Metazoa; phylum Mollusca; class Bivalvia; order Mytilida; family Mytilidae; genus Perna; species Perna viridis. Next base: position 14,906,239 of record CM074515.1, read on the forward strand.
TATGGTGTATACGTCAAAGAGACAACAACCCCATGGGAATGAAATTTCAGCTGTCTGCTTTATAAGATAGCCCAGTAAGTGACGATATGAAGATATGAAAGCAAGATAAAATGTGTGAGTGGTATTGAGCATATATTTTACAAAACATGATAAACATTTGGTTGACAATTCTCTTTTGTCTGGTAGTTTGATGATCTGCTGATTGTCATGTGATTGTCTGCTTCTTCATGATAATGATGATGCCATTGTGTATATATTACGAGCCCAGAAAGAGGAGTATATAAGAATTACGAAAGATATAAAGGGGAAGTCGGGATAACAATGATTGGACAATAAACAATTGAGATAAATGATCTAGAGGGATACAGTCCTAGCCTTGAAAGAATCAAGTGTGTATATGAATGACAAAAACTTGAAAAAATATTACCAACTTTGTCTAACTTTCTAAATTATGTTTTCAGCTTGGTTGGGTTTTGAGTCTGTTAAAGTGCGACAGTATATATGCAACAAGTTGATGCGATCCTTACGTATATGCAAATGATACACTCACTATTGTATTGATGTTTAGTTATCAGGAGTCGGCATAAGACATTTTTAAAAACATGTGCAAGATTGATGGGTCCAAGCTCATGTGCACATTTGTTTCAAATTCATTAACTTTATGCTTACATATAATCACACGCTGATATTAAACATTTCTATTTATATTTACTGCAAAATTTATAATGAATAAACATATTCCCGGTTATAATTTGTGAAATTCTTCCTTAACTAAAAATTGTACCGATCGGATCGGTTAAAAAAAAGAAATAGAAAGCTCGTGGATTTATGAAAAATGAGATGCTTAATATAAAATACACAAGAAGCTGATATAAGTTCTTACAATAACCGAATTCCCTTATAATAAAGACATTTAAAGTGAAGGAAATACACCTCAAAATAACGGACATAAAAATAACAGACATAAAAATAACTGAAAAACCAATTTGAAAAACAATAAGAAACTACTAAAATTTAATAACGTCAATAATCGAGTACACTGCCAAAAACACAACCACTATAACATACGTTAAAAAACATTTAATCAAATTAAATATTAATCAAACAATGACTGAATGAGCAACATTCTAGCTTCAAGCATTTGATGAGTAAGAATCTGATACTTATTTGAAAAATAAACAACAAATACATCAATAAACCAATAAAAATGTATCTTTGAGCAAAAGGTGGAACGTACGATACTTGGTGCACTTTTAACCCAATCTCCGTTTTTCATGTTGGTGTCTTTTGTTTGTTAAAAAGACGAAAATGGCGTTTCAAAAACAACGTTGAGAGTACAAAGCTTTTTATCTTTTCCGGATTCAGGAAAGAGTGACACATACTCAGGCGAAATATAGTAAATCTTCATGAAATCACGACATGCTGCCATGATGCTCACGTTAGTGGGTCTCATTCCTATCCTAATGGTTTTGTAGTAAGGCAGTTTTTTATTCAAAAAATGCGGTAGAAATATAGGAAACAATATCATACCTAATTAAGTTTTGATAAGATTAAGTGATTGTTTTTCAAAATGCATTTATTGTCGTTTCTGTAACCAAGTTTATTTTCGGAAAGTAACAATACCAATCAATAACGCAATGAATGCAATAGAAGCGTTAAAAAAGGAACGACTCGACATACTTGAGCGGAGTTTTAAAAGGAATGATTACCATACAAAACCAGTAATACATGAACCTATTTAAGTTAAATTAGATTTGACATATGTTGTAAATAAATCAGTAGTGTATAAGATGATATTAATTATATTAACACAACAAACAAATGCTGAAAACTTTAAAACAATTTTAAGCCTCGAAGTCCATTGAAAGAATGTGTTCTGATGTTATGTGATTTTAAAAGACTTATCTTGATAAAAGGGAGTCCAATATGTAAAATTTTAAAGTTAATATCGTTATGATTTTGCTTATGTTATAGTTTTAATTAGGAACTTAATAAACATGTAAGTTTTCCGGAGAATGTGGATTGTTTCATCATTATTTTCAGTGATAAGTCTAAAAAAGACGACTAAACTTTTAAAATATTTTATCGACAAAAGCGGATATATTAATAGTTAATATTTTCATTAAATCGGTCTTGTTTAATTCTTGATAAACTGACCATTAAGATATATATGGAAATAAACTGTGCTCAACTCGAAGCCAGTCTTTTTCTTAATTCGTTTAAAGCTTGGTTTTTTACAATGGCTACCACAAAAAGGTTCAAAAGCGACTATTCAAGTCCTTTCAAATTTTTAACTTTTATACTCACAGCTGTCAAAGAGGGTGTCTAGCCCTTCCACACTTGTTACTCTATTAGTGGTATTAACTCCATGTGGATCCTGAAAAAAAATTGAAAGATCTTCTGGAAACCCTCAATTTAAGACAATTATCAAAATATAATAGCATTAAAACCAATGACTTTTCAACTCTTTATATTTCTATTACCAATACTTAGTTAAAATCTGATTTTAACTGATCTCATCCGTAAGAAAGAATATCGTTTAGCTAGATTCTTTAACCTCAATTTCCGCTAACTAGATGACGTATTATCGTTAAAAATCTTACTTTCGGGGATTTGGTACATCGCATCTACCTTGAAAGAACTTCAGTTAAAGGATACTACAGACATATGAAGTCAGTCTCACATCTTGTATTACACTAAGAGATCGATGGTTAAGGAAAACTATTGACCAAACTATCCTACAAATTAACGTGATTTCCATTCCTTATTATCAACGTGCCTTTTATCTGTGGAAACATTCCTTCAGCACCTGCTTATAGAATTTTCATATCACAATTCATACGTTATGTCAGTGCTTACCGTCACTACGCATACTTTTTGTAGCGCGCTAGACCTTTTACAATATGGCTTCTGCAACAGGATTATGTTGTTACAAGATTGAAGTCATCACTACAGAAGTTTTATGGTCGTCGTCATGATCTCGTGGATCGTTACGGTGTATCAATCTGCACCATAAAAACTGATTTGTTCCTCTTTCTTGCGTCTACCTCTGACGTGAACTTTTATGAGCAACTCGGTGTTTCAAGAAAAGCAAAGTAGAGGACGCTTACCCCGCTGGTGCACCTGGTTCATGCTCCCAGTTTTTAGTCCAAGTTGCTCATTTACAATTAACTTTTGTTTCTTTGTATGTATTATTTTAATTGCTTTGTGCTCTTTGGTGCGTTTGTCTGTTTTCCATCTCTGATCTTTGTCCCTCAATTATATTCTTTTGGTTTCCGCTAGAGTCTTGGTTCCCTTGATTACTCATGCAATGTGTCATAGTTTTCCTTTCCTTTTTCATCTACCATGGACTTGACTTTTTATGAGCTTCTCGGTGGGTGTTTCTAGACAAGCAGAGGTTGCTTACCCTACCGGTTCACCTGGTCCATGCTCCATGTTTTAGTAGATGTATTATTTTGGGTATTTTATATTCAATGTTGTGTGTATATGTTTTCCATGTCAGGTCTTTGTCCCTGAATTACAATCTTTTGATTTCCGCTTTTTTACTTTATGACAGATGGTGGAACCGGACATACTTGCCCCGCTCTCAAACATTTTTATTTTCTTTTTTTTTTTTTGTGGAAGTAAACTATTGCAATATCTTTAAAGTTTTTGTGCTGTCTTTAGTATTTTATTTTGTTGTCTCTGATTCTGTTTTCATGTCTCTAAATTGTCATTCTGTTTTGATGCTTCGGTATTTATTCATTTAACGATAAATGGAAAATAAGACTTTCAGTTATAACGTTCTATTTTGTTAAACCATATGTAAATTTGTACTAAATCCTAAATTGTGCTTAAACAAATGGAGCATCAAATTGATAATAGATGTCATTTTGAACTTCTTGTTAAGCTTTGTCATAATAGGGGTATTGCATAAATATTAGTGAAATATAGTCCCCGTAGTATAATTTATTGTATGATCTTTGTTCACATAAATCGTGTGCATGGTATTGCAAAAAAAATACATAAAAATAATGACAGAAAACACACAGGGAAAAATATTATCAAATTGAAGTAGTTACACAATAATTACATAAAATGAGTCCTAGTATTCCTTGCTGCTTTTAGGTAGCTACAAATTTAAAGTACGCGAAATCTGATTGAATAATGAATTAGTCTATAAATTATGTATGTCATGCCTTGCACGGTAAAGGTATGGCAAAATATTGTATACATATACATAGAAAGCTAGATGCAGGACAAAGTAGTATAAAGCTGTATTCATCTTCTTATGCTCCTATATTACTACATAAATTTCAACGACTATCTCTTTGTATATTTAAAACAAACTACCAATTAATCACAAGCTCGTGCAATGTATAATATCTTCCCGAACCATATTCCCAAATATTCATACAAAGGATTTGTTTCAACAGATAGTTATCTAATTACTTTAATTATTTTACTTTAATACGTTCTATATTTAGGTTTTATTGAGTAGTATTCTATTTATGACAAAAAGATAATGGACGGTAAAGTCATCAATAAATCTTCCGTACTGTGTTTACCAGATTGCAACTTTATGCTGTAGGCTTAAATTGAAATAAATAACGATTAACCGCAATGCAAGCGGTTTTCCTTCAGAAATGCCTGTACCAAGTACAGGACCACTAATATTATTTCCAAACTTTCCAGTTTCTTTTCTTGGTATTGCCAATTGTTAAATAGACTTCCTTTTTTTACTATTTATTTTGACTTTTAACTATAATTAATCAGTTCAGTAATTTTTTTGCCCTTTACAAGTTAATGAAGTAAGTGAAAACAAATGGTACGGTTAAACCCAGTGTAAAAGATATTAGGGTAATACAATCAATAAACATTAACTTTTATTTTCTGTTTTCTTTCACTTTTTTGTGGCTATATTTGTTCTTAATTTATTGTTTTCTGTTTATTGCTTTTAAATTTTGATTTATTTTCTTTCATGTCTTTATTTTATTCTGTTATAGTACAAGTTTGTTTGTCATATTTAACATTTTTTACTTTTTATCCAACGTGAAATTTGACTTTTCTTTTAAATGATTAAAGCCTTCTTCGAATTCTAAGGTAGGCTACTCTTATCTACAAGAAGACACCGCTTGTTGTACGATTTACTTGTTCATTTTCTGATGAATAAGTGTAATATCAACGATCCAATAAATATAACTTGAGTGATTGAACTCAGAATATCAATGGACATTTCTTTTTCTACAAGAAACTACTAAAAGATACGGAATTTAAATGGAGAAAGAAATGTAGTGTTTGAACGATGATAAATGACAACGTTGCAGCTAACATTGTTAAAAAAAAGACATGATAAGAAAAAGTCGATATCGATATTTAAACACAACAAAATGTATCCACGTGACACGGATGCTCTCTTACACCCACAAGATTATAATTTTAATACATAGAAACAAGTCTGATTTCTTGCTTAGGCTGAAGAAAAATAAACCAATAAAATTCACTTTACTTTTTTACCAGGAGTTTGAAAAAAATTGGCAGAAAAAAAAGTCTATTTTAAGAGATGACAATAAATTTGAGGAAGTAATCTGGTAAAGCTCTGGTAAATGTGCAAATCTGAGCAAACATTTTTTTAAGTTTCAACCGAGAATGGCACGCTTATAGACGATAGTCAAATTTCGAAATGACAAATTATGCGTATTCCCACTTATTGTACATATGCTCATGAAAACACATGAAAATAATCAGAAAAAAGTTTGCCTATTGAAATATTTATTATCTTAGTCTAAAGATATGCAAAAAAAAACAGAATTGTTTTATATATGAAATATGAAACAAGTGAACATGTGTTGAAATTGCATAAATGCAGTATTGACGTAAGCAATAAGAGTTAATTGACCGAGTATTGTATTTCATAAACCTGGAATTTTAGGGAATGTAAAAACGCATATTACTATCGAAAAACTTAATCTAATGTTTTAAATTTTATGCAGACTATCTTTTTATTACGTGTTTTTGAAATCAAAGACAAATTTGATGAAATAATGATTCTTATATTTAGACCAAATTCCAAGTAAACCGAAGTCAATCATTGATCCCTGTATATCAAAATAATCGGTTAACAAGTTTACGTAAATCAGGAAAACATTGATAAAAACCACATGCTGCCCTTATTTACTGCATTTGTTCTCGTGAATATCATTCAATAAATATAGCAATATCACAATGTCAGTTAGATTTATTTAATTACAATGTCATCATGGTGACTATGAAATCACTCCTACGTTGCAAAGCAGATATTTTATGCAACAAATATTGAATCTATTTTCACAAAACAAAAGCATCTATATGAAAACAGAGTTTGTGTGATATGCTTGTACAGTAAAACTTGTGAAATATGGCGATTTAAGCTGACAGAATTTCTGAGCTTTAATTAAAATGCTACATGCAACCCTTTGATTTTAACTGTACTTTTCTATGCAATAACTTTTAGCAACCCGAGAGAATGATTTTGACTCTGATATCATGCTCTTTTCTTTAATTATGAACTATTTTATCGATTTGTTAGCTAAGACTCACCGACTCACTCAAACACCACTAGGACAAGGAAATTGTACTCACAAATTAAAGTTGCCATTAAAAAAAACATTACCTCAAACTATTCCTCCGCTCTTACCGGCCTTGACCTTTAACGGGTGAAGCGTATGGTGTCTTGGAGGAGACAGTAACCTCTGAACCATCCTGAACATTTAAGTTCACCTTAGTTGTACTCGTGATTACCTTTTATTATTCAAATTTAGTTGTTTTGTGTTTATAATTTGTTCAAAGTATGTTGTTCACGGTGTCGTTTTTCGCAAGGTGAAAATCTGTGCCTTCAGTATTTTTATTTTGTCTATTGATAAATAACATAAAATAAAAAATAATTAAAGTTGAAATAATTTGATTTTGCTCGTTAAAAATTCCGAATACTGTACAAACAGTAGAATAGTACACAATGAATGGAAAAAGGCTGAATCCATTTTTCACAATTTAGAAAGAAAAAAAAACAGATTAAAAGTGAACAAAGACGGGTTTAACTTAGCCAAAATTTACTTGAATCACAATCAACGACATCATGTCAGACAACACAAACGAATTTTATTTCCCAATCTGCATAAAAACTATAAAAGACGCAATATTACATCAATCATCATTTTTTTTTAATTATTTTTAATTTAATTAAAAAGAGTAATCAAGGGAAAATAACTCTAGTGGAAATCAAAAGAATGTAATCCAGGAACAAGACCAGAGATGAAATACAGACCCAAACAAAAAAGAGCATAAAATAACCAAAATAATACAAACAAAATAACAACAGTGAATGAGCAACCCGGACTCCACGGAATGCGAATACTTGATCTTTTATACTCTCGCGGTTTAAATACCTGTTTAATGATTTGTTTCTGTCATCATTTTGATACATTGTGTAAACTGTCATTGTTTCTTCTGCTGTTTTCTGCCATAGTTACAATTATAGACTTTTTTAGATTGTGATGCTCTCCTAGTCGCCCGTTATCTTTGTATTACTGCTTACTGTAATCCAATATGTTCAATTTTTGTTAAGAAGATGTGGACCCATACGCTGTTCATTTGTTGTCTAAGAAGGTAATTCTAAGCATTGTAAGTGTGATGATAACGTTTTATTTAGTAACACTTGATTTAGAATCTTATCCTGTATTTGATTAACTAAAATTGTGAGTTGCAGAGATCCTGAACCCCAGGATATATTTTGGTCATACCAAGATCAGATCTTTGTTAACGCTAAATTGCGCCTGTCCATCCTTATTTCCATTACAATTTTGTATCTAATTACTTATACAGTTACATGCTAATTAGACCGAATTTATTTGTAAATATAATAACAAAAATGTGCCAAAAGTTACGCTGACATTTCATTTGTTTGTAAGGTGTGGGTTGAATTATCATCTTATGACTATTTAGATTTTTCTGTAACATGTTACTTACATATTTACTTTCGTTATTTAAAGCCCAACTTTCTCTGTTGATTCCTGAAGGAAAATGCAACTTTTCGTTTGTAGTATTGTTGCTCTTTGTGCAACTATCACAATAAGCAATTGTTTGACTTCAGGTAGGTGGTGTTTTAATTCATTTTATTAAGTCCATAGGGTCAATTTTTGGTTTTCCTTTGTTAATCTAAAAAAAACTATTTGTGAAAACAAACTAAAAAATGTAACGGCCTGAAGTGTACACGATTGTGAGCAATCCTTCTGATATATTATACTCCGTTCTAAGACTCCTTAAATTATTTTTTTATTTACTTGTTATGATTTTTTCACATTGTTTTACTGTTGCTATGGAGATATAAATATCATTTTTAAAGAACTTTCACAATCTAATTGATTTTAACGTATAATCAACACAACAGATACGACTTGTTTCCTATAGCGTTTTATAGCTTTAACATTTTAACATTTAAGTTCGAGTTACAAGATAAAGAGTCCCTATCAATAGAAATTTCACTCATCGATAGGATGTCGTTCTATATCTTCGACTTGGGACGAATTATCTGTGGGTCGATTAATTCCCTATACTAAACTTCTGTCTGTGCGCTTGCGCAGCAATTCACGTCTTTTCAGACTAAGATCATGAATTAAATTCGTATAGTTCACCGATATAATGAATTCATATTATCTTAATCTAATTTTGTCACTTTCGGATATTTTTCCACAATTACTAAGTTGTTTACTGCGTTTACATCATGATACGTAGTTTGCCCTGGTGTGAATAATGTTTGACACGTGTCGCGGAGCTGCATTACTATTGCTAGACTATTACCGTGTTATTCTCATTGTTGGCGGAGCAGGAAAACTTACCCTTCCGGAGCACCTGATGTCACTCTAGGTTTTTTTAGGGGGTTCATATTGGTAGAGCTTTAGCTTCCTGTATGAATTCTTGATTCCCTGACAGTTTTATAAGTAATCTATTCTATTCTTTTTTCGCTACATTGTTTATGTAGATCGTCTTTGTTTATAGAAAAATAATTTCGTTATTCGCATTATCATTAGGTTTTGTTTCGTTCTTAAGATTCAACATTTTTCTTTTAAGTTTTTGTATATTTATGGTTCTGTTGTTCATCTTGTTAGACTTCATTAAATCATAAATTAATGAATAGTATAGTAAATTTCATTATTTTCAGCATTTTTCCATGTCATCAAGTCTGTTTCATTGTATAATCTTATAACAACTATCACTTTTCTATTTTAATTTCATAAAAATCATCAGAGAAGAAGCTGAATTCAAACAATGTGGATAAACAAAATGTAGAAATCGAGGCTGTGCGACATTTTTTGAGGGAGAGGCGTGACACATATTTATCTCAAGATGAATTAAGAACTGTCGTCAACCATCACCGTGACACATATGAACCCAAAGAGTCACGTCATAATAATGGAAAACGAAGAAACGCCGCAGGACAAAAGACAGAGGGGAGAAATTATCGTTATGGTTGGAATAATGGAAACATGGGGAGATCTAGGAAGAACCGCAGACATGGAAGAAAAGTAAGAAGAAATCATCAACAAGGTATTGCAAACAGCGAATATGGAAGAAATAATAGAGAAAGCCACAACAATGGAATAAGATACGGCGAAAAGAATGGATATGAAAGAATTAATAGAAGAAACCGTAACAACGGTAGAAAAAACAATGAACATGGAAGAAATAAAAGAAGAAATCAAAATCATGGTGAAAATGGAAGACAAGAAAATTACTATAATATATATTAGTAGAAGTGAGAATCCCCATGATTTGAGAATTTGAAACATTTGGGCTTATAATGTATTAGAAAAAGATAAATCTTGAATATTTCATTAAACATCAAATCAAATATATTGTTTGTGTCTTTGAATAAGTTTCCAAAGTAAAGACTGGTGTCAATTACATTTTACAATTTTACAGCTGAATATATTATAAAGGTCCAAATCAAAACCAAAAGGTAATTTAGTGAATTTAGTGCACGTTTAAAGAGAAATGATTTTATTCGTTTTTTATCAAGAAACTGAAGTAAAATATTGTGAAAGTACTTAAATGCATGAATACCAATTTTCGTGAAATAGGTAAGAAACTCAAGTTCGTGGATTTTTTAATTCGTGGTTTTGAGGTATTTAGTATATACATTAATGGAAATCTCCTTTTCGTTGGGAACAACATTTCGTGGTTTGACTTTCCCACGAAAACCACGAAAATTGGTACCTTACGAACAATAGTACTTCCGCAGTACCCTTTTGGTAAATGCACTCCAATAATTTTACACTATGACTATTTCTTAGAATGTCATTTAAATTCCTTGATTCCAAAAACAATGTGAAACATTTGACCCTTACAGATAGAAGAGGAACATTGAAAGCTAGTTAATTAGATTTGATAATAATACCGTTACAATAAGGGTACACGCAGAACTTAAACAACACAATGATTAAATAACACTATAACAATAAAGTTGAAAATGATAACACTTTCCGTATATCCGTTACATCCTTCATTTCGTGCATTGTAAAGCTAGAACATCGTTGCTTCAAGGAGGTAATTCGGCTGTTTTTGTGGATATAAACCACTAAAATCTCCAAAAATCTTTCGTAACACAGTGATAACCAATCATTTGCACGATATGAGAGACGCTGACAATCAGCTGACTGTTCCTGTACTTGGCTTAATTTTCGTTTTCGTACTAACATATATACTCAATACTGATAGACCTGGTTTGCACTCATATATAAAATACATGACGGTCTGGGAGAGTAATCAAGGGAACCAAGGTTATAGCGGTAATCAAAAGAATGTAATCCAGGGACAAACACCAGACATAGAAAACAGACATACACAACAAAGAACATAGAGTAACTAAAATCATACATGCAAAGTAAAAAAAGCAAATGAGCAACTCGGACTCCACTAAAAACTGGGAGCATGGACTAGGTGCACCGGTAGGGTAAGCGTCCTTTGCTTCTCTAGAAACACCCGTCGAATTGCAAATAAAAAGTCAAGTCCGGGGTAGACGAAAGAGGAAAGGAAAACTATGACACGTTGAACAGATCAGTTTTCATGGCGCAGATGGATACACTGAGGTGTTTCTTAACGTCATCGGCTATCGTTTGGGGTTTCTCACGGACGGTGTAAAGCATCAAAGCGTTTACACAGTCCCAGGGCATAGTAAAACCCGTGAATGTGGGTCATCGTGTTTTCGGGGAAATTAGTTGTCATGTGACCATTCATTAAATTCATTAAAATTAATGCATTATCACGTGATTTCATATCGATCGGTGACCTAGTGATTCAATTTGTAATACGCACGCTATATACAGCACTGTATAGCCTACAGCAGCATTTGCTGAATCTCCGAGCAATATTCTAAAATTGTGTAGGGTCGATAGGTAGGGATTTTTATTTTCATTTGATATTTTTCAAATGAAATAAGTCATAAAGATACAATGAAAACCAAATATGCAAAGACTAATATATAAATATGTAATAGACTTAGTCCACAGCCTAATCCCTTTTTGGATTCGGCGCATGAGTAATTTTGTGTTTTGACGGAGGCGGTAAAGACCACTATTCTAAAAAAGCTATATTTTATAAAGGGCGCTGGACTTAGTGCAGGCGGTGTTGCCATAGATGTCACAGTGGTATGAGTTCGAGTCCCGCGGAGGGAACGACCAAAAATTTGCCTCGCAAATATGACAGTTCTGACATCGTTGGAAATTTTTCAGACCCTTCTATATATGTGTGTGTGTGTGTGTGTGTGTGTGCGTGTGTGTGTGTGTGTGTGTTATAACAGTGTCACCGAAAAATTGTGCTGAAAGCGACGTCATCGTCGGCGGCGTCCGTGTCGTCGCCGTCCATATTCACTTGATTTTCGTGCGATAACTTTATGGTTATGGTTGACCAATTGTTATAAAATCTTGATATGATTTTACTAACTAGTAGTTAATGATTGCTCCTATTTAATTTATTTAGTTCATGGTCTTACCATTTTAAAATTAGTAAAATTAGCAAGTTCAACACGTCCATGCATGTACACCTTCAAGGAAGAATATATATATGACATGTCCTATGGTTGTGGCAAGTCATTGTGGAAATCGTTCCCTAATTATTGATGTCAGTAGATATTTAGTGACACATGTTAATATATATTTATAAACATGTGCATAATTCAATTATTGATTTCAGTAAATGGAGGAGTTTTCTGGACGATGCAAACACGTTCAACCTACCGGTGCACCTGGGCCATGCTCCCAGTTTTAAGTGGAGTCCGAGTTTCTCCTTTACTTTTGTTACTTTGTGTGTATTATTTTAGTTACTTAAAGTTCATTGTTGTGTTTGTCTGTTTTCCATGTCTGGTCTTTGTCGCTGGATTACATTCCTTTGATTTCCACCAGAATCTTGGTTCCATTGGTTACTCTTTCAAGACATCACGTATATATGTTCAAGTTTGTTCATTGGGTAATACCAGTCGGCGTCCATACTTTCACCTCGGACAATACCAGTCTGTGTCCACACTTGTTTACAAAACCAAAATATATGTACTAAATGGAATACAACTGTGCTTTCGGCAAAGTAGCCTTAAACGATTGCACCGTTGGTTTCTTTCAGACGATGCATCGCCTTGTCATTCCACCCTCCCCCCCCCCCCATAATGTTGCCTTAAGTTATTTATGATTAATTTATAGTATTTACTAATAAATATTTTATATTCAATGTTAATCTATAATGTACAAGATGTGAAAATTAACACAATGTTGTTTATTGGAGAACATTGTTTATAAAGCCAGGCGCTGTTTATACTTCACATACAATATTTTCCAGGACCAAGCCACATACAATATTGTCCGGGAGTAAGTGATGTTTATACGTCACATACAATACTTTCCAGGACCAAGGGATGGTTATACGTCACATACAATATTGCATTTACATTGGTTATGAAAATAACTTAAACATACATCTGCTAATTTAACAATATAATTTTCAATATAAATCTGTACTTCGCCTCTCGATTTTCTTGTTTGCACTGTTTCTGCTACTATAGCCTTTATTTCTACTCCATTACTGTAGTCTATATCGAAAATATAAAAAAAGGGAATTTTAATTCGGGAGATAATGTCGCATGTCATGTCAATTCAATAACAAATATTTCCACAACGGGAGCCGTCTAAATGTCACTTCTGATTTTTGTGTGAAATTAGAAAATAATTCAAAACTCATCTAAGCAATGATTATTCATTGTTATAATCACTTTTCTATTTTGTACTTGTCTAAAGCAACATCTGTTATTGAAAAAATACACATGTTTTTTAATTAGTTCGTCACTATGACAATAAATAAAGTAAAGCCAAATTAGTCATTGTTAACCAAAGTTATATTGGATAGACAAAACATACCTTTATGATATCATAATATTTGGTGATAAACAAAATATTGGAAACTTGATTAGTTTGTGTAATGGTGTCACAAATGAAACCTAGATAATCTTTCTTATGGTATTCTATTCAATGGAACAAACAGAACAAAATAAAACCATGATATTTCTATTGTGAAGTCATTTTTGACTGATTTTATTTCTACGACATTTTGCAAACTTAGAACTTATGATTTCAGATAATAAACAAAACAACACATGCACAATAGTTTTTTGTAAAATGAGAAGACCAATGGAACTTCTTATTTCCCTTTAATTTTAATAATTCACAAAAACATTCAAGATAGAAAATAATAAAAATCGAAGTGAAAAATTTTTAAATGCTGTTATTAAAGTTCGTTACACAAGATAAGATTTCCAAACGGGTACCAAAATTGCAATATCTTAAAATGAAATAACCTTATTATTAGTAAACTTTATTTAACACAATTAAAAAAACAAGTGTATCAGCAATTCTTCATACTCAGGTTTTGAAACATTAAAATAGTTATACAAATTTGTAAGTATAATCTGGCGCAATGGATCTAAAATTCTTTATCCAATATATCTGTGTGCTCTATGTGTTGGATAATTTTTTTTTCTTTTTGTACATTTCAGTAAGTATAACGTTTAGCTGAACGCATTTACATACATACTACATATAGTTTTGCTGTACACATGTACATATATACTATGTAACATTTGCCGTACACATGTACACATATACTACATAATGTTTTGCCGTACACATATACATATATACTATAAAACGTTTCACGATTTAATGGGAAAAAAACACGTTACAAAATTACGCATTAAACAATTATATACAAATATAAAAAAAAAACTAGAGGAAAAGACATGTACCAGCTGAAATGAATTAGCAAATATAGTACATTCTGTAGTTCACACAAGGTGCACTGTTGTTTACACAAAACTACAAAGCTTTTTAAGGACGAAATCATTATAGAATTGAACAGCTATTTTCGGTCGTTCATGCATGTATGAACGGATCTCGGAGCTCCCAAACTCAATGAACTGCCGAAGAGATACATGCATGAACGACCGAAAATAGCTGTTAATCCTTATAATGTTATCCGACAGTCAACGTTAGCCTCTGAGAGCCTCAGTCGGTTATATTGATACACTGTGTTTTTCGCTTCAATACACACACATTCCTTTGCACACGTATGGGAGCGCGGACAAATATTTACACATAATAGGCTGCACAACGACAGTGAAGGCGGCATGGACGAAGTGATAGTTGGCATTGAAAAATACGAGATGTAAACAATTCAATAAGAATATAATTATTGAAAATTATAACAAGAGGTTTTCAAGGGTTCAGTCAGACTCAGTTATAAGTTTCTTTCCCCGAGCTGAAAATGACTCTGTAAACATACTTGACCGGTAAAATCAATGTGCATGTAATAAACTATTCTTACGTCTATATTATGCCGTTCAATTCGTTGCCATACTCTTCCGAACTACCCGGCCGCCATATTGGTTTCAAGTTGACTGGCGTTAATGCGTGTATGAACTTTCTGGCAAGACGTTCTCGACAAATCAAAAACCGCTGTAAGCATGAAGAATCTCATGATTAGAATTATGAACAATTATCTTCCTTTGGTGATTGTTCGAAGAAGGCTTGTGATCTGTCTATCTTTTTTTGTACTGGACACTACAACTTCATAAGTATTCGTGCAAAGAGCAATGTTTATTTGCTGCGTCGCGATTGGAAATGCGCACTACTCTGTCCTGTTCAAAACTAATTGTTTCCATTTTTAATGAAATAGCATCTCAAAGTGTACTGCTTTTGTTTTACATGAACATGATATTGCATCAATCAGATGTCAATTTTGAAGAAAAAAAATAAGTACTCAAAGAAAATCTTAGATCGCTCTATTAAGTAGTATAAAAATTTCGAATTTACCCTCTTTACTCAATGAACAGGAAACACATGAATGTGTATCCTGTTATATAACGACAGAATTATTACTTTGAGGAAAATAGTTCGGATTCCAACTACAATTATACAGTTAATGTTTTATCATTAAATAATTTGGTTACTACTTCATATCATCTAGTAATGTGTATGCTTTTCTAGTATGATCGACAACTGTCGTAGATGTCTTTTTTCTTGACATTCAATGAACGTCTTTGCAAGAAGCAGGAATTACTTACCCTTTCGTAGCACGCAATTTCACACGTTTTATAGGGTTATGGTGTCCGTTTTTTTTTAATGTAATTATTGGTAGTTAATTAGTTTTTCGTATTGTCCTTTTGGTGTTCCTTCCATTGTTTTGGTCATGGATATCTCCTCATTAACACTTGTTTATTACAACTACTTTTTCTGCTATGTTAAAACAAGATGCCTAGGTTGTCTGTGAGTTTACACACCAAAAAACTCGATTCGGTTTATTAAAAGCCGGTTCTAATCAATTGATCAAAAGTTCCAGTTCTGAAAATGCCATACCTTCTAGTTTGCGCTTAACTACAATCAATTTAGCAATTCTTAGTTAATCTTATTACATGCTGAGTTTACTTGATGGAATTAGATTCACGTTTGTAGGGATAACCGCTAGGTGTGATTAGGTAACTACATCTCTAGTCTGTTTTTCTGACTAATGCATTATTCTTGGATTGGCAACTATATTATGTGAAGTATTTTTTATAATTGCACAATTTTTAATCCATCAAAATGACAAGCAGAAACAATAATCGGTTAAATTATAATGAAAATTACTTCTTTGTGTTTCCCGTGGTGAAAGTTGAAATAAGTTGATAGAGGGAGTGTCGTAAATTCGTCATTAGTGATGACAATCGGTGTTCATCAAGACAAACTTTAGAAAAATATTTTAAAAAATGTAATTGACATATTGACATTTGAAAATTAAGAAACAATAAATTTTTTGAACCATTTTTGTACGTATTTTTAAAAAGAATTATAATAAAAAGTTATTTTGTGTTGTTGGTGCGGGTATTTAAACGGGATCGGTTCAAATGATTTAAAAATTTTGTTACAAGTGCGAAAACGCTATATAAATTAGCCGATATGATATTAATGTTCCAGCGTGAAGATTTTTATTTTCATTAAAAATACTGCAAGGTATGGCTTTGATATGGATATGTTCGCAATAGATGCAAATAGACTTTTTGATAAAGGTTCTCTCTGTAATGAAAGTATACATTTGCATATCTAGTTTGTCTCTCTGCAAATAGTATAAAAATGATGACTGTTCATTGAGATAAAGACATCAGAAATAGCAACAGTGCCCCTATTATAATTATTATAAAAAGTAACGTTAAAAAAAATACTATTTTGGAATAAGTTTAATTTACAGATGTGATCAATGAAAATGATAGTATGAAACAGAATAGCATCGTATGGGAAAAAAAGCTCTTTCTTCGAGTTTTACAATTATCATCTTACAAAACACAAAGTGACACACACACACTATACATACGGCTATATATAAACAAAGGCATATCATAAATTCAAAAATGTTCATGGGACTTCGATTCACTATCAGTAGCAGACAGCACTTCTCACAGAGGAGTTACAAAGTTTCTTCAAAATAGCCTAAACAAGTAACGCATGAAAATATTTTGTTCCGACGGACATGATCGCCATTTACACCATCTGCCAACTCGTTTACACACGGCACCTTGTTCTACTTCTTCGTTGAACGCCATCTTGCACGCTTTCATTGAAGATTGGCACACTTTGTCTCTTTCACAAACCTCGATCTGAAATTAGGAAAAAAAACGCAACATTTTTAGCAGTGTGGGGGGTTTATTTCTGATAACAATACTGTCCTTAAATAAACAAATTAAACTACATTTTTATATTGGAGGTCATCTCTCGGGTAGCTATTTTCGTGCATTTCTGCAAAATACTATAAAAACTGTCAGTAGCTTGTTTCTTGAGAATTTCTAGTTATGTCCATAAAACTTGATCACAACAGTGGGCATAAGACGTGGAGAAATATGTGGCCCAATGTCCCTTGTGCAATTAAAAAAAGATTAAAGCTTAATGGATGTGTGTTTGTGTGTTAAAACCTAAAAACATGCGAAAAGGAGTCACTCGTTAAACAAGCTAATTTCGGTATTAACTACTGTTTTATTCAAACAATTGGAAATAATTCCTGTGGTTTTCTTAATGGAGAAATGTCCAACCTTTGTAAATCTCTTCGCTACTAATAGCTTTAACTAGAATATCTCTCTATACCGTTTATTTCAGAGAAATTATACTCCGTGCTTAAAACCTTTAAAATATCAATCCATTCTTTTTCAATTTGGTAAAACGGAAACACATATAGCTATAGTACATTTATGTGTTTGTGCTTAATCTCTATGTTAAGCTCTTTTGATATCCATTTGTCGAAGTTAAACATCCTCCGACCCCCCCCCCCAAAAAAAAAAAAAACAAAACAAAACAAAACAAAAAAACAAAACAAAACAAACAAACAAATTACAAAAAAATAAAGCAAAACCAAATCAAAAACCAAAAAAAAAGACAAAACAAACAAAAACAAAAAACAAACAAAATAGAAAGCAAAAAATGCAAAATAACGCTTTATTAAAATAATTTACCTGGCATCTGCAGTCATAATTAAATCTATTGCTAAGCATGGTTTTCTGACATTCTTTAACCTGTTTCCACTTGGTTACAATTCCACATAATTGTATGGCAGAATGGGTTGGACCTGAAAATAAAAATCAGTGGCATAATCAATACTCATAGAAAAAGGTTACTTGTTAATATGGCATTATATTCCCTAAAGAAAGTAACGAAAAAATCAGAGTACAACAAATTAAATTATTACACGGATATTTTCGTTTTTAGTCGTAAATCATTCTCTAAACCCCTTTGTGACCTGTTGAATACTGTATAAACTTCTTTACCAAACATTTACACGAGATTTATTTTGATAGAGTCACAGTAGGGCCCGGAGATTTTGCATTGTCTATCACACAAATATGGACGCATCAACAACTGAAAAATCCATACAACAAAAATGAAACTTTGGGGGTTTATATAAATTGCTATATGATAAAAATTGAGTTTCAATGTATAAGTGGTTTATATATGTATATATAATAAAAATGTATATCATATATTTACATTAACTTTTTTGTATATGCATTGTAAGTGTTTGTTTAAACTATATTGCATACCCTATATCACACCTCTAGACCTATATCGTATACCCTACACACACCCCTAGTCCCATATCGCACTCCTTCACAGATCATATTTGAAGTATGGTTAAAGTATACATGTATGATAAAATGAATATGACATAATAAAACCTGTATCATATGCTGTATCAACCCTCGTGGTGATATAGCCGTCTCGGTATGATACAATATGTGATACAGAATTTGACATGTAATGTTCAGTATATACTATACAACAAACGGCGTGCACATTTCTGCATGGCAAAATATTTCTAATTCCCTATATTTATAACAATTATAAATGAAAGTATTTTTAAGAGCAAAGAAAGGGAAACAACACTTTCTTTTTAAAACATTTTCAGTTTTCTGTTGAATTCTCTGAACATAAGATGTCATTCGGAAACACAATGTATACTGAAATTTAAAAGATAGACAAAACATATGACAAAATCAATGCCTGACATAAAACACAACAAACCACATGGAGAAGGTTTCACACCAAACTTAACGATAAAATCTTAACTGCTATATAAAGTACAAAACTACAAATTATTTGACAGAACGCAAACAACAACAAAACAAACAACGTAAAACAAATTCCTGACATGGGACACGTATCTATAGAATTAGATTAAATGATTATTAGAACCCAAAACATTACAGAAACATAATCCATATACAAAACATAGGCTGATCCAAACGGCGGAGCACCGCCCCCCCCTCCAATCTATGCTCGAAACTTTTGGTGATTGTATAGAAAAACTTGGAAATCACTGGAGCACCTCATTTTCTGTGGATATTTATTAGGTTCCCTTTATGGAATTTCTAGATCCACCCTGATGTACAACACAAACAGTAATAAAACAATGAAGGTACAAGAGGACTCGATAAAATTCAATCACTAAATGTTATTAAAAATATACCCTGTTTAATGAAAATTCAACACTACCTGTGATTGTTTATGTATTGTGATAGACAACATAATAAACCTACCACCGAGTAGATATTCGTCATTGTCTAAAGTAACACCACACACCCCACTACTGGCTGCAGTCTCTATTGTTATGGTGTCGCCGACTTTGATTGAATTCCCATCATCCTGTCATATAAAGTAAAGTCAAATTAGGGTATGACCACTGACCATCATGTTCAGTATTTATTATCATTTTCAAATTTCATCCATTAATGTAAAAAAAATAAAGATACATGTAGCAATAAATTGAACTTGTTTGAAAAATACTAATCACTCAAAAGCAAAGTTTCATTATCATTAATAGCAATTCTTTTCAATCATTCTGTTGGTTTGCTGTAAATAGCTCGAAATCGAGGGTATACTACAAGAAGGGACTTCTCTCGTACACAAGGGTACCATAAGGAGCTTGACTCTTCGAGTGTTTTAGAGCTATATATTCTAGAAACATCAAACATTGGTAAGATGGTGTATGTAATTTCGAGCACTTTTTTGGATGAACAGAAATAGTACATTACTCAACTTACCTTAAAAACGTCTAAGACTTTGACTTTGTAGAAAACACTTCCAAGTTGTTGTGAGGATACAGATGGTACAGTTACGGTATTGCTACCCAATACTTGTCCTCTGATTACTGTAATACAAATCAGTTAGAGTTATCTCTCTTA
Organism: Perna viridis; assembly: GCA_037379345.1. NCBI lineage: Eukaryota > Metazoa > Mollusca > Bivalvia > Mytilida > Mytilidae > Perna > Perna viridis. The sequence continues at coordinate 14,926,493 of CM074515.1, forward strand.
TAATCCAAATTTCACGTATAATGAAAATGACCGTCATACACATCTCGTATATATGTCATGAGATAGTGAAAAAATGAGTTGATGTGACATACTGACATACATTTCTATAACGAATATAGTTAACATTATCCCACCTTGAATTGTTTTTTTCACGGAGTAATATACTAGTACGTGTGCAATTTATATATTTGATATTTCAAACCAAATTATTCTAATAATAAGGCTGTAGTATAATACAAAATCAGATCAATATAATACTTCGATAATTTACCATAAACTGAATCGCAGAACTTTTGTTGCGGATGAGATCTAACACACGAACAGCCGAAGACAGTACCAGTCACTGACAATGTTGTTAGAAGTTTGAATATCAAGCTAAAATCCATGTTTCTGAAAATAGTGATACAAAAGTGCACATTTGAAGTATAGCATGTGTGAAAATCAAACTTAAAAATACACTTGGAACAGTGTCGGAACAGAAGCAGATCCCATACGAAAGCCTCCAAGCTTAAAATACACTTGGAAACTGCATGGGAATAAAAACTAAATGACATAGCACAGTTTTGTAAGGAAAATAGAAGTTTAGTAATCAATAAACCTTGAACAATCTGTATTGAAATACTTGACACATTCAAATTGGTAACAAATGGGCGTCAAATGAACAGAAACAACTGAACTGGTGTCTTTGAAAGAAAACATGGAGAAGAACGCACAGAAAGAATCAACTAAACCATGTCCGTTCGTGAGAAAAAAATGCAGACTGAATTATAACAAAAATTGTATAATCAACACATGAAAATTGGAAAGAAAATATCATCAAACTTAATAAGCAGTGTTACTGCAAACTGAACTTTAATGAATTACTCTAATTTGAGTGTCAAATGTTTAGCGCATATGTTCTCTACATTTTGAATTGTAAAATATATCAAACATTTTGAGCTTGAACTTAAATGGGCTGACATTGCCAATGCGCAAATAAGATTTTCTTCTGGTATACAAATGAATACATGGGTTGTCTCTGTTAAAGAGTAGAAGTTGTTTATGCCATAGAAATTTAAAGCTATCATTAGATGATCCAGCTGTAAAGTACAAAAAGCAAAATGTCCGACTGAAACACCCAATTTAAATATTATGCTAGCAACTGAGTGATAGTATGTTAGCTTGCCACAAATTCAGAAATCAAGCGTTAAGCCAGCAAAGTCTACATAATTTGCACTATTTACCTTACAAAATGCTTAACTATAAGGTGAATATGTTGTCAATGATAGTGGTAGTGTTTATATATACAAAATATAAGGGTCGGTAATACTGACGTATAAAGACTACGTTGTCATTCTAAAACTATGTAATTCCGCGGTCTAGTGAACTTATATGCATTATGATTGGTCAATCGTCACCGGATTATCATAATTTCATTCACGTATGACATGTAACGTAATTAATTAATATCATCAATCCTATGAATGAATAATTTTCGGTGATTTCCCCACAACGTGCCTACCTACGAGACATTTTCTAAGAAGAGTTACTTGGTTGGAAAGACTGACGACTAAATTTGTCGCTGGAGATGTGCCTTTTCCTTGCAGTAACAGCATTGCTTACAAAACAGGAGGGCTTTTCTTGTGCATGCTTTTTGAGATCTTACAGTTTACTTATTGGTTGAGTTACCTTCATCAGTGATTATTACAGTATCGGGACGTAACTTATTAATGCTAAACCGTACCTAGTATTTCTGTGTGATTTTTAAAAAGTGTTCACTCCACACGTTATTGAATTCATCACTACTGAAGTTTTATGATCGTCATCAAGAACTTGTGTTCCATCTGCATTTTCTAGAAAAGCAGAGGATGCCTACCCTACTGATGCACCTGGTACATACCTTCAGTTTTAGTGGAGTCGGAGTTGCTCATTGGCTTTGTTTCTTTAACTTGTACATACTATTCTGGTTATTTCAAATTCTTTGTTGTGTGTGACTGTTTTCCCTTTCTAGACTTTATCCTTGGATTATGTTCTTTTGGTTTCCTCTCGAATCTTGGTTCACTTGATTACTCTTTTTTTAAAAACATTTTCTATGCGATGTAATCATACTAATCAACAGACTCACAACACTTCACATTTTATTTTCGGATGTGCTGCCGCCATCTGTTCATTAACATTTATCAAGCTTTTCTGCTTAACTGAATGTTTCCGTTCAGTATAGCAAACTCAATTTCGTCGTTTCTGATGAAATATGCTAATTTGTTTGAATTGAATGTCTATAATGGAATTATTTGAAAAATGTCAAAGTAAAAACAATATGTTCATTCATACAGTTAAAATATGTATGATTAACAAAATATATTGATACTGGAGTATGTCAGCAGTACTTACTCTATTGAAATCTTTGTTCGAATGTGAGCAATATACTGAATAGAATTATTCACCACCATATATTCAATTACATGTTTATATATTCACACATGCTCCTATGACGACGAAAGCAGCTTGATTTTAAAAAAATATATATCATTGAAAAACAAAACAAAACGAAGCTAAATAATCACAGCCGTTACCTGGCATGAACAGTTCAACTTAAAGTGAACCCAGTTGGTGTCGAGGACCCGGTCAACAGTGGGTCTAGTTCAAAGAGCTGAATTCGGATACAGATGTTTTATGAACTCTGCTGTAAAAACTTGTCTATTGCTGTTTTTATTCATAATGTTTTTAAGTACAATTAATTATATTATCTATCATAAAATCGGTATGGTTTTAAAATGAAATTTTAATGAGTTCTTCAACCTAGACTCTCCAAAAACAACCAAAAATATGTTCAACTTGTTACCACAGATCGAATGTGATTTCAATAAGGCTAAAAAGAAAAACTCCAGTACAAAATGTTACTAACATTTAATATATTAGTAACCCAAGATGAACTTTAAATGAAAAAAAAATGTTAAATTTTAATTTTTTGTTGTGTATGTGTGTCGTAGTAGAGCGAGGTTACTGTGAAATAAGCTTATAAAGACAGGAATATGTATAGCCTTTGTTGATATTATCACTACTGAATTCTAATTGTAGTCGATAGTCATCTCAATTTGATTGACCGATATTTAACTTTTCATTTCACGAGCTACTCTTTTACTTTTGTTACTTTGTATGTATTTTTTTTTTTTTTTTTTTTTTTTGTGTTTGTCTTTTTTCCATGTCTGGTCTTTTTCCCTGAATTACATTCTTTTGATTTCCGCTAGAATCTTGTTCCCCTTGATTACTCTTTCTAACTCACAAATACTCCTATATATCTTCAGTTAGACTTCACGGCTAACCGGATTGACAACCCACCAATCTTGGCGCTTACCTGATTTTGCTCACTTGTAATGACGGGTGTGGCTAGGGAAACAGGACACACTTACCCTGCAGAAGTACCTGATGTCATTCCCGTTTTATTTTCTTTAATGTGTCTTTTTTCCTTTCAGTATCTAAATTATTTGTGCGTTATTCTGCTTTGTATGTATGTAGAACGTCTCTGTTTCCTTATATAAAGTTTTTGGAATTGATTTTAATTAGGTAAGTATTTTACATAGATCTGATGGAGTTATAGCAAAAGAGTTTGTCATATTCTGTCTTGAATAAAATAAGACGGATGATATAATAATCGAAATTCTAGACGTAGATTATTCTAATCATACAGTAAGTACATGCACTATGAAGATAAAATTACGAATAATAGCAAAAACAGAAAAAAAACTGTATTTTGAATTTGTTTTCGTAATCGAAAATACCATATTTTAGAATATTCCACCCTGACATGAAAACAATTAAAAAGTTTTCACACATTCATAGGCGTAATTAGCATTATAAAAAGCTCTTCCATTCAATTAATATTTATTTAATCAACAGTTTTTCACACTTAAAAATATTCAAGTTAATATACAGTTTATCATGCCTGTCTATACATCTTTGTTGGTTAAACTTTGACATCTGGAATTAAGTGTAATCTAGTGGTATCATAAAGTAAACCAAATATGCAGATGATATTCGGACAGGACATTGAGTTACTTAACACAACTTGAGTATCATATTTATTATGGTTTTAAAAACCTTTTAAGATTTTCTGAAGAACTAAATTTGTATGGATGTTAAACATCTCTCGCACGAAACGCAAGTTTGATTAAATTTCAGTTCGTATGGACATGCTACATGATATATGTTAAAATTTAATAGGTGCCTTACATGGATGATATAAAAGAAATGTGTCGTGTGTGTTAATCATAGGGTTTTAGTTATTAATGATATTTTTGTTCCGCAAGACATTTTTGATACGGAACTGTTCATTTTAACTTTGAAAAAAAAAGACATAATTGAATTTTTGAGGATAAATTCAACCTGTCAGAAATCGATTTTTTTTCAATACTTTGACAACTGAAATTAACACCAGCGTGCAAATATTGCATTTTATGTAAACACAAATATAGATAGAGTGGATTTCTTATATAGTCCTAAGGTGACGGAAATCAAACAATAGACAGTTTCTATACAGACAGAACCGTTATTGTGAGTAAAGAAATTCAGGTATTGCCGGAAATGGCCAATTGTTCAGACAGGAAAGGCGGACACACCTTAGTCCCACTGACTATTCCGGAAGTTCATGAGGACAGTACATCGCATACGTCTAGTGACGATGTACCAGACATAGATTTAGACAATCCAGTAAATTTTGAAACTCGGGAACCACACGCTTCCCTTAAATCCCCAACAATTGCCGGAGACTTACAGAAGGAAACTATTAGTTTGGTTATTAACACATTGACAGAATCAGCCGCTAATCTAAATGATGTGGACGGTAGCGAAGTCAACAACAACTCTGGCATCACCAAGTAAGTAGACGAGGTTGAAGAATATTTCACTTGTTAATAAAAGGGGGGAAGAAAACGATAACCAAATGTTTGGTTTTTTGTTTTGTTTTTTTTTTGGTTGTTTTTTTTTGTAAAGAGAACAATCATGCAACTTGAATTTCATTTCTTATTTGTGGAGATCTAGTGTGTGTGTGTGTGTGTGTGTGTGTGTGTTTGTGTATGTGTTTTTTTTTGTTTGTTTTTTTTTCATTCTTTTATATCAGTCAATAACTAAAATATTTTTTTTCTGTCAGAGTATGTCCAGATAATATTTTGTTTGTTTATAAATGAAACATACAATTTCTTTTCCTTCTTTTCTCGACGAAAACGTATTGGTGTTTCCTAGGAAAAGAATGAAATGTATTCTCTTTGTTGTATAATCCGAAAAAGGAAAAACTTGGGAAGTATCTCGATGCAACGAAATAGTAACAATTTTTTTGTTGGTGTTGTTTTTATTTATTTTTTTTATTTTTAAGCAATTTTTAAGTTGAACAAAATTTTAGTTCATGTATACGCAGTTAAGGTGTTGTTTCAGGTCACGGTATCGTTTCTATAAGACTTTGATCGAATCGTCTGCAAAAATATTGACGTAATTTTTTGGCCAGGTTTTAAAATTTGAAATTGCCATTTCATTCTCATTTTTAATTTGTTTTACTTGTTTACCTGTCTGTTTTATATCTTAATAATAGTTGATATCAAATAAACGAGTATAAGTGTAGAAGATACCTCATGGGATGGAAGTGTAGAATATACCTCATCGGATGAAAGTGTAGAAGATACCTCATCGGATGGAAGTGTAGAATATACCTCATCGGATGAAAGTGTAGAATATACCTCACTGTATAAAAGTGTAGAAGATACCTTATTGGATGAAAGTGTAGAATGTACCTCAGTGCATAAAAGTGTAGAAGATACCTCAACGCGTAAAATTGTAGAAGATACCTCGTCGCGTGAGAGTGTGGAAGCCACCTTTGGCTCATCGTGTAAAATACTAGAAGATACCTCATCTGATATCTAAGGGAAGAAAAAGCGCTTTGAATCATCCTGTCTGTCTGCTCGTCTATTTCACAGAAGCACAATGAGCCCCATATTTCTCTCGTGTCTTCTATCAGTTTGGGATAAAACCAACAAAATCACCAGAACTATGTAGATCTGAAAGATACTTTCATTTATTGAAAGAAGTCGATTTTTTACATCCAACAGAAAAAAAAACGTAATTTTTTTCAATATTTCAATTTTTAAACCGTGTGAGATTTATATCTCTTTGCAAAGCCTGTGTAATTTAACTAGAATCCCTGTGCAGTGTGCATGTGTCAGAGAGGAAAACACGAAGGGGAAACATGGGGTTTTAACCATCTATAAATGTAATTAACTCAATGAACTATGACCCTTCAATCGTCACCGGTGTTTTGGAGTAAGCGTATTTCAGTTCCTTTGATGCTAGAGATCAGTGTTAGTAAAATAATCACTTAGGAGTGGAAAGTATATCTAGCGTTTTTGTGATATTTTATGTTAATATGAAAGTTTACACCGTCTATGTAAACTATTTTATAAAATCCTGGTTTATATAAACTAACCCATAATCCATAACCACATGTTTGTCCATACTGTATATATTAACGATTATATTTGAATGATTTTTCTACCACGATCGTCTGGTGGCAGCTCTGTGTATATTTAGAGCAGCAGAGAAGACAATTACTTAAGCTACATCATGGTAATCTTCAACTAATGTGAAGTCCTGTGTGACAAACTACTTTGTGTCAAAGTGTGGGCCGCAGAATTTTTGTGCTATCTTATCTTTCTAATTTTGAAAGGAAATCGTTTAATCGTTTTGCAAAATGAATGTTGCTCAACCATGAGTAAATCTCATCTTTATATATTAATATTAAAAATGTTTAATACAAATACTGAATACCAGGTCATGATTCAGCCAAAGAAACCTAGCAGTCATATATAAAGATTTGCGGTCATGTACTATACTTTATACTTTTTCTTGAGCCGATATCACAATATGAACCGAGGGCCATTTTAGAAGATTTATATAGTCATAAATAGCTCTTTTAAAGTCCTTGGTTTTTTTAATTTTCTGGTGATCAAATGCGTTGTCAAAATTGACGTATTGACTTTTCTTCGTAATTTAACATTATACAGTATAGATAGTCTATCACTTCGAGAGGACATTTTTACAATGTATTGTTCATTTCTAATAAATGTTTACCTTGTCTATTTTTAAAGTACAAGCAATAATGTTAAGAATTCAAAACATCACCATTAAATACGTCACGAGTTTATTCAACAATTAAGAATTTTATCTACCTTCAATCACGAATCTTATACCAAAAAAATATTTGTCAGTCCTCGACAAACAAATGCTTTAATAAGAGAACGCCCCTATCATTGTATTAGAATATCAACAACAGTTCAGAATTCCGGAATCATCGTGTCCGGTTTTGGTATTGAATCTGCATCAAGATCATCTCTCCGATTAGGTTAATATGCCCGGTCGTTCGCGTCGTAATGCGTCGAACGCCAACATGAATTAAAAACGCACCGTGTTGTTTGTGGCTAAGTTTAAATAAACGGCTATCAAAATATTTTACGATTGATTAGTCTTTCTAATCAGTTAAGGGGGTTCATGAAGATATTTCTGTTTTGCAGTACATACTTGCCTTAAAATAATATTCCGAGTAACGTCTGTCAGTAACTAACATATAGAACAAATTTTTATAAGAATATCCAGAGGTTTAATAAACAACTATTTTTTTATAGACACAATTTGTTTTTTTTTTTATGTTTTACGTACGTACATTCGTATAAAGTCTCATTCACATAGGCTTGCTTCCACTATCAAATATGGACTTGTACAGCCGAACACCATATATATAATTGTATGTCACACCATAAGTACCGAGCTAACTCGGTTTGTCTAGCGATGTCAAAGGTAGCAGTAGCTTCCATTTCGGTCTAAGCAGTTGTAGAAATATGAAGATTGGATGTACAAATCCTTGTTTCGATTTGATTAGAAGTATTTGATGGTAATACTTGTGTTTATTTATTAGAACTATTATTTGTCAAGTGATAGCGGAGCAGTAAATAGTAATATATTTGATTTTATTTGGAAAAAAAAGAAATGGGTTGAAACGAAGCACCCCCAAATCTGGGTTCACCCTTTTTTTTGTTGATATACCAGTCTTGCTGCATATCTGATACTGGGAGCAAGACCCTGCGGCTCATCTGAGCTTGTTGTCATTTTTCCGAAGCAAAATAAAGTTTTCTTATCATCTTATCTTTCAATCGGTGTGTAGGTAAGACAAAGTTTCAGAAATATTCATATATGATTTAGAACTTTCATTCAATAATCGAACTCAATAGAATAATTTATCTTTCACGATTACAGGTAGCAAATGAGACATTTGAAATACAAAAAAATGTTGAGCTGCAACTCAGTGGTCTTTTTCAGTTAAATATTTTTCGCGATTGTATCTAGAGAAACTGTTACGTAGCTAGTATGTTACTAATCACGTGGGAATATATTAAATAGATTAGAAAATGAAAAAAAACACATTGGATGATAATTCCATTGTATTATTTCATGGATGTGGAGCAAATACTAATTAATGACTCAGGATATTGCCTAAGGAAAACCAAATTATTGCCAACTAAAAATCTGCACTTAACCCCAACGTAACCGTATTTCTAATATGTTTGGTTGTTTGCTGAGTTTTAACTAAGTTTGTAACTATACTTTGCATTTTGTAACTTTCCTAAGAGATATGAGTTCAATACTTGTATTTTAAAGTAATTATATATTTTTTTAATAAAGATGGTCGCTGCTCTGTTAAAAAAAGAGGATTTCTAAGGGTTGTGAAATCTTTAAAGATCTTCTTAGATGTAAGCAATAAAATTTTGGCGGGAAAAGGATTTCTATGGGTTTTCAATAGGTTTTGTCGCAGTAGGTTTTATCTATTAAAAACCTCGAAACCATGTTTGACTTTGTAACAAACAAAGGAACAAATTATTGTTCATGTAATCGAACCGAACACAAGTTTTTTTTCTGCTTAGCACAACCACATACATAAACGTTGATGGTGATATGATTGTTCACAGGAAAGGACTGTAATAGTAATATGATAGTTCACGGGAAAGGCATGTATATGGTGAAACGATTGTTCACGGGAAAGGCCTGTAATTATTGGTTGATACTACCGTCATGGCATCTTTTTCTAATTACAGAATTTGTTGTTTTCCTCAGATTCAGTCATATAATGAATAATATACAGTTAAAATTTCTCCGAGCTGAGCGAGGCTAAAAATTTTTTTAGGTTAAATTTTTGAAATGTTCTTCTAGAGTGGGTGCAACGTAGATATTTTTTAGGTAAAATTAGCGAGAAATTAAAGTTTCAACCTAAAACCGCCTAAATCTACCCATGACAACCCATGCTGTGCAAATTTTATGGGGGTGCATGCCCGCCACGCCTCCGCCTGAATCCGCCCCTGTTTAAATGAGCAGCTTTAGGCAAATACCTATTAGATATTTGACCAGTTGAAATTCACTCTGATAATTTTGCTACATAAAACCCTTTTATCGTGACATCAGCCGTGCAATATAACTTGTAATCAAAACATCAGGTTTGCAATATAACTAAATATGGGTGTGTCAGAAATACATTGTTTAAATAATAATGTTTCCTCATGTGTTCTGCCTTCAGTGAACCTTTTTTCTTGTAAGTCACGTTTTCTATTTTTGACATTATAAGTTTGTTGTCAAGCATGAACTACTTTTAAAATTTTCTCCGCGTTTCTTTGTTGTTTAAGTGCCGTGTTTAATTTTCTTGTGCATTGTTCTTGCAGAACTGCTTCTTAAATCAATATTTCACTTTATTGTTGGAATTCTTACACTTCGAATACTTTTTTCTCCTGATCAATAACAAGCATTTTATCCTTCTCGTTTCAAATAAGTAGTTCTTTTTTAATTCAATTTCCGGTGCCCCTTAGTCGATTGTGTATATTTTTACAATATTTCTATTTTTTTTCACGGTCAAAAGTCCTTCTGCAACATTGATTCTTAACTTTTATCGACAGCAGAACGTCTCTTGAAGTTTCTGATTTTGTTGTCAGCTTTTGCTGTCAACTTGTTTGTAGATGCCTCTCTGGTTCATTGCGGGTCTGGTTGACCGACATGCTAGGATACTTTTTTCATTTCTGTTCACGGAGATAGGTTCCCTTATGCTGTATGACATGTCTCCTTGATCAGAATTAGTATTAAGAAAGCAAAACGGGAAATGTAGTAGAGATGTCAAATTTCATTTTCCGCCTTGATCGTGACCTATCGTACGAATGGAGATCGCGGAGATCGGTAGTCACATGAGCAGAAGTGAGTACACAGTGCGTGACTGAAGAAAACCTTCGTTGGTATTCAAACGACATGTCTTTAAACCATATATAAGACAACCTCTAAACATAGTTGTATCTGATTGTAAAATTTAACATTCCTTTCGTCCGTTTTACAACAGATGTTCGTGTCTTTACATACATGCACATATACATACATATCTATTGTGTCACACAAAGGCATTTGTACCTACAGGCAATGCATATGTATCCCGGTATCCTAACCAACCAAAAGATTATGTGGCGAAATCATCAGTTAGACCAATGATATGCACCAATTTTGCTATTAATTTTGGTGCTTTTATTGCTCTGTATTTTGCCTAGTAAATGTCAAGATCAGTCCACTTATGTTTTCATTAAGGTAATCGTCATCGTACATGTAAGTTGTCGATTTTTTTTTTTTTTGGGGGGGGGGGGGGTCAACTGTTATCAACTTGATTCTTTTACATTGTCGTATAATTTCTGGCCCTTTTATCAGACGGACAGACAGACGGAATATTTGCCACATATCAACAATTACATAATATCATCAGTAGTTATTGGTTTGAAATGTTTTCATTGGTGAATGATGGGTCCAATGACGGTGATGTATGTAACTATACTTCAAAAATGTGAATTCTTGGTTGTGTAACCTGTCATATGTTCTATACAAGCTTACGGATCTATGGCAGTAAAGACATCAATATCCTCGAGACCCTCATAAATCCCATAAAGTTTAATAGATATATTTCCATTGAGGACTCCAAGTCGGATGAATGGACGGCATTTATTATCAATATCTAAACGCTCGACTGGGCGGATAGTGTTCAAACTTGTTACACAGTCTCTTTAACATTTAAATTAACCGAAAATAAATCCACCGGCACTGACGGAAAGATTAAATATGCACTGCTATTGTATTCGTATCGTACTGTAAATTGAAATTTTAATCGATCTGTGTTTAATTAGTGAAACTGTATACACAGTATAAAGTGGAAGTAAGGCTTCTGAGGCTGTACTTTCTCAGATGAAAGGTACCTCAGTTCAGGTAAGAAATTAACAGGTGTGATAGATAGATAATTAATGACATACATAACTGATCTATCATGTTTAAGTAAATTAATGGGTTCTAAACCATTTAATTCAAATTATGAATGCTAATGCATTTCAATTTTTATGGTATTATGTAATCTTATTCAAATACATGAATGTTGATGATTTTCTGTACAAGTTACAAACCGATTAAGTTCGATCTCTTAACAACATAAACCACAAGGTCTTTCCAAGTATGTGAAACTTAGTTTTGCTGCCATGCCTGAAAGCCGCGGCGATACAACCATAAAATTTCACTTTTTATCGCCTTTCCAACAGTCTTACCTCTTACTGTTTGACACCATAACCACTAACCACTGATTTACCAACAGGTTCAAGTACTCACCAACTCACGCACAAACCAACTGTTCAATTATACATATGCACTGTTTAACTCCGTATTCGACTGATTCTTTTAAAATGTTAAGACTATTTACCCTTCAAACATCATGACCCTAACAGTATTTCTTCTATTCAATAGACTTTTTAACCGACAAACTTCGTTAATCTTACAATATTTCCCCTATCAAACACAAAATATAATCCCTGCCAAATAAACAATAAAACCCCAAAATTCATATCCCAGTCAATGCCCCATCCCCTGCCAAATAGACTCCTTATCCGATACCTATGACAATATCTCCTCTACCAAGAAGACTCTCTAACCGACAAGCTTCGTTGCCCCATACCGTATCTAACCCAACCAAAAGATTCTCTAACCGACAAGGTTCGTTATCCCCATACCGTAACTCATCCAACCAAAAGACTCTCTAGCCGACAAGGTTCGTTACCCCATACCGTATCTCACCCAACCAAAAGATTGTCTAACTGACAAACTTCTTTACCCCATACCGTATCTCACCCAACAAAAAGATTATCTAACTGACAAACTTCTTTACCCCATACCGTATCTCACCCAACAAAAAGATTATCTAACCAATAAACTCCATATCCCTGGCAAATCGCCCCTGCTAAGTATAATCTCTAATCGATAAACGCCATATCCCTGACTCAATCGCAAGTACCAAAGAGACAATCTAACCAAGTAACTCCATATACTTGACAGTGAAGACTTTCTTACCGACAAACACCTTAACCCAACTATATCTCCCCTGTCAAATGAACTATCTAATCGGAAACTTAAACTACCTTATACACTACCTCTTACAAATACTCTCTTCCCCTCTAACGTCATTATCTCATACAGTATCGCCCCCTAACCAAATGGACTATCTAGCTGACATAAAAACGTTAATTCAGCTATGTGTTTGAGGAAGTCAATGGAAATGTCTTAGATTTATAGAACTATAGGGAACAGAAAACGCCAAATAGCGTATGCTATAATCGATTTTTCTTTGAATAAAAATGGTATATAACGATAAAGGAAATTCTCTAAATTCATCTCTATGTAATAATTGGGCATAAAGTAAAGCATCAAAATATTTTTGTGAGGCATTTTATTGTTTAAAAACTTTCAATACATGTATTCCTAGAAGCATTGTGGACGTTGAGATAGCAAGGTAGAGAGATTTTTGCAGGATGGAAAGGTAATAAAACTGCGGAAATACTGTCTATTCAAAAACATTTTTTCACTTCTCCTGGATTTGCACTATGACGTGTATCGGGATTGTTTCTTGAACTATTGAAGTAATTTTAGTAGTAAAAAGTTTCGTAATTCTCTTCTCAACGTATCACTGTTTCTTGAGGATTTCCTTGATTTTTACATAAAATTTTACTTCACAACTCTAAGTATTAGGTGAGAAAAACAATATATATATACAAAAAGCATAATTTAGACGTACCGTAACAGCTGTGTCATCAAAGTATGTAAATTCCTTCATGTGTGTTCACCAAACATCTGGCGATGTTTTTACAATTCGTTCTAACAGAAAAGAATATGTTTTAACTAATTAAAAAAAAGCAAAAGTTGTTTGTAGGACCTATACATTCTTATCAATCGGCTGCTTTGTGTGCTAATAAAATTGTGTTTATGTTTATAAAACATTTAAAATGAGACCAAAATCCTGGTACGTTTTGATGAAATAACTTCTTTTCTTCCTCATTAAGTGTAAAATATTGTCCTGATAGTGTCATCCTCTTTTGTAATACAAATTATTTTGGAGCACAGTCTCGCATTTCAAGCTTTCTTTAAAGGACTAGTATGTTGGTTATCTGTCGGTTATTTTGCTGGCAGTTGCATGCACTTTTTTTGTCAAATGTTTTCTAGTCAGACCACTATGGTTCCCGTTTTACTTAATGTTTACTGTTTTGTCACCTTTTATCACTTTGTTTAATTATCATGACATGTTCGTTGACGGTGGAATCATTTTAACGGTGATGCATGCAATACAGACATGCACCACCATTCAGCATCAAAGCACTTATAAATCAGAACGTCACTGAAATGTCATGATTCTAATAAAATTATCAATAAATGGTTCTCTAAAACACAGCCAAACCGGATATTGCAGTTTTGCAGTCTCTTTTGATAGCTTCTAAAATGTAATCAGAGAAACGGAACGTTAGTCCTATTAGGATGGTAGTTTCCCATGATCAATAATCGTGGTTGTCAACGTAAGGTTAGGGGTATAATATCTCTATTTACTGAACGTCTGGTATCTAAGAGATCAGAGCTATGATATTTCAATTATCATAATCATATTGATATATTCTCCTAAGAACGTGTGGTTCCACAAACCCATCTATATCTAATGACTGATGGGGAAGGTGCCAGGGGTATACCAAACAGGTGCGTGTTCACACCACAATGTCGTGAATTACTAGTAATTCAGAATACATATGGTCCATTTTTTATACGAAACCCACGGTTCTTATAATTCAAAGCATTACTTTTGGAACCAACGAGGTGAACTACACGCTAAAATTGTCGCACGTTTGTCTTTGCATGATAAAATGGGCTGTTGTTCCTCGTAGACATGAAACATAAAAGGGGCGTTGAGATGTATATACACCTTCGATTAATATTCATATATTTTGACCGAACTATAATCTACGCAATGCCAGTGTCCCATTGGCACTGATACATTAGTCGACTTAGAAGCCACTGAACTATTATATGCATTATTTGTTTTTGAACTGGGAACTTGCAGTGAATAAATTTAATTCCCGTTGGGATAAACTAAGGACCAAACTGTGAAATGATTTCTAATTTTCAAATAATAATCATTATACATTTTCAATAACGTGCATTCTTATTTCTAACTTTTATCAACTTTAAGTCAATATAAGTGGATTTCAGTTCTAAGTTGAGAGTAACTTTACGTAATAACATAGCAGGGGACGTAATGAATAACTCAGTTGTTGCGAATTAATTTCTACGGCTCACGATTCTATTGTTTACAGTCAGAAAGACTATATAATTGTTTTATCTCTGACAGTTAACTTTTAGGTTACCCCTTTCTCTACTCACTTAATGAAATTTGGTTAAATAAAAAGTATGCATATCATTGATAAGGTTATTGTGAGTAAGTCTTCCATTTTTCTAAATCGTTTGTTTCTAATAAGGTTGAAAATAGACATTAAATAGAAATCGACCAGTGTAGGACAATTACAGTGATAAACTTTTGAAGATTTAATTTGCCGATTGAATTTCACTCAATTGTCAGACCATGGAATATCGTAATGACTGTTATTAATTTTCAACAAGAGAAATTTATAGTCGTACTTGAAAGGGATTGGAATGAATTGATAGGGTTGTGCTATTAACTGTTGTTATGTTATCTATAAAGCAGCACTTTGTTGACGAACATAAAGTTTGAAGTAGAAGGATTTATTATTGCCTATTAAATGACAATTAAAGAGTACTTGCAGTATGGCTGAAGCCAGGTATAGTCCATTTTAAACTATTTTAATTAGGAGCAAAACTTAAAACTTTTTTCAATTATTTTCAATTCTTAATTTTAAATTTTTTATTCAGTTTGCTTAATTATAATTAACTGTCTTATTTTCATACTAAACTAGATTTCAAGCGTTTTTGTCAGTATCATTGGTACTGATTAAGTATTTTACTTCATGAGGTATCAGCTTTGGGGGTTTATATCGAATAATAAGATATTCAAATGAAATCAAGAACTTAGCACAATAGTTTGTCTGCAAAGCACAAAAATTTGATCTGATACAACTTTATTTCCCGTTTGATACTGAGTATAAATGAGAATTTACAAACGAAATAAATAAACAAATAAATAGAAGTTACTGGAAAAAAAGAATAAGAATATATGTATATATATTTTCTGATAGCTTTCTGTAGTTTTTTTTTCCAAAAATAATGAATGAGTAATCACTAATCACGGGAACCAAGGTTATAGCGGTAATCAAAAGAATGTATTCCAGGGACAAAGACCAGACATGGAAAACAGACATACACAACAAAGAACATAATGTAACTAAAATCATACATACAAAATAACAAAAGTAAATGAGCAACTCGGACTCCACTAAAAACTGGGAGCATGGACCAGGTGCACCGGTAGGGCAAACGTCATGAATGAATGATGACAGTACTAAGTAGTTTGGCTTGTTACTATGGATCTATTAATGTATCCAAAGGTTTACAGTATTGACAACTCATCTTGCATATAACATGACCATGTTTGGAATTCAACTATAAGGGTTCTTGATTCTATGTATTACATACTTGTTCTCTAATTTACAATACATTGAAAGTATCTATGTCATCTTTTTCACTGAGTTAATGAGAACAAGTATTTTGTAAATCTAAGTGTTAAACAAATTAATCGAAACCTCATTGAAGCAATCGTAATAAAGATTCATAGAGCTTCAATATTTAGATTGTTCTGGTCTGATCCTCTGAAGTTCTCTCAAACATTCAATATTGTTCCTTTGGTGTCGGGTTTTCTCTTGGCTTTCCTCCAAAAGCATGTATACCCTTACGTAATAATTCATGGATCTTTTTCGTAAAACATACTACCCATCAGTTAACCTTAGGATAGAATTTCATGCCCTTCAAGTTTATAAATATTTGTAAATAGGTATGGAAGACATATTATATGTCACGGCATTAGGACATATGTTGCTGTCGTTGCTTTATGGTTAAATCACAAAAAGAAACACGACTTTAATAAATTAAAATATCACCATTTTCCTGCATCTGTCCGTGACATTTTCTTATCATGTTATAACTTGTGTCGTCCTATCTTGACAAAATTGTCGGCCTAGACAGGGCCATCCCGACGTTGCTATTGAAATTATGACATTGAAATAGTCCAATATGTGATCGTCTTTATGGTTTCTACGTTTACATAAGAAAATAATACAACGAACAATACACATAATTGACAATATTTTGAACTGTCGTCTGGCTTTGGTTCTTTACTAGTCTATGAAACAGATATACATTTAAATATTTATCCACTGCAGATCAAACCGAATCCAGTCATGGGGGTTACAATGTTGATTTATAATCTACATTGATTATTGTTAGTAATTTCTTTCCCATTTTCTGCGGAGTCAATCCCAGTTCAAGGTATTATATACATTCCTTGTAAGAAACTACTCTATAATGTATCGAATATTCTCAACTAAATCATAGAAGGTGTAATAAAATCTGGATCAAAGTCGGAGACGTGTGGTTCCGAATATTTATTTATGACAAAGTTTATTTGTAGAAGATAAGGGTAAATCACCGTGTTAGTTACCTTGTATTGGAGTGACACTATAGTCTGGAGGAATTCAGATCGTAGTTCGGTCTAAATGGTATTTAATATTTTAAATAGATTGACAAAAGATACAAACAAAACTGGCTTAATCCACCTAATATAGCAGATGGTGACTTGTCTGATGTCAGAATAGGGAAGTTATGTATAATGTGTTTAAAAATGATGTTAATATTAGACAGGGACTGACCCATATGTTTTGAAAAGGGGGTATCGAGAAAAAAAGGGCTTCCAGACTATTACATGTACTTCCTCATTTTACCTTAATTTTGCACGAAACTAACAAAACTTTCCAAAGGAGGTTTCTAACCACCGGACCCCTCAACTGAGTCCCCACTACTTGAGTTGATAGAAACAGGTTTGGCTAGTTTTACATCTAATGCTGGTGGTATGCTGGTGATAAGCAGGTTTCGTTCTAAAGTGAAGCAAAATCGAGGCTACACTTCTAAGTGTTCTGTTCCATTGATATCTTTAGTTTCAGTCCTTACATTTCAGAACACTGCTTAAGAATACTTGCTTACTAATGAATTTGCCACGTCATATTTGATTTTGATAATCCAGTTTCTTATGTAATTTTGAGTAGGAACAATAGACTGACAGCAACATTATATACACGGCAAACGTCCCCTGTTTGTTGTTAGGACACGGCAAATATTATACTGTTTGAAGACCTCTTCATGAACTCTCAAAGCACTACACAAGTCAATCGAGAATACTATTTAAAACTTGAAATAAGTAAATAATAAATTTTAATTGTCCCCTCAGAGTTCATCATATAAATCCTCTTCATATTTAACATATTGAGTATAAAAGTACAAGCGAATATTTTTAATGATTTGTACTTTCTGTAATAGAAATTTGAGAAGTTTTTTTAGTATTACGAATGATCTCGAAAGTAATTTTTTCTCATGAGGTTTTCAAACGAAATGTATATATACTTGTGTTAATTAGACAAATATTTGAAAGCTACTTTGAATTTTCTTTTATTAGTTGTATCGAATACCAGATTTACCATTTATAGAATACTAATATTTTATCACTGATGATAAGAGTATTAATACAGGCTTTGTTTCCCCAGTCAAATGAGAAATATGATTTTATAACGATACTTTACAAAGTAATTTGAATAAAGAAAAAACAACTTAACAAGTTAAACACTTGAACAATCAGTTCAAAGAAAACCTGTGTTAAATGATGAATACACTTTCCTTCCTTTTAGAACAACTAAGTCGATGACATGTAACAAGTTTTATGGATCTCTGATTTTCCGGACGTTGTTTTAATCATTTAATTGTTCGAAATGACCATACAGGGCTTTACCCATGACGACCTTTAAGTCTGTTATTATAAATATTAAATAATAACGTTTTACATACAGGTTACAATGAGTCAGTCTATTTATGTTGATTTAAAATTGGGTTTTGTTCTGTTATTGTTTCATTTATTTGTTTTTCGTTCTCTGTCATGTCATATAAATTGGAATGACATTCATCTTGCTAATTATTTCTTGAGGAAAATTATTATACCATACTAAGGTAGGTCCCAAATGTTTACTTTCAATTTAATTCAGAACGTTTAATAGAAACATACATTGTCTGAATTAGCATATCTTAGTAACGAAAATCCAACAACAAATATCTTATTTTATCTCTTTTTTTTTTCAATCGTGGTTCACAATACCAGATAAAAACTACAAGGATTTTTCTTTGGTTTATTGTGAATAATTAGATTGGTTTCCGCATTTACATTATTGTTTTTCAAATCCATGTGTGATAGGTAACAGTTCTGACATACAAGGCCAGAATACTAACAGTTGGTTCGAGAGCATCCTAACTTCCTATTTTTTACATTTATAAATTGTCTAAGGAATATAATTGCAAATGACAGAACATTGACTGTAAATCATTATGATAAAGCTCTTACTACACCAGAATTTGAATATATAGATATCTGTCTGTATGTCTGTTTGTCATTTCTATTTTTAAGGCGTTCGTTTAAGCATTTTCTAGCTATCTATTGTTCAGTTTAATTGGTCGTTTCCACAAAAGTATAACTCTGTACTCACTAGAATGGATACCAATACAAAGTTTAAGCTAATGGACGGTCAATTACGGGACAACATCTTAATTTACCGAAACCTTTTACACAAACATTCTCTTCAAAGTTACACCATAATCGTGAAAAATTGCTTCCATTATTGACTTGTCATTATCGACTAACTAATTGTGCTTGGTTTTAAAATGAAATCTTAATGTCTTTGTCAATTTTGTAGCAATTTTCAAAACTGCCAAATCGTTTAAAATTCTAAACATTTCTAATGTTCAATGCAAATACCCAAAATGATAATTGATTCACATAAAGCGTCATGGTCGTTTAATCAAATTTAGAAACGTATAATCTTTCTGCAAAGAAAAAATGTAGTCCTGATCAGAACTTTGAGGTAAAACATAACGTTAGAGTTTATCTAGATTTCTTGTAAATGCATTTAAATCCGGCCGATACGGAGATTTCGAAAGGGGGGGTTCAAGAAAAAAAGAGGGAGTTCCAGGCTATTATTTGCCCATTTTTTGCCAATATTAAATAAAGTTTTCTATCAAAAAGGCGTGTTCCGACCCGCAGAATCCACCCCTGAATTCGCCACAGCATTCGCAGTTTAAGCGGCGAAAACAAGATTAAATGGACAACAATCGATGATTTTTTTTTTTCATTTAGTCGCTTTCCGATGGTTCTGTACTTATGATAACTGTGAACACCTCACGATGTTTTGGTACTTAACTGATATTCAACTTCCTGTCTGTCTTTAAATTTAAGATGATTTAAGCTTTATTCAAATAACATAAACTTATGTTCAGTTATAAAAAGAAGTGTGATTCTAATTAAAATAATATTTTAATTATTCTACCTTTATTTCGTTTTTAAAAGTTGCCAATTAGGGCAATGGTTTTGGATTTCATTTCTAAACAAGGTTTTTACTTTGGCCCAGTGAGTTCAATGGAAGTTATGATCTATAGATTTCCACACTCCGATTTCAGTGAAAATGATATATCCCCTACAAACTAACCTTAAGAAGAGCATGTCACGCTTTTTGAACTTCTAAAGGAAAAGGGCACTTTATAATTAAAATATCTTTTTTTGTAATTTATTAGCCAACTAATCGATATGTTAAATCAGACTTTTTTATGTGTATTGACATATGCAGTGCCGTATAAATTCCAATTTTACTTGTAATGGACACATCAATTTTTAGTTGTAGTCTTTTTCTTCTTTTTTCGACAACCCGAAGTACTTCCAAAATACATAACAATAAGTTAGGCAGTACTTGATGAGCTTCAGTGAATATAGGATACAGTCATTTTTTTGGGATTCTTGGTTAAAATTCATAAGATCATAAGTGAAGTGAATAAATAATTAGATTTGCTTCCTCAACTTTCCACTATATATCATCTTTTACTTAAAGAAGTACTGAACAATTTCATGTTTACCAAGGAGAAAAGAAAGATTGTATTACAATATCACAAAAGAACACAGAGAATATCGCACATTCAAACGAAACCTTTCACATTTCAACATATTCATTTGCATGTATTATTTACATGTATGTAATACTAGGTAAAATGTCAAATGTTAGTTCTAGTTTAAGAATCTGACGCTTTATCTTCACAAAAAAATTAACAAGTTGTAGCAAGCCGCCTATCACGAATTTGCATGACACATTCTAGCTTCCTATTGGTGAGTTTTTATTTATTTTTAATGCACTCGTATGCCTTTTAATGGGTTAATATATAAACGAAGTTTGGTCGGATGTCACGTACTTCTCTAATATATAAAGATAATATCTTAATGCATCTATCTTCTTTGTCGAAAACCAACAATATTCCATAGATAACAGCATCTATGATATATATCTCGCCATCTGACTACGATGGAATTCTAGAGTAATAAAGCCTATATGTAAAGAGGAGAAATATATTGATCTTCGGTGACTTTAATTTCGATCCAATTTATGAAACACAACGGTTGTCAAATTCCTATTGAAAATCATTGTAGATTTTTCTAAAAAGACGTAAGTGTATTCTATTAATTCATATAAAGGGCTTCCTTTAAACTCCCATGGACCAAATAAAACTATTTGTATGTAGATTAGTTTTTAAACAGATTCTAAATGAAAATCAAATTATGCGTCTGAAAACATGTTCATTTTAATGCATAGCATCGAGTGATGTCTGAGAAACGTAGGAAACGAGCAAAACAGTAAGTCTATGTATCATAACAGACCGATTAGTGATCATATTGTGGTTTCACCTGGAGATGTTTTAAAATCGGAAATTGTTCCTAAATATTTTACGCGCTAATTTGTAAGTTAGAAATTTGTTTTCGCGTCAACGCTAAATAAGTTGTTGAAAAATGAAAAAAGGGGTAAAATGAAAATGTAGTTGACACTAAAATGACCTACATGGGGTAATATTATCTCGTACCAATCATGGTCATTAAGTTTAGTCGGCTTTAATTCCCAGAATGTTTTAATTTTCTTTTCTTGAAACGAATATTTTTATTCTTCAAATATCTTTAGCTTTACACTTTCCTGATATTTTGGTTAACATAGAGCTCGTACATCGTTGTCTTCGTATTGTTTGGTTTTATTCGTAAAAACACACAAATTGGGTCTTTAAAAGAAACAGGAGAACAAGTGTCTTTTACAATTTATTTATTTAAGAAATATTAGTATAAAAATATTGTTGTTGGGGTTTAGTTCAATAAATTGCTTGTATTGCTTATAGAATATTTACGAAAGGTGAGGCGTGAGAGAAAATCTTGTTTTGTAATATCCGCCTTTCATTCCAAGTCCTTACTTGCTTAAAAGAATTATAACACCTTTAGGTTATGTTCAATGCAACAATACATGTTTTCTATTCATACTGTGGTATTAATATGAGAGTACAGAAAGTTGATATCTGAAACTCTCCTTAATAAACCACAATCATAAATTCATAAACCATGGAGATTGGCCTTGATCCGATTAATTCTTGATCCGAAACAGGAGAATATTGTGAGAGAAACTGTCCGCCATGGCAGTCTTCCGCTTATTAATAAAATTGGAGTAAATTAATGTAACGGAAACCTCTTTTCGACCCACCATCTCGCGGATTTTTTTGTAGGGGTCATGGTAAACCAAAGTATTTTTTTTATTTTCCATTCTTGGACTTAATTGCCATTTAGGTTCCATCTAAAGGATATAATATAAATTTGCCATAAGTATACAGTATGCTATTTTAATTGTAATCCATAGTAAATCTACCTAATTACATTTAATGGGTGACTTAAATGTCGTTTTAAACAGGATATCCACGGGGAAATATTGAAAAGTTGCCTCTCTGAGGACAATCCACTAACAAATACTGATTGACCGCTAATCGTATGTTTCACTTAAATACCTGTTAATCGGTTTTATTTTTTGATGACACACAGATTTTTAAATCTAAGATTTATATTACATGTATATATTGAAATTATTTAAAATATGATCTTACGCTGTAATTACAGTTCGTTTCAATTGTGTTGAAGTGGGGTTATTCTCTGGGTAAAAGTCAGTTAAGGAAGGGATTAAGTCTTAGACCAGGAACACCTGCAAAACAGACCAACTTCGATATCATTAGGTCATTTACAGTGTATGAACCGGTTGTCGAAGCTGATGATTAAGACAACTACCGATTATTAGAATAGGGGTTTATTTATGTTTATAAGGATCCATCTATGGACCAGGTGTGGTTCTTTGTCAATTTTTAAAAACGTCCCGCATTGTGTAATCAAGCATTATTTGCATGTTTACAGAAAAGAAAGAGATGAAAATTGAAGAAACAATTATTTCCTTATCTGATATATCTATTCAACTTGACAAGGACGGTAACGGTAGTGATGGTATTTAGAAAAAAGCAGCAAAGCGTATAATAAATCAGTAAGAATTTAAAAGTGTGTAACCATATTGTCATATTTGAACACGCTTACATCACTGGTTGCACAGCTGTGTATGGATTTGGTTACAAATGTATACAAGTACTTAAAGTAAACTGCACTGTCTAAAATCAGGATGATTAATACAAGGCCAATTACAGGAAGTGGTTATTGAGGACAGAAAGCGGACAGGATTTGGACAAACCACAAAGATTTCATACTTAGGAAATCCAATACCTTTGAATGCCGATTTTGTTTCTATTTGTCAGTTGTACTTCACTTCAAATGCCCTGCATGCTCAAGGGCTTCATTGCATATTATCAACGAAAGATTAGCTCAAATTAATGCAAATATTGCAGATTAATTCATTAGCAGCTCGGGGAGTTTTGATAAAATACATTTACAAAAAGATATATAGCACCGAGTAGGTCCGATAAACATCCAGACTGTGATCACCTTTAATTATTCCAACTCAGAGCAGATCCATTTTAAACTCCATTCCACGCAAAAAATAAAACTATTAAAATTTGTTGCCGAATATATTAGAATCGTATTAATTTACTCATAAGACGTGGAATATTCTACCCGGGG
Organism: Perna viridis; assembly: GCA_037379345.1. Taxonomy (NCBI): domain Eukaryota; kingdom Metazoa; phylum Mollusca; class Bivalvia; order Mytilida; family Mytilidae; genus Perna; species Perna viridis. The sequence goes on from CM074515.1 coordinate 14,950,065, forward strand.
ATGTTTGGAAACTAGTGTAGGTCTTTTAAATCTCTATGGACACCGTCATATTAATTCATGTAAATCCAAATCAATATTTAATTTTTAAACGATGTCATTTAATAAGATTATAACAGATTTGCCAGCTTTGTGTAACGTTTACTAATATTTATTCTTCACTTTGGTAATGGTGTGTGTATTGTGCTGGACAAGGACTGTGTCTAAATGTTCCTGTACGTTCTGATCTAATTTATTTTTTTCTAATTTCAAATCATTTTCATCAGTTTTATTTTAATATCCTCATACAGCTTTTATAAAGTTATGGTCTGGGAAATTTCGTAAAATAAATCGGTGCATTTGGCATATGGAGTAACTCAGCATTTGAATATAGGAATTGTTTTGAAATGAGAATTATTTGTATTTACGTACTAAGTACTCAAGGAAGCGATAAATAACAATCTTAATCATTTCTGCTGTGTCACAGAAGTCTCAAGGATGACTTTAATTAGTCTCAGATTTCTTACTATAAAGAAATGGACCAATTATAGCCATCAAATCTAATTATAAATTAAGGATCGGAAAAAGACAAAGAATCAGATTTTTATGGATTTGTTTACGATATAATGTCTGGAATATAATGGTTTTGTAATTGTTAATTAACTCTGTGAAGAAATTATAACGACCCTTGTGCTAACGAGGCTCTTTACAGAACTTGCCATTACAGTGGGAATCAGCGGTCAGAATTATAACGATCCTTGTGCTAACGAGGCTCTTTACAGAACTTGCCATTGCAGTGGGAATCAGCGATCAGTGTATGATCGGTATATAGTCGGAAGAGTATAGGAATCTGATGATCATTCTAGTAATGATCAAATCAGCTACATTTTGAATTTTAAATCTTATTTTTTTTTCTAGACATCTATATGTGTGTTGATCTGTCTCGTGTTTTAAAAGTATGCTTTCTCTTACAGACCAGATATTGAAAGTACAATGAAAAATAAACAGATCAGTAACTCGTGGAGTGTGGGCATCAATTCTACTCAAAAAGATCTACTTGACGACGATGCTCAGTAAGTGACAACTTTCTCTGTTAAATATAACTGGAAAAGAATTGTTAACAAGTCCAATTTTTTTCTGATAAAATATTATTGATAATAATAAGTACACTACAACTGTATGATATCTTATCTTTTAATTAGTTCTTTGTTAAGTTACGTTGTAGTTTTGCAATCTTGAAAATCATTTATTTCATATGCCATTGGGTGCTTTCAGTGTATATTAAAAAATCTTCCTATATACCTTTTATAAACCTTGCATAAAGAAATTGTGTAATTTGCTTGGTTTGAAGTTTTAATATATGTATGTGCATGCTCGTCTTCGTGACTTTTGTTTCTATTCATTTTCTTTTATTGTAGCCTCAAAGTGAATTATACACCTGGCAAAAAGGGAGGTAATTTTGGACTTCCACTTGGCGCAAAGCTAACCGTTCCCGAAAGTCTTTTCGGAAAAAAAGACTCTATTTCATGCCAAGTAGCCCCACCATCGCAAAGATGGAGACATTCACCAGTACTGCCATTTAATGAGCACGTGACTAGTGAGATATTTATCTTAAATTCTACAGTTCATCCTCTAAAGAAAAGTGTGATAGTAAGAATTCCGTACTACCAAATAGATTCAGAACATAATGAAATAAATGTCAAGGGCAAATGGAAAGATGAAAGTGAATGGGTTAATGTAGGATTTCTTCACAAGGTAAGTAAAACAGCTGAAGTTTTATGACCCAGATGTTTGTTGCATTTTTTCTGCTTTTGACCCAAAGTAAGTTCATGGAAGTGAAAAAATGATGAGAGTTTTACAAAATTGAAAACACTACTAAACATTTTCATCAAATATCATCACAGTCAGACTAAATCTTTATCAAACGAAGTATCTTGGGTCTTGGGTATGAATTGTTCCTATTTTAAATTATGTTCTATGCAATTTATTTTCTTTCCAGTCTGATTCCACCTCACCGTGTATAGAGTTAGAGATCGACAGACTCGGAGAATTTGTGGTGACCTTTACACCCAAGAAAGAAACATTTGAAGTGTCGGTCCAGGGATGTCTATACAATGCTCATATGAGTAAATACATAAGTGTGCGTGTACCGAAGAAAGCTGCTGATAAAACATTTCAATGTGCAATACAGGTATACTTGGGTTTTTTTTAAAGAAATATATATACAAATACAATAAGTGTTTTAAGAACATGTGTTTTTTAAAAACATCATGTTAAATGAAGATGAAATTAACATTTAAAACGGATGAAATTTTGTTACGATCAAAGTGCAGATCAATTTTCAGAACTTTTAAAGATATCAGTGCAAAATGACCGCACTATTATGAAAAAAAGCAGTTAAGCAACTGAAATCAACAGACTTAAGTGATTTAAAAAATCTTCTGATTGTTTGCAGATATCTCCAATAACAGAGGAAAAGGTGAAACTTGCTAAAGAGTTTTATCCTCTTGAAACCTCGGAGCTTGAAACTGTGTCTGAATTCATTGATCTTGTTCCAAACTTTCAATGTACGTTCAGAAGAGCTGTTAGTGTCAAACTTCCACTTCCGGCGAATGTGGAAGTAGAAAACGAAGCTGCACACAATGAAATCGCAGTGCTACAGAAATCAGACGCAGGTTGGGAGCTTGTGGACACTAAATATAGGTTCACGAGAACGACGGTTACTTGTGATGTGAAGTATTTAAACAGGTTGGTATTTGTTTTTTTTTCTCTGAGTAATTTGGTGTATCGTTAAAAAACATCGAAAAGAAAAATACCAATGATAGCATAAAAATAAAATCGTAGAAATCTACTTTTAAAGATTGACTCCACAGTGTAGATTCAGGATTTCAGGTCAAAGGTGGTTTCAATGAAAATAATTATAATTATATTTTTGGAGGGTTAGTCCGTGTGAATTTTAGGGCTCTCGCCGGGCACGCCTTCCCTTAGATCCGCGTATGCACCTAGATATGTGTAATAGTTTAGGACATATTTGTTGTACATTGTAAGACATTGCAATTAAAGTAAAGCAAAACCAAACATACATTTAAAATAAAATAACACTTATATTTTTTATTACTTCAAGAAATTAACGTTTCAAAATATTTTAAATATTTTTTTTACTTATATAGGTTTTGTGTAGTGAAGTGTAAGCCTGATCGAAAAAAACGCATGGCAAGTGCTGTAGGTGTATTAGAAGGAAGGATTGAAATGGAAAAAGGAGAAGTCATGGCATTTATTAATTTTCAGGAAAAAATGTGGTTTTTGGTGCTAGAATGTTTTCCAAAAAGTAAACTGGACAATAAAATTGCAGAAATGAATGATAAAGGATTTCGTCCTTTCAAAAAGGAAATTGTGCGACCAGAAGAGCCTGTGGACAATAAACCTTACTTCCGACGACAACAGCCGCCAAAACCAAAACAACAGAACGTACCGACAGATTTTGAAATATTTGATGGAATGAAATGGACTTTCAATGTATCTGACGATCTAAAAGCTAATTTAGACAGTGACTATATGGAAAACAAAGACTTGCAATATTTTAAGCATTTACCTGAAAGTGTACGCAAATTCATTATAGAACCAAAGACAACTGAAGAACGATCATTGATTGGTGCAATAAACCTAACCCCTGTCGGAATTACCGACCAAAAAATCCGAGAGGCTGCTACACTCTCCGTCCGATTAGAGATTGAGGAAGATTTGGTACGGGCTTATTTTAAAGAAGAAAGTATTCCCGAGGAACCGGAACCCAAAGAGAAAGCTAGGCCAAATCTAGATTTATTGAAAACTCCCGAAATCAAGGTAGAAAAACCTGTACCATCCGGGGTCCCTAAATTCAAACCATTACCCCCGATGGTGATGGAACGTTTGATGAGGAGCAGCAGACCACAAATCATCAGTAAGTTTACAGTGTGCTATTTGTTCATGATTATTTAATTTTGAAAGCGAAATCCTAGATATTCTCTGTAAAAAGACGTTTTCTAAAAATTGTGATACAGCTGAAAGTAAAAGTTTCGGGTTTAGTTAATCGTCATAAGTGTTAATCATAAATAATTACCGAGGTAAACCAGAGTGTATGTAGTGTAAAAGGTTGAGGATACTACAGTAAACATGACATCTGAAAGAATTGTTTTTTTTATATACCATGATAGTGGAGAGTTGCGATTTATTTGCTATAGTTAAAAAGGAACACATTTTTATACCCAAAATCTGAATTGGACTCGTGGGTAAAAATATTTTTTAACAAGTAACGGAGTTATCCGGTCATTGGAAACGCTCGTGTCATAAAATTCTCGTCATTATACAGACATGTAGATTGTTTTTCTTCCTTACCTTACTTCCTATGTTGGTGTTTTATGTTTTTCTTCCTTACCTTACTTCCTATGTTGGTGTTTTATGTTTTTCTTCCTTACCTTACTTCCTATGTTGGTGTTTTAGATCGCCGTCCAGGTAAATTTTATCATAGCTGCAGGAAACACAACATAGTCGCTTTGTTTATAATTCATTCATACTTTGATGGTTATTCCAAACGTTATTTTGCATGTTTGTTGGTGTATTATATATAAATATTAATATTGTAATATTTCAGAATGTTTATTTTATGCACGAGAAATTTTATATGAATTAATCAATGCTTTGTGTTCGCGGACAGTTGTTCACAAGTAGTATCATTATAACTTACACAGGATATCGTGCGCTCAATCGGTGTATGCAATATCGAATTTAAAACGCTTATAAAAGCACTTAACCTGCATGATTTTGCATGATATTTGCTTTACAGTAATTAACTTATGTGTTATCTTTAATTTATTTTCATTATAATAATTTATACACTGAAGTATTTCTTTCATGAGAATAGGGCGGAGCTGAACAATATTGCAAGGCATTTGTATAAAACAGTTTGAATGAAGATACATAATACTTATTTTCGACATGTCACACTTTAATCGTTTGTAGAATTTTAAAGTGTAATCTCATTCTTATTTTAGTTGAGAAAGAGTCGAAGGCGATCACCGGACGAAGCTTACGCAATCTGTCTAGATACGTTCCAGAAGGATTGACTCTCGCTGTTCACCTTGACCTTCCAGATAGTACCATAACTGGTCTCGGTTTCGATGCAATATCAAACGGATTATCAATGGCAGACGTTACCTACAAGATTTTATTGTACTGGAAGAGAACACGGAAAGACAAAAAAGACATGGCTGTTGAGTGCTTAGTTAGTGCTTTAAGAGAAATGGGACGGATGGAGGCAGCAAATGTAGTTCAAGAGTGCCACAAAGACAGCAAAGAAGTTACACCTGAGGTGTATACGCGTATGCTTTCACAGATGACCGTGTCATGATGTGATGACGGCCACTTTAGTAGCTTTGAGTGGTCTTATTCTTTCCTGTAACTATCGGATGTGTCGTTCGAAGGCAGTGTTTTTAACATAGTGACTTTATATTGGCATTTCAATTCATTTGGAGATGATGAATAATGATACTGATATCTATTTCGGAAAGTTTCGTTCAACATGTTACCTCTTAAGGCAAATTAAATCATTTGTAAAGTAGGTCAATTGTTAAATCTTACCTTTTTTACGACTTTGTATAATTTACATGTTTATTGTATGTTGCTAACATGATATTGTTATCTTTGGTGCTTATTTATTTTTTTTCAATCCTTTGAATACTTACTTGTTTTATTCACCTGTAATTTGTTTACACTTGCGTAATGAGAATTTTTTTATTGTACATGTTAGGCAAATACATTCCGTCCGTAAATTAGTAAAGAAAGAACCCTTCATTGAGAAAGGAAAAAAATTTTTTTCTGCATTTGTATCATCTTTCATATGCGGTTAACAAACACAATGTTACATTCGATTCCATGGCAAATGTTCTGTTGTAGTTTCTGACGAAGGATCAGTGTGATTAAACAGTTACTTCTGTGATACGATAAGGAAATTTGTTACTTGTCATGATCTGAAATATTTGGAACAAATCAAAATAAACGTATAAACATATTGACAGCCAACTTTATTTCAACCATGCCTTAATATATGATCGACTTAAAGATTCCTGGCTTACAAAAGGAAAAAATAAAAGTTAGAAAGACAGAATTAGAATCGAAGTACATGTATACATTTGTATTATTGTTAAAATGACCAGAAGTTAAGTACCTTTCCAATATCCAGAGACTTGGACAATCCACAGAAGACTAAGTCATTCTTACAATTCAATACGTACAATAATAGACGTGTAAAACAGACATTTTACGTATTTAATATAAAACACTTAAATGATGCAAATCAGTGTTCAGATATTGGCGCCAACTATCAGAGGCAAGATTTTTTGAGTGGTCTTAGACATAACGTCAAGGACAGATTCAAAACATGCATTGAAGAGCATCACATAACTTTATGTAATAAAAAAAAACTGCTAGGCAAAGAAAGTACTAGTAAATGGTTATAACATTGCTGTTCTTCACGTGGCTGATGCATAAGGACAAGCATTATAAACGTTGGTAATGATAAATGTAGCCGCAATTGCTAAAACAGCCATACCGGCGTATTCAAACAAACCTTTCAGAACTTGGTCATTCGTTGATCATTTATCTTATTATTGCCATGGTCGAACCCCTAAGTTGTTTTGTGTTTGAAATGGCTCGATGCTCTAAGTGTGAAAATAACGACACAAAGACTAGCCTTTTCTTTACATACATTCACATGCAAGTTCAATTATCACAAAATACTTCAGTTTGAGTGTGCTAAAATAATGTTTGACACATAAATATACCATTGTACTGGGTAATGACGGAGCATGCAAACGAATTGGAATCGGATAAGAATCTCATTTTAAGTACCTATATATTCGAAGATGGACAACTCTTGGATTAATCTGTCAACTTATTATTCTCTCTAATATATTTCTGATACGAGTAACAAATGGAATGAAATTCATCTGCTCGATTGTTTTTTTTTTTTGACATCTAATAATATTAGAATTAATTGATAACAATTCTGAAACAATTGTGAAAGTGTGCGAATAGCAAATGGAAGAAAACCAAAACTACTTAGTTCAATACTGGCCACGCAATAGAACTCCTAAACTTGTAACACTGATTGCCTCGGTTTGATGTGACAGAAAATCCATGTAACTAACCTCTTTGATAAAGCTTCCACTAACTTCTGTGAAAACTGAAAGCAAATTATATATGAAAAAGGGGTTTATACATCATCTGCACTTAGAAGACACTAATTGGACACTTTATTTTCGGAAAAGTAAGTTTTCTTAGCTTTAGGTAATTCTTAAATCAGTTTTTAGCCCACCTTGCTAAAGGCTCTGTGAGCTATTGTCATCACTTGGCGTCCGTTGTCGTCGTTAACAATTGTACAAAACTCTTCTCCTCTGAAACCACTTGACCAATTAGAACCAAATTTGGTATGAATGTTCTTCAGTCGAATTTTCGTTTCAATCTGTTAAGCCATGTTGGAGTTGTTGCCCTTTTTCAACGTTTTTTTGCTACTTTTAATGTTATTTCTTTCAAAAATGTTGTCCTCTGACACTACTTGACCAATTGAAACCAAACTTGGTACGAATGTTCCTAGGGGTATCCTGCATAGAATTGATGTGATTTTTCATCGTCGAAAAACATGGCCGCCGTACTAAAAGTAGAACATAAGGGTCAGACAGTAGTTTTTCGCATATATCTCTGTTAGGTTTAGCTAAATTCTGACATTGGGTAAGAGTGTTCAGCATGATGAGATCTATCTTCAGTCGAATTTTCGTTTCAATCCGTTAAGCCTTATAATCCTATAAACTTTCAATTGCTGAAATGTCCAACCAAAGTCTTCTTGATTCAAAATTGTTGGACAACTTCTTGTTAAATTTATTGCACATTGAAAAGCAAAATTCAACCCGGTGAGCGACTCGGGCTGCTCGGCGCCTCTTGTTAATATACTAAAATAGTATCTGATACAAAGTTGATTTTTTTCGAGTTTATGACCTCCATGCTTATACCTTAGAAACAAGTCAAATTGCTTCAAGTCACAATAATTTATCACATAGATGTCATTACGACAAGCCAAGGAAGTGCTTATAGGTTTTTCTGTATTTTTCTGTAATGACATGTAACAACATTACTCATTTCAGTCTCCGAGACCACGTTAATATTTACTCCAACGTTATTGGCGGTACAAACTTTGAATTATTACTCAGGTTTTAACTGATAAATTCACAGAGTTCATTCCGGTCAACACATTTATGTTCCAAACAACTAAAAAATAACATGATGTCAATAGTTTGGACATTACAATACTTTTTAAACACTGTTTAGAATATAAGTACGTCAATCCCACTGTGAATACAATTAAGACATATACCTTTCTTCCGTAAGTGTCTGTATCAACCAAAACTTTCCTTTTTCATGTTTCACGTTAAGCCAGTCTTAAGGTAGACCTGTGGTAAGGGATATAACTCTTGAAATCAGTGATACGTTTGTATCATATTCAGTTTCACCAAAGCCTCTCAAGCTTTCATTTGAAGCAGAATAAAATCAATCCAAGTTAATAAGATGCTTATATAATATTGATGTTAAATGCCCAATGCAAAAGTTCCAATGATTTTTAAGAGTTATGTCCCTTACCTTAGGTCTACCTCCTTATTATCAATGTGAATGGGACTTATTTTCAATTTCGTTAACCATTACAGTGAAAAAAAATTACAGACTATTTTAAGTAGTGAATTTTATTGATTGTCACAAAGAGGGAAAGATACCTTCGGACAAGTTTTGCTAATATTTTCTACTACAGATATATTTTCTCTACTGCAAATGATATATCGAATTTCAATGGCATTCACATATCCATCCTTGGGTAATCCAAAGGCCTAGTTATCGGAAGCATCTTTAAAGACTAAAGGGTCATTTTTTATGCATATTTCGAAGAAATTTTCAAGTATGGACTGAATTTTTTTTTAAAAATCTGTTATCATTCTAACATTCTAAGAGAGTGACAAAAAAATCTTGAAAATGCCAAGAAAGGTTGAAAATTCTATTTGGTTGTCATGAAAACCATAAAATCGAGTAAAACCCTATGAGAAAAGTTTCAAATTATATAAGGTCGATGCCAATATGAAACATTTCCCATCCAATTTCATAGAAAACGTAGGGATATGATATTGGATTAGATCAATGTAAATGATTGAGTCAACAAACTCTGACTAACTTTAAAAAAATGATAAAACAGAAGCTGGACAAATTCAAATAGACCATTCCGTTGTTATATTTATTGCTGGTGACCTGCCATTTTCCACAGTTGAAAGCAAATACTTCCGCAATTTTACCGAAAAAAAAAGCAAATTCACAAATGTCTAGTAGAAAGTAATTTTCTATTATACTGATAAGGGATAAAGTTACAAAAGTATAGGAGAGAACTTCAAAAATCAGCTACAAATCGCCAAAATAATATGTTCGACTGTTTGACGATTGATTTATTTATGAACGGGCAGATGAAGGGGTCGTCATGTATATATACCTGTCAATTTCAATTTTGACTTGACACTTGGTGAATACTGTTGATTTTTTTAAAAAGAGTAAAAAGTAATCGAAAAGTATTTTATTACTTTTGAATGTAATTTTCCCAATGTCTGAAGACCAGTAAGATACGTCTTGGCAGGTTCATAGTTATGTCTGTTATGTTTAAGCAAGGAATTAGATAGTAGAGAGTAAAACTCCTTGGTTTAGTTGAAGACAATTATCATAATCATTTTTCTTGGATTTTTTTCATTCTTCAGAAGTTTCCTCTTGTTTTTCTTTTGTTTTGTTTGTTCAGTATAGAACTGTATCGAACGAATTTCCGATAACACTGGGACTTCAAATGTTTGACCTTTTATATAAATAGCTTTTGCTAAGTTAAATAAATGCAGGAATTCATATTTGATATTTGATCTCCCTTTTTGTTTGATTGAAAATCGGTATCTTTTGTTCTATGAAATCAATATCAATCAGTTGAAGAATTTTTTTGAATATTTTTAGACTGGAAACGTAATGTGTCAAGTTTAAAAAATGAAAACAAACCTAAAAAAACATATGTGTTGTTTTTAATATGAGCATTTTATTGTGATATAGTGTGAGTTATTGAAACGTCTTCATGTGTGTCTCGAGTATGGAAATAATTCAGGTTGATGGAGTTAACTCGAATTTGATTGGCCGAGTAATGGAGTTTTACAGACACAGAGCAAGGTGTTACAAAGACTTGATATCAATGCAGAGAAAGCTATCTGGTATTGTTGATTACATTATTGCTAAGAAAGACCCATATATATTGGAGAATGCCGAGATTTTAGTTCGAGATACAGACCACAGCTATCTTTGTATATTTAGCGGACGCGGTGATAGACAGTTTGTAGTGTACGAAACATATCCATATCATGGAAAAGTAGAAATTGTAGAAACAGTTTATACAAAATTTATCAATGATGTCATTAGTGTCACTGAAATTACAAAAGACACGATTGAAAATGCAATAATTCGCTACTGTGGCGTGGAAGGGACCAAAGGAGGAAAAAAGAAACAATCTCTGCGAAAGCATCTTATTGCTGCCAAAGAAACATTCGATATTGCTCCAGATAAATACTGTTGGTTTAATGCCACCCTAAAAGTAACAGATGCTTATATCAATACGGTAACGTTTATTAGTGGTAATGGGAAGTACAAGTTTTCTGTTGATGATGTAGAGGGAGAGAGTAAAATGGTGTATGATGTGTCTAACGACACTTTACGTACACGTAATAGTAAATTTTGTCCCTCGATGTGTGTAATATTGTAGTCGTGTATATCATTTTTCAACAAAGTTGGTATGTGCCAGATAATGACATCAAATTACCACGTGCAGACAAATAAAATAAAATTATTCCATCCAATGTAAATGTGACGGACAACTGTTAAGGAATGAGTTGCAAGAAGACCAAAAACATCTACCAGTTTTAAAAACAATATATCAAGACATGATAAGTAATTAGATGATTTATTAAGTGACGACATAGGAAGGTTTGAATCTTCCTCTTAATGAATTCGAAGTGACCATCTTCTGCTCATTGGTTTGAAGGGTATTTAAAGCAGACGGTGAAGTATCCGATACAGTTATTTAGCATTCATTATGACAATACCATTCTATAGAACGCATAAGAATTAATCAAAATTTCGACTAACGAAACCATTTAACTAAACCATTTGATATTTGAAAAACTTTACATACTATGTTAATTTCGGTTTTAAAAACAAGTTGAATTTTCAAGTTTCAAAACGCGAACATTTTCGTAAAAAGTCTGATATACACTGATTTTTTTTTTAAACTTAAATAAAATCACCGGTTTTAGCTACATTATGTATATAAAATATCAAATACCAACAGACAAAATATTCAGAATTATACAATGGATTTATTTCGACTTTACAGTCATAGTAACACCCATATGTGTCTATCTACTGATTAAGATACAATTGTACAACTGGCCGACTGAAAATTGAATGAGAGATTATTTTTTATCAAATGAATTTGCATCTTAATGATAAATCAACATTGTGAATTGCATAATGTGATGTTTGAAATCTTGTAAAATTGCATTTATGTGGTGTTTTATCGAATTTATTCATTCCAATAATCCCCTTGCCATTCAAAAGTGGGCGTCGTTGTATTTATAAGGTGTTACCTATACGCCCAAAATATGGTGAGTGTGTCGAAAAAGGATTATAGAACCATCGAGATCTAAAGGAGTTTCAGCAAATGACAATGACATGCCGATTTGACGTCAATTTCAATGATTTAATAAATGAAAGAGTAATCAAGGGAACCAAGGTTATAGCGGTAATCAAAATAATGTAATTCAGGGACAAAGACCAGACATGGAAAACAGACATACAAAACAAAGAATATCAAGTAACTAAAATCATACATACAAAGTAACAAAAGCAAATGAGCAACTCGGACTCCACTCAAAACTGGGAACATGGATCAGGTGCACCGGTAGGGTAAGCGTCCTCTGCTTTTCTAGAAACATCCACCGAGTTGCTCATAAAAAGTCAAGTCTGGGGTAGACGAAAGAGGAAAGGAAAACTATGACACGTTGAACAAATCAGTTTTCATGGCGCAGCTGGATACACCGTAACGATCCACGAGTTGATGATGACGACCATATATTTTCTGTAGTGATGACTTCAATCTTGTGGCAACATAATCCTGCTCCAAAAGTATGAAAATGTGAAATTGTAGCAATCAAAGGATTGTACACAAAATTCGGTGAACACGTTTTAAGTTTATGGAATTACTTAAACGACTTCTAGTAGCATAATTACTAGTTTTGAAATTACAACATAATATGAAATAATCATTAAATATATAAATGTCAATTTTTCTTGGTTCGAAATAAAAAAGAAAACCAATCTTATCAAAATTAAATCTACTGCCGTCGTATACGTTAAAAAAACATTAACGTCAGTAAGTCAACAAATGTGAATATACTTGTTTAATAATGTTCTGGAACGTGTCCAAAGTGATTGTATGTGAGCCAATCTTTTATTATTTCAACTACCATTATAGGACATTGCGATGACTGGGCGAAGCAATTTTTAATGGATTTTTAAAGTATATCGAATATATTTTTAAAATTAGCTTTCTCTGACTGGTAAAATATTTTGTTTAACAACTTAAGACAGCATAAATCGAATTTGTGACAACAGAAAATCAGCGATTTATTTTCTATCGATTGCAAATATGTTTATCAACATGAAGTGAAATATATAAATCATAGCTATCAATAAGAAAATTGAATTTATGTGCTTGAAAAAGATTATACCTTATAAAAGTACACTCATTTTGGTTTAAAAATGACCATAGCCTAAAAATTTTGAAAACACAATTTAAGCATCAAACTATTAAGTATAGCGGAAATGTCACAGCATTTCAATATCACGTATCACATTTTATATGTTTTTCCATGACCGTATATTTAGCAGAAAATAAACGCTACCTGTATCTAAAAGCTATATCAGCTAAAATCTTGGTAATCGATATATATTACCACAACAAACAAACACACACTCATATACAACAACAAAATAAAACTTTCAAAATAAACTTATATTAGATAGACGTCATTTTCTAACGCTATTTGTGTCGATAGTCGACGTTGGGAAACCCTCAGTGGTAAGCAATGACGTGTCTAACATTTCGGATATACCACTTCCCCAATGCCTGTTCATAGAGAAGCTTAAGCTACGAACGAACATTAAGGGGCGACATAGACGATTTAATGTTAATCATAAGACTTGAGTACATTTTGGTCGATAATTAAAAAAGAATAACGATACAATAAGTCTGATCATTTTACCGGATATGATTTGCCAATTTTAAAACTTTTAAACATAATTTAGTGTCCCCCGAAAGAGGGAACTTTAAATTGTTGAGTTACTTGAATTGTTTGTGAATTGTATACTTGAACCGGATTTTTTTCGAAATAGACGCTCTTCTAATGAGTATTGAGGAAGGTGTAAAGAACTTGACATCATAATTATAAATAATGTAATAGTAAGGTAAACGAGAAATACAGAGAGGGTCCACTAGTAAGGTCAACGAGAAATACAGAGAGGGTCCAAAAGTAAGGTAAATGAGAAGTACAGAGAGGGTCCAATAGTAAGGTCAACGAGAAGTACAGAGAGGATCCAATAGTAAGATAAACGAGCAGTGCAGAGAGGGTCCAATAGTTAAGAAGAAGTACAGATAGAATACTGTAGTAAGGTCGACAAGAAGTACAGGTGGAATACTCTAGTAAGGTCAACAAGAAGTACAGATTGAAGACTATAGTAAGGTCAAAGATAAGTATAGGTAAGATTCTACAGCAAAGTACTCATTGCGCTAGTTAGTCTTAAAAAACTATCAATATCTTATCATTGTTATTCAATTGTTGATAAACTACATTTTAAAATTTCCACTGTCACAAATTTCTTTTAAAAAAAACAACTCCGAAACGTTTAATTGTTTTATAATGTCATAGATAACACTTTTGAATTCTTGACATATTTCCATTTTTTTATTGTTCAAAAGCTCCCTTTTTATGTAAAATACCAAATATTTGAATATACAAAAAATAAAACAAAAGGAAAATATATAATTATGCCTTTTGTTCGTACTTCAAATGTTGTTCCTGCATTTGTTTCGCTTGTGCTTCAGCATAAAATAAAACATGACTTAACAAAACCTACGACGATGTTAGATACGAAGCATTAATCATACACATGACTGCTGATGTTGATGAATCTCAAAACTTAAATTTTGACGTAATTACGATATTTATATTGGAAAAAGATTTATTTGGTGACTGTGGTATCACTTTAAGAAATACGATACATTGCACCTGAGATGTATAAGATTAGCATGTGTAATGGCACAATGAACAATTAAACTTTACTATGTTCCCAATTGGCCTTTTAATGACTCCCAATCTATAATCAACTTTCTCGGAGAAACAAACTGATGAATGGAAAAAAGCTCTTGAACTATTTCCAGGTTGTAATATGGATGGAAGCGACCATCATTGGTTAATTTGATCTCTAGTTTGTTAGCAATAATTCCTAAATTAACATCATCTACGTGCAGATGTTTGATTATTCGAAAACCATGTCGTATTTGTAATGCATAGTCACGTGATATTAAGTAAGAGCCCCCAGATGGATACGGTGGCCATACTTTATCGGGAAAGTCTTTCTCGGAGACAAACCATTTACTCCATTTATTTCTGTTCGGTACGGCTCCGGTCCAAATACAACCAGCAAAAATACTTTTCGGTTTGATTTTTCTAACATATTCCAAAATAAGTCGGGTATTGACTAGATAACCGTCATCTACGAAGAAAAGGTATGCCGTTTTCCTACAATTGTCTAAACACCAGTTGAATCCCATTATCGTCTTTAATGTATTGTTATAATAATTATCGAGAAAATTCTCTTGTATAATGTCGTTGTAAAGCGCGTGTTCCATTTTGATAAAATCCCGTAAAAATGGAGAGTTTCCCAAAAGAAAAGCAACTCTTACAGCAGTGTCGGATATATTTCCCCAAGTAGAGCGAATAGCAATTCTATTGTCAAAGTTTCGTACATTTGACTTAACAAGTATTACTAAAAGTGGATCGAGCAAAGAATCTTTAAAACCACACATTTTTGACGGTGTATGGATATAATTGAAAGGATGGGAGTATCTATAACTTTCTTTTGACAATTTTGAAATATCGCGGTTCACAATTGGTCCGATTACTGCGGTCATTTTCTGTATCATCAGTAGTACAATTGAATAAAAAATAGTGCAAAGAAACAAAGTTGACAGCTTTCTACCAAAAACGCGTCTCATAACTCTCCTTATTCTCGTCATCATAATAACGCTTGATTTTCTGTTTACAAAAACCTGAAATTAAAAGAAAAATGACAAATATAATCAGTGATATCTTTGATACAGCAGGAATCTTAGAATTTTAGTATCAAAGAAAATGTGCATTAAGAAACACAAAAGATCAAAATAGATAATTTATTTCTTCTTACAAAAAGGGTAATATAACAATTACCGAACTGATTAAACCTAGGCAGTTGTGAAAAGAATAGTCAAAAAGAAAAGATGACAATATCATTGCAAACCCCGAAAAGTTAGAAACAACCATATATAATGTTGATTTGTTTCGGTATTTCCAATGGGCAAAATCAGAATGAAGAACGCTGAACATTCCGATTCCATCAAGGCTATATTTTCTTTTCTTGTTTATTGTAATACAAACATGCAGCACAAATTTGACACCGTGTAATATTAGTAAAATCAGTAGTCAAAACTGAGCAGAATGTACATTGAAGAATCTATCTGAGATTATATCAGAAACTGATTTTTTTTAATAAGATCTGGGTTTCGAAAATAAAACTTTTTCTCAGACAGCATTTCAGACGTGTCCTTATAACCTTGACCCAAAAGTCTGTCTCTTAAAAAACGATGGCTTATTGATTGTCAGAATAGTGGCTGCCTGATCTGTATACCCGGACCAACTGAGAAATATGTACTGGCAAAGCTGGTATGTCCAATGTTCGGGTACTGAGATTACTACTAGAATTTGAAGTAAAGATCTAAATATGACGCTGAGGAAGTTGTGTCAGTAGTCCCTATTAATTTCTACTTCTAGTGGATAAATGAACTGAATACATTCTCCAATTTTAGTATTGTTATTGGAGATATATTCTTCAATATACGTAGGGTATGCAAAATAAAACCTTCAGTAACGTAAAACCTGGAAAGGCGACTCCAACAAATCACCAAAAATTATTATCATCAATTATTTACTCTTGTATGATGTACGGTTGCGCATGTAGAATATCAATAGAAATAAAACTATTATAAGTTAAACTTTTTTTTCTGCGAGAAATTTTGTAAGGTAGATTCCAGATGTTGATAAAAAAAAAAACTGTAGTTTTTTACCATTTGCTTTTGTTACTTTGTATGTATAATTTTAGTTACTTTATGTTCTTTGTTGTGTATGTCGGTTTTCCATGTCTGGTCTTTGTCCCTGGAGTACATTCTTCTGATTACCTCTGTAACCTCGGTTCCCTTGATTACTCGTTTACATTATAATAGTTTTGTGCGGTATGATAACTAGATATGAGGTAACTTTAACTGGAAATAAAATTTCTTACCTCCACCGCTGATTACTGTCTCAGAACATTCAACGAAGTCAGCTGTAACTTGTTATGATCATTGCTTCGAGACATTTTATACTAAAATGTTTGATTGACGGAATCATTGCAATTCAAATGTAAAAAAAACATTACTTGGAGTTACGAGTACCTTGTTTTAAAAAATGGCTGTAAAATGCAAACTATAACCACAGTGAAACCTACCTAAATCGAACCAGTTTTAGATTCTAAAATCAGGTAGTTGTGAATGATAAAGGGTTTAGTTAGACAGATTTTATTGGATCACCATTTTTACTATTATTATTAGTAATTAACAACAATCTGCATATAAATTTGTCAATATTATCACACTAAACTTTTTTAAATATTCTCGGAATATTTTCACTGGTTTACTGGTAATAATCTGTTATAATTGAGAAAAAAAAATGGTAAAAAAAATCAATAACTTTCAAATTGACACAAAGTCTTTCCTTGTTTTGTTAGACTTGGATAGGACATCAATTCTCTGTCATAGCTGCGCTCATATTTTGTTATCAATTAACTGAGGTTTAATGTTGCATACGATATGAATATTAACAGGGAAAAGCTAAAGGACTAGAAATAAAACATGTGTAAATGAGAGCTTAAACAAGGTGTATTCAATGGCATAAATATTCCTTCAATAATTTAGCTGCTATTATATATAGGACTAATGAGTTTCATTTTAATGAAAATATCTCAACTATTTGTTAAAATCTTCAGAGGAAAGTATGTATTCCTAATTTTATTAAGGATACGAGTAAAATCTTGTACATGAAGACGGATCATGATAACAAAAGAATTAGAAATCAATGTTTAAACAGAAACACAGAAAGTCAGTAGTTATATTGTAAGAAAGTAAAGTATGCTTCGGAAGTGCCATCAGCTAAAGTATAGAGTAAAACGTATGTTGAATGACATGGACATGACAGAAAATATAAGAACGAAGTCACGAAAAGTTTAGCCTAAAGGATTACTTAGTTTGTCTAAGCAAGGAAATTGATCATTTGACATACACGCTAAAATGCTGTAAGCGCAATCCAAACAACTCTGGAACTGAAAGTTGTTAGATATTAAATCATATTTATTTGGTGCATTTTTAAGTAAGAACAAGAGATTGTTTTATGTGAAGTGCCACTTGTATAATAACTTATTCTAAATGAACCGAAATGCACTGATCGTATATTTACAAATGATATACTATTACTGGTTAGATAAGGTGTTTTGCTATGACGTCATGGTTGCTATATTTATTTAATTTGCCGGAATTTTGTCTGCTTCATTTTTTTTAGCTGTAACGTTTTGTTTTAATCTTTTTCTATATTTTTAAAGTATGATGACAAACTGCAGTATACTTACTGTGCAAAATCTTTGATATACAAGATTAAATTGACCCAATCAAATTACTTAGTAGCCTCATTAATATAACAGTTTAGTCAGTGAACTGCCATTGAATTTGTCTTTAATTTCAGTGATATTATAAATAATAATAGTGCAACAACAGAAAACCTATAACAATTTCAGTTAACTTTTCGAAGAACAGAATTATTTTTTTTAATGATAGTTGTATAAATAAGAGCTATTAAGTGTTAAAAGTCTATTTTATAAATATTGATGACAGTTTTCTTATATTTGGATATGTAAATGAAAAGGAATTAACTTGTAATTTTGGATGATAGTATTAAAGAGACATCTGAAATTTCAAGGCTACACTTGTGTTGAATATCCGTAAAATCGCGTTAACTTATAATTCATACCAATATTTTCCCTTCTCATTTAAAAGAGTTCTGAATCACTGCAATACATTTATTTTATGCTAACTATGTTAAACATATTGAATAAAAGTTATCGAAGATTTATCCATGTACTAAAAGGGATACCAAAAAATTCAAATATAACGGCTCAAAATGCAAACATCATCTTCAATTACCATTATGATGATTACAGGCTTCGAAGAAATTATCATATCAGATTTTTTTTTCAGATGGACTTTTTTGCCATCTTTAGGAAATTGCATATTTCCAGGCAGCGCTTTTCACAAAATATATATTCATTGTTTGTATCCATATTAATATAACATGTCAGATTCAAAATACAAAAATTCTAATTATACAAGTATGGCAAAAATCACCATGTATATGTTAAGTTACTGTAGGACGAAATAAAATTTAGTTTTGTTATAGAGTATCCTCTTCTTTCCACTCTATGGTTTCCCTAATAGTTTCCAACAAATATATGTTTGCACCTCGTTCTGAAAAATAGTATATAGTATTGTAAGATACAATTTTAAGCTTTTACAATGCAAATAAGTATCACCAAATGATTGTCATTTTTGTTAAAACTAAGATTGAGATTTTGTTGAAACTAGAAGCAGTGTTTACATAGGTCATTACGTATGCCAACCCCATCTATGTTCAGGTATACCAACTGAATCCAATATATGTTTATTATTTCTATTTTATGTAAGTTCCTGGGTGACCATCCTATGTATCTTAAAGTATGTCCTCCCAATGCATCTTATGTATGTCAATCCAATGTATGTAAAAGTATGACCACCCAATGCATCATTAGGTATGTCCATCACATGCATGTTCAAGTTTTTACATTCCATGCATTCTGTAAGTTCCAGTAAAAAAATCATTTGTGTATTGATTATAAATGACATGAAATTAACCAAGCTGATTCATTTTTGACATTATTATTCGAACGCAATCTTCAAATGGCCAAAAAAAAAATAAAATAAAATTCTTCTTATTTCTAAAGTGAAAACGGTTATCTCAACTAAAGTATTTTCTAGAATCAAATGTGAGTTCTAAAAAGGACCTATAAGAGTGTCTTTCTTCTCGTCGCTTTAACTTTTGTGATAGTAGACAAATCTTTAAATTTGATTGTTCTACCTTGTACACCTCATTTCCACATGACAAGCTATATTCAGTTTTTCGTGATTTTATTCACCAATTTTCTATACCAAAAAGTGGACTATGAAATATGCTTATCTAACGTAAAGGAAGATGCTTATTTTTTCATTTCTGGTTGAAAATATTTGTATCAAGTTTAGATGAAAATGAATAGCGCGCAACACATGACCAATCTATTTCTATATTCGTACGAAGCTTGATTTTTCAAGGACTACTACAGAAAAAAAAGCGAATCGACTAGCCCAGTCCTTCAAATTCAATTTTCGTTATAAAGAAATTGAAAGTATCTCTGAACAATTTTAATGTCAATGATTACTTACATTTGATCTACCAACATGAACTTGAAATTAAAGAGCCACCTGAAATACCTTACTGTGCTTAACACCTAGAAAAAAGAACAGATTTAGTGTAACGTGACAAATGCACCATTGTATAACCCTATAAACATAGTAAATACTTAAAGAGATCACCAAAAATGCCTTCAATAAGTATAAACACACCTTCAAGTAAGCTCAAGTCTCACTAACCACTTCCGGGTCAAATGGCCACCCCCAGCCCCAACCCCAACCCCCCCCCCTATGTAGTACGAAAAACACACTGAACCTAGACATATGCATTGTAAATGCATTGTTTGTGTGTATTATGATTAAAAGTAGTCAAAATAAAGCTGAGAATGTATACGTAATTAAATACAAAAGTGTATGAATATTGCTTACATGTATGAGTACTTCGCCTCCATGCTGTCAGTTAAAAAGGATACTACAGACACTGTAAGGTCAGCCTTATATCTTAACCTACACTTAGAAATCGATGGTAAAGGAAAACTATCGACCAAACTTTACGACAAACGTAATAACTTTTCATTCAGAATTGTCAACTTTCCTTTCATCTGTGGCAACATCCCTTCAGCACCTGCGTATGGAGTGTTCATATCACAACTCATACGTTATGCCAGAGATTGCTACGCAGACTTTTTGTATCGCGCTAGAACTCTAACAAATAGGCTTCTGGATCAGGGTTATGTTGCTACAAGATTGAAGTCATCACTACAGAAGTTTTATGGTCGTCATCATGAACTCGTAGATCGTTATAGTGTATCCATCTGCACCATGAAAATTGATTTATTCAACGGGTCATAGTTTTCCTTTCCTCGTTTGTCTACCCCGGACTTGACTTTTTATGAGCAACTCGGCGGGTGTTTGTAGAAAAGCAGAGGACGCTTACCCTACCGGTGCACCTGGTCCGTGCTCCCAGTTTTTTTAGTGGAGTCCGAGTTGCTCATTTGCTTTTGTTACTTTGTATGTATGATTTTAATTACTTTGTGTTCTTTGTTGTGTGTGTCTGTTTTCCATGTTTGGTCTTTGTCCCTGGATTACATTCTTTTGTTGTGTATGTCTGTTTTCCATGTCTGGATTGCATTCTTTTGATTACCGCTAAAACCTTGGTTCCCTTGATTACTCTTTACGATGTCACTTGTCCTGGGAATTCACAGTGAAACTTTGAGAATTACTTTTTCAACAGGTAAAGTAATGGAAACGTTAGAAGTGGTTAGTGAGACCTCACGAAAATCATAAAATCCACAACAACAGAGCGATGACACTCCTTCAAATAAACTAACAAGTCAAACGACATGAAGACACATTAATGACCAATATTGACCTTAACCTATACATGGGTGATAGAAGACGTAAGGACTTTATTTGTACACTGAATTTTTTAGTAGAGCGAGAATACTGTCAAATAAAATTCTGAGACATAGGTTTATCCCGCTTTTGTTGATATCATCACAGCAAAAGGTATATGATTGTAGCAATATTTATATCACAGATGTGTCAAATTATCTACGGTTAGATTTCACGTCTTAGCGGATGTACTATCATACGAAATTGACGCTTACCAAATTATACTCACTTGCAATGTGCGCGTGTGGATTGCAGAGCACCGCAAGCTTGACCTTCCACAGTACCAAATGTAATCCACGTTTTTTTTTTTTTTGTTTCATATTGCAAGTGCTTTATTTGTTCGTGTATTGTCTTGCTTTTTTCATGTCCAGCTTATATGCAGTCGTTTACATTGTGTGTGTAGATTTTCTATGTTGCCTGCTTTAACGTTTTGTCATGTAATTTAAGTTTGATGCCTCTTAATAGTCTATTTTGATGCTTCTGTATTTATCAGCGTGTTAAATCTTCACAACACTAATTTATAGTTTCTTTTGCGAAGAAATATTAATATGAACAAACAACAATACATACTTTTTGTTTTGAAATAGGTAAGCTATTCGTGTTCTTTAGAGCTTTGTTAATGATCCTAATCTACTTTTTCGATGTTTTTATGCATAACTTGTCGAACTAAAAGTGGAAAGCAAGATATCCAGTGGTATCGGCTATTCACACGGTTAAAGAAACGTGTCCAATGGACTCAAAGTGTGTAGATATGTATATACGATTGTGTGTTTGAAAGAACAAGTTTTTTAACACCTAATATCATCAATGTTGGTACTTGTATGCATGCAGGAATAGGGTGTGATATATTTACACAATAAAAGCTGCTTAGATAGAACACGTTCACCGTGAAGAAATCTTATAGTTACACAATAAGATTAGACATTATACAACGAAAGTTCTGTTTGACAACAACGAATATCCACCGATACTACGTTCCTTTATTGCAAAAAAAATACAATGCATAATATGATTTAAATTGCATTCAGTTTTACAACACTTAGTCTAGATTTCGATTTAAATGCATCAACGAATGCCCGTCATCATAATCTTCGAAATTAAAACACCATTTGTAAAAGTGTCTGTCGAAATGTAGGCGTATTAGACTATACAAGACTACTGACGATCTTCAAAGGTACATGCAAAATGAAAATTGAAGAACATGAGATATAGATATATATTAAACACAATAATGATGACAATACTATACGGGTCTGGTTTTGATACCACATGTACTACATTAATTTTGCATGAGTTATGGTCCTTTTTCACATATACACGGACTAAATAGTTATTTCTTCAAATTTTGAATAATGAAGCTTTCCGTACTATTTTTGTTATTTGGTCTTTGCAGTCGCTTGTTTTAAAATGTAAAATGATTTTTTTTCACCCTTTTCATCTTTTGTTAATTAATCGTATACTAATACCAATTTTTTTCTTGAATACAACTACATGTATACATTAACAAAATTATGCGTTTTAATATACAGACAATTCGTTTCATTTATCATTAACACCAAACACTTACAGTTGGTCAGTATTTAAACTGTATACCACAATATGTTTATCTGTTCATCACAATTCTTGTGTCTGATTCTTGATTGAGATAAACATACAAGAACAGGATATTAATGTTGTGTTCATTTTGAGCGAATAAAAGCGGTTAAACCTCAAAATCGTTTTGTGGTAACAACAACAGCCAGTGATTCCACTTGTTCTTCAAACATACAGACATAGTAAACTACATGTAATATAATGTGATGTACCATTATTGATTATGCAAGTAGCTGTAAAATAACGACATAGTTGTATTTTACTATGCTCTCAATTTGTTTTTTAACGGTTCCCAGTCTGTGTATAATTTCCTTGGTGACTCAAAATGATGAATGGAAAAAAGCTGATGAATTCTTCCTAGGTTGTAATATGGATGAAACCGACCATCATTGGTCAACTTGATTTTTAGTTGCTTAGCAATAATTCCCATGTAAACGTCATCTATATACAAAGGTTTAATCGTCCGAAAACCATGCCGCATTTTTAATGCATAGTCATGTGATATCAAATAGGAGCCACCAGTAGCATACGGTGGCCATACTTTATTAGGGTAGTCTTCAGGGGAGACATACCATTTTTTCCATTTTTTTCTGTTTGGTCTTGCACCGGTCCAAACACAACCAGTAAAAATACTCTTTGGTGCTATTTTCTTTACATGATCCAAAAGAAGTCGGGTGTTAACTAAATAATCATCATCTACAAAGAAAAAGTATGCCGTTTTCTTACAGTTGTCTAAACACCAGTTGAATCCCATTATCGTCTTTAATGTGTTGTTATAATAATTATCGAAGAAATTCTCCTGTATAATGTCGTTATAGAGCGCATGCTCCATTTTGATATAATCCCGTAAGAACGGAGAGTCTCCCAAAAGAAAGGCAACTCTTACGGAAGTATCGGAGATATTCCCCCAAGTAGAGCGAATAGCAATTCTATTGTCAAAGTTTCGTACATTAGATTTCACTAGAATAACTAAAAATGGTTCAAGAGACGAATCTTTAAAATTGCAGGTCTTGGACGGATTATGGATATACATATAAGAATGGGGAAATCTGTATTTTTTAAATGGCATTTCTGAAGTTGTCTCGGTAAAGTTCAAAACCGGCAAGAACATTTTTGTGTGATTGACATCTGACTCTAAGGTATCATACAGTACTAGTTTAGGCTTTGTAGTTATAATTGTTGTCATCAGTGAAACAATCACATAAATAGCGGAGCAACTCAACACAATTGTCAGCTTTCTAGCAAAACATCGCAATAAAACTTTAATTGTTCTGTTCATTATATCAAAATCCTGGATTAAAAAAACTGAAATAAAAAATAGATAATTATTCATGTATTCACAACAAATTTCTCTCTGAAACTTTTCTTATTTCAGATTTTTGTCCAGTAAAAGACAATAGAATACTGCAATACTAATTTATTTTCGATATGCATAGACATTACTAGAAATTAAGTGACAATTGCCAAATGGAACAAATACAAATAAGGAAAAATTCAGAAAAATAAAAAACAATTGGTGCAAAGTTGGAGTAGAAGTACCACATGCAAATCGTGAAACATGAAGTGGCAAAGAGATCAACGAATGGTGAAAAAATAAGATGCATAGTTTCAAAACATGAAATGGCAACGATAGCATCATAGATATATTTAAAAAGAAAAAAACGGAGTGACAAAAAGAGTAGCGTAGATAAATTGCAAAACATAGGCAAAAAGTGTAAAATGAAATGCTATCATGAAGTGAGAAGATAGCCAGACAATTAATATGAAACACAAATAAATCACAAAACCAAAGTCAGACCTGATCAGGCACGCATGTTGAGTTTGAACGGTTAAACCATGCCATCTTCAGTTGAAAAATAGTATTTTACTAACTAAAGAACAGTTGCTTATGGATTTTAATTTCGGTGATTTAAGGAAACATTTCCATTTGTTAAACATAATATCGTTTAAAATAATGTGTCACTGGGGTCCTTATATTTTCATTTAGTTTTAACGGCTGTGAAATTAATATTGGATGTAAATTCATTGTCTTACCTTTGGAGGTTAAGGTTCTTTAAGGATCTGTGATCTGCCGACAAGTCAACAAGCAAGTTTTAAGTTGTTACATAAATTGCTTTAAGACATATTTCCACTATAAATATGATCTCTTTTCCTTCTTGATTGACGAAATCATTTCACTTTGTCTTGCGGCCATTACTTGATCCACCTTTTCTTCTATTACGCGTTTCTTTTGGTTAGTGTATCGATAACTACTAGATTCTTTCCCATGCATTTTAATTGTACGTTGCTATTCGGTTGCTAATGTCAGTAAAGTTCACTGTACTGTGGTATAATTTCCTTTTCAACTTATTTATAACTCAAATCGCATTTTCACCGTGGATTTTGTCTAAATTCGTTGTTGTTCTGTACATGTTGAGAATTTGTGACTAAGTTGTTCAGTGATTTACTAATATAGACAAAGAAAAGTGTAAAATCTTTACAATGGAGTGACATATAAATTAACATGGAGTGACATCCGGCGAATACACAATTAAAAGAAAAAGCTTGCAATTAAATTTAAACTTCACTTCCTTTTTTCAATGTTACACATGCATTATTTCCATTAATGTTTTTATTGCTATACCGATTCAAGAATATTGCAATTTTAGTGATAAGTTAAGTGACAGTCATTATAAGAATCATGAAAATTTTGTAATATGTAATACACTCAATCAGTCTGTTCTAGTGAGTTAATTCAAATCGAAAAGTGTCTATTGTATTTCAGAATTGTCTCCCTTCATTCTGAATTCTATGTTACATCCATCTCCTACCGATTATTTTGGTTATTTCAAGTTCTTTGTTGCGTGTGTCTTTTTTTATGTCTGGATTTTGTCCCTGGATTTTTTTATTTCCGCAAGAATCTTGGCCCCCTTGATTACTATGAGAACAAGGGCTATATGAAAATCCATGTTAATTTCTGTTTACTGTAACATTTTTAACACAATAATGTACAAAATAAAAAAAAATGTACGCTTACCAACCATGTATCACATTGTGCATGATTCTTAGCACGTGGAGTCGTATACAGACAGACAGTGTTATTTTAAACCATGTGACATAACTGACAGTACTCTTGTCACATGTTGACCCAATTAGAAGTCGTAAATTTTTTACACAGATCTTATTGTAGGTACATTTTGTAAGTTTATGGTTACCTTTT
Organism: Perna viridis; assembly: GCA_037379345.1. Classification (NCBI taxonomy): domain Eukaryota; kingdom Metazoa; phylum Mollusca; class Bivalvia; order Mytilida; family Mytilidae; genus Perna; species Perna viridis. The sequence goes on from CM074515.1 coordinate 14,976,191, forward strand.
ATATATGAATGTCAGTAACTTGTGAACTATTACACTTTTCCAAGTGATATTGAGGAATGAATCACGGTCAAAGCAATATGTATGTACAAGTATGAGTATGAATGTAAAATTGTTGTTCTTAATCGTTACTTCTGCATAATAGCATTTAAAAAACTTTTAGTACTGTTTACTTCAATCGAGAAAGATCATAAATGAAAATGTTTCCTATAATGTTTGGTTGAAGAGTAACCAAGAGAACCAAGATTCTAGCGGAAATCAAAAGAATATAATTCAGGGACAAAAACACGCATGGAAAACAGACACACGCAACAAAGAACATAAAATAACCATAATAATACGTACAAAGCAACAAAAGTAATTCAGCACCTCCGACTCCACTTTAAACTGGAAGCATGGACCAGGTGCACCAGTAGGGTTAATGTCCTCTGATTTTCTAGAAACTCCGCCGAGCTGCTCATCAAAAGTCAAGTCCGGGTAGGCGAAAAGGGAAGGGGAAACTATGACGCGTCAAACAAATCAGTTCTCTTGGTGCAAATGGATACACCGTAACGATCCACAAGTTCATGATGACGACCATAAAACTTCTGTAGTGATGACTTCAATCTTGTAGCAACATAACCCTGTTCCAGAAGCCCAGTTGTCAGAAGTTGAGCGCGGTACAAAAAGTCTGCGTCGTTACGGCAAGCTGTGGCATAGCGTAGGAGTTGTGTTGTGAAAACTCCATACGCTGGTGATGAAGGGATTTTGCCACAGATGAAAGGAAAGTTGATAATACGGAGTGAAAAGTCATCGCGTTCGTCGTATAGTTTGGTCAACAGTTTTCCTTTACCATCGTGCTCTAAGTGTGGGTCAAGATACGAGGTATCTGTAGTAACAAACCCTTCAATTCATATAATTCAAACATACTTTGAAAATTAGAATAACAGTTTTCAATTTCGAAAGCAATACTGTTTATAGAATTAAAGTTTATTTTTGTTTGCAAAAACATATGTCCACCCCGTCCCGCAAACTGTTCTGAGCAGAAGTGAAAGGTATGCAGGTAAAGAAATGGTTTTTTGATTATTTTCAGTATAAATTTCTGTTGGTACGGTATATCATAATATAGTTCTTGGATAGTGCAAAGGCCTCTTAATTATTATATAATACCAGAGTATTTTTTTTAATTTAGTTATGCTGAAAAAGTAATTTATGAGGATTTTTTTGGGGGCAAATTTCAAAGCTCTATGGGGCATAACTCCTACAAAAAATAGGGGATCAAATTTTCCTGTAATATGCACAACTACATATGATGTTCTTGCTGCATACCAAGTTTCGTAAAATTTAGTTCAATAGTTCTAAAAAAGTTTTGCTGACATACTTTGTGACACACAAGGACAGGCCAGAAACAATACGTCTCCCACCGAAGTGGGTGATGGGAGAGAGACATAAATACTTAAATGTACTTTTATAAAGAGAAACCAGTTAGCAATATAAAGTCCCTTGCCTTGTCTGAAATCTCAATTACTTCAAAATAGTCTTTTATCAAATAACTTCCTACAATACTAGATGAATTTCAATGGTAGTTTAGTATTCATATCTTTACTACATGACAATATATAAGCAGTTCTACAAGCAGTTCCAGAAGGTATTTATCCTTCTGTTGCAATTTAATGGATACCTATTATATTGTTACTGTGTTTCTAATTGACAGGGGACAATTTAAAACAAAATATTAAAACTAGAAACACATGAGTGTTCTACCAGTTTACAATTAGAACTGTTCTTACATGTGCAACTAGACTAACAATGCATAATTTAATAGATGTCTATTATTCAAATAGCAAAAGACTAGATAAAGGATTTCATTTATTTGAATTCTATTTACAAATAAAAATATATAATGCATATTTTCATTTAATAACAATACAATATTAAAACAATATGTACATATAAAGTTCTTATCTCATGATAACTCAAGTTTATACTTCAGAATTATAGTTCTTTAAAGTAAAGAAAAATTTCTTTTGAAATAAAAATTCAGTTTTATTCTTTCTATATTTTAAAATGATATTCCACATATAGTGTTAAACGCCACAGGTCATGAGACAGTTGTTCATCGTAGGTTCTTTCTCTCTATCTATATGCACATGCTATTTACAAAATGATATTGCAATACATAATAAAAATGCATAGCAATATACAAATATGCAATGTTTCAATATGTCATTGAGAGAAGCAAAACCTATAATATGTCTGGATCTAAGTCACCATCAAATTTTGTCAGCATGTAGAGTATCTTCAGTACTAAATCAACTAGAAAAACTGTGAGCAATATCGCTTATTTAATACCCAAACTTCCAATGCTAACATGCACCTCCAAATCTATTTTGATCAAAATCTAAAATAAGAGGAGCATGATCAGGATACTTCTCTGCATAAGAGAATGAAGGGTGGACATCACTATCAATATATTTCCCCAAATAACCTCTAGTACTTATGATCTTATGATAGCATAAAAATTCATAAAAATATTCTTTCAAATTTGTCCATAATTTGAAGTGCATACCTTCAATATTAATTTTAACATTGAGCAAAGTTTGAAAAACATTGATTCAATACTTTTTGAGTTAGTGATTACACAATGTACCATCAACAAAACAAAGTGATGAAAATTGCTAAGTTTATCAGGATAAAAATGTAGGAAAATACATGTAAAATTTCTCCATAATAATAGATGCACACCTTCAATGTGTATATAAAGTATGTGTAAATTATATCAGTGCAATACATCCTAAGTTATAGATTAGTAGATATCTCTTAAGCCTCACAGACTGACAAACACATATTGAGTGTAACAGACTTGTTTACCCAGCCAGTAAAAAGCCTGCATTCAGAAAACATCTTCAAAGATGATGTTTTCAATAATAAGAATTTACTAGCCTTAACAAAAATTATTCAGTCTTTATGTTTTAATACAAATATATAAATGCTCTGTACACAAAAGGAAAGAAATATTCATTAAGGAGGTAGACCTAGGGTAGGGGACATAACTATTGAAATCAATGATATGTTTAAATCATATTCAATTCTCAAAAGCCTATCAAGCTTTCATTTGAATAAGAATGAAATCAATCCATGTTTCTTTGATGCTTACATGAGATTGATGTAAAATGCTGAATACAAACTTCCCAGTGATTTTTAAGAGTTGTGTCCCTTACCCTAGGTCTATCTCCTTAATGTATAATGGTAAGGAATTTGGTCTTCATATTGGTCCACTGTGGTTAACAAAAAAAATAAGGAAATACAAAAAGATAAAACTGTCAAATAATAAAAAGTTATGTTTACAGGTACATGTAGCAAATAATCATTTTGATTTCAAATGTATGATAGTCATAGATTATAGTAAATCCTAAACACTACAATTTTCTTGCTTTAGCTGTACAAAAGTTTTACAAAATAAAAACTTGAGAGATCAATTACAACTTTCATTAAAATATTCAAGTAGAAATATTACAGTATATAGCCATAATGATGTGGTCATTTTCCTATGCAGGCTTTTTTCCATTACCTGTATGTACTAAATAATTGTATGTTTACCAATAATTTGAAGTCAAATGTGGTGTCATAAGGATATCAGCTTCAGTCCCTCCCATTAAAAAAATCATGACACGACTGTTTAAATGCAGTTTACAGCATTAGAATGAGCAAGTTCAATTAACATAAATAGCTTTTTACAAATGTACATATTTACATCAATATATTTACACAAGATTAAACAAGTAGAGACATTTTAACCATATAAAAAAAATCATTAACAACATTGGTTAGAACTTCTCACAATGTAAACAACTAAGGCAAACAAAATCACATTCATCTTCATCATATACATATGTATGTTTAAAGTATTATACACTGTATGTTGTTAGATGTATTGGTCAGTTTTAAAACCAGGCAGGAGTGATTCATCATATCTCAAGATAATCAAGGAATACTGTGGTTACATCCTAAAAACAATTCCTACTGTGTTCATCTCCTATGATCGTCTATATATTATGATATATTTTGACTGGTTACAGTTTAAACATTCTGGCAAGGAATTTTCCTGTACTTTTATGTAGTAGAATGCAACAAAATTTTAAGTGTAAATATCGCCAGTGACCAACTTTCATTTGCACCATTATTGTCCAATGAAGTTTCTATGAGGCTTACTGACGGATTTCCAATCAAAATTATTGGGATTAAGAAATGCATGAATCACTAATCATAAGCCTCTGTCTGGTTTTAAGGCAGAGCTGAACTTAAAAAGCATAACAAATAAACATTATACTCCTAATAAAACAATATCAATGATAGATAAAGATCATTCATGTTAAATCAGCATAGGACAGTAAAAAGTTTAATAACTACATTATACTAGATTTTGGAAAACAATTTATTGGCTACATGAAGATGAACTATAAAACCTGTGAACAAAGCTCATTAAAGAATACGACTTGCCCCACCCACATGGTCAAAATAGAAAGTCATAAAACGGGAAGTCAAGGTTGCTTCAGTCTGAAATCTAATCTCAGAATATGGTGTTCATACATTTTGGAACAGCTGTCAAAATATCAAGTAGCTGCAAGTATTTGCAGTTAAATAGCGAAAAAGTTATGGTCAGACAAATGGACACCATGATCAATGTATACCCCCATAAAGCTCAGGGTAAGATAAAAAGATTGTTTTAATTGTGTTAGTCATAAACAACCACTTTATGGTGATCTGAGAAACATAACTAGTTGTCTAAATACTATTCTCACATCATTCTTATATGAAATAATAAATACTCATCACTGACAATTCTATTTATATTATTTACAGATGTTAGAGGACCCTGAGCACTAACATTAATCCTGATACAGGAAGTATGTACAGCATGATCTAAGCAATAGCAACTGAAGCAGTGGTGTGGCTCACATAGATCACAAAAATAGCACATGGCAAAGGCAAAATCTGTTCACCTGCCCTGGCAAGGTTCATAAATAACAAAGGTAAGCCAATAATATGGCTTATTTAACAAACTACGCATATGTGAGAAGAAAATAAGTAATATATCATGTATAATTACCCTGATTCATATAAAAATAAGAAGACTTTAGATATTTATTGACTGATGGAAAAAGGAATGAGCGACGACACTTGATCCATTTGATTACTGTGAAAGTATTTTAATTAGTGAATACCAATTTTCATGGATTAGGGAAGGAACGCAAGTTTGTGGATTCTTGAATTAGTGGTTTAAAGGTTTTCAGTGTACAGATCAATGGAAATCTTTCTATTGGGAACCAAAATTTGTGGTCTGACCTACCTACGAAATCCATGAAAATTGGTACCCCACAAACAATAGTACTTTCACATTTTGACAATCTACTCGCATTGTTGTAAGAAACAAAGGTGGGAAACTTAACTAGTAGATTTATTGTACAGCATGATTCTAAAATTAAACAAAAGGCTTGGATTTAACAATGATTAAATCTTGAAGGCCAACCATTAACGTTCACTACCACCATTAGATGTTTTCTCTCAATATCATCTACATGATCCTTTATCATAGCAATAGGAATTGTAAAACAGTGCGAGATTCAATGCAAGTAATACATTCAACAACCATTACCACCTAAAAGCATGTTCACCAACACATTTGTATTAAGTTTCTTATAAAGAACTTAAGGCAGGCTTAATCCCTCTTTCAGTGCCAGAAGTCTTTACAAAAGAGTCAATATTTACCATAATGAAAACTCAAGTTTGCAAATCATAAGCTAACTGCTAAAGATTCTCATATTTGAACTAATGCATTCTTAAATAAATACAATAAGGGTAAAAAATATATATACATTGGATACTAGAGACAACTTTTTACAAAGCACTTTTTGTGCAAATTTGTACACATCATAAGTTTTAGATCTATTTAAACAAACATTTAAATAAGGCAACTGAGAAATTATGCGAGGCTAATATAATTCACTCAAAAAACTTCTACACTAGATGTTCTCAATAATTCTTCATTGACCCCTGCAGCTGATGTAATTCAAACTTGCGAATTAATATCATGATCTGGTCAGTTCTATTGGAATATCACAATTCATGTAAAGGGGTTTGAGATTTCCAACCATGCTAAGAGTATCACACCCTCTGAGATTTTATGCAGCATTCTTCAGTATTACTATGTTGTCACTGCTATCTGTACTAAAGAAATAAGTACATAAACAAAGAGATGAAAATGCAACTATTTGTGATAACATATCAATGAGATAAATTGCAAATAAATAGAAATTTAACAAATGAAATTTTTTTTTACAACCATGTGTATAAAGTTCTTTTTAGCAATAATCTACCAACTTAAATAAAAAGTTGAGCTGGGACATAAAAATTTAGGAATAGCAATAGCAGGAGACATGTGCCCATTGTTCTTTTGTTTCTATCATATTTCCTTTACAAAGGTTTTGTGAAAACATGTACTTACAAGTACCAGGTCGCAGTGTTTCTCGAACTCTTTGTAGTTTTCTTTCAGCACAAAATGTTACTAGTCTATTCAGTTCACCAGCTGTATATCCTAATAACATTTTCAAGTCACATACAAACTTGTACACAAATCTTTTTCCATGAACCTAAAACATAAATTCTGGTGTCTTATCACTTATAATTTATGTGACAGCAAGCAATGAGTAATAGAGTCTACCACCTGCCTTTTTAAGGACAAAATTATGGTTTTAAAATGAAGTTCATAATTATCAAAAACAAATTATCATGAAAGTTTGAAAAGTAATACTTGAAAATACTTTTTGTAGTATAAAAGAAGAGGCTGTAAACATCTATGTGCAGGAAACCATAGTTGGACTTCATATCCATAAAAATATGTATTATAACTAAAATAAATGTGAGCAATGCTCATTCAATTGATACTCTACTCCACTATTTCAAAACGTGCACTTTATGACTTCCAAATTGATTGGATCAAATTCTAAACTAGGTGGCGCATAATGAAATATGTAAGTAAGATTCTGTAAAGTTTCATTAAATTCTATTTAGTGGTGTAGGATTAGAGATGGGTATTCATGTGTTCCGTTCTTCATAAATGACAGATTTCACATATTGCTAAATGATTTTAACCAATACCTTAAGTAGGAGATGCACAATTGAAATATATAATACAAATTCTATGCAATTGAAATATATAATACAGATTCTATACAATTGAAATATATAATAGATTCTATGAAAGTTTCATTAAATTCCATAGAGTGGTGTAGTAGGAGTAACAGATTAGAGATGCGTACCCCTCTATGTAATGGAAGGAAGTAAGGACACTACTATCATTATACACCCCCAACCTTGCAGTTGGAGGTGTAATAAATCATACCTTAGCAATCATATCTCCATCATAGTAGTATCTAAGAGCTCTACTGAGTTTCTCATAGTTCATTGTTGGTTTGTTTTTCCTCTGACCCCACAATTGAGCCACCATTTCAGGGTTGTTCAGTTTAAATTCTCCTTCATCTCCAACCCACTGTATAACTTCTCGACAATCCTTGTCTGTTAGTAACTCCAACAAGAACTGCCATAACTGTATCTGACCATTGTTACCTGTTAGAATAATTAAGAACATTTACATATATTATCAGTAAATGAATTGCTTATATTGAGATGATGCATATCAATACTGCAATACTATTTTGCAAAGATAAGAGTTGTGTTGCTAGACTAATACATATAGGATTTATATTTTAATAGTTTGTTTATATTATCAATACAGAATATATTCATACTTAACAAAACTGAAAAATATTGTAAAAAAGAGCATCAATTTCATATATATCCAAGTCAGCATTTTGAATATTATTTCAAAAGCATGAGAAATATTTTATTCTGACCAAGCAGTAAAATACAAGATCATATCTGACTTGATACAACAATATATCATGTAGTGTGTTGTTAAAAAAATGTCATAAATTTAACAAATTTACAGTAAGAAATATAATTGACTTTATGGTTGGCCTTCCTTTGATTGAATGACCATTACCTGGTGAAATAGCTAAACAAGGAGAATTAAACTTTGTCAAATGTCCAGTTAACTACCAACACAAGTTATCAGGTGATTAATAGGATAATTAATGGAAAGAGTGAATAACCAAAATATTATCACGAGTGCCAAAGAAAGCCCAGTTAACAAGTGTGAGGAGCTTGTTCCATGCATAAGTTAAATCTCCAAGCATTCTTTGCAGGATTGATCATATTTTTGTTCACGATAGCCAATTGATTGTCCTATTTATTACATAGATTCCTTTCATAATTCATCAATATTTTCAACATGAATTTTAAATTCAGTGACTGGCAGATTGATATCAAGTTGTGAAGTTTTGGAGTCAGAGAGTGCAATTACCGAATTACCGAAAGTGTTAATTATCGAAATTTACTGCACAGGTAACATTCAATAAAACACTGCTATCTATATTATAATGTCATTTTTTCATTGAAATACCAACTCTATTCATGGCCAATAGCTTATTAGCCAATCAGCCACCCCACAGACTGTTCAATAAGTATAGGAAAACCATAACAAACCTGTTCTGTTTCCATGTGTTAATCTCTCATCCCCAGTTATCCTTGGAGATCTTGGTCTGTGTTGCTTCAGATGTTTTACTCTTCCTAACAAAGAAAAATAAATATTTAAAACTTAAAAATCACAGTTTCATACGTATTAAGTTCTGTAAATCCAAATACATTGGTTTTTTACTTTTAGTTTTAATGCATACAAGTCAAATATGGGCTTAGAAGTAGTTTTTGTAGTTTTCATATGAAGACACAAAGGAATGGAAGCAGAAAGTAAAGCAGTTGTGTATCTATAGAGAAGCTTTGATTTGATATGACTATTTCACTATTATTACTTACCATCTTGTTGTCCTGAGGTAGAAACAGTTATTGTTGTTATAGCATGTGGAGTTGGAGTCTGCATTACAGCTGAAATTAGATTAGTATTCATTGTAATAGCTATTGGCATAAAATATTGTAAAGACACTTAACACTGAGATTTTACATCAACAATATCAGTGCTCCAGGTCACCTGTCACACAACAAAAGTGACATTTCATGGGTTATTAGTAATGAAAAGAAAAGTTCATTGCCACAAATTTATGCACATGAAAACAAACTTCAGACAGATGGAAAGCATAATTACATACTTCCCCGCTTACCTCATAAGCAATCAAATGTGTAAGTTTGATGAATCTATGAAAATGCTCAAAACATAAGCCCCAGACACCAATTTTCGTTACAAAAAAATTTATTTTATTAAGTATGTGTAAATCTACTGACCCCCAAAATAAACATGTGTCTTCCTTACCTCACAAGCTTTCAAATGTGTAAGTGTAATGAAAGACTATGAAGACGTTCAAGAGTTATGCCCCGTAAATCACTTTTCCACCCAAATACTCATTAAGCATGTGTGACTTTGACCCACAGACCACAAAATCCTTCAACTGTACAAGTTTGATGACAGTTTATGAAGGTGTTCAAAAGTTATGCCCCGGAAACCTATTTTGAAGGACAGAAAGCTGAATTCTACAATTCCCCGCTTTTGCAAAAGGCAGGGGACTAAATTTAAAATGTAAATAATCGATTGTAGTGAAATAATCCCTTTAACATATAGATGTAACTTGAAGTTTTGGGTATGGGATGATTTGTATGTTTTTTGACAAACTATAACATACACGCATCCCCCCAACCAAGCAACTTACCGACAAATTTACACTTCCTAAGAAGTTCAAGATGAGTCCAAAATATGTCTCCTCTGTCAAAAGGAATCAATTTGACAAACTCTGGATGAGTCATCTCACACAGTTGTCTTCCATTGATTCTGAAGTTATCCACATTCACATTATCCAACTGGAACTCTTTGATAGCCCAGTCTATCCAATGTCGAACATGTAACTCACTCCACTGCATTGGATCTATCAAACAAATCAATGTCATAAATTATGAATATAAATTTTCCAAATAATTCACAAATTACAAATCCATTTTGTTCACAAAAAACTATACCCTGCACTATGAATTATTTGAACATTTTGTTTTTCTGAATAAAGTAAGAACAAACATTTCTACTTCCACTACAAATGCCCAAAAGGACATGTACAATATTTTTATTTGTCTGCCTTATGAACAGATAATAGATTCCCCTTTAAACATGATCAATTCGTGTTGTATCTTAGAATTTCAAAACGTCAACATTACTTACCAAATGGAATCTTTAACCTTTCTTGTTCTTTTCTGAAGTTCTGATCTACAATCCATCGTGTGACATTCTCTGATTCCTCAGGTAATGGGATAACAACTTTGGTCTGGGATTTCTTACTAGGTGTATGTACAGTCTGAACAGGAGGAGGAGGTGGTTCTGCAGAAAATTTCAATTTATAAAATCAAAGATGTAAATCTATAGAAATTAGACATGGGGATCACATGTAACCCTGTAGTATAATTTTGTAAATGAAAACTGACGAACTCTTAACTAATAATACAATCTCAATAACTTGCATGTTTTTTAGATCGAAAAATTCATTTAAGTAGTTCTAACATAAACCAAGCATATGAAGAACAGCTATCATGATCACCAATATCCTGGCCTTGCTGAATAGAGGTTTAAACATCAAACAATTAAAGAATCAAGTTTTGATTCCTACATATTAAATGGTGAACAATTGTGTGCTAAATTTACTGCAAAAACCTATTTTCACATTTTTCATTGCTGTCCATCAAATTTTATGTCATGTACTACATTTACACAGTAACTGAACATAGTCCAAGAAAATGGAAATGTCTCACATGATATTAAGTTTGTTACCATTCCACCCTGTGCACCAATTAAAACAAAAACATGAAACAGAACAACTTTTTGCATATATACATTTTTATTATGGACTATTTTTTCTTTCTTTTTAACAACTCACCTTCAACAGGTGTTGTCTCAACTTCATCCGCAGGTTTCAAAATGTCAACAATATTTATTTTGGGTTTTACACCTGCAAAAGAACATTAAGAAACTATTTCAAGTCTACAACTGACAATTCTAAACTAGACACAAATAAAGAAATATGAGGTCGTATAAAAAATTAACACATAATTTTTAAAGGCTGATCTCAAAGTTTATCAAAACAAATTTACATTGTATTAATTTAATATGTTCTATTCCTGACACTTCCTTGATAAGACAGAGATTTGTTTCTGTAAATTTACTTCCTTATTCATAAAAAGAATATTACTACTTCAACTGATAAAAAGATATACAATGTACATGTACATGTAACATATATAAAAAAGAATCCCCAAGTAAAGTAAAAGTCAAGTAAATTATTTATTAAACCTAGGTAAAGAAAAGTAAATTTTATTTAACTAGGTAGACCTAGTGTAAGGGACACAACTCTTGAAATTGGTGATATGTTTTTATCTTATTCAATCCACCAAAGTCTATCAAGCTTTCATTTGACACATAATGAAATCAATCCATGTTTCTTTGATGCGTACATATGATTGATGAGAAATGCTGAATACTAACGTTCCAATGATTTTTAAGAGCTGTGTCCCTTACCCTAGGTCTATCTCCTTAATGTGAACACATTATTAGTATATACAGATTAACAGATTAACAAGAAAACAGTGAAAGAAGAAAATTTTCATCTTACTTCTGTAGACAATTTTTTTTTTTTATAAAAAAAGAAAAACACAATAACTAAATTAACATTAAGCTAACCTGGCTGTGATTTAATCTCCAAATTGATCTGAACCATTCCTTCTCCTTGCACACATTGGTCCACTAAACTCTTGTTTGTATCCAACTGAAAAGGCAAATGTATAGTTAAAGGGAGTAGTAGAAGACGATAATTTTCCTTCCTATCTAAGTTAAATACTCAGACACCTACTGAGTAATAAAGAGTAAATTTCATATGTAAGCATTACCAGTTTATTCATTCATTACAAAGTTTACTCTTTAGTAAAGGGAAGATTTAAGAAGTGTTTTTGGGTCATTTATCAAAACTTAGATTTTGAAACTTGGATATTAGTATAACCCACTTTTAAGTGAACTTCATTATTCCAGGGTTTGATATAACTGGGTTCCCACTCTTTTACTGACATAAAATTTAAGGCTTTTTCCAGGATATTTCTAGGACCTACATGTTTTCCAGGATATTTCTAGGATCTACATGTTTTCCAGGATGTTTTCTACAGGGTTTTTAGCCACAACTTGTTTTAGACTGAAATAAAAAGCCCTTTTAATTTTTTAAAATTCAATAATATTAGCGTTAGCTATTTCAATCCCTAACTTCCTCAGAAAATTGTTTTTTTCTTGTTAACGTTCTTGGTTCCAATTCAATGCTAACTAAACCATATGAAAGTAAATATGTGATATTTATAAAAATTTCGCAATCTTTGAATGTATTTTTATTAAACGATATTGCATTGGGAAAAAAGACTTAAACCAACTTTAGTTGACTTGGCAAATGCTAAGCAAAAAATTGAATATCACATCGTAATTAAACATTGCTTTCATTACTCCATTACAGCTGTGAGCAAGCCCACAATTTTAGTTCGATTCTTACCATACACCTCACCCCAAAAAAAAGGCTGCAATGTAGCAATAAAGTATGTTCGGGGTAAGGAAGCGAAGGATGAATGAGACCAAAGGGAAGTAACTTTTTCCTAACTTATGTTTCAAGGGTTTTTCTTGGACATATTAAATTTTACGCACTTTCAAGACTTTTTCCCTGCCAAGAGCACCACAAATAAAATTCCCAGGTTTTTTTCAATTATCCCAGAGGCAGGGAAACCCTGAAATAAGCAGGGACTCACTTGCCAATGACCCCTAATATTTGGTGAGAGCTACTAAAATTTTGACAGTGATTGTAAAGAATAATACATATTGGCTACCAAAATTTAAGTCAAAATTTAACATGTAAACCCTGTTGTTTAATAAATTACAAAACTTTCAACCTTACCACACACATTACAAATATATGAACTTTTTTGCATCTTCTAAAAGACAAAAATGGAAAAAAATATGGTATGCTGATGGAAGAATTTGCACTCTCTTAATCTTTGTAGTAGTAAGAATCAGTATTTCAAAGTCTTTGTAATCTGTAAAATACAGATTTATGCTGTGTGATACAAAATAGATTCAGAAAGTTTTATTTGAACTTCATTTCATTATTACGATGATATCTTTTAATTCATTCAGAAAAGTGATTTCATGCCACAATGAATAAAATGTAAAAGAAAATCACTTTTCCACGAATTAGAAGATATCACCATAATATGTGCAGTAAATGACTTTTTTAAATGAAAAAATGGCTTGTTTTATAGTTTTCTAAATTATTGTCAAAACTCATTACAATCATAGAGGACGAAGCCCTCATTATGATGTAACTATTCAATGCCAAATAAAGTGATAGCCTTGGAAGCATTGAGAGCCCGATTTCAGACTGACAAGAAATAACCTCCTGCAGAACTTTTCATAAACTGCTAGATAGTTTTGTATCTTCCTCACTAAAATGCATTTATTATAAGGTCTTCAATAATTATTTAAATTAAGATACTTTTTTTTGATTCCCATACGACACAACAGTAGGTATTTCAGGCTTTAGCAAAAAGACTGAAGTACGAACGCTATGTAATACTGGTCTCACTAATTAGGACTCAAAAAGTGTCAAGAAGCGTTACAAGTCTAGAAAAATCAACAAAAGGGGAAAAAACAGTGACAAAAAGATTATTTTTTTCAATTAAAATACTGTTAATGTATAGTATCTCAATAAAAGTGACAAGAATAAATGACTCAAAGATTTTGAAAATAAAGCTTTGAACAGAAAATGAGACAAAAATTAAGTGAAATATTCAATTAAACAAAAAATGATTTTTAAATATAAAATAAAATTTAAAGGACAAAGATGGCAAAATTTGAAGTATATTTCATACAAATAGAATTTTTATATATTCAACTTCTTCTCCTTAAAGGTCACAGAAGTTATTGTAATGTAAATACACCTCACCTGAATGGCATCTTGAAGGAAGAACTGATGGTCTGACAAGGAGCATTGAAGTCTCATTTCAAGTAAGGTTTTAAGTGTAGCCAAAGGTTCTGCTATATCCATGTGTTGTATAATTAGGTTCTGATACTGTGGAGCATTACCTTGATTCTGTACAACCTCTTCTTCATAAATAACACTGAAATAGATATATTGGTATCAAAGTTAGAACTTAAATTTAGTAGTTATCAGATGAAAATCACCGAACTAATAGAAACTGAATTCATAATTTCTTTTGTTCAATTAAGAATATGTTATAGACTGCAAAGAAAATTAAACGTAGTTGTAGTGGGCAGGTTTTGACTACCTTTAACAGAATAAATCATATTTGTATAAAATACAAGATAAACGACAATGGCAAAGAAGAAATAATTCAGTGATAACACACCAAGGTCTTAAATATAACTAACCCATCAGTAGTGATAATTTCTGCTTGTGGCTGTTCATCCTGGGTTATTGTTTCCTCCAATTGCAATTCTTCATGCCCAACTTCCACTACATTACCGTCACTTGTTTCTAGATGGAGCTGTTTGGCAACCGGCTCTTCCTCTAATACTGCTTCGTCATCTTCATGTGGCCTTTTCATGGCTAATTATGAAATAAAATCATTTCATATTTTAACATAGTTGACTACATAATTTAACCAAAATAATTTCAATGTCAGCCACAGAGAAGAGAACCAGAATGATGATGTTATCCCTAAGATTTACAGAAAGCAACCTGGTAACCCCTGAATTTCAATATAGCATCTTGTATCTAACAATTTTAGCATTACACCTGTATTGGACCCTATAGAAAGTTCTTTTCAGATGGTATCCTGGAAAAAAATATAGCATCAGGACAATGTGATCTTAAATGGCCCTCGGGAGATCACTGAATGAACTTAATTTCCACTGTCCTTAACGCTTTTAGTAGCCGTATCAAATGATTTCAGTATCAGTAACATTATTTTCTGAGAGAAAAATAAATGACAAGTGAGAAGAAAACAAAATTTGATGACACTGATCAAAAACCTGCATACATACACATATACAGTCTTGGAAGTATTTCTGTACTTAATCCACATTCTGAAACTCATTATTAGATACATCTATTTAGCAGTGATTGGGATTACCGAGTGCCACGTGCCATAGTTGCATTTCCTCTTAAAATAGCGCATTGAGTGACTAATGTGTCGCGCCATGTGTGCACATTAAGTTTCCATCACTGATGGTGGAGTATTGTCCACTACTTGTGACAGTAAAAAAGGCACGAACGTGTCTTTTAACAATTCTATAATTAGCTGCAGGTGGATGTTTTGATCGCCACATTTTCAAGGGGATTTGAAGACTGGGAAATGAAACAGTGCTTTGTCGATTTTTTAGATTAAATATTCTCAATCACTTACACACTTGAAAGAACAATAAACATGGTTTTAAAGAAGAAAAATAATTTGATAATATCGGAAAAGCATTGACTGGCGGTCCCATTTAAAACTGAAAATGCCACCAAAGACATTTTTAAGCTAGACCCAAAACAGAAGAAATTATATTTTTCAAAGCCAAAAAAATATTAATGATGGTAATTACCAGAATCAAACTGCTATTGTTGTAGAAACTAAGTTGGCAGCTGGACATGATTATCAACCCCTATTGAAAATATTGATAATAGTGCAGTCATATTATCTGGTCCTGAAGCACCCCAAAAAATCCAAAATCTGATCGCTGCCAAACAAAAAAACAGACTCTTTCCTATCATTTGTGATAAACTACTTTGATAGCAAAGTTAGGTTCTTACTGATGGGGGACTGTGGACTATGATAAAGCACTATTAAAGTACATTAGTATTAAACTCAAACAACAGAAAAGAAGTGATTTGATGTGACAATTAACTGAAATAACAATAAACATTTGACCTGCAGTGTAAATTAAAGTTTATGCTACATTTGGTCTTCAATATCTATGTCTAGCCGGCCTTAGCTGCTATTCCAAATTTTGTCTGTTTTTTTTAGAATGGCCCATTGAAATAAAAAATGTCCCATTGAACTGAAGGGTGAGGGGCCATAGTCCTATTGGCAAAATTTTCATCCCAATCACTGTATTTACATGGCTAATTAATCACCTGATGTAATCGAGTGGCAACTTTGATACGGATAAGAACATGTAGTTTGGCAGTTTGGTAATACTTGATAAGACTATACATGAAGTCAGTCAATCTTGATTCAATCGATAAGTACTATTTCCCTTCTGAAAACCTTAAATATTTCTGCTTTTATTAAACCTTTTCAGTTTTTCACACCATGTTCTTAATATTACAAATTCTTTAGCATACAACTATTTTAAAAGAGAAACTAATGCTTACACATAGAAATGTATCCATCATCTGTCATAGTTACTGTGATTGTATCATTACCACTACCATCCCCATTCTCCTCCATTGTTTACTAAAACAGAAGAAAACTTGTTTACATTAAAAAAACAACATAACAAGCTACCACTCAAATTAAATTTGTAGTACCACAGATGGTTCCCTTTAAATAAAGTGACCCTTTATTCAAGAAGATTTCTCTTTATCAAAAGATGCCTATGAATACTCTATAACCTTATACACTCCCGAAAGGAGCATAAATGGTATAATATCAGCTGGGTCCTGCATACTTATGGGCAGATAAAGCATCAATATCAGGTTTGAGGCATGTAAAATCGGGAGCTTAAAAACGGTATAATGGCAGCTTCATTTTCATATACTTTGTAAATGCGTTTGAGGACAACACCAGTCTATGAAACATAAACTTGCTTCCATGATTAAATATAAATTGAATCTGAGCATTTTCTAAGATAGGGACAGTCAAAACATGGCACCCCAAAGTTTACAAAAATTAAGTAATCGATACCAGACAATTCGACCCAAAGACATTTCAGACAATGACAAGCACAGTTCTTTACCAAAGCTGGACATTTCGGCCCATACATATTTCAGACTATGACAAATAAAAAAAAAGCATAAGAACAATGAAAAACCACATATTATTACACATTTTACCAATTACAAAAATTATGACAGGTGTTTGAATTTATAATATAAGGTACGCATTGCCTAAATCAGCAAGCACTGTGAACTTTACCATACATGTACCATCTGTGCGAGACTGGAAAAAATAATAAGGGGCATTACAAAGAGGGAGGGTCAGCTTGAATAAAAATTTTTGTGCAATATTTTTATTTATATTTAAGCAGCAAGCAAAATCAATATTTGTATTTGAAAATTTGCCTTGTTAATTAATTAATAACTTTATAGCACTTTGCAATACTTTACATTTTGTATCCCTTAAGGGCGTCTCTAGCAACATCCATTTCAGTTTTGGCCTGTCAGATCAATCTGTACAAATACCGGAAATATTTCAGTTCTCCACGGATAAGTTATATTTTTTTCCAAGACGGGTTAGGTTCTTGACAACAGCAACAGTGAAACAGCGGAGATACACATCAGTATATCCACGTGTTTCATGAAGTTTTTATAAACGTAATATTCACTTCTATAAATAAGTAAAACAAATTGGAAAAAGACTTGAAAACTATCAGATAAGATGAATTTATTTTTACCGACATGTAATCTTAACCTATATTTTTTTTATTTGTTTGATTGAAGGAAATTAGTTTTCTCCGTAAGGACAGTTACTTTTTGTTATTTCTGGGACATGATTTTTTTTCATTAGTATATTGGGGAACCTTAGGAAAATTTTGAAAGTACATGTAACAACCGTAGAGCTCACACCGCTTCGCAGCGCTCGCTATGATTTTTTCGGAAGCATTTAAGGTTTCACCTTCCTCATATTATAGTAAGCAAAAATTATCTTATATACAGTCCCTCTTCAACAGAACCACAGAAGTTATGAACTACTAAACAACTATAAGCTTAGTCCGAATTTCCTCTGACCCTGCAACCCTCCTCTTTTTTAATTGGATATTGATATGTCGGGTTGGGGTCAGAACGATGTGCCATACAAAAAGTTGGAGATTTAGCAGTACTGCGGAACATCGCCCTTCAACCTCTTGTAACGACTTTCAAGTTGAAATTGTGCATGTCACACCTACCTAGTTCGATTCCGGAATCATTTTCCTTTACGCTTGAAGTTTGATAATTTTCCACGAGAGACCCTGTTTTGTTGACATTTTGAACCGTAATAGAAAGTAGGCGGAGCTTGTTACCTTTGGAACAGAATGGAGCAGAAACGATTTTTAAAACCGGAATCTAACAGAATATTTCAAAATTCTGCTGAAAAATTACGTGCCCGCTACCCTTCCGTTCCAAAATAACAAGCTCCGCCTACTCTCTATTACGGTTAAAATGTCAACAAAACAGGGTCTCATGTGGAAAATTATCGAAACTTCAATAATAAATGTAATTTTTGTAGCACATTTGGTATCAGCATACAGGAAAATGATTCCGCAATCGAACTAGGTAGGTGTGACATGCACAATTTCAACTCGAAAGTCGTTACAAGCGGTTGAAGGGCGATACTCTGCGGTACCGCTAAATCTCCAACTTTATGTATGGCACATTGTTCTGACCCAAATCCGACATATTAATTTCCAAATAAAAAAGAGGAGGGTAGCAGGGTCAGAGGAAATTCGGACTACTACAAGCTGGGTTCAAGTAGTCATGTATTGTAGACCATCAAACTACAGAAAAATAGGATTTTGAAAGGTCATGGTCAAACAGCTTAAATCTTCAA
This sequence comes from Perna viridis, assembly GCA_037379345.1. Taxonomy (NCBI): domain Eukaryota; kingdom Metazoa; phylum Mollusca; class Bivalvia; order Mytilida; family Mytilidae; genus Perna; species Perna viridis. The sequence continues at coordinate 14,994,992 of CM074515.1, forward strand.
TTTTTTCCACACCTTGTAGGATATACAAAGAATGCAACCTTCTTCCACTTTTCACATAGTTTGTTGTCGTCAGATTAAGGGCTAAATTACGATCTACCAAGATTGGCAAGAAGGCACATCGTGAACAAAAATGGCGGTCACTTTTCTCAAAATGCACAGCATGGTCAACATTTCTCGTTCGAAGAGTTGCATCTTTACGATTGAGTGCCAATCGGAAGAGGAAATGCCTGTCTGCAACAGCGCAATCGAGTAATGTAATCAAAACTTCCGGAAAGCAAGACCACGCTCAACATCCTGTTTGGTCAAGCTTGAGTCTTTCGGATTTTACATCACTGTCATGCCACTTTATATTAAAAAGGCTATAAAATAAAAATAAAAATATAAATAAAATTGTGACTGTGTTACTTTCTCACCTCTTAGAATTTCTTTGGTAAAGTTTTAAATGGTTTTACCCAAAGTTTTTGACCGGAAATTTCACTTGAACGGAAATGGCAGACAAAGACAAGTCTTCCTTCTCAACCACGTGATTAAATTTTTGCATACGTAATAGGATTGAATGCATTTTTAGGAATACGGCCTCGAAACGAAACTGTTTTGTTTAAATGTAAGTTTAAAAGTAAGTGTCAACTTTTAAGTCATTTTATCTTAACCCACCTTTCTCGGAAGGAAACCAGAATCTTAGATTTTTAGCCTTATTTTTGCCGAGGATAACAACTGCATGATCATCAGTAATCTTGAACGATTTCAAGCTTGGATCGAAATCAAATCAAATGATCAGTTGTTGATTTCCCTGTAAACAACAATGTACTCCAGCAATGCTAGAGGTTGTCTGGCAAGCTGTTTTCTGACTTGGTTAGAGGAACGGAATTCCAACCGCTTACATTGTAGGAGTAAACATTACCGTAGACTTAAGGGATTTATTTGATGTGCACCTGGCCACGTTTTAATAGTGTGAAGTTTTATTTGGGGATATATATCACCATAGACATGTTACAGATCTAAGATGTGACATATATTTCCTGTGTTCTTTTATTCAATAGGCTTATGAATACACTTTGTCATAAAGGAAAATTGGAGCATCATGGATAAAATAATAATAATAAATCACAATAAGTAGGATTTCATGTTATTGAGGTTTTATTGTTATTAAGTTTTTATACATGTACATTTTAAAAATCTCAAACTGTTTTAAGTCGAAAACAATTAGAGATAATTTGTAGGTCTTTGCCAGTTAATCGATGAAATTTAAAAAGCATACACAACAAATAAAATGGATCCGAACATGGACCAGGTGTACAGCTAGGTAAACGTCCTCTGCTTGTCTAGAAACACCCACGGAGGTCTAAAAAAATATGACACGTTGAACAAATCAGTTTTCATGGTGCACCGTAACGACCCACGAGTTCATGATGACGACCATAAATCTTCCTTAGTGATGACTTCAATTTTGTAGCAACATAACCCTAGCTGTTCCAGAAACCTAATAGTAAGATGTCTAGCGGTACAAAAGGTCTGCGTAGTTACGGCAATTTCTGGCATAACGTATGAGTTGTGATATAAAAGTGCTGGAGGGATGTTGCCACAGATGACAGGAAAGTTGACAATACGGAATGAAAAGTCATCGCGTTCGTCGTATAGTTTGGTCAATAGTCTTCCTTTACCATCGATCTCTAAGTGTAGGTCAAGATATGAGGCTGACTTCACAGCGTCTGTAGTATCCTTTATCTTTGTTGTAGATGCGATGTATAAAATCCCCGAAACTAGGATTGTTTAACCACAATACGTCGTTTTTATAGCGAAAACTGAGACTAAAACGATGTTCTTTCTTTTGGATCAGATCAGCTAGGAAATCAGCCTCACTAGAATGAAGGAATGGATCAGCAAGTAGAGGAGCACAATTTGTTCCCATTGGAATGCCGACCGTTTGTTGGGAAAAAAAACGCGTCCATGCACCACACTGGACAAATATGTGGTCAATAAAACATTCCAGTATTTTAAAAACATCGTCTTTGGTATATTTGAAAGATGATTTGGATTTATTTTTTTTACAAAGTATGAGGAATCTCTATCAAAAACTACATATTTTATCTAGGTGTACCGTCTTTTTGGAGTAACAACGATGTATAATGTTTTTGACTCGGAATTTTAACTGAAGATGGGGAACAGAAGTTCGAAATAATGGAAATGCATGAGCAATTGGGGGTGTGGCATAACTATCATGCTTATCATGAAATAAGCCAATCTGAACTTGACCATATCATAGCAGCGTATGGCGTTTAATGTTTAAAATTTCGCGGCAGACATATATTGATATCAAATGTTCACCAATAGGAAATGTTACTGTACATAAGAAGGTTTGTCTATGGTTTTTCTTTAAATTTTAATTTTAAACGTTTGGAATCATCCGAATCCTGTCTTAGAAAATTTGTGAAAATATAGAAGCAAAATAAATTTACTGGCGAAGTATTCATGTTGCTTTAAATATGGAATTCGTTCCACCTATTTTACGAATTTCAACAGGTTCCCGGTTTCAGTCGTACAGTGAAGGTCAACCGAGCGGCTTTCAGTGGTAAGGTAGCTAATGTTGTACTTATCGTCGGAATATGGTTTTAGGAATATATTGCTGCGATATTATCATTTATTGCTAGTTCCTTTCCGCTATGGCAAAATTTGGTAGAGAAATAGATGGTCTACAGTGGTAAAGAGTACTCTCACCATGCTAAACCAAGTACATTCCTGCTCATAGACATACACGTTCACTCAATCGCTGATTGACTGATGCAGTTTTTTAATCTGACGTTAATGCGACCAAGCAAAATAAAAAAAATAGTCTCCCAAGAGAACATTTATTTTTTGTACTATCCTGCTTACTCATTACTGTGCTCTACTCCAGCATCCACGTTCATGCTGATTTGCAGTATGAAATCGTTGTCCAGTTATTTATCTTGTACCTTCTTGATGAACTATCACCTTGTTGGTCTCATGGTAGTATTGCTTGTCGCAGGTGTGTGAGATGGTGGGTTTCATCCCAGTTCAGTCAATCAAAGACCAAAATTGGTTGTCACTGCTTTTCTGCCTTAAAAGTACACAGACACAGTGAGTGATGACTGGTTGGCTCTTAGACAGAATATTGTGTCCTAGTGGGGTGGCATGCCTACTGGCTGTTGTTTTTGAGTTAGTATGATAGTGTGTAATTAATTGGCTCTAATACAAAGCATGGTCTTTTTGATTGGTAATTTTTTTATCCTGAAATGCCTAAAATATCTGCCATTGGACATTAAACCCTAGTCAATCAATCAATTTGAAAGGATAATACAGAGGACTTTTTGAAGTTTCATATTCAGGGGTCGCGCGGGGCTTCGCCAATGTTGCAATTTGCGATTTTTTATTTTATCTGGCGACAAAATAGCCAGTTGGCGATTTTTCTTGGCGCCTAGGTTTTGTATTAAAATTGAAGTCTATCAGCAATGGATATTCTCTCTAATTAAACAATTGTGTTGACACCTGGTCAGAGTTAAATGATGATGACCAATTTACGACTGAAGGCAATTAAAGGTAGTTAGAACAGGCGACTGTGACTTATAATATCCTCATTGGAGGTGTCAATCAAATGTAAATATATTATTGAGCCAATCAAAACTCATATCGTCTAGTCAAAGGTAAACACAATTAAGGCCATGTACACGTGGCTACATACAAGCTTCACAGCCCTGTTTAACCATGTAATACATTCAGAAACAGACTTTTCTAATAACAGAATAAATTAAATCCAATTAAAAATGATTATTCCATCTCGAAGTGTCTAAACACTTTGATATGAAAGAATTGATAAAAGAAAATGGATGACATATGTTTACACTTTTGCCATGACTTTTTTGGCGGGAAAATCGGTAAACAAATAGAATGGGGATTCCCAAAATCGAATTAAAGAAATGCTATTCAGATATCAATATAATTAAACAGGGATACAATTAATGGTCCATGGTACAAAATGCAGTTTGCTGGAAATTTAATCACTTGAAAAAAAGAATGAAGTTTGTTGAAAATATTTAAAAAAATCAAATTATTTTGTAAGATAAATTAGACCATTCAGGACAAGGTAAACAAAAATGTTTTAAAATCAGGGACTAGATGAGAATAGTAATATTAAGTCCTTGATAGAAGTAAAATACCTGTTTCTGGAGTAGTACTTTATTATTTTATGCATATGAAAGTAACAGACAAGAGCTAAAAACCTGCTTTGTACATGCATCAAGAGTGAATCTTGGGTACATGTATATCATGAATGGAGAGGTTTTTTTGATAATTCATCAGTAGCCTTAATACTGTCATATTTAAAAAAAAAAAAAAAAAAGTATAATTTTTTTGGCACCCTTTGGCTCTAATTTCTGAAAATTGGCAACAACACATGGCAGCTGGCGATTTTTCTGGCGACAGAATTTTGGAAGCCAGAGCAACCCCTGATATTCACCATTTACATCAAATTTAATGGAAACTAGTTTACAGTTTTATACTAGACCTAGAAAGAATAACAGATTTGAAGGCTACAAGAACTGTAATACATGTAGTTGTTTTGGAAATACATCTCTGAACATAAAGATTCTGTAAGGCTTCTTTAATATATGTATCATTTAAATATTTGTCATAGTAATTGACTTCATGTTTCTGTTCCAGTACAGAAGTGAATGTTGTCAATTTAATTGCTTGGTTGCTTCCATCCATCATACAACTTAATATTAGAAGGTGTTGCTAAAGCAGGTCATTTCAAACACGGCTACTTGTGTTTTAGATCTTTATGCAGTAAAATAGATAACCCTGAAATAACAACAATACAACATTAAAGTAATTCCAGTATCACAAATTATATAGGTAAAAATAACAGCTTGCTGTCAAACTATATTTAAAAGAATGCAGTTCACACTCTAGATATGTAATTAGAAAAAAATGACAATGAAAATACTCAAGTTCAAAATACATATAGCAGTCATACTAAATAATAACTGTAAATAAATTGACAGACTTCTTCACAACTCACAAATGAATGACAATCATAGATTTTATCAAAATACCAAGCATAATAATTTTCATATAAAACCAAGTGCACTATAAAGCATATACATGTAAACCTACAGATCTATGGGACTGGGTTATAATAGTCTATAGCTACATGTATAACAACATATAGGGTCAGTACATAAGGCATTGAGGAATAAAATGAAAATACTTGTATCAAAGCTGTGAACCCATCATGTAATAAAGAAACTCATTACACATTCGTTGATTCCATGAGATATATAATTCTCAAAAATATCAATATACATGTAACACATCTCTATGATTAATACATGTAGATACTAGCATACAATCAACAAGGCTAGTATAAATAATTATCATGCGATGTTAAATATAGACCTATAACTGCAAGGGTCAAGTCACTCACAGAATCTCTAAAATCTTTCAAAACTGCAATCAAACTATAGATTCATATCATAATACATTCACAGATTTATAAAAAGATCTCGCATCTACAATGTATCATATCAATCAGACCTAGGGCCAAACTTACCAACTACAAACATAACACTCTGCCATTCACATTCTACACTGTGCAAGGTATGATACACTTACCAGATATAAAGTGCTTCTTTCCAAATAAATCAAGTGTTCCTTTGAATTTTGTTTTCTGCACTCAAGATATACACTTAGGTCTATACCACAGTCATACAATCAATTCCTGAGGATGTGAATTATTTCCAATGTATAGCATTATGATCGAACTTCCATTTTCAAGTGTGATTTTAAAAACTCAAAGAGTTTTGTCTGACCAACCAGAACTGACCACAGAGAACTAAATCAAGTGTGACATTGTAAAGGCAGAAACTGTTACAACCGCTCTCAATGAATAGTGACTTACATACGTATCAAAACCTCAAACAAACTAGAGACCCTATATACCAGACGAGGGAAAATAAAATGAATACACAATATCTGACAAGCAATACACAATAATGAAATGATATAAAATAGTAAAAATACACCCTATCTCATTGTTATAGGGTTCATCATTACTTTTTGACAAATACATTACATGGTCAATTTCACAACAAATTTCCCTCTGACTACAAACCTGTGCTTCTGGAAAAATTTTAAGGCATAGCATGCCATAGATATGAAAATAGTATTGTGATTAGGTGAATATTGTCCTTCTATTGGGTTCTGCAGAAAAGGGCTAAAATACTATTTTTTGCCGGTGTTTATTTAAAATTGATTTGGTGTTCCAAGACAAAATAGACTGTGCCTCAGGTGTACATCCTTTGAGATTGATGATGAATAACATTTTCTATTCTCGTGTACTACTGCTCCTACTTTAAGGACATCCATGCAAAACATAATTAGTAACACATGACATGATGTTCAAACTTTAATAGATTAAACCAGGATAAAAAAGCCTCTATTTCTTATTTGATTATGGAGAATAAAATGTAAAAAGTTTTGCTGTCATTGTCTATTAAGAATTTTACATGTGGTATGAGGTGGCAGGATAATTTTTAAAAAAAATATGTATATTATATGCATATTTTTGCATACATTTACTACATCAAATTTTATATAAATTAATACATGTAAATATTAATTCAATAAAATAATATAGTGAAACCTGTCTAAAACAAACAGCAAGGGAACTGTGAGTTTTGTTTGGTTTAGACAGGTGTTCCGTTTTCTCTGTGACACTTTGATTTAGAAAAGGGAAGTCAAGACTTAAACTCTACTGTTAATTTTGAGTTATGGCCATTTTAAATATCAATTCTAACATCAAATTAAACACATTATTATTCAAGCATACATGATGTTAATATTAATAGTATAGATAAAGCAGTCTGTATATTCAAATATAAAGTTTATTTACTTTTTAGCTCACCTGGCCAAAGGCCATGTGAGCTGTTGCCATCACTTAGCATCCGTCGTCGTCGTCATCGTTAACAATTATACAAAACTCTCCTCCTCTGAAACTACTTGACTAATTAGAACCAAACATGGTATGAATGTTCCTTGGGGTATCCTGCATAGAACTGATGTGGGGATTTTTGATTCGTCAAAAAACATGGCCACTGTTACTAAAAATAGGGGTCAGACAGTAGTTTTCGCATATATCTCCTAAATCGTTAGGTTTAACTGAATTCTGACAGGGTAAAAGTGTTTAGGATGATAGATCTATCTCTGGTCAAATTTTGGTTTTAATCTGTTAGCCATGTTGGAGTTATTGCCCTTTTTCAACGATTTTTGCTATTTTTAATGTTATTGATTTCCAAAATCTTCTCCTCTGACACTACTTGACCAATTGAAACCAAACTGGGTATGAATGTTCCTTGGGGTATATTGCATAGAACTGTTGTGGGGATTTTTGATTTGTCGAAAACATGGCTGCCGTTACTAAAAATAGAACATAAGGGTCAGACATTAGTTTTTCACATATATCTCCTAAACCATTAGGTTTATCCAAATTCTTTCAATACCTGAAATGATCCATATTATTAGGACTACAAAAGTCTTCAGACTCCTTTTAAGAGTTGTTGCCCTTGAAAGGGGAAAAATGACTTTTTTAAATAGTTTTCAGTCAATATCTTGAAAAATATGATAGATTAAAAGAAACTTTCAATTGTTGAAAAGATCTTGTGATAGTCCTACCAAAGACTTCTTTAGTCAAAATTGTTGGACAACTTCTTGTTTAATTTATTGCTTTTGAAAGGCGAAATTCAAGAAGATGAGCAATTCAGGCTCCTAGGAGTCTCTTGTTTCATAGGAAGAGGTCAATCTTGTCTGGCATTTGCTTTTGTTATAAAGTTATGTCCTCGTCATCAAAATAATTTGATCTGCTCCTTCAGGGAATGGTCATTTTTTTTTAAACTAAAACAAAACTGGAACACTAGCTAAAATAAGGGGTGGAACCTATAAGAAGACCAACCCAAATTTCTGGCTGGAGGATTTAATTAACTATAATAGAAAATGATTTAGATTTTTAAAAATAATAAAAGAACCTTTAAAGTAATAAATTGTGAAATGTGCATGCATTAATTAACTGTTTAAATTATCTGTCTCTTTGCAGTGTGATTAAGATGCTTGCTGCTCGCTGTACAAGGTTGGCTCTTAGTGCTAAGCCACATTTGGCACGAAATATTTCCTGTTGTTCTGTGTTAGCCCAGAAACAAGCAGCTGGTGGTGACCAGAAAGATCTTATCCAGCAGCTTTTTGTTTCCAAAATCAGGGAATATGCACAAAAGTCCAAGTAAGTTTTAAAGCTTAATCATTTGGTTACATGTAGGAAGTGATGTCATTATTAAAACTAATTTCCATTTTCATATTAAAAAAAGATTGTTTAAAAAGTTTCATTTTTTTCAATACATTGTATAGGCAAATGTTTTTGTAATCAGTACAAGAAGTTAGGGCTCCTAAAATTGCTTTTTACATGTCTGTCAGATATTTAAACCCTAGTGCAAGGAGAGAAATACTTTATGAAAAACTATCAAAATGAAATAAAAACAATGACAAATTTGTTTGTAAATGCTCTACCTCAGTATTGACTTGAATACATACATTTATACCAGTACTGGTAGTTGATATTAGAATATTTTCCTCATTTTATGATATGTTTTCTTACAGAGCTGGTAAAATGCCTGATGTAGATGTAAAAGCACAGGCCACTTTAGACCAAGAACTCAAAAAGTTTGCTACACAGTTTGAAGTTCCTGAGGGAAAAGAAGCAGAATTTTGCAAATTCCCCACATTTAATTTTTCTGGTAAGTAATAGAGAAAGAAAAACTTACTTTATTTTTAGAAGAGGGAAGGTTTGATCTATGTTTTACCACATTACAAGTGATGCTTTTAAAAATGATTTTTTTATAGTTACATGTACATGACAGAGAAGCTGTGGAGGATGTCAGTGAGATAATATACAAAAATCATATCTCTAAATTACATGTACTGGTCAGGCAGATGTTGAAGGCTTGAGGGAATACAGTTTAATTAAACATTCATTTCATTAAGTGTTCTGGGTTTAAGTCCTATTTCCCCCTCGTTATTATCAGTTATCAACCTATTTTAAGAAAAAAGACAAAAATGAATCACTGACAACGAAATTTGTGGTTTGTTAATTATTAGCAAGAATGAATTTCAAAACTTATGTTTAATGATATAGGACTTCACCTTTCACTTCATGTCCAGTAGTATAGCATATACAAGTTATGAAAGACTCTGACAGTCAATAATTTGTAAAAAAAAGAGAATAATAATTCCAAAAATATGTTAGTACCCAATAAATAACACTTTTAAGCTACATGACAGAAGTGTCAAATAAGTTAGAAGATTATTGTCTACATACCGTACATGTGTTCCTTTTAAATTTTCAAGATGATAGCTGAGGTCTTGCACAGTAGACTTATGCATTCTTAAAATTTTCTGTTCCAGATTCAGACAATGATATAAAATTATTAGGAGAAGAGGTAGCTAATTTGACAGATTTACTTGTACAGCAGAATATAGAGCCCAAGGAAACCGATCCGGTTGTCACTAAAGAAGACCCTGATGTACCATTCTTTGATAGATTCAGGTCATAGACAATTTGTCCAACTCAATTTGTGATTTTGTTTTGAAGATTATAGATAAAAAGTGACAATATATTTGTGTTCTCATTTTTATACTACCTGATACTTTTGCCATTATTAAATGGTATGACCTGTTGATGTCCAAGACACTTTGTTACTAAAAAGGAGCAATTTATGAAATTTCAAAATGAAATGCCTATATTCAATTCTGGTAAATTCAAATGACTGATTGGTACTATTTTCGTATCCTTTGCATTTCAAGGACAAGAATGTTCACTTTATTCTAGAGTGACACACTAAGCTGCATTTTTCATGCTCTACTTTACAGAAGCTAGCATGTCACTCCCTTTAAGATACATTCCAACTCCTAGCCAACCAATCTCCTTTAAACAAAACAAATAAAACAGCAAACAAATATTTCATTTGCTACTTCAGTGCCGTCCAGGGCAGTGTAATGGACAAGATCAAGAGACAATAACACAGCTCACAAGAACTCTCAATAAAGAAAAATGACAATATGTATATTTGATAATTAAGATTTTTGAGAGAAAAAAAACCACATATGCTGCATGTTAAGCAGAGAAGCAGTGACTATTTTAAAAGTCTTTGTTATGCCTCGGCCTGGATGAAACCAATGTCCTCCCTCACTCAAGGTTACTTAGGTGGTTTTCGTAAATTTTAATGAGTTGAACAAATCCTCCTGCCCATAATGTTGCTAGAATTTATATTAACTTATTGATTATTTTTCCTCCTGTGTTCTTATTTATACAGACAATGTTTTCTTCACATTGGTGAAATATTACATAAGTAACTTGTTGCTGATTTACTTTAAAATTCGAACCTTGTCAAGATCAGAAATAATTATTTATATACCGGGAGATCATCTTTTGGTGGAAAAAAATACATATATTTTGTCATGAATTAAGGAGAGTCCATAAAGATGCTATTTTAGGAAAGACAATCTCTTTGTAAATCAACAAAATGGAAAGGAATGTAAGCTCAACTCACTTGAATACAAAAACAAATTTAATAAAAGTGTCCAACATAAGTCCAAAAAGGTTTTAAATGAAATTTATAATTATTTATAGTGTTGTACTCATTATTCTGTAAGAAAAAAAATCTTTTATTTGCAATGATAACTGTTAAGGAACAAGGCAGTGCAAGATACTTCCATGTATTTTTCCAGTTTCATCATAATTTAAAAGGAGTAGTACAAAACACAAGACTTGATCTGTTGCCTTATCAAAATATACTCAAAATACCAAAATTTGTCTTACATTCTGCACCATCTTAATTAGTCAGGGTATTGAGTCCATCATTTGAGGGAGAGAAATTATTTTAAAAAAAAATCATGTAATCATGTGATGGAAGGAATATATTCTACTATGGTAGTGGAGGACTTCGATACTGTTGGGTTTCTACATCAGCAATTTCTGCTTATGTAATGTAAAAATAGTTTAAAAATCATATTTTTGTCAGCTTTTTATTTTGGCACACATTTTCAAAATCGTACAAACCCTGGCTGTGACTATTTTCCCAGTACCTAAAAAAATCATCTTGGAATGAAAGTTTCTTAATAGCCCTAATTTACACACACTAAAAAAACACCAACAGTTCTGCAAGTTAGAAGCATGAACAAAAAGTGGGTGAAAGGACACTGAGTAAAGGTAATCATCTACATACAGATCTTTTTTTTTTCAGTTCATGTATGTCCATTTTTTATTGGTGATATCTGCTGAAGAATAGTATATCAGTGTGCTATGGTTTCCTGACAAGATAGTCCTTTGCTTATCCTAGCTCTTCTGTAATTACATTAGTTTTGAATAATTATGTTTGACTTATCAGAGGAAATGGCAATAAAATTTCCAGTTGGAAAGATAAGTATTTATGGTTAATTTGCATGTAAGTATTTGAATGAATTAGAATTTTACATAGCTAGTATATAAATAGGTTGGACTTTTTTTTCAAATTTAAAGCAAGTTACCACTTTGAAAGGTGTCACATCTATAAAGTTGGGTACACTGAAACGCTGGTTATTTTATTGAAACAGCATTTTCATGATATGTTGTATGTTTTAAAATGTATTCAACAAAATTGCTTTGAGTCTACCTAGGTTTCTACCAAAGTCTTAGCACAAGACTTTAAGATTCTACTAAAAGATGTATATGGTCATTTTTATATTCCATTCAATTACCAAAAATAAAGCTAATATCCAGCTTTCAATGTGTTAGGAGATATTTGACAATTTGATTGCATTCTTTCAAAATAGCTGGTATTAATTTCAACAAGACAAGTCACAGATGTATTCTATTGAATATTTTCATTATTCAAGACATTTTTATTGACATTTATTTTATTTAACCACAGGTACAGTTACTGTTAAAACATTAGTTTTTTTACTGAATTTAGCCGATGCTTCATCATCAACAACTTGGTGAGAAAACTTTATATGTAAACTGTATCTGTCATCAACTTCTAACTTCAGATCGTCCTGCAAAAAATATGAATGCTACTCAATATCTTGTTGTGAGTGTCTGCATATAATTATTAATACATGAAGATATCATAATATATCTATTTTAGGTCAAGAATGCAACATGTTGTTATTCCTAAAATTAAAAGTGAAATTTTATACATATATACTATTTAAGTATTTAATTGCCATAGTGTTTTTTTGTTTTTGTTTTTGTTTTTTTGGGGGGGAGGTAATTTTACACTGGAGTAAAATCATTTAAGAATATAATGCCCACGCTCAATGAGTGGGTGGTATTTTGGAATCACCTTGTCCATAAGTCATTCCAAATTTAGTTGTAATTACTCGGCTCCCTATGAATCAGTTGATTTCAAATTTAGTGTGTGGCTTTATGTAGATAGGGCATATGCCAAAGTGCAAAAGTGATTTTGAGTGTTGTTTGATATTGCCTTCCTGTGTCATTGGACTTTGCCATTTTTCACTTTATTGAATGAAACCGAGCAAATCTTTCTCATAAAATTCTTGGACACAAATTGATGGATTTTGGTGTTTGGCTTTATGTAGATGTGGCTTATGTTGTAAGTGATTTTGGGTGCTGTCAGATATCAACCTCCTGTTCCATGGGCCTTTGCCATTTTACTCTATATATGCAAAATAGACAAAATTTTTGTCACAAAAATCTCAGATCCCAATTGATGGATTGCTTTCAAATTTGGTGTGTGGCTTTATATAGATGGGGCATAAGTTGTGATTTTTGGTGCTGCCAGACATCAACTTTCTGTTTCATGGAGCTTATGGAATCAACTTATATGGAATGATAGAGCAAATTATTGTCACAATGGATGGATTGATTTTAAATTGGTGTGTGTTTTGTATAGATAGAGCATATGCTTTAAATGATTTGGGATTCTGTCTGATATCAGCTTCCCTGTACAAGTGGGGGTATTCTTAACACATTAATGTGTTCAACTTCATGTTTTGTTTGTTAAGAAACAAGCTGTGCATACCTGAGAAATATCAAGACAACATTCTTTAACACTGGACACACCATCCAGAGTAACCTTGACCTTAATATCTGTCCCAACATCACTTTCAATACAATCTAAAGTGTATTTTGGACAAGTTGCAATGGTTTTCATGTCTGTAGATGAAATTTCTTCAATTAATCCTTTCTTTTCCTGTCCCTTTGTAGATGATGGTAACTTTATATCAAACTCACTTTGCTGTGTTTTGATAGATCCACTATTGATATTGTCATCACTTACACCAATATTTGCAAATTTATTTAAAAATGTTTCCTTTGCATCAGTGGGAAAAGGTGCAAAGTTTTTCTGCAGTTCTGACATGTTTTGATCAAATTCTTTGTCCAAATGAGCTGTCTTTTTCATAAAAATCTGTCTTATTTTTTCCATGTTTCCTTTAAACACGACATTACCACCCAGTATATGATAATTCTTTGAAATTTGAACACTGTGTTGTGATTCAACATATCTGAATGCCAAGTTAACCAGTTGATCTCTCTCTACCCTATGTGGACTATGTCGACCAAATTCTTTAAGTATTTTTGGATTAAATGCTACTGATGTGATTATAACAGTCTCTGCAAAAGATGGCAAAAATGTTCATTTATCAAAATTTGATTTGTCTACCCTTACATTTTTTTCTATGTTTTTTTTTTAAAAACCAGATCACTAATGACTGAGTATCCCCCTGATGTCCAGGTATTTAATCCAACAAATGTATTGCCTAAATATCGCTGAAATATTGCTGCTCGGGCGTTAAACCCCAACAATCAACAACTTTAGGAAATTTGTGCTGTTGTAACATTCCTTAATTTTTTATGGAATTTTAACTTGCAGTACAAATTTCTAAAAAGCTTTCTGCTTACATTTTTTTTATCAGAATAAAAAAATTGAAGTGTGAAGAATACATGAAATTCAAACTGAATAAATTTGGGAAAATAAAATCTGTAGTATTGGTCACTTAAAACTATTGTCCGCATAAAATAAATTTAGGCTAAGTTAAATTTTGAATACCTGAATCCTCTTTTTCTTTTTGAAGTTCAGTACCCATCACAGGTATGGGATCTTCATCAGTCTTTGGTTCATGTACTCTGTTCCAACCACAAAAATTAATGTATAATTTCCACTGCTTTGGTGCCTGAAATCCAGACTATGTCAAATCAATCAATCATGGACCTGGTGTTTGTCTTTTAAAACTGAGTCAGTGCAGTGGCTTCATTTAAACACTTCAATGATAGAACCTTCTTAATTTTTTATTTTATAGCTTTCTATGCGACATGTATGTCTGATTATTTATGATTTTTTTATCCTTTTAAATACTTTTTTACTAGTAAGATCGGATGTAAAAAAAAAATCATAGAAAATGTAATTAGAATGTCACTGTTGTTCCATGCATTCTCTAAAAAGTGTTCTTACGTCTTCCATGTCCAGACTCCAGAGTAAGTCTTGTATACTGGGTACTTACGAATTTGAAAAAAAACATGTAATACTACAATTTGGAAAAAACGAATAACCAAAATAGGGTTACAACAAGTATGGTAGACCTCAACACATCACTATAATATGTCTAACATGTACCAATTCTTTTCCTCGTACTTTAATTTAAATTTTGACAGGTATCTGTTTTCAGCAAATCTTGACCTTCTGTAATGCCTGATAGCATCTCTGTCATGACAGATACTTACCAATAAATATTGTGATAAAATAAAGTATGATAATGCAATAATTCACATGTGAAATATTTATACTTAGAAAATTTAATAAAACAACACTAGCTGAGATTATTCCAGTATCACTTGTATTGATAGAGTAAGAAAGAAACCAATGCAAGGATCTCAATTAGTGATTTATTCTTAAACATGTAAAAAAAGTAAAAACAAAGGTTGTTACCAGTAAGGTAGTCTGAACACACATATCTGGTTCTGGTGGTTTCATGTATTCCTTTGCTTCTTTCATCTGTTTGTCTATAAATTCCTTGTATTTATCTGGATTATTCTCTGCCATTTCATCTAACATGGTCCAGACATTTTGTGCTTGATTAAGAAGAGACTCTTTACTATATCCACCAGTTTCAGTCATGATGATTCTGTAATATATATACACAGGTGCATTTTTCAGAAAACATTTGACTACACACGAAAGGATCATCAGCAGATAAATAACTGTTACAGGAGTATTAGCAAAATGACTTCACTTCATTTGAGAGAATAGCTATTATGAGAAGGTATGTATTATCAAGTCCTCCATGCTATATCGAAACACAGGAATGAAATATCTTACTTCACTCATTAGGAAGATGCTACATGCATGATAACAAGGTATATTTAAATCAACAATGGGTGTTCCGATAGGAAATGATAAGGTCGGTGTTATTGAAAAGTAAAAACCCAGCCAACTGGTCATATTAAAAAAATATATTCATTGTCCAAGAATCTAACCCACCTCGGAAAAAATATAGCTCCAATAATATTATTATCCTAATCAAAGCAAAGCCTTTCTAAGATAGAAAAGTTGATCATATCTTTTTGGAATTTATGCTGTCAACAATCTATGCCTGTATAAGCAGGGACTTTATATTACACTCCATCATATAAGCAAACACCCTTATTTCACCACACGCTAAAACTTCTGCAATGGTCCTTATTATAACATAGAAGAAATGATATTGAAGTCCTAATACTGTTCAAAATAACACACCATACAACCCTTGTATTTGGAGTTTCTAAAAATCTATAGTATAGTAGTAGATCTATTTTGTATGGTCTGTTGTACTCCTACAAGGTAAGAGGTTGGAATTCCGTTCCTCAGTACCTATGGAATTAACGCCTGATTTTCTGGAAAGTTTACCTAAAAAATGCTCATTTGACTAAGACTAAGATCTTATGCAAATTATGATTGCGCTGTGGAATACAACATGTCAGATGCTAAAGGATAGGGATGGCACCAAGTCAGAAAATAGCTTGCCAGACAACCTCTAGCATGGTACTTCTTTTTACAATTCAAATGGAAGTCTTCTTTCAATACAGTGTGGGATCCATATGAACATCAATGCACTACTAGGGTTAAAAAGCCAACTGCATAAGACCCAAGGCCTGCTATATATAGTTAAAAACTAAGCTTTCAGCAAAGGTTGAGTTTGCTGATTCCATCCTTGAAGGTGTCCAGGAAATCAGCATCTAATATGTGTTGTGGCAGACTGTTCCAGATTGGTATTGTTGCTGGAAAAAAAGGGGTGTTGGAAACTCGTCTTCACATAGAAAAAGGCTGTACGAAGCACACGGAATGGCCTCTTGTTGTTGCACGTTAGATAAAGAACCTGGGAGGATGGTACCTCAACAAAGTTATAAATGACGCAGTACGCTTGGATCATGAAGGATTTCTAGTTCTTACTTCTGTAGCATTGATGTGGCGCTACTGTCTTCCGATATTGTATCTAACTGCTTTCTTTTAGCTGGGAAATCTTTGCTCTTGATTTTTTTCTTTTCTCTGATTTTGCGATCTAACTTTAAATTAAAAAAAAATAATAGTTAGGGACTTGTTCAATAGCAGTGATGTTCTTCTTTCTCAGGTGGTCTCATACTACTCCTGCATATTAAAGTTGTGGTCTAAATAGTGTCTTGTAGCTCTGCAGCTTAACATGACGAGGATATGATGACGAATTCCTCCTCAGGCAAAGGTCGTAAGGATAGTCAGACAATCATGAGCTTCAGTCGTTCAGAAGGCATTGGTGATGTTCGCTTTCGTGGATATGACACTAGTATGGTTGTTTCGAAATATAAAACGTTTACAAACCATTCTTTCTAGCAATAGAACCAAAAGGACTGACTCACAATTATATTTCTATAAATCAACCTACGTTTTCTTGTTATGAGCGCACCTGTCTTTTCATGCAGCAATGTGAATGCGTCCTTAGACAGCGCACTACGTCATCAATATCTACGTGGTCAAGGGAAACAACTCTACTCTTCACCACTTGTCCATCTTTTTGTTTATACTAATGTAAGACATTCTTTCCCTAATATTTCCATGATTTCCCCTGATATTTTCTATGTTTAAAACATTCAATGTATGGATTATCACTGAGGCATATGTAAAGTTGATTTCATAATTCTATTTTACACAGTTAAATAACTATTACAGAAAAAGTTAATAAGTTTTTGCGAAAGGCCAAGGGCACATAAAAAGTTGGTGTTAATTATAACATGAGGTTCATAACATGAGGCGTCAGTAGCAGTCCTTTGACTTAAGGAAAGTAGCACAGTTCCGATTAGCACGGTAAGCACAGTGGATATGCTAAAACTAGTCCTAAACTTTCTTCGGCTCTGACAAGCATGAGTCTTCAATTTAGAAAAAAATTCTAAATGAAAAAAGTTAGATTTATGACCATGTTCCTCCTTGGGTCAGGTCATTGCCACTGGTATACCCAGTGGGTTCTGCCTTTGAAACACCCCTTTTTGTTGTTTTATGCTTTATATATTTCTAGATCCACCTGCTGGTATAACAGACTACCAATACCATATTAACATATTATTTATAAGTCTGACGGTTGGTGAAATAATGGTTGTCAATTTACCATTATTGTACTTACTTGTAGTTATTAAGTGATAATGAAGTTAACATCCATTTACATGCATTTGGTTACTTAATCCAGGGACATATACAATTCATAGTTTCTACAATATAATACATTGTTCAAATTATATGTCCCTGCCTTATCATAACTATACAGTGTACATTGTCCATGGCTGCCAAGCTTCCAGTGTGCAAATGCTAGAGATTTGGCAAAAGTTTAAAAGAACAAGGGGATAAAGATAAAAGATGAAAGGAAAATGCTGCCAAATCAGCTTCAAAATATGTGAGAGTTAGCAATATTGCATAGTCTTGTTTATTTTGTTGAATCATTGTACATCAAATGTTAATTTTTTGGGTCTTGATTATAGGAGATGATGTCTTCATGATGTCATCACTTAGCTATGATTTGGTTTTGGTTCGCAAAAAATCCATTGAGTGGCATAACTCGCATCAATTTTTAAGATTATTGAAATATTCTTTTGGTTCTCAACATTGCAAATAATTTTTTTTAAGGCTAGAAACCACTAATTCCACTTCCCATAGGCTTCTATGCTAATTTCACAATGTTCAATGGCTTATCTGGACTACCTTAACTTTAACCTGCAGAGAACTATATATTAGCATGATTCTACATATGTCGGCTCACAATCCTCAGAATAGCATGTGGGGTTAGCAGACTTGCAGTGCAGTACTGGTCACCGGAAGTGGTCTATAAATAGCATGGGAAATCCCAATGTTTTCTCAAGACAGGGGTATATTTAGAAATCATTATGGAGATTAGGCTTCAAATCACAAGAAGCAAAATGCAACTATTG
Source organism: Perna viridis (assembly GCA_037379345.1). Taxonomy (NCBI): domain Eukaryota; kingdom Metazoa; phylum Mollusca; class Bivalvia; order Mytilida; family Mytilidae; genus Perna; species Perna viridis. The sequence continues at coordinate 15,013,473 of CM074515.1, forward strand.
AATGTACAGAAATGTTTTTCCTTTCAGAAACTGTTTAAATTTTTAAAATACAATAAGAACTTTATTCACAGCACTATGAGGAACAGGGGGTAATTTCTGCATAGGACTATTTTTGCATGCGTTCCAAATGCTCGTTGATTGAATTGGTGGTCTGTAACCTAAAGAGTAATTTTTTGTCTTAGAAAAAATAAATAACTATACAACTACCTTCCTATACACGTAGTGAATGAATTTGCAAAGTTTCAGTGAAATGTGATGAGCACTTTTTTAAATATTTGATTTTTAATTATAGGTTAACCAAGTTATGCGAGCAAAATGGTGACAATATTCTACCATACTTAAATGCCTTAAATATTTGCAAAGAACTTTTTCTGACTTTTCAAATAAAAAAATTCAATCACTACTTGTTTTTTAACAATATTAATAAAGAGATATCCTTTAAAAGTAATCATTTTCTGAAAAATTGGTCTATTTTTAAAAATTTATTTGTAACATGCCTCCCCCTTTTTCTTGATCACATGTCAAAATCCTAAATCTTTAAATTTTCACAAAAGGTGATATCTTTGGCTTTAAATTTGTAAATACAGTGTTTTCACATTAAAACATGACCAGTAAAGGGCACCTAAAGCAAAAAAAGTACTCAAAATTGAAATTTCCATGTTGCCATAGGGAAATGCTTATATGTCCTTAACCTCTGTAATAAAAGTGAGTTTTTCCTCATTTCTAATCAAATTTTTGCTAAAATCTGCACAAAACTTGATTTCAAGTGCTGATCACCACTATATTTAGGTAAATATAGCCTTCAAAGTTCAATATTTGATATTTTCTACACTTTTTACAAGATGGATCATAAAAATCAGCCAGAAAGACCTAATTTTCATAATTTGGTCTAATAACTATAAAAAATGCTTATTTTGAAGGATTTTTGTAGTGTATTCCTCTCATAGCAAAGTTTACAAGATCTTCAAGTAGTTTAAAGCTATTCCGAGAAACTTTTCATTTTGCCATGGCTTCAGCTTAAGGCTATAAACCACTAATTCCACTTCCCATAGGCTTCTATGCTAATTTCACAATGTTCAAAGGCTTCTCTGGACTTTACCTAAACTTTAACCTGCAGAGGAGTATATATGAAATGAGAACTTTTTCACAGCACTATGAGGAATGGGGTAATTTCTGCGTAGGACTATTTTTGCATACGTTCCAAATGCTCATTGGTTGAATGGGTGGTCTATAATCTAAATTTATCCATGGACTTTAAAAAATTAGACCCTATAGGATCTAGGATAAGATTTTAGTTTTATATGAAAATAGAGGTTAACATAAAAATATCTTAACAAATTTATTTTTTTAGTAAAAAAGTTATAATGTCACATAAATAACATATGAATTATTTAATCTAAATGATACATTTGCAGGACCAAAATTGGATATAAAATAAAAAAGTTCTAAAAACTTGAAAATTTGGATTCTAATTATAAAATTGACAATCGTTTATTTAGTTGTTTATTTGTCAACCAATTTGACACTTACTAATATGCAAATTAGTGAATATGACATCACTAACAGAGATTACCGAACTCTCCTATAGGCCTTTGAAAATTTCATTAGGATTTCTGTCCGTCTGTATAGATTTTTAATCAGGTCAATTGAATGTGACCTATTATTTGTATGAATATTATCATTAGAGTTTACTTCTCTTGAACTGACAGAAAATGAATGATTTTGGGTGGTTTTTTTTTGGTTGCAAATTCTACAGATTAAATCTGTTAAAATAATGATTTTCCTTGCCATATGCTTTTCCAATCAGTTGAAGTTGTATTGTACATTGTATGCATTACTTTTTTTTTTAGATTGTTGAAGATGGCCAACTCTGCAGCAAAAACATTGCTAAGAAACCATATCCGTCATGCTGATACTCACAATAAGGTAACAAATAATGCTGTCACAATAGTCACACTGCTTTAATCTATGTTTGTACACTTCTTAAAAAAAATATTACAGTCAAGCGTTGGTAAAGCATAGTAGATTCTTGCAAACAAATATCATTTGAGCATCTTTACAACTGACAGTTTACTTCTGGTAAGGCCTGAAATAGAATTGTTCTGCTTTTTCTGCTTTATCTTCAAAAACTTTATTGCTTATTGTCCCCAAATTAGCAGTACCCCATCCCTAGCATCAACTGTAGTTCCAATATATAACAGGAAGTGACTTATTAACTCTACAGGTAAATCCTTTCTTGGTTCTATATATCTTTATTCTCATAAATCAATTGACACAGAGTACATACACAAATACAATTTGAGACACAGCACAGCAAACACACACACACACACACACACACACACACACACAGAAATATAATAAGCATACACATAATATTTACATCAAATTAATTTTTAAAATTAAAAAAATTTATTAAATTACAAAGTTTAAGAAGTAGATGCGGCTTTTTAGTTGACATTAAGTTTGAAAACTTGAAAGTATTGCAGTGATTTAGATAATATTGTGGTAAAAACTGTTTGTGTTTCTCTGAGAAAGAGGAACATTCGAAATATGATATTCATCACTTAGTCCTTGGTGATTGCATAATACACAGTGTCTGTTTTCTCTTTCTATACCTTGCCATCTACCAGTTTCGAAAGTTAAAAACTGACTTGTAGTTCTGAATCTGCAGAATTTCTTAGCTTTGGAAATATTAAGAATGTTAAGATGTACTTCAAATTTAAATTTGGTTTTGAAAATTCAATAGTTTAATCCCTTTGGCGAGTCACTCACTCTACAGGTGATTTCCCTCGGTATAGTGTAATAGACGTCACTTTTAGAATAATTTCCAATCACTTTTACATTTGGGTCATACAAAAATCAGAAGGTCTTTTTTTTTTAATAAATGCAGTTAATAGTTAAAGTATACATGTACATGTTTATCTTCATTTTAGTATTAGTAGTTTGCATTCAAGCAGAAGTTATAGTGTTTTTATGAGATTTATTCTATAATTATTTTGTATTGAAATTTTAAGTTGATTTTTAAAATTCTGTTAAATCTTACTCTTTTTTTTTTTTAAGTAGGCATTAGTTGTTATATTGTCAGTTTTACAATTTTTATATTTTTTTTAAGTTCAAAAATAGGTTGTTTTTTTTTTCAATTTCACTAGGAATTCATTCAACAATGTAGCAATTGTAAAAGTTACTTTTTTTTTATCTTGACAATGATAGAGTTTGAAAAACAATGTGCAAATACTTAATATACCAAAAATAGCACCAATTTAGATTCTTTTATGCAGTTATGAACCAAAAATTATTTTCTGTATGAAAAACACTGGACTATCTCAAACCTAATACTGATGCATATGCTTATAAGTACTTTTTATTTTGGTTTATATTAATTTATTGTTTCTATTTTTTTCAATTTCATTTTGAGTAAACATTGGAAAACTAAAATCTTGACTTTTGTAAGTTTTTAACTCTCATTTAACTTTTCCTTTTTAAATTGAATAAATAAAAGCATTTGTCTGCTTTGAAAGAAAAGCAAAACATACAACATATTCCTATAAAGATAAACAGATTCAATATTCTAGTCACTCTTTCTATGGTACACCATTGAATTTAAAATTTCTTCATGTTTTGTGTCATAACTCATTAACAATTCAATAATTTAACTTATGTACTTGTACCTGTCCAGGTGAACAAGTAAAATGTACCTGGGATACCACAACTATTTTCCAATTAATTAATGAATCATATACTAAAAATAACAGAGGTAAACATCTGAGAGTTGTGCCAGGTATTGGAGGTATATCTGGCATTTATCAGACTGTGCTGCAAGCTGTATTGTACTACCTGCTCTAATCTTACCTCCTGAAAATGAAAGGTTTAAAATTGCATAAATAGTCAGTATCATATCCATCTGTCTTTGCAGATTTGGGAGGAGACTGAGATGTGGAAAGATTACCATAGAATGAAGGACATTGAAAGAAATGAAAGGGAAAGTAGATATTCCTTCCTCCAGGATAAAAGAATTGATATGAATGATGAGTTTTCAAAACGCCAAAACAAAAGTGCTCACATGGACGAAGAACAACAGAGTACAGTTTGTTTGAGGCAATTTTATAAAGAAGAAGAGAAGGATCCTGACAGGTATGATATGTTAGAAGAGAAGGATCCTGACAGGTATGATATGTTAGAAGAGAAGGATCCTGACAGGTAAGATATGTTAGAAGAGAAGGATCCAGACAGGTATGATATGTTAAAAGAGAAGGATCCTGACAGGTATGATATGTTAGAAGAGAAGGATCCAGACAAGTATGATATGTTAAAAGAGAAGGATCTTGACAGGTATGATATGTTAAAAGAGAAGGATCCTGACAGGTATGATATGTTAGAAGAGAAGGATCCAGACAAGTATGATATGTTAAAAGAGAAGGATCTTGACAGGTATGATATGTTAAAAGAGAAGGATCCTGACAGGTATGATATGTTCGAAGAGAAGGATCCAGACAAGTATGATATGTTAAAAGAGAAGGATCCTGACAGGTATGATATGTTAGAAGAGAAGGATCCTGACAGGTAAGATATGTTAGAAGAGAAGGATCCAGACAGGTATGATATGTTAAAAGAGAAGGATCCTGACAGGTATGATATGTTAGAAGAGAAGGATCCAGACAAGTATGATATGTTAAAAGAGAAGGATCTTGACAGGTATGATATGTTAAAAGAGAAGGATCCTGACAGGTATGATATGTTAGAAGAGAAGGATCCAGACAGGTATGATATGTTAAAAGAGAAGGATCTTAACAGGTATGATATGTTAAAAGAGAAGGATCTTGACAGGTATGATATGTTAGAAGAGAAGGATCCTGACAGGTATGATATGTTAGAAGAGAAGGATCCTGACAGGTATGATATGTTAAATGGCATAAAATGTAATGACATGATTGATATTTTCCATTAGATGCTAATTTTGTTAAATTTATGGTGTGGTTGCAGTGTTCTAGGATTCCACTTTACCGTCACCTGGGGCAAGTGTAATTTTGAAGCGGAAAAGTTTATCATGTTCAGATTTTCCATTGATGAGTAGAAAACTTTAATTTAAAACTTCAGACTTCAGTTCTGATAGCAGACTTATTTTGTGGCAAAGTTAATCTTCATTTGGAATTTTTCCATGGAAGCCAGAAATTAAAAAAAAATCCTGGAACACTGGGTAGAGATACATGTATGTGGTTCAATACTTTTTAATGGGGTAATAGCAGAACTTTAAAATTGTTGTCATGTTACTTCTACAGCAAAGAAGAAGAAATTCTGTTCACCAATACCCCAACTTCTTTTGTAATTTTTTCTACTATACTATCTCTTGTGCACAAAAGGGAAGGTAGATATAGATTAGTATAATTTTAGACTGGATCATAGATATACTCAATCAGTCAAACATTTTCTGCACTTCTTCAGGTATTGACATTGCTTTTTATCATTCTTACAGTTACGTGTAATTTGATGTTTTTTTATGCTTTTGTAGATGGGGACACAGTGGATATAAAGAATTATACCCTAAAGATTTTGACAGTGATAGATCAGACGATGAAAGGTTTATCATACTTTTTTTTTGATTTAGGAAAAAAACATTATTTAATTTGAAGGTTATAAAGAAGAAGATATTAAAGTAGAAATTTTGTTTTAATTTTAAAGGATATTTAAACGATATGTATCCTACTGGCAAATCTGTTGTGAATCTTTTAACATAAAGTTACAGTTACGGTTAAAAAAAATTTGGCGGAATTTGAAAGAAAAGCAACATGATACTGTATGTCAATATTTAGTGTCCATTAAGGCTACAAACCACTAATGTCACTTCCCATAGGCTTCAATGCTCATTTCACTAAGTTCAATGAGTTATGGAGATTCTACCTTAAGTTTAACCTGAAGAAGACTATACATCACCTAAAAGCTGCAAAATATTATGTGGGGTTTACTACCCTGCAGTGCGACACTGGCTCCTAGAAGACAATGAGCTAAAAATAGAATGGGAATTCCCTTACATTTCATAAAAAGGGGTCTTCATGTAGAACACATAAAAAATATTTAATTCAGTAAGTTACAGTGACCATTTTATGAAGAAATAAAGGAAATATAATTCCCTGCCAAAGACAAGCTCACTTTTGCACATTTGATGTGCACTTTTTCTACAGCAACATAACACAAGTGCACTAAAACTTGTGTAGGACTTTTTGCGTATGTTCTGAAAGCTCATTGTTTGAATTAGTGGTATGTAACCTTAATGCTTGTTAATTAAATGCTAAGGTTTCAGAGAAGACTTTCTCCATGTAGAGATAAATAAATAATTGTTGAAATAAGTAGAGTACTGAAAAAAAAATAAAGTGACCCATGTGCTATGTGCTTTTAGTAATACTTCAGCGTATATTAAGAAAGCATTTGAATTTTTATCCACCATATTCGAGCTTATTTCTGATTATATGATTGTTTAATGTAGGTGGGGGCACAGTGGATTCGAGGAATTGTGTGATGAAAATAGTTCTAGACGAAATAAATACAGAAGAAAATCAGATAAAAAGTATTTATCTTTTATTATAGAACTCAAATAAGAATTTAAATCTATGTGTAATATTATTAATTGAATATGCTGGATAGGTCATTTACCAGTGTACTTGAAACTCAAATAGTGTTTTGTGTTCCTTAACTTGAAATAGTGCTTGAAATAAAACACCTTCAACTATATAAAATTTCCTCTGACCCTTTAAACCCTCATTTTTTTTTATTTGTGCATTGATAAACCTGACAAATGAATTATAAAAATTGAAGATTTGCCAAGACATATATAATTAACATGCATCAGCAACATATTCACAAATAAATTATAAACAAACAAATGACATAGAGCGGAGAGAATGACAGTGAAAGTAGAAAGAAAAAAGAAAAAGAAAGTGAGAAAGGATTGTCATGTGATAAATTACCAAACCTTTGGGTATCCTTGATGTAGCTCTGTACAGCAATAAAAAATCTATTATTATTCTCATCAGACTATATGTCATAACCAGAGAGTATTGTTTGAATATCTGTATTTTCAGGTAAATTCGCTGATAGAATAGCCTTTCAATTAGATATAATTTACATTCTATGAAATACTAAATTGAATCTTCACATGGTGGATGCATGAATGTAATATCTTCTCAAGTACAAGGTTGCTTTGCCAAGTGACCTTTATTAATTTCTTATTACATGTACTTGCATGCCTTTATAGGAAAAAGAAGCATAAAAAGAAAGACAAGAAAAGTAAGAAGAAAAAGCACAAATCCGGGGAAAAAAATGATCTGAAGAAAAGACGCAGAAGGAAAGCCGAGAAGGAAAAAAGTTCAATATCTGCCAAAAAAAGGAAGAGAAGCCATGGTAATTATAGTGACAGTTCAGAGAAAGATACAAGTAGTCAGGAGGATACAAGGAAAACAAAAAACAAAAAATCTCATACAAGTGCTAAATTAAAGAGAAGACACTCAGGTAGTAGTTCTGATTTAAGCCAGAAATACAGATCTAGGAGGAAGTATTCATCTGATAGTGATAGTGAATCTCATAGACATTCTAGACATAAAACAAAAATTCATCACAGTGATTCAGATTCTGGCAGCAGCAATACGCAAAATCTCAGGAAAAGAAAAAGACTTGATTCTGAAGTTGACAATATATTTTACAGACACACATATCAAGAAAATTCAATTGACAAAGAACTTCTATCTAGAAGAAGTCATGCAGAGCAAGATAAAGCTCCTCAGAGCAATGTAAAACATATAGCCAGCAGTTATTTTAGTAGTGACTCAGAATCTTCTGACTCACATAAGCATAGAAAAAGACATAAAGTATACAACTCAGGCAAAAGTAGTTCTTCTGAATCAGATTCAGAGTATTACAAGAGATCAAAATGGAAATAACCACTGATTGTATCAGCAGACATTGACCAGCAGTATTTTTCCTTAGAAGTTTTTAGTTTGTTTTTTTATTGCCCTAAGATATGACTTTGTTGTATTAGTCATGCCATTTTTTTTCTGCTTTTACTTCAAAAAGTGTGCATTGTGTAATTCCATGAAGACAGTCATGTGATATGCATGCTTCTTGCATCAAAAATTACTTTAATGAATTAACATGCAGATTATAATCTAAAGTTTCTTTTTGAAGAAAAATGATACTATTTTGTAGTATTTATGAAATATGCTCAAGGAAAGACATCAATATGAAATAAGGGTTTCACTTGTGATTTTAAAAGTAGTTGAATTAATGTGGAGAATGTGTGCTTAGAATCATATTTGTAATTTATTACAAAGGTGTATAAATATTGTTTACATGTGTGAGTAATTTGCCTTCATGCTGTCAGTTATCATGAAAGGTAAAATTGTGGATTTTTAGTATCATTTATTCAAGTCAAATTTGTGAAAAATGTCTGCAAACAAGGTACCATTAGAGTAATGATTATTTTGCAAAGGTATGCACCTTTTAATACCTCATATGTCCTGGGAATTCACTTAATTTTGAAATTTATAATTTGAACATGTAAAGTAAAGGAAATGTAAGAAGTAAAAGTTGTCATTGAGACCTGAACTCATAATGTTTAAACAGCATTGACACACATACATGTGATAAATAAGCTTCTTTGCATTAAAAGTAGGTATTATTTTGACAGTAATAAAATTAAGTATAGTTTAAGTATAGTTTAATTACCAGTACAACCATTGTTCTTTCATTAAAAAAAGATTTATTTTTCCTCTCATATGTGTTTTTAGAACATTGTTCTAAGTATAGGTATTTTTTTATTAGAATGTGCTGTTTAAAGCACTAAATAAGTAGTTATATTAAAGGAGAAGACTATGAAATTACGCATGTCATAAATATTGAAACTAATCTGTAAAATGTCCATGAAAATTAATTTGAAACAAAATAATTTCCTTTCCTTAACTAATTAATCGCAATTAGAAATTAGGGAATTTCAATTTCCCTGCTTAACAATGCCACCATGATCGGTTGAGCTGTGACGTCATGAAGTCGGTTTGTAAAGTGAAAGTAAATAGGTAATTGATTATGATGTCCAAAGAAATCACAGAATTGGGACTTTTCCTATAATTTCAACCTAAAATAAACAGAAGAGATTGAAGCACAACATGTAAGCAAATGTCAGACAATATTGATGAACAACAGGATTTGCAGCCAGAAGGCTATTATGTCTGAGGAATATCTAATGGCTACTTCCAAAGAATGTTCGTATTGCTGGTAAAAATAATTTGAATATTTCTCTTTTATTATTCGTGCAGTCGTAAGCTTGACAAGACATGTTTTGGTGATCAGATAAACAGGATCGTAGAAATTTATTCGGATTATTCTTCATGTACATATTATTTGCAATGTATCAGTACCAAACCGACTTTGTGACATCATGAGTCAATCCGAAGCCATCGGTAAAAATCAATATAGTCTGCTTATGATCTTCCTTAGATAGAGTTCTGTAAGATGTCTATCTACATATATTTCAGATTTCGAACTTTGTATAGCCTTGAGCATTTTATAAAACCGCATTTTGCATTAAAGGTTATTTATTTTTGTTTACGTAAGTATTATTTATCATAAGAGCTTCACTTAATGCAAAGGCAGTCTTTCCCTTTAATACCACCAAAACTAGATGTCTTTCAGAATGTTTAAATTCTATCTAGAAAAACAAAACAAAAAGAATTAGTATCTATATTGGGGGAGAATTAAGATTATACAAAAGATTTGGAAGTACAGTGAGTGTCAGTTTTATAAGAAATAAATATTTTAAGTTGTTTGATTTTACTCTTATCATTTCATGCAATGAATATTAAATGTAGCAGAAATTTAGTTCCTGATACATTTTTAGAAATTCAAGTGATAGATCTGAGGAAGGTCAAGGTCAATCATAATTCACACATTCTCATATATGTAGTACTTTAAAAATAATACAACAAATTTTGACTTTTTAGTGATTGTCACTGAAGTTTTAAATTCAGTTGAATTATTGACTTCATGTTTATGTTAGAATAGGAGGAATAATCACTGGAAAAATATTTTGAATTTCAGAATTGACTCTATGGATCAGGGTTTATCACTAAATACCTTTTATTTAATTTAAAATATCCTATTCCTTTATATTGAGGACACTTCAAAGTTGCAGAAGTCATCCTCTTTTTTTTTTACTTTCACCATGAGAAATAGAAAAGAGAAAATCTTTCTACAATACAAGTGTTACAATGTTGAGTTTCCTTTTTATCAGCTACTCATTCCAATGTTGTTTGTATCTCCAAACTTATATGTTAAATTTTAGAGAAGCTGCACCCAGTGTACTGATTTTCTGGATAGGGTTCAATGGTTAACTCGAAACCTACATCTACAGGATCATGCTGTCTATAGGTAAGGTTGTCACTTAAAAAATTCTACAATTGTTACCATGACTGGATTGATAGCTATTGAATGTCGAATTTGACACACAGCCTCCATCAGTTATGACCCCAATGATCAGTTGTCTTGAAAGAAGTAGATACTCCATAGCTTTCCAGAATACCTGAGTTCACTCCTAGTTTTTAGTGGAGTGCTCATTTGTATACATTTCAGTTCCTTTATGTGACTTATTCTTTGTTTTTTTACGGTCTGAGCTGTGTTTTGTTAACACATTTTTCCTTTGACATAAAAGGTAGGAGTTCAGTATATGCTTTTCTGGTCTTTAATCCTTCAATTAAAATTAGCCATAAAAATAAAAACAGAAATAAGCAACTTAAGTTGGTTTCCGATTTTTTTTTTTTTTTGCAGCACTCAAAAACTTTTTTAAAGTGTTAAAGTTCAATCACTCAGATCAGAAATAAAAGTTAGATTTTCACCAAAAAATACAGACCTGCAGGTCATAATCAAAAAATGGCTCTAAAAGTTTGAAGCAGTTCCGAAGGGTTTATACACCTTGGTAAGAATCAGAAAGAAGAAGAAAAAATAACTTTGAAGAATGCAGACCTTCTAACAAGTACATTAAACAACTGAAAAATTTGAGGTAATCTAAAAACTGGCATATTAAATGATTGACAGGAATTAACTATAGACAATATCGCATGAATTTTAGGACAGCCATTTCATCAAACAGACTCTACTACGTACTAGTCAAACACACTGAGCTGGATTTTGATGTGCTAGCTCAAAAGAAAGATATGTCAGCAGCATGAAGACATGTCACCCTTCTTTGACACATTCTGATTTTGAGCCAACTAGTCAGCACACATACGATGTAGTTAGTAGACTTCAAATGCACCTGCTTAAAGGGTTATATAATAAAACACAGAGTAGAAAACAAGACTTGTGTAACATTGCTCTGATAAAATAATACATAATAAATTCATCAATAAATATACATTGTCATAGATCTAATGAAAGTCAGGAGAACAACAAATTGATATCACAGATTATAAGACTATAGGTCCTGTAGACTTGGTCTGTTTAATCTCAGACTACAGTTTTTTTTCAAAATGATTCTCAACTCTTGAAAATTTGAATTTAGATTCCAAAAGTAGATTTAAAATATGAGTCTAAATGGTTTCACTGCTTCAGTCACCCCCCTCCTCAGCTTGTTCTGTTGATGGTTCCTCAGTTTTCTCCTCTTCCTGAGTTTGTTGTTCTGGTTCAGCTTCCTTTTCCTCACTGTCACCCTGTGGTTGTTCCTCTGAAGGTTTGTCCTCTTTAGCCTCAGATTGCTCTCCCTGTTGTTCAGTTGACTGCTCCCCTTGTTGCTCTTCTGCTTGCTCATCAGCTTGTTGTTCTCCTGTAATTAAGAATACCATCAAGTTTTTTCTAAAATAAGTTGTGATTACTTGCGAATCTGAGACAATCAAACAAGTCAGATGAATGGCTAAGTCAATATGAACTTTTTATGGTATATAAATTTAAGAAATAATTTTACATCTTGCTTTAAAATTGTCATCATAAAACACTGAAAGATGTTAAAATTCGAAAGTCATCTCTAAAGAAGACTCATGATAAATTCTGATTTTTTGGATCCACATATGGCTACATTATGTGTACTAAGGAAGATGATACCATGCATCAATTGGTGAACTTCAGGATGGTGAAATATTTTGCTGGTGCATCATTGATATAAATATTTTACAAATTCAAAAGCATGCAAAAAACACCAACATTTACAGACACCTCACTGAAAAGCTGATACAGAGCAACAACAACTTTGGATTTAAAATCAACATCTCATGTTCTTGGTACGCAGGTCATTTGATTTGGTTCTAAATCTACATAGATGATATAATTCATCTCATTCTAAAAAAAAAACCAACTTTTCTTCATGAAAAAAAAAAACAAACTTCAGAAAATATTTTTTCATAACAAAAAAACCTTAGTGTAACAAATATGCAAGCAGACATGCAAACACTGAACATGCTGAGGAGTCCCGAGGATTACCTTCAGATGTTAGTTGTATTTAATAAGTAGCTGTGGACAAAAAAGTGCACATTACAATATGGGATTAAAATGTGATGTGAATGTTACTTGGAAATTGATGCACTTTAAAATAATCAGGTGTTCATTTTCAGGTAAAATCTTTAAAATAGTTTTCAATAGATAAATTTTTCATCCTTCATAATTCACATTTACTTAAGCATAATTAAGTATCATATAGAAAATGGACATTATCTATGTAGCTACAAAGCTATTTTATATTCAAAGCAATAAACTACCAGTACATTCTATCTATGTTTATACAACATACAGCATAACAAAAAAAACTCCTACATGACATTTTGAAATTGTCTCCCCTGACTTTCAAGTTATCTCCCTCTTTCATAGATTGGGAAACACAATCAAAAATTATAATAAAATAATAATTACATAATAAATTAATACCATAAGTTATTTGCTGTTAGATCCATTTTCACCTACAAACAATTAAATGAATTTTAACAGTGATTAAAAATCAGGTGTAAACAGAGGGATAAATTAAAAGTTCAAGGATGAGCTAAGTGTATTTTTTAATGTGAAGATGGTATTTAACAGAAAGTTATACATGAGTTATCTACCTTGTGATTCCTCTTCAGCTTTTTCTTCTTCATCTGTCTGAAGATGGATTGCTGTCACCTGACCAGCAAGCCATTTAGGTGTTACATTTGGTGACGCTTCTTCTTCGTCTGTTCCTTTATCTTCTTTGTCCTAGATCATAGATTTATTGCCTTAACTTAATTCTGGATATAATTAAGAATTGGCTATGATAAAACTTTTGTCTATTGAAAAATAACATAAATTTTCCATGTGCATATTGTTTATTGCGCAAAGTGCAATAAACAAAATATGCACATGGAAAATTTATCTTATTTTTCAATAGGCAAAATTTTTATCATAGTCAATTCTTATAAATTAATTTTAAAACATATTTTTATCTTTAAACATGAGAAAAGTAGCTCTGAATTTAACAGAATAGGGGCGTGTCAATATTTTTTTAATTCATTGAGATATAACAAAATTATTTTAACTAATTAGATAACAGTATTCATCTCAAATTAATTTATTGTTTGATGATATCAACATAGTTCATTACTGATAACTTAAAAGTACTCAATGTATGAGACTTACAACTACATCTTTTGCTGAACTAGGGTCTCATACAGATGGTGTGCTGCCCTTTTTGTGGAATTTTATAAGTGCCCTGCACCTTTCTGTCATTTTTCACTGAGCAGATCATTTTTACATGGTAATGCTTGCATGATTTGCCTTCAAATTTATCTCTAAAATACTTTAGTCCCCTTTTTAAAACTGAACTACCTTGCTTTTTCAAAAGCTGCAAGGAACACTATTAAATAGTGCTCATAATAGTTTTCATTAAGAAGGAGTATAAGAGGTGTGATTAAAATATGAAAGAGCCAGCCCACTGTATACAAAAAAAACATCACTTCCTAAATAATTTATAAATTACCTGTTCTATGTGGATGTACTCTCCGTGCTGTTCACAACCAATATCAAATACATATTTTCCCTTTCCAAATGGCTGTAAAAATAAAAGCAATGTGAAATTGGAGGGTCTACTACTGTTTGATCATGTTATCAAACCAATGATTTTCAAAAGTATGAATGAGATAAGTGATCCTGAATTTTTCTTACTAGTACCAAAGAACTTGTATTATTACACTTTCACATATAACAATATATAGGTCCTTGCTTTTTATTACCTTATCATCTTTGAAAACACCAACATATTTATGATTTGCATGAATGAGCTCGCCATGTCCTTCTCGCTTTCCTCGCTGCCACCTTCCACAATATTTAGTACCAGTTTGAGCATATGTGTATGTGCCTTGACCATGTCGTAAATGATCTTGCCATTCTCCTTCATAAGTGTCCCCATTTACATATGTGTATTTGCCAAAACCACATCGTTGGTCTTTAACCCAGTTTCCTGAAGAAAAAAAAAATTAACCTCAATTCATAAAGGTATATAATAGGTTTAGTGTATAGATTTCTCCATTTGGAAACTAGATTTAAGGCAGCAAGTGTTTCAACATTATTTTTAGTGATTATGCCACTACTTTTTGTCTGAATGTAGATACAACTGTGCAAATATTGCCTTTACCTAGAGAAATCATGAAGTGTGTATTAACTATAGAGCAGTTATTTGTTGTTAGTTTTTCATTAATGAGTCACTAACAGCTTGTTGTTGTATTAATATAGTTCTGAATTACAGACTTGACAACCAAAACATGCTTTTTTCCGTCAGTTAAATGAATACAAGTTTGTTACCTTCATATTTTGAACCATCTGGATAAATGAATGTTCCTTGACCATGTTTTTGATTCTGTGAATATTCTCCTATGTATCTGGCACCATTTCTAAATCTGTAATTAAAACCATGTTGTTTATAGAAATTTTTTTATCTTTCTTTTAAAGTAAATAGGAAAAAAAATTATCAACTACACTATCAATGTTTTTGTTATAAATAGTGTAATGCATCTTTGTAATGTTATCATTTAAAACTAGCCTATCATTGCCATCTGTGAAAATAATAGATGAAAGTTGGATTCTTCTGTCAGGAACAAATCAGTTATGCCCAACCTCAGTTTTCCTTTTTATGACTTGCTGACAAGTTTCAAAAAAAAAAATTACCTGTATGTTCCCTGTCCATGTCTTTTTCCTTTTTCATACATTCCTTCATATGTGTCCTGGTTGGCTAAGGTAGCCTTTCCAAAACCATGACGCTCATCATTTTCATTCCTTCCACCTTCATATTCCTATATAATGAAAAATTATTATTGATTTTTAAAAAATTGTGACATACGTGTTGGATTGTTTTTTTGGGGAGGGGGCAGAATTTATGTATCACAATTTTACAGATATCTTTTTAGACTTTCACTGTATTAGTGTACAATGTTGTTTTGTGGCCAGCTGCAACCTGTCCTGTGGTGTAAGGGGTTCCTCATCGTTCATTGAAGATCAATAGAAGTAAATTGTGGCATTTTCAAGATGGAAACACTTCTACCCAATCTGCCCACCAAAGTTTTATTCCCCAATGAAAATTGTTGTATGATAGTTCATTTTAGAGCAAAATATCAACAATGTGTTAGACATTTAGTCTTAAACTTTGGGCATGAACTTATTCCATAGGAGAGGAGGAAAAATTGGTTTGCAAGAAATGCTTGCCGCTGTATATTATCCCTTGA
Source organism: Perna viridis (assembly GCA_037379345.1). Classification (NCBI taxonomy): domain Eukaryota; kingdom Metazoa; phylum Mollusca; class Bivalvia; order Mytilida; family Mytilidae; genus Perna; species Perna viridis. The sequence goes on from CM074515.1 coordinate 15,029,168, forward strand.
CTTGACCACAGGTACAAGACATTAAATAATGGGGAAAAGAGGGTCAATGGGGGAATATTGTCCATAACATAATATCTTGTGCCTGTGCCTTGACCGGTATACAACAATTTCACTGATGGATAACTTTTGGCAAATTTATACATGTAACAGTGATAAATACAGTAAATTCATCAGCCTTATAGTTATGATTTCTTAAGTAAAGTTTTCTGTTTCAAGATCATCAAATTTATAGACAAAGATATTTACAACAAGTCAGAAACTATATATATAAATGTATACGTGTGTGATAATGTTTGGCGAAATATTTCACGAATAGTTTTCCGGCTCGGTCGCTCGGGGTATCAATTCATGCGATTTGCGAGTAAAGCTAAAGGGCACGTTTGTAGTTCAATCGTATGCCATTCGGGAATTCTACATACCCCAATGTATGGGTGCTGCTCATCTTCCATTTCATCTGAACCTAAATCTGACATTTTGTTGTTTTCTGTGATGAACTAAAGTGAGAAGTAAATGCAGTCAACCTGTTGTTCTCCAAACGCAGCTTTGAGCGGAAGTAAACAGTTGTTGCCAAGGGAGCTGCCACCTAGCGGCGATAATCTCCATTCGTATCGAGCACTGACTTGATTATGGATTATAACCTGATTATATATATATTTTTATTTAATCATCTTGTTTTTATTTGTTTATTGTTTAGTTATTTTATTTCGTTTTATATTTTTTTGTATTAAACTAGTTTTATAAGTTCATATAGTTTTACCACCTACTTAGTGTAATAGAGTAATCAAGGGAACCAAGGTTATAGCGGTAATCAAAAGAATGTAATCCAGGGACAAAGACCAGACATGGAAAACAGACATACACAACACAGACCATTAAGTAACTAAAATCATACATACAAAGTAACAAAAGCAAGTGAGCAACTCGGACTCCACTAAAAACTGGGAGCATGGACCAGGTGCACCGGTAGGGTAAGCGTGCTCTGCTTTTCTAGAAACACCCGCCGAGTTGCTCATAAAAAGTCAAGTCCGGGGTAGACAAACGAGGAAAGGAAAACTATGACCCGTTGAATAAATCAGTTTTCATGGTGCAGATGGATACACCATAACGATCCACGAGTTCATGATGACGACCATAAAACTTCTGCAGTGATGACTTCAATCTTGTACCAATATAACCCTGTTCCAGAAGCCTATTTGTTAGAGTTCTAGCGCGATACTAAAAATCTGCGTAGTTTCGGCAAGCTCTGGCATAACGTATGAGTTGTAATATGATCACTCCATACGCAAGTGCCGAAGGGATGTTGCCACAGATGAAAGGAAAGTTGACAATTCTGAATGAAAAGTCATCACGTTTGTCGTAAAGTTTGGTCAATAGTTTTCCTTTACCATCGATTTCTAAATGTAGGTCAAGATATGAGGATGACTTCACAGTGTCTGTGGTATCCTTTATCTCAAGTTCTTTTGGGTAGATGTAACGTCAAATACTGAATAGGCAATATTTGCTGTACAGTGCAATATTCAGAACAGACTCCAAAGCAGCTCCAGTTCCGTACTGTTGACGTTCCTCCACTAATTCTGGAATGGCAAAAGTAGTGCAGGCATGGAAGAGACCAATGCTCCGGAGTTTGTATTCAGAAATGACATAGCATTTACGTAGGGGAGCAATAAGGGGTCGACTATAGACAATATTTCCGTAAAAAGAAAGCAGGATGAGCAATACAATTTTTACGGATTACCTACATGTGCTATTATATTTTTGTATCCAAGTTTTGTAAGGGTGTAAAAAGAACTTTGTAAATATTTTTAGAAGTTCTTGATATCGATACCCCTGGTGCAAAAGCTCTTCTGTGGGGATTTTTTGCATTCATTAACATCTGATATTTTACAAAAACAAACATTTAACGAACCTGTTAAGTAACTGTCTTTGTAAGAATCATGCAAAATCTGAAAAATGTGATACACCCCATTAAAAGGCTACAATTTTTTTTTTTGTAATTTAATTCTTTTATGGGTCTTTACTATGAAATGTGTAATTATTCATTCAAATCTGCCTGCTCTTAGGAGATAATCAATATTGAAAATAGATTCTATTGCGTTCGAGTTACATTTACAGACTTACCTTTCTTAATTTTGAAATCTACAGTGAATTCTTTATAAAATTAGAACACGGGTTATATGAAAAACTGAATGTTAATTTCTGTTTACTGTGGCAATTCAAACAAAATATAAAAAAAGATATAATAAAAGGCTTTTTACCCATGAATCACATTTTGTATGATTCTTAGCTCGAAGCATTGATCATATCTAGATATGTCCAATAATTCCGTCCAAAGACACTGAAAAATGCATAGTCACCGGAAGAAACGAGAGCCAGATTTATCAAAGGACAATTTTATTAAATATGACAATTTTTCCGTGAAAAGTTTATGTAACAACGTTGTATTATACAGTATATAGGGTAGAAAAGCCATAACAACCAACAGAATCATAAGGAATCTTGAAAGTTATGAAGTCAATCTATATCTTAAATGAATTTTTAACACTCCAAAAATAGTTAACATTATTATTTTCACAACATTTATTTCAATAATTAAAAAAATGTTTTTAATAGTGGTTGAAGTAGAGGTTCATAATTTAGAAATATTAGAAATATAACATTTGCTGAAAGGTGAAATAAAATGTGATTTAAACGGCTATTTTGTGGAGTTTTTGGTATCCAGTAAAAGGTCGGAACGGTCTTGTGATCGGTGTTAGTACACAACAAAGCAGCTGATTTATAATGTTCTTCAGTTTGTTTACTCTCTGTAGAATTTATGAATTGGAAATTACTTTAGTTATTCCATTCTGAAGTACTTCTGTATGATACATACGTTATATGATAACTATGGTACGTTATTAACCACTTAATCCACCGACACAAAAACAAATTTCTTTCTAAGTATCTTTTTACTTTTTTTTTTTTGCTATTTTCCTCCCAACAAAAAATGCCAAACCACAGGACAATAATTAAAGTTAGACATATAATGAATGAAAGATAAATATAGCTAAACATTCAAATGTAGATAAGTATTTCCATATTCTGTTCAAAACATTTTAAGTTGAATAAAAGCACGTTATGTGGAAGGCTTTCAAAAGGACCAACACAGTCGCTACTTATAAATTTCGATTGACTGCATTTTTCCAGTCTTCTATATATTTTATAAGTGTTGTATTACAGTCATAACCTGTACAACAGCTGAAAAATAAGGATGGAATTATTTCCAAAATATTCTATATGCTGTTGGTAAATGGCCCTTTCAAATAACTTGAACACCACCTGTAATATACTAACAGGTCTGTATAGTTTCCTGCCCCGATCTCTGTTCTTTTTATACAAGGAACAACTTGTGCTATTGTTGTCCCGTACTACCATACATCGTGTACTAAGTTTAGATTAATCATACGAGGAGGAATGACCCGACCAGCGAAAGCTACATTTTTATATAGCATAGCTGACCGAGTGGTGTAGGGCGCTGGACTTAATGCAGGCGGTGTTGCCACAGATGTCACAGCGGTATGAATTCGAGTCCCCCGGAGGGAACGACCAAAAGACAGTTCTTAAATCGTTGGGAATTTTTCAGACCCTTCTATATATATATATATATATATATATATATATATATATATATATACAACGTTTCAGAATGTGATGACTCCATTCGCTGCACTGCTCCATCGGGTCAAATTGATACAGGGAAGATAATATACGTATAGAAGGGTCTGAAAAATTCCCAACGATGTTGGAACTGTTAAGTAGCAGTCTTTAGTAAACAGGAGTTCATTCATGCACGCAATTTACTTATATTTCTTATTCAGAATCAGTTACTAACCACATAACCAGTCTTAGGTTCTCATTTGAGTGTTGCGCTTTTGAGAAAAAAAATATTTTACAGAAAATTGGCACTTTGCAAGAGTTATCGTTCTTGATTTGGTTTGATTTGGTTGATTTTAGTGCGAGGTTAAAGTGTTTTTTTTTTCTTTCAAAAGTACAGATCTAAATACAGAAAGGACTTTTGTCACATAAAAATATAGCATATGTAGACCAAAAAAGCATCGTTTGTTCCGTGGGTTTTTCTACGCCGTGAATACTCTTACCATAAGTAGTGTCTGAATTTTATATGAACTTGTACTTAACAGAGAAATAATGTAATAGCAGAAGATCGGAATATGTTACGGCTAATTTGAATACAGTAAGTGCCTCAACTGAATACTTGTTTATACCAAGGCGTCCATGTATGCCAAACAAAAGTTCAGTTCATCACAACAACATTATATATACTCTACATTTATTTCTAGCTACACGACGACTTGTCTGTCCACCAAATTGATAACTATTTGTCAACGAGCTAATTAACTTCACGCCTAAACTTGTAAGGGAATAATAACCCTGGTAACATATGGCTCGCGATACTCAAAAACTCTTGGGATCTCATTAGAAAACTCATTGCTTTGTAATGGTATCCCAGTGTCGGAAGAAGATCTTTTTTAAAAGTTTGACCCTCCCGGCAGAAATAACAATAAATTTATAAAGAAAACGTTTCATTTCTAATTGGGTTGCAATTAGCTTTTCTAGAAATATGGTATAAAACCATAACGCCACGTACATGATTTATTACAAAAAAATGATCAATCCACTATGGCGCAATGTTACATTTACAATGGTGGGTCCAGAAATTATGAAAAAGAAGGGGCGCCGACTGTCCATAGAGGATCCCGCTCCAGCAATTTCTAGGTATCCAAGCCATTCGAGCAAAAGGGAGCCCCCCCACCCCCCTCTGGATCCGCCTTTGATTTGATGTTAATTGTAAATATGAATATAAACAAGCTATATTAATTGAAATTTGCACTAATTGAATAAAAGTTAGCACACAGTCTACAAATCCTTAAGTGAATATATTTCCCTAATAATGAGACAACTGATTGATTGAAAAACAAATTTTGAGTTAAGTAAACTAACAAAATCGCCCATAAAAATCGAACACCGCCTTCAAAGAAATGTTTAGAATTTGCAACTCTTTCGTCTACACTGTTGCTTTTCTGTCTTCCGTTTGTTATGAATGCTGAAGAGACCGATCACTTTCGAAGAAAACAGACCTTGAAAAAGCAACGACAGTTTTTATATATCGACAATTATAAAAAATAACATGGACAAATTTACAATGTTCTTTTGGTTTTGAATAGTCGACAGTAAGAATTGATTTTGATATTATGACTGAAGGCAGGTGCTCGTTCAGAGTTGACATTTCTGTAAGGTACACAATAGCAATGTACCACCTGAGCCTGACTTGTACCATAATAAATATTCAATACATTTTATTACAGCTCTTAGGCAATTCACTCCATTAGACGTGATTCTTCTGTTTAAAATGTCTATATGTAGATATTTGCAGGATTTATCTGATTTCTTTACAAGCGCAGCTATCTCGTTTGAAATTAACATTAACGGCACCGCAAGAAGTAATAAGAGGAGTACCCAGAAATTGTTCAAATGGGTCAACAAATACGATAAACTTAGATAGGATTATACTCACTTGCAATATGGAGGATGCCGCTGGCGGAACAGGAAATGCTTACATGCTTACCTTTCGGGAGCACCTGATGTCACTCCTGTTTTTTCTTTTGTTTTGTTTTGTTTTGTTTTGTTTTGTTTTGTTTGTTTTTTTATATATTTGTTTTTGTTTTTTGTATTGTTTTTTGTTTTGTTTTGTTTTTTTTTTGTTTTTTTTATGGGATTTCATATTGCTAGTGCTTTGGTTTTTCATGTTTCTCTTAACTTCAGTTTTCAGGTGAAATCTTCTTAATTCGGTTCGTTAGGGTCCGGGTGTCAAAAGAAAAGGCCCGCAGCAGCGATAAGCTTGTCGTAAAAGGCGAATAAATAGTGCTCAGAACCCTACCGTGGGCTAGGGCACTCCGCCCACAGAGCAACTGGATTGTGTGTGCCAGGTGGTGGGATGGGGTACCCTGGCATGTTACATACTGGGGTCGTCAGGCCAAAATACAGAAAACCTGGCCCCAAATCATAGTGGTGCAACGTGTTGGAATAGATGCCATGTTCCTCGCACGTTAAAAAACCCTTCTATGGTATTCTCCCGGAGTAGGAACCATAGGGCTCCGCCACAGGAGGCTAAATTGCCCGGACCCTACCCACTTCTCCTTATTTCCAGTGGCAATAAAAATTTGTCGACCCCATTATCCTTGTGTCCCATCCCATTTCATCATCATTTCATGTTCATTTTATCACCCATTTCATGTTCATCGCTTGAATATAGCTGAAATATTGCTGCTCGGGCGTTAAACCCCAACAATCAATCAATCATATATGGTGTATGTAGATCGTCTCTGTTTCATGTGTTCACGTTTAGGTCATGTTTTTTTTTTTTATTTTGACGTATACGCTGACGCTTTGGTATTTATTTTTGCCGATATATAGACACAAAAATGAAAAACAGCATACACAAAGACACCGAATATGATGAATGTTAAAAAAACGTTTTTTAAAATCCAGACTTAATTCTTCTCAAATTCTGTGTACTCAGATGTTTCATTCATTAATTTGTCAAAACACTTGTTAATGCAATTGTAAAGTTAACCTTTCTAAATTATGAATTACAGTACTATATGTATATGCTAGGGTATTTTCTTTTCAATGCTAACCAAACAAAACACTTGTAAATTATATCGTTAAAAAGCCAGTCTAATTCATACTATATGGTAATGACTAATCATAATACTAATTCTTTGACTTCAGAAGCCATGATTGTAAAATGACATTTAGACAGAGAATCTTAAAATGCTTACAAAAAACCCCAAAAAGTGCACCACCCGGACTTCATCACAAGGTAAGCACTGAACAACAATTTCTTTCCAGCAATTTGTGTAGTGTTGATCACGTTGAGCACATTATTGCTACAGACTTTAAAAATTGCCTTTAATCACGACTAAAATTCGCCTAGAAATTGTCCTCTTTTACAAAACAAACTGCCTGGGTGTAAAATAAAAGCACGAACCCAGTTCAAAAAGTTAAGTTAATTATTGTTACAATTTTATCTTTTAAATAATTAATTTTTCGGCAGAAAATGAAAGAAAAATGTTGAAAATACGATGTCAAACGTTACGGAATCCACTTGTATTATATGTTCAAACTGCTGTAAACCGAATAAAATCTGCCTTAAAAGGGCTGAAATTGTGTGGGATGCATGCGTGCATCTTATATATCATGACTTGTAATCGGTTCTGTCGTGAGTTAGTTCAAACGGCAGTTTTTGAAAGTTCCGGGACAGCAAAGTTGATGTCTATGTCAACTTATTGACGGTAAACACTTCAAATGACCAAAAGAAAAAAAAGAAAAGAAACAGCCAAATTTAGTCATAGGCGGATCTCGAAAATGAAGAGGTGGCTTATGCTCAAGTACTTTGGCTGATAATATCAAAATCAACTGAACGGAAATTAAGAGAACCAGGATTTGAATAATAATATAAAAATACACGAGCGGACCACTGTTAGTTCTGTAAGGCCCCAGAAACCATCCGAAATTTCCGATTCTGCCACTTGATGTGCTATCATTATTTCAGATTTGAATTTTAAAAGTACAGAAAAAGAAATTGTGTAGGTCGTAAGGTAATTAAACCGGTGACATACATGTATTCAAATACTGTATTACATGTACCTCCTCTGAAACCTTTTCCTCTTACCAATTTATTAGTCTTACTACAATATTCGAAAGAAAATGTACAACAAATCATGTCATTTGTATCTGGCTATCCAGGATCCATCCTAATTCCGAAAATTGTTGACTTACACTGAGTCCAATTACTTTCAGTGAGAAGACATCTCTTTACATGCATTAACCTATTGTATTTATAGACACACTATTCCAATTATTGACGTGAAAGAAAATCACAAAAAGCACAAATCTTAACAAATTGAAAAAAACATTCTTTTATTTTTAGTCCGGACACACAACATAACCATAAATTCACAAAGTTTCCAAATATTTACATATCTTACGTACTGATAAATGTATTTATCGATGGCTGTGCTTTTAGGCGACTTTCTCTTGACAAGGGTGTGCTAAGGTGTCAAAGGTGGGTTAACTTAAAACATGAGGAATGGTTATAATCCTTGCTGTGTGTACTGGACTTTCATTTAGTGTTGTCAGCCACGAAGAACGAATACTTAAATCGACGCAGTCGCTTTGAGTAATAAAGTAATGAAACACTATAATCACTGTATTATTTCTGTAAAAAATATGTAACAGGCTGAGTTGCTGCAGGTAGAACGGTACTGTTTATTTCCCACAGGCGACAATAGTAAAACTTGAAAATTCACCGCTTTAAAAAAAGACGGAGGTATAAACTGACTTTTTTTTTCAGTCATATCTTCTTTTCTCTAAATAAAAATGTGAGCAAAATCATAGCATAACTGCCTCGTTTCTTTGGTATTTTAAGAAGATGGTGTTTGATATCAAAGTTCCCCCCTTTTTTTGCGAAAGGCACATAAATTTGAAAAAAAAAATAAAATTTATATAAAATCGATTTAAAAAAAATATAATGCAATTTTCATATGTATGATAATGGAATTGGTAGAACATTTTGGAAAGAGTTATTTCCACTTATGTCTTCTTTTTCTACAACTAACAGATTGTACTGTTTATTAATTTGTAATTCAATGCTAATTATCGTAAAATTGGAATCATTCATTATTCTTGCTATCACGCCCACTTCATTGAACTGAAAATAGCTACCCTTTCTGCTCTACAAATATGGAAATTAAATACTGCCGACAATGACAATCGAAGATTTCCGTACGGTTTAATTTCTGTGTGAAAATCGTCATGATTAAGATTTAGAACATTTTGTCTAGAATTAATAAGTATCTTATCGCCGACACGTGTTGGAGTTATTCTATTTGACATGTCACGCGACCGACTGCCAATGATCCACGGCAGAATTAGCCGTTATACCCCGGTTTATCTGTTTTATACCCTATAGATTATTCCGCGGAAGATATCAAGAGTCTATTGGTTACTGAATTGAAATTAACGAGATATTGTCAGTACAAAATGAATGAAAAAAATCTAATCTACACGGAAAGGTTTTCAGATTCAAATGACAAAATAAACATGAATATATTAACCATTTCCACTAGGCTATTTAGTGGAAACCTATATAGATTTACCATGTAGACATACTGCATAGACAGTTTTGGACATTAGAGTGGTTGATTTCGGGTATAACAAATAGGACAGTTTGCATTTTACACACGAACACACAAAGAAAACATGAAAAGAAAAGATGAGAAAAAATCGTAGACTGTGTTATATAATAACATACAGGTACAAAAAAATAATAACACCTTTAGATATTTGGACGATATTTTGGCATTTAACAACAACGACTTCAATATTTATACTGAAGATATATATCATGCAGGACTCTCTCTGAATAAAGCAAATATTGATTACAAAGAATGTCCGTTTCTTAATCTTAGTATTCATATCAATAATGGCAAACTTGATGCTTAATTTTATGATAAAACGGATGATTTTTCCTTTTCCTTATTGTCAGCTATCCGTTTTTAGATGGTGACGTCCCCTTGTCACCATCACATGGTGTTTACATATCACAATTGGTTCAATTTCCTCATATTTGTAACAATGTTTTAACGAAAAAGTTTGTTTGAAACCTAGATCAAGGTTTTCGATATCATAATCTCGTAAAAATATTTTTTTTTTGTATTAACATTAATTCGCTCACATGGTCTTTACATAGAAATTAAAACATTATATAAAAAGCAGTTTTCGGCATGACATGGGTTGCAACTTTATTGTATGACTTATAATGTACCGTGGTTCTCAAATCCTCATGTGAAGAATTGGGATTTACATTACATACGATGAGGACATGATTTTTTGTAGGTTTTAACTGGTCTGGCGCTGGCGTGTCAGTTAATTGGTAGTAGTCCTTTGTACATTTGTGTTACGTATAATCAGTTTCTTTAGGACTGCATTAACAAAGGACTCAGATATTTCTGAACTGATTTTTGTGTAATTTTTTCCCAAAGTGACCAGAGTTTAAAGGAAGGGTGTTTTGATCACACCAAAGTACTTTAACTCCGCCGCATTATTTGCGCCTGTCCCAAGTCAGGAATTTCTGGCCTCAATATGTCTTGTTTTCTTTGCATTTTCAGTTTACTTTTATGTTTTTGGAGTCTATAGGAGCAACATTTTCACTGTATATAATTTTTTTTCTGCCCGTTGATATGAGGGTTTCCTCGTCGTTTATTTAACACCAATGAGCTGACAATTTTCAGCCCGGTGGGGTTGTTATCTTTTTGACATACTAACCATATCCATTTTTCTATTCTAAAAAAAGTTGACAAGAAATGGTAGAACAGATGACAAAAAGTTGTTACTTACGGTTAACTTTAATTGACAAAATTTAAAAAAAGAAAGCAATAATATAAAAAAAAAGCAAAACAAAAAACAAAACAAAACAAAACAAAAAAAAACAGACAACCATGCGCATGCACAAATACACACACAAATGATCTTAGGATATAGTGACATTCCGTAAAATTTTACATCTTCTTTTATTCTTTTGCTCTGTCTTACATTTACACTTTAATAATTATGATAATAAAACACATTCCATTTAATAAAATATATTTTTGATTAACGTTAAAGTATATTAGTCAAATATGTATTAAAATAACACATATGCATGACTTCCATTGCAGAAATGAATATAGATAATTTATTCCATAGATACTGATTGTTGATTACGTTCATTTTTCTTAATCTTTAATTTATAATTTGAAAACAAGGCTTGGATTGGCAGAACTTCCAAGATCGATGAAGACATTTTGTCAGAGAATTCCTGATGACAGATGTCTAACCAATAGAAACTAAGATTTCTCTTTCGACAAACTTCCATGTATAATTAACTGGTTTTAAGACACAATTTTATCTAAATAAGCTTTATATGTTATAGTACTACAATCTAGGTTAAGATATTAATTTCACTAGTTGTATTTTCTGCGATATTAGGCTAAAATGTTCTTAGACCAACACATACTGGACACTATTGCTGTATGAACTTGGCAGTTGCCTACTTAAGTAAGTAGAGCTGAATTTTTAAATTATCTTTTTAACTATATAATTTTGTTGAATTGTCAAGTAATGCTTCATATTTCATACACATTGACGTGCTGTTAGTTGTAGGCACTTAATTTTTCCTGCATACAGATGTTTTATTATGTTTTGTTTTTCCATTAAAATTCCTTTTTTTCCTTTTTCTTATATACATGCTTAATTGATAATTAATAGATGTCTTGGTTATGATTTTCAAAGGTTTTTTATCCAGTTGCTCCTCTCCCCTTGTAAACATGGATTTTCAATTTTCATTTAATTGTTTGAAATGCATATTTTAAGAAATTTTACGAAGAAGTGGCATCACAAACTAGACTGTCCTCGCCGACTACACCCGTATCGATATTAAGATACACGAGGGGTTTATTTAAATGTGAGTTATAGAAACACCATAAATGTAGGCGTTCGAAATTTTCTCCAAGACAAGCATTTCATATGAGATATTTTTCTTGTTCTTTTTTATGCATCAGTATATTTGTTAACCCCTTTATGTTTTGATTGTACATATTCATTTTCTTGACTGTCTATTTTGTTTTAGTATTTTTATAATTTCCAAATGCCTAAATATACCGTTGATATTTTTAATCATGTATCTGTTCATCGTGCAATTTACACAAATGTCCCAATTAAGAGGCATACAGGTCAAACACATTTAGATTTCGGTGATTGTTCTAAAATGGATTTTCGAAGACAAATGATGTCAGGTGCTAAATCTCATGGTTCATGAGTACTTTGAAAAGTTTAATTGATGTTTGCTCCATACAAAGTCAAAATAATGCAGATCTGTATATTATTTTAAAATAAAAATATCTATATGTTGAACAGTTCTTTTGATTTCGAAAATTTACAGAAATTCTCTGGCCTTGTAACATTTGTTTCCTTTAAAGGATGTAAATGTATATACTTCTAAACAGCGAAATCGTGAACTTATACAAACGTATCTCAATTTTCTTAATTCTTAGTATCTAAACAATATATATTATATTTTTCAACATCAGTAATAAATATTAAAGAATTAATTTTATTGCCGTATACGTTTACGATGAGTTAAGATCATTATGTTGTTTTATTTTATTTTTTGAGAGTCTATTACTCTAAATAAATGGAAACAAGCGTCACAGATCGACACTTCTTTTGGAGTGTTATTGTGTCCATTCATGTACACGGAACAACACATATACAGCGTTTTGCCAAGAGTAAGGGAAGAACGTCTATCCAAACGATTAACAATAAGCTATTAAGTTTCAAGTGCCAGAATTCCTAATTCAAATTTAGTTTTCTGAATGTTTGCTGTCAGTTTTTGTTGTTGTTGCTGATGATTGTTTTGTTTTTTGTTCTGATATAGTTACCCGTGAGCATCGTTGAATATTCCATTTATAATACCCAAGTTTACCCATAATTTCCTAGTTAAAAGTACTTGACTTAATATTTTTACTCCTTATAGAAACCCCAAAATGTACAATTTCGTAACGCAATCATCTCAAAAGCATATTTGTTTTTGCTAAAGTATTTTGTAGGGAAATGGATTAAAATTTTATCATTTGATACCAATGTTTTAAAAACCAAGAACTCGTAATCTGAAGTATAAGTATGATCAAGCTAGATGACATGTGGTTTAAGGTATATGGATGGCCATCCCATTTAGTTACCAAACATTAAAATATCAAAGTATTTAGCTGTTTTGAACGAAATGCAATAACATTTTTTTAAAGAATATTCTTTATAAAACTTTTACATTGGCCTTATAATTAAATATACACGTTTCATATAACAATGTACTGTGTTAATGAATATCCGATAGTAATAATGAATTCATGACTTCCCTTTTGTCAGCATTTAATTGACAGGTCGAGTTGTTGACAAATTAGGATGTGATCTTTGCCCCTTTCCAATAACAAGTTGATTTATCCCAGTGGATCTAGATATTTCATTTCCCATGTAAATTCAATTTGTCGTCTTAATTCATCATTCGTTGTGCGTGGTTCCATCTGTGAAGTTGATTTAAGAAAGTCGTCGTTTGTCAACAGAACAGCAATTTTTATGCAAGATGTTTGCCAGACTTATATTCATGCATCTCCTTTCAGAATAGACATGTCTATTCATTCGTTCATGTTTTACCTCTTTTCTCGTGGTTATTGCTCATACTTATTTCTTGACTGAAATATTAAATTTTCTTGTTTTTATTCATTAAAAATTGAAAATTAACGGCAGGGAAACTACGATTACATTTGATTTCAAGTTTATGATAATTAAAAAAATGAAATATGCATAGAAATAACTCCACAAAACGAGAAATGATTAAGAACCACAAAACCCTTAAAAAATCAAAAACTACAAGTTCGTGCACTTGCATCGATAGAGATAGGTTTCCGCATTCATCAAAAGGAGCTTATTACATATCGGCAAATTTCAAATGGCAGAATGAGGGTAAAAAGGAACAAACACATTCAATTTGTGTGATATTCTTTATCAATTCATATTGAAATTTGTTACAATTTGCAAATGCTCGGTTCAGCTTTTTTTGTCATTCTACAATAGAACATTACTAATTTAAGATTCGAATGAATTCTTTTCACTTAGCCATTACTATAATATGATTTCCTTTTGGTTTAGTTGTATAAAATTCAATTGATATAAACAGTTGTTTGAATCCAATTGATCGGTTTATCCGAAATTCGTAAATGACTAACTTGTGTGTGCATATGATCTTGATTCACAGACGAGTTTTAAGATTTTATATACATTTTATTTATTTTTTTTTTATCAAAACAACACATCATCTATACGTGTTTCATATTAAATTGATACAATATATACTCGCGTAACTGAAGATGATCTAAAGCCTTGAAACTGTATATTCTTTGCTTCTACATATCTTTTAAAACAGAATTCAAACAAAAAGGGATTCGTTTATAATATATCATATTTAGATAGTAATACCGACTGCATCCAAAAATCAAGGAAAAAGTAACGAAAGAGATTGCAGAGAAACATCATTACAAATTAAGCTTCTGTGAAATTGGAAACACTAAATACACCGTTTAATGTATGTTTAATTACTATCCAATACTACTCAAAGCAAAGCAAACAAAGGAACAAGATTCAGCTTTGTTTAGAATTATATGTGCCCTTGGCTTAAACTATCTAATAACGAAACAAAAGCTTCAGGCCAAGACATTTCAGAACCTAATATAATCTTCCCGTTTCCCGGGGAATAAACAGCTTACGAAAGAGATAAAAGATTTTACAAGAGTCTTAAATGTTTTGTTTCTTGGTCATTTTCTGGATAATTTGTAACAGGAACAATGACCCGCGGTTTAAGAAGATTTCAGGAAGAGATAATAGGATTGATAATCTGCAAAAACATTGGTGAAGTGCTGGCTACCATTGATTCTATATTTCTTGGCATCTTTTCTAAATACTAGATATATGTATATCAAAGTCATTTATATCTATGGTGGAAAGTTTTGTACTGGCATCGTCTTAAAAGGTTCTTTTTTGATGATGTTCAATCAAAATTTAAAATATCTTTGTCTATTTTAGTTTTATACCTAAATATAAAAATACCAATCATATATATTGCAAATTTCGTATAAATTGCAAATATGCTGTACATGTATGTTTAAAAAGTAAACTCCCATCAGCAGAAAAATTAATTGTATACAAGAAGTACTAAAAACCAAAACTATCAAAATAGGTAGATCATGCTTATGATTTCTAACATTTTTTTAAGTATGAATTGTTTTTATTACTTACATACATCAAACTATGTTTGTTAAATTTAATCCGCGCGTGTGTGTTCAAAATGTTGTTTGGGACGAACAATTTGGTACGTAAGTGCACAAGCGTGTTCATATATTGAAACATCTCTAACCAGTTAACATCTTGTTAAGGAATTATTTACTCTTTCATTGAATTAACGCACATTCTCACGAGACCTGTCGCATTCAATAAACATGCAAGGTCGGTGTAGGGATATTAATGGCGATGACTATTTCACTAATTAGATTACTCTGCCGTTATCATATCCAACATTTCTAAAGTGGTCCCCTTTAACGCAATAATAAGAGAATTTATTGCCCTAAGTTGTAGAGACGATGTGATGAAAAGACCGAAAAAGATGTCTTTTTGTGGATAAATGAGTTCATTTAGAGAATTATCACCAGGAAGATTTACCATGAAATAATAAAATTTCAATAAAGATTCGTTATTCACACATTAAATGTTCATTCATCTCAACATTTCATTTGTTTAAAATATGATGGTACTAGCTAAAAATTCAATACCCCTTGTGGATGGACAACAATGTTAAAAAAAAAAACTAAATAAAAATTATAATCATTCTAGTATCCCAAGGATCGTTCACGAAAATTTCACAGAACGTTATAAAATAATAATAATAATAAATAGCGAAGACAATAAAAATTGTTTCGTGTAGTTGATCAGTGTACAGCTACCCATCAAGAATTTTTCTTCGGTTTAAAGCAATCGCACAAAATACCCAACATAGCACCTTCAAAGAGATCGAGAAAAATAAAAAAAATCTTAATGCAAGACCCTATATACGGTGATACAAATTGAAGAAATGAGGCAAAGTCTAATAGGAATCGATGATTATATGTGTTTCAATTGGGTGTATTAATAATTTACATTGTCTTCTCTATTTTTCAGTTGCAATGAAAAACTTTCAAACCGAGATGTTTGAATATGGATATATTCAAGAACAGGGATTGAATTCGCTTTCAAATTCAAAAACTGATTTTAACGGATCAGAATGTGGTGTTACATCTAACTCAGAGGAAGAAACAATGGACGGATATTGTTATGTAAAAGGTTCAACTGATCACCAACATGAACGAGAGGACCAAAACAACGATGCAGTGCTGGAACAAGGATTGAGTCGCGAAGAGAGACGAAGACGTCGGAGAGCAACACAGAAATATCGAACGGCGCACGCAACTAGAGAAAGAATTAGGGTAGAAGCATTTAATGTTGCATTCTCTGAGCTTAGAAAGTTGCTTCCAACGTTGCCGCCAGATAAAAAACTTTCTAAAATCGAAATTTTAAGACTTGCTATATGTTATATATCATATATGACACATGTTCTTGAACTGGGTTAAATATATTCTTTCATTTCACTATTTTTCTTAGGTTTCATTCATTTTATGTACTTATTTATGAATATTACTTCATCAAATTTAAAAGAGATACACACTTTGGCACTGCACACATTTTGAGTTTCGTTGTAATTAATCAAATTGCCTTCACTATATTCTTAGTTTTCTTTCATGTCGCAGCAAATACAAGCACATCTTCTGACAGTGTGGAAACCTTTTTGTAATCTATAATATGCATTGTCACCACTTTGTTTTACGGTGTACTTTTATTGATAGAAAAGCATTCTCTGCTTAAACAAAATGAGATTTATTTTAAAAAATGGTATTTTAAATATATAATATATTTATATCTTACATGAGATACTTGTATGTATTATTATGACAATCATTGTTTGAAATTAAAGTGTTGCATAAAAAAGTTATCAATTAATTTATGATCACAAACAAAATCCAATTTTTATAAGATAGATTGACAAAACTTACTTTTTTTCAAAATTAAAGCTTTTTCCATCAACAATATCAAAACAATGAATATAGTGACGTACAGATACATTTATTTACAAATTAACAAGATATATAAGCAAGTATCACACATTTACAGCAAAATTCAGCAGTTTTTTACAGAATAAATGTATGGTAAAATAAACAAAACCCAAAACGATAACATGAAAAAAAAACCGTATATATACTTAAGTTATTTTTAAATAGTAAGACACGCTCTTGGTATATTAGTTCCAAAAATTGAATTAAACAATGGAATGTTTTTTTAACTTGTATCAAAAAATTACGGAAAACATTTGAAATTACTAAACCTCATTGACGTTTTCTCCGCTGTAGTTAAATGGATGAAGATATTTTTCTAAAAAGGTACGGAAAGATTATGAAAATATTGCAAACGTCAATAAATGTATATGAACTTAGACTCTATGACCTACACATGGTTAAAACACACATTCTTTACAAATTTACTTAACATTGATTTGTTTATAAACACAGATATGGCATGACGTTTACAAATTTTGCTACCGATCAGTGTTCATATTTCAGGTAAAGTGTAATACCATTAATCTGTTTCCTGATTAGTAGACGAGAACAGAGGATTATAATTATCTCCAAATAAGCTGGTTTTACATTTTCACTTGTTCCATTCATTTCAACAACTCCAGCTATTAATTAGTTTTATGGTAATGATACATTAGGACTACCATATGGTTGATTTCATCCAAAACAATTTTCAATTTCTATGACTTTCGATCAGTAGCATTTTTCTTTCTTGTTAGATTTAACATAAAATATCATATTACTGTTGTTATTCTTTCCGAAAATCTAATTTGTTGTGCGTGTGTTACAAATTAACAAAACATTAAATCGAGGTAAACCAATTCTTATTGTTGTATATTAATGGTTTTTCTCTTAAACAGAACTAATGGACAACATATCTCGTAATGTCATTTTTCTTTTATGTGATGAAAAAAAGTCTTCCGTCTAATGTTCCATCAAGGCTCACATTAGCTAAAATAATACAAATGTGTTCTTATATTTTGATTAAACGTTATATTAAAGCAAGTGCGTTATAATTAGTGTGCTTCTTTTGGTAGCAGTATATTTGCACCTAATGGCAAAACGAGATCAAATTACGGAATTTACTTAAATAATTTTTTTTCTGAAAATTTTGAATTATTGTAAGAAATTCTCAGCAAAGTGCATAAGTCATGTTATCTAATTGTACATTTTTAGAAAAATATTCTGAGGTACCAATAAGACAAATACCACTATAAATGTTCATTTTCAGAATTATCAAATATCTACGAAGTTTATTTATTAAGAAGCAATGATTAGGGCATAAACCAAATAAATTGGGTTTGTCAACGAGGAAATAATTGAATACACAATAATAAAGAAAAGGTTCATTCGTTTTTCTTTTGAATACACAATTTGACTCTTACATGCATACATAAATACATACTTAGGTAGACACCGAGTATGACACTGAATACAGACCCATAAACCCGCGATACTCTACAAACTAGGTTTAATTTCAAAACCAAGACATAAATAGTGACACGGCGACTACCAAATCTTCAAAAAGAGTAAAAAAATAGAATCGCATTGTATGGCAAGCAGAACGTCATAAGAATTAAAGTCAGCATGAAATAAAGTCAAAATTTGACCAAAATAAATTATTCTTAAATACGCATTTTTCTTGACCTATTAATGCATATTGACGATTTAAATTTGGATTGAAAGGTATTCATAAAAATATATTGAAAAAAAAACTAATAACAATTCAAAACATGGTAACGACTTTTCAATTTCAAGGAGTTAATTCTTAATCAAGAAAAGTAATTGAGGGAACCACCATTCGAGTGGTAATCAAAAGAATATTTTGCCAGGAAAAAGACTAGACTGGGAAAACATGCACACACAACAAAGAACGTGGAGTAATGAAATACACATACAAAGAAACAAAAATAAATTTGCAACCCGGACTCCTAAAATCTGGGATCCGTGATAGACTAGGTGCAGGTGCATCGGTAGGGGAGGTGTTCTCTGCTTTCGTAGAAACACCCACCGAGTTGCTCATACAATGTCATATGCGTGATAGACAAAAGAGGAACTCCTCTGTGTCCGATCATACTTTTTATGAAGATATTGCTACACTGATTGATTTGATTTGACGGTTTTTCCCATATATAAACATTCTTCGATCTACAGACAGTTAACTTTTTAAAATGATGTAAGCATTCTAGGAATTTGGGAATATTTTTTTTCCAAATACAAAATAACCATTTATATAATATTGCCAATTGTGATATGCTGTAGATGTGTTTCAAGAAGTAATTTCTCATTAGTAGCATTAAAATCAAATACAAAGGAAGACCTAAATAAAAACAAATGGTAAGCAAGAAGTTGTTTTCGAAACCACAAGTTTCGAAATAGAAGGTTAAACCCAGCACCAAGAAAATCATTCATGTGCAATACAAGGAATGAAGCCTTGTTTTTTTTTACTTTTTAAATTTGTAATAATGCAAATACCGATATCGATTACCCTTGGGGACTTTTGGTCAACAAGGCACTGACCCAGTGGTTATCAAATACAAAAGAACCAATCATATAATATGCTGTATACGTGTTTCAAGGAATAACATCTCAGCAGCAGCATTAAAGTCAAATACAAAGGAAGATCTAAATAAAAAATAATTATTATACAAATACTAATCAATATAATCTTAGACAGGTAGGTACGTTGTATGATTTAAAATAAAATGTTTTTTTTACTGGGTTCAATACATTAAATATCTACATTTTCTTGTGTGTGTGTGTGTTTTTTTTTGGGGGGGGAGACATCCGATTATGATTTTATCGCATTAAAATTCAATACACACAAAGCAATACATGAGTACGTAAAATAAATTTGGATATAATTCATTCTAAATGCATTCTGTAATACACTTAATATATTTTAATGTAGCAGCGAAGATAATTAAACAATCCAACATATTCTAATGGAAAAACAACAAGATAATGTTTCCTAGATTCATTTTGGTCTTAAACATGGATACTTCACGTTCCTTCTTGATAGTTTAGTGAGTTCTCGTTTAAAAAAATGCGTCTTAACACTTTTTAAAATTTATTCTTCAGTTTATTGATTAAGTGTTTAGTAGCACGCGCCTTTTTTAAAACAGAAATTCAATTTTAAGCAACACCACTTATTTCCCTTTGTACGGAGTCCATGTCTATAACATATAATAACACTGAAATGGAGTTCGTAATTTTTTTTTACAAATCTAGTAATAATTTTTGCAGCTAACAATAGCCATATCTTTTGTATTTATTCAAAAAGTAGAATATCTCATCATTTTACCAAACAGTTTCAAAAAATTGAAAAGGAATATACTATGAATTTATCAAGAAAGTTTTAACAGCTGTTGAAATCCCTACTACCGTTATATTAACATCTACTGAAATATCTTTTGTGGTACCCCCTAAATTTAAAATTTACATTTGTCTTAAGCTTTAAGTCATTTCTGCAATGTATGAAGTAGGTTTAGAAAATGTTTTCGGCATTCTTCGGTTTCCCGACAAAAATACTTTCCTGGGAAAATAGGTTTAATTACACAGTTCGTTGTTTGATTTTGTTAAAAAAAAAAAAAAACACCGGTTTATTAACTACAACTTCGGTTGGAAATATTATTCAAATTTTTAGTACTAACCCTTTGATAGATATGCATAAGGTTCGGTATTCTGACGTAAGAATTTTTTCTAATACATATTCAAGTAAAAAGTAGTAATAACGAATAATAGAATGAAATGTTTAAGTTTACAAGTTTTGTTTT
Source organism: Perna viridis (assembly GCA_037379345.1). Taxonomy (NCBI): domain Eukaryota; kingdom Metazoa; phylum Mollusca; class Bivalvia; order Mytilida; family Mytilidae; genus Perna; species Perna viridis. Next base: position 15,049,809 of record CM074515.1, read on the forward strand.
TGTGTGACCATATAAACCTAATAAAATTAGTATTTCTTCTCATGAGTGTATGATTATTAACATATATGGTATCTAATTTATGAAAAGAAATGTACAATGAGTAAAACATTTTTACAAAATCACAAATTAACAACTAAAAAGAAAATATTGAAAGACATTAATGAAACTGAAACAAAAGAGTTCTAGAATAATGATACCTTGAGGACAACTAAATTATTAACTACATCTTATTTCCGTTAAGATACAAGTAAAACAACGTCATCTGTATACAGTTAAAACATTCACCTTTTGTCAGCCGACGTTTATTCTCTATCTATCACTACCTGAACAAGGTAAGTCACATTTTATTACCTATTCACTTGATCAAAAGAAATTCTAAAATAATTTGGGGGAGGGCGTGGTACCACTTAATTCCATCATAGGCACCATCCAATTGTAACGGGAAATGTCTTGGAGGACACTATGCATAGGTAATAAAAAGATGCCATGAATATTTAATACAATATGTGTACAGTTCAATGATTTAATCCTTGTATGTCATGTAACGTGGAAATTAAACAAAATAAAAAGAAATAAGTTTTAAAAGTCAATAGTTTAAGCCTTACTTTACAGACTGGACGAAATAGAAACCCGGAAACAATTTAGAACACTATCAAAATCAAAAACGTATAACCATTTTGGCATAATTCCAGATATTTTTTAAATAATATCCTGATATGTGCATTAAACAGTGGAATTTCTGAAGATTGAATACAGAACTATGTTCACTTTTACAAAACAATGTAAACGAGCCTTGGATTATATAATTATCGCGTCACATAGTAAATATTGTCATGAATCATTTTATACTGTTAATTAATTCATTTTACCTGTTATGTTCTTTTTGTGTAAATCGGTATTAATTTCATATGAAATCTAAAATGAATGTATATTCACTGACGATTATGTCGAAAAAAAAATAATAAGTTAGACATCTTATGAAGTTTCAATGTGCATAATTTCAGGCATCATAGTTCAAATATTCCATTGCGTTGACGCATCAATACTGTGAAATGGTGTCAGTTTTACCTTTTAGGTGGTTTGGGACGACTACTAGTATATCAAGTTTAATTTGCAACTGTCATTTAACCAAATGTAATTTACATTCTAGTTGTAAATAATTATATCAAATTAATTTTGAGATGTGTTTAAGTAAAGGTAACAACTAAATTATCGTACATTAATCCATTTCATAATCAAGTCTAGTCCTAAATAAATCTGGCAAAATAGATATTATACCACCGGAGCAGCTGGTACGCAATGGTCCTGACTTGTTACAGGCAATTCAAACGAAATGGTGGGTTAAATCTAGGTTTTACAGCCCGCTAAACCTCCCTCTTCCATTCCGCATGAATATACCAGTGGTGAGTAAGCATTTGCATGATATTGCGTCCTAATCGGTAAATCAGCGGTCAGTTCATCACAAAGAACAATTTAAAAAAAAACAATTATCACTCATTATGTTAGAAAAAAAACAAGTATTTTTCAACCAATGGCTGATATCTTAAATGCGCTTTTATGACGCATTTCTTCATACCCATGATTCGGGAGTCTGTTGCGCGGATATTCATAAAACAATCTTTCTGCTTAACACTATTTAAAAAAAATTACATACAACAATAAAAACCTATTTTCAACAAAATAAATGAAATATTTCAATACAGTTACTTTACTTGAAATTTAAGCGCATATTTCAGTTACGTTAGATTCATTTTGTTATTTGTACCTTTTGGTTATTATAAAGTTATCTTCGTGATCCCGTGTCGAAACAAAGAAACTGGAGTATCTTATGATAGTAAATATACAGAAATTGTTAGGTTTAGCTTCATAATAAGGAATTTAAACGGTTTATTCCGTTTCTCATCAATTGTCGATTTTGAGTGAACTATTGATTAATAGTTGAGATGACATTGACAAAGGTATTGATATGTGATGTATCATGAATACACAAGGTGTTGTAAGTGGTGCTCTTTATAATAAGACCCCGTCGAATAAATATTATGAACCTTCATTTCTCTCAATAAGATGATTGTCAAATCTTAGTCTGTAACCTTAATGTCTAATATACAGTTCGTTAAGTTCATCCACTCAGGGCCTACAATAGAAGATTATCGCCTTATTTTTACTGGCATTACTGCTTAACAAGCTAAAGAAATTGACTTGCTGCTCATGCCAAATGTAATAAACAATCCATGATACATATAAATACGTGTAAATACGCAGTAATGATAACGCCGATCGTTGAATTTATTTCAGGAAGTGAAATTGTATTGTCATTATTAATACATAAATATGTTAACATCACTCATATTGTCTAACTTAGTCCGTTAAGTCGGTGTACGAAATCCGTCATTTAAATGGATCGTACTAACATTATTTTATATTCAACGATTTGTACCATAAAAAGCGATTTTTATATCCAAGAGATTGACTAATTAATTGGTTTATCGAAACATAAACATGACACAGACAGCTAAACAGAAATCAAAGTAACCACGATTCGAATGGTTTTTCCAAAAGAACATAATCCAAGGATAACGACTAGACAAAGGAAATATACACATGTAACAAAGAACACAAAATAACCAAAAACACGTAAATAAAACAAAAATCAATGAGCAATGCGTTTTTCAATGGCTGTCTTTTTTCATAGAACACATATATTTCAGACGTTGCTTTAACGAATAATGACGTGTATCGTTCCTCCATTACAAAATTGTGATTTTAGCGTATTATTTTTTATTCTATTTTTATTTATATTTTTATATATATTTTCTGTTGTACTTTTTGTTTTATGTTTTCTGTTGTACTTTTTGTTATGCTTGTAAAAATGACTTGATAGTGCAGCAATCAAACTTTGATACACTGAAAAATGAAGGAAAATAACAAAGTTGCCGAACCGATAAATGCATAGAGTATTTTCCTTTATTTTTAGATGCAGACCGATTTCACATATTGAGTTAAATGATAATGGTGGCCAACCATCAACAGAACACTCTTTTTTGCATATACTTTTGAGCAATGATTATTTTTCTGTGTGTTTGTTATTCTGAACAAATTAAGAATGACGGTGATATACCAGTACAAAGTCGCAAACACAGGACTAGGGACTTTTGTGAAGCTATTGCTAAGATGGCGGGGTAGTGTCTACAAACTTCTGTACAAAGAAATGATTATTTACTCCAGCCTCTATATTGCTATTTCTTTGACTTATAGGCTAGCCCTAAATAAGGGACAAAAATTGTAAGTATGTCACTAACTATTGACAAAAAGTACCGAAAGTAAAATATTAACTTCAAGTTATTAAAAAAAAAAACACACACGCTTCATAAAACAGTTTATATGTTTTGCAATCCACGCATGTCTGGCAAAAGTTTCTTTAAACAATACAAAATTTTGAGGGCTTAAAATGCAACTAACTACTGTTGACTTTACGATAAAATACAAGCATATATGTATCATAATTGACCTTTGATCCTTTAGAATACAACGACAATACTAAGTTAAATAAACTGCATTTCATCACCATAAATACAGTCGAACTTCACTCGCTCGAACTCGGATGGCTCGAACACCTGGAATTTCTCGAACACAATTCAAAGTACCAAAATTGTCTCCTATATAATCAATATAGATAACCTTGGATTTCTTGAATTTCGATTTCTCCAGTGCTTGAACTGACTAGTCGTTCCATTCGGTAATAAATCTTGGAGAATAAACCTCACTAACTCCAACTCGTCAGCAATTTTGTCAGCTTGGGTAATAAAAGGTGTGAAAAACTGAAACCCTATCATTAATCAGTGTCATTTTAATTAATTACAGGTAAAATTTAAGTCATCACTAATTAGGTAGTTTTGATCTTTAATATAACACTGATTGAAGTTCGAGAATGTTACGAAGTCGGTATGATAAAAGCATGAAAGAAAATCGGATGAAAACAAATTATTGACCAAGGAACTCGAACTCTGAACGTTTTTAAAAGCGAATACAGCATTTTTAATGTCCAAAAATCAACATAATCTTCCGAAAGCGAACGAAAAAGATCTACGAACTAACAAAACTTCGTAGGAAGTAGGCAATTTCTAACAATAAAGTCGAACTCGGACCGGCACCGAAAAAAATCCGGAAATATACGAACTTCAATTTCTCGAACTCCCGATAACTCGAAAACATTTCACTGGTCCCTTGAGGTTCGAGCTACCGAGGTTTGACTGTATGTCTATTTTGTCAATTAAAATGTCCTTCGTATTTGTGAACTAAAAGAAAATGTCACATGATCATCTCAATTAAATCATGCTAATTACAAATTAATTTTCTGTTAATTACGTTTTCTCATTAATGCAAAAATACCCATGTATGACTAGTTTATCACATACAAGTATGTAAATTGTGTAAACGACAAACACAAGTTTTGAAAAACCCAAAATTTCTTTGTATTGTACTGATGAGAGAAATATCAGACCAAAACAAAGTACACATGTTTCAAGAATTAACCTCTCATTGGCAGCGTTATACCAAATACTACACAAAAGTAAACTGTATACAGGAAGTACAAAAAAAACAAGAAATAAGTAGTCAAATCCAACACATTTAAGTTCAACCAGAGTTTGTCAAGGAAGTTACATTATTGTAGCCCCATGTTAATACAAAGGATGAAGCCTTTTTAGGGATCTACAAAAATCAATATTGATAACATTTTAGCGTAATATTATAGGTGCTTCAGTCTCTCTTTATTTATGTTTGTTGTTGTTGTTATGCTTGTAAAAATGGCTTGAAAGTGCAACAATCAAACCTTCATAGTAAAGCTCATTTATACGTTGGATAATGAAGGGGAAATAACTCGTGAAACCTATAAATCCAATTTTGTCGAAAAAATATGGACATAAATTAAATGATTGTTATAATATTATAGAATGTTTGAGAAAGTGGTTATTTCGTGTCATCAATATACTACATACATACCCTTATCCTTCGTCCTGGGTTTCTATGTAACTATGGTAGTATCAAGATGGTGGAGACAGTTTGAGAATTTTCCTTGGCCAGACAGGTATGGAACATACAATGACAAGAAAACAATTCATATATTAAACCCTACACAGTTCGAATCTTTTGTTTAAAAAGTTTTACCTATTAGCATCCATTCAAATGATAAATTACGCAAATGCAAATAATATTACGTTATAACTACACTGTTAATTCATGTTTAATACTCTCATAATGCATGATCAAATAGAAATATTTTTACAAATGATCTGATTTCAGAACTATATTCATGTTGTGTTGTTACCTACCTGGGCAGACAGATAGGAAAAGATTGTTCCGGAGGACTGTTGCTAGGTACATGATGTTCGGAATTATTCTGATAGCCAGATCTGTTAGCGTGGCGGTGATGAAAAGATTTCCAACTCTGGACCACATAGTAGAGGCAGGTAATTACACAACATTCTTTTCAGTAAAAATGGATACTACTTAAAATAAAATCAAATATGTTCTAGTTTATGCTGAAACGGATTCTATACTAAGAGTAGGTTAGGTGAAAAAAAATTAAAACAATTCAAAGTGAATTAAAGTTCAAAACTTTCAGCTTAGAAATTCAGATAATAATATGTGTTTAACAAAAGCTTTTTGTCAATTGCAATAAATATATCAACACGTTCATATAGTAATATTTTTATTACAGGATTCATAACAAAAGAAGAGGCTTCAATGTATGAAAATATTGAGTGTAAATACAATAAATTCTGGGTACCATTCATGTGGGTAAATACAGTGTTAGTAACGGCTCGGAAGGAAGGATTGATACAGACAGACTTTGGATTGAGGATGGTTATAGAGGTCAGTCGATACCTTACTAATCTAGTATGAATGGGTTTTTTTCAAGTACATTACAAAATAGATTCAACCTTTTTTACCTTACTGGTGCACCTGGTCCATGCTACCAGTTTTTAGTGGAGTCTGAATTGCTAATTTGCTTTTGTTACTTTGCATGTATTATTTTATTATATGTTCTTTGTTGTGTTTGTCTGTTTTTCCATGTCTGGTCTTTGTCCCTGGATTACATTCTTTTGATTTCCGCCATAATCTTGGTTCCATTGATTACTCCTTTAAAAACTATAAATGAAGTTTTGAAGTAAGAACAAAGACAAATCTCTTTCTAATCTTCATCATCTTGAAGATAATATGTTTGATTGATCTGAAACAATCAAACTTTTGTCTGCATCTGCTTGCTTCCTAAAGCCTACAAAAAAATTACATATTCAAATGTTTCATCTTATCCTTTAGCCTGTAGCAAACATCAGAGATACATGCTCTCGCTGTTTTGTTTTTGACTGGATCACAATTCCTCTCGTCTATACACAAGTAAGTTGGTAATACTACGATGTTTGATTCATTATCTACGTGTAGGTGTTTCGTGAATATGCTGTTAAATCTAAAAATGAAGATATCACCAAAGTTCTTTTCCATTTTGATAATCGATTTAATTGTTTGGGTGATTCACTGTTGGCATCCTTAATATATGTGCGGTTATAAAAGTAAACAAAATGGACAGAATAATAAACATACATGCTGTAGTATCACATGATAACTGTAAATCATTTATTTTATGAAAGTCAAATTTCGTGGCTTACCAAAATTTCATAACACCCTCTCCTAAGTTATATTCATTATAAGGAAACCTTTTCGCGACCATATATTATATAAGCTAAAATAAATCGCTCGTGAAAATAAGTTACCTTACAGTGTATTAGCATATTATTTGGACTTATTTTGATTTGTGCGTAGATGGAGATTCACATTTTCAAAATATACCTTCTTCAATTCCACAAAAGGATCGTTATCTTAAAAAAACAAATGACACCATGAACGTCGTTTTAAAGAATTTAAATTCATTCTTGAATGGCATATGGACTTATTGGTTTCTATGTCTTTTCTTTTTAACATCAAACATAATTGCATCCATCAAAAGAAAAAGTAGATCATATATTGTGTAAAATCATTTGCTTATATGACTAAAATGTCCTTAAAATGTATAAAGGTTACACCTGTTTACACCAAATTCTGTGTTACATCTTAAGTCGTTGACACAATTCATTTGATTTGTCTTCTTCATGACATGAAATATTTATGTTATGTTTTGTCATTTTTCTTTGTATACGTTTTCTTCAAAACGTGCCACTACTATGTTAGTAATTAAGGAATGAAAATGATTTCGTTATTATGTCTTTAGTATTATACTAGTATACGTTTTACTATAACTTTGATTTGGCCTTTAAAAATATTTCATTTAATGACATCCTTAAATTTTCCAATAAATTTAATTCGTGTGAGAAGAATGTTTTTAGTTTTAGTCTCCGAATCTGCCTACAAGATAAAGAATTTATTGACAGTTGAAATGGTTTTTAATCTTGTGACCAGGTTGTTACATGGGCTGTACATACATACTTTGCCACAACTCTTGTCAGTCAACAGTTTTTAGATCCATCAAAGAACTACAAAGGACATGAAACTGACTTCTACCTCCCAATCTTCACACTGCTTCAGTTTTTCTTCTACATGGGTTGGCTGAAGGTAGAGTATTATCGAAGTAATTTATTGTTGTCATCGTTTTTCAGACTTAACAAAGTTATTGTCAACTGGGGTTCTATAACATATCAACGTTTCAGGTTGGCTATAATTCACTTACATTCCCCTAAAATTACCAACTAAGTAAGTCAAGTCAGGAACAAAAGCGAAATGTTGAAATGATCTGTATTAGAGATCCTTACATATTCATGGGGATAAGAAGTTTATTTCAATTTTTGTCATTGATTAGGAGGATAAAAAACGAGCAATATAAATATGCTTGAAGAGTCTACATCAACAGTGAACTCTTGTGAATAATTTTACAGCTTCAGTATATGAATTTATGGCGCCTGCTTTATCGACCATTAGTTATAGAAGTTAGTTGACAAGACCATTTGACTTTAAGTATATGTTTTATAAGATGTACTTCTTGTTTAAAAGGTAGCGGAACAGTTAATAAACCCATTTGGTGAAGATGACGATGACTTTGACATTAACTGGTTAATTGATAGACATGCCGCTGTAGGTATTTTTGCTGACTGTTAATAGAAAGTATTTTTGCTGGTATCGGCTCGTTTGTTTTGTTTTGTTTTGTTTTGTTTTGTTTTATTTCTTCTTTTTTAAAAAGAATAGCGAGACTTTCATTGCATTTCGTAATGAATTGTCAGTTTGAATAATGATGAATGGTTTAATAGTTACTTCACAGAAATAGGTACATATAAAAAGGATTGAATATTGCTAAATATTGATTGCAAATCTAGGTTTTTATTTGTTGTTAGAATTACCTTGAATTAATTTAGCTGTCCTATGACCTTATGCCAAAATTGCGGTGTCTTTTTCCGTTTCGTTTCTTGCATTTAGAGTTATTGTAGTGTCCAACCATTTAACTATAATTATAGTAAAATAATAGGTAGTAATGACCTTGGTAGACCAGATGTGTGATCAATGTCCTCCACTAGTGAAAGACATGCACTTTGAAGATACATTCACGGACTTGCCCTACACCGAAGCTTCTATGGCATCAAAGAAACCAATGTTCCTCGGTTCAACATACAATCTTGCGTAAGCAATTTTAAATTCTGATGGCTATTTCTTCACTAATATTATACTAGAATTATATCAGGGTATTAACTTACGCGTTTACACTTTAAGAAAGCAATTTCTTACTTTTTTATATTTTTTATGACAGGATTGTGACTTGTGATTATTGCAGCAATTAGATCTTTAAGGATATAAAAGTCTTTTTGAAATATTAAGTTATGTGAAGGGAATAAATTTAATCTCATATAAAATTATTCCTTTCTACATTTCTCACGTTTTAAGGTCACCGACAGTCAAGGGACAGAGGATGGTATTGTTTGAAACAGGAGACGTTGAATCACAACGACACATGTCATTTAGCAGTAACCATGGAGGTGGCTCTATGGCCAGTGTAGTAACAGGGCGGTCCTCATATACGTATGTTGTAAATTTAAAACGATCAGTACAAGTTACCAAAAACCAAGAAGTCAAAGTCAACAAAAACAATTGATATTTTTACAAAGACATTACACAAAATCAAGAAATCAAGAAAGACAAGTAAAACAGCAAAGACAAACAAAAACAAACAATGTCTGTATGTGCTTTTGATTGTAAAATGATAGACATTATATATTCTAAGATAGGTAAATAACATAAGAAGCGAAGGAACTTGTACATTATATTATAGAATAAGTATTAAATTGAATTACTCGACTATTTTCAGAAAACCAAGGTTTTTCATGAATTCACACGATCATTTGTACAACGTTCCATTGGACAAGCAATACGTTGATTACCACCAAATGCCAAATGGACATAATCCAGATACCGTCAGTAATTTTGACGAAGAAATAGATCTGAGAAACAAAACCAGATTAAGACCACCACGCATGAGCAAAAGACCATCTTGGTCGTCTGATTCTAGTCTTACAAAGAGGGCTCTTGCACGTGTAGTATCCATGGGAAGAGACAGGTCTAATACTGACTCACGGGGGAAACCAAGGAGACGGAAAATCAGTTTTCCACTACATTTAACTAATTTCTTCAGAAGAAATGACTCTCGGAAAATTTCGTGTGAATCAACATCAACTGTTCGATCTTCGGCATCAGCACCAAGAAAAATATCTACTGTATCTGCAAGAGAGGACCTGGAGCGAGATTTTGAATATGCTCAAGAATATGTTCCTCTGAAACGAGCAAGTGTTGAAAACAATGAATTCTCAAACACAACTAAAAACAATGAACGAAAAAGAAAAATAAGTTTTCCACCAAACCTTGAAACTCTCGGCGAAGATAGAGTTATCATGGCAGGCGATAAAGGTAGCAGGTATGGTGTTACAAAAATATGGTTTATAATTCATTTTTTTATACTTAATGCATCACCTTTTTTTAATTTATCTGATCATTTTCATATCGTTTATATCGCATCTTAAATCTGTTTGTACATTATATTTTTATGGGTTCGTTTTTTATATCCTTACTTAATTCTGCTTATTTGTAGGTTTTCGCCACACCCAATTTCACTTTAGTCTCCTCACTAATTTGATTTAGTTTGCACTGTTACTTTTACTCGACAGCTACTTTGCAGGATTAACTTGATACTTTTATTTTCAAATTAACAAATCATTTTAGATTTACTGTCGAGAAGGTATCAGATGGTTCCGACATAGAACCAAATACATTTCAAAAGAGAAACGCGCAGAAGATAGAAAAGGCAATTTCTGATCACACAGTGTCGCGTGCACCGTTGTTGTCTGCTATTGAAGAAGGTGGAACCATAACCAGCATTTCACAACTTGAGGAAACCGGCCGAAAAATTACACCAACAACACCAACGATTGACGAGGAGGAAATGTGAGTAGTTATACATGTATATCTTAGGGGCAATCAAGATTACTTAACAATCGTCAAGAAATCTTTGAATCATCTAACATTTTTGCTGTCAATGATATTCCAGTTGATTGAAGTTGAATTTAAAAATTTTCGATAAAACTCACGGATACCATCAAAGGTAAGAATATAGAAGGTAATAAAAAAGCTTGACAAATCGAAAGTGACTATCGGTAATACTTACATGCATATATATCACGTGACAGCAATTTTATTTTGTTAAAAAATCTAGTCAAATAGAAAGTTACCTGAAAATAATTTAAATTAAAAATATTTTGAATATTTTGAATACAAAACATTTTCAATATCCTAAATTTGTCACCAGAAAAAGTCCGGACAATTAGCAACTGTCTATTGTCAACGTTCCCAATAAGTAATTGGTGCATTTTTTCAGATTCGAAGGTTCTCAAGAAGTTTCAGAAACTGTGCCAATGATTCAAGTTAATGGTGAAGAAATTGACGATACACGCATGTTATAGAAATTATCGCTACATCCCTCTGTTTTAATTTCTACAAGAATCGCTGTCACCCTTGGTGTCGCTGATCCATTTCTTTCTATTTCATTATTTATATGGTAAATACTTCACAATATTCAGTCTTCCCTAATACTGATGAACTTTGCGTCGATTAAACACTTTCATATAAATTTATACACAAATAAAATCAAAGATATTGCCTGGAAATAAAATAAACTTTTTTGCCTTAACTTTATATGCTGCCATTTTGTCCCCGACGCAACTCGGAAGAGACAAAGATGCGTCCGTCTGCACCTTTGACTTTGAAAACGCAACTCCTCGGAAAACTCTTTACGGATTTAGTTCAAATGTTGTAGTTTGTTATTCACCATATGTAGTTGATCATATTGCACTGCCATTTAGATTCGACAAATTTTGCAGGAGTAATTGAACATTTTTGATATTGTACAGTCTATACCAATGGAACACTTTGTGGACGCCAAATCTCGGAGACCGCTGTACGGATTGTGTTCAAAATTTGCAAGTCTGTTAGCCACAATATTGCACGGCAAGTTTGTTTCTACAAAATCTACAGGAGTTATGGGACTTATGCGCTTCAACTTTTTTTGCGGAGGCAGAGGACATATGGTTAGGCGTAGCAATCTTGTTATAATTCAGCCCATTTAGCTTGGTTTAATTTCATACCATACATAATAGTATATATAATATGACAGTTGACTAATAAACTGTACTAATGATTCAAGTTAATGACGAAGAAGTTGATGATACATGCATGATATATGAAGTCTTCGCTACTTCGCTCGTTACGTAACCTCTGATCTATATTCAACAAAGGATTGTTCACCTACATTCATATAGCGAAGTGTCTTCAATTCTACATTCCTAACCCTGAATGCAGTTAAAAGATATATGTATATATATATATATATATATATATATTTGTTTTCTATTGTAAATAAGTTAAGTGACTACAATGATCAAATGTCAAAGGCAAAGAAATAACAGAATGCTCAAAGGTAAATATTGACAAAAATAAAGCGAAGCATCTAAATAAAAAAACAATTCAGAGACATCAATATCCATGTACATGATAAAACGTGATACAGAGACTATTTACATACATAATGTAGACAATTAAACAAAATACAACTACAAATGTACATAAATAAAACCGAATGAAAACAAAACAGTAAATAAAAAAATAAACCATATGCAATATGGACTCGATGAAAATAACGAGAGTGACATCAGGCGCTCCAGAGGGTGAGCATGTCCTGCTCTGTCGGTGACATTTGTTCCACTGCAAATTAGTAATAATACGGTAAAAGTCAATTAATTGGGTTGTAAATCCGGTTATACGTGAAATCTAGCTGAAATTCAGATAGCAGAAAGCTTTTTTCTTGTCTTTATATACCTCATTAGATAGCATTTGTATGCATTGATAATAATAATATTTTGGGTATATACTCATCTACTTTAATGAAGATATCTTATGATTTTTTCTACATTTCAAGCCATGTACTCAACAGATAGTCAAATAGTAGACAATCACATTCCTAACACAGATAAGCTACAACTAAAAACCAGTGCTCTAATTAAGTTAAATAAACTAATTATGAATTATTGTAATAAATTTTATGAATATAATTGTGTTAACTCTTTTTGGATTGTAAAAAACTCGTTGTAAGTTTTGGATAAATTACATGCTTTGGATAAACCCGAAGAAGTTAACAGTTCTGATTTCTCCACACTTTACACTCTTCCACATTACCATAATAAACAGAAATTGTCTTATTAAATTTATCAAATGGTGTTTCGATAAAACAGATCAAAAATATATTTGCTATCATAAAGAATGGTCGTTTCTTAGACGAACAAAACAAATATAAAACTTATAGATGTACTTACTGGATCTGTGAGGACATTGTAAATTCAGTCAATTTTCCTCTTGGCAACATTTATATATTAATATCCTTTTCGGTGATTAAATTCATCGAGAGGTTGTAGGGCACAAATTGGGTTCTTTTAATGGCAGATCTATTCCCGTATTGTTATGAATAAAATACACTACTAAAATATACCTTAATGAAATGACTTTAAATAAAGCTAATAAGGACAGACTTAATTGTCCTTTTCTGGATTTGGAAGTTTCCATTTCACATGGTAAACTCAAAACAAACAAAAATACGACAAGAGGGACGATTTCTCGTTTCCAAATATTAATTTTCCCTTCCTTGATGGGAACATTCCTTTTAATAAATAAAGCACAAAAGTTTAAACAGAATCCTAAATATTTAAATAATCTTATCCGTAAGATTTGTCTTCGTTTGTCATTGTAAAATCTTTGAATTGTGCTTTATTTGTTCTAATATTGACTCTCTTGTTTATAAATTAAACAATAATTAACTTTATTATATTTCATCCTGCTTACTTTTTATCTTGGCATTTGGACGAAAACCTTGTTTTTCTTAGACATCTATTGACATGTTTTCACTAAATTCTGTTGGATGTGTTTTATTGATACGTTTGTTTGAGTATGCTAGGTATGCTATTCAGTTGATTTCGGATATTGAAGAAGCTTACAGGTTTACTACAAACGTTCTATCAAAACAGTGAAAAGGCATAAAACCGCATATTTACAGGATTTTTTCCGCGGTTCATAGCCTCATCCATGTGTCGGTTTTGTGTAAAGTCAATGCAATTATTGTTTGTATAGACAACAGAGTTACATAAACTGTAGTTTAGGCAAACGAACACACCTTATCATTTGGAAAGAAAATGACTCGGACCTGTTTGATGGTTCTTACGCTTAGACTATTAAATACGAAATTGTAGTCTATTCTGCTGTCCATATTGTGTATGAAGATATTGCCTCTGTTCCCTATTCTTTTTTTTTTTTTGGTATAATTATTCTGTAATCACATTTTAAATCAGTATACATTTTGATTCTAATAATTACAGTCCACAGAAATATTTCGCTGCAAAATTTTGTCAATCACTTCTGTAATTCTCCTCTTTTCTTCCTACTGGTTTAAACTGCATCCGTCACCAGCTTTTATACTGTTACCATGTACGGCAGGCGGAATGATTTCTTGCTAAACGCTACACTATCAAATGCTTTGTTTAAGCCAAGGATGGACGTGATTACTTTCAACAGTAATCGATTATTAATCGATTACATGGGTTGTTTCCATTTTCATTTTAAAGATGTAATCGATGATTCCTTTCGGTTACTTTTGGTTACATTTCTCAGAAGGCAAAAAAGTATATAATGCTCAATATATTTATATAAAGAAAAAACATTAAATTTCAAATACCAGATCAAAGGGTAATTCACATATTGATAAAACTTAAATATCACATTGGCACTATCATTATAATTTTGTGAAAACTGTCATCACAAAGTCGCCTGTCAGACTTACAAATTATACAGATCTCAAAGGTACCTTTCAATTCCATCTCAACTTCTTCAAATACTATATTATAGTGTTAAGTTGAGAATTGTTTGCCTGAGGGAATTTCATATCTAGGATCAAGCATGTTTATAAGAATTTTAAGGTATGGAGTGCGGGGAAAAGTGGTGATAATGTACTAGTTATCATGTACACTATAGTAACCTTTTGCTTTTGTTATTTTTATTTTCATATCGATTTAATTTCTTTTGAATAGACTGGGCAAGGTTTTTTTTCTATTTTTTTTTAATGTTTGCTCTGATAAAGCTTTAGTTTTTTTACATCTTTCAAAAACTAAATTGTTAATGGTCATCTAGTCTATCGGTACAACTACCAAACAATTATTGAAATCGCTATGAATCTTTATGTTTCGGAGGGGTTTTTTTTGTTTTTTTTTTTTATTATTATTAATATTTAAACATTATTTTAAATAATGTCTTTTATTCTGTTTGTTTTATAATATTTCGATAAAATTTAAAAAGAATTTCAATTGGACATGATTTAAGTAAAAGAAAACAAAAAAAATAATTATATATAAATATATATATATAAACGTCTCAGAATGTGACGACTCTATTCGCTACACTGCTCCATCGGATCAAATTGATACAGGGAAGATATATAAACGTATAGAAAGGTCTGAAAAATTCCCAGCGATGTTAGAATTGCCAAATTTGCGATGCAAATTTTCGGTCGTTCCCTCCGCGGGACTCGAACTCGTACCGCTATGACAACACCACCTGCACCTGCCCCAGACCACTCGACCAACTAGGCTATATATATATATATATATAATCAAGTATAAACTACACCCCAACTCTAGAATCGAATTTGGTCGCTCCCTCAGCGGGATTCGAACCTCTTCTCTTCTCTGACATTTGCTTTTGTTACTTTGTATGTATGATTTTAGTTACTTTATATTGTTTGTTGTGTATGTCTGTTTTCCATGTCTGGTCTTTGTCCCTGGATTACATTCTTTTGATTACCGCTATAACCTCGGTTCCCTTGATTACTCTTTCGTTAACCGAGTGATACTTCCTCGCAAGTAAATCTAGAGTGCCAACATTAGCACATGATGTAATTGAATAGGACAACCTCTGACGGTACCCAGTAGAGGATCTGTTAGTAACAATATACAAATACAGCCACACAAAGTATATAATACATATAAGAAGTCTAATGGGGTGAGGCAACTCTACCATCTTACTTGATGGTACATTATTGTGTAGATACATAACATGCACGGCGAGGATCAACATAGTATGTTAATACAAGAATGTATATATATATATAATTAAGTCTAAACTACACCCCAACTCTAGAATCGATGCAAGGTTGCGAACTCCCTCAGCATTATATGTATAATTTCCTGGAGACACATACAATTAAGGACAATATTAAATTAATTTATTATTAAACTATTAACACGTTTGGTAAAACATGATATATTTAAATTTGTCTGTAATGATTATATACCAAATTAAAACAATATTCATGATGCATTAGGATATGATACATGATAGCATATTTCATTATTATAAACATATTTTCTATTCAAATATCATTAGTAAATGGGTTTTTTTCTTGAAAATTACACAAATGCACTGCTTTTAAACCCCAAGATTCCAAAATGTAATTGAATGTAATTGAAAAGTAATCGATGATTACAGAGTTTGGAGAAGCTGTAATCAATTAACTTTCGATTACAAGTAATTGCAATCATTGATGATTACGGATTACTTTCGAATACTCACTATGTTATTATGGATTACAGTCGATTACGATTAACCCAACCCTGGTTTAAGATCCTAATTACTAAATTATTTGGGCCATAACCACGAAATTGAATCGGAACTTTCCCTCGTACAGTTTCATTAAGTTACTATCTGGAATTCCCGTGAACTTTTACTTCAAGAACCGCATAAAAATGCATTTTAATAGACCTTTCATTTTTTTAACATACTAGTACATGTATGAAAAATAGTGCAAATGGTTTTATCAAAATAAATTGACTTTTTTGCTAATATCGGAAACTGTAAATGTAAACTGATTAAAAGTGCAGAAATCATCTAATCGGGGCTATAATTTATTTCATATGACCAAAGTTGTGTGATTACTCTTGTCAGGGGCGGATCCAGGATTTTAGATGGGGGGGGCACAGTTAACATTTGGCCGAGCGGAGCGAGGCGAAAAACTTTTGTAGGTTAAATTTTTGAAATATTCTTCTAGAATGAGTGGAATGTAGATATCTTTTGTGATAAAATTTGCGAGAAATTAAAGTTTCAACTTATAACCGCCTAAATCTGCCCCTGACACCCCAAGCTTTGCAAATTTTAGGGGGCGTACGCCCGCCACGCCCCCGCCTGAATCCACCACTGCTTGTTGGAGTATCCGCTTTTTCCTGTTAAATTGGCTTTTTCATGATGTCTCCATAGATGGTCTCATTCCTTTCATACAAATACTTCTTGGACTTCATCGCATTAGAACCAAACTCTATTCTTTACTTCTCATTCTACTACACTCCATTTACAAAACAAGCCTTGACACTCCTCTTTCTGACACTACCTGATCATTATACAGAATTGTTGCCATCATTTTGGATATTGGTTTCCACAGACTCTTTAATCCAGTTTGTGTGAAAAGTCAAGATGAATAAAAACGATCATTTCTTCCACTACCGTTTGTCCACAAAGGTATAGATGTAATTAATTTGGCTAAACATCCTCCATCACAAAAACGTTACCAACAAAATTCCCCCATATTTCAAAGACAAATCCATACCAAATATTTCATATTCCTATACTTCACCCATTGCATCCAAAATTTTCAATTATAAATGGCTATTGCAGAAACTCGAGATCGAGGACTTCAAGACTAAACCACCTGACTGTTCTTGCAAAAACTCTCCATTCAAATATGGTCCTTCCTGTCACGTCGTTACGGGAGATTTAACCATCATCGAAAACAAATCTCCCCGTAATATCATTTCTAAAGGTCCTAAGTACCGTGAACCACGCACCATAAATTGGAACTCTAAAGTCCTCATGGGTGCCGTGGAGAACTACGCAAGAAAATGGATAAAACGAGAACAAGAAGATATTGATTCTCTGTCAGAGTGGTTAAATGCCGTGAGGTCTTTAATTTTGAAAAACGAATGAAATTTTAAGTAGGTCAATGAGTGCAAATTCTACACCAGTTTTTAAAGACCCCGATGTAGCAAAAAACATTGTCTACTATGCATAACAAATATGTTGTCGTACCAGCAGACAAAGCCCAAGACAACATTGTTTTTGTCTGCAAAACGTTTTGCATCCAATGTTTATTATCAGAGGTAAAGGTAGAAAATAAAAGCAGTGATAAGACATATACTGCTAACACACTCTCCAAAGAAGAGATTGTGGAAAACCATAAATCAGTGATACCCTCTTTTGGTCTCTCTACCAAGGACGATCATAATGATTTATTGTCTATGTACTTGATTCTTAAACTCCACAAGAATCCATACAAACAACGTTACATAGCTGGATCTGCAAAATGTACTACCAAACCTCTTTCAAAACTTTTAACTTCTATACTCACAGCTGTCAAAAAGGGTCAGCAGCCCTACCACAACACGTGTTACTCACGTGGTGGCATTAATTCAATGTGGATCCTGAAAAATTCGAAAGATCTTTTGAAGACAATCAGTTCAATACTATTATCAGAATATAATAGCTTTAAAACCTATGATTTTTCAACACTGTATACTTCTATTCCCCATACTCAGTTAAAATCCCGACTTAAAAACATTATACATTGTTGTTTTGCAAAAAAAGATGGTACACCTAGATACAAATATATAGTTCTTGGTAGAGATTCCTCATACTTTGTAAGAAATAATTCCAAATCATCTTCCAAATATACAGAGGAAGATGTTTACAAAATGCTGGAATTTTTAATCGAAACATATTTCTCCAGTGTAGTAGAGGCGTTTACAACAAACGGTCGGCATTCCAATGGGAACAGATTGTGCTCCTATACTTGCTGACCTATTCCTTTACTCTCATGAGGCTGACTTTATAGCTGATCTGATCCGAAAGAAAGAATATCGTTTAGCTAGATCCTTTAATCTCAGTTTCCGTTAAATAGATGACGTATTATCTTTAAACAATCCTGATTTTGAGGATTTGATACATTGCATCTACCCCAAAGAACTTGAGATAAGGAATACTGCAGACACTGTGAAGTCAGCCTCATATCTTGACCTACATTTAGAAATCGATGGTAAATGAAAACTATTGACCAAACTTTACGACAAACGTGATGACCTTTCATTCAGTATTGTCAACTTTCCTTTCATCTGTGGCAACATCCTTTCAGCACCTGCGTATGGAATGTTCATATCACAACTCATACATTATGCCAGAGCTTCCCGAAACTACGCAGACGTTTTGTATCGAGGTAGAATTCTAACAAATAGGCTTCTGAAACAGGGTTATGTTGCTACAAGATTGAAGTCATCACTACAGAAGTTTTATGGTCGTCATCATGAACTTGTTCATCGTTACGGTGTATCCATCTGCGCCATGAAAACTGATTTGTTCAACATGTCATAGTTTTCCTTAGTTTTCTCTTTCGTATACCCCGGACTTGACTTTTTATGAGCAACTAGGCGGGTGTTCCTAGAAAAACAGATGACGCTTACCCTACAGGTGCACCTAGTCCATGCTGCCAGTTTTTAGTGGAGTCCGAGTTCCTCATTTTCTTTTTTTTTAATTTGTATGTATAATTTTAGTTTAGTTACTTTATGTTGTTTGTTGTGTACGTCTGTTTTCCATGTCTGGTCTTTGTCCCTGGATTACATTCTTTTGATTACCGCTATAACCTTGATACCCTTGATTATTCTTTCACACTTTTTAGTATGCATCTGAGCAACTGCGAGGAACAATTAAGTAAACTTATGGAAACAGCTAATATGTGATTTGCATAGTTGTTTTGTGTGCGTTCAGAATAAACAACATATTGAGATATTGTACAGAGTTCTATCATGACTACACTTCATGCAACAGAGCGTAAGTCGATTTGCCATGGATAAAACAATGAATACTAAAAGGTTAATTCTGAAAAATCAACCAACAGCACTTAAATCCAGAGCAAGGAAATTGAACGTTAATATCAAATCGGTTCTACTCTATGAGTGTGATAACTGGCTTCTTTGGAACAAAAACTTGATAGTTCTTTATTTTAAAAGACGTCATAATATAGATATGTTGGCCCCTAGGGGCTATATAAGAAATTCCAACAAGAGACATCACAGGAAGAATATGGAGATAGGATTGGTGGTGGCGTCCTCTGTAAAACCCAGTACACCACAAGTAAAGCAAAATTTGAGAAAGTGAGATCCGCCAAAAATCACGTAGAGAAAGAACCTAAAGCACAATGCTTCACCTAGGAGAGATAACAGATACTGGTGTCTCGCGGAAATGTGTGGAGACCTTATGCGCCAGAATATATGAAGATGACCATGTTAGTAAGTGTAGAATCATTAGGACTATAACCAATTTCACAGGGCTAAATTCGTCTACAGCCTGGTTTTACTATTCTTTTTTATCATATTTGACAATTACCACACTACAGTTATGTTTAGCAGTGAAATTGCAAAGAATCTTGACAGCTTTTTAAATTTTGATTAAAATAGTACCAATGTGACTTCCAGGCGTTTTATTCTTTTCTTATTTCACCTTAAAGACCCAGGTGATCAATTCATTTTCTTCAAAGCCTCTTGTCTTTAGTATTATCAATGACATCTCACTTCATAACCACCAACGAACAAGAACCACAACTTTTCAGATTGTTTTATCATCATCTATATTACCTGAAATTTTTCATTCCCATAGGTTGGCGATGTGAATCCGCCATTGTGAATGAAAATCTTGTAAAGTGTTCAATGTAAATCTGGATATGCATACAATCTAGTAGGATTTTAAAGTTTAAAATGTTTTAAAGTTTCTATTGTGCTGTCTTTTTTTTCTTTCAGTTATACTTTACCTACTTTAGGTCTTTGTGTGTGTGTGTGGTGCATAATGGAAGAATATCAAAACAAACACATATTCTATATATATAAAATTTAATACCAGATCACTGGAACAAACAAGTTTAAAACTTGTAATGCTGTGGTATAATATCACAGGGTGTATTAAACATCAAGTTATGCAAATTATCTGAACACACTTTTGGATGCATCACATGCAAATCAACAATCACAAGTACTGAAGTTGCAGGAGAAATATAATCTTATCTATATGTAATTAAAATGTATTGGTTTGTGGATAACAGATCTTAAAAACAATTTATATATCACTGGTGTCCGTACTATTAGCTTTTAAATGAATGTGAATAAATACTGGTATTCAATAAATGAACAATTGGTTTTCAGCAAGTTGTAAGTAATGATGACAACTCGGAATCTGATAACTCAACTTGATTCAAAGGATTATGTAAGACTGCCATAAATGCTTGCAAAGGTGACAATAAAATTAGCAAAATACAAACATAACATAATTGAGATCATCAAAAACACATGATGAATGCCATTTTACAATTATAATAATGAATGTATTGAAGGTCTAGAGATCAATAAAATGAGTGACCTGCCCTGATTTGGAATACAAAGATATCTGACATGTTCTTTTGCTTCTTCTTATTCACCAAACAAATCTTAATACGATCGCCACAAGAAATGAAAAACTCAAGCTACTTCAATAATACGACATTTACTAGATGCTGGCAAGATTAAAAGTCTATTTCAGGTATGTAAAATGATTATATCACAGATAGAATTTTGATTTGCAGTACTATAGAAGAATTCAATTGTTAGAAAAACTTTTACAAAAAAATAACAACTTTTTCATTACAACTTTGTTCAAATATAAAATGAGCATGCTGGCTAATAAGGATGAAGATTGAAGTCCATTGATACAATTTCGTCTATAAATGTGTTGCCGAACTAACTATACACAATCAAAGTTATACTAAAAGTGGTGGATATCAAAATTTAGTAAAATGTACAATATCTCATGATTTAGAATGCTTAAGGGATGAAATAAAAGGAACAGGGAAGCTAAAATCGGTCAATTCAGAATTAAATATACAACAAGAAAACATTACAGTAATATCTGTTTTTCTTGAAGCAGAAATTCAGATTCATCCCTAAAGCTTATCGAATTCCAAGTTCATATGAATAACAAAAACATTTGTTTTTTCAACAGTTTTTCAAATACATTATTTTTCGAACTTGTTTAAGCACCAAGACTCCTCACCAGCAAACTAACACGAAAATTCAAGCAAAATTGATGGTTTACTGGCTTGAATCTTAAAAATTTCAGCACACCCTTTAACTCGTTAACTAAAGGATTGTAAATTTTTTTCTGTTCAGTAGCAACTTTTTGTTGATAATAAACTCTTTAAATTTTCTAGAGACAGAATGAATTACACATGCCAATATTCCCACATTTGTTACGAGTGATTTAGTGTAACATACTGTAAACATTAATTTACTAAATGAACATGTCTGCCTCAGCAGTGTTTAGATCATAAAACACCAAAACAAATGGAAGATCATTTTTTTCCATACAACTAAAGTACCAAGTCTGTCAAGCAGGAGCACAAATTGGTCAAGAAACAAATCAAATCAAGTTTTAGAAGTTCAATTTCAAGCCAAATTGACAAAAAGGTGAAAGAAAATTTAGTAACAGGACTTACAGTAAATCAAAAGGATTTTTAAATTACAACCATAGTACATCTATTAAATGAAAACCTTTTGGGAAGACGTGAAAATAATATTTAAGTCGTACTGACAGCAAGAGCACTACATAAGCCTACAGGAATAACAACAAGAAAAAAAGTTCAGTGTCAAGACTTTCTTATGTCAGATTTGCAAACTCGATTTAAATACATAAAAAAAACAGTGAATACCACACTGAGTTTTAAAATTCCATTGATCTAGCATAAAAATGGTCTGCTTGATTCAACACAAGAATGTGGACAATACAAGTCTTTCTCAACTATAAAATTTATTATCAAAGTTAAAAGTTGAAGCAGATTGAATAAAAAAATATTGAAACCAATCATTATGGTCTTCAAAAGTAAATTCTAGCATATTTACACAATAGAAATCAAATATATTTGTAACCAGTGTCCCAGTTAGCATAAAATAGCACATCTTTCCCTTCCAAAGGACTACACATTTTTACCAGAAAATTACCTTTTTCAAGTTCTTACATTGCAATGCTTACATAAACTAGGGAAAAGTCAAATAAAAATAACCATACCAGAACTTATATCAAATATGTACAGTGTGCCAATATTTTTGATAAGTCTATTAATTGACTCTTTTCAAAGACTTGCTCTTCTATTATAGTTTACTTGTTGGATCACTGTCGTCATGTGAAACAATTAGATGTCACTGACCACTGTATTTTAAGTTAAATTTAGCACAATTCTTATGTTGAAGCTAGCATACCATAAAACATTTAGTTATAACCATTGTTTGACCACTGAAAGCCACATTAATAACATGAAAATGTCAATGACAAGAGATTCAGGTTTTGTAGGAAACATAACTCCGACTTACATTAACTTGTCAATTAATAAAGCTAAAAAATTAACAATATTGCACCAAGCATTGGTTGCTAAGATTCATAATAAAAATATGATATGTAAATAGCATTGGATCTTTCAGAGGCCACTAAGGGTTATACAGAAATAATAAAATATATTTTGGAATTCGACAATACACATTTTATCTGTCAGCAATTCCATGCTGATCCATTATCACAAATATATAAAATGAAGACATAAAACAAAGATCAAAGGTGACCCTTGTTCAATAGGTAACAGAAATGGCAGGGATTCCTCCTCAAACAAGTACTATTGATTCATAAAATGACAAATTCAAAGCAAATATGCTACAAAAGTGCACAACTTCTGCTAATATATATTTTGAGTTTCAGTTCAGAATCAAAACTGTAAAATATATTTTTTTTTTATCTTGAAATGACGAAAAAATGTTTGTCAGTTACATTGTAGTTGATGATTTGTATAGTACTAGAATTGAGGTGACATTCAGCACAACCACCTGTATGACCCATTACAACATTAAAAGTAGTACATGTATTGTTGTGACATGCTCTTCTCTATTATGAGCCATCTTGATCCTAATTTTGGAATAAAAACTTTTTTTTTTTTAAATTTAACTTTCCATATTTGAGGCATAAGCAAAAAAAAAAGTCGTTGACAAAGCAATTTACTAAAAGCTAAACACCAAGACAATGGCAGAGCCAGAATTCAGTGTCTATCAATAAAACATGTACTTCTTTGACTGTTTGCAATTCATTCTGAATTTATACAGAAATCATATTTTATTCTAACCACACAGAAAAACGACATTCAATTTTTATTAAGACAATCACTTCCATCAATTCATCGTAAGATTCAATTATTGCTCTGGTCATTCTACAGTTACTATCTAGATAGTTCTGCTTGCGGTAATTTATGTAGCAAATGTTAAGCTACATACATGTAGATTTGAAAATTCCAAGTAGCAAAAAGCTAACATGCACATTACTACATTCCAAAATTCCACAATACAAACATCGTAAAAAATTATGCCATTTTAAAAAAAAATTACTAACACTTTAAAAAGCATATTTTTAAATTATTATTTTCAGGTCTACATACTGTTACATGTAATTACTCATTTCTTTAGATGAAAGAATTATTAATAAAGCTGTAGAGTTCTTTAATCCTGAATTGATGGAATTATCACAATTTGCACTTTGAATGCTTTAATTCTATACACAAAGTTGATGAATTCACTCATCTATAAAATAATAAACTAAAATTTTAAAGAATTCATCTACTATGCATTTCTCAGTTCACCACAACTGAGGCTCAAAAGCACTTTCTACATACACCACTAAATAGTGGCAAGATAGTTGTACGTCTTTTCTTATCAGAAATTTGAACAATATATCAACATACATGTATATCTCAGTAGCACTAAAACTGAATCCAATTACATTTACGTACATGTATTTCAAATACAGTTTACCTGGTTTGATTTTGAAATGATATCTTAATAACAACTCTTGTCAAGGACAAGAAGTATTGGTCTTTTTCCTGTGATTTATACCTTGTACAACCAAACAAAACTAAATTTCTTTAAGAACAAATTGACAAATAAATACTCTGCTATAAATAATAATTAAATGAAAAATGAAAAATCTGGCCATTATTAATGAACACATTACATGTTAATTATCAATGTACTTTCTGTGCTTGATTAAATTTGCTGTGATTTGGGCCTGACCCTTTACCCCAATAAAACTGGTCGCCCCCTTTAAAATTCTTCACTCCATGGTTTGAGCTGCCTTGTTTGGACTTTCCCTGATTAAAACTTGAGGTATTCTTCCCTTTATTTTGGTGAGATCTATTTGATTGCAGGGATTTTTTGTCATGAGACTTTGCTGGACTTTGGTCAGGGGACTTGCTTCCATCAGACGAACCGCCATCATCCGACGACACTGACATAGCGTCACTAGACTTTGATGAATCATCAGATTTTGTTTGTGGCTTTCCTGCAATGCTATTAACCTGATTTAAGAACTGTTGGCGAACCTCATTCACATGGTCAGGGGAAACTCTTATTCCATTGACTTGATGCTCCACATGACCTCTACGGCGATTGTTATTGCGATGATGTCGGTGATTGTTATGGTAATTATGCTGATGGTAATTGTTGTAACCATTATAGACTAGATTATGGTTGTATGGACGGGATGAAGTATTTGATCTTGTGGTTACAATATTAACCTAAAAAGGAAAATAAAATGAATCTGTTGTTGATGTGAACTTGAATGTAAAACAATGAGATGTAAAACATTTTATGATTCATGTTCCAACTATCCCACTTAATGATTAATTGTTTTTAAAACTACTTATAACAACATGCCCATAATATATTTACCCAGTGTTTGAAAATACATAATGAACTTTTCATAAATTGCACAAATCAATTATCTGCCATTCACCCTTGCAAAAAGATATATGTATGACTTTAAACCATGCCTACAATGTACATTACTAATACTATGGCACAAAAATAATTCATTTATCCTTCTCATTAATAAAATATAAATTGGTATACCTGATTATTGTATCGCTCCTTTTCCTTTTGCAGATATTCATCTATTTCAACTGTATGTGCCTTGTTCTCAAGATTACCATCTTTATTTGTGGCGAGTGTGCATACAGCTCCATACATTTCTCCAAACCTAAAAGAGCATTTGAAATTTTCAACAATATGAAAAGTAATGAACATGGATAAATATAGCATGTATAAATGAATCTTAATACCAAATAAATGTTTGTGTCAAAAAGTATAAGCTATTTTTACAGCTAATTGAACTAGAGGCTAAAGAGAGCCTGAATCGGTCACCTGGTTCACCATTTACTTATTTGAAAAACTTGAGGAACGATACAGGCTAAGTTAAAATCAACTAAAATTATTCATAGCATTTTCATGACCAGAACCAGAATTTTGCTTAAGGCAACAATTTTTGAATTTTTTTCAAAACCCTGTCTTATGACCCCATTTTTAGTATAGGCAGCCATATCTATTCACGGATTAAAAATCACAATAGTCATTTTGAGCACAATACACTGAAGAACTATTATGCTTATTTTCATTCAATGATCTTAAATGGTTTTAGAGAAGACGACTTTCAAATCTGTACATGTCAAAAAAAAAAAAAAACAACCAAAAAACTAATTCAGGGGTTGTAACTCCTACATTGTGCATTAGTCAATGAATGGTTTTGAAAATTTCGGCATAGGTCCTTCCCATGATGCTGAACAATTTTACCCTCCGCCAGAAATTTGCGTAAGGCAACGGTTTTTGAGTTATTTGCAAAAAACTGCCATAAGGCCCCTATGTTCTATTTTTAGTAATAGTGGCCATGTTTTTTCTTGAATCAACAATCCCATCTGTCAATTTGTGTGGGATACCCTAAGGAACAATCATGCCAAGTTTAAAACCTGTCAGTCCAGTAGTTTCAGAGAAGATTTTTTAAAATTTGTCCACAACAACGACGTCGACGGACGCCAAGTGATGGCATAAGCTCACTCAGCCAGGTGAGCTAAAAAGGCCAGTTCCAATTTCGATACAAATTTATGTAGGTTAGTGAGCAATTCAAATAACTCTATACATGTAGGTAGAAATCTGCCCTACATTATAACTATGTGTCCTACTTAACTACAATGTACTACAGAACACCTGTGTGATCTTTTGGACACTGCCTTCTAAGATTGAAGGGCAGATTTTTACAACATTTCAACACTTTTCGCTAATATTAAACATAGGGCTAATGGCAAATTCTGGTATTATTACACTGACTGCTCCTAGTTGAACTACATTTTCATGATTTTGTAGATGTACACTAAGTTTTTCATGTGTGCAAAATTATATAAATTTTGCATTTTAAAATTGTACTCTCCATCCATTGCTTTTCGTTCTCATATCCTATTATACAAAAGTGAAAATGAAATTTAGTACCTGAAGCAAACATCTGAAGGATCAACCCATAATGTTAATTCACAAAATAACATCAGATCTTTGTAGGCTAGCTTAGACTTAAGAAGAGCACTTTCAATGACTGGATCTATAGGTTCCTCTGGGCTGATTCTGATGCATCTATAAGCCTGCCCTTTAGTTGGTGAGTCTTGGTACCAGTGGTTCTTAAATCGATCAACAAGGACTGCTGAAAGACTATCTGAGAAGGATTCCATTTTTTCACTTGGAATGCTACCGCACTGGCGTACAACACGTGATAAAAACACAACAGCTGCTGCAATTTCTTCTCTCATTGTTACTGTCAACTATACGTGTGCTCAGATAAAACCTCATCAAGTTGATGCAAAGATCTTTTACCAGTACAGAATCTGTCAGATCCTGTCCAAAATGCAAAGCCTCGGTCTGGGTTTGTTATTGTCCCTTTGTTTACGATCTGGAAATATAATCAAATGATAAGAGAAGTAGAGTAAGTGAATAAAACACTTTCCTACTTCAAAAGAAAATAACAATCTTTTCTAACGACATAGTCGTATAATTTTTCAAACACCAAATTATTTCCCTATTAGATCACAAGATGAATCAGACGAGGCCACCAACGCAGGTCAATCGGTTACCAAAACAAAACGACGTCTAGCAAGTAATTTTGGGTATAATTTGATAACAAAATGTTTCGTTAGATTGTGAAAATAATTCAAACTGGCTTCGAAAAAACTATATCCACATAATAATGTAACATATGAAAATATTTACCCTCTATATCTTCGAGGTTGGAATTTCCACCATAACTGTTTTTCTACGCGCATTAAATGGTCTAACTGAACCAATCAAAAATGAGTTCCGTTCACATGTTGCTACGAAATTAGGTACGTCATATCGCGGGAAAAATAACACGTGTATTTGTTTACAAAATGAAGAATTCTCTGTTGAATATTTTTTTCTCTCATAAACAATTTATAGAAAAAAAGGTGTCGAGTTTGTCTTTTACTGAACAACGGACTATATGTTACCACAGACCTATAATTATAACATATATCTGGGGCTTATAGTAAATAATATAAAAGTTCCAGAGTGTGAGCTTTTTGACATTTAAAAAAATCTGTAATATCGGCATAGACTTCTTCTATGATATCAGGGAGTGTAAATCTCTGTACCTGTAGATGATGATGCTGATTAGAATAGAGATATAAAAATATCACAGATATCGTATTGTTTATAGGTCTATGGTAATATATTAGAAGTCCTCACTGAATTCGTTCTGATTTGATAATTAAATAATTTCATAATAATTCAGGTATTGATTACGACTTCAAACATAGATTTGGGTATCGATTGATTTCAGACAAAGATCAGATTATATGGTAATCCAGGCTTAAGCTCACATAGTAGAAGAAACTTTATTGCATCAGCAAATAGTTATGAAAGTGTATGAGACCTTTTGTCTCAGCTTTCTCTTAAGAAGCACAGTATTATATGTTGTTTTTTTCTCTCTAGATTTTGCCTTCAGTAGACTATACAATTTGTAAAAATTTGGCCACGAACACTAATTACCAGGAAAATGTTTTAATCTTAACTGGCGATATGCTGGACAAACTAACATAAAATGATACTCATTTTCAATACTCTGCATATTACAACAAAGACATGATCTATCTTGTTGGTTCTAGTTGCAGTTTTTAACTTTAGCATTCCAAATCTAAGATTGTTTTTAAACAATTCAAAGTTCATAAAATGCTGTAAATAATCATCAATGGAAAATTCTGACTTTATAATCTTATATACACACAGTATCTCGGAGTTTTGTATTGTGGAATGCCAGTGTTGATAAAACTGATCAATTAAACGTCTATGTAGAGTTTCATATTTAAAAATCAAGGAGTTAAATATATATATTATACCATAAATTTACTAAACCTAATTTCATATAACAAGTTTCTAACACTAAAAGCCCAGTTCGTTTTACCATTATTACAGTCAGAAACTATAAGTTCGTATAAATCATAAACAATATCAGGTTTATTAATCAGTATTTCAATATACATTGGTAGGTGACAATAATCACCCAATAAACAACCTTGGGACCTTCAAAACAAATCTACAAATGTTCGACTTAATTTGCATGGTAACAATACCCGTAACTCTGATGCGTAGCACAAAACTGAAGAGACCAAACTGTCAAATATATTAGTACGTGAGCTGGGATAACCCCCGTGATACCCCCATTCATCAACCAAAAAATGATTTTCAGCTACCCTTTTAACTCCCATGTACGATTCATTTTGTCGCCAAAAAATAAACTGAAACATTTTTGTATTTTTTTGGCTACTTTTTATACCTCGTTGAGGCAAAAATCCATTTTTTACGTACTTTGAATCTTCAAACTTCTTCTTTCTACAAAACGAAGTAAACTGACATATATATGTATCAACATGTAACCAAATGTCACAGCTTTACAATGGTTTCAAAAAAAAAGTTGCGGAAACACTTAGGGTTTTGGGGTAAAATGAAAAAAAATGTACCCTTACCCCACTAAAAAATCGCTTAAATTGACATATTTTTCAATGTCAAAACCCCTAGAGAATTTATGCTTCAGTAAAAATGGCTTATTTGGTATTTTCTGCTTAGTATCATCACAATTGATAGTTATGGGATACTTTGGGTGATTTTCGTAGTCAGAATTTATCCACAAAAAAAATTTTTAAAAATGAGGTTTTCGATTTTTTTCGTAAAAAAGTGACATAAATTCGACTCCACAAGTTATGCTCAACAAACACGTCTCAAATTTTCTGAAAATTTCATTTTTTTCGATTTTTTGGTAATTGTCAGCCCAAAAGATACATCTAAGAGCCTGAATTGATCTCTTATGTTGGGTACACCATTATGTTAATTATGAATGCCTAAAATATGATTTTTACAGTGTCGGTATATGCTGTGAATTAGAATTGTATTTGATACTGAGACCACTCTTCTAGGGGTAGAGGTAATATTTTAGATATATTTGAAAATTCTTTCTTGAAAATTAGCTTTTCGTGGTTTAATTATGTAGAAAATTAAATTATCCATCGAATGATACCAAATTTGAGACGTTTTAGTTGAGCAATCACTAATCGAAAATCGAAAATCTTGGCCTTTAGACCCGGTTGGGTACAAATATAGGCTTGTACTGAAAAAGAATCCGAGAATATTCTTTGGCGACAAAATGATTGGGTAATGAGAGGTATATAGGTACCAAAAATCACCATGAAGTTGATGAGTGGATCTGCATGGAGGATCCTCTCACCCATGGACTATAACATATTGTAATTGATCAATATAATGTCTTTAAAGTGTTTAATTACAACGAAAAAGCTCTTTCTCCCTGTTGAGCAACACGCTTTTGAGTCGATTGAAATTTGTCGTTATAATTCAAAAGTACAGCTAGATAGACGAAGGAATTTACAAATTTTAATTCTTCATTATCAAAGTACATGTACCATTTGTGTATAACTGGTTGCCATCCATTGCGAAAAACAACTATTTCGGTTTTACTTTTGTTGACATTTTTTATTCCACTTACTACAATACAAGTACAGTCTATTCAACAGAATTTGAACAGATTCTGGAGTCTTCCCAAATAGCACAATGTCGTCCGCAAATAAAATAAAGTATAACAATGCTTCATTCAATACAAAAAACTGGTTATCTCTATCCTGGTCGGAACTAATGTCATCGGAATGTCATTTACAAAACATGGAAATAAAAAAGGTGATAAAACATCGCCTTGTTTTACTCACACATAATTAGCACAATTATCCGGTATATTTCCATTACACCTAACACAAAGTTTACAGAGGAGTATATTGTTTATATCACAGATATCAGTTTACCGCTAATACCACTGCTTTTCAGCTTATACCACAATATACGACGGTCTACACGATCAAAGGCTTTGCAAAAGTCTATGAATGCAGTATACAGTTTTTACTTCCTATTCAACACAGACGTAATTATACCGTGTAGCACGAAGATAGTATACATTTCCCCGGACTTTTTTTGTCTCATTCATTTCATTGTTTTAAATCAAATGACGTCATGGGAGAGAACCCGGGAGTTTTTCAGTTTATCAGTTTAAGACTATTATCTGTATACAATAGCATTAAAACCTATGTTTTTCAACGCTGTATACTTCTATTCCCCATAATCAGTTAAAATACCGACTTAAATGCATTATACATATTTGTTTTTCCAAAAAAGATGGTACACCTAGATACAAATATATAGTTCTTGGTAGAGATTCCTCATACTTTGTAAGAAATAATTCCAAATCATCTTCCAAATATACAGAGGAAGATGTTTGCAAAATGCTGGAATTTTTAACCGACAACATATTTGTCCAGTGTGATAAACGTGTTTTTCAACAAACGGTTGGCATTCCAATGGGAACAAATTTTGCTCCAAACTTGCTGACCTATTCCTTCACTCTTATGAGGCTGACTTTATAGCTGATCTGATCCGAAAGAAAGAATATCGTTTAGCTAGATCCTTTAATCTCAGTTTCCGCTAAATAGATGACGTATCATCTTTAAACAATCCTAATTTAGGGGATTTGATACATCGCATCTACTCCAAAGAACTTGAGATAAAAGGATACTACAGACACTGTGAAGTCAGCCTCATATTTTGACCTACACTTAGAAATCGATTGTACAGGAAAAGTATTAACCAACCTTTACGACAAACATGATGACTTTTCATTCAGAATTTTTTTTCCTTTCATCTGTGGCAACATCCCTTCAGCAACTGCGTATGGAATGTTCATATCACAACTCATACGTTACGCCAAAGCTTGCCGAAACGACACAGACTTTTTGTATCGCGATAGAGCTCTAACAAATAGGCTTCTGAAACAGGGTTATGTTGCTACAAGATTGAAGTCATCACTACAGATGTTTTATAGTTGTCATAGTTATGGTGTATCCATCTGCATCATGAAAACTGATTTATTCAACGGGTCATAGTTTTCCTTTCCTCGTTTGCCAATCCCGGACTTGACTTTTTATGAGCAACTCGGCGGGTGTTTCTAGAAAAGTAGAGGACGCTTACCCTACCGGTGCACCTGGTCCATGCTCCCGGTTTTCATTGGAGTTCGAGTTGCTCATTTGCTTTTGTTACTTTGTATGTACGATTTTAGTTACTTAATGTTCTTTGTTGTGTATATCTGTTTTCCCTCTCTGGTCTTTGTCCCTGGATTACATTCTTTTGATTACCGCTATAACATTGGTTTGCTTGATTACTCTTTCAGTATAATAAAACACTTATTAACTGGATGTGATGGTAATAGTATTTTCATTGTCCCCTCTGTACTCGGCGTTGCCTCGGACAATAATTAGTACATCGGGGACAATAAAACTGCTATTAACCTAAAACCCAGCCAATATGCAAATTTGTTGTCAATTTTTCTCTTTTAAAACAGTAAGTACCAATGTCTACTAAAAAATCCTTGATATTACTTACTTTATTTTCACTTTCAGCTTGCATACCCACAAACTGTCTTTAGGTGTTGGCCCGGAAATTCTCAAAAGAGGGGCCCCTTGAATGGTCTGAGGCAGTCCCGGTTCTGTCATGGGTCAGTGATTTCCTATATAAACACCTATTTTTTTTTCGACCTTAAAGGGGGCGGACCCCCTATGACCCCCTTTGGATCCGCCTACGGATGTGCTTAGATTTTTATGTGACTTGAACTGTCCTAAAAACATTCGGTCATTTTTTTTTACATATATAGCATGTCCCATGTCTAATGTTTTATGTATTTGATTATCTTAATTTAATTTGTCTATTTCGAATAATTTTCCACCATTTCCTGGTGGAAATATGGATTAGTGAACTTTTTCATGAATAGTCTACAAAAATTGACATGGGTATTCTCAGCATTTACTTATGACTAAACTGTGTGATGAGAGAAACAATATTCTTTAAATTAATTGAATTTCAACATTTTTCATTATGACAATTAAAGTGAGAAATGTAAAGAAAAATATCTTCAAAGCTCTGCCTCCTATAAAACATTTTAAAACGGGGTAAACTAATATTATTACTTACTTATACTTAATGAAACTTACTTATACTTAATAATGATTCCTGAAACTGGATCCTTCCGGTTCCACTACTTCGGGCTCTCAAGTAGGCAACTGTACAATTCTCTCGTTTCCGGTTTGATTAATGATTTCAGCTCTATAGTGGTTTAATAGTTCACCACTTTCCCAGTGCCTTAAATGCATTGATAAATTTGTTTTATGTTCTGGAAGTGTATTCCATATTTTTGCTATGCATACGGCAAAGCTTGTGCTTGTATTAAATCTCTGGTGAACTATTTTACTCTTGTTCGTTCTTGTGCTATATCTATTATCTGTGTTTAACAATAATTTCAGAAAGGTGCAAGCCTCTGGATCATATCGCTGCAGTATATGATTTTGTACCCATCGATCATATCTCCTCTGATTTTCATGTAAGCTAGAGTTGGTAATTTGAGTTTCTAAAGTCTCTCAGCACAGCTTAGATTTTTGAACCCGGGTATTTGGGTTTGCACACTCTGTGTTTACTCAATGAATTTCTTCTTATATTGGACCCATGTTGAGCTAGCATAATCGAGATGTGTACGCACTAAGGTTAAGTACAATGGAATGAACATACCTGCTGACATAGACCAAGAAGTTCTGCAAATGTTACATTTGCTTTGTTTACCTTCCCATAGATATATATTTCTCGAATGTGATCTTCTCGTCAATGGTTACTTCGATGTCTATTTCCTCTTTAGTTTTTTATGTAGTTTGCTCGAGTAAGGTGTAATTTACATCGTCTCATTGCTCGACTCCATGTCTATGTATATTCACGAACTTACACTTCTCAGGGTGGAATTTGAGCAACCATTTCCATTTTATCTAAATCGCTTTTGAGTATCTGCCTATCGTTGCGGTTTCTTATTATTCTGAAGCTCTTAATTAGTATCATCGGCAAATAAATACACGTCTGAGTCCACCAAATCATTTATACATAGAACAAAGAGTAGAGGTCCTAGTAATGATCCATTAGGAATGCCTGATGTTTCCTCTCTTTCCTTTTATATATACTCTCTGAAACCTTTCTATCAGGAAATATTGAATCCAGTCTAAGACTGGGTTCTTAATGCAGTAATCTTGAATCGTATTAATTAGCCTTCTGTGTGAAACTTTCCGGAAATCTGTATAGATACAGTCTGCTTCTAGGTCCTGATCCGATGCCGCAATCCATTTATCTATAACTTCTAGGAATCTCAAGGCTGTAGATATTCCTGCTTTAACCCCATATTGCTTGTTTGAAAAAAAATTGTAGTTTCATGTGGTCAATGATATGTTGCTTGATGATTACCTGCATTGTTTTGCATATCATTGATGTTAAACTGACGGGTCTGTATTTTTTGGCTTGTGTTTTGTTACCTGTATGAAAAATTGCGCTTATTTGGGCGTACTTCCAATTCCTTGGAATAATGATGTTGATAGTGATTACTAGTATTTGAAAATATATGAAAAGTATACATAGCGGCTTTGATATAGTCTCTTTTAGCTCAAGCTGTAGTCTATGATACAAATTATCCGGGCTTGGTGATTTATCAATTTTAATATTTTTGGGTGCATGCTTCAATACATTATCTCCTCGTTTATATTTACCTCAGGATGTCGATTGATATTTCACCGGATTACATTTCTGGCGAATCACTTGCTGGTTCACTAGTGAAAACAGTAGCAAAGTACTCAGATAAATTATCAGCCTTTTTCTTGTCATTATCAGTTTTATTGGATTTTGTATCCTCATGGTCTATGTATATATCACATAGCTATGTCTTCTATGCTTTAATTTAATGCAGCTCCAAACAGCCTTTGGGTTTGTCTTTGCATTTGCAGATATTCTTGTTTCAAACTTCTTTTTCAGTTAAGCAACTATTTTTTTACTTTGTTTCTTACTTTATTATATTTTAATTAGACATTCGGGTTATTGCTGCTTAATACATTTTTCGAGAAGGGATTTTTCTTGCGTACGAGTTCTCTTGTCCATTGGGAAAGCAGAGGCGGATCTAGGATTTTAGGTTGGGACAAACCTGAATTATAAATCTTATAAAATGGTTAAAAGCTTTGTCAAAATTCTGTCAACATTATGTGAATTATTTAATTCACTATACCAATTCTAGGTTAAAATGTCTGTAGTTTCCATATTTATACATATTTACATTTTTTTGCGAGCTGTATACGTTAATCAAGCAATTGTAAATAAAGGTAATAACGCAATGATCATTATTCCTAAGAGGACTATAAATGTGTTCAATGTTCGACACCACGTGTCCTTCATTTGTTAGTAGTAGATCTAGTACGTGTATGTGGTGTCTCCAGATCACTGTACTTATTAAATATTATGATATTCTAAGAAGAAAAAAATGCCTATCCTTAATTTAATCAATGTAATCAATCATAATCAAATGTATACATAGTACTTTTAGTGATTGTTCTGTTCTATTTAGGACGTCTTGATTGACAATTAAGTATTGTATTGTATCGTATTGTAATACTTAGTTGAATTGAATGATATCGCCCTTTGTGACTCGTGTCGAGGCGCTTCATTATTACCGGATAATATTATGTCTCACTTGCAAGGGAATATAACGCCTTTGCCGGAGAAGGATATGCTTACGAGCACAGGGGCGGATTCAGGCGGGGCGTGGCGGGTGTGCGCCCCCCCTAAAATTTGCAAAGCATGGGTTGTCAGAGGTGGATTTAGGCGGTTTTAGGTTGAAACTTTAATTTCTCGCTAATTTTACCACAAAAGATATCTACGTTGCACTCACTCTAGAAGAATATTTCAAAAAATTAATCTAAAAAATTTATTACTCCACTCGCTACGCTCGGCGAAATTTTAAACTAAAATCTTGGATCCGCCCCTGGGGCACCTGATGTGAAGCCATTTTTGTTTGTTTGTTTTTTGTTTTGTTTTGTTTTGTTTTGTTTTGTTTTGTTTTGTTTTGTTTTTGTTTTGTTTTGTTTGTTTGTTTGTTTGTTTTGTTTGTTTGTTTGTTTGTTTATTTGTTTTATGTGAGTTAATGTTGCTTGCGCTTTAGTCTTTTTTGTTTTACATCTTTTTTCCTTATCTTCAGTTTTTATATGTGATCTGTTGTATTCGATTAGCTACAGTATTGTGTATGCAGATACATTTATTACACCTTTTCACTTTCAGGCTGTGCATTTGGATTTTGACTATTTTGATTGTCCAGTTGTTGACGCTTTGGAACATTTTTGCCAGTATCTTATAAGTCAACACTAAAAACATAGACCTGTTATTATAGGTCTCTGCTTACTCCAGCAATGCTAGAGGTTGTTTGGCAAGCTATTTTCTGACTTTGTACCACCCCTAATGGAGGAACGGAATTCCAAACCTCTTACGTTGTAGGAGTAGGTCTGTGCTAAAAATATTAATGTTTCCAGTATTTTTTTTTAATTCAGTTGCTTTAATTTTGGAAATGAGATGTATGACAAACTCCCTGAAATATATATATATCTGGGTCTAATTAAGTTAAAGCTCATTATGTAAGGAAAGTCACATCTACCTTGTCCTCCGACTGGGAGTGCCATAATATGTCCTAATGTTCCGAACTTATGATTGGACGAAACAGACGGTTAGCTCAGTGCACCGACACATTTCACCACTTCAGTCCCCAATAAATGCATCTCCCAAACGTAACTCGAACGATTGGGCAGGAAAAACTGAAGAAAAAAAAAACACCCATCCATGTGTCAGGAGTACTAGTAGTCCTTCAAATTTCTCCATTGACACCTTTCACTACGTAAATTTCTTAATCAACCAGGATTAAATAAGGTTAAATGTATTGCCAAGGTTACTTTCGCAATATTATTACAGTAATATGAACAGATTAACCTGTTCACATGTGTTACTACAAGTAAAAATTTGAAAGCACCTCTGCACTTTCTCGTCTGTATTTCTTCCATTTCTGGGCCTTACCAGTGGAATTGGCATTTTTTATCACTGAAACCAAAACATAGATAAATATGTGCTGAAGTTTGATGAAACATGTCTGCATAGCCATAAACATATTTTATCAAAAAATAGGAGAGTTCTTTGTGATGTCATCCTTGAACTTTGATTTGATTTTGGTTGGCAAAGAATCAGTTGAGTGGCATGGTGCATCAACTTTAAATTATTTTGGTTCCCTTCATTGCCAATGAAACTCATTTTATCCATGGATTTTTTAAATAAATATTCAGCAATTAGACTATATGAGCATACAATTTTAAAAATAATTTTATATGAGAATAGAGGTCTGCATATAAATATCATTTCAAATAAAAAAGTTATAAATTCCGTTATAAATATGAATTATTTTATCTAAATGAAAAATTTTACAGGAGAACCGATATTGGATATAAAATAACAAAGTTTTGAAAATTGGGATACTTATCATGAAATTATCAATTGTTTATTTGCCAACCAATTTGACACGTAATGATACATGTATGCATATTAGTAAATGAGATTGACAAACTCTTATAAAAGCTCATATTTGTTATTTTATTTGAATTACGACTGGACTTTTCTGGTCCTTTTTTTCTACCGTCTCAGAGTTTTTCCCATGACAGTTTTATTGAACCATATTTAACATCAAAATACATTGTATACTAATGTATATTTTGATGTTAAGTATGTATTTGCCACTATTTTGACTTTTGGACTTTTCTTATCTTTTCTACCCATCCTATTCTGATTGGTTTCAGAAGTAGAGATTTCATGTTTTTTTGAGATTTTGAGTCCGAATTTTCTATTTTTTTTAGAAACGGGGATACAGTTTCCCATACATGTTTGTCGTTCATGGGTGCAGCCATTTTTTACAAAGTGGTTTATGCACAAGAGGAAATAATTAGTTAGGATATGAACCATCATTTCATTTGAAATAAAACATTTAGCCAATATATTATTTTTTCGCTCTGAGTCATTAGAATAACTTAAGCTGTAACACTAACACTGACAAATTTGTGTAAAAATAACAATGTATCATTAGTATCACAAGCAGCCACAATATATTATGAACAAATTGTCCCAAAAATACCGCAATTTTGGTACCTATGGTGAATCGTTTCCCCCTTACCTGAAGTCCTCATGGTTTAGAAAATACAGGTCAGATTTTTTTGTCTCCTCAGATAATTTTTGGTCTAAAATCTCACATGACCTGGATAATTTTTGAATTCAAAACTCTATTCATGTATTTTGGTAGTCAAGTTAACCCCTTGGGTCAGCCTAACCTTGCCTTACAAGCACCTGAATACAGGCTCTTGTATGCTCTTTAAATTTGTTAAATGGGTTTTTCTAAGCTCAACTGGCCTACATTGTGTAAATGCTGTGTGCATTGTGCAAATGCTGTGTGAGCTAATGTCATCAATATGCATTTGTCCTTGTCTGTCGTCGTTTTAGTTTTTTCAAACATAGTCTCCTCTAAAACTGCTTGTTCAATTGGAATGAAACTTTGCATGGTTGTTCCTTAGGGTACCTTGCACTAACTGATAGTTTAAAATTTTTGGAACATTGAAAATCATGGCTGCTGCTACTAAAATAGAACATAGGGGTTAAAATAAAGTTTTTTCCAAATAACTCAAAAATTGTTGAATTAAGCAAAATTCATATGGGGTAATATTGTTCACCATCAGAAGACAGTCCTGTGCTGAAATTTTCAAAATTATTTGTTGCCGGATGTAAAAGTAATGGCCCTTTTACCAGTTGCTTGGATTATTTTTATTTTTTTCTAGAAAACATAGTATTCTAAGTTGAATGGTGATGACAAAAAATTGTTCTAGATGGCCAATTTCAAGATGGCAGTCATTTTCTAGCTATTTTTCATACTTGCTTTGATTTCATCGATATTTGGTCAATATGGTCTCCCAAGTTGAACAGTGATGATGAAAACGTTGTATAGCCATTTTTTAACTCCATTTTATGTTCTTTCTCAGCAAATGTATAGCAGACTTATTTGCCACCCAGAGACCTGATGGGGTATCAGGGCATAGGGGGACCCCTGACCAATTTTTCCAGGAGTTCTAAAAACACTGTGAAAGCATTTCCATTTTGCAGATGTATGTATATTTGTACCTGCTAACATATTTTATTTTACTGCATTTTGATTGGTTTATTGTATACTTTTATGTATATGTGAAGTGATTAGAATAATTTGTATATATTACACTATATATATGTAAATATTGTTAATTGATAAAAATAATGGAGAGTATTATCTCTCTACAGAGTGAAGAGCATTTACTTGGATTTCATGTACATCATGTACAAATTATTCATGTTTATTTTTAGATTGTGGTGCCAGTCATACTTATATTTTTGCACTAATCCTAGATAATGGATCAAGAAACAGCTCAAATCTTATTCAGGGAAGGAGGAGTTTTTGCATTTCTGGATGTACCAGTAGGCACAGAATTTGGAATTGATTATAACTCATGGAATGTTGGCCCACAGTTTAAAGGTGTTAAAATGATTCCACCAGGAATTCACTTTATATATTACAGGTATGCCTCATTGTTAAGATAATATATCTGTTCAAATTCTAATACATAACATATATAATATATAGGCACACAAATGTAAATTATGATATATTTAACAATTTAAAATTGTACAGGTAACCTAATACAGCACGTAAAAAAAAGATTTAAAAAAAAGTAATATTGTTTAACTAGATCCTTTAATCTCAGTTTCCGCTATATTGATGACGTATTATCATTAAACAATCCTAGTTTTGGGGATTTTCTACATTGCATCTACCCCAAAGAACTTGAGATAAAGGATACAACACAGTTAAGTCTGCCTCATACCTTGACCTACACTTGGAGATTGTTGGTAAAGGGAAACTATTGACCAATCTATACGACAAACGCTATGACTTTTCATTTCATATTGTCAACTTCCCTTTCAACCATAGCAACATTCCTTCAGCACCTGTGTTTAGAGTTTTCATATCACAACTCATACGTTATGCTAGAGCTCGCTGTAACTACATAGACTTTTTGAATCATGCTAGACTTCTTACACTTCTGGAACAGGGTTATGTTGATACAAGATTGAAGTCATCACTACAGAAGTCTTATAGTTGTCATCATGAACTCATGGACCATTACAGTGTATCTATCTGCACCATGAAAACTGATTTGTTCAATGTGTCATAATTTTCCTTTCCTCTTTCATGTACCCTGGACTTGAATTTTTATGAGAAACTTGGCAGGTGTTTCTAGAGAAGTAGAGGACTCTTACCCTACTGGAGCACCTGGTCCATGCTCCAGTTTTTAGTGGAGTCAGAGTTGCTCATTTACTTTTGTTACTTTGTATGTATTATTTTGGTTGTTCTATGTTGTTTGTTGTGTGTGTCTGCTTTCCATGTCTAGTCTTTGTCCCAGGATTACATTCTTTTGATTTCCACCAGAATCTTGGTTCCCTTGATTACTCTTTGGAATGAACTATTAACATGCTAAATGGAAACTTCTATGAGATAAGTTTATTAGGGAAAATCTCAACAAGATAGTATGTAATATACCTAGAACTAATGTGAGTTAGTTTAGTCAAACAAAATTTTCAGAAACATTTACTGCATTACCGAATAAAACAGTAACACTGGAGGTTAACTTTCTTTCAACAGGAACCAACAAATTATTTTATATACCACATTTTATAGAGCTACAAAAATAAATTGCAGTCATACATGTATGATGCTATGGTTATCTACAATAACTTGAGAATAATAGTGATTGTGATTATATGTGACCATGGGTCATTAATCATATTCCAATAGTAAATGTCCCATTAAAATTAGAAATTTTACAGAGAATTTTAGGGAATAGCCAATTTAAAATCTAAATTCATCATTTAAAATCACCTTTTCTTAAACTTTCAACTAGATCACTGAATATATGTGAATGGATCTCTCAGTACCACAAGGTTCCATAAAGGAAGGTTGGGATTGATATTTGTCCCCCCTAATTTTCTAGTTTCCTGACATATAACTGTAATATATTAGTATCCATCTCTAATGAATTTTACTATAATATTCCATAGGTAAAGAAAAACCAACTTATTAAAAATTTGTATGGGTCAAATTTCAATAGGTTCTTTAATTGTGAGGTTCTGTGATATGCTGAATATTCCCTTGTACATGTATTTAGAATTTTTTAGTTCAAATTAGGTACCAATATTAAACTTACTGTAGATTGATTCAATGAAAAACTGAAATGTACAGAATCTTTAATAAGCTGAATCAAATGTGATATTTTATTCTGGTTTTCTAAATGGTTCGCTCAGAGTTCCTAAAATTATCATGGGTTAGCCATTTACTTTGAAAGATTAAATTTCATATGCATCAGGAACATTAGAAAACAGTGTGTGGAGGCTATTTACTTGATAAATCATGCTTTAATTGGATGTGCCATATGCCATGCTTGTTCTTATTTTTTGTGTTACTTACAAATGTATATGGTCGACTTCTTAAGTAATTGTTGATCTACCAAGATGTTTGTGATACTCGTAATTAACCATTAATCTTAAAAATTATCTTAAAGAATAATGAAATTTGAAGCCAAATGATGTTTAGTCACTTACTTTTTATCATTGTTTTATCACACACACTACTGTTGTTGGCCAGTCCTTGGTAAAATATGGAATTACCTTGAATCTTCACAAAATTATTCTTACTGAAAGGACTTGGTATGTTGATATGATTACACATAATTCTGTTCTTCAATATTTTAGTGCTTGCAATAAGGAAGGTCAGGCAGCTCCTAGGACTGGATTCTTCTACAATTTTAAGAAAAATGAAATGGTTGTTCGAAGATGGAATAAAATGATGGAAGGTTTGCTCATTCTCTATGTTTGATGCTATATAATTGTAAGTTTATGTTAAGATTTGTCCATCATTGGCGAGTAATTACATTCCAGGTAGTGATACAGTATTTTAGTATTGAAAAAAAAACAAGTAGAGAAGATTAATGAATTTAGAATGTAGCACATAAAATTCAATAAAGGATATTTTAGGAACTTATAAATGATAAGGCACACATTGAATCCGAATCTGTTTGTTTAAAATATGCTAAAACAAATTAAAATTGCTTTCTTATTTCAGATATAGATACAACTGAAATAGCGGAATCTGAAGTACAGAGATTGCAAGACAACAAAGAAGAATTAGATAAATATCTTGGAGCTTATCCTTATGAAAGGTAGGTAGAAATAGATGTACATATTGAATCATTACCATTTTTTCTATATAGGCTTTAAAGTGGTAAGATAAACATATTTGTCATTCCCAATGTATTGACAGATGTTTTGGAGCATCTTGTTATGTATGAGTGTTAAAAATATCTGTCAACAAGATCAAAGGGAAAAAGGTACAGATTAACAATGTTCTGTCATTCCTTTTACGTATGCATTGAATGAAAGATATGATTTGTTTGTCTCTATCAAACCAAATACACTCGAATATCAAAGATTAAGAAAAGTTGGGGGTTTTTTTTATATAAAATGCTTATTAGACAATAATGCAAAAAATGAATGTCATAGAAAGAATTAAAAAAATCCCAATATGGTAAAAACAATATTATAATTGTATATACCAGTTCATTTTTATAAGACAGCAAAAAAAAATTTGCCTTTTGTTGAACATCATGGGGATGTCATCATCAGTAGACATTTGTTTCGCAACAATAACTTAGTAT
Source organism: Perna viridis (assembly GCA_037379345.1). Classification (NCBI taxonomy): domain Eukaryota; kingdom Metazoa; phylum Mollusca; class Bivalvia; order Mytilida; family Mytilidae; genus Perna; species Perna viridis. The sequence goes on from CM074515.1 coordinate 15,092,632, forward strand.
AAGTGAATGAATCTCTATGAAATTATACTGCAAGGTTTCACACCTCAAAAGAAAAGTTGAGATTGTTATGGGACTAACTGTGTAGAAATTCAAGACTGGGATTAAAAGAGGTCAAAGACTTAAGGAATGTTTTTGTTTTTAAACTTTGCAAAAATTATTTACTTCTAGAATAATTACAGTGAGATTTAATTGAATGTCTTGAATCTTTGAGGGTTCTGAATCTTACTATGTATTTTGATTTTTTTATTTTGGATCTCATATTTTAGTTGTTCCTGATCATTATCTTAAATAAAACATTTGATTCCATAAAAAGATTAATTTTTCTGGTTTATTGATATGCTAAATCTACCTGTGAACTAAGAGTTTGGGTCTTGATTTCAAATTTGTCTACATTGACATTCATAGGGTCTTAAATCAAACTTCAATTCCAACCAAGATTAAACTGATGAGGTCTTTCTATATGTAAAACAGAACAACACTATTACAAAGGTAATATTTTCAAATTTGTCCTGGTCAGGGTCCAAAGTCAACAAGAAATGCATTGTTGATGTTCCTTGCTATGCTGGATCTTATCGTGCATTTAGATTTTGGATTTCAGACCATAACAAGTCTAATTTTCAATTTTAAGTTCTGTGACCATGTTCATTCTGTGGAAGTTAACAAAGCTGTATCAAATATTCATTCTCAATCTTAATTAAGAATTGTAATAATGTTAAATGTTCAAGTTAGACCACTGTGCTAATATCACCATACTTGATCTCAAAAAGTTTTATATCACAAGTCTTGTCATGCAAGTTAATAGGGCATGGTAATGGTAAGAAGTGGGACTGAGATATACTTCAGCATTGAATATGACACAATACACCTATTGTCAAGGTGGAAAAAAATTGTACTGTGAAAGTACTTTTATTTGTGGGGTACCAATTTTTGTGGATTTCATGGGTAGACCAAACCTCGAAATTTGGTTTCCAACGAATAAGAGATTCCCAATGGTGTGTATACAGAAAACTTCAAAACCAAGAATTCAAGAATCCACGAACTTGTGTTTTTTTCCTGATCCACAAAATATAATTTACATAAAATATTGGGAATACTTTTTAAATGAAATTATCATATGTAATATTCGATTCACTGCTTTAACTAAAATTATAGATCAACTTATTAAGTACAATTTAATATCATATGCTGAATTAACATTACTACTTACAGCTACAAGAAATGGGTTTCCCTCTCTAACTGCCTAAATGAGCCACTTGTAACTAAACTGCAGCCAGAAAATGGAAAAATTTTGAGTGTTTCAGAATTTGTGTCTGAAAGAAGTAATACAAAGAGTCGAAAAGAAGCAAATGAATGTGCATCACTGACATCTTCAGAACCTACATCATGTAAAGATGCAGAATCCAAGTTACCACAGATGAGGTTACAGCCCGGAACATTTATTAGGTTTACGGAAATTCCAAAGAAACGATATCCAGAAGGTTGTAAACCTACTGACATTACAAAATACAACATGGACTCTTCTTACTTGCTGAGGACATTACTTTCACATAACTACAATTCAAACTGCAAAGAGCTTCTTGGAGAAATTCAATTCTCTTTTATCTGTTTTCTGATTGGTCAGGTTTATGATGGATTTGACCAATGGAAGAAATTGGTACATTTGCTTTGCAGTAGTGAAGATGCTCTATCAACTGACTCCCAACTCTTTAAGGATTTCATTGGTGTACTGTATTTCCAAGTACATGAAATTCCTGAGGACTTCTTTGTTGATATTGTTTCCCACAGTAATTTTCTTACAACAACATTACAAGAATTCTTTTCAAATTTAGAAAATAGTTCTGCAGATGAGCAACTGAAAAGAAAAGGTGAAAAATTTAAGGAACATTTGACCAAGAAATTTAAGTGGGATTTTGACACAGAGCCTGACGATTATGCTCCAGTTATTGTAGATAGTTAATCAATTATAAAACATAGTACTACTAGAAAATGTAATGAATTATTATACCCCCACTCACAAGTGGGTGGTACATTGGAATCATCATGTCCATCCATCATTCTGTCTGTCTGAATTCCTTTGCAATTATCTTGGTATCCAATGGATTGATTGATTTTAAATTGAGTATGTGGCTTTTTATAGATGGGGCATACATTGTAAGCAATTTTAGTGACTGTCCAATGTAAAATTACTGTACGATAAAACATGTGTTGCAACTTAATGTTTCAAAATTATACACTTATTTCATTTTAAGGTTAATGTTATTCATCCCTACATATAGTGTAGATTGTTAATTGAGGCATTTTCATCTAGGATGGTACACAACTGTGAAATAATTGTATTTGTAACATGAATCTTCTTTTTTCCTTTGATCTTTTTATGGAATAACATAGAGACGACAAGCATGTACCAAAATGTATGCTCTAAATTGAAGCAACCAAATAATATTGCATGAAAGGTCACATGGGCCTATATAATGCAATGAGGAAACAGCCATGAAATAACCAAAACACTAAAACCAATATTGCATGGGTAAGCTCCGCCTCTTTGGGAAAAGATTACGCCTACAAAAAAGCACACATACAAATGTCAATTTTATTAGGTTTCATATAATAAAATACAAATCTTTAAATCTCTGCACGTTTTCTTTGCCAGACAGAGAACAAAAAATATAATGTCTACTCATTAATTTAAAGATAGAACCGAAAAAATACACATTTCTCTACTTTTGAAACATATTAGCAAAAAAAAAAAAAACCCCCAAGTTTATTAATTTAAGTTGCAATTTGAAAATTGAACTACCCCTTTAGTATTTGTAACGTCTTTAAGGATTTCTGGTGTGGTCCGTTGACGTTTTATCGGTGGGATGGCCAACACGCTCGAATTTTCACTAGTTGCTTCAACGCTAGCATTTTCCTCGAAAATGGGCGCCACTGCAATTTCGGTGGAATCTTGAGGCGGATTAAGGACATTTGAAACCTTTTTCTGAATTGTTTCAATCTGGTAGAGAGAATGCGTCTGCCATACTGCCTACTGTGCGGGTTATTAGATTTTCCCGCCAAACGTTATTTTTTTCTGCACGGACTGTCATGGGCGTGTCATTCATGTTACAAATCATTTATAGCAATGCCTTCCTCGTTAGCCAAATAAACTTCTCACACTGCGCGTTCGAAAGTTTATTTGTCTAACTCGGAATACTATGCTATAAATATAACATATATTATAGTTGTATTACTATTACACTAAAACAGATACTAAGAAATAAGAAAGCAAGAAAACAAGACCAATATTATGTCTGGACCTGTGTCAGTATCAGATGTCTGAACCAGTGTCAGTATCAGATGTTTGAGACCTGTGTCAGTATCAGATGTCTGGTCCTGTGTCAGCATCAGATGTTTGGGGCCTTTGTCAGTATCAGATGTTTTGGACCTGTGTCAGCATCAGATGTTTGGGGCCTGTGTCAGTATCAGATGTTTGGGATCGGTGTCAATGTCAGATGTTTGGGACCTGTGTCAGCATCACATGTTTGGGCCTGTGTCAGTATCAGATGTTTGGGACCTGTCTTAGAATCAGATGTTTGTGAGCATATTTTCTCAGTATATATGTATGCATGAACACTGTGCAAGATAAAAAAAAAGTACGTATTATACTGGTGAAAAGTTCAGCAGGTATAAAATCATATTAAATATCTGTCACCTTGTCAATAACAGAAGATGCACATCTTCAATTTATTAACACAGTGCAAAGTTTGGATTATATTAATTCTACAGTTATTGAGCTCTGGATTACATGAAGTATGCACCGTCAACAACATAGAGTGGACAAAATGGCTAAGGTCAACGTGGAATATATAAGTATATTTTTATGAAATTCTTTCATGATGGAAGATGCAAATCTTAAAAAAATATTTTCGTACTGTAAAAAGTTTGAGTAATGATGGTCAAATGCAAGTTGAGTTACAGCTTTCTCAAAGTAGGTACATAAAAAGTGTGACAGACAGACAAGTGGCTAGTATTAGTATACCAGCTTTCACTGTTGGTGACACAGGTTGTAGTAAAAACTCAGGGCGCTTTATTCCATGGCTACAAATATATCAAAATCCAGTATTTTATGTTACCACACTAGAAAATCCCACCGATTTATATGAATAAAAAAATCCTTCAACTAAGGGAGAAATATAAAAAAATTAGAATAAAATGCTTTGCAGGACACAGCTTGATACAACTACAGAAGTGGAACCAGAACAGTTGGGGCAGGTTTGGACATAAGTCCATTCAAAAATGAAACAGCTTTGAATTTTTGTTACAGTTAGACATTTGACACATGATAAGAATTTTAACCAGAATTTAACTGCTCACTTTTTTGCCCCTAATTCCTATATGGTTCCAGTCGCCTCTAAAATCAATCACTACCTACCTTTGGGGGGTATGGCACCAAGTAACACAGTTTCAAAGAGATCCATTCCCTTTTGCTGAAATTATCCAAAAATAAATAAAAATACTTTTTGGGGCTCTTTTGGGGCCCTTCATTCAAATCGGCTGAAGTTACAACCCCTAAAATCAATCCCAGTCTTCCTTTCATAATACAGTACCTTGTAAAACAATTTCAAAGATACTCAAGTTATTATTCTAGACACATGGAAAATGCTTAGTTCAGACAACTGATTCCAAAAATGTTCAAGTCTTAACTCACAAAATTAAGCCAACCCTTCCTTTTGGTGGTATGGCACCTAGTAATACAATTTCAAGCAGATCCATTCATTTATGTTCAACTTATTGTCATGACATTAGTAAAATGCTTGTTCTTTTGGTCCCTGATTTCTAAAATGTTCGTCTTAAACCCAAACCAAAACCAGTCTGACTGTTGTGGTTTAAATATTGTTGAATAATATCATAGTCATTCCTATGCTTTTACATGAGTTATGTAGTTAAATTCTATGAAATGCCTTTTTTTAGTACCGTTCCCCCTTTTTTTTTGCCAAAATCAGTACCAACCTTCCTTTTGTGGTTAAGAACCTTGTTATAAAATTTTAAAAAGGTCAACCAACAAATATTCAAGTTTTTGCACAAAACCAGTGCCATACCATTATATAACCACAATTTTTTAAGTGGAGATATAAATATATACTTTTTTCTTAAGTGTCAGAAAAATTGCTGAAAGCATTTTTGATTTCTACATGTAGCAAGTATGAAAAATATACAAACAATGGCACATGTATACCAGATTACCTTAATGCATCCTGCTGTGTATATAAATCTCCTCTGTGAACAGAATTGTTCATGGTGTCAGTTTTCCTCTTTTGTTTACCCTAGATTTGACATTTTATGAGCAATTTTACAGATAGTAAGAGAGAGGATGCTTACCCTACCAGTGTACCTAGTCCATGATTTTTGTTTTTTTGTAGAGTGTGGGATGCTCATTTACATTAGATTATATGTGCATGTTATATTGGTTATTTTATTTTGTGAGTCTATTTTCTTGGTTTACTTGTTATCCTTGGATTACGTTCTTTATTTTAGTTCACCTGGCTAAAGGCCAAGTGAGCTAATGCCATCACTTGGCATCTGTCATCGTCCGTGGACAAATTTTAAAAAATCTTCTCCTCTGAAACTACTGGACTGACAGGTTTTAAACTTGGCATGATTGTTCCTTAGGCTGTTCTGCACAAAATTATCGTTGGGATTTTTGATCCACGAAAAAACATGGCTGCTGTTACTAAAAATAGAACATAGGGGTCAGATTGCAGTTTTTTTGCAAATAATTCAAAAACCGTTGCCTTTAGCAAATTTCTGGCTGGTAATATTGGTCAGCATCATGAGATGGACCCATGCTAAAATTTTCAAAACGATTGGTCAACTGATGTAGGAGTTAAGGCCCCTGAAACAGTTTTATTTGCATTTTTTGCATGTGCAACCTTGAAAATCTTCTCAAAATCCATTGCACAGAATTGAATGAAAGTTGGCATTTATGTTTCTTAGGGTATCCTTCACAAAATGACTGTTGGGATTGTTGATTCATGAAAAAACATGGCCACCGTTACTAAAAATAGAACATAGGGGTCAGATGGCTGTTTTTTGCAAATAACTCAAAAACCATTGCCTTTAACAAATTTCTGGCATAAGGTAATATTATTCAGCATCATGACACAGACCTATGCCAAAATTTTCAAAACGATTGGTCATGTGATGTAGGAGTTACTACCCCTGAAATAGCTTTTTTGTTGGTTTTTTTTTTTTCACATGTACAACTTTGAAAATCTTCTCTAAAACCATTTAAGATCATTGAATGAATATAAGCATAATAGTTCTTTAGTGTATTGTGCTCAAAATGACTGTTGTGATTTTTAATTCATGAAGATATATGGCTGCCTATACTAAAATGGAACTTTCATAAGACAGGTTTTTGAAAAAAATTCAAAAATTGTTGCCTTTAGCAAAATTCTGGTTGAGGTCATGAAAATGCTATGAATAATTTTAGTTTATTTTAACTTAGCCTGTCTCATTCCTCAAGTTTTTCAAATAAGCAAATGGTTAACAAGTTGAGCGATTCAGGCTCTCATGAGCCTCTAGTTTTTATTACAATTCGAATCCTGGTTCCCTTGATTTCCCTTCCAGTACTTAGATGTACAAAGCTTTCTTTTTCCAAGTTATATTTCTAACTTAAAATTTCTTTTTTTTTCATCCTAGACTATTATTTCAGTTCTTCATGAGTGGTCAAGAGTATATACAAATAAAAAGCATTCAACAACTTGATGATCTAACAAATAGAATTATATGTAGGATGATGTGCTGATAAAACACAGGCATTTCACGTCGTGTAATACTGGTGACAATCTTAATGAAATATTTGAATAATGATGTCCATGTGTACAAAGTTTCATGACTGTCACCATACCAGTATCTGAAGAAAATGTTAATGTGATCATAAACCTCAAGTATAAAGCAGAGAATCTATACACAAATTTAAGCCATCTTCTATTTATTTTTTAAGATGGCAATTCAAAGTGAACTTACAAAAAAAAATCCATTTAGATTTCTATCCATATGTTTTCCAGTCTTTGTAAGGTAACACAACAAAATATTAATAAATTTTATTTTTGTATTATGTATAACCTCTTAAAAAGGCTATAAATATTTCTTATGAATCAATAATATATTAACAAAATGTATCACATGGAACAAAAAGGTTATTGTAATAAGCTGGTGTAAAAGCTCTATTTACAACTATTATAACTGCTATTGGATCACTTGACCTAAATATCTTTGTTTAATTAGATCAATGAGTAGTCTACAAATGAAAACAGTGCTCCCATTGGTCATCATTGGATTAGTGGCAGCAAGGCTCTCATTATTTTACTTGTATATCCTATATTTAATGAATATTAGTAAGTAGTAAATATCTACCACTTCTTGTTTTGTGTGATTTTATCACCATTTTCAACATGAAGTAATGCAAAAAAGACAAGCTAGACAAATATTAATACATAAATCAGTACAAAATGATTAGACATAAACTAGAAACTGAATGGGAGCCGACTAAGTTATAGGGCTAACATTTTATCAATATCTCAATTTATCTCACCTATATAAGGATGTTATTTTTAAATTTAATTGAAATGAAAACAGAACTGGCAAATAATATAAAACATTTTACATACCACTTCTACAAAGCCAGCAAAAGTGTCATGGTATTTGTAATGTTCATACATGAATGTTCCATATGTTCCATTCAAACAATTAAGAAACGATTGCTGATGGTTGATGTTGGGAATTAAAAGTCTTCAGTTCAAAATAGCACGAAAAATGTGTCAAGTATGAGAGAAAAGAATACAAAAAAGATTTTAATAAATATCTACACAACTAGAAATACTGTAAGTGAGCTAAAAATCAAAATACCCCTCACCTCAAATGGAGTTAAACCCTTAAATCCATTTACATGTGATGTCCAACCCTATCAAATTTCATCAAAACCTGTTGAGCAGTTCAGAAGTATTTGTGCTCACCTAGGTTCAGTAAGTAAAACCTGCATGTTCATTTATCTCCCTTTGGAGTCATTAGCATCCATATATGATGCCAAACCTTCCCAAAAAGTTTCATCAAAACCCCTCAAGTTGTTAAAGTTGGATTATCTCCCTTTGAACTCATACAACAGGAATTATATTAATGTATGCCCATCTACATATGATATAATTGTGGACAGACGAATGGACAAGCAGACAGATGAATCAATTCCTTTGTATCCCCTATCTTTGTGAGGGATTTAAAGAGTAGTTATCTTTATAAAATAGCTTTTCAATTCAATTCGTAAAAAAAAAAACAGATAAAAAGATTGTCTGAAATAACATCACTATGCCTGCAAATATAGCACCTCATAACACAGCCTCTGCCAAGGAGTACACTGGTTATATGTTGTGGCTTTTCACGACTTACTCCGTGAATCTGGAAGGACTTAAAAGAAATCAGAATATGCCCTATGAAGTTTAAATGTTAAAAATATCAATACTACTTCAATAAAATAGTGGACATATTTCTTCAGTTAAAAATGGAGACTAGAAAACACTAGCGTGCTATTAACGAAAAAAAAATCTCCAAAGTCACATGATCAATATTTTATATATAAATAATCTGTAATGTTCAGTAATTACTAAGGTGATCACTTAATCACCATACAAATACATTTTTTGTTGTCATTTTTTTTTTTTTTTTTTGTGGTCAACACAATCAGATGTATGTTTTGTAAAGTTAAATTTATGAGTTTCCATGGATAGAGTTACAAGTAAACATGGTAAAATGTGGTAAAACATTAACATTATAAAATCAAGTTATTTTGAACTGATGTTCAATTAAGAGCAGTCTTTATAAAAATCAGACAGAAGGTTACTCATGCATGTCAAAAACCCACTGAATTCACATAGATTTCTAATTCAGAAATTGTTACAGACCAATAACCAGACTTAGATTTTAATTTAGTTGTTGCATTTTTATTAAAATTACATGAATTGTGTATGAAATTGGTTCCTTGCAAGAATTATCATTCTTGATTTGGTTGATTTTAGTGGGAGAAAAATGAATGGTTTTCTCAAAACTACAGATCTGAATACAGAAAGGACTTTTGTTCTGTAAAAACATAGCATAAGTAAACCTAAAAGCATTGTTGGTTTGGTGGGTTTTTCTACACCATGTATCATCTTTACCACTGGCAGCGTGTGAATTTTATATGGACTACATTGAAATACAATGCTAAAAACATTCATAAATCCAACATTAACTAAATACAAATGTAATCAAAATTATTTATCTCTACTGTAGTACAGCTGAAAGTAATCACCATAATAATTATGATAAATAAAATATAGCACTAAATAACGATAAATAAACAAATGTACAACTATCACATAATCTGCATTTAAAATGCACAGTCGGTACTAAAAAACTACATTAGCAAATGAATAAAGCGAACACAGTTCTTAACATTACCATAAAGCAAGTGGACCATTTGATTCCTTACATAATTGCTAAAGGTGTAAAAATATTTTTAAAGTAAGCTGAAAAAAAATCCATTTAATTCAGATCTGCAATGCAATGCACACTTTCATAATTCAAGCAATAAATGGAAGAATTCACAATTGCCTGGTTCATTATAAATACTGGGGGGGGCAAGTCACACATTGAGTCATTTTCAAATTGCACAATTATTTATATTATGCTAACACTTTTAGCACAAACATAATCACACACTGACATATATAAGCACTTCATTACCTATTTATAAAGCACCAATATTTATAAGGAATTATTTAAGAGTTTTTAGAACTGGTTTTTACTAATTCAACACAATGGTAGCCCAACAATACATAAAATACAAAGTTAATTGAACAAACACTTAAATTACACTCCCTTGCATTTTTGGACTGCACTTTCCTCCATAAAATTATGATAAATAAACAAATGATTTCTGTACATCAGTTCAATATAAATCTTCAACAGCTTTAATTTTCAAAAGTATACAATAAATAATGCAGAAAACAGAGCAGCACTTTAACATTCCGGGAATGAAAACTTACATTCATACCAAGTACAACCATTCAATAAATATAGCACCCTTCAGATATACTAGTGTGCTACTTGAGAAAGTCTAAGTTTACTTCAAAAATACATGCTACATTTAAGACTTTAAAATGTTCCTTGAATGTAGGAATTCTATGAGATCAAGAAAGAACTCCTCAAAATTACCAGTAGTCTGTCATGTTCATTGGTTTTGCACAATTCAAGAAAAGTGCATCAGCAAGAGATTTATTTTTCTTCCCAGAAAAACACTTAACAGTTTATTTCTCAAATCAAAAGCATCTCTTTTTTCTGTCTTTTGGAATAATAACTATAAATCATAATTAAATTGAAGTGAATTAGTCATTCTTTGTGAGGTATAAGAATAAGCTATTGATATTGCTGGCTTGTGTTCAATTAAGCTACTATACAAAAAATTCTCCAAAAATCGAGAATTTTATGAGGCTTTTTTCAAAACACAACAATGAATGCATTGTGATTCATACATGTCAAAAACCCACCAAATTTACTTTTATTTCTTATTCAAAACCAGATACAGACCACATAATCAGTCTAAGTTTTTCATTTCGGGGTTATCGTTCTTGATTTCCTTTGATTAGGTTGGTTTGAGTGGATGATGGATGAATGATTTTCTCAAAAGTACAGAGATGAATACAAGAAGACTTATGCTTCCTAAAAATATAGCATCTTAGGATTAAAAAAAAAAAAACATTGTTCTGAGGGTTTTTCTACACCATTAATCACCTGTACCATAGGCAGAATCATTTCATATAGATTGGTACTTTAAACTAAAGCCATAGTTCTAAAATTATAACATAAAAAAACACCCACACCTTTTTTCATCATTTAACTGGCTATAAACAATGTAAAGTCTTCTCATCATTTAAAAGCACCATAAAAAATTATCTCCCTCCCCCATTAATTTAAAAAAAGAAAGACAAAAAATATGAATTTAACTTAGAATGGCCTTAAGACAGAATTTATATGAAAATTCAGGAAAAAAAATACAAGCATGATGAAGGTTAATACTATCAAGTGAAATGTTACAGCATTATTTAAAATGATAAGACTAGAAAATACCAAGTAACAAAATAACAAAAGGGGACTACGAAGAAAAGGTATATAAGTAGAGAGCAGTCAAAGCGTATCTGGTGAATATACAACACAGTAGAAAGTGCTTTTATATCTAGGTATATACTGCTGGTTAGGTTTACTTTGGGGTCAATTCATTTTCTCTGACTACCACTTTCACCACAAGAAAGACAATTTACTAGTTTGACCCTTAAGGAACACCACAGTAAATGAGTTTGATCCCAAGAGTTAACCATGTTAACGAAGTTTGACCCCTGGAGAAAACCATGGTAACTGCTACTGAACCAACAATAATTCTACATGTGAAATGATGTGAAGAATCCTATCCCTGAGACCCAAAATAATGTATGGCCATTTTAGAGACTCAAATCTCATCTTTATCACTCTTATATGCATATAAAAAAATTGGTCTTATTTTTCAAAAAAGATTAGTGTACATCATGTTTAATTCTCATGTAGTAATTAGAAAGCTATGTAAAAGCAAAGTTTTTCTAAAAACAAAAATGTACATGAGTGAGTTTCCAACAAAACACATAAATATGAGCTAATCTGGACTTATACAAAATGACCTGATGAAAAATGAAATGCAATTTGATTTAAATTATAATGAAAATGATGGTAAAAAATACTTAATGACAAAAGAAAAATCACATTTAAGAAGAGTAGAAAAGAATTGTGTGACTAATTTCTGACAAATGTTTCCAGTATGTCCTCAGCCATACGTAAATTGTTTCTTGCAACACGTAATGCATCTACCACTCGTAATCTATCATAACCTTTTTGTACTAAATGGTCCACTGACTGTTCATCCACACTATTTTCTTTATTACTGTCACTATTTTCTTTTAACCTCTCACGACTTTCTCTGTTCCGCACAGGAAGTGGTATTTCAGCATTATCTGTCTTTCTACAATTACAAGATAACAAACTAATCAATAAGACCAAGTTTGATGCTTTGTTGTGCCCCACTCATACAACAAATTGATATAGTAGATTAACCAATTACAGCCCATCTACAAAATCCATCCCTTGTGAGATATTTGTCACAAAAAATTTCTAATTTATTCCATATTGTGAAAAATGGCAAAGTCCCATGAAACATGAAGTTGACATCGGACAGCATCCAGCTTATAAAGTATGCCCATCTATATAAAGCAATATACCAATCGATCAATTGGGAGCAGAGACAACTGAGATGAAATTCAGACAGATGGATGGACATGGTGATTCCAACATACCACACACCTGTTCAGTGGGGTATAATAACTAATCCTTAAAATTATTTGGCTAACCTTACTGAAAACATATTAATTTTCTTTAAGACTTAATTCAAGGTTTCAGCTAACAGCAACTGGTGACAAATCTATAAATACCATATAGCAAATAATTCCCAAGGAGAGCTGATTTTCGCATATTTTAGCAGTCACTCTAAAAAAACTAAAATAAATTCCACAAAAGATTACCTCTGGACTTAAGTACTTAGCGCATCACTTAGCATATGCCAAATTAGAGATTCCTAAATTTTAGTACACCTTGATTTAAAATCACCTAATTTTAAACCTAGCAAATTAACTGTAAAACAGTAAAACTGAACACATTATACAGTATATGTAAAAGTAAACTTTTAATGCTATAGACACTGGTACAGTACATCCTTTAACTACTTTTGTCTTTGACCAATTTTTCAGAGTTGTTTTCTACTAATAGTTTATGCTTGAATTAAATTATAACATTATTTTGAATTTACATGTCTACCAGACCAGAAATAAAAACAGCAGATTTATTATTTGGTATGGCCTAGTTTCTAAGCCTTTAACTCCAAAACGGTTCATGATAAACCCTTTTCTTCCTTTATGCTTCTTATTTTCCAGAAGGTTGGGGCAAAAACCTCAAAAAACAATAGGCCTCTCTGTTATGTCCATAGAAATGGTGTGTTGAAATTTCAAAAAGATTAGATAAGTTTTACTCAATTTTAACAACATAAAAAAAAATTAATGGATGAAAACAACAGGGTCAGTATTCTAGCTAGGCCATTTCCACAGGGTGGTCAGCCCATCCTTTTCCAAGTCACACCCTGCACCTTTTTCAGAGTGAAAAAAGCCTGTTTAAGAAAAATAAATTGTTTATTTGTCATTATCTGCTATTTTTGTAAACAATGCACATACATAGTACTTGCCAACAACAGCTGATTTACTGGAGATTATAAGAAATGTTCAGCTAATTGACTAGCTTATTGGAAATGATTTGAAAAGAGCAAATCTCAATTTAAAAGCCATAAATCTGAATAATCAAAGTGCTGTTAGCACTGTAGTTTTGTTTATTCTAGTGAAAAAATTGTGGCATGAACAAACTTTCAAAGATTGCATGAAATAAAAATAAAACTAATCAAACATTTGTGTTTCCTATATTATCTACCCAAAAAGTAGAAACTGAATGTCAATCTTTACAACTGATTTCTGAAGTATGAGTAATCAACAGTATCCAACTAGATCTCTATCATCTTTTGTAGAAATAATAGAATATCTTTGAGCTGAACAACTGCCAGAAACAAATTTACTAGTTATTTTAAAGAGATTTTAAATAATATAAGGAACTACAAATGGACTAATTTTTTTGTGTTCAGAAATAGTACAGAAGTTCCAGGCATAAACCGGTGACCATCAGATATTTTAATCCTGCAGGATCAAAAATCCCAGAAAGGTGTTAATTGCTGTCTAAACAGATAAGGGAAAGTTTTATGACGTGGTAAATAACAACTAAGGAGCATCAGCTGGTTAGGGATAATGGACAAGTAGAAAATGGGTTGCCATTGAATCTACAAACCACTTTCTGGACAGCCAATAATTTGTTCATGATAATATTCTGCTGCCCACTTAATATGACAAATCCTGACAAAAACTTAACAGGCCTAAATTTTTAAGAACCATGTGAGTACACCAAGTACAAAACTGAACATTTGTTTATTCAAAATGTCAGTTACTTCTATTCCAATTTTCATTCTTTTTTACATTTCCCCTATTTTCATCAGTACAGTACAGTTGCAAAAAATTTTGTTTTCAATAGTTATAAAAAATACTATTCCTTAAATGATTTTGGAAATTTGGTAGCAGCAATCTTGACTATTTGTTACATTTCCTGAAACCTTTTGAAAACCTAGCTGGAACACTGAGATTGATACCATTATATAAAAAATTCTTGGGTTGTATAAAAACCAAGTGTCTATAGAGGAGGACAGCACCATATAATCATACAACCACAATTTTTTAGTTTCATATAAAACTGAAGTAATTAATGCATAATAAAATTTCTTTGATTACAGTTTTGTTCACTTACTTGCTGGATTCTCCTCCAACGATTTTTCTGGGAGCTGGTAAAGGTGGAAGATCATAGTCTGTTGGCACTCTGTGTACGGGGGTTTTACCTGTGACGGAAAAAATAGTTCCTGTAAAATACAAAACCAAGGCAGTGTAAGCTTAGCAAGGGAATGAAAGCAGACGCAAGCAAAAAAGATGAAGAATATGTTATTTTTTAACACATCAAAGGGCAGCAGTACCTAATAAGTTTGAAATTATAAATATCATTATCTTTGAAAGTTGAATTCATAAAAAAAGGCAGATTTAATGTATTAATTTGGATACTATACTGAACAAATGTAATCTTGAAAGAACTTGAGAGGGAGACATCAAAGCATCAGATTGAAGGTTCTTTCAGAGCATCCACAACTCTATATGAGGGTTTATATGTTTGTACAGTGAAACCTGCCTAAAGCAAACCCTGAATAATCAGAAACATTGTCTGAACCAGACACTTGTTAAAGTCCCTCTATATCAATCTGACTATAATGAGAATATGTAAGGTGTATGTGTCAAAGAGACAGCAACCCCACCAGGATGAAAATGTCAGCCCAATACCACACATTGGTCTTCAATTAACATATGTATTTCCAACCTTTTTAAACCGAACATCTGTCTAAATCAAATTCTAAAGGGGTTCGGTTTAGACAAGTTTCACTGTTTATATACTCCATCTAGTTAATGCAAGAAATACTAAATTGTCAGCTGAAGTCACTAGGTTTATTTACTGATACTGAGAAATTGTTTTGCATTCATAACATTTGAATTCGTAGCATTAATTCTAGCAATGGACCACAAATCAAACAATGAATAGAATAATAGCTGAAATATTATTGTTTGCAAGCTAAGCAGAAAGTACACAAAAATATGAAGATAACAAAAGTTTATACAAAGACAAGCATTTACATTTTGGGTTACTGTAAAGCATATAAATTAAGTTTTTTTAATGATTGAGAAATGAATCAGTGGAATTATAAAACAAAAGTTTCATGAGCAATAAGTCCATTTGTATTCTAGAATACTATGCACATTTTTATATGTATAATTTTGTGCCCTCTAACAGTAAACAAAGAGCAAGGTTCAATAAATTCTACCATTTAGTGAATATGGTAATATATACATGTAAATTATACAATCACAACATTTTTAAAAGAATAAAAGTGACTATATTCCTATGCAATCTGATATTAGATTTTAAATTAAAGAATTACTGTGATGACAAAAGTGATCTACAAATATAGTAATAATGATATGGAAGGATATGGCAGGTTGGGAAGCTACACACTAATTTTAAACAGGAATTAATGACTCAAAGCAATCTGCAGAATTACAGGACCATTGAATGAACACATCAGCATTTTTATATGATTGAAATATGTACAAGTTGTTCCCTGCCTTTTCATACTTGCTCATTTTTTTTTTAAACTCTGACATAAGAAATCGGTTTTCTTCAGTCAAGTCTTGAATTAAAATATTTTTTTCTCCTTTGATAACAGAAGTTAAATATTTAATGTGCCAACTTAAACTTTATTCCTAAGTGGAGAAATAATCTATACCACTCCCAACAAAAGAAGGCCTTATATATACATTATGGAAGAAAAGCTGATACTTACCTCCCTTTGGTACAGAATATTCATCAGACTGAGACTCATCCATTGGTGTTCCTTCTGGGTCAGGCTGAGACAGGTATAAACAATTATTTGCTGTGATTGCATGTGATGTGGAAGATGAAGGTGCTTGTGATGCTGGGATATCATATCGTAACTCAGCATATGATATACCTGAAAAAGATACATGTACAACATTTAATTAACTCAAGTCAAAATTCATAATATAAAATATTCAATGCAACCAAATATCAATTTTGTTAAGGCTAGGGAAGCTATACTACAAAGTACCCCAAAATTACATTATTTCCATCATTTTTGGAGTACTAACTATGTTTCCAATTCCATAGGCTCTCTGGACCAGTAGCACTTACTTTATGTAATTTCCTTAAGAAATCTTTAATGAGGAGGTAAAATTAACAAAATGGTGACATCGAACAGCCTGGTTACATAGTCAGGACTCTTTTCTGATCAATTAGATCAGACTGCAAGCTAATGATCTCACGTGTGGAAGTATTTTAAAATGTAATGTATCATATCCTATGAAAAGTAAAAGTAATGTTGAGAAATGAAACAAGACATATCTGGTTGTGAGGGGACTACAGTTTCAGCTCTCATTCAGGCCATTACTTAAGAATTCACAAAATTCAAGTTATTAAGGAAATGGAAATGAAAAAAAAATGTAAACATCTTAAACTGTCTTAGTAATTAAACTGCAATTTAATTTGAAATTAAATGCTTTGCAAGGAGCAGCCTGATATGACCACAGATGTTGAAACCTGGATAGTTGGAGCAAGAAAGGACACACAATTCAAACTTGATACAGCTCGGATTTTTTTTATAGTGATAAGAATTTAACCAGAATTGGCCCATTTCTGGTTCTGTATTCCTAATTAATTTCAGTCAAAACCTCCAAAACAATGAGGGCAAGGTAGACAACAACAGCATCACAACAAAATAGGACCTGAATTTTTTTTTTTATTGTGGTTGCAGGGATCAAATTTAAGAGAAAATGAAAATTCAGTTTTGCACATAAAAATTATTTCCACTTGCTAAAATTTGCTTGTGGAATCATAAAATTATACGTATCATAAGTTCAGTTCAGAAATAATCCAAGAAACTTAGATTTAGCAAGTGTAAATTGTCAGTACTTGCTAAATTTAGCTGGTGGGAAAATTTCTTAACTTCAATCCCAGCATTGTATAAAAAATCAAACCAATGCAGGGTGTAATATCCTCCAGAAATTACCTTAAATTAACTTTATTTTGCGAGCAATTTATTGCGAGCAGATACTTTTAACAGAATGAATAAACAGTGAAAAATAACAATTTATGCCACCATTTTTGACATATCAATGGTCATTTAATCATACATATTCAATACTTGATACTCTGATACTCACAAAAATAAGTTGCCCTGAAATTTTAATTCTCCTTTCACGTAAAATAACTTCATTAATAGGTTAAGCAAGTAGTGCATTAAGTTGGACTGTTTTCAAATGACGGCTTTTTGACATCCTAGCATTACTACTGTTGCAATCAATGGTCAAACAAAGTAACTAGCTCATTTATAACCAGATTCATCAACTGAAATACTTGATCAATATTCAGTTTATGAAATTTATGACCTTAGATATGTGACCTTAAGAGAACAGGAAAGCAAACCTTATAAAGAAAGATCATATCATTTCACAGTTTATCAGGAATAAGCAGTTCAGAAATGATTTTGAAGTTTTTTTGATAAACTTTAAAGACAAGTATGAGCACAATTATTTTCAACAGTAATCAAATATAAATCGATTAGATGGGTGGTTTCATGTAATTGATTAATAAACGATTACACTAGTTTATCATGTTTAATCCATTACAACTAAGTACTTTTAAAGATGTAACTGATGATTACTTTCAATTACTTTAAATGACAATTCTCAGAAGGCAACAAAAATCACATGATGTTCAACATGTTTATATAGAGAAAAAAATATATATACAATTTCCATCACAAAGTGTAATTCACATTTTGACAATGTTATCAGAAGTGTACATTGTCATTATCATGTTGTTTATAAGCCTTTTAAAGTATGGATTCTCTACTAGGGAGAGAATATTTCAGCTATCATGTGCACTAATGCATCATTAATATCCTTTTGCTTTTGTTAATTTTTTCTGTAATTATTTACTTTCTTTAGCATAAATTGGGCAAGGTTTTGCTATTGTTCTTTTCAATTTCTTTGTCATATTTATATTGTTCATTTGAAAGTTTCCTAAAAAAAAGAAGAATTTTTTTTAAAAATTTAAATACTTAACTTCATCTAAAAAACTAAAATTTCCAAATTAAAAAAATGGTCATTTAGTCAATCAGTATAATTAACAAACAATTAATACTTTGTTTAGTAGTAATCAAGTCATAAATATGACAGGTGTGAAATAATTCTTCAGGTTATATTGAAGAGATTTCATGGTTTTAACTTTTAATTAAGCTTGTTAAAACAGGCAAGGCCAAATTTGTTGAACCTTTGTAAATTGTGAGATATTTAACAATGACAATGTCAATGAAAAAAATGTTTATTTTGTAACTGTCCTAGTAAGTTTAATAGTATAAAAATCTAGATTGTATACATCAACACACAATTCTTGGTATACTTTTTGTTTAAAATCATATGAATCTCTTTTATTCAAACATTATTTTATGACTAATTTCTGATATCACAGTTAGCGTAATTTTTTCTACTGAAAATTAATAAAAAAGTACATAAATGCACTCCTTTTAAAACCCAAGGTTTCAAACTGTAATCAAATGTAGTTGAATATTAATCAATGACTACAGAGCTTTGAGAATCTATAATCAATAAAATTTCCATTACAAGTAATTGAAATCAATGTCGATTACAGATTACTTTCGATTATTAACTATTTTGTAATGAATTACAATTGATTACTTTTACCTCAAGCCTGATTCAAGATAATATAATAAAAATGTGAAAGCTGAAAATTATTACACCAAAACATAATACATCCTACTAAAACAGTTTTCCCTTACAACTAAATATCAGAGTCTCATGTACAATTCACAGTAGAGAAAAAATATGTTATGAAAGATATAAAACAAGAGGCTCCCAGGAGCCTGAATTGCTCACCTGGTTAAATTTTAGCTTTCAAGGGCAATAAATTTTACAAGGATTTGTCCAACAATTTTGACTCAAGAAGATTTTGGTAGGACTTCTCATAAGGATCATTTCAGCAACTGAAAGTTTCTTTCTATCTATCATAGTCTATAAGATATTGTCTGATAACTAAAAAAACATCTTTCATTAACTTTCATGGACAATCATTCTTAAAAGGAGTCGTCTTACAACTTTGATCCCTTGCTTTATAATGAGGGTCATTTCAGCAATTGAAAGAATTTGGATAAACCTAACAGTTTTGGAGATATATGCTAATAAAGAGCTGTGCTTTAAGCGCATGATACACCTGTTGCCCTTTTAACTTGTCCTTATGCTTTTAATGAATTTATATGATCAACTAGAAATTCTGTGAGCCCTGTCAAATACCCTCCTCCACCCCCCAATAAAAAGTAAATAAAAAAATGCACAAAAAAAAATTCTGTGAGCCCTGTCAAATACCCTCCTCCACCCCCCAATAAAAAGTAAATAAAAAAATGCACAAAAAATTTGGCACTATCAAAGCTACCTCAAGTTTAACTAAGTTTGTTGTCTTGATTTTTCACCCATACATTTCTATCTTGTTCAAAACACACTTTTCTGACAAGGTTACCAAGTACCTTTTATGTAATTTATAAAGGCATATACATTTATTCAAATCGGAAGGGAGCTTACTTCAATAAATATGAACAATTCACAAAATTTTCATAAATGTTAGTGAAAGATTTTTTTGAGTTATTGAGCGAAAACTTTTTTTAAGCATAAAAGTTCAGAACACGGAATCGATAAATCTGAAATTTATAAAAAAATCCAAAGAGAGCTTATGTAAATAGACATGAACAATTCACCAAAGTTTCCTAAAAGTGGGTGAAAGTGTTTTTGAGTTATTGTATGAAGTGTTAATGACAGACGGACAATGGTATACCATAATACGTCCCGTCTTAGATGGACATATAAAAACTACTGACAGACCCCTATGTTCTATTTTTAGTAAATGAGGCAGTGGTTTTTGATGAATCAAAAATCCCCAAATCAGTTCTATGCAGGTTACCCAAAGGAACATTCATACCAAGTTTAGTCAAGTGTCAGAAGAGAAGATTTTTCGAAGAAACAACATTGAAAATAGCAAAAAAACATTGAAAAAGGGCAATTACTCCAACATGGCTTATCAAATTAACACAAAATTTGATCATGGGTAGATCTCATCATGCTGAACACTTTTACCCTCTCAGAATTGAGCTAAACCTAATGATTTTGGAGATTTACGCAAAAAAATTACTGTCTGATCCCTATGTTCTATTTCTTTTGACGATTCAAAAATCCCCACACCAGTTCTATGAAGGATACCCCAAGGAACATTCATACCAAGTTGGATTCCAGTTGGTCAATTGGTGTCAGAGGAGAAGAGTTTTGAAAAATTTTTAATGAAAGACGACAGACACCAAGTGATGGCAATAACTCACAAGGCCAGGTGAGCTAAAAAGAATACCAATTTTTGGATAGAGGAATTGTTATACTATAGGAATCTGCATACGGTGAACCATGTAATTGAATCACAAAATAGAACTTTGCAACCACAGTGATTAACAAAGCAGTTAAATGTGAATAGTGAAGGTTAAACTAAACTTCATTTACCTTTCTTAGATTTTTGTGCTGAAATAAATAATTATCTTATAATACTAAGATGATTATAACAACTAATATGTATCATATACTGTAAGTGCTGATGTTTGTTGGTCCAAACAAATTCTTGCATTTTGTATCATGTAGACAAATACATAAACATTCCTAAAGAAGCATTCATTTTTTGTCCATCAATTCAAAACTTCACAAACACTATTACACATAACTATAAAATGTTTTGTAGGGAGCAGCTTACAGCTACAGCTGCAGATGACAACCCTGAACCGTTCAGGCAAGTATGGACATGGTCACACCCCATCCAAGCTTGATACAGCTCTCAATTTTGTTGCAATTAAATATTTGGCACAAAATAATAATTTGACCAGAATAATATAGGTCATTTTTTTGGCCCCTTATTTATAAATTATGGTTGTTTGCGACCCCCTAAAATCATACCCTGCCTTTCTTTTGTGATACAGCACCTTATAGTCATCTACTGTATATCATGAAAATACTTCTTATTTTTGGCTCCTTTTTGGCCCTTTATTTCTAAATAGTTCATGTCACAATCCCCAAAATCAATCCCAGGTTTCCTTTTGTAGAATTACAAAAACAATTTAAAATAGCATCATGATTGATTTAACAGTTACGGCCTATTTTTTTAATCAACCGCAGGATAATTACATTTCACTGAAATGCTTGCTTATTTCTATGATACAGAAAACAAAAGAATGGTGCCTTCTATTGCACTAGACGGACATCAAATATTTTCAGCTGAAAAAAAAACACTGAACTGTAAATATTTTATCATAGATTTTCTTTATTGACTTACTGACATTCAAATATAAAAGCATGAAGCTACTTATCTGTACCTAACTAGTTCATACAGATAAGTTGGTGGTGTGATCGATAATCAAAGCACTTACGCTAGCGACCAACAAACAGTACTTGAACCATCACTGTCAGCAGATACAGTTTTAATGATCTGCTTAAAGAGACAAAATAGTTTATTGAAGGACCACATACCTGAACCATCACTCTCTGTACATATAGTTTTGTTGGTGGGCTGAGGTATCATGTTCTTATCTTCCGATGGTGGTGTTGGTGGTAGCTGTCTTCGACTACGGAAAAAACAGACTTATTAACTATAAATAAAAGAAAGTATTTGGACATTTTCATAAAACTCAAGAGATTTATAAACTTATAATTTAAGGTCAGTTCCCATTGGTTTTAATGAAATTTTGTTTTATGTGTGCCATTTATAAAATTCATTTTCCCTTTATTTATCCTCTACGAGCATTTCTGACTCAGTTAGGTATATATCTAGATGACAAAGATTGTGGCATTCCCGTATTAATCTCCCTAATGTTATGAAACATTATTTTTCAGTATACTCAGACTTGTGAAGTCAGCCTCATATCTTGACCTACACTTAGAGATCGATGGTAAGGGAAAACTATCGACCAAACTTCATGACAAATGTGATGACTTCTCATTCAGAATTGTCAACTTTCCTTTCATCTGTGGCAACATCCCTTCAGCACCTGATCACGGCATTTTCTTATCACAACTTATACGTTATGCCAGAGCTTGCTGTAACTACGCAGACTTTTTGTATTGTGCTAGACTTTTTACAATTAGGCTTCTGGAACAGGGTTATGTAGCTACAAGCTTGAAGTCATCACTACAATAGTTTTAAGGTCATCATCATGAACTCGTGGATTGTTATGGTGTATCCATCTGCACCATGAAAACTAATTTGTCTAACGGGTCATAGTTTTCCTTTCCTCGTTTGTCTACCCGGACTCGACATATTTTATGTGCAACTTGGTGGGTGTTTCTAGAAAAGCAGAGGACATTTACACTACCAGTGCACCTGGTCCATGCTCCCAGTTTTTAGTGGAGTCGGAGTTGCTCAATTTACTTTTGTTACATTGTATGTATTATTTCATTTACTTCATGTTCTTTGTTGTGCTTATCTGTTTTCTATGTCTGGTCTCTGTTCCTGAATTACATTCTATTGATTTTCGGTAGAATCTTGGTTCCCTTAATTACTCTTGCATTACCTTTCTTATGTAAAGTGTACTCCAAAAAATAGTATTTGAGATAAACAAAAATCGTAAGTTTCATTTTCTGTTGCAAAAAGCTGATTTATTGACAGAAACCACCAATAGTCATGCAGTCTTTCCAAAGGTTCAGTTTTTCTTCTTTTTTTTTTCCAGGACATTCAGTCCAAACGTATACATTCATTATCAAATTAAAGTACAAGAGCAAAGCTGGATGATACAGTCTTAACAATAAGAACAAAATGCTTCATAGGGTGAAGCTGGACACAACCAAACAGGTCAAACCATGAACAAACTGGAAAAGTATAGATACATCATTCAAGCTTTATACAAATCTGTTTTGACAGAAAATAAATACTGGTACTAAGCACAGGACTAATATTTAACCAGAAAATGAAAATGACGTCTTTCTGCATGGTTCCAGTCACAGACTTAAAAATCAATCCCAGCCTTCCTTTTGATCTCAATGAAATTTCCAACTACCCTGTTTTTGCCCTATTATTGCCACTGTTATACAAATTTCCCTTTTAGACTATTCCTTTTGACTGCTGCCTAGATTTTATAATTATAATAATTCTTTTTAAGCCATCATTAAAGGATCTCAGGAAAGGCCACTTCTCAATACACCACAATCAAACTTAATCTATATTTGAATATAATCTGGATACTCATAGCATGGTATTTTCTTTTCTTTGTTTCTCAGACACATGTATGGCAAACTGTTCTTACGCTTTATATCATTTACCATGGAGGTTTGGGTGATGATGTTGGAGAACCTGATGGTGACGGCAAAGGAGATGACCTTCTAGGAGGTACAGGAGGTGGAGGAGGTGGTAGTTCTCTCTTCCCCAACCCTGGTGAATCAAATGGTGACGATCTGTGACTGATCTGAAAAGAGGCAACATAATATTAAATAAATTAAGTGTATTTATACATCAATCCATTCCAATACATTATCAAATCCATTACCTTCTTTTATAATATTTAAATCAGAAATAATAAGAATACATTTTTTACAATATAAAATACTTCAGAACTAACACACAGTGAACATGTTCAATATGTATCAGTGTTCTTCTTCTCAAAAATCTGAAAAATTAGTCTGAATTTTTGGTGCTGTATTAGAAAATAGCATAGTGATGTCATAACTCAAGAAAAAATCTACACTTACAAATTTTTGTTAAATCTACTACAGAACCTGTTCATATACAATAATATATTCATCTGAAGGAGATAAATGTTTTGTATTTTCAGATTCGGTGGTGTCAATCCTGGATTTAACTGTTCCAACTGATTTTACTTGCTTCAATGGAGTTAATGGTTATATAATTTGTGAGTGACCTTCAAATCAAGATTGACAATGATGACAAACCATCAAATACAATACATTTATCTCCAGTATAAGACGTCTGTAAAAATATCTGTGGAAATGGAAATCAAAAATATATAAAATAAGGCATAAAATATTGTAATTTTAGTATAGATACACTAAATTGTAAAACATTATCCAAAGAAATTTGACATTACAAAGAATGATACTTAAGAATACTAACTTAAGCTTTAACAAACTTTCCAATTTACCAAATAAGTTTGTTGTATATTACAACCCATTTTATACGTCATTTCTAATATACAGATTAAATACAACTTTCTTTCCTTATTATAACTCTGATGTTCACTCAAGTAACAGGACTTGTTAATGGTAGAACAAGAAACTAGGAATGTTAATGTAGTAAGATTTTCTTCATTTGAAATTAATATTTACATTTCAACCTATCAAATGCTTTGGAAAGAAGGACCATGCCATCAAATTAGAGTGTGAAAAATACAATAGCATAAGTCAGTAGAGAACCAATGCCCTGGCCTAAAGGTAGTGCATCATATGTCTGAAAAAAAAATACATCTGAAAAACAAAATTGGACATGTCACTTGAGACAATATGAGGACATTTGATGGCATATGAAATTTGGGGGCATACTTTACATAATTTACAGACAACTCTAATTAAACATTGTCTAAAAATAAAGGGTGAAAACACTATGTTTAACTCTTTAATTCGTTGTACTAAGAAATAATTTCAGTTGGAGAGGGTAGCTAGAAGAGCAAACTGTTCTGTTAAAAAGTTAGTACTCAGATAAATGGTTAAAATTTGAATCAAGTGTCTCAGGAAAAATACAAATCTTTCATACAAATCTAGATTAAAAATACATGTTTGATTTTCTATGTATTTTTTAAGTTTGAGTTTTCAATCAAACTTTTATCAGGATATCTCGAGTTTTTGTGGAATATAAATACCTTCTTTGCATCACATAAATAAATCTGACCTCAGGTTCACTTCCAAAAACAAAGCCAAAAAAATAATGAGAAAATTTATAATCATATCACCTAAAATAAGCAACCATGTTTGCCAATATATACAGATATAAGCTCCTGGTTAAGTAAGGTTCAATATAAAGCATGCATTGTACCAATTAATAAGATATAATGAGATGACCAACTTACTGGGTTAACATCAGTCGTAACCAGGGGACTAACTGTCCCACCTGTGGCCTGGGGACTTGTAGTCCCACAAGAGGCCTGGGGACTAGTAGTCCCACCTGACGCCTGGGGAGAATTAGTCCCTGAGCTACGTGATGTAGTGTTTCCTGTGTGATGGTCCTGTAAACAAATTCTGACTTAAACACACCTTTCAACTTAATAGAATCAAGGCAACAGATGCATTGGTAAACTGGAAACATCGTGCATATCTCAGTAAAAAATATTTAAGCTAATTAAGGCATTTTTTCCTCACATTTTTTGCATGGGTTAATTTTTTTTCTATAAAAAAAAACTTGATTAAGCAATCTATTATTGGTTACCTGGGAATACTGTCTACAAATCTGAGATCTAAGTATTTCATTATTCTTATTTTCTATTAAATATGATCAATCACAAAGTGATCACTGAAGATAACATAGTTGAAACACATTTTATACCTCCAGATCATCATCATCATCATGAACTGTAACTGGATGTGGATGTCTTCTCTGTGGGTTTGGATTAAAAGGATCTACTATAACTTGTTCCGTGCCTTTAATTTCACACCGACAAAATGGACATCCCTGACCATCAGAGTCCTGCAAAAAATATTGGTTGTGTAAAACTGATATCATATCTGTCCCCAGTAGATATGCCATGCACACATGGGAAGTTTCAACGCAATTAATTTCTAAAGACCTAAATATACATTAAGAAACGTGGCATAACTAAACTGTGCTTGAACTAAAGAAGCGGTTGTCTAGTTTACAAAGTTTCAAAAAACCAAGAATCTAATGAGACAGAATTGTATAAAATATTTGGTTTCCACAGGTTTCTATATTTACAGGGTTCAGTTTAGACAGATTTAACATCTATTTACATTTACTGACAAAACAGAAATCAGCCTACTATACTCGGCGTCACATAAATAACATACTGTTAAAATTTGAATAAAAATATTTTCTATGACTTTATTGACACCTACCGTCGTTTAAATTGTCTTAAATGACTTGCTCATTCGTTTAGCCAAACAGCTTCTCCCTGAACAAGTCGCTTTTAGCTTAAATCATGCGTAACAAATCCTTACGGGAAAATCTCATACTAATATCCACCATGTTGGTTTCTACGAGACGATTTGTTTACAAACGAAGTTCGTAAGTTCCTGTCGAACTCCAGTGACAATCGTCTGCTTGGTTAACTTCTCGGTATTGTACGTTGTTTGCGTAAAATAAATCCGAGATATCCGAAATAACACCGAAATGCATTCTGGGTTCTTCGGTTTTTGGACAAACCATTTAAACGTAAACAACATCTCCTAGCAACCCGATCACTGTAAACATGGCCGACTTTTTACAATGTAAATATTGGCACCGAGAATTAAAACCTGACCGGAATTTAACGATTCAATGTTTAGGGAGAACCGTTTGGCTAAACGAATGAGCAAGTCATTTAAGACAATTTAAACGACGGTAGGTGTCAATAAAGTCGTAGAAAATATTTTTATTCAAATTTTAACAGTATGTTATTAATGTGACGCCGAGTATAGTAATTCTTACATAAATTATTTTCAACACCTAATATCATTTGGACATTTATAAGTTTTCTTGTGCAAGTGTACTTTATTTTATAGAAATATCTATTTGCATGAAGACTAAAATTTTGACTCAAATGGCAGTGTTGGTATTGTTTTTTTTTGTTAATCACTTCCACTTTGTTAATGCTTCTTAATAAAAGTGTACATTTAACTCCATGTGAAGTTGGTAATACAATGTATGTTAATTGAATACATCATTTGACTGTAATTAATTAAATTTTTATAGAATACGAACATTTCAGTAACCAAAAGAATTTTCGGCTGAAATGTCAAACAATTCTTTAAATTTTAGTATCAAAATATACTGCAACTACAGAAGTTAATGTGGTGTTTTGATTATTGCTAAAAATCACAATTCTGTGAAATCTATCTAAACAAAACCCTGAATAATCTGTCTAAACCAGACAATTTTTAAAGTCCCTTCTGTATCTATTTTAATGTATTTTTAACCGCACTCCATTCTAAACTGAACAAATTTAAAGTCCGAAAGAGATTCAGTTTAGACAGGTTTCATTGTAATCGAAAGTTGCATTATCGAATTCTGAACATAACTAATGTGAATTTTTTCTCAAAACCACAAAAATTTGCAGTTACATCCTTGACTAGAAGGACAAAATGACAATCATAAATGCATGTATTGTTGGTGCATGGGTTTAACTTGATTGCCTGTCTCTTAGACAATACCAACCTACCTGCCACTGTGTAAGGCAAGGTGTACAAAGTAAATGACCACAAGGTTCTATTTTAATGTCTTTGTCATTTTCTGCACAGATTTTACACAGCTGAAATGTTGATCCCATTTCACAGTAAAGTTCATATTGTTCTTGGGTAACTTTTATATGATCTTCCTGACTATCTTGTACTAAATAACTTAAATCTGGATTTATACTCCTTCCATCTGGATACTTGAAACTGAAATAAAATATAGATTATAAACTTAACTGATCTCACAGGAAATAGTGACTTACATAGTACATGTAGTTAGTTTATTAATATTGCCATAATAACCAACAACTGATTTATTATGCATTTCACAAGACACACAACTGTTTGTCAACATATAAAAGCTATTCTTAAATAGACAATGTCATCCTTCATAATAAAAACATAGCATTGTCTTACTCAAACCCAAACTCTGCTTAACAGGAACTTCACATCAAACAATGCTCACGTTCACATCCTATGAAAATACAACAGCTAATCAGGAAGTTGATATCAAGATATTATTCATGGGAGTGATGCCATAAACCTAATTTTAAATCATTCCTATCGATTGGACCGGATATTGTCCATTACCGATTACTGTAATACATATGTGCTAAAATATTCCAATTATTACTAAACTGGTAGTTGATATCAGACAGCAACAAACTTACAATATATGCCCCACCACTAAGAAGCTACATACTGAATTTGAATCAATTCAATAAGTAGTAGCTGAGATAATTGAAAATAAATTCAGATGGCCTTCATCAGACATCATGGCAGGTGTCTTACAAGAAGCAGAAACTGCTAAACCTTTCAGAGCATGTCAGATCACCCAAGTTTTTTGGTGGAGTTCGTGTTGCTGTATTTTTTTGTTGTTAATCCTTGGTTTATGTCTTCCAAAACTTGATTTTTAAATGGATCCCATTTTTGATATATCCCATTTTTAATGACATTTTCAAATTAAGACCCTTTTAAAAATGTTAAAATTTCTGAGAAAAAATGTCTGTGTGAGTTCCATAAATCTTCAATAATTTTTTTTTTTAATTTCATTTTTCTAAATAATTAAACTTGTTTCTCAGCAGATTCTTTTCTATAGTACTGTGAAAGTACTTTAATTCGTGGATACCAATTTTCGTGAGTAAGCCCATCAATGGAAATCTACCATTCATTGGGAATCAAATTCTTGGTTTGACCTATCCACAAAAACCACAAAAATTTGTACTCCATGAACAATAGTACTTTCACAGTACTTAAAAACTCTGGTAAATATTTTCAGAATTTAATCACAACCAACAAAAAAAAAACATACCTATTCAGCTTAATGTAATTTCAATTTTATAAATGACGCAGCCTATGTACTGCACTACTGCACAAATGGTGACCATTTTGGGGCACCATTCTGTTATGACATCAATAATGTTGGGTAGAACTTATCTACAACATCAGTGATATAAGAACATATAAACAACCCATAAAAATTGTTCATATAAGTTATCAGATACCTCCACATCCTTACTACCAAAACAAGCTTATATCTATTGAACCCTACAAGTATGTACAGCCTACAAGTATGTACAGTCAATAAGAAAACAACTTACAAGCCTTCTCTTTGGCCATCTAATAATGCTTGACACAATGACTTATTCTGGGGTATTGTTTGAAGGATCTGTCCTTCAGCTGTGACATAACCAATGGCCCACTGACCTAGACGGGTACAACTCAATCTGAACACATAACTGAAAAAGATAGAATGTATATAATCAAACCTGAATGTCGGAAGTTTGAGTATCCAGACCTTTTTTTATTAAAAATTTCTACAATATACATTGTAATTGGAATCAGTATTAAATATAACAGTTAATCATGCAACCTTAAATGTGATTGACAAATAAGAAAACTGGTACATTCAAAACTGTAAGCTGGCATTCCACTAATAAGGCTAAGGAACGATATGTGTACTAATAAACGGTTAATGTAATGCAGTATTTTTGCATATTTCCTATCTACAGCTATTGCCTTATTCAGTCCTGCACAAAATTGGTTCAGCTAATATATATTGCTGACTACTTGATTGATTGATTGATAGATAGATGTTTAAGTTCAAGCCACAAGTGTATCATACTAATCAGGAGAATCGACATACATTTCATCTTTTCTGTCATGTTATTTGAGTAAAAAATATCATCCAAATGTCAAGCAGTTCAAACCCAAAATATAAAAAGTCAAACAAAAATAAAATTCAAAGAATTTATGCTCCAACTGATAAACCCAAATAGGTTA
This sequence comes from Perna viridis, assembly GCA_037379345.1. Taxonomy (NCBI): domain Eukaryota; kingdom Metazoa; phylum Mollusca; class Bivalvia; order Mytilida; family Mytilidae; genus Perna; species Perna viridis. Next base: position 15,122,691 of record CM074515.1, read on the forward strand.
ATTAAACTCAAAAGTTCACTTTTTTATTGTTCTTTTTTTTATGGACATAAAAAAAAACGAAAAGATGTCCCTTACAGTACAATATAAAACTTCTAGGAATTTATATTTATAGGACATTTGACACAGCTGATAATTTCCCAACATATTTATTTACAGAATTTTAACACAACCTGGAAATCACATCTCCATTTTTTTTTTTATTCAATGATTTTCTATTGAATAACTTCCTTGTTGCCTATATATCTACTGTGATGTAATCAAGTATTTACACACACTTAGACAAAATCAAACACTTCCTAACCGATTACATAAAAAAATTGAACAACCATTTACTGTATCCTATTCAAATTTGAAGGTTCTGAATAGAATTGTATGGAAAACCCCAATTAGTAGTAGTACATGTATGGACTGATAATTATCAGTAACAAAATAAATCTACCTGACAATTTTTCTATGAAAATAATTGCTGTTCGAGTTATAGATACCTTATTTCAAATTTATTATAAAAAAAAACACAAGCAACCCAAACAGCCAATTTGTTCTTTACAAAGAATCCCTGTCTTACACAACATCAGTTTACAATTTCTCCCCTTATTTCAATCTTCATGTAACAGAATATTAAACAATTTCCCATACCTCCCTGGTTTGTTGACATATTTCTGCAGTCTTGCCTTCACCTCATCATACGTGAGAAAAGCTACGTAACCAGGATGCGTAACGGCAAGAACATTCCAGTTCCTTAATAAATTCACCCATGGCTGGAATAACCTGAAATAAAGATCTTATTATAAAAAAACTACTTCTCCATTCAAAGCAACATTAGAAATTATATGATGACTATGGGACAAAAAAATTGTCTATGTGAAGCATAATTAAAAGAGAGAAATCATATGATTAGCCTAAAATATGAAACACCTGTAACTATTACACCAATTGATGAGCACATTTTCTGCCTCTTGATAGGCTTAGAATTGCCAAGAATGGGTCCTTTTTGAAAATGGAAGTATATTGTAGTGATGCTAATGCAAATATACACTCAATATAAATGACCTAACACAAGTTGTTAAACATTAAAATCTTAACAAGAAATTTTGAAGCCAATAGACGTGACTGCAGGGGCATAAACATGAAACAGAAACAGTACTGAGATAAAATGCAACTACATACCAAATATGGTGGTTCATATAAAACTGACCTATTTAAGAAAACTTAACATTAAAATCTTAATGAGGCTACCAATGTATTTAACACAATACCTTAAGCACGCCATTCATGACTTTCCGGACAGGCAAGAAAAAAATAAATGAAACTATAGTGTTTTAATGTATCTTGTAAAACAGAAAGGCAGACCTGTGAAGCATAATTAAAAGAGAGAAATCATATGATTAGCCTAAAATATGAAACACCTGTAACTATTACACCAATTGATGAGCACATTTTCTTCCTCTTGATAGGCTTAGAATTGCCAAGAATGGGTCCTTTTTGAAAATTTTAGTGGGTCCAAAAAATGAAACAAGAGCAGAGCTCCAAGACCCTGGCCTCAATGCAAAAGTTCTATTTTAACAAGAAGATAAGCATAAGTTCAAAATCAGAAGCTGTTTTCTTAACTGCTAAATGGTGAACCATTATAATGGTATAATGTACATGAAAACAGAGTGATGCCCCAGAAATCAATATCTTTTAAACAAAATTGAATTATTTAAAGTACATGTGACCTTGAACAATAACCTACTGACCCTAAAATCAATAGGTGACTTCTTTACCCATAAATAGTTCACTGGTATAAAATTAATTTCATTTTCTGTCAACTTCAATATATTCGGGTCTTTCAATCCATAATTTTATTAGCATGTGTGTAATAAATAAAACTTGTGAATTTTCAAGACAAATAGGTATCCCCCTGATATATGCAATGAACAATTTGAAAATGGGGTCAATAACACAAATCTTAATACAAGGTTAATTTATTAAGTATATCTATCATAGAACCTTTAAATTCAATTCATGTTGAAGTCAAACACAGTTCAATTTTGTACCCTTCGGACTAAATGTGGATAGTCTCCAAAGAGCAAATGTCTACAGATGACAACCACGTCTGATCACACAACACTTTACTATCTTAAAATGAGATTTTAATCAACATTTGTACCTATGAAAGAAACCTTAGTATTGTTACAAATGATTGGATAAAATTAAACCATTAATACTGGCAAAGTAAAGCAATAATGTCATCACTAGGTACTTCTACAGTATTTTTCACTAAAAACAGTGAGGTCCCTAAGTGATATTAAAAAGAAGAATACAAAAATAGCTACATATACACTGTACAAGCATCCTACAAAATATTCTCTGGAGAATTTCATTTTAACAAAACTTTAAAACCAATTTGATAAACTCATACTTTGAAATACGAAACTATAACAGTGTAATTATCAGTAACAATGTTTCTCATTTGATAAAATGATAAGTTAAACAGGTCACAAAAACACTTTTCTCAAATCAAATCCTCCAAGCAAAAAATTATATAAGATGTGAAAAGTTGATAACATAAGATAAAAAAGAAATGAATACCACAGTTAAAGAGGGTCAAATCTACACTTCACACCCTCTTGAACATTCAGTAAAAACAACCCCAGTTCAAGTAGAAAACTATAAAGCCATGTTTGGTAGAACTGTATCATTTCCAATCTTCTACACTAGAAAATCATAGCAACTAGTCTGAAGCAAATATTGGTAACAACAAAATTTACCCTTTTCAAACGAAATTGTGGGTTAAATCTAGGTATTACAGTGCGCTTAAGCTCCTCTTCTATTGCAGTGTGAATATACCGGTGGTGATTAAATAGCATTTGCATGCTATTGCGTCATATTTGGTAAATCAGCAGTCACATCAACACACTGATATAATGCCTTAAATCAGTAAATTAAAAACAAGATGTTTTTCAATATGAATGTTGCATTTTTATTTGATGAACTAAAAATTTCCCCTTCAAATATATTTAAAATTTTTGAAGAGTTTTTAACATGTATGTTAACAATTTTATCATACTGTGGGTAGTATATTATGATATATTAATACAGTCATACTTTAGATATTTGTAATACTACTTGCTGACAATACCAATACATGTAAATGACCACAAGCTTGGTGGTCTAACAAAGACTATTTACTATGTTTATCTCAATAATATTTAAAGTCCAACAAGAATTAGCCATACAAAGGTTGGAACATTTGTATGTACACTTAAACCTTAGGACTCTCCTTGGTGTAAGGAAGATTGGAAATCAATATAAAATTTTTATCTTCTCCTGTACTAAGCTGATGATTAAAACTGAATGTAATTTTTATCCAATTGATGGTGACTTATTATCTGTAAGAGGTTTCCCACCATTTTACATTTCCAAGTTTTCAACAAATTTCATGGGCAAAACCCTATTCCCCTTCATAGCATATTTTTGGTTAAATCTTTCTATCCACTCTCAATGGTAAAATTAAAATTATAACATGCTTGTGTAAGCTTGCATGTAAAAAATCTTAATTTTCCTGTTTCAAGTAGAGAAATATTTTAAACTATGCATTAGTGAAGCAGTCTGAAGGAGTTTTCACAAAGATTTTAAAGATGACATTCACAATAGAAGCATAATTTGGTACAAAAACAGTTTACATGTAAGCATGTAAGATACTGACCAGCAAATTTTCATTTTTCATTCATAAGAAATTTGACTCAAAGGAAATCTTCCTGTAACCAGAGAAATGAAAACGTGAGTCTTGATGCCCAAACAGATGACCATGTATCCTTGTAACTTCCATTTGAAACTGAAATCACTTCTGTCCCTTCAATGCCTTTTAAATATCTGTATTATGAAACAGGTATCAGTACAAAAATAGACGCTTAAAATTTCCTGAAAATTGATACCCAAAGTAAACTGTCTTCACAGAGATGTGTCAAGCCAGTTACCGTGGTCACTGTTATTCAAACCTTGATAATGACTATGTGGATATTTATAAACATTTGTACATGATATGCATGAAACAGACATGGAAGTATATTGTAGTGATGCTAATGCAAATATACACTCAATATAATTGACCTAACACAAGTTGTTAAACATTAAAATCTTAACAAGAAATTTTGAAGCCAATAGACGTGACTGCAGGGGCATAAACATGAAACAGAAACAGTACTGAGATAAAATGCAACTACATACCAAATATGGTGGTTCATATAAAACTGACCTATTTAAGAAAACTTAACATTAAAATCTTAACGAGGCTACCAATGTATTTAACACAATACCTTAAGCACGCCATTCATGACAGGACAGGCAAGAAAAAAATAAATGAAACTATAGTGTTTTAATGTATCTTGTAAAACAGAAAGGAAGGCAGACCTGTGAAATAAATTGAAATTAACTATCCTCTTAAAAATGTATAACTACATGTAACTAAGAGGGAAAAGATGTACTAAAATTACAGTATTTTTAGAAATGATTTGGTTTCATGGTATGTCATGGCTGCTTGTAATACAAACAATACAATGTTACTCTTAAGCAAATTCGTTAGTATTATGGTAAAAATTATTTTAATGACTCAGAGAAAAACAAATAACATAGCAGTTAAATGTTTTATTTCAAATGGAATAATGGATCAAATCTTAACTATTTATTATTGTTACACCCCTATAACTAACCAATCAAAACATTTTGAGTAAATTTACCACTTAACCCTACTTTCATAATATGTATCATCAAATTTTACCAATAGGAGATCCAGCATGATACTGTTTTTTTTATGTAGAAGACTAACTTATTGTAAGGTTCATTCACATTCTCCATTTCTTCATTTAACAATTAAAAAATTCATCAAAAACAAGATTGATTGTGAATACATACCTTGAGAACACATCAAATTCAAATATTGATATGAAATCATTGCAAGTCAAATCTATCGTAGACTTCAGTGCCATGGCTTCTAACGGTGAACTGATAGGATGGGCTTCATGTAGAGTCTGTCGGAAAATTTTCCATGAAACTATTGTTCTGGAAAAAGAAAATTAATGAGTTCAAAACTGATAAAAACATGAAGTTGCACATGTTTTTGTGCTAAGTATACAGTACAGAAAGAGACATACCATGACAGGTCACTGACATAGTGGTACACCACTCTGTGAGTGGTAACCCACAATACTTTTTATTGAAAGAGATATTCCCAATATTATTGTAATTTGAATGGTAGGTTATGCCCAACAACTTCCAAACAGAATTCATAAGAAATCTTCAAAAACAAATAGAAACAATAATACTGTTATTGTCTACCACTCTCAGAGTGGTGTACCACTATGTTGGTGATCAGTCACTGTATGTCTGTTTCTGTACATCACCACTGTGCTACTTAATGACTATCTGTATATTTTGGCCTGTATAGTATGATGATGATTGCTAATATCCTGAAGTTAGTGATTTTTAATGTAGGCACTTTAGGATGTATATTCCCATGTACACAGCAATGCCCCATCTTGAAAAGCAATTAATATTGCTTTTATATTGCTTACATTTACCTAACCTTGAACGTCAACTAATAATGCTTACAGCATAACTACAACTAATATTGTTCACAACAATGTATGCCCCATCTTCATGTATATAGAGCCATATACATTTTATATGCATACATATGTATCCCAAATTTGAAATCAATACACTAACTGCACGTCCATCGATTTGGAGTCACAAAATTTATGACTGGCATATTTCAAGTTATACAGAAAAAATTGATAAGCCAGCTACTCAACTATGAAATGAATTAAAAGAAAAATAAAAAGTTTTGTTTGGTTGATAAAGGTGCCTCTTCAAAACTGCTTCCAATTTTTTTTTTCAAAATACTTTTCTATTTTTTCCTTGTGACTTTTATGCCACTTTTGAGTTGATTACATGTATTTCAAGGGACATAATAAGGGGTTCAGACAAACTTTTGTCATGCTAGGTCAGCACACCTGACTTGGCTAGGATAAATTGTCATAGATGATATAAGGTTACAGACCACCAATTCAACCAATGAGCATTTGGAACGTACGCAAAAATAGTCCTACGCAGAAATTATCCCTGTTCCTCATAGTGCTGTGAAAAAAGTTCTCATCTTATTTAAAAAATGTAAACAGTTTCTGAAAGGAAAAACATTTCTGTACATTTTATAGGTGCATTTTGCTTCTTGTGATGTGAAGCCTAATCTCCATAATGATTTTTAAATATACCCCTATCTTGTGAAAACACTGGGATTTCCCATGCTATTTATAGACCCTTCACTTCCGGTGACCAGTACTGCACTGCAAGTCTGCTAACCCCACATACCATTCTGAGGATTGTGAGCTGACATATGTAGAATCATGCTGATATATAGTCCTCTGCAGGTTAAAGTTAAGGTAAAGTCCAGAGAAGCCATTGAATATTGTGAAATTAGCATAGAAGCCTATGGAAAGTGGAATTAGTGGTTTTTAGCCTGAAGTGGAAGCCATGGCAAAATGAAAAGTTTCTTGAAATAGCTTTAAACTACTTAAAGATCTTGTTAACTTTGCCATGAGAGGAATACACTACAAAAATCCTTCAAAATATGCATTTTTTTAAGTTATAGGTCCAAATTATGGAAAATTGGTCTTTTTGGCTGATTTTTATGTCCTATCTTGTAAAAAGTGTAGAAAATTTAGTAAAAATATCAAATATTAAACTTTGAGGGCTATATTTACCTAAATATGGTGGTAATAAGCACTTGAAATCAAGTTTTGTGTAGATTTGAGCAAAAATTAGGTTAGAAATGAGGAAAAACTCACTTTCATTACTGCGGTTAAGGCCATATCAGCATTCCCCTATGGCAACATGGAAAATCCATTTTTGAGTACTTTTTTTGCTTTAGGTGCCCTTTACTGGTCATGTTTTAATGTGAAAACACTGTATTTACAAATTTAAAGCCAAATATATCACCTTTTGTGAAAATTTAAAGATTTAGGATTTTTGACATGTGATCAAGAAAAAGGGGGAGGCATGTCAGAAATAAATTTTTAAAAATAGACCAATTTCTCAGAAAATGATTACTTTTAAAACTATTTCTTCATTAATATTGTTAAAAAACAAGTTGTGATTGATATTTTTTATTTGAAAAGTCAGAAAAAGTTCTTTGCAAATATTTAATGCATTTAAGTATGGTAGAATATTGTCGCTTTTTTGCTCGCACAACTTGGTTACCCTATATTTAAAAATCAAATATTTAAAAAAGTGCTTGTCACATTTCACTGAAACTTTGCAAATGCATTTAGTATGTGTGTAAGAAGATACCTGTATAGTTATTTATTTTTTCTAAGACAAAAAGTGACTCTTTAGGTTACAGACCACCAATTCAACCAATGAGCATTTGGAACGTACGCAAAAATAGTCCTACGCAGAAATTACCCCTGTTCCTCATAGTGCTGTGAAAAAAGTTCTCATCTTATTTAAAAAATGTAAACAGTTTCTGAAAGGAAAAACATTTCTGTACATTTTATAGGTGCATTTTGCTTCTTGTGATGTGAAGCCTAATCTCCATAATGATTTTTAAATATACCCCTATCTTGTGAAAACACTGGGATTTCCCATGCTATTTATAGACCCTTCACTTCCGGTGACCAGTACTGCACTGCAAGTCTGCTAACCCCACATACCATTCTGAGGATTGTGAGCTGACATATGTAGAATCATGCTGATATATAGTCCTCTGCAGGTTAAAGTTAAGGTAAAGTCCAGAGAAGCCATTGAATATTGTGAAATTAGCATAGAAGCCTATGGAAAGTGGAATTAGTGGTTTTTAGCCTGAAGTGGAAGCCATGGCAAAATGAAAAGTTTCTTGAAATAGCTTTAAACTACTTAAAGATCTTGTTAACTTTGCCATGAGAGGAATACACTACAAAAATCCTTCAAAATATGCATTTTTTTAAGTTATAGGTCCAAATTATGGAAAATTGGTCTTTTTGGCTGATTTTTATGTCCTATCTTGTAAAAAGTGTAGAAAATTTAGTAAAAATATCAAATATTAAACTTTGAGGGCTATATTTACCTAAATATGGTGGTAATAAGCACTTGAAATCAAGTTTTGTGTAGATTTGAGCAAAAATTAGGTTAGAAATGAGGAAAAACTCACTTTCATTACTGCGGTTAAGGCCATATCAGCATTCCCCTATGGCAACATGGAAAATCCATTTTTGAGTACTTTTTTTGCTTTAGGTGCCCTTTACTGGTCATGTTTTAATGTGAAAACACTGTATTTACAAATTTAAAGCCAAATATATCACCTTTTGTGAAAATTTAAAGATTTAGGATTTTTGACATGTGATCAAGAAAAAGGGGGAGGCATGTCAGAAATAAATTTTTAAAAATAGACCAATTTCTCAGAAAATGATTACTTTTAAAACTATTTCTTCATTAATATTGTTAAAAAACAAGTTGTGATTGATATTTTTTATTTGAAAAGTCAGAAAAAGTTCTTTGCAAATATTTAATGCATTTAAGTATGGTAGAATATTGTCGCTTTTTTGCTCGCACAACTTGGTTACCCTATATTTAAAAATCAAATATTTAAAAAAGTGCTTGTCACATTTCACTGAAACTTTGCAAATGCATTTAGTATGTGTGTAAGAAGATACCTGTATAGTTATTTATTTTTTCTAAGACAAAAAGTGACTCTTTAGGTTACAGACCACCAATTCAACCAATGAGCATTTGGAACGTACGCAAAAATAGTCCTACGCAGAAATTACCCCTGTTCCTCATAGTGCTGTGAAAAAAGTTCTCATCTTATTTAAAAAATGTAAACAGTTTCTGAAAGGAAAAACATTTCTGTACATTTTATAGGTGCATTTTGCTTCTTGTGATGTGAAGCCTAATCTCCATAATGATTTTTAAATATACCCCTATCTTGTGAAAACACTGGGATTTCCCATGCTATTTATAGACCCTTCACTTCCGGTGACCAGTACTGCACTGCAAGTCTGCTAACCCCACATGCCATTCTGAGGATTGTGAGCTGACATATGTAGAATCATGCTGATATATAGTCCTCTGCAGGTTAAAGTTAAGGTAAAGTCCAGAGAAGCCATTGAATATTGTGAAATTAGCATAGAAGCCTATGGAAAGTGGAATTAGTGGTTTTTAGCCTATAAACATACTGATACAATAAATTGTATATACATGTACATAAATGTATGCATTGAATTTGTGTCTGTCACAATTACATTACATGTTAAGTTTAAAAGAGTATTGACCAGCCTTTAACATAAATGTGCAAAACAGTATTACACACCCAGTAAAAATATGTATAATAAGAGCTTTACCATACCTGTACTGTTTGGGTGAGACTCATAAAAATAAAAAAGGACAGTACAATAAAGGGGGGAGGGTCTACCCAGAAGAAAATGTTTGCTTCGCAAATGCAATATTTTTGTTTACATCTAAGTAGCAAGCGAATTCAACCATTTTATATGAAAATCTGCCTTGTTAATTAATGGGGAAGTTTTTTTTTGTTAAATGAATAACTTAAAAACTTTTTTTGCCCAAAACTCCAACCCCATACCCCCTTTTCCCTCGCTCTCAAAATGGTCGATAACTTTATAGCACTTCGCAATACTTTACATATTTTATCCCTTAAGGGCATCTCTAGCAACATCCTTTCCAGTTTTGATCAATCTGTACAGATACAGAAAAATTACAGTTCTCCACGGATGGTGGGAATATTTTACACATGTGACGTAAACAAAATTCAGACGACCTCTGTACTTTTATATGTTTTGTATAAGGAAGTGATGAATTTTCTCTGTAAGGACACTTTTTGACATGACTTTTTTTTCGTTAGTATATTGGGGAACCTTAAGGGAAATTTAGACAATACATGTAATAATTGTAGAGCTCACACCGCTTTGCGGGGCTCGCTATTATTCACAAGTACGGAGTAAGTGAAGAAGAGTTTGGTGTGGGCCTAAATAACACAATATTAAAATTCTAAATTGATACTTGATGTGCTATAACTACTGATATCCTGTTACAGACATCCAAAGTGACTTGATAAGTGACATTCAAACCAAGAAGTGAAACATGAAATTAAGACTATTTTTCAGAATTTCTAAACTGGGTTATTAGACCTCCACCCAGACCCATTAACACCATTATTATGAAGTACAAATTTCATATTCTCTGTACCCAAAAATTATTTCAAGACTACTTTTATTGATATGAAACATAAACTTGGTAAGATAAGCACTTAAAAGAATTCTGAAGTCATCATGGGTTTGTATTTGAAGATCGCTTTCTTCTTAGTTTTGTATGACAACTATTTTGGAAGAATATACTGGCATTAATGATTAACTGCATGGACAGAAATTTTTGTGAGGGTCTAATTTTTGCTATATTCACCGGGTAAGGGGAACCCAAAAAGTGATAGCTTGGCAAATTTATTTCCAGATGTTTTATTTATAATTTTAAATTCCATTAAATTTGAAGACCCAAAAAATAAAGACCAAGAACAAACTTGGTATGGTCTGCAAAAATTACAATCTATACAGTATTACAACAACCAAAATCTAAAAAAATACATTCTGTATAGACAGACATGTACATACTAGTACTCATCACTATCTACACAACATTTTTAAGTGGGGTCAGAAAAAATCCAAATACACATAAACAGATACAAGTACTTCATGTAATAACCATATGTATATTTAGAGGCAAAAATTACACTTCAAAGGTTTCCATTTGAAGAGTGCACTAAAATGTATTTGAAGTTGATGATTTTGAGAATTCATATGTATAATGTACTTTTACTTCATAAATTGATTTTAAAAATGTTTCATTTTTGCAAACTAAATAAATTACTTTCTAGAAGAACAATAATTTCACTGTTTTCATTTTACTGATAAATGTGAATCAATATCTACCACAATCTAGAACTGGCTTTAATGTAAAAATTTTAGCTTTTCTTATCATTGCCATCTACTGATATTTATCATGTACAAATTACGCAAACATGAACATTGGTGATTGTTAATGAATCTTTTATGAGACTTGATTTCAATGTCTAAAACAAATACCAACATTATTGGTACTATGTCATTATAGAGTGTTGAAGAGATACCTGACAAAACCAACATGGATTTACATTCGTTATCATGGAAAGTATACCCCGACTCCCACAGGAAGTTACTACCAGACAGCAGCCAAAATTACTAACAACATATGCCCGTTTTATAAAAAAACTACATACCAAATTTAAAATTAATCCATTTAATGGGTGTCAAAATATTTGTGACAGAATTACAGATGGATGGACAAAGTGATTCCAATATACTACCCCTTTGCTGAGTGGGGGTATAAAATGGAGCATCACTTGTTTAAACGTGAGAAAGTTGACCATACAATCAATGAAACGGCCATAGAGCTGCTGCTGCCTACAAATTGTTCAAATTAAAAAAAAGCCCTACTCCTGATTGGTAAATGCAATATACATAAATGTACATGTATGTCATAATTGTTATTGACCTTAAATGTATGGGCCAAACCATGCATTGAAGTTTAAGAAGATTTCTTCAAGCAATTCTTTCATTGTCATTCATGAACTAAAAGTATGGTAGACAGACAAATGAACATGAGGATCACGGCAAAACCCAAAATACACATGTAGAAGTTTTGTTTACTCAGTTTTTTTTAAGATACTTATAAACAAAGAAACTAAATGTCATACTTACAATACAATACTTGAAAGATAAAAGATTTAAAAACAACTCTTCAATGTTTTTTCATAAGTTGCATAAGACAAGTCTACACCATTCTGCGTTGCAAATAAGGGATTGTCATTAGAATATCTCATCTATAAGACAGTTCTACATCTATTTACATTGCAATTAAGTGATTGTCATTAGAATCTCTCAGATGTAATCAGTAGGAGATAGTCAATGGGTCCAATCAGCCTTAATTATTTCAATGTGATAGCTGCTTTTCATGTATGTATCATTACCTGTATTTAACAAATATGAAGGTATTATAGGATACTGATACTCTTATCAACATAACTAGTAAGGCCACAGTTCTTCAATTTGTTGGTTTACGTATCCACTAACCCAATTTTTCCAGCTAAGAGAAAAAAAAAAATGTGAATTTCAGTTTTCAAATTATTATTTGAACTGCTACCAACTACACCAAAAATGGCAAGTGCAAAATTGTAACATTTAAAAATAAAGTTACTGATAATGCCTGTTACATGTACTAGTTTTGTTCATTCAACAATTTGACAAAGCAAAGTCAATGTGATAAACTGAATGAAAATGGATGCATAAATTTCAACACTTCAATAAAATCATGTTTAAGGGTTTTGGTAGTTTAGGAAACAAGTTAACTCTGACTAGAGATGATAAAATCAAAATACTTTTAATTGAAAAGAATCAGTATAATAAGTAAATGACTTAAACTTTAAAGGGTTTAAAAACCTTGTGGGTTTGTTTTTATTTACAACAAGAAGTAGATAAATAAAGGGGTGATAATTGGCGGGAAAATCAAAGCCATGAAGTTTTGTGTGGAAATATGCATGAGAACTTATAAGACAAATACGAAAATTCAGTTAAAACATAATTTGTTGTCTTCTTTTCTTAAAGACCAGTTCACCCTCCATAATTACTGAAATTTTATAAACAATATTTAAATCACAGGATAACTTTAAAGGGAACTCATAGTGAAAAAAAGACAGGTTTCATTGTCTTCCAATAAATGACAAATTACTAGTTTTTAATGTATTTTGAAGTTTTTGAAAAAGGTTACGTAGTCTCTAAGTTTAATTGTTACATGAAAATAAAAGACAAATATAAAAAAAATTGTTTTCATCATTTTAATGAAAAATGTCTGCTTACTCATTTTTTTGTCCCTGAATTTTTCCTGATTTTTTTTATATTTAATTTCCAGTAGGCATTCTGCAACACAACTTCTTGGCACCAAAACAACACTCAATAATAAATTAAACAGTACATATTTTTGTGAAACCTTGTTTTTAAATTCAAATTTCCACTCTGATTTTAACTGAACTTCTTAGTCACTTTTTACCACATTTATTTCAACCTAACTATATCATACTGCAAGGAAGGCTATAGATGCAAAAGAAAATAGAGGAAATTAACATAAGTATTGCACATTGAATTTATTGGACACATAAAAATAGGAATGAGAATTTGTGTTTATAAATGATGTGCAGGTACATGTACATACAGTAGATAAGTATCTCATTTCTAATGTAAGGTTAGATAATGGAACTTTGAAACTTTTTTATTTTAATAAAAATAATAGATATGTATTTTTCACATTTTATTTTTTTTTTTTTTTCATACTGACTGACCCAATATCATCCAGTCAAAAATCTGTAAACCAACAAATTAACAAGAATGCTACCCATAGCCATATGTCCCCCGCCGCTGTAGAAAGAGTTGAATTACAAATATTTGACACTTGTATAAATAGCAGATTCAAAACTTATGTGCTTTCATAAGTACATGTGGCGATTTAAGGTTAATGTATTTTAATGAATCAAATTAAGTTAGGTTAAGAATTGAAGGACTCCCATAACTTCCATAAAAATTGTTGAATCAAAATTGCAGTCAAGTATGATAAACTACATATGGTGACAAACAATCCTACAAAATTTGGTCAAATTCTGTTCAGCGGTTTCTAAGGAGTTGTGTCCACAAGGTGTTCCTATTGCGAATACTGTGAAAAATGAACAAAGTCCCATAACTCCCATAAAAATTGTCGAATCAAAATGGCAGTTTAGTATGATGAACTACATATGGTGAGAAACAATCCTCCAAAGTTTGGTCAAATTCTGTTCAGCGGTTTCTGTGGAGTTGCGTCCACAAGGTGTTCCTATTGCAAATAATGTGAAAAATGAACAAAGTCCTAAAATTGTGAAATCAAAATAGGGGTAAAGTATGGTGAACTACAAATGGTGACAAGTAATCCTACAAAATTTGGTCAAATTCCGTTCAGCCGTTTCTGAGGAGTTGTGTCCACAAGCTTCAGACGCACGGACACCAGCATTTCTATGTCCCTGCTCCGCGTTGCAGCGGGGGACAAAAAACTGTAACCAAAAGGGGTTTGCTTTAAAACCATGAATTACTTGGTTGTCATATCAATTAAGGTAATGCATGCAAAATATACTCCTTGCCCACTTGTACTGAATATAATACAAGTCAGGTTGTACTGACAATAAGATATGAAGTCTGTAAATCTAGTGCCTTCTAACAACAGAAATTCCAACCAAAAAAAAAAACTATTACCAGTTTATCTTGAACATGGATGCTGACCCACCAGGGGTAATAAAGTAGTATTAGAACTGAAATTGACAATATAAAATCTATCTAAAATACAGCCTGTCTGTAATTGCAGGAAATCAAAAGTACTTAAAATAGGTCAAATACTTAGGAGAGAAAAAAATAATTGCTCATTTCCTGTTGCAGAAATTTACAACTTATCATTTTCATTAAGAATCTTTCAACTGGGAATCAATGGGCTTGTTTCAACATCATCTAATGTTTAATTAAACCATTATGCTGAGTTAGTGTGGGTGTCTTATACAAACAATTTGATACTATAACACTGCACAAGTTTTGATGAGTCAATGAATAGTGCAGCTTGTGTAAGAACATCCTACAACAATTACATGTATGTGATAGTGATAGTACTACATGTATTATTCCACAGAAATCTGTGAAGGCATGGTGATTTATGTACATGGTAGTTTATGTATTTTGAGGCCAGAAGGCACTCAACTTACAAATGTGATTTTGGGTGCTCTCACCATGTCATGAAGTTAATTTATATCCTTAAACCTGAAAAAAACTTTTTTGGGTGCAATTTTGTATAAGTGTAATATTTACATGGGTGCAAATACAACAGGGTTGCATGTTAAAATGCAAATTGGTTAAATAAAGATCAAATTATAAATCTTTAAAGTTTAAAAGTTGGGTCTGACCAACTCAAGGAGGCATAGTATAATTCATGAAGGCTGCATGGTTCTGGAAGATGATGGCATTGTGCAATGCCATATTAAACAGGTCAAATAAAACCTAATTATGATTTAATATAGTTCTCAAATATTTGTGACTGACTGTACTGACATTATATATCATTAAAAAAAACTGATGTTCATGTGACAATGTACTGTAATTTAAAAAGTACAATGTATCATCACAAGTTCCTTGATAAACACTTACAAATGACCATGACAAATGTAATCTGTTCAAAAAACTGCATTACTAAAAAAGGAACAAAGATGTTTGATAATTTGGTAGACCAAGCTTTTACTGCCCATGGGCTATGGATTCATAATGTAAGCAATTTAGAGCAAACTAGGTAACTTTTTTCACTGTTGGTAGGGTTGTCTCTTTGACATGTTTGCCCTTTCTAAATGGAAGAGATTTTGGTTGAAAAGATGGTTTCGCAAATTGTAAGAATTTAGAAAATACAGAATACACAAAGCAAATTTCTAAATCAAGTACATTTGTATTATAAAAATATAATGCCTTTAACAGCACAGCTAGATAAGTCTGTAGAAGTAGAACCCCAACAAAATTGTTCATGTTTAGCCTACTGAAACTTGTTATAGATGCTACATGTATATATACATGTACCTGTATATTTGTTTGACAAACTATCAAAGGTAAACAAGACGGACATTCTGAAGGAAAATAGTAAACGACATATTCTGAAGGGAATTGATAAGTTGAATTAAGCTCTCTCAAGGGTCCACAGAATTAGAGAAAAAGATGGAATACTGGAGCTTGATATATTTTTTCAGCCATCATGGACTATGATACTCGAACATGTAGCATAAAACTAATAGAACACCATACACAATACAGTGTTCTCCCCAGGCCCTTAAAGTGCTGCACTTTACAGCGCTATCGAGATCGGTACTGTGCTATCTTGCTACCAGCAATGTGCTACTGAGATAAATTTGAGAATTAAAATCAATTACGACAGGAAACGTGTGTGCCCAGAGGTCATTTATGGCATCCTACAAGGTAATTAGCTCTTGAAACCAATAGCAGTAAACATGTTATGGTCAGTTGATCAGAAGTTTTATGGTCATCATCATGAACTCATGGATCGTTATGGTGTAACCATCTGCACCATGAAAACTGATTTATTCAACGAGTTATAGTTTTCCTTTCCTCATTTGTCTACCCCAGACTTGACTTTTTATGAGCAACTCAGCGGGTGTTTCTAGAAAAGCAGAGGACACTTATAGGTGCACCAGGTCCATGCTCCCAGTTTTCAGTGGAGTCCGAGTTGCTCATTTGCTTTTGTTACTTTGTATGTATAATTTTAGTTACTTTATGTTCTTTGTTGTGTTTGTCTGGTTTCTATGTCTGGTCTTTGTCCCTGGATTGCACATGTTTTTTGGCAGGAAAATTAGTTAAGAAATAGATCATAAAATCCCCAAGTCTAAAAATAGTACAACAGGTGTTTTGGGAGGGGGGATTTTCTTTGTAAATCATGATATGGGGTTTTTGTCATGAATAAACTACATATAAACATGATATTTAAAAACAAAACAACTAATGTGCCAACATGAAATAACAAGAATAAGATTTTTGGTTTTTTCTTGGTATAACTAGGTCAACTCCACACTACTTTCTGAAAATTTTTGGAAACATGAATATTAAGACCAGAGTAGTTTGATTAGATACTACTCTAAATCTATAAATATATTGAAAGTTACTTACACTAGAAAAGAGTTTAATAGAGATTGCTCTTAATCAAATGAATATCACATTCAAATGAGCCATTGAGGTCCCAAAAACAAATGAAAAATTGCAACTTCCAATGGGTCTGCGGTCAGCAAAAATTTGAAGAACACGGGGTGTGTATGATTAGAGAAAATATATTTATCATAATTTGATAGATTATGTTTAATTTTTCTGTTAATTTAAAGAGGAAAAATAAAAATTGGTATTAAAGATATAATTACTGCAAAAGAAGAAAAAGGGTAAAATATTTACCTACAAATAATTCATGTAAACATAAACAGCAAAGTACAAATGTACATTTTAATACACTGATCAATCTTTATATAATACATTAAATACAAAGAAGCAAGTTTCGACACAAGACATATTAATGTCATGTCACACGCGCTGAATACAGCGCTATCTGAAAATCCTCGGGAGAACCCTGCAATACACTAATAAAAAACACTGCAATAACATAATGCACAGGTATCATTTCAAAATATACATTTTGTACATGTACATTTTCCTGTTATCAACTTCCTGGGATCACCTGCTTCCACAAAACGGAAATACATACAGTGCATGTTAATGTATGAAAGGTGATACATATAAAGGAACAGTTGTCACTGTAAAAGCTAAATATTGTCATTTAAAAAAAATAATCATACAAAATGTTGAAATCAACTTCCCTGTCAAGCAAAATAATGTGTTTTTTTCCAATTCATTCTACAGCAGAAAAAAAATGTAGTCAAACCTGTTATAGTTAAATAGTACATCAATGGGCACCTCTGTTATAGTCATACGTTACAGCCAGTAATAACCTCAACATAAATGTACAAATTAAGTGCATTTCTCTATGACCATTACACTGTATATATGGCAGTGCTACATTTAACTAGGAGTTGCTTTTACAAGGTTTAAAGAAGAAAATCCCAAAAGTTGGTTTATCTTTCAGTAGTATTTTGCGCACATACATTTACATCATCATATTCAAGCAAAAAATCATAAATTAGCAATCCTCAGGTTAATCTGGTGGGTTAAAACAAATAACATTTGTTCAGACCGAAAGTCTTTACTAAATAAATGTAGCCCTCATTGGTTTCTATACAGTCAAACCTTTCTTAGCAACCACCTGTATTAGGCGATATCCTTTCTTAGCAACCACCTGTATTAGGCAAAAACATTACTTAGCAACCACCTGTATTAGCCAATAACCTTTCTTACCAACCACCTGTATTAGACAATAACCTTTCTAAGCAACCACCTGTATTAGGCAATTACCTTTCTTATCAACCACCTGTATTAGGCAATAACCTTTCTTAGCAACCACCTGTATTAGGCAATAACCTTTCTAAGCAACCACCTGTATTAGGCAATTACCTTTCTTATCAACCACCTGTATTAGCCAATAACTTTTGTTAACAACCACATGTACATTTGTATTAGGCAATAACCTCTCTTAAAATACCATGATTCAAATATCTCTATGTATTGTCTTCTAACTAAATTGAGCCTTAAACAGTGATAGGGAAGAAAATTTTGAGAAGGGGCCTTTTTGGATTGCTATATTTGAAGGGCCATTTGTTAGCAAACCATAAGAATATATTGTATCTGAAGGGGCCACTTTTTATTAGAAAGGGTAAATGGCACATGGTATGCATTGTAGATGCAAGACAACCTGTCTAATGTTACAATGATATTGCTCTCCCTTGGAAGGTCAATTAAGACAGAATTGACTATATAAACATTATCAAAATGCAGTGTTTGTCCTTAAAAGGACTAACATGGTAGGTTTAGCTTCAATGTATGTAAAGAGAAGAATAAAAACTTGTTTTTATAAAACTTTCATCACTGTCTGGAGAACTGAGGAACAGCCAATTTCCTAATAAATTCTATGACCAGGATTAGACCCATAACTTTTATACATGCAGTTTAAAGGAAATAAATATAAAAAGTACTCCACTAAGTAATCAAGGAGATCATAGTCATCTAAAGACTTCTAGAGAAGTTTGTCTCACAAGAAAGTTTTGAAAAGTTAGCTGCCATATGCTAAATTTTGGGCTACATTCAGGTTTATGTACATGTATACAAACAATGTACATGTACCTTAAGTTCCTTTTTGTTGATTTTCTCATCTGAATATGAGCATAAAAAGATTTAAAACTGACAAATAATTATCAAAATACTTTCTTGTAAATTTCTCAATTTTCCTTTAAGTTGGAATACAAGATGTCATTGCAATATGCTTGAATAAATTGTTGGTACTGTCTTTTGATTGAAATTTCCAAGTAGAAAATTATTACAGATGACACAAGCTAACTCAAAGAATGTAAAAATCTATATTATGAAGAGACTTGAATTTGTGCGTCATTTATTCTAGTGATTGGGAAAGGCAGGGGACATGGGCCATATTTCCCATTGAAGCGTGAAATGGTCCATTAAAGTTACAGGATTTTACTTAGAATGACATATAATGGCACATTAAAATCTTGTAATAAATGCAAAAAATGGTCCATTTTAAAAAAAAAATTTTCCCAACCACTGTTTCTATTTTCACATGATACAAAAATTATTCTTTTGTAACTAATATATGTTAAACACCCAATGTACATTAGTACAAGTATATATCTTAGTCTGACAGGCTAGTGGATTGTAATGTGATAAATAATATGTCCATAACTACATGTACGTGTAACTAAGAAATAAAACAACATGGATTGTGCTTAAAAATTATGATATAATTTTACAGCAAGTACATATATGTGTAATTTTTTGAGTACATTTTTATATAAGCATATTTCTAGTACAT
The DNA here is from genome assembly GCA_037379345.1 of Perna viridis. Classification (NCBI taxonomy): domain Eukaryota; kingdom Metazoa; phylum Mollusca; class Bivalvia; order Mytilida; family Mytilidae; genus Perna; species Perna viridis. The sequence goes on from CM074515.1 coordinate 15,142,287, forward strand.
TTTGTTTCAAAGGGTATTTCATCTAATCACAAGATAATAATAGGATAATTAATTGGAAAGAGTAAATAACCAAACTATGATCACAAGTGGCGATGAACGCCTAGATTTAACAAGTGTGTGGAATGTTCCACGCACGAGTTAAATCTTCATGCGTTCTTGGCACGAGTGATTATCCTATTTATTGTATTGATTTTCTCTATTATTCGTTGCTGTTTTCAACATAAATTTAAAATTTTGTGAACGTCGGATTGATATTCGTGTTGTGACGTTTTTGCGGGAGAAAGTGCGACAGTGAAGTTACCGAATTTATTTCCCAGTGTGAATTATCGAAAATTTTTACACTGGGAACACTCGGTAAATCACCGCTATCTATATAATAAAATTTAATATACATAGGTTTTGAAGCAACACATACAGGTCAGATAAATGTAGATACGATTCTGTATAAATTGTTTACTTTCTTTTGAACAGGAGATGGCTGCTGCATCCCTACATTTTGGGCTAGTTTTGACCATGCCTTTTACCTATTCTACATGTACATATAAACATGCAATGGCAAACCTTGAATGTGGGAATATTTTGCGTTTTTTTTTTATAATCACTTCATGGCTTGAAGAATGTGTTACGGCATTAATTTACAGTAAACGGTATTGCACATATACATTGTACATCTAAACATGTATGAAAAAATAATCTGTTGTGTGGGACAATTTAATATTTGTATCAAATCTCAATGGCCACTGTAATACAATATAAAATGTATACACTTATTGCCTGCATTTGAGTGTGGTATACTAGATTACCACACTAAGTGAGACATTTGCTAGAGACAAAGTCCAGGGATAGGGTGCTATACTTTTCTCGGTGTAGCGATCTAGTGTACCACCCTCAACTACAGGCAGTCTGAGTTAGATTTTACTGAATATCATTTACATGTACATGTAAGTAAGTATGTATTTGGATAAGTTCTCAAAACAGTCTGATGCACTTTTCTTTAATGGAAACTGACCAATCCTGTTCCTCTTCGCACAATATGTTGTCTCCTTTGCATCCTTATAAGCCAATAAATTACAAATATTGTCTTTATTTACATTTGCAAAAATATGTTACAAAAAAATTACATAATGATATTTTGGTGTTTTGGCAGATGTATAAAAAAACATAGAACAAAACAGAAAATATTTATGTGGAAGATATCCTATTCCAGTGGTGGTTTTCTTGATTTAAGGATGGTATTCATGAAGGCTAAGGGTGGTGTTCATGAAGGAAGTGTGGTATACATGTACATGTACCAGAATAATACAACTGTCTATTAAACCAATGAAAAGCCTTGTATTTTATTTAAAGTATAATAACGTAATTATATACATGTACATGCAACACCCCCTACAAAAGATGTTATTTCCTATTGTATATGGATACAATTTTACCTGTCTTCTCCAACCCCCTGAGATACATGTAGCTAGAAACATGTCAAAACCAACCATATTGGCTAATACTATAGTCACATGTAGCCTTACCAAAGACCTATTAGAAATCAAAAGCCTACCTGATATTTCAATTTGCATAAACCAAACAGTATGCATCTAAATGTCTATTTACCTGATTCTTTGAAAACTACTGTCTGTAATGAGACCTTACTGTGTTTATGACAGGAAAATAACTTGACAACAAAGGGACAACTTGGCACAACTCAAACACTGCCTAAAATTTGACTTCATAAATAGACTACATTTCTTCTTTATGTCAATTTTAAAAGCTCTACAGAGCTATTTTTTCTTGTTTGATACACTGACTTTAAATAAAGTTTACTTGACTTCACATTTTTTTCTTCAGTGACATCATGGTAGCACCTTTCTCTAGACCAAATTATTCTGTCATTTAGAGAGCCATTTGTATCATTCTACATTCGTCTTTTACTATACTTAAATTAAATCTGACGTTTTTTTTATTTGTTTAATTTTTTATGCAGCAGCATATTAGTAAATGACAAATGTAGAATGATTTTCTAAACGACAAAATAATTTAGTCTACACCTTTTTCATATCATGAAATAATGTTGCTTCGTGTGGACCTGTGCAAATAGGGCCTGATAGTGATACATGTACATGTACTCACTTATTATTGAAGTGATCTTTCCACCAATCTGCAGCATCAGCTTTTGTTATTCTGAATGTGTCCCCAGCATAAGTTCCATTGGGATAAATTGCTTTAAGCTCGGCAAGCATGTGCGAAAACACAAGTGACAGTTTTGTCAAATTTCTCCTATAATGAGAATTTTCATCAAACATTTTCTCCTTTCCTTCTTTGAATAGTTTAATTGTGTTCTTGCATTTATTCATTAAGTTCTCAATAAATATTCTAAAGTACTCATTCTCGTTCAAAGTGTTTATTTTATCGTCATATTTGTTTGCAACAAGTCGCAAATGCTGATAGGTATCCGGCAATATATCCAAAATGAATGGAGGACTGTTTCTCAGATTCATTCTTGGATGTTGACACGATTTTACAACCTTGTCCATCAATTTCCATGACTTTTCTATTGTCTTTTTATCCACGACGAGCTTTTGTTGGGGAAAAACAACCTGTAGCATGCCAAAAACACCTCCAAACTCTTTCTTTGGTCTATCCCTGTTCGCCATTTTGTTTTCCTTCCTGGTTATTACCTTATTCATAAGTGATCGAAGGGGGATTTACCTTTTCCGTTTCTGTATAGAATAAGGTAAACTAGTGTGAAAAGTGGGAAGTTTCAAATTACGATTAATTTGTTAAATTATCAATGTTTTAGTTCAGAGATTTGATTTTATTTGTATGATATTAACAAAAAGTAAAGTCTTTAAGAAATGGGGGGAAATATCAATCTAACAGGTCTGAGGGATATACATGTAAAGCAGGGAATTATGCATAGTTAGGGACTAGTAACCCCTAACAAAGTCTACTACAATATGGAAAGCCAAAGTGGACAAAAAAATGAGCATTTTCTAATAATAAAAAATGATTTTTTCAATATTACAAATTCATTTTCTAATATTACAAATTCATTTTCTAATATTACAAATTCATTTTCTAATATTACAAATTGGATTTCTTATATCACAAAACACTTTTTTAATATTAAAAAATCATTTTTAAATTTTAAAGAAATAAATCAGTGATAATAGTGTTTCATTATTATTTTAATCTAAAACATAAAAATAGACAACTCAGATTTGCGACACTTAAAAAGTCTTCATTAAATAAATGGCCGCTTTTAGTTTGTACTTCTATGCATTATAGCGAAGAATCAAAGCTTTTTCCTTATTGGTAAGTATAGGTTAAACAGAAGTATCTTGGACTTTACCATAGTATAAAGTCGTCTGAATATAGCTGAAATATTGCTGCTCGGACGTTTAACCCAAACAAACAAACAACCATAGTATAAACAATCTATAACACCGTAACCAGCGAAAAATGAATTTACCCCTACAAAAAAAAACAAACAAAAGAACAACAAATAAATAATAAACAAACAAACATTTGTCATGCATTTCTACGTCAATCTAAGTATTCGTTCTCCACGGATGACAACACTAAATGATAGTCTTCGTTTTCATCATCAGTATTATGATTTGTCCGCGTGACTCAAATTGGACTTCTTAGCACACCCTTGTCACGAGTTTTAAAGAAATTTCCATAAAGAATATCCGCGGATATAGCTCATATCGCCTAGGCAATGTCGTAAAGCACACTTATCCGTTAATTTTCTTGTATCAGTTTATTGACTATACATATGCTGGTATTTTAAAAGTTTGTCTTAAATTTGTACTTCATGGGTGAAATGAAATTTTGGTTATGTTATGTGTCCGGACTCAAATAAAAGAATTTGTTTTTTCTATTACTTAAGATTTGTGTCCTTAATTTTAAGAGAGGTCGATCTATGAAAGTATTTACTAGACTAAATTACAACTCGTTCCTTACATGTATAATTTTCGAAATTCAGATGGTCCTGGATAGCTGAATACAAATGACGAATATTGTAGTAAGACTGATATTACAGTACTAGTGAATATGTCACCTGGTTTAGTTTACTTTTTGACCAAAAACAATTTCTTTTTTAAAAATTCAAATGTGAAATACTCATAACACTTCCAGCTGTAGAACTAGAAGTTCTGAATGGTTGGGGGCCTGACAGACCTAAGAGGGGTCCGTCAGCACGTGTTTTTTTTTTAAATTACCATTCAAATCCTGCTTCCCATCTGTTGAATTTTATATTATCAACAAAATACTTGAGCATAAGCCCCCTCTCTCATTTATCAGATCCGCTGAATTATATATATGACATCCAACATACATCAGATAAGAATTTGTCAAATGATAAGTAAGTTAAGTTTTGAACACATTGTTATGGATAGCTACGTAAGGAATAGTCGCTAACTTTAATATACATATTTGTCCAGTGTGGTGGACGCGTTTTTTTTTTTTAAAACGGTCGGCATTCCAATGGGAACAAATTGTGCTTCTCTACTTGCTGACCCATTCCTTCACTCTTATGAGGCTGACTTTACAGCTGATCTGATCCGAAAGAAAGAATATCGTTTAGCTAGATCCTTTAATCTCAGTTTCCGCCAAATAGATGACGTATTATCTTTAAACAATTCTAATTTCGGAGATTTGATACATCTCATCTACTCAAAGAACTTGAGATAAAAGATACTACAAACACTGTGAAGTCAGCCTCATATCTTGACCTACAATTAGAAATCGATGGTAAAGGAAAACTGTTGATCAAATTTTACGACCAACGTGATGACTTTTCATTCAAAATTGTCGACTTTCCTTTCATCTGTAGCAACATCCCTTCAGCACCTGTGTGTGGAGTGTTCATATCACAACTCATACGTTATGCCAGAGCTTGCCGAAACTACGCAGACTTTTTATATCGCGCTAGAATTCTAACAAATAGGCTTCTGGAGCAGGATTTTGTTGTTACAAGATTGAAGTCATCACTATAAAAGTTTTATGGTCGTCATCATGAACTCATGGATCGTTACGGTGTGTCCATCTGCACCATGAAAACTGATGTGTTCAACGTGTCGTAATTTTCCTTTCCTCTTTCGTCTACCCGGACTTGACTTTTTATGAGCAACTAGGCGGGTGTTTCTAGAAAAGCAGAGGACGCTTATCCTACCGGTGCACCTGGTCCATGCTCTCGGTTTTTAGTGGAGTCCGAGTTACTCATTTGCTGTTGTTACTTTGTATGTATGATTTTACTTACTTTATGTTTTTTGTTGTGTATGTCTGTTTTCCATGTCTGGTCTTTGTCCCTGGATTGCATTCTTTTGATTACCGCTATAACCTTGGTTCCCTTGATTACTCTTTTTTACCCCCCCCCTCCCCCACCCCGCGAAAAAAAATCGTTTCCCTGTCCATTTTGCGGCATAAACGTACAAAACGTCGTTCTTGCGGTTTGGGACAAAACGTCTAGACTTTTGATTTGTCGCTTTAAATAAACAATATAAACAACACCTCAGTGATAAAACTATTCTTTGTAAAGCTTACTTCGTGTACATTAACAGCATGTTGGTTATTTATACTTTTGGAAATGTAAAAATGTTTTCTTAGGGTCACCTATTTGACACAACTTTAAATGCATACACTCCAGCGTGGCACAAAATAGCTAAATTTGCGGATTTCTCGATAAAATTAATGTGTAGCAAAATTTTCAACCGAAAATATAAATGACAATGTGTACTGTAAGGTGATATGTGCAATTTTTTATATGTACCAACCATAACTGACTGTTTGTCTATTTCTTTTGTTCGTTTTTAAAAGTGTTTTCCGTCAAACAATTGACATTGACATCGATCTTGCTGTCCCGATAAATTAAAAAAACTGCCGTTTGAACTAACTGACGCCAGAACCGCTTAAAAGTCATGATATGTATGATGTGGTCATGAATTCCACACAATTTCAGCCTTTTAATGCAGATTTTAATCAATTTGAACATAGAATACCGATGGATTTCGCAACGTTAGACACGGTATTTTCAACGTTTTTTCTATCATTTTCTGCCGAAAAATTAAATATCTAAAAAAATAAAATTGGAAAAATTAACTTCACTTTTTATTTGGGTCGTGGTTTTGTTTAACATCAAGGCAGTTTTTTTTTAAGAGAACAGATTCTGTGTGAATTTGAGTCCTGACTAAAAGCAATTTTCAGAGTTTGTAGCAATAACGTATTGATTGTATTTTTTTTCCGGATAAATGTGGATGTCCGTATATAATTTACAGTTTATTGACGCCTTACACGTCAACATGGCGGATGTGTCAGAAGACACTAGCTGGTACATCATTATTTTGAGATTTTAATCGTGTTACACGCAATATTCAATGAAATCTACTAAGCCCTGGTATCTTCCGGACAATTTTTTTCTGAATGGATAATTTTTCATTAGCCATGTCAGCTAGCTTTACCGAATATTAGTCTGAAACCACTAAAATTTTGACCTGTTCTTAATAAGCCGATGTAGAATCTAGAAAAAAAATACCCATACTGAAACCCTGTAATCTGACGTTGATATGAGAAAAACATTAGCATTAAATGCGAGTGCCACTTTAAGTACAAAGTTACCTTTTGAATGAAGTCTTTAGATCAGATTCACTGTCCAAAGGCAAATTCAAAGTTTTTTTTGCAGACATGATTTTTTTCTGCTTTTTAGTGGAACTCTTCTATTTCAAATCTGGATTTTGCCATAACAATTCCTTTTTTTTTTTACTGTATATTCACTTCCGATTATGCCTGTTTTTATCCTCCCAAAGCTTCGGACACTATACCTCAAAAGAGATTACAACTTGAGTATATGACTGTTATACTTGTGTTTCTATACATAATGTTTACTAATGTAGTTGGTTTACTTGACTGTACTGAAGACCACTGTTATTTGCAGACTATGCTGAAATTCATCTCTACAGTTTATAATTTCTTTGTAGTGTGAAAGTACTGTTGTTCGTGGGGTTCCAATTTCCGTGGGTTTGGTTAACCAGGTAAATTGGTTCCCAAAGCAAAGAAGATTTCCCATTCATTTGTTTGATAGAGTTGTCAAATCCACAAATTCAAGAATCTACTAATTGATTACTTTTTCCTAAGCCACGAAAATTTGTACCCACGAACAAATGTACCTTTACAGTATATATTTAGCTCAATTGGCCTAAAGGCTGTGTGAGCTGTTGTCATCACTTTATGTGTGTCATCGTTTATTATTGTCATCATCTGTCATTGTTAGCTTTTTTCAAACATCTTCTCTAAATATCTTGATCAATTGGAATGAAACTTGGCATGGTTGTTCCTTAGAGTAACCTGCAGGAACTCATCGTTTAAAATAAATTTTTGAAACATAAAAAAACATACTATTACTAAATTAGAGTATAGGGGTCAAAATACAGTTTTTTCCAAAAACTAAAAAAAATGTTGAATTTAGCAAAATTCTGTCATGGGTATTATTGTTCACTCTCAGAAAACAAACCCATGCCAGTATTTTCAAAATGAGTTGTCACCGGATGTAGAAGCTATGGCCCATGAACAACTTCAAAAATCTTCTTCTCTGAAACCATTTAATAAAATTTAATGAAAGTTGGCATAATTATTCCTTAGGCTATCCTGCACAAACTGATCATTACAAATTTTTCATTAGTTGAAATATATAAAAGTTGTTCTAAAAATCGAACATAGGTCAATATACAGTTTATTGCAAATAACTAAAAAAAACTGCAGAATTTAGCAAAATTCTAACTAGGCTAATATTCTTTACCATCAGAAAAGAGACCTATGCCAAAATTTTCATAATCATTTATCCCCTGATGTAGAATTTATGGCCCTTTAAACAGATATTTTGTCATTTTCCACTCGTACAATTTTTAAATCGTCTCCGAAAATATTCAACAAAACTTAATGAAAGTTTGCATAATTGTCCTGCACTGATTGTAAAAAATTTTCTTATTTGAAAAACATGGCCACTGTTACTTAAAATAGAACATATGGTTTATATGTTTTTCCTCAACTATAGAAAAATAATGAAGATGAAAGCCACTCATAAGATACATGTAAATATGATGGCAGTTTTGAAATTTTTTTAGGCAGCCACTTTTACCAGTTGTTTGGATTTCAAGAATTTTTCTTTTTTGACACGTTCAAATATTTTGTAACAGACATGTATCTCTAAATGACTGAAAAAAAAAAAACGCAGCTTTTGTAAGTTTATTCTCAATCTGTGCATGTTTAAGACCGGCACAAACATCCATTATTCTGCTGAAGTCTGATAAAATGACCAATATCGGCTGCCAAAATTTACAGAGCCTTGGTACAATTGATCATCAATTGTGAGGTAATACTAAGGAACATTTCAAAATATTCATAAATGTACAGTGTAGTTGTTCTATGGAAAAATAAATATGGAAATTTTTCAATCTCTGAGGTAAGGAAAAGAATTGCAGTACAGAAGACATGACTAAAATGACACAATTTGAAAGGAACCAATTAGTAAAATGAAAAAAAAATAGATACCTAAAAAAAAGTATAATGGCTGAGGTGAATTATATGTATAGCAGCACTGTTAGTTCTATGTATCCTTGTACCATTTAATCTTAATCTTAATTGTTGGCAGAACTAGGAACTAGGAACTTGATTTTTAGGTTGAGTAAACAAAATGATTATTGCAGGATTAAGTTTTTTTTTCTTGTCTTCAGGTCCTTTTGAGAAACATTCTACTTATGATGGTATTTGTTTTTGTATTTAAAATGTAGGGATTTATTAATAAATCTTATTTGATACATGCATAAAAATTTCTTTTGTTTGATAAAACTTACTATTACATCCAATGGCCATGTTTTAGAATTCTAAATTCCCATTGAACTAAGGCAAGAGATATTTGAGTGAAGGAAGGTTGTATTATTTTCCACTTTCCACTTTGACAAGTGGAAAAATTGAGGAAGATTTAATTTTCACCAAGAACTCTCCTGTGAAAACCTCAATTTTCTAATACCCTACTACAGTGAATAGCATATTGCGATACAAAGTAATATTTTTTTTAATTTTTGGTTTACATTTGTATATGTACCATGTAATCCATTTTACTATTGTCTGTTAATGAATTACGCTGTCTTAAATAAAGAAAAATTAAACAATACATATATTATATATACTTGTAGGATAACTGATTTAGAAACAGCACTTGTTGAAGAATGTGACTATGGGACCTTAAGGAATATATGTAAAAATAGACCTGTGCCAGCACACCTTAGAGCCGAAGTTTGGCAGGTATAAATAACCAAGGATATTGTATGATCATTGTCTCCGTTAATGATCATACATGATTTTTTTTCTGCATATTTTCCAGATTTTTACTTAATTTTTTTTTGTGCCTGCTGCAATGTGATGCCAGGCTTAGAAATGCTGGGAATTCATCAGCTTGTCCATATATATGTCAATCCATCTATTATACCTTGTAAGCACTCTCATGCCTACATTTCTAAATGGATTAGGATGAAATGTGTACCAAAAGTTACTGCCATGAATTAAATCTCTTGGACAAGTATGAAAATCAATGATTACCAGCTAATGATTTGATAGTTATCACCCACATGTAAATTCCTGAACAATTTAATTTCTAGATGCTCATACATTATACAGCAGATTTTGGATAAAATTTGTACCAAAGTTTACTGCTATGTGTTTCTTGGACAACTTTGAAAATGTGACTGATTAGCTAATATTGTGAGAATTACCTCCCATAGAAATTGAAATTTCTTCAAAATTTGATTTCTAAGTGTTCTCACATCTACATGTACATTTATGACAGATTTTAAATTGGTGACAAAGGTTACTGCCATGAATATCTAAAACAGGTATGATAATCAATGATGGAGCAAAAGGAATTGAAATAAATTTTAGAATGGAATGATTGAAACCAGGTTGAGTTTAAGACCTCTTGTCCATGAAGAGAAAAGTCTTCTGACATTTTCTGGTATCTAAAAGAGGATGAATTTACAGAATCTAAAACAGAAATTTAAGAAATTCATAGATTCAATCTCTGAAATATTTGTGCTTAGCCTTGAGAGTCACAGCAATTATAATTTTGCGAATTAAAGTACATGTTTTGTACTTAACTATCCAATATATAAATGTACATGTTGTGTTGTGGGATAAGATTTTTTACTGCTTGTTTTTTTAATAGATTTGTTTGGGTGTTCATGGAAAAGGAGATACTTTAGCTACATTTGATGAATTGTTTGATTTGAAGGAACAAGATCGGATTAGACATGACTGTAAAGCACTGATAGGTAAAATTATCAAAATGTTAAGATGTCCTGGAATTTAGTCTTGATGTGATGAAACCAAAGCAAACACATGTAACAAAGCACTTAATGAAAGAATTTTCAACTACTTTTAACATTTTTAATTTACTGCATAATTAAGAAATAACTCATCACAGTCTGAAATATGTACAAATTTAATAATTTGTTGGACCTTTATAATTATGTAAATTTAATTCAGAATGATTTTTTGGGTTTCCTGATGCAGATCATGGAATTTGTCATTGGTTAATTAAGGCCCTTTCAAAAGGGGGTCCCCCCATGCAGGTCCGGGTGTCAAAAGAATAGGCCTGCATCAGCGCTAAGCTTGTCGTAAAAGGCGACTAAATAGTGCTCAGAACCCTAGCTGGGGACTAGGGTGCTCTGCCCACAGAGCAACTGGGTTGTGTGCCCCAGGTGGTGGAATGGGATATCTGTGGCGTGTTACATGCTGGGGTTGTCAGGCTATAATACAGAAAACCTGACCGCAAACCATAGTGGTGCACTGTGTTGGGAAAGATGCCATGTTCCTCTTACGTTAAAGAACCCTACTTTGGTATTCAATAGGAGTAGGAACAATAGGGCTCTGCCACAGGAGGCTAAATTGCCCGAATCTACCTACCTCTCCCTATTTCCAGTGGCAATCAGAATTTGTTGACCCCATTATCCTTGTGTCCCATCCCATTTTTCATTTCATCATCATTTCATGTTTATCACCTGAATATAGCTGAAATATTGCTGCTCGGACGTTAAACCCCAACAATCAATCAATCAAAAGGGGGTCAATCTTCCAATTCACAACTCTAAAACTGCTGAATGGAATTTGATGGAACTTTCACACATAATTGTATGATGCCATTGTGCACCACCTATGCTGTTTCCCCATCTGAAACACTTTTGGGGTTTCCTGATGCAAATCATGGATTTGATTTTTGGTTGACCAGGGGGGATCTTCTAATACGCAACTCCTCTTAAACTGCTCCTATGTTGTTTTTCCATCTGATTGACTTACGTGGTTGCCTACATGGTTTCTAGGAAGGGGTGCTTACAGTTTTTCTCAGTTTAGGGTGCACAGGATTTCCAAAAAATTAACTTTGAAGTGAAAATAAAAAATTCCATGTTTGAAAACATTTCCAAATTTGAATAATATTGTGTTAGATGAAAAATACCTTGTAATTGGTTTTAACAACCAAGATTATGAATGTTAAAAACATCTAACTTCTTATGTCAGTACTTTTATAATTTCAACATTTGTAGATAGATCATCACAGTCGGACATGTACCTTTTTACAGTGGCTTTTGTTGTGATAGTCACAAATAAGGGTAACAACAAAAATTACCAAACACTAATGCAATTCATAATCAAGTCAAGTCCAAAATAAATCTGGCAAAATAGATATTACACCACTAGAGCAGCTGGTACCGCAATGGTCCTGACTTGGTACGGGCACTTCAAACAAATGATGGGTTAAATCTAGGTTTTATAGTGTGCTAAACCTCCCTCGTCCATTATGGTGTGACTATATGTAATGCATTAATGAACATGTTCTCAAAAAAAAAATTTAGTATCAATTGATGGACCAGTAAACTTACGGCTAGTTACTGTAAACACAGGCTCTATATTTCACTTTTTTCAGGTTTAAGTTCACTACAAATACTGTAGCCTCTAACGGTATTTCACTATAGTACAAACCTTTCACAGCATTTAATATGTACCTCATATGTTCCATTGTAATATTCTATAAAAAATTTTTCAGATAAATTTGGGAATGAAGATGAAGAGGACAAACTATCCATTGTTAGTGACTTAGAAACAATTATCACATTCTATAGTAAATCTCGAAACGAAACCTACTCTACAGAAAATGATTGGCTTGGAGTTATCCAGCCACTGTTGGCTTTGAAACTTAGTCGAGCTGAAATCTACAATTCATTTTATGCAATTCAGAACAAATTTATACCAAGGTAAAATTTTGTATTTTGATATTATTTTATTTTAAATTTAAGATTTTGTTTTCATGTTCCATTTTGGTTTTGACTGAGCTATAACAACATTTTCCAGGGCATTTTTATATCCCCTCAAAGTTACGGGGTATATAGGTTTCACCCTGTCTGTCCTATTGTCTGTCTGTCCAAACTATTTTCTAAGCATCTTGCAGTATTGTTATGTAATTTCGTTGGATGTTTTTCATGTTCATTTTATCATCCATTTCATGTTCATCGTCTGAATATAGCTGAAATATTGCTGCTCGGACGTTAAACTCCAACAATCAATCAATCAATCGTTGGATGTTATATAACCAGATGGTAGTGCCCATACCGTAATGAATTTGTGTGGCCAAAAACTGTAGAAATGACTGCTGTTAGGCTTAAGCATTTTTCAGCTTAACTTGGTCTGATGCCTTGTCCACAACTTCTCAATGACTTGGTCTGATGCCTTGTCCACAACTCCTCAATGACTTGGTCTGATGCCTTGTCCACAACTCCTCAATGACTTGGTCTGATGCCTTGTCCACAACTCCTCAATGACTGGGTCTGATCCTTGTCCACAACTCCTCAATGACTTGGTCTGATGCCTTGTCCACAACTCCTCAATGACTTGCAGGATTTTAATTAAACTTAATGGAGTTTGATATAACCAGATGGAGACGTGCATTTTGTCTGGAATTTATGTTTTGACAAAAATTGTAGAATTGACTGCTGTTGGGGTTAAGAGTTTTTCAGCTAAACTTCATGCATTGTCTGCAACTCTTCATCAACAACTTGCAGGATTGTTCTAAAACTTAATGGGCTGTTGAATAACAATATGTGCATATTGTCAGGAATGAGTTATATTCTGTTATTGTGTCCTTAACACAAAAATAGTGTGTTAAAAGTGCTTTGTCTATCCACATAAATTTTGTATCCAATATGAATTGTATGTCTGTATTGGTCCTTAAATAAACAGGGTTCAACAGGCTGTGGGAATATAAGTCCCATTATGGATAGTGTGTAGTCAAGGTTAAAAGGTTGGTTATCAATGAGTTACTATTGTAAAACAACAGACAGCATTGGACTTTATATGGTAACAATGATTTTTCACTTTAATAAGTTAGAAACAATACTAAGTCCTTCATGTACTAGTATGCATATAAAATTTTATTAGTACTTTCCAAAACAAGACAGCCAGGAAAACCACATAGGCAGTTAAATATTTATTTACATTTAGTTATCAGAATCAGCATATACAGTGAGAAATGTTTCATTTAACTTTCAGAGATAGTAAGAAGAATGGTAAACCTTTCCATTTGTTTAGACTGTTGTTACAGTACCATGACCCAGAACTGTCCTCATTTCTGGACACAAAAAGGGTCACTCCTGATACATATGCTTTATCCTGGGTAAGACAGCTGTTTAATTCTATATTGTTAGAGTCATAAGGTACCCCAAAGGTCATCTGTATGTCAGTGATAATAGGATAGTTATTTGGAAAGAGTGAGTAACTAAAATAGTGCGAAAGAACTAAGATTTAGTAAGTGTGTGCAACATAATTTTATGATTCATGCTCTGACGTTTTGGCAGGGATAGTCAGAGGGTAAGATGTTAACAAAAAATTTAACATTGTAAATTATGTAGTAATTTTTTATACCAAGAGCATTTGTTAAATCACAGCTTAGAAAAACAGCTTCGCTAGCCAAGGGTTACGGTCTGCTTGCTCCCTTCAAGCAGTGGGAGGCACAGGACTGTAACCTGCAAAGATGCTGTAAAGGCTACAAATGTAGGTATTTATATCCTGTTCTTTCATTTCTTCATAACAACATTGTTTAGTGCTCAATTATTGAATAACAGAAAAAATGTGTCAAACTTTATCTGTCTGCTTTAAAAAGCACTTCAGGTATTGATCATGTCAAAAGTATGTTACTTTGGATGATATTCATGCTTATCTGTTGTTTCATCAGTTTGGATATAGAACAGGTTGTCCAGGAACTTTTTTCTTATTTTACAATTTTAGTATAATTAGTAGTTAAAGTACAATGTATGTGAAAATCTGCAACTTAAACTCTTTTAGCAGATCGAATCGGGAGCATTGTGTTTATTTTATTTGTTACTCAGTACAGAACATTTAGATATACATTGTAATATTCTGTGTTGCATCATTATCTCTTAATCATTGAAAATGCACAAAAATGCAACCATTTTTAGAGGCAATTTCGTTCTGTTCTAAAATAATAAACTTTTTTCAGAAAAAGTTATTTTTTTACATTTTTGAAATTGTATACATGTGATCTTTACATGTTACCTGTTTCCCAATACCTGCTATAAATGATTTTACTTAAATTATTTATCAAAGTGTATTGGGGTCAGTTGATCTTTGACCCCTCCTCTAATTAATGCAAAATAGCAGAAAACTTTACCTCTTTTCACTTTGATAAGTACTATATTCAAAAACTATATTGATTTATCTTTTTATTGACATATGATATAGCCATATACTCATTAAACTTGAAAACTAAAGCACTTTTTAATACCAATTTAGCACACTTCAAAACTATTATAGATAGAAAAAAAACTTTCATTTCCTTTTTAGAGTTATTTTCCTGAAAGAATTGAAAAATGCTCAGTATAGTAATATATATCTTTGGTGCAAATTTCAGAAAATATGTTTATTTTTCATTGAGTGATGTCTCCTGAAAATGCACTTTAGATGAATTTTCCAGTTTTTTTCATGTTAGTTGCTGAATTTGTATATTTTTCACTAGTATTTTGATAATAAATGCATAATGATATAAAGATTTCATTATGGCAATACTTTCAATACTGAACAGGTGAGCGATTCATGCTCTTGTGAGCCTCTTGTTTATATTGTTTATAGTTATATTAGCTGTATATAACCTTTGAATTATTTTTTTTTAGTTGAGAAGTTTGTTTGCCTCTACCTGTACATTACCTGTGATACAGAACATGTGGGATGTTTATTTCCAACATGGAGATCCATTTCTTGTCTTCTTTATGGCACTTGTCATACTTGTAAATGCGAGGTAAATCATAACATAACATTGTAAGATTTAGTATGATTTATGAGAGTCATATGGCACTATTGAAAGAATGTCTTAAAAACAAATTTTATGGTATTTAAATATAGTTTTCATTTCAAACAAGATTATACTTAGTGTGAACAGGCAAACTTTCATATCAGTTACATGAAGAAATATGAATAAGTGTAAGTCCTTATAGATAAATTACCTAATTAAAAAATCAATTAAAATGTGACAAAAAGACATACAATTGAATATACAAACTTCAGGTAGGATTGTGTCCCATAAAAAAAACAAACATTTTTTTACCTAATTTTTGTACATGCATATCAGATATTTACTGGCATATTTTTTCTTATCAGTTATTTATTATATTACTAGGAAATGAATGTTTAAAAGCACACTGATACCAGAAAATTGTATTGATTATGATACTGCACAGTTTTTTTAGGTTCATAACATTTATTTTATATCTAACAGAGACCAACTGTTAGCTGGAGAATTAGATACAAGACAGTCTATAATAGGTAATTATTTATAATTACTTTGATATGAAGGAGTAACAATAGTCATATTTTGGAGACCATATAATTTTTCATAGTTCTAAGAATTAATATTGACCAATATTCACCACATCAACAATGAATTTTTAGGTGTATTGAAACTCATATCAACTTATGTAAAAGACCATAACTGTTTCAATACAAAATATTCAACATACCGGGTATTTGATCTTTTCGTATACAAATCTTGTCAAAAAAATCATTATGCTTTTATGACTTAAAAAATAAACAAATTAGAAAGTAAACAAAAACATGTTAATCTCAAATTTAATTGGTTTGTTTTTTTTGTGATTGACTGAAATTTAATACATTGCTAGAGATGATTTTTTTGTGTTACACTCACTATATTTATTTAGATCCTTTAAAATTATGGTTTGAAATTTGGTTTTGATATCATCATGGTCTATTTAAGGAATGACTGTTATATTTTTTCAGTCTATGAAGAAGTAACCTCAATCACGTTGTGCACACTTAATAACCTGTATAGCAGGTTATTTTCAAGTGTGCACCATGGGCATTGAGGTTATTTCAAATAGATCAAAAAAATATAACAGTCCTTTCTTATAATTTAATTGTAGTATCAAAATTTAATGAGTAAATCTTTAAAAAGGGTTGATGTCACATTAGGAAATTTGGTCTATTAGATGATGGACAAGATATACACAGGTCTTACAATCCATGTAAAGAATTAGGCATAACTAATCATACAGTTTGCCACATCTTTATATTTTATTTTCAGATGTTCTAAGTGAATTTCCATCAGGGTTAGAGGCAGAAGATATTGAAGATTTCTGTTCACTTTCACAATACTATGCCTCCAAAACACCACAGTCTTTCAGGAGAGTAAGTTTGTATTGTTTAGTACAAATGAGTTTGTGATACATTTGCAGAGGATGTATATGTTTTTGGAATGATATCAAGGAAGCCATAGTTTTGACGTATTGTCAAAAAGAAATTATAAGATTTCACAAATTGTATTTTACAAGTTATTGGTTAAAAAGTAATGATTTAAACCTCAATTTCAGAATTTTGTTGATTTTAGTTGGGATCAAATGTATTATTTTTAAGAGTGATTTAAGAATATCTATTTAGTTCTGACTTCCATACTTGCATCATCATTAAAGAACTCAAAAGGTATTGAACCAAAATTATTCAAACTTTGCACAGTGTTTATATACATATTGGAGAGTTTCACTTCTTGTAGACAAATATTATCTTACATTTGTAGCATTTTGAGCTTAGCCATTTTTGTCTAGTTATGTAATGGATCAGGATGGTACCTACTTTGTATGGAAAACAATGTTTGGATCATAATACAATCTGATTAATAGGCAATGGATATGCATGAATATTAATGCAAACATACAAAATCAATGTACTTTACTATGACATTCAATGGTATATTGCTTAGGATTACCAGGGTCCTTTATTTGGTGCTAATCTAGTCCCAGTCAGAGAAGAGTTTGATGTCAGTGTTACCCAGGCTCTTTGTTTACCAGTGTCAGTTACGGAGTTGTTACAAGCATGTCAACCTGGTGGGGTAAGGTTTTCCTTTGTATTAAAAATTTGTCTTAAAACTTGATTTGTTTCTTCAAAATTTGTTTGTATCTGTTCACTTAATGAACTTAGAACATTTGACAAATAACAAGCTGTGGTATGACCTTTGTCAGTAATTGTTTAATATGTAAATATGTAAAATCATGACAAGAGATGTGTGTTCTCATAAATTTGAATGTTTTAATTATGATAACTGAAGTAAGCACAGATCTACTTTAAATGATTTATGGTATTAAGGTATTAACACATGCAAATAGACCCAACAAGTTTGATCTATTCAAGATGTACTTTTTTAAGTGAGTGGTATATCCATCAGTCTATTCCTACTTACGCTGTTAAGCTCTATTTCATTTTACAGTGTTTGAAATTAGTAGTAGACCAATAGAGATTGTCTGTGAAAAATCATGCAGGTCTACACTAAATTCCAGTAATTTTATATACAGTCAAACCTCGATGTGTCAAACTTTGATGAGTTGAAATCTCGGATAACTCAAACTAATTTGACAGTCCCAGCAAAAATTCCCTAACTCTAATACAATTTTACCTCTGTTGACTCAAAACCTCGGGTAACTTGAGATTTTTAATCAGTCCCCTTGATAGGTCTTTGAGGTTAATTAACTTGGATGTCTCAAAGTGAACAAATTAGTAGGAAAACTGACTGCTTTATTACTAACATTGACCGAAGTTTGTTTTTCCAACATTTTAGCATGGCTGATGCAAATACTCATTGACACCTTTACGGTCTGATTTTTGTATGTGATTAATACTACAAAGCTTGTGAATTTGAATAATCACATTTCAGAATTTAAATCATCCAAGTTATTTTGATAATGATAATGATAAAAAAAAAAAAATGGTGGTAAATTTTCTTTGTTGGAATGATATCTGATCATTTAATTACATGCAAAACATATGATAATAACTGATGGATTTTTTTACAGCTATGTTTGTGTCTCAAGAAAATTTGAAATTTATTTGTTATGTATTGCACATGGTTTGACGGACTTCCCCTTGAGTTAGTAAAAGTAACCCGTTATGTGGCAATGATATTATTGATGTAGAAAAATAATTTAAAAAAAAAGAATTCCTAACATATTTACTGGTAATACGCAACACATACAAATTTTCTTCTTAAACAATAAAGGAGACACCACGAGGTATCCTGATAAAGTGAAGAATATGTATACATTTATGTACGAGCATTACAACATGTGAAAGTCATTAGAAAAGCAGAAACAATAGCTAACTAATACATTTCCGGATTAAAATCAACCTCAGATGACTCCAACATCGGATAATTCATACATTTTTGCCTGGCCCAGTAGACTTTGACTTATACTCTGGGCCAACTTCAGTTTGATACATCACATTTTAAGATTACAAAAAAATGACTGAACGTAGGCAGATAAAATCAATTTGTCCAAACTCCAGACCTTTTGCCACTACTGGCAACACCAATACCGCAACATTTGGTTGGCAGTTTAAAAACAAACAGTGTTTGATTGGCGATTTAAAAATAAACAGCTTTTGTTATGTTGCTATTGTCTTGTTTATGTTACGATGGCTGACATTTTTTTTTCGGAAGTAGCTGGCGGTTGACTCAATATACATCCCAAAGGTACTAGCGAGAGTGTTTTCCTTGCAAAGGGGAATTACTGTTGTAAAACAGATGTTGAACAGTTGATTTTAACAGCACAGTGTTTGTTTACATGCAGTTAAGGAATATTCCATAATTAGTAGGCCAATTATTTCATACATACTCCAGCAATATTTTCCATTATTCTAAGCAGTTATGTATTATACTAAAATGTTAAAGGGAACAATGAAAAGATGAAATACATGAAGCTGACATTCAATATTCATTTCTCATGTAAATGGCGTGAACCTTTCTGATCTTGGTGAAAGTTAATCTGATTGGTCTATGGAATTTCTCGAAGAAAGAAGTTGGCCATGACAGAAAAAAGTTTACAGTGGAAATCACCATAAGGAATTTTAAGAAGTGGAGTTGCAAATTCAATGGACCAAAAATTATGTAAAGCAAAAAAAATTGTTGGCCGATGAATTAATTTAAAATTTTGATCTTCATTGAGCCAAAGAATGAAACATAATTTTTTTATCTACATTTTTTTTATCAAAAAGTTGGTGGGTGACCCAGAGTATAATGAGATTTGACGGTACATTTAACATCAAATTTTATGAAAATTTACTATAGGTCTATTATGAAATAAATTTCACTCAGATTTCATGTTTTCAGGGAGATGGAGTGAAATATTTTGTAGTAGATTGTCGCCCAGCTGAACAATATAATAATGGTCATTTACCAACAGCATTCCACCTAGATGCTAACTTAGTAAGTCCTTTTAAAATGTAAAGAATTGGTCCAACACTTACTCAACTGCTCCTCATTTAAAGAGACAAGAAAAAAAACATATATAAGTTTTTAGTACTTAAAAAATTTTAGTTCTTGTTGATTTATCATTTTGTTATTTATTACACTATAATTATTCTTATGTCTCTGAGACTAAATTATTAATTTACCCCTTTCTATCTGTTCGTTATTTGTTTGTTTTGTATTTTGTCCAGACAAGGTTACTTGGTTTATTTGGCCATCTCCATCCACAGTATTTGAGCCACCACTATTATTAGTTTTTTTTGTTGTAAAATGTATGCTTCAATATTGAGTATGGACATATTTTTTTATTGGTTTTGGTACTAGTATTAAATACTTTTTTTTTGTATTAGATGTTACAGAATCCTATGGAATTCAATACAGCAGTACAAGCATTGTTAGCTGCCCAACAGCAAAGTATATCTGCAGGTGAGTATACTACAAATATGGGATGTTCCATAATTAAAAGTATGAGGTTCTGGGGCACCTTTTTCTCCTCTATCCACAAATTAAAATTGAAGTTTTTCTCTATTGTTCAATACAAAAAATGCCAATGTACACACCACCCATCATATATTTATTAGAAATGCCTTCTGACTCTCCATATAGTTCATTCTGGAACAGCTCAAAGTACATGAAATTATTAATCTTGCAAAGAAAGTTTGGAGGTTAATAAGTTTTAGTCTGTCAGTCCATATCTCTTTGTCTTTCATAAGACTGTAATATTACTTGCTTGATTTTCTTGAAACTGTGTTTGTAATATCTCTATAAAGAGAAAAACATTGTCACAGTTTTCAGTTTCAAAGGTATGGCTATGCACTTGGGTATTGTAGCTTGCTGTCTTGCAACATGTTGTGTGCAAAATATTAGATATCTTTTTCAAAAATGCTAAATGATGATAATTTTTTACTCCCCACCCACATAATGATGTCAATGCAAGTTTGCAGACACAGTGGTATTAGTCCCTTTAAAAACAATTTATTCTAATTATTCTATCGAGGCATTTTTTATAAAAGGTAAAATAGACAATTTATAAATAGAAAAATACTAAATAGATAATTTTTGGGATAAAATGCTTTAATACTGTAATTATAAAAAATATGACTTCTGTGATAAAATATTAATGTACCATTTTCTTGAAGCAATGGAATAAAACTTGTGCAATTCTTTCAAGATAATACACTGGACCAATCACATATGTATTTATGTTCATGATAAGTAGTATTTTATGGAAATGATGTTTTATATTACCTGTGTAGGGTCTATCTCTGGAGGAGAACACCTGTGTTTTATAGGCAGTGGTAGAGAGGAAGAAGACCAATATGTTTACATGGTGATAGCTAACTTCTTACAGAAACATTACCAATACATCAGCTTTGCTAGAGGAGGGTTTTCAGGTAAGTACATAAACAAAGAAGATTTAAAAATGAAAGTCTGGCAAACAGTTGCTTGTAATGTTTCATCCCTCTCCCTTTTAAAGTCCCATAAATTTTTGAATGTATGTGTAACATTCATATAAAGCCATTGAATTTTTAAGTTTAATGTCTGTTATAAGAAAATCTTATAATAAAAATTAATCACTTTGTAGAAACTTGGAGGAAAAAACATGAGATGTTGGTATTTTAATACATGATTTAAATCCATATGGAAATATAAAAAAGATAAACTGGTAACTTATATACCACTAATTAATGGGAGGCACGCTTTGTTTATATTGTTTGGATACATATGAATATATTTTGAGGTGAATTGGGCTTTATGTGTTGAAAAATAATGGAAGTATCTTCTGAAATATTTCATGCAAAAGATTATATTCAAGTCTTGTAGTAAAAATTCAATTGTAACATTCAAGTCTTGCAACATTGCAGTTGTATAACAAATTAAAACTGATTTTTAAAACTATTCTTACACATTAAACTTTTTTGCAGCGGTACATCGGTTACTGAAAGACCGACTGAATGACAGTTTGACCAATCATAATTCTAAACATTGTATCATCTGTAATCCAGAGGCTGCATCCAGTGATCTAGAAAGTGGTGATGATTTTACTCCCATTACTAAGGTAACATTTACTTTTGAAAGAAATATATTGTTTACTGTAATTGTAGATAATTCAGTCACTTCAGAAGGTTTAAAAAGGGACAGATTTTTCACCTCGTATAGTATGTTCTCATTTAATTGCAATCTCATTGATTTTTATAATTTTGAAGGAAAAGATGTAAGCAAATATTTTTTTATATATCTTGGGCAAAAAAGGAGTCATGCCTTTTGTGTCTATGAATGTTTAATTCTTACTAAATGATTTTGTGCTTGTGTGTTCACCTTAAATGTGGGTCCTGCATTATATCCTCCTAATGGTCCAAAACTTGGTTAATAGTGACTATTTAGTTAGGAGTCAAAATAATGATTGTGTCTGAGTTGAATGACATACCTACTTGTGGGCTGTGACTTTTGTGAGTAAGCTAATCTGAGTTGAATGACATGCCTACTTGTGGGCTATTGCTTTTGGGAGTAAGGAAATGTATTAAAATCTGATTCAGATTATTACAAATTATTATTGACATGATTGATTATACAATTAATGACTTTGATAGAAGTCACTATCATGATTTCTCAACCCAAGAAAATGTTATATTTACAAAGTTGTAGCTGAGATGAATGTAATATTTTTGAGTGTTGATGAATTGTGACAGCACCTCAGATCAAAGTGATTAGTTGTTTTATTACATGAATCAATGTTCTTGTTAGACTCTACTTTCGCATTCTATTTTTTGGTTAAAACCATTGTCTGTTAAATTTCGCATGACCACTATTGATCTATTTTTTTTAGTGTGACCATGCAAGCAGAAAGAAGTAATTGTATTTTAGCAAATTTGAATCACTATCGAGATATAACATGACCGGAAAGTAGTTTTTAGACCTATCAGAAAACAGAAAAAATTCTATTCATGTAATAATAAGTGTTCTTATCCTGAAATACCGTAGGATGTTAAATCACAATAAGTAAATCTTACTGATTCCAATTTCGAGTTGTCTTGTTTTTGCTTTTGAAGAAGGATGATTCAGAGTCTTTGTTTGGGAAGTTGTCTGTTGTTGTGAAAAGTAAATCAGCTGAGATGAAACAGAAGCTTACAGATTACATCAAAAATGAAAACCAAAATGTTGAAAGGTGAGATGATGAAATTTAACAGTTTACTCAAGCATATACTATTATGAATTGTTTGTGGTAAAAAGTTATTGCAAAGAAAATAAGATAATGTAGAATTAACCACCTCCAAACAACATCAAGAAAACAAACATTGCAATCATATGAGCTTTTACAATATTGAATACTGTGGTTTTATTCATTTTCATGGATCTCATTTTCTTTGTTTGAAGAAAACAAATTTCTATGAGGTACTTAACATGGATAAAAAAATTAAAAGAATGTGACAGATTTGTGAGAATTTTTAGTAATTGCCAAATCGAAGCTGTTTTGACCAGAGTTTTCTTTTTAAAGAACATGCATTACGTTCTGTCAAGACTTGGTCATTCCTCGGACAAAAATGTCTTCTTGAAGCTTTAGTTACATTGAACAGAAGTTATGTCAGACACCATTATACATGTATTGTTGAATTGTCAAAACAACACTTGATATGGTTGTAACAGCCATTTCATGTAGAAACTTACATTAACGTTTGTTGTCTTATTATTTAAAATGTTCTCTTTATGTTTGAATGCTATAAATAATTATCTTGTACATTATACAGACATGTTAGTAACACAGACAGGGTTGGTAAAAGATACAGAAATATGGACAATGTCTTTTCAATTGGAGATGATGATGATGGTTTGTATTTTATACTGTATTGGTTATCTCAGGTGTTTCTGTTTAGTGTTCTTTGTTGTGTTTATCTGTTTTTCCTTGTCTGGTCTTTGTTCCTGGATTACATTCTTTTGATTTCTGCTAGAATCTTGGTTCCCTTGATTATCTTTTCATTGCATTTAAGATTGTAAGGTAGGTGTAAAGGGACTTTAATTAACACGTTTCTCAATTCATCAAAATGATGACTCGATCAATGTAATCTTATCTTAATTCTTCCTTATTTTGTGTAAATATAGGTTTGACTTCAATTCTTGTAAGTTGACAATATTATAGGAAGTTTAGACTGACATTATTACTGGTATCTGTGTAAAACACCAGATACTGTAAACACAGAAATTAATAAGGCATTATTTTCATGATTTGCTGGATCAAACATTTCACATGGGTGTAAATGTTACAGTCTTAAACAAATCAAACAAGATTTTTTTCACATCAAGGTTTTTTAGTCAAAAATATTTTAAGATCACTAATTTTATGGACATTCCCATCACATTTCAATGTTCACAGTATAATGTTGGTGAAGCTGTATGTTAAGTCCTTTATTTTTTATTGATCTTATGTTGTCTCAGGTCATATAACATAATCTATAGCCAGTTTATTTAGTGTAGCAGCAGAGGAAATATAAGACAGCTAGATCAAAGCAAAGGCTGGTGCCAATAGTCATGTATATTAAACCACAAAAGCATGTCTTCAGATCAGGTCTCTTAAGATATGTTTCAACTCCTTATTTATGTAGAAATTTGTTTGTTAATAATACAGTGGTCATTGTTGTAACTGAGACTGTGTTGGTATTTCAACACACAGTGAGTTCATTTAGTATTGAACTTTACTTAAAAAAAAAACCAAACAATTGAGTACCTGAATTGTTTTTTTTTAGCCGAAGAATTGCCCAATTCCTCTGATGAAGAGAACAAAGAGAAAATAAGTTTAGACACTTGGCTGAAGAAACCAGATATTGTTTTCTCCTGTAAATGTAATGCTATAGGTTCAAATGGATACATGTTCCCAAGGTAAGATTTTAAATTGCATGTGTTCTTCTGAGGATGCTATGGCCAAAGAAAATAATAGTCTTGCTTCCTGCTGCACACCGGTTGGTAGATAGGGATTTTATTTTAATTTTTATAAACATTTTACATTGAATTAATGGGGAAACAATCTAGACTGCAACAGAGCTTGAACCAAAATGGCCATAAAATGTTTGGAGTAGGCACATTATAAGCTAGGATAGGTAGAGTATTAGGAAACAGACATGCTATTTTTTTTTTTTTTTTTGGCTTTATCTAGTGCAATTGGTCAGTGCTTCCAAATTTTGGTTTACACTGTAATTTAAAAAAAATAGATCATTATTCATCATTTTTTTTTCACTTTTTATCATCCATTCTGTGATGGTATAATATACTGATATCTATTCATGGGTCCATCCAATACAGTTCTGTATGTATGCACACCTCTTGGAGAAATGTCAATTATTAGTTGCAGAGTGATGAGTCTTTGTTAGTAACTGTACTACATATTTTTTGGACTGTATCTAGAGTATGCTTTTTGTGATCAACTTTACACTTTTTGCAGTTCTTTGTTGTGAAATATTCATGGTAGAGCCAGGCATTTTTCCATAATAAAAACCCTTCACTGTGTATCAAAGTTTTGTTAAGTCAATGCAGTTTTCTTGTTCAGTATCAATGTACTTACAACTTTCTATATGTATTTTCAGCTATATTCTTGTGACAGACAACCATATGTTCATTTTACGTGAAATTCCAAACAGGAAAGGCATGGCACATATCCAATCAAGGCGAGCCTTAGGAAGTGTTGTTAAAATAACCTCTAAAAAACGCCATCCAGAATTAATAACATTCAAATATGGTTCATTGGAGGATGAATCAGTGGAGATTACAGACTTAGATCGATTCTTGATTCCAAATGCTGGAGAGGCAACCAAGAAAATCAAACAACAAATTGTTAAAGTCCTTGATGCTTTGGAAAGGTAGTCTACAGAAATACAGAATGTGATTTAGTGTCAATATGGTTTTATAGCGCTTGTGATATTCATTTAATGTTGGAGTTTAACTTCTTGATGATAGTTCCCTACCCAACGCTTGCAATGATCGGTCATTTTCAGAATTTGATTTAAAGATGTAGACCTAGGGTAAGGGATACAACTCTTTTAAATCATTTGAATGTTTGTATTCAGCATTTTACATCAATCTCATGTAAGCATCAAAGTAACTTGGACTGATTTTATTCTATTTCAAATGAAAGCTTAAAAGACTTCAGTGAAATTTAATATGATACAAACATATCACTGATTTCATGAGTTATATCCCTTACCCCAGGTCTACCTCCTTAATACTTATACATGTATATCAAAGGTTGAATAACACATTTTACTTGACAGAAAAAAAAACTTCATACTAGATGTTGTTACTTCATTATTTTGATAAGATTGCACATTTACCAAAAAATCTTATTTCAGCTGATCAATATTTAAATTTTCTTTCAAATTACATAATTGGTAAACTCTTCACTGTATTACAAACCTAGTTTGTAAATTCTGTATTTTGATCATTTTCATTATCATTAATTCAATGATTGTCATCTGTAGTTTAAGTAAATGGGGGAATTGCAATAACCATTCTTGTTTGATGTTGTATGTACTAATATTTAAAGCATTGTTGCAGGATGTTTTACCCAGAATTGGGTTGTACAATTGTATATTAATATTTGATCAACAGTTTTGTCTACAAACTGTCTGTAGTCAATTTCACAAAAAAGTAAGTGTAAATCAAGTCATTAGTTATGACATCACAATACTATTATCTACAATGATGTCATAACTTACCACCAGTTTTTTTTTGTGATAACGACCACTGCTCAATAAAAGTTTGTGCTTTAAATTACAAACAATGATTATCTGAGCAGTATTGTTTAGACTTTTCTTGAACTCCTTGTGGGGTGATATGGCTTGAGCTTTTTATGTAGTTCTTTTAGAAGTAGCAGATTCTACAATGTAAGTGATAAAAAAAATGGAGCATTTATCATCTATGTTTTCTGCAAGTCAAAAACTCTGTAAAAAGATGAACCCACCTTGTTTTGATTTATAATGGAATATTTGGATAATTAATTGGAAAGAGTTAATAACCAAAAAATAATCACAAATGCAGAAGAAAGCCCTGAGTGCAAGGAACTTATTCTGTGCTCAAGTTAAATCTTCAAAAGCTCTTGGAACAAGTAACTATATTTTTGTAATTAATGATAACCAATTGATTATCCTATTTATTATACAGATTTTCTCAATGATTCATTGCTGTTTTCAACATGAATTTTAAGTTTTGTGATTGGCTGATTGATATTTGTGTTGTGACATTTTAGTGGGAGATAGTCCGAGAGTGAAATTACCAAATTTATTTCACATTGTGAATTATTGAAATGAAGTACACAGAGAAAATTTGATGAATCACTGCTATCTATATAATGATATTCTTAAACATGACAACTGCTTTCAATACAATTCAAAATGTCAAAGTATCCAATCACAACGAGGAGCAGGTAATATACCATATTGGATGACCAGTTGGGCATGTAAATAACTGGACTGTTCATTCAACAAATGAATTGTTGGTTCTCCATATTGGCTGAAAATATAAGACCAATATGGGAAACCATATGCAATAATAAGATTTTATGCTATGCCTATGATGGAAAGAGCTCATTGTCATATCAAAAGACAAAACCATGGCTCTGCACTTGTGCAATTGTCAACTTATGTGTAGACAAATTTTGTCACTTTCATCAGAATAAAATTTGGCCATTCATAGTTCTGTACTTACAATCTACTTATATAGGATGCTGCTGGTGCTCCATCCATCTTACTAAAATACTGCTCAAAGTCAGTACTTTCTGTCCATGAAAAATATACATTTTTTTGTTTTTATTAACATATTTTTCACTTATGCTCAACACATTTGTACTACTCATAAAAAACAAAATGAAAAATAATATAAAAAAACTTTTCATGGTGTTTCCATTTTGACTCGGATGAATTGTATTTTTTTCAGAGACATGTCACCTATTGGCTTTGTATCTTTCAAAATAAGTTGTTCTTATTCTAGCAGGAAATAAGAAAATCCTGGTTGTTTCATTTCATCTGAGATTCTATGCTTGTAAATGTAATTGTAATTCACAACTGTAAATATGAAAAGAATGAATACTCAGTGAATTCATTTATTATGTGCACGGAAATATTACTCCAAGTTTATACTAAAGAAATAGATAATTTTTCTCTTTTATAGAAAATTATATTTCTTCAAATCATGTGCTTTCTGTCTAGATCTAAATATTTTTATATAGCAGTATACACACTTTAAATTATTGTACTTCGGTAACAGTGTAATTGAAAGCATCAGATGAATTTCTAATGAGTACTGTGGAAGTATATCTAGTGATGGATGTACCAGTATGTTGTCTTCGTAGTTCTGTTTTTTTTTTATCTTAGTATGATTAATTTGTGAAATTCATTACAGCATCTAATTTCTACAAGGTGAAAGGAAAGTAAACTTGTCCTTGTTCAGTTTATTTCATGGTCTGGTTGAAAATCAAAATTCTTAAAAAAATGTAACCCAGAAGCAGTATACTTTCATGATACATGTAGTTCTTGAAATGATGATCCTAACCTGTGTTATTTTAGCTTTGACTATTGAAAGGCTTTAATTACTATTGTTTGTCAAATTTTGTGATAAAAATGTGTACCTGATGTTTTATTTTAATCGATGTTGCTTGAATTGATTTATACGCATTTGTTGTTGTTAACATTTAAAGTGGAAAGTTTTGTTGAAGGCAAGTTTGCCTAAATGACATATTTTGTATATATATTTGTGTGTGTGTGTGTGTGTGTGTCAGTTCAACCTACACATTTTGTTGACTGCTAGTTCTTCATTCTTTAGTTCTTTATTTGTACAGACTGAAAGTTTGAAACATCAAAATAAGCTAGCTAACATCTTCTTAATGTGGCATCCTGGGTAAGGTTAAAAACTTGGATTTGTCATGTGACTGATTCATATCAGACCATCACTTGTTGCTCTTTCATAACTACATATATGTAAATAGATTTATCATCAGTATTCTTAAGAGGTATATGTATAAAAAATCAGTAAATGGTATCATAGCTTTTAGAAAATTTATAATGGTTCTCCAATTGTTTTTGTATAGAAATTAGTTGATTAAATTTGGTAAAAATACCTTTGCAAACTCATCTGAAGTAGGCAATCATACTTTTTGATTGTTCTTTAGTACACATATTTTATTTAATGTATGATCCTATTTTTTGGAAGCAAGTACCAGGTATAAAGAAGTTTATGATATCAGAATTGTATATATGTAACTGTGCTGTTAATATTCAGAACTTAGAAGTTGAAGGGAAGAACAATATATCATAAATTTGGGAAATAGAGTTAGTAACCTCTTAGCGTGATATATACTGCTTCAACTTTTTGATATGAGTTATTCATAGCAGTAATAATCAATGTAAAAAAAAGAAGAGTTCCATTGTGTTGAAATTCCTTTTTACTTGTTAAGGTCTCCAGGTGGCCAGTCAATTAATGTTGTTTTATTTTTAATATCATAATGGTATAATTATTTGTATATTAAGCATGATGAGGGAAGTATGTATGTTTTTTATTTAAGATATATATTACTCTACAGTACTTGTACCTAGTTTCCTTTTGTGTATGTTATGCTGTTAGCAATGTTGTTGTTGTAGTATTTATTCCTTCAAAGGTTTAATGAGATTTTATTCATATTGATAATTTATTTGAGAACAAATGTCATAAAATTACATACAAATACAATGTGATAGTTTATTATATTATATCATATACATAAGGAGATCTTTATTCCATTAAGACAAATATTGTAATATCATCAAGTATGTGTGTAAAAGTTCACTTCCTGAAAATGGATGATAAAGTATGAAAATCATAGAACAGAGCTACTATTATTTTACAAATTGTCACACAATGAAATAAGGAGATGCACAAATGAACTAAAAAAAAACATTAAACTAAAAAACTATCCAGCTCAAATCTGACAATCTGTAAAGATAAATGTAATATAACTTGAAAAAAAAACAGTACCTATACAGGAAAAATTGCAACTTATGTAATCATATATTTAGGACTCGTATGGAAAGATGTTTTTTGTGCCTATAAAATCATATGGAAACAAATATTTTTCAAGATTAAAAGAAAACATTTTTCGTACATTAAATCATATTAACTTGCTTTTCATGAATTGATTTGTCCTCATGTTTTAATGTGCTTTTCATGGCATCTCTATAAATATATAAAATATAAAAAATACCAATCATATACTAGTATGTTGTAAATTTCAATATGCTGTACAAATGTTTCAAGGAGTAACCTCTCATCTGCAGCATTAGGAAGATCATAATCCAAAACTTAGGTTTTATACAAGAAGTACTAAAAACCAAATCTAGGGAAATATGGAACCAAATCTATGACTTGTTCTACCATGTGCAATACAAAGAATGAAACCTCAGTGTTTTATGTATTTTGAAATTTGTTGTACTGTAAAATTTGATAAATATGATAAATAAAATCTAATATTATGTTATTTGGGGTCAGACAAGTCTGACTACTGGGTTGATAAATACCCTCGGGACCTTAGGTCCACCAGAAGTGGCATGGAACAAGTGGTTATTAAATACAAAATACCAATCCTATATATTGTAAATTTCAATATGCTGTACATTTGTTTCAAAGAGTAATCTCTCGGCATGCATCTGATCAAAATCCCAAATTTTCTATATAGGAAGCAGAATCCATCACTGAGAGGTTCTACCTGAGAAACACATTCTTTAGGTATTTTAAAACATGAAGATTTTCCCATGTACAAAACAGTTCTGTGAAAAAAAAATAACAGTATGAGCCAATATAAAGAACATCCTGGTACTAATAAAACAGTGAATTGATCAGATGTTGAGTGCTGTACAAATATGATAAAAAGATAAATGGTATAATGTACAAATTACAATATACTCAGTAAACAAATGTGGAGTAATTACTAATAACAATATAATCACAATATCAACAAATGTTAACAATATGGAGAGTTAACATTTTATATTTACTGAAAACATTATGATCAAATGTACAGTTAAAAATTGATTGCATGTCTATTAGATATATAACATAATACTTTATTGCAGAAGCACATTAATGCTATAGCAGTTCACATAAAAAAACTGAGTTTTACAGGTACTGAAAAAAACAGAACTAAAATTATTAAGTAATTGGTTCAAATAATTGTTTAATTACTGTAAACAACATGGTTGGACAGTATCATTCAAAACTGAATACAGGTTGGACAAATATCATTCATTTACTATATACAGCTTTATATCGTTCAACTAGATGTTTATTATTTGGTTACAGAATACAGTGTGGACATCGTGACATGTCGCTTAATACCCAAATACATGGTGGACATCGTGATATGTCGCTTAATTACCAAATACAGGGTGGACATCGTGACATATCGCTTAATTACCAACTCTCGTTCAATTACTGAACACAGCTTAGGTAAATTTCGTTTAAAATTACTAAAAAGCTTGGACGAATATCGTTTAATTACCAAAAACTGCTGAATACATATGATGAATATCCTATAATTACTTAAATCAGCTTGGGCGAATATCCTATAATAACTGAAATCAGCTTGGGCGAATACGAATATCTTTTTATTACTGAATACAGATTGGACAATTATCATCTGATTTCTGAATAAGGCTTGGGAAAATATCGTTCAATACTGAATATAGCTTGCTTGGATGAATGTCGTATATTTAATTAGTGAGTAAGTGAATAAAGCTTTGACGATTATCGCTCGATTACTGAATACAGCTTGGGTATATCGTTCAATAACTGAATTAGGCTTGGACGAAAATCGTTCATTACTGAATAAAGTTTGGACGAAAATTGTAGAACCTTAGTATGGATTAATATTTTATATTATAACTTAATGCAGTGTGGACGCGCATTATTCAATTTGTGAAACAGCATGGCCGAGTGCGGTTCAATTACTTAAATCAGTGTGTACAAATAATGTAATTTTGTCACAATACATTGTCAGTTTACTCGAAAGTGTAAAGTGAAAAACAGTCCCTAAATCAAGCTCTCCTTTTCATTTTGCCATATCGGTATTGCCTTCATAGAATTAAGCCAAATCGTGCCCCGGTGTTACTAAAAATGGTACATATAAAAGAGGAAAAAAATGAAAATATTATTGGCGTATTGTTAACTTACCCCGTACGAAGGTATTTTCATTGAATTAAAATTGTATCAAAACTAAAATATCGAGGTGTCTGACACCTTAAAAATAACCCAACAGTCACGAGAACATTGGGTCAACGTTGAAAATTGGTTAGTTTTATCATGAGACTATATGGAAATCACTGTGAAAAATTACTGTAATATTTTGTTTAATGATAGCCTGGCCATACAACATCATGTTTATATTAATTCGATGTATTGTTCAATCTAACAAACAGCAACTTCACTAAACATGAAACGGTTTCAGGAACTGCACGTTTTAGTTCAGTGGATTTAAGAACCATCCATTCGTTTTGAGAATGCTTGAAACCGTATACTTAATGGCGAGAATTTACTCCTTGAAACATGAGTATATAATACCGGAATTTGCAATATTGATATGATTTGTACTTAAACATTTATGTGATACCTTTGATAGTTCTATGAAATATCTTAGATCTTACATTGATGTCCAATATACAGAATTCTGGTCAATTATATTACATTTTGACTGGTTTGTACATGTGGATTTGTATTTCATTTTTATGTGGTTTCCAGGTGTCTCTTAGTTTCGACCCTATTTATAGACTTTGACGAGTCCACACTTGGAACCAGTAACTTATGGTTTCTAGTCTGCATAAAGAGTAATCAAGGGAACCGAGGTCATAGCGGGAATCAAAAGAATGTAATCCAGGGACAAAGACCGGACATGGAAAACAGACATACACAACAAAGAACATAAAGTAACTAAAATCATACATACATAGCAACAAAAGCAAATGAGCAACTCCACTAAAAACTGTGAGCATGGACTAAATGCACCGGTAGGGTAAGCGTCCTCTGCTTTTCTATAAACACCCGCCGAGTTGCTCATAAATAGTCAAGTCCGGGGTAGACAAACGAGGAAAGGAAAACTATGACTCGTTGAATAAATCAGTTTTCATGGTGCAGATGGATACACCATAACGATCCACGAGTTCATGATGACAACCATAACTTCTGTAGTGATGACTTCAATCTTGTAGCAACATAAGCAGAACACTCCATACGCAGGTGCTGAAGGGGTATTGCCACAGATGAAAGGAAAGTTGACAATTGACATAAAGGTAGATTTGTAGCTTTTCAGCTCAGTATTAGATCTGCCACTAATAAATGGATCTTGTCATATGACTTCTTTGGGCGGATCCAGGATTTGAGGTTAGGGGCTGTGGATAGAATAAATGCCAAACAAATCGAGGCATCACAAATTTAGGAAGTAAAATTGTGAAAAATCACGATTTCATGCATTTTTTTTACCAGTTTTAGGGGGCGCGCGTCGGGTGCGTCACCGCCTGAATCTGTGCCTTCTTTCTTCATTGGTTGTTCCACTAACATGCTCCTATACATGATTGCTTCGCTGTTACCCTATAGTGACAAATATAATGGTGGTTATATACTAGTATGTAAAATTACTGAAGGTAGTTAATATATTTGTTTCAAAACTGTCCAGAGTATGAGTAGTCATTGTAACCACAGCTTGGAATTATTTTACGATTAAGGCATTTGTCTTTAAAAAAGAATTTCATTTAGTCCAAAAAAAAAAAAATGGAATTGAATCCACCCACTTCCGAACATCACAGAATGTTCATATATTATATCGGCCAGGAACAAGTCTTGCAGGATGTTTGAAGCACTGACAACGTGAAACTTACACTTAAAACATCACTAAGAATCAAGTTGACCGAACCAAATGATTAAAACGCTAGTGTTTAGACAAGTCATTTTTTTTCGATTATTTATTGCAGCCGTGGGCTGTTACTATATTGAATTGTGGCTGCATGAAAAAGATAGGTCTATACACATTCGGAACAACAAATGGATAATGTTCATATAATTACCACTTGGACGAAACATTGGCGGGTCCAAAGGGCCTTGGGTGTGGTTTCCCCCTACGTGGAATTGAATGAAATGATATATTTTTACATTAAAATAGTCAGTTGAATAAACAATCAGAAAAATGCTTTCGTAGTGTATCAATGGATATAGTGTATAAAATTTCACATTTCTCTTGGACAAAAACTGGGACCCCGGGTTATACCCCTTATGTATATTGTAAATCTCTGGATCCACCACTGGAAATTAGTTTCCGGTTTGTTAATTGCAGCTAATTAATCAGCTGTAACGTTTCAAAAATTGTTATTCAATTTCATTTCATTTATTTGAGTGCCACGATTTTTGAAGACTTGTCTGAATTTTAATATGATAAAATATGCACTAGCTTATTTAATATACACTTCCCTGCATTCAGTATCCAATGTCCAACCTGTACAGCTGCAGATCCAGATATTTTGAAAAGATAAGCGTTCATGACGAAGGGATTTCTGACTGCTATTTGCGGAAATTTTGCACGAAATGAACAAAATTTCCCAAAGGGGTTGGGGTTCAAACCTCGGATCTCCCCGGATCATGCAGTCACTGCTATGTACATCTTGTAGCTCCAATAAACAATTGAATGAACACCCACCTTAATAGTCTTTTTTTTTGCACATTTGTACCCATTTATCAAATTTACATGTATGCTCCTCAATTGAGCATAAGTTAGCGCTTATACTAGTCTGACTGCATAGGAGCCTTAATATTCAGCAGCCGTTGAGCAAGGGGATTGTCCTGTGGTACAGCTTCAACGATTAAAAACATATATATAGATATAAGTTAATACATAAACAGGCTATACATATGTATACATGACCCGATTAGACGATTTCCATAGGCGGATCCAAGAGGGTCTGGCCCTTTATCAATGTGCAACATTTATGAAAATAGTGTATTTTTTTCGTGTAAATGCATGCATTTTGTGCGCCACTACAGATTAATTTTACAACTCATTTACATCTTTGCACTGCCTTAATGTCCCTTCCGTGAAATTGTACAACTCCAGCATGCATGGTCGTATATACATGTAATTTATACTATGTACAGATCTGTTGTTGTATACAAAGATACCAATACTTTATTCACAGATCAGTTGCCCACTGGGCGCAAACATGAAAATACAACGGTTACAATAAGGAGAGAGAGTTCATGATTTAAAGAATAGACTATTAACGCACATAGAGAATAAAATTTATTATCTTAGTGTATTACACAGGGGCGGATCCTGACACTGAATGAAAAAGAGGGGTGCCAGCCGGGGGTTCCTCAGAAAAAGGGGGTGCTAGGACATTATTCACCATTTTTTGGGTAAATTTTACACATGACAATAACAAATTTTCCAATAAAAAGAGGGTGCCAACCCCACTTTATCCCCTCTTGATCCGCCACTGTTACAGTAATTTATATACATGGTTTGACAGACACAGCCTCAGATTCAGGGTCAGAATTTAGTTCAAAATAGAGTTTCACCTGAAGTATCTCCCCTGCAAAATGCTCCAGGTGACGATGCAAATGGTCCCGTCAGCACCTATATATCTAGTACAAGTACTGAACAAAATGCTGACCGGCCGCATGTGCATGGTGTAGACTGGGACTAATAAAACAGTTTTATTTAATCTCAGGTGTAGAGAAGATATTTTTTTACTGAATGATGAAATAAAGTAAAATAAAACATATAAAACATTAATTTTCGTGAATTCAGTACAATAGACATCAGCTGACGATATAACATTACAGGCTGATTTAACAGAAAGTTATTCCTGTATCCTATTTAAGAAATTCAGGGTCACACTCCCTGATTCGGACAGCCCTTCAAATTTAGCACTTGATTTTTTAATGTCTCATTGCTTTTTCAATATAAATAGGAACACTTGTATAAAGACATTTATGGTGCGTCTATCGTGAGAAAAGCAAAGACAATGTGGTAATAAAAATAATTGCCCATTGATTTATGATTCATCTCTCCGTCTTTTTAAAAAAAAATATTGCGGGTGGAAACGCGGATGAATACATTTTAAGATATTATTATGCAAATAAATATATCTCATCCTATTTATGAATACTGTGAAAAGGACTATGTTTTAAGCAATTCAATAATACCTTATTTTTTGTTTGATTACTCTAATTCATATTGCAAAGTTTTGAACTATTTTTTCTCGCGTATTAATCACGCACTTAGTGAGTAGTCATCAAATCCGATTCCCACGAACGCTTATGACACAGTTGTGGACAGTGCTGGTGAAAACAGAAAGTGTTTCATTTTGATAAACATTGACAGATTAATCAAGCTGGATTAAAAGATAATGAAATCCAATATATTTGTGATAGTTTATATATGTTTCATATATTTAATTTTCACAGGTAGGTCGGTAAATATGTTAATAATTGCTAGAATTTTAATTATTTCGAATGACAGCTCTCCATGAAACAGAAACTGTGTAGAAGATTGATCGAATAATTTGAAAATAAGATGCGTTGGTTCTTTTTCACAGTTGTGTGAAGATCTGATTAGATAAGTAATTGGTGCTATATGTTCCGATCTGATTATCCAATTGAGCTTTATAGTGATAATAGACCTCCTCACTACGTTGAATAAAAATACAAATATAATCCTTGGTATTGATAATTTCACTAAATGGAAATACATAGTTGCTTCTGTGTATTTCATCTGTCATTTTTCATTTTAATGTCAGCGGTCATACCGAATTGAAAAATAAGTTTCACATTGGTTAGGGTTTATTTATTACTGTTTCCATCATATGCTCAATGAAAAAAGGGGTTTCACAATGTATATTGTACATTCACATTTTGTACATGTTAACAAATCTTTTGTTTATGAGTATTATTTCAAATTCTAGAAATTTGGGAAAATGGAAAAAATTTGCAAATAAAAAGGAATGAAAGATCTGTAGTCTATTTCACTAATATTTGAACTAAAGTGTAAAAAGATGATACATGTAAATCGCAACTGTAATAATCTTATTCTTTACAATGTAATCCTACAATTTTCATGAAATTAACCACTGGGACACAGTTACAATAATTCGAAATAATCACTGCATTCAGGTGCTGATCTTGAGATATTTTTTTTTATTTTGAGGGGAGGAGGTCCTAAGCTATCCTTTATCAATAATGCACAAAAATAACAATGTTTAGATTGAAGTGAGGTTCAAACAGTGTATTACTTCTCAGGTATAATTATACATGTCTGCTTTTTATCTCCATATTACTCCAGACCCTATTGTTCCAAGTGGAAAAGGATTTCATCATATTGGCAAATCAATTTGATGTAAATTTTGTAACTTTATCTGAGATTTTGAATTCAGTTGAAAAGGTTTTCTTTAATAGAACCTTACCCTAAATGTACATGTAAGAACAAAAAGGAAAATTTCTGTTTAATCTGCATTTACAATTCATTTGACCTTGGTAACATAAAACAATGAATCGACAGTGGAAATCAAGTTGAAAAGGATCTTTTATCTTGGAAGAAGAGGTTATTCAACAGCAAACAATTTTTGTAGATACTCTCAATTAGATTGCAAGTTCTTGGCAACAGATGCCTTCTTTCTCCTTATAATGAGGAATTTGAAAGAGAAATTTTGACAGATGTATGAAAACTTGTTTAAATTATGATTTAGTCTGTACTGGTAATGAGAAATTGATAAATAGTTTTTGCTTTGCTTGTGTTGAAGATGATGTACATGAACAATGTATGTTTTGAATTTTTTGTAACTATTTTTTTTTTTAAAAACATTACTCAAATCTTAGGAAATTTGTATTGATTTCAATGTCAACATGGCCTGTAATACATGTACATGAATCTTGCATTTTAACTGTGATTTATCACTTTGAATACATTTTTGTATATGTACATTAAAATGAATTTGCCTTTGACTTGATTAATCTAAAGGCAGCCAATGGAGTGAGGTAACCCTAGGAGATAGACTACTGAACCATATTGATATAATCTGCAATGACTTGTCTTTGTCTTAGAAATATGATCCTTGATTAATTGGTTCAATTAAGACTGGAATATTGTATTGTGAAGCCTTAATTTACATGTTAAGATCCACATCAGAGGTTGTCTGTGTTATGTCAACTTCATTGATTTCTGTCCTTGACTCCTTGTCCATTCTATTCTGTGATACATGTACAATGTAGTCATACATGTACAATATACATGTATGGAGTTCCAATCTTAATTCTAATGCAATTGAACAATAGGAATAAAATACTTATAAACATGAAAGCTCCCAAATCGAGTACACCAAACTGTATAATGGATTTACATGTTTTTTTGTTTACTGCCTTTGTAAGAAATCATATTTCAGGACTAGAAAGGCTTATAAACTTCAATTGTTCAAGATACTGGTTTCCCCACCAATTTAGAACAGGACTTCTTCATACCTTCATGGTCTTAGAGAATTCTTATATTCAGCAGTCTTGTACACAACAGGGTTTAAAGAAAATGTAGATTTTACTATCTATTCCTAATGATTATGCAACATGATTTGTAAAAGAATGTAATGAACAGACAGAGTTTTTACACACAATAAACATTGATTTCACTCATCAGATGTGAACCAGAGCAGGAATGTTGGCTGCATTACAGAGGAATTAAACCGATTGTTTCTGGAAAAGTGTAATAATCACAGTTAATTGATGCAATAAACTCTGCAGTTACTGTTGCAGTGAACAAACATGCAGAGTTTACTGTCAAGGCTATACACGTATTTTATAACTCTTTGAATAGGGTACATGTAATACTGGTTGGTACAAGAAATGGAACTTTTACAAGACTATTAAATGTGAGTTAATGCTTCTGGAAGTCGATGTTCTGTTGTTCAGTTCGGAAAAACAGGAACTGTTGAAGCTTTAAATTTAACGATAATGGATATGTCAAAAGAGACAACCACCACCACCCAACTGCATACTAATAGTTCTGCTACTACAGTACATCCATTTACAGGAACAACATTATTTATTCTGAAAACTCATAGACATTCTGATTGGTGCTATGAATTGTAAATATGCTAACAGAATAATAAACAGAAATTTTTGTAAATATGATAAAGGATTCACACTGAATTTTTCTCCAGCTTTGCTCTCTATGCTGAATTGTAGAAACGTGATATTGATGTACATGTATATCCATTTGTATTTGTTGTAATACATATACTGGCAGTGGATTAAGGGAAAAAAACAGTTACACATTGTAATACTATGTACAACATCCATTTGTACATTGTATTCAGCTTTCATTATCAATAACAAGTTTATATGAAAAGTACATGTAAATCTCTGTACAAGTCAAACTGAAGAGACTGTGATGCATGTAAATCTCTGGTCTGATCATAATTATACAAGCTGTAATACTGTTCGGAGAAGCCATCATTGCTTGTCCTGCAGTGTACATGGAATACTTTAACAATTATTGGATTCATGCCATATCTAAGTTGCATATACTGATCAAAATTTTTTGCACTTTATAATTTTTGCCTCTTTTTCTGCTTGATGATACTTACGGTGTACCTCTAGACGTCATTGTTGACAAGTTTTTTTTTTCTGTTGTTATTTGTCTTGCTTTTCTAAAAGTCATTACTAAGCAAATCTTGCATTACCAAAATTGTTCATATCTGACTGAGACAACCTACATATACATGTACATATATTTCAGAGTCAACAGTTCTTACTTCAATTTTATACTGTTTTTCCAAGAAAACAAAATGACAATAAGTACATTGTATTACAGGCAGTGCAAAAGAAACTAAAGGATAATTTTGAAAGTTACACTTGGTAAAAAAAAAATTGTAGTGCTCTTTATTGAGGGTTTCCAAAGAAAAAAAATGTGCTTAGTACATGTAGCAGCCTTACTTCTTCAATTTACATTCTGCTACAGAGCTCCATATTTGTTACAAATTCATGATAAAATTGATACAAAACATTAGCATGTTTAGTGGAATGAATTTGTCATTGAAATCTAGAAGCTCTATGTAGGATATTGATTGTTGGTTGCAGTATGATGCAGTTGACTCTGTATAGCAATCTAGAGACATCTATGAATAATTCCACAGGTGATCTCATCTAAAGGCCGAGACAAATAATTCTTTGGTCTATATTATATACCGTTTTAGTGAGTATGGCATAAACAAATAAAGGCTTTGGAGGGGAATTGGCTCTGTAAATGAGAGAGATAAAATCTTGTAACCTGTACTCTGTAAATGAATATATATGTACATGTGCAATGCGCATGTACCTACATGTTCAATGTATATTGAAGGATCTCATTTAATTTTTAAGAAGAACATACTTCCATAGCACATAGTTCAAATGTTTTTAAGTTAAGTGTGTCTTTAGAAAATACTTGTCAGATAGATACTTAAATTCTAGAATACTTGATTTTGTGTAGAAAAGACGATTAGTATGACTTTGGGGTTTTCTGCAATTTTGACTGGTTTCACATGTTATTCACAGGGGCAGATCAAGAATTTCAGGTTAG
The DNA here is from genome assembly GCA_037379345.1 of Perna viridis. Taxonomy (NCBI): domain Eukaryota; kingdom Metazoa; phylum Mollusca; class Bivalvia; order Mytilida; family Mytilidae; genus Perna; species Perna viridis. Next base: position 15,182,735 of record CM074515.1, read on the forward strand.
GAGTGGCACAAATAGAATTAAAGGCCAAATAAAGCCGGACAAGAAATCACTGGGGCTGTGAAGATCAATATCATGCTAAAAAAAAGATATTTTTTCTCAATTTTAGTGGGGGGTGTAAACTTGGCATGCCTTCTCTTGGATCTGTTTTTAATTTATTTTTCCTAATCCTTAAGTTGACTTTGTGATATGTCCAAAGCATGTGTAGTTTGGAAATAACTTTGGTATGAGAAATGGTCATTTTTATACCTAGAAAATAAGGTACATGTTCAATGTATGGTATACACCATTGTCCATTAGTCTGTCTGGCCATCCATTGTAAGCAGAAATCTTCAGGATTTATGAGGTGGATGTTGATGAATTTGTTTTGTTTATAAAGGTTGAGTATTACCTGTGTATATGTAGATATGAAAGAGGAAATACGTTAGTTATACAGGTGATAATTCAACTAAAGAGTTTACGTCAAGTAGTTAGGGCACACGTGAACATAGGGGATATCCTTCTGCTCACATGAATGTTTATAAGAACAAACACAGTTATTGTCAACACAGCACTTTTTATTTTAGGCCTTCTTAAGTCTTATTGATCTTTGGTGACTTCATAATGCACCTCACTGCATCCTGCTAAAGTTCTAATTGATTTCTATGAAGTTGATTCAATTGATGCTAAAATCAATCTTGTAATAACCTAACACTCTCTTGAGCTGTAAAAATGATTGAGGTATATGTAATTTAGTTTAACTGCTTGTAGACATTACTAGACAAATCAAACACCATCGACAGAAAGGTGGATTTCTTATTGATTCTTTCTACATGTAGATACTACTCTAACTTTGTTTTCAGCTTTATTCATTAGTTGCCAAGCCAGGGGCAAAAAAGTTGTTCGTGCTTCATTGCTGGAAAAATAACTTGATTGCTTGAACTAAGTTAATTTATGTTGGTGAAGGGTAATCATGATAAAATTATTCATGTTAAAAAATGGGGTACAAATATGTTGGTGAAGTGAATTTTTCAGTAAAACATACATGTACATGTAGGTACAAATTTTTGTTGATGAAGCTATTCATGATAAGATATGGGTACAAATTTATGTTGGTGAAGTGTATTCACGATAAAACATTCATTCAAGTACAAATTTATGTTGGTGAAGTGTATTCATGATAAAACATTCATGCAGGTACAGATTTATGTTGATAAAGTGTATTCATGATATAACACAAAATAGTATACTTTTAAACTAAGACATAAAGGGACTTGAAAATGTCTGGTTGATCATTTATGGTTGGTTTAGATAGATTTTACTGTATAACTGAATGTAGCCACATTGCTATGTACAAATAATTGTCAGTAGGGTCACTGATAAGGATACAAAGTTTATAAGCTACATGTACAATGTACATGTAGGACAAATTAACATTTTACATGTTTGAAACAGCAACTTACCAGTAGACCTAAGTTTTAGAAAGTCTGTGTAGTAACATATTAAATTTTGTATCCAATCATGTACATGTAAGTTAAAATTAGACACAATGCTTGGAAATATTAATTAAGGGTTATTCTGTAACTAAAAAAACTCTGTATTTAGGGAAAACTCTTGTAACCAGGTCACTACTGCATTGTCCCTACTCATGCCACAAAATAGAGAATGTTCTTATAGCAATTTCATCAGTTCACAATGGCTTAAGTTGCAATAAACTAAAGCTATGGAGGTGTTGGTTGATGTTAGCTGGAGAACGTATATTGACTACATACATTTGTATTATAATTTGCTCATTATCTGTTCTCTATACATATTGTGTCAGGTTGATGTTTTAATATCTCATCCCACCTGGAAACTCTGCAGTATCTGCTACACATTTGTACAAACAATTTTTAAAAGGTTTCCTAAGCATAAATGATGTTATATAATGCAGGCTTAAACATGCAGTGTATGTACTTAAGACCAAAAAAATGTACTCTGACTTAAAGAATGCCAGTATACAAAATGTACATGTACATGTATGTTTCACTTTCCTGGAAAGGATACAGTTTGAGGATTAAAATTTTCATTTTCTTGTGTAACTATTTTTTGACTTCTGAGTTAATCCTTGTTGCTTTGTTGCATTTTCTTGTGTTACTTTTTTTTTTATTTCTGAGTTACATGTAATCCTTGATGGTTTGTTTCACAGACATATGTTATTGTAGTTGAAAGGAAGGAATAGTTTTGCCGTTATTCATGTACATGTATGTATATTACAAAGATTCTTTTGGCAAAGCTTCATATCATTATGATAAAAAATACTCTTTCTATCCAATTGTGGTCCAGTTAGACAGTAAAATCACATTATTATATAGGCTATTGAGGTTATTCTAGTCAATCTGTACAACAGATAGATGGTTAATAGACTTTTAGATTGTTCATTGTGATACAGAGTTACTTGTATCAAGTAGAAGGAAAGAGATGATATTTGTTTTTCATGTATCAGTTGTCCTTAAATTAAAATATAATATGACATACATGTACATGTACAAATATTTTGTAGATTGCTGTAAACTTTGGTTAATGTTATTGAATATATAATACATTTGTATTTTTATTGCACTCAATTTATTTGTTTTTTCTCTTGCAGCAGTGCTTATCAACATGTACATCTAATAATAAGCCTCTGTATTTGTCTGGTCTGTGTTGAAAGCTAAAATGTGTTTTTTTGTTGTATTTTTATAAACTACTCCTTTGGTTGTGTTCTCATGGACATTTACCTCATAAATTTTACCTTTAATTTACTATTTCTTTAGTTCAGCTGTCTGTACAGTACTACATGTACATATACATGTATTCCAATCAGTGGAAAGTATGTACATCTACAAAACAGTGGTGAATGTTATACAGAGATTTTGAAAAGAAGGGGTTTCAAGCTATTGTTTGCTTATTGCATTTGCCGACAAAAGAGGGTTCCACCTCCTGCCCCTTGGATTTGCAACTGTTAGAACTGAGACTTTAAACAGACACAAAAGTCAGCTTGATCTTATCAATGATGTCACAATGTCTGATGTATCCTTCCTGTATAACACAGACAAGGTCCTAATCTTATTCTTGTAGCAACATTACATCTATTTACTATGTATTAGCCCTATGATAAATAATGAGCTTTTCATGTCCATCCTTTGTTAGTTTATATTTGTCTGGGAACATTTCCGATAAATCGGGCAAGTAAGAAAAAAGATGAAATCAGATATTCCTATGTGATACAACGCCATTATACTCCTACCACAAGTATGTTTCTCGAAAGGCATAACCTTTACCAAGCGGCAGCGAGATGCTTGATTGATTTATAGAAAGTCAGACTGTGTAGATTCAGGTTATAATGTAAAAATGATTTTTTACACTGAAAATGCATATCAGTTGAACAAACTGTAAAAATTTGGCATTTTGATTTGGATTAAGATCGATTTTGCTGTATTAGATGATTTAGAGATATAAATATACACAGTGTCTCAGCTGTATGATTTCAGTTTAATTCTGACTCAGTTAAGCTATTGATTTTTGTAATGGAAATCCAGTTCCAGGAAAAATTTCCCAACACTGTGCATTACAAAAGGCTCTATCATGGTAATCAATGGTTGTTCAAAAATGTAGATAATTTCTTTTTTTAGTGTTCATAGTATTTAATTAAGATGCTAAAGGTGATGCGGGGATGGGCAAATTTGCTTGATTTAGATGTTATGTTATGGGTATTATCCATATATATTTTTATGTGGACAAGGGTATGTTGTTAATAATATTAAAATGTGAACATGGACACTTGTTCATTGTAAAGGACAAATACTGCAAATGTATAATGGACCAATTAATTATTGTTAGGACTTACAATGTACATGTAAAAGGAAAAATGTATTTTTAAAAGTACCATTCTGTGTAAGAATCAGGCAATGGGTAGCACATCATTATTCTCAATATGTTTTTTTTCTCAAATAGAGTGTATATTCAATACATCTAGAAAACATCTAAAGCTGTAACATAGATTTTGCCAGATTCTTAAACTGACAAGTACTTAAATAGAAAACATGTAGAAGTGCTGCTTCAAAAGTGAGACAATTTTAAGTGACTATGGCACAGTAAATTAAAACCTACATGTACTACCAAGTGTATATTACTGATTGAACAGAATATCTTTCTTCTATCGAAGGTAGAGGGTCAATGACAAAAATGCTACTGTTACTATTTTACTGCTGCATACCCATAATGTGAACAGTTTGTAATTTATGGCTTTTGTTCATGATTCATGTCATGTTGACCTAACCTACAGATACCATACATTGCTACTGTTACTGTAGAATTTGGGTGGTCATTATGTTTTATTGTTTTCCTAAGATTATTTCAGTAGTATGCAGATCTGAACATATCTTTGCTCTGTCAAGATAAATGTACGTGCATATTTTAGTCTTGAGGTTGGATTCAATTCATAATTTTTGTTTTTATATCTGTTATTAAAAACTAAATCTAAATGTATTATGGCAAAATGCAAAATGCTTCTTTAATTGTCAGAAACTGACAACTGTTTTGTTTTAGTTTTTGTAGAATTAATGTACAGTGTATTCTTTATTCTTTTGTTCATTCCATTGTTATTTGCATGTCCATGTTTGCTGCATCTGACAGGAAGGAGAAGTTAATTGATGTTGAGTCTATAGTCCTATCAACCTTTGAGTAATTAGGGTTATAGCCAATGGTCAGTCTATGATGATTAATTAGATATGCTATGAGAGGGGCAATTGTTGACAGTTACTCTCTGTATGTTGATGGTATCATTCTCAGCAGGTGATAGAATCATCACTGAAGGGAGTATGTTTGTTAACCATTGGTTTGTATACTGGGGTTTAAGTGATATAGCTAATGATAAAACAATGATCTTTATAGTCTATACATTCCATCAGGTATGGCCAGCTGATATCAAAGTAGAAATTATCTGTAGGGCAGTGTTGTATTCAATTGTTCTATCAGCAATGACCAGATGTTTTAAGGGGTTTGCTTTATCTGCTGGAGTCTGTCCTCACTATCAAGCTTATCTCCTCATGGAGGTTTCCACCTGCAGCATACTGTTTCAAGGATATAGGGACTGTCCTCACTGTCAAGCTTAGCTCCTCAGGGAGGTTTCCACCTGCAGCACACTGTTTCAAGAATATAGGGTTGTATACTATCATTAAGGTTATACAGCACCTGCTAGACTTGTTTACATCACCAATATCATAAAAGTGATTGTCAGTAAGAAAAACAAGCCAAACACAAATGTTCATGGCAGTTGTTTAGTTCATACATGTCTGAAGCATTTACAGAATGTTAACCAAGACAGCATAACATGACTTATTGGCTCAGATCAAGGTCTTACTGTTGCTGTGTACTTTTTACACAGAAAATGTAAATTAATATTGGAGGCAGCTTGATACCAGATGTTTAGACTTGATAATAATCAGTAAAATTGCTGTTTTAATACATGTAGTAGGTTACAGTGTGGGTTCAATTGTTTTCTAGTTCTGTGAAACTCTTATCACATGGTTTGTATTTGTTTGGAAGTCATTAAAACAATGGCTTTTCAAATTATGTTTAGATGCTTGTAGATACAAGTTAAGTTCATCTGAATTCTTGCTGTGAATCTGCTCTACATCTTTTAGCGATTATGAAAAGTTAGGGTGATTTGGAATCCATCAAACTGAGTGCCCTTCAGCTTGTGTTAAATTAATCAGGAGATATTACAGATCTTACCTTGGCTTAGTTAAGCTGTCGAAGATCTAACAAGTTGCTTCAGTTTTTGACTCTTCAACTTTTCTTGATTCTTGAAAGATTTTTTGCCACTTTGGCTCAGTTTCTAAGTCATTGAACATACATGAATATCAGAAGATGCTACCATGTTTTCATTATATTAAGCTATTTCTGTTGTAAACCTTCATTGCATATTTAGTGCATTTCAGAAATCTACTCTCACTCAATTTTATGTCAAAGCTGAAAAAACATGATGGTTGAAAATGAATACTGTTTCCTGACCTTACCATATTCCTCTTTTCATTTTTTTGTAAAATGTTCATCTACATGTACTGGTAAGTACTGAAGATGTAAGTTAACTCAAATCTTACCTCTGTACATAATGTATATGTACAGTGTACATGTATGTGTTCTGATTAATGCTTGTCAATTTGTGCTGCTCTTTTACATACATGTACATTGTATATGCCATGGTTCTTTCTCTTTCTAAAACATGTGTATTTGAATGGCGCCAAATCTGTGGTTTAGAATGATTGACCATGTTTACATAGTATAAGCTTTCTCTGTTTGTCATAACATTTGTCAGTTATCCATATGGAACTGATAGGCACAATGTCTGGCAAAAATTATGTTTTAATTAATTCTTCTTGCACATAATGAAATTCTGTAAAGATGAATTATGATTTACTCACTCTCTGAATAGTTTCAGTTCAGCTCACCAGATGTGCCAAACTTGTGCTAAAAGATCGTAGACTTTTCATTGACATTGAAGTCAGGATGCAATCTGTCATTCATGTGTCTTGTCTGGTTAAAATTCTTTCTCTGAATCCTGATGTAATTACTAAGTATTATAGTTGTGTGGTTTGGCTGTTCACAAAATAATGGTAGAAAGAATATATTTTACATAAATTTGTTTCCTTGCATATTGTTGCACTGAGTACTATAAATGCTGTTCATAGATTTGATTATAGGGACATATTCAAGGGAATTAATTAATTTTTCAGTTTTGAAGCACTGAATGATCAATGATTTTTGTGTGAAGCATTATTTTTAGTGATTTTCTGTCTGCTTAAAAAGTATGAAAAGCTCACACAGGTTTTATTTGTCTTCATAAAAGCTGTTCTAGGCTTAAATTAAAGGAAATATTATGCTCTGGGAAGGAAATTTTGCAGTAGCACAAGCAGCAGGTAAAAATGAAACCAATTAGTTTTGTCCATTTTAGGTGTCATACCGCTATTTCTGTTCTCCATTACTTTCTATGTTAAATTCAGCTATTTATAAGGCTCAATTTTTTCTACATCAGTACAGATGGTGCTTTAGGGGTTTCATAATGGTGGTCACCCTTTACCTTAACTCTCATAAAAATACCAACAAACCTTATGAAAGAACCATTCAGTGAAAGTAGACAGGTGCAGAAATCACTGCTTTCATTTTGAAATTTTACCATATCAAGGAGTCTAGAGTCTTTGTTCTGAATATTTTTACCTTACACTGAATAAAGAAATTGAAGTTATTAGATTATTGCTGATTCATTAAGCTTTCAAATGATGCCAATTTGTATACCTCTACTAAACTAGGAGACTACTAGAAAATAGTCGGGTCATAATGAACTCTTTTCTTGTGCGGGCAGGCGACTGGTTCCCAAAATAGTAGTTTTACACCTTTAAAAGTTGTCACATCTACACGTAATCTACACAAATAAGTATATATTTGTGCAAGTGATTCATACTGCTTTTTTTGCCTGTTTCTACAACAAAAATGAAAGAAGTGAATATTTAATGTTATATTTAAGTCATCAGTCAGTTTTCTGGCATTGCCTCCTGATTAAGTATGATATAATTCTTTGAATCAGATTCTTCTTGTAATCATTAATGCAATACTATATTGCTCTATTAGATAGTTTCCATCATATTACTCCTGTATCCACTAAACATTGATTTATAGGTATTAGCAGACAAATTTTCCTGCAGAGTGCCAGAATTATTATGGATATAAATTTCCTGATTTATTTTGTCAGAAGTGGGGTCATCAGCAGTAATACTGATGGGTAGAGGAGATAAGACATGCACACATTCAACAATGTACATTGGTTGTGACCAGGGTATGAACCCCGAGTTGCTTTCAAACTTTTTTTTATTAGAGAAGAAGTTTACTGCTTCATACTCAGACTGGTTCATTATTTTTTTCAAAAGGCATCTAAAATGGTCTAGTGAGTGGAAATACACATACATGTATTGAACAGGGCCTGATTTGTGAGAATGGGATAGAACATACAGTAGAGTCTGGTTTGTCAATGTGGGATATATCAGAGTCTTATTTGTGGATGTGGTATAGACCAAAGTCTACTTGGCAGACATTGGATTGAATAGTGTCTTGAATGTGGAAGTGGGATAGAACAGAGTTTGCTGGTTAGGGGAAGTGGGATAGAACAGAGTTTGCTGGTTAGGGGAAGTGTGATAGAACAGAGTTTGCTGGTTAGGGGAAGTGGGATAGAACAGAGTTTGCTGGTTAGGGGAAGTGTGATAGAACAGAGTTTGCTGGTTAGGGGAAGTGGGATAGAACAGAGTTTGCTGGTTAGGGGAAGTGGGATAGAACAGAGTTTGCTGGTTAGGGGATGTGGGATAGAACAGAGTTTGCTGGTTAGGGGAAGTGTGATAGAACAGAGTTTGCTGGTTAGGGGATGTGGGATATAAGAGAGTTTGCTGGTTAGGGGATGTGGGATATAAGAGAGTTTGCTGGTTAGGGGATGTGGGATAGAACAGAGTTTGCTGGTTAGGGGATGTGGGATAGAACAGAGTTTGCTGGTTAGGGGAAGTGTGATAGAACAGAGTTTGCTGGTTAGGGGAAGTGTGATAGAACAGAGTTTGCTGGTTAGGGGATGTGGGATAGAACAGAGTTTGCTGGTTAGGGGATGTGGGATAGAACAGAGTTTGCTGGTTAGGGGATGTGGGATAGAACAGAGTTTGCTGGTTAGGGGAAGTGTGATAGAACAGAGTTTGCTGGTTAGGGGAAGTGTGATAGAACAGAGTTTGCTGGTTAGGGGATGTGGGATAGAACAGAGTTTGCTGGTTAGGGGATGTGGGATAGAACAGAGTTTGCTGGTTAGGGGACGTGGGATAGAACAGAGTCTGGTCATTGGAAGTGAGAAAGAACAGAGCTGGCTTGGTTAACATGGGATAGAACAGAGTCTGGTCATTGGAAGTGAGAAAGAACAGAGCTGGCTTGGTTAACATGGGATAGAACAGAGTCTGGTCATTGGAAGTGAGAAAGAACAGAGCTGGCTTGGTTAACGTGGGATAGAACAGAGTCTGGTTGGTGGATTGGATATGGGATAGAGCAGACTCTGGTTTGAGGATGTATGATAAAACAGACTCTGGTTAAAGAATGTGGATTAGAACAGATTCTGGTTGATGGATAGAAAAGTTTGGTCTATCAAGGTCTAGTAGTACAATATAAGCCCTGGTTTGTTGACTTTGGAAGGCATGTGCCTTTATCAGTGGAAATGGTAAGGTACAAGACCTTGTTGGAGAAAACTGCAAGATACAAGCATTTATTGGAGGAAGTTGTAGGGTACATGCCCTTGTTAGTGGAATTTTGAAGGTAAAAACCTTGGTTAATTTAAGTTGAATAGTACAGATCGTGTATGGTAAATGTTGGATGGGGTCTTCGTTGGTTGAAGGTTGATAGGAAAGTTTCTGATTGCTTGTAATAGGAGAGCACATGCCTTTGTTAATGGGAACATGATAGTACATGCCATAAGAAGGTCTGGTTTAATGAAGTTGTTAATTTTTTTTCCTTGGAAATTGTTGCAGTTGTACTGTGTAAATACACATATGATGTTGGGATTCATATTTCTTGAATCACTTGTTCTGTAGAAGTGGAGCATGGTTTATATGAAACCACCATGAATTAGTTTACAGTCAGAAAGTTTTAGCACTAAACTAAAATCAATGAATTTCTCGATAAAGTACTGTTATTTTGTCTTTAAGCAGATTAGATGTTTAGCTTGACAAAACCTAGTTTCTGATCAAACATTGCTCTGAGCTTAAAAAAAATTCATACTATATCAGGTCATAAGAAACCTAAATTGATTTTCTTTCAGGAAGTAGGGATTGTTTATAAGTTTTCAGCTTGTAACCAAATCACCTAACAACTTACATTGGTATTTCTGTAAATTGCATTATGGAAAAAAGATACAATATTGTAAGAAACAAGTTGTTACTATAATTATATTAAAAGTAGTGAGATGAGGTTGATATTGATCTTGTATGCCAGGGTATATTTTTTTCTTTTTAGCTTAGTGAAGCTGGAATAATTTGTAGAACACATTAGGATTCCTGTTAAGTCACAAATAGATTTTGTCATGTTAAGAAAGTATCGAATCAAAGAAGATGGTCAGACCAGGGTTGTTATTTGAGCACTTTTGAAGCTTGCTGTTACTCAGCATATGTACACAAATTTATGTGTGTAAATGTTTTGTCTTCTGTGATACTAAGGGATAACAATACAGTTTATATTTTACTTTGAAAAATGTAAATATGATATTAGTTAATTACTATTGATTCAATTAATAGGCACCCTTTATTGCTAGTTGTGTGTATGAATATCCATTCTTGTTAAAGAGTGTCATAGTATTCAACTCTGCTTATTCTGCCTTTATCTTTCATCTTCCTAAATATTGGGCTCTTTAAACATATGTGCAAATATGCGTGTACATGAATCAGAATCATTTGAAGTACATTCATTTGTGGACTGTTCTATATTATGGAAAAAAGATACAATATTGTAATATCTATATTTATATTATTAAATTCTTCTTACATCTATCTCCTTTATTTTGTATCATTAACCCTTATACATGTAGAAGCTTTTTGATGATTTATCCCAGTAGAAATTCTGAGGCCTCTAATATGACTATTTGAATAACAAAATGCATAAATTTGTGAAGAGCTTTCTATACCTGGTTTAAATATCGATGCATAAACTGTTAGCACAGGACAACACTTACTGCTTTCCATGGCTCTCAGTACCTTTCTTGCTGCTTTCCATTGGTATATTACTTACACACTGCTTTCCATGGCTCTCTGTACCTTACCCACTGCTTTACCTTACTCACTGCTCTCCCTCGCTTTCTGTACCTTACTCACTACTATTCATGGCTCTCAGTACTTTACTCACTGCATTCCATGGCTCTCAGTCCTTTACTCACTGCTTTATCTTACTCACTGCTCTCCCTCGCTTTCTGTACCTTACTCACTACTATTCATGGCTCTTGGTACTTTACTCACTGCATTCCATGGCTCTCTGTAACTTCTCTAATGTAGTTCTCTCCAAGGCTTTCAATACTTTATACTCACTGCATTCCATAGCTCTTTGAATCTTATTCACTGCATTTCATGGCTCTCTGAACCTTACTTACTGTTTTGCATGGATCTCAGAACTTTACTCACTGCTTTCCATGGCTCTTAGTACCTTACTCACTGCATTCTATGGCTCTTTGATTCAAAGTCACTGTTTTTCATGGTTTTGTGCACTTTACTCACTGCTTTCTCTAGCTTTCTGTACCTTACTCACTGCATTCTATGGCTCTCTGTAACTCACTACTGTACTTCTCACCAAGGCTTTCAATACTTTATACTCACTGCTTTCCCTAGCTCTCTGTACCTTATTCACTGCATTTCCATGCTCTTTTTACCTTCCTCACTGTTCATGACAACAGCCTTGTAAATATTGTCATGGCTGTAATGGATCAATAGTGAACATGTGTTATATGTTTTTATCAACATCAGTAGTCATTGTCTCTTTTACTCCCTAATAATTTTTGAGCCATTACCCTAAATGCTAGTCCATTAATTGACTAAGAGGGTGGAAATCAAATTATTTCTACTTAACTGTGATGATGCTCCAAGCATTATTGATTATAGACTTTGCATATCAGCATTGCTGATTATGTAATTTCAGGAATGTTTGCTATGTTTAACTAGTGAGAATGCAAGTTTACTAGTATGCTGTGTCTTAAAAACTTGATTTATTTCTATTAAAAGTTTTCTTAGGCATGTTGATCACTTGAAGATAGTAGTATGATGCAGTCAAGATTCATAATACTTTAAATTAGTTACATTTTCTTATTGTTTACTGTAACTGATGAAAGAGGACCAAACACATTATATACTAATAGTGCTTAGATTTATAAGTTTTTTTGACATCCCTATGTACCTCCATGTTAAATACTACATGTATCTATCAATGTTTTCATTCAACATTTACTAATTCTATTAATAAATATACTATGGAATGCAAATCATTATAAACAATTACGAGTACATGTACCTGTACTTCTGATATGGATAATGTGAGTAGAAAGTACATGTAGTTGAATTTTACCATATACACTTGCTATGTGACATTGCAGTATAGTGGTGTCAGTTTTGTATTAATATTCTCATAGACGTCTATAGTGAAGTGCACATTTTTAGGATATTTAAAAAAAATTGTAAATTGAATTAATAAAACTTTCTCTCATGTAGCATTTCTAAGGACATGTGAAAATTAATTTGCTACAAAAAAATAGTCAGTTCACGAAAATCGGACAGAAAAGTAGTCTTGAAATATGAATATCCATTTACTCTACTTTCACTTTCATTTTGCACTCATCAACCCAACCTTTTCAGAGGAACATTTTTATGTTATAATGTTAAATTTAAATTTCTTAACAAAAAGTTTGTCATCTTACAGTGTTATGTTTGCTCCATTTTATAAGTCATTGTTCAGATCTTTTTACAAAACATTAATTTGTAAAGAGACCAAAAAGAAAACACACAATATTTTTATACCTTAGATGTTTTGACATACACCTGCTCTGGGATATGCAATGCAAGACTGGTACCTGGTATAGAAATGGTGTAATGTTTTTATTGAAGAAAATTCCAGTGTATATTTGATCTTTATATTATGTTCTCAATCTACAAAGTTTATCTACGTTATAGTCAGACCCAGGTCTCTACAGTCCCTGCTAATGCTTGAAAAAAATGGCTTTATTACATAGAAAAAAAAATGGAAATCATCAGAATCCTTTCAGAAGTTCTGAAACTGCCATTTTACAAAATAACGTACATTGCACAAAGAGGGAACAATACAGTTTGTACAGAAATTGTCTAATTTAATTATGGAATAAAAAACCAGTTGTGAAATCTCAGTTCCAAACTGCACACACAGCAAATTCTGACAGTAAATGTCTACACAACTTCCATAGATATTATTGGATATTGTCCTATGAAACAGTTTATGATTGCTGTGTTGGTAGATTGACAGTATTTGGATATCAATTTCCTCATGAGGCCCATTATTTATCATTTCACTGGACATATCTAGTAAAAGGTCAGACATATATTATAGTGGTTTTTGATAATTGTCCTTTATTGGTGTAGGGTGTTAGAAAATCTATAACTACAAATATAGGATTGGGTATATTCCAACTACATATTAAAAAGATTGGTGAGTTAACTGCTCACAGTATGCTGAGGCCTTGATTTTAAGGGGCAACCCCTTATTGAATCATTTGAGAAGTTTCATTGATCTGTAACAATAATGATATACTTGTATTAATATTCAAAATGAAGTGAATTCATAACTCTCTGAGATGTTTCTTGAAGCAGTATACATTTTAGTCTGTTTTGGAATACAATCTATGTACATGTACATGTATCTAAGATTGAAAGGTTAAAACATGAATGAAAAATGACATGACCCAACCTGCCACCCCAATTTACATGTAATATTCATGTATTAATTCTTTCTTTCATAGGTCCGATTCTTTATTGAAGGAGGAAGTTCTTGTATCACTACACACACTTGTTTTGATGTATGAAGGAATTTCTTTAGCAGCAACAGCTTCATTGAAGCAGAATAGAGACACAAAACTTCACTTGAAACTGGTTCTGAAGCATTGCATAATAATAGAATGATATTGATTAAAACTTGATTTACATGACATATTGTCAATTTCAGAACTATTGTTGTAGCCAATGAATTATTCCTGTAGGAATTCTATCCTGTAAATGTTATTCCTGGAGAACTTTAATTTGTTGCAGAATATGAATAGGTTTGTATATCAAATTACTAGTGTGACTTCAGTCTGTACTGCTACCCACTAGTACCTCAGACATGTAAAAAATACAAGTGTGACTTCTGTCTATACTGTTACCCACTTGATAAAGGCCCTTCACTTTTATAATAACCAGTGTGACTTTTGTCTGTACTTTACCCACTAGACCAAGTCCCAGACATGTAAAAAATGGTAGTGTTATTTATGTCTGTACTGTCACTAAACAAATGCTCAAGACTTGTAAAAATTACTAGTGTGACTTCTGTACATGCTGTTACCCACTAGACAGATGATCCAGACTTGTAAAAATAACTAGTGTGTCTTCTGTCTTTACTGCTACCCACTAGACCAGTGCTCCAGACTTGTAAAAATAACTAGTGTGACTTCTGTCTGTTCTTTATCCACTAGACCAAGGCCCCAGACTTGTAAAAATTCCTAGTGTGACTTCTGCCTATATTATTACTCACTAGATCAATGCCCCAGACATGTAAAAATTACTTATGTGACTTCTGTCTGTATTGTTTCCCACTATGCCAAGGTTCTTGACTATTGAAAATTCCTGGTGTGACTTAAGTCCTTACTGCTACCCAATAGACCAAGGCCCTTGACTTGTAAGATTTCCTAGTGTGACTTCAGTCTGTATTGTTACCCACTAGACCATGGCCCAGACATGTAAAAGTTCCTTGTGATGTCAGGAGATTTCATTTTATACAATTTACATGTTGACATCAAACATTAGGCTTTTGATGGCAGTGAAGGCCTTTCATGATGCCACCTTTATAATTGACTAACATTGACAAATGCATGTGGCTTGAAAGCACACAATCTCTTAAATTGTCAGGTATAAACCATTTAGAATATTTTGGACTAGTCAGTTGTGCATTTTATAGACTCCATTTTATGGTTTCTCTGCCCCTTAATGTATCTTTCCCTGCACTCCATGCTGCAGTGTATCAATCTAAGGAATACTCAAGGTCTCCTCCATCTTCTGTTTTATCACTGTGTTTATCATGCTAAATTTAGCTCTAAGATATTGGAAAGTCATCAATGATTAAATTCTATGGTTTTGATCGTCTCAATTACCCTTAACCAACATGGGGGAGTCCTAAGAATAATTATTGATAGAGTAGTTGGAGCAAAACAAATTGTTAGTGTAAAACATATACAAAATTTTACACTTCAGGAGGAAATTTTGGCTTTAATTGGATTTTGTACTTGCAGTTTTCTTTGCGACTGAGCACCATTCTTATCTTAGATATGATTATGTAATCGTACAAAGAAGTTGATCGATTAGACACAAGCAATTATTCTCAATTGTCAGCTGTCTTGTATGAGCTACATCTTAAAATAACCCCATGAATTACACCAATTGATAAAAGAGGATTTGTCTATATATGGTTATAAAAAGACAAGTTTATTTTCATAGTTATGACCTTTGGCTTTATTAATTTTGATGTGTCATGCATATTTAAAGATTTTCTAATAGGCACTAGTTTCAAATTTTATTTGATATATATATGTACATGTATAATACGGAAGTCATAAGGGTCCAAACAAAATTTTATTATGTTGTGTTATTTATTGGGTGAAATTTCATTTCCCTTTATTAATAAGTGCCAGGGGTGGATCCAAGATTTGAGTTTGGGGCGTTAATTGAATTAAATTCAGTGCAGAGCCAGGCAAAAAATATTATGGGGTAAAATTTCTGGTAAAAAATTGTTTTCTTACTGATTTAGGGGCGCGTACACCCAGTACGACTGTCCTTGGATCCGCGCCTGAGTACCCTTCTATTCAGTGATAAAAATTAGAAGGAGAAAAGGTATGTAATTTGTAAAATGCATAGTAAGTTGCTAAATTTGATTTGATTCCTTGAATTCCTGCCTGTTCTCATTTCTATACGATCACTATCTTTAATTCCTTGTCTTGTGACCTCTGGTTGACCTCTGATGGTTGACCTTTCTCCATGCTGTATCTCTTGATGGTCTTGCTGACTTTGATAGCATCACCCAACATTTTATTTGGGGACTGTATATGTAAATCAACTCAAGATTGTAGCAATTCAGCTCATTTTCAATATTTAATTAACTGTTTATGAAAATGTTTTCCGCTTTTACTATAATAAACCACATGGTCTATTAGGACAATCTGGCAATCATGTCTAAAGTGGGTTTTATTATTTTAAACTAAAGTTGTAAAAATCCTTTTCCTCTCCCCTTTATTCTCCTCCTGTTCAAAAACTTATCTGAAAGTTTTGAAATCGTATCATGATATTTTGAAGTTTTGGCTCAATGACTAAATCTAAGAGAAATCAAAAGTGAATTTTTATTGGACAATATGATATTTCATGAGAAGTTTTGACAGCTAACAGATAATTAACAATGACTAAACAGTGAAGTATTTTTCATGATAATGAACAATTTTTTAGATAGTGAATGTACCATCAGGTTATTATGATGACACCTTCTGTTGGTTTAATGGTAAATAGTTTTCATTTCAGTCACAGTGAAACATATGTTTTGTTGAACTCCAGATGCATTGTGTAGGTGCATTGTATGTTGTTCATATTGTTACACTTTATTTAAGTAATTAAATTTTTTTGCTATTGGATATTGCGTACTAGTGAACTTGCATTACAAAGGATGGGATATGATGAAATACAATGAATGCACCAGTATATAACCTTAATACAAAATAGTAAATAGAGATCACCAAAAGGTCTTCTACATGTGTAAACACACCTCGAAGTTAGCTCTGAAAGGCCCTGACAAATAAAGTTATAAAATCCATGGTAACAAATCAATAACCCTTCTTCAAAATTAATGAAAAAGTAAAATAACGAAGTGTAAGTTATTGGTACCACATATTGGTACATTATGTACCACTTTTCCATTAGTATGTTAACACTTGGTGTTCTAGTGGCTCAGGTTAAACATTTGCTGACATATACAGCTGTACAGTATGGATCATTTTCAACTTTTGTTTTAGTCTAAAACTCTTTTTTATATTACATTTTCAAAGATCACAGGCTGAAGTTGTTTTCACTGACCTTTGTATATTTCATTTTTTTATTTCTCTGTGGTATGCTTATGTTGTAAATGTTGTAGATAAAGATAGAATATGTTCCTTGATACCTAGAGAATGGCATGGTAATTCAATCTTATCTATAATTTGAATTTCATTGACTATTTTTGCCTTTACTTTTTCAAGTTTACATTTGATATCATCAGAAAAAGCAACAACGAGATTTTTGTTCAACTAATCATACTTTTTTTAAGCTTCAATTTCAGCATCATTTGATAAGCATGAATCAACTGTGAAGTAGGTTTTAAGATAGGAAGGGTCACATTGGGTCATAATGGATTCTGAGCATACCCCATGATTAACTTTTTGTAAGTTGGACATGGGCCATTAAGATTAAATAACCATTTACCTTGGAGCATTGTAATGAAGGGAGAAATTGTGATATTTAATCACTTTGCAAATCATTTAAGTGTACATTCATGATATTAATGAATCATTGTTACAAGAGAAAACAACAAGATGGAAACATTATGACTCATTTCTCTGACAATGATAATCGACATTGATTTTTCAACATGATTGGGTTGTTCTACATCTGTTGAGGTTAACTTTAGCTTGGTTGGTTTGGGGTAGGACTTGTCATCATGGAACATGTGGAGTTTTGTCTTTGTTGAATGATCATATTATGCAAATTAGGGGCAGATGGTTTGGCTATGTCAGGGCATCACTTAGTTATTATGATAATATTCTTTAATTTATTTGATTTCTGGTTCATTTATTAAAGTGGATAATTTTACTAAGGGCTAATGCACAGTTAAGAATATGGTCGAACAGTATTTTGTTCTATATGGGATTATTGAACAAGTGATTTTATATCATGATGTAAATGAATAAAAAAAATTTGTATCATTTGACCATGAAGTGTACTTAAAAATAATACAATGACTCCCTTCCTTATATAGAGTGTAAAGTGCATTGCTAAGTGGTTGATGTACTTTTGTAAGGAAATATTCTTAAAAAGACTATAATTAATATCTTCATGACTTCAAGTACATGCATATGGTGTATCTACTTGTATTATTTTTTTTATTTCTCCTATTGTATATCATTCTGCTGACATGTTCTGTTAAACCAAAATAAAATAAAATGATTGTGATCTAGCTATGGCATATCAGCAGTTGCCAGGGAATATGACCAGAAATTTTTATTAATATGACTACACAACTTTTATACTAGTATGCCTGCACTGATAACTGACAATAAATAATCTAGAAAAAGATATGATGAAACGTAACAGATGCACCACTGTGTAGCCCCTATGAAAATAGTAAATACTTACAGAGATCACCAAAATGTCTACAATAAGTTTAAACACACTTTCGAGTAAGCTCTGAAAGACTGCCTGAGGAAGAAAATGATATCCATGGTAACCAGAATGATGACACTTCTTCAAAATAAACTAAAAAAGTCAAAATACAGACATAAAGACACATTAAGGACCAACATTGACATTCCCAGGCAAATTAATTCATTTCTAACCCAAGTATCATGCTGCAAGTGCAGACAACAACTTAGAAGAAAATGAATTAAAATTATATATATTTCTCACTTAAGATCGCAAAAGAGTCATTGTGGCTTGCTGTTACTACTTTCATGACATTCTTGACAAGCTCAGAATTTTATTTTGATACTATACATAGTTAGGGAAAGAAATGATTTTTTTCAATCTATTCTCTACAAATTTGGTTTTTCATTTTTGAATAAAAGCTGAACAAGTATAATCAAATTTATAAATCTTCATAATGACTTAGCCATGGTCAAACTCCTTTGCACAGTGTATTTTGTCCAAAAGTACTGTGTAATACACCATGTATCTGCAGAGTATACAACATTGACATATTTTGCCTTTAAAAGAATGACAATATTTTATTTCATAGTGTTTAAAGGAAAATAAACATATCTTCTGAATGTAAATCACTTGTTCTGAAAAAATCTATGAATATAACAAGAATAGGTATGATGAATACATGTATGTCAAAGAGACAACAACCTCACTGAGATGAAAATGTCAGAAGTGATTGCTGCATTCTTTCCTTCTAAATCTTGATATTCAACTTTCCATACTGATATTTCTATCTAAAATACAGACATCTTCAGGTAATAGTACATGGTATCTACAAAACATAAAATTCATTAGGAGAATCAGTCTACATGGTTGTAGCAGACTCTAAGTAGTAGTTTGACATTGAAGACATCCTGATTGATGGAGGTTTCATAGTTTAAGTCAATTATAGATTTATCTGTTTTCAGTGGAGAGTCAAATACTAGCTGTCATCACCAAATGTCATTATATTAGCTTCTAGTTAATAATGACCACCAGTATGTCTCTTTGTAGGCGTCTTACAGAGACCACCGCTATTTGTCATGATATTAGCTTCATACAGACTGCCATATTAGATGAACTAAGGACTGTGTATAGGCTTTTCTGATAGTTGTTTTACTTATAATATAATTTTCAAACAACAATATGAGACTTACATAGCCTTTTCAAATCTTGTCTTTGTCATTGTAATGTGAAGGTAAATGATTAATTTTGGAATTATCATTTATGGGAATCGGGTAGCTGAGATGACTTTAACTTTCAATATTGCAAGATGGTGGCAGTCTTTGAGTGGGAGAGGCTGAATTAAGTCTATACACATTTGTATACAATTTTGTTTTTATGTGTACTGCAATAGAACCTTTTCTGTAAACCAAGAATTTTTCGCGTGATATAAACTTTTGCAGTTTTCGCGAGGTAAAATCGTGAAAGTTTATATCCACGAACAAGTTGGGGAAATTGGATTGATCAGGTTGGGTGTCTTGTGTACAATTTTACCATCAAATTTTCAACTTCTGGTTGATCAAATACAGTTATCTTTCTCGAAATTGAGTTGGTGTTCACCAAATCATTCACCCCAAAAATATTGATAGGCAGTTGTTAATACAAAGTCAATACAATAAATGGCGGCTCCCCGTCTTATAGGAGGGATATCTGTAGGAAGACATGACAAGATAAAGAAAGATAACTCATTTTTTTTTGTATTTTATTTGACAAGATAGTCGTAGATCTGCGAATATTTTCATTGATTTCAATATCGCGAAAAATTAGTATCCTGGGAATCAGTCCATTCAGTAAAATTCACGAAAGTTTACTAATGCGAATATTAGTTGGGTTACAGTACTTCTTCAAGATGTATGCAGCACCTTCTATGAAAAACTCTTAATAGTTTCCAATCAATTTTTTATGGGTAAAGTATTGCACCTACCTCTCTGAAATACCAATTTAGCATGAAAAGAATCTTTTATTCATTTAAGGTTTTTGCCAGCTGTCATCATATTCTGGATTTGATATCTTTACTTAAAAGTCTGACAGAAAATAACATCAATTGTGTATTTTATTTGACCATGCCCAAGACCAACAGGATTGTGGCCAAAATTGGAAGACTACTAAATAATGGCACATCACCTTAAATAGTGGTACAGTTGAAACCCATTTCATCATTAATGCTGCATTTTTTTTGTAATGGAACCAAATGTTTATGGTCAAATTATTGATATGATTTTCTACCAGGGGCAATGCAAGTATTTAGATCTGGAGCGTATGGTAGGTACTGACCCATTACTTTTTGTTGGTACATCATGCAGTACCTAAAATAAAAAAAAAAACAGTATTTTTCTTTGACAACTAATTAAGACAAGTTCAAAGAACATAGATTTGGGTGTTACGCCTCTGCAGATACCTGTTCTCCTATAGTTTGATAGATAATTTTAGTACATGTATGTAATTATGAATTAAACTATTGCAACTGATAACAAAATTTTTATTCTTTGTATCCTCAGTTTCACATTTTTGCACCCAGATTCTGATGCAACAGCTTAATTGATTTATCTTCCAAGTCATTTATATAAATGAAATATTGCCAAGTATTATACACATTGTATGTGTTTACCTTCCACTATTCTCATGGAAACTTTTTGTGAGGTTACTTCAATTAGAAACCTACCAACTGATTTGTCCAATTTTAATAACATTACCAGCTAACTTAACTCCACCCATCAAATACACATGTACAAACTGTTTTAGTACCCCATCTCAGTGATGCATGAAATTGCTGTAGAGATAATAATCCTTAGAGTGATGTAGAAGTTATGTAATATATGTCACTGTTTTCCTCAATGGAATGTTTTAAAGTATATACAAATGTTGTGGTGTGATAACATTGGTATTGACAATATAAGATTTCAGTCTAGATTTAAGGTTCTTTGCTTAACAAATTCCTTGCATTTGATACATGTAGGTAAAATTACTGTTAGTGAAAAATAGTTTTTTTGTTACTCTAAGATGTACATATTGCAACTATATATATGAATATAGAAATGTAGATATTGTAAGATTTTCAAATGAGCCCTTAATTACTATCAAAATTGCTGTAGGCAAATTTGGATCAACATATATTGGGACCTGTTGAGTGCATTAATGATCTTACCCTTAGAGGTTTCAGATCAAATATTATTGATCCTGATATTTTGAAAGTCGTTCTTCTTCTCTGTTTGAAGCAACCAAAAAGGTGTGCATTATATTTTATGTTATGGGCATGAATTACAAAAGCATTGCATAAATTGATTTTAGTAAAATATTAAGCTAACACCTTTACTTAAAAGTATCAAAAACTACTCAGCTCTATGACCTGTACTCTTCTTATAACATCAATTCTTGAATGCCCCTGTAAAGTTTTATTTTAACTTCCATTCAAACTCAAATTTATATCAAAACTGTGTTGAATCAACAACTATGCCAAATTCCCATTTGTCATCACTTGGCATCTGTCGTCGTTATTGTTAACAATTTTTCAAAACTCTTCTCCTCTGAAACTGCCGGACCAATTGGAACCAAACTTGATGTGAATGTTCCTTAGGGTATTCTGCATAAAACAGGAGTGGGGGAATATTTGATTCGTATGAAAATTTGGCCACACTTACCAAAAAAAAAAAAAAATTGGGGTCAGATAGAAGTTTTCCCCATATATCCCGAAACCGTTAGGTTTAGCAAAATTCTGATTGGGTGAAAGTGTTCAGAATAATGAGATTCATCTGTGGTCAAATTTTCATTCTAATCTATTAAGCCATGTTGGAGTAATTGCCCTTTTTCGACAATTTTTTCTCTATTTTTAATGTTTCTTTAAAAAATCTTCTGGACCAATTTGAACCAAATTTGGTATGGATATTCATTAGGTTATTGTGCATAGATCTGACATGGGGATTTTTGATCCGTTGAAAAATTTGGCTGCTGTTACTAAAGTGATCGTAATCATAAGGCCTACAAAAGTCTGCATTTGAATCACAGTTGTCAGATGACTCCTTGTTTGAGTTATTGCCCTTGAAAGGTGAAAAATGATATTTTCATCCAATATCTTTATAGATATATTGAATAGAAAGAAACTTTCAATTATGAATTGATCCTTATAATAAGGCCTACAAAAGTCTTCAATGAGTCAAAATATTAGGTCAACTCCTTGTCATAGTTATTGCCACTGAAAGGCAAGACTTGAACCAGGTGAGTGATTCAGGCTCCTTGGAGCCTCCTGTTTGATATTAGCTAAGGTAATACTTCTTGTGAAATTAGTAAAGGAAGAAGTCCTCATAAAGGTAATCAATAATATTCTCACCTTTGAACTCAAAACAACTGATTGACAGAGAGGGATCTTAATTAGTTTTCTATTTTTGACAAAAATAAATATTTAGCATTTAATACATTGTAGCTTATATCTTTGAAGGAACATTCTAGTGAATGTTAAACTGTAAATGGCATGATTATTTTTGGAAATACCCTATTCAACTTTATCCTAATTACAGGTTACACCTGCCTCATATTATAATCGTGAATGATAGTGCTAAGATACATATCAAATACACATATGTATGTAAAAGCAATCGACAGAATTTGGAGATGAAGTGACATTATATTCATTTGATATTGAAATGGTAAACAAAAAACATCTAATTTTAAACATACAGCTTACAAGAATAAATCTTGCCATGAAAAATACTCTTTTAATAATGGACTCTGCCTGATGAAGAATGTAGACATTGTACCAAAGTCAAAATCTTTTTGTTCAATAACATTTTTGTTGTCCGGACAACTTAATGGCTTAGGTTTTTATTGTTGATTGCACACAATATAAAATTAGAAAGTCTGACAAATCACCCATGGAATATCAATGTCTGTAGTCTGCCTACAAGTCCAATATGTATCCTATCATCTCATAGATCGTACGACTCAGTTGACTTGGTTTTGGCATCAACTATTCCATCATTTTGATTTGCTGGAAGAGATGTGTTAAAATATCTGAATGTGACTTATACAGGACCCAGCCAATCAATAAAGGAAAACTGACAATTTAAGTAAATATGGGGATGAATATCGATTGTGTCTATATATCGAAGGTTAACTTCACCGTCTCATTCACCCTTCAGCTGATATGTGTAGTATTGTTCCTCAGCTTCAGTTCACTGAATTCTAAGATTTTAAATAGCTGTGTTCAAGTTATTTGATATCCATATTATTTGAATGAGACTGCATTAAATATAGATGTAAACCGGATGAGAAATTTAGATATGGTCAATTTAAGCAGAAAAATTGATGTCATTTATCTTATAGCATATGCTTTTATTTTAATATCTAAATCTCTAAAAAAAATTATGGTGGTACATTATATAATTGTGATTAGTAAAACTATTATTGTTGAGTTTCTTTTATACTTGCGTATGAATCTATGTGATATGACAAGATTTTGTTCAGTTATAAATTAATTGGTTTCATCTTATACCATCTTAAAGTTAAAATTGCCAAGGCTTAGAAACTTATATACAATGTATTGAACTTTCATTGTAATCATTATTGAGGAGAGATGGCAATCAGAGGGTTGGTTTTAGGGTTTAATTCTAATCATAAAGAACAAAAATGTGAACCCTAAATTGGCCAGAATATAAATACCCCAGTCTTTATCACAGTAGGCCAGAGTGTCGATAGAGCAGCCCAGCTGCTAGTAGGACACTCTGAGTTCTTTGGTCAGGTATCCCAAAGGCTGGACTCTGCTACCTCCGACTACTAACCTCTACTAACAGAATTCCATTTTGAGACCTTATAAAAATTGGCCCATTACCATTTCATTGGGATTTTGAGACCTAATAAATAGTAGCCCATTACCATTTCATGGGGGGACCATCCTAACAATAGAATTACCTAGCATTTACTAGTTATCTCATTATTTTGTTTTTGATAAGACTAGACCTTTCAAGAATGATGTTCAGGTCATTACTTGAAAGATTGTTCTTAAATACCCATAGAAAGACCTTATTGGTTGTAGTATTAGGAGATAAATAAATTAGTGTGTTTACCATCAGCTGGAAAAAAAGTATTTTAGTTATTGTAAGTCTCAAGAGATGCTATGTTCAAATAAAACTGAACAAAATCAATACTCAAATAAAGCAATAAAGTCATGACATCTTGCAAGCACTCAACATAGACCTAACAATCTATTTTAAAGGAAAATTTCAATTTTGTCATACACAATATTAGTATTTAAGGAGGTAGACCTAGGGTAATGGACATAACTCGTGAAATCAGTGATATGTTTGTATTATACTCAATTTCACCAAAGCTTCTCAAGCTTTCATTTGAAGCAGAATAAAATGAATCCAAGTTAATTAGATGCTTATAGAAGATTGGTGTAAAATGCTGAATACGAATGTTCCAATGATGTTTAAGAGTTGTGTCCCTTACCCTAGGTCTACCTCCTGAAACCAAAAAGGTCTTCAGTTAGGGTTGCTATGAAGTAATGTAAATATGTTTGCTAGTGGTTTCAGTTTGTCTTGTGTTTAAAAGTTCTCTGATACTTATATATTTCCAGATGCTCAAAATATACAGATTCCTGGGGACAACCCTTTGACAGCTGATGGTGGAAGCAATTTAGTTCTCTCTTGTGATGCATCTGGGCCAGATGCAGGTGAAAATCCACAATTAGAATGGTATGATCAAAAAGGAAACCGAATTGGATCAGGTGGGAGGTAATACATGTACATGTAGTTCTAGTAACATTTTAGATTGTGTTGTACATCTTTTCAAAATGAATGCTGATTTCAGCCTCAATTCTGGTCATTACTTACTCTTTTTAAAAGTGTCTGTGTCATACATGGTCACAAGTATTCAGTACTACACAATCAATCCAGAAAAGAGTGAAAAGTATTGGGTTTTTTTTATCCTTTATGATCAAAATACATTATGTCACCAATTTATGCCTGGAACTTCCCTAATGTTTCTAAACTCTGCACAAAAATATTGTCCAAATGTAATTAATTTTATATCATTCAAGATCTCTTTTAAAACCAGTAAATATGTTTCTAGCAATTTTTCAGCTCATAATATTTTATTATTTCTGCAAAATAAAATCAGAATCAACTGCAGACTTGAGGGACTCCTTTTTGTCCTTGAAACCAGAAAGATGTTTAGTAATAAAACATTTATTGAATTATTTTACATCGTGCATTCTTTGAAAGTTTGTTCATTCTAACTTTTCACCATAATCAAAAACTTTCAGTGCTAACAGCACTTTGTTTAACCTCTAAGCCTTGTTTCAGTGTAGGCTTTTTTATTGTCTATGGTTTAAATTTAACCATAATTTTGACATTTCTTAGTTTTATTGACCATTTTGTCTAATTTTTTCAAATGATAGTTTTTTTGGTTTAAATTTCAAGTTATAATACCTATATACCCCTTTAAGCCAAACATTTTTAAAACTGAATGTGATACACTGCCTTAAATGCCTGGAAATTTCTCTATCAACAAAATACTGGGAAAGTTGGCCTTAGTGATGTTACATTAATGCGTTTTACTATTTTATTCAGAAAAATGGTCTTGCAAGTTGATAATCACCATCTGAAGTTGTTAATAAATGACGTTGAGGAGGATGACGCTGGAACATACAACTGTACAGGAAACATCAATGGCAAACTTGAAAGTGCTCATGTCTTTGTTAAAACAAAAAGTAGGTACCTCTTCCCTTTGTTGTAGGCAAAGGCTTAACCACTCTTAGATTGCATACACTATGTTGAATTCAGGCTAGGTACCTTGATTGCACACTGCCTACAACTATGAATGTATTTATTTTAAAATAACCAATTCAAGCTCTGGTTCAATACATATATGTGAAATTGAATACAGACAATCTGGTTGTAGAAGAAATACAAGACTGAAATGCGTAAAAACAGGAAGTTCAACATGTTTAAGGATTGAGATACAGGAGGCGTAGCAAGGTGAAGCTTCATAAATGCCTATGGTATCTTAGGTAAAGATTAGAACGCTAATTCAAAATATGTTGCAGTTAGGCCAAAAAAAAAAAATGTGTGTTTATGGTCACCTGACCGACCCTCATTTTATCGCTGCGACCCTAACTTTTTTTTATCAGCAATTTTCTGAAATTCTGGAAATTCCTGCTGGTCACAATATTTATTATTAAACAACAATGGCAACCTCCCGTGCCAGCACTCCCAGCAATTTAAAAGTTTGTTTGTTTGTTTGTTTGTTGGGGTTTAACGTCCGAGCAGCAATATTCCAGCTATATTCAGACGATGAACATGCAATTGATGATAAAATGAACATGAAATGATGATAAAATGAAAAAGGGATGGGACACAAGGACAATGGGGTCGACAAATTTTGATTGCCACTGGAAATAGGGAGAGGTGGGTAGGGTTGGGCAATTTAGCCTCCTGTGGCGGAGCCCTATGGTTCCTACTCTGGGAGAATACCACAGTAGGGTTCTTTAACGTATGAGAAACGTGGCATCTTTCCCAACACGGTGCACCACTATGGTTTGCGGTCAGGTTTTCCGTATTATAGCCTGACAACCCCAGCATGTAACACGCCAGGGATAACCCATTCCACCACCTGGGGTACACATCCCAGTTGCCCCCGGCTAGGGTTCTGAGCACTTTTTAGTCGCCTTTTACGACAAGCTTAGTGCTGCTGCAGGCCTATTCTCTTAACACCCGGACCTGCACAGGGGCCAATTTAAAAAGAAAACTAGCTGATAGACATGCATGTGCACCATTACAGTGTCTTCTTTTTCTCTCTGTATTGCTCATTAGTCAAGAAACAACAATGGAACTCCCCCTCCCAGGGGAAAAAATAAATATACCTACAGACCCTATTTTTTTTTCAGCATATGACAGTAAACACCCATATTTTTTTTTTTTTGCCCTATCTTCATTCTTCCTTTAAACAACCTTTTTTTTAAAAGATAATCCAAGGTGTCACCAGATTGATGTGCATGATAAATTTTTTGATTCACTCATTTACTCATCCATCCAACCATTCATTCATTCATTCTTCATTACAGTAGATTCCGCTTAATTGCATAGCCTATTTGCCAGTAAAAATTATGCAAATAACCGGGCTATTCTTATAACCGAAATTTCGATTTTACCGGAAGTGCGAGTTCAGGTAAGACGACGATACTGTAGATCAACCAGGGATATCACTGTTCAACATTTCTGATCTGGTATTTAATTGTTATAGACTTTCTCATTGTATTGTTCTTTTATCAATAAATAATAATATATATTGTGTTTGTCTTGTTTATTGACCTTCTTTACGCTTTGTGTATTTATAAGTAAAACCACGTGTTTCTCATCTATAAATAGTCAAGTAATTTCCTGAACTTTCTACGAAAGCAAATCCCATATTTCATATTTCAGGCAGGATTCAGTGTAATAATCATCAATGTTTGCAGTTTTTGGGCTTTTGAAATGGTCTGTGTGTTTTTATTCCTCTGTTCATTGTACAGGCTAAAAACCACTAATTCCACTTTCCATAGGCTTCTATGCTAATTTCACAATATTCAATGGCTTCTCTGGACTTTACCTTAACTTTAACCTGCAGAGGACTATATATCAGCATGATTCTACATATGTCAGCTCACAATCCTCAGAATGGCAGAGTGGGGTTAGCAGACTTGCAGTGCAGTACTGGTCACCGGAAGTGAAGGGTCTATAAATAGCATGGGAAATCCCAGTGTTTTCACAAGATAGGGGTATATTTAAAAATCATTATGGAGATTAGGCTTCACATCACAAGAAGCAAAATGCACCTATAAAATGTACAGAAATGTTTTTCCTTTCAGAAACTGTTTAAATTTTTTAAATAAGATGAGAACTTTTTTCACAGCACTATGAGGAACAGGGGTAATTTCTGCATAGGACTATTTTTGCGTACGTTCCAAATGCTCATTGGTTGAATTGGTGGTCTGTAACCTACACTGATAGTTGTGTATTATACGCGTCATTGACCTCGATATATTCCTATGAAGAGTGGATAGTATGGGGCACCTTAGGGTAGTTGAATTTCATTAGACATTGTACTGAATGAATGACTTTTAATTTTCGTATGATATTTATGCCTAGTAACCCAAGCTCACTCAAAACTGTTCAGCTCATTAAAGAAAATTAAATTTACATTGATAATCATTTGTAGTCGGAAGAATTTAAATAGTAACAAAAAATACCCCAAGCCGAACCTCAAGCCGCATCATAAGGTGATGTTCGGCATGTCATCAGAAGTCATTGTTCACCTAGGTGCTTGTTTATTTTAATGTAATTAGAAATCATTTATATTGTCTTTTATGTCCATGATTTTTTAATCCATTATTACCACCTCCTGATTGATGATAATCTAGTTTTTACAACAATAAATATGATTGACATATTTATGACCCGAAGGCTTAAAATAGAATTTGGGAAAACCTGTCTTTACCTGGGTGAGGCAAAATTCTCTATGCAATAAACCGAAATGCACCTCCAAGGCCTATGCAAATAAGCGATTTTTTCCCTAATAGAATAATAGGAAATGGTTTTGTGCAGGAGAAAATTATGCTAATAACCGAAATATGCAATTAAGCGATATGCGATTAAGTGGAGTCGACTGTACTTACTTTCTGAAGAAACACACTTTAACTTATGGATTACTATACTTAACTGTATATGCTTTTGCACTCTGTATGCATGAGCACCTGCACTTCACTGGTTTTTAAATGGAATTAGACAATATTCTTGTCCAGTAGATTGTTACATGTAGGGCAGAGGAATTAAATGCGATCTTTCAGGCAATTATCTAAAAATTCCTATTTGTTAAATTCTTTTTGGTTTATAAATTTATAATTTAGAGAGGTTATTTATAGATCGGAATTTAGTATATTGAGTCTAGAACATCATCATTTTAAATAAAAAGTTCTAAACTTTGGATATTGAATCTAGCTGTGATTCGAACATTTGCATAATTCATAATAACAAATTGTTCCTATCATATATTATGTTTGAGAGTTTGTTAATTTTACTTGAATTTATTTGCATTTCAATATTATGAGAGTTTATTAATTTTACTTGAATTTATTTGCATTTCAATGTTATAAATGCTGTGCTGTAATATTTACTTTCATGATAAAATTATATTTCCTTGGATGGCTTAATTTTTAGCAGTGGCCATATTTATACACTAGGAGACCCAAACCCATCATTTCCACTGTGACAAAGGCACATTTAAAGTATTAATTTCTGTTATGTAGATATTTGATGATTGATAAATAAGGTTTTTTCCATCTTGGAATATGGACTTGGTAGTTTCGAATGGTTTCTAGTCAATTTAAATTCCCTCCATTAACCAATCAAATTAATATGTGAATTCACATAAAAAATGACAGAATAACAGCTCATCAAAGTATGAACTTATGAAAGTAAAGGGAATTTCAAATGTTTTTATTTTGTGTCATAGCTGTACACATTTACTTGGTGTTTAAGTTCTAACCCTCTGTTTCAGTGCCATTGGTAGTTACAGAGGAACAAGCCCCTAGAACACAGTACTTTGCAGAGGGGTCAGATGCCCGTATTAAATGTAACCCTCAAGGCGATGTTACTGTGAGCTGGACAGATCGTAACGAAGTCCCCATCACATCCACAGGTAAGATTTTTAACAGTGTAAGAATTAAAGTGGAGTATGTTTCATACTTACAAAATATTGTCCATGAACTTGAGTATTTAAAATCATTTTAGTTTAATTGCTATTTTTTTGTGAATGTATTATTAAATCAATGAAAACATTACTGACAAACACAGGATCTGACCATTAAGTCAAAATATTTAGGAAATGTCCCCTAATTGTTTATTGGAAAGTAATTGACTGGTGTGCAACATATTATTGTGATAGTGTTTTGTCTGTATTTGATGAGTTGATTGCATAATTATATTAGGGTACACATGCCTTTGCCAGGCACCAATGCGTCTACGAATGAATTGAAGTTACATAGTGAATAATTGATTTATAAATTTAAGAAAAAGATATACAAAATTCTACAAACTCCATCATTTTCCTGTCAATCTTTCAGTGGTAAAGGAGGCATGTGGTGCTGAAACAGTCTGTTAAGTATAATCATTCAGTTGGAGTTTTTAATCATTAATTTATCGATTGAATCTTTTAATTACAGACAACACACCATTTGAAACAATATATTCATGATTCTCTTTTATTTACCAACATGGTCATCACTAGGAACATCTTGACTGTTTTCTGATGTGATGAAAAAGTCAGAGAAATACAATGTTTTGTTTACTTGTTCAAATGTCCACGTGTGGTTGAAACCAACTTTGTTAATTTTTTACACTTTCAGATATTTTGTAACAGACATAGCATGTGATGAAATAACACACATTCCTGTATTTATCTTGAAATGACTGCAAAAAAAGTGTTTTTTTAAGTTTATTCTCAATCTAAGCATATAAAAGACCAACACAAACACCCAACTTCAATCCTGAAGTGTGATGAAATGATCGACATGGCCTGTCAAAATTTCCATAGCCTTGGTATATAGGAAATTTAGGCTGCATGCATTGGTAGTCTCAATACTTTTTTTCAAATTGGCCTTTTGTATCACAGCAGGTGATAAAATATTCAATCTTTCGTTAAACCACTTTGAAGACTTATTTTTTGGAAACTGTGTAGAAACATTTATGATGGATATCGGTATCTAGTCATTACTTTTGTAAGGAATCTTTCCTTTATGACTTTGTTCTATCAACTATTTATTTGGTTTTTAAGCCTTGTAAAAATTTATTATTTGTTTTCATTTTTTTCTAAAGTTATAACTTTTTAGCTCACCTAGCTGAAAGGCCATGTGAGCTATTACCATCACCATGTGTCAGTTGTCATCGTCCGTCAACTTTTTCAAACATCTTCTCCTCTGAAACTACTTGATAGAATGTAACTAAATATTGCATGAATATTCCTGTGGGTATTTATAAAAATCCTTGGGTTGGGATTTTTGATCTGGCAAAAAAAGATGTCCACTGTTACTAAAAATAGACCACAGGAGTCAAATTGCAGAATTTTGAAAATTACTCAGTAAGAGTTGTGTTTATCTGGCAGAGGGCAAAATTTTTCAGCATGATGGAGTAGACCCACACCAAAATTTTAAGAAAGATCTGTTGAGGAATAAATGAGTTATGGGTCCTGAAATGGATTTTTTCCCAAATTTTACATTTTGAACTTTGAAAATCGTCTCCTCTGAAACTACTAGATGGATTGAAACAAAACTTAGCATAAATGTTATTTATAACATTTTTAACAATCTGTGTTTGTGGATTTTTGATCTTGTGAAAAACATGGCTGCCATTACTTAAAATAAACCATTGGATAAAATTGCAGAATTTTGTGTACAACTCAAAAGCAGTTGGGTTTAGCTAAAATCTGGCAGCGGGAAAAATTGTTCAACATGATGAGTTGAACCTATGCCAAAATTTTCAGAAATATCAATTGACAGACAAATGAGTTATGGGTCCTGAAATGGATTTTTTCCAGAATTTTTGTATTTCCACTTTTAAAAATCTTCTCGTCCTAAACTACTGGATTGATTGTAACCAAACTTTGCATGAATGTACCTTACAATATCCTTAACAGTCTATATGTGGATATTTTTGATCTAGCATAAACCATGGCCAATGTTACTAAAAATAGACCATAGGTGATGATTTTTGGAAATAGCCTGTAAACAATTTCTGACAGTGTAAGATTGATCAGCTGTGTGAGAACCATCTTTGCCAAAATTTTCATGAAGATTGGTTGACCAATGTTGGAGTTATTGCCCCTGAATAAGAAGATGACTTTGAGAAATTAATTTTATAATATGAAAACCTTGTAGATAACTAAGATGCTCTCTATTGATTAAATGATTCTTGTGACAATAGTACAGTAAGGTCAGGAGTCCAGCTTTAGAAAGATGAAAAAGATTATCTTTTACCATTTAAGCGATTCAGGCTCTTTAGAGCCTCTAGTTTTTGTAAGATTCATGGATACAAAGTTAATCAGTTAATACTAGAGTCCATGGGCTGGGAGGGTTCACTGTGCACCCCCCCCCAACTCATCAACTTCATGATGTTTTTTAGATACCTTTATACCTCCCATTACCGATTCAATTTGTCGCTAAAGAATATTCTTGGAATCTATTTCAGTATAAACCTATATTTGTTCCCAACTGGGTCTAAAAGCCAAGATTTTTGTGACTCAATTGTTTGACCGTCTAAGTCTTCCTGGGATAGCATGTGTGAACAAACTTAATATATTTAGGTATTTTCATGTAGCCAAATGTCTGAGCTTTCCAATGATACCAAAACAGTTGCGGTAACACTTAGAGTTAAAGGAAAATATGAAAATAATATACCCCTACCCTGCCAAAAAATCACTTAAATTGGCATATTTTTCAATGTCAAAACCCCTAGAGATTTTATGCTTCTGTAAAAAATGGCTTATTTGGCATTTTCTGTTTTGTATTATCACAATTTATAATTCTGGGGTTCTTTTGATGAATTTTGCCAATTTTCGTAGTCAGAATTTATCCAAAAATGCAAAAAATTGAAACATCCCAAACTTGGTTTCATTCGATAGATAATTTTATTTTCTACATAAATAAACCACAAAAAACTAATTTTCAAGAAAGATTTTTAAAAAAATAGTCAAAATATTACCCCTACCCCTAGGAAACTGCTCACAGTATCGAACAGAATTCTCATTCACATCATACCAAGAGTGTAGAACTCATATTTTAAGCATTCATAATTAAGATAAAGACATACAAAACATATCTGATCAATTCAGGCAATTAGTTTTTCCTTTTAGGGTGACAATTACTATAAAATCGGAAAAATCAGAAATTTAAGAATTTCAGAAATTTCTTCTATATCACCCGTTAAGTCTTTTTTTTCGAATTCCGTAGTTTAAACAAGCTTTTACATGATACAGCTCATTAATGTTATGTCTAATCTTTAAAATGAGCCTAAGCAATAAATATTTGAACATTTTCATGCCATGTTAGGTGGGATAATGCCACCCCAATGAAAAAAAATGCCTCAACATGAACTTAAATGTTATTTTTTGGCAGATAAAGGGTGTACAAAAGACAAGTTGGATTCTTTTATTTTAATTAGCGATGTATCTAACATATCTTCTCATTTTAAGCGCCATTTTTTCAGTTTCATTGTAACAATAATGAGTTTTTCATAAAAAAGGGGAATTTTCGGAATTTGATATTTCACATGTAATTGTCAACATTTTTCAAATACTGTACTTCAAACAAGCTTTTGTATATTCAAACACAATTATATAGTGTCTAGCTAATGAACCAAAGTAATAAATATTTGAACTTTTCCAAGATCAATTAAGTGAAAAACTGCAACCCTTACCCAAGAATATCTCAACATGGACCAAAATGTTAATTTTAAGCATATAATATATATGCAAAAAAGACATGTTGAGTACTTGTGTTTTATATATCGATGTATTAAACATGTTCTTATTTCAGGCGAGTATTTTCAGTTTGAAGCTGACAATAACGAGTTTTTTCATAAAATGGGTAATTTTCGGAATTTCATATTTTCTTCCATCGCACATGTAATGGGTATTGTTTTTCAAGTATCCTTGCTAATTAAAACAAAAGAACCCAACTTGTCTATTGTACACCCTCTATTTGCCAAAAATTCACATTTAAATTCATGTTGAGGCTTGTTTAAACTACGGAATACTAAAAAAAAAAAAAGAAGATTCTGAAATTCTGAAATTTCCCATTTTTCCGATTTTATAGTAATTGTCACCCTAAAAGGAAAAACTAAGCACCTGCATTGATAAGCAATGTTTTATACATCTTTATCTTAATAATGAATGCTTAAAATATGAGTTCTACAATCTTGGTATGATGTGAATGAGAATTCTATTTGATACTGTGACCAGTTTTCTAGGAGTAGGGGTAATATTTTTACCATTTTTTGAAAAATCTTTCTTGAAAATTAATTTTTTATGGGTTATTTATGTAGAAAATAAAATTATCTATCGAATGATACCAAATTTGAGATGTTTTAGTTGAGCAATAATTTGCAGAGTGGAATTTATCCAACCTTTACGGAAAATTTGAAAATCCCATTTTTTGCATTTTTGGATAAATTCTGACTACAAAAATCGGCAAAATTTATCAAAAGAACCCCAGAAGTATAAATTGTGATAATACGGAACAGAAAATACTAAATAAACCATTTTTTACTGACGTATAAATATTCGAGGGGTTTTGGCATTGAAAAATATGTCAATTTAAGCAATTTTTCGGCGGGGTTGGGGTACATTTTAATCATTTAACCCAAAACCCTAAGTGTTACTGCAACGGTATTGGTACCATTGTAAAGCTGAGACATTGGGCTGCATAATGATTCATACATATGTAAGTTTACTTTTTCTTGAAGAAAGAAGAAGTTCATAGAATCAAAATACTCAAAAAATTGATTTTTGCCTCAACGAGGTATAAAAAGTATCCGAAAAATACAAAAAATGCTCCAGTGAATTTTTAGGTGTCAAAAATATTTTGAAATGGGAGGTATAAGGGTACATGAAAATCATATTTTGGATGATGAATGGGAGGGGGATGCACGGGGGTTATCTCAGCCCACGTACTACTATATTTTGGCAATAGATTTAATGCTTATCAGAAAATACTTTATTTAGGCATCAGATTTGATGCTTTTCCGAAAATACTTTCTGTAAGCAATATATCCAATGCTTATCTGAATATACTTTATTTAGGCAATAAAGTCAATGCTTATCTGTTAATTTTTTATTTAGGCAGTTGATTCAATGCTTATCTGTTAATTTTTTATTTAGGCAGTTGATTCAATGCTTGTCTGTTAATAATTTATTTAGGCAACAGATTCAAAGCTTATCTGTTAATTATATTTTTAGGCAATAGATTTCATGCTTATCTGTTAATACTTAATTTAGGCAACAGATTCAATGTACTCTATTATGCAATAAATTAACTGATTATTTGTTAATAATTTAGGTGATAGATACACTATACATCCTGGGTATTTGGAGATCCCCAACATAAATAGGACTGATGATGGTACATATTACTGTTTGGTTTTGGCAGCTTTAGAATTCAAAAAGATTTCAATTCAAGTGACAGTAACAGGTGTGTTATATTTAAAAAAAAAATTTTTTGTACCCTTTTTATATGACAGCAGAACAATGCAGTTGCACAATAGTATGGCATCATTGTACTCAAGTAGTTGGTTGACCTTATAAAATTCTACATCAAAGTTCCAAACCACAAATGGATTTTTTAGCGTAAGGTCTCCAACAGTTTTGGAATTAAAGGCCAAAAGGGGGACCAAAAAAAGCATTTCATGCTCCAGGAAAAGCATATGGGTGTCTTTTATAATTGTTACATGATATTCTTTATCACAAAGGACAGTCTGACAAATTGTGGAATTAAGATTAAACTGTTCAGGAATTATGGGTAAATAAGGGATCTCTTTTAAATTACACCACAATGTGCCATACCTTAACAGGAAGAATGTGGTTGACTTTAGGAGTTGTGACTTAAACCAGTAAGGAATGAGAGGTGAAAGGGACCAGAAACGATTGCTGTTCTGGAATCGACCTCTGTGGTTGTATTAAGCTGCTTTCTGCAGAACATTTGATGTTAAGTTGGCCGATTCAGAGTCAAATAAATCCAAAATCAACTTCAACTTGGACAAAAATTGAAGTTCTGTGGTTTATAGACTAAATTCAACATGTATTCAGATTTTTAATTTTCATCTGTAGTATATAAGTAAAAGTTTGTTTTTTTTTTAAAGTGCTTAGACCACAGCTGTGTCAGAAATTCTTGTGTCAAGTACCATATCACCATTAAAATTTAGTTATGGACCAAGCTGGAATATATTGTTCAATTTTGCATAAGATTTTTGATTTTAATGTAATAAAATATCTATGCCTTGTACATATCTGTTTGATGAAGTGAGGTATAAGAATTTTTTCATTATCAGTACCACCAAAGATAGTAAAGGCTCCTGTATCACAAAGTATTGCTGTAGATGACAGTGCCAGATTTGAATGTGTAGCTACAGCTAAACCTGAACCAACATACTTCTGGTATAAGGTATGCCATACTTAAACAGGTTTACACTTCTGGTACATGTATAAGGTATGTCATACTTAACCAGGTTCATACTTCTGGTACATGTATAAGGTATGTCATATTAAATCAGGTTTGTACTTCTGGTACATGTATAAGGTATGTCATATTAAATCAGGATCATACTTTTGTGGTATAATGTATGTAATACTAATATAAAAAAAGGAGTTGTGGTATGATTGCCAATGAGACAGTCATCCAACAAATGCCAAGCAACAAACAATTAAACTGCTACAGGTCACTACATGGTATTCAATGATGGGCAAAACCCATACCATAAAGCAAAATAAAAAATGACATCCACTGAAAGTATTTTGTGGGTTAAACATGTTTGTGAGCTCTGAACTTCCCCTAACCTAGGACAGTGGTGTGAAAATACAACAATAAAATGAAATATAAAAATCTGTTAAATTTGGATTTAACTCTTGAGATAGATACAGAATACAAACGCTTTAACAAAGAGGACAAAAGACGGCATACTGTACCTACCTCAAAAGAGAACTTGCTTTTTCTGTAAGCTTGTTCAAAATCCAAGAGCAACTGATGAGCATACCTTGTTTACTCCAACGAAAAAAAAAGAAAAAAATCAGTTTCATACTTCTGGTATAAGTTTTGTCATACTAAATCAGCTTCATCTTCTGGTATAATTATGTCATACTAACTTAGTTTATTCATACTTCTACCAAGATTCATCCACCTTTTATACCCTGCTACACAATGTGGTGAGATATTATGCGATACCCTCCAAAAAGTCATGTGTCCATCTATCTATATGTCCCCTCACGATTTTAAGATGATAACTTGAGATAGAATCTATTAATTATCGTGAAACTCTGCACACTTGTTAAGTCCTATAAAATACAGATTAAGTTCAGATTACAGATTACAGATTAAATCCAATTATAGTTTTCCAGTAAGGCCATTATGAACATTTTGCCATCTCCCTTTTTCACCATTATGTGGCAGGATATCACTTAGTATTCCATTTATACCCTGTTTTTATAAGATATACCACATGATATTATACATTACTACAAACATGTTTCCTTATTAAGGGAGTCTTATGTGTTGCATTTGTGTACAAGTCTATTCCAATTCTCCATTGATATTTTGCTTTTAATGAACGTAGATTTTGCTTCAAATGACTTTTTGACTGTAAATAATAATTTAAAAAAGAAAAAAAGCATGAAGACAACAAGAAAATAAAGTATTGTCTACAATGGCTGACACGTGTAAATATTTTGACTGTTTGTGACTTATAATATTGTTATTGAATAAAAATCAGCAAATCCGATTATCTGTCTCATTGATTACTGTAAATTCAGAAAGTATTGTATGTATTAAGTACTGTGATTGCGTCATTTTGGTAAATGATGCAATTTTTTATATTTTTTGTGATTGGGAGAAATTCCCACATTAGTTATGTTAAAAAGCTCATAATGCAAGTTTTAATTATTGCTATTCAAATTTAGGCGCATTTTTTGCAATAATTCCTGAATTTAATTAAATATACTGAAGTTGGTTTGAGGGAACTCATTTATGAAGAAGTACAATACTTATTTCACTAATTTTTCAGGATAATGGTGGAGTTGAGTTGGGCGGAGAACGATACGTCATTTCGCAGCAGACTGGAGAATTTATTATTAAGAAAGTCATAAAGGATGACGAAGGAAGCTATAGATGTGTAGCAAAGAGTCGAGATAGTACGGATGAAAGATCAGCTGTATTAACTGTGCTAAGTAAGTTATAGCTGCACTCGAATAAGATTTAAAAGATACTAACAGGATAAATACTTGGAAAGATTGATAAATCGAAATATAATCACAAGTGCAGAAGAACACCTATTGTCTCGCTTGCCACTTCTACTAGATCAAATGGCCACCCCATATTTAGTTCCAAAAACACGCTGAACCAAGATCTATGCATTGTAAGTGCATAATGTGTGTGCATCTGATCTAATGAGGTCAAAATAATGCTGAGAATGTGCATTTTAAAATCATATTTGTAATTTACTACAAAAGTATATGAATATTGTTAAGATGTGTGTGAGTTATTTGCCTCTATGCTGTCAGTTAGCAGAAAATGTAAAAATATGTATTTTCAGTACTATTTATTTAAGTAAATTTTAAGTGTATATATGTTGTAGGTTGGTACTTTTTGTCATTTGCCATTTGTGTGTTACACAATTAACAGTTATAACATATTATGTTTTCTGTTAAATTTTGAATTGACCAACAACATTTGAAGGTGCAAACTTCAAAGGGACCTCTTTTTGTAGCAAGTTTGTATATAACTGCTGGATTTATACTCTAATGCATTTTACAAGCGTTCAATTTAAGTGATTTTGGAGAAATATTCATGTGTCAATAATCAGAAATTATTTCAAATGTGTAAAAATGAACATGTATTTACACATATAATTATTATATTTCAAACAACTATGTCATAAAGGGTATAATGTTTTTTATATGTCAGTCCTCTTTTTGTCATTTCCACTGCTCTCAAAATACTGAACATAATTTCACAAATTTTTGTATTTAGTAAGGACATAATATGTAGTTGTGTATTTTAACTGGAAATTAGGATTCCTCAAATATTGTGGGAGTTAAACCCCTTTGAAATATGTTTCCTGAAGTACATACTTTAAGTATCATACCATTGTTGCACCTCTGAAACAACTTAGGTTACAGCTTGTTTTTTGCATTGCTGAAGACCACTATTTTTTTTAAACAGTTATGTCCCTCTTAGAAAGACTTATATTTATTATCCTTTATGACCCTGGTTTTACTTATAAAATTGCCTCTTTGTAGTTCCTCCAACTATTGTACAACTAGACAATACCACTGCAGATGAAGACACTTTTGCTACATTGAAATGTACCGCTCATGGTGATCCAATTCCTAAGATAGTCTGGCAGAGACAAGGAAGTCAGAATGATTTTACTGATGGAACACAACAGGTACATTTTGTACTGTGTACAAAAACTTTCACTTTCACACAGTTCAAAATATTTGTATACAACAGTGCTATTGTATGACTTCTATAATACATGGACAGCTTAGTACTTACTTGATTTATAGCCAATTGGTCATTGTTCTGTGAGTAAATTAGAGGCTGTGCTTAGTATTTACATTAGTTCAAGCCAAATTCAAGTATTTAAATCATGTCAAGTCAGTGTCCTTATAATGTCTTTTAACAGCAAGAGTTTCAAAGAAAACTCAAAGCAATGTGACTTCTCATTAAAAAAAAAGTCAGTAATTGTATATTATATATGAATATAACATGTTGACTTCTTCAAAATAAGGGTTGCAGTGTAAATGTTTTCAGAATTATACGATGTTTTTAAGGAGGTAGACCTAGGGTAAGGGACATAACTCTTTAAATCAGCCATATATTTGTATTATATTCAATTTCACCGAAGCCTTTCAAGCTTTGCCTTGAAACAGAATGAAATCAGTCCCAAGGTACTTTGATGCTTACATGAGATGGTTGTAAAATGGTAAATACAAACATTCCAATGATTTGTAAGAGTTGTGTCCCTTACCCTAGGTCTACCTCCTTGTTATGTCACTTACTGTAGCCTTTCTGAAATTAATCCTTTTATTTTATTCTATTTTAAGAGTCTCAAAATAACAAAGTGGTAATTCTGATAACCTAATAATATTTTTTGACTATAAAATGCTACAATAGGGTAGAGATACACTCATTTTATTGTTGTAAGGAAGCTGTGTGATGCAGGATTTTATGTTTTACAGGATAACACTAACATTGTTGTATCAAGTCAGCAGCATGTAGATAGAATGGAAGTGATTGGTAGTCTGACCATCAGTAACTTGAAGTCTAGTGAAGCTGGATTTTATTTGTGTAAAGCTACTAATGAAGCTAGAACTGAAGAGAAAGGGACATATCTTACAGTCCAATGTAAGTATTACTGACAGTGTTGATCTTACAGTCCAGTGTAAGTCTTACTGACAGTCTTGATCTTACAGTCCAGTGTAAGTCTTACTGACAGTGTTGATCTTACAGTCCAGTGTAAGTCTTACTGACAGTGTTGATCTTACAGTCCAGTGTAAGTCTTACTGACAGTGTTGATCTTACAGTCCAGTGTAAGTCTTACTGACAGTGTTGATCTTACAGTCCAGTGTAAGTGTTACTGACA
The DNA here is from genome assembly GCA_037379345.1 of Perna viridis. Lineage (NCBI taxonomy): Eukaryota > Metazoa > Mollusca > Bivalvia > Mytilida > Mytilidae > Perna > Perna viridis. The sequence goes on from CM074515.1 coordinate 15,223,347, forward strand.
GTGTTGATTTTACAGTCCAGTGTAAGTATTACTGACAGTGTTGATCTTACAGTCCAATGTAAGTGTTACTGACAGTCTTGTTAACAATGGCTAAAAGATGCAGTCATTTTGCACAGTACTTTGTTGATTTCGGAAATTTTTCCTCACTCATTGCAGTCCCATAGACTGTCTTTGACCCGATCTGCCACTGATTGATATGATTAGTAGCATTGTTACCTTTTTGATACATTACCCTTTTTTCTCTATTTGATATACCTCTTTTTGATACATTCCTCATTACCCTCTATTTGATATACCTCTTTTTTATAAGATAGCATCCTCAGCTAGTCATATTTTTGTTTTTGTTTTTGAAATGGCAAATGTTTATGTTATAATGAATAAAAACTATGAATGAAAATTGGAAATAAATCTTTTTTATAGACAAACCAAATTTCTCCAAAGTTAAGAGTGATGTGATATACAGCTGGGGAGGTCAAAGCACTGGGATACCATGTGTTGCCAGCAGTGTCCCAACAGCTAATATAACATGGTATAAGGATGAACAAAAAATCACTCAAGGAGACCAATATTACTCCATGCAACAAGTCACCATTGGAGATGATACAACCAATACTCTAACTGTAAGTTGTCAGAAGAAAAAATGCTCTGAAAGTGTGTTGTCAGATACGTAAACTTTCTGAAAGTGAGTGAGATAAATCAGCATTCTGAAAGTGTGTTGTCAGATAAGTAAACTTTCTGAAAGTGAGTGAAATAAATCAACATTCTGAAAGTGTGTTTTCAGATAAGTAAACTTTCTGAAAGTGAGTGAAATAAATCAACATTCTGAAAGTGTGTTGTCAGATACATAAACTTTCTGAAAGTGAGTGAAATAAATCAACATTCTGAAAGTGAATTGTCAGATAAATAAACATTCTGATGTTTGACAAAAAAAAAAGGACTCTCTTACTTTTTGGTTTTTAGTTGTTTCATATTAATTTCTAACCATGCTTTATAAGAAGGAAATATTGTACAACTTTTGTTTGGAACATGTTATTAGTCATTTGAACATGATCTGAAGAACATATCACTAAAAATTTAATACTTAAAGATGTATTTGATGATTAGATAAAATTTCTTTCAGTAACATTCCACTTCTGGTTAGTTTGTTTACATTACGCCATGTCTTCTCTCGTACCAAAATCTTTCATTTCGTGGTCAATTCTTATATTGATGCATAATACACGCCCCATGCTCTGGAAATGATTTCTATGTAAAAATGTATGCATTATACAGACCTAAATACGGTACCATAATACAAGACATCATGCATGGAGGGGTCAGACAACTTAAATGCCTTAATACGAAACATTGTACATTGAGGAGTCAGACAACTTTAATGCCCTAATACAGAACATCGGCATGGAGGGATCAGACAACTTAAATGCCCTATCACAAAACATAATGCATGGAGAGGTCGGACAATTTTAATGCCCTAATACAGAACATCGTGCATGGAGGGATCAGACAACTTAAATGCCCTATCACAAAACATAATGCATGGAGAGGTCGGACAACTTTAATGCCCTGATACAGAATATTGTGCATGGAGGGGTCAGACAACTTAAATGCCTTATTATAAAACATGCATGGAGGGGTCAGATACAAAAAACAAGTACATGAGTCATGAAATAATTTTTTTAGGCCATAAAAAATAATGTATGTTTCCTATTACACCTATAAAAAAATAGGGTAGGTAGGTAGGGATTGTTTTATTATAATGCATTTATAGAAGAAACATTTGGACTTCAATATACTTCTTGAAAATTGATAAAAAAATTTGGGGTACACTATATTATGCTGAAAAAGAATATGGTGAGTAGGGTAATAGGAAACACACATCTTTATTTAATCTGGCCTTGTCTTTTGCCATAAATCTGTTCTGTTGCTTTGAAATGTTATTACTATTTGAGACTCAATGAAGGCTTTATTACAATTATAGGTTGAAGTTGATTTTGCCAATGAAAACAAAGTGTTTGGAGATTACACCTGTAAAGCTGGAAATAAGATTGGTGAAAGCAGCAAAAACTTCACACTAAGGAGAGCAGGTAATTAGTGTGCTGTAATTGTTCATTGATTACAACTTTCCACAGTAAGTTGAGGATCGAAAGAAATCACCTTCCATTAAATTTCTTACTTACTCTGATTTTGATAGAAAAAAAGTTAGTTGCTATAAAAAGTACATTAATATAAAATTTCCCTGTTACAACTCTGATGAAAAATTCTCCATTTTATAAAATTGTCTTCATTAGTTCAGTTTACTACCAGTTCATCAGGTTATTGTAATTTCATAAAAAATAAAACTCTTTTCCTTATTCATTGATGGCTGCACCATAAGTTAATACAACAAAAGTGATTAAGTGACATTGAAGACAGTACAACCCACTAAACCGATTTCAAATACATGTAGTTCCAATGAAAGTTGATCAACTTTTATTTGACAAAAAATGATGAAACTGTGTCAAGAAGATATGCATAGTACTTCCCATTAAGCTGATGCTGCATACTCAATTCAAATTGTTCCTCATGAAGAATTGCTCAGATGTTTGACACAAGTGACAAAAAAATGAGCTGAAAAGTTTTTTCAGTGATAGAACTCATCATGCTGAAGCTGCATATCATATTTCAAATCATTCCAATGAAGGAGTGCCTAGATTTATTCAACAAAAAATTATGTGACAGATGTACTTGTGTCCATAAGGACATGGTAAGAATAAATGGCACCCCAACTTCGAAGTAGGGGCATAAAAATTTCTTATTCACATCTTATGATTTGGTTTTACATACATCTGTAGATGCAGTTTGTTTTTTTCCCTTCCAGACAGGCCAGATAGTCCAGCATGTAGCATCAAGTTGACGACCCCTACCTCAGTAACATTTGACGTAACAGTACCTGTTGTACTCAATGGACCTCAAGTTAGTTCAATAGAGGTAGAGTGGAGTGGAAACCCAAGGAATTATCCTGTTGGTTGGTATCTTCACACTTAGTTGTAGATTTATTGTAGTATCACATTATACCTTTTGCAAATTAAGTATAATTGTGGTAGCACTGAAATAGGTATGATTGTGCTGAAATATGTACAGTTGTGGTAGGACAGAAAGGGTATAATAGTGGTACAGCTGAAATAGGTATGATTTTGGTACTGCTGAAATAGGTATGAATTTGGTACTATTGAAATAGGTATGATTGTGATACAGCTGAAATAGGTATAATTGTGGTGCAGCTGAAATAGGTATGATTTTTGGTACTGCTGAAATAGGGATGATTGTGGTACAGCTGAAATAGATATAATTGTGGTACAGCTGAAATAGATATGATTGTGGTACAGCTGAAATAGGTATGATTGTGGTACAGCAGAAATAGGTATGATTGTGGTACAGCTGAAATAGGTATAATTGTGGTGCAGCTGAAATAGGTATGATTTTTGGTACTGCTGAAATAGGGATGATTGTGGTACAGCTGAAATAGATATAATTGTGGTACAGCTGAAATAGATATGATTGTGGTACAGCTGAAATAGGTATGATTGTGGTACAGCTGAAATAGGTATGATTGTGGTACAGTTGAAATAGGTATAATTGTGGTACAGCTGAAATAGGTATGATTTTTGGTACTGCTGAAATAGGTATGATTGTGGTACTGCTGAAATAGGTATGATAGTGTTACTGCTGTAATAAGTATGATGGTGATAGGGCAGAAATAAGTATGATTGTGAATTTTAGAATATTGCAATTTTTAGAAGATCTTTAGCTTAGCCAACAATAATGTAAATTGATACAGTTACAGTGAACACTTGAAAAATAGAATAAATATAATAATGGCACTGGACTTAAGTAACACATTATTTGTGAAAATACGAGAACCAGAATTGATATAGAAATGCCACTTTCAATCAAAACTTTATGTCATGGAGTTAAAACTTTGCATGATAATAGGATGCCACATGTAACATTGTCCTTGTTTAAAACATATAAATAACTAAAATCTCTTATGGGTGAAATATTTTCAGTTGGACAGAGGAAGGTAGAAGTGATGATTGACCAGTTAACACCCAGTACACAGTACAATATTAAAGTATATGCCAAAAATGATGTTGATAAAGGACCTGCATTTTCAATGCCCTTAACTACACCTGCACCACGTAAGTAATATTACCAACTCATTGGGACTTACTTCACAGAATAATGGAAGGATTTCCCTTTATTTTTTTTTACTATAACTCCACCATTTTCAAAAAACTTAAGGAAAATGGTTTACATTTTGCTTCCTTTCAATCTATAATATGACTGCAAATGAAAATGTGGCACTATTGTTGTTGACCATATAAATTTGTTTTTTTTGTTTGAAAAACTGAAAAGTAGTGTGTTAATCTTTATACATTTTGCACCAAAGTTTCAAACAACAAAAGGAAGGTTATGTATAATTTTGATGGTTATGGCTCCAACTTTTCTGGAACTAGGGGCCAAAAAGGGGCTAAAACAAACTAAAAAGTTAGCTATTCGACTGATGTTGTTCCATATTCTAATATGTCGTGCTTTAAAGCTCTTTAGACCGCAGCCATGGTAAAAAAATGATAAATACATGACCAAAATTTAATGCAACTCATAGGCTGCATCTATTCAAAAATATGGAATACCTAGTCCTATTAGAATTGAAATATTTCACGGAAGCTCCTTTTTATCATTGTTTACAATGGTTATTGCTTGGGGTAAAACAATGTGACATAAATGGCCAGCCTGTGGTAAAACAATGATAAAATGGAGTTTCCATGATTTATTTCTTAAATATTCAATACCACTTAGGTCATACTGGGATTATTTTTAGGGGATTAGATTTGAACTGTAGTATAGTGAGGGGCTAAAAAAGGAGCCAGAATCAAGCATTTTTTTGAAGTCAGGACTATAAATTGACTACGAGTTATAATGATAATAATAATGATTTATTCCGGAGACAAGTACAGCTTATAGGACTGTCATGATTAATACATTACATATTATATATAATATAATACACAGAAATGCTGAAAATAGAATTTGTCTTTAATGATAATAGAGACATCTTGATAACAATAAAAAATCAACAACTGATGCAGATCTTTTCGGCTAGAAATAATCATTATCCCAAATTAAAAGCTCTTTTATATTACACATTATCAACACATTGCCAAAAAAAGATGGAATGAAACCAAATCTGTTAATGTGTGTAAAGTTGGATGTAGATGATATCCATACCTGTTAACCCTCACACATTAGGGAAGAGACAAAATCAGTGAAAAAACTAGAATCTCCCACATAAATATGTAAGATTTGTGTTAGGTTTTTGGTTAAAATTACTTTATTTTCTCTGAAAAATATGAAATAATTAAATTTTTACATGAACAATTTGCTTTTACATAAAAAATTTCCACACGAGACTGAATCAGTTGGGTAGAATCTCCGGCAGGAACTGTTATAAAGGTTAACAATATGCATATCTCGTACATCAGTACATGTATCAAGACTAACATTCAGTTTCACAAAAAACAAAAAAAACAAATAAAAGATCCAGTTCTAAATTGAATGAGAAATGCAATTTTATGATTACTGTTTTATTTTACTTCATATAATCTTTAAAATTCAGTGAATAGTACTATTTTGACAAGAATCAAAAACCCCTAGTGCTAACAGTACTTTGTTTACCAAAATGAAGTAGTTTCTTGTTTTCAAACAATAACTCAAAAAAAAATATCATTTTCATGGACCTTTGATGAATTTATTTTCATTGATAAAGTTGAATTTTTTCCCCTCCAGAAGCATATTTTTGGAATATATAGATATCACATTGTTTACTAGTTTGTTTGTTTTTCAGTGTAATCTTCAATTATTCTTATTGCTAGTATATTAGTTATTTGACCACTTCCATTCCAGTCAAAATGTTACCTTATGTCAAATATGTATTCATAATTCAAATTCAGAGCTGTTTTAAGCATGAATGTTGTATCCATATTTGCCCCAACAGTTCAAGTTTCAACCTTTGGCATTTATCATGCTACATCCCTGCTTTAAAGCAGAATTTTGCTTTTTTGACCGTTTATGAAACTTCAGCATGTCACACAGTTTATACCATCCATAGCATGTGAGGTTAATGATAAGACGTTCAGTCAAACTGGAATATGTATCAGACAGGCCTGCAGAAATGGATCAGGGAAGTGAATTCAAAATGAAAGTAGTGTCACTGGGTTTATTTGCATAATAAATTTCTTTAATCATTCATTTGTTCATTCATCCATCCATCCATTCATTCATTCGTTCATTCATCCATCCATTCATTCGTTCATTCATCCATCCATTCATTCATTTGTTCATTCATTCATTCGTTCATTCATTCGTTCATTCATCCATCCATTCATTCGTTCATTCATCCATCCATTCATTCATTCGTTCATTCATCCATCCATTCATTCGTTCATTCATCCATCCATCCATTCATTTTTTACTTTTATCATATTAACGAGTATTTAGAAATGGACTTTAATTCATGGACAGACTATGTTTAACAGTATATGTTTACTGCATGAACATCTGCACTTCACTGGTATTTAAATGGAATAGGACAATATTTGTTGTCTAGTAGATAGGTAAGGCAGAGGAATATCTAAAAATTTCTATTTGTTAATTTCTTTTTGGTTTATAAGTTTATTATTAAGAGGGGTAATTTATAGATTGGGTTTTAGTAATTGAGACTAGAGCATTTACTTTGTGAATAAAAAGCTCTAAAGTTTGGAAATTGAATTAAGATGTGATTCAAACATTTGCATAATTCATGATTACTAAGTTAGTTTACTTTGCGGAAATACTTTATATAGATATTGCATGTTACGTGCATTGCATGTTATTGAATTTCCCAGGTTTCAGGTTGTTCCTTTTATGTATTATGTTTGAGAGTTTATTAATTTTACTCAAATTTACTTGCATTTCAATATTATAAATGCAGAACCATGATATGTACTTTCAGAATAAAATTATATTTCCTTGGACGGCTCAATTTTTAACATTGGCCACACTATGAGACTCAAACCCATCATTTTTCACTGTGACAGTAGCCTATAAATTTATATTTAAAATCAAAATATGCAATCCAAAAACCAAGAAAAAACTTAAAATAACTAATTACAGTATCTTGATCCGGTAAGCCTAATTATTATTTTTTTAAGTAGACAAATGATTTACCTATCCTATCTCATCCCTTTCAGCTGTTGTCCCTTTTTTCAATGATTTAAAATACAAAAAATACCAGTTTTATGTACTGTAAATTTCAATATGCTGTACACATGTTTCAAGGAGTAACCTCTCATCAGCAGTGTTAAAATCAAATATTTAGGAAGATCATAATCAAAATATTAGTTGTATACAAGGAGTACTCAAAGCAAAAACTTTTGAAAGAAGAAGCCAAATCCATCACTGAGATGTTCTACCATAAGCACTGCAAGGAATGAAGCCTCATAAGTGTGATACTCAGTTACAGGCTGTGCTTAAACTCGTATTACAATTTGTTTTTGTCTTGGATGTTATCAACTTTTGTGTTTCCAGGACATCTGTTTGGATTTTTGTAAATTTTTGCAGTGCAATTTTTTGTCCTTTAATGATTTAAGGCTATGAATTATCTTTAACTTAGACAAGAAAGATTCATATTGACACAATTATTCAATTACTGAAGATATTTTTTTTTTGGTTTTAGGTGCACCTTATCCTATAATTATTGAATCTAGACCAGATGGAACACATCCTTTGAAATTTGATTTGCAGTGGAAGCCTTTTAACAATGGAGGATTTCCAATATCTGAAATAAACATAAGATATAGGGAGGTAGGTAATCTTAGAAACCAGTGATAAGATATTGGGAGGCAGGTAGTCTTAGAAACCAATGTTAAGATATTGGGAGGCAGGCAGTCTTAGAAACTAATGTTAAGATATAGGGAGGTAGGTTGTCTTAGAAACCAATGATAAGGTATAGAGAGGTAGGTAGTCTTAGTAACCAATGATAAGACATAGGGAGGTAGTTTCAGAAACCAATGATAAGATATATTGAGGGAGGTAGTCTTAGAAACCAGTGATAAGATATAAGTGGGTAGGTTGTCTTAGAAACCAATGATAAGACATAGGGATGTAGATAGTTTTAGAAACCATTGATAAGATACATGGAGGGAGGTAGTCTTAGAAACCAGTGATAAGATATAGGGAGGTAGGTTGTCATAGGAACTAATGATAAGGTATAGGGAGGTTGGTTGTTTTAGAAACCAATGACAAGACATTGGGAAGTAGATAGTTTTAGAAACCAATGATAAGATATATGGAGGTAGGTGGTCTTAGAACCAATAATAAGATACAATACACTGATTTGGTGTTAGATTCTTATGATGTCTCAAATACTTAATCAGAATCCAAGTTCAGAGCTGCATCAAGTCCATACTTACTCTAACTGTGTGGGGTTTGACCTCTGGGATCGTTTCGTATTGGCTCTAAAAACTTAAGATTCTCTTGACTACCTTGAATCATTTTACAGGTGGAAGTGTTCTCAAATAAGACCGTTGACAATAAATACCAGTTGAAGCAACATCTGTCTGGATGGTACCCAACCCAAAAAGTGCCACATGACGCCACATCTTATCAGCTGAAAGGCCTGCATCATTCAAAATACTATGAAGTAGAAGTAACAGCTACAAACCAAAAGGGAACATCAGATCCTGAAGCATTTATTTTCAGAACCAGTTCAAGTAGGTTTCAAGTTTGATATACCCCTCTGATTCACACAAGTTATCAAATTTCTACATACAAAATTTATGTTCAAAATGTTTTTCAGGCTGAAATACAACATGAAATATGTTGTGCCACTTCATAACAATCCTTTAAAGTGAAACTTGTCTAATTGGTAATTTAAAAAGAAATCTTTCAGATGGTAGTTGTAAAAGAATGTTAAATGTTTTAATATTTTCTTAACAGTTTAATACTATTGTTTTTGCCTAGCCAATTGTGATCTTCTCAATTGATATTTTATATGAAAATTATAAAAAAAATTCAGTGATTTCATAATCATTGAAGGTTAGTTATTAGTAGAGTTTATGTGTCAGGTTCAAGGACACAAATAAATGAGAAAAAAAAATCAAAAAAGGAGTTAAAAAATTTTAAGGTCAGTACTTAACAAAATTGAGTAAATTTTGTTCATTATATAACTAATAGGCAATTAAATGGACCGTCACATCAACATTTAATTAGAACTTTTCCTTATGAATGTAAACAAGCTTTTACTGTTCATAGATATTATTGGTTGATTTTCTACATTTTAATGATTAATGATAAAGTAATGCATATATAAGTTGTTTGTTACTGGAGATATGCCCAATGATTAACATATGTAGCTACAGATGTGAACACATGCCGAATGATAATCCTATGTAGCTATGATTGTGAAAACATGCCCAATGATAAATATATGTAGATACAATTGGCCATTATTTATTACAGCTGCGTATATTGCAGGGCCTGGTAAGGAAAACAAGAAATCGTGTGAATCTTCAGATGTCTTGCATGTATTAGATGGTGATTAATGGGACCTGTTAAAGGGATTCAGTTTTTAATCCCTGCCATAAGGTGTATGGGACATTTATTGTCTGGAAGTTCTTGGTTCTTAGTTCAGAATAATGTTGAAAATTACAGATAAACAGATAATGCTAAGTCTTCTTTGACTGGTCCCTCCAGAACACCCTCATATACTGCATATTTATGTGTTACTCAAACTACTTTTTTGTGTTTAGCCTCAAGTTTTTACACTACTAAATAGGTTTGATTTTCTTGGAAAATGTTAGAGTTTTGGTAGTTGTGGAGAAGTTGTTGGGGGTTAGGAGAATTTGTAGGTCAAATATTTCTGGTCATTTTTCATTTATTTTCTTGGATGATGTATACCCTGCATTTCTTCATTTGTTACAAGTCTTCTTTGGTTCCCCAATGGACCATAGGTTTAAGTATCCTCTAATAATTCCTTGGAGAGTTGTAAAAACTTAATATTAGATAAGATTATTGAGCTATTGTGTATAATTGAACCTTGTTCTGTTATTTTGCTAAGTACTTTCTAATGAGGTACTTTTTTTTATGTCAATGGGTTATTCCCCTTTGCTTGTAATTCATTGTTATTTTCACATACAAAAATCGGTTAACTGCACAGGCAGGTGTAATTGTTTCTTTTAATTCGGAAATGATATATGCATTATTGCAATTTAATTTTTGTGATTTTTACAAAGGAATCCCCATCAATGTATATTTTAAATATTGTCACATTTTTGGCAGTATTAAAAAAACAGCAATGGTTTCTGAAGTAACAGTATACTGTATTTTAAACAAAAATATGATTTTAATTTTTGTGATTTTTATAAAGGAATGCAACACTTTGATAATTGTTGTCACATTTTTTGGTAATGATAAAAATATGGCAATAATTTCTGAATTAACAGTATATTTTGTGATCAGACATGTATATCTGATATATATAATATAAATTGTTTATCAAAATCAGAAGATTACAGCAGAAGATTAGAGAAAGAAGAGAATAGCTACAACCTAAAAAAAAATGAGAACTTAACACTCTACTGGTGTTGCTCCATGACCTAGTAATGACATGTACAACGTATCAGTAATTAATAGTTTTTATTTTACTAAGTGAACAGAATCATCTCATATTTTTGCATAATACTCCATTTTTTTCAGACCAAAATTTCGGATATATAAATGTAACTGTAGATAATTAAAGTAGCAAGAAGGATACAGTATAAGAAAAAAAAACTTTAATTTCATTATATGATAACTAGAAGTGAGCACTTTGTCATCATGTTTTACTTATATGTTTAGTATAGCGAATGTTGTTTTATATATGAAACAAGTTAGTTGAATATGGAATTATTTTTGCTTTTTTGATGTGAGTAGAGAGAAATAAGGAAAATTTACTTCTATCAACATACAAGACCAACATTTTTTTGCTAAAATTGGTTATTCTATTATAGATGTGCATAATATATCAGTACACCATTTTACTCTAATTTAGGCTAAAGTCACAAAAATGGGGCTTACGATATTGTTTAGTTACTAGTATTGAGTTCTTTTCTTCTCTGATGTTAGTCTGAAACATTTGTACAACTCAGTGTTTTAAAATCAAACTTAATTCCATTTTCACACAGTACCTTGTTACATGTCATTGCTTCCTTGAACAGAGTATGATCAGAGAGAATTTGTTAAAAAAAAATAGTTCATTTTATTGCTCTAGTTAGTCCTCATGGCATTTTATGATTACTTATATTTAAAATAAATATTTTCATGCACAGGTACTGCTTGGTATTCCATGCCTTTTGAGGTCTTTTCTCCTTTAAAAAGAGTTACAAATTGAATGACAGTAGTATTGATGTAAAAATGAGTTGCAGTAATGCAGATTCAGTCTCTCTGATTGTCCTTTGTTTTCTGTTGTCTGCAATGTGATAACTTTTATTTTGTTGCTTCAGTGACTCACTTTTTTATTTTTTCTGCTTTTTTCAGTTCAATCATCTGGTTACGTGGATTTTGCACAAGCCTTGCTCCCGTCTAAACTTGTAGTCACCATGGCAACTGTTCTGTCGGCATGCTTAGGAATACTATTGTAACCTTCAGCACAGATGGGTTCTGCAAGTCTCTTTTTCTTCCTCTCAACTGAAGAATTCCACAAAGACAGTGCCATACTATTGAATGTACCTTTAAATAATAAAAAAAAATACTATGCATGAAACATGCTATGGACACCAGCCATCTTGTTAAGAGCATGATCAAAAACATATTTATGTTGTATGCATTCAATTTATACTCATTACCAAAACATTGTAATAGCTTCTGTAGTTACCGTAACACACTGTTAGTGAGTGAATATATATATTCTAAAATAACTGTAGATATTAATATAATGGATCACTGTTGCTATTATCAAAGTACATTTGTACTATCAAGGCTAGAAGAGGAATTATTTTTGTGAAAAGTTCTGTTTTTGATATGAGTGCAATTCAAATAACTACTACTCTAAACTGCTCATTGAGTTTTTTTTGTTGTAACTGACTCATGTATAGTGTGTTCTGAATGTTATAGATATGCTAATATTCATGTTATGCTATGGTTCATTCACACATTGGTTCAAATCAGGTTTAATGTACACATGATTGAAAAAGGCTTGGGACCATTGCTAAACTGTTTCTTATAGTTTCATATATTTGGGAAGAAAGTTATTTTAGGATTGAATGAGCCAATGTGTGATTTGTGCATTTGTTACTGTATATGGGCATTTTTGACAAGTTCCATTTCTTATATCAATGTACAGTTCTGTTGAAGGTCTTAATCATGATGACAACTAAAAAAAAACCAGAAATCTTTTGATTGTAGGGCATATAACATTGTATATTGTTGTCATATTGCTGTTGGTAGGCTACAGTAAAACTTGTCCAGATCAAACTCCCTATGTTCATATCAAAATTACATCATGGGCAAATTGCTTAAACAATGGTATGAATGAAGTTCCTTGCCTGCCGAATTCAATGCTTGCCAAGGACAGGTTTTACTGTATTATATAAGCGAGAACAATTTTGCCTATAAAATACTCTGTTGGTTTGTTGCCAATTATCAGGATAGTTTTGTCATTCATTCATAAAGTATGTATACTTATTCAACTCTATATTTTCACAGATTTGTTTGATTGGTAATTGTTCTCTTTATGAAATGAAATATCTGCCATAGAATGTCAAAACATGATCAATTCATATTTTATGATAAAGTTATACAGTTAAGTGTCAGTCTTTGTAAAAATCAGGTAGTGGATGAAACATGGTATGAAAAAAAAACATCATTTTGATAATGTAATTTGACTATTTGCACCATCAGAATCAAGGAATAAAGACAATATTTTAGATATCATTTTTGTGCATTGAGTTATGATTTCATTGACATGCATTGAAAATGAACATTTCAAGGATAGATAACTATCAAAAACCTTATTTTTCTAACATTATATTGAAAAATTTCTGAGCCTAGCAAGTGATGCAGAGATCAAATAATGGTCTTTTCAAATAGAGTGATATTACATTGTCAGATTGGTGGCGTTTTGACATGGATATTTTTGATTTTTTGCCTGATTCTTACAAACACTTACATTGTGCAGTGAAGAAATATCAAATTATAAGTATACAAATGAGAAATAAAACATAATTCTTTGTATTGATAACTAGAATTACTGAGAATGGAGAAGTTATTGCATCCATACTGTTATTATGTCTTTTAATGGAAGAATAAATTGATCTAAATTTTGCTGTACTGAGAAAAAAATCAGGTTTTATATTAAAATTCCAAAATGTGAGTTAAAGTATTGTATTGTATATAACTCTGTTGCCATTTTGGCAAAAAGAAAATTAGGCAATGATTATCTGATGTGACAGTTCTGTAATACATGATCTTTGGCAACTAACTGATTAAGTAACCTGATTTAAAAACTTATTCCAGGAAAAAGTGTATAGGTGGGTTAGACATCACTATTTTTTTAAATTGTATGGATGGGGGTATTTGAAAGCATACATAGTTAAACATAGTTTTGAAAATTTGATTTTAATTCTATGTGTAGTGGGTAATGTGCCGTCCAACCCTCCAATACACTTCCCAGAATATACCCTTATAACGATATCATTTAAGATGTCTGTTAAGATCGTAGATTTTGTAAGAATATTTAATAGATAAATATCGTGAATCTCACATAATTCAGCAACAAAATGTATTTGGTTGGTGAAAATGAGTTGAGGTTAAGTGGCTGTATGGAAACTTCATTGTGTGTATTTAAATTTGTTGCCATGGTTGGCATATGGATGTGCATCATATTAAGTGCAATATTTTGTATCTATTTTGTATATATATATATATATGTCTTGTAATTAATGTAGATTTTGTTTATTGGTGAGTACTACAGTATATGTTAATTGAGGGTGAAGTTATAGAGTTGTACTTTATAATCTGTAAATATTTTTCTTTACTATGTAGATATGTCAAATAACAATATCTTAGAGAATTATTGCATTAACAGTTGGGAGGATTGTTTTGCATAGGAAATCTACAAAGAATTTGATGTTTTATGAGGAAATGATATTTGTCTCTGGTAAAATATATTTTACAGCACAGAATTGATGTCAGTCAGTTTTCACATAGTATAGTATTCTATTAATTTATTGCCACTCTATTTGTAGCTCCATTTTATGTAGATTTTCTGGTTTCTTTCTATACAGGAAAATTTACTACTTTATTTCATAGGGTCTATATTTGTAGGGACATTAAGGTTAATCCTTCTAAATTTGGTCTCTACTTAAAGTTATGATGCTTTACAGTATCTAATACATATTGCAATATCTTCAAGACCTTTCATTTTGTTCTCTGATATCAATTGATTTTCATTAAATTTCAATGTGACCTTATGTATAAGAAGATGCACATGAAATGATGGCCTTGTCATACTAGTATCATTGAAAAGATTGAACAAGCAAAACTATTATTCAAATTATTACATGAATAGATTTTTGTCTAGTTACTGATTGGCATTTAAATTACTTTCAGTTCGTGTCAAATCATTAAAAGAAGTTCAAATTTACTAAGATTCACTGAATAGTGAATAGTTTTAAACCTATAAATAGAAAGTTAGAAGAGTTCACATGCTTGAATAAAATTGTCTTGATTCGTGTCATAAACAAATAATGATTTTGATATAAGAAAATTTAATTTAATTTAGAAGTAACACCCTTTCTGATTGGATTAAATATTTTGTCCATCATCTCATGGGCAAAATTTTGTAATGTGACTGCAACATCATCAGCCTTTTTTAATGGTTTTCTTGTTGACTTTTGATACTAAAATTAAATTATAAGAACTGACTGTTATATTTTTCCGGTCTATTTTAAATAACCTCAATGCCCATAGTTCACACCTAAAAATAAACTGCTACACAAGTTGTCTAGTGAGCACCACATGATTGAGATTATTTCTTCATAGACCAAAACAATTCTTATTTTGACCCTAAAAATGTTGTATTCATCTCTCTCTTTTGGCCAAGTCATTTGCATTAAAAAAAGCAGCTTATGTCAATGTCATTAATTGTATATTAATCTTAAAGAAATGACATTTTTGTCACTTGGTATAGTATCAATATTCGTAATTTCACTGTTTTTCACTTTTTCATTTATAGCCATGTTAGATTCTATATTTCTCCTTTCCAAAATGTCTACTTACCTACTTTTTATGGTACACTTAAACAAACATAAGAAAAGCTTCCTGTAAACTTTTAAATAGAGAAAACAAAAAACATACACTGAAATATGCACACACATGTTTCTCAGGTAAATTGGATGCAAGCTCATAGAATCCTTAAGCTTTTATGGCATTGTGCCAACTGTAGCTTAATAATGATGATACATGTCAAAGTTACCAAGTATTAATTTTCCTTCAGAAAGAAATGAAGAAGGCTTATGAAAAATGATATATCTATTATGTGACCTGTTAATTTGTTGCTGAAATAATTTTTTAATTTATTTTTGATTTTTTGATGATGTGAAATGTTTGTCGTTAAGGTCAAAAAGCCTAATTTACCCAGTATAATTGTTTTGTTTGTAGTGAGTTTAGATTGAGCTGTAGTATTGTATAGTGCTTACTAAGTCATTCCTTGCTGAGTCTGGTATCAGCATAACATTCCTTTATAGTTCAGGTGTTTAAAAAGTAAGGAAAGATTTGGTCTATCATTTAAATCTTTATTAGTGAAGTAATTATCTTAAGTTGTGTAAGTTGAACAGTATTTTACATAATTTGAGATGCACATTTTCCCTTAATTCTGTATTTCAGTACATATATTCATTTAAACATTCTTTTAAATACATATTGTTGCTTCTTAACTTTACATGTTCTTTTTTGGAGTTCATGTATAACTTTTCCATGTTTGTCAGAAAAGTTCTAGTGTCAAAGAGTAATCAAGGGAACCAAGGTTATAGTGGTAATCAAAAGAATGTAATCGAGGCACAAAGACCAGACATGGAAAACAGACATACACAACAAAGAACATAAAGTAACTAAAATCATATATACAAAGTAACAAAAGTAAATGAGCAACTCGGACTCCACTAAAAACTCCACTAAAACCAATAAAACACAATATTTAAAAGTTTATATTGATATTAATACTTTGACTTCTCGATTGTTATAATTTTATCTTCAACATAAGATTTGTTAACTTACTGGATTTTTTATGTAAATTCTTCTTGTATGACACTTTCATTTAACATTTCATATGACTATGAAGGGTATTAGCAGAATTACCAAATTGATAAAATCTAGGCAGTAGTCAAAAAGAATAGTCTAACAATGGCAATATCAAGGCCAAAACCAGAAAGTTCAAAAACCACAGCAAAGGACTTGGTGCAGGCATTTCAAAATAAAAGGTCGGTCAAACCAGGTCTTATAGCATGCTAAACTTCCATTAAAATTCTCGTAAAATTGTTATTAAAAACCCTGTATTTAAGTTGAGGGATGATTGAAATTTTTTGGTATCTTTTTACAAATTTGATAGTTTTCATAAACAATTAGTCCAATTTTAAAGACCCTTAGCATCATAACATCACATTTGCATTGTCTATCATCTAAGATCAATCATGAGTCCAGTCTTATGTGTGACCAAGAGTGTTATACTTGAACAAATAAAAAGATGCATTGAAAATTATTACATATAAGTAGCTCCAACAAGTAATGTGGGAATGCATAGTTCTTCAATAATTTTGTTACATTCATTAATTACTAGAACAAGTTGTATGCAGCTCATGGTGGTTGTTTTATTTCTTTCTTTACAAATATATTATATATAATTAGTTATTATTTTTTATGACCAAATCAAAAAGCAGTTTGCTTTTGAATTTTATAGTCCCTTTACAGTAGTCATAATTTTATGTGATTTTATGAACGTTTGTATAAACAGTAGTCATTATTTTATATGATTTTATGGATGTTTGTATAAACATTAGTATACGTATCATTTGTGTTTGTTTATGCTTTTCTTGTATCATTGTATACTATGTCATATATATATGATGACAACGTTGTCTGATCTGATGTATATGTATTTCATATACAGATCCATTTCTTTCATAAAATGCTATAGGAAGCTGTTGCCAATGATATTATTAGTTAGTAACCCAGTGTGCTGATAACATGTGTAGATGTTGAATGGCTTTTGTACATAACTGCAGATAAAACAGGGATTTAGAAATGTATTGTAGGATTTTGATCACAAAAACTTTGAGGTCATATATTGGTATGGCTCTGTTGTTGTCTGTAGACACTTTGTTTTGATGCAATGATTTTGGTGTTAGTTTATGGATCATTTTACAGCAATGTTCCTAACCACAAAATAAGTAATTTTTGGATGACGGCATTCCATAAGTGTTTGGCTAAGTTTAGGTTTGGTGTCTTAACTAGCTCTTGAATCAGTCTTGGACATCTGCAGATGTATCAAGCTGCGCTCATGGAACATTTTATTCTGTGATTCAGTAATACCTCCTTACTAATTGTTTTAAAAAGTGGGTCACAAGTGCTGGCAATCAGTGTCATCTTATCTGATGATGCCACAATATGTCAGAATTTAGCAAACCATACTTTAAATTTTTTTGTATCTAATTTGCAAATAACATGCAATATGGTTCAGGGTTTTTTTTCTCAGGCTGATGTTAGAAAGGTTATACAAAGCTCAAATTATATCAGTTTATTTATCTATCTATCTGTCGATCTATGTACAGTTAATGCCTAATGTGATGAACTTTTATTTATTAGACTTAACTAGTAATAACATCAGAATCTGACTTGTTTCCGGTATTAGATCTGTTGAAATTATTACAATTTGGGAATGCCATTGTTTTTGTACAATTCTTGTATCTTATATGTCATCAGTGATTTTCAATTTGAAGACTTAAACAAAGAAGAGATTTGTCAATAATTGTAAGTGTCTTTACTGGTTAATCTGAAATAACGTGGCAGATAAGTATACGAGTTACAGTATTGATGCTGGCAGATAACTGCTGTTTCCTACATACATTGTTACTGCTTATTGTTGGTGTGAGTAAATATAACTTGATTTGTGTAGTAATTATAGTGATAGTCATTTTATGTCATGATTCTTTTTTTTTAACTTCAGTATTTTACACTTGTCTTGAAAATAAAAGCCGACAAAATACTAAGCTTTTGAATTCTTAGACAACCGCTATTTGTTTGTGTACTTATGACGTATTGTTCTGTCATTGTCATCTTCTTCATCATCTGTAGACCCATGAGTTTTGTGTGATAACTTCAAAAGTAGTAATGGGTTTTGTTTCACCTCAAGGCTTTAAATCGTAAAAGGAAGGTTTGCATTGATTTAAGGGGTGAGGGGCCATAAACATACAAACATTTCACAAGTCAAGTGTGAGTGTAAGAATGCAATGGTAACAGTGTTCTATAACACTAATGTCTAAACTGATTGTTTAGATTATTTAGTAATAGAATTAGAGTCTGATAAGGGATAAAACAATAATTTACTGGTTTCCAATCATAGCATGAGTAAACGTTTATTTGTACCTCAATCAGTAATACAACAAAGGAATTGTTTTTATTTGATTGTTTTGTATTAAAACCATCACTGCATAGAAATAGGGATTACGAGGGACTAAAACAAGAATTCAATTTTTAGTTCAATTATATGTGTATGAATCTCTGAAATTGTACCACAGGATTTCATATCTTTAAAGTCGGATTTCATTGAATTATTTTATTGATGGTTACTTTCCATGAAGGAATGGGGTACCAAAATGGCAAAACAACACGTATCTGTTTTTTGTTGGTTTATTTGTTTTTGTTTTTTTTTAAATTAGAGAAAGTGTATGAACTTAAACTGTACTTACAAGTAGGTTCCTTTCTAGAAAAAGAATGTTGCGACATGTTAAAAGAGCTATGGATCATTTCCTCTGCTTCCATATCAAGTTACACTCTGCAAAGATTTTTGAAGACTTCAATCTTTTCAGTAATTCTATTTCACATGTCGCAGCAACAATAGCAAGTAATAGTGACTTAAAAAAGAAACTTTTAACGAACTTTACAATCAATTTGAATGTGTAGCATGAAGCTGACATTTTACATAAAACATCACAAAATGACCTTTATTACACAGAATTGTGTTTACCAATTTTACATGTCTGTTGCTGTGGAGTTATGTATAGTATTACAGTCTATCTTAATTATTCATAATGATACAAACAAGTGATAAATTTGTGATTGTATGAAATGTTCAACTAGACTTGCCTCTGCAGTTAACACTTTTAACTAGACTTGCCCTTGTAGATAACATTCCCCACCAACCTTCTTGTCATTCCTTAACAACTTTTGAAGTGACTCCTGGATAAACATTTATTCGGTTAATTTTGCCAGTGCCAATCGTGTCTCTGGTAATTACTATTTACAAAATAGTACATTAAATAATTCATTTCACATTTCTGTTTTTAATATCGCTGAAAGCAAAACGTTTGTTCAGTTCTTGAGGAGTGTGGGCATTGGATTGTGTGAGAAGGATTTCAGTGGTTTTCTCTTTTTTTTTGACAACTATGTCATTCTGTTCACATTAGTAACTTTAGTCTACTTTGTTGTCAAGACTCCATCGAAGAGACACTTTTACCTTTCATTGTCATGGTAGAAATCTATCTTCTGGTTATTAGAGGTTATAGTTCTCTACGTATTTGAATTTTGATATGTTGCTTTTTATTTTGGCATTTTAACAATATTAACTGCATTTTATGGCCTTTAACGCCCTATTAGACACAGCTAGTATTATATTTTACTTGTTACTCTTTCACAGAGAATACTGAAGAACCTACAACACCTGGGAAACCACCTAGCAAAAAATCTCAAGGCTCTGATTCTGGTACTTGTCACGTGTTTTCATGGCAGTTCAAAGTTGAACGTTCTCATTAGTATTACCTGATGATCTTCACAAATATACAAACAGTAGGGAGTTGAGTTTTGCTGATTTATTTCTGGAACCATAATAAGTTTACAATTTATATTCCAGTTTTATTTTACTTCAGAACCACGAAAGCAACATTTTGTAGATTATTTTCGCAGAAACTGCAACAAATTGAATACATTAACTGAAATGATACGTCAACAGAAATTGGATGCACCTTCAATTATTAACCGGTTCATTATAACTGCAAGTACTTGGAAAGACATAGAGATTTGTTCCTTTCCATCAACTTATTTCCTTTGGCTCTCTTTGATATTATTTCTGAAGTAAGGTATAGAAGGTAAGTCCTTGATTAAGACCTAAATGTTAATTGGACATCATTCAAATGGTCAACTGTAATAAAAAAAAAATCCGAATTTCGAATGCATGCTCTCGTATATACTGTACACTTGCAGAAATGCAAGTTTGTATTGGCCTAAAAAGGTTTCGATTATCGTATTGGAATTTTATGAAGACCAAATCTATGTTCTATTTTACCTCGCTACACATCATAATTAAAATTAGGTAATTATTCCAGAGACTTTTTTAGATGAACTGATAACTGATGTCTTATACCTCATGGAAAGATATTTCTTTTTCACAAATGTATCAAGTTATGTTAATGAGAACATTCAAAGAACTGCCGAACAAGAAAACAAAAATTTCACTCTAAATTATCAGCCCGTGCTTTCTTAATTTGACTGCGCTATGAAAACATCATTGTAAGCTTAACCTTATAGGTCATGGGTTTATAACATTTTTGCAGCTCGCTCTTCAGTTTGGAACGTGATTGCTTGGCTTTTCAGTTATTGAAATACTTATTACTTATATTTAACATTTTTAAAACATTTTAAAATAAGCAAGCTTTGTTCATTTTGAAAGAAATTTGATTACATTTATTTTATAGTTGGTTACCTACTATATGGTTATCAGTATTGTGAAAAAACATGGTGAAATGAGTATTTCAAAGCTGAGTTAGTTATTTTGAACGTTAACTTCCAATAAGTCTGTACATGGTTAGCTTTGGTAGTCTCGGCTTTGGTCATTTGCTTCTTAAGGCTCAATTGTGTGCAGATAGAACTAGGCTAGACCCATGCCTTGAATAAAATTACACGGCTTCACCTTGGCAGATATTTGCCTTTCAGAGCTTCACAGTTTATTTATTTGTCATGAAGTTAGCATCTATTTGATTATTTCCCTGGCATGTTTTAATGTTGTTTTCTGACATTTCATAACATTGATACATTTAAACTCATTATGAATGTATAACAGAACATGTTTTGGCATGATGTTAATTGTCCATATAAAAACTTTGCGGAAACAAAAATGAAGAAAAAAACGTTCTTAGATAACTTTCTGTCATCAATGAAAATATACCACATCTTACAGGCTTAGTTTAACGTCAAAATCTGAAAATAATTGCAAATAGGAGAGAGAAAAACTGCTGAAAAAATCATGTTTCTTTTTTAAACTTTTTCAACTGTCATTTTATTTTCAATTTTAATGTTTTCACTCTCAGTTTTGTGTTGCATTTTGAATTATGCATCTATTGTCTTTGATATTTACAAATTATTCGTGTTGTTTGTCATTGTTGTTTGTATATATTTTAGAATTTTTTCGATGTTGTGCATTTTATGCATATTGTTTGCATGCATTTGCAAAGTACTAACCAGGTAAGTAATATTTTCAATAGACAGAAGACAGTCTTATATTATTACATCAAAGCAAGTTTTCGGTTTATTATTATTTACATGACTTTTAATGCCATCTTTGAGATCTATTGTAATGATGCCAATAGATTATAATTTCTGCGACAATGTAACTTTTCGTAAGACTAATAAGTTTTTGCGTATGTTTCTTTATTCCTTTTAAGAAAAAAATGGTTAAATAATTTCATACCAAATTAATATGCTTATCCTTTTCATATGAGTTGCATTTACTTACAAAAGTAGCAAAATATAACGATTCGTTATTGTACCAGGCAATGTCTACTTTTGTAGCCGATAGTGTTCCTCTTGGGCTCATCATCGCCATCATCATCATCATCGTAATCATCCTGTTTATTGTGATTGACGTCACGTGCTACTACAAAAGGCAATGCGGAGTTTTCATGTGCATCAAGGAGAAGGTTGGTAGAACTGGTTCCATGGAAACCAGAAGTAAGGAGAAGATCATAGAGGAGGGAGATGCTGATGGGTAAGTTTAAAGTTAAGGTCGAAAATCACCTAATCATACAGATGTCAATCGATATGAATTTCACTCATTTTCTGTTGAAATCCTACTTTCCATGATCCGTGATCTTGTCTTATTCACCAATGATTAAATAAAAAAAATAGGGGAGTTATGCTTATTTAATACGAGGAAGTAAAAAAGCCTTATACCGTCCGCGCGAGACCCGACAGGGTAGTCAAGGACGTTAAAAACCTCCTTAGTAAGCCTTATTTTGTGAAAAACCTCGCTGATTGTAACAAGAAATATTTTAAGTACTTCTTGTTCAAGTAATTGTGTTTTATTCTGTTGTCTGCATTGTGTATACGAGTCGGTTCTGTTTCCTGTTTTCCAATATGTTTTGACATTGTCTATGGATTCTGATGTCAGAATTCTACTTTTATTTTGATACTTCGGATATTGTTTTGTCAATATATTTGTTTTGTCAATATATTCTATTTGGTTGACGTCCAACGTTAGTTCGTCTAGTTATACTATTCGCAAAAAGAAAATTGAATGAACGTAACAAGTTCATTTGAACAAAGAGTCCAATTGTAACTATTAGAATAAACCACTATCATACTTGTAAATTAGGAAGGCGACAAAAAAGAAAGAACCAAACCAAAATGGAGTGAAAGATCTGAATAATGTTGTTAAAAACAAACCAGATGAAAACGATACACAGAAAAACAATAGTGATAAAAAGAATACTACACCAGAACATGCAGATGGAAATAAAGGCGACATCAAATCTGAATCGGATACAAAAAAAACGAAATCAGAAAATGGGAAAATACAACACAGATCTGAAGAAGATGCTAAACCAAAAGAAAAGACTGAAAATAAGACCGAAACAACTCCACAAAAGGCTGATGGAAAACAAATTGAGATGAAGAAACTAACGAATAAGACCGCAAAGGAAACCAAAGAAACTGAAAAAGACGTAAACAAGGCAGAAAAAAATGAAGAGCAACCCTCAAGCCAGGACCAAAAACAATCTGAAAACTCAACTGTGCCAGTGAAATCAACAGTAACGGATGAAACAAAATCCGCAAAAAAGAAACTGGACTTCAAAGATATTCCTGACGCGTAAGCCGCAAGGAATGACAGTTACACTTTTTACTAATAGCATGAAATTTGCAGACATGTGCACAGAGTGATGAAACGTCTAGCACTTACATAACCATGCAAAGCATACATTACCTGGTGGAGGCAAAGCCAATTTGATTTCGCATTTTCCTTTAGCCAAAATATATCGTACATTTTTTCATTTATTTTTGATCGACAAATTATTTGTACAACACGGAAATTCCTTATAGACTTGCATTGTATTTATGCATGACTAACAAGTTCTTTCATTAACATGTTAGTATGAACTGCACGAGTTATCAATAGTCTTCCAACAGTTAACCCCTCCCCACCCCTGTGTTAGTGTATGGAGAGACAAAGTTTGCTTTCATTGAGACAAAGTTTGCCAAAATGAAAGCATTTCTAAAAATAATTTTATTTAAGAATATGCCTAGAATATGAATAGAAGGAGCTCAGTGTGTGCCCTTAAACTACCTTTAAGATGTACAAATTATATTTGGGTTGCCTTTCTGACTGTCACTACTATAGGTTTCAAATTGTTTGCTGTGAATAAACAGTTTAAACATGACTTTATTTAAAAATATTTTCTGGACAATTAGTACGAAAACAGCCATGAATAGTGCTGTGAATCTAAGATTTACCCTGTCAAACTCTTTGATTACGGTGCACTGCCATGTTCCCATGGGCGAAAGAGTAATCAAGGGAACCAAGTTTATAGCGGTAATCAAAAGAATGTATTCCCGGGACAAAGACCAGACATGGAAAACAGACATACACAACAAAGAACATAAAGTAACTAAAATCATACATACAAAGTAACAAAAGTAAATGAGCAACTCGGACTCCACTAAAAAATGGGAGCATGGACCAGGTGCACCGGTAGAGTAAGCGTTCTCGGCTTTTCCAGAAACACCTATAAAAACTCATAAAAAATCAAGTCCGGGGTAGACAAACGAGGAAATGAAAACTATGACCCGTTGAATAAATCAGTTTTCATGGTGTTGATGGATACACCATAACGATCCACGAGTTCATGATGACGACCATGAAACTTCTGTAGTGATGACTTCAATCTTGTAGCAACATAACCCTGTTCCAGAAGCCTATTTGTTAGAGTACTAGCGCGATACAAAAAGTCTGCGCAGTTTCGGCAAGCTCTGGCATAACGTATGAGTTGTGATATGAACACTCCATACGCAGAAGGAATGTTGCCACAGATGAAAGGAAAGTTGACAATTCTGACAAGTCATCACGTTTGTCGTAAAGTTTGGTCAATAGTTTTCCTTTTCCATCGATTTCTAAGTGTAGGTCAAGATATGAGGCTGACTTTACAGTGTCTGTAGTATCTTTTATCTCAAGTTCTTTGGGGTAGATGCGATGTATCAAATCCCCGAAATTAGGATTGTTTAAAGATAATACGTCATCTATATAGCGGAAACTGAAATTAAAGGATCTAGCCAAACGTCATTCTTTCTTTCTGATCAGATCAGCTATAAAGTCTGCCTCATAAGAGTGAAGGAATAGGTCAGCAAGTAAAGGAGCACAATTTGTTTCTTATTGGAATGCCGACCGTTTGTGGAAAAACACGTCCACCACACTGGACAAATATGTTGTCGATTAAAAATTCCAGCATTTTGTAAACATCTTCCTGTGTATATTTGGAAGATGATTTGGAATTATTTCTTACAAAGTATGAGGAATCTCTACCAAGAACTATATATTTATATCTAGGTGTACCCTTTTTTTTTTTTAAAAAAAAAAACAACGATATATAATGTTTTTAAGTCGGGATTATGATTGAACCTATTCAGTAGTCAAACATTTGTTTGTTTCGTCAAAAGCATTAGCTTCTTTAGCTTTGTAATTCAATATATTGCATGAATAAAGGCTTGACATCTCTTACACATTCATTAATCATAAACACCTAAACGAAATTTTTAATTCAACTATTCTACAAAGATGTCAAATAATATTGCATTCCTATGGTAAAGTGCTATACAAACCTTCTTAATCATTTTATAAACTCAAGTGATTTCTTTATAACCAATGTATTAGTTCTTTTTTGCATGCGATTGTATGACTCCTTTCATGTAGTAATAAAACTATGCCTTTCCTACCCCAAAGAACTTGAGATAAGGGATACTACAGACACTGTAAGGTCAGCCTCATATCTTGACCTACACTTAGAAATCGATGGTAAAAGAAAAACTATTGACCAAACTTTACGACAAACGTGATGACATTTCATTCAGAATTGTCAATTTTCCTTTCATCTGTGGCAACATCCCTTCAGCACCTGCGTATGGAGTGTTCATATCACAACTCATACGTTATACCAGAGCTTGCCGACACTACGCAGACTTTTCGTATCGCACTAGAACTCTAACAAATAGGCTTCTGGAACAGGGTTATGTTGCTACAAGATTGATTTCATCACTACAGAAGTTTTATGGTCGTCATCATGAACTCGTGGATCGTTATGGTGTATCCATCTGCACCATGAAAACTGATTTATTCAACAGTTCATACTTTCCTCGTTTGTCTACCCCAGACTTGACTTTTTATGAGCAACTCGGCGGGTGTTTCTAGAAAAGCAGAGGACGCTTACCCTTCCGTTCCATGCTCCCATTTCTTAGTGGAGTCCGAGTTGCTCATTTGCTTTTGTGACTTTGTATGTATGATTTTTAGTTACTTTATGTTCTTTGTTGTGTATGTCTGTCTTCCATGTCTGGTTTTTCTCCCTGGATTGCATTCTTTTGATTACCGCTATAACCTTGGTTCCCTTGATTACTCTTATTCTAATTTACTCCCAACAAAGTACAAATATAGACAATGAAGAAAGTAAAACGTCATTTTTATTTCTCAAAAAGTATAGAATATTCACGAGTTTCACACAAAAATACAGATTGACCACAATGTTTTGTCCTGCATGCCTTTCATTATTTTCAGTAGAATAAAAATGCAGTATTCTCTGGCGATTGCTTCATGTTTTGAATTTTATTAACCATATTTTTTCTCCTTTTATTCTCTTTGTCTCCCGAAACTTTCATTTATTAAATGTTTGTAAATACAATTAAATGCTTATCTTGTATGGGTATTTTGTTGTATTGATGTTGTCAAATAACTAATGATGTCTGGTGATAAGATTACATTTTAACATTTCTAAAATTGATTGTATATTTTAGAGATAAAAAAGTGCCGCTACTGGGTGACAAGGACCAGGAAGGAACAGAGGCTGATCAAGAGGCTGTCGAGTATGTAAAATACAATATTCGGCGTCTTGCATCAAAATCGTTGATTAATAAGTCAGATACACAAATTGCCTTGAAATTGGCTAAACTTAAATTCAAGCCATAAAAAACCTGCTTCCGTGAAAGTTTATGCCTATTGTATTTACAATTAAAACAGTGGACAGTAAACTTTTTGTTTGAAACCCCTGCATATTAGACAAAAACTAAGTATCGTAGCAAAGATATCATCAGTTAAGAGTCCCTTCAAGCTATTTCCGTTATCATTAAATCCAGTAACGTATTGGATTCAGAAAAAAGGTCGTCTTCAAGACACATGAAATACATTAAAAGTACTTCAAAAAATATCTTTTAATTAAACTTTGGCCCTTTACAGAGCTGGAGAAGTGATGGAAGAGAAAGAGCCAGAGGACAAAGAAGAAAAGCCAGCAACACCAACAAAAGATGTATGTTGATTATCATTTGTGTACACTTTTGTCAATAGGTCTTTTAATATATCTGATGATATAAACTAAAACACTTGTAAATGTACTGCATTTAATTTTGTTATTATAATCCCACCCGCATAATGGCTGGTATATATATATATATATATATATACAACGTCTCAGAATGTGACGACTCTATTCGCTACACTGCTCCATCGGATCAAATTGATACAGGGAAGATAACGTAAACTTATAAAAGGGTCTGAAAAATTCCCAAATTCCCATCGAACTCGTACCGCTGTGACATCTATGGCAACACCGCCTGCACTTAATCCAGCGCCCTAGACCACTCGGTCAGCTAGGCTATATAAAAATATAGCTTTCGCTGGCCGGGTCATTCCTCCTCGTAGGATTAATCTAGGGCTGTAACTTAGTACACGATGTATGGTAGTACGGGACAGTTCATCTAGGTGTTATTATGTAGGATAGAGGATCAATTTAATGATGCATGTCACAACAAATCAATATTATACAACGTCTCAGAATGTGACGACTCTATTCGCTACACTGCTCCATCGGATCAAATTGATACAGGGAAGATAACGTAAACTTATAGAAGGATTTTCTTCCTTCCTCTCTTCCGTTACACAAAGTCGGGGGCATCCGTTACTCTTCATATACCACTGTATGGAACCTAATTGAAACTTTCACAGAATCTTTATGATATGTTACCATTTTGCATCTCTTATTTTAGATTTTGCTCCGAATCAATTTGGGGATCACACATAACAAAACATGGACTTTGTCATTTGTGAATGTTGGGACGTGGGGAGACCCATCTCTTTGTATATCCCTGGATGGAATTTAATAAAGCTTTCTCAGAATCTTAAATGACATGTTCGCAATGTGCACTTCTATTTCAAATTTGCTTCGAATCAATTTGGGGGGTTCACAAAGCAAAACATCAACTTTGTCATTTGTAAATTTTGGGACATGGGGGACCCATCTCTTACCCATTACTACCCCGATAGATATGTTGATATGCATGTTGATGATACCACTTTACATAAATCTGATAAAAATATTCAACAGGACATGCTAAGACAAGTTGAAAATGAGTGTAGTAATAATTGTATGCTTATAAATGCTAACAAGACAAAATATATTATTATTGGAACTAGACAAATACTGACAAATGTTGATATACCCTCTTTATTAGCTGATGATAATGCTTTTAAATTTTCATCCTGTAAAAAAAACTACTGGATGTTAATATTGATGATACTCTAAGCTGGAAATTTCATGTTGATCATATATGCTCTAATATTTTATCACGATAGTATATCCTAGCAAATAAAGATCTGAACAATGAAATTAGAAAAAAAAAACTTTCTTTAATGGGTACATTCTTCCAATAATTGAATACTGTTGTATTGTATGGAGGTTTGACTCTGAAGGTCTATACAAAATTATTAAAATTCAAAAAGGGCCTCATTCTAGATGCAGAAGCCTTATCTCTATTAGAACCCTTGTTCAAACAATTAGAAATTTGAAAGAAGAAGCAAGGATTTAATATCACAAATACCTATAAATCTATAAATCAAATTCAATGGGATGCACCAAGTAACATATCAGTAAAGTTTAATTATATTTCAGGAAATATACCTTATTCCTTCAGAAATACTGAACAAGGAAACTTGATAATCCCCAAAATTAAAACTGAACTTTTCAGAAAATCATTCATATATTCTGAGTCTGTCCTGTGTAATAAGTTACCCAAACATTTACGTAATCAAGCCACTACTAACACATTCGAAATCGATATAAAGAAGAACCTAAAGACTTCTGAAAAGAGTATCATAAAAGAGAATTCTTAATGTTCACAGTTTTTAATGTTCCAAATTTGATTTTAAGTGCTTTGATATTGTCAGAACAGCTTTAGTTTATTTGTGTGTGTTTTATCAGTAATAGTTTGGTGTGTGAGGGGCTCAGTGAAGATTAGCTTGTAAACTGTGTAACCCTCTCGAAAAACATAAAAAAAAGTATACCACTGAATGGAATTGTTTGAAAATTTCACAGAGTCTTGATTACATGTTCCCATTATGCACTTCTTGTTTAAAGCTGCATTAGCTGCCAAATTTGTTCAGTTTTGATTCTACTGAAATTTGCTGATTCAATGAAATAAATTTGTAGAAAGGCAGTTGAAGCAATAAATGTCAATAATACCTATAGAATATTGTGATTACGTTTTTTTAATTAGAGAAGATCAATAGCTCTGGTCTAATTATTTTTCGCCATTACTTCCGGAGATTGTCGACAGGTCATACAGCTGGGTTAAAAATACTTTAATCTCGGTAAAAAAAAATAGCCATAACGGATACCCAGGTGAGCACGTGTCTTGTTTTCATTTCACTTCATCTATTTCCTGATTAGTTTTCAAAAAAAATAATGACATATTTGAGCCACATTATATCACAATACGTAAATTCAAATGGAATCTTGCATTATTTTCGAACTTTTACCTTTTACGGATTGAATCCGTCGGTCTTCCTTGCCGTTAAATAACCACTTTCGCTTTGCAATCATATTTGTCACTAAAGAAGCGACCCTTATAGCACATGCGCGGATTAAGGTCACCAGAAGTCACATGCATACGAATTTATCTAGGTCGATTTTTTGTCTTGTAAGGCAATAAATATATAGACACCTGCTTCATGTATTTAATGCATTTTATTTGTGGATATCAAATGAAATTATACAGGAAAAGTGCAATTTAGTAGAAATAATTCAAAGTTAACGCATATTCCAACAGAAACAAAAAATTACGAAAATGACAGCTAATTCAGCTTTAAGATTTTGATCGGAATCAATTTGGTGATCAAAGGTGCATATTATCAAATGGGTTAGTAAAGGTATCAAGTTAGTGAGCATTACTCGCAATTTTTCTAATTTAGAATTTATTTCAATGGTCTATTCTGGACTCCAATTTTTAATAATTCCGTAAGAAGATATATATATATTGTCTTTCTGAACACAATATGTTTATTATCATTTAGTCCGCACTTCCCTTTCTACAATAGAAAAAACGTACAAATGTATTCTTGTATTTCATAATTTCACAGAGACTCACTAATGCCCTGATTTTTTGTTTAATATTTCCATTTTTTGACCGCTATTGTACACTGAACATTTTGGTTTTAAAATACTGCCCTAGTAAGCAAACCTTGCACTAAGTTATATTTCAATTCACATTCTTAAAAATAGATAGAGGAGGCTGAAGAGGCAAAGCCAGAAGGGAAAGAGAAACCCGAGTCTCCAAAGGAAGAAAGTAAAGGAGTGACAGATGAAAGCAAGCAGTAATCGGGAAAAATGTCTTAAACAGCCTTTTGTTCTTAACATTTACAATAAAAACATTTCAATTTCTGGATATCAAACGTGTTCCAAGAAAAACATAAGGTCAGAGAACTCACAGAAGAAGACATTTCGAAGGAGGAAGTTATTTTGACCTATTGTATCATTGTTATTTTAAAGCGAATGATTTCCGAATATTATTTTGAATAGTATTGGTTAAACGTTTTCTGTACATGTTGTTTTGAAAGTTACGTAATTTTTGTATGTTTTAGTCGATAAACCTTTATCCCCATGGACTGTCCATGTAAACATTCCATCAGAATTTCTTAAATGAAATCCTATATGCGATGAAATAGTTTATGAAAATTAGCGAAATAACCACAAAACCATCTGTAAACTTTCAGGAAAGCAACAATTGATTATGCAAGTATAAAAGTATTGTAAAATACTTATATCAGTTGTAAATTTAATTTGATTGAAGAAATGAATTTGAAATTTGGTGTAATTTGATACTGATACCTTAATGACAATCTTGGAAAAATAGTGAACAATAAAATAATCTCAGTGTTCGTTGGTTATAGGCAGTAATTATGTAAATTTGGTTACTTGTAATATTTTTGTTTGTTCTTAAGATGAATAAAATTGATTCGCTGCATGATTCTATTTTATTATTTAAATTACTGATCAAACTTGATTTCTTTCATGTATCTTCTTTTAAAAAAATACAATGCAAAGATACTTTAGATGCTAATGATACAATAATCGATAGGATTATCCTTTACTATTTTCAATACTCCCGTGAAAAATTTCGCAGAACTTGTTTTTCAAAACTGCTTGGGAAGCCTATCAAAAAACATAACAGTATGACATTTTAACGCCCGTGAAATGAGCAGGTTTCGATAAATCATGTTCTGCGAAAGTATGCACTATTACCAGTCTTGACTGTTATTGGCAACTTCGTTTTTCCAAACATGCAATCTGTATTGTTTACTGTTGTTATTTGAAATGTTTTAAAATTTTGGTCAGTCTATTGTAGTGTTGTAAGATTAGGGACCAAGTTCCTGTATAATAATATCTATAGCTTCCATGTGCAGCATCTTTGTAATATTAAGTAATGATGTAAAATTTTGTGCATGTTAAATTGACATTTTAATAATTTACTCATTATATTTCACGTCTGTTCTTCTCTATTCAGAAAAATGTTCATTGAAATACATACAGTTCATTAAGTCGGGACTATTACGCCTAGTTTACCTTACTCGCTTTGTAATTAGCTGTTTACTGGAGTTAAACCACGTGCAGTTGAAGAAATTCAAAATTCGGTACGGTATTTTTTGTTCCTTTGCAAAAACATTTAGGAAGGGAAGCTGTATTTTAGAAATATTCAGGGCTCTGTTCAAATGTGATGCACCATTTATACTCAAGGTAAATCATCTATCATTTTCTAGTTATGTTTTTCCTAATGTTATATGTTTTGATTATATTATTTTTATACATGTATACCTCATAACTCACCATACTCTGGCCAGATGAAAATTAAATATGATATATTCCATTGATACGAGATTTGTTACCATAATTTAAATACAGATATAATTGGTTTGTTTATGAAGCTTTTATTGTTTTTATGTGAAAAATGGCGTTTTATCAAATTATTTTGGAATATTATCGGATGTTTTTTTTACTTATGACTACCATTAGTCACAAGAGGAAACATTTTACTTTCATCTGGACCATGTTCATAGTTTGTGCTTTGTAATATATTAATGCATTTATTGATATCAAGGTCTTTGTTAAGTGTTCAATATGTTGTGAAATTTAGTATGCTTAGAAGCTGACAGTATTTTAAGAGTATGTTTTCATATACAGACTTCATTTAATTAAATGCATTTAAAAAAATCTGTGAAAGAATATACAAGAGATATTTATACATATATGAATTGTCACAAATACACTTTTGCAATGATGAGATAATCATTTAATTGTATAATTGTCAATCAACTGGAATTTAAAGTAGTAAATACAATATAATAACCATTGATTAAAAAACCAACACATTTTCCTGCTTACTGATTGATTTATTATATGGGTTTAATGCTGCTCGGGCGTTAAACCCCAATAATCAATAAATCAATCAGTAAGACAGTACAAACAGGAAAATATGTTGGTTTTTTAATCAATCGATATCATATTGCATTTAAACGATACTTTCAGGGTAAAACGGGATAATACGGCTATACAAAAATGTAAAACATGGAGAAATATTCTGTAAATATTAGTCAGATTTGTTGTCCATTTCATTGTCAGATTATAGGCATTCGGGAATGGAATGTGATAGATGTGAGAGTCAGGATTTTTATTGAATGGTTTTGTATTTGCCGTCTTGCTCAATATTTCAGGGTATATATATATATAGATTTCCTAACAAAATTTATTGGATAGAATACTCAAACTAAAAATACTTACAGGAAAACAAAATTTACATAGGCATTTTTATTTCATAGATAGGGTTAGAATAAGAAAATTTAAATATACGCATTATAAAAATGCGATTTAAACTAGTATGTTGAATAGATAAAGAATGCAATAAAAATAAAGTTATACTCAAATTACTGCCATTTCACATAATTATTGCGTTTATAATTTTACTGATAGTGCTTTTTAAACAAATGTGCCATATTAGTAATTTGCTGATAATTTTACTATAGAGCTAGTATCTTCGGGAAAGGCAACTTTTTCATAAAACAGACGAATAATTTTAAAATTATTGAAAAATTACATCAAATTGGTTTACCCTAACTTACCATTCAACATTCATAGGCAATACTTAAAAGAAAATAATACTAAGGTTTATTTCATTTCGCGTGTTAAGAATTGTGATATTGTTTGGTTGTGACTAGTTAATTTATTAAATAATAGAAATCCCAAACACTAATATTTATGTCGGCGAGCATTCCTTAACAAATGAATAAACAGCTTAATTATAATTGAATAAGCTAATTAAACACGAGTTTCTGTATAGTTTTGTATTTTATTCCATTTTCTAATTTGAATGTCAGGATTTTTTTCAGCTGAAAAAGATGATCACTATTTTTGTTTAAATCAAAAATTAGAAAAAGTTATGATACATTACGAATGAAAAATGATTTTACATGTACATAAAAGCAATAAGTCTATGAATCTAGCTTTAATACCGAAGACAAACTGTGACATAACTTTCGATTCAACAATGTCTGTGGTTTATTTTCGATATTTAATCAGCATATTGTACCAAGAGAGACGGCCAGCACCTTGGTTTAAATGTTGTAGATAGATAGTGGTGCTTCCAAGCATAGAGTCGCTTACATTGTAATTATTTCTATTTTATGATCACATTTTGTATGTGTTGTGTGTAATAAAAAAAATTGAAAAATGTTTTGATTCGGCTTTTTTCTGAATGAAATGAAGGAATTAGAGACATCTTTTTAAAATATAAATGAAAGTAGAAAATCGTTGAAATACAGAAAAAAGAAATTATAATTACAAATAAGTACACGTTAAACATTTACTGAAATTAACGATAATACAAATGTAAAAAGAGAAACACGTGCATCATTACATAGTACAAATATCTTTGCTGCTGATGAGAGGTTACTTCTTGTGTAACGTGTGTAAAACATATTGAACTTCGGAATATATTTGATTTGAATTTTTGTATTTAACCACCGGGTCGATGCCACTGATGGTGGACCAAAGGTCCCAAAGGGTATTCACCAACCCAGTAATCAGACTTGTCTGACCCCGAATCATATTATATTTTATCTATCATATTTATCCAAATTTGCAGAAATACAAATTTCAAAATACCGAAAACACGGAGACTCCAATCTTTGTACTGTAATGGTAGACCCTCTTAGTGGTGGAACTGACGTCTTATTTCGATAGTTTTGGTTTAAGTGCTTATTGTTTTCAAGTAATTTTTGGATTTATATCTTCTTATATATTTTATTTCAATGTTGCTGAAGAAATATTACTCCTTGAAACACGTATTCATCATATGATTGGTAATTTTGTATTTATACTGACACACTTATGAAACAACAGATGTATATGAAACACAACTTATATTAAGATGATTTTTGTATTATTACCAGTACCAGTCTAAAGCGAAAAAACATAAGATCTTAATAATCTGTTACTTAATTCTATCAACGGAGTGTTGGTAATATGATAACCAAACGATATCGTAGTCTGTTACTTGTTCATCGTGTAAAAGTTTTCCTGTCCTCTTTCGTCCACCCGGACTTGATCTTTAATGAGCAACTCGGCAGGTGTTTCTAGAAAAGCAGAGGACGGTTACCCTACCTGGTCCATGCTCCCAGTTTTTAGTGGAGTCTGAGTTACTCATTTGCTTTTCCCTTGGTTCGTTCCCTTGATAGATCTTTAACGTTGTCATCTTCTATTTTTTGTATTTAAATGTAATTATGTACGGACAGCATGTCTGCTTTGTGATCTTCACGATGGCCTGTAAAGACCGCTTTGACATTTTGAAGAACCTTTACTCCTTGGAATTTCTCTTAAGATTCCTTCACTCTTATGAGGCTGACTTTATATCTGATCTGATTCAAAAGAATGAACATCGTTTGGTTAGATCCTTTTATCTCAGTTTCCGCTATACAGATGACATATTATCATTAAACAATCCTAGTTTCGGGGATTTGATACATCTACCCCAAAAGACCTTGAGATAAAGGATACAACAGACGCTATCAAGCCAGCCTCAAATATTAACTTACACTTAGAGAAATCGATGGTTAAGGAAAACTATTGACAAAACTATACGACAAACGCGGGGACCTTTCATTCTGTATTGTCAAATTTCATTTCGTCTGTGGCAACATCCATTCAGCACCTGCGTATGGAGTTTTCATATCACAACTCATACGTTATACCAGAGCTTGCCGTAAATAAGCAGCCTTTTTGTATCGCGCTAGACATCTTACAATTAGGCTTCTGGAACAGGGTTATGTTACTCCAAAATTGATGTCATTATTACAGAAGTTTTGTGGTCGTCATCATGAACTCGTGGACCGTAACGTTGTATCCATCTGCACCATGAAAACTGATTTGTTCAGCGTGTCATAGTTTCCCTTTCCTCTTTCGTCTACCCCGGACTGGACTTTTTATGAGCAATTCGGCGGGTGTTTCTAGAAAAGCAGAGGACTTTTACCCTACTGGTTCACCTGTTCCATGCTCCCAGTTTTTAGTACAGTCCGAGTTGTTCATTTTTGTTACTTTGTATGTATTATTTTGGTTATTTCATGTTCTTTGTTGTGTGTGTCCATGTCTGGTCCTGATCCCTGGATTACATTCTTTTGATTACCGCTATAACCTTGGTTCCCTTGATTATTCTTAAGTAAAAGGAAAATAGAAATTCGCTGCAAAGACTTTTTTAAACATTTTTTTGCGTTTAGAGAGATAGTATTTAAAAAAAAACATAATTTCCTTAGCACTGGGCTTATAAATGATTTTTCTTTTGTAGTGATAAACATCTACATCTGAAACCTTTTCTAATTGTACCAAGAAACAAATTCTTACATAATAAAAGCATATAAACAGGAATTTAAATCATATAAATTAAATGAACATTAATTCAGGTGGTGTCAATTAATTAAAGCTTTAAATTTGTTTTTCCTGTTCTTTCCTTTTCAGTCATATTGCAATTAAGACAATTTATGAAAAGAATAATTTACAAATAATTGCAATGCTTCCGCTATATAGATGACGTATTATCTTTAAACAATCCGAATTTCGGGGATTTGATACATCGGATATACCCAAAAGAACTTGAGATAAAGGATACTACAGACACTGTAAAGTCAGCCTCATATCTTGACCTACACTTAGAAATCGATGGCAAAGGAAAACTATTGACCAAACTTTACGATAAACGTGATGACTTTTCATTCAGAATTGTCAACTTTCCTTTCATCTGTGGCAACATCCCTTCAGCTCCTTCGTATGGAGTGTTCATATCACAACTCATACGTTATGCAAGAGCTTGCCGAAACTGCGCAGACTTTTTGTATCGCGCTAGCACTCTAACAAATAGGCTTCTGGAACAGGGTTATGTTGCTACAAGATTGAAGTCATCACTACAGAAGTTTTATGGTCGTCATCATGAACTCGTGGATCGTTATGGTGTATCCATCAGCACCATGAAAACTGATTTATTCAACGGGTCATAGTTTTCCTTTCCTCGTTTGTCTACCCCGGACTTGACTATTTATGAGCAACTCGGCAGAGGACGCTTACCCTACCGGTGGACCTGGTCCACGCTCCCAGTTTTTAGTGGAGTCCGGATTGCTCATTTACTTTTGTTACTTTGTATGTATGATTTTAGTTACTTTGTGTTGTTTGTTGTGTATGTCTGTTTTTAATGTCTGGTCTTTGTCCCTGGATTACATTCTTTTGATTACCGGTATAACCTTGGTTCCCTTGATTACTTTTTAAAAGAAAGGATAGGCAAGGTGGTGTCCAACCCGAACCTTCAGGTGGTGTCAAACCCGAACCTTCAGATGGTATCAAACTCAAATTCTCAGGTGGTGTGAAACCCGAACCTTCAAACTGGTGTCAAACCCGGACCTTCACAAGGTGTCAAACCTGAACCTTCAGAATGGTGTCAAACCAGAAACTTCATGTGTTGTCAAACCCGAACCTTCAGACTGGTGTCAAACCAGAAACTTCAGGTGTTGTCAAACCGAACCTTCAGGAGGTGTCAAATCCAAA
The DNA here is from genome assembly GCA_037379345.1 of Perna viridis. Lineage (NCBI taxonomy): Eukaryota > Metazoa > Mollusca > Bivalvia > Mytilida > Mytilidae > Perna > Perna viridis. The sequence continues at coordinate 15,260,549 of CM074515.1, forward strand.
CCTTCAGGTGGGTGATGTCAAACCTAAACCTTTAGACCGGTGTCTAACCCAAACCTTCAGATCGGTGTCAAAACCGAAACTTCTTGTGGTGTGAAACTTTCATTATGCCGCAAAAGAAGGTATGAATAGAATGATGTCAAACACGAAACTTCATAAAGAATTGGTAGGATGGTATCAAACCCAGACCTTCATATTGTCAAAATAGAACGAATGAGTAGGATGGAATAAAAAACCGAATCTTCATAAAGGATAAAATAGATGGTGTCAAACCCGAACGTTCTAAAGAATGACTAGGATGGTATCAAACCCGAATCTTCATAAAGGATGAAATAGATTGTGTCAAATCCGAATATTCTTAAGAATGAGTAGATGGTATCAAACCCGAATCTTCATAAATGATGAAATAGATGGTGTAAAATCCAAATATTCATTTTCGAACCTTCATAAAGGATAAGTAGGGTGGTGTCAAACCCGTACTTTCATATTGTTAAAATGTACCGGATGAGTAGGATGGTATTCTACCCGAATTTCATAAATGATAAGTAGAGTGGTGTCAAACCCGAACCTTCATATTGTTAAAATGGAAAGAATGAGTAGGATGGTGTCGAACTCGAACCTTCATAAAGGATGAACAAGATGGTGTCAAACACAAACATTCATATTGTCAAAATAGAACAAAAGGATGAGTCGGATGGTGTCAAACCTTATTCTTCCTATTGTTAAATGTACCGGAAGCTTCATAAAGGGTAAGTAGGATGGTATCAAACTTGAACCTTCATAAAGAATGAACAAGATGGTGTCAAACTCGAACCTTCATCTTGTTAAAATGTACCGAAAGAGTAGGATGGAACTTCAAGCATTGTTTGAGATGGGTAAATTTATTTAACTCTCACCTTGTGAAACTATAACCGTCCTTTATGACAGAGTAATCAAGGGAACCAAGGTTATAGCGGTAATAAAAAGAATGTAATCCAGGGACAAAGACCAGACAAGGAAAACAGACATACACAACAACAAAAATAAAGTAAATAAAATCATATATACAAAGTAACAAACCAATCGACATTTACAAGAGTATAGTATTTCTGGCTTCTTTAACCATGTTTTGTTGTGTCAATAACGTCATCTGATTCCTAAATCAAGGCAAAGAACTACAATGATTGTTTAAATCGTATATAAAACCATTTCTTTTGCTTTTTTAGCTCAAAATGTTTCATGGGTCACCATGTGTATATGTACTCGAGATTGTCTATGGAAATAAATATCATTTTATTCTAGTCTTGTTTCCTACTATCAGCAAGAAAAACATAGGATAGGTAGGTGGGTGGGAAAATTATTTTATTTTTCAAAAAACATTTTACACTGAGTTAATGGGGAAACAATTTAACGGTGCTTTAGCCAAAATGGTCATAAAAATTTAGGCTAAGTATCGTAGCAGGAAACAGACATATTATTTCGTTTTTCGCCTTATATCCGAATTTTATCATTGGTGAATAGAATGTTCTCTAAGAGCGAAAATTGTATTCTCTAACCATTGAAATCTTACGGTCCATTTGTTGATGAAGACTACCACTGGATACATAAAAATAATAATGTACAACTCTTTACATTATCTGACTTCTATAACAAAAACCTCATACATGGTCGATAGTAACGTGATGTAAACAAGGAAACATTTATGTTTTTCTCTACAAATATCTGTATCGGCTTTGATTGATTTTTTCCCGCCTTAATGTGCCATCACCATAGGAAATCTGTAACCATATTTGTGGATAAGACACAACAGACTTTGTATATTCTAGCAATAATTGAGAAATACATCGGACTAACTGCAACAAAGGACGGTTTTTTCTGGAATATATACTAAAGATCCATAGAAAAAATCGACCAAGTTCAATCGATTGGAAACTTCTCTCATAAGACTTAAAATTTCTAGGGAACAAGAGAGATAACTCAAGCTCAATGCTTATTAAAGTACTTGGGTAGAATGAAATGGTTTAATTTGGTGCAAGGGAAATCAAGAAAACAGGATTCGAATGGTAATCAAAAGGATGAATTAAAACCAAAGGATGAACATTAGACAGGAAAAACACACACAATCCGGACTCCATTGAACATTGGGTGCATTGGCCAGGTGCAAAGTAAAGGAAGCGTTTACTGCTTTTCTGGAAACACCCGGCAAGTTGCTAATAGAATGTCACGTCCGCGGTAGACGAATTAGTAAAGGAAATCTATGACAGGACGGTTCTTATGGCGCGGATGGATACATCATAATAATCAACGGTGACGAAAATAAATTGTAGTGATAACTTCAACCTGACAATATTATCTGCTTCGTCGTATCCCATGATACGAATTATTTCACAATTTTATTATAAGTTTGATTTTACCGACAATCTAATACCACATACAGTGCACAATTTGAACACGCTATGAATTTGAAAAAAAAATCATGATTTACGAAACATGTTTTTAAATTTGACAATATAATTTCGGAGGGGGTATGGTCTCACTAACCACTTCTAACGTTTCCATTACTTTACATGTTAAAAAATAATTTTCAAAGTCTCACTGTGAATTCCCAGGACAAATGACATCTTAAAGCTGCATACCGTTGCGAAGCTTGGAAAAAAAGGCTTCCAAAATCATTATACTAATGGTACGATGATAGTAGAAATTCTTCACAAAATTTACTTGAATAAATAATACTGAAAATCCACATTTTTACCTGTTCTGCTAACTGACAGCATGGAGGCAAATTACTCACACATGTAAACAATATTCATACACTTTTGTAGTTAATTACATATATGATTTTAAAGTACACATTCTCAGCTTCATTTTGACTACTTTTAATCATAATACACACAAATAATGCACTTACAATGCATATGTCTAGGTTCAGTGTGTTTTTGGTACTACATAGGGGGGTGACCATTTGACCCGGAAGTGGTTAGTGAGACCTATACCTTAAATAGTAAAATTTGCACACAGTTTTTCTAGTATCCTTTTATTTCTATTTCGTTACATCCTGCTTAATAAATCTCAAATCTATTTGAATATATAGTTAAAGACTATGCCGAAATTTATAAGTATTCTCACAGAAAGTTTTAATACTTCAAAAGTTTTTTTAAAACCTTATTAATTTGTATACATTATGAATAACATGAAATAACATACTGTATGGTTGTTTATAGAAAGTAAAATCGAGAAAAAAAACTTGGTATCAGCAAAACCAGAAACCCAAACGCTAAGGGATAAAGACTTAACCGAAAAAACAACAAACAAACAAACACACAAACAAAATCAAAAATTGGAACAGAAAAAACCATTAGAGAAACCGCGAAAATAAGACACATAAAACAAATATTGTGGTCGGCTGCCATGGCTATATTTCAATTTTGACAAGATCAGTAAGGAAGGTTTTTTTTTGTACTTATTACTAATGAGACCCTGGCGCAATTTTCGTGAATATCATAATCCATAATCCAAAACAACCCGGATATACAAATGTTTGTAATATGCACAGTTTTTATAGTATTTAAGTACATCTGAGATCTATGCAAAGAAGTTGACTCTTTTGCTGTGAAACAACATTACAGAACTGAGCCATACAGGGTTCTCGTCTGTATATTTTAAGGGCGCTTGTTATTTTGTATATTAACAACTGATTCTTCAAAGCTGGTATGATCTTGATCAGTGATTGTAGTCCTCTGTTAACGTCCATAAGCGTCACTCATAAGTAATCTAAACCACTGAATGAACATAAGTTACAAAAGCGAAATAGAAATATTTGTTTCGCAAGCAGGATGTTCAAATTGTTATCATTAATGATTAAATATTAACGATCACACTTTTGACATTCATACAATTGATGATTTGAAATTAACTTCTGATTAATTGTGTCGATATATACAATATAATATTTCCATAGTATAAAATTTGATACCAGCGACCCTATCAGTATGTTATTCAGAGACAAAGGAACGATTTGTATCAACGTCACTTCACTGCCTGAATATAAAGCAAACAATGTCATAACAAAAATTACAATTCTATCAAGTCCATCTTTGATCAAACACTTTATCAATAATTTACTCACTGTGGTATTACATTTAGTAATATTGAATAAAGTCGAGAGCTTTACATTTCTGTTAAAACTATAACTCGAAGGATTTTTACGACAAAATGATTGTTGAAATTGAAAAATAATAATAATATACATGTAGGATAAATTTATCAAAGGTAAGAGGGTTATATTATCTTTGAAATAATCATTATATACGCTTTGAACATAACAAAACTGGTCATCCAAAAGAATGAATTTTTGGAAATAGTTCTTCATAAAAGGCACATAAAACAGAGCATTGCTCGCCCTTGAGAAATGAATTGATGTTAACTTTGATCTTTCTCTATATTTTTGTCGTTTTATCTACTTCTTGGACGGCTGGATATTTTCCAATATCACATCATCGATGTGATATGAACCAGTAATATGAAAATTTCGTCGTTGTGATTGGTTGTTCGTGACAATAATGTTCAATTGGTCAAAAAGCGACGTTATGAGTTTTGTTACATTGTTTTCTCGCAAACCCTAGTTATAAATGACAAATGCTAAAATTTCCGTCATGGCAAATGCAGAATGTCGAGCGGAATTGCTGACGAATCATAGAGAAAAAGATTATATAACTTGTAAACTTTGAATATCAACCCGCTTTATTTAATTTTACCAGCATAACAAAATCGCACAGAAGACATGTTTGTCACAGATTTCCTCTTACAAAAAAGTTGGTAAATAGATACATTTAAGCAAACGATCTTTCTGATGGGTATTGAAAAAAATCAGGTTTATCCTTCTTAATTTTTGGTTTTGTGTATAACTCCTTTATGATAACTAGAACAATAAGTATCCGTTACAGGTACCATTATATAATGCATGCTTATAGATATAGATCTAAATCTTCATTCATCATATATTGATCTAATCTAAACACACTGTAACACTATAGTTCTTAACAATAATCCCGAGGCGTGTCACACGTTAGAAAAATAGTATCACAAGTGCGTTTTATAGACAATACAAACATACATGAATTGAAAAATTCAAGATTATACAGAAATCACTTCTTATCATATAAAGGTATTAGCTTCTCTCGGACAACAATGTATTCACAAAAGCATGTAGTATTTTACAATTTGATCCGTAACTTAGATTATATAAAGTGGTTTCAAAAATAAATTATTCCTCTGTTGTAAATCATATATCTTATTTAATCTTCTGATGTAAATGATAAGATACTCAAACTTAATAACCACATGGTGGCGAATGGAAGCATTGGAGTACTTCATACGGTATGAAATTAACTCTATCAAATTTATTAAATTTTAAACAGTTGTATGTAGCTTTAAAACAAACATATTATGCCCTTGTTGCGCTGCCCTTTTTGAGTTTTCTATATTTTTATATTTTTGTGTTAGTTTTGGTTCCAGTTGTTTGGTTTTGGTTTTTGACATGTGCATTTGCTATTATATTTTGTTTTTTGGTTCATTCACATAAGCTCTCATAATCATGTCAATTAATATTCCAATACATAAAAGTTCCATGAAAGATAAATCAGACTTGTTATAGCGTTACAACTGGTGATGCATGGTAAGTATCTTACTGACTTCATAAAATATCCTTATAACAATGGAAGATGTTACGGTGAACACTGCATTGGGGATATTGGAAAACTATCTGTCAGACAATATGAAGGTCAGTTTTATTCTACATGATAGTTTGTAGTATAAATCATTAACATCTTAACTATCCTACATGTATGTTGTTAATTAATATATGTAGTTTTAGTGCTATGGAGTACGCGTTTAGTGATGAATTTCGAAGTAAAATTAATGGACCGTTGTCAGTGCATTAAACTAAGAGAACGAAAGACGAAACGTTCTAATACCATAGGACAGTCTTGTTAATGGTTTCTCGAGAGAGAACGAAAGACGAAACGTTCTAATTCCATAGGACAGTCTTGTTAATGGTTTCTTGAGAGAGAACGAAACACGAAACATTATAAATACATAGGGCAGTCATGTTATTAGTTCTTGAGTTTGATTTTCATATGATAAACAAACGATCTGTGATCCTTGCACTTTTCTGTATTTCACTTATTTTTCTCTGTCACTTGACAATTTAACTTTAATCTAACTCCATTAATTGATATTTAGCAGATAATAGCAAATTATTGTTGGTCAAAACGTCAAATAAAATTGGACGAAACAGCAATCTTCATACCATTACTCTACTTAAGATTCTGTTTGTATTTTAATTACTTTACTGCACGTTATTTTTAAATTTGCAACATCAAAGAAAGAATAATAATACAATTATAAAATGTTAAACATCATTAAATTGTCGTTTAAATATATATGGTAGATATAAAACATCTCAATAACAATTAATATTAGAAATTCATCTCTCATAGTCACTATGATGAAAATTCAAAGTTACCAACTCATTGTAATTTAATGTGATGTATTGTAATATACAGCCCATTGATCGTAAAAGGCAGAGAGGAAATCGTGGGATGGGTTTCTACATATCACGATATCAACGTAAATGATTGTCTGATGTTGATAAGAGTATCTTATATCTTTTTAAAGTCTACTTATCACTTTTGTAGCATAGTAATCCACTTAAGGGAGAAATTCTATGAAAATTTCCATATTTTGGATTAATTCAAGATCATTGAAAATAATACACTACATATTCATCAACAACAAAAATTCTCGAAGTAGAAAATACAAAAAACACCACGTATATTATAATTGCAAATGCCGGTATGATGTAAACGTGTTTAAATGTTTGACCTCTCATCATCAACATTATAACAAAATAAATAGATCTTAATAAAAAACAAATTATATACCAGATTTACTCAAAACCACAAATTATGAAAAAGGGAGCCAAATCCAGCAACGATAAGTCCTACTAATACAAGTGTAATATGGGAAATAAATCCTCACTTAATGCATTCATTCTTCGGCTAATAAAACAAAATAAGAATATACTGAAAAATCGAGAAGCTTTTGAATGAATACTTTATAATGATTTCTGTATATATTCATTGTTCAAGAGGGTGAAAGTGTCATGTCGACCCAAAATTACGTAGTTCTGTATTGGACTAAGGGATTAATGATCCATTGGATGGTTATGGCACTGTACAGATTGTTAATTTTATTGTGGAACAAAGGGGAAACTATATAAAGCACAATGAAAGCTAATGTGTTATCTAATCAACACTTAGGCATTTATACCTGCATTTAGAAACTATATGTATATTTTGACACCGAGTGAAAATGTGATATGCTTGTTATAATTGTTGTTTGAGTGATGGATACTACTATTTTATTGACTTACCTGGTGAAATGTTTTACATGTATTTGCTTAACATGAGAAAATAATTACTTGTTTTAAAAATTCATATCAATAATGTTGAATTATTTTATGATATTTTGTGGATCATGGTTTGTCAATCACAAAGGAAAAAGGTAAGTTGTCTCTTAGGGAATTATTTCAATGTTCAATGTATGAGAATAAATACAATTAATATTTTGTTATTAACACATCTAAAATGACATAAAGATTTCTTTAAGTCTGCAGGAAGATCTATCGAATATTTTTCTTCGAAATAATGGTTTCTTTAAAGAAAATTATAATTGATACATTTATGTGATACATACATAGAAATACACCATTTATGCTTACATTGCTCACATAATCTCATCTAGATTCACATATTTAGATGCATTTTGAGTAAACCAATATTCAGAACAACCACATTCATTTAGAGTATATCCATTAAGAATGGTACATATTTCTGTTATGCATGGTGCATAACAATTTATGCAAAATGGATGAAATCCAATCTTGCTTACTGCACATGAATCTTATATATATATCAATAGGAAAGAGTAATCAAGGGAACCAAGGTTAAAGCGGTAATCAAAAGAATGCAACTCGGTGGGTGTTACTAGAAAAGCAGGAGACGCTTATCTAAACGGTGCAACTGGATTATGCTCCCAGATTTTAGTGGAGTCCGAGTTGCTAATTTACTTTTTTACTTTGTATGTATCAGTTTGGTTAGTTTATGTTCTTTGTTGTATTAGTCTGTTTTCCATGTGTGGACTTTGTCCCTGGATTATATTCTTTTGATTTCCGATGGAATCTTGGTTCTCTTTATTATTCCTTTACAACCGTATAAAATATAGGTGCTACCATTGTGTCAACATATATAATTGCAAGTCAATAGGTAATCCTGAACTTCTTCATTTTCTACCTTGTTCTTACGGTTTATCCTGGTAATTTTTAAATGAACCAATATACATGAGTATTATACCTAAACAAGCAAATGCATCAACAATTTTCAAATACTCCCCATTCAGCTTTGAAACAGGTTTATCGGGATACTTACGTTTTCTTAATATAACAGCATTAATTTATAGTTTCCATGTTTTACCATATAAATACATTGAATTAAGTGCAGATTGTTATTCAGTATCAGCATAGATACAATCTTAAATAAACAGAAATTCCACCTGCATCAAAGCATCTGAACAGCATTATAAATATTAAATATATGATAACCTGTTATATTGATTAGATATAAACTGATCTAAATAATTAAGTAACAATAAAAAGTGCAGGAGACATGTTTTCTCCCTGTCTAATACCAACATTACTTTGGAAATAATCTGACACTTTTTACTACCCTGTCGTATACAAGATTTATCATTACCTTACATTGCATGTACAGTAGTAAACATTTTATCATCAATACATTTTGGCAGTAACTTATTGCATAAAACTGTTTTATTTATGGAATCGAAAACCTAACGATAATCAATAAAGGCACAAAACAATGATTTGTTCTTGAGGAAGTACAAATCTATTGATCATTTAAGATTCAATATACGATCGTTCATTCCACATTTCTTTCTTAAACCTACCTGCTTTTCACAGAGAACATTCATATTTTCAAGATAAAAATTAAGTGTGTTATCTAGTACAGCAGTAAAAAGTGTCGATATAACAACTAAGTATAGTAAGCCCTGTAATTTTAATTGCATTTCTAACCTCTTGTTCAGTGATAACAGCATTAACATTATTATTTAGATGAGTAACAGTATTTCTACCAAACTCTACAAAATCACAATCATCATCCTCTTATGCATTGTTTAACTTCTTAAAATGCTATAATAAAACCATTTAGTCGACATTTTCAAGTACTTTATTCTTGACCTATTTAACAACGACAGTAAGACATTCTGACTTGGATTTGGGACCCAAGTATAACATTTGTCTTGGTGATATTAAATTTTTATTTTACAATCTGCTTTAAACTATAATTTATTAACCTTACATTTTGTTTTTTCTACAACTTTTCTCAGAAAAAATTGTTTTCGTAACAAATTACTATCAGTAAAAGCATGAATAATAATATCATTACAAAACTCTAAATGGGAATTTCCAATTCCATCGAAAAAAAAATTAAATAATTTTACAATGTATGAAGATTATCCAAAAGAGATAAAACAATTTATAGAATGCGGTACATTAACGAAAGGTTACAAAGTGTCAAATATATCAATTTTGAGAACAGTATTTGAGTTTTAATAATCACATAAAATTGATTTCCCATTAGCCAATTGAAATTAATAACCAGAGGCACTGCTTGCTTGTCTGTCTTTCCAGAATCATGGTACTCAAACATTTAATAAGGCGGTTTATAAAAGGTGTAAACTTGCCCAAAACCAGATTATTGAGTATAACCTGTTCAAAAATAAGATACATTCCTTATAATTAAATTTCTAATAAACGACAGTCTAGATATTAAAAATACTCTATACGCTCATAATACCTAATTATATAATATAATATATGATATTACCCAAAACGGACACTTGGTTTTAACACATTACAAATAACATTCATGTTGTTAACCAAAACATCTGCAATTTACATATCTTCAAAAAATGCATAACTTAACTGGAAAAAGTGACTCATAAAATAATGACAATATGAAATACAATCACTAATAATAATCTGCATACTCAATCATGGGGGACCTAGGCAGCCATGAAAACTCCATTTTATTAGGGAAGAGGAAACATGTGTCCGAATCCAATGCGAGAACCGTGTTAAGAGATATACCCGTACTGTATATTATGCAAAAATGATACCTAGAAATAAATCTTAGGAACTCAAGTTGCGTTTAGCTAAAAAGTGACCACTGGGAAAATTCCCACTAAAACTTTCGACATCGTCCTGTGACCAAAATTTATACACCAGTACCGTAAATGCAATAATTTCTCACTATACTAGCGAAACGTGAAAAATAAAACTTATTCTTAATCAAAATGTAATTTTGTTTGGGGCTAATTGAATCGGGAGAGTATAGGGACTAATCGGCGTTACTGAGGTCAAATCGGGAGAGTATAGGGACTAATCGGCGTTAATGACGTCATAGTAACAAGCCAGATTATACAGAATAACCTGGTTTGCTCAAAAGGAACCAAACAATCAGAAAGTATGTTTCAAACATAAATTAACTTATATAACATATGTACAGTACTATATAACTAATATGTGCTCACGTCTATATCAGAGAGATTTCTGGATGTTGGTATAGAACCTTATTATACACGACTTTCGTCTTCAAGTAAATGAAAAGATATAAAATAAAAGGCTGTATACGTGTGATATCTGTTCATTTGAACAGATAACAGTTTTAAATATTAAAATCAATTAGGATACAAATTCATGCTTAGAGAGTACTTTATATCAGTAAATAATATTGTACTACTTTCGGTGGAGATTCATAGCAGTTTACAACAGTTTTAATAACTGAATATAATAACATATTCTTTAAATATTTACAGTCTACAATGAAAATATATAAAATAAAAAGCTTTATACGTGTGATATCTGTTCATTTGAACAGATAACATTTTTAAAGATGATATTAGCTGTATTCGTTCTACATTTACATGATGAAAGTAAATTTCATTTTTAAGTATTTACACAAACCCTTGTATGAGCCTGTGTTGGATTTAATTTGAAAGATTATTTGAATATTGTACAACAGTGATCACTTCATGCAAATAAATGGCAGTGTTGATTACTATTATTACGACCCATTTATTACAGGCTCTTAACCAACATGTAGAAATAAATTTAGTTATTAAAACTGTTGTCAACTGTTACGAATCTCCACCGAAAGTCGTACAATATCATTTACTGGTATAAAGTACTCTCTAAACATGAATTTGTATCCAAATTGATTTTAATCTTACTTTCAAGTTTTGATTTTTCTTGATTTCACTTGTTACATATTTGTTCATTTTAACGAAAAAGGGGTTGTTATTAAGACGTGGGTTAAAATAAACATCGTACGTATTAAAATCAAGATTGTTTTACATAAGTATGTAGTTAATTAGTTAAATAACTGTGAGTATGTGTTAGTTTTAACAATCAAGCCCCAAACGTTATTCTTTTTTTTTGGAGAAGCACTGTTTTCAAAAAATTTATCTTTTTTTTTACAGAAACAAGTGAAATTTATCTGTGGTGACAACAGCAGTAATTCTGACAACAAAGCATGTTTACCACTACGTAATAACAATTTGGAAGTTGCTTTACAAACACTGGATGAGAGGAGAATGGAACAACCGTCACTTCGTTCAACGAAACGGGCTTCTTCTGAATCGAGCCTAATACGTCTACGTAGGAGAGATAAACTTCCATTAACAAAGGCATATGATTTTCCATCTGTTGAAAATGCAGTAAAACATTTTAAAAGAAAACTAGATGGAGAGGGATTAGTTGCTGTATCCGTTCCTTTAAATCACAGATCTAGTTTTTTAGATATTGGTGATGAACATCGATTGAAATATCATCATCGAAGTGTAGACGAAATAGAGAAAATGTCATACAATTCAGAACGATTGAGAACAGTGTTAGACGAGGAGATAGATTTGGACTATATTGACATCGTTTACGAGGCCAACAAGCCAACAAAACAGAGATACATGTCGTTATCATGTGCACCCCCAATTAAGCCGAATTACTTTCCACGAACTATAAAGCTCCAACAGCGATCAGATTCAAGAGAATCACGTGGTAGAGGTAGGGATGATAACGAGGCAATGTTGAATAGTTTTCAAGGAGAGTGTAGTAATGAAACTAAAATGAAAAGTGAACATGTTAGCAGGCGAGGTTTGGATGCTCTTGGGTTGTACAAAAATAACACACCATTGAATTCAAGTATGACAAAATTGATCGAAACACGCGGTAGCGATAGGTCATTCCGATCAGAACATATACCTGATCATCCAAATAAAGCTCACAGACTGTCGTATTTGAGAAAGACAAATGGCATTATAGGGGCTGTAAATAGAGCAAATACTAGGGAAATGCAAAGAGTTCTCAGATACAGTAAATATGTGAACGAGGCATTCAGGGTAAACGGTAATAACGTATAGAATGCAAACATTCAGTTTTGTTTCGAAACCAGGATTAAAGTGATTAAACAGTGAAATTATGTAAAATCATTAATTGCTAACTTGTCATTTGTACTGGCACCGGTGAGTTGGTTTTAACCACAAGTGCAATCAGCCCTTGTCATATCCGATTTATTTCAGTCGGTTATTACATTGTGAAAAATATCTCCTGGTACGAGAAAAATATGCGCTATTAAACTGCCAAAAAGTTTAATGGGAACATTGTCTGAATGAAATACATGTTGTTACAAAGAAAAGTTGTTAAAAACATCAATTTTTTTTAAGATAGGATTTTTTTCAATCGTTATATCAATAATTGAGATGCTGAACAATATAACTTATTGTAAATCATAAAACAATTTGAGTGTATTTTTAAGTAAATGTTAAGCACCGAATTGCACGTGATTTATTTAGAATAACAAAGTTATGCATACAAAAAAAATACCGGTAGTTGGTAACAATGAAGGAAATAGTATACGGTTGGTTGTGTTCTGATCTTTCCCTTGCATCCATAAACTACAAATTTTAGCGTTTTTTCTATTAGTTCAAACGCAAAGGTATAAACGCAACGTCCGAAGAAAAATGTTTGCGTATGGTCTATTGCTCTTTGGCTCTATGTCTGTCTGAAAGAGTAATCAAGGGAACCAAGATGCTAGCGGAAATCAAATTAATGTAATCCAGGAACAAAGACCAGACATGGAAAACAGACAATCACAACAAAAACATAAAGTAATTAAAATAATACATACAAAGTAACAAAAGTAAATTAGCGACTGGCTGAAAATAATGAATTGATGCATCATTTTGCCACGAAACAACATTTTGTAGACTATTTCTCATGAGATTTGTTTCAGGTTCATCACGTAATGAATCCATTACAAGCCATCAAATAGTGGGTTTACTTTACTCAAAGACGTGCAACGGTTAAAGATGGCCTTACTGAAATATTCATAAACTTCATCAAAGGCCTCCGATCATCACAAAGGTTTAATGACTTTATATTAATATAACCGCACGATTAATCAAACTTGCTGAAATGATGAAACAACACATAGCTGATGAGCCTTATAAAATTAGCTTACGGGAGTTAACTCTAGACGTGTTTGTTCAATAATAGAATTGTAGCTGATTTATATATCAGTGAATGCTATATTGTATCATTTAACGACTACTTATACATAAAATGAAATACCCAATACAATATTGGGCAATAAAAAAGTATGTCTGGTATGGTAATTGTAAATGATAAAGTGCTGTCAAGTTACACAATGAACTTATATAGATATGAATTTTCTATATTTTTTATGACTATTTTTTATTCCTTCCAACTTTACTAAACAAACTTACATAATGAAATTGAAAATGAAATACAACAAATATATTTCAACTTGATAGTTCTCTTAGTTGATGTTTTGTGCTCATAATAAGTAATATTCATCAAGTGTGGATTCTCAAGAATTCAAAAGACCCACAAAAGTGTCTTTTTTCCAGTAATCTTACCTTTTGTAACAGTATACAAACTTTTGATTTTCCTACCTTGTACATCACAATTAAAGTCAGTTCTACGAGATATTTTTATACAAAGCATGGAACTAAAGATATGCTTATCTAGCATATGTATTAGAAAGAGAAAGGGCTTATTTGTGGAGAACCATAAACAATCCAACAAAAAGTGTTCCGAGTCTGACGTTAAAATGCTGGAAATTCTGGTCTACAACATTTTTGTATGCCAACAGAACTTTTGGAACGAATTGTATGCTACTTTTGGTCGATATTAAACGTTCATACATTCGTATGAAGCCAGATTTATAAAACGGCTACTACATAAAAAGAGAAGCGAGCAGCCCACTCCTTTAATTTCACTTTCCGTTATATAAAAGGTGTATTATCTCTGAAAAAAGGTTTAAAGGCTTATCAAATGAACTTGAAATTAAAGAGACAACTGATACACCTTTTATCTGCCTCATACGTAGTCCTTAACTTGTACATATATAATACAGGACGTTTAAAATTAAAACTTTATGATGTGATGATGTTAACTTCCCAATTGTATACTTCCCCTCCTAAGTTGCAATTTACCTACATTCCTAGCCTGTGGAGTTTCACAGCTGATCCGTTATGGTCGTGGCTGTGATCGGTACATGGACATTTTCTGTAAAGCTTGGATATTGTCAAATCAAAATTTTAAACAGGGGTACGTTCAGCCTCCGTAAATACCATATATCGGGGATTTGATACATCGCATCTACCCCAAACAACTTGAGATACTACAGACATTGTGAAGTCATCCTCATATATTGACGTACACTTAGAGATCGATGGTAATGGAAAACTGTTTACAAAACTATACGACGAACGCGTTGACTTTTCATCCCGTATTGTCAACTTTCCTTTCATCTGTTGCAACAAGCCCTCTGCACCTGCGTTTGGAGTTTTCAAATCACATCTCAAACGTTATTCAAAAGCTTGTTGTAACTACACAGACTACTTGTATCGCGCTAGACTTCTTGCAATTAGGCTTCTGGAACAGGGTTATGTTGCTATAAGATTAAAGTCATCACTACAGAAGTTTTATGGTCGTCATTATGAACTAGTCGATCATTATGGTGTATCCATTGGACACAATGTGAACTAATTTTTTACCATGTCATAGTTTTCCTTTCCTCTTTTGTCTACCCTGGACTTGACTTTATATGAGCAAATTGGCGGGTGTTTCTAGAAAAGCAGAGGACGCTTACCCTACCGGTACACGTTGTCCATGCTTCCAGTAAATTTTAGTGGAGTCCGAGTTGCTCATTTTTTTTGTTACTTTGTATGCATCATTTTGGTTATTTAATGTTCTTTGTTGTGTGGGTCTGGTTTCCATATCTGGTCTTCGTCCCTTGATTATATTCTTCTGATTTCCGCTAGAATCTTGGTTCCCTTAATTTCTCTTTCAATCTGATTCCACTTCTTACCGAATTGACACCCTACCGAACTTGACACTTACTATATGCAGTAGTGTAGCTCTTTTGACAGAGCTGTATTGGAACAAGTCAATGGAGCAAGTCAAGTTCATATAATTCACTACATTATTGTCTCAATTGCAGTTATTAAATACATTACCATCATGCGAGGGTGTTAAAATAATGCAGAAATACAATTTCATTTCCTTTGAAATCCTCTACAAAATTCTTGACACGATGTCAGTTTTTTCGTATGTTTTATAGTCATGTTATATCAAATTCACGATCAAATGTTCCGACGTTTTTACATATGTAGTTGATATTTGTCATGCTTTATGGTGACTTTTGATATTCTTAATCTAATTTGTCCATATTCGCATTACATGTATTTACTTTATTTACCTCATGATGCTTTATATGTAATTTCATTCCGTTCGCTACCTTGTTTATGTGGTTATCGTCTTTGTCTCCAGCTCTCATTGGATTATGACGTCACTTGTCCTTATATTGGCGCTTCGGTATTTTTGCCGATTTTAAGTACATTTGCACGTCTTACGTTCATCTATAGTGTGACACAATGTAATGTTACTTTTTTGTAAGATGTATTCATTAATGTATGTAATATCTTGTTGGAAAGGGAAAAACTGTCTTATAAGCCATTGCGCTCCTCTACTTGCTTATCTTTTCTACACTCTTTTGAGGCAGACGTATCCAAAACGTACTTAAAAAACGAACGCCTACAATTTTATCTTCAGCTAATAGTATTTAGATAACTATTTTTTAATCAATAAACAATTTTGGATTTGGTGATATACTCATGAGAGTCTGAAATAAAATAAACTGTAGTCTGCCTCACATTTTACCCCTTCATCTCAATATTGTTAACAGAGGAAAGCCTTCAACTTAACTCTATGACGAACGCAATGACTATGATTTCCCAATTTCAACTTTTATTTCTTTGCAGTAATATTCAAGCTTCTCCGATGTATGGAGCTCCTACACTTTGCTAGATATTGCGATTACACATTTTCTGTATAGAGCTCAGCGGCTTAAGCAAAAGTCATTTTGACAAGATACGTTGTAAACAGATTAAGGTCATCTCTCAAGAAATTCTACGGTCGTCACCATGACATCATATATATATATATATAGTATCCGTTTCCAATATTACAAAAGACATCAATCTGTCATTGACATTCTTCCTCTTTTAAACTCGAAATTTAACCATCAGCATACGGGTTGTCTTGCATTCAATAACACCAGAGTGCTCGCCCCGGATTTTTTTATTATTTCTTTTGGTGGTCCAAGCATTGTTTTGTCCACTGAATTCCGTCGTTTGAACAATCAGTAGTGCTACTAATTATTATTTAAGTCAGCAACCTTTATGTTAATTGTATATAATTACAGATAACGTCCAGTAGTTCCGTGAGTATATACAAAAATTAAAAATGTAATATCATAAATGAAGATAAAGCTAAAGAAGAGACCAAATAATGGCCGAAAACAAATTTTCTGATATTTTAAGTCATAAAACAAGGATCACACGAAGAAGCGAACAAATTATATTACATATATCATTTTTGCGTTTTTCATCATTTTACAAAAATTTAATAGCATAAGTGTTAACGAACAGGACAGAAAATTCAGATGAGTCATTTAACATATTAAGGCTAGAACTATAAACTACTGTTCTCCCTTCAACGTATATATAGTTATTTTGATCAAAAACCAACAATTTGGCAATTATTAAATCATAACAAATACAAAGGGGTCTTTTTATTACTATCTCGTTATATCAAATGGTGTTAATGTGATCATAGTTGATATAAAGCATGCCTTTTAACAGGTTTACAAAACCTAATTGTTTTACGTGATGTGTGATTGTTCCACAATATATAACCCATACTATGGGTAAAGGATCTGCCTATGTTGGTCACTTATATATTTGAGGACAAACCATATTTTATCAACATGCTGTAATGGATGAATACAAATAAAACAGGTAAGGTGGTCGTCTATACTTTCTTTTACGAAAAATGAAATATAATCATAACGAAAGCATTTTGTTTCAAGTTGTAACTGTTCATATCATTATACACGGGTTTCTAAAATGCTTTTTTGCGTGACGTTTCACGCCACCTACAATCACCCGAAATGATATACACAAATACTAAATATGATTTTTAATAGGCTATTAACGTCTACGTGATCGAAAACATGAATAATTGTTTCTAAAAAATAATAAAGATTAATATGCATGCACTTACAAAGATATAACGTATTTATGCTAATCATTACAAACAATACTGTGGAAAACTAACAGACAGACAAACGGAGACAAAAGTTAACAATATTGTTTAATTTAATTTAATTTGTAATAAAACTTATCGTGGCTGGTTTTCTACGGTCAAAAAAGATTATTTTACATAAACCTATTTGGTACTATAATTCCTTCAACGTCGATTGGTCCACAGTGCGTATTTCAATCAGTCCGAAACCAAAGTAAACAATGTTTTGATTTTTAAGTAATTATTGGCTAGAATTGATTCGAAATTAAGTTATAAGGATTTTCTTAAAGTTTTGTTCGCTCACAACTTATCTGAAATTGCCTCTTTTCCTCCAATCATTTTCCTGTCTTTCTCCATGTATGGTGATGTTGATTCTGGTTAATTCCAAGCAAGCTGCACTCCAACACCTTTCATCTTTATTGTTTTCGCTAAGATTCGGCAAAAGTTGTCATCAGACTTTTTAAGTGTAGATGTGCCATAAAAACGAACAAAAAACACAATATTTTAATGACGACAATTTTGAAGCGTCTACTTTGTTCGAGAAGACAGAGGAGATTATGCTCAAGAGAAAACGGAATCAAAGTTCTCTTTGTTGGAAATTAAAATACCGCTCTCGTTTAGTTAAAACATGGGTTCAGTCTACAGCTTTGTTTTAGTTTTGGTATTGGTGCTATTTTGAAGGAGTTCAGTATGCTCAACCGTGCAACAAAATTACTTAGCTGTTCAGCAACTTTAATTGAAATTTTATAATGTTGATGTGTCTATAGTTTTTATATTGGGTTTTATTAGTGTGTTCAATATTTAGTTAAGATCCAAAGACGTATTACCAAACAGTCTATCATAGATTCTTCTTCAACTAACAAACATTAATCTAGAAGATATGTTAGAATTAAATATTCAAACGGTAGAAAGTGATAGAAGATAAGTTCATTAATCAATAGTTGCACAAAACATTAGTACTATCGATACTGACATCAATACAGGTGAGGATTTTCTATCACAAAGAATTTCCTTAATTGTTACAACAGCAACTAACAAGACTGGTTTCATTGATTTTCTAACAAAGGCACCGACATGGTAAGAATCTTATTTTAGTGTTGTCAACAGTTGAAAGCTCCTATGTATGCCTTATAAATCAGGTCGTATAAGTTATAAATGATTAATTTTTGGTTTCATGAATGGTTGGAACGGTTTCAATTACTTTTTTTCAATATTGCTTAAATTGGGTTAGTTTTACATTCCCGATGAAACGTTTTGTGAGATCTTATTAAAAGAAAAACAAAATGTTAGTAGATTATACTTAAGCCTCGTGAGATGACATTATGGAAAACGTAAACATTTATCAGTGACATTTTAAGTCATAAAAGGACAAAATCGCCTTAACTGACAAACTTGATGTTAATGAATTTTTGAAGTCGTTAGTATAGTTGTCGGCCACGAGAGACATTGTGGTTTTTTTACAGAAATTATTCTAGCAATAAATTATGTAATTTTAAAATTGAACTGGACTATACTCTAAGAGAACTTCTCTTCTTTCAGGAAAACACGACAGGGTTCAAGTTTTCGCTTAATCTTGAGGGATTTAACTTTAATTTTTTGTTATGTAGTAGAAGAATTCACACCAATGATAATGCCCAGCGTGTGAGAAAAAGCAACAAAATGAGAGCCAGACATCGAGACAACCTCTTCCTGGACGAAACTACAGTTCTTCTACCATCAATTCAAAATGCAGTAGATCATTTCCGAAAGACAATGAAAAGACAGAAGAGCAATCTGATTCGGTTACCTTCACTGATAAAGGGAAACGAAGATTTTAACTCCACGGGTCGTATTAAGTATCAGCATCGGTCGAATGAGGAATTGACAAGGAACTCTGAAAACTGGGACAGGCTCAGATACATATTACACGAAGAAAATGTGTCTAATTCTATAGATTTAGTATTTGAAGCAAATAAACCAACAGGTAGTCCGTTACACTTTTTAGAATGTTCTCCCCCACTTGTATCAAAAGCGGAATCAGACGGAATAAATGAATACAAAAATTTCGATTCTGACCAAAAGATGATGACAAAGGAGAAGGAGACTTTAGATGATGCAATACAAGCTCCTGGCTTTAAGTTGACTCTTGGTGATTTGTTGAACAGCGACCCTGGTGGTTCTAAAGAATCATCGAGAGATCAGGACCCGTGTAAGAAAACAGTGGACGAAGAAGACAAAGGTGGTTTAATTAAGCCCGTACTTCAGTCTTCGGTAGTAAATGACGACATTTCATTTGATAGTAAGGACAAAAAAAAAATAAAAGTTACACTCCCAACAGATGATAAACCGAGTAAGAAGAAAGTTCGATTCAACTTAGAGACTGAATCTCCAAGAAATACTAATGTAAAAGGAAATAAATCTCCTAAATCAAAATCGAAGTCGACCGCAACTTCGAAACCTTATGGACTGTCTCACATACAGGAAACTCATTATACTTCCCAGCGTACTAAAACAGGACTTGCCATGAAACAAATGTTCAAAGGACAACGAAGGGCACAAAAAACTTAAAGTCTTTAATCTATGCGAAACCGGGCTAGCAATAACATAATCTCCGACAAATACATTAGTATGTACATATATTACATATATTCATGCAAGGAAAGTTAGATATGCTATTATTGACCACACAATGTTTTAAATCATATACCAGTGTAATTGTGTTTTCGGTTACTGACTTATATTCATATGTTTTTTTTTCGTGCATTTTGCGTTTGTGTACTCCAGTACTAGTGATTTAAATTACATGTATCATTTCGTAAAATACTTTTGGATGCTTATATAATAATACCAGGGTTTTATAAGAAAACGTGCATTATTTACTATACAAACAGCTAGAGCACTATTGTACAAATAATTCAGCCCTGATGGTTATGCAGTTTTTGATATGCATGTGTATTAGTATGGTAGAGCTATCAAATTAGGTTACATTGCACTGTTGAAAAAAAAGACTGTTCAGTCGGTAACGTGACCTAAAGTACCGGAAATCATGAAGAACGGGACATGGGTGCATCGATCTGACCATTCCCACTGTATTTCTTCACAACCATTATTTTTTAAGTTAATCAGATTAAAGATATTTTTGACATGTTCCCGTCCTTATCCTTTATGCCCGGGTTCCAAACTCAAGTCCATAGTCCCTCTGATACTAATAAGGAACCTCAGTCGCCAATATTATCGTACTACTTCTTTAAATAAAGATATCGTACGAAATACAACTTCCTGTTGTGTACTTTATTGATTTTCTGTGTAAAAATGAATCAAGTGAGATCATTAAACATTATATTAGAAATTGAAAAAAAAAAAAAACTTTCTACGTCGTAAAATCGTTAAACGTGCGGTAATATACATTTGTATCGATATATACACATTTTTTTAATCTTTTTTTATATATTATATTTTATCATTTAAATAAAGTGCATTTCAGCTCTACAAGGTGCCCTTATCTATGCCTTTCAGGATCGAGCGATCACAGAAGGATGTAAATAAAAACAATTAGCCTACCATCAAATATTTAAATACACAGGCACTAGTTTATGTGAGTGTTAGTGAGTGTGTTGTTTGTTTTTTTGTTTTGTTTTGTTTTGTTTTTACATAGCATTTTTATTATATTTTAAGAATGCCGCTTTTTACCATATATTATAAATATTGGCATTAACTAAACAGAGGATGAAAATGTTGCATTCAAACCAAGTTTCACAATTCAAAGGTGAAATACATATAAAGTTCACTGTTGTTGTTATGTAACATGCCCTAGGTCTTAATATGATGTTAACATCAGGATAAGGAAAGGTCAATTGTCACAGGGCTTGCTCCCACTATCAAATAATCAGCCCGAATGGAAAAAAAATAATAACTGCTTCTACATTAAATGGCTGCAGGTCAAATAAAAAGCTAGTTTGATTCTAGTCTTCTATGGAGTGGTTTAGAACATTTATACGAAGCCTACGCATTGCAGGATTATGTATCTAAAAAAAACTTACAAGTGTTTTATTACCATATGTATGAATTTTGAGACGGATACATATTAAAGGCGGGTTTAGCCGTTAATCTTATTAAATAACGCTTTAAAAATATGGTCTAAAAAGTGACATTGCAACGAGATTAAACTTTCCTGGTTTGTAATTCTATATACCAGAATCTTGTTTTTCGTTGACAGGTAAGAGGCGCAGATTTCGTCAGTATTGTCATTATCTAAGGTCATTAATTATTTATGGACAATGCAATTTCAAGTCCTCCCAAATTATTTCTGGACCTACACAATTCGATTTCAGGAACTCACTATTTCTGAATCTCCACAAATTGATTTTAAGACCTTCTGTATTATTTCAGGACCTCCATAAATAATTGTTTTATTTATTTATTTCCTCTCATCTATGGCAACATCACTTCAACACCTGCGTATGGAATTTTCATATCAAAACTCTTACGTTGTGCCAGAGTTTGCCGTAACTTCTCAGAGTTTTTGTATCGCGCTAGAATTCTTACAATTAGGCTTCTGGAACATGTTATGTTGCTACAAGATTGAAGTCATCACTACAGAAGTTTTATGGTCGTCATCATGAACTCGTGGATCGTTACAGTGTATCCATCTGCATAGTTTTCCTTTTCTCTTTCGTTTACCCTGGATTTGACTTTTTATGTACAACTCGGCGGGTGTTTCTGGAAAAGCAGAGGGCGCTTACCCTACCGTTCCATGCTCCCAGTTCTTAGTGGAGTCCGAGTTGCTCATTCACTTTTGTTACTTTGTATGTATTATTTAATTACTTTATGTTCTTTGTTATGTTTGTCTGTTTTCCATGTCTGGTCTTTGTCCCTGGATCACATTCTTTTGATTTCTGCTAGAATCTTGGTTACCTTGACTACTATTTCAGGAGGTCTTCAATAATTTCTGGACCTCCACAATTCAAAATAAGTCCTGTTTTTTTTAATCTCAAGTTGAGAATTTCCCTAAAGCACGAGGTTTTTTCGGTTAGCTTCGTTATGTATTTCCTTCGTTTACTTACAAATTCATTTTAACTTTGTGCGATGTCTTTAATGTAGGTTAATCATTACGAAAAAATCGTAAGTTTCTTTTTTTTTAAATATTTTATGACATAACCTCTCATGCAATTCCAAATATACGCACTGGTCACCCGCCTCCTCCTGAGATACATTTCACGCGCATTTTCCCGTATTTTCCGCGAATAAATCTACCAACGATCGCCCAGGCAGAACTAAATGTTTTAGCAAGTCAAACGGGAATTTTAATTGAGATTTGCAAATCTGATGAACCAGTTAATTTGAAATAAAACGGCAGCTTGGTATGGTTAAAAAAGAAAAAGAGCGAACAGTTGGGTTAAATCAAAGACAGGATATAGTAAGAGATAAATTATACTGAATATTTAAACCAGGACACGAAATTTTACCCTAGCTAGCCCCTCCCCCTAAAATCAAATGGTTGCACCTTAAGTCCTCAGGAATCGCGATCAGTCAAGATGCAAAAGTACTTTTAAGAAATTCATATTTTGTCATTGATATAAAGGTCATTTCTCTCTTCACGTTAATGCAGCATTTCATAATTATTCCAGTTTTTTACGGAAGTCTTTGATTGGTTGACCTGACACACCCCCATACCATTTCCTACTTTCACTTTCAAAATTCGGGTCTCCGTAATTAGACTACAGACATATTTTCTTTTCGCTAATATATCAAAGCTTTCGATATGATCTCAGTTAACCCCTACCAGCGGATAGGGTAACTTTATACAGGCAATATGTACATTTTCTGTTACAGTTTTATCCAAAACATGATCGCAAACTCCATGTGCCCATGCGCTGAAAACGTAAACACAAGAGACTATACTGATTCTTGAGTCGGTCACACAGTCACGTATCGATTGTGTATATAAGCTTATACAGGGTTGAGCTCACATCAACATTTTTAAATAACGTATTATTTTATTAGGAAGAAATGTCATTAAACGGCACTAAGGTCGTCTTATTCTCCAGGTTATTTAGATCTCTAGAAACAAGTAAATGTGCGAGTGTGCGCTCATTGAGTGCTGCTGTCAACAATAGAGGGAAAACGCACGCGACTTGCAAAAATTGTGGATGCAGAAGTTTGTGCAAGGAAAAGTACAAGAATCCATTAATTGTAGAAAGAACAATGTCGAATTTTGCCGGAAAGGGGAAAAATTATATTTTTCGGCAGGTAAGTTACTTTATTATCGTGTCAGCTGCATACATGTACCAGTGACATTGCCGTTTAGTTCACCACATGCACGGTTTTTTTTGCCCTCCTAGAGTTCAGGCTGTGTCTAGCATCAATGTGCCCCCCTGTGATTTCAGAAAGTTAATCAAACTAATCTACTCTCCCTTTTCCTTTAGGCAAAAAATTAAATGTATGTTTCCTGCTACCTTACCGAACTTTTTGTGCCCACCCTCAATCTTTTAAAAAGCCATTTTGGAACCAGTACTGTTAAAGTCTAGGTTGTTTCCCCATTAACTGAATGCAATTTTTCTTTAGAAATTGATTGATTGTTGGGGTTTAGGAAAAAATATTAAGTTCCCTATTTTCCTATCATAATAAGATAATATAATTAATATAATATAAATTAATTCACTTCACTTATCTTGGTCGTGTAGCCTCTTGTCCTTTACAGGGTTCTATCAACATTTTGTAATTAACATGTTTTTATGCTAGAATCTACATGTACATGTATGTAAAACCTAATCTGTATAGATTGTTTAACTTAATTACTATCAAAGTACCTATCAAACTTTATAACAAATAAGATCATTTTTATTACTTTTATGACATTTAGAAATGGTAAGTTTAGTTTGATATTTCAGATGCTGGAATATAAATCTTTTACCTACACTTATCTCCTGGCTGATCCAGTCTCTAAGGAAGCAGTTTTGATTGACCCAGTTATTGAGATGGTTGACAGAGATGCAAGAGTCATTAGTGAGCTGGGGTTAACATTGAAGTATGCAGGTACAAAAAAGTATTAGATGAATTAACAAATTGTGTATCATCTCTTTAAAGACACAGTTGATACACAGCACTTATCCTAGAAGTTATAAATGTGAAAAATACAATACTTGTAAGGTATAAAACTTATTGAAATAAGTTAACTGATTTTTCTAATTATACTATTTCCAAAGTCACAATTTAACACAATATTTGCCAACAAACAGTGGGGAGTTCCGACCCTGGGAAATCCCTTCTTGGATCCACCACTGAAACACTTGTAGTATTGGAAGGGGTGGTTCATGAAACCAGGATTTGCTTGATTTATTTTTTTGTCTATTTAGTAGTGACTTTCACAGCTGAAGATAATTTTATCATAATTAACACTTGTGTCATCATTTAGGTAGCTCACAATTAAGATACAACATACGGTGCCGTCATTCTATTACTCTAGACTTGTATTTATTCCACCAAAATTTTAGCAAATAATCTCACTCAAAAGTATCAGCTCAGGGGCTGATTCAGAGGGTTTCCTAGCTATCATTTGCTTATTTTTGCCAAAACTTTGTGAGAAGTTAAAATTTTTTAACTAAAGGGGGTTCCAACCTGGTGGATCAGTCACTGTCAGCCTCATCAGTGGAAGAAATTAGCAGTAGACCTATGGACAAAGTCTACATAAAATCAAGCAGGTCTATGATGAAATTGGCTTAGTTTCCTTTGAAATGTACAGTGCGGTCTACATAAAATTATGATGGGTCTATGTTGACCAAAAACTAAGTTTCTAACACTGCCTCAAATGATAATGATTTTCTGAAACAATGTTAGAATGCATATTATTGATCAGTAATGAATTAATGTTATACATGTACCATCTGGTTTTCTAAACAGTAAGATGATTCCTTTTTTGGTGAAATATTGAGCAGTACAAAAGTACTTCCCTATATACATGTACACTGTACTGAAATAATAATAAACTTCTAAAGTTGATTGTTCTGGTTTAAACTAGATAAAGTACAGACAACACATGTATACATGGCTATATGTTCTTTTCAGTTCACATGAAATCATTTTAATTTTTGAGTGTGCAAAAACAGTCTTAAATATTCACTTTATTCCAGTATTCTTGTTTATTGTTAATTTTTATTGTAACAAAACAGCTGCAAACTATTATGCTTGAGGTCTGGTTTTAGCTCACCTGTATACATATATACAGTTCAATCTAATGAGATTTTAAAAAAATATGGCCATTGCACACAATCAGTTGAAATGCTACACAAGAGAGACATTGAAGTGGAACAAAAAAACACATTAAACACATTGTTTTGTTTGTCACCTGATGATGCATGTTAAGTTTAAAAGTAGGGTGAAAATAGGGAGACAGTGGCCTTTAGGTCAATAGAAATCTCTATCATGATACTATATTTATAAATGTAGGACAATTGGGTGTCAAGGCAATGTTTATTTGGGATAACAAGGAACTACAAGTATGTTAAGATAAAAACAATCTTGTGTTCTACTTAACTTTCCAAATGGTTTAACATTTACTACTTCATATTGTATTTTCGATTTGAACGCTAAATGTAAAACATTGGACAGCATATTGAAAATTTAAAACCAAATATTCCTGGAGGAATGAAACCCTGAGGTGTCTGATTAGAAAAGGAGACCCCTTAAAAATGAAAGCAATTTTTTTTATTGCTTGAAATCTTAATTTTTCTTTTATACTATCTGCTTGAAGTTCAGTTATTTTTTCAGTCTACATGTATACCTTATCATGTATGTGAAATTTAGAACCTGTCCTTGCTATGAAAATAAAAACCTGAATAAAAAAAATTTCAAATACTTTTTAGTATTCAAACAGTCTTGTATAAACCTTAAGTAAACTCTTGATAAACATAGAAAATGTTTACATGGTAACATCAGTGTTCTAGGATTCCTATTTCCTGTTACCCGGGGAAAGTGAAATTTGGGTCAGGGAAAGTTAGGTACTTAGTTACACTTTCCCGTGGCAAGTTGAAAACTTCATATGCTGTAAGGATTTGTTTTGTTAGGAAAGCAGTCATTGACTGTGGGAAAGTTGATTTCATATGGATTTTTCCAGAGGAAACCTCAATTTCTGAAAAATCCTAGAACGCTGAACATATGTTGGACCTGTTTACATTAAGTTTGTATGATTGAACAAAGGTGTGGATTAAGGCATGTTTCTATTTTATTACAGAAAGTGTTTAGGTAATCCTATTATATTTCAGTGAACACTCATGTCCATGCAGACCACATCACAGGAACTGGTGAATTGAAGAAAAAAATTCCCACGTGTAAAAGTGTAATATCAGCTGTCAGTAATGCTCAGAGTGATGTCAAAATTTCAGAGGGCGATCAACTTGACTTTGGCCCATTCCAGTTAGAAGTCCGCAGTACACCAGGTCATACAAACGGTAGGTAATGAAAGTTGAAAACTAAGTAAATATTTTGTACGACTGAAGTCCAAACCAAAGTTGAAAACTTGGGTCTCAGATTAGAAATGGGAGATAACAAGTTATAGTAATATTTGATCTGACAATTCAGCACATTACTGTGTCAGTGTATACAGTCTCCAAGTAGGGTAGCCAGTGAAGATATAATGTTAGATTTATATCCTGCTAAGAGCTTTTCATTCTCTTTCATTCAGCTCTCCATACTTTTGAAGTGGTTTGAAATAATTACTTGATGTACTGTTTGTAATGAATTTAAGAGGATATTTTTTTAAAGTTACCACCCATATATTTTTATGTTTGGCCTTCAAAATATTTCAAAAGATTTCACAGGAAATATATATATATAGTAAATGGCTTTGATACTTTACAGATAAATAAGTAACTCATAGCTCATATGCCCCCTGCCACTGCAAAAAAGTGTAAGTGCAAAAGTATCATAACTCCTGTAAAATTTGTTGAATCAAAATGGTGGCAGAATACAAATGGGGAGTAAATATCCTACAAAATGCATCAAGCGGTTTTGGTGAAGTTGCATCCACAAGTAAGACCAGACAAATGAACTTTAGAGGAAATAACCAATGTTCGAAGAAATACAGATATATACTCTTACATGAAACTGCTGTCTTAATTTCATGAATGATCAGTACTAGAAAAATTGTTTGTGAAAAAACATTTATTGTTATGTATTTTGGATAATACAGGTTGTGTGACATATGTTTGGCATGAGAAAGGAATGGCATTCACTGGGGATGCTCTACTTGTCAGAGGCTGTGGTAGAACAGATTTTCAGGAAGGTACATCAGTATAATTCATTTAAATTTCTTTGAATGAACATTATTGAACAAATAATCAAAAACACTTCAAATTTGTAAAATTAAATTTGATTTGAGATATTTACCTTTCAACCAAAATAAACCTAAAAATTAGTTCAGAGAGAAATGCTTAATTTGAATGCAACGAGAAATAAATTAATGAAAATTTTCTGAAAAAAAATAATAGTAGATCTGAAGATATCCTTTGAGTGGGATATTTTTCAATTATGGAAATGGTTTGATTTGGGGATGATACAATATATTGCTTTGTATACATTTTATTGAACAAATAAATTATCTCCCCATAACATAATTTCAATAATATAAATATTTTATTTTATGTTCTAGGTCCTTTTAATGTAGGAAAACTATTCTTGATGTGTCTTTTAATGTGTGAACATCTATATTTTATAAATTGTGGACATCTCAAATAAATTACATTTGACTTGAATGGTCAAGTGATGGATACATTTATAAAATAGAAAATCTTTGCTTTCTTTATAGGAAATTCATCAACACTTTATGATTCAGTCCACCAAAAGATATTTTCCCTGCCAAAAGATTTCTGTCTCTACCCTGCTCATGATTATACTGGTGAGTTAAGTGGATTCTATCAATGCAGCATCATAGAAATTTTTCTATTAATAATTGTTAATGCTAATCTTTTTAATACAGTATTCTTCCTAGGTTAACATACCAAGCCAAGATTTACATACAATGTGCTGTTAAGGTATTTGTCAGGGGTGGATCCAGAATTTAAGGTTAACGATGGCATAAATTGAATTACAGAGTTGGTTCTTGGGGTTAGAATTTGCGAAAATTAAAATTTCATGCTGTTTTTTTTTCGCCAAATTTAGGGTTGCACACTCATGACATGCTTTTCTTTAATACAGCCCAAGTTTTTCTTAATTTCAGTAGAAGTTGATGTAAGTGTCCAGAAATATGTTGATAACATTGTACAAGAATTCATTTTTCTTATCTCAATAGTAATGTGATAAATAAACTACATGTAATAAGAACTTACAAATTATCCATGATAAATGTCAAATTTTTATAAGTGAAGAATGACAAATTATGCATGCGTTGTTGTAAATAACTCAAATATTTTATACTTTAGGTCAAACAGTAACTACTGTAGCTGAGGAATCAACAATGAACCCCAGATTAACTAAACCAAGAGAAGAATTCATCAAAATTATGCAGAATCTCAATTTGCCATATCCAAAACAAATTGGTAAGTTTTCTAACTGTAGAATTCCTGTCCTGTTTATTGTGACAAAACATATACTGTGAAAGTACTTTTAATGGTGGGTACCAATTTTCATGGTTTAGGGGAAAATGATCAGTTTGTAGATTCTTGATTTCGTGGATTTGAGAATGATATCACACAAACAAATGGGAAATTTGCTTTTCGTTGGGAACCAAATTTCGTGGTTGACCAAACCCAGGAAAACCACGAAAAATTTGTACCCCACAAACAATAATACTTTCACAGTAAAAATATTAAGGTACCAACCATTTTATTAGGGATATTTGTATCAAAAACCAAAATATTCCAAATTTAACTCAGCCATTCTGAGAAAAAATGTAATTCAATATTTTCTTCCATTTTTTTTTATCAATGTACATTTTCATATAAAAAATTAACTTGGGCTGCTGCTGAAAAAAAAAAAAAGTAACTTTTGTGCTTTTGTATAAAACTTCCCTCATTTAACAAATAATCCCAGCCCTCTCCTTGAGACGAAAATGGCCCTTGCCATTAAAAGTGTTTATATATTTAAGTCACTGATTCATGAATGATTAATTAGAAAATATACTTGCCTGTGATATTTTTGTATAAAAAAAAAAAATATTCCAAATTTTAGGAAAACAATTTATGCCCAGCCATTGGGAGAAAAAAATGTAATTCAATATTTCCTCCCATTTTTTATCAATGTACATTTTCATATACAAAATTAACTTTGGCTGCTGCTTAAAAAAAACAAGTGACTTTTGTACTTTTATGTATAAACTTTCCTCATTTTACCAAAAAAATCTTAGCCCTTCCCTTGAGACAAAAATGGCCTGTGCCATTAAATGTGTTAATGTATTAAAGTCAGCAAAGTTTTTATATGATTTCATGAATGATTAATTAGATTTGTTTCGAAGGTGAAAAAAATATTATAGATTTACACTTTAATTTTTGCATAATGCAATATTCATTTTTGATCTATTGCTAAAGTAAGAGTTTTTATTACTAGTTTTTATTACTCTAAATGTACTTAAAATGAAACTTTCATCAGGAAAAATGTTGTCTATAATCAGTTATGGACAAAATAAGGCATATGATTCTCCATCCAGTATTTGATGCTATTTTTGCTAAAATAAGTTATCTCCCTTTGTAGAATCTGTAAGCATTCTGGTTTTTTTTTACTATTTTAGACAAGGCCTTACCAGCAAATATGGTATGTGGCTTACAAGATCCAGTCAAATGAAAGGAAAGACCGAGATACACTGATACACTGTTTGTAAACTCATCAAACATCATTTTACAAGAAAAAAAAATCACAGTTAATGTGCATTCCAGGAATGAACTGTGGTACTGGAAACTTGATATTTTTGTACTTATACTTTGATTTTACAAAGCCAACCTTTCATTTTCATGTACATGTATTGATATATACTGGTACAATGTTATTATTTTCTATATCTATACTCAGAGGAAGATACTATGACCTTGTTATGCACTTGATATATTATTATGTTGCCTATGAATTTTCTCCATTGTTAGATAGGGCTGTTTGAAAGGAACTAAGGCTTAATAGAACATGTCCTCATTCCAAACTGTCTGTTAGTTACAATTTCCCTGGTCCTGGTATAAGAAATACTACTACAACCTAAGAGATTGGAAGTCCATTAATCCATACCAAATCAGAAAACAGCTTGCCAGACAACCTCTATCATTGCTGGAGTACAGATATCCCAATATAATGTACTCAGTGGTATATTTTTTCTTATATGATAAATCTAGTATTGAATAGATATTTTTTATTGAATTTTTAATCTCCAATAGAAGCATCCAATTTCCTATTGCCTCTCCATATTTTTGCTATGCTTCTCCATTGCCAGGTTACTACTAGTTATGTGTCACACAATCAATGAGCCTCATGATCAAAAACTACAAGTCAACCATTTGGTTGAAAATAGACTGTGTGTAAGATATACCTATATGCTGGGCCCAGTCATAGTGGGACTAAAATTTTTGTAGACCTCTGTTAAGAACAGATGTAATTTATGAATTGGTGTGTTTCCTGCATGTTATGTTTTGAACATGACTTGAGTTGTGCTCACTAGTTTTTTATTTACTAATATATTATATACAAAAATGAAAAAAAATATAGAAATACATGCATAAAGTGTTTATTTTAAAGCCTTTGCTTAACTTTTCTCTGTCTATTGTAGCTTTAAAAAAAAAACCGTCATTTTTCATCTTTCAAGGGCATTAACTCTTATAATGAGTCGCCTGACAACTTTGATCCCAGAAGACTTTTGAAGGCCCTATAATAAGGGTCATTTCAGCAATTGAAATAATTTTGCTAACCCTAACGGTTTTGGATATATATGGGAAAAACTACTGTCTGACCCCTTTGTTCTGTTTTTAGTAATGGTGGCCATGTTTTTCAATGGATCAAAAATCCCCTCATCAGTACTATGTAGGATACCCCAAGGAACATTCATACCAAGTTTGGTTCCAATTGGTCAAGTAGTGTCAGAGGATAAGATTTTTGACAGAAATAATAATAATAATAATAATATTCTTTATTGGCACAAACACAATTACAATAATTGATATATAAAAGAGTAACATATATAGTAGCGGTATACATGTAAATAGAATATTAATCAAATGTTATGAGAAGAGATATTTGTTATGAAATAATTTTTTTTCTGATAGAAAAAACAATATCTAAAAAATTAGTGATAATCTTTAGTATAGTATATGAATCACTGAATAGACATTGTTTCGGTGTGTAGTAATTAATTGAATCAATATCTTTTTTGAGGATATTTGATAATTTGGACATAAATTGACTTCTAACTTTGGAGTATTTTTCTTATTTTAGCAAAAAATGTAATTCATCTTCAACCTCCCCAGAGTTGCAAACTTACATAATCTCTCGTTTGCAGGAATTGATAGATGACGGCCTTTTTCTATTTCCAAATTATGGCTACTGATAACATTAAAAATAGCAAAAATTGTGGAAAACGGGCAATAACTCCAACTTGGCTTAAAAGATTACATATGAAAATTTAACCTTAGATATATCTCATCATACGGAACACTTTTACCCCATCTCAGAATTTGGCTAAACTTAACGGTTTTGGAGATATATGCAAAAACTACTGTCTGACCCCTATGTTCTATTTTCAGTAACGGCGGCCATATTTTTCGACGGATCAAACCCCTCACATCAATTCTATGCAGGATACCCCAAAGAACATTCATACCAAGTTTGGTTCCAATTGGTCAAGTAGTGTCAGAGGGAATGAGTTTTGAAAAATTGTTAACGACGACGACGAGCGGGAAGTATATAGTGATCATGATGGCTGTAGATTTATTCCCAGTTCTAAAAGACGACTTTCACATTTGCCGAATCTGGTGGAAAATGGTTTACGGTTTTATACCAGACAAAGAAATAATATCGGATTCAAAGGCTAAGAACAGTAACAGTGATGTGGAAATACGTCTCCGAACATCAAAATATGGGAAATGCCTCTATAATATATGTATCATTTAAATATTCATGACAGTAATCGAATCAAGGTTCTGGTCCCTTGGCTTCCATTGCAATGTCATCCAATCTTTCGCCTGCTGGCCCCATTTGACCTCGATATTTTTTAAGAACTTTCCCGGAATGGAAGTGAATGTGAAGTCATCTATGGAGTAGGATGAAGCTTGACTAATTCTTTTTCACATGATGCCATAGTGCATCTCTTGTTATGTTTTTCCTACATTTTTGGGGTTTCCTGATGCAAAATATTGAGATATCACTCTCTAGTTTTAACTTGTGGTTCGTTTTTATTTGGATGTCAGGGTCAATGTTACTAAATAAATAGATCTCCAGAACATAATTGAAGATATCACCTTTTGCTTGGTGGTAGTATGAGTGTAATGTAGTACTTTGGTTATTTTTTACTTGACCAAGTCATATTTCACCTCTATTAATTATGTAATGGTACTTTACCCACTATATCTACTCATTCTTTTAAGCTGAGTTATACATTTGAATAAACTGAGCATTAGGGGTGCTGGTAACAGCAAACTATTTGATATGACGAGTTAATAGTGGCAGGCCAAGAGATTTACTAAAGAGTGTCTCAAATCTGGACCCCAGTTCCAAAGAAAAATATGCACCATATTAACTTTTACTACAGATACAAATCCTGAATAATGTCATTGCATTTTGCTTGATTGTTTATTGAATTACATTGCTTTATGACTATATTTTAATGTTGTAACATAAACAAATTAACATTTAAAAAATCTCTCAACCAAAAGGAAAATGTCCCCTTTTGGATCTGCCTATGCAATCATATATAAATATACATGTACATACTATATTAGAAGAAGAACATTATACATTGGAATATAGAATTTCCATTCTTATTAATATCAAAGTACAATTTCTTTGTATCTTCAGGATCTTCCCATGCATATACATCCAAGAATTCACCTTCTAAAGCTTCACCATAGTAATGCAATTGAACACACGACAGACCATTTTTATAGTTTTCTTCAAAATGTTTAAGCGTTCCCTTTTTACTGCAGAGATGTGCACAATCAATAGCATACCTTGCATAACTTGTCCAGTTAGCATGATTGTAAGCATCTGTAAACGTCCATGTTACCTGAAATCGTTGACAGCCTATATTTGGTGGTCGTTCAAATTTATCAATTTTAAGTGATGGCATTCCTCTGGCGGATTCTGCATATTTAGTTTTCCACCATTCGGGTAGAGCTGAAGGTTTCCGTGTATTCGGATCGATATAGACTACTTGGTTAACATTTGTCATGATTTCTTCATCACTTGATTCCAGACAGACGGACGTATGGGCATTTAAGGATGTGTTTCCGATGTAACCACCCTTCACTTTCACCAACATTGGTTCATTAATGTTTGATAGATCATATAACGGTTTGAAAAACTTTAATTGGCCTGTGATTAAAAACGTCATATGGTTTTTAGTGAGTTCCTGAAAATCACGGAATGTTTCCCCAGATTCGTTCATTTTTGCATGATGGATAAATATTCTAGTACTGGAACAGAGGGACATCAATTCCCATAGTTTAGGCTTTCCTGAAAATAATTTGTAAAATGTGGTAAACAATAATATTCCAATAATAATCAAGACAAATCGGTAAGGACATCAGTTGTAAAGAAAAACTAACATTAAAGTACACAAGAAACAAGTACAAGTCTGATTTGCCTTTTAGTTGCGAATCAATGGTCTTTCGTGGAATTATCCATAAATATAAAGCTTAACAGAAGTATCATTACGATCCTTTATCTGTATGAACACTCAATTGATTAACAAAAAGAACGCACATTGTTTCCGATAATTTAATATGCAATATGCCAAAAAGAAAAAAAATGCTTCGTGGGGTACAGCTTCTGTTCGGGCATATACATATAGACACTAATTTCAAGTGAAAAACGTTTCCAAAATCTCATTGCGATAGCATATACAGATGCCAAAAATATTTAATACTTACAATTAAACATCACTGTCTGAAATCGGACGAGATATATAATCACGTTATAAAATCGGTCATAAGCAAGTTATACAAAGTTTTATAAATAGTTCGATTTGCTGTCTTGTTTGGAGATGATTGTATCATTTGGTCCTTAATTTTAATACGATTTGGACCACGACCAACAAAACTAATCCTTTTTTTACGGTGTATAACGATTACATTAATATGTACATGTATATATTCGCTGCAACATGGGTTTGCTGCAACTATCAAATATACAGCCTATAGTCTTAAATATACACAGACTACCCGGGCTGCATTTGATTGTGGGATTAAGAAGCTGAACATTACGCTCATCAAAAGTGACTAATAAAAGTACCATTTTTATCAAAGTCTCTAAAACTGAGTCCAGGGTGTCTCATTGTGGCCTTAACAGTATTGTTGTCTGCAGATAATAACTTCCAGTCTTTCCGCTCAATGAATTCCGGAGGCATTCTTCTGCAAATAATGAAACTAAATAATAACAACACTGACTAAAATACAAAAAAAGAACTGCATTTGATTACATGATTAATCCATTTTCCTTTATATACCCCCACAAACAAAGTTTGGGGGTATGATACATGTATTTAGAAATCACCTCAACTGTCTGTTTCCATTCGACTGTTCACATTTCTTGCAACAACTCAAGGGAATTCAATAACAAAAAAAATCGAAGGTTGGGCATTATATTATGGAAGAAAAAATGGAAATCAGCGAGAAAAAAAAAACAAAAAATTGTACCCAAAAAATTAAAATCTGTTCAAGCGTTTTTAAGCTATCGACGTAAACGGACAACAGCCAATGGCATGCTATAATACGACAGGGCGTGTCGTATAATTCTGGGTCCGGCCGGATACAAAATGTAAAGATTTTGGGCCCGCCGCTGCCTATAATTTTGGGTCCGTCCTGCATATGAGTGGGTATATATTTTATTAATGTATTAAAAATATTTTTACTCAGCTTAACAAGACAAGACCACATCTCCATCACAAAAACTTTACCAACAAAATTCCCCCATATTTCAAAGATAAATCCATACCAATTATTTCATATTCCTATACTTCACCCATTGCATCCAAAATTTTCAATTATAAAAGGCTATCGCAGAACCTCGAGATTGAGGACTTCAAGGCTAAACTACCTGACTGTTCTTGCAAAAGCTCTCCAATCAAATATGGTCTTTCTGGTCACGTCGTTACGGGAGATTTAACCATCATCGAAAACGAATCTCTGTATAATATTCTTTTTCTAAAGGCCCCAAGTACCGCGAACCATGCTCCATAAATTGGAATTACAACTTTAAAGTTCTTATGGATGGCGTCGAGGACTATGCAAGAAAATGGATAAATCGAGAACAAGACATTGATTCCCTGTCAGAGTGGTTAAAGGCCGTGAAACGAATGAGAGTTTTAAGTAGGTCAATGAGTGCCAAGGCTACAAGACCCCGATGTAGCAAAAACATTGTCTACTATACATGAAAAGTATGTTGTCGTACCAGCAGACAAAGCACAAAACAACATTGTTTTTTGTCTGCAAAACGTTTTACATCCAATGTTTATTCTCAGAGGTAGACGTAGAAAATAATAGCAGTGATAAGACTTATACTGCTACCACACTGTCCAAAGAAGAGATTGTGGAAAACCATAAATCTGTGCTATCCTCTTTTGGTCTCTCTACCAAGGACGATGATTGTGATTTACCGTCTATGTACTGGATTCCTAAACTCTACAAGAGTCCATACAAACAACGTCTCATATCTGGATCTGCAAAATGTACCACCAAACCTCTTTCAAAACTTTTAACTTCTATACTCAAAACTGTCAGAGAGGGTCTGCAGTCCTACCACAACACTTGTAACTCCCGTAGTGGTATTAATTCAATGTGGATCCTGAAAAATTCGAAAGATCTTTTGGAGACTATCAATTCAAGACTATTTTCTGAATATAATAGCATTATGATTTTTCAACACTGTATACTTCTATTCCCCATACTCAGTTAAAATCGCGACTTAAAAACATACATCGTTGTTATCAAATTTCAAATTATCTTCAAAATATACAGAGGAAGATGTTTACAAAATGCTGGAAATTTTAATCACCAACAAATTTGTCCAGTGTGGTGGACGTGTTTTTTCAACAAACGGTCGGCATTCCAATGGGAACAAATTGTGCTCCTTTACTTGCTGACCTATTCCTTCACTCTGATGAGGTTGAGTTTATCTGATGATCTGATCCGAAAGAAAGAATATCGTTTGGCTAGATCCTTAAATC
This sequence comes from Perna viridis, assembly GCA_037379345.1. Classification (NCBI taxonomy): domain Eukaryota; kingdom Metazoa; phylum Mollusca; class Bivalvia; order Mytilida; family Mytilidae; genus Perna; species Perna viridis. Next base: position 15,297,652 of record CM074515.1, read on the forward strand.
TCGGTTTCCGCTATATAGATAACGTATTATCTTTAAATAATCCAAATTTCGGGGATTTGATACATCGCATCTACCCCAAAGAACTTGAGATAAAAGATACTACAGACACTGTGAAGTCAGCCTCATACCTTACCTTGACCTACACTTAGAAATCGATGGTAAAGGAAAACTACTGACCAAACTTTACGACAAACGTGATGACTTTTCATTCAGAATTGTCAACTTTCCTTTCATCTGTAGCAACATCCCTTCAGCACCTGCGTATGGAATTTTCATATCACAACTAATACGTTATGCCAGAGCTTGCCGAAACTACGCACACTTTTTGCATCGCGCTAGCACTGAAACCTGAAGATTTTTTAATTTACCTACTTGCGACAACCATGAAATACATCGATGAAAGTACCATGAGGTAAACGTCTGTGAACAATACAGGAATATTATGCAATAAAATATGCATGTAAAATCTTAGTAAGAAAGTGGAACAAAAAGATCAAAACACGGACCATTAACACGTACAAGGTGACCGCCACCCCTTGTCTCGCCCACCTGTACCTATATAATTCAAAAGACGCGAAAATCTAATGTCACAGTAGATATGCAGAATACAGGACATTTTAGTAGCTAGAAGTAAACATATTTCCAAGTCGGACAATGGCTTGTATACTACAAGTATATAGTTCAAGACGGAAATAATGGAGTCCGTTAAAAGTCTTGTTGGATAGTTTAATTGATGAAACTAAATTGATACAGACCTATTCTTTTATAATCCAAATGAAACCGTTTGAAGCATTATGTTTAAGAGTTAGTGGTGAGGTTTTCGTTTTTTTTTTTTCGACTTCGGATATTATAGGGTGGAATGATAGAAATGGACAAATGCCCCAGAGTAAAACCTAAATACAAAATAGTTGATACTTTCATAGATCACCAAAAGGTCTTCAACAAGTGTAAGCACACCTTTGAGTAATTATACTCTGAAAAGTAATAAAATCAAGGTAACAGAACGACGACACTTCTTCAAAATAAACAAAAAAGTTAAATGTGGACAATCGCACGTCTGCTCTGTGGTCAAACTTTTTATTTATAAGGCCTTAACCACATTCTTTAATGTAGGTAAAAATGGAACCAAAACAAAAAAAACACATTATGAAATTCACTAAATAATACATCTTATTCTTTCCATGGAATATCTCAATATATATCATTAATTATGACCATATTATGACAGAGTACACAAGAAGGTATCCACTTACAGAAAGCTAACTAGCTCAGAACATGTTGAAGAATTGCAATACCATCAAAACTACCAGCAGGAATAAAGGCTGACTAAACGTTGGAAACCCCACTCGTGATAACATTCTTATAGATACAATGTAAATTTAAACTCAGAGGATCATATATAGTTGGATATAGAAAAATACACTCATTGTACTATGAAATCAGGGCGGCCAATAGTTCAGATTATATTTTAAAATAGTATCGAAAGTCAGTTTAGTTCTATAACATGAATCCATGCATGTTCTGTTTATCTTCCAGTCAAAATTTAATGTCTATCTGTAAGCAAAATATGAATATCTTATAAAAAACATGAAAGATAAATACTAAAATGTGAGGTTTTATGTAGATCTAAGATATAAAGTATTTTGATGGGTAAAACCCAAAACATGAAGTAGTAAGTCTTAAATTCATATTAGTTTGTTTATTGTGCACGTGTTTTCATAATAAATGTCTATGTGCACACAATATTAGATGTTCCCTGACAATTAAGCTACTTTCTGTTTAAGTGCATCTTCACAATGTCAGGGCTCCTGTGTTCACTTGTGTCTGAGCCCTGACATTGTGAGGAGGAGGAGTGTGTATAGAAGAGTAATCAAGGGAACCTAGGTTATAGCAGTAATCAAAAGAATGTAATCCAGGGACAAAGACCAGACATGGAGAACAGACATACACAACAAAGAACACAAAGTAACTAAAACCATACATACAAAGTAACAAAAGCAAATGAACAACTAGGACTCCACTAAAAACTGGGAGCATGGACCAGGTGCACCGGTAGGGTAAGTGTCCTCTGCTTTTCTAGAAACACCCGCCGAGTTGCTCATAAAAAGTCAAGTCCAGGGTAGACAAACGAGGATAGGAAAACTATGACCCGTTGAATAAATCAGTTTTCATAGTGCAGATGGATACACCATAACGATCCACGAGTTCATGATGACGACCATAAAACTTCTGTAGTGATGACTTCAATACCCTGTTCCAGAAGCCTATTTGTTAGAGTTCTAGCGCGATACAAAAAGTCTGCGTAGTTTCGGCAAGCTCTGGCATAACGTATGAAGCATTCCGTAAAGGACTTGATGGATATCAAACAAAGTTAACAGAACTGCATGCGCTATGAGTACTCCAACAACGTAAGAGGTTGGAATTCCGTTCCTCCACACCCCAACACCAAGTCAGAAAATAGCTTGCCAGACAACCTCTAGCATTGCTGGAGTAGTACTATGATGTAGGTCGCCCTATATCTCCAATGGTCAAGGAGTAGTTCTCAACAATTCTCGCCAACCAATTTTTCGTCTTTTCCTGTCAAACAAGTTTATGTTCGGAATTTAAGACAAATCGTCTTACAGATTGCTGAAATTTAACCACAAAAAATGAGCTAGAATACAACGATTTTCATTGAGGAAATAATCCCTTTTGGGATTCAGTGTCCGGAGCTATTTTCTGATGTGGCCGCCCACTGAATCCCTTACCAACGCCGCAAATTTCATTCTGGAAAATTGGAAAATTTTACCAGACCTCGGAACTGAACGTTTTACATCACATTCTTCACTGGGCACACTCAAACAAGTAGGGGCTCGATTTTATATACATTTTTCTCTTTGAATCATCTTGGTTTATGATGTTTACTGCCATATTTCAGCAGATACAGCCAAAAGTTTTAGCGATATCGTTTCGTTTCAATCGGGCGCCGCCATTTTTTGTTTCTATAAGGCAGGTGATCTACTTTCAATACAAACAAAAAATGGCTGCGCTCGATTGAAACGAAACGATATCACTAAAACTTTTGGCTGTATCTGCTGAAATATGGCAATAAACATCATTGAAAGTAGATCACCTGCCTTATATAAACAAAAAATGGCGGCGCCCGATTGAAACGAAACGATATCACAAAAACTTTTGGCTGCATCAGCTGAAATATGGCAATTAACATCATAAACCAAGATGATTCAAAGAGAAAAATGTATATAAAATCGAGCCCCTACCTTGTTTGAGTGTGCCCAGTGAAGAATGTGATGTAAAACGTTCTGTTTCGAGGTCTGGTAAAATTTTCCAATTTTCCAGAATGAAATTTGCGGCGTTGATAAGGGATTCAGTGAGCGCCACATCAGAAAATAGCTCCGGACACTGAATCCCAAAAGGGATTATTGTGGGATAAAATGTTAGTGATCAGATCAGCGAGTATTTCTTCTGTCTCGGCGAGATCTATTCTCTGGCCAGTAAACTCTGAACATTTTGTTAGTAATTTTGTTATAAAGTAATAACTTAACATCACGTTTCGTATATATAGAATAAAATCACCCACTTAACTTCCCTTTACAGTGCCCGTGTATAGAATAGCACTTAACTCACAAATATCCAGTTGAGTTTTTCTCTACCATTGTCTTTTCCATTCGAATAAAGGTCTTCAAAAACAACTGAGTAGTCGTAGAATTGTGGATGTCATAAAATATGACCTTTCCCCACATGATTTGTGTTAGTAAACAAATTTGAGACGGTCCTTTCAAAAGGCGTCCGGGAGCGCCTGGAGGGTGTAAAAAGCGCTTGTAAACAAAAAGATAATTATGTTTGTTTCATACTAAATTTGGTTCTTGATATAGGACTTGAAAATGAGAACCATGCTTATGTATATTTGCACTTGGATACGCATTCTAGGACGTCATTCATGCTTATAAATGAATCCACTTGTTTGTTAAAACTGAGTCACAATTTTTGTTTATGTTAACTGTGAGAAACCAATGCTTGCAATACAAATTGAATTTATCAAGTTTATTTTTATTTTGAAATCCTTTTGCATATGCTGACAACACTACTACACCGTCTGCATGTAAAGACTATGTAGTAAAATCTTCCCATAAACTGGAACTGGGTTCTTTTTTTTCTTTTTTTTTTTAGATAAATAGTAAATAGTACCTTTCTTTGATTTAAAATAAGCTTTTTAAAAGAAGAATGTTTAAAAAATTCAAAAATTCATTTTCAGCACAGGAAGAATACTCAGAATATACTTAAGTTCTCCCGGATCCATGAATTATATAAATAGGCTTTGAAAGCTTATTTTAAAGTATAGAAAGACTTTTTATCCCTCAATTCAAATATCGAGTATCCATATTTTTGATCACACAGTTAAACCTATTTATTGTTGTGTGGAAGTGATATTTGGGGTATGTTCAATCCATTTAGTGTTAAATGCAAAACTGAGAATCCATCTCTTGATTAATATTTCCCCTGGATTATTTTGTGACAAACTTCATTTAATTAAAGTTTTGCCATTGTTTCCTTGGTGAACACAAAAAGACATGCAATAGTACGTTTTATCATATCTTTGAAAATTTCCACTACCGTTCAACATCATCAAAAGATCGAATGTTACTTAATTGGTATCGCTTGGGGAACATGAGAACTAATTCGCATCTACTCATCTTTTGACAAAAACAATTATCATAGTTTGGATTAACAGATTTCAGTTTAAAAAATAGAACTGTTATAGGGGAAAATGTCAGTTGTCAAAAAACAGTATAAATATTATATAATGTAGAATAGAATTAACAAATAAATCAGTTTTCCGATGGTAACTAAAAATAACTAATTTTAGTTCTAAAAAAAATTTGACACTGGTCAAAAATGAAATAAGAAGTTTTACAAGAATGCGTACTACTAATCTACTGATACCAGGGTAGTACCCGACACAACAGATTGTGTACAAAGTGTTCTTTGAGTGAAACTCATTTTCTATTTGAATGTTCAAAATAACAGGAAGATAGAGACTATATATTGTCATAAGTAAATATTATATCTGGCAACTCTAAGAAATATACAAACAAAAACATATTTATTTGTTTAACTCTGAAAATACAGAATTATTGTAATGTCTATGTAAATTTGTTTTGAAGAATCGCCCTTAAAAAGAGATTTTCAACTAACTCAGTCACTGCGGCGTTTTCAAATTATAAATAATCCTACGCTTCGAATTTTTTGTATCTGAAATATCTCTTTGATAGCTTCTTATGATAGTTCAACATGCACTTCCTTATGGCACCGTCCCATGGTGTTTGTATTGAAGTTACCAATGATTACTTTTTTTTGATTAAGCTTAGAAAGGATATTCAAATGTAGGCTAATTTTCATACATCTATTTTTTCTGATAATTATTTTATTATAGTGACCTGTGTATACATATATATGATAACTATGTTACATTGAATATGTATAAAGTATCGAACACCCGGCCCTTAGGACCTATAAGTCACCTTATATTTAAATCATTTTTTAAAAATAAGATAATCACGTATTGTCAATAGAACATCTTTAACGTAATGACAAAAAAAGAAAAAAAAAAGGATTTGAAAATAGAAGTGTGTGTGCTTGTCAAATTACTATAAATGTGCATAATTATTCATGCCTTTTTGGGGGCACTTAATTGAATAATAAAAAAAATCTTTTTCTTCTTTTTTTTTCCTCGGAGTGTTCTTTCAAGTAGGACACATATGTGATGATTCTTATAGTGCAGTACAATTTGTCAGGATAATAAGCAAATTGACTTTTTTCAATAAACTGGGTCTAGGAATAAAAGTAATGAAAGAGTAATCAAGGGAACCAAGATTTGAGCGGTAATAAAAAATATTTCAAGGACAAAAAACCAGTCAAAGAAAACGGAAAACATCGCGTCAGCACAAAAATACGTACAAAGAAAAAATAAATGAGCAACCCTAACTCCACTAAAATCAGGGAGCATGGACCAGGTGTACCGGTAGGGTAAGCACCTGCTTTTCTAGAATGATAGTAAAATGTAATGTATTGATAGACGAAAAAGCAAAGGATTACTACTACACTGTGAATAGTTCGGTTCTTATGGTGCAGATGGATACATCATAACATTCCACAAGTTCAAGAATACGACCATAAAACTTTTGTAGCGATGGCTTTATCTTGTAGCAACATAAGCCTGTTCCAAAAGCCAAAGCATGGTACAAAAAAAGTCATCGTACGTTTGGCAAGCTCTGGCAAAACATATGAGTTGTGATACGAAAACTACACGTAGGTGCTAAAGGGATGTTGCCATAGATGAAGGAAAGTTGTAAATAAGGAATGAGAAGTCATTCAAGAAGAAATTCACGTTATAAAATATCTTTAAAATCAATTTTATCAGGACTCTAGTAGTCACTAGACAGGGCCGGAACCAGACACTTTGAAAAGAAGGGGTGCCAGTCGAGGTTCCTTGGAAAAATGGGGGTGCCATTATTCGCCACCAAAAAAGTGGGAAATTCATCGTTTTTAACAATTATTTACAAGTTCTGTAATTTTTAAAATTTGCCATTTTCCGCAATTTTTACCCTCCCCCGAAATTCACAAATATACCATACCATACCATAGTATATGTAAATTACAGGGGAGGGTCAAAATTGCGGAAAATGGCAAATTTTCGTCAGAACTTGCTAATATTGGTTAAAAACGATGAATTTTCCACTTTCTTGGGGGGGGGGGTTTAAAATTTAAAAATTCTGGATCCATGTGCCTGTGATTTCATAGATAAAATCAGATTACCCAATATTTGAGTAAACAAGAGGCTCCCAGCATCCTGAATTGTTCACCGTGTTCAATTTTTGCCCTTCAAATGCAATAACTCTAACAAGGAATCGTCGTACAACCTTGATGACCTTATCTTTTACCAATCAATAGTTATGTTCTCATCTATCATAGTTTTCAAGATATTGGCCAAAAACTGCAAAAAAAAAGTTTTCGTCTTTCAAAGACAATGACTCTAGCAAGGAGTCAACCAACAACTTCAACCTAAAAGACTTGTAGGCTTTATCATAAAAATCATTTCATCAATTGAAGTTTTTTTTCTACCTATCATACTTTTCTAGACAAATCGCAGAAACTGCAAAAACTATCAAATTTTAGCCTTTTAAGAGTAATAACTCTAACAAGGGGTTGTCAGACAATTTAACTTGAAGAAAACTTTTTTAGTACTTATCATAAAGACTGTTTCATCAATTGAATATCTATATTATAGTTTTTGAGATATTGGCTGAAAACTGCAAAGAACATGGTATTTTGCATTTCAAGGGCAATAACTCTAACAAGGAGTTGTCAGACAATTTTGACATTAGTAGGCCTTATCATTAAGACCATTTCTTCAATTGCAATTTTTTTGTTATTGGAGTTTTCAAGACTCTCCTGAAAAACTGTAAAAACTGTCATTTTTCATGTTTGAAGGGCAATAAGTCTTAACAAGGAGTTGTCGTAAAATTTTGATTTAAGATTTTGTAAGATTGAAATTTTTTTTCTTCCTATTATGGGTTTCTAGATATTGGCTAAAAATTGTAAAAATGTCATTTTTTTGCCTTTCAAAGGCAATAACTCTTAACAAATAGTTGTCCAACAATTTTCACCCAAATAATACTTTTGTAGGACTTATCATAAATATCATTTAGTCAATTGAAAGTTTTCTTCTATCTATTATAGTTTTCAAGATATTGGCTGAAAAAGCTACAAATACTCATTTTTAGCCTTTCAAGGGCAATAACTCTAACAAGCAGTCGTCTGAAAATTTTGACTTGATTAAGACTTGTAGGATTTGTTATAAGGATTATTACTTCAATCGAAAGTTATGTTCTATCTATTGTAGTCGATGATAGACGCCAAGTAATGACAAAAGCTCACACTGCCTTTAAGCTCAGGTGAGCTAAAAACTACATTAAGTTGTTTTTTAAAGACAAGTAAAAGGAAATCTTGTGTTTCTGTACTATTAACACATTAAGTGCATTCAGAATACTACAATGGTAGGGTTACTGAGTAGTTTAACTTATCGACATATATTAATCATGATGTATTGTGCTAGTACACAGGTACGAATGGTTTTATCCTAAAGAATGAGACCATGTTGCATTTAAGGATAGCATGTCATGAATTACATAAATATGTAACTGAACACCAAAACATATTTATTCATTAACAACCAGTAGAAATATAATTTACAATATTGTATCCTTCAAATTAAGAATCTTATTAAAAATTTCAATAGTCATGATTGTTTACAACAGATGGCAACCTTACCAAAAAAAACCTGGTATTTAAAGTCATTACATAGTAACAAATACTTAATAAAAGTCAGCATTGTTTTATAACACAGCAGTATAGTATATATATCATATCTTATTCTCTGTTAACATACCACATGCAAATATAAAATTTATAAACTCAATCATTGTTCGGTTTCCTTAAGCAGAATTTTGACTCATTCTTGCATCAAAAGAAAACAGATTGAACTTTGTAAAAACAAAGTAATAAATTAGCCAGTATATATAGCTGCTGAATGAAGGTGATTGTCTCTTATTCATGTTTTGATGAAGTTCATACAGTGATGCAGAATCTCTATTCCATGAAGCTCTCTTAACTTTTCTAAATGTCTGCAACAGATAAAAAAGATATCTTTTAAATTTTATATATCAAGTGCTATATTATTCATAATATGGTCATTACATTTACTGTAATATGTTCTAATTACATAGGATAATCAGCTTCATAGATGTTTCATGACTCAACAAAACACATGATCTACCTATTTATATAGGACATTCCCAATTTTACAGGTCTACTTTTATTATCATTGTGCATTGCCTATTTTCTATGTATATTTAAGAATAGATTAAAAAGAAAAAAAAAAAAATATCTAAAATAATCAAAATTGAGTGATTGATTTTTATTGTATCATTGGCATGTAAATGTGTTGACAAGTTACACATTAAGGACTTGAAGCACTAGTGTAATGCTTTTACACACCAATAAAACATCGAAAATGAAACATTTAATTCTAAACACTGTAATAAGTATCACAAATCTGTGGTTAAGATTTTTGTTAATTTTCTGCTTCCACAAGAAAGTTTGCAACAAAATTGAACACAACAGAAACCAACAAAAATTAACATTCAAACTTTCCCAGGAATAAAAAATGACACAAGAATCGTACCTTATGCTACATAGCAAGCTTTTATGACTATCTGATATTTCAGTATACCAAATTTTTGCACTACTTCACAGCCAAAAATATTTTTTAGTGCTAACATATGATATCCATGCACAGATACCCCACAAATTTACATACAAGTACATGTACCAGTATCTTATGAATTATCATATAACTCACTCATGATTCTTACACAAAAGTAAATCAAGCCATATATGATTTTCTCTGAAACCTGGTATCTCCATGAGCCAGGTTATCTACTTCGTTTTAAACACCAAGAGCTAGAGAAGCCTTAAGTGTATACTAACCTGGTATCTCCCTGAGCCAGTTTAGCTATCAGTATAGCACAATTTTTCTGTAATGTTGGTCTTTTTCCATCCCTAGCCAGCACCAGCAGATCTTTCATAATTTCTGTCTTAGTAAGAGCAGCACAGACCTTGGGTATGTGTGTACAATGACTTAAACATAATGCTGCATTCCCTATAACACTCTCATCCATACTTTTAATGGACTTTACTAATGTTCCAAGACCTGCAATCACATGCATGCAATAAAACATATTTAATTTACAACATTCAAGTGATTAAAAAACAATAAACTTAAGATAATGGAATTATTTGTCATCCATAATTGATTACCAAATACCTAAAGTGCCAAAAAAACTACAAAAACTTTGAGCAATGTTCAATAAATCTATACCCCTACTCCCCCAAAATGACCTTAAACACAGAAATCTTAATTGTAAGCTAGGTGCAGAACCAAAAAAAAGAAAAAAAAATTTTGGGGATTAAAAATGTCAATGAAGTTCTAATATTTTTCCCTAGTTGGGCCATTGTCTCTTTGACATATTATCAAAATCCATTCTTGTTATATTCAAAAGTGCTATGTACATGTGACATTTGAAGTGTTTAAGGATGCTTGAATGTCCACAGTGGCTTCATGGTTTCTTGCTAATATCAGCAATTCTGAATAAATTCAACAATATGTTATACAAAGCTGTAATCTGTATATAGAAATATCTTAAAAGCTCATCCAATCACTATATCACCAAACATCTAATCATTCCTTCTAATGGGTGCTGAGACATCTGGGACAGAAAATATTCCAATACCTTAGATCTTAAGTCTCCAGGAAAACAGGATGTAGATGACCTAGAAAGCTGAAAAGGGGAGACACAGTAGAAGTCTTTCATGCTTGAGCCATACACCAAAAACCTATTCACTCCTTTGAATGGGTGCTGAGAAATATTTGACAGAAAATTTCCCAATACCAAAGAAGTAAAATTTAAGTCCCTCAGAAAACAGGAAGAAGGTGACCTAAAAATCTGAAAAGGGGAGACATGTTACAGGTCATCATGCATAAGCCATATACCTAATTTCTAATCATTCCCACCAGTAGAAGCCAAGAAATCTGTGACAGAGTTATTTGTTAAGGACAGAATAGCAGACAGACACCCAATCACTATATACCCCCACTTAAAAAGTGAGGGGTATAAAAAATATAAAGATACCTATTTAAACTACGGTACCCATCAGAAAGACATGCCATAATTTAAGCTATAAAGGTTTACACAACTTTTACTAACATTCATTTCAACTGAATGCAAATTACAGAATCAATCAAAATGGTGGTGTCATTTAGAAGTTTTTTTTAGAAGAAAACATAAGAAGTTATCAACATACCGTATAAAATATTGATTGATTATTAATTAACATCTGATGGCAATTATTTCATGCATTTCAGGACGAGAACAACTGGCCAATCAAAATACACTGCTTTGTAACTAGCATGACAAGCTGAATCTGACCTTTTTTGTGCTAGCTCACAAAAGCTACAACCTACAGGTAGGCATGTAACCCTAATCAGAAACATTATTCTGACTTAGAGCAAGTCAGTCATTACTCTATCCCCTCGAATACAGTGTGGCTGGTGTAGGTGCAGTGATTACCAATTTTTAAGTCTTTAGTGGGACTTTGTCTGGGATCAAACCTAGGACTTCCTGGAGGTGAGCATACTCATCTTAGACCACAAAGGTGGTCCGAAGAAAAATCATACATTTCTAGGACAGACATAAAATCAAATGAAGTTGAGCACTTATGACAGATAATGTTTTGTATTTCTTGACAAATTAGCTGCTGAAAGTGTTACCTTTATGATCTACAATAAATATCCTGGCTTGATCATTAATCTGTGTACATCCTGCTAGACCTTTCAGTGCAGACTTTTTATTCTCTTCACTTTCTTCTTCATTCTAAAATTATTTAAAATTTCTACCTTACAAAATGAAATAAAGGTTAACCAGATTAAAAATTAAGAACCTTGCCATAGTCAAAGCAACATAGTCTGACTTAATGAGAACTGATGTTTTTTGGAAATATTTTAATCAAGTTTAACATACTGAGTGACAATAAAGGTAGAAACTACTTAACTTTCAGGAAAATTAAAATCAACATAACTAAAGATTTAAACAATGAAAATTTACACCTAACTATCCATTTTATTAAAAAATATGACTGCTATAAATACTTTAATGCATCTAAGTAATAATCTCAAAACATAAAGGTCAAAAATTTAATCTCGAACTTTACCTTTATACAGTACACTAATACTTCATGTCCAGCACTCTCACAGAACCAGTCCACTGATGGTATGGAATGAGGCAAGATATGACCAAGTATTGTAAATGATCTTTTCACTATTAGTTTGTAATGTTTAAACTTTGAACACAATTCTAGGCAATGTTTACAAATTCCAAGGCTAAATTCTTTCATATTTTGTGAAGGTTCAAAGGTCATATTGGCCAACATTCCAAGACAGGCTTCTACTAATTCGATACTGACTGGTTCTTTTAACTTTTCCTTATGCACAGCCTGAAATCAAAATAATAATTAATGTAATTACAGGGCCAACATCTGTTAGCATTCTAATTTATAGTATAAAAGCATCAAATGTGTCCTGTTAGTGATTTGAGAACCAATAAAAGTAAAGAGGTTGGAAATTGAATTAACTTTATATGGTGATCTGGGGTGAAAAACTCCTATGGGGAATATTTTGTAATACTGTAAACAGACTAATTTTTGCTAGCGATTTATTTTCGCTCATCTCACCAGCACCAACCTTTCACGGAATTAAATCTCTGCAAAAATGCTGATCTTAATAATTTTCATTGTAAAAATATCTAATTTCATTTATAATTGTGAAAATATGTTGTTGCGAACTTGCACATCACTCTGATTGGAATTAATGTAGTCACAAAAAATAAGTAGATTTACAGTATAATTCAACTAGGCTGTTTTGACTAATTTTATTACTCTCCTCACTTAAATACAATTGGCATTTAAATCATAAACAAGACTTTCTAAAAGACTTAAAGGTTTTAATAGAAAGTTTGCAAAAACGTTTGCCTTTTATTCTGCCTTATCACCCATTATTTGTGAACCTTTACTTATGATGTGCTTGTTGATCATGGCAGAAATCCTCTTACAAAGTAACAAAATTGTGCCAAGATTACATGGACTGGTTAATGGATCAACTAACATTCTCATTTCTTCACATTTAATTTACAGACTTTTTAAATCAGAAAAAACATGCAAATTTTTTTTTCATAGTAAAGTCAGCCATTTAATTTTACTTTGAAACCAGTCTAAACCAATCCCCTTACATACTATATAATGTGTTCAGTTTGGACAGGTGTTTGGTTTTTCCAGGTTCAAAATACATTTCAATTGATATAAAAACTGTTAAAAGTATCTTGTTTAGACAGGTTTACAGATAATATCAGAGGTTAACAGATCATTCAGTTTGGTTTAGACAGGTTAACAGATTATCAGAGGTTAACATATCATTCAGAGTTTGGTTTAGACAGTTAACAGATTACATCAGAGGTTAACAGATCATTCTGAGTTTGGTTTAGACAGATTAATGGATTATATCAGAGGTTAACAGATCATTCACAGTTTGGTTTAGACAGGTTAACAGATTACATCAGAGGTTAACAGATCATTCTGAGTTTGGTTTAGACAGGTTAACAGATTATATCAGAGGTTAACACATTGTTCAGTTTTCTTTAGACAGGTTTACAGATCATTCAGAGATAGGTTTTGACAGTTTTACATATCGTTCAGATTTTTCTTTAGACAGGTTAACATACCAGTATTATTCAGAGTTCAGTTTAGATAGGTCAACTGTATAGCTATGTCTATAAATGGGTCCAAATCATGACCTTTTTTTGCATTTTTAGCTAGTTCTTTACAATAGTATTATTACTTACTAATAAATCGATGACTGTTTTCCAAAATTCTTTTCTGTTTGTTATTTTATTTCTGATATGTGGATCTAAACATAGATTCATAATGGTTGTGATACATGAAGGGACAACATTCAAATGACTTGATCCATCTTTCTGAAATTCAAGAAAAATTAACTTATAGGTTAAAATGCAACTTAGACGGCACACACATACCAAGTCAATAATAATGCTTTAGACAAATCTGTGGATGAGTCATAAGTTTGACAAATTGAAATCAAAATTTCATTATGATTTTCTAACATAGAGGAACTTCGAGGATTCCAAAGTAGAAATATCAATCTGCTGCATTTGTTGATCTCCCTTTTCTACCATATGCAATGAATACCATTTTATTAAGCTTGTTTAAATTTTCTGCATATTAAGTGTTTTTTTTTCTTTAAAACGAAACCAAATAGCAAAGAAAAGGAAAAGAACAATGGAGGAATATACCCTTAAATTACTTACAGAAAACATGATTTTACAAGGTCTACCAAGTCGAAATTGGCAAAATTGGAAGTAAGTATAAATAAACAGTAAGAAAAGAATCATAATAGTAAAATCCAGATTAGAATCAGCAAAATTCCACTTTATGGAAAAATAAATTGAAGTGATGAAGTCATGTTGTGTTTGTGCTGAAATAGAAATGTGCTTACTGTCCTGCTTTCGGTCATGTAACCAACATGAGTTCAAGTTATTTCCAGGAGTATGTTAAATTACATTACAGGTAGAATTTTGTTCCAGCATCAGGTATACAAAATGTTATATCTCAAATGTATTTACCGGTGCTTTCCTTTCTCCAGTTCAGTCCACTTGGACCACAGATTCATGTCCCATTACTGGTTTGTCTCAAGACAACTTACCATGTGGACCAGAAGTAGAATTAGTTGGTCCATACCGGATAATGGAAAACAAGCTATGTCTATGAACAAATAGAATTGAGGTTGTTTGTAAATAATTAAATCTGAATTCTATAAACATCTTCTCTTCCGATTACATACCAATAGTGTTTCAAAAGAAGGAAGGATTTCATCCATTTTGTCTTTAATTTGCTGCTTAAACCTGAAAATATAGCAGAATTGAAAGTATCTGAGACATTAACTATCTCATTAGAACTTTAACAAAGACACTTCAGATGGTTGGGCCATCAGTTAAGAATGGCAAATGGAAGATTGCCAAACATAGCTCTGTGTTTGACATCACCTGAGGAGATGGCAGACCTTGTACCTCAGGGATGAGAACAGTTCAGTTTGAGCTGCAAATAAATAGGATACACCTTGGGACAAAAACAAAACATGACTAAGGACAGACTGAAATGGAAAGAACTTTTTGGTGCCTTATGCCCCGCATGTGATGAAGAGGTACCGGTATATATCTATGATGATCTTTTTCTCAATAGATGAATGGTCTTTATTTTTCCACTACAATAGTTTACCTTTTATCTAACGCCAAATTATTTAAAATGTATCCTGATCTAACAGCTAAACTGTGATTTGCTCTTATCATGTCATATAGTAGTCCTAATAACCTGAAAAAGGAAAAAGAATTTTATCTAAAAAATTAAGATCTGAGTTTGACTAGACAAAATTTTTTTTCTTTGCACAAAATCATTTATTAATAGACAGAGATCTGCATAAAGTCTTCTAAAGACAACTTACTGAAAGACTGACACTGGTATGTTGAAATGTCTTTGAGAAAAGGTTATAAAAGTGCAATTACAAATGCAGCTCTTGGACTGAAGATACATTAAAACAAACTATATTATACTTATTTACTGTCAACTTACTTTGGCATATTAAATGTGAGTATTATTGTAGACCTGCCCAGTTCTGTCATGGTTACAGTATACAGGAAGTTGACACAGGCAGACTTCAACACTTTACCATTGCCTTTGATCTTCACCTCTAAAAACCTCAGAAATTTGGTTGGAAACCCATTTGATGTTATCAAAAGCTGCTGATTAGTTTCTGAAAGGAAAATTGAAGCAGCATTAAACATACTACTCTTATATATAACTTTGTAATGAAGTGATTATTGGCAAACTTTGATGATTTTTAAATTGTATATTGCACAATTTGAACTGTACATAAAATAAAAAATGATATTTTCCCTCTGAATCACCAGACCTAGGTAGTTGTGAAATACACAATCAGATTTATATAAAACAATTACGACAGTCTATTTTATATGCAAACAGGAATAAAATTTTCGTGTAAGCCTTCGTCAGTTTAAATGACAGTGGTCACCATTGTACAACCCTATAAAAATAGTAAATACTTCCAGAGATCACCAAAAGGTCTTCAATAGGTGTAAACACACCTTAAAGTAAGCTCTGAAAATCCCAATAAACAAAAGTAATAAAATCCACCTTAACAGAAGGATGATACTCCTTCAAAATAAAATAAAAAGTGAAATAACGCCAAAAAGACAAATTAAAGACTAACATTTACATTAGGGTGAAATCATTCATTTCAAATATTGTGATGCAAGTGCAGCAGACAACTTCGAAATAGAGGGCAAACATCTAAAATTGACAAAATTACATTAAGGCAACGGAAAATCACAAATAATATCTCTTCAGGTAGGACACCATAAAAAATGTTATTAAAATCAGAAAACCAATCACCAACAGATATTATAGATATATATATAAAAATGACACTAGTACAAATAACTTGTGTCCCAAAAAAAAATATTTTGTAACTACTTGAAAATATACAGAATCAAAGAACATAATAATATCTGTGATTACACAAAAATGAAAACTGAAGTTTGGAACATAAATTATTCCAATTCTCTAAAAAGGAACTAAAGAACTGATATTTCAAGGAAACAAAGACAATAGTTCATTTCAAAGTTGTCAAATAAAAATTAGAAGTAGTGTATTATTTACACCATGAAAATTAATCATACCACTATCATAAGCTGCTTTTTCAAACATATTAAAGGCAGCAGTCAGCATATCTAGTTCTTCCTGAGATAAACTTCTTGGAGAAGCAGCAAAAAATCTGGAAAAAATATAGAATTAAATATACAAATATTCCTATATTAGCATAGCATATTATCACATGTCTACTTGGTGTATTATGATTGGTTGTTCACCTTCTACAGTCTCTGACAATTTGTCATACACAAAAATGGCTACCATCATTTCGACCACAGATAAAGCCAATTTAAGGCCATGAAACAGTATTATCTGCTTTATTTTTGACAATCTTTAGAGAATATGGTTATCAGTATCCCCTATAAGATACTCAAAAGCAAAAAAAAAGTTATGTGAATTCACTTGAAAATTAAAGCTGCCTTAATTGTCGTGCATATTCTGAGTAGAGGGCTACAAGTAATCATAGAAGAGTTTTCACTTTTTTGAAGGAATCTCAATTTACCATATCTATACCAAGTACTGTAAATGTAATAATTTTCATGGTTTCTGAAAAGTCAACATAATAGTGGGTATTAATTTTCGCAGTTTTCAAGGTTGAAGAAAAAATAAAGTTTTTTAATAGCTCACCAGTGTGTGATTCCTGTAATGATCTTACTTTTACAATTAATATTTCAATAAATTAATAATGGCCATTAATACAACATTAACAAATTGACAAGTCCACATATATAGTTTCCTATGGCCATTTTAATCCAACAGTGTACATATTCTTCCAAAACTAAAAAGAACTCACTTAATTGCCCAAGCCATAGCTAATTGTAGGGATTAACTTCTGAAAGTTTAATGGCATTTTTACGGATTAACTTTTTATTGGCAGATCCCGGTGTGTGTATTTAACAGTAACCTTTTATCGGTGATTACCTGTAAAGTGTGTTTGATGCTTACATTTTGTTCTTTGATGTGACAGGTGCTCTATGGCCAACAAGATTATGAATGAATAAATTATAACCCACATGCTTTTACCGTATATGTTTATATAATAGACTTAGTATAAATTCATACTTGATTGCATTGAATGATACGACCCTTACACAAAACGATGTTTCTATTCAAAATTGTGGAAACCATGATTATAACGGTCAAAAGACTTGGTAATGTGAATATATTTTTGTGGGTACTAATTTTCGCTTTCTTGAGGCAACCGCAAAAACAGCTAAAATTACTACACCGTGAAAATTAATATGTTTACAGTATTGTATACTCACTTGAAAAAGTAAGGATGTTCTTCTATTAACCTTAATCCTCCCTTGGTTCTAAACAGTGTTCTCTCTTCACCTAAAAATCAATGGAATTGAATTAGTCAAACATTTAGTAGAATTTAGATTTTTTTCTACTGTGATCAGTGGAGAAACCATGGGGCTTCATGGTTTTATCAAAGAAAAATTGTAATTAATTTGTTCATTATATCATTATGACTTAAACAATAATGGGTAAACATACCATGAATCTAATTCTGTAAATGTTCAATATAAAATAACAAGTAAACTCGGAACTAAAGTAATATTTCAATGAATATAAGTAATTAAAAGAAAAATTAATTGCCACAAGTCATGCCCTGGAAACCAATTTCAGTCAGACCGAAGATGGACAAACAGACAGACTGACAGACAGACAGACAGACAGACAGATGGAAACAGAATTCTTTACTCCCCTGCTTACCTCATAAGCTTTCAACTGTGTAAGTCTGATGAAACACCAATTTTTGGCCACAAAATTCTACCATGTGTGACCTTGATCTTTGACCTACCTACCCCAAAATCAAAAAATGTCTCCTGTATCTCATAAGACTTCAACTATTAAAGTTTGATAGGCAGGGGAGAAAAATCTGATATATAATTACAATAAGGCTTGTAAGTCTCATCACATGACCCTATGAATCCTTAACTCCCATTTAAATGATAGGAGTTGTTGTTTAATCGAGAAAGACTGCCTTGTTATCAACAAAGACCTCTTACGTGTTAGTATGGTGAAAATATGATGCTAACTATTTCTACATTGTAATAAGTTTGATAACACAAAATATGAAGTTTGGATAATTTTGCATCATATTAATGTACCTGGAATAACAAAATAAATACAAATTGGTCTCCCCTTTTGAATGCTTTCAACAATAAAATTCTAGATAAATTATTGATTGAGAACAAGACTTACAAATATCAGTACATATTCTTGCCACACATCCACATGAAGGTGTCATAGAAATTCTACAGTGTCCCACTGAAAAACTAAATAGTTTATACAACACCGTATAGCAGGTATATTTGGCGGGGTGCTAGTTTTTACATATTTTAGTGGTCTGCCTAAAAACACCAATATAAATTCCACAGAATATATACTCTAGGCTTAAGTACTTAGTGCACCACTTATATTCTGCTTAAATTAGAAACACTTTTCCTTTACCTTTTTGCTTCATACTCGCCAATTTTACACCCACCGAAATAACTCGCTATATGTTAAAATATACACACTTTTTGTGATTGCAGCAGCTATAAGTTTAAATCCCCCAGTGTAGTAAATAGGTAACTGATCAGGCTTTTGGACCTTCTCTAACAAGGCAGCAATACCATGACAGGACTCATCTCCACCTTCAAACAATTCCATAGCCTTCCTTTCTTGTCTCTCTTTTTCTTCAGCTCTGTCCACTTCAGACAAATACTCTGTAATATATGATGGTTAATAAAATAGTGGTCAGGATAAATAAATGTAGGTGCAAACCAGACTAAAACTTTGAATATTGTCATAATAAGCGTTTAATCTAGAAAATTTTCACTATGGTCATTTAACAGAGTGGACCATACCATACTAGATACAAAATTTCAAAGGAATGAAATTAAAAGGCTTAAATATATTGTGCTTGATTCTGCCCACCCAACTTTTTCCTCTCTGCCTGAATGACAAAGGTGTAGGAATGGTGAAATAGCCCTCTTAATTGAATACAGAAGTTTTATTGTAAATTGTATAAATATGTTTCTATAAAATGGACTATAAAAAAATCCAATTGAAAAGTAATTAGGGCTACTCCATAAAAAAGTGGGGGGGGAGGGGAGAGCATCTATGATATATAGAGGTATCAACAATAGATTGAAATTAAGATGCAATACAATTAACATGTAAGAAAAATTTAAATTTTACCCCTCCCACCTCCACCAACACAATAATAAATCAACTGCTTTCAGCCCCATCAGAGACTTTTTTTGTGCAATAGCCCTTAGTTACAATTACACAAAGATGTACATAAAATTTGTCTCAAAAAATCTTAATTCGAGTTACACGTAGGTCGCTTGTTCCTATTTATAACAATGGAAGACTTAATCTGACTTTATGAATCATTTACCACTACATTATATGGATGTTCAATAATCTAAATGAATGGAAGACCTTTGAGTAGTATAATTATAAGTATGTAAGTAACCTCTTATAACATTTTCTATTTTTGGGTCAAACTTTTTAGCTTCTAAGAAGCACTCCCTAGCTTTATTATAGTCTTTCATTCCAAGATGTGCCCGTCCCATGTGTATGTGAGCCTTTATACAACTTGGTGATAACTGAAAAAATAAGATCAACAACATCATATTAAAAGAATTCAGTTAAGGTTTTTTTTCAGTGAAAATAATTTTAAAAAGAAAAAAAAAGCAAAACAAAAAAAACAAAAATGGAAATCTTGTTTCGAATAAAAAATCAAAAAATGAAAACATTATTTTTTTATTGCATCACAGGAGTTCAAAAGACTATAAGTGGATCTTTATGAAGTAGATTAAAATTACAAGTATGAGATTTCAACAAGCAATTACAGTTCTATGTCAATAAATACCCTGATAGCCCAATCACAATCTGTCAGAGCATCTTTGTACCTCTCCAGTTTAATTAATGTCTGTGCTCTGTTAGTGTAAAATACTGTGTTGTCTCTTATTTGTTCTAAGGCCTACAACAAGAAAGTAATACAAGAGCTTTAAGATCATACCTACTTCAGTCATAAATCACAATTTTGATAGTGTTATATCAAAACAGCTAAAGGATCATTCCTAGTTCAGTTCAGAATTACTATAACAATACATGTACAGTCAAAGCTTGATGTGTTGAACACGGATTAGTCCAAATCTCGGATAACTTAAAATAATTACAAAGTCTCAGCAAAACTCCCCTTACTCCAATACAATTTTACCTCGGATGACTTGAACTCAGATAAATCGAAACCTTGGATAACTCAAGGTAATCAATCAGTCTCCTCAACAGGACTTCAAGGTTAATTAACCCTGATGTCTCAAAGTCAACCAATTATTTGGAAAACTGATTGCTTCATTACACACCAGGATTGAAGTGTGTTTTAACAACGATTAGCATGGCTTTTGAAATGAATTTGTTAACACTCTTTATGGCTTGATTTGTGTATTTGATTAATTTAAAATTTAGTGAAAAGAAATGAGTTTTATTAATTACACGTGCAAATTCATACTAACAGTGACATTGGATATTTTGATGAAAAATTTTAAAAAATAAAGATGAATTGTAATGGTATCTGACTATTTAATTAAACATCAAACAGACAAAAGTAAGTGTATTTCAATGACTACATTCGTTTCGCTAGTGAATTTGAAATTTTATTGCAGTAATGTAGAGCACATGATTTAGCGATACTCCTGATTGCGAGTCAAACAAAGCAGTATATTATGAAAAGGAATTTCACTAAAACACTCGGTGCCATTCAGTATTTCAAACATGATATACATCATACAAAAAATATCTTTTTGAAATATGAAATGCAAGACATTACTTACTAAGTACCGTGTAAAGTGAAATACATGTAAAATCATTGACCAAACTAATGGTATTTCTGGTTTATCCTCAATCTCAGATTACTTGAACCTCAAATAACTCGAACATTTTTGCAAGGTCCTTTCCACTTTGATTTAACGAGGTTGGACTGTAGTAACAAATTAACTAAATACACAAGGATCTGAATGATGCAAAAGGAGGTAATTGTGTATTCCATTAGTAAAGTCTCTCTTACCACTTCCAGGGCAAATGACCAACCCTCCAGGTAGGACCATGTTGAAACTAGATCATGCACTGAAAGTGCATAATATGCATGTTGATCAAAAGTGTCAAAATAAGGCTGAGAATGTGTACTTTAAAATTATATTTGTAGTTTACTAAAAAGAGTTTAAATATTGTTTACATATATGAGTAATATGCCTCCATGCTGTCAGTAAACAGAAAAGGTAAAAATGAGGATTTTCAGATTTATTTTTAAGTTAAGTATTTGTAAGAATCAGGCAAAATGGGAAAAATCGGAAACGTACATGTCAAAAACCCATAAATCTGAAAATGTAATATGACAAAAGGATGCTTTCTCTGTTTGAAAAGACCATTATTTCATCTCTGCATTGGCTTTGCTCAGAATTTTTTTCAATAGAATCTTAGAAAAATGAGGTTTTGACAGAGTTATCTGCTCTTGAAATGTTCATTTGTCAATGGTCCAGCATAATATGGAAAATCTTGTTTGTTTTCCTTGATTCTGATGGTGCAAATAGTCAAATAACACTATCAAAATGATGTTTTTTTTTCATACCATGTTTTCACGGTCATCGTACCATCATTATAATAATATAAAATTCTAATTTTCCAAGCTTCGCAATGGTATGCAACATTAACATGTCATATGTCCTGGAAACTTTAAACATTACTTTTTCAACATGAAAAGTAATGGAATCATTGGAAGTGGTTAGTGAGATATATTTCCCTGCACCCTCAGATAAAAGAAATGAGTCAGAGCATAAATAAAGCTGAAAAATAGACTACCATATTTTGGTGTGTATTATGTGCACATTTTTATATAGAAATTATTCCCAGAACATGGGGGTGCGTATTATACATCAATACATAAGAATTGGCCACGAAATTAATGATTTTTGCATGTGAAAAGACACTGCGTAATGTAAACAAACAAACCAGAAGTGAAATGTTACTGAAATTTTTTTTATCTAATTATCAAATTCATCTTTAAGTAATAAATTTTTAATGATATTTTCTTCAAATCATGCTCAAATGACTTAATAACATGTTTCAAACAAAGGTTGTACAATATTTCCTTCTTATAAGCATAGTAGATATTAATATGAAACAACTTAAAAACAAAAAAGTAACTAATTCCTTTTTTTGTCAAACCCTCCTTTATCAATGCTTTTATGAAATTTGAGTTACTACCAAAACCGGAAATGTCCGATTTTCCTGACTTTCGATTTTGTTTTATAAGCCATTTCATATATCCTGTGTCAAATTTTATCATGCTTCGAAATTATATTATCCAATTTATGTACATGTAGCTATTGATGTTTACTTGATGTTTTAGTCTGCATAGAAGTTTTTGTCCTTCACATTTTCATAGCAAATACTGCATCAAGGTAAACAAATTGGCCAATCAAGTGCAAAATATCGATTTTTTTGTCTTACAAAATTTTACTGCAACCTAAGTCTAAACAACTTTTTTTCACACATTTAGACCTTCAAAAATGCACTGTGCACAATACATAAATGTGCACTATACACACCAAAACATGGTATATTGTAGATTAACTTAACAATAATCTCAATTACACAAAATGAAATTAGGAATGAAAAGTTTATTTCTGAGGTTCAAATAATTTTGTTATATGGTATGTAAAATAAAGCAAACTACAGTTTGCATATACATGTGGTAATATTGATACATAAAACTAAAATATGAAAAAAAACCTTGAGATTTCCGCTGATGAATTACTGTGGAAACCATACTAAAAGACTACTATATTACCCTGTGAACCATACTTATAGTCTACAGTATTACCCTGTGGACCACACTTACAGGGTACCATATTACCCTGTGGACCATACTTAAAGGCTACATTATTAACCTGTGGACCATACTTAAAAGCTACAGTATTACCCTGTGAACAATACTTAAAGGCTACAGTATTACCCTCTGAACCATACTCAAAGGCCACAATATTACCCTGTGAACCATATTTAAAGCCTTAGTATTACCCTGTGAACCATACTTAAAGGCTACAGTATTACCCTGCGAACAATACCTTTGTATAACAGTCTAAAGCAGCTGGGTAATTCTCTAATCTGAAGTACTCATTGCCTTGCTCTTTTAATATATTAGCTTCCTTTTCCCGTACTTTCCTCCTCTCAGCTCTCTCTTTAGCATCAGCCTCTAGGGTCGCCATAAAAGCATCTACAATCATGTAATAATGCTATTCTGAATAACGAATATTTTCTTTTATATCAACTACTTCCTGCAATTGCAATTGATTTATTTATTTTTACAAATTAACAAGAGAATTAAGCTCAATTTTGATAATGAAATAGTGTGTAATTTCTAATTGGACGTGTCAGAAACAAACAAGGTTTACCTTTCAAATATCCTTGTTTTTTTTGGGGTAGTCTACATGAATATTCTACTATTGGGTATGTGAGTAGAAATTTTTTCACAAAATATGTCATTGAGGATATGAATGCAAAGCAATTTTTAGTTTACCATAATATTTTGGACACTCTGGATAAGAAGAAAAGAAATTAAAGGGAAAATGAGACAAATGACATGTCTGAACCCTTACCACCTCAAATATTAGTTAGCAAATAATTTTCTTTTCATTTATAAACACAGTATACTAAGCAAGTTAAACTGAAAAAAGAACTAAAGTGTGGGTTACAAATTACTCCAATTCCTTATGCCATATACATGTACTACAAAAGTTCTAGATTCTCAGGTAAAACAAAGATATTCATGATATTTGTCAAATTCTCCATAATATGTGTAGATGTAAATCTTCAATATGAATATAAACATTGTGTAAAACAGGAATAATATTGGTTCAATTCTTTAAATCTAAATCACATTACAAATAAGGAACTGTTGGGTCTGTCAACAACAAAAAGTGGGAAAAAAGTTTAACAAGCTTAAAATGTAGAAAAAATATAGTGATCAGATCATGTTACGACTGCATAAACCTTGGTTTATCTGTTCTCCTTCTGGTGTCGTCTGTGTTGGTATAGGTGGCATATCTGGAATATCTGTAGCATTCTTATTAATTACTGTCTTATTAAAACCTATAAAGAAAAAACATTCAGGGTCTTTGGTTGTCTAAAACAGAAGTACATCTCTACAGCAGCATTTTTCAATTACCTAATACACCTTGGTTGTATTCACTTCGTTTTCAAAGATATTGTTTGTTTTCCCAGTAAACCATTTTTCCATGGTATTCAAACACATGCAACTGTAAATGTCCTGCATAATTGTGGCAGTAAGGAAAATATTGCCAAGTTTAACATCTCTTTTTGCCTGTGATTATGAGTTAATATTTGACAAAGCCTATAGGTTTCTGACATGGAGTAAATGTAATTATTGAACTTGAAGATAAAAATTTATCAACTATGTGACTGGAAGATTCAAACTAACTTAAACAATTGAGATTAAAATTTTAAGAAAGAGCAGCTTAGGCCACTTTTTAAAGCAAACATAATTTCTACCCATAAAGTTATTTGTAAAAAAAATGGATTTAAAAGGGACATTTTCAGATGGGGTGTGATAAATAGGTAAATTGCTCCTCCATTCACAATAACTACACATTCTTAATTGATAAAATTATCATAGTCATGGGCAATGTTATAATGTGATCTTTTTCATCAAAGCATGAATGAAAAACCTACTGTAAAATAAGAAATATTTTTACGGAATTATAATCAAAGACCATAACCAGTTAAATTTCAAAATTTAAGAAGTTGAACCTGTTGTGGTCTGTGGTAGGTCATCCTCAGTGGTTTGGTCTTTGTCTTTCTCTGCTTTCTTCTTTGTAATATCTTCAATTAGTTTGTCTGCTTTCTTCATTGCTGATGAAACATCTTCACCTTTTCCATACTTCATTGTCTTCACAAGGTTTTCTGTAAATGAACAAAAATTAATACATTATTTCTATTAAACATTGAGGAAAATAATTTAAAAAAATAACACATTCTATGCACTACCATGTACAGTGCAGACTGAACTGGGTTTTGCATACTTACATGTATGGCCAGCACAAGCATCAATATCTGGTTTGTACCTTCTGTTTCTGGAGCTTAAAAATAGCATCATGGCAGCTTCATTTCCATATACTTTGTAAAAGCGATTAAGAACCAAAACAAGTTTCAGAAAATATTCACTAGTTTCAATGATCAAATACAAATCGCGTCACTAAGCTTATCATGATAGGGTTGGCAAAAACAGTCTGCAGTATGGTGCCCAGATGTTTACAAAAATGGGGTATTCAGTATTACCCACAATTCTTTGGTACTTAAACAATGTGAAACAGTAACGAAACAAATCAAAATGAAAATAATTGATTCCTCATATGAAAATGGTATTTGTGGGCGTATATAAGGAATTTCATCAAATACCATGCTTTTAATCTTAATTTATTGTGGTTTGTTTAGGATTATGTATCAAGTTGGGGCATGCCCTGCCTGAAGTAGGGCTATGTGAACTATTTATAGTTAAAAATCAATGACTTCATTTATAATGTGCTCAATCTTAGGTCTAACTATGATGCTGACAGTGTAAGCAATGAATACAAATCTTGCCCTTGGTATTGAATCATGAATGTATTAAAAACTGAAGCCTTTTCTGTTCTCTACAAGGGTATTAACTAGTTCATATTATTAATAAACTGTGTAATTACTATAAATCTTACCAATTTCATCTACTTTACTCAGAAAATCATCAATATCTTTCTGATTTCCAATGCCATCATTTGACGCCATTTTGGTTTGTTTATACTGACAACCGCTGTAAAAATCGTCTGCTGTTGGTTTAAATTTTTCTTTTCACCCAAAAACTCCAAACCTGGATTCTTCTTAAATTGAATTCAATGAAGTATACAAGTGATCATCAGGGCAAAATAGTATGTGGAAGAACTATTTTCCAGAAAAGTCCGAAATCGTGTCAGAACACACAAGCTGCTTTCAGCTTCGATCGAAGCTCTCTCATTCTTCGATTAATTGAAGGAAAAACTAAAAGAGTTACGAAACATTATATGCCAAATCACTTGAGCGCTTGAAAGGTAAGATAACTTTCGTCTTATCGAAAAGCTTTTCATTACAGAGACCACATAGTTTTGGTAACGAAAACTGACAGGTACAGTATCTTCAAAGAATTCTTGCATTACATTTCCTCAATAATACGTCTTTGTAACAATATATTTTGCGTTTCATTAGCACATACTCTTGACAATAAGTCCAGATATACAGTATACTATGTATTCAAAAGTTTATTTAAGCGAAGCCAAAGGTATCAATAATTTTTTCTGTTAGTACTGCACTGCACTTGTTTGCGTAAAGTTTATTTTGAAAATCACTCAGAGTCATGAATCTAGTCATTCAATCTTACAAGGATACGTGTATTTTCAGAAGAAAGACTTCCGATCTGATGTTTGCACAATTGCAGTGTTGGAACCATTTTTTTAAAAAATATCAAATGAAGAGCAATTATAACTGACTATACTCGACGTCACATAAATAACATACTGTTAAAATTTGAATAAAAATATTTTCTACGACTTTATTGACACCAACCGTCGTTTAAATTGTCTTAAATGACTTGCTCATTCGTTTAGCCAAACAGCTTCTCAAAAACAAGTCGCTTATTAGCTTAAATCATGCGTAACAAATCCTTACGGGAAAATCCCATACTAATATCTGCCATGTTGGTTTTTACGGGACGATTTGTTTACAAACGAAGTTCGTAAGTTCCCGTCGAACTCCGGTGACAATCGTCTGCTTGATCAACTTCTCGGTATTGTACGTTGTTCGCGTAAAATAAATCCGAGATATCCGAAATAACGCTGAAGTGCATTCTGGGTTCTTCGGTTTTTGGACAAACCATTTAAACGTAAACAACATCTCCTAGCAACCCGATCACTGTAAACATGGCCGACTTTTTACAATGTAAATATTGGCACCTAGAATTAAAATCTGACCGGAATTTAACCATTCAATGTTTAGGGAGAAGCCGTTTGG
This sequence comes from Perna viridis, assembly GCA_037379345.1. Lineage (NCBI taxonomy): Eukaryota > Metazoa > Mollusca > Bivalvia > Mytilida > Mytilidae > Perna > Perna viridis. Next base: position 15,325,156 of record CM074515.1, read on the forward strand.
CTAAACGAATGAGCAAGTCATTTAAGACAATTTAAACGACGGTAGGTGTCAATAAAGTCGTAGAAAATATTTTTATTCAAATTTTAACAGTATGTTATTTATGTGACGCCGAGTATAATGAATTTTATAAAATGTACATATGTACTGGTCAAATAGAAGTTCTCACCAGCAAGTTATTTCATCCTCTCCTGTGATACCCTAAATTGAAGAGAAAATGTCAAACAGATTGTTGATAGTTGCTCTCAGAAATGAGATATACAACAATTTTCATTGAGGAATAAAATTGTGTTGAGCATATTGGGGAGAATTGCTTCTAACTTGAAAACAGTGCTTTCTTCTCTCAGACCAATACATGTATAATGTGACAGAAGTTTATTCTGTTCTCTTTTGTGGTATTAAGTAGTTCATATTATTGATTAACTTTGTAATTACATGTACTATAAATCTTAACAATTTTATCGACTTATTGAGGAAAGGTGTTTCAAATAAAATTAACAGATGAGATAAATCATGTACCGTTGTGGTGTCACAATCAAACTTTAAAAAGTATTTATCACAAAATTAATTTTAAAAGTGAGAAAACACCACTAAAAAGGCAGTAGTAGTAAATATCAGACACTCATATTTACACAGTCTAACCTTTTCCAATACAAAATTTGTTCAGAAACTGAAAGTCATTTGGTACAAATGTACATGTAGGCATAATTAGTTAAAAAGAGATAAAATAGGGAAAAACATTAATTGAAAGGTTTTTATTTGTTACTTGCAAAATTAGGTTATGATAGAATAAAGAGATTCAGAATCCCATGATCAAGTGCTGGCTCAACTCTTTCGTAATGTTAGGTACATGTATGTTAATTGAGAAGCGTATAATTTGTGCATATTGTATGAAGTTTAATATTAAAACTACCAAACTAATGTAATGAATGCAGTAGTCTAAATAAATAATCAAAAGGGAATCTGAAAGTCTGCATGTATGCCAAATGGCAGTATGATGATCAGAGTAAAAAACAGAAATTTGGAAACAACCATAATGGCCCTACCTTCTGTCTTGGTGCAGGCATTTCATAGTTTGTTTCTATTTTCTTAGAGACAACACCAAGCATGTCTGAAGACAAACGAAGGGGAGAAGATGTTGAAGATGGAGGACCTGGTTTGGTCTATATGCCTTTTGTTATCATGGAAGATCTTCTGGATAAACTAAGATTGCTGAACTATGAACAAGATTTCTGCAGGGAAAGAAATTTGAAACCGATATCAAGGTGACATATTTTTATTCCAATATCAAGGTTCAATCGCAGTTGTTTCTATTTATTTGAAAATGTATATACAAGTACATACTGTAAGATACATGTATATGAAAACATTCTGACCAGTGATGTCAGTAGAAGCTGTCAACCGGTAAAATTGGATGGCTACTTGCTCATCTTTTGATAGCTACTATATTTTCAAAAATGGGTGAATTTGCAAAATTTTAAACAATTTACTTGCTACTTTTTCTTTTTTCCTGCTACTTGATTTAGATGAAAATTATATAGTATAATATATTTTTATAATAATTGATATAATCTTCATGTTTCATTATAAAATACTAGACATACCTGCTGACATATGTAATATCCAGTAATGGGTATTCTGATAAGTTCAGAAGAAGTTTAGAAAAAGCTCAATTTGAGATATATAATGAAAATGTACACAAATAAATAAATAATGCTTTCACTATGTATTTGTGTAATAAATTAATCATTATTTCAAGTATTATTTTGTTTGTTTGAATCTATGAAAATAGTTATTATTTTCTGAGTTTATTCATTAAATTTATTTTAGACACTATTTTGCTATTCCTACAAACCCTGGGGAACAGTTCTTCAATTTTACTTCACTTAGTGCATGGCTTCTGAGGAAAGCTGGAAAAAATTTTGAACAACCTCAAGAGGTAGTATAATAAAAATTAAGTTGTCTACAATTTTAATATTATTATTTAGTTTTGATATCGATTTTGATACTGTAAATATTATACTTTAAAATGGTTTAAGCTATTATATACATGTAACTTTGTTGTCTACTTTGTGTTTTTGAGTTTAACTTTGTTTATTCTGTGATTTATTATTGTCCTTGGTATCAAACACTATTGATTAGAATTAAAATATTTGTTGTCATTGTAAAGTCTCATTTTCATACAGTACAGGTACATGTACATGTATTTTGTTCTATCTCCATATTAGAAATTTTGCAAAATATTCTGCTTTGACAAGTGAATACAGGCACAGTTATTACTTTCTTTTTCATGTGTATAGACTAATGGTCTGTGTATGATTTATTGTAGTATGATGATCCAAATGCAACTATATCCAGTATTTTAGAGGAAGTCAGGAAATATGTAAGTGATTCAAATCCCTTTCTTTATCAAATCTTCTGTAAAAGCCTACAATTTCAGTGGTTAGGAAATCTTTGCAGATTTTAGTGAACTGTTACAGGTCTTGACTGAATTTTAACCTGACCAAAGTATTGGTACATGGAAAAGAGTATTAGACTTTGATCTATGTATTTTTGTTACATTTTTCAGCAACATTCCATTGACTTTCCTCCATCTAAACTGAAGCAAGGATGTGGAGAACATTGTATATATGTACTAGATCGTCTTGCTGATGAAGCTCTTAAAAGCACTCATTTTAACTGGTCTAGGTAAGCTAAAGGAGTTGTTCCTACTACATGTATATTATGATTAAGGGGAGATAACTCAACATTTATGAAAAATTGGTCTATTACTTCTGTCAGATAAAAGATTGTTAGAAAAAATGTTTCTTCTTAGCTTAAATTTTTTTGCTCTGTACCTCTAGTTAGGCCAAATAAAATTAATTTATAGATTCTCATCCCCTCCCGTCCCTAAAAAATTGGACAAAAATATAAAAAAAAATTGGTATGAGCATGTCAAATTCTAGATTTATATGTATACATATCTTTCATTTCTTGGTGACAAAAACCATGTTTCAGCTCTGAAACTGATGCGAGTATGGAATTAGAACATATCTATACTTCAAATAGCTAAAATTACGCTAAGCGAATATCTGGAAAGAAATAAAAAAATAAAATGCTCCCACCCACCCCATATTTTTTTGTGAAGGCAAAATGAGAATATACCATTTATGTTTACTTGGCCATAGTTTTTTTATTTTATTTGTTTTGCAAGGTTTTCTTCATTTGGTCAAACCTCATTCAAAAATTGATACTAATTTTGGATTTAACATCAGTGACATTATCTATAATATACCATCCTTAGTGTGTTTGTGGCATCTGATGATATGATAAACAAGAAGAAGCTGATACATTGCTATTCATATGTTTTCTAATTTGTACAGCCCAGAATATCCTGAGGAGGAAATGGATGAAGAGAACATTGTAGAGGATGATGCAGAACTGACATTAAATGAAGTAGAGAAAACAATGATGCAGGTATAAGGGAGGGATAACAAAATTTTTGGGAAAAATAAACTTTATGAATTGTTTGATGTGCTTGGTGTGGTGACAAAGAGTGCAATAGATCAATGTTAAGGCCACACAAAGTTAATTACATACTTAGTTCTCATGCCCTTCCTTATGATTTAAGAAAGGCTCATTACCTAATGTTATTACTGGTACCATATCAATAAAATGGACAAAAAATATCTCCTTTATAATTTTATTTGTCTTCGTACAATATATAGTGTGCCCTCACTATTTATTTTTGAGCAATTAAAAGTTCAGAAGAAATGCCTCCCATCTTCATTGGTTTTCTTGATAAATGACCTGAGAACCATTAAATTTGGCTTTGAAGGGCTTGATGGAGTAAAAACTTAATGTTTCAACTACTATAAAGGCTAAAGTAGGATATTGGTATAGAACAGTAGTGGGGAATGTAAGTAGCTGTTCTTGTCAGGAGTGAAATGAAATTATAGCAAATTATAAAATACAATGTAGTACATGTACAAATTTATTGTAGACTTATAATGATGATGAAGAGTTTGAAGAAGAAGAACAGATATTAGATCTTGAAGGATTGAAGAAAAGATCTCAAAAGGTATTTATGGGTTCACAAATATGGTTGATAAAAAAAATCTTTTATATAAGCATAGTTATGTTGAAAAATTGTATATACTAATAATTTTTGTAGATGAAAATATAAACGTATACTTACTTTTGAAATTATTTTTGGAATACTTCAATTTTCATTTCCAAATTTGTGATGGATATATCAGCCTTACCACAATATAGGTATTTTGTATTTTCTAAGTAGTGAAGTAACCAAACCTTAGTTTTTCTATCCTGTTAATATACATTTTAATTCAAAATAAATCTTACCAAAATGTTTTTTTTCTAATATTTAAGCAACAAGACTTAGACCATTCCAAGCCAGAGGAGATATTAGAATCAACTACTGATGCAGCGGATTGGAAGTTAGAAGTAGAGCGTGTTTTACCCCAACTTAAAGTCACTATCCGTACAGACAATAAGGTAAGCACATCAAAAGAACAAACTGATAATTTTTCAATGATGTTTTTTTTTTGTTCTGTTTTTTGTTCTGTCTACTACATCAGTGCCAGAATTGTGTATTTCCACAATAAAGTATTGACACCTAAGCAATGAGCACTGTCTCTTCTCATGATGATACATCTATACGTTTTTTCATTGAAACTGCTCAATCTAATTCTTTATGTTGAAAATTTTTCTTGCCTGTAAAGGTTTGTCAGGTATCATTGTTTGAGATTGGGCTGATTGTAGTAACCTTACACTTTGACAGTGAAATCTTTCCAAATAGAACCCAGAACGATCTGAAAATCTGTCTAAACCACAATTTTTTAAGTCTCCTTGGATTGCACTATACAGATACGATTGGGGTGCACTGTTTTGTACACTAAGTTGACCTGGTCTAATTTAGTAAAACATAAACATAAAAGGTTGAAACTTTTTGGAATATATAGTGAATACATTTATTATTACATGGTTATTCATATTTTAAAATAAAAGTTGTTTCTTAGGTGTGGACATGATTTTCTAAATGTTAGTATTATTTAAAAAAGAACAAAACAAAATAAGCAATTCTCTGCAGTTTTTGTTACATCACATATAATTGTGGTACCAGTATGACATCATAACAATAAACTAATGCCACAAAACATTTTTTCTTAATATTTATGTATTTCATTATGTTATGAACAATATTTATACAACCGCAAAAAAATTAGGGTCATATATTGGTATAGGGTTGTCTTGGTTGTTGTTGTCTAAGATGATAAGGTTTTCCTTTGATAAATGGGGTATTAGTTGGTTGATCTTTATTAAGTTTTATAACAAAGTTTTAAACCACAAAAGGAGATTGGACTTTGGGGATTATAGCCTCAAACATTTTAGAATTAGAGGCCAAAAAGGGGCCTGAAATATGCATTTCATACTTTCAGGGTATTTTAACCCTCATTTTTTGCACCTGTGCCAGGTGGGAATTTCCGGCCACTGTATGTCTTGTATCGTTTTCACCTTAAGTTCATTTTTATGGAGTACTGAGTATATATGGGCAACTCTTTTGCTGTACCTGTGTATAATGATGTTTTTGGGCCAGCTGCAGCCTGCCCTGTGGTGTGAGGATTTCTTTGTCATTCAATGGAGACCAATGAATGACAAAGAAATTAGCCTGTGGCTGACATTTTCATCCCAGTGGAGTTGTTGTCTCTTTAACAGTAAAAACATAGGAATGTCAAGAATATTGTTTCACAATATTGTATACCACAATGGTCAGACTTAGATTGATTTTAGGAGGTTCAAGACTTGAAGTTTTCAGAAATTAGGGGTCAAAAAGGGTGCCAGAAACACGAATTTTCCTGATGTCAAGACAATAACCTTTTTTATTTTTGGTCCGATTTTGAGAATTTTTTTTCTTGGATTCCATATGAAAATCCCTGCCTGCATTTTACAGATTTCAGATATCTGTTTTGATTTATGAGTTATAAGGGGTCAAATGGGCCACACTCCAGCAACCAACATTTTAATTTTTCGTCTGATTTGGAAAAATTTTAAATAAATTTCAGTTCTGTGCTATATTAAGTCCAAACCAGTTGCTATGTTCATAATGAATTGTAAGTCCCTATGCTGAATTGTGTCAAAAACTAATATTGTGTTGCTGTCGTATCATTCTGCGAAGCTCTTTATTAAGTAGATATTTTTGGGAAATATTCATCACCTAATACCCCTGCACCTTTGTCATGAACATTTTTTTTTTCATTATGTTACAAAAGCTACAGATTTTTATGACAAAATATTGAAATTATTAAGGAATATGTATCATATTATCGATCTTTATAATGTAAGGATTTGAAAAATGTATGCTTTTTGTAAAAAAAAGAAAAGAAAGGGATTGCTTGAATGAGTTTCTCACTATGAATTTAATTCCACAAATGGACATAAAATTATCTGTAGGCACCTGTCTATAGAGTGCAATCTTGTATCAATGGAAATGTTTTAAGCCTTGATAAACAATCTACAGGGTACTTATACCATATGTATATTCAATTATTGTATGCAGATTTATATTTTGGAGAAAACCATATATTCATCTCCCCTTTCAAATCAAATCAAGAGCAATAACTCTTGCAAAGTTCTAATTTCTTTTACAATTTCCATGTAATTTTTCTCATCACAGCCTCTTAATATTTGGTATCCACCATCAGGTATGTGTCACATACTGTTGGTTTTGATTTTAAGGCGTTGGACAACTACTTCCTGTTTCACAAAATTTTGCCATTTCTGTCTGATCCATTTTTAGCTCGCCTAGCTATTGCCATCACTTGGCTTCTTTTCATCCGTCATTGTTAACAATCTTTCAAAACCTTTCTCTTCTGAAACTACTTGACCAATTTGTACCAATCTTGGTATGAATGTTCCTTAGGGTATTCTGCATAGAACTGATGTAGGGATTTTTGATCCTTTGAGAAACATGGCTGCCATTACTAAAAATTGAACATAGGGATCAGACAGAAGTTTTCTTATATATCTCCAAAACCGTTAGGTTTAGCCAAATTCTGACATGGGTAAAAGTGTTCAGCATGATGAGATCTGTCTCTGGTCAAATTTGTGTGTTAATTTGTGAAGCCATGTTGGAGTTATTGCCCTTTTTTTTATGTTTTTTGGCTATTTTTAATGTTATTACTTTTAAAAATCTTTTTCTCTGAAACTACTTGACCAATTTTTACCAAACTTGTTATGAATGTTCCTGAGGGAAGGATTCTGCATGGAACTGATGTAAGGAATTTTGATCAGTTGAATTTCATGGTTTGTTACTATAAATAGAACGTAGTGGGAAGACAGAAGTTTTTCTCAAATATCTCCAAAAGCATTAGGTTTAGCCAAATACTTTCAACTGCCAAAATGATCCTTATTATAAGGCCTACAAAAGTCTGCATTAGATTGAAGTTGTTGGACAACTTCTTATTAGAATTATTGCCCTTGAAATGTGAAAAATGATGTTTTTTTTGTTGTTGAAAACTATGCTACATATAGATAGAATGAAACTTTCAATTGCTGAATTGATCCTTATGATAAGCGTACCAAAGTGTACTTGGAGTCAGAATTGGTAGACAACTCCTTGTTAGACTAATTGCCCTTGAAAGGCAAAAAAAACATGTTTAAGCAGTTTTCAGCTAATATGTTGAAAAATAAAAAGGATAGATAGAAACTTTCAATTAATGAAATGACCCTTATGATAAGTCCTACCTACATTTGTAAGTCTTCTTTGAGTCAAAAATTTTGAACAACTCCATGTTAGAGTTGTTGCCCTTGTAAGGCAGAAATTTAACCAGGTGACCCATTCAAGCTCAATGGAGCTTTGTTTTTGTCTCAATAGTACAACAACCAAATAACAAAATAAGACTATTTATGTGGTCTGTAACTGTTTCTTAATTAGAAAAAAAATGAATTTGGTGAGGTTTTTGACATATGAATCATCTCATGTCTGGTATTTACTAAGACTGCTACTTAATCTCATACAAGAATGTCCAAATAGTTTGAGTTTTTTTTTGTCAAAAAGGATGTTATTAATCAAAGACTTGAATAAATTATAAATTGTCTTTTAATTACAGTATCATATGTCTGAGAACTTTTAATTATTATTGATGCATTAAATGTAGAAAAAAAATGTAAGTACTGAATATTAATTGATCTAATATGGGATTTTCACTTTCTGTTACAAAATGGAAGCATTATGAATATGGTGGTGCCCCTACTTCTGATATAGTACAGGCTAATTTAGGAATAAACTCAGGTGGATACTTTGAAATAATTAGTCATCAAAGAATTTTATTCTTAAAATCCAATGATTCTGAAGGAATTTTGACTATGACAGGAATCAGTAATTATGTTATCTGTATAAAAATTCTTATTATTTGACTGAAGAATTTTTTACTGGACTTCATCTTTAGTCAAACATACATGTACCTAACATTAAAATACTGTGAAAGTACTTGTATTCGTGGGTATCAATTTTTGTGGTTTAAGTGAAAAGCACAAGTTTGTGGATTCTTGAATTTGTGGTTCTAATGATCCTGTCATACAATTTAAAGTAAATAATCCTTTTCGTCAGGATTCAAAATATGTGGTTTACCTTACCCACGAAATCCACAAAAATTGGTACACCACAAACAATAGTACTTCCACAGTATGCTTTTTCACATTGATTTGAATACTCTACACTTATAGGCTTTCCTTTAATTTGGGGTTGTATAATTTTTTTCTCCATTGAGACAATGAACTAAATTATGAAATGAAATGCCCCATAACAGTAAGTAAGTTTCTGACCACCTTCCACTCCTCTAAAGCAGTTCAATTCATTTATTCAGTAGAATATAATGAAACATTGATTTGCTGACCACCCAAAAATCAGGTCAATTTATGCATGGTGTACTTTGTCAAGATTTTCATACCCCTGTATGAAAGATGGGAGGTATATAGTGATCATGTCTATTGGTCTGTTCACCTATCTGTCTATCTCATATTGTTATCTGTGTCTCCTCTTAAACTGCTAAATGGAATTTAATGAAAGTTTCACACATTTTTTACAGCATGATGTCATTGCACACTTTTTATTTTGTTTTTTTTTTCCATTTAAATGGCTTTGGGGTTTCCTAATGCAAAACATGGACTTCTTCATTCTTTGACAAAGGGAGGGGGGCATCTTCTAATGTAAAATTGCTGAATGGAATTTAATGAAACTTTCATATATTCTTTAATCACATGATGCCATTTTGCACCTACATGTGCTATTTTGTTTTTTTCCATGTGAATTGGTTTCTTACATAGTTTCTAGGGAGGAGATTGGGGGTATCAACAAGTGAGCTTTGCTTTCTATACAGTATGTCTACTTTATTTATAAGAAAGAGTTGGTTTCTCACTGACAACAGTATTATGTTAATATGTACTATGACATTGGAAATTTTCAAATTTTAGGTATTTTCGTTACGTGTTTTTTGTTTTTCGTTTTTTTTTTGGGATTTTAGTATCTTACATTAAATTAAGTATGTACTGATGATCTTCCTGATAAAATGTAAATAGAATCAATTAAGGATATAATTAAATGCAAATAAGGTACAAAGTTCAGTTTTCATATTAGGTTCATCACTTATATGATGTCCTAATGACATTTTTAATGTATATATAATTGGTTCATATAGTTCAATATATGGTTAGTTTCATAATAGTTTAAATAGAAATTTGCTATGTAGGATGTCATATATGACAGGAAGATAAGTGAATAAACTCACCTATGTAGCTCATTGATATAATGGAATTTGCTGATATAAGAGCATGCAAATTCTTGTAACTTTATTTCACAGAAATCACTGATTATGCAATCTTTATTATTTACTTTAATTCTTGTTAGTTGTCAGTCTAACATGTTATTATATATTAAGATAAAAAATAGAAACATTTTGCTATTAAAATCCAGTATATGTTACTTAAGTGGGTTACTTTGACCATAAAAACCCAGTACATGTTACTAAAGTGGGTTACTTTGACCATCAAAACCCAGTACATGTTACTAAAGTGGGTTAATTTGACCATCAAAACCGAGTATATGCTACTAAAGTGGGTTACTTTGACCATCAAAACCCAGTATACATTACTTAAGGAGGTTGCTTTTACCATCGAACTCAGTATATGTTACTAAAGAGGATTAACTTGACCATCAAATTTGTTGTTTTTCTATCAAAACCAAGTACAAAAATATATGTGTTACTTAAGTGGGTTACTCTCACCATCATTTTTTATAAAAAACAGAATATGTTTGGAGGATTACTTTTTAAGCTCACCTGATTTATTAAGTTTGAATGTTCTCTGGAGTGTGGAGAAAAGTCATACACATTTCTTAATCAACTACATTGTATATGTTGTTTGGATTATTTCAGGATTGGCGAGTTCATGTTGAACAGATGCATCAACATAAAGATGGTATAGAATCATCTCTAACGGAGACAAGAAGTCACTTAGATAAATTACAGAATGAAATTACAAGGACATTAGAGAAAATCAACAGTAGGGAAAAATACATCAATAACCAATTAGAACACCTGTTGGGAGAATTTAGAGCATCACAGGAACAGTTATCTGAAACTAAAGAGAGGTACAGACAGGCCAGTGGTGGGGTCACAGAAAGGTCAAGGTTACTTGGGGAAGTAAGTTAATCTTAATCCTCAGTGCTCCAGCTAGAAATTGAAAGGGGCAGGGTGCTGTTGAGCAGAGGGGCACCTTTTTAGTCGGAAAAGGGCACTTTTTTTTATCATTACATTCTGTAAATAAACCATTGTATAAGGATTCCTTATTCAATGGTTTATTTACAGAATGTAATAATAAATACAAATTTTCTAATCACAGATACATGCATGTTGTTAAAACTGAAGCTGAAAAACAAAGCCTAGTTCTTCGTTGTGTTGGATATAGTGTTTTTGACCAGTCCATCAGTCAATCTTCAGTTTTCTGGACTTTTTTTAATGTTGTAGATATTGACATGATTTTTGGTATATAGGTTCACCATGATAAGTTACAGGTCAAGTTTAATTTTCGTTCCACTCCAATGTTTTTTACCAAAATTATGGACCTTGGACTTAGCAAAATTCACAGAAATAACAGTTTTCAAGACTTTTTTTTTAACACTTGCAGGTTATGACATGATTTTTGGTATATAAGTTCACCATTATTAGTTGCAGGTCAAGTGTACGTTTTGTTCTGCTACGATAATATTTACTTTGGATTAACTAATACTCAAGGAAATCACAGTTTGGAGTTTGAAACTACCATTCTGAGTAACAGAATTTAATTAGAAGATAAAGGTCTGAAGCCTGAAAAAGCACTCATATTCCTTTTTTATCGGGGTCCTTCTACATGTATTTCTCTTACGAACAAATTTACTTGAGTATCCAGAATTGGGGTGTGTGTGGGGTATGTAAGCGCACTCACTAAGGTTCTTCAATTTTATAATGTACCTGAAATCCGTCTTCAACTGAAATTTTGACTGATCAGATCAGTCGAAATTTAAGACAAAAAAGAAAACTTAATGGCTTTTGTAAAATCTCAAATTGTAAATTTTGGTGAAACCAGGTGTTATTGTTTAAGAAAAGGAAAATCGACAAACAATGATAATACAGTTTAACTTGGTATCAATTATCCAAAGGTCTAGAAGCAAATGATAATAGCAACACTTTTACAAGCATTAGAGGTTTTAATGATAATACAACACTAACACAGATTAATCAAAGTATGAATGCATTCCTCTAGGTAACAGAGGAATTAGAAAGAGTAAAGATGGAAATGGAAGATAGAGGCAGTAGTATGACAGATGGAGGTTAGTAATTTTTTTTATTTGGTGAGTATTTCCAGTTTTGGCAGGGTTGCAGCTTATTGATTTGTGAATGTGGGGCATGTGGGTGGGTGAGCAGGAAAATATTTTCGTAACATTTTTCTCAGCAACTATAAATTACAGCCACTAGATATTTGGTAAGCAATTCAGTATGGGGTCCCCTTTTCATGGGATGCAATTTTAGGTCTGTTGCACTTCTACTTCCTGTTTGTGGCAACCCCTCTATTTCTTTCTTGACCCATTTTTGGCCTCGTTGCACTCGTGCTTAAAGTCTTATAGAATGGTTAATGTTGATCAGGTGGGTGGGTGATGGGTGGATGGGAGATTGGGGCAAATATTTTCACAACATTTTTCTCAATGACTATAAATCACATCCACTAGATATTTGGTGTGTAACTTTAGTATAGGGTTCCATATTGTGAGATTTCAGATCTGTTGCACTTTTACTTCCTGTTTACCAAATTGGTGTATTTTAAGGCAACCGGGCCATTTCTGTCTTTGACCCATTTATTAAATTCATATAAAGGTGATTATCACCGTATAATGTTTTACAGATGGAAAAAAAGATTTCTTAAATAGATACTTGCTGAGATCAGTGACTTGACTTTAAATGTACATTGTATTATTTGATAAAGAAAATATGTACTTGACAGTCAATTATCAATACAAAAGGTAGGATCATTTTTTCATATTGTTTTAAGAAAGGAGGATAATGAAAGATCTCGACTCAATACCAATCAAATATCTACCTGTCAAAACTATTTCTGGATAAGGTAATAAGTGAAAGTATTTTTTATATTTTCTTTGACCTGGGAAATGAAATATTCCTTCATACTTATTTCAAATTTTAAAAGGAGTTTTGTTTTATTCTTTCATCATTTCTATATTTAGCACCTCTTGTAAAGATCAAGCAGGCTATTCAGCAGTTGAAGAAAGAAAATATGCAGATGGAGATTCGGTGTGGTGTCGTTGAACATATCCTGTTACAAGCAAAACTAAATGATAAAACATCACAAAATAAAGAAGTTCATAAAAATCAGACAGATAATTTTGACTATAGTGCATACTAATGATACTAATCAATATGTTGTTGTAATTTTTTTTAAAGTACTGGAATTGATCTGAGAAATTTATTTAGGGGCCAATTGTACTTTTACTTCAAATACCAACTAGTAAAAACTATAGTTATACTGATCAGATGTTTATCTAGAGGTATCCTCTTTGTAAATCTATGAAGAATGTTAACAATGAAAGACTGAGCTTCAAGGTTTGTTTTTTTTTTTATCTATTTCCTTGGAGAGTTTTCAAATAGTTATTTATGAGTCAATGACCTTATCTGTTATAAGATATATTGTTAATGTAATAGTGGATGATATAGAAAATACATTGAAACTTGTGTGAACTGAACCCCTATTGGATTTTAACTTCGATTTGGTTTAGACAGGTGTTCTGTTTACAAAGGTTCAAAATACACTTAAATTTATATAAAAGAACTTTAAAAAGTGTCTGGTTTATACAGGTTTTGGGATTATTCTGGGTTCTGTTTAGACATGTTTGGTATTATTAAAGGTTTTGTTTAGACAGGGTTTGGGATATTCAGGGTTTGTTTTAGACAGGTTTCACTGTAAAAAAAAAACTTTGATAACTTTGAAGTTTGTTTATTGAAGACATATAATTTTCATATCCAAGCTATTACATGTCTAGAATCCGTCCAATTTAGTGTATACTTTAAGGTGCATTGCTTTTATAAGTCAAACAAACATTTATGTTAAAAAGTATTTATTAAAAATATCAAAACAATATAATCTTTTTTCACTTGTCTAATGTTTATATACAATGTATGAAAACTGAGCATCAATTTCAGTGGATAAACACAATTTCATTCATTCCATTATTTGTTGACTGCTAAAATAAAAGCACATTCAAAGTATATAACATTGTATTACTTTAAACACAAAGCTGATATAGCATCATATATTGGTATTAGTTGCAGCTTTTAGCCATATGGTATCGACTTTGTTCCTCAGCAGGTGTACATCAAAACTTGGAGGCTATAAAGTATAGTGTGCTTTCTTGTTTGCTTTTCCTGTTTTTGTATTTTTTTTAATATATTTTTTATTATAATTTTTCATCCAAAGTACTCAGTAAATATCAAGCTATGACACTAAAAACTTGTTCTTGTTGAAGAAAACATCATTTTCATGAAAAATAATCTTAAAGTGCATCTTAAATGATTTTTTACATTTCCTTAATGCAAATAGATGGTCAAAAGTTAGATTAAAACTTCTTATCTATAATTAAAAATAATCATGAAAATTGAAGGTTTTCTTTAAAAGATCAATGGGAAACACAATACGAGACTGTGATCATATAGACACCACACAAATAAGAAAAACCCACAACTCAAGGTCCTTCTGATCACCTATTAGGGATGTGAAATGTGTGATTAGTGTATGAATGTCAAAACTACAACAACCAAAACAAAAAAAAACATGACACCCACTAATTGAATCAGTATCAGACTTCCCAATGTCAAAACTGCATAAAACAGGACACCCACTAATTGAATCAGTATCAGACTTCCCAATGTCAAAACTGCATAAAACAGGACTCCCACTAATTGAATCAGTATCAGACTTCCCAATGTCAAAACTGCATAAAACAGGACACCCACTAATTGAATCAGTATCCAACTTCCCAATGTCAAAACTGCATAAAACAGGACACCCACTAATTTAATCAGTATCAGACTTCCCATTGTCAAAACTGCATAAAACAGGACACCCACTAATTGAATCAGTATCCAACTTCCCAATGTCAAAACTGCATAAAACAGGACACCCACTAATTGAATCAGTATCAGACTTCCCAATGTCAAAACTGCATAAAACAGGACACCCACTAATTGAATCAGTATCCAACTTCCCAATGACAAAACTGCATAAAACGGGACACCCACTAATTGAATCAGTATCAGACTTCCCAATGTCAAAACTGCATAAAACAGGACACCCACTAATTGAATCAGTATCCAACTTCCCAATGTCAAAACTGCATAAAACAGGACACCCACCAATTGAATCAGTATCCAACTTCCCAATGTCAAAACTGTATAAAACAGGACACCCACTAATTGAATCAGTATCCAACTTCCCAATGTCAAAACTGCTTAAAACTGGACACCCACCAATTGAATCAGTATCAGACTTCCCAATGTCAAAACCAGTTTTCTGTCACAGATTTCTCAGATTCTGTTGGATGTCTGATACTTTGATTTTGCATGATGACTTGGTTTGTGTCCCATCTCTTATTCTTGTTAACTGTACAACTTTGGTAAAGGTATGAATACATGTAGGTCTTTAATGCAAAAAAAATGAGAGAAATGATTGAGTGGGGGCATTCTCAGCACGCTGTAGTCAATCAGCATCATTCACTGTTTTGTAGTAACAAGAGGTCAAAGGGGCAAAAAATTCATTTTTTTGAAAGACTGTATTTCTAAAATTTGTAAACTGGTTTAAAAAAAAATGTGAATTGTACAGAGACTTTAAGAAGTATGCAAAGCAAATTTTCTCTATCATTAACTGTACTTAAAATAATGTGTTACTAAGTGATCTATGAAAGTAGAATTTTTTATTGAAATGAATTTTTTTTTAATTTTGCAATATTGTGTTCATAATGAACTGTAAATCCCTATGTTTAAGTGTGTCACAAACTAATAATGTGTTCACATTAGAACTCAACAGGCTGTGGTGGTATCATGCTATGCTTGGCAAAGCTTTTTATTTCTATGTATTTTCGGGGACTGATCCAGGATTTCAGGTTAGGGTGATGTAAATAGATTAAAGGCCGAACAAAACTAGGGAAGAAAATTTGTGGGGTAGAATTTGTGAAAAATCAAGTTTTTATGCAAAAAATAAAATGTTTTTCTATTTGGGGTGTTTCCTTAGCCAGTCTTCACACGTAGAATCACAACTTCTAAGAAATTTTCTTGCAAACTTTTTTGATCATAAAGATGCATAATAGCAATATCTTTTACTTATCAGATAGTATTAACCTATACCTCCTTGTATTGGAGCATATGACTAAAACCTCCGAGAATTCCATGCAAAGGCATCATGGATTTTGTCAAACGTGTTAAAAAAAGTATGTTGTTTTAAAATAGATGATGGGATATAGATACAGAGGCATTACAAAACTTGTGGTATCTTTTCATCTAAGTAAAACGTGAAACACAGATCTTACTAAGTATGATACAGTGAGTAAATCCGGTACTTTTGAAGAAAGAGGGTATGGGCTGTTCCTTTATTTTGCCAAATAAACCACGAACTTTTCAAAATTGTCGATCGAATGGAGAAGTTCAAACACTCGGAACATCCTCTTGTATCCACCATGGTGTATGTACTCGTCTATTATTGCATTAAATATATCGAATTCCCATGATTTGGCATAGGCGACTCCAGCAAAAAACTCTTGCTTAAGATACAACATATACACACAAAAAGATATAATGAAGAATGTCAATTACTTGAATAATGATAGGCAGCATGTTGTGCCTCTAATTCGGTGACATTCTTATGTTTACCAAGGTTTGGATGGCTTGTTAACCTTACTGAAAGACAAAACCGGCAACAGAAGGTCCCTTTACCGATTAAGTATCACTTAGGCAATAATGGCTTCCATCAGTTCCTTGTGTTACTTCAGTGGCGGATCCAGAAGGGGGGTTGGCACTCCCTATTTATTGGAAATTTTTTCATTTTCATGTGTCAATATGGCAATGTCCTAGCACTCCCCTTTTCTGAGAAAGCTCGGCTAGCATACCTCCTTTTCAAAGTGTCTGGATCTGGCCCTGCAGTGCGTTCACGATTGTTGTGGAGAGGATCGAATCGACGTGCACAAGTTCATGCGGTAAGTCGGAGAGAACAGTGAGTAAATCTAAATAGTAATAGGCTATGAATACTTCATGTACAAATAAAAAATAATCTGCATTCTTCCAGTGTCGTTTGTAATATTATCTTACACGGAACATCAAAGGTAGAAATGTCGTGGAAACCTTCATTGCATATATACAATCAATGATATCAATGCTATTATTTCTATCAATGATAAACAATTTAGATAATTTGTATCATTATGAATGAACCACTTCCATTCTTCTTTACTTCTACTTCCATATACAGGAACATATCATAATACATAACATCACGTATTTCTTTACAGAGGCACTGCTTTTTGAAAAAAAGTTTTTTTTATAATCCAATTTCCAACATTGTATGAAGTATTCATATTTCAAAACACAACATATATTATTAAGACTAGTTTTTTTATCATCTTTGTCCTACAAAGATGTTCAAACCGGTTAAGTGTCTTATTGTAATTCCACGGGTGCGTCGAGAGGCAACTTTATAAGAAAATTCACTTTGTGCATAGACACATCGAGAAGCAGCCAATCTAATGAAAATGTTCCATTTAGTCACTGCAAGTAGCCTACAAACAGTTACTGAATGAAGTAATTGATAGGTCTAATCTCAATCAACTTGAGAAGCAGCTATAAGCACATTAACATAAATTTCATGGCGCGCATTAAGGCAGGCTCCAATTTACAAAAAATAATGATGAATGGATGGGTGGCGCGAATTAAGGCAGGCTCCAATTTACAAAAATGAATGGATGGATGGCGCGCATGAAGGCAGGCCCCAATTTACAAAAATGAATGGATGGGTGGCGCGAATTAAGGCAGGCTCCAATTTACAAAAAAAAAAAAAATGAATGGATGGGTGGCGCGCACGAAAGGCAGTGTGCATATCAGCACATGTTAGTGCTCTTAAACAAAAAGTAGAGAGAGAGAGAGTTTAGATTTACAGACATAATATACAGAATTTATGCAACATCTTTCATATCATGGTAACTCTGAGAGCATTTTAACCACTTCAATACGTATTGATTGGAGTTTCCTTCTGTTAGTACTTGAAATGTTATTCGGATATGGTCTCATATTCATTGTCAAGCTGACCGAATCAGAATACAGGATCACCTTGCAAATTTCCTATCAGTAGAATATAACTAGATATTACGTTATTTATATGAGTAGTAGAAGTCATCTACTTGACATTTGTAGTTGTTTTTATTTAACATATCTTGTGTATCACCGACAAACTCACATCCTTTACAAGATATATAATACAGGATACAGCATCCCGGTTGAGAATTACCGTCACATACCGTCTATATTTATATATCACATTTAAACAGCCCAAGTAGAAGACGTACGAGTTTACCTTTACTATTTGAAAACAAGTTTATGATGACAAAAAGTATAGGAAATAATATTGCAACATATCAATCGGAATTAATTACTACATCTGATTAAGAATAACAACATGTACATGTATGATAGCAGCGAAAAAGTCATAATTACATCTACTAAATTGAAAAGACATGCATATTGCATCCTTTTTTCGGAGTACTAAGGTTTTTTTTTAATCTGGCTTATAACTACGGACTATCCATCATATACAATCTATTCGATACAGACCTATCGGACATAGAGCAAGGTATTAGTACGTGGGCTGAGATGACCCTTCGTGCATCCCAACTCATCAACCAAAAAAAAAATGATTTTCAGCTACCCTTATACATCCCATTTACGAATCTTTTTGTCGTCAAAAAATAAACTGAAGTATTTTTGTATTTATTGGCCACTTGTTATACCTCGTTGAGGCAAAAATACATTGTTTACGTTTTTTTTCATTCTCCGAACTTCTACTTTCTCCAAAACAAATTAAATTGACATATACAGGTATCAACATGTGGCCCTATGTATTACCTTTACAATGGTATCAAGAAAGTTTTGGTAACACTTAAGGTCTTGGAGTAAAATGAAAAAAAGTCAAAACCCCTACAGTATCTATGCTTCAGTAAAGAATTGCTTATTTGGTATTTTCTGTTTAGTATTATCACAATTAATACTTCTGGGGTTCTTTTGAGGACTTGTGCCGATTTTCGTATTCAGAATTTATCAAAAAATGCAAACAATTTGATTTTTGATTTTCCTGTAAAAAGTAATTGCTCTACTAAAACGTCTCAAATCTGGTATCATTCGATAGATGATCTGATTTCATTATTCTGAAATTCTGAAAATTCCACTTTTTACGATTTTATAGTAATTACAACCCCAAAAAGAAACTCTTATCGCCTTAATTGATCAGATATGTTGGTTACACCATTATCTTAATTATGAATGCCTAAAATATGTGTTTTACTGTGTCTAGGGGCGGGGTAATATATTTTTTTACATGTTTTGAAAATTCTATCTTATAAGTTAGTTTTTCATGGTTTATTCATGTAGAAAATTATAAAATTTATCGAATGATACCAAATTTTAGACCTTTTAGTTGAGCTATAACTTGTAGTCAGCTTTTTACAGGAACATAGAAAATCCCATTTTTGGCATTTTTTAGGAGTTCTGAAAATCGCCACATGTCATCATGAGAACCCCAAAAGTATTTGTGACAATACTAAACAGAAAATACCAAATAAGCCATTCTTTACTGACGCATGGATACTCTAGGGGTTTTGACATTGAAAAATGTGTTAATTTAAGCGATTTTTCGGTGGGGTAGGGGTACATTTTTTTCAATTTACTCCAAGACCCTAAGTGTTACCGCAATTTTCTTGATACCATTGTAAATATGAGACCTTGGGCTACACAATGATGCCTATATGTATTAAGTTTCTTCACACATGTTGTCCCAGGAAGACTTATACGATCGAAAAATTGAGTCTCAAAAATCTTTGCTTTTTTATCTAGTGGGGTACAAATATAGGCTTATACAGAAAAAGAATCTGAGGCAACAAATTAATTCGGTAATGGGGGTATAAAGGTATCTGAAACTCATTATGTGCGAAGTTGATGAGTGGGTTGTGCACGGTTGACCCTCCTAGCCCATGGACTATATCCTTTTCACAAACGTAAGCAGGTAAGCAGGAAGCGGGTAAATAGAAAAATAGATAAGCAGCGGACGAACAGATAGACATAAAAAGGAAGCGAGTTCAGATGGACAGTAAAAAAGCGGTTTAACAGTAAGACAGAAAAGGAAGCGGGTAAACAGAAAGACAGATGTGCAGATAGTCAGCGGGTTATCATATAAGCAGAAAAATGGAAAATGAATCTGGTAAACAGACAGGCAAAAAAGGAAGCGAGTACAGATAGGTAAAAAAAGAAGGGAAGCGAGTACTGATAGGCAGAAAAAGACACGGATAATAAGCAGCAAGGGAAGCGGGTAAACGGATAGGCACGAAAGGGAGCGGTAAACAGATGGACAGAAATAAAAACGGGTAGATAGGTATAAAGAAAAGGTATATTTTGTATGTACATGACATTTAATCTTTAATTCACTAGAAAACTTAATTCTTTCACCATAAATTTAACGATATCGCACCACCTTGTATTTCAGTGATTGGTATATTTCGCGTGTTTTTATGAGTCGCTAAGGGTTTCTACCCATTTAAACTGTTAGATCTCTACCCATGATGATAAAAAAGATTTTTATTTTAATGCTGTAAGAAATTAAACCGTTTACAAAAGATATTAGGCACCGACCATTTTTATACTGAGGGGGATCGACTTGGATTTTTTATTTTGTTAAATGATATTTTCTTCTCTTGTTATTTTTTTTTCGATACCAAATGAATTATAATTCTTTTTTCCAGGCATATGGAAGAATTTTATTTGCCAGTCGACTTTACGATGAACAATAAATGGAAAATATTGTATATAAATATCAAGGAAGGGCATGTGAAATTAAGTATTCAGTTCAATCAGATATTTTACTCTAGATAAGCCCAAATAAAATTTTGTAGATTTTCATTCCATCACGCCCCTAAAAAATTGACAAAACGAAAAACAAGAGGCTCCCAGGAGCCTGAATCGCCATCTGGTTGAGTTTTGCCTTTGAAAGGCAATAAATTTAACAAGAAATTGTCCAACAATTTTGACTCAGGAAGACTTTGGTAGGACTTATCATAAGGATCATTTCAACAGTTGAAAGTTTCGTTTTATCTATCATAGTTTTCAAGATATTGGCTGAAAACTGTAAAAAAAAAAACAAAAAAAAAAACACGTCATTTTTGCCCTTTCCACGGTTATAACTCTTACAAGGAGTTGTCTGACAACTTTTATCACTGAAGACTTTTGTATTTCTAATAATAAGGATCATATCAGCTACTGAAAGAATGTGGCTAAACCTAATGGTTTTGGAGATGTGTGAAAAACTACTGACTGACCCCTATGTTCTATTTTTAATAACGGTGGCGCCATGTTTTTCGACGTATCAAAAATCTAAACATCAATTCTATGCAGGATTCCCCAAGGTACATTCATACCAAATTTAATTCCAATTGGTCAAGTGGTGTCAGAGAAGAAGATTTTTGAAAGAAATAACATTAAAAATAGCAAAAAAAAACGTCAAAAAGGGCAATAACTCCAACATGGCTTCATGAATTAAAACGAAAATTTGACCTGAGGTAGATCTCATCAAGCTGAACAGTTTTACTTCATGTCAGAATGGCAAAACCTAACGCTTTTGGAGACATATGCGAAAAACTACAGTCTGACCCCTATGTAATATTTTTAATAACGGCGGCCATGCTTTTCGACGGATCAAAAATCTAAACATCAGTTCTATGCAGGATACCCCAAGGAACATTCATATCAAATTTGGTTCCTATTGGTCAAGAAGTGTCAGAGGAGAAGAGTTTTGAAAATTGTTAACGACGACGACGGACACCAAGTGATGGCATCGATGGGTCGGGAATTTCAAAATCAGGATTCTCATCACGTCATTTCCAGAATTGAGGTACTATTATTATAACACACACATCTTTCAATGTTTTTAGATTGATTTACCTTGTACATTTTGTCCTTTTAGCATCCCGATATATATCAAACAGGCAAGAAGTAGTCTACGAGTAAATTCATGATTGAATATTATATCTAATTAAAATTTTTGCACACCTATATTTGTTCTACATTGCGAATATTTAACATTACAACTTACAAATAACTGGTTCGTGATTGTATTTCAGTTACAGTTTAAAAAACTGAACGTATTTTGTAATTCATATACACATATCACAAGCATATTTCAAGGATTTTGTATTGGCTTCCAATCACCGGTCGCTCAATCGGCAGTGAAAGAATTAATTATTTTCGTAATTACATGTACATGTATTTTGTAAAAGATGCACATTTCAAGAACGGTATATACAGGTGATGATTTTATTTTATATATATAAAAAATGCTATGGAGTAATATTTATAGTTTAATAGTTCGTGATAGACGTGTGTTACTAAGGTTTGACCAGTCTGTTATATTATCTCCTCCTTTAAAGGCTACGATGGGTGGTTGAGAGCATTCAGGGTCATTAATTATACAAGACCAGTGCTTTCGAAACAAATACGAGATTGTGTGTAATATTGGATGGTATTTTGTTACTAGTGTTAATAACGTTTTATTTGTTTTACTGACTTTAAGTCTGAGAGCACACACTCTGCTAGCGGACAGAGCAAGCTGCATATTTTGCTGATTTTCAGAATTCAAGTAGCCTCTTTCTTTCAGCTTTGAATTAGATAATGTAGAGATCGTGCATTATTCAAATTGGACTATTATTAAGTCTTAAGTGTCGTAATGTTTCTTCATTAATGAGACCTTTAAAGGTTCCATTTGAATGTGCACTTTTTCTATGAAGGTATTGAAAACTTTCAGTTTCCTTTATATAGTAGGTTGTTGCTTCAAACCTTTCGCCCTTGTAAGTTGTTAATTCTAAGAAATTTACAGAGGACTTAGTGAACGTATAAGCTTTGAGTAGTTCATTTCATGTTCATTTTATTATCCATTCCATGTTTATTGCCTGGATTTAGCTGAAATATTGCTGCCCGGGCGTTAAACCCCAACAATCAATTAATCAAAGTTAAGTACATATAGGAGATATGAAGTCGTACAGAATCTGTAAATGTTCTGAGCTGTCGGATATGAAGTCGTACAGAATCTGTAAAAGTTCTGAGCTGTCGGATATGAAATCGTACAGAATCTGTAAAAGTTCTGAGCTGTCGGGTATGAAGTCGTACATAATCTGTAAAAGTTCTGAGCTGTCGGATATGAAGTCGTACAGAATCTGTAAAAGTTCTGAGCTGTCGGGTATGAAGTCGTACATAATCTGTAAAAGTTCTGAGCTGTCGGATATGAAGTCGTACAGAATCTGTAAAAGTTCTGAGCTGTCGGGTACAAAAGTTTCTAAGAATGTAACTATAATAGGTAGCAGAAAATAGTCAAGAAGTCTGCCCAAGTATTCCATTGGAGAACCACATTCAGAAATAATCGGACGGTCTGGTATTCTTCACTGTTGGAGATAAAATTTAAATTGGTTATAATGTTTAGTGGTAGTTAGTGTATTTTTGGTAGAAATACAGTCTGCCACATTTTATATTTTAAAATCACTGTTTAAACTTTTAATGGGTGTTAAATCTGAGCATCATTCTAAAATACTGGATAAATGTAAAAACCGAAAGTCTTTGGATCTTGATATCTATTTAGTTGCTTATTATAACATCGTGAATTTTGCGACTATAAACCGTAAAATGTTAATATTAAAGACATATATTAAATACTTCTTCATACATAATTTAACATGTTGAATGGCAGTTCTTGATATATTCACTATATGTACACGCCATTCCTCTCCTCTCCTCCTTTTCTCTTTTATTTTTTCTACCTATTTTTTTTTAAATGAAAAACAGAATACAACATTTATTTATGGCAAGCCAAAGTGGACAAAAATGAGTATTTTCCAATATTAAAAAATGATTTTTTAATATTACAAATTCATTTTCTAATGTTACAAATTAGATTTCTTATATCACAAAACACTTTTTTAATATTAAAAAATCATTTTATAATATTAAAAATTCAATTGAATTACTAATATTAAAAAAAACGATTTTTTAATATTATAAATTGATTTTCTAATATTAGAAAGTGCATTTGTTGTATTCAATATTAGAAAATCATTTTGTAATATTAATAAATGTGACTGATTTTGCAATGTTGCAAAGTGATTTTCTAATATTACAAATTCATTTTCTAATATTACAAAATGTGTGATGTTTTGTAATATTTCTAAATCAGGAATTTGTAATATTAGAAAATGAATTTCTAATATTGAAAAAATATTTTCTGATATTAAAAAATGATTTTGTAATATTAAAAAGTATATTTACCAATATTACAATATAAGTGTTTTTTAATATTAAAAAATGATTTTTCAATATTACAAATTCATTTTCTAATATTACAAATTAGATTTCTAATATCACAAAACACCTTTTTAATATCAAAAAAATCGATTGAATTTCTAATATTAAAAAACAACTTTTGAATATTAGAAATTGATTTTCTAATATTAGAAAATGGATTTGTCTATTCAGTTACAAATTTTTAATATTAGAAAATCATTTTGTAATATTAAAAAATGTGACTTATTTTGCAATATTGCATAGTGATTTTCTAATATTACAAATTCATTTTCTAATATTACAAATTCATTTTCTAATATTACAAATTCAATTTGTAATATTACAAAATGTGTGATGTTTTATAATATTAATAAATCAGGAATTTTTAATATTAGAAAATGAATTTCTAATATTAAAAAATCTTTTCTAATATTAAAAAAATGGTTTTGTAATATTAAAAATTCATTTTCTAATATTAAAAAATCTTTTCTAATATTAAAAAAATGGTTTTGTAATATTAAAAATTCATTTTCTAATATTAAAAAATCTTTTCTAATATTAAAAAAATGGTTTTGTAATATTAAAAATTCATTTTCTAATATATCAAAATATTGATTTTTGTCCACTTTGGCTTATTGTTATAATTATTATTTTTGTTACCATTGTGGAACTTAATCTTTTTTTTTTTGTTACCCCAGAAAAATGTTTTTTTCTTTTTCTTCAAAGTAATTTTTATTTCAAAAATATCCCAGCAACCCTCAATATATAAATGGTCGATGCCTTATACAGTAGATACCAACAAGAGACAATAATACATTGTATTGGTCAGTTATAATGTTACGTCGTTGGTTGATTAACTAGTGAACCAGTCGATGTCAGCAGTGACATCATTATTTCCTCTAGCCTCATGACTCCCAATGGTCCATCTACTTCGCTCTATTTTACCAGTAGTAAGTGCCATCATGAAGTACCAGTAAGGGTTGTCTTGAAACGACACATAGTCGTTTTCCTCACTGACACCGTCCCTCATTAAAATGATGCTCACTGACCGGATATGCTCTGCTGCCAAATCAGTACCGTCAGGACTTATTGCCAAGTTGTCGGCGTTAGCTACTACAAATGAAGTTTTTGGATTAGGGGCATATCTAATAGCAAATCGGACCATCTTGCCTTCCTTCACATCATTGATGAGCTTTTGTTTTGAACCATGACGTAGTGAACCAGTTGTAGAATGTGAATAAACATGGGTCCAAGGTCGAGTGTCGATGAACCATTTCACTCGTCCTTTCCCATTTGATTTTCCGCGATTTTCTTTTGACCCGACAGAATATCGCACAGTTTCGATCCTTCCTTTTGTATCATAGTGTTGCCAATACCAATAAACATTTGACTGAAATCTTTCTAAATTGGCCTTAGACACGTGACCAAGGACTTGGGCCGTCACCCGAGTTTTTAAAACTTCTAAATAGTCAGCCTCTATGGCGTAGTTATTGTGTACAAGTCTCACTCTTTTCCCTGCCAAAACAGCTGCCCGTAGAAGGTTAAAAGATCCATCAACTGGCTGGCCATTTTCATCATGTTCGTATGCTAATGTCCAGCACGGGTCAACAAACCAGTTCATCAAAAGCGAGTCTGCACTGTGACCACGATCGGTATGTTCCCCAATACTCCATCTTGACATGTCTCGTGACCCACTACTTGACCAGATGGTGAACCACCAATACGCATTTTCCTGGAACTCTATGTGATTTCCGACTTTCATTTGACTTACACTCCATATGTGCGTTCCTGCGACTTTAGTCAAATCTGTACTGTATGCAATGTTTGAGAACTCTGAAGAATATCCAGAGCTTGGATCGACTATGTGTATTTCTCCCCCATTTTGAATAGCTATTGCTAGCCGTGTAAGGTTCCCACAGTTTACAGCTCCATCTTTAGCATTGCAGTAAATTGGAGACTGAATATTTGAGTCGCTACTCAAATGCCTGAAATAGAAAAAAAACAAACTTACCACAAATCATTACTTTGTCAAATAGACCTTATGTAAGATTTTTTTTTATATTCTTTATAGTAGAAGCAAGAAGACCATGATTAGAACGATGAACAAAGAAATCCAGAGACCAAGAAAACAGACAAAATACAACATCTAACGCACATTACACACAGTAACTAAGAAATATTTGAGCAACTCGAACTCCTCTTTAAACTAAGAGCCTGCCGGTAGGATAGGCACCCTCTGCTTTTCTTGAAACACTCACTGAATTGCTCATGATGACAACAAAGTCGGGTTAAAACGAAATAGGAAACTATGATACTGTAAAAAATAATAAAGAAAAACCATGCTTATTTATCAATTTTCAAGCCAAAATATGAAAATATAACAGCTTGTTACCTACCTTACAAACCATGTGATACTGTACTTGGTTTTCGTGTTTGGTGGTGATGGTCTTGTATGGGACCCAACAAACCAACGTGACATATGAACATTTCCTGTGGTACACACACTTAGAAACCACCAGTATGCGGAGGATTGAAATTTATTCCAACCGTTCTTACTGATATGGAACAAAGCTTGTACACACACTTCATTTCCAATTGCACTTGCGCTCTGTGTATCCGAGGTATAATTGCCGAACAATATCCGAATCCTTGAGCCTCCCAGGACAGCTTGGCGTAGTTCCGCTTTACTTCCGGACAAAACTTGGCCATCCGTGTTTGTCTCTAGAACTTTCACCCAAGTACTACCGCAATTAACTATAAAAAACACAAATTTTGAATAAGATACTCACTGAAGGTTATCTTACCTATGTGAAATTTGGTTTCGGATTCGAATCAACAACATGGATATACTGGAGGTGTTGACACAATATAGGTAATTCCTGTCTGTGGTCATTGACAAAGTCCGTGGTTCTTAAACGGAAGCAGAAATTGCTTGTAGACCAAAAATTAACTGGTACATAATTACACAAGATTAGTTTTGGTCGTTCAAATGTGTGGCCAACGAAAAGGACGGAAACAATATCAAATTGGGAGGTGTAGAAACAAGTTTACAAGTTAAATCTGATGATTTTGTTCGAAACACTATATAAGTATCCTCATACCCGTCTTTGACCTCAACCTAACAATAAAAAAAGAAATGCACGTGCATGTACTTTTTTTCTACAAAAGCAAATTTTGACCATGCAAGTGTTCTGTACTCAAATTATGGCAAAAAAGGCAAATAATCACACGAAAGTCATACCAGCCACATTAGGTCCAACAAATGACGAATAAATTGTATCAATTTTGAGTCTATGTACTAATATAGAGCATTATGTATTTAAACGGATGAATATGCTTGACAGTTTAACAAAAAGAAATGTATGAAAATTTGATTTTCCTTTTTTGTCAGATGCAACTTCAATCTTGTAGCAACATAACCCTGTTCCAGAAGCCTAATTGTAAGTAGTCTAGCGCGATACAAAAAGTTTGCGTAGTTACAGCAAGCTCTGGCATAACGTATGATTTGTTATGTGAAAACTCCATACGTAGGTGGTGAGGGGATGTTGCCACAGGTGAAAGAAAAGTTGACAATATGGAATGAAAAGTCATCGCGTTTGTCGTATAATTTGGTCAATAGTTTTCCTTCATCGTCGATCTCAAAGTGTAGGCCAAGATATGAGGCTGACTTCACAGTGTCTGTAGTATCCTTTATCTCAAGTTCTTAGGGTGTAGATGCGATGTATAAAATCTCCGAAACTAGAATTGTTTAGCGATAATACGTCATCTTTATATCGAAAACAGAGATTAAAGGATCTAGCAAAACAATTTTCTTTCTTTTGGATCAGATCAGCTTTATAAAGTCAGCCTCATTAGAGTGGATGAATAGGTCAGAAAGTAGAGGAGCACAATTTGCTCACACTGGAATGCCGACCATTTGTTGAAAACGCGTCTACCACACTGGACAAATATGTTGTCGATAAAAAATTCCAGCATTTTGAAAACTTCTTCTGTATATTTGGAAGATGATTTGGAATTGTTTTTTTTTACAAAGTACGAGGAATCTCTACTAAGAACTACATATTTGTATCTAGGTATATCTAAAATCTCAATATTTACGGATATTAACGTAGATTACTTACAGTAATCAATGTTCGATGTAAAAACAAACAGACAGACAAATGAAATAAAATTACTTACTTCCATTCTGTTCGCACGCATGAGATAAACGACTAAGAAGTAGCAGAGATCCTATGACATATCTGGGTGATACCATGCTTACAACTTGCTGGTAGCTATGTTCTCCAGATGACTTATATATGTGTACCTACGGAAATGTCATTTTTATTGAAAAATGGGTGTAACTGTGGACATATTTTTAACATATATTAATAGTTTTAGTATACAAAACCTCAACAGAATTTCTAATGTTTAGAGGTGGTTGTTTTCTTGATTAACAAGGGCTTGCCCCACTATCAAATATGGAGCCCGACTTGTATATAAGCACGAACACAGGAGCTTGCTACCATTATTAAATATGCAGCTCGGCAAGTATATAAACACGTATGCATTCTTCGGACTGCATATTTGATAGTGGGAACAAGCCCCTGTATTGGTGTTTAAGGTGCTTTAAGGACGGTATATCAGAAATGTTGTGTGTACAACTCAATCAATTTAAAAAATGACAAGAAGCATTAGAAAGTTGAACATAATATGAAAAAAGAAAGAAATCTTAAAAAAAGCCGTAGTCGTTTCAAATAATAAGCAAACCTACAATGAGTGATATACAACCGTAGGTCATAAATATTTGCATTTCTATAGCACACGGGTCAAGCAATTAAATGTCAAAACTGTAAATAAAAGACTGTAAGTTACGAGTGAATATGACCTTAAGACACTCCCTTGTGGCAAAAATAAGTACATGACAAAAAGGTATGAAAAAAAAATATATTTTAAGTATTTTTTTTTAATTAGATATGCGTGATTCGAGATTGCGATTGGGACACAAAAGTGTGATGGCAAATAAATAGGTTGTCAAATTTCCAGGTTGACCAACTTGAAAACGGATAAATGGACAAAAAGATTTGAAGGAGAGAAAAACTTACAAAAATCCGTGCTTCACAATGACGAGTGTCTTATGTTGCTTGCTTCTCTTACATAACATGGTAAAACACGTGTGAAAGGAAAATGATAATTGAAGCACATCTTTACATAAATCATTATTTCCATCAAAAAAGCTGTCATATTAATATTGATGCTCCATTTGATATTTAAAATGTCGAACTCATCCCATGTGTCAGGGCACATTGGTAATCGGACAAGTATAGTGTCGCCTTCATTACACAACAGCGAGAACTTTTTTCGACATCCCGAAGACTCGCTTGAAGTATATATTTAGAAAAAATTTCTTGCAACTGTTCGCATTTTCAAAGCTTCTGTCTAAATTTTTATGGGCAGTAAAGTAGACAAAAACACACGAAAGGCAAAAATGAACGTTTAACACCAAAATTACACTCCAGATTAATGAAGATGTTCAGAGAAAACTAAAATGTTTATATTACATGTCAAATTGAAATCCAGTAGGATCCGGAATATTCCTAGGGCAAATTGGAATTCCAATTTATCCAGGACAAATTGGAATTCCAATTCCCCCTGGATTTTAACCAGTGTAAATTGGAATACTTATTTGTCCTAGGACAAATTGAGTCATCTCGATTTGCCGTGAGGATTCTCGATCTTACTAAATTTTAGTAGGATCTGAAATCACAGTAGATTTAATGGTCAGGGGCTTCGGATATTACTGAACAATTAAAATATGCTGATGATTTATGAAAATGTTGAATGTTGTTGGAAATATTAATAGGATAATTAATTGGAAAGAGTGAATAATCAAAATACGATCATGAATGCCGAAGAACGCCTATACTCGGCGTCACATAAATAACATACTGTTAAAATTTGAATAAAAATATTTTCTACGACTTTATTGACACCTACCTCGTTTAAATTGTCTTAAATGACTTGCTCATTCGTTTAGCCAAACGGCTTCTCCCTAAACAAGTCGCTTATTAGCTTAAATCATGCGTAACAAATCCTTACGGGAAAATCCCATACTATCCGCCATGTTGGTTCTACGGGACGATTTGTTTACAAACGAAGTTCGTAAGTTCCCGTCGAACTCCGGTGACAATCGTCTGCTTGATCAACTTCTCGGTATTGTTCGCGTAAAATAAATCCGAGATATCCGAAATAACGCCGAAATGCATTCTGGGTTCTTCGGTTTTTGGACAAACCATTTAAATCTAAATAACATCTCCTAGCAACCCGATCACTGTAAACATGGCCGACTTTTTTACTATGTAAATACTGGCACGATAACCGGTTGATTATCCTATTTGTTTTATAGATTTCCTCCATTATTCACTGTTATTTTTAACATAAATATAAAACGTCACAACACGAATATCAATTTCTGAACAGCGGATTGATATTCGTGTTGTGACGTTTTGGCGGGAGAAAGCACGAGGGTGAAATTACCGAATTTATTTCACAGAGTGAATTATGGGGAAAAAAATACACTGGGAACATTCGGTAAATCACTGCTATCTATATAATAATATATTTTAAACATATTTTATTCAAAGGACTATAATTTATTACATCAAACTACAAAATTTTACTATGAAAAACTAAAACCATTATAATATCAGAACATTGATGTCTCATTTATTACAACATTTTTTAAAATGTTTTGTTTGTGACATTATTGGAGCAAGTGTTTTTGGAACTTCGGCATGAACATTTAAGATTAAACATTTTCCGTTACAGTTGTAGTCAGATGCAGGCTAGCAGTCTTGGTTAATGGCATGCTTGTATGTGCGTTTTTTCATCTCATGACTTTTGATCTATGTTCAAAGGATTAAAACTGAAAGTTAAACCAGTAATACCTGTCACAGAAAACTTAACATAAAAGATAATTGGTTTAAAACAATCAGATAAATACACAAAAATCATCAATTTGTCTGTCTTGCTGATAAAATCATGAAAGGGGAAATAAAATAATGAAAAAAAAAGTATTTTGATTTACCAGGAAATTGCTCTAAGCACAAAAAATATTTTTTATCTTGATCTTTGATATTTTCAAACTTGAAGCCAGTAGGATCCAGAACCCCCCTAGCGCAAATTGGAATTTTAAATTCTCCTAGGACAAAACAGAATTCTAATTTACACTGGTTAAAATCCAGGGCAAATTGAAATTCCAATGATTTCAGATCCTACTGGATTCCAATTTGCCCTGTGACACACACATGTACATTATAAAATAAGCGAAATAATATATCATATCTTTAATATAAAATTGTATTCACTAATTTAAGTACATGAATTTAGCATTAAGCTGTACTTGGTCCCTAACAGGCTACAAAATTTAAAATAAAAGGGTCACAACTCTGACTCAGAACGAATTAGAATTAAAATTTGGAACAACAACTTTGTCTTGATATGTCACTATTCAAGATAGTTAGATAGACAGATAGACATACAGACAGAATACTTCGTGTCAGGTACAAATATAACATTTTACACAACAAACGGTAAAACATATTTAAAATATATCATTATTGTAAAAATTTTGGTACCTAGCCAATATTGATTTATCAGACACATTGCCTAAAACAATTATTTTTACATTATAAAACCGCTCAAGATAAACGCTCGCATACCAACAAAAAAAAAGACCCCAAAAGCAACAGCTTTCATTTAGAAAACAAAGGTGTTGAAATAAATTCCTAAGTCCGCGCCTTTGACTTCGATAAAATCATCAAGAAACGAACCTTTACATTCTTATTTTACCTTAACACTGACAGTTTTTTCATAAAGATAAAAATGACAATTTACTCAAGTATGAAGCAAAATGTTATGATTTAATTGGAATTTCATTTGAATAATTTCCAATGTTGTCTTTTCAACACAATAACATTCATTTTAAAGTTTGAATCAACCGTTACAACATTCCTTCTTAAAAGTTCTCCGAATGCAAATTTTCTCGAAGGAACGTCTTCTTTCCACAGTGTTATACCGGGAGGGGCAATTCAAACATTACAATAGTGAATCCTTTTATTGGTTAGCATGAAGCTGTATGACAATATTGAACATACTATTGGCACCAATAAACACAGAAATCGACGGAAGTTTGGAAATAGAGATTATTCTTCCCAGTAACTTTAATATTGCATCAGGCTAATCAAATGTTAGGGACACACCAAGATTTTTTTATCGGGAAAGGGGGGTGGAGTGGATACCCGTATGGTCTTGGAAAAAGGGTTTTCCAGACTATTATTTGGATATATTTGCCTAAATTTTGCACACAATATACAAAATTTTCCAACGGAAAGGGGGGGCCCCCCGGAATCACATGGATCCGCCACTGTATGTGTTACATAATTATTTTTAAAAAATACAATTAGTATCTGTACACAAATAAAAATAATTTGTATAATTTAAAGAGTTAGACTACGGCAAATAGAACAATAAGGAATATATTGTGAAAAAGGAGTGTCTGTCCTTTATAATTAGGTTAATTTTGAAAATTTCGTCTCATTTGGTGAAATAGAAGTTTTAAAGGCAATTCCAAGTTTTTTTAATAGAGTAATTTTTAATCATCAAGTTTATATGTGAATTGGTGCATATTGTCATTAAAACCAGTACCCATGGTAACATGTTGAAAAAATATTATTACTGAGTTTTAGTACAAATATTGGATGCCTGTCCAAAATTAAATGGCAAGTACTATATTTTATAAAATAGTAGGTACTTAAAAACTGTTTCTGGAAGTATGCGTGCATTGAGGATGTGTAAAAGAAAGAAATTAGAATAAGAAAACTTTTTCGATTTTTTTTTTCGCAATTGTAATTAGATTTCTTATAAATTCAGCGAAACAGTTCGCCTGCAACTGTGTAGTGCGCCCAAAAGCCTATTTTGTCACACTAAACACCATGGGGGACGAAACTACTAGCCATCAACAATCACTTTCAGCAATCGCAGTTCAGCGTGATCAAAATTACTTCAGTATACATGTATTACATTTAAACCATGCGACTGTACACCAATTATATTCTACACTCGAAGTCTGAATTTTAAATTTTAGTTATCTTTCTTTGACTAAAAAAAAACAAATGTTAACCAACGAAGCAAGCATTCAACAACTATAGTTTTTCAAATACTACACCGATATACAGTGTGAAGCTGTTGTAGTATTTTATCAACACCTTTGTTTATTTAAATTTGGTCTATTCGCCTTTGTTTCCTATATATATATACAGTTAACAGAATGCACGACCATTCATCTCCCGATATTTACTAACATATGTATTCAAATTAAATGTTTAAAAGATCATAAGCTACATTTCAATTTTCATTCATATATAATCTTCACAATAAAGGAAAAATCAACAACTGTAATATTTAAAGCGGAGTAATTTCTGCAAGAACCATTATCAAAAAAAAAAAAAAAACTCTGTCGTAGCTTGCAGAGCCCCCGAATTTCTCATGAATTACCAAAATGCATTGGATTATTTTTTTAATTTTTACATGCCCAACGAAATTACTTCACAATCAAATGGACAAAAAGTCTTATATTTCAATTATAACTCGGGGATACAAGAATAAAAAAGGACAAAATGAGTAATAAAAAAACAACCAACAAAACAAAAAACAACAACAATACAAAAACGAAAAACAAAAACTAAAACAAACATAGATATATAATTGAAATAAGTTTCTTTCATTTTCCTTAAATGTGTAATTTATATTTTAGCAGAATGCTTTTTTTAACTTTTGTGAAACATAATCACACACAATGTTGTTTTAATAGATTAGAGTCAAATTATGATAGAAAGTTATGTAGACAAATTTCATGAAATTCGATCAACTCCTGACTTTCTATCTGATATTTGAAACTTTGCAGTACCTTTGGCTTGTCTGTAGGCCCCCAGTTAATGCTGCGTTGTACTTTCTAACACTCTCCCGTTGTGCTATATCTCCAGGTAAGCTCCCCCAGAAACAAATTGACGGGAGTCGATATGAAATATGAACACCCTCATCAGCTTACATATTCTTTTATTTAGAGCTTAATATAGTCTACAAATCAATGTAAAATTGAAGGTAAACTAATTTAAAACAAAGCAATATAAAACATATCGTTAGAAGGTGTTAAGCCTTGCAAATGGTTCATTGCATTTCACCTGTGATTAATTCAAATTAACTAGTTACATTTTTCAAAGTTTGATATGGAATGTAGTGGAAAATCAAAACAGATATATTTGGCGTCGTTTACCATTACTACAGACCCACAGAGATTTGACAATGGAACCCCAGCATAGAATGAACAGAGCACCAACAGCGAGAAACATGTAAACTAATACCTCTACCATGGGGTAAGTGGGACGAACCGAAAGGTCAAAGCTACATTAAGCTCGCGTGTGTTTCCCCATATCAAATTTTGACTCACTGGAAGGTTTATATTTGTTTTTGTTTGTTTATGCACTTCCGTCTTTTCCTAAATGTTAAACCTTGGGTGTTGGTTTTCAATAAGAATCTTCGGTCTTATGCATTTCCCTGTTTTTAATTCTGTCGAAAAGTACGTTAAGTGTTCGCATTTGGGGACACATACAAACTTACCTATTCAGCTTTCCAAAAAACATACAAAACAAAACATTTTACTGTAAACAACATATTGTTTTAGGTTTTGGTTAAATTGAATAAAAAAGTGATAAACAATGTAAAGAAAGGGTATTTCTGAACGACGAAGTCTATTTTGAAACAGAAAAAAACGGAATGGTTTAGATACTCTCTTTACAATTCAATGTTTCAGTTGATGTTAGATTTTGAAAAATCCATGGGAAAACTTTAGAAAATGGAGCTTAAAAGCAATATTTGTTCAAAGAAAGGTGATTTCAAGGGTAACCGAATCGAAAACTCGAAAGTTAAGTGAAAAGCATTCATCAAAAAAGATACAGAGAAAAAAAAACACAATTAAGTGAAAAACCAGGTTTTCACCAAGCACTGTAATCATTGGTCAAATGCTTAGATTGGGAAAGTAATTACTACTTTTCTATGGACATTCACCATTTAAGTAGCAGTCTTTCTGAAAATCAGACAGAAGGTGATTCATGCATGTCAAAAACCCACAAAATTCAGTTTTATTTCTTGTTCATGAAGAGTAACTGATTCCATAACCAGTCTTAGTTTTTCATTTGTTTGTTGCGCTTTTGAGATAAAAAATTATATAGATTGTGCATGAAATTTGCACTTTGCAAGAGTTATCGTTCTTGATTTGGTTGCTTTTAGTGGGAGATAAATGTATGATTTTCTAAAGGTTGTTGTTATGTGAATGTATGGCATATGTAGACTAAAAAGTATCGTTTGTTTGGTGGGTTTTTCTTGACCATGAATCACGTTACCATTGGTAGTGTCTGAATTTTATGTGGACTGGTACTTAAGTAGTGTACGGAAGACAAAAAATTCTCCTTTTGGAGTTAGACGTACACAGTTGGCCGACAAGTTCATATTTGCGAGGTGGCGACCGTAGAACTGTTTGGGCAGCATATCTTAAACCGCGTACATGTATCTTTAAGAAGTTTAGCATGATACAAAAAGTCCAGGTCTCTAAAGAAGTCTTTCCAGTTCAAGTTTCACCATCAGTTGGTGAAAATTTTGTTGGCAGCGGATGTATAATATCAGTAAAAGAAATATATAGAATTGTTATAGTCTTAGTTTTCCTATTTTGTCAACCAATTTACTATGTACATCATGTCCTATAACTAAAGTTCCTAGAAATAGATGCGAGGGAGTTTGTAGATTGACAATTGAAAGTAATGAGCTGTGATCTAAGTACTATTATCATGTTGCTACAGTTCAAAGATATTTATCTCATGTGTTATCGGATCTAGCATGGACCGGTGTTTGTATGACCAGTCTACTGACACATATTACTACCAGGAAACATCAACTGAAGATTATTTTCGTGATACAGCAAAGTTTGAATACGGAATACTATTGAATATGTACTTTTTGTCGCCTTTAATGTCTGGGTGAGTGGCAGTTATGAGGTTTACTAGATGTACTTGTGTGACTTTAAACTGCTTAGGAGACGAAAGGTGAGAGCACTTTTTCGTTTGTAAGCATTGCATGTGGTGCTTAAAAGACAACAAAATATCCCCCTGTGTTACATAATTCAATGAAATCTCAAGTTGTAACTAATTACATATGATTTCCTTTGTATAAGGCAAATGGGGTGTAAATGTTAAAGTGTTATTTGGATATGTATAGTGTCAACGGTAATATTAAAGTACCAATCACTTTCACTGCAAATTAATTCTTTAGTTTTAACTTGTAATAGTTATTCTGATTGACATTGTGTTTATTAAGTAAGAAATATCATAAATATCACTGATTGTTAACTCAGACCATCAGTCAGTCTTTTGATTTTTGTCTTGGACGTATAAGCTGAAACACAAAGGCTATTTTTCTTGTGTCATTCAAATTTCCTAAGATAGAGACATTATCCAAAACGAGTGAACTAGTACTTACGAACCTTTTTCAATCGTTAATGTCAATGACATTGTATATATTTTTGCAGATAAGACTTCCTGATCATTATATCTTGCTGACAATTCAAATATTAACTTAGTCCAATTGTTTAATCAAGTCTTGAACATCTTTAATTCTCGGAAGAGAATATGTAAATCATTCAATCATAACACTCAAAATTCACAGATAAAACGATTATATTTAACAAAAAAAGAAAAATCATTCCACATAAATGCAGATTTTGTTTTTTCTTTAAGTCCTTTTTTATGATCTTCAATATCGCAGAAAGTTGATATGTGAGAAATCAAACGTATCGCTTTCTCAAAGCTGTTGAAAACGAAACGATATTTGGCGCACTATACCTTTGTATAAAAAAATCTTTTACTATATAATATAATCATTGAAAAATAGCAATAAATGTATTAAGATTTATATTATCTAAAAAAATACGCATTATGAATATGTCTACTCTCGTAAGTGCTCTTAATAATGATTTTTCAAGATTTACCAAATATTTGATAAGTCAAAGAAATTTACCAAGTAAAAATAATGAAAAAAGTCAAAATACACAAAACTTAATAAAAAGAATTCGAAAAAAAAACCACAGAAACACAGAAAACAAGAAATAAAAGAGCATTCCGGAATCCACCAAATCTTGAATTTCAATGTAGCTAAAATACGACTGCTCCAAAAGGCTTGGATTTTTTTTTCAAGTTTCACAGTAGTGTAGTGGTGTAGTTTCATTTTTTAAACATTAATATAAATTATGGTGATTTCCTTTTATTCTCCTATTTTAAAATAATCCACTGTGATGACAAAAGTATTTTCGCATTAGAACAATGGATAACCTGAGGTATTTTAACTTAAAACAACATTCACCTGCAACCGTCGATTCTTGCCTCATACCTTATACTCACCTCATCGTGTACAATAAGTATGACCACGTAAGCGTTGTCAGTTCATCTAGTACTATCAATAAGAACTAATTATTTGTGTTCCGAAATAAAAACATGCATATATAAAATAGAAGAAGAAGAAAACAAAAAAACGATTAAAAAAATTCAAACAAGCAAATACAGAAATCGAACATATATTCTGATTTGTCACAGATGAAAATGATTTAACATTCATTACCATTCATTCTACGAACAATTATTATCGTTATTGTCAGTTATACTGGCAAATATTAATATAATGTGAACAACGTGCATTTTATTTCATTAACTGATGGAAATACTTTTGAATGTATATAAAAACTGGACAGTCTTCAAGAACTTTAGAAAAATAAAAAAAATATGGTATCATGCACTTTCCAATCCTTTCTCACACTGCCTGCGTTGTATTTTAAAGTCGATAACACACTGGACAATATGAGATTACATTACAATCATTGGTTATTTCTGAAATCGCCTTATTTCAAAAGGGTATTTGGATCGAGTAAAACTTGATATATATTTAGTCTTCTAGCGAGTATAGTTATAATAAGTCAAAATATTCGATCATTAAAACGTAGACTATGTCGCAAAAACACAACTTCTCGACTCCATACAACACACTTGAGCAAATATGTCTAATGACATTTTTCATAGTTATTGACATACAAATCATACAAATATCAAGTTACATTTGTGAAGACTTTAGTTGAGCAATAAAATTAGAAAATACAAAAGAAAAAAGAAAAAAATAATAAAAAAAACATTTACTATACGAAATGTAATATTTGAAAGGGACAGAAAAACTCTCAGAAAATCATCTACTCTGTAGTATACCATTTCAAGTTAAGCAAAAATATTTCTAGGAAGACATGTGTAAAACGTGTAAATTAATAGATATACTCTTTCCTCCTAAATGGTTTTCCGGAAAATGATTTTACATAATTAGATGTAATTAAAGGATCTATCATGTTCTTAGACTGTATGAAGACACCATATGGTAATGACATCCCCCGCATTTGTACTATATATTCTACATATATCAGAAGCTAAATTTCCGTTTTAGGGAATAACCTTTAATAGAAATGAATGGAGGTCACATTAAGTTATATGCTTCAATGAATACGCGTTGGTGTGAGAGTTATACATATCTGATTAGCAATATTTCTCAAACAGCTGCTAAATACAACTATAACTGACGCCATATTTTTCGCGCCAAAACCAGATGTTACAGAGACATTTTGTAACCCATTTGCATGAATGGAAAACATTCTAAACTGAATATAAATGTGATCAAACTCTTGTATGTACGAAGACTTTTCCTCGATTCCCGTTACTAAATTTATAAAGTGAAACATTTGAAGGTAGTAATGAAAAATTAAAAAAAATGATCTTGAATCATTATTTCCCATCTTACAAAAATCAATGTAAATTTTTTTTAACAGATAACATTTTAAATATATATCAATATAACGATTCAAAATCATATTAATACTATATTTTAATCTGTTTTTAATGTTATCTTGTGTAAAAAAAAATAAACCAAACAAAACAAAGGTCCAAATAATATCGTAATGTTGCGTTCACTCGAAATTTGTTTCCTCCTTTTAAACGGCTCCGCCACAATGAAAAATAAACGAATCAACAAATATATTTTGTTTGAAAGGGAATGTTTGTCACACGAACAAGTGCTTTATTTCAATAAGAGTTCTATTAAATCAATGGAAGTTTTGTCCACGGACTTAGACCAATATAACCATGGAAAATGGAATAATCTACAACACTCCCGATGACTTAGCAAAACTAATCTGGCGTGAAATTCCAATGTTCCAATCATTTTATCAAAGAAGAAAGCTGGTCCATGGCGTGGTTCAGAAAGTCTGTGTATAAATACGTCATATCATGCCTGACGTCGCGCCTACAATCACAAAGGCACACAGTTTTGGTCAGCATGACAAATATTAGCCAATCGAAAACAAACACAAAATGTAAACAATAAACAATTACATCCGATTAATATGGTTTTGTTTGTTTTGTATATGGTAGGGCGTTGCACTACCGACTATTTGTTTGAACATTTTCAAATTTTTAAATCATTAGAAATACTATATATCTGCAGTAAAAAGGAAACTGAAATGAATTTAATACTTTATTTTAAGAAAAGCCCACATGTCAATGTGACATTTACAATAATAAATCTACATCAAATGCATGACACAGATGTTATGAACTAATTTGCATTACAAACTACATATACTTCTGTGTAATGATGTGTTATGAATTTATTATACTGCGTAGTTCTGTTTGAAATTTCATCAGCAACATTAATACACATACGTTAGATTGATTGTTATTAATAGTAAAGGTCTTTAGAAACAAACTCCAATGGAATTTTTCTTAATATACATGAAAGTACTTCACTTCTGGCTAGGAAATAAATACAAATTTACCTTTTCTGAAGACACTGTTCTCAATTAATCTGACAGCAGTGTTCTAGAACAATTCTAAAGATTGATGACAAAAATCACGAGTATATATAAATAAGTCATAAGAAATATTGGAACCCGGCAAATATGGGCCATGGATATCTTTTAAAACAAGACCGATAACATGTATGGACCTGCGTCACCGTTATATGTTTGTCAGCATATATATTAAATGTATTCATAAACACTGGGCAGAGTTTAAATACTGTAGCGGAAGTTACACCAAGTTTGTACCAAAAATAGCATGTACAGTTATAAAGGCTAGGTTTAATAAGTACAAATATAAGAAAAAATTGAAGAAGTCAAAACCTAAATTTGTACAGCAATACTGCACAAAGTTTGAATTTTATTAGTTTGTTGAATAAACTACCACTAAATCATGAAATTGACCATTCGAGAGGTGCGAAGTACCCATAGCAGGTATTCAATGTGTTTCACAACGCCTTATTTAGAAAGTTATAGTTATAGAGATTTACTTTGTTACTATATAATAATAATATGTTCATTGTTTATGTATAGTATACTAAATGGAGATGACTTCGTTTAGTTGAAAAAACTTGTGTCCAATCCATTTGTTGTTTGAAGAAAACATGTTTTACAAAATTTTCATGGTCGTCATAATGAACTCGTGATCGTTACGGTGTATTCATCTGCACCATGAAAACTAATTTGTTCAATGTGTCATGGTTTTCCTTTCCTCTTTAGTCTACCCTGGACTTGACTTTTTATTATTTTGATTATTTTATGTTCTTTTTTGTGTGTGTCTTTTTTCCATGCCTGTCCCTGGATTACATTCTTTTGATTTCCGCTGGAAATTTGGTTCCCTTGATTACTCTTTCACTAACTATTAGTTTGATACTTATTGAGTTACATAGAACACAAATTGGCACCTCCTATAAGTGTGACGGACGGACGGAGTAGAATGACTACTAGACCTACTTTAACCGTTAGTGACGCATATGATATAAAAAATGGAGAATTAATAGGGTTCGTTAGTGAATTCATGGGTATTATTGTCAAAGAGAAATCTAATATTTATGCGCAAAAAAAATGATAAAACAAATGAAATACAGTACAGAATCTATCATTGAAAACATGCATAAAGACAATACTAGTATATTAAGGACAGCACTTAACATTGGGCACAAGATTAGGGTAAAACTGATCTACATGTGTATAACTTGATTTTTACAATGAAACTACAATCAAAAACTATGTGTCAATCAACCTGTATGATGAGATTTATAGTGTATCTTCAGATTACGATACTTACCATTATTCAGAAGTTGATAATAACAGTCTTATCAGTTATTAAATGTAGAAAATAATATCTAGTATCTCATTAGGTACTTTTAGAACAATTATATAACTAATCCAAGTTTTCCGACCCAAATGCATACAGAATTGATTTGAACCAAGAGTTTTTTCCTGACCTTAGCTTTAACGTGATGTTAAGATTGCAAATTAATTTTTGGTTTTGAGTTTGTTCCTACATAAGTTATCTTATGATAAAGTAGTA
Organism: Perna viridis; assembly: GCA_037379345.1. NCBI lineage: Eukaryota > Metazoa > Mollusca > Bivalvia > Mytilida > Mytilidae > Perna > Perna viridis. The sequence goes on from CM074515.1 coordinate 15,366,824, forward strand.
GTCTTTGTAAGAACCATGCAAATCCTGTAATATGTGATACGCCCCAAAAGAGGCTACACATTTAATTTTTGTTATTAAATTGCTTTATAGATCTATATGATGAAATGTATAATTGTCTGTTATTAGGAGATAATCCACATTGAAAATCCAACAGTTTCTATTGCATTTAAGTGTCATATACAGAGTTATCTCCCGTAATTTTGAATTCTTCATAACATTCTATAAATTTTCAATTTCCTAATAACAAGGATTATATCATCACATTTTAATTTCTGTTTACTAATAACATTTTAAACAAAATATCAAAAATAAAAGTATGTAGGCTTTTCAAAGACGAATCACATTTTGCATGATTCTTAGCTTAAGTGTTACTTAACTTGTTAAAGTCTGCGGAATCAATAATATTCTTTGCCAAATACAAGTATATGTTATTATAACCTCAGGCAAAATTACTGGTAAAACATGAACTAGCGTTACTATTGTTTACTTCCATACCAACAAACGTGTCATTTATGCACCAGAGTTTTATTAAAGCAGAGGACGCTTACCCTACCAGTGTACCTGGTCCATGCTCCCAGTTTTTAGTGGAGTCCGAGTTGCTCATTTACTTTTGTTACTTTGTATGTATTATTTTTGTTACTTTATGTTCTTTGTTGTGTTTGTCTGTCTTCATGTCTGATCTTTCTCCCTGGATTATATTCTGTTACCGCTGGAATCTAGGTTTCCTTGATTACTCTTTAACAAGTGCAGCAACCTCGTTTGCCGTCTTTCACTATATAACAAAACCATTCAAAATATTTAACAGATAATTGGAAGGAATTGGTTAACAAATATCCAAACGTTCGTGTGTTTAAGATTCACCAGAGGAAACGAATCAAAGAACGCTAAGACAGAACTAATGAAACAGGAAAAATTAGTAATTCAGTAACTTTATAGGGAAAAGAAAGTTAAGAAGATCTGGCCAGATGTGATTTTCTTTAGAAGAAGTTCTACTAGTAAAGTGAGTTTGTGAAATATCCGCTTTAGGGCCAATTATTAACTTTAAATCGTGTTAGTTTTCGTGACTCAACTAACACCCTACAGCAATTGTTCTCACATCACAAGTAGTTTATCAATTGCCATGTTAAAACATTGTTCTTATTCATCATCTATATGTTCTAAAATCAAATAATGTAGAATAATTCCATGTGTTTCTTTTAAATTTCGAAGCGATTTAACAAATTTATCGAATAAGACATATATTTCCGATATCATCCTTCTTTGGAATTTCCTTTAACCCATAAATATTAAAACCCTAGTGTAAGCAAAGAAAATGTAAAGTATTTATAAATATACATTCCTAGGTATGAAATTAAAATAATTGCTTTTTCCATCAAGATGTTGCGGTTTTATCAATGTGGTTTTGATAAAGATCTTTAATTGGCAATTCTAATTCGAGGTTTTTCTCCTTCACTTATTACATGATTTGTTTCATCAAAATTAGATATTAAAAATTTAGTAATGTTCTAATGTGGTTACTTTGATCCAATTTGTGCGCCATGATTCTGCTTAAATTGGACCAAAAATTAGGAGGCGTTAAATGCCTTAATCGAAAGATCAATTGGAGTTTTGTAAAAGTGAAATCTTCTCATATTTTAAGAATGATGATGAAATGACTTTAGTCGGAAAATATTTTAAACGCATTTTAGTATTATTGCAGACAGATCACATGTGCATACTAACCAAGAATACTCACTATTGCTTCTGATGGCTAACAGCAATGTAGTGATAGTGTAAACGATTTTCTGTAGTCGGCTTTACCAAGGTCGCTGCAGCTGAGAGCACGATTGTTCCTGTCTGGTACCAATATAAGTAATATTTTGGGAAAACAAAGACAAAACAAATCATTTTACAAAATGAGCAATTCAAATAATATTTAAAAAAAAAACTTATACAATATACACGATATATACAGTACAGCACTGGCAGCACCTACCTGAAAGTAAAACATTTACATTTAAGTACTTCTCTGTCTAAGAATCAAGCAAAATATATATAAAGTGTGGCACATGAAGAAAAAAAAACCGCAGAGATTTTATTGCATTATCCAAGTATCTATACCTCATAACCTCCAGAAATAACCATCAAAGTGTTTGTAAGTTTTGCCTTTTTAAGATATTGACAGGTCAAATTTACTTTTGTTACTTCGTATATATGATTTTAGTTACTTTGTGTTCTTTGTTGTGAATGTCTGTTTTCCATGTCTGGTCTTTGTCCCTGGATTACATTATTTTGATTACCGCTATAACCTTGGTTCCCTTGATTACTCTTGCAATCGTCCTCGATATTGAAGTTGACAATTATTTTAAAAAAATGTTTTAAAAACTAAAATGACAGTTTATGCAAAATGTGAACAAGCATAAATTACCCTCAATCATGAAAGGAATTAGAAGGAAAGTTTTTTCCTCTGAGTTTGAACAGACAACAAACTCGCGACGTGCATATTTCAAGTTTAAAAGTAAAATAAGGGTCAAACCTTCTAGTTAATAACAACATTGATTGTGTTAAAAAGTAACCCCGCCTTATGTCAAGTCTCACTTAGTTTTCTTTGCTGACGCAACTCAACATGCTTCACTATGAATAAACTATTTCTGACCGCGTTTCTCTGATGATTAAGAGAACATTTATGCATGTACACTTTGCAAGCATTTCATCTTTTTTGTTTTATTTATTATCTGAAATGTTCATTTTCAATGAACAAGATGACACGCGATTTTCATTTTGATCTATCACGTGCTATGATTACCTTCAAATCACAGAAATTACTACTTATGGCGACATATAAATCTTGGTTGTATAATTTAACTTATATGCGTTTGAGGAATTTTGTTCGAAAGCCCATTTCATGATAAGGATCGCATACCTAACAGTTACATTTCAATAATTACAAAAATTGACTTGAAAGTAAATGCATTTTCCATGGTTGGTTCACTAAACCCCCAGACAGTATATTGTTGGTGAATTATGCCTATAAAAATCACAACCTCATTTATCTAAAAAATATTGTTTTCCTTAATCCTATAAACAGATACCACAATGACTAAGGTAAATTTATTCAATGCTTCTTAAGCATATTAGTATTATCAAAGATTTATGAGGAAATCTGACATAGAAGGGAAAATCTATAATGTAAAAAAACTATGGAATAAACAGGTTTTCTTATAACGTTAGACATAATATTATAAGTTGTAAGTTCCTGGGTGATCGTCTATGATTATTTAGACAACCAGTATACTCTGTAGGAGAGTGAGGCGTTAGCCGTATCCCTCCAACCGATCTACTGACTGTCTAAATAACCATAGACGGTTGTAACATTTTTGCTTGCCTACATTATGGTGAAATAAATTAATCTTTGTTTGAACTGTATTTCTTCGAAGTTTTTCTGGAAATAATTCAGTGGTTATACAGTTACATGGTGATTTTTTTTAGTCTTGGCGTCCAGGTCAAAAGGAACACATTGGCCGGCGGCGTGATTAGCGTACGTCGTTCTTTTGATAGAGCTATATTAGTCTCAACGTCATCCTGCAACAATTGTTATCATTGGTGGATGGATTTTCCTTTTATGGTCATTTGCATATTGTTCATTCAAATATTTTCATCAATGGAGGATGGCCTTTTCATCATTTGTATGATGCTGCTTTGATTATTTGGACAAATGGTTTTATTCAATAATGAGTAGACAACACAACCCGAAGTCGTATGAAGATATTTATACTACACCGTTCTATTCGAGCTGTAAACTTGCACTGACTGCGATATTTGTAGTGCAACCGACATATTTGAGCGATCAACTTGCCTTCGTCGTGATATTTATACTGCAATCATTCTATTCGAATCGACAACTTGTATTGACCATGATATTTCACAATCTATTTGAGCCGTCAACTTACCTTAACCATGATATGTTGCAACCGTTCTTTTTTGGCGCCGTCAACTTACATTGACCGTTAAATTTTTACTGCAATCGTTCTATTTGTGCCATCAATTTGTACTGACCGCGATATTTATACTGCAACCAACATTTTTGAGCTTGATCGTGATATTTAAATGGCAATCCTTCTATTCGAATCGTCAACTTGCTTTGACCATGATATTTATACTGAAACCATTATATTTGAGCCGTCAAGTTGCTTTCACCGCGATATTTATACTGCAACATGTACAGTTCTGTTTGATAAGTCATCTTGCAATGTCCATTTTATATATAAAGCAACCGTTCTATTTGAGCCGTCAATTTCCAAAGTACAAAGACCATGACATTAATATTGCAACCGTTCTATCTGATACGTCATCTTGACTTGACCTTATAAATACAAATGATACACTGTCGCTGACTAAATAAAACTGTTTTATTGTGATGTCTCATATAATGGTAGTCAAGATGTCGATGCTATGGTGCAACTGTGTTTGTTTTATTTCTGAGTCGCAACGCTATCACACCGTTCTAATTTACGTAGCTTATAAATTTTATATTATCTTTAACGATTGATGACGGAACACATGATAGCATAATAGTAAAAACTGTACGAGACCAAATGGTGCGCTTTCCGCGATTTAGTCGATATAAAATTCATACTTTGAAGAGAATTGCAGTTTTTTTTATATGTTTCAAAGGGTCAATATGAAGTTTCCTCATTATTTACTTAAATGGTACAGATCCTAAACCGGAGTGACTCAGTTTGCCAGTTAGTTTTCTAGTATAACATGTATTTCTCAAGGCGTAGCTGATATGTGATATTGTTTAGTGTTTTGAAACACGATTTATGCAAAACGTGCCAATCAATAAAATGACACTAATGCACGTGACACAGACAAAAAGATTTAAAAATGCATGTTATTCTAATCATTATATCTATCATTGCAGTTTTATACAATACTGCCTGCTTTAATCATGTCAAAAACAGGGACATGTATACGTTACAAATGTAAAGTTATAACAAAATTTTGGAAACTGTAATCGATAAACACTCCATATCATTAGGAGATTTTGAATCTTTCATATCCCGGTATTGAAATAATATTTCTATCAATTATTGCTAACACTGAGGTGCTTCATTCCGAAATTAAAACCTTACCTACTAAAGAAATTTCGGTACACCACGAATAGTTTTAATCTTGAAAAAAGTGCTGTTAAGTATGTAATTTGAATGAAAAATGAAACTTTTCTAAATGTGCCAAAATATTTGAGGGCTTTGATAATCAGCATTTAGTCTTTGACTTTTCACTCGCTGGGCGTCTTTAACTTGAAATGAAATGACATGAACGTTATGTTGAACCAAATTCAGAAAGCAATTTTGTACCTGCTTTATACGACAAATTTGTTAACATTTAATTTATTTTTTATAATCGTCGGAAGGAATATTTATTTTTTATTAAAAAATTGTTACCTCTTGATTATACTCCGAAAGAATGACTGTAATATGCAGTTTTGTTTTTTCAAATCGACAAAGAATACAAAGGTAATCCTACCTTCCTCCTATTTGTAAATGCTTTTGTATATGTTTTATGGTGAAAACCATTGTATTCATTTCCTTTTTACTGACAATGAGTTATTTCAACAAAACGTATGTCTGTAATGCATATGGAAACATACTTTTATTTAAGACGGCAGAATTTTAGGCTTTGGAAAGACCACCTACGCAAAAGTCGGGCTAAGATTTTATTTTGATAGGCATGTACATTTTTACAAAGAATTGAAATGAAAACTTCGTGCAAATGAATAAGTTGGTACAGGTTTGGTCGATGACATGTATTGTGATATAAATATGTAGTCTATTTTTTAACAATATTCGCTTTTAATCTAAATTTACTACTAGACAAAAGTCGAGGTCACCAACCATCCACTTTGACAGCCGTGCCAACAAAAACACGAATATGCAAAAAAAAACAAAAAACAAAAACACAACAACAAAAACAAAAACAAAACAAAAACAAAAAACAAAATCAAAGTTACATTATATATTAACCAGCCCAAATAATATTATAAATATAAATATATGTCCATCGTAAATACCTTTAACAGTGGTTGTTTAAGGTGTTTGCCTGTATATCGACATTTGTTATACAGACTTTTTTCTTTTTACTATTCTCTAGTGTTTATCATTTGGTCATTTTGTTATTACCCTTAATATATAATGATGAAATATCAAGTCTGTGTGCTACTTAAAAGATTGCAATCAAATTTGGTGAGCAATGTATTGACCGGTCTAGCCTGAACCGGCAACACAACACTATAAGTAGATTTAGTTGCACCAGAAAGTAAAGATAGAAACTTGAAACAATAAACAGGTAACATATCAGAAGAACAAAGAAATGACGTGCATCAAAAGACAATACACAGAACTGCAATCTGAGGATGTAGACCTAGGGAAAGGGACATAACTCTTGTAAATCATAGGAACGTTTGTATTCTGCATATTATATCAATCTCATGTAAGCATCAAAGTAACAAGGATTGATTCATTCTGTTTCAAATAAAAGCTTGATAGACTTTGGTGAAATTGAATATGATACAAACATATCACTGATTTCAAGAGTTATGTCCCTTAGCCTAGGTCTACCTCCTTAAATGCACCCAGTGTGGGATACCATATAATGAACTGAACCCAATTTGTGATACCCTACAATAAACTGCACACAATGTGGGGTATCATACCATGAACTACACCCAAGTTATGAAAAATACAAGACCAAGCAACGAGCAGTAAAAACTGTATCAATCAACGGAATATCAATCAAAATGAAGATTAAAAAAATGAAACAACAAAAAGAATTGTACTTTTTGTACAATATAAACAATGCTAGACTGAAAACTAAGTATGCAGAATGGTTGTGTTGATGATTTCAAGGTAATTAACAAAAATATAAAAAAAAATCCGTGAGGCTTTTTGTCGAATTATACTGACCCTAGTAAAACACAATGGGGAAAACCTTAAAACAGTGTGATAGCGACCAACAATGATCATGAAAACAATCATATTTTGAACTCAATGATCGTTATGGTGTGTCCAGCACAATAGTTTGTTATAGACTAACCAGTGTGTTCTATTTCATATAAGCTGTTGTATGTGTATTCTAGTAAGTCGGTGGACACTTGTCTGCTTCACCGAGCTCAGTTTTGATTATTTTGCGATTGCGTTTGATATTTTGTCACATTGCCCTGTGTTTTCAAGCTGTTGAAAATTTTGTCTTTATGATGTTCCTCGTAAGTGGCACAGAGTATTATCTTTCCTTTCCTTTTGGAACATTTTATATGCTTATATAAAAGATCGTGTAAACATTTATCGTTGTTAACGGAATTAAACACTTATTTAAAAATATCAATATAAAATAATTATAGGCGTTGTCCTATTGATATTAATTGGGTCTCAGCAATATTTGATTGATCAACATAAAAAATCTTCATCGAATAATCGAAGGTCAATAAAAGTAATTACGAACCTCTTACTTTCATTGGCCCATTTAGTATTGTAGACTGGTATATTTATTTAATTTAGAATGTTTAAACGTAAATGGTGATATAATATATGTGCATGTACTTTAGCCTTCTATTCACATGGTAAACGTATATAATGACACTTTGGAATGTAGAAAATGAATTTATGTATGTAAATCGCGGATTATTATTGAATGCATAAATTATTTTAAATGTCACTTTACAAGCAATGTTTTTTTTGTATCTTGTCTACTAAATACTTAACATGTAGTCACTAAAGTAATCTTACCTACATATGTAGACTTGTTGAAACAGAAAGAATCTGTTACTTATAATTTGTTTTGCTCAGCCAGAAAGGACATTTGAAGTACTATCCTTGCAACTGAAATAGATTCGATTATGTTTAGTCAACCAATGAAACGATCGCTGCTAATTTTTAGATTCAAGCTAAACTCCGATAGTTTACGTACGGTATTTAGGGGTATACACAGAAGACCTTTCTAACGTGCAGTTTTGCACTAGACTTAAAAATACTCTATGAAATATCAAAGGAGTTAATGGACTGGGCAGTAGCGTGTGTTTACTCACATCAACCAATATTTCGGTCACGTATTTTTGTTCTTACAGAAGTTTTGGTATAATGCCCGCGACAAAAGCAAAACAGGCATATGAAGTTCTAACTGTCGTCGACGACCTTAATTGGCATATGTGACTTGGAACGGTTATCAATGTCCGCATTCCATAATTTTTGTCCGAATATAAAACGAACATTCAGTTCAAAGGACGAACTCAATTGGCCTCATTCACTAAGGGCGGATTAAATATTAATTGGAATTCAATTGTCATATATTTGGATGTTCAAAGCCCAAGTTTACTGTTTATTTACATAGATGTAAACATTTCAGCATTGCTAACGGTGATGTAACTGTGTTTTAATGGGTATGGCAACCAGTCCAATCGGTGATCCATATCATTTCCCTCCATCATTCAATCATTAAATACATTCCAATCAACATCATATGTAAAAACTGAACTAAATCTGATCGATTGATGTTAAATCTTTTGTTACTCTTCATGATCAACCATGAGTCAGGTGAATATTAAGTTTTTGCGATTCACCAAGTCGTGTATTAAAGATTATTTCTACTTGGCAAGTTATTCGATCAGTGCAGGGTTCAATATTAATGATAGACAATATTATGGGCTTAAATGAATCCATTCTACGACCTCGATAGTAACCTTGAAAAAAAAACAAGAAGGCAAAACTAACGCTTAGAATATATATTGTGGAAAGGACGTTGGTATGTTTGGGTCTGTGGAAAGGACTTTGCTACGTTTGTGTCAAGATCTCAGTAGTTCAAAGGAACTTGAAAATATTCATATATATGAAGTTATTGAAACGCAACGCATTAGACTTGCCATTTTACAGCAATACTTCTGTACAAACTCATTTTTAATGGTTATATTCAGTGCTAAAAAGAACAAACAAAATAATTTCATTCGACTTTGTGCATTTATACGTTATAAACAAATGTAATTCAGAAAAAAACACTTTTGTATTAATTGCTTCCTTTATCTAATATTTTCATAAATAAATGACGACTTTAACGAGTTTAAACGGAAAATCCCCTTACACATCGGAATATGCCGTCTCACCATAACGTCTTACAACGGTTACATTCAAAGTAAAAATACTCTTTTCCAATCAGTGATACAGGTTGCATAATCAGCCAAGTCAACAAAAGGTGTCCCTACTGCAAAACAATCAATTCAAGAAAATATTTTCCTTAGTTACCCAGCGTTACCATTGTTACCATTGTTAGTTATCATAAGAATGTTGCATCGGATCTCGATCAAATAGAAAACCGAATGACAATCCTTTAATAGAGATGTACCAAACATAGATAATAATGCTATAGCAGCATGTTGTATTCTTGACTAGTTATTTGCTCGTGAGTGCATTTGAAGTGCATTTATCATAAGAAAAAGGTTCTGTATTGAATAATTAGTTCCAAATACAGTCTGTCACTCCGAATGTATTGATGAAGGTCACCTGTATAAAGGAACACAATGTCAATGTTTTTGCTGTTCGTTTTTTTATAAATAGATTATATAATCAAACTCAATAGTCAATATTTCATTCATAATTTTGAATTAAAATTGTACTTGGACCCGTGAAAATTGCCCATTTTTACGATGTTGTAAGTGGCCGTTATCCATATAGGATCATTGACAATTGTTATTAAATCTTGCGTAATATTGTTGCTATATTTACTTGGAGAGGAAGATTCCAAGTCAGAGTAAAAAATAGAAAAGTTACCTCATCTTGATGAATATTCATTAGCGAAAGATAACTGTCAATCAATCTTAATTGATGGTTGGGTCGTTATCAGAATTAACTTGACACCACGCGACAAAACATGAATGAAGTCTCGTCACATTCCAGGGTCAACATTCCTGTTCAAATAAAAAATACAACTTGATGAAATAGGAAAAAACCATGAATCCTTAAAATATTATGGGTTGTGAGAAGTTGCTGTTTGTAAGGAGAATGTGATTAAAAAAATGAAAACATTTATCAGGCATCATCAATACATACAAAAAACGTTCATGGAATTTTCATTTCATTTAGAAAACCGGTTTACGATATATACTGTATTTTTTATACATAATTTGCAAACAGTCTAAAAAAAATAAGGAAAAAGTGATCATTTGATTTCCTTTCTACTTGTCCTTTCTAGAAACCTTAAAAATATTTTTAAAAAAATGAGTTTAAAGTAAGAATTACTAAATGCAGCACTTTTGTTTACAAGTTTGAAATTATCAATGGAAATCTTCTGATCATGGTTCTAGTAAACTGTGTTGATAGTGAAAGGTTAAATTCTAGAACAGAATGTAATACCAAACAAACCGTTTGATTCATAAACCATTAATTCTAAATTTCACGAGATGTGTTTTCTTAAAATAAACAAAGCGTTCAGACTTTTCTAGACGGGACGTATGATACCAGAATATCGTCGAATTTTCAACCAAAATATGACAAAAAGCTTCTATTTCCAATGAGAGAGAAAGAATTATATTCATTAAGCACGTTCATTCGACCTGTGGGTGTTCAGTTGTCATGAAGTGCCAGACCGCTTTATAACGGGTTATCTTACTATGAAAGGATGATTTAGGGATTTCATGTGTGTGTGTGTGTGTGTGTGTGTGTGCGTGTGTGCTTGTTTTATTTATATTGCAATGTACTTTTTACCATGCCACTAATATAACTCCATACAGGAGTGATAGGCATGTGATAGATAAAAACAATGAACAAGCAAAAATCTTTGTACTTAACCAAAATAGATAAAAGGTAACGGTGAACGAACTTTGTCTATATTTAAATGACAAGATTGCTTTTTATATCATTTTCTATTTATATGAAGGAATCCTTAAGGATTGTCGTAATTTTTGCCAACATTAGAGGATTTCCCATTATCGGTTTAACGAACCGTGCGTGCTGATTTGTTAATATATTCAGTTATGTCCATACAAGAAATTGGTTCAGTAGTACATCTGATATGAAAATAGTTTAAAAATATATCTTACGATTTTCTTTTATGTGAAGCACTTTTAAGAGATTAAATTTTTTTATCGCTAAGTTGGTTTAATTTGTAAAACATTACATATTGTGTAAAAGCACATACTTTATTTAACTATTTCTTAATTTGAATCCATTAATTAATCTACAATGCGAGGAACACAAAGTTTTCTGGCTTTGTAAAAGTATACCACCATCTTCAGAAGTACCGGGCAATGTCAAAGGTTTAAGACAATTCAAATAATTAAATGGGAATACTTGGTTGTGCTTTGTCTGAAATAATATTATTACAGTTTTATGTTTCGTTTCAAATAGAGTTGTTAGTAAAAGTAAACGAGATGATGTTGAGCGAATGAACGAAACGACAGACAGAAAAATGAATGGACAGAAGAGAAAAAAAATACCGAATATTATGAAAAAAGGTTTTTCCTGTGTGTATATTTAAATATTCTAGAACAAGCAGAATAACTTAATGTTTCCATTTCTAAAATCGAACTGAATGTGATAACAAAAGTTTCTATATTACCGATGAGTTGGAACAGCTGAAATATTCGATAATGTTAAGCAGAAAGTAAGGTCATACCAAAAGTAGGTGCATCGTATCAACAACAGTTCTTACTATAAATATGTGTCTGTGTGGTCGAAAATTTCTCACAATTACGTAACTGTGGCAATCATTTGGAATGAAATGCATAGCTTATACTACCAACAGTCCAACACTCATGAATTATTCGATGATGTCATCTCAACTTTTACAAAACCCTCTGCACTGTAATATAGAAAATCTTATATTCAATCAGGCGCAAAGACTTATGGGAAATTATAGGCTAACTGTCATAAAAACTATGACTGGTATGTCACATATTGCTAATGGTTCATCTTTAGAAGGGAATGTGTTCAACCAACCATAGTATTGATCTGGGTGACTCAAGTCCTATAGAGAGTTTATCTGACTCATTAAAATGTTTAAAAAAATCCGAAAAGTCTTAGGTAGTAAATGTAATTTATGTATTTACGTTGGACAGAGTTCGCAAGAAACCGAAAAAGAGCTCGAGGAAAATGAATTATGATAGTAGGATTATGATGATTTATACATGTACATGTATATGGGGGTTACATGTAGGTTGTTTCGGATAATGCGGATATTCAAACTGCAAAAACAAAGATAATATAAACTTACATATTGCACTGTCCACACCTGTCTTGTTAATAAGGGCATTTATTACATAAACTTGCCTTTTTATTACATTTGAGCAGATACAAGTAATTAAATATAATGATAACACGATTTACCACTGTTATAAGAACAATAAACAGACTAACATGATTTGTATTTTCAGACGAAATATATGTACAAAGTTTTTTAAGACTTTTTTCAAACAAATTATATCTTAAGCATTTCTTTATATTGCATAATATCTTTTATATTTTAAACCCCTTCCTGAAATTAACTGATTGTTTATCAGACCTTAAAAGGACTTGCATTCCATTTGTGACCTTGGTCAATGTGTTGTAAATCTGAAGTGTATCGGAAGTGCACCATTAATGCACACATAGGATTGTACGGTGACCCAACAGAAAGATAACAATGACTTTGAAGAAAGCCAGTAAACGATTGCTTTCAATGATTTGTCTCGAATATATCACCTCAGCATTATCTAAATATTTGAAAATTTAAAAGGTGTCTCTGATGAGAAACTGTGACTATTTGCTTCCCCTCTGAACGAAATTACAACTATTTTTAGTATCCGTGTTCAGTATACATCTTGCTAGAAAAAATCTCGAGAACCTGACACAAGGGAAATGAACAATAAATGTGTTATGCTATATATGGTAAAATAGACCAGGAAATAAAATAGGTCAATACCGAACCTTAAATGACATTTCCGGAATATCTTTTTTTTTAGAAAACTTCAGAAGATGTGATAAAACGTTATAACCACTGCGTGATAAAAAATACATTGGCATGGAGTTTAATGTGATTATAAACATGTACGTGTAACGCGTTTTCAAATGAAATAATTAAACATAAAACCGGGAAAAAATTTTCTTGATACAAGTAGTCTATAATTCCGAAAACAGTAGCAGAAATGTGGTATTGACGAATTGTTGTAAAAAAGTCGCGTTTTCATTTATTCTATATACCAATGGTAGTCGAATTAATTTATTTTCTACTAATACATAAAAAGTTATTTCAAGACAACAGTTAATCATAACTGGTTGCTTTATTAAAAAGTCAATGCAAAAGTCACAAATGAAAAATCAAACCCTGGAAATACAAAGTTTAGAGTGTCATTTTTGCGTCATCCAAAATTGTGCGCTGAAGTAAAACCGTACTTTTCTAAAGATTTTCTCAATAATTTTTCGAAAATAGTACAAAACATTGCATGTGTGATTCATTACTCGCATTTGCATTTGTTATTTGTATTTCAATATATAGTTTTAATTGTGAAATCTACATTATTACATATGTATTTGTTGAAATAAAGTTTGATACACACATTGCTTCAAGTCTCTTATACTCTTATAAGGAAATTAATATCGTCTGTAAAACGAAAACCTCTAGACTAGAAAGGAAAAGCAGTCGTCGGTTGTCAAGCTAATTTCTCGACCCAAAACTATAGAACCCATTTCTGCTAAAATACAATATGATTATAGATTATATTTTTTTGTAATATCTAATAAGTGACTATGAATTTATTTTTTTTTCAACTTTTTTCATCATTAAGAGAACATCTTAGAAATGAATTTAGTCATTTATACTTATCTGTTTTGCATTTGTATACCATGGAATATACATCCTGTGTTAAAAGTTGTAGGTTGTTTAAAAATGTAGCTCACCATAACTTGATCATACATTCTTTAAATTTTCCGCATTTTTATGCCATTTTTTTTCTATCAAATAAATGATATACAAAGAATTACATTATATGACATAAACATATAATTCCGATGTAAATAGTAGTAAATAAATAAGTACAATATCATACATTTGTTTACATTTAACCACATTTTTAAAATGGAATCTGCTCAATCATTATATCAAGAAAAAATCCAACGTCATATGCAACTTTCTGAAATCTATCTAGAGCTACTTAGTATATTAAAGTATGCGTGCCTCCCTAAGAGTTTTATTATACAGATAAGGGAGATTTATTATGTGTTTGATTTTATGCAACGCTATTAAAAGCCTCTCACATTTTGCTATCGGTACATTTAGTCTTATATAAGTAAAATAGACGCTTTGATAAAGATCTTTTATTCTACTCAGTAACAATTTATTGGAAACAAAAAGAGAAAACTTTTGCATTTTCGAGAAACTCTTGCTGAGTTAATTTATTCAGATTTTGGTTAAAATGAATTATAAATTGAAACGTTAAAAATATTTTCGATTTTCTAACTTGTATTTCGATGGAAAGATATGAAATTGTACAAACTTAATGATGTTTAATACTATCATATTCATTTTATCTAACTAAAAAAAAAAGCTAATTTATTACCTTAAAATCTCTTTAATGCGTATAATCAAATTTTTGGCGTAAAATTTATGATAATCTTAAATATTTGAAAATTCAACGTCTTTTTGAATAACAGAAAGGGAGCATATCATTATTAACTTTTTCTTAAGTGTGTGATAGAAAATAAATTACAGAAGCCATAACGGCATTTTTTTTTACTACTAATCATATTTTGCTACAATGTATAGTTCAATGCCAATAATGTTTGCATTGAATTGTAAGTTACTAAACGCTGGTGGTCTGTAGGCTTTAAAACAATAACATGCTACTACATTTGTACAAATACTTGTCATTTCAAGTGGTATTGAACCAGAAGTTAAGATTCCATAAGATCATTTTCCTTATTCATCCGACAAAGGAGGTTGTTTGTAGAACGGATGTAGCTGGTCTAAGTTAAACACAGCAGGAGATCTAAACCATTACCTTCCAAACTGATACCCAAACATGTACCCTTAATCGTTGACAGAAAAGATAAAACGACAAATTCACGGAAGCTTTAAAGATTATCGAACTCCTCGTAAAATATAAGACTTTTAAAGAAACTCTTTCAAAAATGTAACCTTTGAAATTAAAAGCTTATTTCGCTGAAGTAGTTACACAATTGACATGGATATGTTGACAAAAATTTGCGGCAAATATTTCAATCTGACAACTTTATCGTAGCAAGGGGTATCAGACTTTGGTAGTTTTTATTATTGGTTATATTTATTATTTTGACGGCTGATTTTAGGTAAGATTTAGCGGACTTTTTCAGTCCATGTGAGATTATGATTGACAAGCAGGATATTGACATCTGTCTCTGGTGTCAGTTGTTCATTTAGGACACTGGTGTTATTCCGGTTCGACCAAATATTTAAATACAGGCAACATAACTTATATTGTATTGAAGTTATAAAATATGGGTCTGTTTTGTCTTTTAGCATTTAATGTTTCTCGAAAGCTTCTGGAATGCAGACATCCATACTAAAATCATATATGATAAATAAATCATAGGTTTACATTGGTACAAGAAATGCATTATATATTCATTGATACCTGTATTTTGATTTTTTAGCAGTTGGCATTATCACCTATGTTACTTTCATAGTACACTATTGTACTTATACTTATTGTGAATATGACATTTGCTAGCTCGAAATGCTTAACTCAATCTCAAACTTTATTTCTCTTGAATAATTCGATGTATGCTATTGACAAATGTTTATTTCGATTACCAAAACCACCTTTTTGTTGGTAGCCGAATGGTTTGTAAGTAGTAGTTTTGTGCGTTCCAAGATGCAGAATGTCTCTGGGTTTATGTCTTTCGATTTCGTGTCCTGAGTTTTATTTTACACATTTTCATATGCAGAATTTTTTTCGAAAGATCAATTGGTGAAGTGAACTTTTGAATGATGACAAAGAAAAACTTCTAGTGACAATGCAGTTCTATTGATGTTAGAGAAACTCTTATATTATGTTTACATGATGAAATAAATGTTTTATACCAAGGGTAATCCAATAGAACTTAAAAAAATAAAGTTCGTATCCATAAAATTGTTTACAAATATTCGAAACATTCAAAATATTTTAAAAAGTAACTTATAAGTATTGAAATATTTTGATTGGCTTGTCAAGTGATATTTTTCTCTGTGTGTACCACTGTTTCACAGTTATGAGTTGATAGACTAATTAGGGCTATACTGTTCGGGATATACACTCCAAGGACTAAGATGCTAGACCACTCGTACTTCTTGAACTCATTTAAAAATGCAATTAAAGTAACAATCCTGCTTTTCATGCGGTGAAAAAATGTTTCCTTTCCAACACGAAAATGTCAATGGCGTTATTAATTTGACAAATGATACAAACTAGTCGTGATGAAGAGTAAGGAAAATTATATCTGAATAGGTCTTCCTTTAATGTCATGCAACGGTATACAATCAGAAAGAGTTAAGGCGACTAGTGTGTCTGCTGCTGGATAGAGGGATCTTGACACAAGCAGCCTCAAACAATATGGTATAGGTTGTCACCTTGTGGAAGACCGTGTCGTGATCTCTGATGTGAAATTGATACCAAATCCAAAGGTCCTCATTGTAATAAAATGCGTGTAAATTAGTTTAGCACAGAAATCACCAATCGATTACCTATTAAAAGAATATAGAGATTTTACGAGGACACTCAGGTCATTGTTTTGTAATATCACAATTTTGCCCAAGTTGCTAAGATAAATAGGACCAATTTTCAGTGAGTTGATGTCGCAGTTTATGTTAATTCCAGCATTTATCTATTTTGTTGGACATCTTACCCTCAAACTGTGTTAGGTATTATAACATTCTAAAATTCCTGCTTGAAAGAAGTATCAGATTAAATTTTGTGTTATCATTTTAAAATCTTATATTTTTGTCTCAATTAAATTCTTAATTTCGTTGATTAAATAACGCATGATATTAAAATTTTTCATCCGAAAAAAAAAAATGAAACAAAACTCATTGAATTTATTTTCTTGAATCTATTAATTTTTTTATGTTACGATTCTCTTCTCTTTATTTTCGGGGAAGACTTACTTCATATTACATGTACTTTACATTTACTATATATTTATATTGCTCAACACACGGTATTTAAACATAAGGTTACTCATCTTTAATTATGTCAAATACACTAGTTATTTCATCAAGGATATGTTTTTACACTTTGCTAGAGACGATTCACACATGGACTTTATTTCAACGTGATTTTAAAAGTTTCACAAAGGATATAGTTTTGACTTTGAAGCCCATTTAAGACAGATCTAAAGCGGAATTCGAAAAAGCAAGAAAAACTTTTTAAGATATCTGAATATACTGAACTTTGGCTATATATTTCGTCCGTTATAGGAGACCAAAACGATTTACTGGATTAAATTCTGACAGAAGAGAAAAACCGATCAAAAGCAATGATGACAAAAATATTGATTACTATTATTATTTGAATAAAAAGGGAACAATATCAAAAAAATATCTTGTAAAGGTTCCTGTTGAGTGGGATCCAAACAAAAGAGAGATGTTTTTTTTTCAGACCGCCAGTTCAGATATGACTTTGGCTTCTATTTTATTGTAATTCAGGATGGCTTTTCTATAAACGTCAGTAAATATGCAACTTATTCACTTCACATGATTTCTAAGGAAAGTATAAAAGGTACCAGGTTCCATAAGAACTTTTCTAAGAGACAGAGGCTGCACACATAGGTTCATATGAAGGAGGATGAACATAGTGGTTCAAAGAACATCTTCATTGAGTTAAAAAGAATGGAAGTTCTTTTGAAATCCCCTAGAAAAATACAACTATATATAAAATACTGGATAAAAAAGGGAAATTCTTCAAATTTGTTGTATTTTTTTTCATTTTGTTTACATTTGAGTGTGCTATGAAACTGAAAGGAAAATGATAACTGAAGTAGTTTGACCATAAGGTATTACATTGAAAACACGATAAAAACTTTGTATAGGTCAATTACTCATAGTACACTTTTTTTGGCGTGTGACACAATATAAATATAAATAAACGTCTTAAAATGTGACGACTCTATTCGCTACACTGGTCCATCGGAACAAATTGATATTAGGAAATAATGAAAGCATAGAAGGGTCTGAAAAATTTCCAACGGTGTTAGAACTGTCAAATTTGCTAAGCAATTTTATGTCGTTCCCTTTGCGGGACTCGAACTCGAACTCGTACCGCTGTGAAATCTATGGCAACAACGCCTGCGCTAAGTCCAACGCCCCAGACCTCTCGGCCAACTTGGCTACATAAAAATACAGCTCTCTCTCTCTCTCTCTCTCTCTCTCTCTCTCTCTCTCTCACTATAACTATATATATATATATAACCATATATGAACTATCCCGTACTACCATACATCGTGTGCTAAGTTACAGCCCTAGAGTAATCCTACGAGGAAGAATGACCCGGCCAGCGACAGCTATATTTTCATATAGCGTAGCTGGCCGAGTGGTCTAGGGCGCTGGACTTTGTGCAGGCGGTGTTGCCACAGATGTCACAGTGGTACGAGTTCGAGTCCCGCGGAGGGAACGACCAAAATTTGCATCAGACCTTAATATATATATATATATGTGTCTGTGTGTGATAATTTTTGTGTCATAGGTTAGTAGTTAAAACGTTGAAGAATACCCCCAATAGTACAACAGTATAAAGCTCGATAGTTTGTTAGTTTTTTTTCAAATCAGACGTCTATACAGGTGCCATTGATGAGTGCAAAACTGTGTGCATGTCATACAGTAAGTTAGGGGTAGATTTCAACGGCATCGCGGGAGTAACTTGCGGATTACTAATAAATAAATGGTTGAATCGAACATTTAAATCGCAAATAGCCTTCTGACTGACTTATAGTACATGGTGCCTTAACCTTGGTTGCATAATAGATAAGTACTTATCCTTTGGAGATTTATGGTATTACTTTCCCATTCATTAAATAGTTTTTGGTCGGGAGTGTACCATAGATTAAGGACACTGGGGGTAACCTATTTTTTTGTCTCAAGTATATCGAGGTCCCTTATAGACAGATATATAGAAAGTATTGATTTAAACTGTGTTGTTATCAAGAGCTTTACAAGTGTCTCTAAACTCGTATTGTAGCTTTTTTATAAATAGATTGCTTTCAAATTGAATATCTCACAAGGTGCATCTGATTCTTTGAAAATGAACGTTACTAGTTCTTAGATACCCTACCGGCGTGTATCTATAAGCCTGATTAATGTTTAATTGTTTTGTGTTAGGTAGCAATATCATGTTCAATCGTTCGTCTTGATTTTTGTTTTATAATTCAACTCACATTAAAGCATCACAGGGGACGTTTTTAGATCTTATTTAATGGTTTATTATCTAACATCAGATGGCCTCTTATTACTGGTGAAAGACGGAAATAATAATACACCATCAATAATGGTACGATATAAATATACCATAGTTTATTAGTGTCGAGAATGGAGAACAATACACGGCTTAAGCGGGTTTAGGTGTTCGGAGGCTAAATTTTGTAACATCTTTCATTCATACAATTTTAAAACTGGATTTACGAAGATTCAAAATGAGTTCACGATTGGTTTTCACTTTAATAAGTATTAAGAACTTGTGTTTAGTATTTGTTAACTGTTTTGGTGAAAAGCACTAATTTCACAATTTAAAGGCTATTAACTAATCGCTAAAAATAACAACAAATTAGGTTTTGTATAACTAAACATCTAACAATACTGTTAAGATAAATAGCTGATGTTAATTTACTGTGAATGTTGGTGATTTTCGACGCGAAAAGTCCTAAAGTGTCACAAACACTCAGAAACATTATCTGTTTTTTCGGCGTGTTTTCATTTTTAATATACAGTACAAAACCTTTTTAAACATCTTATGGCAAAAAGAATTGAAGAATATCATTTTGGCAACTTTTAAGGAGTATCTTGTGTGCGTTAGATAAATCCTTTGCTCATGAGACTTACATGGGATATTTTATTTACTTTCCTAAATATATCATGCTATTTATATCTCCGCCAGTAGGGTATTTTCCCCTTTATTTTGTTGTTGTTCTCTATGAGGATAAGAAGTACGATATATGATGAGTGTTCTGAGGACACCATAAAATACATGCATTACCGATAATAATGATCTGAGCAAGGTGCTTGTTTTTTTGTATACTTATCTCATAAGAGTTTTCCATTAATAATGTAAATGTCCATGTGTAAACATATTTTAAGTTCATCTTAATTATTATGGTTACATTTAATATCAGCCAACAATAGTAGCTTGAAATTATCGTTTAGGCTCCCCAGTTACTTTGTAGAGAAAGTAGCATAATTTTGGAGTGACTTAAAGGTGATTTCCATATTTACAAGTACCTAATAATTTACGTTGAAGTAAATGGTGAAAGATAATCAAATAAATTATAAAGTGACTGGCATATGATATAAATTGGTTGATGAAATTTTACAGTATTTATGAAGTCGGTATCGGGATAAAAAAAAATCTAAGGAAAGATTAATTCTTGTTCTTAATTTTAATACTAGCAATACAATGTCTCCCCTGATGAAAACAAAATACCAGTTTTATTCAATTTTGATTGGACCTAAGTTTAAGTATTTTCACATCCTGTCTGATATTTTGCTTAATTCAAATCTCAAGATTTAAAAGGCTAAAGTGCTCATTAGTACTTTAGTTCTAATACAATAAGAAAATAGGTTTATGTATAATAATAAAAAAAATTAAATGATCAGTAATGTAACATTTATAAATATCGCATTTTATGATTTCAGCTTCTTCTGTGTTCATTACTTTCATAATAATATATAATGATTGTTCCTGGTAAGTGAAAGT
Source organism: Perna viridis (assembly GCA_037379345.1). Taxonomy (NCBI): domain Eukaryota; kingdom Metazoa; phylum Mollusca; class Bivalvia; order Mytilida; family Mytilidae; genus Perna; species Perna viridis. Next base: position 15,387,736 of record CM074515.1, read on the forward strand.
GGAAATTTTACACCCGAACATCCGACAACTTTTGATGATTATTTAAACATTAAAAAACAGCAGTCCTGAAAACGGAAAATTGTATTCCTCATTAAGTTTAAATTTGGAATACTATAAATAATAAGGTTTCAATTAAACATATTCTGTATGTCTTCAGGAAATAAACTACTGGGAAAATGACAGGTTTACAAAATAAAAATTCTTCTACAATGTCACCAAATTCTCTATCGTAATCATTTATCTAAAACACTATACATTAGCAGTGCTTTTCATTACTTTGATTAATTCATATGTTGTTAAATAATCAGTTTAACGAGAAGACAAGGGGTAAATAGTTCACGTGATAGATTAACTGAACGAGACATTTACATGTATTTGTAGACCAATATATTTGATAACATCAATTAAAAGTCTGCTGTTATCATGCTTAGCAAGTAATAGCACAATAAAGCAATACGACAAGGATTATACACGACTATATGTTGAAATAGGTTTCTGAAGGGAAAGACAAATGCAGGTCTTTGATTATTATTTGACGCTTTAGTATTTTTCTCTGATATTATGATAAATTGGAGTGATTCGACAAGCTGACCTCTATTTTGGAGATGAATTAAAGAACAAATACTGTTTACACATATTGTAAATGATCAACGTCCATATTTAATGGCATCGATATTGGTATCGAAAGGTTTTAGCTATCGGAAGTTTTTAAGTAGTTACTATCCCATTAACTTAAATTTTGGTCTTTATGAAAATCAAAACGAACACATAAGGTAACCTAGATCTATTTTTTTCTGCAACGTGCATTCAATACTAAATTGATTATCAATGCAGGTCTCACATTAATTATACATACGGTGCTTTATATATACGATAAGTAGAACTATTTTTTGAACCGATTTCCAAATATTTTTAAAAGTAATTACCAGTTTTCGCTTCCGAACCAGTTGATTTGCAATTTGCTATTACAGTTAAGCATACAAGGGTTCATATGCATGGGTAGTAAAGGATTAAATTATGCAAAACATCAGCATAAGATCTGTGCTGTGAAACGTTTACATTTTGTTTTTCACAACTGATTGCTGTGCAGTTTATAGACCACTGTACGAACACTTTCATACTTGTATTTACAAGTACATAGTACCTCTAACTGAGAAATGTAGCCCAAAGCGCTTATTATTTATTACTTGTTATCGCTAAAATAGGCCTATACCTAATTAGTACATTTTGATGTAATGAATCGTTTGTTATCTAAACAAAAGACATATTAGTCTATTACAGTACATGAGCATGTGTATAAATCTGAAGAAATACAATTAAAGAAAGTCATAATGTGTGATTAAACACAGAGGACTCTTCAAATGAAGATTCAGAATGTGTATTAACAGGCATATTTGAACAAACTATTAGGATTTTAGTCAAGTATTCAAAGTAATAAAAATTAAAAAGAATAACATGTGTAAAATAATTATTATTAGGACAAAAACATTGTTATAAAAAATAGGCCAAGTAAAGGGTATTCAATTGGTTTTTGGCATAACACAACCGCTTGGAGAAAGATGTCTCCTACCAATGACACTAATACCTATTTTGTTTCTTAGGTTTTGGTTCTAGTACAAGTACGACTTACAACCGATTAAGATATTAGCCCAAAGAGCTCATAATTTATAAACAGAGTCTATTAAAAATGTCTCCATACATAATCCCATTCTCAATTCAAGTATGAATATATGTAATATTGTATATAATGGAAACTATTACTATCTACAAAGGGGGACCTGGTTTAAATACAGTTTGCCCGATGTTTAAAAAGTAATTGAACATTGATGCAGTCAAGAAATCTGAGACAGCAAGACTGAATTATACAAATGAAATAAATATAGATAATTCATATAAATTAGCAACGCATACTCTTATTAAATATAGATTGACACATCACTTTTGAGGTTATCAGTCTTTAGTTCTTAAGAGCCTACCACCAAGTTTATCATGCCTTGTCTGTTAGTATCAAACTGAATATTGGACATGGACACATAATATCGACTGATGATAAGGATCTTCAAACATTTGAGGTGATAAATATACTATGAACGTGATGTAACTTAGCTCCAAAGCCTGAACTGCAAGAGGAATTGTAAAGAGTAAGTGTAACTTCAGATCCTTACGTAATGTATAAATGGAGGCAGAAAATATATATTCGCTCTACCAAAGCTTGATCCTGAACTTAAAATTTAAGATACGGTTTGTAATATAATATTGGTTTTTAAGTGTTGATTGAGTTATGATTTTTTTCTCTCATTTAAATGCAGCTTAAATGTACTTGACCTCAAATCCTGTAGGAAATATGCGTTCGTGATGTTTTTGATGTGTTCAATGAACACCAGTCGGCGAAATGAAGATGATAACTAATTGTCGGGATTCTGATTAAAATACCTGTTAATCAGATCAATCGATCCTAAAATGAGTTTAGAAACAAAAGAAATGATTCAAAGTCTGTTCCGATTGAAATTCAAATTGTGTGCTAGACAAATATATTTGATAAAAAATTAAAACATTTTTGACTTAATTCTTTACTTTGATTTTTCAAATATGGTAATTTTGGCATTAACTATAAAGCAACTTCACCTTGCATTGTTTCGTTTTATTATATATCCCTAATATTATTTTCATGTCCCTTGATAGACTAAAATGAATATACTAGTTTATTTATCTTGATAGGCTAAAATGGAGATGCTAGTTTATTTATCTTGATAGACTAAAATGGAGATGCTAGTTTATTCATCTTGATAGACCAAAATGGAGATGCTAGTTTATTTATCTGACGGTCGTTTTAATTACTGACTACAAATCTCCAATTGAATCTTGTCTAGTGAAATTATTTGGAACCCATGCAGGGGGACATATACAAAGTAATTGTTGAGAAAGTATTGCCATATATTAAGAAACTTTTGACATGCTACAATTTGAAAGTGTTCTTAATTGGTCATTCAATTGTTCGGTGACTGAAGCTTTTGGTAGACCACACAGTTAGAGAGATAAATAGGTCCTACTTGTAGGATTTAAGGTGTTTTTGTGCTTCTACCTTCCGCATCGTTTATAGTGTTTAATCTAGATATTAATCACCTCTAAGCCCACTAACTTAGAAGTTATATACATGTTGCTCGAAAAATTATTATTGTCTGATATCAGTTTAAGTTGTATTCTTTTCATTGGAAACATATTTGTCTCCAGGTTTATAAGAGATGACAGAAAACTAAAATAAGGTGTTTTTTTTTTGCTTTTATTCAGATTATTATCAAATTAATTAGTCTGTAATGCCTTCGCTTCCCCCTTTTCTGCATATGCATAAGCTCATATGCATGATGTTGAATGGAAAGCAAACATCGACGGGTTGAGGATATCCCTGAAATAAACGGTTTCCTTGTTCCTTATTGGTTAAGAATTAACAATAAACCGTTTGTTAAATATTCGCTTAGCTTAATGGATTATGTAACGTTATGGTTTCATACAATACCGTTATAACATTTAAATAAACAAACTGTAAATAACATGACATGACAATCGGAATACGTCTCCGTTACTATTCCGTTGAATCTGTACCTTGTTAAACGATAAACACATGTAAATGTTTACCATCGTTGTCATATTTAAAATAGACAACTATTAATAATACATAGTCTTAAACAGTTTTAGTTAGTGTTTTTAAAGCATTTAAATAAGTCAACTATGTCACTGAATTGATTTTGAGGTATTTTTATAATTGCATATCTATATATAGTGTATGATATTGGGCCCGAGATATATCGGTGAGAACAGGTATTCTACAGTCACGTATACCCATACCATTGTATACTACCTTCAATAGAAAGCTGAAAGTGCAATTATTTTCATTGTAATCTTGCATTTGTTAACTAATATTATAAACATTTAAACTTAGTTAGGATGGGGTTCCAGTTGCCAACTGTCGTTCCAATGGCATTAGGTATAAGGAAGATGCTTGCATAACAACAGAGGGGACAGGTCATAATGATTTTGAAACAAAAACCATTTTATCATTTTACCTTTTGTCATTACATCATTTTTAATCAATAGTGTAATGTAAATAATGAAGTTAAGAGTAGTGCATTTGGCTATGAGACAACCACAACCACCTAAGAAGACATATTTTTTTAACGAAAAATTTTCTTTTCATCATTGTCCTAAGGTAAATTAATATTTTCCATTTTTTATGATAACAGTGCATGTGCAGTTAATGCACAATACCTTCCGGTAACGGTAGGCAGTCAATGTTTGCGGATATACATCCTATCAAATGAGTATACAATTAATTCCGAGATAGGACCAATAAAGACGGAACTGATACATGTTACTCCCCCCTCTTTCGTGAAGGAATTTATGTAAAAGTATACTGCTTTAAGCAAAATGTATAAAATACCCTTTGTTGAGTGGGAGTCACGTAGACTGGTATTTTTAGAATTGATTATATAATAAAAAAATACTTAACTTTATACTTAAAAGAATATCATTATAAATTGATTTATTCAACTTCTTGTTTTAATTCAGTCAAAATGTTCAGCTCTTATTTACGACCTGATACGTTTGAAACTGAGCTATGTAGATTTCCCCATATATTCCAGAAACATAAATTTAAACTGAAAATGAAAACGAGACAATTAATACAGAAGCCAGAAATTCCCGACTTTGGACAGATATAAGCGATGCGGCCGAGTTAAAGTACTTTGGTGTGATCAAGACCCTCCCTTTTGAATTTGACCACTATGGAAAACAGCAAGCAACGTGCCAAATTTGGTCAACATTCATTGAGATGTTAGGGGCGAACAGTAACATTACTTTCATCCATTTACCTTTTCTTTGGAGGTATTATACATACGATCGAAGTCATGGGGTATAAAATTGCATTAACACATCTATAGATGTTTATAAACAGATTTTTTTTATATTGAACTTTTATAAATGTATTTACATTGCTGAAACTTTGGTAATGTCCCTTTCACTTTTTTCCCATTTATACTTTTAGATTCTTGCAATTTATGCAGCTTCTACCCGCGTGATCTTTATAACATCAGACGCTTTTTCAGAAATATGTCACCTGTTGTACCATCAGTCCGTCCACCCGTCTACACGTCATACGATAACTTAAAATACTTGAGGTATTGGTTTAGTGTTCATATTCTTGGAAGTGTATGTATTTCGTTTTCAATTTTATAATTTCTGAATTCGGACACCGAAATGAAGGGTCGAGCATTTGTGCAAAGTCTATTGTTTTTTAGCGTTAATATGAATCATTCCCTGTTTATGTACAAATAAGATAATGTAATGACCCACTACCAATAAAATGTGTATGAAGTCATTTAAAAAGTCAAACCCCAGGTTGAACGTTATATATAGATTTCGAGAAGTGATATTTTGTACACATTACATATAATGTTTTTCTCGAGGTATATGATTTTTGGATATGATAACACACGTGCAGTCGGTGCACTAGTACCTGAGGTACTTGGTGTTTACAATGAAATACATCCGGTCGAACTTGTACTTTGTGGTTCGGGATATTTGAGACAGGTTAGAGACAACATAAATATACAGGATATATGTTTAAGTGTACCGAAAGCAATTTCCCTTTCATTTTTTCCAAGTTTCAGAAATTCTTAAAAGAGAATTTGATGTCAGGTGTTCAAGTGCAAAATAATGGCATTTTCTATATACGTGCTTATAACTGTAACCCTTCTAGTGTTTGATATACGTGTCAAAAACATCGTCCTTATCATCGTCTTTCTTAACGTTTCTTGGGCGTGCTTCCTTATTTACGGTACTGGAACTTACAAAATATAATTAAAAACTTTTTATACCCTTTAAAACCTAAAAAAATTCTGATTTAGAGTTAAATGTGAAAGGAATATTTAATTACAGCCTTCGTAAATTGTATTCTTATGTAAATAGTAGAAATTATTGAAAGCGGCATATTCTCCTATCCTATTTTAATTGTGCTTCTGGCAGAATGATCGCTCAAACTATTTTTCTTTTGATCACCGGGTGTTACTCCCACTCAACATTTCATTATTTCGAAAAAATGCCGAAAAATGTCAGATCATCATACATGATGTGGAAAACCACATGATTCGACGCAGACATACATGTACTTATAAAATAATCTGAGGGTATGAAAATACCTTATAAGGGCAACAATTGTGTGCATGAAATCTAAAAAATCTCAATATCAACCCTTTTGTTGAAGAAAGTAAAATTTCCACGAAAGTGGGTTTTTTGTTGTTTTTTTGTTTGTTATTGTTTTTATATTTTTTTTGTTTTTGTTTTTTATATTAATTTTGATAATTGGGTCTTACTGAGATAACCCGACTCTAGAATCTATATATATCATTGCTCTATTGATAAATCATACTTAGTCAAGTGTGTTGTTGTATAGGATACAAGAGCGCAATTATTCACAATGCAATTTCCGTATGGGGGTTGGGGGGTGGGGGGGGGTGGGCTCACTTCCACTAAAATCTAAAAATAGATCCGGGTGAAATTTCTCTAATCTAACGCAATGTTGCTAAAATACACCCATATAGCTTTTAAATTTTGAAGTAAAATCCACCATGTCATGTGGCGTTTCTGCCCGTAAATTAAGGTTAAAAAAGGGGGATAGTTTTTCAAACATCAATTTTTCAGTAGCCACTCTAAGCCTTATGTGCTCCATAAAATAAACAAATATGGGCTGCTAGCTTTCAAATTCAATACTTTTGGTTCCTTACTGTTCGACCAATTTTTTCAAGAAAATATCCTTTTTATTATCCACCAATCGTGAACGTTTCTGTATTTTCCACTGGGCTGCATGTTGGGATAAAGATCTGGCTGAATACCGAGGAGACATAATTGCGCTATTGTAACCTTTAATTGCTACTCGATAACAACTTAACATTGTCGTGTGCTTTTTTTACCAGTGCATCTTAAAACCCAAGATCTTGAACATAATGCTATTACAATATTTTGAATTGTTACATTTTGATTTGCTAATAATGAACTCATCAAGTGAATGTATAGTTGTTGTTAAATGTATTATGAGATACACGACCCTTTTTCTCTAAAGCAATGATGCTTTTGATATTAAAGAATCATTCTTGTTCAAAGAGTATTGCAGATTCTTTGGCAAGTTTATCAAGTTTAGTTTACAATAAATGAAGTATTAATCATAGACAAATAATTTAATATTCAGACTCGAGTGTCCATCATTTCCATTGCAAATTCGTTAATTCGTTATGCTTCACACGTGATTCAATTGTATTTTATGAGACCTTTTGTTAATAACTTAATAGAATAGATGTAGAGACAAATATTTTTTTTAAATTGCATACCAACATAACATATCAAGAGAAAACTTTCATTTTATATCAGGGTGAAGATCATATTCATTTGTCTTCAACACAACGTCTTTTAACATCATACAAATTCAAGGTGAATCGAATGTCACTGTAATGACTTCCGCTCTCTGCGACGTGGTTTTGGGCTGATATTAGATCTTGAACTCCATTAGAATACCTGTTTTCTATACCTGGATGTACTGCAAAAGGGTCGATATTTTCAACTGTACCTAATTTGTGAAACTGCAGACGGGGAAACTATTTTGGCAACAAAGTTCAAATTCATGAACTTATATGCCAGGATGAAAATTGTTAAATAATTTTGAAAATGTTGTCAATATATAACTAATTTTGTTTTTACATGGTGTTCGTGTTTCGTATATGAATGTAATGTTTTTGTAAATAAGTATCTGTAAATATGGAATTAAAGATCATGATGACGATTAGTTGCTCATTCAAGGAAATTCAGCAATTCTTGAAATAAACTGGAATAAATTTGTTTAGTCTTCCATTTTGTAAACTTGTACGCTTACAAGACAGGAAAAACGTATATCCTTACATTTATACAGCCCACATTACATAACATAGTTTAAGATCTATGCTATTTTAGTCTTAGTGTTTAGTTACGCATTCAATCAAGGCTATAACCTTGAGTGGGACAGCTTAACTTAATCGATGTTATCTCTTTAAACATTTGTTTGTAGTAGTTGTCCTGAATGTAGAACGACTCATTAATTGTACACCCATCGTCACTAAGTCACTAATAACTTCGCTTGGCTGATCAAAAAGTTGGGGGAGTATAGAAAATGTAGAACAAATTGACTATCCAGTGCGACTGCTTCCGAATACCTGAAATACTTTACACCATAACCGTATCATGTCATAATCATTGAGGAATTCGGAAATGTTAAGGGTTGATTTCGCAATCTTTTCAAATATACCTACGAGAAATACTATTACATGCTAGGAAAACAAAAAGACCTGGATGATTTTTTTTTTTCACCTTTTGAAAATAGATAAATTTTATTCAAAAGATATGGATAGAGTTATTCCACAAGATGTAGCTAAAAGGAGTAATCTGGTTAACGAATTTATAATTTTGGAATGAATTTGTACAGTTTATTGATACCATTATTAAAAAAAGTAATTAGACTCATTGTAATAAAGCATCAAAATAGATAAACTGCAGTTTATCACTTTGTGACAGGTACAGTCGTTTATAACCAAACGTTTTAGGTCAAAACACGACTATGTAAAATGAATAAGAGACATTATTTTCGATTTGAGGTGTCTAACGCGACAACTGAACTATTATGTTTAAGTGATTTTAACTTCACTCATTCAAATCATATTTTAATATTTAATACATTCAAAGAAATAAAAGACACCACATACTCTAAGTACGCATGCCCCGTATCATTACCAACAATAAGAAATCGATTAAAGAGGAAGCTCAAGACTAGATTTAACGAAAAGCTTAACGACTTTTCACTTTACATTATCAATATTTGGTACCAATGCAAAAATGGAATACTTTTTTCAAAAAACTGTTTCACCTTTTTTTTAAAGGGTAGTCGATGATCATACTTTCAATAATTCAACGTCTGACACCAATAACTTGTCACCCAATATGATGTATCCATCTCCATCATTATGAATTTATGAATGATCTAACGGAGACTATCAGGTATGGCAATGACAAATCAGTGGTTGTTCAGAAAAGTAGACAACCTTTAATCTACCAGTTAGTTTACTTATTACGACTGTCTTCATGTTCGCTCTTTATATCCTCTCCAAAAACACAAAACAACCAACATGCAAAAAATGAACATTGTTGGTGTACAGAGACATACAGGAAATGTTTTGCAATAAAAGGCAAGATCTTTGATTTATTGTACACATAAGGGCTACAGTCGTTATGGGTTTAATGTGTCCCCTTACTTTAACTATAAAAGACTTTTGTTCGCATAAGCAAGGTTTAACGGCTTGTTCTCATAGCAGTGTGATCCAAAAACAAAGGCTTAATGGCTGACTGAACGAACAAATGATTCCAATGAGTCAAAATACACCTCATCATCGCTAATAAGTTCATAATTAGGTATTACATGACGGGAAATGTTAAAGCCGGACAACTTAGTTCCTACGATACATGTCGTAACATACCTTCCCTGAGATGGACATGACATTCTTAAAATGTGTAAAAATTTGTAAAAAATACCAGTAATTGTTATTTCAGGGGAGTTCCTTGAAATGTTATCAAGAAGTTTCGTCGGTTTTTGCTACAAAATTTCTGTGAATTTGAATTAACGTATGGTTATAAGATTTAAAAAAACAGAATTGCCTGTTGAAATCTAAATTCTAAAAACTTTGATTCTTAGCTTTGCTCATTTCCTAGACAAAGGAGATGTATATAATTTTCAAATTAAACCAGACTTCTTGATAACAACCATCTGCTTTCTGCAGAGAATCATGGCCATTGAAACTTTTTGCAAAGTTCAAAGTAAATGTAATTATTTGTAATTTTTATTATTATTTTTTTATAAACGCAGTAGCAGTTTTATAAGGTCTACCTTAACAGCTGCGCAATAACCCCTGATTAAACAAGGACTACAACGTGATAGACCCTTTTGTGGTAAGTTAATGAGCATGCTCAGAATACACTTCCGCGAGGTAGGGCTTGGGTAGAACAAAAGAATTTTCCTCGCGGAAGTGTGTATCGAGTAGTCCACAGTTATCACAAAATGATCTATACAAAGAAAATTCAACTCAACTTCAGCAGTCATGTAAAAAAATATTTCTTTTTTTTTGTAACTCCACTTCAATAGCTAGCTGTGATATTGTTAAAGGGTGACTAAAATATTTTGTTTAGTGCCATGTTCGTTACATAAAACGCTAACATTTTTTTATTTATTTGAAATAAATGTTTGAATGATGTTGAATATATTGATAATTTTATCAAGCAATGTTGATAAGATGTTATTATGTGTCTGGAAATCTTACTTTCATTTAAATTAGTTTTATTTAAAATCTCTATTTCAATTCTGACTTTATAGCTACCATTTAAAAGTAAAATGAGCAACAGATACGTGTCTTTCATCTATATTGTTATTAGTTTATGGCTTGTGTATATTTGTTACAAATGTACCTCTTGTTAAACAGTATAAACTGTCTGAGCGTAAAAGAATCTTTAAAAATTGCCAGAATATTAAAATCACACGAAGAAAATAATTTTGCAAGAAAAGAAAACGAGGAATAACCTGTAGAATGGAAAATGTATAAATCCATTAGCTCGTATTAAGTAGCTGTCTTTGTAAGAATCATGCAAAATCTGAAAAAATATGATACACCCCAAAAAAGGCTACATATTTTTATTTTTGTAATTAGGTTGTTTTATGGGTCTATACTATGAAATGTGTAATTATTCATTCAAATCTGCCTGCTCTTAGGAGATAATCCACATTGAGAATCCAGTAGATTCTATTGTATTTAAGTGCCATTTACAGAGTTATCTCCCTTAATTTTGAAATCTACAGTGCATTCTATATAATTTCTATCTCCTAAGAGCTCGGGTTATATGAAAAACCACATTTTAATTTCTGTTTACAATGACATTTCAAATAAAATATCAAAAATAAAAATACAATGTATGTAAGCTTTTTACCCATGAATCACATTTTGCATGATCCTTCGCTGGGGTGCTACTTAAATTCAACCCTACAACAATCTATATAATCCTATGATTATTATATTCGATTCAAAGACATTTAGTTATATGATGCACCCTTATAATATTTAATTAAACAATAGGCACTCCGTTTAGGTAATCAAACAACATTATTTTGGTCATTCTATATTGTGACATGATGATGGAATTTTAAAGAATTCCCACTAATTACCACAGTTTGATATAATTTAATTAAAACTAATAAGTACTTCTCCCCACGATATTTAACCACGTGACTGTAATATTTTTAGATCAATAACAAAAATAACAGAGATTATGTGATAGACGAATTGATTTTTTACCAATTATTAAAAAATCTAAGATCATCACCACTAAAAATGAGAGGAATGAACGAAATCATACAATCATACAAATGTTTGAAATTTTAGAAATATCAAGTGGTTACTTGTAAATTAGCCATCGATCTGAAGATGGACGGATTTCAGAAATATTTACAAACATAGAACAGAGTACCCTTTCCATAAGGTTTTTAGACCGTCAAAGTCGGTCGTATTATGATGAAGTCCGTACGTCATAAGCATGTCGCACTGTAACTTAAGAACGCTCTCTCAATATATTTCATTTTTTTACATATTTGTTTTTTATGACCGTCTAGTAGTTTGTATACGTAATGTAGAAAATTCAAATTTTAGTTTCGAATTGAGTGAGATCGAGGGTCAAAATTTATATGTCGCGCCATATCATAATTGTCTTTGGAATCTGGTGATCATATTGATGGTAGTCTGTTTACGAATGTAACATATTAAGAGCCCGTGTTACCAGTTTTCTATTGCTTGACTTGTTTTTTCATTATCTATTCTGTCATATTTAGGGTATCTCTGTTATCTTATTTTAATTCAATTAAATATCTTAAAAATTATTTATTCAATAGTTCATTACCAGCTACAACATCGTATTAAATCCCTTGTGATATTAATATGAAGAACCCTTTAATATCCCAGTAGCGTAAGAAATTTAAGTTCGTTGTCCTCAGGAACCTTGTTTTTGAACTTGCATATGGATGGTTGCCAAATACCTTCAAAAGGAATGAATTCATAAACATAATTTGCGGGACAATCTAATGGACCATTTATATCTTATATCATTCTAGACCAACTTAAAAGACAATTAAATGTATAAGAAGAAAGCTTTTAGGGTAAAAATCGTCCAAAGCAAATTCGACTTCAATAAAAACTTTACTTACATCCATAGGGAATAGTGCCAATGATTGATACAAAACAAAATCGTTTGACGGATACAAGAGTGCAAATACAGTGAGTGAGTTACTTAAGTGAGTTTGTCATTCGATGACTATTTACATAAATGTCGACAAAATTATACTCTATTGCACAAAGAGTAAGTAGAGAATTTGCGTAAATAAGGGAAAAACAAAACAACTGAACACTAATCCGATCTATAATCAAGTCAAGTCCAAAACAAATCTGGCAATATAGATATTACACCACCGAAGCAGCTTGTACCTCAATGGTCCTTACTTGGTACAGGCATTTCAAACTAAATGGTTGATTTAACCTAGATTTTACAGCGCGCTAATCACCCCCTCTTCCATTGCGGCGTGAATTTACCGGTGGCGATTAAATAGCATTTACATGCTATTACGTCATAATCGGGAAATTAGTGGTCACATTAGCACAACGAATAATTCACAAAAACAATCAATGCTCATTAGTTAGTATTTTTCAACCAAGTACTGGTAAATATAAAAAGAATTTGGTTGGAGATATTTTAAGATGCATTCATTCATCCCCATGATTCAGGGGTCTGTTGCGCAGATATTTATGGCGTTTGACCTTTTGAGGAAATCCGAGTCTTGGGCATACTATTTGTAATAATAGTTCATGATGGCAGTTTTAAATTGATTTCTTCAATCTTGCAGGTATATTGTATTTAGCCTGTTCATGAAGATCTTTTTTGTAAAAGGCGACGTGTCTTCAGCATGCGCTTGAATAACGTATGGCATAAGATAAAACTCTTAACACATGAAAAATGTAGGAATAAAAATACAAATCCTTGACCGAACACATTAAAAACCAAAAAGTCACAGAAATGGGAAAGAGTCAGATATTACAAAGAATATTAATAATGAGCGGATATGAATGATTATTTTTTGTTCTATGTTTAACAATTCGTTTTCCCCTTATATCGATTTCTAAGTAGCTTGACCAGCTGTAAGGCAAACTTAACAGGAAGACATCAGGCTGGATTTAATAGTCTCAAACAGAAGCATATTGAGCTTGAATTTATATTTGTTCCAAAATAAGAAAATATAGTATTGAATTTCGTGTGGTCCTATTTGATACTAAAATATAAAAATATGTTGTTTAAATTTTTGCCTTTCCATCTCTTCCTTGGTTTAAGATAAACGTTTTATTTTAAAATCTCTCTGTCGAACTTAGGAATTCTATTTGGTTACTTATCTACTGAGAGCTATTCTGTCCAACTTCCCGACGAAAAAAATAAACAAAAGAAAACTGCTTAACAACTAAAACGATTTACATAATTATCAAAGTTATCATAATTTGATTGATATAAGACTTTAAATGAAGAAAATTTTATTGTTAATGCATTTTATAGGACTTATCATATCATTAAATATTGTGTAATTAGATACATTCAACAAAAATGTCACCCATTCCAAAAATTGAAAACAAAGGAGAATTACATAATCATATTTCATTTCAACTTGAAAGAGTTGAAAATTTGGATGTGAAAAACTTTTTCATAAAATTTTCTTTTACCAATTTGGGAAAAATTAGTGGAAGGCCATTGTCCGAACCTGATCTTTGGATGCTTAGTGTAAAAAATAAAATTGCTAACTTTTGGACTTTTGTCGACCAATTCAGTATTCGATGTAACAACAACATATCATCTTGCAATTAACAGATAAAATATTTGACAAATGTCAGTTAAACATCTCACTGAAAGAATAATTAGCGATGCTTAGTGGAGTAAAAACCAAGGTAACAACATTGTATAACCTTGGTAATAAAATTTGACCGCTCAAATGAGGTAACAAACAATCATCGAATAATATAAACCGATTCGATAGCCTCAGGGTAGCGTGCTGCTCATGTGGAAGGTCGCGGAATCAATGCTATACCAAGTCATATCAAAGACTTTATAATTAGAAGACACTGCTTCTCCACCAAGCGTACGGTTTTCAGAGAATGATTGTTACGGCTGGTTGGATCGGAGTCAGAGCGTGAAAAAATGAGTGGTACGGTTGGCAAATGATTAATACAGCAAATCTGGAGAACTAAATATGACATTATGCTAAACATCATATAAGGGGAAATAGGGGGACAAATGACATATAATTACTACGATGGAAACGATTTTGTATGGGGTTGTCTGTAAAAGGCTGAAAGTGGCGAACATGACATGTTGAATGGCGAAAACCTGAAGAGACCATAAATGAAATTATGTAGTTTAAGAAAAATAGTCGAATAGAATTGTTCACATGGTAATTAAAATTACGATATTGGGTTCATGAAAATGTGTTAAATTATAAAAAAGAAAGTTTATAATAGTATAAGAATTATACAGACAACTTTGTATATGTCTGACCTCGTTAGTTTCCAAAAGGGTGACGGTTTTGTTAAAGCGTATAGAATTACAAAAAGACATATGTTTCAAAAAGTTAGCTAGTATCACTATATGCTTACATATGACATAAAAAGCTAAACTGAAAAAAGTATTGTTATTCCTAAAAACAGATAAACAAATGCCATTTCAATTTTCTTCCGTGATGAATTTACAGACTTTACTTTTTGGTTTCTTAGATATTAAATAAGTGAAATATTTAACAAACACCATTTTTACTTGAGGTTATTAGTGGTCTTGTTCTATGACGCAGTTACCTTAGCTGTCCTTTCTTATAATTATTGTATATTGCTACTTTTGAAGACATTTGCCCTTTCAAGGAAACATTCACCACAGTAAGCAGTGGTTTAACGGTTTTAAAAAAATCTAGAAAAGTTTAATCGTGATTTGGTTTTTATCAGACATGATATAAATGCGTCTTCATTTTCTTATTTTTTTTAATTTCACCAGCATAGAATAAAAATGTCTTTTTTCAGTTGAACATATGTCAGTTGAAGAATCTATTTAGCAATGGTAACTTAATTGATCGACAAAAAAGCATTTATTGTTTTCCCGCAAAACATGTATAGGATTTGACAATGGCCTTCCTAACAGCATTTATACTAACCTATTGTTAGATCAACTGAATGATGCTTCTTTTCTTATAATACATTT
Organism: Perna viridis; assembly: GCA_037379345.1. Lineage (NCBI taxonomy): Eukaryota > Metazoa > Mollusca > Bivalvia > Mytilida > Mytilidae > Perna > Perna viridis. The sequence continues at coordinate 15,403,120 of CM074515.1, forward strand.
TTGTATACCATGTACATGAAATTAGTTTTAAAAATTGTTTTACGTTGTTAAGGATATGATCCATTGACTAATATCTACGATGCACGTGTTGCTCTCTTTACCAAACACAAAATAGTAGATTTCACAAGTTTGTATGAAAACCAAATTCTGTCCCTCATTACACCAATTGTTTTCGTGGACAACTTTTTATTTTAGAACAAGTATTCTTATGATTTATAACATTATAACTACATTATGTAATGCAAGATAACCATTGTTATCGCACTGGAGAGAAAACAGGTGCAATATGATCTTACTGTATGTATAAGTTGATATTCATTTATTTTTTTCGATGGCTTTAATTCTGATCAGTTCATCTTACTACTGTATCTGGATAAGCCAGCACTATATCTTATGACATTTATTTCTTTTTTATAAGCTGTATTATCCTTTGTTTAACTGTAACTGTGCCTTTTTTCTAAAAGCTAAAATATTTTCTGCATTTGAGAGAGGAAAATATCAGAATCATTAATCGTCTCCCCAGTACGATGCGTAAATGTTATAATGTATTTGGCAGTGTTCAAACTGTATTTCATTGTATAAGCTGAAAGATAACATTGAATTTAACCTCTTCAATCAAATAAAATTAAACGAATGAAAAAAAAAACAATTTTCATCCAAGCATAAATGAACGGTTGTGGTTCTCGTAGTCGATATAATGATGTTTGGGATAGTCAAATAATATTAATATTCGGCGTAACAATCCATGCTGCCGTGATGAATATTATAATAGTAAACAATATATGGACAGTAACTAATTAACCTTATGATGGGTAGAATTATACTATAACCTCGTTGTTGGAGACCAAAACCGATAGTATGTTGCAAAAAAAACTTCAAGGCAGATAAGATTTCAACACTTTGAATGCAAATTCATAAAGGAAAAGTGTACGCTTCACAATTTTCTTTGTACATTTTATTGATGAGATTGGGAATTGAGATTGCTCTAGAGTGAGTTTGACCTAGTTGACGTTGTTATTGGGAGTTGCAGGTAATTTTGGTATCACGGATGTTGCCTGAAATCGAAAAAAATATCAGGAAGAAAGCATCGTCATTCATCTCCTTTTTTTCGCTATGCCCTTAAAATTTTATATCGATTAGGCAGCAAAATGTTTACTTCTTTAATATATCACAATATTTAACATATAAAAACAGAACTATTTTAATAATGCTCAATTGGGTCAGTCTATTAAAATGATCAAGTAAAGTATGCAGAACAGTTAATTACAAAATAAGCTAAATATTGATGAAGTATACACCACGAACAATTGACAAAAATAATAATATTGTGTGAAATTAATGCCGGATTAACGTGATCAAACACGGTGTTAAATTGCTGGGTTGTATCCATTTGTTCAGGTTGGTATATAGTGAAAATGGTACTGTAACAGAAATTAATCTCAGAACCTCATGTCTCATTCAAATGAATTCAGCCGGTGGTGAAATTAAGGCCTCTTCAATTTTTAATTTATATCCATTATTCTGATTTCTACCGGGTAAGAACAAGCAGAAAACAGATAGGAGGGCAATTAACAAATTAACAGAGACACCCTCTTTGCCATTTCCTAAGAAGATGTGTGTTATACAATGTAGGCAGTTTGTTTTTCATGAATGAAGATGGATAATTTCTTGTGCCCTTCAAGTATAAAGTTACATCATATAAACTATCACTGCTGTCCAGATGCAAGATCAAATGTAGCATTTGAATAAACATTAAATAAAACTGTGGCAGAAAATATCATTTTCATAACAAATCACACAAAAAAATCATAAAAAAGCAAGTAAAATTTGCCTGTTTAACCATAAATTTGAACAATTTGATATAGCCTGCTATTGGTTGTTAAATTGACTACAGTTGTTATCTTCGCCAGTAGTTGCCAAACTTAATATGAGGACCAAACTGCTGTTCTGAATTATATTTCCGAATTTGCTTTCCGACCTCCTACGTAATAACAATATTTTGAATTAAGCAACTGCTGAAAAACGGCTTTTATTATTCTTATTCTACTATAGATGGTACTCGAAACAAACATTTGGTTATTAGTATGCACATTCTGGAATGTATACAATATGTTGAAGTTGTGGTTTAAGTGAAAATGATACTGTAACAGAACCACAACTTAGAACTTTATGTCTAATCAAATGAATCCAGCCGATGATTAAATCATGGTCTTTTTAATTTTCATATTGCATCCAGTTAACAGTTTAACAGTAACATTAATCTGACATTTACCGCGTATTCTTACATCATTAAATATAAATAGAAAACATACAGGTAGAAGGGCAATTAACAACAGAACAGAGACACCCATCCTCATTGCCATTTCCTAAAAGGATCGGTGATGTAATGTAGGCAGTTTGTTTTTCATAAATGAAGATGGATATCCCCTTGTGCCCTTTTAGTATAAAGTTAACCCATAATACATTGTCACTGGTGTCCAGAAAAAGATCAGAGGTAGCATCTGAAAAACATCAATAAATAAAACTATTGCAGAAAATATCATTTTCATAAAACAAAAATGACACAAAATAATTGCCTGTTCATATATAATTGTGATTAAGCATGTTCTTTGTTTTGAGATTGACAACTTGAGTTGTTATTTTCGCCAGTAGTTGCCAAACTAAATATGACGACCAAACATAATTCATTTCCTGAATTACATTTCTGAATTTTCTTTTCCGCCTCCTACCTGATATAATTATTGTGAAAAAGTAATCAAGGAAACCAAGATTCGAGTAGAAATCAAGGGAAACGACCAGACATGGGAAACAGACACATGGAACAAAGAAAATGAAATAACAAAATTAACATGTACAAAGAAACAAAAGCAAATGGGCAACTCCAAAAACATGAAACATGGACCGGGTACATCGGTAACATAAGCGTCCTCTGCTGCTCTATAAACACCCGCCGAGTTGCTAATAAAATGCCACGTTTAGGGTAGACGAAAGAGGAATAGAAAACTATGACACGGTGAACAAATCAGTTATCGTAGTTACAACAAATCAGTTATGCAGATGGATACACCGTTACGATACCGAAATTCATGACTTCTTTAGTGATGACTCCAATCTTGTAGCAACATAATCCTGTTCCAGGGGCCTGATTGTAAGAAGTCGATCACGGCTCCGCTTAGTTACGGCAAGCTCTGGCATAACGTTGTGATATAAAAACTCCGTGCGAAGCAAAACAGCCTTTATTATTCTTATTCTACCTTGTGTTTATTTAAAAAGGAACCTTTTCTTTGAGAAGAAAGTAACAAGTTGGCAGAACATCACCTTGACATCATCTGCAAGACCAAACGACAACACCAAAAGAACATTATAAAAACTTGAAAACTAAGGAACCCTTAGTTAATAAATTTGACCGTGTCTTTACCAAACTGTAATTGACTTGGTACTTACCATGATTTAATTTAGTTTATAAATAGGTTAAAACTTACAAATATACTTTTATTTTACATGTTATTTTTTGTTCAAAAGTAAGTCACTGGTACATCGTGCATATATGAAGTCATGTGCCATATGTCATTTATGTCTAGTAACGATATTTACGAAGTTTTCTAAGCTACGAATAATGTTTTATTTTCTAGTTTTAAAAAAATGTCTTCGCGTGAAATGCAATTTACATTTTAAATGTGTCATACATTTGTTTCTATGTTGTTCTTCGGTTGAATATGACCGTATTAGATTATTGCTTTTCTTTGCTTCTTTTTAATAACAAAACATATGCAGTCAAATCTCGAACCCAAATGGCTCGAACACCACTCATTTACCCAACCACTTTTTCAGTTAAAAAAATCAACTTCATATCATTTGCCATCAATAGCTCAAACTATTGCAGAAGATATCACTGTCATAAAAAAATGACAACAACAAAAAATATTTTGATTATCATTCGAGTTCAAGCTACCGGGGTTTTACTGTATTTGTCTTTAAAACCAACAGTATCTCAGTAAATAACTTGGTGATTGGTATTAAATTATTTAACACTTCTTTACTCGAACACTATCTTCTAACACTCGTTCAGTGTATTATTTGTAATTCGCCTCTGGATATTAAACTGATTTATCCTATTTCAACATAAAAGTACAATCTTAAGAATACTTTAATTATAGAATATTATCGTCTGAATCTATTGAATGTACAGTATTAAAAGCCCAAGATCTAATTATTAGTGCTGTTGTCCCTGTAAAATACAATTTATAGATATCACGTATTCATTTTTCCTATTTCCTTAAGAAAAAATTCTTAATGCAAACATTAATTTAATTTGTTCTCTTTTACTGTTTTAAAATTTTTCAAATGTTTAAACATTTGTTACTAAAACATATTTACACGTATCCTTCATAGCTGAAGTGAAAGAAACAAACAGACAGATATCAACTAACACTGTATGCTTCAATAAAAATGATATTTTTTTTAAAATAAATATTCTGTATCAGATTGAAGGAGGTGTTAGATTGTTTCCACATTTGGACGAACACCAGCCAAATCATACTTAATAGACTATTGTTCTACTTTTTAATCATTTGAATTAAAATTAACTATGTCACAAAATGATTTTAGTGAGAGTCTATAATGCCAATTTGACTCCGAAAGACTTTAAAATGTACAATCTTTAAACCAATCTGTTTTTTTTTCACAGAAAATATATTGCTTCAAATGGTAAAGCAATTTTAGTTAACGAGTACAAAGTTATGATATTATTGTCAAATTGTTGATATCATTTTTTGGTTTTAACATTAATTCGCTCATAGGGTCTTCACATAGAAATAAAAAAAACTTAATTCAAAAGCAGTTTTTTTTTTGCATGGCACGGGTTGTGTCCTTATTTTATGACTTATGATGTGTCGTGATGTTCAACCCCGCATTTAAATACGATGGGGATATAAGTTTTTGTAGGTCTAAAACTGGTCTAGAGCTGCCATGTCAGTTAGCCGCTAGTAGTCCTTGTACATTTGTGTGACGTATATTCAGTTTCTTTATTTTGTGTAACAAGGGCTAAGACCTTTCTAGACTGATTTCTCGATGTGTTCAATTGTGTAATATTTTTCCACAGTAGCCAGATTTTAAAGGGGAGGGCTATGATCTCGCCGAGTAACCCCGCTAACCCCGCCACATTTTTACGCCTGTTCCAAGTTTGGCCTCTGTATGTTTTGTTTGTTTTCATCTTTACTTTATATTTATGTTACTTAAGTACATACTGGCTACTCTTTCGCTGAATCTATCTGTGTAGAATGTTGTTTTGGGGGCCAGCTGCAGCCTGCCCTGTGGTTTAAGAGTTTCCTCTTCTTTCATTGAATACCAATGGGTAGCCTTGGGCTGATATTTTAATCTTGGTGGGGTTGTCTCTTTGACACATTTACCATACATATTCTCGTTATATTTGTATAATGTACAAATGCTGGCTCATTCATAAACAAAAAAAAAAACACAAAACAAAAACAAACAAAAAACAAAAAAAAAAAAACAAAAAAAAGCAGGTTCTGCTGCACCCGATTTTTCTCCCATATTTTAACATAACCAATGAGTCTTGTTTGTTGAAAAGGATATTTCAAGGGCATAGGAGGAAAACGATGATGCTCGAACTTGAATGTCTAGAATATGAACCGGATGTCATAACTCAAAATGAAGTGACAAAGTCAAAATAGACGCGACACAGATATAAAAAATAACTTCTTGTAAAAATGATCAAATGAGATTAAAAAAAAACAAAAATACTTGTTCCTCATGGCTGCGACAAATGTTGATGTTTGAATAATTTACATTGACCAATGAGCGTGCATTGCTGATCAAAAACCATATTAGTAAATAGCTTTCTAGTCAAACCTACTATAAAAATTAACTGTACACCATTATAAAGCCATTTTCAATACCAAAGCATGTATTATTTTCAATATAATTCTTTCAAATAAAGATATAAATCGTGAAGATTTGTTACTTTAACTGACAGTTCAATAGACCTAGTCAACAGTTTTCGCATGTTCTTATTTCTTTCTTACATCATAAGTGCCATGTTTTTTTTTCCAGTTTTCATAAGATGTATGTTAAGCGTATGAGTCATTTGATTGCTCTTTTCCCAATACAATCTTTACAACCAAATATAAATAAAATGGTTTGTGGGGCTAAACTACATACGCCAGCATATGTCTACCCGGATCAGGTTAGGCACATATGAACACATATTACAATCTTGATAAAGATCTGAATTTGAATTAACATATTTGAAACAGTTATATTTTTGCAAGAATGTATATGGTCAAATAACTTGAATGCCATAAGACTAATAAATTTTGCTTTCCGAGGATTTGATAAATAAAAAGTGAACACCTTAATCAAAGGAAATCATAAATTTACCATCGGTGAAAGTGTTTTTGAGTTATAGTTCGTGAATGATAAATTTCCGAATTTTGTATTAGAAACTGTATAAAAATCGAAAGGTAACTGGCAACAATGAAATTAACTGCATGTATTTCCCATCTTATAAAAATGACTGCAATTACTTTTAATTTATAGTCCGAAATTATTTTGTATTAATTAAGTCCATAACTCCAAAACATAAAACCACATTTTTTTAAAACTACAAAGACAACTTAAAACATTGTCTTAAACATTTGATAATTTATGGACAATGGCGTCAATGCAGCATATGATTTTGAGTTATAGACCGAAAACTGAAACACACTTTTTTGTATGAAAATCATATTATATCGGAGAAAAGCTCATATCAATTGAATGAAACAAATTACATGTACAAAAGTTTCATAAACATTGATGATAGCATTTTTGAGTAATGAATTTAAAAAAGATTTGAACGAACAGACAAACGGACAACGGTATACCGAAGTACCCCCGTCTAGAAGACAAATAAAAAAAAAACACAAAAACAAAAACGAACAAAACGGGAATACACGATACACGAGCATGAAACGTTGAGGCCACTATGTCCTAACTTCCCATTACAGTTAACATTATAAAGACACGAGTTCCAATATTGTATAGTTCTCCATTTTTATATACAAAATACAAATCATCATTCTGTTAAATTATTTTTCATGAAAATCATAGTGTAATGTGTGTGCTTGTCACGCCAGAACTCTAATTCAATCTTCAAAAATTTGAAAAAAAGTTCTAATCGAATGCATAGTGATCACTGAGCCTATACTGCACATATTTTTTTTTTAAATATTATGAAATTAAAATTTTAATTTTGATAAATTGCGTTAAAGTGAATCATAATCAAAATAAAAATCCACACGAATATCCGCTTTGTTTTTTTCCTATAGAGAGCCCTTCATCTATACTTTACAGTTTGTAAAGATTGGAAAATATTTTGGTATCAAAGGGAAAACTAGCTAACTCGGATAGGCTAACAAGCGTAAAACCTGTCTGAATAATTTTGTTTAGCTGTCTTACTTAGAACCAGACTTGTAAGTTTTAACATTTCATTCTATGAAATTACCTACCCCCTTATCCCTTATTATTATTGACATAAGTACACCCTGTAAGAGCTACAGTATTTTGAAGACCTACATCCTGACAGTTTATAAATGAACATCATACTCTATTTATAGTTTTATACATGCGATACACACCTTATAGACTTAATTGGTCGTTACTAAAATGAAGGGAAGCTTCAACTTAACAGTCCTACCATAACAATAGCAATTTAATTCTTGCATCATGAGAAATTCCTATTCTCCAGAAAATTCTAAAAATGTTGGTTGTACATGATACATCTCTCATAAATTAAATATACATTAGAGGTTTAAATCTCATAATAAAACATCATGAACGATTTCATTTACTGTTGTACATATGCGTAACACCTGAGAACATATATCGATCCACACTTCATCAGATCTAAACAGGTATACAATTTCACATTGTCACCGGAAAGATTCTTTCGTCAGCATGTTCAGACTCTTATTGGTCCAACGACATGTTATGACAACGTAAAACAATCGGAAGTTATTGTTGATAGTCAACTCGTGCTGGTTAGGTAATCTTACTTCATACTGGGCTTGTCTATATGTTTGATTGGTTCTAACTTTAGTTCTAAATCAAGCTCCGCCTTTTTTATTTACACTCACACCACGTGCTAGTATACTAAAAAGTATTTAAAGAGTAACTATCAGCGATTTAATTCATAACTTACGTTACAAACGAAAAGAGAAAAGCTTACTTGACTATTTACCGAGTTTAACTTAGCTAACTTAATCATGTCGATTGTTTTGCCACACAGCGAGAGCCTTTGCTTTGAGGAGATGAGCAGTGATGTCTGCTTTCCAGTCAGACAAACATCTGAAAGAACACTTGTGTTCCAGAGAAGAACGAGAGTAAATGCAGAAAACATTACCTCATCAGTTTTACAGAAAAAGTATGAACAATTACCAGAGTGAAATTAATGGACTACACAAGCCAAAAAGATGTGCCAAAGACGTCTAAACGTCGTAAATCCGAGAGGAATGTTTCCTAAAATCGGACTTCCACGGAGTTAAAAAAACTGTATTCCAAAAGATATCCTGTTTTTGGTGTTGTAAATCTGTGGAACTTATTGGTGCAATATGACTTTCGTTGAAGCGATTTCGAATTTTCGAATTGAGAACTGAGATTTTGTAGCAGTGAAGAAATATCGATAAATGTATTATTAGAATGTGACATTGAGAAATACTTCTGATCTTGAAAAAAAGACAATATGCAGCTGATATTTGAATCTCATGATAAACATTTCGGTAACAACGAAAGTCTGAAGATCCTATGTGATGTACTGAATCTCATGAACATTAAGCTATGACAGTTTTTGGAGATTTAAGAGAAAGGACATTTGTTTAATCAAAAAGAGAGCATTTGAGTGCCAAAAGAAATTACATTGTACTAACATTTTAGAAAGACAGTAATAGATTAATGTGTATGGAGTAAGGGATGCTAGTAATCTTTTAACGGGTAATGCATTTGTGCTAGAATCGTATCTTTATGACAGTGTTCATTTTATAGTTGTATTCTTTATAAATATTATATTTATTGTTATTCAACGTTATTATATGTTATTGTTATTAAAAAATGTTAAAACGAAAACATATCTTTCAATTATTAATTTGAGCCCGAATATACTAGTTCAGAAAAAAGCAAAGCATACACTTATCAAATACTTGCAAATACTTCTAAACTCTTCAATATAATGAATGCCGGAATCAATAAATACTTACTATAATGCTAAAATATAAGTACGATCACAAAAATTCAACTCACATTACCAAAAAAACCAACAAAAGTCAAAACCAAATTAAAATGAAATATAACTAACGAAAAGGCAAAAAATTCGAAAAACGTCTTAAACATGGTATCAAACGGACGTAATAGGAATGCCTACGTAACAGAGAAATTTTACAAATGAATACATTTTAGCATCTGCGGAAAAGGCAAAAAGGTCAAGTTTAATATATTGTGGATTACACTTGCCTTTAACGTATAGAAGCTATTTGTACACAAAATGTTAACAATGATGACATTCACAAGTTATTAACGGAAAGTGACATTTTCTTTAGAAGTAGCTCCGATGCTTAAGAGAGAAAAAAGTGACAAATAAGGAAATATTTTCAGATAACGAGAATCAATTACCAAGAAGAGCTGTTACAAAATACCACCAAACACGAAAAAAACGCACATTTACAAAATCGAAAAGTAATTGAACATATACTACCGCTAAAAAATCGGCTCTCTATTTCCTGCAGCACACATCTTCACAAAAAGGTAGCTCATCTAAATTGCTAAACTTTGAGGAAAATGAAATGATTTTCACTAAGATAATACAAGTCAAGGCCTAGCAATAACTTGGTATATCAGCAATATCGATACAAGGTAATAAAAATGAGAAATTACGACTTGAAATAAAAAATAAAAATAAAATAGGAAGAAATTACATTAAAAAAGAAAGAAACACGAGAAAAAATTAAGCTTATCTTCGGTCACAAGATTTCCTAACATTTGTAAATAAAATTTAAAGATCGGGTATAGCTACTGTTTTAATAAATCAAGCTGTTGAAATCAAAAGTATAGAAAGAGCCATACGAATTATTTGACTATTTGCACTTACATTGAAAATGAAATGTAACGCAAGAAAACAATCGTTATACATACAAAAACGTTATAAAACATAAAACGGGGGAAAATATAACATGTGATTATGAATTATAATCAACGTTTGCTTTAATATATAAAAAGGGATGGTTATAAATATTCTAGGACGAAATAATCTACAATAGCGAGAGGCCAGATAATTTAAAGACGTTGTCCAATTACTGACTTAGAGGAAGTATGAGTATAAAGTAGTATCATAAAATACTAATAAGACTGACAATAAAACTTTCGATTGCAACTGTTACATATATTCAAGTATCATTTTTGTAACTTCGCCCATAACGGTAAGTAGAAACCGAACTATTATATAAAGTAACGACAAAGTTACGTAATGTTTTGAAGGGTAGAAAACTACTATTAAAGTGTATTAAATGACTCTCTAAATATGAAGAAAGTGTTTGGAATACATATTGTGCCATGTTAATGGAGCTTTTTATTAAGAGGCCTATCTGGAATGCGTGAAATGTCGCTGGTAACGCTTAAAGACAAACTACTGATGTATAGACTGTATTGTCACTTTCCGGGAAGTGTATCTCTGCGACAGATTCACAAATACATCTAATTCGATTCAGTTAGGACTCTGCAATAAGAGAAATATATACGAAGAATACCATAATGAAAAATCTATGGTATTTTATAAATCAGCATTTGCAGATTACATTTAGCATATATTTGATAAAAGAGGTGGCCTTTGTGAAAGGGGTTATCAGGTTATCTTTTAAAATTCCAATAACCATGTTACTTAGTTTTTTACTATAATGATCTCTTTGGGGAAATCAAAATTTGAGATTAGTAAAGTAAATAATAAGAAAAGCGGTGAATTTCTATATTGTAGTTGGGTATTTTTAGAAAAAAAAACTGGTAAAAATCTACGCGCTTACTTTTTACAAAAATTGCATACTTCATAACGATTGATTGTCTTTATTATTTCAATCAATCATGTTCATTTTATCATCCCCTTCATGTTCATCTCCTGAATATAGCTGATATATTGCTGCTCGGGCGTTAAACCCCAACAATCAATCAATCAATCAATCTTTATTATTTCACAAAGTATGTTTAACATAGATTTATATAAAAAAAATTACGTTTCGTTAAACAATACTCTGTATAATCAAATAATCTTTCGTCGAAGGAAGATTTCTTATGGGAAACATAAAGGCAATGCCTCAAAAAAATACAACGATGTCTACTGAAAACTTTATTCATGTTTTTGTTTTTGTTTATTTGAAAATTTAAATATTTTTTATATCGTTTTAAATTCAATAAATAAAGATAAGTATTGAAAATAGCCAAATTTAGTATAAGACAATGATACATTGGCGTAATTAGAGTTAACCAAGATATAAATGTATATACGAACTTCTATCTGACGTGAAATGAGGGAAAATTTTTGGGCCGCGTAGCTTTTAATTTATTTTTGAAATGCTCTCAATTCAAATGGGATTAATTCGTGATTTAAGAAGTTCATTTGCGTATTTTGAAAGCTAAGCGGCTTTTCGATCATTTAATAATTCGTTGTTATATATATATATATATATAACGGCGTCGGTATAAGGGGGACTACTCTAAGCTATTCCCTATTACTTAAATATCTAGAAAAAATTATTATGTGTTGGTCAGAATAATCACATTAATATGTATAAATTGTCAAAGTTTATCAGCTTTTGATGTCTGCAAAAATGTCTGCTCGAATAGTAAATGTTTTAGGACACCTGTATTTATATAGCTTTATAGACAGCAACAATGCTTGTAGTAATTGCTTGGGTCAATGTAAATGTTTAAACCATGGTCCTTTATATAAAACATTAACTTTAAATTAAAACCTATCTAAAAGCAAATAGATCTGCTTTGTAAGCGATTAGTAAAATATGTAAAATCACTTTGATCATAAATAGTTTAAGTAAAATATTTTGACCCGAGGTGCAAAAGTCTAACCAAATAATCCTTATTTTCGACAGGTATTTCACATATTTTTAATCTGAATGACAATTAATTAAGTGAACTCGACCTGATTTCACGACGGCTGCTTCAAAAATAATTAAATCATAACTATTAGAGCTCATTCATGAAATAAACTATGTAGTATTTTCCTCATTATTTCACAATATGCACATCAATAAGAAAAACATTTAATGAAATGTGTGCACTGCTTTACGATTAATGTGTTTGTTGATGTATGTTAGTCTACTCTGTGTGTCTAAAATGTAAACGAGAAAAAATAAGGCAAAACTGTGACAGTATACAATCGTATCGTTTTGTTGGAAGTGTACACTACTATACGGACAAATTAGTTAAAATGAAACAATATTATATTAAACTCATTGGTGTCGATCGTTATAATCGTGACAATGACTTCATAAGGTAAATATGAGAATTTTTTTTTCTGTAACTCAGAAAATCACAAGAGCGCCGAATTAATATCAACATGACTGGGGTATGACATTTTGAAAAGTGGCCGTAATTTGTGTCTACAATCAAACATTTGAGAATTATGGTATATGATTCTGAAGAAATGAAGCAAATTTACAATAAAAAATCAAAAGCTGAAACCTTGTATGAAGTAGAATAGAGTTCTTTGATGTGATTTCAATTTAAATTTTCAATTTCTTAAAACTTAAATAGCAGCTGTATATTGTTATATCTACTTCTCTTCGTTTTAGAAAGATCGCCGAATGAGGCTTACCATAGACTTTAGTTGTAACTGCTTCCTTGCCAAGAACGCCATAGTGTTGTATGTTTGTTGCAGAGACAAATATGTCTGGGTAGGGGTGGCATGCCTACCTGAGGGCTGTTGCTTCTTTAAGCTAGCAAATTAAAAATACGGCTAAGCAGGTCGGGCTATTTCAAAGCAGATTTATTCGATTGGTCAATGGTTGTCGCCCTTATATGCGTAAAAAATGCCATAGGAACCATAATAAATCAATCAATAAATCTGTTATGAAATATCCCAACTTCGCATATATATTGGTGGTATTACTCGTAAACTCGTATGGAGTTCCTTTTCCCGATGCATACGTTATTCAACCCTACGCTTTTCTTTCTTTTGAATCGTTTTTAAAGATTGACATCTGTTGCTGGGTTATGTTAAACCATTTTTTCTTGGGCTTCCAGACATGACATTAACATCTCAAATAATGATTTTAGAACAAAGAGTAGCTGTCCACCTTAACGCTGCACTTTGTCAATGTTCACTGTATTAGGTGGTCAATTACTTCTGGTACTAATGTTTTTTTGGTTTTTTTTGTTTTTTGTTTTTGTTTTTATTTTCGTTTTTTTTTCATTTAATTTATTTACATAGGTCGTTGTTTTAGGCCATTTACTTCGTCTCATTTTTGTCCATTATCAAATCGGAAACGTTTTGATTTGATTGTGATAACGACATCTTTCTTATATGCAAATATTTTAAATGGTATATATTTCTCATATACCAACAAAACAATTTTTTAGAAGTTAAACAATAACAAAAGCTGTGTTTACATATCAATTAACCCGTAATAGATCTAATAGATGAATTTATAAAGTACTTACATTTTATAATTTTTATTCAGAAAAAAAAGAGTAAAAAGCAAATCGATTTTCTTCTTAACGTTAAGTTCACTTTTATTGCAATATTTGATTTTATTTCAGAATATTTTATTTATGCTGTTTTGGAATGAAAATCTCACCAATAACAAAAACAAAAAACAAAAAATAATAATAATAAAACACTCAATACAATTTAATATTTATTGACACTTTTGATTCAATTTACCTATACAAATTAGTGTTTTTTTTGTTTTGTTTTGTTTTTTTCTTTTTTTGTTTTTTTTTTCTTCTGAATATTATTATTTTTATATAAAAATGCACGTGTGTATGTTTATTAATTCACCCCTATTCGAATGGCAACATCAACAAAAGATTACATTGTTGGTAGATCATGGTATGATCGTATTCGAGGCATAAACGATGTAACTTATTTCAGCCATGTCCCCAAATCTCATATGACAGTTCCTTCCCGAATATAAACGAAAACAATAAAAATGCTACATATAATACCTTTCGACATATAGTGAATTTTAGCTGACAGACGGTAAAAAATTCTCGTCGCAAGAATAAAAGTCAGTTGCAAGGTTATCTTTACGAAATAGAGTGACTAAAGGTTTGCTTGAAATGAGCTGTTTCCATATTTGTAAGCTAACAATTTGCGTCATAGGTGACTTTTCTTATGCCAGTAACGCGTTCGTCTGTTTCAATGACTTTTAGTCTTATAAATAAAAAATGCTCTATTTCAGGATATTTATAATCAATGAAGAATATTAACAAATTTCGAAACTGATAAATTCTAGTCAATAGTCAAAATGAATAGTCATAAAATGAAATTCCGTATAACAAATGACAATATCAAGGTAAAAACTGGAATGTTGGAAACCACCGCAATAGTTCAGACTTGAAACAGGGATTTCCAATTGAAATGGTAGGTTGAACCAGGTTTTATAGCGCTCTGATCCTCCCGCTCCCAGTACGGTTAAATTATTTTACGGTATATTTCAATATAAACGGGTAGCATGATATTGGTCAAAATTAGTAAAATCAGTATTCAAAACAGTATAGAAGTATGAAAATAAACAGGAAAACATAAGGAAATAAATGCAAATAAAATGCAAAAAAAAACCAAAAAAAAGACACTTAATTCAAAATGAGTCTTGAACTTTGTGCAGACTATACATCGAGTTCAAGTTGAAAAAAATAAATACAAGTAGAAAGTACGGAAAATGAATTTGTTGATATTTTGAAAATGTGTGTTTATCAGAAACAGAATATTTCTCAATACGATCTGAATATTGGAAATAAAAAAAAACTTTTAGGGAGCATATGAGACACATATTTTTTAACTTGGTCTAAAAGCTAAAAACCTCAAAAAAATAATGACATTTCTTTTCCTTATAAAATAGGTATTAAATGAAAAAAAGGCTATTTTTTCTAAATGGTCAGACGAAATGAAATTTCTTTTCTTTTGTCCTTACCAGAAGGAACATTTTAATCTGTGATATAAGAATGCAACTATCATCGAACTAATCTAAATGTTGTCGAACGGTTTAAAAAAAATTCAGAAATAACGTGAATGTGTTCCACAAACTCGTATATATTCATCAAAAGTTTCGGAATAACGTGTTTCAAATATTCAAAAACGAGTAAGGTGTAAGGAATGTCAAATATCCCTATATCATAAATTTTGCAACAGTTTTGTTTTATTTTGTGTGTTTTTTTTTATTTCAGTGTTAAAAATTATTGATTTCTTGATGAATCTAACATTGAATCATACGGAGACATGAGTAGTGACGGGATTAGAAATGTAACTTAATGGATTAAAAATTGTAAAGATACAGTTATATTTTGGAACGGAAAGTGAAAAGAGGTCTTGTATAATAGCTGATCGACCTTGCTCTACTTAAACAAGACCTTTTCATGTACTGTTATTTAGATAAGCATGGTAAAATGAAGTATTTCAAAACTTTAATACACTGTCTGTTTGCCTCGTTGTTATTAACCCCTTAAAATCATAATAATAAAACGATAATAATATAGAGAAATGCCCTTCATACTTAGTCTTAATTAAAGTTAACATTTTTCGTTTCAATAAGAACATTTTATTATAGGCTTAATTTTGTACTATATATGCATACAATCCTAACACGTCTAGCCTTTACTCTTTACAGACTGGCTTTAAAGAAAATCGTCGCCTTGTATCAATACCAAAACGTTGCTCTACTATGGTGAGTAACTTCAAATTGGATGAAATTGATTCAGTGCAAATGTTTTGGATAGTTATAAATGGACAGAATATTGAATAAATAAAATAAAGATCTATTGAGGACTTTATAGAAATTATAAAAACAAATCAATGAACACTGATTAAGTGTACTATCAAAAACAAAACGTTCATTTAAATAATCACCCACTATTATGATTATCTAAATAATCACCCACTATTATGATTATCTAAATAATCACCCACTATTATGATTATCTAAATAATCACCCACTATTATGATTATCTAAATAATCACCCACTATTATGATTATCTAAATAATCACCCACTATTATGATTATCTAAATAATTATGATTTATATTGAATAAATCCAGAGCGATATTGGAAAGACTTGTGGTATTGAAAATGAAAAGAAACAAAAAAAATACCTGGACAATTCAGCATATTTTGAAAGAAATATCATCCATTCGGATATGTTTCATGATCATTTGCCTTGTGTCCAAACATCTATGTTATTGATTAAATGAACTTCTATTAACTTCACTTTAAATATAATTACAAGTAATTATGATTTTAACGTTTAAGAGAATTCAAGGGAACTAAGGTTATAGCGGTAATCAAAGGAATGTAATCCAGGGACAAAGACCAGACATGAAAAACAGAAATACACAACAAAGAACACAAAGTAACTAAAACCGCACACACAAAGCAACAAAATCAATTAAGCAACTCGGATTCCACTAAAAACTGTGAGCATGGACCAGGTGCACCGGTAAGGTAAGCATCCTCTGCTTTTCTATAAACACCTGCCGAATTGCTCATAAAAAGTCAAGTCCAGGGTAGACGCAAGAGGAAAGGAAAATTATGACACCTTGAACAAATTAGTTTTCGTGGTGCCGATGGATACACCGTAACGATCCAGGAGTTCATGATTACGACCATAAAACTTCTGTAGTGATGACATCAATCTTGTAGCAACACAACCCTGTTCCAGAAGCCTATTTGTTAGAATTCTAGCGCGATACAAAAAGTCTGGGTAGTTTCGGCACACTCTGGCATAACGTATGAGTTGCGATATGAACACTCCATATGCAGGTTCTGAAGGAATGTTGCCACAGATGAAAAGAAAGTTGACAATTCTGAATGAAAAGTCATCACGTTTGTCGTAAAGTTCGGTCAATAGAATAGTTTTCCTTAATCATCGATTTCTAAGTGTAGGTCAAGATATGAGGCTGACTTCACAGTGTCTGTAGTATCCTTTATCATAAGTTCTTTGTAGATGCGATATATCAAATCCCATAAATTAGGATTCTTTACAGATGATACTTCATCTATATAGCGGAAACTGAGATTAAAGTATCTAGCTAAACGACTCTTTCTTTCGGATGAGATCAGCTATAAAGTCAGCCTCATAAGAGTGAAGAAATAGGTCAGCAAGTAGAGGAGGACAATTTGTCCGCATTGGAATGCCGACCGTTTGTTGAAAAACGCGTCCACACTACTGGACAAATATGTTGTCGATTAAAAATTTCAGCATTTTGTAAACATCTTCTGTATATTTGGAATATGATTTGGAATTATTTCTTACAAAGTATGAAGAACTATATATTTGTATCTAGGTGTACGATCTTAAAAAAAAAACAACGATGTATAATGTTTTTAGTCGGGATTTTAACTGAGTATGGGGAATAGAAGTAAACAGTGTTGAAAAATCATTACATTTTCGATTAATTAACAATAAATAGTTTTGTTGTTTGTGTGTAAAACTTAAAAAAAGAAACGTTGTTGTATCAGTTAATTCTCAAATAGTAGAAAAAAACTTTCGAACTACATTTGTATAAGTATATTACTAATTAGGAACTTAAGGCACATACCAGAATACTTGTCTTGGAACGTGTCTAAGAAGGGTACTAATTTATAAATTTCTAAAATATATTTTAAACCTTTCTAACAGAAAAGTTTATTTATTTCCATTATTTTTTCTTTAAATTATTTGATTCTATATAAGATGAAAATGAAAGAAAACTCGTTCAAATAAAACCCGATTATAGTAATATACTATTACATCATGTTCAAGGACACACATTGGTATTGCTTGATTTTTCTTTATTTCGTTTGGGGGGTCTTTAAAATATTGATTTGAGGTAAACAAAGATATAACGAAAAGAGAGATGTCCAGTTGCGTTTTGTCTATTATTTTGCTATGCATGTAAAAGTTATCCATAAAGTATTAATCTAGGTTGTTAAATTGTCCTGGCGAACAAATGCATGCTAGACACGTGTAAGTACAGCAACAGACGTCTGCATCATCCCCTCCTAAATCTGTTCTACATTTAATACACACGCACTACCCTGTGTGTTTTACAATTGAAGAATGAAAATATGTACTTAACTTTGGTTATAACACCATTATTTAGCCCTATACCATTGTCCTTAGTGGTGGTCTGTTAAGTTTGCTCAGACCTAATACTACAATTAGCTCTATACTTTAACATCATGAAATATTTTTACTAGTATTTAGTTATTATTTCAATTTAACTGAATCTTTTTTTTAAAAGATCTGAATTTTCTTCAAAAAGCCAGTGTGATAATAAATCAATCGAAAAATTTATATGTACCCCTCCAATTTTCATTCTAATTGTTTACTCCTTTCATTGTCTACAGCATGCACACCGCTGGAAAAGTCATTTCCATGTCTGGTCCTTGTCCCTGGATTGCACCCTTTTGATTACGGCTATAACCTTGGTTCCCTTGATTACTCTTCCATGTCTGATCTCTGTCCCTGGATTACATTCTTTTGATTACCGCTCTAACCTTGGTTCCCTTGATTACTCTTACTATTCTATTTCTGGTGTATCCATATGAAATATGCGTTGTTCATTGCATTCATGTTCTCGTATATATGTATTTTTTCTTCCCATTTGAAAGGAAAACATTTTCTCAAAAAAAAAAAAGATAATCATCACATCGGAAGTGCGTTTCCACCATGAGAACAGATATATTTGTCTTGTGTAAAACAGCTTCTTCCTTGTTTAACTATTATATATATTTTTTTAAATAAGTCGTCTATACTAAATCGCAATATGTGTTTGATCCCTGTCTATAATATTACGCATTTCATTCACGTGTGCGTTTTTGTTAGTTTGCCATTCCCATTCGGAAGAATAACAAAGCCAAATAAAGATAGTGTTCTCTTCGGAAGATCGAGGCGAGGCTAACTTTCCGGGATAATATCGCACATTTTCTATATTTAGATGATTTCATAACTATTTTAATGATGTTATTATTTACAAGGAAAGGGGTATTTGGGTCCTTATATGTATATTTCAACCTAATAGGTGCATGACTGTATATATATATATTTTTTTTTAACTTGATGCGGATATCCGTTGTCGGAAGACAAAACAGCGCAAATTGTCAAAATTTTTGCTTCTTTAAAAATAATATTAAACTTACAAGAAAAATATTTCAGTTTTTTTGTTTTTCATAAAGTATTATGGAGAAAATATGTTTTATTATGAACGATTCAGAGACAGTTGATGGCATGTCTATGTTCAATGTGGTGTTAAATGGTCGGAAAAAATATCTTTGTCCAGGAATGACACAAATATTCAAAAGTGACTGATCATCAAACATGTATAAGGTCTAGGCAAACTTAACTTACAACATTTACAAATAATGAAAATTTCACACTTCTTGACTGAAAATAGATCGTTATTAGATCGTTAAACTTTTCTTTTCTTAATTAAAACTAAATCACTCTCCTTTTTTTAACTTATGCGATATTTCTAAATCATAATTTGTCAGTGTACTTCATGACACAAGCCACAGTATTTCTTTTTCACTTTGCTTGAGACTTTTTACCATACATATTATCACATTTAAGATACTTTTTAATATAACTTATTTTCAAAAAAATGTTTATGAGAAACTTAACCAAGAATTAACTTGAAACTAATCAAATCAAAGGTTTCTGGATAAAAGAGCACAAAATGTGCCCCTTAAAAACAGTTTGCAATATGTACTAGTATTGCAATTAGCTTTTATTAATGTTTTTTTACTCATTTCTCTTATATTCTTCTTTTGGAAATACATGACTTCAAACGCTTTGTTCACATTATAAAGATTTGCAAATTTCGAATAGTAAAGCCAAGTTAGTGTGGGAAAGATTGGACTCGACTCTGCTAAAAATTACAGTGATACGTGTTTAACTCTAATACATTCCCCCCCACCCAACAGGTAGAAAATGAAACACTTCCTCGCTGTTATAAGATTATCACCTTGACGCTGTTGAATTAGACATGTGACGGTGTAGAAAAAAAAGTACATTATTATGCTATTAAATAACAATTTTCAATAAAAATGTTCTTAACTAATAAGTGCATTAAATTGGTGAAATGTCCTATTCAATCTTTGAACCATAGATAAAAATAAAAGTAAAAGAATACTTTTGTCAATACTGGTACGAAAAAATAGCAACTAAAACTATAAGCTTGTGCAAATTATACGAAAATAAAATAATTTCATTGTAATGAATTTGAAACCCTGGGGTAAAATACAAAGTTTCAGTTGCAACCTTAAAAAAAAATGATTATCATAATTTCAGTAATTATCTAATATATAATACTAATAAGTTGCATATCTTTTACGAAAAGGTATAAATCCATTCGAAGAAGAAAACTTAATACCCTTTAAAAAACTTTATGTCAGAGACCCCTGTGGTGTTTGTTTTCGACAAAAAGTTACTGTATGGGCAAACAGAAAACAAGAAAGAGAGGCAATACTACTCTTTTCCATTAACAATAGTTTGCTTTTCATATAAAGAGAGAAAATATTATTATTTTAACTTTTCAAAAATTAAAATAACATTACTTTATTTGATTTGTATCAATAATGCGGTAAAATGAATATAAAAATATTGTGAATAGAAAAGAAACATGGTCATCTGATAATATGTACATTTCTGTCGATTATTACAAATGTGTTTGCTAGTAGCAAATTAAAATGACCACCACGTAGAACTTAATCTGAAGATGCATGTTTACAAAGGATAAGGATACATAAGGAGCCGTAGCGCTTACTAGAAGAAATGCAATTATCTCCCTTTAACAAACTTAAAATTGTTCAATTTTTTTTAAATTAAAACAATTTATTTCATCTTTGCTTTTAAAAAAATCAAAAGGGAAAATTTATTCCGTTTATAAAAGATATAAACAAAATTATATATGCATATTCAATCAGTATATGTTGAATAAAGTAAAAAAACAATTACACCTTAGTGTTATGTTTTTAGGCTATCTGTTAGATATATATATATATGTATATTAACAAGACGTAGGGGAATCACTCAACGCGTTGATGCATTCCCTAACAGTTAGAGCGGTGAATCGCTCTCGGACCCACGTGGGATCGGGGAGTAGACTAGAGCGTCAACACAGCAGCCCAGCCGCTAGTGGGACATACTTTGACTGAGTTTTTCGGTCAAGTATCCCGAAGGCTGAGCTCCGTTTATTCCTACTACTAACTGGCATTACCAACAGAATCCCCGTAGGCAATTAATCATTTTTGTCTCCCCTTCCATAAAACAGCGCTTTACTTGACTCAAACTTCTATAAAATTCGGTGATCATCGAGTCTCCGAGTATGATCCGCCGAAAACAGAATCAACAGAGATGGGGCAAATATACAAATCACGTGTTACCGTTTCTTCCTCAACCACATACAACACTGCATGAGTCACTATATATATCTCCATAACCAGTTAAGAGTCACTAAGGTTTCTCGCGCTTAACTACAGACAGACAGACAAACAGACAGACAGATAGACAAACAGACAGATCCCTAATATGTTATAAGTTTTCTGAGTACAATAGCTGAAACATAATAAGCACGTACATGCACAAATCATTGATGATAAACTTCTCATTACTTTTAGTTAAATCAACAATTTATAATATTTGCGAAGTTTCAAAAATATATAAATGAGAAAAATAAAAATGAAACTTTTTTCATTGGAGTTTTTGATTACGAATAAAAGTAAATTAATGTGGGAAAGTTTAAAATTAATGCATCTATACAGGTATTAAACCTCCCGCTATCGGCCTCTTTCGAAAATTGAAAACTAATTTCAATAAATATCACGTGTATATTCATACCACTAAACCTCAGATGGTTCACGGTCAGACCATGTTTATTTAACCTGACAACATACATGTATAAGGCATTGTCGCACCCCATCAAATCCACCACCCGGGACGCGCCTGTTTTTTTTTTATTATTATTATTTATTTTTTTTCTTATTTTTTTTTATATATATATTTTCAAGAGGCGGATAACAAAATAGTCTAGACATGGATTGAATACAAACGTTACACAGGATAGAGCTGACTGAAATAAAAGACAACTTCGTTCATATAATATAGACGCTACAATTTGCATTAAATATTCAAAAAGACGACAAAAAGCTGAACTGCAGATAACAATTAGCACAACAGGACCACTTGGCACGAATATTATATTAAATCTAGTTGTCACAACAAATACTAAAACTACATGAGGGCTGTTAAGCACAGATATTTACACATGAACGTGAAGAATTTACATGTACATGCATCCATGATCCTCCTGAGCGGTGCATCATAGTACTTCCCTAGGTAACAGTTTTGATATAAATACAGCTGTTTTAAGTGTCTACATGTTTTTGACGAATGTGTAGGTATACACAAAACACGAAAGAATTGTTGAAAATTTACTTTCTATACTAGAAACTTAAGCAACAAGATTTTATACACCCAAATTTGTGTACGATAGATCAGCATTTTGCATAAATTAACTTTGCAATATCGAATACATGTAAGGACAAGTTTAATATGACTGTAAATGTATATGTATTAAAGATTTTTTTTCGGATAAAGAAAACATTGTTGAAAGAACTCTGTTATATAGAACTGTGCTGAATCATTGCAATAGATAAATACCCAGAGCCTGGATTTTTTACAGGCAAACAAAGCAAACGGCTTTTAATTTTTCTACTTTCAAAATAAAAACAAGAGCGAGTAAAAAGCTTTATTCACGCTTGATTTTATAACAGGGTTTCCAACTTGGCGGATCGCATAAGGGAATAAAATGCATTGCTACATTTAATTACAAACAAAATTATCTTTAGACAGAGTGCTACAAGTTTCTTACACTAATGCTTTTACGAGCTTATCTAAAGCATCTCAGTTTTGTACTACGTTCCACGCAAAAGAAAATCATAACGCAGAACAATCTTTTATCGAGGAGATTTATACGGATCTTAGAGCAAACAAATATTGAAAACTATTAGATTCAAATATTAAATCCATAGAAAAAATCCCACGTAAATGACAGTATAGCGGTTCAAATTAAGGGACCGGTTATTATTTATCTCCAGGGGTGGGCCGGCAAATTGAAAAATGATCCCGGAAAAAAATAACTGAACCCCCCCCCCCTTTTTCAAACACAGAAAAATTCTTAACCCCCTCTCTCAAACACCAAAAAAAGTCAACCCCCCTGCATTTTTTTTAAAATGAAATTTCAATGTCTGTATTGATTTATTCAAAACAGAATAGGAAACATATAGTGCAATCACAAGTTATTTAAGGAATGTTTCCAATATTTGAACAGGTTATACAGTATAACCTGGTTTTTGGGCAGTTTACGCTTAACAGGCTGTGAAGCGATCTATATTTTAGCGTAAATTTACTAACTTCAGTGTCACATCAATACCTTCTTCATGAGGATAACCTCATCTAGTAGTGAGCTCTGAAAGGCCACAAGTAAAAGTTTAAGCAATGTCAATTTCTATGCATAGATAAAAAATGAAACAGACAATTAGAGACAATGACTGGACCAAACATAAAAAGCTTTATACATTCTTTTGATTACCGCTATAGCATTGGTTCCCTTGATTACTGTTGCACACGACATTGTGTATAAAATTCTGGATATTGCACAAGTAAATGTGTATATGATTTTTCTTTAAAAAAATCATGACCCCCTCATCAATTAGTCAAAAAATACATAACCCTCCTTCAAGTACTGCTATTTTTTTCTTTGACCCCCCTACTTTTTTGCCGGCCCACCCCTGGAGATAAATAATGACCGGTCCCTAATGCCGTACATGCAAGTTTATTGCAGTGACTATATCAAAATCGGTGTCTGATCAAAGATTATTTCAGACTATTTCATTCTTAGGCATAAAGATGAGATAACAGCTCTTTAGTTAATACATCTACTGCACTTGATACAGTGTTATTAGGGTTTCTGTGTACATTACATGGATGACCAGGTGCTTCATCGTGTGACAGTAGGTAGGTCACATGATACATTTACAGGTAAAGTACGACTTCGTAATTTTTTTAAGCGATATTAGGCGTGATTTTTTTAGGCTTTTTTGTTAAATGCACATAGAAATCCAGAGTTAACCAAGAAATCCTTTTTCCTGTTGAAAGAATTTATAAATGCACACTTTCAATCTTATTTTGGATCTCACTATAAAATAAGTGGCAGAAGAGTGAAAAAATGTTATTTTTTGACAGAATAGCCTTCCAGGCGGTTTTTGTGCATTCATTTCTTTATTTTTATCTTTTTAATCACAAACTAAATGCATAAAATTGAAAATTTACAATATGAATTACATTATTATTTAGTTTTCTTTCGAACAGATGATATTTTTACCAATTATTTCAGTAGGCAGAACAAGGCTTTATAGACCCTCATTCTTTAACATTATGTTTATGAGCGTTGAACCCTCCCCTAACCTGGCCCAGTGGTGGGGAAATACAATAGAACCAACTTTTAAAATCTGTTGAATTCGGATTTCAAAGTATGTTTCATTACGTAAACTACGAAATTAGAACGATTACATACAACAGATACTATGAAAATGTATATCATAGATCATGTGAGGCCTTTAATCATATATTTGGTAATGATTATAGCAGATATGAACATTTGATTTGTTTAAATCTTATCAGACATTGTTAAGTTGCACCCTTTATCACACCCTGTATCACATGCATAGGAAATCTTCACCCCGCCTTCGTCGTATGGCTATACCTTTATCGACCCCCTACTGAGAGGTATCCAGAATGTTGATTGCGAAGTCTTTCGGCCGGTTTTTATACTCCCCTATTTAAAAGAAAAAGTGTATATTACATGCCAAAATCTATATCACATGCGGCATCATCCCGATGTAAATACCAAGTGCTCGTCCATATATTCCACATAATATTGTCAGCATTGAAATCGAAAGTTATTATTATTCTAGATATATTACCAATAAATTGCATTTCTTTCACAAATAATTAAAATCAATTAAAAGAGGAAAAGTTAGTTACCTCCACCAAAAAAAAAAACTTCATGTCAGAGACCCCTGTGGTGTGACAAAATGTTATTCTTTGAACAACAATGAAAACAGGACAGAGAGAAAACATTACACTTTTCCATTAACAGTAGTTTGATTTTCCTTTAAGGAAAGAAAATATTATTATTTTAACTTTTCAAAATTTAAAATAACATTACTTCATTTGATTTGTTCATTAATAATTAGGTTAAATGAATGAAAAAATATTGTGAATAGAAAAAGAACATGGTTATCTGATAATATGTACATTTCTGTCGATCATCACAAATGTGTTTGCTAGTAGCAAATTAAAATGACCACCACATAGAATTCATAAATATCAAGATCCAATCTGACAATACATATTAGCAAATTCAAATTATGAATCCGGTGGCACTGCCAAAGATATATATGTATATCTGGGTATGTTAAATTTAAGGAAAACTACAAAATAAGAACGATTTCATGGAACTAATGGAAATCATAAAGAAATCATGAAAACGCTTGAAGTGTGTTGAAATTTCCATGCATTTTTTACATTGTCATCTATACCTGCGTCAACAATAACTTCATTTGCATTTATTTTTTTGAAACATTAAAAACGTTCTGCAGCACTAGTCTACCAAAAAAATTTTTTTGTTGTTTTGTGTTTAGTGTGTGCGGTTTTTTTTTATTTGTAATTGGTCACCAAAAAAAAAAAACAACAAAAACACAAAAACAAGTAAGTACTTGATACAACAGATACTTACAGACAGATAAATATCAACATCACCAGAGCCTATTTTGATATATTTAAATCATGAGAAAAACAACAACAATGTATATTATGGATTCTGAGAGACTAATATAGAATATGAGCGACAATTATATCATGAGAAATTGTTAATTATATTATATATATATCATAGAATGAGTTCTCCATTTTGCACGCTACATACTTAGAATATTTAGCACTTATAAGTTATCCTGACAAAAGTAAAAAGCTCTTTATTTTGTTCAGTTCAGCAAGTTACCAGAAAATCACTTTTTAAGATAAAATAAGAAGCCTCGACCAAACGAACAATTCATGTCTTATTTTATTTTATTAATTTTTTTTTAAGTTGTGTTTAAGACGATCCCTTTCATGTTCTGGTAGTATTTGTCCATCAGCAAGATGTTTTTGTTAAGTGTTGTTACGTGGGAATATGGGTACAAATTTCGGATAATTTCTCAGGTTAACAAGACCACGGTCAAGATAGAGTGACCCATGATGTTTTTATGTTTGTCTATAAATTTTGTCACTTCCTTTGCGTAATAAATTAGTTATTAATACCAAAGGATGTTGACAGTACGCAAATATTTTTGGAACCCCCTAAAAGTATACTGGACCACATTGCTATGTATAGCATTAAATATCATAGTTTTGAAAAAAGAAACAGAACTTTGGGACACTTATGTCATTAATAATGTAAGTGAGAAAAATATTAGACGGAATATGTCGAATTCCACCAGACAATGTCGAATTCTTAACTAGTTACACAACAGTTGACATATGTGGTCTTGCCAACAATGTTCGATAAACAATGGTTTATAAAAACAATACAAATTCTTCCTTGATCGGTAAATTAGGATAACTTGAAAGTTTAAAGTTGTATTCGTTTCAGTGACATAAATTTCAATGGCTGCTGGCTCATACTTAAAATGAAAACAAATGTTGAAGGTTACTGTAAGTTGAATTTAATCAAGAAGTTTACAACTTTAATGTGCAATGATCGTTTATTTAGAATGAATCATTAGCTCTCTCTTGCTAGGGTGGTTCAACCGACTAACAAACATACATGTACATGTATAGGGTCCAAGGGAGACAATCAGTGTTACATAGTAATAACTTTGATAACAGAAATCAAGGGTATGATACATTACATCACTTAGCGTCCCGATAAGACCACGTGATATATCTCCTCCTCCATAGGAAGTCATGATTGAGCTCATCAATATTTTTAAAGATAAAAAATGCACCAAAAATGATCGAAAACCCTTCTTACACTTTTCTCCTTTGTTATATGAATTTCATTGATAAGCCTTAAATAGACGGAACATTTTCAATGTTTAACTTAATATTTCTTTTAAACCTGTCAAAAATTAGAAACATGTTTAATGCTCATTTGTGTTTCTATAGTAGGACGCCTTTACCATAGTTTTTGCAGTTGTTATCAAGTGCAAAATAAGTGTGGTCTTGCGTGTGTTAGACGCTTTCAGACAACCAAATACTAAAATACTAAGAACTAGCTGCATTAAAAGAGAGGTAACAGAAAAAATGGCAGAGAGATCAACAAGTATCATCAATTCTGAGTTGTTCAAAATTGCAAGGAAAATCACGAAAAAAAACTTATTTGAAAATCGTCATGGAGATAATGCTTCCGTAATGATATAGAAATTTCATCCTTTTATTCGAACACTAGCAAAGGATTGTTTTGTATGTGTGTATGTACTTAAAAGTTTTCATTCTTGCAACGTTACGGTATACCTATCTGCACTATGAAAACTGATTTGTTCAACGTGTCATAGTTTTCCTTTCCTCTGTCGTCTACCCCTTGGCTTGACTTTTTAAGAACAACTCAGCTGGTGTTTCTAGAAAGCAGAGGACGCTTACTAAATCAGCATATTTAGTTCGCATTAAGTTGTGTATTGGATTTATTGGCGAAAATAACATAGAATTAAATTTAATATATTAGAAATACCTATAAAATGGACCTAACTACCTGCATTTGAACCTAAATAGGTATGCCAATGGGACTATTTTACTGTGGTAGTGTAAGATAATTGCAGATGCTATCAGGCTTTACAAATCTCAAGGCTCTGGTGACTGCAATATCAATTATGATCTCCGATCTAAATTGATAAAAAGAAAGCCGACGCATACTCTCGCTTTGTTAATACCCAAATCTGGTTAAGATTTTATTTGGTGAACTGTGTGATCACTGTGCTATTTTCGTATTTCAATTATGTTGTTGGTTTAACAAATAAACTATTTCCCATTATCAATGTATAAAAGTGAATATTCCGGACTTCATTTCCCCCAATGGAGCCTTAAATTTCACGCTTGCCATCACATTTGTCCAATGAAATGAGAGGTTGCCATGGATAAGAATTATGAATGTCACGTGATGTTAAAGGGAACCTAATACCGACTGCGTCGGAACTAGAGATTTTGAAGAAAATTTTGAGAAAAGTGCATATCAAGAGAACAAAATAATTCTAGTTCGGGATGTCAGGGTTTCTCTTTCTATTCTTTAATTTTAAAAAAAACGCGTATAATCCCGAATCATTATATTTTATAACATTTTCTTTTCGCAGCTAAATTAAAAAAAAATATTACTGAATATTCCAGATTTCAAATATAACGGGTTTTTTTTTATTCTGTGGTGACGGGATTTATTAACTTGTAATAACAATTAATTAACATGTTATAACAATTTACTAATTTGTTATACAAAGAAAGTGGGAAGTCATATAAATCTTCAAACAATAACAATGTACCGAATTATATTTTTTTTCTTTTAAATTTGAACAATCGTTTACAACCGGAAACAGAAGACAACGTAAACAAAATATTTGAGATGAAAGGAACAAACATCGTATTATTTAAATAATAAATGGCTATCGAAAACGTGGTATCAGCAAACAGTACTTAATTCAAAATTCTCCTAATATGCCTTGCTAAGAGGAAGTAGGAACTTTATACGGGAAAACACGACAAATCCAAGAGCTTGAAATATAAGCGGCATTCCCGTTAAAACAAAAATCGATAATTACGTAAAGGACCTGGGCAATTTCCCCCAGGATTCTGACCAATAGTAGTGCCAATTTCAAACAAATTGTCCAGATGTCTGGAATTTTCTTCGTAGTCTTTAGAAAATTCTTATTGGTTCAAAAAATACAAATATGTGAAAATTTGGATGGATGAAAAGTACAGCAATTTGCAACAAAGATCGTTCAAAATGCATTTACGTCATTTTTGGTCTAAATTGAATACTTTGAGTCGGGAATTCCCATGGAAGCACATCTGCAACAATCACAGCATATAATATTTTGCGTTGTGTGAGTTAAAAAAACAGTTTCTATATGCACAAGATAGTTGGTAATGTACTTTTAGGTGAAAAAGTAACTTTCCGCTAAAATATAAAACACTGGAACAGTAAACGTTATGTAGCTTATTTATGACCAATATTAACGTGTATGTTCGTAGCCCAATTGGTTTGACAGTCGTACTCTGCATTAGTATCAGTGCTAAGATTTTTGGATGGAGCCTGCCCCAGGATAATTTTTTGTTTTAAATTGTTTGTTGAAAATGTTATTATTAAAATGCCATTTCTTACTTTCGATAATCGATAAGTCTTATTTTATCAGAGAAATTTATATTTTAAAATGTTGTTACACTTATTTTCCGGGTGTTTCCCAATCAACCAAATGTATCATCCATTAGTAACGTATTAATTAGATGTCTAATTATATCATTTACTTATTAGTACGTTTCAACAAAAAATACCAGGGAAGTTAACCTATGTCCTTTGTCCCTTTAGTTTCAACGACAAAACCACGAAATTTCATCCCCACGGAAATAAATGATTACTAAGTATACAATATTTTATTTATTTGCGTTTAGTGGGTCAAAGTTTTTAAAAAATACAGATAAATAGCCCTAAAAAGCAAAAGAAACAAATAAAAAAAAACAGAATTGCAACATTAGCGCAAACGGACATCTATCATTTCATTACATACTGACATGTCGTCCCATTGTGATTGAACGGAAATGCATGTCATCTTCGACTTAGTCATATTTTGTAAAAATAATAACATAACTATATTTAGAGTAATAATTTTAAAACTGGTGAAAATTTTGTTACTTTAGAAAAAACAACTGTACAAAGGGATTCACGTGATCATTAGTGCTGGAACATTGGCTAATTGTAACCTAACGCATGCTTTACAAATATTTGTTCACTGTATCGTTTTCTCTGTAACTATGTGTTTAGTTCAAAATAAAAAAAAGTTCTAATTTTGTCAAATCAACTAATGCCGGTGTGTAAGACAGCAATCCTATCCAATCGGTATGTCATGAAATATCTTTTGATTTAAATTTTCTGATGGGTCTCGTGATCGTGGAGTATACTTTGTTTAATGCGAATCAATCATTGATCAATCAGTCACAAAAAATAATCCGACGCTTGTTTACGTGATTAATTGTATTAAAATGTCTAAGCACAAAATGAGTTAAAATCACCGAAATTGCGTTTAAGAATAGTACAACAGCAACAAAAATTCATTATCTCTTCCTGCCGATGCACTTACATGTTCGTCGACAATTAGACATTTTCCTTTCAGATCAATTGGGTTTAACTTAAAACATAATACTAACATTAAGGCTATATTTCTATATCTGCAAGGAGGAAGAAGTTACTGAACCGACTTAAAAATGGTTCGTCCAGACTAAGAGCAGTGGTCATACAGTTGAAATAGTACATGAGCTGAGCGATCGGGTGGTCTGGCACTACCGTAGATGCATTCTCCAGTCCATCTCTACTTCTGTTCAACATTGAAGCAATTATTAGTTCTACAGTTTCTTTTTTCTCTTTTCTCAAATCAAACCGAGTCGGAAAGTTTTATAATGATAATGTGATGTTATACTCTATTTACACAAACAATGTGTAGGCCACAAACTTTGATACTTTAATTATTGCAAGTTTCGATATGATGTACAAGTGTTTCAATGAGTAACATTAGAGCCGGGTACTACTGAAGTTAAAGACTAAGATCTACCAGAGTATGTCAAAGGATAGTACATTCTACATTACTGTAGCCCGTGTTCTATACAAGAAATAAAGCCCGAGTGTTTAGGAGTTTCGTATTTTGTGCTACAGCACATTTCCGTAAATAATATATGATGCATAGTTCGTGGGCAGACAAGTCTGGCTACTGGGTTGGTGAATTCATTCGAAGACCTACCGTCAATGAGCATTAGCATCGACCAAGTGGCTTCTAAATACAAAAATAACAATCATATAAATATTGTAAATT
Organism: Perna viridis; assembly: GCA_037379345.1. Lineage (NCBI taxonomy): Eukaryota > Metazoa > Mollusca > Bivalvia > Mytilida > Mytilidae > Perna > Perna viridis. The sequence goes on from CM074515.1 coordinate 15,434,479, forward strand.
TGGGTATGCATTTCGCGTGTATCAAGGCCTCATCGACAGCATTAGAATCATACTTCAAATAGATTGCAAATAAAGTATAAGGAATTTAAGACGGATCAAATGATAATGACCCGTTTATTAAAGATAGAAGTCAGTAGTCATGCGGAAATTTTGCCCCGGTTATCTGAATACGTTTCAGTGGTTTTAGTGTCAGTACAGAAATAAAAGGGAGGGATCATTTGTAGGTGAAACATGCCGTCATGCGATATAGATGTACTAATACATGCACTGTCCTTGAGCAGTGAAATATATTGAAATCTTCGTAGAGGACAAATTCCTCATGATGGTAATCTTTACGAATTTGACCTATGGTCTTAGAACCACTGAGTGTCTGTGTCCCAATCTAACAGGAAGTGATTTGCTGGGTAAATACTAATCGGAACTACTCAGCCTTTCTCGTTACGCAAAATTGTAGAGAAGTTCTGACTGTGCTAAAGTATTGCAGACAAGCCATTCCAGGACGTCTACTAGGACCTACACAGTAGGACAACATCCCAGTAAAGTCAATGACATATTTATCAATCAGGTTGTTTCAAGCTTGTAAGGGAGCAACTACTTGATTTTTATAGGGGGAAGAGGGCTAGGATAATTTTTTCGTCTAGGATATTTTTTGTGTGTTTATTTTTTATTCTAGCCAGTCCTGGATTTTTTTTATGATATATATCCTGATTTTTTTCAACTGATAAATCCTGCCTTTTTTTACCAGATTGGTCATCCTGGATTTTTTTTACCATATGCTACCATCCTGCATTTTTTAAAATTCAATCCCAGCTCTTCCATAAAAATCAAATGGATACTCCCTTACTTCTCCCTCCTACAGCTTACACCTGCCTCATATTATAAAACATCACAAATGCTCGGGGATAAAACTGTAAATTATTAACGTCGAGCGGGGAATATTATAGTAATCCACTCGTATTAACTGTTGTGAGAAGCTCCATTTGTATGCATGCAACATTGATGTTGATTTGATAATAAAAAGCGCTTGTATGAATTAATCTAACAAAGTTTATATCTACCGACGATGTCGAAGACTAAAGAAACCGACTGCTTTCACAGTATAGAGTTTCATCTGGAGTAGCGCATAGATAGAATTTTCCTTTAAGAAAAGAAAAGTTCCGTACAATTTGCCCATTTTGATTCACTTGCACCACACCTAACTGTATTCTATTTGCAAAGACGAATCCATCTGCAAATGCTACACCGAGTATGTAGCCTCTGAGATACACTTCTTTCTCGATACACATGTCGATGGCATCAACAAAGAACAGCTACGGTAAAGTCCTTTATTACCGCTATTTCTTCCAGTGGTATCTCAAATGATAGCTGACCCTATCTCAGTATTACGACGCTCTACAAAAAAAATGATGGTGTAATTTATACGGGTTCGAATCTCTTACTGTTGTTTGTGCCTTATGCATATTCGTAATAGACTAATAAGGGAAGATTTTAATAATGTTTTCGTCTGGTTTTAATTCTAAGACTTTGTCGGCACGCAAATGCTCAACCTTACTGCGATATTTTTTGTTTTTCAATTTTAACTCGGATTCTGTTAGGAGATGATTTGCAATAACTATTTTCTGGCTGTTAGAGATGTGAAGAAGATCAAGCTGTCCAAGTAGGTCTCTTTTCTTCGCCAAGAATATATTATTGCTTCCTAAGTGTTCCTCTTCGTTCTGTAAACCTTCGAGTTCCTTAAAAAAATGTTCTTTGAAATTATCTGTTGCATCTTTTTTCTTGTCTAGTTATTGTTCAACAGCTTTTCTCCCATCCCTCAACTGATCAAAGAACATTTCAAGCTTTGTCAACAACTCGTCTGATTCTTCCTCATTTCTGTCTAGACCAGTTCGTTCTCTTTAATGAACTCATCAACTGTGTTAATTGTTGTAGAGAGTTTATTTGATGTGTGGTCTGCAGGACAACTATCATGTTTTACACGCCTATGAACCTCCCGGGAACAAATTTCACAACACTGAATGTTATGATCAAGACAAAAGTACGTGGCAGCTTTTTGTGGATGGTATGAACATTCTGTAGAAAAACCTGTAATGAACTGTCCCAGTTCCTTGTAACTTTGATACTGAAAACCTCATGGCTTTTTGTAGCTTTAAGTGCCATGTGGTATTCTTGGCAGTCTACATAATGTATCAGAACATGTTAAAAACTGGTAGACAGCTTGTTTATACTGACCACGCTGTTTACATGGCTCACAACGATCACTACAAGTAAAAGGGTTCAATGCAGAAAATGCGTACATTTTATATAATGCTGAACTTAATTAAAAGAGTCGATTTGTACTACAACGAGGTTTCTACCCGAACCTTTATCCAAATAATGAACTCCTCCCTTTAAAACTTTGATAATGAGGGTTTTCTTTTATGTGTAAACTTTTAAAAAGGCTTTCTTTATTATTTATTTTGTTTTGTTAGTTTGTTTTTTTGTACTAATAGCCGAAATTGAATAGTGGAACTTGGTCAATGTGTTACCAGAGAAAAAAAATAACTTTCAATATTAAAGCATACAGTACATGTGTATTGTGTCTCTGTTTTTGGTCAGTGATTCAGTTTAAAAGGGACAGTTTTGTTTTGCATATATTGTAAATTAGCATTTGAATTTGGTTTTGGTACATCGCTGGTATAGTGGCGGGATGGTCGTCCTCGGGCCGCATAGCGAAACACTGACACCTCCTCCCACCCATAAAGACACACATGCAGACATACAAACAACATTCCTTTGTGGAATTATGGGAAAGTGATTTTTTGTACTTAAATACATTGTCTTTAATAATTTAAGTGTTTGCAAGTTAGCAATAAAGAGCGTCCTTCAGTTTTGGTAAAAGGTTAACTTTCGGTCAGTAATACAATACACCATACACCAATAAAATGTGTGCCCAATATTTTACTTTAAAAAGGGTTTTGCAATAAGCATAACGATTTTTTAAAACAAAATTTGAAGCTAAGACTCATTATTTATTTAGGTATTTTCTACCCGTATCCCAACAAAAAGGAACACATTTCAGAAAAATAAAACTTTCAACGGAAACCAATGACGGGCAAGGTCCTAGTAGCTCAAGTGCAAGTTGATATATATGCTTATTTATCATTTGATACATGTGTATAACAAAATGTTATAAATTTATGAAAATGATTGTTTTAAAAAAATAATTGGAATCTTATAGTGAGAGAAGCATACACATACTACAACCCACCCATGCAAACGGAGCTGCATACCAAATTTTAAATCGTTCATACGAAGCGTTGCCGAGATATTTGTCACGGAAGTTAACGGGACAGTCATACTAAAACAGCAACTACTATTGCCGACAAACGAGCTGAATGTATGGCCAAGTTCAAATGCTTACACACACACCTATGGTCCATCGCCACGGAAAATAAGCTGCATATACCAAATTTCAAATTATTATTATGACATAAAGGTTGCTGAGATTTTTGCACCATAAATTTATGAAACCCTAAAAAAAAACTTTCAGATGCGAAAACCATTCTGCATATGTGTTCCACTACAGGTAATGAAGTGTACTTACACCATAGAAATATCTGAACTCATTATCCTTTTCAAAAAGGTATATCATTTACAAGATCTGAAAAAATAGTAATTATATGATTCTTTATGGATTTCCATAATATGATGTCGTTTCTTGTAACTATATGTAACATACTAGTACATTTTTGTATTTACATGTTTCATTCGTGTTTGTATATTTGTATGTATGCATCACATGGGCCCTAAATTGGGAGTAAATCATTCTTCTTCTATTAACAGAATTGTTGCAGTATGTGGCCAGTTTGAGAAAGGAATTCAAAGGATATTAGAAAAACAACTGCTTATAATGTTTTGAAAAATTAACCGCGAGTACTGAAGTTCCGATTTAAATTTGAAATCTCCAATAGAACTGAATCGTTGTCTAAGTTGGGTACAAAGACCTTTTCCATAACTAAATGAAGACAACTCCAATTCAAAAAACGTATTTTTCATTGCTAAAAAAAACCAGCCCACGCAGGGTTGGCTATATTTTCTCTAGAACATTACGAACACACGCTATGTTGGATAACGATTCACTTCACTTCTGTTTAAAACATTAAAAAACAAAAAATACATGTAAAACAACATACATATATCTCTCTACTTTTTCGGACACATATCGCATTACTTTTACACGTAAGTAGAACAAAATACGTTTTGTTTATTCAACACCATATTTGTACATACGTCTGTCATTACAGGGTGTATGTTTTACACATTAAAAGAATCATAACATAATCCCTCAAAGTGCTACTTAATCGTGAAGGGGGCGGCATATATGATTTTGATAGTGAAAATACCATCATGAATAAAAAGAAGTGAAAAAGAAAGTGGACGCCTTAGTTATGATTTAGTTGTGTATATACAATTGTATCTGCAATAGTGTAAAAGAACATACGTTAAATTTTGCCTCTGAGGGTGTTCAAAGAAACAATTCATCAATATGAAGTTTCTTTCTATTATGGTTCATATGATGATGATTAAAATCTGAAGGAACAAAAATTTCACCTACATAGAACCACATCTCTAATTAGGACTCGTCCTACAACTTTCACCTATGGAGACTTTTGTAGGTCTTATCATAACCTGAAAGTATCTTATTATGGTATTTAAGCTATTGATTAAAAACAGGAAAAAAACTCTTTTACGCCTTTCAAGGGCAACAATTCTAACAAGATGTCGTTCTGCAACTGCGAAAAATAACGAATCATAAAATTATTTCATTAATTAAAAGTATCTTTCTATCAGATACGTACTGCAATATATATGTGTGTGTTTTTGCACCTCAATGGTAATAACTCTTACAAGGAATTGTCCTTCATTTTGTAGGCTTAAAGGATTGTTTCAACAAGTCAAAGTTACAGTTTTAAAGTTTTAAGCTATAATCATCTTTGCCTCTCCGATAAAGAGTCATTATAGAACTTCGACCAAACGGAGACTTTTGTAGATCTCTTGACCACCAGCATTATCTAGCTTGTTCAAGCTGAAAAAGCCGAAGGCTCGTATTTATTTTCCAGTTCTTATAGTTTTTGAAATACATGTAGAAATTGTTGACCTGACCCTTGTGGTCTAAAAATAGCAATGGTGATCATGTTTTACGCTTGATGTACATGTATAAATTGACAATTTTCAAAGTAGATATCCAAATAAAATGCTGGTGTCCAAATTTGGTAATTATTCACCGAGTGGTTTCAGATGAAAATATATTTAAAAACCTGTTAATTAAAGACAAGCGACAGAAGCAAAGTGGCGACAATAGCTAACAAGGAATTTCAATTAATTAAAAAGACTGATTTTAGTAAATTTAAAGCAACTGACAAGTACATACAATGAAAAACAAGTACAAATATTAACGTATTAAATTATAGGACAAGGCTATCCCATCATCCCTATAATTGATAGAATCATAACACATGCAGGAGGTGTCCCTGCTGAGTGTCCCGGGGCAGTGTAGACATAAGAAAGGGTACAAAAAAACAGTACAATTAATCATAATAAACCTTATGTTAATTTAATTTTTTTTCTTTGTTGTTGTTGTTGTTGTTGTTCAGGTCCGTACACAGAAAGTCTAATCCCTTTGAAAACCAACAAGTACTATTAATTCGACTGTGACTATCAAAGTCAACAATAACACTTTGGAAGAAAGACCCATGACCTTTAAGGTTAGCACCTCTGTACATGCCTGTTGTTGTTATTTTGTTTTACTTTTTGTATCAATGTTTTACATAACTTAGTATCTTTTCACCCACTACCTACATATACGGGCTTATTCCCTCTCTCTTCTTTTATTCAGAAAAAAATCAGCACATTAAATACAAAACTGTCAGTTATGTTTTAACTCATATTTCATTTAAAAACACAAAACAATTATTGCATGTTTTGCGCAAGAAAGAAAATAAAGAAAGGAAGTCTACTGCTCATTTATAAAAAAAAACGTTTTTTTGCGAAAGCCTATTGAGGTCATTTTCGTACACCAAGCTCCGTTTAATATCAACATATTTTTCTCTTCGTTATGAACCCTTGAAGTGGGGCGGAGTGTGGCAGGACGGCCTACCTGCGTTGTATTTGGTAGTGAGATTTTTAAAAATAGCCAATTAATTGATCTGGCTAAAGGATTAGATAGTAGTCTTTGTAAAAATAATGCAAATTCTGTAATATGTGATACACCCCCAAAAAGGTACACATGTTTATTTTCGTTATTAAGTTGCTTTCTGCAGGTCCATATGATGAAATATATAATTATTCATTCCAATCTGTCTGCTCTTAGGAGGTAATCCACATTGAAAACTCAGCAGTTTCTATTGTATTTTAGTGTCATTTACAGAGTTATCTCCTTTAATTTAAATTCTACAGTACATTCTATATTATTCCTAAGAACAAGGGTTAAATGCTCATGCATGCACTTTTCACAATAACAAGACAAAAGAAAAAAAATCAAACATAGAAATACATAGAAATACCACATATCTATAAAATTATGTCTATAAAAATAATGTTGCATGCTTGCAAAAGTTTCATTCATTCATTCATTCATTCATTCATGTCTTTATTTCCTCTAATAGAGATTACAACATGTGTAAGTATATACAAGAAAATCGAGCAATATGTACATGAACACAAAAGATGAGCAGTTATAACATACACTATATCAAAATATCAAAATGAGGGACATAAGTGTAAAAACAAAAAATAATTAGTATCAGTAATATTTTGCATCGGATATCTTTCAGCACCATATATTGCTGACAAATACGCTTGTAGCAGTCGAGCTCAAGATCGAATTAATATAAAGTTTAACATACGGTTATAGTCTGCAGCAGATCGAACCACATGCGTGAAACACAATGTGCGGAAATCGTTCAGTTCAGATTTAACAAGTTCAGTAGATGGTTGTTTTCCCAGCATAACACAGTATAAGACACCTGGGTTAAAATAACTCAACGTATATAGATCTAGGGGAAAGTTTTCGATTATTAGATCAAAGAAAATATTACGGTGATCTGCAGTAATACTACACTGGCACGATGAATGCATCATTACGTCCAAAAATGAACGGTGACATAGGTTACAGTCTTTAACTTCAGTATCAGGTACTGCGACGATTAATTTCGCAATAAAAAAATGCCGTTCTTAGGTCAAAGGAAGACGACGACCAACGCCATATGTCAGCAACAGATATGTTCGTATGCACTTGATGGAAACTTGTGAATTCACAATCAGAAACCACATGGTCATGCCATAAATCATATTGGACAGAGTTCATAGTGGCAGTCACTATGTTTCTCCATTGAGATTTACATGGAAAATTACCAAAGTTCTGATATGTATCTAGGAATTAACAAAGATTGCATTTTTGAATAATCTGTAAAGCGTCCGGAACGAAACCATTTCGGGAGTTGATATTTGGTAAACAGGTAAAAAGTCTAATAAGAAAAATTTGTTTCGATATGCTCTGTGGTTCCATTCTACAAAGTTTCCCAAAAAAGTAGTTTTCGTTTTTTCCACATTGCATATTAATGGGTTTCGTCCTGACATACTTCCATACATATCCGTCCTTGTTCGAGGCTTGAACTTCTGAGTGTCCTTTGCAAAGAAGTGTTGGAGACGATTAAGCTGAATACTGTCTTGATTTCTCAAACCAGACCAAAATTCACAGCCATATAAGCATGTAGGCTCGACGACAGATTTATAAAGTTTAAGTATTGCTATTGGGTTGATGTTTTCTGTACGAATGTTTGTTATTGCAAAGTACGAATTGAGACCTTTCCTGCAGGCGGAATTGATTCTACCTGTAGATTTTAAGTGGCTTTCTTTGTAAGAATCATGCAAAATCTGAAAAATGTGACACACCCCCAAAAAGGCCACATATTTTTATTTTTGTAATTAAGTTATTTTATAGGTCTATACTATGAAATATGTCATTATTCATTCAAATCTGTCTGCTCTTAGGAGATAATCAACATTGAAAATCTAATAGATTCTATTGTACTTGAGTGTCATTTACAGAGTTATCTCCCTTTATTTTGAAATTTACAGTGCATTCTATTTAATTTGTGTCTCTTATGAACACGGGTTATATGAAAAACTGAATGTTAATTTCTGTTTACTATGGCAATTCAAACAAAATATCAAAAATAAAAAAATGTAGGCTACTTAAGTTATCACACACCCCAATGCCCAGGTAAGTATATTTATCCGTTATAGGAATGCATTGTTTGTTAAGTGTCCATTGAAAAGTCAAGTCAAGTCAAGTAAACTTTATTTAAAGTCGATATATATCAAACAATAAACATAAGCTCTGTACAGATTTTAAAATCGAAATAAATAAAACGCAAGACATACATATTAACTGAAATCAACAAGACATACCAATTATAAATAACATGCAAGTAATCAAGCACATAAAAAAAAGTTCGATTTAAATCTAGTTTTGCTGAAACAAATAACTTCTAACTATTTAGGAATAATTTTTCACACGTTCTGTAGTATTGCATGTTATACTCTTAAATTAAACATCAATCATTTTCCATTGCAATATTAATTATCACTTCAAATGACAGGCGTGTTCGAAATGTGTATAATGTGGTGCATCCGCGAGAGCGCGTGGGTAGTTGCGTGGTGTTGTGTGAATACAGTTTGTTGTCATTGTAAAGTCAAGGCCTCAAAACGAAGTAGGACTTACTGAAAGACAAGATATCTATGACTGACTGTCTTGTCATATGCGTTTATAATAAACATAAAATGGACAACTGAGCACGTGCATCTATGGCCACCTATATTAGTAACGTGTACACTAGTCCTATCTGGCTGGTGGAAACAAGAACTTTGAACAATAAATAACTAATTTGGCCTGATGTGTACTGGTGATATCAGTGAGAGAATATAATTAGCATCGGAAAATACCTTAAAAAACATCCACGTGTTAAGACGTATCAACCACATCGGAGAGAAACGGAATCGAAACGTGAACAAAACGGAACGAACATTTTTGGAGATGTGGGTAATGAGAAATGAAACGAAACGAGAGCGAAAACTAACGATATTTGTATAATGAGAAACGAACTTTTACGATATGCGTCTTTCATCGATGTGTCGTTGTGATGGATAATTGTGCTTGAAAGAGTAATCAAGGGAACCAAGGTTCTAGCGATAATCAAAAGAATGTTAATCCAGGGACAAAGACCAGACATGGAAAAGAAGACATACACAACAAAGAACATAAAGTAAATAATACATACAAAGTAACAAAACCACTAAAAACTGGGAGCATGGACCAGGTGCACCGGTAGGGTAAGAGTCCTCTGCTTTCCTAGAAAAACCCTCCGAGTTGCGCATAAAAAGTCAAGTCCGGAGTAGACGAAAGAGGAAAGGCAAACTATGACACGTTGAACAAATCAGTTTCCATGGCGCAGATGGATTCACCGTAATGATCCACGAGTTCATGATGACGACCATAAAACTTCTGTAGTGATGACCTCAATCTTGTAGCAACATAACCCTGTTCCGGAAGCCTACTTGTTAGACGTCTAGCGCGATACAAAAAGTCTGTGTCGTTGTTTTTCCAAAAGGGATGGTACACACAGATACAAATATATAGTTCTTGGTAGAGATTCCTCATACTTTGTAAGAAATAATTCCCATTTATCTTCCGAAGATGTTTACAAAATGCTGGAATTTTTAATCGACAACATATTTGTCCAGTGTGGTGGACGTGTTTTTCAACAAACGGTCGGCATTCCAATGGGAACAAATTGTGCTCCTTTACTTGCTGACCTATTCCTTCACTCTTATGAGGCTGACTTTATAGCTGATCTGATCAGAAAGAAAGAATATCGTTTGGCTAGATCCTCCAATTTCAGTTTCCTCTATATAAATGACGTATTATCTTTAAACAATCCTAATTTTGGGGATTTGATACATCGCATCTACCCAGAAGAACTTGAGATAAAGGATACTACAGACACTGTGAAGTCAGCCTCATATCTTGACCTACACTTAGAAAACTGTTGACCAAACTTTACGACAAACGTGATGACTTTTCATTTTATAATTGTCAACTTCGCGGGTGTTTCTAGAAAAGCAAGGGACGCTTACCCTACCAGTGCACCTGGTCCATGCTCCCAGTTTTTAGTGGAGTCCGAGTTGCTCATTTGCTTTTGTTACTTTGTATGTTTGATTTTAGTTACTTTATATTCTTTGTTGTGTAGGCCTGTCTTCCATGCCTGGTCTTTGTCCCTGGATTACATTCTTTTGATTACAGCTATAACCTTGGTTCCCTTGATTACTCTTTAAAGGAGATTTTTTGTTCAAAGTTATAAGGAAAATTTAATTTTTTGAGAGCTTTAACTCTAACACCGAGTCGTCCTATAACTTTTATAGGCCTTATCATAAGGATGGATTGTATATCAACCGAGAGTATCAATCCAATATGGTTTTCAAGATGTACAAAAAAAACGTCATTTATCGCTTTTCGAAGGCAACGAGTTGTCCTTCAACTTCCCAAAATAAAGATCATTTCATATTATGAAAGTTTATATTGGATACAAACCAAGAAACGTGTAATGTTTGCCTTTCAAGAGCGATAACTCTAAAGGGGAGTCGTCCTACAACTCTGAAAGTATTACTACTGTTGTAGTTAGCCTTTGTTGTGTTTCACCACATCCGTTCTTTTTACACAATGAAGACTTTTGTATCTTTTTTAGCTCTTCAAATCGAATAAGGCAAGTCACCTTTAATTTTCTAAACTTCTCATAGTTTTAAGATACATGTATATCTTGAAAGACGTGGCTTTATCTCCCCCCATGGTCTATTAACAGACATGACAGCCTTTTTGGACAGAAAAATAACTCGTGATGACAATAGCTCACTTGGACCTTTGGTCCGGGTGAACTAAAATAACATTGTTTTCTTCTGTCAAAACCATTCTTGCCAAGAAATCCTTATAACATGTGATTTTTTCAACTGCAGTACAACAATCTGCGGAAGCATACTTGGGTCTTGCAGAAAAAAATATGATCTCGCCACGGCGAGTTACTATATTACCAAAGTTTCAAAAAAATATATAATCATTTTTTTACCTCCGCATTAGTTATTCAGGGTGGGGGGTAACTTTCACTTTCGATTTGTAATATTCAGCATGAGCGTGCATCATGGTCCGGTTTCCGCATTAGACACAGACACAGACCATTTTCTTCTTGAGGGGTCCAATTTGCTCAGTGGGTTCCTTTCACTTCTGGTCGGAGCGAATTCTTGACATGCAGTAAACCATTTGTTGTATGCGACAAAAAATCGTATACCTTACGACGATTGGTCCCGTGCGTACCAGGTTCTACCATATGGGTTGTCGATAAATAGGAGGGGACCACGAGCACGTTAGGGAGGCATGTCTTGTCTCAAGGGATAACCATTTGACGAAACCCCCTTTTCTATAAAGGGTATATTTAGATTAACACTTAGTGCCTCTGGATTGAGTATCTCGCTATTCCAAATTACAAAATGGAAAGAATCGAAAACAGAACAAAAAATAACGGAAAGAAAAGACATCATGTAAACCACAACCTATTTTTAATTCTTTGTACGTATATACGAACCACTGTGCAGTTTTATGTGGAGGTAGTGGAGCTTTAGAAGAGTAGTGTAGACCATCCAGTGAGAACCATTTTGTTGGTAGAATGGAGAAATTAAGAGAAAAGTGTTGTAATGTGAAAATGTTTGCCAGTGATGAGCCTATGTAAACATAATAAAAGGTTACCATCCTATCATGACCTAGTTTTAACTCTTTCTTTGCACTTAAGAAACCATTAGATACTATTTGGCGAGATGGTTTGTTTTATAAACTATTAAAACAAAAATATCCAGGCAACTTATAAATTATGATATATTATAATATCTATATATTATGATACAACTTTTTTCAATGGAACCAGTTTACCGTTTTAATCGGAACGCGGTGTTAAGCAGGGCGGTGTCTAAAGCCCTATTTTATTTAACTTATATAACAACAATTTATCCAATAAGTCTTCCACAAATCCAGTTGTCATTGGTGATGTGTCTTTTAATATCCTCATGTATGTTGAAAGCATAATAATTTGTACATCATGCAGGTAATGAAGATTTTCTTATTGTTGAAACTGGAAACTCAAATAAGTTTTTATAAAGCTAAAGTTATAGTTTTCAACTCAAATGGAAGGACATTCTTAGATACATTTAGATATGTTAATAACAAAATTTAAAAAGTAAAACCAGTGGCGGGTCCAAGGGAGGGTGCAGGGGGTCGGCATCCTCCTTTTTATTGGAAAATTTGTCATCTTCATGTGCAAAATAGACACAAATGGTAAATAATGTCATAGCACCCCCTTTTTCTGAGATACTCCAGCCGGAACTCCTTCTTTTCAAAGTATCTGGATCCGACCCTGAAAACAAATATTACAGCTTAAGAATAGTACATTCCATTCAACTATAAACACTTTCGTTCGAAAAAAAAACCTTCTTTAAAATAAACAAAACTAACATATAAATTACTGGGAAAACTTTTTGATTGCTTAGTGTCACCATTTTTTTTTCACATTGTGGTGAAGTTTGGGGAGTTTTTGTCACTTAAAAGGCAGTGACCATTTGAAAACCTACATTTGAAATTCATTGCAGAAATTTTGATAGTAATGATGCGTGCCGTGCAAAACTTGCTCGGCTTTCATTTTAAAACGCCCGTGCAGGTCCGGGTGTCAAAAGAATAGGCCTGCAGCCTCGGGCGTTAAACCCCAATAATCAACAATCAATCAATCCATTTTAAAACTCTGATTCATCCTTCTAGATCATATATATTCCTCTGAGGATACGTTACTATATCAAACTTACAATGCAATTACATGTGTAAAACCTATAGTTCTTGGATAAAAAAAATACTAAGCATTCATGGTTATTCATACATTTTGGATAAAAATATTACTTCCAAAAATGAAGTAAAAAATATCAAACAAAGAATAATAGATCAAAATTTACAAAATCAAAACGCCTAAGAATGGCAATCTTCTTAACTATACTTTTTTTTATTTAAAAACGCATACAAGATGGGACAAAGACCATAATATGTAGATAATGTAACGAACATTACAGAACGTGCTGCTAAATTCCCAAAATGAGGACAAGTTCTCTTTTTCTAATGATTGAAAAGAACTTATGTACAGTATGCATCTCAGGGGCAAATTGAAAATGGAGAACATTTCTTGTTTCATTGTAATCATTACGAACAAGAAAGACAATATTTAATGAATATAATAAAAAGAGAGCCCTGGCTTTCATGATTTTTTTCTTTATCAAAAATATATGTTCTTTTAATCACCAAATCAACAACCATTTTGAGAATGCCCTCCAAATTTATATTGAACTGCTTTAAAACTAGAAATATACGTCTCCAAAAGCTACGGGAGCCGAATGGGACTTGCTCTTTTTGTAATCAAAATCAATTTTGTGAGACAAAAGTATATTTTATGTCACAAAAGTCAATTTTGTGACACAAAATTGAAAATTTGTAGTATGTTATAAATTTTTTTAATCAGCATTCATTTTTGTTGAACAAAATTCACTTTTTTCTGTACAAAATTGAATTTTGAGTACAAAACCACAAGAGTCCCCTTCGGCGCCCCGTAGTAGCTACTTAAATCCATGTAAACCCGGGATGTAAACTAACAGAAATATTAGATATGTGTACTGTTTCAAGATAACATTTGTCTGTCATATATTTACTGTAATATTCGTCAATTGTAATAGGCCATAACCATTCTATGTGAATGAATTTGTCATTAATATAATTATATTTAACTTTTAACCATCTGTTTTATTGTTATGTACATCTTTATTAATATTCGTTTAATAGCTCTTTGGGGCTAGCGTTTTGTTTTGTTTGTTCGGTTTTTATCGTGATTTTATGATCATAACAAATCAAAATAATTTTTTAACTCCTTGGTGCATGCCTCCCCTTTTTAGGTTTTTGGAGTAGGGGGGACGACTTTGAAAGGTGGCGAGATTTTCTTTTTCTAGCTCATTTAAACGCACCAACATTCTCACCCGACATTACCTTACTTGTAAGCGTTTTGTTGACTTACGAAGTCAGTATCCACGTGATGTTTACATGTTTACGCTTGGCGATTGTTCAACTTTTCACGAAGTTTCTTAATGAATCACGAAGATAAAAGTACTGTAAAGGGTTGGAGTGAAAAATTCATGCATATATTAGTCACAACATTAGATTGTTTCTTTTTCTTGAAGTGACAGTTGAAGAAAATGTCTAATTAACTGGTTGAAAATCTCAGCAATTCAACTTTATGGTCACTATTTAGCTGGTAAGTTTCAAATTTTTTTCCTTACTGAGTTTGTTTAGGGAATCTTTGATTGACCTTATCTGTACTTGGCTTATTTGTTGTAGTGGCAAATGTGATGAATCTTCTTTTCATAGCCGTTTATGCTTTTATGCAGCTTCTATGTTGTGTCACTGTCAGGTTAATCTTAATCCCTATTGGGATTCTGTATCTGGGACTGTTTTCTGATTTGGTTACCCACTCAGTGAGCTGTCAAATCAGAAAACAGCCCGAGACACTGAATACCAAAAGGGATTAAGGTTGATCTATCCCTGTCATTCCATCCCATGTACATGTGCAATAGTCAATGCAGTCCTTATTACAAGATTAACATGTAATACGGATTTGGCAATGACAATATAAGCCTGAGCACTGTGAGTTTCACCTTCCTTGAAGCTTCATTTTAACATTGCAAACAGCTCCAGATTCAGTAATCAATTGTTAACAATGTTAAAATTATTCAAAAAGTTTCCTTAAAAAATGAGTGCATACATTAAAGTCCATAAATTGGAACAATGAATGTTCATCGCCAAACATGTAGTGTGTGATGCAACTGGCTATAGCATAAGTGACTACCTTTCCTACATAGTAATGTAAATTAGAAAAGCTACATGTATACATTTATGTACAATGTACTGTTAGTCACATGATGTGTATGCTTCAATTTTAAGTTACATGTATATGTATTGTTTCTTCAGGATCAATATTCATTATGGCATCACCAGTTCATCAGGGGAACTACCTTACTGTTTTTTAATGCTACACAAAATAAAGCCCATATGTTATTCCTTTTATACCAATATCTCTTTTAAAATCAGTATACATTTTTGTATACCAGGGTTCTCAATTACCTCTTTTTGCATGGCGCTGCCTGCGCCATGTATTACTTTCCTTGCTCTATGATTTAAAATGAGCACTATGTGTCCATTTGACGTGTGCCATGTATTCAAATTTGCGTCACGCATTACAAATCGGCAATGAATTTCGCAATTACACATACTTATTTATCACCTATACCTGTCATAAATCAATATGATTGGCACGTGTGTTCATTATAACAGTAATACATGTTTTGTTTGGCAATTTCCAGGGGTTTAATGTGTCAGGGAGTGAAACGCGTGTGTAAACAAATCTTTTACAATTTTGAAAATGCTGAATCAGTCAAATTGGCAATCATCACCATCGGCAAAATCAATAAGATTGAAATAAGCTGAATGACTTCTACTGTTTTTTAATGAATAAAATTTGAAAACTTTTCATTTAATAAAATTTAGAAAGTATCAAGAGTTGAATTAAATTTGAGAAAGATCGGAGAAGGGGAAGACAATCTTGAATTTTTACAACAATTTCTTGACGATCTCAGCATATATCTGACAAGGAAAAGCAACCAATTTGCTTTATTTTTTTGAAAGGGTGATGGATCGACTCCCAAAAGCTCAAAAACATTGTTTAATGATATAGATTTGGACAAAACGACATTGGACTGTCTAAGTTCTTGTGGTTAAATTATAAAAAAAAAATTTTTAATGGCACCAACAAAATGTCCACACCTACTAGTCATTTTCAATTCTCGAGAGCTTTGGACTATGGTCAAGCTTATAGGGAATGGAAAACTTCACTTTAGTATAACTGCCTTAGACAATACAGATAGAAAGATTTACATTTACCATAATTGTTGATTATAAATTTCTATGTTGAAGCTTGTGCTATTAAATATGTCTCGTTCAACCTTATCATACTTTCTTTGGCAATTTATTTTCTGTGTGAAATGACATGCACCACGATGAAAATTTGTCCAACCGGAGAGTGAGCCATGTGTTCATTTTGATCCATGGAGATCCCTGATATACATGTACAGTATGTGTACATTTAAGTTTCAAGCATTTATTCAGCTTAAAAATATTCTCTCATTGCTGCAAATAAAATTACGATCTAGGGTGCACTATACAGTTACATTTAGGTGCTGTTTTGCACACCAAACTGACCCAGTCAAATTTTGTAAAACTTAAAAGTTGAAGTTGGGTGGATATATTGTTTAAATGTTGCATTTATACATAGACAGATGTAATATATGTAATGGTAAACAGGTGTAATTTAAATGAAGAATGGTATCCGGAACATTTCAGTCCCCTGCTGTATTAGGTTCTCTCCTCAGCATCAGCTGGCTGATTTTTAAAATACCTTATTTCGCGCAAACTTTTGGAACTAAAATTTTGAGAAAATGAATCGAAAAGGGTATTGTTATTTCTAGTCTTTCTCCACCTCTTCCATGCATGCTTTCATTCTGTGCTAGTGTCTAAGTGCCTGATATTTTATAAAACATAGTATTTGGCTGTTGGTTTTGGAAAGGCACCACTGATTTGTACTGAAACTCAGTTTTTTTCAGTATGTTGCCATGGCTATTGGATTTTATAACTATAATCACTAAATTACTTGAACCTCCACACACCAAGGATGAGACAAAATATGCATTTATATGATAAAACACTTGAAATTTATGTGCGAAGTGCCTCAAAATAGCTTTATTTCAACAAAATGAGACCAAATTTTCAAAATTGACCTAACCATATAGTATTACCCTAAATTGTAGTCTTCAAATCAATTGATGATTTTTGATTGCCTCAATAATGTATTTACATCTGATTGTCACACAATGGTTTAATTGGCGAGAATATCCGTTGCTGACAAATTTCCTGTCATATTAATATACAAAACCTAGCCACCAAGAAAATCGCCAGGTGGTTATTTTTGTCACCAGGTCAAATAAAGAATCACAAATTGCGACATTGGTGAAGCCCAGCGTGATTCCAGATTAGCATAATGATTTTGAAAGCGATATTTTTCAAGCTTGGCAATGGTATGCAAGCTTGAGATGTCCTTTGTTCAGGGAATAAATATTGAAACTTAGAAAATTACTTTAACATGTAAAAGTATTGACAAGACTGGCATACTTACGTACTTCCTCAAAAATTAGTTACCAGACTACTTCTCTATATTTCAGAGCAAGTATGATGCATTATGACACGCTTCCTAGAAATTACAGACTATTACCAAGGGAGACATGGTCATCAGAAACATATGAAAGGCCTACACAATATGCTACACTACCAGCTAGTTTGCATGGTGTATGGGAAACAGTACAGCCTTCAGCACAAAGAGTCCAATCACATGACCAAACCTCCACTCGATCATTTGAACAGCATGATCGATTCTCTGATTTGGGCATATACAATGAATATATTAATCAGAATGAAGTGGGTCGAAAACCTAGCAGCCATGAAAACATTGATGGCTTAGCTAGAGGGCGAGAAATGTATGAAAACGACTTTTCAAGAGGGAGATACATTTCACCAAATTCAATTCAGAGAAGAGAAAGGTATATACCTATCCCTATAGAACATGTCAAAACTGTGCAAAAGCCAAAAACTCCATATGACATGAGTAAAACCAGAAGACCTGTTTATGGCAGGGAAAATAGTTTTTCACCACAACGACCCAATGGGGCATGGAGACAAAACAGCTGTGAGGTAATAGATTTATCAGATGATACTGAAGAAGAGGAGAGCTTGTCAAATGAGGATTCAGACTGTGATATTTATCCATTTACACTCAGAAATATGAACAATAACACTAAAAAACAAAAAAGTAAGGCTTTGAGCAGATCAGAACCTTATTCTTTGAGAAAATCATCTAGTCCAGAAAAAGACAGTAATGCTATTTCATCATCTTCATTGACTTGTGGTAGGCCTCTACCATACACTTTAAGACATTTGTCTAACCCAAGTGTTGAGACATCACTTTTGTCACATTCAAATAATAGGAGATCCAAACAAAGCACCAGGCCTCCATCTAATTACAGAGAAAGGAGTGATATGGATAGAGAAAGAGATGTAGTATATTTATCAGATGACAGTTATTGTTCAAGTAAAATGTCTGAAAAACTGAAAACTGCACCTCTTTCTTCTAGAATTCACCACCAGTCTGAGGATTCATTCCATTGTCCTCAAGGTAGCAGTGGTAGGAGATTGAAATCATGCCATGATAAACAATCATATACTAAATTTGAAGACAAATATGATTTAATTGAAAATGACAAGGAATCTGCTTTCAGTAATAATGGCTACCAGTTTTCAGATGAAGAAAATGGTGTAATAAGTATTGATGATTTTGAATTTGACAAAGGTGGCACAAGTAGAAAAAAAACTGTTGATTCAAGAAAGAGCAGTGACTCAGACTATACTGACAATGGAATTGTGAAAACTCCTAGTTATCCTGCATACAATATCATTAGAGACATGATAGAACCTGAAGAAAGACAAGTTGACTATATCCGTGGGGATGGAAACTGCTTGTTCAGAGCTCTGAGTAAAATTATCTACAACACAGAATCTTGTCATGAAGAAATTCGACAAGCTGTTGTTGACTTAATGGAGAAGTTCCCTAAAGATTTCGAACAATTTATTGATGGAAAGTCAATACACCTTCATATTATTTCAATGAGAAAGGACGGTACATGGGGTACACAGGCAGAAATATACGGTGCTGCTACACTTCTTCAGCGAGATATTTACATTCTTTCACCAGATCCTTTAGGCAAACAATATCGGTGGTTGTTATTTTCCCCGAGGTTTGAAATAACTGATGTAGATAGCTACGATTCCTGCTACATAACACTCTGCCATACGAATGGAAATCACTATGACAGAATTGCTCCTTTAATTGGCAGATGCAATTGCCATTTAATGCCACCAGAACTGTCAGGGGTCAAGGATGAAGTTGACTTAACAAGTGGATCAGATGATCTGAGTAGTGTGGTTGTGTAAAATTTTCAGAATTTGTTTTAATGTGAACAAGGCATTAACATGTATATTTTATGCATGTGGATTTTATATGTGATATTGAATAGCAACTATTCTTTATTTTGCCAGTACATTTTGTGTCACGAAATTTACCATGTAAGCAGTGCTTTATTTCAGCATTTTGAAGCTAAGAATTTTCTTATTCATACTTGTAATTACGAACTACAGGTACCTGTTAATTAATTTAAAAGGAGTCTTACCCATTTACAAGTTTGAGAAAAAAAAAACACATACAAATATACATGTGCAATCCCGCATTAATGTTCTACATGATTAACTGTTTATTGTATACCTCTGCAAACAGAGTGTAGGAATTCTGCCTGTCCTTATATCTCATAGTCCTAACTCCGTCTAATGGTTCAATGGATTCTAATGAAACTTTACAAAACATTAGTATGAATATAAAAACATGAATTGTTGTGTACTGCAAGGGAGGATAATCAAACTTTGTGGTTTTAAAATGAAAAAAGTACATGTAACACAGGACCTTTCTCACAGTATATGTAGTTCCTCTATTGTATTGTTTTTTGTCAATGAAATGGAGTGACTAATATTTCTGTTTAAAGATCAGTATGAGAAGGATGTATTGTACATGTAGGTCAAGTCTCTTTTTTCCCAGAGAAATAAAGGGAAGTTGGCAAATTTTAATGCAGTTTGGTTAAGGGGAATGAGCTAATCATATAGGTAGTATTTTTCTGTAAAAACATGTACTTTGGTATCTGCATCAAAGTTCTTGATTGAAAGAAGAATATTATTATTATTATTTAATGAATACAATGATTTTTAAAACTAAGTTGATGTCAGTAGTAATGATAAGACTCAGTGCCTGTAAATACATGTAGAACATATTTTGTAAGTTTTGTTCTTGTATTTGTTTAAGAAAATTTTTTTTATAATTTGTTCGATGTTTTTGATAAATTAAAACAAGTTTTCCAAGGCCAAAACAAAAAAAAAGTTTTGTTTCCTGCTACCAACAAGAAAAAAAAATTGGTACATGTAAGTAGGGAAATTATTTTTATTCTTTTTTATATTTTACAATAATTTAATTTGATTGTTGATTTTTCAGCTGGGCAAGATAGGTTATTTTCCATTCTTGGTATTGTGACATCATTAACATCAATCGGTCCACAGTTCATGAAGCATGAACATTCCCTGAGTTGGTTATTTTGCATGACCTGGTCAAAAATTAAAAAAACAATCCATAATTGAGTTAATGGGGAAACAATCTAGACTTAAATGTGCTTGAGCTAAAATGGCCATAAAATGTTTAGGGCAGGCACTAGGATAGAAAGGGTATCAGGAAACAGATATTTTTTGCCTAATATGTGCTTTGTTTGTGATCATATTTTGAACTGTCACCTGATATTGATTGTGCAATGAGGTGTTGTGATTCATACACAAATACAATATACACAATGTAGTTTACTTGCCTTAAGTGGTGCAAATGTTTTATATTACACATTTGTATAATGTATTATTATTTAATGTGTGTTTACATTTTGAAAGCATTAAAAATAAAGAATATTGAAATTAAGGCCTTGAAAAACTCAGTGTTGCTATTAACACAAAAGTTTAAAACTATATGGCGTATTATTGAACTCTTCAATAGTACAAAACAATTCTTGAACCATACATGTACCATTTTAAGCTTTAAAAGAAGGTGAAATGAGGTTTTATAATTATGCCCACTTTTCTATGTGCAACATATTTAGGTATACTTTACCTGTTCTCTTGTCCACCCCTCGTTCAACGAAAATACGTTGCACTAATTTTCATGAAACTTTTGTGAATTGTCTGGTTCTTTCTATTAATGGGAGGTCCCTATTGAGTTACATGGATATTTGAATTACACATTTCCGAGTTTTATAATTCTTCAGTTTTTTGTTTTGAGTTATGGGACTTGATCCACACAAAAAATGGTGTGATTTTCTGTTTTGTTTTTTTTTTTAGTTTATCTTGAAACTTAGTTTTTTTTTCTTTGTTTTTTGTTTTGTTTTGTTATGTTTTTTTGGGGGAGGGGGATTTTTTTTCATATTTGATATATATGTAATCTCCGTTCATTTTTTATATATAAATTTTCGATTTTATGTGTTTTTTCATTAAATGTGGGGGGGGGGGGCTGTCATTTTGGACTGAAAAGTGCTCTCCCCCTATTTCATCAATACTTGAGAAATAGTATATTTTTACTGATGGAAGTTTTAAATTTTCAATTTTTTACCCTTGTTCATATAGGAAGTCCCATATTTGCACATGTACAATAGCTTAAATTGAAACTGCTGCTAGCAATTTTCATGAAATTTTGGGGTTATTTATTTCCATCAATGTAAAATCCCTTTTGATTTATTCGTACAAATATGCGGCGATTTTAAGTTAGTTTTCAGACTTTTTTAATTCAAAACTGCTTCCACTGATTGTCATGACGTTGGAATATTTTGTGAAATCACGTTGTCCGTTCGTCTGCCTATGATAACGAGAATGGACATGATAAATATGTCAAAGAGACAACAACCCCATTTGGATGAAAAAAGTCAGCTCAAGAGCACCAATTGGTCTTCAATGAACGACGAGTAAACACTCACACCACAAGGCAGCTGGTCCCAAAACATTATACACAGGAACAGCGAAATAGTTACCCTTATATACTCCAGCAACATAAAAGTAAACTGAAAGTGAAAACGAAACAATACATACAGAAGCTAAAAATTCCTGACTTGGGACAGGCGCATAAAATGCGGCGGAGTTGAAGTAATTTACCCTCTTTGAGGGGGGGGGGTATGTGGGTTTCACCCTGTCTGTCCGTCCTTCCACACCTACTTCTCAACGACTTGCAGGATTGTTATGAAATTTAATGGGGTGTTAAATTACTATCTTGGGATTTGCATATTATCATGAATTTATGTTTGAACACAAATTGTAGAAATGATGACTGTTGGAACTTACGCATTTTTCAGCAGTCTGATGTGTTGTCCCGTGTCCACAAACCTTCACGACTTTAAGGACTTGTAGGATTGGATAGTGTAAGATTACTATTAAGGCATATGATGATGTTCATATTGTCATGAATAAGTCATATTCTGTAATTGTGTTGTCAATAAAAAAAAATGTACCGATTGCTGTTTGGGGTCCGGTGTTTTAAGAATAATCAAGGGATAGCAGAGGGGGCAATCAATTTCCTTGGTATTCCGACTGTCTTGAAGTATATAAACTCGACATTGTAAAAATATGTTGTCCAAACCTTTTGACAACAACTTCTTTGATATATTTAGACTATGATTTAGACTCATTTTTTACAAAATGGAAAGACTTTCTGTCAATTGCTATATATTTGTATATGTATGTTCTAAAAATAGCAGCAATGTGTGACGTTCCTGATTTCATGTTCAACTGCTGATGTGGTAGTGTAATATCAAGTGGAGTCATCAAGGAAAACAAGGTTATAGCGGTAATCAAAAGAATGTAATCCAGGGACAAAGATCAGACATATAAAACTAAGAACGTGAAGTAACTAAAATCATACATACAAAGTAACAAAAGCAGATGAGCAACTCGGACTCCACAAAAAAAACTGGGAGTATGGACCAGATGCACCGGTAGTGTAAACGTTCTCTGCTTTTCTAGAAACACCCGCCGAGTTGCTCATAAAAAGTCGAGTCCGGGGTCGACGAAAGAGGAAAGGAAAACAATGACACGTTGAATAAATCAGTTTTCATGGCGCAGATGGATACACCATAAGGATCCACGACTTTATGATTACGACCATAAAACTTCTGTAGTGATGAAAATAAGGACACAACCCGTGTCATATGTTTTTTACCACTTCCATTCAGGTCAAAACAATCCTGTGTCAACCAAAATGCAAAATCGGAAAAGGAATACATAGTCATCAAAACAGAAGTTAAATTAAAATAAATGTACATGGTGAAATCAGGAAATATATATATATCTTCCCTGTATCAATTTGATCCGATGGAGCAGTGTAGCGAATAGAGTCGTCACATTCTGAGACGTTATATATATATCGAGTTTTATGCTGAGGAAGGATATCTCGAAATATTCAATTTAAATTTTACCATCTTCTGATGATGTTAAACATATTTAGACGTTTATATTATAGGGTTATTAAATGGTTATTTTCATATTAATCCTGTATTATGTCCAAGTACAGTCGTATTGGGTTGAGATCACTTGCAATACAAGTGGTCGAAACCCAATACGACTGTACGAGGACATAATACAGGATTAATATGAAAATAACCATTTTATGATCCCTTTATTAACTGATGACTTAAAATAACAGGAGTTATCTGTACAAACCTTTAAATACAGCTCAGTATGACATATTTCCTAGTGAAGACTGTAACACTCCAGATCTCTTGATGAATTTATTCACCCCAACTGTTCTTTTCTACATAGATCTATATTAATATACCAAGTTTGCTGATACGTTCTCAAATTAGGTTTTTAATGCATTCTTTAGCTTTTCCCACGAATTTTATTAATGTGTAGATCATTATACAGTTGTGATTTTTTGTGTGTTAATGTGTTTTTTTTTTCACATATAGAACTTAGCCATAAAGTGATCCCTTTATGAAACATACATGTAGATCAATTAAATGTATGAAAAAAAGACATTTTTTTTTAAATTGTCAAGGAATTGACTGGAAAAAAAAACAAAGGACAAATCTACATGGTAAATCAGATTTTCAAACAAAATGGCGGACAAGTTTAACTTTTATACAGGGCCAGAATTAATACAGGGCATGTGCCCTGTATTAAATTAATACAGGGCAATTGCCCTGTATAAATTATGGTTGCTAAAACCTCCTGTTGTATTAAAGGGGCAATTTACATTGTATTTTAAGTCATCAGTTAATAAATATTTATTAACTGATGACTTAAAATACAATGTAAATTGCCCCTTTATTTATTAACTGATGACTTAAAATACAATGTAAATTGCCCCTTTAATACAACAGGAGGTTTTAGCAACCATAATTTATACAGGGCAATTGCAATTGCAATAGAAACATTTAAACAGCCCTAGATTAATCCTATGAGGAGGAATGACCCGGCCAGCGAAAGCTATATTTTTATATAGCCTAGCTGGCCGAGTGGTCTAGGGCGCTGGACTTTGTGCAGGCGGTGTTGCCATAGACGTCACAGCAGTACGAGTTCGAGTCCCGCGGAGGGAACGACAAAAAATTTGCATCGCAAATTTGACAGTTCTAACAGCGTTGGGAATTTTTCAGACCTTTCTATATATATATATATATGACATACACTATGTAGACAACTGAGTGAGATACAACTACATTTATAAAAGTGAACTGAAGGACAACAAACAGCACACAATAAAACTTCAGCACTTTTATTATGGTCTCCTACAACAAATTAGGAAGAGAGATGCCCAGCACTATGCATTGGAACGCTTTAGGTTAAAATATCCGAATTAAGACTGATTATTTTTTGTGTCTGGGTGACACGAATGATGCCTCGGCAAATACAGGTATAACACAAAAAAAAACTTTTCTTCAAAGTACGGAATTTAGATAGTCCGAAAACGTGTCATGTACCTCTGTGAAATATTTCATCTAATCTAATTATCCTTATAATTTTTGGAAAATTTTACAACAAATATATATAAAAATCTTTGGCCCTGCCGGGGACTATATATAATACAAAGTGTCTGGCCCTGTATGTCTTAATTATGTGTATGAACATCCTGCAAACATTCAAAGATGCCATTAAAAATCTTACAAGCTTAAAAATAGACAACTGGACAAACCAAGTACTGCCTTTTACAACTATTGAGTATTGGAATTTCGAAATTCAACTATGAGCTGTAATTTCGGAAATATTTTATGAAAACCAAAGTTCTGATGCCCTGTACACCTCCTTTATGTATATAAACATCGTACAAAATTTCAAAGCAGTAGCTCATAAACGTATGAAGGAAATAGCCAACTAAACCATGTAAATATAATGTATCTCTTATTATTACTTCTATTGAGTATCAAAATTGCTATGTTTAATTACCTCTGATTTTGGCAATATTTTACGGAAATCAAATTACTTTGACCCTGTTCGCCAAATAGAACATGTGTAGGGGCGGATCCGATGTTCCTAGAAAAAGGGGGTGCTAGGACATTATTTGCCATTTTTCGTCAATTTTACACATGAAAATGAGAAATTTTCAAATAAAAAGGGGGTGTCAACCCCCTGCACCCTCTAGGATCAGCAACTAATGTGTATAAACATCCTACAACATTTCAAAGCTGGTGGCAGCTGGGCACACAATGTCCCTTATTCGGACAGACGGACAGCCTTGAATTAAGCAGGTACTCCGGGAGTGTAAGCATGTATCTATACATTAACACTGAAAAGATGTTTTGAATGATATTTATTTCTTTAGAATATCATTGTCCTGAACTACAGTTTGAAATAGTTTATTACATACAAGTATTTAATTACCAGTCCATATAAAATTCAGATACTGTCCACATTAAAGTGATTGATGGTGAAGAAAAACCCACCGATCAAACAATGTTTTTTTTCAATCATCATATGCTATATTTTTACTTAACAGTTGTCCTTTACATATTAAAATCTGTACTTTTGAGAAATCATTCATTTATCGCCCACTAAAATCAACCAAATCGAACAAAATCAAGAACGATAATTCTTGCAAAGTGCTAATTTCATGTACAATCTATATAAATTATATCTCAATAGTGCAACAGCCCAATGAAAAACTAAGGCTGGTTGTGCGGTCAGTAATTGTTTTTAAATAATCTGAATTAGAAATAAAAAGTTAATCCAGTGGGTTTTTGACATGCATGAATCACTTTTGATATTTATAAAGACTGCTACTTAATACATGGAAGGGATTTAATTAATTATACAATAAACCAAACTGAAGTATATAACAAGGAAAAACAAATCTGGAAGGTAGTCTTTCATAATGTTAAGTGAAATATAAACATAACCCTTTGTTAAACAATATAACCTTTACTAAACATCAACATTTATTACGAATCAGTTACTCACATTAGTCTTAACCGCGTCTTTCATCATGCCTCGCAGATTTTGAAACAATTTCAGTGATAACACTGTAGAAAAATATGGCTTAAGATAAAACAAGTACTATCTTTAAAAATACAGGTAGTCGACGCAGTAAAATTTGTTCTTTTTATAATTTTCTACTTTACATTCAGGAAATAACACATGGCACACAATTTTAATTTTCAATACACTCTTTCGAACTCAACTAAGTTATCAGTATTTGGCCAATCGGAAAACAGAATTGCGATGAGGTGACTTGCGTTTCCATGGAAGAGCGCCTTTAAGGTCAAAGGATAAAAAGCGAAACTATACCGACTGCGTCGGAAAAAGTAATAAATTTATCAATTTAATTAGTCAGTATAGACAAAAATACTGTCCGCCCCTCATAAACACGAAGTCATTATTCGATTATTGGTTTATTCAAATTCTAGCACTAGAATAGATATGTTTTCGGAAATTTTCGTCGAACGAATCTCGGAAATCTTTTGTAGGAGCATATCATTTAGGAAACTACCCAATTCGGAGAAGGGCACAGCCACCAGGGTACGAATGGTAATGCGTTTATTACAATAAAAAACTCAAACTGGTGTTTTCTCTAGGTATTTGTTTTAGAGAGAAAATTTAATCGCAAGACCTCCATTATTTTAACATGCAACTTTGTAAAATATTTTAGATAAATCGCTCGCCTGACCCTCCTTCCAGTAAAGCATTTTTGGGTCGCAAACCCCACTCCAGTTTACAAATAGCTTAATTTTATCCTTTTGTTATCTACTTCAAAATGTTAAGGTGAAGCCGATACGCTTGAGGAGTGATACGCCCCGAATCAAGTTCTTTATGGACACATAAACTGGTTTGGATACAATTTTATACAATATTTTGAAATTAAATTTAAGCTATTTTTAAAAGTTCTGCTTTCAGTGTGCTTCCAGAACCACATTGTACCCCATTATCTAAAAATTGGTGGGTACAAAATTTAAATAATCAGTTTGTGGAGGAAACCCTAAAATAAGATGCCAACTTATATTAAATTTTGTTGCGATAGGTTTCAGAGAGTTGTACACGTAAAAAAAACGACAAATAATCTGTTTCAGGGGCCATAAATCCTGTAACAGGCAACAAATCATTTTGAAAATTTCGGCGAAGTTCCGTCTTCTGATGGATAACAATATCCCTCTTCATCAGAATTTTGCCAAATTTAACGGCTTTTGAGTTATTTGCAGAAAATTGTATTTCGACCCCTATGTTATATATTTTAGTAACAGCGGCCATTTTTTTCCACCCATCAAAAATCCAAACAGTGCAGGACACCCTAAAAACAGTAATATCAACTTTCATTAAATTATGTACAGTAGATTCTGAGGGGGAAATTTTTTAAAGTAATAACATCAAAAACAGTAAAAAAAACACATTCCAAAAGGGCTAAACTCCATGAGTCAATTGATTTTCACAAAAAATTAATAACAGATCTCATTATGCTTAACACTTTTACCCCATCAGAATTTGATTAATCCTAACGCTTTTTGAGATATATGCAAAAATCTGGTGTCCGACCGCTATGCTGTATTTTAAGTGATGACAATAGCTCACATGGCCTACGACCAGGCGAACTCAAAAGTAACATGAGATTTGCTTACATGTAAATAGGTTTTAATGGGACATGGGACCTAAGGTGAATGATTAACGCCATTCAAAGATGAGGCTCAAAGAAACGGATTTAGAATAATTGATAAACCGTAAAACGATTCTTTTCTATTTGACACGAATAAGCGGTCGTATTCCAGACAGTCAAACTAATATCATTCATTTAAAAAACATATTTTCAGATGTAAATCAACTTTCGCGGAAGAATATTAAGTACTTAAAATAGTGGAGTTAATGGGTATTGAATATTTATAGCTCTTACTAGAGAATTAAGGTATCGTCATAAATTGTACTAGCATTGTCAGGAATCGCTCTAAGCCCAGACACATGTCAACTCGTACATTATTTTTTTCATATTTATTTTGAATTAAACTATTCAATTCCTCTGAACTAAATTACATATACATGTACTTTTTTATTATTATTTCTCACTACAATAACACCTTGTTATACATTAGAGCATGAATGTATACATAGTAAGTACATAAAATAGAAGTTAAAATCAGCAACGCTGCGCTTGTTTTCAAATCGTTTTAGGCATGTTTTGCGGTAATGTACTGTACCACTTTTTCCTGAATGAAATATATTAAAACTGGATAGTTCTAAAGTTGTCAGTGGGACAACCCTGACGAACCGTGATAATTCTGAAGTCAGTGGGACAACCCTGACAAACCGTGATAATTTTGACGAGATTAAACGTGGTATCCACTGTACACATACAATTTTTTTCTTAATTGAATACAAAGTAACTAACAATAGAACCATCTGAAGTTGCAAATGGGTCACTATAATTACATTTTCCCCATTTTCAGTATTATAACTTTATTTTTTTTTAAATTCGTTCAATCGTTAATCGTTAAGTGGGTTAAGGTTGTATATACATTACATATGCTAGTTCATATCCTATTTAAGATTTAAAAATCTTGGTTTAGATATTAATTTCTTGGAATTCTATTTTGATTTCGAAGAAGATAAATTATCCATGCGGATATCTAGCGATAAGTTATTTAGCGGTTTATATTTATTTGTGTATGTGTATATTATTATGTAAGCGCACTGGGACGTTTTTTATATAGTAAATGATATCCCAAAATGAATTTAAATTGAGCTAGAAAACTGAACATAGCTCATGGTTACCCCCTGTTCTTCCCTGGAAGTCATATGGTAAAACAATCGTCATACTGAAGTTTGACATTGCTTAGGTTTGAAAATTTTATCTCAATATATTTAGCTCGCAAAATAGGCGGCGCACAGTGGCAAAAAAAATGAAAGTTTCGTTGAATTTTATTCAGCGGTTTGAAGGGAGTTGAGGGTGTTAAGTTGGGACAGAGTGGTATGGGCGATGATCTTGATTACTAATTACATGTATATAGCTTCTGTTTTTCATATCGGATGTTACAAAAAGTCCAGTATATATGAGGTTATAGTAAATATGCCTATGCAGATATTCAATTTTTAATTCATCTCTCGCTAAAATTAAGTAAATAAAATAAAATCAAGCGGATCGATAACTTATTACAAAGTCTAAATTTCATACACAATCTATATACTATTTATCTCAAAAGTGCAAAGACCAAATAACAAACTAAGACTGGTTATGTGGTCTGTAACTGTTTCTGAAGAAGAAAATAAAGTGGCGTTCCAACATGCATAAATCACCTCCGACCGCTAGTTAACAATTTTTCCTTCTTATGAAATCCTCACAACGTGGAGATCAATGGACGAGAAAGACAGACACTAATTATATGCAATGTTCAGTCAGAAAAAAATCTCGATATATATATATGACAACATGAAGGAAAAAGTCAGTTTCCATGACATACGAGTATTACAAAAATAAGTATGGCGAACATGTCTAAAGGTTTTGCAAATTTTACGGGCCTGAATATCCTAAAGATCTTTTTTAATGAGTTATAAACACTTGAGGGTTTGCTGATATCTTTCTCTGTCTTCCTATCTACTACGAAAATATTTGCCAAAATGTTTTCATTAATCTAGAATGAAAGTTAAGTAATAGAACACGCACAAAAGTATAACAGTCAGGAACAATAAATAGGGATCAAATAAGGTATTCCTTTCCTGCCTCTTTGTAAGTCTTTAATTATTCAGGCGCATGCAACAAAATTATGCAGCTGGTACAAAGGCGAGCTTTCAGAATACTTTAGTACATTTCATTACTTTCACAAATATTGCAACTGTCTATTTCAAAATGCTCTAAAACCTACACTCATTTTGTTTCTCGTTCAGAGTTGGTAATGGTTCTAAATGAGAACAAAGATCACTTCATTGTGATCGGCCACAGCCTATTCTATGCTAAGATACGGTGCCCTTCATTAAAAAAAATAATACACACTTGTTATTGATCAACTGTTTATCACATTTTGCAACAAATACTGACAGATAGATGACTGCTCCGGTTTCTATCATTTGTGGTCAAATAGTAATACTATACAATCTATTACCACAGTTGTTTCATTCGTTTTGTTCCATGGGATGCACTGCATGTAGCATTGCGTAATGGAGAAGACCTTAAGGGTTTGATAAATGTTTCTGCTAAGAAAGCTCAAAGGAGTATTTAGATTCTACATGCAGCGACTGAATGGAACAATTGATAGTTAATTAGATGCATTATCAAAGAAACCTATTCCCAATATTTCTCCCGACAGTGCAACGACGGTATCATAAAGCTACAGATCAATGTTACACTTTAATTTATGGTTAATTGGATAAGGATTTAATACCCACACAATAATTCGGTGACATTATTGATAACTAAATATATATATATTTTTTTTTAATGTTCTTAGAATGTCAGGGTCAGTTTTTAAAGTTCTCGGAATGCCCATCCTTTTATTCTTTGTTAAAATCTTTTTCATTCAAGAAGCGGGTTCTTATATATACTTTTACACGACACCACACGATGTATTGAGACATTCAAGTAAAGGTAAAATCTACTCTAGAACGGTAAGGAGATTTTTACTTTAAATATAATTTTGATGTCATTCTGTCATAAAATGAAAAAAAACTTAAACATACAATACGCAATTACTTTGAGATTTGTATTCGTCTAAAATATTATCTCCCTTTTGTATTCGAGCTTTGTCTTACACATGGTGTTTCGTGGATACACAAGCAGACCGTTTAACTCTAAAATATAGCCCTGCTTGACAAAAACAAAAAAAACAAAAAACAACAAAAAAGAAACGGTTTGCATACCTAACAGAGGAGGATGCTCTACTTTTGTACAAATTCATCGTCCATTTGATTTGCACAGTGTGTCATTTGTGTTACACTAAAAAACATATATACATCAACTGAACAAAAAATAAAACATTAGCAATAATTCAAGTGTTAATTTTCCTCTTCTCTTTCTGGGCTAGAAATAAACAGATTCTTAACCTAACCGAGTTTAAGTTATTACATGTATATTCACATCGCATTCTGTATTGTCAACATTTCTTCCATCAGTGGCAATATCCCTTCATC
The DNA here is from genome assembly GCA_037379345.1 of Perna viridis. Classification (NCBI taxonomy): domain Eukaryota; kingdom Metazoa; phylum Mollusca; class Bivalvia; order Mytilida; family Mytilidae; genus Perna; species Perna viridis. Next base: position 15,465,962 of record CM074515.1, read on the forward strand.
ACCTGTGTATGGCGTTTTCATATCATACGTTATACTTGAGCTTGCCATAACTACGTGTACTTTTTGTACCACGCTAGACTTCTTGCAATTAGGCTTCAGGAACAGGTTTATGTTGCTACAAGATTAAAGTCATCACTACAGAAATTTTATGGTCGTCATCATGAACTCGTGGATCGTTATGGTGTGTCCATCTGTACAGAAAAAAATGAAGTTTTCCGCATTTTTTTGCTTGCAGATATTGAGCTGATTTTTTGGTATGTTAGTCTACCCTAATGAGTTACAGATCAAGTTTACATTTCTTTCCGCTTTGCTGATTTTTTTCCAAAGTTACCAACTTTCAGTTTTAGGCGCTATGCCAAAATTTCAGTTTCATGCGCTTTTTTCTAAAGAAAATCTGTTAACATTATCTCAGTATGACAATATGTTAATATAACAAGAGATCAGGTAATTACTCATTTATATTGGTATGGAATTTGAAACCTAATCTGTCCAATTGTCCATGCATAAATTTTGCAAATCGGCATCTGATAAATGGATTTGAACCCCTTTCTTGTCATTGTCCATATCACTTCTTCTGTTCAGGATCAAAGTCATTTCCTCAGTTTTTCATTTATACTTGATGATTCAAGACAATACAAGAGTGTAAAACCATGAACAGATTGATAAGGCAAATACGAAATATATTCTTAAGCTTTTCCCCTCAGCGGAGTAATTAAATAATAAAGCATATCATTTGATGACCAATTCTAACGATTAGCAAAAATAGAAATTTTCATCCAGAAACCTTCAAAATAATTACCATCAAAATCAGAAAATTCATATGCATACATGTACATATCAGTATTCATATTGAAACATCATAATTTTAATTTTTCACAAAATACAATTACGCTACAAATACATATTTTAGGTAATCATGTACGCAACTTAGATTTAAATTTATCCTTGATGTTCATAAAACCAATGCACCTTAGTTCTTGTAAACCTTGGATAATAATCTATAGTATACTCACTTTCGATTTCAATTAATCCTTAATGCTCAGAACAAAAGTAAGACATTTACACACATTCTTCCTTCCTCTTTGGAAATTCTCTGGGAACGAACGCTTCATATAAAATATCTCTCCAGAATGCGGTCTTCATTGCTCTTCACCCGACGTGTATTTAAGAAATAATTCGTGAAGGGGTAGATTTGTACTCATTTTAACATGTGTTTGGCATTTATATTCGATTATTTAACACCGAGCGACAGCCAGGTGTTAAATGAGAATATAAATGCCTAACCCATGTTAAAATGAGTACAAATCTATCCCCGGAAGGAATTGATTCTTTACTAATATGACAAATACGGTAATTTTTGTGAAAAATTCCCCAGGCTAGCCAAAATAACGGCTGTCCGTTCAACCTCCCCCGTATGGAAGCTGGATAAATTAAGAAATAAAACCACATATCCAAGTAAACCATCTATTGAATAAGTATCAGTATCAGTATAGTATTAGGTAGCCTCTCAGCCGTTAAACCATCGCGTAAACGTTTTTAAATGAGTGTTTTGTCTCGAAGCGACAGCGAAAGAAAACAGACAGCGCGCAGGTGCTAAAGGTGGGTGTTGTACCGACATATACTGTTTGACGATATGAAGAGGTCATATCAGAAAAGTTTATATTTGCCACCACGAGTGTTGCAGAATCGTGTTGTTTAAATAACACTGTAATAAAGTTGAAAACGATAGTACTTGCCGTATATTCGTTACACCCGTCATTTCATGCATTATAAGGCTGAATATCGTTGCTTCTAGCAGATAATTGAGTTGATAACTCGACTGTCTTTGTTGATATAAACCACTAAAATCTCCCAAAAATCTTTCGTAACACAGTTTTAGCCAATCATTTGCACGATATGAGAGACGCTGACTATCAGCTGACTATTCCTATACTTGGTTTCGTGCTAACATAAATACTCAATACTGTTAGACCCGGTTTGCACTCATATGTAGTATTTGTAATTCATGACGGACTGAGGGGTTTCTTAACGCCCTTGGCTATCATTTGGGGTCTCTCATGGACGGTGTAAAGCATCGAAGTGTTTACACAGTCCCCGGGTATATTCATACCGGTGAATGAGGGTCATGGTGTATTCGGGGGAAATTATAATCAGTTATAGTAGTCATGTGCCAACGTTCATTCATTAAATTCATTAAAAGCATTAACAGGTGGTTTAATGTCGATTGGTATGGAAGGAGATATCCGCCATAAATATATTAACGCGTTTCTTTTAACTTTGTTGCTTGCTCATTTGTTCTCTGCATTTTCTTTCTTCGTTAATCGAAGATTGTTTAAATGTTAATTCGTGAAATACATTTTTTAGCACTGTGACTTGTAGTTTGTACATATACGTATCTTTCTTTGCTTAATGTCGTTTCTTTTTCTGTAACATCTTTCTTTTACGTTCTACAATTATTAATTTGTAAAATACTTCTTCTAACCCTGAAAGTCGTAATTTTCCAATATCTTTCTTTGTTGAAAGTCTTAAATAAGTGATATATACAGGTTATATATAAATTAAAACATGTTTTTTTTTAATCGACACGATCGACACAGTTACAAAGTACGCACTAACATTTGACAAATGAAGAATAAAAATGTTATTCATGAGTGATTTTTCTCAGGAAGATCGAGGGTTGGTCTAAAAACAGGAGGGCATTTTCCGGTACATTTTTTTTTGCTATAAATTTTGTTTTATTTAATGGCATTCAAAAAATTAAAAGGATTTCTAAGGAAGAATAAAGGAGCTTTTAAATCATTCATTTTTTTGGAAAATGTCGAATAATAAAGCGAACTTTTGCCGACAAGAAAATTATGATGAAAAGGGGGACAAGTTGATGGATGAAGTTCATAAAATGTGTCATGTTTGACAAATAATGCGCACTTTTTCTTAAAGCTTATACTAAAAGCTACATTTCGATATAAAAATTATTTTATTGTGAATCAGTAGAAAAGCTTGACAGGACGGACTTGTTCTGTGATACGTGATTTGAGTCTTTTTTTGACGGGGTACGGTAAGAAAACATCAAATATCTGGATTTTAATACATGTCTGTCACAAATCCTTAACATATTCTTAAAGCTTAGAGTTTTTGGTATATTTTGATGTACGGCGTATATGTCTGAAACATATTCAGAATTCAGTTCAGAATTTCACAGGACGAACTTTTTCTAGCAGGAAATTTTCAATTTGGTATCGGATGTGGGAGAAACAATGATATTTTAATATGATATTTATAAGTGATAAATGTCTGTCAAAAAAGTTTTACATTCGTTAAGCCTACTTTAAACAGTATATTTTGATTTTAAAAAAATGTTTAATTTTGAGAAAGTTATCGGGGAAATTCATTTATCGACATAATTAGACCTATAACATTAATATACATATATGCATTCCTTTATGTTATTGAGTTAATTTGTGTTACCAAGTGACATCATAGTATTAAAAGATTAACCGAATATAAACAGTGTCTGTTAATTGTGTCTGGTGTAATTGTTTAATGTAAATTAAAGTAGGCCTGTCTTTAGTGCTATACCGTGTTTTTCAGGTTCAGTATCAATTATATAGAGTCTAGACTATTTAATTTATGGGAAAGAATATTCAGATTTCTTTTCTTGTAACATTAGTGTCAGACAAGGAGAAAACTTGTCACCTATACTCTTTACAATACATGCCAATGATTTAGAAGACTTTTTTTTCAAGAATCGAAACATTCAAGGACTGATTTTTTTTACAGAAGAAATTGAAACTGAACTCTTCCATTTTTAAAATCTCTTCATTGTATTATATGCTGACGACACAGTATTACTATCAGAATCAGAATCCGATCTATGAAAGCAACTTTATGCACTTTATGTTTATTGCACATTGTGGAAACTTAAAACTTAATGTTAGCAAAAATAAAGTTGTTGTTTTTTCAAAAGACAAGATGTCTAAAAAACTAAGTTTTAAGTACAATGATGCATCTCTTGATACGGTTGATAGTTTCAATTATTTAGGAATATTGTTGCCAAGAACGGGTAGCTTCTCAAAAGCGAAAAAGACAAACGTAGAAAAGGGAAATCGAGCCATGTACGAGTTATACGACCTATTCTCTTATACGGTTGCGAAGTTTGGACCATTGGACATAATATTGTTATAGAAAGGGTGCATCTATATTGTGATAGGACAGTGGTTAGACATTCTTGATTAAATAATGTTAGTCTTCGAGAAAGGGAGGAGAGTGTATGGACATTTTGTGACTTTATAACTGATATTTTATCATGTGAACTTTTGATTAAATTAATATGTACAAGGGGTAAAACAACTATACAAAACATGAGAACAGGTACAAAATAACTCCCAGTACATAATGAAATTACAATGTGGACAACAGATAATAAAACAAATTATAACCACATACTTGTACAAATCAAAAGGGTGTTACATGTACACATGACATACCCATATACATAAACAACCATTGAGATTATAAAGGTGCATGAGGAAAATGGTAGTTGTACAGATTCATTTATAATTAAGAGGGTAATATCAATAAATAAGTGACAAATTAAAAGGGAGGAAATAAACATAATGAATCCATCATAACATAGACATGAACAAGGAGTTTGACTAATACATAGTTGTTTTACATAATCGTTCGTATATATAGGGAGATAGGGAACTTAGAAGAGAGGACTAAGAAGGAACTTATTAAAGAGAGAACTTTAGAGATTTAAGTTCAAGAGGGTTTGCCCTCAAGAAGGAAGTCTTCTGACTCTTTCTATCTTCTTATTGTTTGTACGTTGCTGTTGTATTGTGATTGCTGAATAATAAAATTACCAGTCGTACGTCTGCTTATTGATCACAGCCATGGAAGGTAGCAGGAACAGATTATCATACTGTTATAATATTGTGTAAGACCCTAATGCATGTCCAAAAGTCAATCCCAGATTTTATGGTTTACGGGGAACTAGGCAGATATCCATTGGAAATAAAAATCCAACTGAGGGTCATTAACTTTTGGCTAAAATTAGTTGTTGAAAAATCTAAAAGCTACCTGCAATTTTATTTAATTTTGCTCTTAAAAACATGGCTATAGAATATTTTGGGTAAAAAAGGTTAAATCAATACTGGATGAGTGTGGTTTGTCTTTTGTTTGGAACGAACAACACGAATAAAATGAATCTTGGATATTTTTGGCAATTAAGCAAAGCCTTTTAGACCGATTTCAACAGTCGTGGAACTCGAAAGTGAAAAACTCGATCACCTGAATCTCTGAATTATAGATTGTACAAAGAAGAAGATTTTGGATTTGAAAATATTTAGAATTTGAGATGACAAAAAATATGATTACTCTTTGTAGATTTAGAACCTTGAATAATAACCTTCCCATTGAAAGTGAGCGTTGGCAAAATATAAATGGAGAAAATAGAAAATGTCATTTATGTAATTCGGGAGGTATTGGGGATGAGTTCCATTATTTGTTTAAGTGCACATCGTTTGATAGTGACAGGAAAAAATCCTTTTCTCAGAAAAAAATGATTAAAAGACCAAATATTGTTAAATCTAAAGCTTTGATGAATAGCTCATCACCTTCTGTTCTCAACAATGTATATAAACTTATGCCACAAATTACAAAGATGTTGTCTCCAAGGTAGTTCTCTAAATTTATGTATATAGAAATTCATCATGAATGTGACTCAATATTATTCCTTTCAATACATGTACACTAATTAACTTCTTATGTATATTATGTATCTATGTAAATTGTATTGAATTCGTTCGCTGTACTATAGCATTATGGTGTTTGAGTAATAAACCATACATAGCATCTGCACGAGATTAGTGTTTCCAAACACTACAGCTTTTAACCACATTTTCTATAGTCACAACCTACGATGTCCTCAATACCATCGGCCTCACCACAATCTCAATTCATTTCTACAGTTGCAGTTTTTTTATTTCACCTTACCTACTTGACCCATTTGTGATTTAGGAAACATTCTGAACTCTCCCTTCTCCAAACATGAAATTAAATGGTCTCTCATATATTTTTCTTCGTACTGAATATGAAGACCCCAGTAAAACCACTTATACAGAAGTCAACCGTGTTTGTTATCGCTTATAAACCACAATCAACTAAATTAGATTGTCTATGAATTTCTGGGATTTTGACTAGAAGCCGCGTATTTTGTTACATGTATGAGTAAATCTGTGGTAACTGGATTTCCTGAGAAAATGTCAATTTATCAAATAACTATCTAAAACATAAACCTGTTTTTCTTTTATCTTTTTGGACTGATGTTACCCAATGGTGCTTGCCTGTATGATGCATTTGTGCTGATTTGCTTGACACTTTTTCAAATTTTCTGTGCGATGACCACATTTATTTTTCATTACCAAACACAAGTGCCAGGCAAGTGTCTTAGAAACCCAATTTCTGTGGAAACTATTTTTTTTTTAAATTGAATGTATGTCTTAATGTTCCTACCCAAGGTATGCTTTGTGTTAAAATGTCTGCCTGGATATGTTCTTCGTTGTAATCGAGTTTCCTCTTCTTCATATGTAGGTTAAGCGTGTGGTAATTTTTTGACTGACATTTATACATGCACGTGTTCCATTCAGAGTGTCATCTTCCTGGATTGTCCGCAAATTAAATTGTAACTTTTTTCTTGATACTGGAGTAGATTTGCTTGTTCTCTTACTACTGTTTTTGCTAGTAGGTGAAGATTGACAACGGTTCTTTTTTCAACAGGTTCAAGCCCTATAATATGCGGATTTTTTCTGTTAGGATATGGAAACATGTTGTTGTAGGTGGACTTTGACATGATTCTTTGGGAACTGTTGTGACACAATACTTACCACTTCTACTTTGAACAATAAAAGCACCCTGAATGGGTACATGAGTGGTTAGGTTATTGTCTATTACATACCTTGCAAGTGCATGTTGACTACTTACTACTGGAGGGAATTGATGATTCTGGGAGGAGAGACAACTTTTTTCCTGTACGTGTGATGTGTCTGATAAATTTCCCTCAGCCTAACATGCCATTTTTCATCCCCCAACTCATGCTCCGCTTGATTTAAGGAAGACCATTCATAAATTGGAGGCTCTTTTTTATGTATTATATTATGTCAGAAGGTGCATTTTAGCATTTTATGAAGAACTAATTCGTCACTCGAAATATCTGCTCTAGAAAACTCGTTTTTAGGTGATAGTTCCCTGTGCCAGACAAGCCTATAAGAATCTCATAGTTTTCATAGTTTAGTAAAAAGTGTTTCAATATGGCAATAATAAGTTTTTTTCATAAAAAAGGGGAATTTTCGGAAATTTATATTTCCTTCCATTTCACCGGTAATTGGCAATTTTTTCAAGTGCCCTACTTCAAATAAGCTTTTGCATATTCAAACACATCTATGTAGCATCTAAGTAATTTAACGTTTTCCAAGCCATTAAGGCAAAAGAATGGTACCGCATGTCCACTAAAATTTCCGTGAAAACCCACAATTCATATGTGGTAGATTAGCATTTTTTTAAATGGTGTTGGATACATGTATGCCAATTATTCATTGTCATCAAAATCATGTCATCTGAAAACGTTGATATTTTAAACAAAAAATATATAATTTACGTGCTAAAATGCGTGATAATCAGTTTTATTCAATTTCCCTTTTTAATATTTTGTTGTTTTCGGGACAATTAAAGCATATTTGCTTGACGATATGATTGATACAAGAATATATCCATAATAAATGCCAGACAGACATTGTGTACATTCGTGTATGCTATAAACGGTCATTTTCTTTCACATTGGGCAGATCTAAGTGGGAAGAGATGTTTGATACATTGATAATTGAAATAATAGCACAAAAATGTATATTCTACACCGATTATATGCCAAAAATGAACATTTTAGTTCATGTTGAAGTATTTTTTCTTTGGTGAGGGGCAATTTTTCGCCTAACTTGCCTTGGAAAAGTTCAAATAATTATTATTTGGGCTCATTTGGATGGTAAGACACTATACTAATGTACTGTATCACATAAAAGCTTGTTTAAAGTACGATATTGTGAGGAGAAAAAAAAGGAAAACACGGGTGATATTCTGAAAATCTGAAAATTCCCCTTTTTACGATTTTACAGTAATTGTAGCCTCAAAAGGAAAATCTAAGTCCATGAATCAGATATGCTTGGTACTTCATTATCTTAATTATGAATGCCTAAAATATGAGTTTTACGGTGTCGGAATGCATGATGTGAAAGAGGATTCTGTTTGATATTGAGTTTTCTAGGGGTAGGGGTAGTATTTTTAACATTTTTTTTAAAGCTCTCTTTTGAAAATTAGTTTTTCATGGTTTATTTATGTGGAAAATTAAATTATTTATCGAATGATACCAAATTTGAGACGTTTCAGTTGAGCAAATGAAAATCCCATTTTTCGCTGTTTTGGATAAATTCTTACCACCAAATCGCGAAAATTCATCAAAAGTACCCCGAAAGTGTTAATTGTGATAATACTAAACAGAAAATACCAAATAAGCCATTTTTTACTGAAGCATAAATACTCTTAAGGGTTTTGATATGGAAAAATGTGTCAATTTAAGCGATTTTTCGGTGGGGGTAGGGGTACATTATTTTTTTCATTTTACCCAAAAACCCCAAGTGTTTCCGCAACTTTCTCAGTACCATTGTCAGGCTGAGACATTGTGCTACATGATGTCACATATATACGTTAGTTTAAATCGTTTTGTAGAAAGAAAAAGTTCGAAGAATAAAAAAAAAAACATAAAAATGAATTTTTGCCTCAACGAGGTATACAAAGAGGAAAGCTAAAAAACATAAAACACTTCAGTTTATTTTTTGGCTACAAAAAGATTCCTAAATGGGAGGTATAAGGGTACATGAAAATCATATTTCGGTTGATGATTTGGGTGGGGTGCATAGGGGGTATCTCAGCCCACGTACTATGACAGACACTATTTATTTTCAATTAATCTTTTATAACAACATGTAACTTTATCAGTCAATCTATTTAACAGGTAACACAAATTAACTCAATAACAGAAAGGAATACATATGTATAGCTGTAGGTCTAATTACAATGTGTGTCAGTAAATAAAGATTATTCACGAAAAAAGTTCGTCCTGTCAAGATTTTGGATTTATCTCTAAAATAATTTCAAATATCTATACATTAAAATGAAGCTCAAATTAAAAGCTTTAAGGATACGGTACATATTTTTTGACAGACGTTACTATACCCCGTAAAAAATGTACAAATGACGCAAGAGGAATCATCTGTCCCGTCAATATATTACCCCTTAAACTTTCTCAAATTATTTTTATATAAAAATATACCGTTTAATACAGGCTTCACGAATATGTAAACCTTTTTGACAGACATTTATAACTCCGTTTGTTACCACATCCGATACCAAATTGATAATTTCCTGTTAGAAAAAGTTCGTCCTGTAAGATTTTGAATTGATATCTTAACATTTTTAAAAACATATACACCGTACAACAAAATATACCAAAAAGATTAAGCTTAAGAATATGTTAAGGATTTGTGACTGACATGAATTAAAATCCAGATTTTTTATGTTTTATTACCGTACCCCCGTAAAAAAAAAAACGACACAAGACGTGTGTTTTTGGATTAGGCCGTCCTGTCAAGATTTTAGTATTCTTATACTGTACAGCATACAGCATTTACTGAATCTTTGACCCAGCAAAATACTTTTAGGGATAAAATCAACACTTTCAAGTGCATGTAAGACAGATAGGTAAGTCAACTTATTGGTGCATGCCAGTCAATTGATCAGAAATCTCCAAGGCCGAAAAAAAATAAATAAAGCTATGTTTCTGATCACCATTCTGAAATTTTGTAGAGTCGGTAGGTATTTGGATTTATTTTTATTTAAAACTTTTAAAATGAAATAAGTAATTATAGTGACACCAAACTCAGTATACAATAAAAAAAAACAAATATGCAAAGACTAAACAACTGATAATGTTAGACTTAGTCCACCACCATGGTTTGATGGCGATGGTCAAAAGAAAAAGTATCTAAGTGCTGAAATGGATTATCCACTCACGTCATGTGTGTTTACAATCGATTCTAAATATAAACAACCAGTATTTCTAATTTTTGTTTTTCCATCTAGGATAAGAAAAACAGACATCTTTGTCTTTATTTTCTTATTTTTTCTGAAAGACAATCGGTAGACTTTTTAACTATTATTTTTTTCAATATCACAAGTAAAAATATTTTGGGTAAGGGGTCTGAAGAAGGGTCGGTATGTGACCAGGAACATTTTTTTGCCTAAACTGATGGTCTTTTTATTACTCCAGCAGTGCTAGAGGTTGTCTGAAAAGCTATTTTCTGACTTGGTTGGAGGAACGGAATTCCAACCTCTTACATTGTAGTAGTAGCTATATATACAGATAATATGAGGTTTGGGCATTGTGTTTTCAAAAGCGGCTCTGGAATCGATTTTTCATTAAAATTGTTAAATATATTTCCAATGGAAAAATGCTCATAAAGCAGTCCAGGAGGTAGGTCTAGATTCTTCAAATTGCACTTAATAAACACAAGTTGAATATAGTCCATATTTCTTCACATTTTGCTGGAGAAAAAAAACTTGGGTGCCAAGGTTAAAAAGGACCTTCCGTTTACATTTCTTCTAACAGTTAATGTTCCATACACGTATGTGTATATCATGTATATAGAACTTTTCGACATTTTGTTGCAAAACACATGGCATTGAGGAGTCTGTTAAGTTGGGGTAGTCCAATTACCTGCTCCTTACTGTAACATGAAGTTTCGGGCTCTACATTATACATGTAGAAGATATGTGCACATAAAAGTACTGTTTACATGTAAGTACATACCCGAGGAGCTAGTTCCAACGCTTTTTAGTTTTGCTATGTATATGTCAGACTGCATGTACTGACAACTCTTAGTGTGATTTTTAATTCAACCATTTTTTATGACTTCATGCAAATGAAGTAAAGTTTGTACATGTACATAAAAATATAATTTTAATCACCTTCATACTTAAACATTGCACATTTAAATATAACTCTTTTTTAAGATGTTTACCACATGAAATCTTTTTAATACTTAAAGTTTACTTATAATTTTTTGTTAAATTTCCGATTTATAGAAAACCGTCACATTATGACTTTATGTACATGTTATTATGTGTAAATAAATTATACTGTACAAGTACGACGGGTCCGTCACAACTCTACATTTGTTAAATCAAGTATGTTTTATACATGTACAAAAGTACATTAAGGGTAACCCGGTCGGTTAGCTGGCTTTTAAAACCAAACAATTAAATACATGTATGAACACGAACAAAATCTTAACTTGACAAACCTTTGATTATTCTTCAGGTTTCTGTATATATGTGCATGTATTTGTATTACTCAAGATTCTCCCTCAGTACTATTTCTCCATTGAGAATGGTAATATTTGATTTTCAACATTTGAGCTTTAGCATAATAAGTGGGTAAATAGTTTATGAAATTGAAATGAGGTTGTTTTTAAGCACTTTGTCTTTAAAACTATTTGAATAATCCGGTTGAAAATTAACCAAGAGTCTTCCGTACTCGAGACTGGTGGGCGGGCCCCTAGTAGATTGTACTGGTTTAAATTGTTAAACATTTTTCATGTTTGTGATGAAACAGAAAAAAATAAAAGCATGAATTGAAAACAGTATACAGATTACTTCAACTCTTGCGAGGCTGTTGGTTTGTTCAATCACAGTGGCGTGCCCCTATTCAATATATATATGCAGCCTGTCTCATTCATACATACTTAGTTGCGTTACAGTAATCGGAAGTTTCCTTTATTCTAAGCTTTCCTTTTATTACAATTTTTTTCGTACCAAATATCACATTTCAAGAAATGTCAGATGTAGGAACGACAACCATGATCTATTTATACTTAGTGTTGTTTTTATTCATTTAATCACAGCAAATCACTTCTCTACTGATAGTCAGCATGCAGCTACCTAATGAATATACCTAACAACCCACAACATTAATACCCTTGGGAAAAGATATATAGCTGTTGGCACCGATTCCTGCAAGAAATTCTTTTCAGTGTGATTGTCGCTGATTGTGTTGTAGCGACTTTTGAAGCTACCAAGATATCTTAAAACGAAGACAAACGCCAATTTAACAAATAATTGAGTTTGGAATTTTTTTTATGACAGTGATGTTATTTTGGTAATTCATTTTACATACCAAAATATGCCCGGATGCATGTTTGGGACTTGAAACTGAATTACATAATATGTTATTTGATATTAGAGATATCCGTGTGATTTTAAGTAGCAATAGAAACTTCATATCTTAATTCAATGACAAGGATATAGCACTGCGGACTGAAACATCTTCATGTTGTTGTTTTGGATAGTACTCCAAAATCTAGAAATAACGCAGGCCTTTATAAATAACTTCAGGAAATGTTGATAAAATTTTACTCGAACAATGGTACGTATATTGTATATTTTTATTTTGATCATGTGAAACCTACTGCCACATACGAACGTAGAGTTACTAAAAGTCATCGTTCATCGCTCAGACCCCTCGCCGATTTTTTCAGGATTTTCATCATTTATATATTGGCAAGTATGAAAATACAGGAAATAAAGAATTTATAAAACGCAAACAGGGACGGATTCAGACGGGGCGTGGCGGTCGTGCGCTCCCCTAAAATTTTCAAAACATGGGTTGTTAGAGGGTAGATTTAGGCGGTTTTAGGATGAAACTTTAATTTCTCGCTAATTTTACCACAAAATATATCTATATTGCACCCACTCTTGAGTAGAAGTATATTTTTAAAAAAAATTAACCTCAAATATTTTTTAACTGTGCGCCCCCAATCTAAAATCCTGGATCCCCCCTGGTAAAACAGACCAAATTATAAATTCACAACACCTATGTTGATTCTAAAAGTATTATTTTTGGTGGTTTTTTCTGAACCATGAATTACCACTATACAATATTGAGACAGTCTGAATTTAATGTGGATTGGTATCTTTAAAATACCTACCTCATAAATAGTCGTGCCACCCATTCAAAAACATTTTTTTCCAACTCCGGGCAAACAGTCGTCATTCAGCTTCCTCCATGCCGTGTGTGGAGAAGCAGTGGCTACCAACTGTAGTCATTGATATGATTTCGCCACTAGTTCCAGCAATTGTGACGAGCTACATACCACAAGATGGCAGTTCTAGGCGCTATTTCACGCAATCCGCATTGAAGACTGTTCAATAAAAACATTATATAATCTGAGACATGCGTAATATCAGGCACTTCCGAAAACCAGGAGTGATCTGACTGATCGATCACATAAACACCATTTAAGCCAAAAAAAAAAAAGAAAAAAAAACAGAAATTTAATCGTTTTTCTATACGTGCTTCAAATATATAATCAAGTCATATTATTCAGAAATTAATGCCAGCGAGTGGTTTACATTTTTATGCACACTGTTTTTTCAGATACTAGGACCGGATAAACAAAAAGTTAGCATCCCATGATTAAGTTTGTGTTTTTATACTAAGACGATCAAACAAAAGAAAACAAAAGAAACATGCACACTCTCAGTCTGTAAAGACATATAACGGTCTCTTTATACGCAGTGAAGTCTAATGGGAATTTATTTGCGTTTAAGTACAGCACCATTTTTACAATTCCCCGTCCACAGAATTTATATCAAATTCGATTTTTCTAAACAAATATTGTTAAGCTGTTCTACCATCAATATTGATAACAGTTTCATCAACAGAGAGATAGCAAAATCTTTGATGACTTCGAAATAACTATAAGTTGAACTCGGTAGAAAAAAATGTTTTGCTTTGTAGGTTATTTGTAACTCCATCTTTCTTCTCTTTGTCTGAACACTTATATTTGAAAACCAGAGCATACAATCTAAAACCCTTATAATGTTTTAATATCTATATATTTCTCTTTCATAATATGCAAAGTTATTTAAAATCGTTGTAGGGTACTTTTAAACATTTTTGAAACGTCCGAAAGTTCGTTGACCAGTCAGCATCGTGACTTTAAATACTAGTATGCAACTAAAAAGTTACATTATTTATTTTGATCATTATGACAAACACAACTTTCTTGTACTTTACAGATGATTCTATATGTGTTATACTTCTGCTTGGTTACCGTATTTGCTTTATATCACTGTCCGAAAAGTGAGGATCATTGTTTTACTTCATTGGAAATTGACTACGGATTTACGATGACGAAGGATGGATCTCCAGTATATATCGAAGACGGGGAACTTTATACAAAAAGAGATGATAAGATGCAAGATATAGAAGACGTGATAATTGCGGACGGTTGGAACAAAACGACGAAACTCCTCATCACTGCAAACGGAAGTCTTCCCGGTCCTGATATCATTTTATACCAGAATCAGAGAATAACTATTCTTGTGAAGAACATGCTAATCAATGAAGCAGTAACAATTCACTGGCACGGAATTGACCAATTGAATTGGCCTGCGATGGATGGGGTAGCCTTTGTTACATAGTGTCCAATTATACCAGGTCAGAGCTACGAATATACATTTTCACCTCGGTTTAGTGGATCTTACTGGTACCACTCTCATATGGGAAACCAGAGAGACGCTGGTCTTTATGGGGCGTTTATCGTTCTTCGACACACCGAAACTGTACCTTTTCCAAATCAACGAATTGTATTAGTTCAAGAATATGACCATGTTTATGATCCCGTTTCGCTACTTAAACTTAATTCTTTGGAAGAACCCGAAAACAGTCATGCTATACTGATAAATGGTAAGGGTTTCTATAAAGGTAGTGAAACACCAATTCTTAGTTCGTTTAATCTATCACAGAATGCAAATGATGATTCTCCTTTCCTGTTCCGAATAATTAGTGCGGCATCAAGCTCCACTCTTCTTTTAGAAATACCCGGACTTAGACTAAAATAGTAGAAACTGATGGATGGCAAATAAAACCTACTTTTGTCGATAAACTAATAATTTACCCAGCCGAAAGGTACGATTTCGAAATTGATATACTTTGCGCAGAACAATCAACATACAATATCGTAGATAAAAAAACTCTTGCCGTCAAAGACGATATCTATGGAATAGCCTATATAACTAACATCGCAATAGGGGATAACGCACAGAGACCGGAAAGTTGCAAAGTAAAAGCCGAATTACAAATCCTTAACTGTCCATTACTCACCTATCCAAATTGACCAAATGAAAAGTGCGTTCCAGTCTCAAATTTATCATCAAGAGCACACTCAGATGAAATTAATTTTGACGTTATTGACGTAAGACCAGACAAAACAGAAACACACTTTCTTAATTTTGCTTTTGTTAATGATGCAACCATCAATGGAAGAAAATTCATATAGCCAACCGTCAGTGCCCTTATCCAGCCATACGATCTTAATACAGATTGTAGCAACTGCACCGAAGAGACAGGGTAAGACTGTGTCCATTAGCTTGACCTTGATTCGGGTTCGGAAGTGATAATGATTTTATTGAATTTAGGAAAGAAGTCATTCGTAACTCATCCAATTCACATGCACGGGCATACTTTTGAAGTCTTGAAAATGGAATTTCCCGAGGTATCAAGTGACAGTAGTAATATTACCCCAACGACACACATCAACTGTAGCAAAACGCTTCTAAACCATGAAAGTTCTTGCAATGCAGCATTTTGTGCTAATCAGACATGGGATGATCATAGAAATATACCTAGTATAAACTTAGAGGACCCGGTCAGGAAGGATACAATTGCTGTACCACTTGGGGGATACGTGATCATCAGAATATATGCAACCAACCCTGGGGTGTGGTTTATGCACTGTCACATAGACAAGCATATGGTCAGTGGGATGGCAATCATGTTGAACGAGTCGTATTCATCCATCCTTGAAAACAAATCAAAATACCTCCCTGATGGACTTCCCACTTGCCATAGCTTTTTACAAACATCTGACCCAACTCAGGAGAGTCAGCTGTCTTCAAAACCTTTATCAAACTGTGGTAAGTTCCTTAATTTCTTTCAAATGTTTAATATAACAACTGTTCATTATCAATAAATCAAATACACGGCACTATCTTTGTTAACACAAATTAATGGATTAGTTCGATTATTTCCCCATTGTTTTAATTGACTTCTCTTTATCATTTTACTTGTGTCGATTTAAGGCATGGAATGAATACTGCAGTTTTTTTTGTTTTTTTGTTTTTGTTTTTTTTGTTTTTGTTTTGTTTTGTTTTGTTTTGTTTTTTTTTTGCAAACCCGTTTGATTGTTCATTTTGTCAACATATTCCAGCTATAGCCTGGGATATTGATTTGTAAGTCGTTTGCCCATATCCCTGTAGTAGACATCAGCTGAAGAACGTAAGTTTATGGAAACTGTCCATAGGATAATACAAAAATCAATCGCCGGCGTTACGTGGTATAATTTAACAAACACCCACTAAGAAAACAATAAAGAACAAAAAATGGAATAAATCAAAGGGCACACCAAAAGAAAAAAAAGATAAAAAATGCAAAGAAATTATATAACTTTAAGAACACATAAAAAGAAAACAAAAAAATTTCAGGTTAAGTTTGAAAAATATCGCGGTAAAAAATCTTCCCATATTTGACGTCGTCTCTCTAGTATTACAACTTCTGGTAGCAATTCGTAACATTTAACTTTTGAACCCGAAATGAACAAACATTTCTTAAAGTTCTTTCTAACTTATAACATGTACACAATCAAAAATATAAACATGCTAGGTCGGAATAATATTTTTTTTACTAATGATTTTCATCTTTTGTAGAAACAAATTCAACAGCTGTGAAAGTCTTGGCCGCTCTTTTTGCCTTAACTGCTACTATTTGTATCGCATTGTCCACTTTTATTCTATGTAACCGACTGCGCAACAAAACAGAGTCTATTGGTGAACAATCCGTGGGTCATCAAATGGAGATGAGTGAGAAGTCCACGTAAAAGAGATATGTTTCAAACTTTTTAATTTCTCATTTTAGAATTTGTTTTATCTCACAATTTATAACAATGAGTTTTCATGCTTTTCTAAGTGTTTACGAATAATGTTCCGGTAATCAAAATTGACAATAGCAGAGTTTCCAATATGCCTTATTGAATTATCTAAAGCTTTTAGCATTAATGAAAATTTTCAACGTGCAAGCATTACTGATTTTTTTTCTTGAAACTTATGAAAGTAATAAAAATAACTTAAAAAAAAATAAACTAAAATTTCATATATGACAACAATTGCTAAATGAAGTCTTCCGACTTGCTCACTCCTTAGACATGTTAAGTTATGTGTCAAAATCCTTGACAGAGTGTTTTTTCAAACTTTGATATTCTGTTGATCTTGTTTCCACTGTTCTATGATACATGAATTAATCGAATTTAATACATATTTATAAGACATATATAAAATAAAAATTATAATAAGCTTAAAAGGAATTTCTTGTGTCGCTAGGGATAAAATTCTTAAAATATTTTTAAGAGTTTGTATGCACTATAGAAAACCAAGTACAGTTAAAAATGAATTTTGCATTATTTTCTAGCTGTTTCTGTGTTTATCTCTTCTGTGACTTTGATATTTTATCAGTATATTTATTGTTAAGATTTTATTCATTGTTTGTTTGTTTGTTTGTTTTTTTATTATTATTTTTACCTTTGTTTTCCTGTTAACCATTATGTTCTAAATGTGCCGTTCTTTTATTTATTTAAGATCAACAAACATAACTCTTTACAACGTTTTACATTCAACAATTACATTCATTTCTTTAATAAAATTGACCACCCCATAGACAATCCACTATTTGAATTAATCAATCAAGGCAACAATTGTAAAATGAGCAACTCAGGCTCCGCTAAAAACTAAAAGCATTATATTGAGTAGATACATCAAAGTTATGAATGAGTAATCAAGGGAACCAAGGTTATAGCGGTAATCAAAAGGATGTAATCCAGGGACAAAGACCAGACATGAAAAACAGATATTCACAACAAAGAACATAAAGTAACTAAAATCATACATACAAAGTAAAAAAAGTAAATGAGCAACTCGGACTCCACTAAAAACTGGGAGCATGGACCAGGTGCACCTGTAGGGTAACCGTCCTCTGCTTTTCTAGAAACACCCGCCGAGTTGCCCATAAAAAGTCAAGTCCGGGGTAGAGCATCTAGTATTAAGTGTAAATGAGACAGAAGATTAGAAACATTAGCTATGTCAAGCTTATTAATTATTTCCAATGATATTCTGGGTATTTACGTTTTAACATGCAATATTGGGAACACACATTTATAAAACGTTCTCTATATCTTATATCTATATTTCTTTTTTTTTCACTTTTTCGAAGAAAAAGGTCAGAAAAATTAGCATAAAGTGAATAAAATTGTAAAAGTGGAATTCATTATATCACTGTATTTCTATTGAATACTTAAAAAATTCAACTGATACAGCAGAACAAATTTAATGTAGCAAGAAAATATAGGCTGAAATTGCAGTTTTAATGAAAACGGTTTTTATTGTATTTACCCTTTTTCCGTTTTTTTCGCCATTTTAACACCAGATGGCTACATTGTTTGTTAGTAATACACTCCCATAATTATTGAGAACAGGGGATAATATCAAATGACTTTTGAATTATTTATTTCAAAGAACATCATGCATACGTTTTCCTTCAATGATTAAGTTTCACTGATTGGTGCGATTATTAGATTAAGATGCATTTGCATTATACGGTATATGATTGAAAGATGAGATGCGTCATTACTCCATATTTTCGTCATTTAGAAGTTGATTGTTGTATGTGTTCTGTAATTCATAACGACGAATAAAGATGAAAGTATCTACACATTTCTTTTCGACTTAAAATTACGGGTAATACACTCCTGTAAAGGTGGCAGTGCAGCTTTGAGCTATCAATATAACGTCAATTTTCGGAATGCGTTTGATACCCAAGTAAATCGAAACTCCTCCCACTATTATCTAAAATTACTTTGTCGCTATTTATTAAGAAGGAGGGCTTTTTATCAAGTAATAGTTTAACAGAAATACATGATCAAAAAGAAGTAACAACAATAATGGCTGAATGGACGCATATGGGACAGACACGGCGTACGCCCCGCCCTAAAACCTGGAAAGAAAAGTTTTGCAGAGTATCTTGAATATACATAATATGTATCTACGTAAATTATTGAATTGCCCATATTTGTATATATATATCAAAATTTAAAATATGATATGATTGGTACTTTCGTATTTCTACCAAGATCGCACATCTTATCATTGAGGAACACAAGGGAAGAAAACTGCCGCGTAGTCTGAAGTAAGCGATCTCTGCGCCGTTTACTCCGACAATGCTAAACTTTCTGATGAGAAAGACACTGTAAAGGTAAAGATACGAAACCATCCTAAGCAGATCCAATATTAAAATGTTAAAATGTGTACTTGTATGTCCATGTCATCGCAGACCAACAAAAATGATTATGTTGGTTTCAAAACAGCAAAGCAAAATAATATTTACGCAACATGTTTTGTCTTGTTTTAACTCCAGCGGTTGTTTCGTCAATTTGATTGGCTGGCAGTTCTTTCATTTTTGATGACCTGTCATTGTTGTAAGAATTCACATGTGGTTATAGTGACCCTATAGTCAGAGGAAATAAACCACATCGAATTTCAAAATGTGTGGAACTATAAGTAATAGCAGACGTCTAATGTATTCCATTTACCAATTTCTTGGTAACTATGATAGATAAAAAAAACTTTTATTTGATGAAATGATTTTTATGATTAGGCCTACTCAAGTCCAGAGGGTCATTAAAGTTGTAGAACGACTCCATATTAGAGTCATTGAAAGGCAAAATTGAACCAAGAGACCCATTCAGGCTTCTGGAAGCCTCTTTTTCTTGTTCTTAAGTCTTGTTCATTTACTTTTGTTACTTTGTATGTATTATTTTAGTTGCTTTATTAACTTTGTTGTGATTGTCTGTTTCCCATGTCTGGACGATGTTCCTGAATTACATTCTTTTGATTTCCACCAGAATCTGAGTTCCCTCGATTACTCTTATGAGAAATGAAAAGGTGAGGATAATCAAATAAGCTCACAGTGCAATTGTATGATAGGACACCTTTTCAAACAATTTTAATTACAAATATATGTACGTCTCAAAATCCACTTTCAGTTTGAACAAAACTGTTTCAAAAAGTATTAAAAAATTCTGCATAAAAGATAAAAGTGTATTGGTGAACACCTTACAAGGTTGAAGTCATCACTACAGAAGTTTTTATGTCATCATCATGAACCCGTGGATCGTTATGGTGTATCCATCTGCGCCATGAAAACTGATTTATTCTAGTTTGTTTTCCTTTCCTCTTTCGTCTACCCCGGACTTGACTTTTTATGAGCAATTCGGCGGGTGTTTCTAGAAAAGCAGAGGACGCTTACCCTACCGATGCAACTGATCCATGCTCCCAGTTTTTAGTGGAGTCCGAGTTGCTCATTTACTTTTGTTACTTTGTATGTATGATTTTAGTTCCTTCATGTTCTTTGTTATGTGTGTCTGTTTTCCGTGTCTGGTCTTTGTCCCGGGATTACATTTTTTTTATTATCGCTATAACCTTGGTTCCCTTGATAATTCTTTCAAACAAAAGGGGTACAGCCTTGGCATAATCTTATGATTTTGTTTTTCCCTATCCTCCTATCTTACTGCATTGTTTAATTAGGAAAAAAAGGTTGTCTGTTTTGAAAGCATTGTTAAAATAAATAACTATAGAGTAATGAAGTGGTAAAATGCAATGAGTAAAAGTTCATGATGTGTATATCATTTTCCCATCATTGACGTATGATAATATGTTGTCTATTACCAATTAATAATTTACATGGACCACCATATAAATATACTGTCCGACATATATCCATTGTTGAAATCATTATAAACATGTTCAAACATAGGCTACTTTATTATTCTAATTTTTTATTACACCTACAATATTTAAATATAAAATTTGAAATGAATTATTATATTTGCAATTTTTTGGACAATTGTAAAGAACCACGATAATTTCCGATTGGAAATAATCGTCATTTTTTTACCACAACTTTTCTGTTTCCTTCATCTTTCCCTACTATATCTCGTGATATATATGGCCTGCATAAGGGAAGTCAAGAGATCCAGGACTGGGTACTGTAAACGTAATAATATTTGCGGTTGCTGATTCTTGCAGATTATGTCGAGTGAACATATTTGCTGTTACAATAATCGCGGTTTCAAAAAATGATAAGCGTTATATGGTGTTAAAATTCAATTTCATGTGTACTTTTTGGCGCTTTTTTTTTGTCCGCCGCGAAACCATCGAAAATTAGTACACCATGAAAATAACCACCCATGAGTTTGAGTGATGACTATCATATTTTTTGTAGTTATTACTTTAATCTTGTAGCAACAAAGACTCACAGAATGCAAATAAAATTTTCTGAAAAAAATATATACCCATGCATATATATGGTTATCATACAAACCATTCAAAAATATACTAAAATTTGCAAAAAAGTCAGGTTTAAAATGGTCAAATTTCCCGCAAAATATCTTGTAATTGTATTTCAGGTTCTAAAACTGTCAATATTTTTTCTTTAGAAACCCCCTACTTCATATGGGCATCCCAGTTAGATTTTTTTGTATTTCACTTTGTAATCCATTTATCAAGTTTAGCATGGTAAAAATGGACTTTCTTTCACTCTCACGTGGAGGTAAAACTGTCATTGAAAATATATGCAAATTGCAAAATAATTTTACCAGTCCCTTTTTCAGAATAAGTTTAATCTACAATAAAATTATTTTTTTAATAACTATAGAAACCACGGGTTTCCATTTACGTCGTTTTTCATCCCTAGCGAAACTAAAATTAACTGTGGAGTGCTAACCTAATAGTTAATTACCAGCAGTAGGAGAGTGATGGAAGTATCAGAGTTACACATGATTATGAAATTATTTGTATACTTTGCGCATGGGCAATTTCTATATTCCTTAGTTATTAATAACTGAAGCAGCACCCTGGCTGGGACGGTGCCTGGCAACTGCCAAACAATACAATTTTACATTATAAGGTCATCCCCCCATTACTTGGAATCATTCAAGTTTTGCTAAATAAGAATTCTGATGTTAATCATTTGAAATAAGTGAAATTACCATTTGAATTGATTCTAAATCATTAAACAATAACTAGCAGAAAGCGACAATAGACAGATATTCAAAGTTTTTTGCAAATGTTAAACGTTGGCCAAGTTCCACCTTGAAGTCAATGTCTTTAAACTTGCTCTGTGATTAACAAAAATTACAAAGAAGAATAAAAAAAATAAATAAGAAAATGGTTAAACAAGGTAATAAAGTTACTTATAATTAAATACTTAATTATCAATGTTTTGTTTGTATAAGTGTTCGATTAAAGAGTAATCAAGGGAACCAAGGCTATAGCGGTAATCAAAAGAATGTAATCCAGGGACAAAAACCAGACATGGAAAACAGACATACACAACAAAGAACATAAAGTAACTAAAATCGTACATACAAAGTAACAAAAGTAAATGAGCAACTCGGACTCCACTAAAAACTGGCAGCATGGACCAGGTGCACCGGTAGGATAGGCGTCCTCTGCTTTTCTAGAAACATCCGCCGAATTGCTCATAAAAAGTCAAGTCCGGGGTAGACAAACGAGGAAAGGAAAATTATGACCCGTTGAATACATCAGTTTTCATGGTGCTGATGAATACACCATAACGATCCACGAGTTCATGATGACGACCATAAAACTTCTGTAGTGATGACTTCAATCTGGTAGCAACATAACCCTGTTCCAGAGGCCTATTTGTTAGAGTTCTAGCGTGAAACAAAACGTCTGCGTAGTTTCGGCAAGCTCTGGCATAACGTATGAGTTGCGATATGAACACTCCATACGCAGGAGCCGAAGGGATGTTGCCACAGATGAAAGGAAACTTGACAATTCTGAATGAAAAGTCATCACGTTTGTCGTAAAGTTTGGTCAATAGTTTTCTTTTACCATCGATTTCTAAGTGTAAGTCAAGATATGAGGCTGACTTCATAGTGTCTGTAGTATCCTTTATCTCAAGTTCTTCGGGGTAGATGCGATGTATCAAATCCCCGAAATTAGGACTGTTTAAAGAAAATACGTCATGTATATAGCGGAAACTGAGATTGACGGATCTAGCCAAACGATATTCTCTCTTTCTGATCAGATCAACTATAAAGTCAGCCTCATAAGAGTAAATGAATATTTGATTTGGATTTGACTTTTTTTTATGAGCAACACGGTGGATGTTTCTAGAAAAGCAAATGACGCTTACCATATCGGTACACCTAGTCCATGCTCCCAGTTTTTAGTGGAGTCCGAATTGCTCATTTATTTTTGTTACTTTGTATGTATTATTTTAGTTATTTTATGTGGAAAAAAAACGCTTTGCACCTGTTTTATTAAAACAAATAAAAATTACAAAAATTGCAAAAATTTGGTAACATTATCCAGAATGTACCATGACTTTTTCCCTCTAAAACATGATTACAGTAACATAAATTCTACAGAACTATAACAAATGAGAAAACAGAATATTGTTATTGTTTCACCAGAGTTATTTTTTATCCTAACATACTCCAGTAGTCAACCACTGAAATTCCTTACAGTTAGTTTTTTTCATGTATAGGAAAACTTCTCATACAGCAGCTTAACTGCATGAGTGAAGATGTCTACTTAAATAACCACAGAGTTTAAGATCCATTTTTACTAATTCAATAGATGATTCATTCAGCAAAACTGGTATTTAACTTGGGCAGAGGTCACGGTCAACTCAATCTGATTAAGTTCAGAACAATTTCTGCATGAAACGTTCACTTGTAGTGATTGTTGTGAGCCATGCAAAGAACGAGGTCAGTATAAACCTTCTGTCTACCATGTGTTTGACATGTTCTAATACATTATGCAAAGACTGCCAATATACAACAAGGCACTCAGTGCTACAAAAAAGCAATGTGTTTCCTAGTATTAAAGATTCAAAAAAACTGGAACAGTACATTACAATCTACATATCATTCACATAAAGATACCACATAAGTTTATCTTGCTCATGACTTTCAATGTTGTGAAATATGTTTCCGGAAGGCTGATATATGTTGCAGTGTAAAACATGTCAGAGTCCACACAGTATATTAACGGTCTTCAATGATTTGTACAATAGAAAATTCGATTTGTGAGAAATAAACTGGTATAGACAAAACTAATGAGAAACAAACGAGTTACTGACAAAAGTTGAACTGAGTTGAGTGGTAGGAAAAGAGCTTTGAAACAATATCTAGATAAAATTGAAGGAGAGGCAACGTATATTTTCAAAGAATATTGTTTATAAGAACTCCATAATTGACGAAGAGATGGGAAACACTAAGGAGATAATAAATTATTCTTGGCGGCGAAAAGAAACTTAGACAGTTTGATTTTCTTCAAATTTCTAATAGTCAGAAAAAAGTTAATGCAAATCTGCTTCTAGAAGAATCCGAGGACCACCAAACAAGTTGCTGTAAGGTTGAGCATTGCGGACGAAGTCTTTGAATTAAAAGCGCACAAAAACATTATTGAAATCTTTCTTTTTAAATATGTTACCAGCGTGCATAGGGCACAAATAGCAGTAAAAATTCGAACCTGCTAAAAATTACATCATTATTTTTTTATAGAACGTCGTAACACGGAAGTAGCCTTTCAATGTATGAGGTTGTCAGAAATGACTTGATCGTAATGTCCGATAGTCATGGTTTAAAAAAACAAATGGTTATTAGAAAGCAATATTTCATTTGATTCATTGAATGAATTTATAGCTGATATTGTACATACCGCCGAGGGAACAACTGAAATTTGCCAAATCTCTTCTATATAAAACATGAACCGGTGAAATAGTGTCACTGAGTCGTATGTTTGATAATTATTTATTGTGACATGTGACGTTAACTCGATCCTCCATCCTATATAAAAACATCTAGATGAACTGTCCTGTACTATCATACATCGTGGAAAAAGTGATAACCCTAGATTTAACCTACGAGGAGGAATCACCCGGCCAGCAAAAGCTACTAGTATATCTTTATACAGCCTAGCTGAACGAGTGGTCTTGGACAATGAACTAAGTGCATGCCATAGAGGTCACAGCGGTGCAAATACTAGTCCCGCTGAGGGAACAGCTAAAATTTTCAAAGCCGTCAGCGTAGAGGAAAGGTTCGAATCCTCAATTGCAAAAATGCAGAATCGTATCGATGCCAGTGTTTGGATTTAGCTTTAAGCTTAATTAAATATAAGTATGCTCATCCTTGTATCAACATTCTATGTTGATCAAAGTATTGCATGCCAATTATCAAAATAGTAATGTACTAGTGCAACCTGTAAGAGTTCAAAATCCCATTAGACTTTTTATATGTATATAACTTTGTGTGGCTGTACCTGTATTTCGCAATAGATACTGTCTTACCCGATACTATCAGAGAATGTTCTGTCCAAAACGCAATTCATTTACATTATGCGCCAAAGTTCACGCTCTTTAATTAATTACGAAGAAGTATAACTTTATTAATGAAAGCTATATTCTTATGTAGCATAGTTAACCGGGAAGTCTACGAAGTGCAGCTAAAGTTAGGATGTAATTTAAGACTTGATTTAATACTTGTGTGTGTGTGTGTCATACAATGTAAAACAATGCACGTTTTTTTCTTTTTCATATGTATTTTTGATCCTCTATTTGTAATATTTTGTAACAAGTAGATGTATGTTTTTGTTCATAGAGTTTGTGGTTTATTAGATAAATAATGTTAATTAAAACAAATCGTAAGAATTCTTTCAATCAGTTCAAAGGAGTTTTATTCAGTCCCTTCATGCAGTGACTAGGTGGAACGATTACTAATCCTAGGTTTAATGAAAATACATTATTTTCCCAAATCCATGCTACAATTAAGCAATGGTACCGTAAAGCGACATATCAATGCCATAGTATTATGGTTGATTGGATAAGAAAAGGATTAAGTTTGTTCACATTTTTTTATGATAATAGAAACACAAATTAGTTCTCGGAAACCCCATCCTTTTAATACTTGATCCGATTATTTTCTTTATGAATAAGTTCTTATTATCAAATATATTGTACACGACAGAATACGATTTATATTCTTGAGAAATTCAAGTAAAAGTAAAACATACACTTAAACGGTAAGGAGATTGAATTTTACTTTTAAATATAATTTGGATTAATTTTTACCGACATTTTTTTCATCAGCTGAAACTCCAAAACTTACACATATAATACACAATTACTTTGAGATTTGTTTTCATCTAAAATTTATCTCATCTTTTTATCCAAGCTCTGTCTGTCTAAAACATGGTGAAACATGCAGATCGTTTTATAATATTATAAAAAAAATTATCTAACATCTTTTTTGAACGAACAAACATAAAAAAAATTGAAGAAATATAAATGAGTCTGTTTAGTCAGAGAAAAATTGTCTCCTTGCATGTAACCTCAAAAACCTGCTGTGATAAGATACAATTTCTTGTTTAATCAATCATTTTTGAAACGTCCGAAAAATTCCGTCATCACTCCACATCGGGCCTTATAAGAATGCAACTATAGAGTTCTTATCATTAGAATAACAAAAAAAATTTGTACTTTACAGATGATTCCCTATGTTTTATACTTCTGCTTGGTTACCGTATTTGCTTTATATCACTGTCCGAAAAGTGAGGATCATTGTTTTACTTCATTGGAAATTAACTATGGATTTACAAGAAGGACGACTCTTCTCAAAAGCTCAGGACATAAGATTCAGGATATTGACGACGTGATAATTGCAGATGGTTGGAACAAAACGAAACTCTTCATCAACGCAAACGGAAGTCTTCCTGGTCCTGATATCATGTAATACAAGAATAAGAGAATAACTATTCTTGTCAAGAACATGCTAATCAATGAATCAGTAACAATTCACTGGTACGGAATTGATCAATTAAATTGGCTCGCTGGATGGGGTCGCCTTTGTTATATCCAATTACACCAGGTCATGGCTATGAATATAGCTTTCAACCTCGGTTTGGTGGATCTTACTGGTCCCACTCTCACATGGGAAACCAGAGAGACGCTGGTCTTTATCCGTCGGTTATCGTTCTTCGATACACCGAAACTGTACCTTTTCCAAATCAACAAATTGTATTACTTCAAGAATATGACCATGTTTATGTTCCCGTTTCGTTGAAAAAAAACATGAACCTTTGGAAGAACCCGAATACATTCATCCCATAATGATAAATAGTAAGGTTGCTATGAAGGTAGTGAAACGCCAATTCTTAGTTCGTTTAATCTGTCACAGAACGCAAATGCTTCTCCTTTCCTTTTCCGAATCATTAGTGCGGCATCAAGCTTCACTCTTCTTTTACAAATACCAGAGCTAAAACAGAAAGTAGTAGAAACTGATGGATTGAAAATAAATCCTAATATATTTGATAAACAAATAGTTTAGCCAGCCGAATATGACTTCGAAATCGATACATTTTGCAGATCAGTCAGCGTACACTATACTGTTCACATCATAGATAGAAAAATCTTTCCGTCAAAGACGATGTTTATGGACTTGCATATATAACTAACCTTGCAATATGGTATAAGACACAGAGACCACAAAGTTGCAATTTAGAAGCCGAATTACAAATCCTTAATTGTCTTTTTCTCATTTATCCAAATCATCCTAACGAACACTGCATTCCAGTCTCAAATTTTTCATCAAGAGCACGCTCAGATGCAATAAGTTTTGACGTTGATGACGTAGAAAGAACAAACAAAACACCATCAATGGACGCAAATTCATATGGCTAACCGTCAGTGCCCTTACCCAGCAATGAAATCTTGAAGAGACATGATGTGACTGTGTTTATTCCCTTGATCTTGAGTCGAGTCGGGTTCGGAAATGAGAATGATTTTTTTTAAATTTAGGAAAGGACTCATCCGTTCTACATCCAATTTACATGCACGGACATACATTTGAAGTCTTGAAAATGGAATTTCCCGAGGTATCAAGTGACGGTAGTAGTATTATCCCAACGAAACACATCAACTGTAGCAAAGCACTTCTAAATAATGAAAGTTCTTGCAATGCATCGTGTTGGACTGATCTGGCATGGAATGATTATAGAAATATACCCTAGAGGACCCGGACAGAAAGGATACAACTGCTGTACCATTTGGGGATACGTGATCATCAGAATATATGCAACCAACCCTGGGGTGTGGTTTATGCACTGTCACATAGATGAGCATATGTTCAATGGGATGGCAATTATGCTGAACGAGTCGTATACATCCATCCTAGAAAGCAAATACCTCCCTGATGGTCTTCCAACTTGCCATAGCTTTAATCAGACAACTATAGAAAGTCTGGGATCTTCAATGCCTATAACTAATTGTGGTAAGTTTAATTGCTGTATCACAAAATTATTAAATGTTCAACATAATAATTAATTACTATGATCAATTAATCAAATACACTGTGTCGACCTTCTCAATCTTCTTATCATTTTACTTGGATCTTGAAAAGTCACTCCTCTGTTATGTTTGTCAAAGTATATCACTATATCGTCTTCTCAATCTTCTTATCATTTTACTTGGATCTTGAAAAGTCACTCCTCTGTTATGTTTGTCAAAGTAAATCACTGTGTCGTCTTCTCAATCTTCTTATCATTTTACTTGGATCTTGAAAAGTCACTCCTCTGTTATGTTTGTCAAAGTATATCATGCCAAACCTTGAGATTGATTAAGACGCTTATTCCTAAACTTTTATTAGACATCCACTGAAATTTTTACACCAATGGAACCAGTCTCCTGTGAGGCGAAATAGGAATGCAAGAAAATATTTTTATTAAAAAAGACACGCACAATCCCCCCAAAATGGAATGAATTTAAGAACACCGCAAGAAAAAATCGCAAAAACACAAAAATAAATACAATTAAATAAATATCTTACAGGAAATAATTTCAGCAAGGTTTTTAAATGGCCGTAAAAGGACACGTTTGTTATAACATCTTGTAGATATATTGCGCCTAGTCGTACGTCTCGAATATCAAGTCATTTCTTACTTATATACAGAATTATAAATATAATCGTGTAAAGTAGGCAATGGTAAAGACAATATTGTTAACTATTAACTTATTACTATAAATTTAATTTTTAGAAGCAAATTCATCAGTTGTGTATGTCTTGGGGTCTTTTTACTGCAATCGGTGTGTCGCTACATTAATACAGCGTAAACCACAGCGGAATAAGAAAGAGTCTGGGGTTGGTGGTCAAATAGAGATGACAGGTCTTTAGGACTCTAACAAATAGGCTTCTGGAACAGGGTTATGTTGCTACAAGATTGAAGTTATCACTACAGAAGTTTTATAGTCGTCATCATGAACTCATGGATCGTTATGGTGTATCCATTAGCACCATGAAAACTGATGTATTCAACGGGTCATAGTTTTCCTTTCCTCGTTTGTCTACCCCGGGCTTGACTCTTTATGAGCAATTCGGTGTTTCTAGAAAAGCAGAGGACGCTTACCCTACCGGTGCACCTACTCCATGCTCCCAGTTTTTAGTGGAGTCCGAGTTGCTCATTTACTTTTGTTACTTTGTATGTACGATTTTAGTTACTTTATGTTCTTTGTTGTGTATGCCTGTTTTCCATGTCTGGTCTTTGTGCCTCTATTACATTCTTTTGATTACTGCTATAACCTTGGTTCCCTTGATTACTCTTTAGAATGGCGGTCAAAATGGTGAATAAACAATGTCTTGAACATTGTATTAATTATAAAAAGATACATTTCTTTCAAGATTAAGGATCAATTCCTTAATTTTAATATAATAATACTACCGTCTATCTACTTTGTAATTTTGTTCGTTCTCATTCTTAAAAATATAACGCAATAATATGATGAACTAGAAAAAAATCTTAAATTAACACTTCATCCAAAAAAACCAAATCGAACCACTTGTAACAATTTGACCTGAAGTAGTTTTGAAGTAGCCAGACTCTAAAATCATCTTTTTCGCTTTTTAATTGTTTATTTTATTATTATTATTGTTTGTTAGTTTTGAAAAAAATTGTAATATATTTGATAATGTATATGCTATACTTTTATATTTCTCCTTACAAAACTTTTTTTTCTCGCAATGCAATGCCTTTTTACGCATTTTCTAAACATCTTTATAAACAATTTTCCGAAATTAAAATTTAAAAATAGAAAACATCGTCATATTTATTTGAAACATGTCTTAAATATAAAATGATCTTGAACTTTTATCATTTATGAAAATTTCAACGTATACGTATACACTTTATACACTTATAAAGTAAGTAACTTATTTTTATCTTTATATTTCTATTTTATTATTTTTTGCATTAATTACCTAGTTACAGAACTATAAGTTACATTAGCTCACACAGCAAATACTTAGTATCAGCTTAAACTTTCACAAACGCGTATATCAATGTACGCTTCTGAGACATTGAAAAATGTATTGTAAATTTTCGGTATTTATTTGGTAAATTTTACTTTTACTTTTATAAATTAATTGATGGTTATTAGAAACTTTAACTTCCTTGGCTGCTCATGCGAACGTCACATGATTTGAATAACTATTTAGTGGGCTTTGTAAAATTAAGTAAATATTTTATTACAACAAATCCTTTAAAGTGTTAAATTTTAAACATTGAATATATTATTTATGGTGATGCAGCGACTACTAGTAAGTACTTAGACAAAAAATAAAGAAACTGTAACTTCCCTGTTTCGATAAACTCTAACTCCCCTGTTTCGATACTAATTTGGAATTTGGTTTATGATTTAAAATTCATGATTTCAGTAAACACATATTTTTTTACTTCGGTATACGATTTGTAATATACAATCCATTGTAGAATTTACAGTAGTTTTTGTTTGTTTGTTTCGCAGGTTTAATATCTTCTGTATTTTGAAAAAGTAGTCTTATAATTTGTTAAACACTGTTTTTTTTTTCACAAAAGAAAGATATTAATAGATTATAAATAGTTTTGTTTTCAAAAAATCGAAACAAAAAGTAGATATGTCATATTTATTTAAATCAAATAAGACGGCACAAAAAAACTCGAAAAAACTTGCAGTATTAACTACAACAAATAACGTACATGTTTGAGTTCATTTATGATACTTTTCCATGTAAGGTATTTCATACAGATATGATTTGTTTAAATACTGTTTCGATATCGTCACCATAAATCAGGTTAATTATATGATCAAACCGTTTTTTTTCTTGTTTCATTTTGTTAAATAAAAGTTGAAAATTCTGAAGCACATGACCAGGAATTTTACTGAAAAGGGAAATAGTGGATCAAAGTCATCGCGGTTTGTTATAGAAAGAGTAATGAAGAGAACCAAGGTTATTTCGGTAATCAAAAGAATGTAATTCTGGGACCAGGACCAGACATGAAAAACAGACACACACAACAAAGAACATAAAGTAATACTAAAAGCATACATACAAAGTAATAAAACCAAATGAGCAACCCGGACTCCACTAAAAACTGGCAGCATGGACCAGATGCACCGGTAGGGTAAGCGTCCTCTGCTTTTCTAGATACATCCGCAAAGTTGCTCAGAAAAAGTCCGGTCCGGGGTAGACAAACGAGGAAAGAAAAACTATGACACGTTGAATAAATCAGTTATCATGGTGCAGATTGATACACCATAACGATCCACGAGTTCATGATGACGACCATAAAACTTCTGTAGTGATGACTTCAATTTTGTAGCAACATAACCCTGTTCCAGAAGCCTATTTGTTAGAGTTCTAGCGCCATACAAAAAGTCTGCATAGTTTCGGCAAGCTTTGGCATAACGTATGAGTTGTGATATGAACACTTCATACGCAGGTGCTGAAGGGATATTGCCACAGATGAAAGGAAACTTGACGATGATTCTGAATGAAAAGTCATCACGTATGTCGTAAAGTTTGGTCAATAGTTTTCCTTTACCATCGATTTCTAAGTGTAAGTCAAGATATGAGGCTGACTTCACAGTGTCTGTAGTATCCTTTATCTCAAGTTCTTTGGGGTAGTTGCGATGTATCAAATCCCGAAAATTAGGATTGTTTAAAGATAATACGTCATCTATATAGCGAAAACTGAGATTAAAGGATCTAGCCTAACGATATTCTTTCTTTCGGATCAGATCAGCTATAAAGTCAGCCTCATAAGAATGAAGCAATAGGTCAGCAAGTACAGGAGCTATACTTTTATATTTCTCCTTACAAAACTTTTTTTCTCACAATGCAATGCCTTTTTACGCATTTTCTAAACATCTTTATAAACAATTTTCCGAAATTCAAATTTAAAAATAGAAAACATCGTCATATTTATTGCATTAATTACCTAGTTACAGAACTATAAGTTACATTAGCTCAGACAGCAAATACTTAGTATCAGCTTAAACTTTCACAAACGCGTATATCAATGTACGCTTCTGAGACATTGAAAAATGTATTGTAAATTTTCGGTATTTATTTGGTAAATTTTACTTTTACTTTTATAAATTAATTGATGGTTATTAGAAACTTTAACTTCCTTGGCTGCTCATGCGAACGTCACATGATTTGAATAACTATTTAGTGGGCTTTGTAAAATTAAGTAAATATTTTATTACAACAAATCCTTTAAAGTGTTAAATTTTAAACATTGAATATATTATTTATGGTGATGCAGCGACTACTAGTAAGTACTTAGACAAAAAATAAAGAAACTGTAACTTCCCTGTTTCGATAAACTCTAACTCCCCTGTTTCGATAAACTCTAACTCCCCTGTTTCGATACTAATTTTGAATTTGGTTTGTGATTTAAAATTTATGATTTCAGTAAACACATATTTTTTTACTTCGGTATACGATTTGTAATATACAATCCATTGTAGAATTTACAGTAGTTTTTGTTTGTTTGTTTCGCAGGTTTAATATCTTCTGTATTTTGAAAAAGTAGTCTTATAATTTGTTAAACACTGTTTTTTTTTTCACAAAAGAAAGATATTAATAGATTATAAATAGTTTTGTTTTCAAAAAATCGAAACAAAAAGTAGATATGTCATATTTATTTAAATCAAATAAGACGGCACAAAAAAACTCGAAAAAACTTGCAGTATTAACTACAACAAATAACGTACATGTTTGAGTTCATTTATGATACTTTTCCATGTAAGGTATTTCATACAGATATGATTTGTTTAAATACTGTTTCGATATCGTCACCATAAATCAGGTTAATTATATGATCAAACCGTTTTTTTTCTTGTTTCATTTTGTTAAATAAAAGTTGAAAATTCTGAAGCACATGACCAGGAATTTTACTGAAAAGGGAAATAGTGGATCAAAGTCATCGCGGTTTGTTATAGAAAGAGTAATGAAGAGAACCAAGGTTATTTCGGTAATCAAAAGAATGTAATTCTGGGACCAGGACCAGACATGAAAAACAGACACACACAACAAAGAACATAAAGTAATACTAAAAGCATACATACAAAGTAATAAAACCAAATGAGCAACCCGGACTCCACTAAAAACTGGCAGCATGGACCAGATGCACCGGTAGGGTAAGCGTCCTCTGCTTTTCTAGATACATCCGCAAAGTTGCTCAGAAAAAGTCCGGTCCGGGGTAGACAAACGAGGAAAGAAAAACTATGACACGTTGAATAAATCAGTTATCATGGTGCAGATTGATACACCATAACGATCCACGAGTTCATGATGACGACCATAAAACTTCTGTAGTGATGACTTCAATTTTGTAGCAACATAACCCTGTTCCAGAAGCCTATTTGTTAGAGTTCTAGCGCCATACAAAAAGTCTGCATAGTTTCGGCAAGCTTTGGCATAACGTATGAGTTGTGATATGAACACTTCATACGCAGGTGCTGAAGGGATATTGCCACAGATGAAAGGAAACTTGACGATGATTCTGAATGAAAAGTCATCACGTATGTCGTAAAGTTTGGTCAATAGTTTTCCTTTACCATCGATTTCTAAGTGTAAGTCAAGATATGAGGCTGACTTCACAGTGTCTGTAGTATCCTTTATCTCAAGTTCTTTGGGGTAGTTGCGATGTATCAAATCCCGAAAATTAGGATTGTTTAAAGATAATACGTCATCTATATAGCGAAAACTGAGATTAAAGGATCTAGCTAAACGATATTCTTTCTTTCGGATCAGATCAGCCATAAAGTCAGCCTCATAAGAATGAAGCAATAGGTCAGCAAGTAGAGGAGCTATACTTTTATATTTCTCCTTACAAAACTTTTTTTCTCACAATGCAATGCCTTTTTACGCATTTTCTAAACATCTTTATAAACAATTTTCCGAAATTGAAATTTAAAAATAGAAAACATCGTCATATTTATTGTAAACATATCTTAAATATAAAATGATCTTGAACTTTTATCATTTATGAAAATTTCAACGTATACGTATACACTTTATACACTTATAAAGTAAGTAACTTATTTTTATCTTTATATTTCTATTTTATTATTTTATGCATTAATTACCTAGTTACAGAACTATAAGTTACATTAGCTCACACAGCAAATACTTAGTATCAGCTTAAACTTTCACAAACGCGTATATCAATGTACGCTTCTGAGACATTGAAAAATGTATTGTAAATTTTCGGTATTTATTTGGTAAATTGTACTTTTACTTTTATAAATTAATTGATGGTTATTAGAAACTTTAACTTCCTTGGCTGCTCATGCGAACGTCACATGATTTGAATAAATATTTAGTGGGCTTTGTAAAATTAAGTAAATATTTTATTACAACAAATCCTTTAAAGTGTTAAATTTTAAACATTGAATATATTATTTATGGTGATGCAGCGACTACTAGTAAGTACTTAGACAAAAAATAAAGAAACTGTAACTTCCCTGTTTCGATAAACTCTAACTCCCCTGTTTCGATACTAATTTGGAATTTGGTTTATGATTTAAAATTCATGATTTCAGTAAACACATATTTTTTTACTTCGGTATACGATTTGTAATATACAATCCATTGTAGAATTTACAGTAGTTTTTGTTTGTTTGTTTCGCAGGTTTAATATCTTCTGTATTTTGAAAAAGTAGTCTTATAATTTGTTAAACACTGTTTTTTTTTTCACAAAAGAAAGATATTAATAGATTATAAATAGTTTTGTTTTCAAAAAATCGAAACAAAAAGTAGATATGTCATATTTATTTAAATCAAATAAGACGGCACAAAAAAACTCGAAAAAACTTGCAGTATTAACTACAACAAATAACGTACATGTTTGAGTTCATTTATGATACTTTTCCATGTAAGGTATTTCATACAGATATGATTTGTTTAAATACTGTTTCGATATCGTCACCATAAATCAGGTTAATTATATGATCAAACCGTTTTTTTTCTTGTTTCATTTTGTTAAATAAAAGTTGAAAATTCTGAAGCACATGACCAGGAATTTTACTGAAAAGGGAAATAGTGGATCAAAGTCATCGCGGTTTGTTATAGAAAGAGTAATGAAGAGAACCAAGGTTATTTCGGTAATCAAAAGAATGTAATTCTGGGACCAGGACCAGACATGAAAAACAGACACACACAACAAAGAACATAAAGTAATACTAAAAGCATACATACAAAGTAATAAAACCAAATGAGCAACCCGGACTCCACTAAAAACTGGCAGCATGGACCAGATGCACCGGTAGGGTAAGCGTCCTCTGCTTTTCTAGATACATCCGCAAAGTTGCTCAGAAAAAGTCCGGTCCGGGGTAGACAAACGAGGAAAGAAAAACTATGACACGTTGAATAAATCAGTTATCATGGTGCAGATTGATACACCATAACGATCCACGAGTTCATGATGACGACCATAAAACTTCTGTAGTGATGACTTCAATTTTGTAGCAACATAACCCTGTTCCAGAAGCCTATTTGTTAGAGTTCTAGCGCCATACAAAAAGTCTGCATAGTTTCGGCAAGCTTTGGCATAACGTATGAGTTGTGATATGAACACTTCATACGCAGGTGCTGAAGGGATATTGCCACAGATGAAAGGAAACTTGACGATGATTCTGAATGAAAAGTCATCACGTATGTCGTAAAGTTTGGTCAATAGTTTTCCTTTACCATCGATTTCTAAGTGTAAGTCAAGATATGAGGCTGACTTCACAGTGTCTGTAGTATCCTTTATCTCAAGTTCTTTGGGGTAGTTGCGATGTATCAAATCCCGAAAATTAGGATTGTTTAAAGATAATACGTCATCTATATAGCGAAAACTGAGATTAAAGGATCTAGCTAAACGATATTCTTTCTTTCGGATCAGATCAGCCATAAAGTCAGCCTCATAAGAGTGAAGCAATAGGTCAGCAAGTAGAGGAGCTATACTTTTATATTTCTCCTTACAAAACTTTTTTTCTCACAATGCAATGCCTTTTTACGCATTTTCTAAACATCTTTATAAACAATTTTCCGAAATTGAAATTTAAAAATAGAAAACATCGTCATATTTATTGTAAACATATCTTAAATATAAAATGATCTTGAACTTTTATCATTTATGAAAATTTCAACGTATACGTATACACTTTATACACTTATAAAGTAAGTAACTTATTTTTATCTTTATATTTCTATTTTATTATTTTATGCATTAATTACCTAGTTACAGAACTATAAGTTACATTAGCTCACACAGCAAATACTTAGTATCAGCTTAAACTTTCACAAACGCGTATATCAATGTACGCTTCTGAGACATTGAAAAATGTATTGTAAATTTTCGGTATTTATTTGGTAAATTGTACTTTTACTTTTATAAATTAATTGATGGTTATTAGAAACTTTAACTTCCTTGGCTGCTCATGCGAACGTCACATGATTTGAATAACTATTTAGTGGGCTTTGTAAAATTAAGTAAATATTTTATTACAACAAATCCTTTAAAGTGTTAAATTTTAAACATTGAATATATTATTTATGGTGATGCAGCGACTACTAGTAAGTACTTAGACAAAAAATAAAGAAACTGTAACTTCCCTGTTTCGATAAACTCTAACTCCCCTGTTTCGATACTAATTTGGAATTTGGTTTATGATTTAAAATTCATGATTTCAGTAAACACATATTTTTTTACTTCGGTATACGATTTGTAATATACAATCCATTGTAGAATTTACAGTAGTTTTTGTTTGTTTGTTTCGCAGGTTTAATATCTTCTGTATTTTGAAAAAGTAGTCTTATAATTTGTTAAACACTGTTTTTTTTTTCACAAAAGAAAGATATTAATAGATTATAAATAGTTTTGTTTTCAAAAAATCGAAACAAAAAGTAGATATGTCATATTTATTTAAATCAAATAAGACGGCACAAAAAAACTCGAAAAAACTTGCAGTATTAACTACAACAAATAACGTACATGTTTGAGTTCATTTATGATACTTTTCCATGTAAGGTATTTCATACAGATATGATTTGTTTAAATACTGTTTCGATATCGTCACCATAAATCAGGTTAATTATATGATCAAACCGTTTTTTTTCTTGTTTCATTTTGTTAAATAAAAGTTGAAAATTCTGAAGCACATGACCAGGAATTTTACTGAAAAGGGAAATAGTGGATCAAAGTCATCGCGGTTTGTTATAGAAAGAGTAATGAAGAGAACCAAGGTTATTTCGGTAATCAAAAGAATGTAATTCTGGGACCAGGACCAGACATGAAAAACAGACACACACAACAAAGAACATAAAGTAATACTAAAAGCATACATACAAAGTAATAAAACCAAATGAGCAACCCGGACTCCACTAAAAACTGGCAGCATGGACCAGATGCACCGGTAGGGTAAGCGTCCTCTGCTTTTCTAGATACATCCGCAAAGTTGCTCAGAAAAAGTCCGGTCCGGGGTAGACAAACGAGGAAAGAAAAACTATGACACGTTGAATAAATCAGTTATCATGGTGCAGATTGATACACCATAACGATCCACGAGTTCATGATGACGACCATAAAACTTCTGTAGTGATGACTTCAATTTTGTAGCAACATAACCCTGTTCCAGAAGCCTATTTGTTAGAGTTCTAGCGCCATACAAAAAGTCTGCATAGTTTCGGCAAGCTTTGGCATAACGTATGAGTTGTGATATGAACACTTCATACGCAGGTGCTGAAGGGATATTGCCACAGATGAAAGGAAACTTGACGATGATTCTGAATGAAAAGTCATCACGTATGTCGTAAAGTTTGGTCAATAGTTTTCCTTTACCATCGATTTCTAAGTGTAAGTCAAGATATGAGGCTGACTTCACAGTGTCTGTAGTATCCTTTATCTCAAGTTCTTTGGGGTAGTTGCGATGTATCAAATCCCGAAAATTAGGATTGTTTAAAGATAATACGTCATCTATATAGCGAAAACTGAGATTAAAGGATCTAGCTAAACGATATTCTTTCTTTCGGATCAGATCAGCCATAAAGTCAGCCTCATAAGAATGAAGCAATAGGTCAGCAAGTAGAGGAGCTATACTTTTATATTTCTCCTTACAAAACTTTTTTTCTCACAATGCAATGCCTTTTTACGCATTTTCTAAACATCTTTATAAACAATTTTCCGAAATTGAAATTTAAAAATAGAAAACATCGTCATATTTATTGTAAACATATCTTAAATATAAAATGATCTTGAACTTTTATCATTTGTGAAAATTTCAACGTATACGTATACACTTTATACACTTATAAAGTAAGTAACTTATTTTTATCTTTATATTTCTATTTTATTATTTTATGCATTAATTACCTAGTTACAGAACTATAAGTTACATTAGCTCACACAGCAAATACTTAGTATCAGCTTAAACTTTCACAAACGCGTATATCAATGTACGCTTCTGAGACATTGAAAAATGTATTGTAAATTTTCGGTATTTATTTGGTAAATTGTACTTTTACTTTTATAAATTAATTGATGGTTATTAGAAACTTTAACTTCCTTGGCTGCTCATGCGAACGTCACATGATTTGAATAAATATTTAGTGGGCTTTGTAAAATTAAGTAAATATTTTATTACAACAAATCCTTTAAAGTGTTAAATTTTAAACATTGAATATATTATTTATGGTGATGCAGCGACTACTAGTAAGTACTTAGACAAAAAATAAATAAACTGTAACTTCCCTGTTTCGATAAACTCTAACTCCCCTGTTTCGATACTAATTTTGAATTTGGTTTGTGATTTAAAATTTATGATTTCAGTAAACACATATTTTTTTACCTCGGTATACGATTTGTAATATACAATCCATTGTAGAATTTACAGTAGTTTTTGTTTGTTTGTTTCGCAGGTTTAATATCTTCTGTATTTTTGAAAAAAGTAGTCTTATAATTTGTTAAACACTGTTTTTTTTTCACAAAAGAAAGATATTAATAAATTATTAATAGTTTTGTTTTCAAAAAATCGAAACAAAAAGTAGATATGTCATATTTATTTAAATCAAATAAGACGGCACAAAAAAACTCGAAAGAACTTGCAGTATTAACTACAACAAATAACGTACATGTTTGAGTTCATTTATGATACTTTTCCATGTAAGGTATTTTATACAGATATGATTTGTTTAAATACTGTTTCGATATCGTCATCATAAATCAGGTTAATTATATGATCAGATCGTTTTTTTTTTCATTTTGTTAAATAAAAGTTGAAAATTCTGAAGCACATGACCAGGAATTTTACTGAAAAGGGAAATAGTGGATCAAAGTCATCGCGTTTTGTTATAGAAAGAGTAATGAAGAGAACCAAGGTTATTTCGGTAATCAAAAGAATGTAATTCTGGGACCAGGACCAGACATGAAAAACAGACACACACAACAAAGAACATAAAGTAATACTAAAAGCATACATACAAAGTAATAAAACCATGTGAGCAACCCGGACTCCACTAAAAACTGGCAGCATGGACCAGGTGCACCGGTAGGGTAAGCGTCCTCTGCTTTTCTAGAAACATCCGCAAAGTTGCTCAGAAAAAGTCCGGTCCGGGGTAGACAAACGAGGAAAGGAAAACTATGACACGTTGAATAAATCAGTTATCATGGTGCAGATTGAGACACCATAACGATCCACGAGTTCATGATGACGACCATAAAACTTCTGTAGTGATGACTTCAATTTTGTAGCAGCATAACCCTGTTCCAGAAGCCTATTTGTTAAAGTTCTAGCGCCATACAAAAAGTCTGCATAGTTTCGGCAAGCTTTCGCATAACGTATGAGTTGTGATATGAACACTTCATACACAGGTGCTGAAGGGATATTGCCACAGATGAAAGGAAACTTGACGATGATTCTGAATGAAAAGTCATCACGTATGTCGTAAAGTTTGGTCAATAGTTTTCCTTTGCCATCGATTTCTAAGTGTAAGTCAAGATTTGAGGCTGACTTCACAGTGTCTGTAGTATCCTTTATCTCAAGTTCTTTGGGGTAGTTGCGATGTATCAAATCCCGAAAATTAGGATTGTTTAAAGATAATACGTCATCTAGATAGCGAAAACTGAGATTAAAGGATCTAGGCTAACGATATTCTTCTTTCGGATCAGATCAGCTATAAAGTCAGCCTCATAAGAATGAATCAATAGGTCAGCAAGTAGAGGAGCACAATTTGTTCCCATGGGAATGCCGACCGTTTGTTGAAAAACACGTCCACAACACTGGACAAATATGTTGTCGGTTAAAAAATCCCAGCATTTTGTAAACATCTTCCTCTGTATATTTGGAAGATGATTTGAATTATTTCTTACAACGTATGAGGAATATCTACCAAAAACTATATATTTGTATCTAGGTGTACCATCTTTTTTGAAAAAACAACGATGCATAATGTTTTTAAGTCGGGATTTTAACTGAGTATGGGGAATAGAAGTATACAGTGTTGAAAAATCATAATTTTTTATGATGTTATATTCAGACAATAGTCTTGAACTGATTGTCTCCAAAAGATCTTTCGAATTTTTCCGGATCCACATTGAATTAATACCACTACGGGAGTAACAAGTTTTGTGGTAGGACTGCAGACCCTCTTTGATAGTTGTAGGTATTGAAGTTAAAAGTTTTGAAAGAGGTTTGGTAGCTATGAAACGTTGTTTGTATGGATTCATGTGGAGTTTAGGAATCCAGTGCATAGACGGTAAATCACAATTACCGTCCTTGGTTGGAGGCTTTCCTGATGATGTTTCTAGAAAATAAGAGGACGCTTACGTATCGGTGCACGTAGTCCATGCTCCAGTTTTTAGTAGATATAGGTTGCTCATTTATGATTGTTTCTTAATATGTGTTATTTTGATTATTTCATATTCTTTGTTGTGTCTTTTCCCCTGTGTAGTCATTACCCTTGGAATACATCCTCTTGATTTCCGTTAGAATTTGGGTTCCCTTGAATACTCTTTCCTCTATTTTATATTTTGAAATAAAAGTCAAGATAAGAGACAATTTCTGCATTGGGTGCATATTATTTACAGAAGACATGACTATGAGGTGATAAAGCGGGCATTTTTTAATAGATTTTGAAAGCAACTTATATCTTATCATTCTTCCTTAAAATTCTCCAAAGTAATTTTGCTGAGAAAATAACAAATATGCACAAAAAAAAAAAAACAAACAAAATAATAACACAATTAAATAAGACACAAATTGATCGGATAAAGTACCATTCTGTGTAAGAATCAGGCAATGGGTGGCACATCATATTTCTCAATTTGGTCTTTTTTGCCTCAAATACATTCAACACATCTAGAAAACAACTGAACAGCTATTTAAATCTATCCTGAAGCATTGGTTATGTAGATATTTTTTGACTGCTTATATAAGGAAAAAGTTCGGGAAAATTTTCCTGCCATTTTTCCACAGTGCATTTTAAATAAATTTGACCTATCAATATCTTAAAAAGGCAAACTTTTCAAACACTTTGATAGTAATGTCTTAAGGTTATGAGGTATAAATACTTGGATTATGCAATAAAATGTCCGTGTATTTTGTTTTTTTCTCATGTGCCACACCTTATACACATTTTGCCTGATTCTTAGACGGAGAAGTTCCTAAGTTCTTATAATGAAAAATGCATTCAAATAATGGGTTTTAGACAACCCAACAAGTTGAGGTGAGCAATTAATGCCTATCGGCATGCCTGTTTGGAACACAAGTTGCATTTCATAAGGTAGAACCTCTCGGTGATGGACTTTGATTCTTCTTTCGATAGTTTTGGTTATGAGTACTTCTTGTATACAACTAATATTTTGATTATGATCTTCCTACATATTTGATTTTAATGCTGCTGGTGAGAGGTTAATCCTTGAAATACGTGTACAGCATGTCGAAATTTACAATATATAAAACTGGTATTTTTGTATTCATCAAATTGGAAAACATCATTGTCATAAAAAAGACTTAACGCTGTTAAAATTTGATTATTTTTACATTGTGTTTGTTTGTCTGTTTACGCATAACATATATGAAGTGCAAAGACAAAAGATTTCCGCTATTTAAACAAGTTTACCCATCTTACTCTTCATTTTTAATTGACATGATCTTCAGAATACGTACAACTATTAATTTCATTTTTCTATTTCATAGTTTTCATATTCTTAGGGAATATCTGCGAAAGATGCCGAAACATTTATAATGGGACAATGCAGTTACATCAAAATCACATACAAGGCCTGATCGTGAAAACGAAAAACACAAACGACCTTCACACACACACACACACACACGCATATATATATATATATATACTTCTAATATTTTTTTGACTTTTTAAAGGAAGGGACGGAAAACTTGCATAACATTGAAGAAATGGTCGAAATTATAACAAGAACACAGTGTTGTTCTGCGATAGTTAAAGATTTGAATAAAGAAGACTTCATTGCTGTTGATTCGGAGGGAATTAGTTTAGGAAAGGATGGTCCACTTACACTTCTCCAGGTTGGGACAACGAAAGGAAAAGTCTACCTTTTTGATGTTATGGAAAACAGAAGTATGTTTGACGAAGGAGGGTTGAAGGATCTGCTGCAATCGAATGATGTTGTGAAGGTGGAATTCATTTTCATTTTCTGAAATTGAATACTTAAAAAATATAACTTCAACAGCAAAACAAACTTAATGTAGCAAGAAACAATACAGTGTAATTGTATCACCGAGTGAATATGGACATTGTAAACAAATAAAGAGTTATGATTTTGTATTTAAAACATTTTAAATACAAAATCATAACTCTTTATTTGTCCTTGTTCACTCGGTGATATCTGACCCTCTTTCCATTTCAGACGCCCTTGTCTTAACACTTTAATAATGTTCTCTGTGATTGTTTTTATAGTTGAACTGTCCATAACTGTAAGGATATCGATTTGTATGTTGTTGGGCATTTAGTTGTTCTTGATAATGACTGACCAAATAGTTGAGTTTATAAATAGTTTCATTGTCCTTTTCCTTTTCGGTTTTCTTTGCTCGTACGAATTCTAGGATTTTTTTAACACTTCCTTCTGTTCATCCAATCTGTTTTTCAAATCGACATATTTAGGGTTGGTCTCAAATTCTTTGAAAGTTTGTGTTTTAACTCTGTTGTTTTCATCTCTTATTCATGGTTTTCTAATAAAATATGGTCTACATCAATCATAAGTGGAGACCTTTGTTTGAAAAAAGCTGATTTCCATTTGAAGCTTATCATTAGCGGCACTAAGTTCGTTCAGTTGTTTCTGCATTCGGAAATTGTCATTTGTAGCTTTCTCTGTTTTTCTGTTGAGTTTTGAGTACTCACGTGACTTATTTGCTTTGCATTGCTGTATTCCGCTGCTTGCCTTTTCAAAACTTGTATTTGTGAGTCACTTTCCTTTATGGTTTTCTTGATCTCACTTATTTCCAATTTCTTCGATAGAACTTTATCCTCGTATAGGGCAGAAATCAAGACTCCATTCCTAATGTTAGCGAACAGTAATGATCTAATCTCCTGTTTCTGTTTCCTATATGAGCCCTATCTTGCACGATCTCTTTGAATCCTTTAGACAGATTTACTTTTTCTTCTGTTCTGTCACACTTCTTTTGACTGATTGTTGGTTCATAATTTTGGCAAAACACATGCGTGCAAAATGTCCGAGCTTTTTGCAACTAAACAATTTCTAAGGTTAGCTACACAAATACCTTGATGATAAATTTCGCATTTGCCACAAATTAGTTGTTGATATTTGCAGTTAGGATGTATTGACTGTGGTCTTAGATTGAATTTTATTATATTTCTTTAACTATAGATCTGGGAAATTAGCTGGTTAGAGTTCTTGTAAAACACTCTTCTTTGCTCTCAGAGATATTCTGCAGATACAGCAACATAAAATATGTAATTATATTTGAAAGATTAATCAAGGTGAAACTTAGAATGAGTTATACTAATTATAATGTCTATTGATAATTGTGTAAGAGTTAAATTTGTTACTTATTAGGACATCTAAGCTGTCATGTTAATTGAGTCTTGTTGATTATTTGTAATGCTTTAAATACTGTTGTAAAATTTATGTTGATATGCAATCGGATCAGGTCTAATACTGTTGACGTCCGTTGTATCGTTTTTGTTATT
The DNA here is from genome assembly GCA_037379345.1 of Perna viridis. Lineage (NCBI taxonomy): Eukaryota > Metazoa > Mollusca > Bivalvia > Mytilida > Mytilidae > Perna > Perna viridis. The sequence continues at coordinate 15,510,751 of CM074515.1, forward strand.
AAGTTATCTTTTGGCCGAATATCTTAAACTGTTCAAAAGCTACTTCAAGGTCTTCGTGTGGAATCTCTGTCTCTTGAACAACAGAATAACAACAAAACATTGTACGAACAAAAACCGCTAGGTTATTACTGCATTAAATATTATTGTAATTACCCTTTCTGTTTTGCTCGCCATTTTGTTGCCAAATGGCTGCCACTATTTTGCTCATTTTGACTAATTCTATTTAAATTTGTTTTTTTCTTATTATTATTATCTCATTGTCTCAACAAAATTTTCTTTTAATCATTTATTTCAAATAAGATCATGGCTCTTCTTAGCTATTTTTCCCTACTTTCATTAGTTTCACTGGCTTATGCAATTTTCATATTAAGATGCATTTGCAGTATACAAATGTACCTTACATGATTGAAAGATGAATAGCATCATTCCCTCGTCATTAAAAAGTTGATTGTTGCATTTCTTCTGTAATTCATATCGACTAAGGATTCCGCTGCTCATATTCAGTCATTTTTGTTAGATTTTTGGACTCCACTGGTCTTGTTCATTTCGTAGCATTAAGATGCCCACTTTTGCCCGGTGACTGCCACTGTTCTTTTCACAATTCTATTAGTCACACCGATAAATTTTATTTCAGAAGTTTTTTTATGAATTTCTTGTTATTTCTTCATGTTTTAACATATAAACCCTACTAAGACAAAACCTCTGGGAAATGTAGAGAAATCCTTTTTCCGCCAAAATCTCAAAAAATGACCACACTGACCCACCATTATTTCATTTTTTTATACTCTTCCAGCATACAAGATCTTAAAAGATTTTACAACCCTTGTTTTTGTTTTTGTTTTTGTTTGTTTTTTTTTCTGGTTTTTTTTTTTTTTTTTTTTGGTTTTTGGGGGGGGGTTTCAAACAGAGCAGCCAACATCCTAAGATAAAAGAATTTTTTTAACATTTCTCTGCAACTTAAATTTACAGGTAATACACTCCTGTAAAGGTGATAGTGCAGCTTTGTACCACCAATATAACGTCCATCTACGGAACGTTTTCGATACCCAGGTAAGTCGAAACTTCTCACAGGGTTATATAACATTATTTTTTTCGCCATTTATTCACAAGAAGGATTTTTTCTATCAAATAATATTTTGACAGGCACCTATACTTTTGTTACTTGAACCCCTAAAAAATGTAACAACTGACAGAATGGTTATACTTCAGGCGTGGATTCATAGGGGACAGACCCGGTGGAAGCACCTCGCTAAAATTTTGGGGGAAAATAGGAAATCTTGAAATCACACAATATATATCTACCTAAATCATAGAATATTCCTAAACTTTATATGATTAGATATATAAGTTTATGTCTATAATTAGATAGGTAGTTGACCAATATACGCCATATTTTTTCTACTTAGATCGCACATCTTGTCATAGAGGAACACAAGGGGAGGAAACTGCCACGTAGCTTGAAGTTAGCCGATCTCTGCGCCGTTTACTCTGACAATGCTACAGTTTCTGATGAGAAGGACACTGTAAAAGTAACTAAACCAAATAACCTTTGATAATAAATAAAAAAATCTTTTAAACTGTATAGCCTTTTATCCTTGTAGGCCATTAAGAATGATTGTATTGGTTTGTACTGATTTCCAAAATGCAACGTCAAGCATGTTTTACTCTGCATTATTCGTCTAGTGTTAAGTCCACTATTGATTTTAAATTGGCTGACAGTTTCTTTCATTGTTGATGAAAATTCAAGATGCAGTAAGAGTAATCAAGGGAACCAAGGTTCTAGCGGAAATCAGAAGAATGACATTAAAAACAGACATACACAACAAAGAACATAAAGTAACTAAAATAATACATACAAAGTAACAAAAGTAAATGAGCGATTCGGACTCCACTAAAAACTGGCAGCATGGACCAGGTGCACCGGTAGGGTAAGCGTCCTCTGCTTTTCTAGAAACTACCGTCGAGTTGTTCATAAAACGTCACGTCCAGGGTAGACGAAAGAGGAAAGGAAAACTATGACACGCTGAACAAATCAGTTTTCATGGTGCTATCGTTTTAACCGGTTAAAGAATGGGACTCAAATTTATTTGAGGAAATATAAAAAAATATTTTTGTCAACTTCTGTTGTCTCATATAAAAATGGCATTAAAATAATTCCTGCTATATATTTTTCCTTTTTACAGGTAAAGTTTGTACGAGAAGTCGGTAACTATTGGGCCATACGTCCTCTTACGGAAGAGATGATAGACTATGCCTCTAAAGATGCGACTGCGTTAATTCCAGATGTTTATCTTCAGCAAAAACTGTGAGTTTTTCCGTGATATTTTAAATCTCCGAATCCCATATCAAGATGATATTTTATCAGGAGTTTTTACACCGTGTCTAATCCCTAACACAGGTTTTACAGTTCCAACGCCGGATTCACGGTTATTCTAACGCCGTTGTTTGTTAATGTACGGTCATTTCCTGAGAAAATAAGTTGGTAGCCTGTGTAAAGTGCTTTAATATGAATGACAGTTTAGTTAATCCATATAGCAAAAAGCATTCGGTGCTATGATGATCAAGCTAAAAGAAGTTGCTTGTTCACAGAGGTAAAAGTGTACCGTTTTTGTCAATCATTCGTGAAAAGAAAATGTAAACAAAGCCAATTAAGTCTCACTTTTAGCTTTTTCACCACAAAAACGGCCTGTTATGGCCCTCAAATGTAAAGAGGGCACATCATTTAGTCTACAGAGTTCTCAAATATTATATAATATTTATATATTTAATATAATTTTGAAACGTTTTACGTTTTTGTTAACATTCTGTGTACATTATTTCATACTTTCTGCAATCATAGCCTTCATGTGCCTTAAGGTGTCGCTTTGAATGAATTATAAATTGACAATTTCTAAGTATACTCAAAACATTTTTGCCGCTTTTCCAATGCAGGATAACAAATAAAATTGTGAAATTGTAGAAAATGTGTATTCGGCACTGGACGTTTAAAATGATCAGTAAAATCTTGTTCCGTCAATCAGCCTCATTCATTATTGCGATAAAACCCTAGTATCTATACACTTGATTAGAATAATATTGACGATTTGTAGTAAAATTTAACGGGATATGGGATCTCTGATACCATCATTGAGGGAGAGCGCTGATGCTAGTGAATTTCTTTATTACAGATAAGAAAGGATTGGAACAGAAGTATATATATTATGAAGGGCATATGAAACATTTAACCATAACAGAACTTTTTTGTTACAAAAATAAAATATGCTACAAAATAAAATAACTAAAGATTACGAAACCTCATTTTTGACAACTGTTGTTGTAAGAGCTTTGCTTGTAAGTCTTTATTGGACAAAACGCACATCAAACACTGCAATTCTTTCTTTCTTTTTTTCAAATTTATCTATTTTACCTAATTTTGGTATCAAACGTCGTTCCAAGAATGCAAAACTGTCAAACCCGGCGTTAAATCGTCGTTTTTGCGAACATGAGAGCATGGGAAATTTGAGAAAACTGTAGACTCAATGATGACAAAATGAGTGCCCGATATCGATTTGAAGGTAATTACAGGTCGTTTTGAGGTGAAAAAAGCTAAAAAAAAATGAGACAAAATTCGCTTTATTTACATTTGCTTTTCACGAAAATGGCACACTTATACGTCTGTTAAAAAGCAAACGCTTTTAGCTTTATCATTACAACACCGAATGCTCATATTATTATATGGATTAACTAAATTGTCATTCATATCAGATAATTTTACTTAGGCTACTCACTTATTTTCTCAGGAAATGACTGTAAATTCACAAACACCGGTGTTAGGAAAAACCGTGCGTGAATCCGGCGTTGGAACCGTAAAGTTGCGTTAGAGGATAGAAACGGTGTTTTAGAGCAGGAGCCCGTATCAGTTTAAAGATTTAAATCGTCATCTAAATATACTTTATGTGCTATTAGGTTTCGCATTTAAGGTCAATATCGAATTAAACTCGTTATCAACAATTAAGCCCGTTTAAACATATGTAACATGAAACAACGCAGGTATAATCTTAACTCACCAAGTATACATGTAATAATAGAATACTAACAAGCAAATATTTCAAAAATGATAAAATGTCAAATATGTTATCATTAAATTACAATAAACAGTTAATATAATCGACATTTTTTTGTGTTTCAGGTACCTTGAAGCGAATGGTTTATCGGAAAAGTACCGAGATCGCGTTCACGAGGAAATCAACCATTCAATCGATAAACAAGCAAGATTGAAAAAAGAAAGCCGGGAAGATAAAGTCATTAAATCCGTGTTGGCCAATTTTCCAACTAAATACAATTCTATGACGAAATTTAGTGATATCACTGATGAAGACGATGTGCGTGCAATACAAATGGTAAGAGTTGATACCGATGGACTAAGTTCTTTGGTCACCCGGCTTAAAACAGAATCAATCAAAGCAAATTTACAGGATCTCGACGACCAACTGAGTGAGGAGGGGGACAAGTTTTTGCCGAAGTCAAAATCATTTGCTTACTTGAGAAGATATAAGAACCACCCAGACGACACAATAAAGAGAGATGCCACTAGAATCTTAAAATCCATTGACGGAAAGGTTCTGGAAATCATGACCTATAAGTACAACAGATCAACAAAACTTGGGTACTTATCTCCATATGAAAGAGATGCACTGAAGATTATAAGGCCAAAAGGTGAAAATGATCCGAAATTCCATCAGACTATCCTCTACCTGTATTGGCTTGTTAAAGAAGCCGATTTGGATAGGACAATATCCATGTTCGAAGAACAAGGCCGCAGTTATCAAATAACTGAAGGGTTTTATAAATGGATACGTTTTTGTTGTAGCGATCAAGTCCCTGCTAGTATGAAACAAAAAGCCAAAGCGCATCTGAGAAAAATGGACTCTCAGTTTGGTAGAGGGAAAGTTCCTACGGGAAGCAGTTAGAACTTTGTAACAATTTTGACTTTAATTAATTAAATTAAAATAAATGTATCTCCGTATTAAAGAATGAATAATCATCTATTTGGTCATTTGGTCTTTAATCGTGGGTGAGCTCGCGTATTTATTTTACGAAAACAATACTGTGTGGCTTTTGATATTAACATGTGATAAATCATTAAAAGAGTATAACTTTTGGCGATTTCTGTGTATCTAAAGCATGATCTCAAGCCCTTGTGAATTCTAGCTCTAAAGATGTACTCACTCTAACACCTTGATAATACCTCGTTACTAAGTTATTTTACAGATCCGTACACCGATACACACTGTTTTTTACTCCTAAGCAATTCAGCGATTATGTGTTATATCAATCCGTTAAGCAGAGCCTGACCGTATAGCGGTAATTTTCAGGGGATGAAAATCTTGGCATATTTAATTTTTAGTCTAAAAGCTCCAAAACAAATACAGCAAAATATTTACTCTGAGCTTTAACACCACTAAACATCTGCCAAAAAAACTCCAAAACTTTTTGTATACCTTTTTGCGTAAAAATCGCCAATTTTTAACCGTGAGTATTTGCTATTTCAATGTTTTAAACACTTTTGAAATTGTTAGTATTAAACCAAATACTGTACGCTGAAAAGAACTTCGGAAATGGCCTGAGTGAAACTCAAAGAAATGTGACATTTGCAGTCAACTAAATCGTGAGAAAGCACAAATTTCAGTTTTACAAACGCATGTCTATAAATGTGAAAAAAGTCAAAGATGCTTTAAACGAGACTTTCTGTATGCTTTACATTAAGCTTTATTCTAATATAACTGTTGGGTTTACCTTGAACTATAGCACTTGCGAAACAGGTTAAACCTTGTACCTACTACAATAATCACTTTTTAATGATCTTGCAATCTTGCAAAAATATCCAACATTCATGCATTATTTCAAAATCAAGTTTAGAGACCTACTAGTATATTTTAAATTCAAATTCTAAAGTATGTTTATCCAATATCATATATGAGAAAGTCTATAGACCAATAATATAAGGTATGATTCACCTTTGATTCATATTCATTTGCAATTCGATAATATGATGAAATATAAACAAATATTTATATATTTTAGGTTAGCTGTGAATATATCTCTTATCTGTCTCGGTTAGTTGTTTTTAACCATCCTTTTCAATATCTTTGGGTTAATATTTAAAAATGTTTTTATTAAAATTGAGAGCCAACACTATGTTCTGTCCTCAATATAGGTTAAACATCAAAGTTTTCTTTTTTTTCTTTTCTTTCTTTTTAAGTACTCAACAGTTTTGTAGAACTGCTTAGTTTTGTTTTTGTAATCTGATGTCATTAAACACTTTTAAACAAATGTCATAGAACTATACATCTAACGTAATGCAGTAAAAAAATATTGAAAAAAAATTATTGTTACTATAGAAACCATTGAAGATATGCCAATAACTGTAAAAAAAAAGGTAGTGAAATCAGGTTTTTAAAAATGTCAAAATATCAAATATCTTAAATTTTTATTTCATACCATGTTTTTCGCATGTTAAAATTTACTTGCTTTCAATTTAAAATAGTCTAGTCAAATTGACATGTCCTTTCAACACTGAGAAATATATGAAACTTTAAAAAATATTTTTACAAGACCTCTATTTTTTTTTAATCTACAATACAATCTCTATTTTTAATCAATATATCAACCGTCACTAAAAGTGCGGAACTAAACAAAACTGTAGAGTGGTAGCTTTCTTTTTTTTTCTTTTAGTTTTATCTTTTACATAACACTTAAATTTCTGAAAACTTACCAAAACAAACTTTTTATTACACAACACTGGAGTTACATGATGTTTCTCTTACCATACTCGAGGAAGTTAAATTATAATATTTTGTTTTATTTTCATTACAGATTTTACGGTAATAGGGTTTGTAAGTCTCGTTCTGGTTTCAGTTTCCCTTCCGGAATTTCTTATGTTGAACATATTGAAATCCGGAGACCGACCTGCATTTTGTTGTTCACTTCCGGGAAATAGAAAAACTGCAATCACAATGCAAACTCTTCTGTTTTAATGTAGAACTAGATATTTGTCATTTGTTATCAGTATGTATATACACAAACAAATTTTGCTTTTAATATTGAACTTATTAATGTGTTAATGACGAATCTCCATGCATTTGAATGGTAGACGAGGACCCATTCTTATAAAATCACGGAGTCACGTGACGAGACTTGCATACCCTATTAGACGAAATAAATTATTACTAGTATGCTCTTGTCTATCAAAACAAATACGACTCTAATTAATTCTTCTGATATTGAGTATGTTCATGAAGGTATTAACCTTGTCTGTACGTCATCTGTCGATTTGTATCTTGAAATTCTTTCATTGATGTTTTTGTTTCTGTTGTTGGATAAACAGAAAGACCAAAGTGCCACAATCAGTATAAAACAAAGAACGCAACTAAATACCAGAAAAGCCGAGAGAACAATCACTGTCGATGTCCATATATCTGAAAACAAAACTGCCTTAAGTTAAGACTAGTTAGAGTTAGCAAATGCATCAGTTTTATCCCCCCAAAGAAAAATAGATCTGGTAATTCAAACATAGAAAAGGGTTTAAATAATCAGTTTAAAAAAATTAGATAATAGCGTTAAAAGTTTCTTTAATTGGATAATTTATTTTGCAATCAATTTTCTAAGCCAGTTTACTACAACGCCACCCTACCGGTGCACCTGGTCCATGCTCCCAGTTTTTAGTGGAGTCCGAGTTGCTCATTTGCTTTTGTTACTTTGTATGTATGATTTTAGTTACTTTATGTTCTTTGTTGTGTATGTCTGTTTTCCATGTCTGGTCTCTGTCCCCAGATAACATTCTTTTGATTACTGCTATAACATTGGTTCGCTTAATTACTCTTACAAGATACTTAGTTAAAAATGAACGATTACGCCCTACTGACACGTGTCGCGGACTTTCATTATTGCTGCTAGATTACTACCGGATTATACTCACTTGCAATACGGCGGGTGCAGCTGGTGGAGAAGGACACGCTTACCCTTCCGGAGCACCTGAAGCCACTCCCGGTTTTTTGTGGGAGTTCATATGTAGTGCTTTAGTTTTTTGTATGACGTCTTGTCTCCCTTATCTTCAGTTTTTACATGTTTTTTTTTTCGGTTCACCACATTGTGTATGTAGATCGTCTCTGTTTCATGTGTTCACCTTTATGCCATGTTATTGGACTTTGGCGAATTTGAATCATCCCATTGCTGACACTTCGGTATTGTTTTGTCAATAAGACTGATAACACTGTTATTTTGTTGCGTTACATAGTCCAGTTATCAAATGCGTTTTAATCATTCTTTTTTAATATTTCTATATCCATTTTATTTCCATTTTATTTTTATTTTTAATTTTTATTTTTATTTTTTTTTTTTTTTTTTTTTTTTTTTTTGGTTATTATTATTGTTTTTGTTATCATTTACAACAGTTTTAACTGATTAAATGTCCTACTCAATAGAAAAACTTACCAATTAGAGTCTCTGGAAGCTTCTCCACATGTCCATTCATATTCTGAAGAAAACTGCGACAAGTCGGTAAACCCAGGGGAATGAGTTTTCCCTCTCGACCATGATATGATGAGAACGATTCGTTCAGCATTACAGCCATTCCATCCACCATGTGCTTGTCCAAATGACAATGCATAAACCACACTCCTGGGTTGGTGGCTTCGATTCTTATAATTACGTAACCACCGAACGGTACAATTACAGTATCCTTTCTCACGGGATTCTCTAGGTGTATGCCTGGTATATTTCTATAGTTGTTCCATGAAGGATCTGCCCAAAAAGCTGCATTGCAAGAACTTTCATTGTTTAGAAGCGTTTTACTGCATTTGATGTGCGTGGTTGGTATAAAACCCCTTTCCGTGGAAAATTCAGCAAATTCCATTTTTAAAATTTGAAATGTGTGTCCATGCAAGTGAATAGGGTGGTGTGATTTTGAATTTTTGCCTAAATTTAGTAAAACCATTATGACTTCCGACCCAGACTTAAGATCAATCGAATGACTGCAGCGACATGGCCTTTCCTCGGTACAATTTTTGCAGTCTGTACTAACCTCGGTTGGCTGGTTAAGAGCACTGACAGTAGGCCAAATAAACTTTCGTCCGTTAATTGTTGGACCATCAACAAAGGCGAAATTAAGAAAATGGAGGTCTTTCACTGTCACGTCCGTTTTTGATATACCCGTCACTCGGAACATCGTTTTCTCTGCGCTATCAATCCGTGATTTAAGACCTGAAACGGGAATGCATTGTAGATTCGGCCGATATGGATATATTTCGAACGGACAATTTAATATTTTAGATCTTTTGGAAGTACCGCAATAAGCAGGTGGTGGAAGAATTAGGCCTGTCACATTAATACTGGCCAGGCCTATGACGTCATGTGTTACATTCAGAGTGTTTGTGTTTAGTATTCTGATGGTTATGTTGTATGCTGGGTGTTCTGCGCAATCAAGGTCTATTTCAAAGTCATATCTTTCGGCTGGGTTAATAATAATTTTATCAACTTGAACGGGATCTACTTGCCAACCATCAGTTTCTGTGATCTTAAGCTTAAGTCCTGGTATTTCTAAAAGTAGCGTTTCCTCTCCTGCAGCGCTAATGATTCTAAAGAGATACGTTGAACTTCCTTTATTACCTCGGTGAAGATGAAATGTCTCCACGGGGGCTTCGATGTCTTTATATGAACCTCTTCCATTAATTAACACGGCATGATTTTTCTCAGAAACAGGTCCCTTCAGTATCGTTTCAGCACTATGAAGATGGTTATATTCTTGAATAAGGATAATATTCTGATGTGAAAATGGCACAGGGTCGTCTTTTCGTAAAACAATAAATGCACCATACAAACCATTGTCCCTCTGATTACCTACGTGGGAGTGGTACCAATATGATCCACCAAATCGAGGGGTAAATGTATATCTGAATTCTTGACCGGGCATGATTGGGCATTGGGTTATAAAAGCCGTGCCATCCATTGCCGGCGACCCTAACTGGTCTATCCCATGCCAGTGAATAGTAACAGCTTCGTTGATTAATTTATTTCGGATGATAATGGTTATCGTCTGATTCTGATATACTATTATATCTGGACCGGGCATACTTCCATTTGCCGTGATCAAATGTTTCGTTTCATTCCATCCATCAGCAGAGATAACATTTTCTATTGACACCTGTTCGCTTGATGTGATGTCGTATAGTTGACCGCCTTTTGCATACACCGGTTTGTTTCTGTCGGACGACACCATTGTAAAGCCGTAATCGATGTCAAGAGAAGTCGTGCAATGGTCTTCTTGCGGACAGTGATATCCTGTTGCCGGATTGACCAAAACTAGGACCAGAAATAACATCTAAAGTAAAAATCAAATCATTTACTCTAACACAAAATATGATTTTGAGATGCTTTATGATTCTGATATATATATAATCATTAGTTAGGTAAAAAGTGCTCCTATTGACCAATCGAAAATTATGAAAATGACTTGATCCCTGAAAGTTCCGAAACAATTTAACTATTTCTCATTTCATTCGGAAGATCTTTGAATGTGTTATATCATTGACATACCTATTTCGATGTTTAGCTGCATTGTTGCCACTTACTAGGAAAAAAGAAACGTCATAACTACTCTCCATTAAATACGTTGCGAAATCAACAGAGACACGTAAAGTTATAAGTCTGATTCATGGAACTTGCCGAAGTTAAGAAGGTAGTACTTTTTGCAATGAAAAATCTTCATATCAAATACGGTATAAAACAAATAAGCGTAACAATAAAATGGCAGAACACTAATCCGATTCAAAATCAAGTCAAGTCCAAAATAAATCTGGCAAAATATATAATACACCACCAGAGCAGCTGGTACCGCAATGGTCCTGACTTGGTACAGGCACCGATGAGAAGTGCTTTTACTGCTTAAACAAAACCGCTTCACATTTTTTTAAATTCAGTTCTAAAAAGCGGTTCATTTTCAAAAATATTGAATGAAAGTTTTTATTACTTGTTCATAAAAGGGGGACAACATTTTACCTAGTAATTATAAATGTATATTCCTTACATTCAATCTAGGAAAACTTTTAAATGAAATCATACTTAAGCATGGTAATATTAAGACATGTACTGGTATGTACCTTTCAATGCTTTAGTGGATAAGGCAAGAAGAGCATGTTTTTAAAATAGAAAAAAAAAGATAATTGTTGTATAGAAAAACTATATGATTCTCTATTTTCATCTTTTTTACTATAATGTAGAGAATCTTTGGATATAAACATATTATCAAAAACATGTGTACTTTAAAAAAAATCCTGTTAATCTAGAACATATTTTGGTTCATTGCTTACACTCCATTGCTAACCATTCTCTGAATGCAAGTATAATAATTAAAACGAGTTCTGTTTCACTTTTTTCACATTAAACAGAAACTGACCAGGATACAACAATTTAGTGTTGGTTGTTTTATCTCTCAACTTTGATTGGTTAACATTTGTTCGTGTATCATCACATGGAAATAATTTTATCATATGACAGTGACGTCATAGACCTTATACTAAAATAAAGCCTTAGAAATGATGTATTATATTTTCTAACAGTGTAAAATAACCTGCGTCTCCTTAATAGAAAAAAATATATTTGAGTCATGCTAAGTAGATGATAGATGTCTAAGTTTAGTTAAATATACATCACATGAACACAATGCATTTTTAAAATAGAACAAACAAATATTAAAAGGAACAACGCTCATTTTGTCTAATGACCTAGTATTTAGTTTGTTTCCATATACCGTTTTAGTACTTCTACAAAATAGGGTGATAAAATTTACATATTCAAAGTCTACATTTCAAACATTTCTGATAACAAATAACTGGTACTAAAATGGAGGCAACTGGTAATTATTTTAACACGCCAGCTATTCACCAATGGCGTGTCGTCGTAAAACAGTATTTATAAGAAAAAAATAGATGAATTTAAACGTGGTATCATTACATAGTCGTAGAGAGGTGACGTATAATTTTAAAATAATGACTGAAAATAAAGAATCTTTATCATATCATGCTTTAAAATAGTAAAGGGAACTAAGGTTATAGCGATAATCAAAAGAATGTAATCCAGGGACAAAGACCAGACATAGAAAACAGACATACACAACAAAGAACATAAAGTAACTAAAATCATACATACAAAGTAACAAAAGTAAATGAGCAACTCGGACTCCACTAAAAACTGGGAGCATGGACCAGGTGCACCGGTAGGATAAGCGTTCTCATTAAAACATTTAAAAGAAAAATTGTATTAACCTTTAAAATATTAAAATTTTATCATGAATTTATGTAAAAGGGATCTCTGATAATGTGTTTTATCGTTTTTTTTTGTTTTGTTTTTTTGTTTTTGTTTTTTAAATTTTTTTTACCTAAGACCTCTTCAGTAAGAACAGCTTTTTAAACCTACCTTAGATGTGTCGTTACGATTTTATGGCGATCTTCACTGCATTTTCAATAAATAGGATTAGCTGACCAGGATATGCTCATGTGGATGATAATTGTAAACTTCAAAATTCATTTTTTATATATATAGATGTTTGTCACAAAAAGTAATCGTTTCATTGAATCATGAATGTATAATACATCTATTTACAAGTAACTTGACATAATCTACTTTTACTTACTTGATGCCTTATATGTTTTAAATTCAAATTAGGAAAATAATTTTTAGTGATTGATTAGGATCACACATCACCTCTATACCCTTTAAACGGAATTTGTACATGTCTATCAAATCGTTACAGTAAATATGAATTAAATATTTTCCTGATCTGGCTTTGAATAGAGGTCACGTCAGAACGTTTTTAAAGAATGTTTGTACGGAACTTGTAATTTTGGACATAGAATAGTAAAATGTATTTCATCTTCAACACCTACATTGCATAGATTACACGAGGCTGTATGTTTTGTATTCAAAAGACCTTATTTTCAGATAACATGTCTATGATTCATTTTTTTATCTAATTAGGTCAGGGTGCAAATGAAATATGTCAAATATGTGTTGCGAATACGTAAGTAAGCCACAGGCATCTCTGTACTGGCTGAATTAGGAGTATTCCAAAGTTCTATTACTGCAATTAACACTTCAGTAAGTTATTGGATTCATCCTCTTAATACTAAAGGTTGTAGCATGTTATAATGCCTATCAGGGAAACATAACACTCAAAGAGAACTGGTGTCATAAATTAAAACAATAGTTTTCTCTTTTGTTTTAAACATATTTGGGAAAACAAGTTCCTTTTCAAAACGTAAACTTCCATTTTTCACTTCTAAACAGTTAGAAGAGAAATACATTAATTATTGGAAACAAATGTTATTTGATTAAGGTACAAATCAGGCGGATATACATAAAGAACTTACCGTAAACTTAAAAACTGAGTTCAAATTGAAAATTGAATATATGCTAGTGTGAACAAGCATTCTTTATCGACATTTGTCAAAATAAAAATAAGTAAGTGTATTTGAATATTGAGAATACCAGATATCTTAATCTTCCAGCGGAAAGAATATGTTAACCTACTATTCTTATTCTTATGATGACTCGTAAAATTCTGATACTTCAGTATGCGCCTGCACGAGCTTGGCACGTTATTAAGTGAGCACCGCGTGATTGAGGTCATTTCGTCATAGAGAGAAAAAAAGATATATCAGTCATTCCGTAAATGGCCTCTCCTCGTAGAACAGAATAATACAACAACAACAAAAAACGATTAACACATGTGATTAAGTTAAATGGTTTATTATGGTGCGTACAAGATTTCAAAATATTGATGACTGAAAAACACTTGGTCTACTCTGGTTGGATGAATATTGTTTAACGTATGGATATTTCCGTCCTCATACTAAGGATCTTATCATTATTCACAAATAAATGAGAAGGAAATGGAAATTGTTTATGATCTAGATCATACAGGTATTTATGAACGTACGTGTATCTTGTCTGGACCATGTGATTTCTGCCGTATTCATATGGTCCGCACACTACCGATCGTGGATTTATTGAGTGTTGGGGTTAAAGGCTAAAAACCACTAATTCCACTTTCCATAGGCTTCTATGCTAATTTCACAATATTCAATGGCTTCTCTGGACTTTACCTTAACTTTAACCTGCAGAGGACTATATATCAGCATGATTCTACATATGTCAGCTCACAATCCTCAGAATGGCATGTGGGGTTAGCAGACTTGCAGTGCAGTACTGGTCACCGGAAGTGAAGGGTCTATAAGGTTACAGACCACCAATTCAACCAATGAGCATTTGGAACGTACACGCAAAAATAGTCCTACGCAGAAATTACCCCTGTTCCTCATAGTGCTGTGAAAAAAGTTCTCATCTTATTTAAAAAATTTAAACAGTTTCTGAAAGGAAAAACATTTCTGTACATTTTATAGGTGCATTTTGCTTCTTGTGATGTGAAGCCTAATCTCCATAATGATTTTTAAATATACCCCTATCTTGTGAAAACACTGGGATTTCCCATGCTATTTATAGACCCTTCACTTCCGGTGACCAGTACTGCACTGCAAGTCTGCTAACCCCACATGCCATTCTGAGGATTGTGAGCTGACATATGTAGAATCATGCTGATATATAGTCCTCTGCAGGTTAAAGTTAAGGTAAAGTCCAGAGAAGCCATTGAATATTGTGAAATTAGCATAGAAGCCTATGGGATGTGGAATTAGTGGTTTTTAGCCTTAAGATGAAGCCATGGCAAAATGAAAAGTTTCTTGAAATAGCTTTAAACTACTTGAAGATCTTGTTAACTTTGCCATGAGAGGAATACACTACAAAAATCCTTCAAAATATGCGTTTTTTTAAGTTATAGGTCCAAATTATGGAAAATTGGTCTTTTTGGCTGATTTTTATGTCCTATCTTGTAAAAAGTGTAGAAAATTTAGTAAAAATATCAAATATTAAACTTTGAGGGCTATATTTACCTAAATATGGTGGTAATAAGCACTTGAAATCAAGTTTTGTGTAGATTTGAGCAAAAATTAGGTTAGAAATGAGGAAAAATTCACTTTCATTACTGCGGTTAAGGCCATGTAAGCATTCCCCTATGGCAACATGGAAAATCCATTATTGAGCACTTTTTTTGCTTTAGGTGCCCTTTACTGGTCATGTTTTAATGTGAAAACACTGTATTTACAAATTTAAAGCCAAATATATCACCTTTTGTGAAAATTTAAAGATTTAGGATTTTTGACATGTGATCAAGAAAAAGGGGGAGGCATGTCAAAAATAAATTTTTAAAAATAGACCAATTTCTCAGAAAATGATTACTTTTAAAACTATTTCTTCATTAATATTGTTAAAAAACAAGTTGTAATTGATATTTTTTATTTGAAAAGTCAGAAAAAGTTCTTTGCAAATATTTAATGCATTTAAGTATGGTAGAAAATTGTCACTTTTTTGCTCGCACAACTTGGTTACCCTATATTTAAAAATCAAATATTTAAAAAAGTGCTTGTCATATTTCACTGAAACTTTGCAAATGCATTCAATATGTGTGTAGGAAGATACCTGTATAGTTATTTATTTTTTCTAAGACAAAAAGTGACTCTTTAGGTTACAGACCACCAATTCAACCAATGAGCATTTGGAACGTACGCAAAAATAGTCCTACGCAGAAATTACCCCTGTTCCTCATAGTGCTGTGAAAAAAGTTCTCATCTTATTTAAAAAATTTAAACAGTTTCTGAAAGGAAAAACATTTCTGTACATTTTATAGGTGCATTTTGCTTCTTGTGATGTGAAGCCTAATCTCCATAATGATTTTTAAATATACCCCTATCTTGTGAAAACACTGGGATTTCCCATGCTATTTATAGACCCTTCACTTCCGGTGACCAGTACTGCACTGCAAGTCTGCTAACCCCACATGCCATTCTGAGGATTGTGAGCTGACATATGTAGAATCATGCTGATATATAGTCCTCTGCAGGTTAAAGTTAAGGTAAAGTCCAGAGAAGCCATTGAATATTGTGAAATTAGCATAGAAGCCTATGGGAAGTGGAATTAGTGGTTTTTAGCCTATAAATAGCATGGGAAATCCCAGTGTTTTCACAAGATAGGGGTATACTTAAAAATCATTATGGAGATTAGGCTTCACATCACAAGAAGCAAAATGCACCTATAAAATGTACAGAAATGTTTTTCCTTTCAGAAACCGTTTAATTTTTTTAAATAAGATGAGAACTTTTTTCACAGCACTATGAGGAACAGGGGTAATTTCTGCGTAGGACTATTTTTGCGTACGTTCCAAATGCTCATTGGTTGAATTGGTGGTCTGTAACCTAAACTAGTCCGAATTTCCTCTGACCCTGCAACCCTCCTCTTTTTTATTTGGATATTGATATGTCAGGTTGGGGTCAGAACGATGTGCCATACAAAAAGTTGGAGATTTAGCTGTACCGCGGAGTATCGCCCTTCAACCGCTTGAATTTTTTTTTTTAAACATGCCAAAGTCACGAACGAAAAAAGCAAGAAAAACATAAAGAGTAACTTAATTAGTAAACGTGGATTAAGGTATGTACATACAACTTTAAAATATTGATGACTGAAAAAAAAACTTGATGGTCTCCTGTTGTATAATCATTGACTCAGTAGAATTGGGATCTTCCTACCTTTGGAAGTTTATTTACGGGTTTATGAGCTAGTAAGAAATGTGCATGTACCAGACCATACAGATAACTTGTAACGTACGTGAACGTGCATCCGGAGTTTCAGTTTTTCATTCATTAATACTTTCTTTTCTAGTTTTCATATAACTATCTTATGTTATAGTAGGAGTATTCTGGCATACCACTGCCTATCCATCAACATGTCTATGATAACCAATTAAGGGATGAGCCATGGGTTTTCCCTACCTGGACCCAAACTGAACCACTGTCATATTTCTTTAAAAAAGGATTTTCATCAGAAAGCATTCAAATCTTCAGACCATCCTACTGTAAAAAAGAACTACCATACAGTAATTTAGATAAGAGGTTCTAAAGTCATGGTACAATATGTTAAAATGGACAGATGAACAGATATTTAGCCACCTATAAAAATACTTTGAGTGATTATTATAATTATCAAGAAAATGTTTGTTCTTCACAAAAGTACGGACATTTTTTTTCATTATTTCCTTAATTTTGGTTTCAATGTTAAAGAACAAGTAGAGACATGCATTTCATATGCTTTAGTATATCAATTAATTGTTCACATAAGCTTTTCATTCCCAAACTGCTTCAGCATCACCATATTTTGTATTGAGATAACAATCTATGTGCTTAAACTGCACACAGATCTTAAGACTGAATTAAGTTATTACAGAATTCCTAGCAGCAAGGGGCAATAACAACTGTGCCACACTAATGTATAACTGAAACCTTGACCTTGTATGATTTCTCATTACACAATAAAACTAACATCTTTTGAACTGAGTGATTTGTTAGGTTAAGGTAAGTGCATACTGAAATTGAAGGGAATTCAGAAGATATTTGATTTAGACCAGTTTCTGACTTATCTATGATTTGATGAAAACTGGTTTCATTGTATTGAAAAATTAAATGATTACTATTTAAAAATAATATCAAAATTTAGAATAAAATGATTACAATTTCTTTAGAAATAATATCAAAATTTAGAATACTATGATTACAAATTATTTAGAAATAATATCAAAATTTAGAATTAAATGATTAGGAACTACATCTCTCGATTTGAATATTTGTACTTTTCAACTTTCATAAGTTCTCCTTCATATACTTTACCTTGTATTTAGTGGATTCTTATATTAAGAAAAAATAAAATAGGCTTTGATAGTCGATGTAGTAAAATATTGTTTGTCAAACTGCACCACATTGCAAGCTGAATTATATAGTTTACTTTCCTTGAAGAAAATTATAAAACAGTTATAATTCATGTACAATATATTACATTTATCAAACTTCTATTTTCACATAGTTTGCAAATGCTCTATTGTTCATCTTTTGTAGAAACATTCCAAGCTGTTTACCTGGACCACATTCATAAGTAATAGGAAAACTTGCTTGTTTTCTGTCCCGACTATACAATTCTGTCATTATCTGTTCCCATTTGACTGGTTTTACAATCTGTTTTGTCAATAGTTGATAGAAATTCTTTGGTTCTAACCTAAACTTTTTGAATTCTACATTTGAATACACAGGGATTCTATAAGGATGGATTTGCACTGTTTTTAGCGCATCCATGACTGGTTTCTTCGCTGATAACATCAGTGGAGTATGAAAGGCACCGCTAACTGGAACTCTTTTACATTTGCGTATTCCAAAGTCCTTATGATTCTTTTGAATAAATTCAAGTGCCTATAAGAAATAGATAAAATAATTTTTTTTTACAAAATGTTCCAGTAGGTAAGAAAAATGTAGAGTAACTAGTCGTATAGCTCTATACATTGTGGATGTCAAATTTCGTTCATTCCAAGGGATTTTGTATAAACAAAATTTCTAAATTCCTGACAGTAATAATACAATAAAGAAGGACAATAACTAAAGGGAACTGATATACAACTTAAGTACAGTTATAAAAAATGTAGCCTGAAAGATTCTATGCATTTTACTTGTTTACAATTTTTTTTCTCAATTAAGCTGTTTTTAAATTATAGGCTAACAAATTTAAAAAAATGAGATGAGTAAGGCTATGCATCCTACAACAGACCTAGCGGAATAATTTTTCAAACTGTCAGACATTTGGTCAACCTAACAAAATCTGCTGGACCGAACAATTATCTGCCAGACCAAAAAAAAACCCCAAGAATTTTGCATTCTGGGTTAATACTCCGTGTTTTACGTTTTTCGTCATTTTCTTGTTGACATACTTTAACCTCTGCATCAGTAAGCTTCCTTTTTAAGGGCTTTCCAGGAATGGCATCCTTTTTATATACTAAAGCCGGAATCATTTCTCTGACCCAATTTAAATTTGGTCAATTTCTTCATTATTACAAGATATTTCCATCTGAAAGTTGGTACATATTTACAAAATGATATGATGGTTAGGCTAGATTTAATGATATTTAAAATGTTTGTGGAAGAAAAATTGATTTTATTCTATTTTCTATTTTCAAGAGGTCTAAAATGTGTAATCCGAAATTCCCGTACCCAAAATCAAAGTCCAGTATCTTTGTTATCTGTACAATTTTAGTGCATATTTGACATTAGAACATCATGATATTATCACAATTTTCATTGACAATAAATTAAAATTGCATCATACTCTGTTTATGAGACTTTGTTTTTCATTCTGGATAAGATTGTATCCATTCTTTGCTGGTATGGGGATTGACACTTGGTACGCTAGGTAATTCAAACTCAATCACTTCTTTTTTCAATAATGTCAAATCTTTCAAAACTTTACCCAAAGTCTTAAAGTGAGGTTTTAACCTCTAAATGATTTTAGAAAACTGTAAAATTTGGATAGGAAAATGAGAAATAGTCAATAATTAGTTTGGTACCGTAACTTCCAGTAACACATTTTAGACCTTTTGACTTCAAAAAAACGATCAAACAGAAAATATTAGAAAAAATATACATCATTTTCTTTATTAGAAATGAAATGAAATGGACTTTCCACATCTCATGCAATTTTAAGTTCTTAATATACCATAAGAATGAATATTTTAGCAAAACATTATTTGGGTACGGGAAAAATTGGTACGGCTGTGGGTTGCACATTTTAGACCATACCATTTTTCACTTCATTTACATTTTCTGTTTTACCCAAATATTTTTATTAACCAATGTTTCAGTAGAAAGAACAGAGACTCTGACCCGAAACTCCGAGTACATTTCTGACCTCGGACTCTTTAACTACATAAAAAGTAGATAAATGTATTCATTTTACATGTATTAATTCATATCTATTGATTTTATTTCTATATTCAACTATTTAAACTGACAGGCATATATATTTCTTCTACAGGCGTATTTTAACCTGGCAGGTGTGTTTAAGTAGGACAGGAAATCACACAAATTTTACCGGACCAGCAGCTAAAAGTACCGGTCATGTCCAACGAATTTCGCCATGACTGCTACAAGGAGTCATCATCACACAATTTTAGTCTTGTTAAATATACATGTATTGTAGCCTTATTGAAATAGCACAATTGACTGTTCACAGTTTTGCTCTATCAATAAAAATCCCTACATCAATTCTATACAGGATATCCCAAGGAACAATCATACAAACTTTGGATCCAATTGGTCAAGTGGTGTCAGAGGAGAAAATTTTTGAAAGATATAGCATTAAAAATAGCAAAAAATCATCGAAAAAGGGCTATTACTCCAACATGGCTTTTTGGAGATATATGCAAAAAAATACTGTCTGATTCCAATGTTCTATTTTTAGTAATGGCGGCCATGTTTTTGACGGATCAAAAATCAGTTCTATGCAAGATACCCCAAGGAACATTCACACCAAGTTTGGTTCTAATTGGTCAAGTAGTGTCAGAGGAGAAGAGTTTTGAAAAATTGTTAACAACGATGACGACGGATGCCAAGTGATGGCAATAGCTCACCTGGCCAAAGGCCAAGTGAGCTAAAAATCATTTAGCATTTTTTACAGAAAATATGGTCATTTTAACCAAAAACCTCCCACAAATTTTACACTTTTATGTGATGGAGATTCTAACTTTTTCGTTGATTATGCGGGATTCTCCCCATTTTGTGCAAGATGCCAGTGAAGTCAATTTTAACAAATTAAGAGGTTCTTAATTCCTGCACTCCAAGAAATGTTTACCTGCTCATGCCCAGCAATGACTTTAACCTCTGGAAACAGATAATTAGCAACACTACACACAGGGTCTTGGATACCATGGTGATCTAAACAGTGTTGCCTAGCAGCTTCCATGGCAAGTGGCAACTTAGTTCCCCAAAAACTAAACACAGTCATCATACCACTAGGTGTCTCTTCTGAAGCCCTCTGCATGGCTTCTGCTCTCACTTTCACTACTTTAAGTGCTGAAACAAAAAAACTATTATTGAAATCAAGAGAAATTACTGAGCTTCTTTCTGAGGTCTCACTAACCACTTCTAATGTTTCCATTACTTTACATGTTAAAAATGTAATTTTCAAAGTTTCACTATGAATTCCCAGGACAAATGACATCTTAAAGTTGCATACCCTTGCAAAGCTGGGAAAATAAGGCTTTCAAAATCATTATGCTAATGGTACGATGATAGTAGAAATTCTTCACAAAATTTACTTGAATAAATAATACATGTACTGAAAATCCACATTTTTACCTTTTCTGCTAACTGACAGCATGGAGGCAAATTACTCACACATGCAAACAATATTCATACACTTTTGTAGTAAATTACATATATGGTCTTAAAATACACATTCTCAGCTTTATTTTGACTTCTTTTAATCAGAATACACACAAATAATGAACTTACAATGCATAGGTCTAGGTTCAGTGTGTTTTTGGTACTACAAAGGGGAGTGGCCATTTGACCCAGAAGTGGTTAGTGAGACCTTATAAATCAAGGTAATATGATGAAGTAAAGAAAAACACAATACAGAGTAAGAAAAGCATGAAGAAAGCAATCCATAAAGGTTTTAAAAGTCTGTATCACTCAATATGGGACTTGGAAAGTCCAGATGCTAAGATGTATGCATATTTAGGTCAAAAATACTAAAGGTTCACACATGAACTTCTAGAAGAAATTGTCATACAAATTTAACCCAAATTAAGACTTTAAAACTACAACTATAGTTTCTCCTGTAAGAAATTTTCATACAGCTCTGACACAATTAGAACATGTGCAGGCCTTACGATAAGAACAATGTCATCAATTAACTCATTCATGAAAGCATTCTATAGCTTTGTATTATTATTATTTCTCATTTTGACACCAACTGTATTTAATAATTGAATTTGAGTCATAACAGTAAACTGGGAGTGATGCGACATAATTTTTTCAATAGATATTAAACATACCATCCTCAAATGACAAGATCCCAGCAAACACAAGAGCTGCATACTCCCCAACACTGAAACCAGCTGTTCCTACTGTGTTTTCTATACCCTGTCAAAATCACGACAAGTTTTACATGTATATGTTAGTAGCACAGTCGGTACATCACTCAGCACATACATTTGTTAAACATTACAAACTGTGAACTCACTTTAAAGGACCCCAAAACTTCTCCCTTACCATATGGTCAAAATTGGAACAAAGCAGTCACAACATATTTTTGTGATAAGTATGGTAATTAATAAAAGACCATGCATTGCATCAGGAAACCCCCAAAGTCAACCATGATTGAAACACAAAAGAGAAGTTGCACAATGGCATCCTGTGATAAAGAATGTTGAATATAAGAGACTTGGAAGGAGTTCCTGGGGTCAGTTGAACAGAGAATAACCCAGAGGTGCCTCTGTTGCCTACCGGTATTACTCCATCATGTTACATAGACACCTCTGGGTTTTTTATCATGTGTTTTATCAGTTAGATTATTATCCTGCACTATGAATGAGCTTTTAGATCTGTCAGTGTAAGATAAATGCTGAGTAGAATTTTGAGGATAAGACTGAAATCAATTTACTTTAATCCATTCCATGATTTACAACCTTTTAAAATAAAATAGGAATCTTTTTAACAAAAGCAGTTACTAATGCTACATGTAGTTTCTTATTCAAACCTTTTTTTCAATGATAAATATATGAACATTACCTGAATATTTTCTTCCTTTAATCTTTCTATAGCTGCAATTGAAGTAACAAACACAGCAGGTTGGCAATAGACTGTTTTATCTAGCTCTGACTTAGGCCCATAAAGACACAATTTAAGAAGATCATATCTAAGAATCTCACTTGCTTGATCATAAATGGCCTGAACACCAGGGAACTGCAACAACTCCTTACCCATACCAACAAACTGACTGCCTTGTCCAGGGAAAAGTGCAAACGATGTTGTTTCTGGGTCAACTTTGGGTCTTTTGATTTTTTCTTGGTGTTTTTCCTCTACTTTCTGGGCATCAATTATATCTGAAGAAAACAGCTCTAAATCAATTTGTTCTGTTTTCTCATCTGACATCATTTGATCCAAAAGGTTTCCTACTTTTTCACTGGGTACCTGCAGATCCTTTTCATCATACTCTGTATCTATTTGTTTTTTAGATAAATCACTAAGAATTTTATGGCGCTTCAAAGCTCTTCTTGAGATATAACCATCAGTATTCTCCTTATCACTGTTAACTGTTGAACATCTATAAAATGTTTGTTTAGCAAAATGTTCAAGAAAAACATTTCTCCTTGGTAAACACAGCAATGTATTCCGAATCATTTTTAGAATCTGGAAAAGAACAACAAATCAATATATATGACATGGATCTAAGAAATCTTGAAGAAATAAAAATACATCAATAAGTACATTTTGGTATTATCTGACTATCATTTAAATTCTGATAATATGAATGTTACAGAATAAAAAAAACATGTACATGTATATGCCTTCAGTGTTTTCCTTAAGATTTAAATATAGTATCCTGGTAGCCCCTGAATTTCAATATAGCATCTTGCATTTAAATTTTGTATTGGACCCTATGGGAAGTTCTTATTGGACAGCATCCTATATGGGTTTCCGCCTTTCATGTATTATTTTTCCTATGCAGTCGGTACAGAGTTCACTTTGACATCACGTGACATTCATGATGCTTAACCATGGCAACCTAACCGATGTAACTTACAGCCTCACATTACATTGGACAAATGTGATAGCAATTGTGAAATTTAAGGCTCCATTGGGGCATTGGTGTCCGGAATATTTTCAATCACTTTTATATACATTGATAATTGGGAATAGTTTATTTGTTGAACCAATAATATAATTGAAATACGAAACATAGCACAGTGATCTCACAGTTCACCAAGTAAAATCTTAACCAGATTTAGATATTAAAAAAGCAAGGATATGCGTCAACTATCTTTTTTTAAAGATAGTACTTGCTAGGATTGGAGTTGATTATGGGATCAATTTTCTCAAATAAAAGTGGACTTTTGTCTTTTAGGCTAGAAACCACTAATTCCACTTCCCATAGGCTTCTATGCTAATTTCACAATATTCAATGGCTTCTCTGGACTTTACCTTAACTTTAACCTGCAGAGGACTATATATCAGCATGATTCTACATATGTCAGCTCACAATCCTCAGAGTGGCATGTGGGGTTAGAAGACTTGCAGTGCAGTACTGGTCACCGGAAGTGAAGGGTCTATAAATAGCATGGGAAATCCCAGTGTTTTCACAAGATAGGTGTATATTTAGAAATCATTATGGAGATTAGGCTTCACATCACAAGAAGCAAAATGCACCTATAAAATGTACAGAAATGTTTTTCCTTTCAGAAACTGTTTAAATTTTTTAAATAAGATGAGAACTTTTTTCACAGCACTATGAGGAACAGAGGTAATTTCTGCGTAGGACTATTTTTGTGTACGTTCCAAATGCTCATTGGTTGAATTGGTGGTCTGTAACCTAAATTTAAGCATGAATGGTATTTTCTTATTTATTGGTAAGATAATAATGGCTGTGTATGGCAAGCCAAAGTAGACAAAAATGCCTATCTATTAATATTTATAAATAATTATAAATCAATTATAAATATTTATAAATGACTACTCATACTCATACAACAAACCAATTTCAACACTGCAACAGGACGGCAGAAAACATCTTGCCAGCT
Organism: Perna viridis; assembly: GCA_037379345.1. NCBI lineage: Eukaryota > Metazoa > Mollusca > Bivalvia > Mytilida > Mytilidae > Perna > Perna viridis. The sequence goes on from CM074515.1 coordinate 15,535,508, forward strand.
AACCTCTAGCATACAACAATGTAAACAAATTTCAAACTGATAACCAAAAAGTTTTCATCAACTGAGGCCATTTTGAGTCAAATAAGAGACATTGTAATGGAAGCAAAGCCAACATAAATTTGAAATGTAGTTTGTTTGTTTTTTTTTTTTTTAATGTTTATCTTGATTTTCAAATATATGAGACATTGATGTCGAAGTTTTTGAAATGTTGTCCTTGTTCAAAGATGTGTGTCTTACCTATTCAAACTGGTTCAATATTCATGAATCAAAAATATGGCATCTAATTGCACTTAAACGATACCCCACCATGTTGTGTAAGCCATAAAACGATACCCCACCATGTTGTGTAAGCCATAAAACGATACCCCACCATGTTGTGTAAGCCATAAAACGATATCCCACCATGTTGTGTAAGCCATAAAACGATACCCCACCATGTTGTGTAAGCCATAAAACCCCCTAAAAAGCAACTTTTATGATTCTTTAATATTCAAAAAAAAGATAACTCCAATTCATCAACGATAAAAAATTGAGGTAAAAGCAATTTAAAATGGGCCTGGCCAAAACTTTTGTGTAAATAATCTGATCAATTCAAACTTGATCTTTATTTAATGCTACTCAATAACTATACAAAGTTTGAAAAACATCCTTCAATAACTTCTAAAGTTATCATCTGGAAACCATTTGGGGATAGACAGATATGGTATCACAACAACTTGCCACTTCTTGTGAAGAGGTATAAAAAAAAACCTATTTGTCTAGTATGCTTCTGAAGAGTCAAAGAATTGTAAAATAGATATTAATACTCTGATATTACTATGAGTGCAAAAAAAACTGCAAGATGGCAGAAAAGGAGTATATGGAATATGAATTTTCACCAACTCCCATCTCATATGTTTCATGAGGTCACCATGAAACATGCGAACAGTCCGACAAAAATTTTATAGGACAAAGCAACTCTCCATTTTATAGACCCATGATCTATGAGCTACATGTTTTATGTGTAAATGCATGTAGCTTAGTGCAATTATAGACATGAATCTGAAATTTAATTCCAACAGGTAGATAACTAACCCTACCATGATGTATTATACTCTACCTACATGTATATTTCATAGAGGGGTAAATCTGATCCTCTGTGGCAGCAGCAAGTATATTTAGTAGAGGGGTAAACTTGATCCTCTGTGGCAGCAGCAAGTATATTTAGTAGAGGGGTGAACTTGATCCTCGGTGGCAGCAGCAAGTATATTTAGTAGAGAGGTAAACTTGATCCTCTGTGGCAGCAGCAAGTATATTTAGTAGAGGGGTGAACTTGATCCTCTGTGGCAGCAGCAAGTATATTTAGTAGAGGGGTAAACTTGATCCTCGGTGGCAGCAGCAGATGTTTATTCCTGTTAATTTTCATATATTAATAAAATCAACTAAAATAGATATCATGCATTAATTTTACAAATCTAACTCATGTCAGGTACTGCTTAATCATTCTTAATTCCACTGACTCATATCATGTGTTGTATAATTATTGATTTAAAGAATTAAAGACAAACTGAATTGTGCAAAAGTGTTTTGCAATACAATAATGTATAACAACAGCTTATTTACTTAGATTGATAGGATTGAAGATGTGATCTGTTAAAATGTTAGTCTTGACTGACAAAACACACAGAATGAGCAATCAAGCATCATTACAACACAAAGTTCATCAAAATAATTCAATCCAAAGTATAAATGTCTTGGTAAAAGCGGTGGAATAACAATGTTTGATTTGTAAAAATATCCCATAAAGAGTCAAACTTAACCCCCAAAACAATACGTAACAGTTTTACCAATCTTACACAACTAAATGGGAAAAATATTTTGTTTCATTTATTTTAAACTTCTTCCTTTTTAAACTTCTTTTTTTTCACAGGCATAAAACAGGATAATCAATTAAACCTATCAATTAATTAGAATTTTAATACTTTAATATTTTAATATTTTTAATAATTTTATCAACTGGGTTCTGCAGGTACAGTGTATCAGTCTTGCATTGCATATTCCTGAGCATGTGTACATGTATGTCAAAACATGAAGGCTTAAAATGGTATGGCCCTGTCTTTTTCTTGCATTTTACTTTTATTTTTGCAAATGGTTATCATTTTTCATCAACAGTACAGGGTAACTATCAAGCAATGACACTAAAAACTTGCTTTTGAGTAAAATCAGTATTTTCATGAAAAATAATGCTACAGAAAAGGGGTCTCTTTTATGAACTCAAAATGAAAGTGAAAGTAGAGTCTAATTTTAGTTTGACCTGTTCTGGAGTACTAAAGGTTAAGCCTTATTTTTCTAAATTGTACCTGAAAATCATTTTTGATATTTCGTTAACATAAAAACATGGTCAAAGGTTAGACTGAAACTCCTTGTCTATTTTTTTTTAGAAATCATGAAAATTTAAGGTTTACTATAGAAGCCTATGGGCAAAGAATACAACAGTGAGATCTGATACTTACGCGAAAAAAAACATCAATATCCATTTGCATTTGAGAACCATACCAGTCTCGGAAAACATTTGCTAGCTTCAATAATTAAATACAAATTGAATCTTAGCTTTTTCCAAGATAGAGATGGACAAATCATGGCATCCAAATGTTTATGGTAATGACATAATCAGCTTATCAATACAGGACAATTTGGCCAAAGACTTTTTGGACCATGACAACAAATACTGGACATTTCGGCACATGCATACATGTATATTAGACGATGACAATTAGGAGAATGCATTAAGACAATAAAAATCGTATGTCATAACTGTTTTACCATTTTAGAAGTTCAATGATTATAGGAACTACATATAAATAAAATAAAAAAATATTTTCTCCTCAATTCTTTTTGCCCCTGACAAAGGCAGTAAGGCCGAAAATTTGGGCCCATATTTTTAATGTTTTGTGTTTTATTTATATTTTATTTGTATGTAGTTCTTTTTTACCTTTTAAATGTTGCTATTGTTCTTATTCATTATTCTTATTAAGGTTTAATTTGAGCCACTTAACAACATTTATTTATATTTTTTTTAAATGATAACAGGGCTGACAAAAATTATTGAAGGTGTTTAAATTTATGTTTGTTCTAGAGTATTTAAGGTTTCATCTTCCTCATATTAAAACTTAGTTGATTTATACACACCTGAACGGAGTGTTGATGATTGTATTACCAACTGGATTCTGTATACTTATGGCAAGTAAAACCATCAATATCTGGTTTGTGCATGTAAAATGGGGAGCTTAATATAGCATCATGGTAGCTTCATTCTCATATCTTTGTAAATGCATTTGAGAACCACACCAGAATCTAGCTTTTTTCTAAAACAGTGATGGTCAAAACATGGCACCCAGCTGTTTATGAAAAATAATCAATTTCGGACAATTCAATCTAGACACTTCGGACCATGACAATCCAATGCCGAACATTTCCGCCCTTACATTTTTCAGACCATAACACATAAGGACAATAAAAATCGTATATCATAACATATTTTACCATTTTGCAAGTTAATAATAACAGGGCTGACAAAAAGTAAGAAAAGTGTTTGAATTGATTTCATGTCCCCTAAAGGATCCGACCCTATTTTAATGTTGATCTGTCCCTAATCATAAACTCAATGCATTATGAATACATACAATTATAATATTAAACATAAATATTGAAAATTATCTTTGTCTTTTCTTAAATTGTACAATATAAATTTATGGACCATAGTTCAACCTAATTGAGTACAGTTTAATAGAGTAATTACATATAATCATTACATTACAAAATGAAAAGTAATTAGTCAATATAAGTTTTTTTTATTGTTAAAGGGTTATTGTTTTCCATTTACTTGTTTTTTTTTAATCAAGATTTTCACAAGTTCAATGCAGCATCCAAGCTTACCCCAAGCTTGATTTAATGAAATAGTTACTCAGTAAGAAAAATTCCATTCCTTTTGAAATACAAGGGAATCATTGGAAAACTTCTCCCTATTTCAAATATAGCAATGCTGTAACCATCACCAATAGTCTGTAAATAACAATATAATTATTCGAGGGGACAGAAAAACTTGGGATAGGTCGACTTGGGGCCAGATCAACCTGCTACCTATGTTTCTTTGGGAGTGAATAAAATTTTACCTTCCTCTTATCAAATCATTACCTCTGAAAATGCAGTTTTGAGCTTTAAATACTTAATTTAGTTCAACAATCACCCTATACAGATATAACATGGTCACAGTGAATCTTATTAACTGAAGCCGTCTGGCATTTTTAGTAAATTGGGTATAGTTTATTATATCAAAATACTGTATTTCATTAATAATGTACAATACAGGTAAGACTCGACAAGACAATATTTATTAGCTCAAACACATTTACATAAATTGGCTGTGGCACGTAACATAAAGAATTACAAAGCAACATATTAACACACATTGGATAATCACGCATATGAATACTTTTATGAGCATGATGTGACAGTGGTTTAACTTTGTACAGAAATATTTATGAGCTGCTTATTATTAGTTAAATATGGTCATTATGGGTCTTATTTGCTGAAGAAGAGTATTGCATTAAAATAAACTGGGTAAATTAAACTGCTGTATTTCATTTTTGTATATACATAATAGATATTTCCATTACCTATGCCTATGATTTGAAATATTTAGACAGAGGACATGTGGATTTGTTTACATGACGCAAATAAGTCGCCCATTGTCGTAATTTAGTTATTACGACATTTCTTTTGCCGTCTAATCCTACATTTGTGCAAATGAAAATATTACAGTCATAATTTGTAATGATAATACTCAACATTCAATTATTCTAGAGGGGTATATTAATTTATCGTATCAATTATCTTTGAGAAATTTTCTCAACCCTCACCGGAAGCACAAAAAATCTCCCGCGAAAATTTGACACGTGACTTAAGCCGAAAAGAAACAAAAGGGAGAAATTTTAGGTATATATTCTTAAATCATCGATAAGGATTATCTCTGATTTTATTCAGCAAAAGGTAAACTATATCACACATATCATGTGGCAAAGACGTTTAAACATGACAGTTAAATATGATTTTCTTACGGCTTAAACTAAGTTAAAACAGGAGTCGTTGCCGACTCAGTCATGCCGCATTGGACTGTTCGAGTTTTGAAGTTTATATGGGACTTGTCATGCCTGGCTCAGACAGTTTTGGTCCCAGAGACTGTGACATATATACATCCAAAAGTCGAGTCGGATATACAGTTACAACTTACTTTGGTGTAGGCACACAGGGATGAAATTAGTGTATATATTTGTCGAGACCACAGGTCTAGTAGACAAAAAATACCTAGACCTGCAAACAAATCCGGCTCCATTCGCCCTAATACACGTTCGTCATAATACCTATTCGCCCTGGGTCCGTTCGCCCTGTAGACGTAGCCATTATGTAGGGAGGTCGGTAGTGCGTTTATCAATATTCTTGCGAGAGCAAAATTCTCAATTTTGAGTCAACTTTAACACGTTAGAAAATGGTTAAAAATCCATTGCATGACAATAAAAAATATATGTAATTGAAGATGAGACATTTCTCTTTCTAAATATACAACTTTCATTGTTATTGGAGTTGATGGTCATTTGGTACAAACGTTTGAAGTGACGATACTTTGAGAAAAATGGCCGCCTGAAAAACTATGTGTCAAAGATCATACCTATTTCAAAATTCATTCCGCAAGCTATTACTGGACCGATTTTCTTCATTTATGGCTTAAATTTTTGGAAATATCTTCAATTTTGATAATCCGGTTGTCAGGCTAATTTTTTGGTTACAAAACATATTTTTTCCGTAATTTTAAGGAAAAACATGTTGAAAAAAAATAGTTTTTGCGTACCCGGAATGCACTGACAGTCGGATTCCGAAAATTTAATCCTTTCTGCGTCCATCCGTAACCCTGGTTTCAGAAGAAAAACAATAATAGCTTGCGGAATCGATTGGATATTAGGGTGGTCAGGGCGTGGTTTTCACAAAAATTAAAGCGGGACCGGTTATCGTTCTTGCTAACCGGATGTTACTGATCCGCCATAGCTTCTGTTAAGATTTTCGAACACTCGTGGATAAATGCCCTTTTACCGACTGTTTTCTGGACGGATTTTTGACTGGTGGTGCAGACAACGATGGATCTAGGCCATGGAGGCCAATCACTTACGGTAAGTACCTAAATTATGTCTAATATAAGCCTAATCGCCCTGTTTCCGTAAGGTCAAATTCTAGAATGACCTTTTATCATCTGCAAGCTTAAAAACTATATTCACCTTCTTGGAAGGTCTGATTTTCGTTTGATTCTGCATGAGCTGATTTAAAAAAGATTACTCTCATTTAGCATTAGTTGGAATATGTTTCCATAACATTTTTATTAAACGATGAATATGTAATGAGGTAAATTCTCCCAACGTTTGATTGCAATCCATTCAAAATCTTTCGGACTTTATAGACTTTCCTATATTATCGGAAGTCTCTGTATTTTACCTAGCTTTTTTTCTATTGGTTGGGAGAATTTGCACATATTGCATTTAATTTCCTTGATAATTCAATTTTAATTTATATGTAGTGCCCAATTTATATGAAACTCACATGTTTAAGCATAAACCTTCTTTATATTTATTTTAACTGTTTTATTTATTCAAAATTATCATATGTAGAAAAAAAAATCAACCTTAAATTGCTTCTTCAAATGATACACAACTTTTTTTTCTGGTTTTCATTTTATCAGTTAATATATATTAATTATGACTTTTATTAGAACAATTATCATGTAGCCCTGCTTGTACTTTACTTGATAAATAGAACTTATTTGATGAGATTTATATATGTGGCAATTGCATATTTTACATATGACCTGCATCTTCTTAAGTTTACTTTATATATTCATACTGTACAATTTTTAACAGCTAACTTACATATTCATTTTTTAGAGGATTGTAGATGCTCTACTTATTTAATATTCATATACATGTACAATTGCTTGGAAAAGGTTTAAAATCCTAGTAATATACATTATTTATCATTAAATTTTAATTAATTATTGTTTAATATTTTTTAGGCCTTTTTAGGATCACATTGATTGACTCATAATACCAATCTTTTGTTGTATGTATATGAAACATACTTGTACTATGTTTTTTCTTCTAATTATTGATTTATTTCAGAAGAAAGTATTAGTAAACAGGCTGCCTAAATATTTATTTTATTTTGTCATATAAAAAGTAAACACTGATGTAAATTTTATTATGATTTAGTTTTATTTTCTGTTTGTTTTTCATCATTTTAGTTTCATTTTGTTGAGTTCTGGAGATGTTTCGAATTCATGGTAAGTTAGTTTTTATACTTTGATTTAGTTTAGTAGCTTTATTTATTTTAATAATAAAACTTTTGAGTCTTTTAATTATGGTAACAAATAAGCATTTACATTTGAATCATATATTACTTACAAGAACTGTCGATTAGTTTTGTGTTTAGACTCTGCTTTAAAACTGCCTCACAGTACATATTCATTGAATTCCACTACTTGTTTATTTCAGATGGCCTGAGCAGCATAGTGGGCTATGCTATGAGACGAATATGGACCGAGTCTGAGGTAGGACCATGTGGGGTACAGTAAGTAGGGTAGTTCCAGACACACCTGAACCCGATAACCTGATTGGTAAGAGAGTTCAACACTTGATAGAAGAACCAGACGGATCACGCAGCGAAATTATTCATATTAAGTTATTTAACATAACATTAATATAACCTTATAAAACAATCTTCTTGTTTTGAAATGAAGATAATTATTCTGGAAAAGGAAGTTTGGTGTTTTTAACTCCTCGCCACATCTTTTGTCAACCGCTTTGTGAGCAACCAACATCAAATAAAGTTTTACATTTTTTCAGATTGTTAGCAAACCAGATTATGATTTAATAGAAAGTAAACTAACTGTAAGTAAATTGATAAGGTAAATGATGTGAATAGGTGTAATGTCCTTATGTACATAATCTCTTTTGTAGATTTGGCAGACATAGTAGATCCTGGTGAAGAAACCCTTCTGGCCTGAAATGGAAACTTCGAAAAGTTCATTAAACTTAATCAAATGATGATATTTTGTTTATTATCATTTAATGTACATAATACTACACATGAGGAAACAGCTAGGGCTTCAAAGTTCCATAGTGAAAGGATGCGCATTGGTTCAAGTCAATGTATTCATAAAAATTTTCTCAATTTCTTGGGAAAACAGCATTTGTTTTTGAAATTTTATTCAATTTTAACATAATAATGAGATTATTATTATGTTAAAAGACCCTATTTAAACAAGAAAACATTACAAGACTACATTAGGAATCTTAGAATTGACCAGACTTTGATATAATATTATTTTGCCACTTTTTGCGGCAAAAATGTATGTTTATTTTGATTATCGTCTGGCTTCATTTAAGGTATAGGCCTAACAAATTTTCATCCACATTAAACATTTTATAGCAAAATAAGATGAAAGTATCTTAATGTGATAGCTTAGATTCTAAGCTTTAAAATGGTACCACGTAAGTATATGGTAGGTTGATATTTTGATAAATATAAGCATAAATATGCGGTTTTTTTTTTAAATCTGAAATTTTCAAAAATGTTCGATTTACCCCCATTTTTCAACATTTGCTTGTTGGTTTTTAAATATAATTCAATTATTTCTTGATAAAAATGTGTTTTTACATATTTAATCACAATAACAATAACTGTCATGTGCTAAAAACTGCTTTTAAATTCAAAATGTCTTTTTTTGTCTGACCTTTCGCCATTTTTTCCACTGAAAATAGCTCTAAAATTTACCCTAAAATGTAAATTTTCGACCTCAAAAAATTTTTTTGAGCTGAAAAACATGATTTTTCAAGTCAAGCAACTTTATTGCCACACAAAACAAGTGACAGAAAAAATTAAATATTTTTTTGGAATTCTTAGTAAGTAAAAATGTATTTTTTTGTTGAAAAAATGCATTTAAAAAAAAAGGGGGTCTGCCGCAGTGTTTCTGATTCCAATGAAAAACAAATCAGAGGTTTTGACATAATATTTGTTTATTTATTTCTGTTTAATGGATTACTCTTGAAAGAACAGCAAAGTATCAGATTTCTACTACCTTCCAATTTCCAAATATGAATATCCAAAAATGGCACTTTAATTCATGATGCTGTTGACACATAGCAAAAAAAAACTAAGTCCAAAGTGTTTTTTTGCCAATTTTAAAAAAGTGTAATTTTCTTTGTATCTAAGATACAAGTTTCCTGAATGGCTTAAATCAAAGAATGAAATGGCTTTATTTAAATGATTAAGACACAATGTATGAATTTCTTTACCTGTTTGACTTATGTGGGCCACAGAAGTGCCCAAAATGTGACATTTTTGCCTTCGCAAGAAAAATGACCAAAATTTTGAACTTTAAATTGTAATAACTTTTGAACCCCTTGACCGATTTTAAAAATTTTTGCACCAGTAAGTTACATTTCTTGGGCTCTTTCAAACTAATATAAACTTGTACATTTTCTATATACTTCATATTTTGACTGACCTCCCTACATTATGTTATATATATTATAACAATAGTAAGAGTATTAAAATTATACCTTACATTAAATAAAATAAGGCGAACAGACTCAATACCCCTGCAGACAAGCCACTGGCACTAGACCTGATTTCATAGCCTTGATCGAAACCTGAACTGAATAACACAAGGTGGTTTGTTTTTAATGAAAGTGGCATTTTATTCATTTTTGTTGTTTTTTTTTATTGCTTTGAAGTCTAGATCTTTCAAGAAAGTAATTTTTAAAATAAATGTATAGAAATGATGCCAGCTAATTGGCATTGGAACTTAGAAGACAACATAAATATTAAGTTTAAAAGGCTTCAAACTTTCAATTGATTAACTTGCTATGACACAACAATTTTAACTGCAACAGTGAACACAATTTTATTTATCATCTGGATATAGCTAAAAGTCAATGTCAGATTAAAACTTAGACTAAGAGCTTTCATGGCATGGTGGATATCACTATCCTTTATGTGTTGTCTAGTCTTCTCGTACCAGTCAAGTGTATCCTATTTAAAGTTTTTTGTTTCGGTTATAAGTTTGCCGCCACCATCCCTACTAGCATCATCATAACAATATTTGCAATACATCTATTCCTTTTCCTTTTTGTATTGAAGCCTGAAACGTTCCGCGCCTCTTTTTCGAGTCATACGCTTTATTTTGCTCCCCTATTTCATTGGAGGATCGTTTTTGAGGGGTAGGTTTCAATACCCCTTCAAAGTGTCGCCACTTGTTTACTTTTTGTCAGAATTACTTGGTTAATTTCCCAAAGTTCAAGTACCTACTTTTCTGTTATGAGAAAGGCTGAGAAGTGCCAATTTGTTTTACCTTGACATTGATCAGTAGCGATGTATGTTTGAAATATGCCTCTCAAATTCCTTAAGCTTTTAAAGACTGGAATTATGATATTACTATTTCTGGGTACATTTCCGGAAAATTCTTCTAGACCACCAGACCAGTACAATGAAGCATTTTGCTAGGCCATGACTGATTTTACTAGACATGGGCTAGCGGACCAGTAGTAATTTCAAACCCTGGGCATATACACTAGAGTTGAGCACCAAGAGATTTGACGTTTCCAGTATGGTCTAAAATGTGTAACCTGTACCAACTTTTCCCCGTACCCAAGTAATGTTTTGCTACAATATTCATTCTTACGGTATGTTAAGAACTGAAAATTGTATGAGATGTGAAAAAGTCTTGTTTAATTCATTTCTCATCAAGAAAATGATGTATTTTTTTCCGATATTTCTAGTTTGATTGGTTTTATTGGTTTTCTTAAGTGGAAAGGTGTAAAATGTGTTAATGGAAGTTACCGTATCCAAATATTTTTTGGCTATTTCTAACTGTTCTGTATATGATTTTTAGGTTTTTCTTCAATCGTTAAGAGGTTAAAAAAACTTCACCTGAAGACTTTGGATAAAGTTTTGAAAGATTTGCTATTGTTTAAAAAAAGAAGTGATTGAGTTTGTTTTTCGCACGTACCTAGCGTCAAACCCTGTACCAGCAAAGCATGGATACAATTTTATCCAGAATGATAAAGTCACATAAACAGAGTCTGATGCTATTTTAATTTATCGTCAATGAAAATTTTGATAATGTTATAATATTCTAATGTCAAATACGCATTGAATTAGCAAAGATAACTAAAATACCGGACTTCCATTTTTGGGTACGGGAATTTCGGGTTACACATTTTAGACCTTTTGAATACAGAAATTCGAATGAAATAAATTTTTTTGACAAACATTTTACAAATCATAAGAATGGTTGTCAAAAGAATAAGCTTACAGCAGCAGCAGCTTCTTTAGGTATCTGTATTCAATCAGATATATATTCTGCTCTCGGAGCAACTGGTTTGTGTGCCCAAGATGGAGGAATGGGTTACCCTTGGTATATGTGCTTAGGTTATCGGGCCATAATAAGGAAAACCTGACCACAAACCATAGTGGTGCATTGTGTTGGGGAAAAATGCTATGATCTTTGCATGTTAAAGAACTCTGCTTTGGTATTCCACAGAAGGAGCCTAAGCTTCACTACAGGAGGTTAAATTTCCCAACCCTACTCACATCTCCCAATTTCCAGGGGCAATCAAAACTCGTCAACCCTATTATCCTAAAAAAGCTTTTTTCATCCTTTCTTGTCCGCCATCTGTCATCTTCAGTTAACTTTTTCAAACATCATCTCCTCTGAAACTATTGGAAAGACTGTAACCAGATTTTGCTTGAATGTTTCTTAGGGTGTCTTTAATTAACAAACCTTGCTGTGTTCTAGGATTCCTATTTCCCGTTATCCGGGGGAAGTGAAATTTGGATCGGGGGAAAGTTAGGTACTTAGTTACACTTTCCCGTGGCAAGTTGAAAACTTTATATGCAGTAAGGATTTGTTTTGTTGGAAAAGCAGTCATTGACTGTGGGAAAGTTGATTTTATATGGATTTTTCCAGAGGAAACCTCAATTTATGAAAAATCCTAAAACACTGCCTTGTATGGGGATTTTTGATCTTGTGAAAAACAAACGCCATTTCTTAAAAAAAAACATAGGGGTCAAACTGCAAAATTATGAAAATATTTCCAGGGTAGGAAACCCACTCAAATTCTAGCCAGTCCTGAATACAATTTGTCAATACATTTACTATACGGCTATATAGATTTTTGCTAAAATTAACCTTCCCTGCCAAAAAAAGTCTCGGGCTGGTTGGCAGGCTACTATTTCTAACTGATATTTCAAGTTGCTGTGTTAAGCTAAAATCTAATGGGGACTAAAATTATTTCGGCATGATGGTTTGGACCTTGCAGAAAACATGGCTGCCGTTACTTAAAAAAAGATCATATGGGTCATATTAGAGAATTTTGCAGATAACTTAAAAACAAGTAGGTTAAGCTAAAATCTAGCAGGAGTAAAATTGTTCAGCATGATGAATTGGACCTATGCAGAAATTTTCAGAAAGACTCGTTGATGGATGCATGAGTTACATGTGTGGGTCATAAAATGGATTTTTTTCCAGAATTTTACATTTCCACCTATGAAAACCTTCTCTAAAACAACTACATGTAGTAGGATGGATTGTAACCAAACATTGCATGAATATTTGTTATCATATCCTTAACAATCTCTGTGTGGAGATTTTTGATCTGTTGAAAAACATGGCAGCCATTACTAAAAATTGAGTATTTGTGGAAATAGCTCAAAAACCAATGCGTTTAGCAAAATTTTTCGCTGGTAAATATGATAAGGATGGTGAGACAGACCTATGTGGAAAATTTCATAAAGATCAGTTGATTGATGTTGGAGTAGCATGTAGGTTGTCTGTTACTTTTACGACCAGGAATTTCTAACTTACAATGTACTTGTACATGTAGTTCAGCTTAAGAATATTTTTTAGGTTATTGATTACTGACCATGTCGGAACCATTGACACCTAGAAGGAGCAAACGTGGTAGAACATCAGAACCAAGTTCACCTACTGAAGAATCTAAAACTCGTAAGATAAAGTAGTACAAGTTTATCTTGTTTATATATATATATTATCTGTTAATTAAAGGAACCATTTAGTCCATGTGTGTATGGAATCACTTTTTGTTAATTATTGGGATTTTCTCTTACCTGTCTAGTACCAATATATTACATCAGTGCAAATGAAATATGATGAAAATAATCTGGTGATCTGGATTTTGATTAAACTACCATATTTTCCCGACTACAAGTCGATGTGGAGTAAAGTTAAATTGCCTTATTTTGACCAAAATCGACAAGAAAAATAGATAAGTCAAATTTGCCAGATAAGTTGTGGGTCAGACCTGTGCATTTATATCGTAGGTGTCAGCGGAGATCTAAGTTTAGCAGTTTGTTTTTGACAGCATATTATTCCATCGATGTTGCTTCGTATAGTAAAAAATTAAATTAATATTTGTATTTTTGTTTTAGTGTACTTAGTCCGCTAGTTCAATTATTTTATTGTATTGCGTTTCAATTACTCTGAAGCCTTAGATCATCAGGTGTCACATACGAAATCATGAGTCACGAGCAGGATATTTGTTTGATGGATAGGTCATAATTATGAGTGGTAGTTAAAAAAAAGTTAAAAAGTTACCTATAAATTTGGTTGCAAGTAGCCAATTTGATAATGCTTTAACTGATTATATACGCCACAAAAATGTTAAGGGTCACTTCGTTAGTTTTTTTCCCAATATTCAGAATTTGGATTTCCACCTTTACGATTTTAAACGTTATTAAACTGTCATTTGTTTTTAAGGAGATTGTTTTTTATTGTCATAGTGATTAATTTGTATTTATATAATTTTTTACATATATGCTGATAATAATAAAATTACATTTATTCAATTTGTGGAGTATAATTTTAGCCACATGCGAAAGTGTTACAACATACAGTAAATGGGTATAAATTTGCATATTAAAGGACTGATAACTCCGGAACACTTGATAATGTCTTTCCAGTTAAAAAGAGTTTTGTTCAACGTAACTTATCTTCTAGAGTTTGTTTATATTTTTAAACAGTTTCAAAGGTTCAATTAATGTTGTTGTATTCATTTATACAGGATAGCGATGCTGATCAATAATCTTCGAGTTCAATTGCTGGTTTGTCTGTTTGAGTGACAGTTTCATTGATTGCAATTTTAACAAAATTTTGAATGAAATTTATTAAAAAAAGTGAACTTAACAAGTCTAATTAAATGCACTTTAGATGAATATTTTTTTTTCTTGAAAAGTCCTTATATACATGGAAGTGGACGATAAGTTGAGGCTGACACATTGCTGAAAAAAAGTATCTACTTGTAGTCCAGAAAATATGGTATACATGAAGGCTGAGAATCATGTGCAGTCAGACTTGCGTGAGCAAGATTATTGGATCATTGCAAAGGGAGATAATCCAAACAAGGCTTAAATAAGGGGTACATTTACACTACTGTCAACACTCTTCACAGAGTGAAGGATAGCTCAAACATCTTTGACTTCGATTTTACAAGGTTATACTATATCTCAGTTTCTAATTTAATGGAGACACATTGGAAGAATATGGTGACACCACTGTGAAGAATGGAGAAATTAATATTTAGTAGTGTATATTCTGAAGCACAACTTTTTTGACCCATTTAATGGATTACTATGTAACTTCATACAATATACCAGTATTGGATTCATATGTACAACGTATAGATATGAAAAACAGCTATGTACCAAACTGTATACATGTAGTTGATTTCATTTTTATTTCAGCAACAAGAAGAAGCTCAAGAAATAGTGCAAATACTTGTAAGTTTAAATAGTATTATGGTAAAATACCAAACATTTGCCCCACTTTATTTTGGTCAGAATTTAGCCTTTTTCCGTGAGAGAAATATGCTCCAATTTTCCTAAATTTTAACTTCTAAGGCAAAAAAAAAGTATATGTATGTTTGCCAGCACTCCACAATATTGTAGAACTGCCTAATTTTGGTCTTGTAATCTGATGCTTTGTAACATTTATCACTTTAAAAAATTGTCAAGCATCTGTAAATCTATATATCTAGAAATAGCTCAAGCCAAGCCCTTCATGCAGTAAAATTTTCTGGAAAATTACTCACAGCATGTAGGGTTACTATAGAAACCATGCAAGATTTGCAAAAAAGTTCATAAAATCAGGTTTAAAAATATCAAATTTCCTGCAAAATATCTTAATTTTTATTTCATCCCCTGAAACTCTCCAAACTTTTTCCTTAGAAAAACCCTTCCTTATATGGTCAATGCCTGTTTAATTTTCAGCTATTTCACTTTGTTATCCACTTGCTAAATTTAGCATTGTAAAATGTTGACTTACTTTCACTTTCACAATGAAGTCACTGTGTTTCCATTTATGTCATTTTTCATCCCTAGCCAAAAGTGCAAAACTAAACTAAACTGTGGAGTACTGGCTTTATGGTTTCCCGACTGACCCTATTTTTCAACACTGACCTTAATCATTTTTATTGGAAAAATCAGCAGAAAATAAAAAATCCGAAAATTTTGCTGCATCCGCATCAGGTTTTGTCAGTTATCAATTCAAACAGATGGCAACCTCCTAGTTTAATCCATGCCGGTTAGTTCTATAACATAAAAACACGCATTTTATGTTGATCGGTTATTAATTAATTAGAAAGAATGAATAACCAAAATACTATCATGAGTGCCAAAGAAGGCCTACATTTAAAGACTGTGCAGAACTTGTTCCATGCATGAGTGATTGTATTTTGGCTTTTCACAACAACCAAGGCCAAAAATAAATAATTGTTTGTTTCCCCGACCCAATGAAGCCAGGTGACGGTAGGTAGGTAAAATATTTTATTTTTTTGGAAGTTTGGTTTTTTTTTTGGTATTTTTAAATAGGAAATAACAAACCAGCATTACAGGGTAGTATTTTAAGTTCTAGGGTGTATCAATTTATCATTTTCCTCATGTCAGATATATCAAATAAAACTTTATGTATATTTTGAAATCATTTATTTTATTGGATTTCACTTAGGTAGTATTTTGCCAATAATAATGCAGCCTCGGCACACTGGTAACACAATATGATGTATTCTAAGGGTCTCCTTGTCCTTCGTTGCCCCAACAGCTGCACAAAAGGCAAAGAAAACTAGACCCTTTAGTACTGAGTTATGTAGCTTGCTTTACACAAATATTCAGGGGAAAAAAAACAGGTACTGAAGTAAAATAAGGTTTATAGTTAACCTTTCCACCATTATCATTCAACTCAGGATACTATGTTTATTACAAAAAACAGGTACTATTGAAAATCAAGCAAGTGTAAATAAAAAATAGCGGGAAAATAACAGCAATTTTGAAAATGGCTGCTCCAATCAAATTTTCAAAATCACCATTCAACTCCGGATAACGTTTTCCTACATGTACCAAATTTAATTGAAATCTAAATAATTTTCCGTTTTCAAAAGGTCTAAAATGTGTAACCCGAAATTCCTGCACCCAAAATCAAAGTCTGATATTTTTGTTATCTGTACTGCATATTTGACAATAAAACATAATATATATTAAAATTTTCCTAGGAAGATAAATTAAAATGGCATCAGACTCTGTTTATGAGATGTTGTTTTTAACACTAGGTATGCTACAGAATTCAAACTCAATCACTTCTTTTTTAAAACAATATCAAATCTTTCACAACTTTATCCATAGTCTTAAGGTGAAGTTTTAACCTCTGTAATAAGTTTAGAAAAACATAAAATTCAGACAGGAAAGTGAGAAATAGTCAACAAATAGTTGGGTACAGTAACTTTTGATTACACATCTTAGACCTTTTGACTTCAGAAAAATAATCAAACAGGAAATATTAGAAAAATATACATCATATTCTTGATTAGAAATGCATTGAAACAGACTTTTTCTCATCTCATGCTATTTTCAGTTCTTAATATAATATAAGAACGAATATTTTAGCAAAACCAAGGATTTATATATAGCTTATATAATTAACTCCTTGGCAAAACAATCTTTAGGTCAGAGGAAAAGTTGCTACAGGTATGGGGTACACATTTTAGACCCTACCCATGCCGATGCCACTGGTGTTCTTGCTTATTTTAGTTGCCCGACTTTGTATGCAGTTAAGAGTTTATCAAGACTCGGAAAAAAATAAACAAACCTAATCACGACGAATGATAAAAAAAATGCTAGGAACAGTACACAAAAATAATCCTTTACCACCCACTACCAAGAGAGAAGTATGAGCTCTCTGCTTCTACGAGACTAGTGTGAGATGGTGCTCTTCAAATATTTCCTTCTTAGAATCATTTGTTACCAAGTTTTGCGTAATGTTTCCAGCCGAATAAACGGCTACAGAAACCGACAGAACAGCATCGATGTGTTTATTTAAATTTATGAACAATCTAGAGGATATGGTAAAGACCCGAGAAAGCCTAGTCACATCATCAAGGTGTTTTCATCTATGTCGATTACAAAGGTGCTTTGAAGAACAGCATCCCCTTCTTATGTATTTGAATCCTCCATTTCATAGGAGCACCACAACAAAAATAATTTATACACAAAATTGGCAATAAAATTTTCGGGTCGGACAGGATTGGGGAAACCAGGAATATTGTATTTTTGGCCCAATTGATTATCCTATTTATTATAAAGATTTTCTTCATAATTTATCGATATTTTCGACATTAAGTTTAAATTCTGTGATATGTGATAAAACGCAGCTATCTATATAATTTCATTTGTTGCTAAAAGCCAAAATGTGACTATAATTTACATAAAACATCTGTTAAAATTTCCCAGTCACATTAAATTTTGTTTCAAGAATCACAAGACTGTCCATCATTCAGAAAAAAAATATAGTTCTACTAGTTCCTTAAAATCTTCAGTATGCTTAGCTCGTCTGTAAACACCAAAGATAATTTAATTTGTAGTAATGTCAGACACTATAGAACAACTTGTGCATTTTACATGCATACATGAACTTTTGTGCCTTTCTTTATATTTTTTGTTCATTGTTAAAGACAACGAAGTTAACCTTTAAAATTGAAATGATAAAACACAATTATGCTGACAGATATTTTTTATTCACTAAAATAGAACAACTCATCAATACATGGGCCTCTACTAAATCTGGAACTATAGATTCAAACTAAAAATTCAAATTAAATCAATCCTTGATTGATTTTAATACATTGGTGCATGAACAAGATGTTGCAAATAATAACTATTACTGACTTGGCAATAAAACTTACTAAACATCAGAGATACATAATAAGTATCTGAGTATCTGACATCTCCAACAGAAATACAAATATAACTGCATGATTTAAAAAAAAGAAAAAAGTAAAATCGACCTACTGACCCTTTTTTTTTCAGCAAGGTACAGTAAACATACTTTTTTTGGGGGGGCTTTACTTCCACATTGAGACACAGTCTAGAAATTTGTTGTTTTGTTATGTTTATGTAAATCTGATAGTAAGTAGAATGGCAGTTTTATTCATTGAACCTAATGATTGCATAGCAATGTTCTGTCACTAAATGTAAGCAAAGCTTAGGCAAAAAAAACATGTATGTGTGTTTACTGTACCCTGCTGGGGAAAAAATAGGGTTTGTAAGTTGACTTGTTTATTTGAATTGTTAATAGACAAAACTGGATGCGGACAGAGCAAAATTTCTAGATTTTTCACTATCCACCGATTTATCCAATAAATTGTTAAAGGTAAGCGTCAGAAAATAGGGTCAGTCTGGGTACTGTAAACGCACAAATATTTTTTTTGCTTATAAGAACAAGCACAGGATTAATGTGCAATATCACACAATTTTAACTATTATGTAAAGGTAAATGTGCTTGGCTGTTTGCAGCAAGTGAATTAAAGGGAGACATTTGAGTCAAGTCTTCCCTCAAATACTAGCCTTATACTGTCAGCTACAATTTATGTCCTAATCAGCAACTTGCACCTCTAGTGAATATGGCAATTGACTAATATAGACACTGCAAATCAGATTCACAACATTGATATTAGATGGAGGTCCCTTGAAGTAAAAACCAGAGCTAATTTAGTGGAATTACAAAATTCACCACAGTTTGTAAAAATGTTATTTTCAAAGTGCTGTTTCACATAACTGCATTATTTCAAAATAAATAGGAAGAGTGAAATAAAAACTGCTTATTAAAAGGGCATTCATTATTTAAAAATGAAATTAAAGCCTAATTCAGTAGGTTGAATAAAGCATAGAGCGTTTAACTTCCACTTCTTTGTGCAACTATATTCACTAGAATTTTTATATCTGTGACATTTTGACACATTTCTGAAGATGATGGTAAGGGACACCTGCAAAATCTCTTGACATGTTGCTACCTAAACTTGAAAAATTCCTTGAATTATGTGGCATGGCACATTCACACTTGAATATTGAGTCATGTGTTAACATTTGAATGCCCATATTCAAAGACTTAATCAAAATTAAATCACTATAGGTCTTATATACATTTTACATTTCAGCATCTTCAACCAGAAGTAGTGCTAGAAAAACCAAACAGTCAAAGGAAAGAGATGAGACCTCTTCCCCTCCAGCCAAAAGAAGAATGGACAGTTCCCCTGGAGCTGATCTGAGACCCCTTCCATCATCTCCACCATCTGGTGCTCCAAGAGAGGATACTTCTTTGTTTTCAAGCCCACCTCAGTCAAGGGCTGGTAGGTGTTTCCTTTATAAAGACAATACATGTATTTAGTAGACCACAAAAAACTGCTTTGATAAAATGATATGACAATGTCCACGTTGTTCATGGACCTGCTGTTTCAAAATATTATGTTTAGTTCCACAAAAGGTTTCATTGATAATTGGGGTTTGTACCTCAACCATTTAGAACTAAGTGACCAGAAGTGTGAAAACAATGATTTTGGGATCTGCTTAATGATAATGCTTCTGCTTTACTTTGGGTTGGAATATTGAGATCAGGATGTCATTCCTTCTGTTTCTCTGTAACACTTCTGTACATGGATTTCTACTAAATTGCTAAATGGTTTGTGGTTCAAAAGGTCCAAATTATACTTTGGTTTTTTTTTTCAGCACCAACTAGTGAAATAGATTTAAGTTCTCCTTTGAATTATGGTACACCTGGATCAAGAGGTCCCCACACGCCAGGGGCTGCTGCCACACCTATAAGAACCAGGCCTGATGTTAGAAGTGATAGG
This sequence comes from Perna viridis, assembly GCA_037379345.1. Taxonomy (NCBI): domain Eukaryota; kingdom Metazoa; phylum Mollusca; class Bivalvia; order Mytilida; family Mytilidae; genus Perna; species Perna viridis. The sequence goes on from CM074515.1 coordinate 15,555,781, forward strand.
AAGTTGAAACAAGTTACCATTGGGGGATCTGATCCAAGTGTATGTCTTGTTTAAGATTTGTTATTATTGGATCCATAGTATTAATTTTGTAGCTGAGCACTGGTTGGTTCTCTATTTAAGGATTTCAGTTTAAATCTTTGATGCCAGAATAAAGAAACTGAACAATTATGGGTTCTTATTTTCTTTCAAATGACATAGGAGCCAAGGATTTGTGAAAAGTGTAGTGAAATTTATTAGTGCACAAAAAATAAATAAATCAATGTGGTGACTAAATATTAGATTAATTTCTTTTGAATCTTGTTGCAATCAAAATGGTGAGGTATTATGTGATGCCCTCCGAAAAGTTTGGTGTCTATCTGTCCACCACTTGTTTGACAATGTTAACTTGAAAAAGGATCGGTGATTATTTGGAGGGGAGGGGGGGGCTTGACTGTATACATGTGTTTAGTACCATTAAATTCAGGTTAAGTTCAATTCTCAGCAAAATTCAAAATTAGTTGTATACAATAGCCATCCCCGTACGTGGCTGGGTATCACTTAAAAGTCCCATTAATGCCATATTTTTATGAGTTTTTTTTTATTCGTCCAGGAGCCAACTAAAGTGACTAGTGATATAACCAGTGATCCAAATGCTGGTCCACAGTTAGTTATCTGGGGAACTGATGTTGTAGTCAGCCAGTGCAAGGATAAGTTTCGACGATTTATTAGCAGATATGTTGACAAGAATGTCGCAGCAGATGAACAGTTTGATGGCATGGATATCAATGAACCCTACTATCTACAGAGACTAGAAGAGGTAAAGGATGCTACAATGAGCAGGAAACTAAAGCACCAAATATTTAGCATAAAACTTTGATGAAGTTCATTAGTTTGAAGCATACCAGTTGCCTAAATTATATTGCTGTAGCAGTTTCTATTTCACTTTCAATTGAAAGGGTGGTTACAGGTAATATTAACAGTTTTGATACATTGACAGTTCATGTTGGCAGTTTTTGTTTTTGTTTTTTATTTCATTTTTTTTTACTTTGGATTACATTTTGCATTCTGTTATAGATCAGTATTGTTGGTGAGCCATTCCTTAGCATCAACTGTGAACATCTGCGTGAGTTTGATGCTGAGTTATACAGACAGCTTATCTGCTACCCACAGGAAGTCATTCCAACATTTGATATGGCTATTAATGAAATGTTCTTTGATCGTTACCCTGAAACTTCACTGGAACATCAGATACAAGTCCGACCATATAATGCTGCTTTAACCAAGAACATGAGGTCTCTGAATCCTGAAGGTAACTAGAACAATTATTATGTACTGAAGATGTTACATGTGTGTTACTGTTTTGTGATGAAGAGGATGTATCCCATTAAGCTTAGTTGGAATCATGGTTTGCTCTAAGACTAACTGACGTAAGGTTCACAAGTACCATAGTGATTTAATTTCAGGGATAAAGTCCCAGTCTTTTTACAAAAAGATTTGCACTAGAATAAAATGTTCGGTCATGAATTGTTGTGTATAACATCACAACAATTTGCATTGGAGCATGGAGATGCTAGAATGCATTTTTTTCCTAAAGATAATGTTGAAGCATTGACGAGTATTTCAAAGGTCATAATTACTAAAAATATGTTTGGCTAGTTGAAGTATCTTAAACTTGCTCATTTTAAAACATACACATAATAACTCGTAATTCTGAGCATGTTTTACACTTCAGACATTGACCAGTTAATAACTATCGGTGGTATGGTAATCAGAACGACTTCACTGATACCTGAGATGAGAGAGGCTTTCTTCAAATGTTATGTTTGTGGAAATTCTACAACAGTAGAGATAGATAGAGGCAGGATTGCTGAGCCAACACTCTGTACCAACTGTAATACAAATCATTCATTTGCCCTTGTTCATAACAGGTCACAATTTACTGATAAACAGATGATCAAACTGCAGGAATCTCCAGGTAAGAACTCTTGTTGATGCATACAACTTGAAAAAAAACTGGCTGCTCCAGAATCAATTGTAAGGTGGGGTTAGAAGGCACCTCTCTTCTACATTGGATGGATGGTTGTTATTTTAGATAGATAGCCATAACAATGAAAGAAACGAATCAATTGTTGAAATTGTATGCATGGTTGTGTCAAATAAAAAGTGTTCTCACTTCCCTCCTATACAATTATTTCTGGAATTGTCCTTCGTATCAGTGGTTTTAAACATCAGAACATTATATATTTGTTAATCAGGAATACACATAATTGATCTTGCAATTTTTTATTTTTGTTTCTGGCTTCTATCTCCGATATAGAAATCTCTGAGGTTTCATTGGTCTAGGAAAATATTGGTTCTTATGGTTATGCATTTTTCTGACTTGCTGTAATTTTGGTGATTACCCTTAAAAATGTTCAGAAACTTTATTTTTAATGGAGATATGTTCTAATGGACATTTCCTGAATTACCCTTAGAAATGAATTAACATATTGAATTTTCCCTTGTATTTCAGAGGATATGCCAGCTGGACAGACACCTCACACTGTTATACTGTATGCACACAATGACCTTGTGGATAAGGTTCAACCTGGTGACAGGGTCAAGATCACTGGTATTTACAGAGCCACACCCTTAAGGGTCAATCCTAGGATGAGAAATGTCAAATCAGTCTACAAGACCCACATTGATGTGGTTCACTTCCGTAAACTTGATGCCAAGAGGTTGAGTGAAAATAATGATGGGGATGAAGAGCAGTAAGTTTTCTGAAATAGACCAATAATATATTTTACCCCTGCAAACAAAGTTAGGTGATCAATTTTGATTTTTTTTGGAGGAAAGTTAAGCATTTAAAAATGTGACTGAATAATAATTGTTATTGTTAGATGCCTGTAAATGGAGATGATCCACTTCAAAAATTGTACATATTCACATATAATGAAATCAACTCCTTCTATACTATTATGGATTGTGATTAAATTTTATAGGCAGGAACAATGTATAATCTAACTTAAGGGTTTTGCATATTGAAGCCATCTATGACTGATGGATTTTGATTGGTTTTCTGTAGGTTCTGAAATATTCCTGTTTACTGAGGACTGTTTATTTTCCTTATATTGTCATTGAAAGCAGAGGTATCATTACTGAGCCGTCACTTACAGATTTCTTGTTAGCAGATGCAACACAGCTTGAAATGGACTAAATATTTAGTCTATACCATTTCATACATGGAAATTATTGGGTTATATTTTTTATTATTATTTTTGGGTTTTTTTTATGCCTTTTACAGTTGCCTATTTTGAGCAATTAAACTACAAAGTAACAAAGAAGTTCTACTGAAAATTTTTATATATTTGTTCATTTATTTACAGAAAAGATGCAAATTTGAGTGAAGAAAGAATAGAATTCTTGAAAAAGCTTTCTAAAAAGTCTGATATATACGAAAGACTGGCAAGAGCCATAGGTGTGTATTAAAATTTTTTTACCCCTTTGAATAATGGCTTTTTGTTTTTTACATATTTTTTGTCCATAGACACTGTGTTTTTGTCAAAAAGATAATAATTGAATTTGATTTGTAACTACCTTTCTGATTAATTGGTTCTCTTTTAGTAAAGCAGGTCATTTTGTATTAACTGGCTTAGTACTGTGATGTTGTCAACTTGGATTGGGCCACACTTTGCAGTTCAAATGAACCCAAACAAAATTATATTATGATTACGAAACAATTATTAATATTTGGACATTTCTCTATTAGATATTGAATAATAAGAAATGTTTCTAATTTTTGAATAAGTTCGTAAGTATGAACTGCCGCTAACCAAGTTATTTTGTATAAGCTTTCTGAAAATAAGAGACATTCCTTGAATAACCACTGAAGTACTTTCCATAGTGTGGAAATAACTTTTCTTTACAATGAAAATGGTTGCAATGCTATTTTATTGAAATATATATATACCGGTATGTAGTTTAACATTTTTAACACACAAAATGGTATTAATGACCACATGCATAAAACATTTCTTTGACACATAAAACTAAATGAAAATGTCATTTCTTTTTTCTTTTTTTTTTTTCACCAGCTCCAAGTATATATGAGAATGAAGATATTAAGAAAGGAATTTTGCTTCAGTTATTTGGTGGATGTCGTAAAGATTTTACGAACTCTGGGAGGGGAAAGTTCAGGTATGTAATTTAGGGTGTTGGAAATTAATATCAGTCTATACAATGTTGAAAAATCACTTCAAGTCATTGTACTTCTAAAAAAAATTATGTCTGTACTTAAAATAAAGTGTTCTTGCGTGGTTATAACCTCTTTTGTAAGTTTGAAAGGGTGTACATCCTAAATAAACATTTGATGTAAGACACCTGGGTACTTGGTAACCTATTTTCTTGCTTTAAATGGTCATTCCTGTTGGCCATTGTAAGATATTAGTTAAAAACATTTTGTGATGGTAAATACATTTTCTTTCTTTCTTTTTGGTAATTGGTTAGATCTGAAATGAACATTTTACTCTGTGGAGATCCTGGAACCAGTAAATCTCAACTGTTACAGTATGTACATCATTTGGTACCTCGAGGACAATACACATCTGGCAAGGGATCCAGTGCAGTAGGTCTCACTGCCTATGTCACTAAGGATCCAGAAACAAGACAACTGGTATTACAGACGTAAGTTTGCAAGCTTGGATTTGGCAGTCCAATTCTTGAACTGAAGCAATTATTCAGCAACATATGAAAATGCACTTCAAAAAAAAATTATGCGCAATGAATGTTATCTGTTTTTGTAACCTTGGACTTCATCTGAAGAAAGCAATCATCCAGCAACAATTAAGAATTCTTTTTTTTTATATTACACCAAATAAATGCTAACACTTTTGGAAACCTTGTAGGTACTATTAGGTTAATAATTTATAACTACATTTCAGAAATTGAATTTGATTCTTACATACTTTCGAATGTATCTTGATTATAAAATGTATTCTAACACTGCTGTATAATTCTTCAGTGGAGCCTTAGTTCTCTCAGACAATGGAGTATGTTGTATTGATGAATTTGATAAGATGAATGACAGCACGAGATCTGTATTGCATGAAGTAATGGTGAGTAGTATGATCCAATGTCATGATATGCAGTCGTTATACCAATTAATACAACGTTTCAGAGAGTATTATGTTTTGAGTGGTCCATTAGTTTGCCTGTCCATCATCACTATGCTGTTACCTGGATACTGCAGAAATCCATTCATAGGGACTACTTTCATGGACTATGAGTCCAATGTAGGGTATGCAAGTGTGCTCTTCTATTAAAAAAAATAACACTAAAAAATGTACAATGTATAATGTTTAGCCTACCATTAAAAATTGCATTATTTGACAAGTTTTTGATAAAACTTGCTTAGAAGAAATTTTGAGTAACTTTTCAGTAATGATTTTGATAAATTTCATAAAGAAGGGAATGGTATTTTATGTATCCGTCAAAGGAGATGTTTTTGTTTTCAGGAACAACAAACTTTGTCTATAGCTAAGGCTGGCATTATCTGTTCTTTGAATGCAAGAACCTCCATCTTAGCTGCAGCAAACCCTGTAGAATCACAATGGAACAAGAACAGAACAATAACAGAGAATATTCAGCTGCCACATACACTATTATCTAGGTAAATTATATAGTCAATGATCGTTGTATTGCTTAAATTTACCTCTTAAAAATAACCTCTATAGACTACTGAAGTACAGTAAAGCATTTGAAGTGTATTTGTACCAAAGGTCCATGTGAGCTTCTCCTGTGAAAGTATTATTGTTTATGGTTTTCTTTGATTTGATAAACCATGAAAGGAGTATGTTCAGAAAATGTCAAAATCAGCCCCAAAAACTAAAGTGTTTCAAATAAATTTGATAATTGTATAATTTACTATTTGAATATATGCCTTCGTAAAAAAACAAAGTTTCATGGCTGTTAATGTCTGTGTTTCACTAAAATTGTAGATGAAAATAAAGCAAAATCAGAAAATAAAGTTGAATTGTGTTAAAATAGCTTATTTAATGAGACATTTTTATGTAGAAAATATAGAGCGCATTTGTCGAACTCTTTGATATTTCTACAAAAATAGCGTTCTATACTATCACAACTTCTGACAAAAGATTGTGTTGTTCATAGCTTGTGCTCTATATTTTTGGATTAAAAAATATACCCCTAATCCTCACATTTTTGTGAAAATTCCTTGAAAACTTTGTGGAAGTAGTGTTTTGTACCCTCCTTGTGACCAAATTATGACCCAATAGCTTGTATTTTCTGTATATTAGTATTCAGATAATATTTTAGCTTTAAAACAGGCAGTTAGAAAATTTCAAATTGTAAGTTGAAATTTTGTGAAAATAGTAGGCCTGAAACAAGAGTTGGTGAATTTACTCCTTTGGTTCCCAACTGAAAAGAAATTTCCAGTACATTTGTAAGATGGAGTTGTCAAATACACAAGTTCAGGAATCTAGGAACTTACATTTTCTCCTTAAACCATGAACATTGGTACCCATGAATAAAAGTACTTTCACAGTATTTGTCACTTGGGTCTTTGACATCTGTTGACCTTTTTCGATTATTTCTTTTAAGATTAACTCCTATTCAAGTTGGTAGGAGTGGTAAATGGAAGCGTTGTTTAGTTTCACTTGATTGAACAAGGTAGCTGCCAGAGGCTATTTAATATTCTGGTTGTGTGATTTTTATATGGCAACTTCTGAAACAATAGTGGCATATATTTTGATACTTCATTGGGCTGTGGACCTCGATGCTCTAATCAAACATTGGCTTGCTCATTTGGTATCTGTGGGCACTCAAAGTCTCCATGAAAACCCCATGCCAGGGAAACACATTATGGCCTATATCTTTGTCTTACCAATTTGATTTAACTGATTCTTTTTGGAAGTTATTGCCCTTGAAAGTTCAAATTTGATGTTTCAGCTGTGTCTTGGCTTCTTTCTGTTGCCAATTAAAAAAAAAACACGCACACAATTTAATTCCAATTTAGCTGTGCTACTAATCAATTAAGATATCCCTTGTGGTAGCAGTTTGTCCTTAATTGCACCTAAACCACGTAGGTGGTCTCAGGGTAGCTTGCTGGCCTCAATTGCTGGGGGTTTTGTGTTTGATCCCCAGTCGAGTCACATGAAAGAATTGTTAGTGACTTCTCCTCTGTAAAGCATGCAGTATGTAAAGGGATAGGGTGATGACAGATTGGCTTGGAGTCAGGATAATGTGTCTGTGTAGGGTGGCACACTTGCCTGCAGTCTGATGCTTTTGAGCTATCACAATAAAAATCCAGTTCAGTGTGTTAGACTTGTTCAAAGCAGTGTTTGTTCTTTGGTATATTGTTCTCGTCCTAAAATGAATTAAATATCTGCTGTAGGAGTTAAACTATAACCAATTAATCAATCATACTGGTGAGTCATATTCAATTTTACCAAAACCTTTTAAGCTTTCCTTTGAAACAGAATGAAATCAGTTCAAGTTACTTTGATGCTTACATGAGATTGTTGTAAAATTGTAAATACAAACGTTCCAATGATTAGTAAGAGTTGTGTCTCATACCCTAGGTCTACCTCCTTAAGGTATGAATATTGCCTGAAAATAACAACTTTGTTGTAATAACATAAGAGTTGTTTGTAACATAGTAAAATATATAAATATAAAAAAAAATGATTTGTATCAGAAAGTAACCAAAAAGTACAAAATTTGACTGAATATCTGAATATTGGTAAACTTCAAGCATTTTTTCTGTCATTTCAATGCTAGAATTATCAGAAAACTTTGTTTTCTCATTTGTTAGCTCACCTGGCCATAGGCCATGTGAGTTATTGCCATCACTTGGCATCCGTTGTGGGTGTCGTCGTTAACAATTCTTCAAACATCTTCTCCACTGAAACTACTAAATAGATTTGCATGAAAGTTATAATGATTGTTCCTTAGAGTATTCTGCACAAAAGACTGTTTGGATTTTTGATCAGTTAAAAAAACGTGGCCCCCATCACTAAAAATAGAATATAAGGGTCAGACAGCAGATTTTTGCATGTATCTCCAAAACTGTTAGGTTTAGCCAAATTCTGACATTGGGTAAAAGTATTTAGCATGATGAGATCTATTTGTTGTCAAATTTTTGTGAAAATCTCTTGAGGTCTCACTAACCACTTCTAACATTTCCATTACTTTTAATGTTAAAAAAGTAATTTTCAATGTTTCACTGCTAAGGGAGCACTCCATAGTTTTGTAACCTATGCCATATTTTGTTCTGTGTGTGTTTTCGTTATGGCGATTCACTAGTAAAAAAATTGAGAGCCGTGCATACATGTTTATATCAAATGAAAGCTAATAAAAAGGACTTTTCAATGCATGAACTTACTAGAGAAAAAAATACAAACACAAGAATAAATGTCACCATGGAAACCACACCAAAATAATGTAAAAATGCATAAAAACTGACAAAAACATACCCATTTTAAGCTTCAAATTTCCCGCGAAAAATACAAACATTTTTTTTCTGATTTTCTTGCTTTGGACAATGAGCTTTTTGAATAATCACATTTCCTATGGGCATCGCCTGTTAGATTTTAAGCTATATTACCTCCAATTCTACTCACCAATTTGTACAGGGTAAAAATTTCGCTTACTTTCCTTTTCACATGTTCGACAGGGAGCCATTTAAAAGAGTTCCTTACAACAATGAAAATAAATGTAACATAGCAAAACATTTGCCCTTGTTTACTTTTTCAGAAAAAAAATAACAAATAAAATAATATCTTTATTTATAATTACCATAGCAACCATCAATTTTCAATTATTTATTTTTTTCATCCCTAGCCAAAATTGTGAAACTAAATGAAACTGGAGTGCTAGCTACTTCCCAGAACGAATGACACCTTAAATTAACATATCAAGCTTGGAAAATAAGGTTTTCAAAATCATTACTCTAATGGTACAATGTCCATAGAAATTCTTCACAAAATTTACTAGAATAAAAAATGCTGAAAATCAACATTTTTACCTTTTCTGCTATTTGACAGTATGGAGGCAAATTACTCGCACATATAAACAATATTCATACACTTTTGTAGTAAATTACATATATGATTTTGAAGTACACATTCTCAGCTTTATTTTGACTGCTTTTAATCAGAATACACACAAATAATGAACTTACAATGCATAGGTCTAGGTTCAGTGTGTTTTTTGTCCTACATAGGGGGTGACCATTTGATGCTGAAGTGTTTAGCGAGACCTGACCCATGTTGGAGTTATTTCCCTTTTTGGAGGTTTTCTTGCTGTTTTTTTGGTATTATTACTTTCAGAAATCTTCTCCTCAGAAACTACTGTACAGAATTCAATGAAAGTTGGTATTTTTTGTTTTTTAGGGTATCCTTAACAAAATGACTGTTCGGATTTTTGATCAGTTAAAAAACATTACTGCCTTTACTAAAAATAGAACATAAGGGCTGTACTGTAGTTTTTTGCATATATCTCCAAAACCGTTAGGTTTGGCCAATATCTTTCAATTGCTGAAATATCCTTATTATAAGGCCTACATAAGTCTCCAGGGATTGAAGTTGTCAGACAACTCCATATAAGAGTTATTGCCCTTGAAAGGCAAAAAATTACGTTTTTTATTTTTGCAGTTTTCAGTCAATATCTAGCTTTAATACATAGAATGAAACTTTTGATTGATGAAATGATCCTTATGATAAGTTCTACCAAAGTCTTCGTGGAGTCAAAATTGTAGGACAACTTCTTGTTAAGAGTTATTGCCCTTGAAAGGCAAAAATTGTACCAGGTGAGCGATTCAGGCTCCTGGGAGCCTCTTGTTATGGATTCAAGTCTCCAAATTTACAACTAAATTATTCAATTATTTATGTGTAATTTTCAGATGCATTTTAGGCCAATAAGACCCTTTATCGTCCTTTCTTCTTTACATAGTTGTTAATTACTTTGGTTAATTATTATAAAAATGAAGATAATCATAAGGCTTCCATACATTGGCAAATTGGTCTTAAATCAAGTCTAGTTTTAAATTTCTTGAACACTGCTGTAACTACATCTATCAACTTAACCAGATGTATTCTTATAGTACCATAATTAAAGGCTTTAAGAAGTAGACTGTAAGATGGCTATGATGACACATTATGATATGAAAAAATATGAATTTATTCATGCTTACCAAAAGTCTGAGCATCTTTTTAACTTTCATATCTTCAATAACTTCCACAATGACAGAGACACTAAGACTCTTAATTGTTAATAAAAGAAGGCCTAATCTACCTAATCTAGCCTTAACATTAAAAGATAAGCAATAATGTTTTAATCAAATCTAATTAGATGTAGACCTACTAATTGTCCTATTCGTTCACTGCATGTAGGAACTATCAGGACTGTTCTACCGTCTGTTTATGTGACCTTTTCAGAATCCTTGGGTTTTTACCTTTGAATAAAATACTTTCAAAATCATGGAGGCTGTGATCTGATTTGCTTATGAACAGAAAGAAGAATGAAGTGTTGTTGGACCCTACATGCACTAACTGAATGAAACAAATTATTGGTTTGATTTTATTTGGATATTTTTTTTTTCCTCAACAACAAAAATAGTATGTTATAAGCATGTACATTGCCTATAGAAGCATGCACCATGAGTTTCAACATTCTAGAATTCTTATTTTTAACGTTACATGCAGCTTCAGATATATCCTTGCAATTTTTGAGGGGTGTGATTCAGAATATGCACTAAGTCAGGAAATATAACAGTCCTTCATAGATAGCGGGAATATTTTACAAATAACCTGTGATGAACAGTTACAGATCAAACTAACTCAACTGACAGCATTGAAGAAATTCAAATAAAAATATTTGCCTTTCCTATCTTAAAAAGCTATCCTTCGATTGTAATATGAATTGACATTTTTCCTTTGTTCTTTTTTCCCAAACAAAATATGAGAGGAAAACCAAGTGTGCTCTAACTAGAAATCTTGTATGGTATTGCATGAAAGGTCACATGTTCCCATAGAACTCAATTGGAAAACTGCCATGCAATATCCAACCACAGTAGCCTAAACATTGCACAGGGACAACTCCGCCTCTGTCAAAATTGACTCTGTGTGGAATGAAAACACAGACTACCTGTGTCTGTATATTTCTCATTGGTCAATTATTGATTAATGGGTGTTGTCAATTCTTGTTACAAATCATTTATAGCACCGCCTTCCTCATTATCCAAATAGACTTCTCACCTTTGGGGGCTCAAAGTCTATTTAATTAACTGTAACACCGTGCTATAAATATAACTTAGAATAAATACAATTGGATCAATATTTTTTTCAAGGGTCCAAATGGAACAGCAGAATATGTATATGTACCATGCAACTTTCTGAAACTATTCCATGATTTTATTGCATGAATCATGAAAAAAGGGAAAGAATGCTTTTAAGATGAGTGTACTTTTTCAATGATAAAAATTGATGCTAATGTATTTTAAGTGATTTTATTTAAAGTTAATCACTAAGGGCAGGTGGTCTCATAGAATGATTTTTAAAAGAGAACCAACTTTATTATAAACATAATTATTAGATGGCTATGATGACGTTTTGTGATATGAAAATAATGAATTTATTCATGCTTACCAAAAGTCTGAGCATCTTGATATCAGAAACTTTTTTTCTTTTCTTCTTTTTCCCATCTACATGTACATGTCAAAGTTATCAATATTGACGACAAGAATTTTGATTCTGCGTAAAACTGAAAATATGAAATAATAAATATTGTTTTTAAGGACAGCAAAAAAATTGCAGACATAATGGTACTGCTTTGTCATCGGAATAGTTATCTGTAAACACTTGGTTTTCATGCCAGTCGTTATGAATATACCTGTAAACGTTTGGAGTAATTCATGTTGGAGATACTTGTGTAAAAGCAATTTTTTTGGAAGATTTAATTCTTTAGTAATTTTCACAGAAAATCTAGTAATTTAAACTAAAAACCTCCCACAAATGATTTCTATGTGGGAGATTCTTATTTTGCTATTGATTTTGTGGGAGTCTACCCTCTGATGTGGGAGGGTTAACAGGTATGTATGAAATCATTTTAACTAAATTCCATACCACAAAAGAAGGGTTGGTATTTATTTTGGGGGTAATATGAAAAAGGGACCAGAGACGAATATTTTCCTGATGACCAGACAATAAGTGGACTAGGTAATTGAATCTTTTTCTGAAATTGTACTTCAAGTTGCCTTACTTCAAAAAGTAGATGAGGTCCTTTCAATGCAAGAATTGTCAGAAGTGTTTATGTTTTCTCATTTGTGATGGATTCAATTCCCCATATTCACAATTAAATTATTCAATACGTTAGTATAATTTCTGTTGAATTTTAGGCCAATAAGAAATTTTGTCACCCCTTTTCCTGTACATAAGCTGTCAATTACTTTGGTTAATTATGATGAGAATGATCATCATAAGGCTTCCATGCATTGGCAGATTGGTCATAAATCAAGTCTAGTTTAAAATTTCTTGAACGCTGCTCTAACTATATCTTTCAACTTAACCAGATGTACTCTTATAGTACCATAATTAAAGGCTTTAAGAAGTAGACTGTAAGATGGCTATGATGACACATTATGATATGAAAAAATATGAATTTATTCATGCTTACCAAAAGTCAGAGCATCTTTTTAACCTTCATATCTACAACATAACTTCCACAATGACCCAGACAATAAGACTTTATTTAAAAAAAAATGAAGGCCTAATCTAGCCTAAACATTAATAAGATAAGCAATAATGTTCCTAATCTAATTAAATCTAATTAGATGTAGACCAATTAATTGTCCTATTCAGTCACTGCATGTAGGAACTATCAGGACTGTTTTACTTTCTGTTTATACGACCTTTTCAGAATCCTTGGGTTTTTACCTTTAAATAATACTTTCAAATTCATGGAGGCTGTGATCTGATTTGCTTATGAACAGAAAGAAGAATGAAGTGTTGTTGGACCCTACATGCACTAACTGAATGAAACAAATTATTGGTTTGGTTTTATTTAGATTTTTTTTTTCCTCAACAACAAAAATAGTATGTTATAAGCATGTACATTGCCTATTGAAGCATGCACTATGAGTTTCAACATTCTAGAATTCTTATTTTTAACCTTACATGCAGCTTCAGCTATATCCTTGCAATTTTTGAGGGGTGTGATTCAGAATATGCACTAAGTCAGGAAATATAACAGTCCTTCATAGATAGCGGGAATATTTTACAAATAACCTGTGATGAACAGTTACAGATCAAACTAACTCAACTGACAGCATTGAAGAAATTCAAAAAAAAAATATTTGCCTTTCCTATCTTAAAAAGCTATCCTTTGATTGTACTATGAATTGACATTTTTCCTTTGTTCTTCCCAAACAAAATATGAGAGGAAAACCAAGTGTGCTCTAACTAGAAATCTTGTATGGTATTGCATGAAAGGTCACATGTTCCCATAGAACTCAATTGGAAAACTGCCATGCAATATCCAACCACAGTAGCTTAAGTATTGTACAGGGACAACTCCGCCTCTGTTGAAATTGACTCTGTGGAAAGAGAACACAAGCTACCCGTGCCTGTATATCTCTCATTGGTCAATTATTGAGTAGTGGGTGTTGTCAATTCATGTTACAAATCATTTATAGCACCACCTTCCTCATAATCCAAATAGACTTCTCACCTTGGGGGCTCAAAGTCTATTTAATTAACTGTAACACCGTGCTATAAATATAACTTAGAATAATACAATGGGATCAATATTTTTTTTCAGGGGTCGTTAACAAATGGAACAGCAGAATATGTGTTTGTACCATGCAACTTTCCAAAACTATTCCATGATTTTATTGCATGAATCATGAAAGAATGGAAAGAATACATTGAAAATGAGTGTACTTTTTCAGTGATAAAAATTGATGCTAATATATTATAAGTGATGATTTTATTTAAAGTTAATCACTAAGGGCAGGTGGTCTCACAGATTTTTAAAAGAGAACCAACTTTATTATAAACATAATTATTAGATGGCTATGATGACATTCTGTGATATGAAAATAATGAATTTATTCATGCTTACCAAAAGTCTGAGCATCTTGATATCAGAAACGTTTTTTTGGGGTTTTTTTTTTTTTTTTTCCATCTACATGTGCATGTCGAAGTTATCAATATTGACTATAAGAATTTTGGTTCTGAATAAAACTGAAAATATGAAATAATAAATATTTTATAGATAGCGGGAATATTTTACAAATAACCTGTGATGAACAGTTACAGATCAAACTAACTCAACTGACAGCATTGAAGAAATTCAAAAAAAAAATATTTGTCTTTCCTATCTTAAAAAGCTATCCTTCAATTGTAATATGAATTGACATTTTTCCTTTGTTCTTTTTTCCCCAAACAAAATATGAAAGGAAAACCAAGTGTGCTCTAACTAGAAATCTTGTATGGTATTGCATGAAAGGTCACATGTTCCCATAGAACTCAATTGGAAAACTGCCATGCAATATCCAACCACAGTAGCCTTAACATTGCACAGGGACAACTCCACCTCTGTCAAAATTGACTCTGTGTGGAATGAAAACACAGACTACCTGTGTCTGTATATTTCTCATTGGTCAATTATTGATTAATGGGTGTTGTCAATTCTTGTTACAAATCATTTATAGCACCGCCTTCCTCATAATCCAAATAGACTTCTCACCTTGGGGGCTCAAAGTCTATTTAATTAACTGTAACACCGTGCTATAAATATAACTTAGAATAATACAATGGGATCAATATTTTTTTTCAGGGGTCGTTAACAAATGGAACAGCAGAATATGTGTTTGTACCATGCAACTTTCCAAAACTATTCCATGATTTTATTGCATGAATCATGAAAAAATGGAAAGAATACATTGAAAATGAGTGTACTTTTTCAGTGATAAAAATTGATGCTAATATATTATAAGTGATGATTTTATTTAAAGTTAATCACTAAGGGCAGGTGGTCTCACAGATTTTTAAAAGAGAACCAACTTTATTATAAACATAATTATTAGATGGCTATGATGACATTCTGTGATATGAAAATAATGAATTTATTCATGCTTACCAAAAGTCTGAGCATCTTGATATCAGAAACGTTTTTTTGGGGTTTTTTTTTTTTTTTTTCCATCTACATGTGCATGTCGAAGTTATCAATATTGACTATAAGAATTTTGGTTCTGAATAAAACTGAAAATATGAAATAATAAATATTTTATAGATAGCGGGAATATTTTACAAATAACCTGTGATGAACAGTTACAGATCAAACTAACTCAACTGACAGCATTGAAGAAATTCAAAAAAAAATATTTGTCTTTCCTATCTTAAAAAGCTATCCTTCGATTGTAATATGAATTGACATTTTTCCTTTGTTCTTTTTTCCCCAAACAAAATATGAAAGGAAAACCAAGTGTGCTCTAACTAGAAATCTTGTATGGTATTGCATGAAAGGTCACATGTTCCCATAGAACTCAATTGGAAAACTGCCATGCAATATCCAACCACAGTAGCCTTAACATTGCACAGGGACAACTCCACCTCTGTCAAAATTGACTCTGTGTGGAATGAAAACACAGACTACCTGTGTCTGTATATTTCTCATTGGTCAATTATTGATTAATGGGTGTTGTCAATTCTTGTTACAAATCATTTATAGCACCGCCTTCCTCATTATCCAAATAGACTTCTCACCTTGGGGGCTCTAAGTCTATTTAATTAACTCTAAGACTGTGCTATAAATATAACTTAGAATAATACAATGGGATCAATATTTTTTTTCAAGGGTCGTTAACAAATGGAACAGCAGAATATGTGTATGTACCATGCAACTTTCCAAAACTATTCCATGATTTTATTGCATGAATCATGAAAAAAGGGAAAGAATGCTTTTAAGACGAGTACTTTTTCATTGATAAAAATTGATGCTAATATATTTTAAGTGATTTTATTTAAAGTTAATCACTAAGGGCAGGTGGTCTCATAGAAAAATTTTTAAAAGAGAACCAACTTTATTATAAACATAATTATTAGATGGCTATGATGACATTTTGTGATATGAGAATAATGAATTTATTCATGCTTACCAAAAGTCTGAGCATCTTGATATCAGAAACTTTTTCTTTTTCTTTTTTTTCCCCATCTACATGTACATGTCGAAGTTATCAATATTGACGACAAGAATTTTGGTTCTGAGTAAAACTGAAAATATGAAATAATAAATATTGTTTTTTAAGGACAGCTAAAAAATTGCAGACATAATGGTACAGCTTTGTCATCCGAATCGTTATCTGTAAACACTTGGTTTTCATGCCAGTCGTTATGAATATACCTGTAAACGTTTGAAGTAATTCATGTTGGAGATACTTGTGTAAAAGCAATTTTTTTTTAAGATTTAATTATTTGGTATTTTTCACAGAAAATCTATTAATTTAAACTAAAAACCTCCCACAGATGTACAGTATCTTCAGAAAAACTTGACTGTATTTTGTACAGGTTTTGTTGTACTAGAATAATTTTAGGAGGAACAATTCTTTAAATCTGTATTCTACTAAATTTAATATAAATGTATTTTGTATTTAGGTTTGACTTGATTTTCTTGATCTTGGATCCTCAAGATGAGATGTATGATAGACGTCTTGCCAGTCATCTAGTTTCATTGTACTTCAGATCAGAGGAGGAGGAGCAGGAAGACCAAATGGTACTATAATGATAGGGTTACATTTTATTATCTTTTCCACCCACAAGTCTGAAAAGGATGTCTCTAATGTTTATAACATCACAATGTTACCAAATAAGGTCTGTGGAATTGTACATGTACTACAAAAGTTCCAGACTGCTCAAGTCACCTTGACATTGATTTTGGACTTCATAACAGTGTTCATAAAGAAATTGGGGTAAACATCATAGTTTCATGGTTTCCTGCAAAGACCTTTAGTTAAAGTATTTAGATTTTCATGAAAATGTATTATAAGCTTCTGTACCTTAAACAAAAGACTGAAAAAAAAACAAGTTGGCCTTAAGTGAATCTCCGTTATATACTGCCTCAATGTACACCTAACTTAATCAAATATGACAAAATATAAGGACTTCTTCTGCATATTTACTTTAGACCATTCACTTCTTATTTTTCCCCACTTGTTAAGTGTGGTATACAGTGATAGGGGTACCCTTCCTTTCTTGGAAGAGGAATACACACTTCTTACCCCTCCTACACCACTGAAACTTATACAGTATTTGTATAACCTATTTCTATTGTGCACCTCATATTTAAGATTTTTTATCCAAATCATTTTGGAGGTCAAAGAATGCATGTTATCAACTGAGTTGGGCTTTCAATTAAGTTAGCATTGATCATAGTTTTTTGGTCATTATGCCACATTATGTGATAATTTGGATATGCCCATGTAATTTTAACATAATAAGAATACCATTAGTGCCTCTGTGATTAAAAAAAAAAAATACCTACCAATTCTGTGCTATGACCTTGAATGTCTAATTCCATGTATTTTGTATCTTAGGACATGGGTATTCTAAAGGACTATATTAACTATGCTAAAAGATATATTCATCCAAGAATTAGTGAAGAAGCAGGACAAGCATTTGTTGAGGCTTATGTAATGATGAGAAAGGTCGGAAGTGGGCGTGGTCAAGTATCTGCTTATCCAAGACAGCTGGAATCCCTGATCCGATTGGCTGAAGCACATTCTAGAATGAGGTTTGCTGATAAAGTGGAACTAGCTGATGTTGAGGAAGCTAAAAGGTAATTTGCAAATATTTTCTAAATTTGCTTTGGACTTATTAACAAAAGCACTGAAAAAAAATAGTGTTCACTGTCAATTCTTCACATGTGATTAAGATCTCATAATTTTGTATAAAGTGGTTTTGTCATTAAGGTGTATCTTGTATCGTACACCAAGAAACAGGTGAATCAAAGCTCAGTCAAAAGTTTACCAAGAATAATTGGATAATTAAATGGAAAGAGTGAATAACCAAAATATTATCATGAGTTTCATAAGTTATCGATATTTTCAATATGAATTTAAAATTCTGTGGTTGGCATTGATACTTGCCCTGGGTTACAGGAATGTGGTATAATATTTCAAAAGACAATATTGACCAAATAGGTGTTTTGTCAGCAGCAAATTAAGCTCTCAGGACTAAAATGCAGATTCACAGAAAGGTTTTAAGATTTGTATTGTTTGAAAAGGATATTGATGTAAATGGAGTTGCAGACTGTATACTCTATACTTTTTATAGAATGGCCTGGTGTCTCCACAGCTTTTTAGATCAAGGCCAGGTGTCTCCACAACTTCAATGATTTAAGCTATAGTATAGGAGTTGTAACATGGTGCGAAGGTTTTGGGAATTCCTTTAGATGATGGCCAGGTGTCTCCACAACTTCAATGATTTAAGCTATAGTATAGGAGTTGTAACATGGTGTGAAGGTTTTGGGAATTCTTAAGATATGTGTCCACTTTTACTGTCTTGCACATTCTTTTCATGTATATATAGATACTATAAACATATTTATTTCACTGATTCTGTCGATTGATCATATTTGCAGGTATCAATTTTAGCGGTTTCAAAAAAAAGATATGCATTAAGTAGTGTCAAAAAAAGTCGGCTTAATTGCCTAAAAATGCATGAAATACTTGCAAGACCTTAATAAGTTAATTTATCAATATATTTCTTTGTTTTAAGATTGTACAAGGAAGCATTAAAACAAGCAGCAGTGGACCCATCAACAGGGAAGATAGATATCACTATCCTGACCACAGGGATTAGTGGAGCGGCAAGGAAACGTAAAGCTGAGGTCACTCAATCACTTAAAAAACTTATCAAAGGAAAGGGCAAGGTTCCAACTCTAAAACATCAGAAGTTGTTTGAAGATTTTAAGGAACAGTCTGACTTTGTAAGTTTATTGTTAGTTACGATATACTGCAAACATATTAATTTTCACGGTTTCAAAAAATTTATTAGTATTGTATAGTGTTAAAACGCTATTTCATGTGCACAATTTTTGGCGGTTTTCTGTCCACCATGAAAATAGTGCAAATAAGTACACAGCCAAAATTAGTACGTTTACAGTAAGTGTTTTGGGGTTTGTGATCCTTCAGGATCAAAATACCTTTTGTCACTGGTTCATCACCGAAACTTCCCTACTATTTTTGAATACTACACAAAAAGATAGTCCAAATGTAATTCCTTTTAATATCATTCAATACCTCTTTTATATCCAATAAATATGTTTTTTGCAATTATTCAGTTCAATTGAATTCCATTATTTCTGCAATAAAATTAAGATCCAGTCTTCAAATCAACTGAAGATTTTAGGGACTCCTTTTTGGCCATTAAAGACATTTAGTGAAAATTTTGCACTTAAGAAATTTAGTTCTTGCTGTAATGTGTCAAGAAGTATTGAATGTGTTGAGCATGTTCCTAACACATTAATCAGTTAAAACCTCCATTCTATCATTAATACTTTACCAATTAATAAACAGGAAGTGAAGAGCAGTGATTTTAGCTAAGTGAAATTTGCAGGAAAATTCAAATTCATTAAAAGTGTCTTATTTTTTTTTAAATCTTGTGATCATCATGGGAATTATTTTCTTAAGCTGAGTTATTTTTATTGAAGTTTAATTACAGTGTAAGTGCACTGATAATATAGTTATTGAATGTAAATGCAAACTAAATTTTGGACCGGTTTAAAAAATTTGATGAACCAATCAAAATGATATTTTTCCCGATATTACAATGTTATGCACATGTACAAATCAGAGTGCTGGAGGTTTTTCTTTCTTGTGAAAATTGTCTCATGAACAAGTTTTTGGGGAAAGGGGAAATTTAACAAAATATGTAAATGTGTGTGAAGTTGGATTCTGTTTAACTATTGATTACAGTTTATACTTCAGAAATTTATAGTATTGATTGATATTCAGTTTACATGTATAAAGGGGGGGGAACAGTTCTAAATGATAAGAAAATGCAATGTATGATCACAGTTTTAATTTACATCATGTAATAAAATGAATAATGACTTCATTGATGTTACAACTCATGTTCTTCTGATAGATGTATCAAACAATGGGAATATGAGAGACTTCTGGAATTTCCCATCTGCACCTGTGTTAAAATTTCAAACAAATCTGTATTACAGGCATCATTTCATACTAAACTATGAGCCATTCATATGTCAAGACTTCTACATATTCAGAGTAATGTAGACTTTCAATAAAGATAAACTGTTCTGTATAATGAAACGTTTACCTTATCAACATAAAAAAAAATAGCTTTTTTAATAGATTTATCCTCAGTATTAATTCTGTGTGACATGAGTTTTCTGTTTTGATTGTAATTGGACACTTTGAATTTTTCAGCCTGTTACTAAGGACATGTTTGAAGATGCTCTCAGAGAACTTCAAGATGAAGATTTCCTTATTGTTACCAATAAACTGATTAGATTGTGTCAGTGAGAACATTTATTACTATTGGTTATCAACACTATTCTTTGACTAGAGTTATTTAACCATGTATGGACACAGAATTTAGTAATTCAGCAACATAATGCAAAAGGACTCCATTATTCATTTACATTGTAGCTGTGATCATTTGTTAACCTGAACTATCATCTTACCTAACTCCATGAAAAAAGTAAAAATCAGTTATGATTTGCTTAAATGAAAACTTCATTTGAGTTATTTTAATGAGAATAATGGACTGTAGCTGCTCCATTGTTGTCTTATAAGACTACAAATGTGTTCATTTATGAACATTATTGTTATAAGACTACACATGTGTTCAGGGTTTGTTTATGACTGCAAATGTGTTCAGTGTGATGGCTCCCAGATCACACATGTTCAGTATTTTGTGTTCCAAGATTACATACTTGTTCTGTATTTTTCTATTTACTATACTAGATGAAATGAAGATTGTATATTTGTAGTATTTAGAAGGGCATATAAATGACATGAAATATATATTTTGTGTATTTTTTTTTTTAAATATGTTATGTTTTGGGGGTTTTTTTTTGGGGGGGGGATATTTTTCTAATGTGTAATTTACGTTGATGAACATTAAATGGTACTGTGTAATTTGACTGAAACATGAATAATGATCCTTTTTTGAGTCTGATGCTTGAATTCTTATACTGCAGTATTGCAAAATTGGTAGATGATATTTTTTAAAAACTAGTGATGGAACACCCGATCATATTCTGTGAACCATATCTTTATAGTTAATTTATAGCTTTTTTTTGTGTACAGTATGGAGAGCTCATATAAGTATGAAATTTTTTTTTTTTTTTTTTTTTTTTTTTTTTTTTTTTTGTGCAATTATTAAGTCAGTGCTTTGTAAATGGAAGTAAACCTAAAATAAATGCATTCTAAATTCAGTTTGTTTATTATATCATGTTTTAACTAATAGTGTATGTTATTGGATTTTCTGTAGCCTAACAGAATAGGGATGATGTTCATATTAAGACAACCTGTATCCACTTGTTAGCTCACCTGGCTAAAGGCCATGTGAGCTATTGCCATCACTTGGCATCCGTCGTGTCATTCACATTTTTTCAAAATTTTTCTTTGAAAGTACTTGACCAATTGGAACCAAAGTTGCTATGAATGTTCCTTGGGGTATCCTGCATAGAACTGATTTGGGGATTTTTGATCCGTTGAAAAACATGGCCGCCATTACTAAAAATAGAACATAGGGGTCAGACGGTAGTTTTATTGTATATATCTCCAAAACCGTTAGGTTCAGCTAAATTCTGACATGGATAAAAGTGTTCAGCATGATGAGATCTATCAGCAGTCAAATTTTCATTTTAATCCATTAAGACATGGAGTTACTACCCTTTTTCAATGTTTTCCTTTTTTTTGCAATTTTTAATGTTATTTCTTTCAAAAATCTTGTCCTTTGACACTACTTGACCAATTGAAACCAAACTTGGTACGAATGTTCCTTGGGGTATCCTGCATAGAACTGATGTGGGGATTTTTGATCTGTTGAAAAGAACTGGACTGCCTTGTGGCCCAGTCAATTACATGACTTCAAACTGTTGTTTATATGAATTTCGTGTATGGAAGCTCCACATTTATAAACCCAACCCCTTTTGGAACTTTTAAATGATGAATTCTGCTTCAGCTGGGTTGATTATACCAGGTTGAAGCTTTTTTGCTTAATTTTACATTAACCTAGCAGCTTTGTATTTGGCCTTCAAGGTACCTTTAATTTGATTGCATAAAACTCTGCATCACTTCATGTATGTGTAAGCCATTTAGTTTTGTGATGCATCAACTTCGTGTTTGTCATAATGAGGGTAATGATCTTGCCAAAATCTCAGCAACCTTAAGACTTCGAAGAGAAAAATTATTGGAAAACATGTTCTGAAGCTTTAAAGTATTATTCATCGCATAACGAGTGAGCTCAGACATTCACTTCGTGTATAATTTTCTTACAGATCTCTTCTGTGCAAACTATGGGATTGTTTTATACCTTAACACAATACTGAATAGCTGAATCGGCGAAATGCACTACCAATAGAAAATAAACATGGTGAAACATAATAAATGCATCAGTGTATAGCCTAAATACAAATTAGTAAAAGCTTTTAGAAATCCCCGTAAGTTTCTCAACAATTATGTAATGTATGTGACTGTTAGACTGAATTATAGAAATTTCGATGCTAGTGAAATTAGGAATAGTATTAGGTGCCTATGTATTACAACAAAACAACTAAATTTAATCAGAATACTGTTCACTTGACAACTCGCAAGCAGAGGACCTTGAACACTTCCTGCTTAACTGTACAAGTCTGGAAGACAAAAGATGGGATACACTTATGAGCATAGCCAGAGTTACACAAATGAAGTTTTCTGTTTTGGATACTGATGAAAAGGTTCTAGTCATCTTGAACAGTTCAATTCTGATCGGGAGGGGACAGTCAAATAGAAACTAAATCAAGACAACTAATTTACTCTGATTTGTTATACAACCTCCGTAGTGCTGGATACAAGATGCAAGAGAATACAAAGACAAAGGGCAGAGAGGGTAAAGGTTTTGTTATACTTCATATTAAGTTGTATATGCTCTTTCTAACACATGCAAAAGCAAATATATTTCTTTTACTATATAATCTTGTGTTAATAAGAGAAGTGTGTCCTTAGTAAGCTAATGCTGAGGCCGTAATATGGCTTTAGCATTAGCTTACTAAGAATCTATCACAATTCATGTTAGCCATAATTATTTTTTTTGTAAGTGATGTACTTTTGTATAAAGTACAGAGACAAATGACAATGTTAATACGCACTGTAAACATAACTGGTCACGTTTTACCATAGACTTGTTTCTGATACAAGGTTTCTAGTATTAACAAATATGGATTCTTAGCTGTACAATCATATTTTGTGATACATAAACATTTTAAAAATAATGATTTCGCTGGTCTCCAATGTTTGAGGTGAAGAAAGAATAGAAATAGCGGGAAGCTGTACTTTCCACATTTTTTTTTAAAGTTAAACCAAGAAATTTTATACGTTTGCATTTGTGGAAGTTTTAACTGTGTGGGGTATTTCTTACAGATGCGTCTTCGTAATAATTAGTTGCATATGTAGTCGTACTCTCAAATATTGCATCCCCAGTTTGTCCAATATATTGTTCCCCACATGTTGGACTTGTTGCACTCTTCACGTTGACGTACTCCCAAACAGAGTGGGGAAACGCTCTCGGACCCACGTGGAGTCAGGGAAAATGCCAGAGCGTCAACAGAGCAGCCCAGCCGCTAGTAGAACATATTACTCAGAGTTCTTTGGTCAGGTATCGCCAATGCTGGGCTTCGCTACCTCCCACTACTAACACAATCCCCGCACGGGGCGGTCCTGCGAGATCCGCAAGGATAGTCAAGACCGTAAAAACCACCAATTGACTCGGCTGGACATGTTGCGCATGCAGTGTACCAGGTTTCGTGTTTTACAGTTCATGTTGGCATTGTCCTTGAAAACCTCTCCAGTTATAAATTATAGTATATTCCCTTCGTCAAGAAACGCACATTTGCCACAACTCGCGGATCGTGGCATTTAGTTACGCTTTTGTTTCCATCATAAGAGAATTCTGCTTTTGTAGGTAACTGTTTTAGATTTGGAGGTTGTCAATTAATTCTTTCATTTTTGGGGGATTGGTGAAGAGTGGGAAGATACTTTTTAGCAGTTTTAAGAATACAATGGTTACTTGGATTATGGGTGACAACATACTTAGATATATAAGATGACCTGTTGAAACGCCTTGTCAATTTTTTTTAAAAATCATGAATATTTCATGCATACTATAGAAGAGGGGGTGGACAGGGGGTACTTCTCGTTGCAAAGCCTCTACTGTCGTACCCGATACCATCAGAGTTTGTCCTTTCCAGTTATATCATGCACGGGCGTAGGAACCGGTACGGTTGGTACTGCTCTGAACGTACCAATAATTTTTGACAGGTACGGTATGCCACACCATGCAATAATTTTCACATTTTCGCGGTAAGGCCTCGTGTCCCTATATCAAAAACTGTACCAATAAGATTTTGCTTCCTACGCCTATGCCGTGTGTTAATGTTCGCGCTCTAGTAGTATCACTCGGTTAACGAAAGCTATATTTTAATAGCCTAGTTGGCCGAGTGGTCTAGAGCATTCGAATTAGTGCCGGCGGTGTTGCATGCATAATGTCAAAGAAGAGAGTTGGTTCGAATCCCACTGAGGGATAGACCGAATTTGCATCCATTTTAGAGTTTGGGTATAGCTTAGGCTTAGATTATACATTTGGGCCCATGACAAAGAGGATCTGAACAATTTCATCACACGTGACAACTGCCAGCACCCTTCTATCAAGTTCACCCATGAAACATCTACCACAACAATCTCATTACTCAATACCCCAGTACCCCTTATTAGAGGGTGAGCTGTCAACGGACCTATACTCGAAACCAACTGATATCCACCTATTCATTATGCAAAAGAGCTGTCACCCGATGCACCTGACTAAAAATATACCATTTAGTCAAGCTCTTCGGCTAAGGCGCAATTGTTCCACGCTGAATCTTAGTTTAAACATATTTTATTTATAAATATCGTATATATGTGCAAGATAGATCAAACAAAGTTTGACAAACAGGATTCGGAAACAAGCACTAAGCTTTTATTAATCCGTCTCCTTAACAATACTGACAATTTATACATTTAAACATACAACAAGCATGCTTAGGAAATAAGAAACATGTACATGTACTACTAGGTAATACAATATAAATATTGACAATGAAAAGAAATTAAATAAAATATATATATATGATCATGTTGGAAAGAATGAAAGGAGTATTGAGATGCAGTTCAACAGAAGCGTTTGCTCTGAACAATGTATTTTTGAACAAGTTTAAATACATAGATATTTTCATCAAATGTTAGAATATCTGACCCATACAATAACAAATTTATATCTATATGATGATTAAGTGTATTTAAAGTTAAAGAACGAAGCTGGTCATACTTATGACACTGAAAAAGAAAATGATAGGTTGATTCGACATGACCACATCAGCAGTTTGGAGAGTTCTACAAGATTTCGAAGGAACAGGTGCTCGTTAAGGGAGCTGCTGTTCGTGCAAAGCCTTGCATGTAGTACCTGTCCTTGTCTTGTTCCTGTATAATAATATTTTGGATATGAATATGTATGTGTCTCTAGTTTTCTTTTAAATATGCTTAATGAACCAGACATTCGTGTTTCCAATGGCAAACTATTCCACAGGCGGATAGTCGAAGGCAGAAAGTATTCAGAGTACAAGTTTGTGCGTGTACGACAATTAACAATGTTACGAACCTGACGAGTGAAGTGTCCGTGTGTCGATTACCAACTGAAATATGAACAAGGTCCCATAAATAAAAATCAAGTTCACCCATGAAACATCTACCACAACAATCTCATTCTTCCATACCACAGTACCCCTTATCAGAGGGTAAGCAGTCAACAGACCTGTACTCGAAACCAACTGACACCCACCTATTCATTTGCAAAAGAGCTGTCACCCGCTGCACCTGACTAAAAATATACCATTTAGTCAAGCTCTTTGGCTAAGGCACAATTGTTCCAATGCTGAATCTTTAAAAAGGCGTTTGGTTCAACTGAAGTGAAGATCAATCTAAGAAGAAGGGATATAAGTTAATAGCACCATCAAAGAAGATTCCGGAAAAAAAATTATAACATCCCAAGAAGTAGCATGTTACATGCTTGTATAGTTTATTTTCCTTTTCAGTGTTTGTTTGCGTTTCTAGTTGAATATCTCACAAAATTTAAGATCATCTCAAATTTGTATTTCAATGTTTTACTTTCCATAATAATTTAAATAAGTCACATGAATTCACTTGATGATACAACTGTAAGTTGTGTTCACGTTATTTACCACCCTACACACTCAGTTTATACGTAGCACTGGAGAAGGTTGACTGAAAATAATCGAGTTATGGAACAATAGAGCAATATCCCGTTTTTTTGTACTTTAACTCAAAAACACTTCCACCGAATGATATGACATTGTAAATCAATTTAGACTATCGATTTGTATTTAACATACCCTTCAGAAACAATAAATTTCGGGAATCTATGGGAATCGCATTGCCTGTACGTCTGTTTGTCAGTGTAAACTTTTTTAAGTCTTATTGCAAGTATTTCAGTTCTTTGACCACTTCCATTCAGTTCGGAATTTCATCATTTGTCAAACATTTAATCACAATCAAAATTCAGAGCTGTACCAAGCTCAACCTTTGAGCTAGTTTCAGGGTTTTACCTTTGCGGGTGTATCTAGTTGCGCCCCGTGACGCATTATATTCTTTTATGCAATAAATGACTTAGTACCAAGAGGTATTATCTGTGCCAGGAAATCATACCTGTGGCAGTCAAGCTTTTGATTGTGTTAAAAATACCACTCGTATTATTATTTATTATATAGAATCTATCTGATATTTTGTCATTTTTCATCATGGTGGTTGTGTTTTGTAGTAATGGATATATAGTAAAATGTAAAGAAATAGTTGAAAAGCATTTAAGTACAATCATTGCCAATTTAATTGATCTAACTCATGATCCTGTGTTATTTACTCCTCAGTCGAATCTTCCGTAAATATACGAGTTACACAGTCACAGGTAATGTAATTATATCCGGTGACATGTATGTAGATTTTATCGTAATCACTCCTGCGCTTTGAACACATGATAAATGCGGAGTTGAGAAAAAAAGTCATATTTGACGCTGAAGAAAATTTTTAATCAAGGCCAGCCAACCCGAAGGCAAGGTAACAAAACTTTGTAAGTTAAAGTCATAATAGTAATATCAGTTAAGCGCAGCCTACAACCTAGTCCGAATTCCCTCTGACCCTGCAACCCTCCTTTTATTATTTTGCAGTGACGGATCCAGAGTTTTAGGTAAAGGGGGGAGGGAAAAAAATTCTTGACAGGATCACCGGTGAAAATCACGAATTTGCTAGGGGGTGTGGGGTCATGCCCCCCTCCGAGATAATTTTGAAATATTTAACCTCAGATCCTGTAAGGCTGTATTCTGAGAGTGTCTTGAACAATATTTCAACAATTTTTAAAAATTACAATTTTCTAAGGGGCTGGGCCCCCAGAATCCACCACTGTTTGGATTTTTATGTCGGGTTGGGCCTTGGGGTAAGATGTGTCATATAAAAAGTACCGCCCCTCAACCGCTTCTTGGGCCTTGGGATAAGATGTGTCATACATGATACAAAAAGTACTGCCCCTCAACCGCTTCTAACGACTTTCAAGTTGAAATCGTGCATGTCACACTTACCAAGTTCGATTCCAGAATCATTTTCCATTATGCTGATACCATATTTTCTACAAAATATACATTTTTTATTGAAGTTCAGATAATTTTTCACAAGAGACCCAGCTTTGTTGACATTTTGAATTATCACACATGTGAACACAGAACAGAACAAAAATGTTTATTTATAGTTGGATGCACTTTACAAAAACATAAACTCTGTGGAGCTTTTATACTGACTCGCATAACAAAACAACACATACAAGTATGCAAAAGTCATGCAGACATACACATATACAGATAGATAATTAGACGCATGCAATACATATATCATTTAAATACAAATTTAAGTACATGTAATGTTAAAGCACTACATAAAAAGCACATTGATAAACTAAACTAGCAAGCTACATGTAAAACTTTAATGAGCACTTAATATAATAAATAAATAATTGAGTAAAATAACGGAGTAAAATAAATGGTAAGAATACACTAGAGATAAAGCTAAGCTTTATGTCAGAATACAGATGATTGAGCAAAATTAGCAGTTGGCAGAGCTTGTCACTTTTGGAACAGAACAGAGCAGACAAAATTTAGGAAACTGGAATCTTACAGAATATTTCATAATTCCGGTGAAAAACTACATGTCTGCTACCATTCCATTCCAAATGTAACCAGCTCCGCCTAGTCTGTACTTCCTTTTCCAACATTGAAAATCTTCTCCTCTGAAAGATGGATTGAAACAAAATTTAGCATAAATGTTATTTAGAACATCTTCAACAATCTGTTCGTGGGAATTTTTGATCTCGCAAAAAACATTGCCGCTGTTTTTAAAAATAGACCATGGGGGTCAAATTGCAGAAATTTGCACATATCTCAAATGGATATAGGGATAGATATTTAACAATGTATTTCTATCATGTTTGTATCTCTGCTTGTTGTACAAGGAGAAGTATAAGATGGACTACCATCACATTTTCTAGAGCATCCTCCCTTGGTAAACCTTGCATATGGTCCTTAATAGGAAAATAAAGAATTTGATTTTTATAAAATTTGATTTGTATTAGTAATCACAAATAAGATGCCTATAATATTCTTCTTTTTTTTTTTTTGTATTAATATTTTCACTACATTGCAGATGCTGACAGCAAGAATGAATATCTCAAGATTTTTAAGTAACTTCTTCAAACAACAAATGAAATCAACAATAAGTAAAACTTCCATTATTGACTCGGGATCACAAATGAAACTAAGTCATGTGACATGTCAAAGATCATTTTCAATACTTAATAATGAAGGAATTAATAAATCAACAAAATCCTTAAACCCAGATCAGTGTAGATTATTAGTACCAATACAACCATCTCATACACCAGTTAGAACTTATAAAGCCAAAGGTGTTCTGGAACTTAGGTGTAAAGGATGTTTCTTTGAAAAGAGAGAGGGTCGATTGTATGTGGAATGTACACTCAAACCAAGACATAGGCAGATGAAAAAAATTGCAACACACAAGTTATTTAGAGATGAGTACTCTAAAGGCAAAGTTGCAGAAGGAGTATGGTGGCAGTACAGAAAAGACAGATATTACAGACAAGGGAAATCAATGTTTGCAAATTATAATTGGCTTGGTGACAGACTTGGAAAGGACATTTAAATTGATCAATAAATAGTCCAAACAAACTAAATTTTACCTTTTTCATTTTCATTTCCACTGAATAACATAGATACAAACACATGTAATCTTTTTAGTTCACCAAGACCAAAGGTTAGGTCATCACTTGGTGTCTGAGGTCATATGTTTAATTTTAACATATGAAATTTAAAAATTGTATCTGGCAGGTTTTTCATCACAAACAAAGTGGACAATATCTGTCTATCTATCTATCTATTTATATATATATAGAAGGGTCTGAAAAATTCCTGATGATGTTAGAACTTTCAAATTTGCGATGCAAATTTTTGGTCGTTCCCTCCGCGGGACTCTAACTCGTACCACTGTGACATCTATGGCAACACCGCCTGCACAAAGTCTAGTGCCCTAGACCACTCGAGTCCCGTGCAGGGAACGATCAAAAATTTGCATCGCAAATTTGACAGTTCTAACGTCATTGGGAATTTTTCAGACCCTTCTATATATATATAGTGTTGTTGACTACACACACATAAATACTTATTACAAAGATTTTGCGGCTTTAAAGTAGAAGATTTGACAGAATTGTCAGATCATTGTTTATTAAATTGCTGCTTTCTGACATGTTTTCATAATAACCCTCATAACATTTATAGAGATAACCTAACCCCACTTACATGGGAAATTCTAATGAAATAATGATGCAATTGAAAATTATAAAACCAACTTGCAATGTGAACTAATGAAACACAAACTAAATGCTTTTTTACTTGATAATTTTAGTAATAGCAATGTAGCAGTGGAAAATTTTAACTCCATACTACATGAAACAACTTCTATGTCAGCTAAATTTATTAAAGGAAAAACATTCAGCAAAAGATCTAAAAAGAAAAAGAAAGAATAGTTCTCTCATTCATGCCGAGAGCTCAGAAACACTGTAAAAAATTATCCTTTAGTTGTAAATAAATACCCAAATAATGACACTTATAGAATCAAGTACTACTCCTTCCTGTCTAGATACCGACGAAAATGTAAGATAGAAGAAAATAAATTCAAGAAGCAAATTTGTGATGATATATTCAAACATGACCAAAGAACTTAAAACATTTTGGACCATGATCAATCGATTTAATAACTCCTGTACTGAAAACAATGACAACATTATTAATAAGGAAGCTTTTACTACATTTTTCGAAAATATCAACAAACATTCTGAATATAACCCAAATAATATTTTTCACAATTCTATAAATGAGCAATTAAGAAATTATAATAATGATAAAAATAATCCAAATATAATATTCAAAGGGGAGTGTTTTCTAAAACAATGGAACAAAAGCTACATTTCTTTGATACACAAAAAAAGGAGATAAAATCAACCCATCAAACTTGTAATCTAGGAAAACTTTTTAATAAAATTATATTAACTAGAATCATGAAATTAATAAATAATGATTATCTCATTTGCAAAAATCAAATTGGATTTGAAGAAAAGTGCAGAACTACTGACCACATCTTTACAATCAAGTCAAAAATCGATGCATATGAAACAAAGAAAAAGAAAGTTTTTGCAGCATTTATAGATCTAAGAAAGGCTTTCGATACAGTATGGCAAGAAGGTTTATTTTATAAACTTTGTAAAAATAAATTCCCTACCCAAATTTTTAATATATTATATTCAATGTATAGAGACCCTAGTTGCAGAACCAAGTTCAAACAAGGCCTAGGTAAAACATTTGTATCAAGATGTGGTGTAAAACAAGGAGATGTTCTTAGACCCATTTTATTTAATCTATACATCAATGATCTTGTTACAAATCTAAATGAATCTCAAACTGATCCAGTTGTTCTGGGTGATCTTACCATTATTTCTCTTTTGTATGCAGACGATATTATTTTACTGTCAGGGTTGGGGCTGACTAAATTGAAATGTAATTGATTACATAATGATTACTTAGGGTTTTTTTTTTTTTTTTTTTTTTTTTGGGGGGGGGGGTCGATTACAGCATGATTACTTGAATTTTCTTGTGTAATTAATTGCATTTGATTACATTTGATGAAGTAATCATGATTACATATGATTACATGACTTGAAAAATTAAGTAACAACAATTGAGTAGAGGATATGTTAGCTGTATATATAAGTGCTTGCTTTTGTTCACACAAGACAGAATTTAGTGGCCTCTGTGTCTCGTGCATCAAATTTCAGATGTTGATTTTGTGAAGTTAGATTTATAGTTGATTAAGATTTTTTGGACTGTTATGTTGAACATAGATTTCCCTGTGCTTTCTCTGTAAATAAATTTAAAAATACAAATATTTCAATACCTGATTTTCTTGTCATTTACAGAGTCATCTCCCTTAATTTTGAAAATTACAGTGCATTCTATACAATTTTTATCTCCTAAGAACACGGGTTATATGAAGAACTGAATGTAAATTTCTGTTTACTATGGCTATTCCAACAAATATCAAAAATAAAAATATGTAGACTTTTTACCCATGAATCACATTTTGCATAATTCTTACCTGGAGTACTACTTAAAATGTCATGCTGTTTATAAATGATTTATGGTATAACTGCTACAGCATTAATGTGCTTCTGCAATAAAGTATTATCTTAATTAACTTTTTTAATTACAGGTGAAAAATGCATTTTGTTGAACAATAAGAAATTCGAAAATCATCAAATGATATAAAACTTCATATTTTGACAGCGATTAAAGAAGCTGTGCAAGCACAAGCTTATGAATTTTTTTAAAAATCTCATAAATTCAATACAGAATATATGGAACGCCTAAACTGTCTGATGAGATACACATTTGTTTACGTGTTGTCAATATTACATTACTTGCTGTGGTTTTATAATTTCATGTGGTCATTTTGTATTTACGTTATGTCGTTTTGTCTTTACGTTCTACCAGTACGTCTTTACGTTCTGTCTTTTCGTCTTTTCGTTCTATAATTTTGTCTTTACGTTCTGTCGTTTTATGATTACGTTATGTCAACATATATTTACGTTATGTGGATTCATTTTTACGTGCAGTGGTTTTCTTATAACGTGAGGTCGTTTCATCTTTACGTTATGTCGATCTCTAAATACTTTGTATAGCCAAATTTTACCAATGGAGAACAAAGAAATACAAATTAATAAACAAGGGCTTTCATCATTCATGCAGCAGTAAGATGCATAATGGGAATAGCATTTGTAATTTTTATGTTGTTTTTTTTTTTTCAGACGCACATTCACCCCATAACCTTTTTTAGAATTATAAAAAAAATTTCTGAAATAAATTCCATTGAATTTTTCTATATGAACTCGGTAAAACGTATGATAAAATTAATACCCAAGTGGCAATCTAAGAATTATTTTCTCATTTCATAATTGTTACCCAAGGGACATGCAATACTTATAATAATCATTCTTTTAACATTTTAAATGAACTCCTAAATAAAGCAAACATATTTTTTTGTAAATGATCTGAATTCAATTTACAATACACAATATAGTTATTGCTCAGTTTAAGCATTTGTAAAACATATACATAATTCAATTCTTATAAATTCTATTTACAGGAATCATAAAATAATCAGAAAGTAATCGTGATTACAACCTATTTTCCTTGAGTAATCATTTGCATTTGATTACATATAATCAAAAAGAGACACGATTACTGATTACATGTGATTATTGAAAAATGTAATCGATTACAGATGATTACTTATTACGATTACCCCATCCCTGTTTAATGCCCAACACCGAAAGTGGTCTACAAAAATCTCTAGGCGTATTAGAAAAATTTTGTTCATCATGGAAACTAGATATAAACGAACAAAAGTCTAAAATAATGGTCTTCAGTTCTGATGGGAAAACCCATTTAAACAGTTTTAAAATCAGTAATACCTATATTAAAACTGTAAAAACATACTGCTATCTTGGAATAACTTTTAAATGCAACTGTAATATAAATTTATCCACAAAACTATTAATGGAAAAGGGCCACAAAGCCTGGTTCAAAATTTAGGAAACCATGGGACTTAATAATGCTAGTTGTCTATTGGAAAAACTATTTGACTCACTTGTAAGTCCAATTACATTATATGGATGTAAAGTGTGGGGTGCATATTGCAATCTTAATGATACTGAACCATTTGAACACTTACATATTAAATTTATCAAAGAAATTTTAGGAATACATACATGTAGTAAAGCAACAAATGTATGCTTAACAGAGCTTAATAGACACCCTTTACATGAAAGTAAAACTACTAGCAATAAAATATTGGGAACATATGTCCAATTCAGCGAATACATTGGTCAACGAAATATACACAAATATCTCTGATTCAAATAAGTGGATAATAAAAATTAAATTATGAATAAAGAAACTTGGTTTTTGCTACTTAATTGATAACTACAGTAATATCAAAAATGTCTTATCTAATATCAAACAAAGACTCCATGATCAAACCTTACATGGCCAAAATAGTAGTATAGGTGAAAGCAAGAAATTATCTTTCTATAAAACTATCTATAGACAAAACCAAAGGCCTTCCAATGTTGATGTCTGTAGATACAAGTCTGTTAGGTCAAATTTGTAAATATAGAATAAGTGCCCACTCTCTAGCAATAGAGAAAGGTCGCTATAAAAATATTACTCAAAATAACAGAATTTGCACAATATGTACCACTGGGCAAATAGAATATGAATTGCACTTCTTTATTCATTGCCCAGCCTACAATTCATATAGAAAAGAACTAATTACTAAGCTAATCAAAGTACAGAAGTACTGAGTCAATAAAGCCTTAATATTTTGCTCTGTTTCTTGCTGCGCAATCACATTTCTAAATATAAAAAAGGATTGTAATATTTTAAACTAGGGAAAGTAATATTATTACCATTCTTCCTTTTAGAAGATTTTTTTTTCAAGAACTGTAAGATAATTTACGCTAAATTTTATTTTAGGTAGGTCATGACAAGTGTTTGATTGGGGTTCATAAGAATCATGAACGATTCTTGTTAGTTCATCTGTTCATAAATACATCCCTATCTCAGTTTTGCCCTCTCCCGCAAGCAAAGTTTTCTGTGTAAATCGCATTTAAACTAAAGGAGTCATCATTTTCGTCTGCTCACGCGTCTACGTATCTAGAAAAAAAAACAGTCCTAATTAAACTGGTTCATGGATTATAAATAAAGAAGGAAAGGGATAAAGAATACTTTTTTGGGGAAGGTTGGTCACCATGTATAAATGAGCGTGAAGGAAGATAATTATTGCCTTACTGAATTTTGCTGATTCAATGAAATAAGTTTGTAGTAATGCAATTGAAGCAATTAATGCCGATAATACCTACAGAATAATGTGAAAACAACGTTGTTTTTTTTTTTAATCAGAGAAGATCGATAGGTCTGATCTAATTATTTTTTCGCCATTACTACCGAAGATTGCCGACAGGACATTCACCAGGGTTAAAAATACTTTAACCTTGATGAAAGAATGTTTTCTGTTTTACCCAAATATGTTTTATTAACCAGTGTTTCGGTAGAAAGAACCAAGACTCAGACCCGAGACTCCGAGTACATTTCTGACCTTCCGAAAAGTATAACTACATAAAAAGTAGATAAATGACTTTATGTATTCATTTTAGATGTATTAATTCATAATTATTGATTTTATTTCTAAATTTAATTATTTAAACCGGCAGGCGTATACATTTCTTCTACAGGCCGATTTTAACCTGGCAGGCGTATTTAAGTAGGACCGGAAATCGCGCAAATTTTTCCGGACCAGCGGCTAAAAGTACCGGTCATGTCCGACGAATTTTGCCATGACTGCTACAAGGAGTCTTCATCACACAATTTTAGTCCTGTTTAATATATTGTAGCCTTATTGAAATTGCACAATTGCCTGATTACAGTTTTGCTCTATCAATGAAAATCCCTACATCAATTCTATACATGATACCCCAAGGAACAATCATACAAACTTTGGATCCAATTGGTCAAGTGGTGTCAGACGAGAAATTTTTTTAACGAAATACCATTAAAAATAGCAAAAAAAAACACATCGAAAAAGGGCAATTACTCCAACATGGCTTTTTGAAGATATATGCGAAAAACTACTGTCTGACTCCTATGTTCTATTTTTAGTAATGGCGGCCATGTTTTTCGACGGATCAAAAATCTGTTCTATGCAGGATACCCTAAGGAATATTCATACCAAGTTTGGTTCTAATTGGTCAAGTAGTGTCAGATGAGGTGGTAACTGCCACCATTTAGGAATGACGGGCCAAAAAGGGACCACTCTGGTCAAATTTTAATTCTAATGTCAAATGTCTAATCGCAATCAAATTCAAAAGCTATACCAAACTTGAATGGTGTGGCCAAACTAATTGTAAACAGTATTTTATTACGAGATATAACATGCATAATACAGTTGGATATATACAATACTGGGATAGGAAAACTAGTGTTGAACACTTTTATAAATTCCCCTCACATCTTGCCCCAACTGTTCGAGGTTCGACCTGTGCAGATATGTCAAACTCCTCCGTGCGAAGCATGTTATTTTTTAATATTAGATCACTGCAGGAGGATACCATCCAACTTCTAAAGGGTTAACATAATATTAATCCGCATTAAGACATTCTCTTCTGTGGGCATGTTCAAATTATTTCTTGCTTTTCTACATGTGAGATTAGAAGTTGTATTTTTTTGCAGAATGGTTACATTTGGTTATTTTGAAGGAATTATACAAGTTACCATAATTTTCCTTTCTTTGCCATTTTCTGAAGGAGGTGGTCAACGATTTAAGAATGGGTTTAGATTATTATTTCCAAATAAAAATGCTGTTTGCACTTATAAGTAGATATGACCATGCACATAGGAAATAAACCGGAACGAGCATTTACAGGGCCTTTAACATAACAATCAATATTTTAATGAAATACAAAATTTGAATATGTAAGATAACAAATCGAAAATTCAAGAATTTTCAACTTTCTACCTTGAATTTTCAAGTTATTTTCTTAAGTTGTCGGAAAAAAATGAAAAAAAAAGATTGGCTGATAGTCTTCCGCAGAATTTACTTAATGAAAGTGTGAGTCAAATCATTGACGACGAAATTCATAGCGATCGATAAAACGAACCCACGTGAATGTTAATGCAATGAAAACAGTGACAGAAATATATAATACTCAAAATATAACATAATATAATATTATACAAAAAACATCCCTTCAGCACCTGCGCACGGAGTTTTCATGTCATAGTGACACGTTATGCCAGAGCTTGTCGTAATTACGCAGACTTTTTGTTTCGCGCAAGACTTGTGGTCGGGATTGAGCAACTCGGACTCCACTAAAAACTGGGTGCATGGACCAGGTGCACCGGTAGGGTAAGCGTCCTCTGCTTTTCTAGAAACACCCGCCGAGTTGCTCATAAAAAGTCAAGTCCGGGGTAGACAAACGAGGAAAGGAAAACTTAATATGAATATGTTCAATATAACTACACTTATAAGTGCAATATTTGCTGTTATGACACACGAATTTGTTTCTTTTTAACAAAAAAATCCAGCCCAAGTACCTGTGCTTACAGTTAGGCTTTTGGTACAGTGTCACTTTGCTATAACAAGATTAAAACAGAGACCTATAAATAAATTTATTACAAGTCTATGTTTTAAGTTATCCTTATGGTCGTCATCATGAACTCATGGATCGTTACGGTGTATTCATCTGCACCATGAAAAGTTATTTGTTCGTCGTGTCATGATTTTCCTTTCCTTTTTTTGTCTACCCTGGACTTGACTTTTTATGAGCAACTCGACGGGTGTTTCTAGAGATTAAAGCAGATGACGCTTATATCTTACCGGTGCACCTGGTCCATGCTCCAGATTTTAGTGGAGTCCGAGTTGCTCATTTACTTTTGTTACTGTTATTTTATGTTCTTTGTTGTGTTTGTCTGTTTTCCATGTCAGGTCTTTGTCCCTGGATTACATTCTTTTGACTTCCGCTAGAATCTTGGTTCCATTGATTGCTCTTTCAAAGTGTCTGGATCTGCCCCTGTTTTACATTGATTGAATAAACCGATATCAATTTTATTGGTACAGAATAAAACATTTATAAAAATAATGTTTATATGGGACACAAAATAATTATTTGCAATTAAAATTATCCGCTCAGTCAGAAAAATAAGGGACACTTCTCTTTATATTGTGAAAAAAAAATATAAAACCATATTGTCTATGGATAGAAAAAAAAACATTTAAAATTCTACATCATAGCTTTCTTTTTTCAGAAATTTCATATCCAATATCACTGGATTCGCGCCTGAATATATTCAAGAACCTGTTATCAGCGCTTTATTTCATTACTACTTAGTTTGACGGTGAGAGTTATCGTTCTTAGTTCATTGTTTCCCCAGCAGGTGCTATTAATTTTATCCAATGAAATTTAATTCTTTGATAAAGTGCGAAGCTGCTTATCTGGTCCATTGTGAAAGTTGTGAGGCCGTGCTGTGCAACTGGGCAGATTTACTTGGTACTTATTAATATTTACGTTCTTTGTATTTTCATCGATTTCTCAAGTTGTAATTTAATTTGTTAATTTTGTAGCCCATACTGATGACGAAAATTTCCTTCGGTCTTCGATCAAGAGTAGACAAGACCAAGTATAAATCCATTATCAAATTATGTCGGTCAGTAAAACCAGTAAAAGAGAAAATGAAAAAATGGCTACCGTTTACTGATGAATAACATTCTAAATACGAATATATATCCTCTTCATGGTCATCGTGTAAACTGTATCTCCACCATTTTTTTTTATGTAAATCCTAGTCTGTATTTCCTCTGACCTTGCAACCCTCCGCTTTTTTACTCAGACATATTTTTCTGCTTTTTAGCAGGACTCTGCTATTTCCAATCTGGATTTTATCATCATGTTTCATTTTTCTACTGCATACTTCCGCTTTTGCCAATTTCCAATTTGTTTGTAAACCTCATAAAATCATGTTACTTTTTGTTCACATTGAAGCAGACACGGTTTTGAAAACTGGAATCTAACATAAGATATCATAATTCCAGTGAAAAATTACATGTCTGCTACCATTCAGTTCTAAAAGTAACAAGCTCCACCTACTCTCGTCTCGCACCACTTCACATGCATTACAATTCACAATGTCAATAAAGCCAGGGCTCACGCTACATGGCAATTCAGGCGATTTAGTCGCCTTGGGGTCAATCACTTCACCAGGGGTCATGCTGGGCTTCGCCAATGTTGCAATTTACGATTTTTTATTTTTTCTGGCGACAAAAATAACCAGTTGGCGATTTTCTTGGTGCCTAGGTTTTGTATATTAAAATTGACAGGAAGTTTATCAGCAACAGATATTCTCTCTAATTAAACAATTGTTTTGACACCTGGTCAGAGTTAATTGACCATGACCAATTTACAACTGAAGACAATTAAAGGTAATTAGACCAGGTGATAGTGACTGACAATATCCTCATAGGAGGTGTCAATCAGTTGTAAATATATTATTGAGCCAATCAAAACTCTCATCATCTGGTCAAAGGTGAACACAATTATGGTCATGTGCATGTGGCTACATACAAGCTTCACAGTCCCGTGATACATTCAGAAACAGACTTACCTAATAACAGAATAAATTAAATTCAATTAACAATGATTATCCCATCAGGAAGTGTCTAAACACTTCGAAATGAAAGAATTGATAAAAGAAAATGGATGACATTTGTTTACACTTTTGCCATGTGACTTTTTTTGCTGGAAAATAGGTAAACGAATAGTTGGGGATTCCAAAAATCTAATTAAGGAAATACTACTCAGATATCAAAATAATTAAACAGGGACACAATTAATGGTCCATGGTACAAAATGTAGTTTGCTAGAAATTTTGTCACTTGAAAAAAGGAATCAAGTTTGCTAAAAATAAAATTTAAAAAAAATCAAAATATATTGTAAGATAAATGAGACCATAAAGGACAAAGGTGAACATGTTATAAAATCAGGGACTATATGAGAATAGTTAAATAAAGTCTTTGATAGAAATAAAATACCTGTTTCTGAAGTAATACTGTATTATGTTATGCATATGAAAGTGACAGATTAGAGCTAAAAACATGCTTTATACACACATCAAGAGTGAATCTTGGTACATGCATGTACATGTATGTCATGAATTGAGAAGTTATTTTGATGAATTGACAAAAGATAATTCATCAGTAGACTTAATACTATCATATTTTTGGCACCCTTTGGTGCTAATTTCTGAAAATTGGTGACAAAAAATTGCAGCTGGCAATTTTTCTGGCGACAGAATTTTGGAAGCCACAGCAGCCCCTGCTTCACCCTCTCATTTTCAGACATCACTCATGATCAGCACTGTACTCTGTCTTTTAGCAGTATTTTGACTAGAAGTATCTCTCTTGCAATAACTTTTCAAACGAAAATGGCACCCATTAGAGAAAATTAATTGTAAAAATCTTCAATATCTATCAAATATTCGGTTCCCTGTTTTTCTCAAGTATCTTTAACCCTGAAAGCAGGATCTCTTGTGAAAAATATTCAAAAATTCAATAAAATGTATCAGCATACAGGAAAATTATTCCGGAATGGAACTACATGTACAAATGTGATGTGACATGCATGATTTTAACTTGAAAGTCATTAGAAGCGGTTGAAGGGTGATACTCCATGGTACCACTGAATCTCTTAACTTTTTGTATGGCACATTGTCCTTACCTCAACCCAAGATTTCAATATCCAGATAAAAAAAGAGGAGGGTTGCCAGATCAGAGGAAATTCGAAGTGTGTTCATTCATGCATTTAAATGTGTTTATCTGGGGATTTTTCGTTGGCCTCTGATAGACCTTCCCCTAAGGTAATGCTTTGGATCTGCCACTACATGTTGATATTTGAATGTTTTTATGGGTTTTGCATATGATTGTCCAAATAAGTAAGGTTGCACACCTACTAAGTGTTTTGTGATAGGAATAGTTTTTACTACAAACTAGGGTTATTGTACTAGACAAGTAACCATTATTTCACAGAAAATGAGTTGTGGGTAAAAGTTTGGAAAATAGGTATGCAATGTACATGGACTTCACCTAACCTTTACAATTTCAATCACAGTGTGAGAAACCATTTTTTTTCCCAACTTGTCATTCTGGCTAGTGGAACATTGATCTTGCTAGCCATATAGAAATTCAACTAGCCAAGTTTGTTTTTTTTGTCTTTACTATCATAGATCTGTTTTCTCAAGATTGGATTTGACTATCTTCTGCCTTTCTTTTTCTTTCTTCAACTATCTTGTAATTTGTTTTTAAATTTATCAAACTTTTCCATTTTCGAATATTCCCTCCCATTGAAGTTGTTCATGTACTTTACAGTAACAAAATAAGTACTCCATTTCTGAACTCATATTTTAAAAATAAAATTATATTTCAACAGATTTATCATTATGAAAAAAGGAAATGTTTATCAATTGCTTCTTGTTCATTTTTATGTTGACAATAAACATCTAATTTGAAAGGTAACATATCATAAATTACCAAGATAATTTTGTTGGAATACTAATACGAGATCAGGACTGTAGCGTAGGTTTTTGCACAACCTATTGACCGAAAATTAAAATGGCAGATCATAAACAGTGCTTTACAAGTCAATAAAATTGTGCGTATCATGCCAAAATTCACTTGACATATTCAAGCTAAACTTCTTAAGTAGCATTCCAGCTAACGATCATGCAAAATGTGATTCATGGATAAAAAGCCTACATATTTTTATTTTTGACATTTTGTTTGAAATGTCATAGTAAACAGAAATTAACATGTGGTTTTTCATATAACCCGTGCTCTTAGGAGAAAAAAATTGTATAGAATGCACTATAGATTTCAAAATTAAGGGAGATAACTCTCTAAATGGCCCTCAAATACAATAGAATCTACTGGATTTTCAATATGGATTATCTTCTAAGAGCAGGCAGATTTGAATGAATAATTACACATTTCATAGTATAGACCCATGAAATAAATTACAAAAATAAAAATATGTAGCCTTTTTTGGGGTGTATCACATTTTTCAGATTTTGCATGATTCTTACAAAGACAGCTACTTAAAATGTAGGGAACATATTTTTATTGTACGATGTTAAGGGATGTTTAACTAAATAACCTGTTGTCTGGTTAACTTTCCTTGGAACTCGCCAATCAAATGGCAGTCGCCAAATTGACAAGTGTAAGCTAATGACAACTCGCCAAATTACACATCTACTCGTATTTGGCGAGCTGGCAAGCGATGGTTTCCCACACTGCATTGGTTTATTAGCATGTCATGCTCTTCCATGACAGATTACATTTTTGTATCTACAACCATGTTGGCTTCAGTCACACATTGTCTAATTTGGCACAGATGCTTCTGAACAGTATGATGTAATAAGTGTTGATATAAATATATGGGTATACATATTTTTTTTCAGTTTTTTATTTGGAAAGTCTGTTGGAATATCACCCATGACATAACAGACAGGTATGTACATGTACATATATAACTTAGAACCACATATAAATTTAGATTTTCCTGCAATTTTTCAACTGTTAGCAAAATAAAATAATTTCATTAAGTAAAAAAAAATTGTCTGCACTTACATGGAGATAAACTACTAATGTTTGGATTTCATGAATAACCAAAATATGATCACTCATGCCAAGAACGCTTGAAGATTTAACTTGTGTGTGTAAGCATGTTCTGCACACACGTTAGAAATCTAAGTGTTCTTCGGCACTCGTTATAATATTTTGGTTATTCACTCTTTCCAATTAATTATCCTATTATTTTCTATACCCCAACAAGCAAAGTTTAGGGTGAATATGCATCTCCATGTTTAAGAGTGAGTTTATGGGAATGCAAATCAACTTTTAATATAATGAAGTTCATAAATTAAGTTAATTTTTATTTGATGCCTTTTAAGAGAAATACAAATGTAATCTTACTTAAGGATTGTCAAAATCTCACAAAATAAGTGCAACAAAGAGAGATAGATTTTTAAGGAAGGTAACAAGATTAGGTATCATATGTAGATGCACATGAAGCAAGGTTTATTGACAGAATCCCCAAAGGGAGATAATCCAATTTAGATGTTTTTAAAGTAAGGGGAGTTCTCTTTAGTGAGCTTGCTGGTAGTATTTCTAGTTCTGATAATAATATGCTGACATTGTTTGATTTCTTTTTCTAAAGTTTTTTCATCATTTTAATCTTAAATATCTGGCATTTATGTACTGTATACTGAATACAAGGTACAAAATATCAGAAATTTTGAAAATAATAGTAAGTATATATAAACAATTAAATGACCTTATCACCATTACCGATTTTTTTTATTAATGAATAGTCACTTCAATCACATCTTTGATAAAAGTTAAATGAAGTGTTGACAACATATTCATATCATTCAGGGGGAAGATTAGGTAAACAGGGGTATGGATTGAAAATAGGGCAGATTGCCTAGAAATTCAGATACTTGTGGTTGTGTATTCATTAGGAGAGTACATTGTATATGATCATAACAACTTTTATCAAACTACTTGTTTTTGATTTAATTTATGATCATTTTTGTAAACCCTGTAAGATGCATTTTTTTTTATTCTATTTCATAGACCTCTGATTAGAAATGGCACTTCTGTTATGAAGAGTAATATTTTATCATAATAGTCATACATGTACATTTTACAATGCTTATGTATGTAAGAGTGGTATTTTCGTGCAACCAAATTTTTTCTCTTTTGATATTTTTTTGTAGAATTCCATAAAGAATCTTAAAGGTAAGTACACGGTACTATGTAAATCTATTTCTTGATTAGTATATCTGATGTTCTGTATGGAAATTATTTAAATGGGAGTTACGTACTGTATACTATTTGATTTT
This sequence comes from Perna viridis, assembly GCA_037379345.1. Taxonomy (NCBI): domain Eukaryota; kingdom Metazoa; phylum Mollusca; class Bivalvia; order Mytilida; family Mytilidae; genus Perna; species Perna viridis. Next base: position 15,599,215 of record CM074515.1, read on the forward strand.
GCATTTTTTTCATGACTGCAAAAAAAAATTGCAGTCCTTTTATATGCAGCTGTTTTCATAAATCTCAACTGTGTCATCATACATAGACACTTGGTTTTTATGCAATAGCTTTAGTATTAGTTGGTTTTATCTCTCAGTATTCTACATCAAGTCTCCAAACCATGCAAGGAAGGTTGGTTTTGATTTTTGCAGTTAAAGGGACCAAAAACAAGCATTTCATAAAGTGAAACTGTTTAACAGTAAAAACATCTGGATGTCTATAATATTGTACCAATATATCTATACCATTAAAGGTCAGACTGAACAAGTTAGGAATGAGTGCCAAAAAAGGGCCAAAACAAGCATTTTTCAGATCAAGACTTTGGAAATTTGGACATGCATTGATCAAACTTCAGCAGAGAAAATGTTGTATCAGACTTGCATGCTCAGATCAAGCAACTTTTTTGTAGTAATTAAAGATTAATATTGGAATTTGTGTTATTTCATCACATACTTTGTCTGTTAAAAAATATCTGATGAGTGAACAAGGTTCATTTCAACCATACATGGTCATTCTAATGAGTAAACAAAACATTGTATCTCTCAGGCTTTTCCATCACATCAGCAAACAGCTGAGAATTCCAAGTGATGAAAAATATTGATGAATAAAAGAAAATCAATATGTTTTGTATATTGATTTAAGTGGATTGTTGACTTCTGTGTTAAAAGAATTCATTTGATAGATTAATTATTACAAACTATAGCTGTTTCTAGGAAAACAAAGGACGCTTACCCTATCGGTGCACCTGGTCCATGCTCCCAGTTTTTAGTAGAGTTGGAGTTGCTCATTTACTTTTGTTACTTTGTATGTATGAATTAGTGTTATTTTGTGTTCTTTGTTGTGTTTGCCTGTTTTCCATGCCTGGTCTTTGTCCCTGGATTACATTTTTTTTTTACTTCCACGAAAAACTTTCAGAACCATGTGTTTTCGTTATCACTTAAAGATCGTCGGGAAAATGATGGATTTTATCTTAACTTTATCTTAATTTTATAAATCAAGTAATAAATATATGAAAATTATCTGAGTCACTTCCATTCATTTGTATACCCAATGGTACTTCACATGTACAGTTAATTTAATTATGCTATCATTAATCAGGTAAATCACAGTCACAGGTGGTTACACATCAGCTAATATTGATGCACACATCAATTAATTTCCAATTAACAATTATGAGACGGAAGACAGGATTTTTACCACACAGACTTTAAATTTATAAGGGTTGACAATTTTTTATGTCTGATATTGGAAAATGGTCATCAGTCATTTGAAAAATTTGTTGGTCAGTGATTGACATTTTTTTTAATGTTTCTGGACCCTGTGTCTCTTACAATGTTGTATGAAAGGGGCCTTATAAATTCTGAATAATCACTACCAACTTCAGCAGTCATATCAAGCAGCACCCTGCCAAGCATTTTATTGGTATTTAAGAAAATTGTGTGAATAATTTATTGAAACTTGTCCTCCTTTAAAGGTTTTTTTCATAACAGTACATGTAGTATTGTCAACCTCTGGCAAAGAATGGTTATTGTGGCCTTGTGTTGTGGTTGTGATTTTTTAATGACTGATTGTATAAATTTTTAATGACTAGTTGTTGAAATGTTTGGTTTAAAAAGAATAAGTACTTCTATAAAAATGCAGTTTATTTTGCTAATGAAAGAATGTAATCATCTTCTTTCTTGCAGGGTTGTACTAGTGCTTTCAGGTTTATTGCATTGTTACTTCTTGTTTACCAACTTGGTGTTTTTTTTTAAACTTTACAGCAAACTGCCCATTCCTGTCTTCGACCAATTTCTTCATTACATGGTATTTAATTTAGATGTATTTGTATGTGCTAATTTTATTTTATAGGCAATATGAATTATTATGGAGCTGGGGCTGACAAGACTGGGTTATATCCAGGTTCTGGTTACCCAGGTGCTAGTTATGGGATGCCCCAAACAATTCCACAACAGACTCCTTCTGGTCTGACCCCTGGACAACCTCAGCTTGGTGCTATCTCTCCTGGTATGCCTCAGCAGACATCCAACCCAGCCTTTGCTCCTGTTGCCACTTCGCAATCATATTCTGCTTATGCAGGCTTGCCCCGAGGACAGCCAGTATACAGAACAATGCCATCCGCATATTCTGCAGGTATGACTGGTGCATCTGGGATGGCAGGACTACCCAGTTCTTATTACAATTCATCATATGCAGTTACAACATTGCCTTATTCAACACTACAACCAATACCCCAAGCAACACCATCAATTCCTGCTATAGCATCTTTGCCTTCAGTCCCTGCAGTGCCACCTATTCCTTCAATACAGCCATCACAGAATGGATATCCAGCTAGTAACCGTCACTATCCACTGTCACAGTCTTATATGGCTGCTGATCCAATGGCTAATAAACAGCCAGGATACCCTGTTGGTAACAACCCTTTGATGCCAGGAGGTGTAACAGCTGCATCTCTTCATGGCATGCCACAAGGCTATCCAACTGGAAACAGTATGCAAGGTTTAGGTTATCCTAATGCAGCAATGACAACGAGTCCTTATCCTGGAGTTCCAGGGATAGGTGTTGCTCCATATTCAGCTACTCAGCCATATCGTCCTGGGTTTTAATGAATTACCAACCAGTAGAGGGTAGAAATATCAAGCCATAGGCTCAAAATTCAGATCTGACTCTCACAGTGACTCTTTAGCAGTTTGTATTAATCAATTTTCCTTATAGGAAATGGTTATTTAAGTTGTGTTTTATATTTATAAATTTTTTGTTAAGTCTTTCAATTTTGCAATGTAAGTCACTTCCCTTTAAGGGGAATTTATATTTCTTCCTTCTCTTGTGTTCTTTTTGATGGTACATTTTTTTTACAAGAACTTGCATCTTATATTCAGTTAGGAATGTACACGATACCTTATAACTAAAAAGTTTTGATGAAACTGTAGATAAAATCTTAAAATCTTTTTAGTGTACAAAGTACATGTATATTACATGCCTGACAACCATGATTATGCTTATAATATATTTATGTAAAACTACTACTCGTGAAACTTTATCTTGATGATATAGAACAGAACATAGCATTTTGTTTGAATGAAGCCAAAGGGAACCTATCCTAAAATAATAAACTCTGAAGAATAATAGATTTTTACTGGATTAGTTAATACTGTGGCCATATGCCAATAAACAATAATTTTGCAAATATTTTATATTTTGTTGAGTCACATTATTTTGGTGCCAGTAAATTTATGCAGTGCTGATTTTTAGCATTGAACAATCTATTTTTGTGAGACTTTTTTGTTATATTTTTTTCCATACATAACTTACAAAATTTTTATGGAACTTATTTTGTTTTATCATGTTTTGTTTGAGTTTTAGAATCACTTTTTTTTCCCACAGCAAAATGAACTTTTTTTCAAGTTGACTTATATGAATATGTTGTACTTATTGGTAATATAATTTATGAAAATCAAGTTCTTTATTCATCTGCCCAATCTTGTCTTGCAATGCCAGTGGTCCCTGGAAGAAAGAAAGGTACACATTTGGACAAGAATTGATCTTAATTCTGATGCAGAATGTGCTGGGGCAGTATGGAATGATCAACCAGAATATGCTTCTGTATTACATGTAACACCTACTCTATAAGTCTTAATCAAAAAGATGCATGTTTAATATCACACTTACGTTAAAAAAATTGGATTGAAAAGTGGGGAATTTTTTTCATTATGCCCTGTTCAGTTAGGGAGCATAGTGTTACGTCTGTCCGTCTGTTAATCTGTCGGTCCGTCCCATTCAGGGTATATAGTTTTTCCGCTTAAATCCTCCTACTGTATTTAGGTTGTGAAGTTAATACTTTGCAGAATGATTATATATGGATTGAAGATATCCATTTTATCAGGGATTGGATTTCTGCCATTATTTGACATTTTCATGGATAGTTGGACTTAATCATTTTGTCTGATCATGAAATTATCGCCATTCTAAAGAATTAAAGCTTGCAAGTATTAATTGACTTTTATATGTGTCAGAAAATACATGCTGGCGAATCAAATGTGTGTCTCATTTCGGACAACAGTCTTCTCATAAATGAATTTTGACAACCAAACATGCGGTAGCTGTGTAAAAATGGAGTGCAAGGAGCATCCTTTTATCTAGTATTACTAATTTTTTTTTCACATTGAGTTTCTGACTACCTGCACTTTGGTATGAGGATTCTTCGTAGTTCATTAAAACCAATGGGTAGCCTTGGGCTGACATTTTCATGGGATTGCTGCCTTTTGGACCAATACACCATACCTATTATCGTTATATTTAACAGTGTTAAAAAAAAAATAAAAGGGTACATTACTTCGAGCTGAAAAAATAGTTTGGGTAGGATAATATGAAACATATCTTAATTTATTTGACGTAAATATCAGGATTTCAAATTTTGCACCGACTATAGCATGTAGATATACAATTTAAGAAGATGAGTACACTACTCCACTGTAGGATTCTCCGTAAGTTGATACGAAGAATAAGTTGCTGTTGTATACTGGTAAGGCTCTGTTGTTTTCTGTTCGTGTGGTAGATTTACATAAAATTTCAGCAAGAGGTTCGAAAAGGAAGGTTGTTACTGATTTGTGGAGTTACGGCCTCAATCGCTTTTGGACCAGAAAGCTTGTTTTTTTATACGACCACAAAAAAAAAAATGGTAATGGTATCACCCTCTCGTCATCGTCGCTGGCTTCTGTTTATAACTTGAATAAAACTTGTCCGATCTTTTTGAAATTTTGACACATTATTTTTGGTTCAACTTCCATTGTGGATAATTATTCCGTATCGATGTTAATAGTAAGGCATATTCATTGGAAATGTGTTGGCCGAAGGAGTATACAGGGTGTCAAGTGATCCTCTATTCCTATAATTTTCCGATTTTTTTTTCAGAATTTTGCTATATTTCCTATATTTTACCAAAATTTCCTATATATTGACTGAATGTCCTATATTTTTTTATTAGAAATAAGGGATATTTTACATGTCCGATGTATTTCATTTTGATATTGAAGAGTATTTTAGCTCGAAATGAAGTCTATAGATGGTGTTAATGCTAATACTTCTTATCTGTAGTATAAGCTAACCTGATACAGCAATGTTGCCCTGGTGTTCTAGTATTCCATCCCTTCACAAAAAAGAAATCTTGGTTTGCAAATTTGTTTCGTCAAACAATGATCATTTGATATAATTTTAATGTAATAAGAGCCTTGCCGACTTCAGACAACACTCTGTCAGTCTGACTGTCCATCAGCAATTTCTTTGTCATACGATAAGTCATAACTCAAATTGGCTTTGACCGATTCAAACATGATTTTAACACAACATCAAGTACCACTAGAGCTCGTAGAGGAAGCTTCTTATTGATTGTAATATTGGATTTGGAACAAAGGAACCGGACCCTCCCTACCTGACTTAGTTTCTACCTTTTCTATAACATGTAAGAACGGATATTAAATCATACTTTCAGTTGGTAATATATATGTAAGACTCGGAAGTGCGATGGGGACGCTTAAGTGCGATGGTCAACACTATAGTACGTTGGGTGTGTAACGCTAATACGCGGAAGTGCGTTCTCTTATATTGAGCGAAGACGCGGAAGCGTCTTGGTATCCCAGTCAACGTTGCCACGAAATTGTACATGCATAAGCGCTTGTAGATGGAATATATTACATTTGTACTTGAATCGACTTCCTTTCTGCATCACTAGCCATTTACCATAAGAAACGTCAGAACGCAAAATCAAAATATGGGATCCTGGATCGATTATCGAGTTAAGTTAATTTCAAGTAAGTTTTTGCTGGACATTTACTTAAAATCGTAGTTTTTTCGATAACAGTTTACGTATTCCTTAGTGATAGTATAGTAAAAAATAGCAGTAAACTTACTATTCGTTTATAATTTCCTAAATAATTTGAAGTATGACGTTGAAAATTATGAAACTAAAGTTCTTTCTAGTTGACTGTAGACTGATAGAATCATTTTGTGGATTAATTAATGTATTTAAGGTTTTCGTATACTTACGATATTCACGGAAAAACATGACAGTCAAAACATTTCATGCTGCGAAGTACAAAAAGTAATTCAAAATGCACCTCCGTGTAATGGCTAAACCATTTCCGAGTTGCTATAGACTATCAACAATCATTTCTAACCATCACAGTTCAGCGTGATCACGAATGCACATCAGCGTATTACCATTGCATTTCCGCGTGATCATCGTACCTCCGCGTTCCATCGCGGTTCCGAGTCTTTATATAACACTGCCCTAGAACACTGAGAACCTGCTATTTTTTTTCTTATTATCGTTCCTATTGTATTTTGTCTTTTCCTTTGCTTGGCAGAAACAAAATGATATCTTTTAAGAGTTCTATAATTTTGTACACCAGTATCCCAATCTTTTGATTACGTCTGAGTTCATTTGAATTTTAAACAATTGATTAATTCTTCACTGTATACTTACTTAATTAAGTTGCCATTAATTGCAGAGCATTTGTACCAATATTAAATTTTAGAAAAAAAATTACAAACCACCACTTGTGACATCATGTATTATTTTTTTTCAGTATTTGAAAGTAAATTACCTATTAATGTGCAAACTTTTAAGATATGTTATGTCACTTTTAAAAATTCAAATAAAATTTTTATTCCACAAAAAATATCTTTCCCTTTGTGCAGTTGTGATGTATATTCCTGCGGTTATGAGTGTTCTGCAGTAACGGATTTATAGGGCAGATGTACAATAAAGTAATATTTCAGATTCGTTGATAGTTTGAATGTTTAACAATGCCAAAATCAAAGACCAAATTCCATGAAAAATGGATTTTGGATGTTGATCCTGCAGGACACCAAAAAGAATGAACTGTTTGTGAAAAGAGACAATAATATTAACTCTTTATTTTATTATGTTTTAAAGAAATGTTGAGTAAAAGCATTTGAAACAATGATCTAATATCATTTAATTAGAAGGGAGGTGTGGTATGGCTTAAAGGTGGGGGGAGGAGGAGGCCATACATTTAGGTTTAAAATTCACGAAAAAATACCCTATATTTGGTGATCTCTATAAGTATTTACTATTTGTGTAGGGTTATATACGAAGGGTCCTTAGTTGCGTTTCTTTCACCATATGTTCACTTTTCTATAATACACAATGGCTAGACTCCCTTTAGGCTCAGTCTTATAGGGATACACCCCTTCAAATAAACTAAATCAATCTTTTATTAGCAAATCGACGGGTGGTTCAAGAAAACCACAGGCCACTTACCCTACCTGTGCATCTGGTCCATGCTCCCAGTTTGTAGTGGAGTCCGGATTGCTCATTTACTTTTGTTTCTTTGTTACGTGCTATTTTTGATTATTTCATTTTTTTTGTTATATGTGCGTCTATTTCCCCAGTCTAGTCATTATACTTGAATTATATTCTTTTGTCTCCTTGATTTATGATTGTACAAAATGTACTAAAAAGGGGGGGGGTAATGCAGTAGGACAACCTGAAGTGCTCTTTAGGCCAAAAATGTGATGATCCGTCCTAATCATCTAATTGTGGATTGTGACGTCAAAATTGAGCGTTGCCGTAAATTTTATAAACTTCCGGCGTTGTAAAACACATGGCTAACCACACTACCCTACTTGCCTTCCTTGTAGCGACAGTTTTGTTCTCAGTTTCAGCAGGAGAAAGTTCTATATGCAGTAACCAAGAGTGTTATTATGATGGGTATTGTTGGCCATCTGGTCGTGGAATCCAGCCGACCCTTTTTGTAAAGCAGAGTGGTTGCATGTTTGTACAACTGTGCATAAGTGGCAAGAAAATACCCAGAACAATTTGTGGTTAAATATAAATGGTACGACAGTGTTAGTAACACTGATATAGGTCAGTTAAGACTCGCGAACCATAGGCTAGAGAACCGCCACTCTATTTTGTGTATACTATACCCTTAATACTTTGATACAGTGTTACTTTATCATAATATCAACATCTATAGACTATATAGTACAGAAGAACCACTTTCAAGTTGGGGGTAAGTTCTATCCCATTTCATAAAGATTAAAAAAATCTTGTAAACAAAACCATAAAATCCTACCTACCTTCGCTCTGGCATGCTTTTCAACTTTATTTTGATTATGTAAACTCCCTGCAGATAATTTTTTTCAATCTTCATGTTTTATTTGAAGAAACCTGCTTGGTCTACAATCTAAGAAACAAATTTTCAAACATTTCCCTTCCTTACGTGTTACATTCTATTAATAAGAAAATATTTCTCAAAATACACATTTAAAACATTCATTCATCCTTAGTTTACAAAGGACAAAACTGCCAGAGGCTGAGTAAAATTGAACCATCTAATTTTTACTGTAGAAAAGTCAGAATACCATAGTTGGAGTTGATTTAAAAGGCTAGAAGTGATTTAGGTAAACCTTAAAACTATGACAGGGTTACCTCATCATGAAACTTGGTATACTTACTTTACTACTCCATATTAAATTGAGATTTTGTGGCCAATGTTAAGAATTGATTCCCTATTATAATTCGTTTTTATATTCAGTTTTACTGTTCCTTTCTGGTTTTCCTTCATATTTTTTCAATCCGAGAGTAGGTTATTTAATAACATATTTTTGCAATTACAAGTTGAAAATATACCAGCAAAAATGCAGAAGCATTTATAAAAAGAAAGGTCATTGCATGAATACTGGGGGAATATTTTCCCCCAGTAGAATTTTATAATGCATGAGTTTACGAGTGCAATATACATTCTGTAAGAGATAATATTCATGCAATTCCCCTTTTATTGTAATTAATTTGGTTGTCAATCAGGTAATTGGAGAAAATACCAACATCTGTGAGGTAGATAAATTGTGATGACACAAAAGAATTTCTGTATTCATCAACAAACAAAACACCCTTGTTTTTGGAGGCTTACTTGGATCAATGGTTGGGGTGGTATATTGCCACTAACAATATTTGGCGAAGTTAAAATTAGCAATCCAAAACCATGACGTTTATCATAAAGTTTAGATTTTCAAACGTCCAGTACAATCCATGGGTAGGTTAAATTCTACGTATAGAAGAAAGTGAATCTGCTGTCTCTTTAATTTCAAGATCTTTTGGGTAGATCAAATGTGAGTATGACACTTTTTTGCATGAATACTTGATTGTTTAAAATCCTATCAAAAAACATTTGTTTGCCTCTCTTCACTCGACCTTTTTTTCACTATTTACGTACTCATAACATTAAAATCATCACTACAGAAATTTCTACCTTAGAGATGGAAACAAAATGTCTAGTTAAATTTCACGTTTTCCCAAATTAACACCCACTGAACTTGACGCTTCTGCTGTCTTGTTTTCCTCCAGGTTTTACATGTAGTTGTATTTTTTCCCTCTCTACATCTGATTTCTGTTTTAAGTTTTTTTTATCATGTCTTTGGATTCCGACATCTTTCTGACTAAACTTCAGTATTTTAGCCGATATTTCAATCCCAAAAAGTAGAAAAAAGGCTTTCTGAGTAAGACATCTAAACGTCTAAAATATCTACTGAGAAGGGAAAATATCCTCCCCTGTGGTAACGTAAGTGTAAATCTCATTTTGTTTGTCTTTTACAGGACAACCTGGCTCTGCTTAAAAAGCTGCAGATATGAAGTATGATATTTGGACGTCATCTGGTTAATTGCATGAAACTGTAGAAAATTACTTCATCATATCACACGTTTGAATACTTTAGTATGTTTATCCAGATTACCATTGCATGTTTGCACCTTGTGACACTTCAAAGAACTGCGGTTGTTTGTGCATTAAACTAGTTTTCAATTGATGAAAACAATTCTTATTTTTGTTGTTTGGAAAAGGGATGTTTTACCATTAGTACCAAAGTATTTTTGTGCAGTACACATAATTAAGAGAAATATCGGAGTTGTTATTTGTTTTTGTTTTTTGTTTATTTGTTTGGTTTTTTTGTGGAAAATTCGGCTGCAATTAATGACACTGCTATAAAGCTGTCGATCAGTTATCTTTAATGCCATTCTTTCCAGTCAAACGGATTGCATTATTATCGGAGTAATTTCAAAATCCACTACACCAGCGAGTTGAAGAGCACTTGCCTAATTTAATCCTCTAATCATCAGGGCCGAAGTTCCATGTGAGGTTATGACAACATTTTGTGCCTGTTGTCTTTCACATGTCGTTAAAAAAATCTCTGAAACCACTCAGTGTGGATTGTTACCAAATTTGGTGACCAGCATTCTTGTGTGTGGATTAAACCAATCGGGATTTTTAAGCAAAGGAATAAAACGACATATTTCGAGTTGCATCTAAAAACTTAGAGAAATAAAGAAAATGACAACCTTTCTCTTCCACTTGCAGATCTCTGCAAAACTGAGTTAACGTTGTCCATGTAAGAGTTATTGAACTAGAAATGCGAGACTCAATGACGTTTTGTTGTATAAGTTGAAATGCTATATAGAAAAAATAAACTTCTTAGATGGTATGATGCTTAAGATATGAAGGCCAACAAAAGTCTTTTGGGGTTGAAGTGGTGACTCCTATTATAGTCATTACCTCGGAAGACGAAAGTAACGGCTTTATTGCAACTTTTAGCTAATATCTTGAAAATCAAACGATGACATGATTCCGAAGATATTCGTGGATTAAAGTTGCAGGACGAATCCTTATTTTTGCATTTCAAACTCTTGTCTTGAAAATCAAAGATAGATATTGATGAAATGGTTAGTATAATAAGGCTTAAATGTGGTTAAGTAGGGTAATCGTATGTTAATAAAAAAAAAGATTTTTTTTTTGTTTTGCCTGATCAAATAGTACGACCACCACATTTTCTAGTCTTCCAAGTGAACGATTCGGGATCTTAAGTTCCATGTATATGCTACAATTGGATCCAATTTAATATGTAATAAACTTCTACACGACTATCTTGTACTTTTTTATCCTCTGCCAATGTAGTTCTGTTAAGAGTTCAGGAAACGAATTAAAAAGTGCTTAATCATTAAAACCGTGGAAGTTGCTTAGAGATACATATTTATGACTCTCACCCTATATTAAATGTTTTCACTGAACTTTGAACAAACCCAGCCTGATAAAAATGGTTTTCCAAAAGCGATTTCAGTTTAATTGCCAATTGCACTTCTTGCAAATTCATAATTCGGTGAAACTTGACAAACCATAGAAGCGCAGACCTCTTTAAACGAAGGTCCATTGAGCTTAAAATATATTTTCCTTTTACCTGCGGGAAATAACGCGAACTATGTTAATTATATTAATGTAACGGTTACATCATGAATTCATAATAAAAACAATTATGCAGGCCGACTTCATTCTTTATTTTTGTTGCGTTTTTTCTTTAAATTAAGTCGAGAGAATGTCTTATGAATTAAAGTAGAGTCTAGACACACATCAGTTTGTTTCCTTGCTAACATAGCAGTAATGCTACTTGTTCTTGAATAGAAAACACTCCGCTATAGCGGTTGTCATTCATTTACCCGACCTCCATAAGAGATGGAAGCTGCATGGTGACTATTTTGCATCTGTTAGATAAAATAGATTGTTACCTGACGTGTCACCAAAGGCGGAAGCAGGTCTAGGAGCTGGGTCACTCTGTCCGTCCGTAACACTTCAGCTTGTCATAGCAACTCCTCTGAAATTACTCAACTGAAATTCCTCAAACTTGGTATGTAGCATTAGCAAGAATACCATATGCAGTTGTGCATATGATAAAAATATTTTGATTCTTTAATTTTATGGGAGTTATGCCCTTAGAATATACGGGAAATCATCATATCAGGCGCGGATCCAAGGACTGGCGTACCGGGCGTACGCCCCCCCCTAAATCGGTAAGAAAAAAAATTCACCATAATTTTCACACCATAATACTTTTTGCCTTGCTTTGCACGGCATTTAATTCAATTAACGCCCCCGCCCCCTAAACTCAAATCCTGGATCAGCTTCTCATAACAACTTCTCGTAAACTACAAACTGAATTTCATGAAACATGGTACGTAGCAAGAACGCCATAATTATGTATTTTGTGTGGCAAACCAATGTGGACAAAAATGAGCATTTTCTAATATTAAAACTGATTTTTTAATATTACAAATTAGATTTCTTATATCACAAAACACTTTTTTAATATTAAAAATTCAATTGAATTTCTAATATTAAAAAAAACTATGTTTTTAATATTAGAAATTGATTTTCTAATACTAGAAAATGGATTTGTCGTATTCAATTACGAATTTTTAATATTAGAAAATCATTTTGTAATATTAAAACATGTGAATGATTTTGCTATATTGCAAAGTGATTTTCTGATATTACAAATTCATTTTCTAATATTACAAAACGTGTGATATTTTATAATATATTTTTTGTATTACTAAATCATGAATTTGTAATTTTAATTCAATTGAATTTCTAACATTGAAAAACGATTTTTTAATATAAGATTGATTTTCTGATTTAAGAAAATGGATTTGTATTCAGTTAATTTTCTAAAATCATAATTCAATTTGTAATAGTACAAAATGTGTGATATTTTATAATATTACTGAATCAGGAATTTGTAATATTAGAAAATGATTTTTTTAATACTACAAAACGAATTTCTAATATTAAAAAATCTTTTCTAATATTAAAAAAAAATGATTTTGTAATATCAAAGATTCATTTTCTAATATCACAAAATATTGATTTTTGTCCACTTTGGCTTGCCATAAATGACTGAATGATTGCAATTCTTCAAGTGAGCGATTCAGGCTCTTTAGAGCATTTGTGGCCATTGGACCTAGAAAAATAATGTGAAAATTAATTTGATATTGTGTCACAAGGTTTCATACCACCAAACGAAGGTTGGGTTAGTTTTGGGGGTTGTAACTTGAACCAGTTAGGGTCCCGAAGCAAGTAATTTAGTGACGTCTATTTCATAAATTGAGTAAAAACAAGTTGACCCCTATGAAGGTGTACCATATAGTGCCATATCCAAAAGGAAGGTTGGGTCATGATTCGATTACGATTTTTAATATTAGAAAATCGTTTTGTAATAGTAAAAAATGTGACTGATTTTGCATTGCTAAGTGATTTTTTAATATTAGAAATTATTTTTTTAATATTACAAATTCATTTTCTAATATTACAAATTATGTGATATGTTATAATATTACTAAAACAGAAATTTGTATATTATAAAATGAATTTTTGATATTACAAAATGAATTTCTAATATTAAAAAATATTTTCTAATAAAAAATAATAAAAGAATAATTTTGTAACATTGAAATTTATTTTCTAATATTTAAAAAATATTGATTTTTGTCCACGTTGGCTTGTCATAAAGTTTGGTTCCTTGGTTCCAATTGATCCAGTAGAGTCAGAGGAAAAGAGATTTTTTAAATAATATCAGGAAAATAGCCAAAAAAAGCGTAAAAATGTCTGTTTTTTTTCAGTGGTCATAACTCCATTTAGCACCATTCAATTTAAAAAAAACTTCTATACTGGTAGTAGTGTTTTTGCTTTTTAAGGTATTAGATCGACTTTAAAGCTTTAAAGATTCACATGAATCTGTTTTCTATTCTATATACAAGGACGCCACATTAAAGCCATATGAGAATAAAAAGCTTCCCGGAGCACAGCATGACACGACCGCAGTGGTCGAACCCTGAACAGTGAGGAAACAATATCAGTTTTTGACACTCTTAAACATAGGGACTTGCAATGCATTATGTATACAAGTACTGGTTAGGGCATAATATAGCACAAAACTTGAAATTCAATTAAAAATTTTCAAAATCATACCAAAAATTAAAAAAGTTGATTTTTTGGTGTGTGGCCTCTTTGGTCCCAAATAACACGAAAATTGTAAGAAATATATGAAATCTAATTGAAAAGTGCAGGCAAGGATTTACATAAGGTATCAAAAATAATAAATAACAATAATAAATTTCGAAAACGAACCAAAAAGAAAAAGTTTATTCTTTTTGGGTTGTGTTCCCTTTGGTCCATTATAATTCAAAAACTATAAGAGATTTATTAAATCCCCCCTAAAAAAATATTCCGTACCGCATTGTTAACCAATCAAACGCACGATATGAGTGACGCTGACGATCAGCTGACATTGAAAATCCGATAAAAACAGTCGCTCTGTGAAATATCAGTTTCTCTGCGAACTTTCCTATGTTGTCAGGCATTTGGCGTTAGTGGAGCGATTGCCATCTTTTCAAGTTCCCAGCAGATAGATTACATGTATTTTCATCATGAAATAAAATTTGAACCATATCAAGAGTGGCGGATCCAGGCGAGATTTCAAGAAGAAGACCAGAAGAAAGGATGCTCAAGTTTAATACTAGTATTTGCTCACTTTTGTCCTGAACAAAACCCAGGAACTATCCACCTAGATCTAGATCCGCCACTGATCAGGACATGAGCAATACCGTGCCAGTTGTTCATCATGGTGGCATGTCCATCAACAAGTTTGCAACCAGAAATTGATATTATTTGACTTTTTTTTTTTTTTGGATAATTCATTTTTATAATTGATATCATATGCTAGACATGCATCAAGATTCCACTTAGTGTTTGTTTAATCAATCATGTCTTTAGAGTAGATTTTCGTTTTTAACAGCTAAAAATCATCTTCCGTCGGGGGCTTAGCTCACCTGAGTCCCCTACCAAGGCTCTGCCCTTGACCTGCTGGGGCCTTAAGCGGCCCAAGACCCCTCACCGTAATGCTGCCTACACTTTGTTTCATGCCTAGCTACGCTCCTGATTGCATTTCAATACAATAAGTTTACATTCTGTTTAAATACCTTAAAAAACTTGAGTATTTATATTAATATATATTTTATGTATGTTTCTTTCTTGGTATTATATCTTCTAATCTTCTTCTGTTGTGTCTGATGTACTCGAGCAAACATTTTTATGAACAAGCATTCATAAAATGCCAAAAGTTCTCTATATACTTGTAGTGGTGCTACATGTGTACAATTTATAAGAAGCAATTGAGTGCCCAGATTCGCAAATCTTGATTAATACCAACATTTGAGTACATGTATTATTTGCCTCAATGTACATATCTCTACAAAAATGAGCACTGAACGGCCTTAATTGCCCAACTGGAAATGATAGAATTCTGGTTACTATTTTATTTATTCCAGCAGAATGTTTTTTACTTTGCAGAGGCCTATCCGTATACACTGGACTAATATCCATATCTATATTGCACTATCATAGGAATCATATTATCAATTGAAAGGGTTCTCTATCTATACATGAAGCTACAGCATGTACTACAAGTAATATGCATGGTTTTCAAGATGAAAGTTGAAGAACTCTGTCTTTGTTCACACTACACACAATTACTTTTCCAACAACTTTGATAAGATTTGAGGAATTGTGTTTTTATTCGACATAAAAAAATTGCTGTCACATAATGATTTGACACTGTCCTCTGTTGTTAATACATGTCCATAGACAGTTAGTTTCCAGTGATAATTATATGTAATATAAGTATACGTTGGTTGATCAAGTTTTCAAATCCTAAAGAAAGGTTGGTGTTGATTTTGGGAGATATGACCTCAACCATAAGGACCAAAAGTAACCATTTCATAGAATTGAACTAACTCAAGTAAAAGCAAATGCATATCTCTGATATTGCTCTACAATTTTCTATACCACTAAGGTTAGACTGGTTTTGATCCTTCAAGGAATGATGGGCCAAAAAGGGCCAGCATTTTCCTGAAGTACCCGGTACAAGTACATTGTAAATTGATCCTTTTGAGATCGTACTACAAGATGCCATTTTGGGGGGTTGTGACATGATCTGATTAAGAACTAGGGGTCAAAAACAACCATTTTCCTGATGTTTGAATGATAACTGGAGTAAAACAGAACTGATCTCTTTGAAATTGTACCCCAATGTGCCTTTCCTCAATAGAAAAAGTCAGACTAATTTGAACCAAAGGAGGGCCACATTAATTCTGGTGAAATTCTTTTCCCCTGAAGGAGAGTTCAATTGATTTGAACCAAATAAGGTCCAAAAAGGCCACATTTATTCTGGTGAAATTCTCATCCTGTGTCAATGCAATCAAAATTCAAAGCTGTATCAACCTTGAAAAGTGTGTCCATACTTGCCCAGCTCCTACTTTTTCAAGGCTAAAACTTGCAGTCATATGAAACTGTCATAGAGGACATATTTTTCTGGGTTACGGGAGTATAAAGATTTAATTGTATGGCATATACTGTGTAGATCTGTCATTTTTGCAAGGAATTATAGTGTAGTTATTGTGTTACCAGGTCATTTAAGTAGAAGTTAATTCTGTCCTACTGAGGTACGTTTCTTTTTATACCAGGACAGTTTCATATTTTCAATCAATTAAATTGAAGTACATTTTGACCTAAATTTAATCATACAATCCAAATTATATTTTGAATTTTATGTCATGTATTACTGTCAAAATTTTTGTAGTAATATTACTAGTGCAATTGGCACCGAATGTATGGAGAATTTATAACGCAAAACTACAACGTACATATAATGACATTGTGTGGACCCATTGGTGGTACCAACGTTTACACATTCATTTGTTATAGAACCATATACCATATATCACTATTTTTTTTATTTTGCAGTCTCTGAAGAGCCAGTACTGACGAAATGGAAAGGTAATTGATGCTTGAAAAAAAATATTGTTTTGCGTTCTTTCTTCTAACGATACAAAATATCAAAAATGGCGCTAACTTTATTGCTTTGAGTTTTTACACAAGCATGTAGGAAAAGTTCTAATACATGTTACTTCATGTAATCTATAACAACAATGCAGCTTCCTTTCAAAGTTAGGGGACTTAAAAAACTTCAGTACAGAAATATCCTGATTCAATGTAACTAATAGATACCACGCAGTTAGTGTCTTTTTGAGTCCATATTTAGAGCAGGAAACCTAGATTAAGCGAAATGGCCAGTGCTTAACATGAAAATGCAAAGTTCGACACATCCATGCAAGTACACCATCCGAAAAGAAGAATTGTAATGTAAGTGTATATATTGTCTTATAATTTCTAAATTTGAACCTTAGCTTCTGAGAAATAGAACTTCAACTCTAAAAACCAACAAACCTCCATTTAATCTATGTATAGCAAAGAAAATATCCTCAATAATTTTACTCCCTTATTTTAGTGGGGGCTTGTAGTAATAGGGGTGTCACCTTTCCTTCCGTCAGTGAGAGGAGTTCCCATATCTTAATTTTACTCCTCTTACACCACTAAATGGAATTTGACAAAACTTTCATAGAATCTTTTAGTTGCGGGAATTGGATATTTTGCATATGAATAGGGTGGGGTTACAGAATATCAGCATCACCGCTATAAAAGAAGTATTGGTATTGGTGTGACCCAGCAACCCCCAAGGCATCAGTTGCTGTTAAATACTACAACATTTTGTTATCTAGCCAATGCAAACACATTCGGGCTATACCACTCTACGTCCACACTTGCCCCTCGGGCAATACCAGTCTGTGTCCACATTTGTAATGATAATAATAAATTTCAAAATCGGACCAAAAATAAAAAGTTGATTTTGTTGGGGTGTGGCCCCTAATAATTCGAAAACCGTAAGAGATGTCTGAAATTTGATTGATATCTGACATCTAATTGGAAATGTAGGCACGGATATTCATAAGGTATCCAATAGAAACAATTCGAAATAGGACCAGTACTAAATGATAGTCAAGTTCTGGTTAGGAAAATGCATGTTTTTGACCTCCCTTTTCGGCCCCTAATTTCCGGACAGTTAAAGTCTTTACTCCCAAAATCAGTTGTGATAATTAAGAGTATTGTGGGAAAATATCATAAACATGCCTATGCTTTTACTGGAGTTAAATACATTTCTTGTTTTAGGCCTCTTTTGGCACCTAATTCTATAACCCCAAAAGTCAATACCAACCGTCCTTTTGTGGTTTGTAACCTTGTTACACTCAAGTTTTCACTCAAAACGACGACGACAGCGCCATTTCAATATACGACCGCATTTGTTTGTGGTCGTATAAAATAATAATTCCTTGATAAATTTGGCTCTCAATGTATTTCTTGTAAATGACTACAATGCATTTTTAGGCGACTGAAATACCTGTAAATAAATGGACAGTACAGTAATTGGACATTTTTAGATATAATCAATGGTTTGAATTTTTCTTTGACAATATTTCTATTTGATTTGGAAATACTTTATACAGAAATGTACAAGTTGTTAGTACGCCAGTGGGGACTTATTGTGCTCCCCATATAGCCGATTTGTTTCTTTACTGTTATGAATCGCGATTCATGGCTAAACTCATTAAAGATCCTTCAAAACACGATCTGTTGCATGAATTTAATAATACCATGTTAATGATATTTTGGCCGTAAATAATTCTAACTTCGAAGATATCAACCCAAAAAAACTTCCGTTGACTAAGTCTAACAACAGTAGTACTCGTTTCTTTACTTTAAATAGATATTACACAAGAAAATGGCAACCTTCGCACTAAAATATATAACAAAAGAGATGATTTTGATTTTCTTATTGTTAAATTCCCATTTCTAGATGGTGATATTCCTGAGGCACTCTCCTATGGAATTTACATTTCACAAATGGTCCGTTTTGCTTCTTTGTGTAATAAAGTGTCATATTATCATGAAAGCAATAAATTACAGAAAAAACTTTTGTATCCTTCTAAAACTAAGTTTTTTTTCTCACTTTTACAAAACTGATACAAAAATATAATAGCACTTGCAGGTTAACGGATTTGATTGGTTTACTGACTGCCCTTAATAGAACACAATTTTCAAATTATTGTCTATTCTTTGAACCTTGTTTTCACAAATAGATATATGACCACTCATTGCATCTCTACCTAAAACTAAGCAATTGTTTAATACAGCCCTACATCAAATCTTCCCTGTTTAGTTCTTGAAGCTACCACTTCAAATGCAGTCCACTGTAGTGACCGACTATGTCTTATGCTGGTAGTTTTGATGGTATTGTCATTCTTTAATATGTTCCGAGTTAGCTTCTAGTAAGCGCGAGGTTTCTTTAATGCTATCTCATTTTGTTTATGTTTTTTTTTTAGGTTGAGATATTCCATGGAAAGAATCTGAGGTTTTATTGAGTGAATTTTGTGGTGTGTTTGTTATATCGGTTCATTTTTTAAACTACATGTACCTTAATCCTACCACAGATTTCATGCGCCTGTCAGATACTGGTTATTAGTATGTTTTTGTTTTCTTATATTACTTTTTAGTTTGATTTTTTCATTGTTCTGTTACCATGGATTTTATAACTTTTGTTATCAGGCCTTTCAGAGGTTGCTTAAAGGTGAATTTACACTTGTTCAAAGACTTTTTTGTGATCTCTGAAAGTATTTACTATTTTGTATTTAGGTAATTAGCTGAAGTGTTTGTTATGTTTCACAATATCCATTCTTTTTTCTATTATCAGCTGATAGGGGACCTATATATAGAATAACTACCCAGTACATGTTATTTATTTCTGACTTGTGAGAAACAATTTTTGTACAATATAATTTGGTTACAAATAGAAATAAGTCCACCAAGTAAATAATCTTTATTTGTTTACTTGATGTCATTTTGATTAGATACCATTGCTTGTTTTAGAACCAAAGTATAATAGTTGATTCATATGGTATTCTGTGATAGTGCAAGTTCTAGTACAAAGTATCATTTAATACAATAAATGCACAAGAAATCTACCCGAGTCAAAATGAGATTTTGGTTGATAGCAGATATAAAAACCAGAAACACACTGTGTAAATTTTCATCCTATAACTAAAACAATACACAGAAATACTTTATCTTACCACCATTTCAAAAACATTTAGAACTATTCTTTCAGATTATGCAAAAAATTCTGAACATAATAAAAATACTAATAAATACAAAACAAATGCAGATAAAATCAACAATTATGTCAGCTTAGCATAGACAGGAGGTGAAAACTTTTTACGTATGAACTTGAGTATGTACAAAGGAATACAACTGACTCCAGTTATCACTAATACCCTCCAAATAAAATCCCAGGATTTCAGGAATGTTGAGTCTGAAATAACAGAAAAAAAGATGAAAACAAAACAAAATGAAAGTATGTAAAAGTACACAAAAATATCACACACACAATTATGCCACAGCTAAAGATGTTAATACAACATGAATGCCCAACCAACAGTAAAGTTCAATACTGAAATGACCAAGTAACATACAAAATATCAAGAATAACACAAATTAATTTAAATAATACACAGAAACTAAAGAATACACTGAACTGTGAACAATGCTCACTAAATAGATACCACCCACTCCCCTAGTGAATGACATGCACCCTTTGACCTAAATGATTTGGATCAAAATTTAAAATAAGAGAAGCAATGGTAACAAGATTCTCTGAAATTTTCTTTTAATTCCATACAATGATGTAGAAGGAGTAACAGATAAGATATGGGCATCCCATTTCCCCATATTCATAATGTTTTGCCATGTGAAACCTTCAAGTTGATTTGGATCAAAATTTGAAACAGGAGGTGCACAATGGGAATATGGAATAGAGAACCTGTGAAAGTTTCATTAAATTCCATTTCAATTTCAAATATGTTATTGAATAGACAAAGGGATTGGATAGCAGGATATGCCTATTATGCACATCCTCTCCCAACATTACAAAATGGAACATAATGTACAATTTTAAATAAATGTCAAATATCAAGCTATTGACACAATTTGAAAAATAAATATATAGGAGAATAAGTGTTGAGACTGAATAGAACATACAGAATCATCACAGCTCAAGTTATTTACTAAATATATATATATAAAAAAAAAAAAAAAAAAAACAGTTGTGCCACCATTTTACAAGCATATAGACAATATGTGATTGTTTAATACAATCCATAATTTTTTCTGATGATTTAAGATTTTTTACAACATTAAAAACAAAATATGATAAGAAGGAAAAAAACATGATAAGAAAAGGAAAGAAAAAAATGAGAGTAAATTCTATTAGAAGGAGTAGGAGGAGTAAAAGATAAGTCCCCATATCAATAAATGACAATTTCACCTTTCACTAATATGAAATCCCCAAATTGATTTGGATAAAAATCTAAAATAGCAGGTGCAAAATGTATTAAAGATTCTGTGGAAGTTTCATTTAATTCCATTCAGTGGTGTATGAGGAAGTAACGGATAAGACCACTTAAAACTTGGAGAATGTACCAGGTAAGTGCCTTCTTCTTTTCTAGACCCCCACTGAGTTGCTCATATGATGTCAAATCTGATTTAAAATTAAAGAGAGAGACTAAAACATTGTGAACAAATCTTTTCTGATGGTGGAGAAGATCACATTCTAATAGAAAACAAACTTGTGGTCCCTAACTTTAAAGTTTTATAGTGACAACAGTAACATAACCTAGATCCAATAACAACTTGTAACAAGTTTAGCATGGTACAAAAGTACATGTAGGTTCAACAGGCTCTGGTATAAGGTATGTGTTTAAATACACTAACTCCATACATAAGGGGTGAAGGAATGCTGTTATGTAGGCAAATTGAAAATTGCTAAACACATATGTCCTATAGTTAAGTTATAGGTCTTTGCCCTCCATCTCTGTTGAATGGTAGGTCAAGATATAAGGCAGACCTTTTAGTTTTTGTAGTATTCTTTATCTCTTTAGAAAAGATGTGATGTAAAAAATCACTGAATCTTGACTAATTCAATGATAATATGCCATTTGTGAAGTTGAAACCTTACAAAGTGTCCAATTATCTCCTGAGCAAGATCTACTGTGAAGTAAAACAGTTGAAGGAAAACATTTGGGTTAAGTAAAAGTGCACTCAAGTAGAATACTTTCCTTTCAAACTTACCAAAATAAGTTAAAACAGCCAATGATGCAATGTAAATCCCTAAACTAAATATCTCAGCTAACAACATTAGATAGTGCCAAGTCCTGACCGTCAAAGCTACCATCAATAGTTCTGTGAGGATGAGGGAGGTAAATGTAATAGACACAACATGTACAAAGTCATCTTCAAACAACCACAATGCACCATAAATAATAATTCCACCTGAAAAGTAAATATAGGGTGAATAAGTTCTAAAATATAATCATGTTTTCAAAGTAATAGCCATGCAAAAATTCATTACCTGACCTTTAACCAATAAACTTCACATATTTTTCCCATATAGTAAAAACTAACAATTTTAATTCAAATCCATCATGAAAGACAAAATTTCCTTCTGTTGGAAAAACAAATTTAATAAGCATTCTTAGGGTAATACAAAGTCCTTTACCGGGAGAAAAATCTGTTGAATAGAACAGTATGCAAACTTAATGCATAATTTGTTAATGAGAAAAGTGTGGATAACTGTCTACATTAATTTTCAAAGTCTGTAAAACAATTCAATGGACCAACAAAAATTCAAATTTGTTCTGTCAAGTATCAAATTATAAATATCAAAGTGAATTATTGCACAAATTTTTAAGTCAAAGGGCCATAACTCAGCAAAAAAATCAACGGAACGAAACAAAATTCAAACTTGACCTGTAATTTGTCATGGTAAAGCAATCAAATGCACATCTTTGTGCATGACGAAAAAAGTGCAAAACCGATTTATTACACAAATTTTCTAAGTCCAAGGGCCATAACTCATAAAAAAAATCAACAGACTGGAACAAAACTAAAACTTGACCTGAAATTTGTCATATGCAATGTACTAAATATCAAATGTACATCTGAAGAAAACTGATTTGCAGGACTGACTGATTGACGGACTGGAGGCAAAACTAAAGTTACTGTAAGGGACTAATACATTCCATGTATTGGTGACCATCACATTTGAACAACAGACCTTATGATTAAAACAAGTCTCATTCTAGCTAGAATCTAATCCCACCAAATTAAAGCTAAAAATATATATCAAAAGTCTGATTCAAAATCCCTTAAAGGATGTTGAATTGAGAGTGTTCGTCAAAATGTTACAGAAGACATACAGAAGGACAGAGCATTACCAAACTACTTTGGGGGAGTGAATGATTTTCTTTATAACCCATGTGATGAAATCCAATAAATGATACCAAGTATGGTGTATTGACAATAATTCAGAATAAAGTTTAATTCTTATACAGTGCAACCTCTGTAAACCGGCCATCACTGGGACTGACGAAATCAGCCGGTTTTCAGAGGGTCCGATTTCCAGAGGTACCGGAAATTGACGTTGCTCCGGAAAGTATACAACTATGATTAATCTATGTCTGCAAAATACCCTCATTTCATTTTTAAAGCATGTTGACGGTTTGTGCAGTGCATTGTATCTTTGCAAATGTTTTTTTTTTGTAATATATGTATGTTTCATTGAATAAATATTTATATCCATGTTGTTGTTATTTTACAAGTTTATTTATAGAACACCATAAATACATCGATATCGGGACTCACTGACCTTGAAATACCTGTATATCTGTGTCAGCGTTTAAATGTACAAAGCATGATAAGACCACGTGGATAAGACCTCTTCATTTCGTACGTGAAATTCTGAAGATTGTCATTATTTTCAAAATTGCCAAGATACTCGGACTTGCGTTTCAGAATATCGGAAACTGTTGTTTTGCCAATGCCAAATTTCTCGCTTAAAGATTTCTGAGATGGTTTAGGATACTTTTCAGACTCTTTTATCAAATTAATTTTGTCTTCAAGGGTAAGTTCAATGCGGCGACGTTTAGCAGGCGGTTTAGACATTTTAACATGAAATGAATAATTTTAGCAGTAACTGAACTAGCAAGTAAAACGAAATATTTAGTTATGATTTTAATTTATTAACGCTCAAAATTTATAGCCAAATGAAATAAAACCATAAACTTAATTTAATCTACTCATAAGTTTGCTTTTACAAAACCGTTTGATATTCATGGGTTTAAAAACAAATTAAAAATATACATGTGGTAAACCATGCCGATCATAGTGTGTGCAAGCTAAATTGCCTTTTAATCATTATCTTTACAAGCCGATTTGTTTTAATTATTATGTTTTGATGTTTGATAATTACATTTAATTACGATTTGTACCTGTATGACATGTTTGCGTAACAGAGTAAATAGTCCGGCGGCAATGGTTTACATGTAAAATATGTCAATCAATAATCAATACACAGAGTGACAGGTAACACAATTCACCGATTTCTCAGGTAAACAGATTTTGTTGGCCGGTTTTAAGAGGTCAATATTGTATGAAATTATATGTTTCGTACCAGAATGTACGGCCGGAATTCGGAATTTAGAGGGGCCGGTATTCAGAGGACTTTTTTACTTGAATATATAGGCGTTAATTCCGGACCAAAAATAAATGTACGGTTTTCAGAGGAATCCGGTTTTCAGAGGGGCCGGTTTATGGGGGTTCCACTGTATATGACTTTGTAAATTCAGTAAGTCTCCTAACTAAGGTAAATGTTAAGTTTGTTTTAAATTAAATAATAATGATCTATTTGTATAAATGTTGATTCTCATGTGTTTGCAACAACTTTAAAGATAGAAAGGTGGAGGTATGAACAGCATTAAAACACCCTCTTCACAACTCCGATGGAAAAGGATAAAAAATCAGGAGATAGCTAAGCAACTTACCTTGGTAAACACTAATTAGCACCCACATGAAAAATGTTTTGAAAGACAATGATCTCCCCTGAAATAGAGAAAAAAAGAACTTTATATTACTTTATACATGGGAAATGACTTGAATAACAGAATATAAATTTCAATACTTGAAAAACCGCTGTGTTTAAGCATGTTATACCTGCTCCTCTTCTGTTGTAATTGATTCAACTGAAAATTACAAAAAAAAAAGAATAAAATGCTGAGCAAGGCACAGCTTGATATGATCACAATGGTTGAACCTTGATAAGTTGAGGCAAATACTGACAAAACATTCAAGCTTGATGAACATATTCATTCTAGATATTTGAATTTCTTGTTCAAGAGTAGTCACAAAAACCATGAATATTGGTACCCAATAAATAGCAGTGAAACCACAGTAACATGTGTAAAAATAAATATCAAAATTACCTTAGTCAATTCTTTATACAATTCTGGATAGGTCATGGCGATTTCAGCTTTTACATCTTTGTCAAGAACCAAAGAAAAGACAGGGTACATCGTATATACAGTTGAAAATCTACAAAAACATTTCACAATTAAAATGAAAAAAATACATTATTTGTAAAAATCAAAAACATTTTCAAACCACCTTAAAACAGTAAAAAGTGTCAATAAAATGATTTTTTGTTCTGAATTGAACTTTCTCTATTAAAACACAGTATATACGGCATGTGGTATTTATGTATGGGACATAAAATATATTTATCAGATCAGGTACCTGATTGGCAATTTTATAAAAATACACAACTGAAACTTTTGAATATATTGCTTAACCTATTTAGTTAAAATATCCATTGCTCTTACCCAACCATGAGAAAGCCTGGAAACAAAGCAACTGATGCAAAATAAAACACAGCACAGAAAACAGCCTGCATGGTGGAGATGATCAACCCTCTATGTATAACAAACTGACTTAAAGCTGCAGATCTTTTATAACTGAAAAGAAAAAACAACAAATGAACAATAAATTGAGTTTCTTCTCCAGTGAGGGTTACACTTCAAACTGAAAAGATACCCTCTAAATATAAATATCAAGGTACTAGTATTGCAATCTTTATAATATATCGGACCCCACTGAACTGCTTAACTGGAGGTTTTTAAAAAAATTCATAGTGTAAAATACATGTAAAATATATGCATTATAGCTTTAAAGATGTATTTTTTACCATTTATCAAAAATTGTGTTTCTGTGAAATTTACATTATATTCTGTACAATGATTTAGAAGGTATAACTGATAACAGATGGGTACTCCATAACCCCAAATTCATAAATGGCAAAGTTAATGTTTTGTGAAATCTCCAAATTAATTTACATAAAAAAATAAATAGAAGGTGCACAATGGAAATTTGTAACAAAGAATCTGTGAAAGTTTCATGGAATTTCAATCAGTGGTGTAGGAGGAGTAATGGATAAAAGATGGGTACCCCAGTGTAACAAAGGATTTATGGAAGGAAGAGAAAGTATGGATGAACTGACGGGCACCCATTTCACTATATACCCCCACTTGTGGAGGTTAATCATGTAAAGATATGTTGCCTGGGTACTATCCATGACCTACTGACCTACCTATTTCTTCCATGAACCATTAATAAACGTCCAATAAAACTAAACTGTGTGATTGAAAAATCAGCTGCTAAAGATGCTTGTTTTCCTTCCTGAAACAATAAATACTGCCATACAAAACTAACCAACATTACAAATAAACTTGATTAAAAAAATATCAAGTCCAATTCAACCCAATTAAAGTGAGCTTTAAGAGTTTTGAAGTAAAAACAAGACATAATGATGACATACAAGCTTGTGAGTACTATTTAATAGGTAACAGATTTTGAAAAGTAATATTACCGTATATATACATATTGATTTGCCCAGAAATACTACACAAAGTAAATATATCAGGAAAGTATTCACTATTGTATTAATACAACAATAATGCAACAATATAAGTTTACTTTTAGATTGATGTTGTTCTATTATCAGAATTGTAAACTGAGATCCTGTTAAAGTGTCCGAGTAGAAAAGTGTTCCTCATGTGACCCCGTCATTTTTCAAGAATGCTTCTGCAACTCCTATTCTAAAACATAGGAGTTGGTTGTTTATAGTGTAATGACTGAATTTGATAGAAAGTGAAAATTTTAGAATATTAGAAACATTTTAAACTGGCTTGTACAAAACTCTGTTACCTTGCCAACAATACCAATCCCAGCATTAGCAGCCTGAATCATACTAACATCATTCCCACCATCACCTGAAAGAGAATAATGTATACATTATTTTGCTATGTAACAAAAATTTTGATGATTAAGTTCTTAAATTTTGATAAAAATTGAAAAAAAAACGACTGTCAATTTTTTTTCTCTGCTTTAAAAACTATTACAGTGTGTACAGCACTTAATTGATTGGAATGATTTCTTATAGCCCCATAGCCACATACAACATTACAAATAAATCCAGCTACTGAGAGTCACGATAACTGCAATGACATTCCAATGAACAGACAGACAAAGTGATATTAAAATAAATTAAAATCACACGTATTAGTGCTGCATAGATGAAGTCCATGACACCCATGAATATAAGTTATGTTTAAACAGATTAACCCTAGTTTTTATTCTTTATTTTTTTTTGAGAAATCAATTATTTGTATTATTCAAAAAGTGATAAAAACTGAAACAACCATTTGTGATCATTACATTATCTATCTTTCCAGTATTTCAATGATGTCAGAGTGATATCTGTACTTAACAACATTATAGATATAATCTATATTTAACAGATTTGTTTTATCTACCTATTGCACAAGTCCTCTTTCCAGTATGGTTACGTAATAACTTGACTATATCTGCCTTCTGTGTAGGAGAACACCGACACACCACTACACTAGGACATTGGCAAGCTAACTCTACAAATTCATGTTCATAATACTTCAGGCAAACCTATAAAACAAAATTTCTTCATGAGTTCAGTAAGTAAAACTTTTAAATGAATAAAAAATAATGCACATTTTTTTGTACAAAAAAAAATTCAAATTTTCATTGTTTTTAAGTCATAAGATCCATCAAATATACATCAGAAAAAACATCTTTAAACAAACTGCAATAAATCATAGTTGTATCAATTTTTCTTAAAAGGCTTTTTAATTACAGAAATAAGTTGTCACCTAAAAATAAGAAATGAAATATAAATGAAAGTAGGTTTGATGTCTGCAAAGAAAAGGACAATATCATATTGCTCACCTGTAATGAACTGCCAGTTATGACCAGGGCAGCATCTTGTTTCCTTCTTAGAGCATTGAGTTCCAGGTGAGCATCAGTCCTCCCCAGTACTGTGCCAAATGTATGTATATCTTGTGTTCGAGAAACTAGTTTAGAACTCTTAGCAATACATATAGCTGTCTCAAGTTTATCTCCAGTTAACATCCACACCTGCAAAGAAATGACAGTGCTTGAAAACAATCTCACATGATCAGTTTGTGTTTTCATACAGAAATGCTGCGGGTTACTAGGTAGATTTAATTTATAATAGGAAAAACTTCTGCAAATATAATTTGTACTGATGTTATTAAATGCAATAAGCAGTGTATGATTTCAAAAAATCCATTTAATTAGAAAATAAAAGAATAAAAAAATTATTTCTAAATATGTTCACTCACTTTTATGGTCGTCATCATTAACTCGTAGATCATTATGGTGTATCCATCTGCACCATGAAAACTGATTTATTCAACGGGTCATAGTTTTCCTTTCCTCGTTTGTCTTCCCTGGGCTTGACTTTTTATGAGCAACTTGGCGAGTGTTTCTAGAAAAGCAGAGGATGCTTACCCTACCGGTGCACCTGGTCCAAGCTCCCAGTTTTTAGTGGAGTCCGAGTTGCTCATTTGCTTTTACTACTTTGTATGTATGATTTTAGTTACTTTATGTTCTTTGTTGTGTATGTCTGTTTTCCATGTCTGGTCTTTGTCCCTGGATTACATTCTTTTGTACCGCTATAACCTTGGTTCCCTTGATTACTCTTTTAAATCCTGTAGCCTGTTTTTTTTTTTTTAAATTAAATTTCAGTGCATTTGTCAATAAACTATCCAACGGGTTAAAGTTACAATACAATTTGTTGTTGAATTACTCAAATTTTCATAAGAAAGAAGGCTTATTATTAAATCATTCACTCTCTTTATATCTATATTCCAACATTGTGAAGATTTATAGTAAAACAACCAACCTTAATGCCAGCATTTCTCAGCAGTTCCAAGGTTGGTCTGACCCCATCCTGTAACTTATCCTCTACACCAGTTAAACATAATAGTTCCATATCTCTCTCTAAACTCTCTACAACCGCCTGTACTTTGATATTCCTATCCTGCACACTCATTTTAGCTTGATGGTACCGTGACTGCAGTTTAACAAAGAAACATGCCAAGAGTATGTATAAGAATGTGCCAGAGACACTTGCTGGAAAATCTTTTTCATGCTCTGAGTAAAAAGATAATGAAGGAAAGTGACACAATTAAATACTAAGTACCATTCTGTGTAAGAATCAGGCAATGGGAGGCACATCATATTTCTCAATTTGGGCTTTTTTTGCCTCAAATACATTCAATACATCTAGAATATAATTGAACAGCTATTTAAATTTATCCTGAAGCATTGGTAAAATAAATATTTTTTGACTGCTTTTTAAGGAAAAAGTGTTCCCGCAATTTCTCCATAGTGCATTTCAACTAAATCTGACCTATCAATATCTTAAAAAAGCAAACTTTTCATACACTTTGACAGTAATTTGTTAAGGTTATGTGGTATAAATGTGCCACACCTTATACACATTTTGCCTGATTCTTAGACGGAGAAGTAGCCATTCTATTTTATGGGTTGCATGTGTAAGGACAAATTAATATTTTTATAATTCCAGCTTGATGCTGATAAATATGATAGAAAGTCCATATAACTTTCCTTTTTGCACTGTAAAGTATTTCATAAATCTGAGGTTAAAATGTATTATATATATAACTTAGCTATTGCAATAACTCATACAAATACCTCAAACTCCTGATACTGTTCTTCTGTCAGAACTTTCTTTGCCACAACCAATGTTCTTAAACCCTCTCTAGCTAGGTTACCACACTAAATATATGGAAAAAGTACCAGTCAGTATTAAACATTGGACTTGGTATATAAAGTGTGTGGAAATTGAAGTTCAGTTTGATCAGGGGTTTAACCTAAAATTTTGGCTTGGTAGTCCATATTTTAAATTGTAGTTGATATGTATAGTTTTGTATAATCATAGTAAGAAAGTTTTGTAGCCCACATCAATTTAAGGGCTATTGGCTAGTGGATCCCTGCTAATTTCAAAAACTATTAATGGCATAAAAAAACACTAGTGTATACTTATCATAATGAACATATCATCCATGAAAAACAAAAACTGTAAATTAAGACAGTAGAGTGTTTTTGTTACTGAAAATGCAAGAGTTTAGTAAGCTTAATATTTAAAAAACAAATCCCTAGTATCAAATAATCAAAATTTCAAAGTTGACAAAACTGCCATGATATATGCATAGAATAGAGACAGAAACTGACCTCTTCTTCCAGCCAATCATTATATTGCACTATAGTAGTCATGACAACATCAGCTCCTTTCATCAAAAAAGTTATCTCCCCTGTATCTTCTTCCTGTAAGACAATAGGTGAGAATTTTATGATGTATCAGTTCTTCTTATACAATGTAATAGTACACTGACTGCAGATGAAGGGGACAGAATATCAGTAAAATGTATTAATTTAAATTGTATCTTTCTCTCCTGTTAACTTTTAACAAGTTAGTTGAAATTATTAATAATACCAGGTAAATCAAGTGTAATTGAATATAGCTCATTCTGGCTTCTATCAAAAAAACTTGGTATAGAAACTTCTAGTTAAACCTAAAATTGTAATAAAAAGTTGTCAACAAGGACATAAAACATCAAAATGTAAACCTTTTTAGCATGATATCAAACGACAAAATTGGCAAAATGTAATGACTTCAATATTTACCTTTACAATAATTCCCATGCGTTTTGTTTCTGATGTAAATGGGAAGACTTGAAGGATTTGGAATCTAAGTATAGATCCAGATGGAGTTCTTAACTGCATACTGTTCAGATCTCTTTTCACTAAAGTCAGGTTGACACTCTCTGTCCACTTAACCAGGGCAACCTTAAGGATCAATTATCAAGTCATAAAAAATGAATTTGACAATTTTTCTGTTTTATCCAATATTAATGAAACTCAATGCTTACATGTATTTCATCTGATGGAAAAGAACTTTACGAGAATACCACTTTATTAATATTAAATTTTTTTGTACTTCTTGGATAACTCATTTTCAATAGATTTGATTTGGCCTGATTTTGCAGTCTAGTTGTAATCAATTTAAACAACTCTTTCACCTGACCTCATTTAAACAACTCCCAGACATAATTTTATGAGATCACCATTTGCAAAAAAAAGAACCATAATGGTAAAATGTAAATTTGAAAAAGCAGAATTTTACATTGATGCTGAAGAGCTGAAGAAAATAAAGTCTGAACTATGTCACCTTACCTCATCAGGACTAGAAGCTTGATAAACTACAGTTTGTCTACTCTGTCTGTCTGCCTCAGTGTAATCTGAATCAACTTCTTCATCATCTTCATACACAGGAGTTACATTATGGCACAAAGCGATAGCTCTTACAGCCTCGTAAACTCTGGTAACTACAGTACGCCTGACTGGACCTCTTGTGGGAGTCATTGATGGACCTAAAAATGGCTGCTGCGACTGACTAGATTCTTCTTTCTGAGCAAACATTGTAGACAAATGCTGAGTAATCTGTAAGTACACAAATAATAAAATGCTTCATAATAAAGACAGAAAAAATATATCATTACATACTATTTACTTTATATAGTTTAGTTAAAAATATGCACATATATGAAACAAACCCTCCAAACAACTAAAATGTTAATACAAAAATATCCATCAATATTTCAAAATTAAAACATGAAGTTGAATGCACTGCCATGCTAGGTATACCTTCATTTGTATGGCATCCCCAAAAAGAAAGGTATTTTACATCGGACAGCAACCAAAATTTCTTACCATGTTTGCCCTATCTATATAAAGCCACAGCGAAAAATGGCAAGGTTCCACAAAACAGGTTGTTCATATCAGACAACAAATAAATTAGTTCCAACTTATGCCTCATCCATGTAAAGCCAAATACCAAATTTGGCTTTATATTGATGAACTCATTGGGTGGTGCTATCATATGCTGTTAAATGCATTTAAGACCAGATTCCATATAGAGAATAACCTGAAGTTGAACATATTGCTGTGTTAGGTATAAACCCACTCTTACTCGCAGTTGACATCAAACTGCATCCAAAATGGCTTCAAACATACATGTATGTCCTGTCCATATAAAGCCATACATCAAATTTGAAATCCATTTATCCATTGAGACCTGAGATTATTGTGACAAAAATTTTCTATATGGTTCCATACAAAGAAAATGGCAAAGTCCTACAAATTTTGCAACAGGAATTCAATATTGAAGAGCACCCAAAATCAATTACAACATACAATCCATCTATTTAAAGCCACACACCAAATCAACCCATCCATGAGGAACTCAGATATTTGTTAACATACAATCCATCTATTTAAAGCCACACACCAAATCAACCCATCCATGAGGAACTCAGATATTTGTTAACATACAATCCATCTATTTAAAGCCACACACCAAATTTGAAATCAACCCATCCATGAGGAACTCAGATATTTGTTAACATACAATCCATCTATTTAAAGCCACACACCAAATTTGAAATAAACCCATCCACGAGGAACTCAGATATTTGTTAACAAATTCTCTCAATCCATCCACATAGTGAAAAATGGCAAAGTCCCCCGAAATATGAAGTTGATATTGGACAACATCCAAAGATCACTTATAGCACATCTTCCATATATATATAGCCACATATCTAATTCAAAATAAATCCATCTACTGACTAGTACTGAGAGCCCAGATATCTGCAATAATATTCTGACGGTTGGACAA
The DNA here is from genome assembly GCA_037379345.1 of Perna viridis. Taxonomy (NCBI): domain Eukaryota; kingdom Metazoa; phylum Mollusca; class Bivalvia; order Mytilida; family Mytilidae; genus Perna; species Perna viridis. The sequence continues at coordinate 15,632,033 of CM074515.1, forward strand.
AGTGATTCCAATATACCACTAACTTGTTAAACAATTATAACATACAAATCCATACCTCATCTGCTGTTTCTGGAGTAAATGAAACTGTTCCAAGATGTAATTTTTTGAATATCTGAAAAAAAAAAAATGAAGAAATACAAAAAAATTAAAGTTTGGGTTTAAAAAGGAATAATTACCTTTACACATACAGATTCCCTACATACTTCTACTCAAAAATAAATAACATTCGATTGTGGACAAGCTGATTTTTACTTATCAAAATAATTATTGTTTTCCATTTATTGACTTATATTTCTTTCGAAATTTTGATCTGTTCTCTACAGTGGTCTGAGTTACTCTACGCTTCGTTGCATTTTGCATTTTCTTCGCATTGTGCTGAAAATCTGCTCACTGGTTGTTATTGGATTTAATATATTTAGAGGTTGGATGTTCTAGTTTTTCCACTTGTGAGTAGTACTATATTTTGGTATAAATACTCAGAACTTTTTATAGTATTTCAATGTGGAACTGGGAGGCCAAGATGAATGTCCGCTTTTAATTGTTAGAAGTATAGCCAGCAGATAAGGTATTTATGATGTTACTTTTTCATGTTCTTACTTTTCATTTTTCGTACTGGCACTTTGCATTTAAAGCATTTTTGTATTTCAATGTTTTATTTCAATTTGTTTTATTGATTTTGCAGATCATTGAATCAGTTTAATTGATTTAATGTTATACCTTGTTATAGTGAGTACTTATAAAGGACTTTAAATGGTCAGTTGTGTACAATTATAGTTAACTGTGGGTATTACATTTAAATATTCAATTGATGATTTGTGTTCTTTTCGTGTGTTCGTTAAGTTGAATTGTTTTGAACATGCAAATGAATTTGATTTATGCAAGTTGTTTGAATATTTGCAATGATTTTCTATGCTTTGCATGTATTTGACAATAATTGGTCTATTTTGTATATTTATTCATTATTCCTTTTGTTCTCTATTTTGTAGATCTTTCAATGCCTTCTATGTGTTAATAAAAGTAGTTCCACATTCGTGTTATATTTGGGCCAGCATTTACCATCACGCCCCACTTGGTCACACGATAAAAAAACTTTAGAGCTTAAGAACATCATTCATAAAAATAACCAGAGGAAAATAAATGTGGTATTACCCACCTAGACACACCAGTGAATTAAAGAACAAAATATTCCATGTGCCCAATTATGCACTCTTTAAAACCGTCAAGTCCCTGTACCAGAGAAAAGCACAAACTTTACATGTTTTGTAAATGGGAAATATTATCTAACAAGGAATGATCAAAAAGTTATAAAGAGTAAATAAAACATTAATTCATTGAGGACACTCCTACAACCATTCAAGAGTTTGCTCCTTCTATTCCTTGCAAAAAAGAATCAAACCGTATACAAGAAATAATGTGATATTATTAGACATTGTTAGATGGAAATCATTACTAAATAATATATTTCCAAAGTTACTGTTGAATATAAAAATAAATGTAAATTGATAACAGGTCACAGACACAGGATGTCATTAGATGCAAAGTGATGGTATAAGATAATTGACAGTTTATCTTAAGCTTACCATTTCATTCTGTGTAAGTGTTCCAGTTTTATCAGACAATAAATAACTGATTCTACCGAGTTCTTCACATATTGTGGTACTTCTGACTATCGTATCCTTAATGATCTTGTCTTTCATTATAAACCAGGAATAAGCAGCCTTTCCCATGTCTAGATTTACTCTTAAACTGCAAAGGAAAATGTAAACTGAACTAATGATCTTAATGTACAAAACACTTATCAACCAATTTGTTAAGATCATATTTAAGGAGGTAGACCTCGGGTAAGGGACACAACTTATGAAATCAGTGATATGCTTGAATCATATTCAATTTCACCAAAGCCAATCAATCAAGTTACTTTGATGCTAACATGAGACTGATGTAAAATCCTGAATACGTATGTTCCAATGATTTGTAAGAGTTGTGTCCCTTACCCTAGGTCTACCTCCTTAACCAGAAGAAATGAATCAATGGGACAGAAATCCCCCCATTTGAGATCAAAGAATTCACTAGAAGTCAGATGTGTGACCTAGACAGAAATCAAACACACAACATAATCCAGAATGCTGTATATAATTCATATCTTGGTTCTCAGGATATTTTTCATGGAGAACAATGATGACGGGTCATTTCTTTTCATTTTTACGACCAAAAAAGGTGATTAAGGTGCCTTTTACATTGTTAAAAGCCGGAAAAAATATGTGGGATTCAAGTTACAATTATTGATACGGAAATATAAATGGGTAATAAGGCACAGTCAATATGATGTAGGAGGATCTGATTTGTGCATGTTATTTTTCAATGAAAGTTTATGTTAAAGAAAACATTTTAAGACAAAACCTGTATGTTTAATGCTTTATGCCAGAGATATAATACTTTTGTCTAACAATAACATTTGAGAGCACTTTGATGTAGAACAATGTCAAGATTTAGATAATATTCAACAATTTTACCAATATGAACAAATTCTTTACCTTAAAGGAATAATGTATGAAAACAGGAGAATAAATCTGAACAAATATCTGTACCATGGTCCTCCGAAACCCTGAAATCATATATAGAACTTATATAAAACAAATATCTGTACCATGGTCCTCCGAAACCCTGAAATCATATATAGAACTTACATAAAACAAATATCTGTACCATGGTCCTCCGAAACCCTGAAATCATATATAGAACTTATTTAAAGCAAATATCTGTACCATTATCCTCCAAAACACTTATATTATATATAGAACTCATATACACAAAATACCTGTACCATAGTCCTCTAAAGTCCTGAAATCATAATTATATAAAGAACTCATATAAACAAACCAAAAAACTAAAACATATATTGCATAAAAATCAACAGCAGCAATTTCACAGCTTAACTTCAAAATAAAGCATGTGATTTTATCTTGTGTATTTAACTTGAGCATCTGTTTTAAGTGGCAAATAAGTAAGGACTGAAATCATCATATATAGGTTATTAAACACTTTCATTGTTGTACCCTAGTTGTTTTAACTTTAATTTTTTCTAAGCAATTAACAATGACACTTATGACAATTGACAAACATAACTGTTAACCAACCTTAAGAAACATCATTACAAAGGACAGAACAATCACGGCTATGAACAAGATCTTGGTTAATGCATTGATTTCTTCATCTATCAAGCCAACCTAAAATTTAAAACAATTGTCATGCATTTTAGAATTAAATACTATGTTATAGAATTTATATTATCCAATGATAAGTCAACTGAAAAAGATAAAGTAAAGAAACAAATGCAAAATAAAAATCCATAAATATGAAAATAATCTTAAAATGATTTAGCTTTTTATCTTGATGATTTTCGTTTTGAGTACTTTTATATCATGTAATTTGGATTTAGAACTTCCTATGTATCTGATTCTACTGCTGTTGATGAGAGGTTACTCCTTGTAACATGTGTACAGTGTACCAGTTTCTGCAATATTTATAAAAGTGATATTTTTTGTGTTTACATGTATCTTTACAAATATTCTATATCTGGTTATACCTTGCTCTTTGGTTGGGATGTGTTCATTACACTCCTAGTTTCTGCTCCAGTATAGATAACTACACCTAAAGCTGTCCCAGAAGCCACCACTGTATTAGACCAAAGTGTATTATCCACTGTCAGTGAATCCTCACAAGATTCACCATCAGTCTGTCAAATATAGTGTCATAAGAAACATGTAATTCCTAATTATGGTCGTACTCCTTCTTAAGTCTCATTAAATTAATATGTTAAAGCTAAAAGCATTATTTTCATCAATGGAAGTATCAGACAACAAAAGGCTCCAAGGAACCTGAATTGCTCACCTGGTTGAATTTTGTCTTTCAAGGGCAGTAAATTTAAGAAGAATTTCTATCTATCATAGTTTTCCGGATATTAGCTGAAAACTGTTAAAAAAAACTGTTATTTTTCCCTTTTCCACAGCAATAACTCTTACATGGAATCATCTGACAACTTTTTTCCCCGAAGACTTTTGTAGTCTTAATAATATGGATCATTACAGCTATTGAAAAAATTTGAAAAACTACTGTCTGACCTTGTTTTAGTTTTAGTAACAGCAGTCATGTTTTTTGACAGATCAAAAATCCCCACATCAGTTCTATGCAGGATACGCAAAGGAACAGTCATACCAAGTATGGTCCCAATTGGTGAAGTAGTGTCAGAGAAGATTTTTGAAAGAAATAAAAAATAGCAAAAAATGTTGAAAAAGGGCAATAACTCTTACATGGCTAAATGGATTAAAATGAAAATTTGACCACAGACCGATCTCATCATGCTGAACACTTTTAGCCGATGTCAGAAGTTAGCTATACCTAATGCTTTTTGGAGATATATGCGAAAAACTACTGTCTGACCCCTATGTTCTATTTTTAGTAACGGTGGCCATGTTTTTCAACAGATAAAAAAATCCCAACATGAGTTCTATGCAGGATACCCTAAGAAATATTCATACCAAGTTTGGTTCCAATTGGTGAAGTAGTGTCAGAGGAGAAGATTTTTGAAAGAAATAACAAAAAATAGCAAAAAATGTTGAAAAAAGCAATAACTCCAACATGGCGTAATGGATTAAAATGAAAATTTGACCACAGATAGGTCTCATCATGCTTAACACTTTTACCCCCACGTCAGAATTTAGCTAAACCTAATGGTTTTGGAGATATATGCAAAAAACTACTGTCTGACCCCTATGTTCTATTTTTAGTAACGGTGGCCATGTTTTTCAACAGATCAAAAATCCCCACATCAGTTCAATGAAGAATATCCCAAGGATAATTCATATCAAGTTTGGTTCAAATTGGTCAAGTAGTGTCAGAGAAGAAAAGTTTTGAAAAATTGCTAACGACGACGGATGCCAAGTGATGGCAATAGCTGACATGGCCTTCAGCCAGGTGAGCTAAAAATGGCTATTTACTCATTATGTCTAACCCTCCAATAAAATTTAATCACACATCAAAATCCATTCAGCATTTAAGGAGGAGTTGTAATTACATTATTAATTTACATAATATGTATGTATACAAAGAAACAAATGGACAAACACAATGATTTCTATATACCCCAAAACTTTGCTTGCAGAGATTACTTGAGATTATGGGAATGACTTAAAAATAAATAGATGCAATATGGAAATAAATGAAAGAAGATAAACATATTTCTTTATCATTTTATTTCTGAAAAGTTGGAATGTTACCAATCTGACTACTTCCTGGTGAAAATATTTTTACATGTCAATAGATTGAACAAAACAAAGGTTGTTGCCTTCATTTGCAAAGACACTAGCAGCAAAACAGAAGAACAAAACCAAAACTTAAAAAAAAAAAAATCAAAATCTCCAAACCTGAGTTTCAAGGTTTATCAGATGTAAAAGTAATAGATTCATATAAGTAATGCTTACAAAACTAATATAAATGGATGGCACACAAGAAAATACTTATGCAAAACATATGCATCCAGAGCACCTCTCATAAATCCATCACTTAAAAATAAAATAGTAGTATCTATATTTCAAAATGTTCAAGGAACAATAAAAAAATGTTAGGGAACTCTAGCTCAGGGATCAGGTGGTAGAATCTAATCTTTATGGTAACTGATTTATCAGGACTTTTTACAATTTAAAAACTTCACTTACTCTTCGGAATGTACCAACAAAATTATGGATATCTTTCTGTGGAGCTTCTGCATATACTTCTGCTCTGATATCTAATATTTCCTACAAAATAAATATGTAAAAAACCATGTAACTAATAAAAAACTTTGCCTTTAATGAAGAAAATAAAGGATTTATTTTGAATAAAATGCCTCCACTTCAGCTGTCAAACCCTGAACAGAAGTGTTTATTATGGACCATGTACCAAGCTTGACAGATTTAATTTCATGACCCTAATCAGACATATTATTCATGCTCTAAGCCAGCCAATTTGAAGTCATTGACGTGACCTTGCTGGGGATGGAACCCAAAACCTCACAAACTTGAAGCAAACATGTAACTTGAAGACCACCAAAGCAGTCATACTTGTATCTGTAAATAAGAATATCGCCCAAAAAAAAACCCCAAGCATCAGAAGTGATATGATAAAAATATGTCAAAATCTCAAAACATGGCCATCTTGTTTTGGTCTTTTGATGTATTTGAATCATCTCACTACTTATTGGCCTTAACATGAACTCATGAATCAAATATAATCTACTTACACATTGTAACAAACTGAATAAAATACATTACTTATACAACTGAAGATAAGGGAAACAAAACGTCACAAAAAACAAAAGCACTAACAACATGAACTCCTACAAAAAACTAGGAGTGACATCAGGAGCTCCTGAAGGGTAAGCATGTCCTGCTCTGCCAGGAGCATGCATCATATTGCAGGTGAGTATAATCTGAAAATAATCACTATCAATAATAATGCAGCTCTGTGAAACTAGGACAAAATGATTTACCTAAAGATCGTGATGTAAACATAGTAAATAACTGGGAAAATATCCCAAACTGACAAAATTAGATTAAGGTTACAAAAAATCACCATAAAACATACACCATTATCAGTTATTTTAAACAACTGGAATTTGAGCACAAAGCAATAAATCATGTGATAAAAATTAACATTTGGCCAAAAATTTACTTAAAGATTTAAAAAGGAAGGAAATGTATCTCTTTCTCCAAGCAATAACACGATAGTGCAACATTTCTACATAATACATAAAATGAGTTTAATAAAAAATATTAATATTTATTTTAGCGAGACCTGCTTAAAGACATTCATGTACCACGAATATAGGATATATTTTCTGAACATTTTATTTAATTATTTATAGACTGTAACTTGAAACCAAGCAACTCGTAGCCATATGTCTCTCACCCCATCTAAAAAAAAAACCAGAAGTGCATAAGTCCCATAACTCCTGTAAAATTTGTCAAATCAAAATGGGGGCACAAAATGATCAACTACAAATGTGTCTAACAATACTAGAAAATTTAACTAAAATCTGTCAAGCAGTTTCAGAGGAATTGTGTCCACGTGTGTGTCCAGACACTTGTATTTTTATGTTGCAGCGGGGGACATAGAATGCATTTTAAAAATGCAAAGCCGTGGCATTGATACAAGAGCACAGTAATAATCATATTGAAATGAATAGTTATGTATAAGGGGAAATGTACAAAAAGTTTCAATAAATTATTACATCAATGAGCATTTTTTATAGAGAAAAAATGAAATAATCAAAGCTTTCATGCAAAGAGTCACCATTTAAATCATCACTGGAAAGTGTTGCTTACTTCAGAAATCTTTGACTACATGCTACTCATTGAAGATAGGATCAACTATATTTGGTATTAAATTTGTTTGAGGAAAGGTATTTTTGTTTTGTAACAATTCACACATATTAGACGTGATTTTTCTGATACACCCCTTTACATTTGCAGTAGATCAGCACTTCAGAATTCTGAAGTAGCTTAGCAGACGGTTTAAATATCTTGTATACAATGGTGGTTCTGAAGATTTGGGACCTAGTACAGTTTCCAGCCTATTGCAATACCATACTCACAACATTAGATATAAGTCTCTGTGTATTTTGTACAGCCAGTTTAAGTTTCCAATCTGTTTCACCATCCAACTGATCAGTACGTATAAAACAAGCCCCCTGTTTCTCTGTTGTTCTCACAAATACCATATCAGCTGGCACTCTCTGATCCTTTTCCACCTGTATAAGATCTCCTACTTTGATGTCAGAACTTGGAATGAAGACAAGTCCATCCCTGGTTAACTTTTTATACTTCTGCGAGTTAGCCTCTTTGTCTCTCCGATATCTTCTGTAATCATCAAGAGCCTCTCTACACATCGTCACAAATATCACAAAACCCTGTAAACCCAATTCTGAACTTCAATAATGCACTGTATAGTAAACAAATGAATAAAATTGTAACACTAATAAACCACATCTACCTAATTTGTTTGAAACTTTCCATTTTAAGAGGTTATATATGGTTTATCAATGGTTCTCAGTCCGATACAGACACCGAATACTTATGTTTGGTATGCCCAATTCTAATGTCTGGCAAACTGGTAAACAGATCTATGGCCTCAACTATGTTTACAGATACCCTTTCCTTATGTCTGGTATAAACTTACCAATGGTTCCCAGTATGTGTACAGATATCCAATACTTATGCCTGGTATAAACTTACCAATGGTCCCCAGTACGTGTACAGATACCCAATCCTTATGTCTGGTATAAACTTACCAATGGTCCCCAGTATGTGTATAGATATCCAATCCTTATGTCTGGTACAGACTTACCAATGATCTCCAATATGTATACAGATATCCAATCTTTATGTCTGGTATAAACTTACCAATGGTCCCCAGTATGTGTACAGATATCCAATTCTTATGCCTGGTATAAACTTACCAATGGTCCCCAGTATGTGTACAGATATCCAATCCTTATGTCTGGTATAAACTGGGATGTAGCCATTACAAGGAAGTACAAATTCAGGAAAAACTTAAATTGCTCGAATAAAACCTGCAAATATGAATTAAACAAAAGACTTCATGAAAAAAACAGGGTAGACAAAACTTTGGAGCGTAAAAGCTACTTGAAACTGGTTTGTTTAATAGCATCAAGCCCATAATACCAAAGTAATATAAACAAAGTTATAACATGTACTACATGAAAATTTCTTTCTAGTTGTACATTCAATTTTATTCAATCTGTCAATAATTTACTGACGAAATTCTGTGTATAGTCCTTACCAGTTTGCTGATGATGGAGATTATATCTTTTTGCTTATATCAATTTAGCCCAAAAGTCAGGCAAAATATTCTTATTTGATTTGTTCAAAATATGTGTTTTTGTCCACAAAGATTGGGGATTGGGGATTTAGGGTGAAAAACAGTCACTCAGACCATTATCTGAAACAGGTACTTTTTTTAAAACATGAACAAAGTACAATTTCTGGGAAACAGTAACATAGTAAAAAACTTATTTTCACTAGCAATTCATTATTTTTCAATTTCAAATGCAGGAAAAAGATGTGAAAATAAATTTGAAGGGAAAAGTCCCTTGACTAAGAAACATGTTTGGAGAATGTAAGTTTCAAAATAAAATATCCAAAAACACCAAAATAAGTACACATATCTACAAATATAAATTGGGTTACAGCATTTCACATCCAAGACATTGCAATATCTTTAATAATCCAGGTAGTGAGAAATTTAAAATTGGTAAGGTGGTAGAATTCTGGGAGCATGATAAAATTATGCAATAACCCCCTCCCCCCCCCCAAAAAAAAAAAACAACAACAAACAAACAAACAAAAAAAAACAAAGCAAACAATATGTTGAAAGAGATAACATTAGCTATCTTCAGTTTTTACGTGTAATCTTTTTATTGGTTTGATACATTGTGAATGTAGATCATCTCTGTTTCACGAGTTCATGTTTAGGCCATGTTTTGGGGTTTTGACCCATTTGAATCATCCGACTGCTGATGCTTCCATGTTTTTTTTGCTACCATCTATTTATTGCTATGGCACATTAGTTTTACTTAAAATTTTACAAGTACATATAATATTCTATGACAACCAAAAACTGTACATGGTTTATTTTCCCTTCACATGGTTGTTTTTTTCTATTTTTAGCCCTGACTTAACATTATACCTTGGGTATAAATGATATGATACTGTATTTTTGATTCCTGATGACATTTTTAGGGTATTTGTCATCTTTAGATGGTTCCAATCCAATAGGTACTACCCTTGACTTGTAGGTCTTCTCTCTATTACAAAATCTCTGACAACATCTGTAATGATAATATATACTCATAAATATTTCATGGATCTTTAAAACAATCCTCATTATGCAAAATAATATTTCTGAAAAGGATTGTTGATTCCAGTTTTCTAGAAGTGGACATCGAGGTGGAGCTGTAAAAATGATTTAAAACTAGCTTGTCAAACAAGAAGTGGAATGAGAAGCATAATATCCCAATCAAAGGTTGTCTGGGAATGTTGTTAGCGAAATTGCTGGTTTTTTTGGGGGTTCTTTTTTTCAAACAATTCCTTTTTTTAATATAACTCATTAAGGAAAAGCTGCAAACCAAATTTCATATCATTCCCATAAAAAAAGGGGGTCAAGAAATTGGTGACAGAAGTTGTCATTTAATATTTACATGCACTAAGGATTTTAAGTTCCGCTAAACAGGTGGCAACAAACTCATCAAACAAAATCATTTTCACCTGAAGTCAAAGATTTTTGATTTATTGTAGTGTTGGTTTTATATAAGAATTTGTTTTCCTGACAAAAGCATGAAATATAACAAGAATAGGTATGGTGTATATGTCAAAGAGATATCAACCCCATCTGGATGAAAATGTAAGTCCAAGGCAGGGATACAAATTAGCAGTCACCCAGTAGCCTATGGCTACTAGACGAGGAAATCCTCATACCACAAAGCAGGCTACAGCTGGCCCCAAAATATCATTATACATAGGTACAGTGAAAGAGTTGCCCTACAAACTCAGGTAACATAGAAAATAAACTAAAGGTGAAAACAAAACAAGACCTACAGAAGCCATAAATTCCTGACTCGGGACAGGCCGAAAAAATTGCTGCAGGGTTTAATATTATTCCACAGAACATTCTCACTTATATATTAAGTAAATGTGGCATGAAAGACCAGAAAATTACAACATACATAAACCCCTATAGCCAAGCCCCCACTTGAGCATCTTACCTGGCACAACCTTCACAACATCCCTCTAGGCAAAAACTAAGTCTGGATTGGTTAGGACGCCTATATCTTTTTGGTCGAACAAGGGAGTCATGTTCATCATCCATGTCATAAGAACTTTCCCCACACATCAGTGGTACTTCATCTAAATCTCTGTCATCATCTGATGTTACTCTATAAAACATTAATTGTTTTTATATACATGTACATATACCTCATGTTACAATTTTTTGTAACTTTTTCAGCTGAGTGAAGAATGATATAAGTAGTAACACAATAAAATAAAAGTTACATCAAATATTCTATAATGAAGCCAACATAATCTATATCATGATATAACCAATAACCAAAAATAAAGCATAGAAATAATAAGTACAAAGCAGAAGCTAATAGGAAAACTATGAGAAGGAACTGCACCTTAAAAAATCACTAAATGTGTCAGTACATTAATGTTCTAAGTTCACATTATGGTTACATTTCAGCAACACTAAGTACGTACTTCAAATCCTAAGATACAAATGTGTAGCTTTCATATAGTAATGAAATGTTATACATGTAACAGCAATACATGTATGCATACATGTAATGCTACATATTATATATAAATTCCAATAATCACAGTTATAATATGCACCAGTCAACCAATTACCATTTTCCAAATTATATCCATCAATACATTATAGAATAATTTATTATTGGAAAATGTAGTTTCATTTGAAGGCTAAATAAAGATATTAACTACATGTAGTCTTCTATTTAGAAGAAAAATTATTTTTAACTTTTCACTGGACTTGCATTATGTTTTGTGAAAATGATACCAAATAAAGTATTACTTCAAAATTGTGGAAGTTCAAGTTGGGCATAAAAAATACTATGTGTACAATTCGTGTGAAGTTATTGATTAAATATGTCATAATTGTGTAATAGGTACATATGTACAATTTAGTTTCTTGTCAGGTTCCTTTTTTTTTCAACAGCTTTTTAAAGTAAAACCATCAGGAAAGTTGGTTACACATGCATAAAAATAAGATTAACCATTAACTAATGGAGACAACTACACTACTGTCAACTTTACAGCTAGTTGAAATAGACCAGTTCCAATTTCAATACAAATCTAGGTAGGCTACTGAGTAGTTTAAATAGCTTTTTAGGTAAAAATCTACCCTACATAATACCAACTGTCTGATCTTTTGGACACTGTCTTAAGTTTGAATAGCTGTCAACTATGATAGGGACCAAAACCAGACCAAAAATGAAAAAGTTTTCTGGGGTGTGCCCATCCACCCCTTGCAACTCAAAAACTGTAAGAAATATCTGAAATCTGACTGAGAGATGCAGACAGGGATTTTTAATAAGGAATTCAATAAAATAAATTTAAAAATTCAATGAAACATAAAAAAGTTGAATTTTTTGGCACTGCCCAACTTTGACCCCCTATAACTTGAAAATGGTCCAAAATGCATCACATCTGCTACTATACATTTATTTACCCGAATTAAAAAGGAACACAATAAAAAAGAATAATCAAAATCAGAAGAAAAACAAACATTCAACATGGGTTTTAATAAAACACCTATTCTTAATGTTTTTGGCCCCTTATTCTAAAACGATAGGGACCAAAAACTCCAAATTATACAGGGACCTTCCTTTAGTGGTTAGTAAAATCATACCAAAATTTCTACCAAAATTAGTCAACCACAACTTAAGTTATATCAAAGAAACGAAGTATCCACAGATAATAACAACTGTGCCATGACTGTGGTCATAACATTATGTATATGAACACAATTTTTTTGCTGTTGTATAGAATGTAGGAATAGTCTACATCTTCAAGTAACAAAAAATGGCTAAGTTCAACATGCTTAACATGTAAAAAAAAATTAATCAAATTTCTCCATAATGGTAAGTGCACATCTTCAATATGTACATATATAAACACTGTGCAATGCAAAGATTGAAGAATTGATGTTTTAATTATTTTTCAGTTACCAATTACTCTAAGTAGGTAACCCCTAAATGTGAAAATATATGGACAGATGGAGTCAAGCTATTTACTTGACCAGCTTACACAATTTGTGACACACAAAAAAAAATTTATCAGTTAACCAACTTAAAAAATACCCAACATACAAATTTAACTGCTTAGGTCTTTTAATGAATTTATTCCAATACATGTACATTTGTACTACCAATAATGACAGTATTTATAAACCTGTATGTATCACATACATGTACATGTATTTATACTACATGATGCAAAGAAGGAAGGCTGGGGAGTAACAGAAATTTGTGACATACTGTAAACTTTTGGGTAAAAACAATGATCAGCTCTTTTTTAAGAAGGAATGTAATGTACGTGCCATGTGACATTATGGAGTGGTGAATTGGGCATTTTTTGGGATACAGGAGTTGTATCTTTCCTACCTTCCCATAATTAACAAAATGTTTTTGAAAGTATCTGCAATAAACTTCTCAATTATGCTGTCAAAAAGCATATATATTATATGACATTTCTGAAAAATAAAACAAATTTTTAAACTACTGGTTCACAGAAATGATATAATTATCAGTGTCAGTTTCAAGTGTGTAAATTGAGGTGTGCTTTTTAACAGCCAAATATCGGGATACCAATATTGCTGAGTTCTTGAAATAAAAAACCTTTTTTTCTTATTAGGGGGAAAAGTTATCATGGGTGACAAATTTTGTGACATATTTCATTATTCTGACGGAAGAATATTCCAAAGGATCAACATACAAAGTAAGTTTGCAATAATATCTTCAGAAATATAAATTCACAAGCTTTGATGTTATTTTCATGTAAAACAACTCACAATGACAGTTTTACATAATCTTGCCTTACATACAAATCAAATAATCACAATCAATACAGCCTATACCGTGTGTAAAAAGTCATTGACAAAATAACAGGTATTACCATGATATATGGTTTTGCAATGAAAGTTGTGGGAAATGATGATGGTATTTTTCCTAACCACAGGCACATTACTATAAAAAGAAGCATTCTTCAGAAGGAATAGTTATTTACTGTACATAAGGTGATGGATTTCTTTTACAAGTGGACAAGTGTATAAATAGAGAGATATTAATTTATTTAATAAAATGAAAATCAAATAAATTGTAAAGAAATAAAATATTGCTATGTGAATTGTGTCCTGTGGGTTACTTTCACACATTTGAGAAATCCTTGGTCTATCCACTCTTTTGGCTGAATACCACTAGCAAAAAAAGACTTGAATTTCTCAAACTTGTGAAAGATAACTGCTCTTTATTTCACTCATGTAAGAACATATTAGTGTCCAACACACAAAAATTAAATGTGGTCAGTACACAGGAACTATAGTACATGTAAATGTGAGAATGAGTCAAAAGTCACACAATTCTGACAATTACTGAACTGAAAGAATGGTACAATGTAAATTAAACTTAAAGCCCAAGGTAGCCAAAGGTCTCACATAAAATACAACCTCTCATGCTGAAGCTACACAACAAAATTTAAAATTGTTCGCATCAAGTTGAAGTTGCATACCTAATTCCAAATCATTCATAAGAAGGGTTCAAGGGATTGGCAAGATTAATGCAAGAAGAGATTAACTACAGCTGATACAATGTACATGTATACATGTTAGAAAAAAATCTAAAAATGGTCCCTATCCCAGTAAAGACAAAGGCATACAAATCTAAAAACAGAATCCTTTTTCACAAAATTATCTAGACAACAGTTCTGGAGAAACCTATGTACAAAAAAACAGTGTTCTCATCAATTGATAATTAGTTAAAACTAAACAAATAATTGTTTGCATTGTCAACCACAATACTCCATATTCTCCTGAAACTCTGTTACAAAAGTCCTTTTTCATTTCCCTACTTCGGCTTCGTTTTTTAAGATTTTAAGCAAAGGGGATCAACTTTCTACAATTTTATTATCAGACAGACTAGTTTACTGTCAAACTGGAGCAATGGACAGCAGTAGACTTCAAATTCAAATATTCAATTTATTAGAGCCGCAGTAAGAACTTGAACATTTTAAATAACTTATTTCAAATCATTAAAGTACTTACCGAAGTGAAAATAGTTTCCAAGAAAAATGTTTACTGTTTTCCCTTTCCCATATGAGACCACCATCCAAGTTGCCGGGCATTTATGGATTACAAAAACTTGCTAAAATGGCTTACATTTTGTAAATATATGAAAAAATACTATTCATTATAAATCTATGTTGAACTGGAATCAAAAATACAAAATGTTAAAGGTTGTTAAATTGATAATTCATCTATCAGGAAAATCTAATCTGAGTTTTGAAAAATACATGTACATGTATTTGGAAGTTTTATCACAGAAATTATGCAAGTAAATAAGTTCAATGTAGTAAGAAATTTGTAAGAAAATGGTGGCTAATAATATCTGTGATGCATTTGTCATATTGATTTTGTCTTCTTAGCAGCGCTGAAATAGAAAATTTCAGGCACTGACATTCTGTTGGAATTTTCATTTTGTTCTGTTTTATTTTTCTGTCCCCATTTAATCTATAAAGATTTCTTGTTCAAAATATCCAGTCTCATGATATAAGTTGATCAAGAGTATCAATAATCGTATTAAAAATTTATTACTGACAAATCAAGACTGAAACTTTATTGACACATATGGTAACAGTCAGTATGAACTCGTCTCTAGCTTAAGAAATGTTCCGTCGAAATGGAGAATTTACCGTTCTGTTATGAAACATGAAGATCAAAAGCAACGCTTCGGGTTTTCTACAGAATTATCAATTGAGATAAATTTAACACAAGTCCAAATAAAAACCTGCACGACAAATTTGCACATTTCGTAATGAAATGTGAACAATTAAACATGAATTATCATAAGCTGAAGTGAAGAATGTTCATTCTGTATACCGTCTTAAACCTTTGAAACAAAAAGCTGTTAAAATATCTGCTTGTAACTGATAATTTGAATGATTTCTTTTCTTGAATGGGTGCCATTTTTGTTGAATTGTTATCAGAAGAGAGATAACTCTGGTCCAAATACCGCTAAAAGACAGAGTACAGTCCCCATCATGGGCGATGTTTGAAAATGAGAGGGAGACTTTGCTTTTCTTTTGGTGACATCTGAGGGTGAAGTGAGCAACTCCAGGGCAACTCTTTCGCCTGAATTGTCTAGTAGTGTGAGCCCTGTATTGTCGGCGGAGATCAATGAGATTAACTTTACTGTGCTGAGTGAATTTTACACCCAGGTCAGTGATTAACAACTGGAATATGATGTCCCAGATCGGTGGGTGGTAATACTGACATTTCACCATGAAAAAATCTGACAGTGCTTCACCAACTAACACAAATTTGAAACTCTGACTTGAGTGTTAGAAAAACAGTGTTGCTTAGTGTAGTGTATCTGGCACACAAACTGCCTTGTGCCTATTCCAAAGAAATGAAATTGAAATTCGGTATGTAGCTTCAGCATAATGGATTGTATTTTAAGTAGGGAGGTCGGTAGTGCGTTTATCGATATTCTTGCGAGAGCAAAATTCTCAATTTTGAGTCAACTTTAACACGTTAGAAAATGGTTAAAAATCCATTGCATGACAAAAAAAAATATATGTAATTGAAGATGAGACATTTCTCTTTCTAAATATACAACTTTCATTGTTATTGGAGTTGATGGTCATTTGGTACAAACGTTTGAAGTGACGATACTTTGAGAAAAATGGCCGCCTGAAAAACTATGTGTCAAAGATCATACCTATTTCAAAATTCATTCCGCAAGCTATTACTGGACCGATTTTCTTCATTTATGGCTTAAATTTTTGGAAATATCTTCAATTTTGATAATCCGGTTGTCAGGCTAATTTTTTTGTTACAAAACATATTTTTTACGTAATTTTAAGGAAAAACATGTTGAAAAAAAATAGTTTTTGCGTACCCGGAATGCACTGACAGTCGGATTCCGAAAATTTAATCCTTTCTGCGTCCATCCGTAACCCTGGTTTCAGAAGAAAAACAATAATAGCTTGCGGAATCGATTGGATATTAGGGTGGTCAGGGCGTGGTTTTCACAAAAATTAAAGCGGGACCGGTTATCGTTCTTGCTAACCGGATGTTACTGATCCGCCATAGCTTCTGTTAAGATTTTCGAACACTCGGGGATAAATGCCTTTTACCGACTGTTTTCTGAACGGATTTTTGACTGGTGGTGCAGACAACGATGGACCTAGGCCATGGAGGCCAATCACTTACGGTAAGTACCTAAATTATGTCTAATATAAGCCTAATCGCCCTGTTTCCGTAAGGTCAAATTCTAGAATGACCTTTTATCATCTGCAAGCTTAAAAACTATATTCACCTTCTTGGAAGGTCTGATTTTCGTTTGATTCTGCATGAGCTGATTTAAAAAAGATCACTCTCATTTAGCATTAGTTGGAATATGTTTCCATAACATTTTTATTAAAGGATGAATATGTAATGAGGTAAATTCTCCCAACGTTTGATTGCAATCCATTCAAAATCTTTCGGACTTTATCGACTTTCCTATATTATCGGAAGTCTCTGTATTTTACCTTGCTTTTTTTCTATTGGTTGGGAGAATCTGCACATATTGCATTTAATTTCCTTGATAAATCAATTTTAATTTATATGTAGTGCCCAATTTATATGAAACTCACATGTTTAAGCATAAACCTTCTTTATATTTATTTTAACTGTTTTATTTATTCAAAATTATCATATGTAGAAAAAAAAAATCAACCTTAAATTGCTTCTTCAAATGATACACAACTTTTTTTTCTGGTTTTCATTTTATCAGTTCATATATATTAATTATGACTTTTATTAGAACAATTATCATGTAGCCCTGCTTGTACTTTACTTGATAAATAGAACTTATTTGATGAGATTTATATATGTGGCAATTGCATATTTTACATATGACCTGCATCTTCTTAAGTTTACTTTATATATTCATATTGTACAATTTTTAACAGCTAACTTACATATTCATTTTAGAGGATTGTAGATGCTCTACTTATTTAATATTCATATACATGTACAATTGCTTGGAAAAGGTTTAAAATCCTAGTAATATACATTATTTATCATTAAATTTTAATTAATTATGGTTTAATATTTTTTTGGCCTTTTTAGGATCACATTGATTGACTCATAATACCAATCTTTTGTTGTATGTATATGAAACATACTTGTACTATGTTTTTTCTTCTAATTATTGATTTATTTCAGAAGAAAGTATTAGTAAACAGGCTGCCTAAATATTTATTTTATTTTGTCATATAAAAAGTAAACTGTGATGTAAATTTTATTATGATTTAGTTTTATTTTCTGTTTGTTTTTCATCATTTTAGTTTCATTTTGTTGAGTTCTGGAGATATTTCGAATTCATGGTAAGTTAGTTTTTATACTTTGATTTAGTTTAGTAGCTTTATTTATTTTAATAATAAAACTTTTGAGTCTTTTAATTATGGTAACAAATAAGCATTTACATTTGAATCATATATTACTCTGCTTTAAAACTGCCTCACAGTACATATTCATTGAATACCACTACTTGTTTATTTCAGATGGCCTGAGCAGCATAGTGGGCTATGCTATGAGACGAATATGGGTCGAGTCTGAGGTAGGACCATGTGGGGTACAGTAAGTAGGGTAGTTCCAGACACACCTGAACCCGATAACCTGATTGGTAAGAGAGTTCAACACTTGATAGAAGAACCAGACGGATCACGCAGCGAAATTATTCATATTAAGTTATTTAACATATCATTAATATAACCTTATAAAACAATCTTCTTGTTTTGAAATGAAGATAATTATTCTGGAAAAGGAAGTTTGGTGTTTTTAACTCCTCGCCACATCTTTTGTCAACCGCTTTGTGAGCAACCAACATCAAATAAAGTTTTACATTTTTTCAGATTGTTAGCAAACCAGATTATGATTTAATAGAAAGTAAACTAACTGTAAGTAAATTGATAAGGTAAATGATGTTAATAGGTGTAATGTCCTTATGTACATAATCTCTTTTGTAGATTTGGCAGACATAGTAGATCCTGGTGAAGAAACCCTTCTGGCCTGAAATGGAAACTTCGAAAAGTTCATTAAACTTAATCAAATGATGATATTTTGTTTATTATCATTTAATGTATATAATAGTACACATGAGGAAACAGCTAGGGCTTCAAAGTTCCATAGTGAAAGGATGCGCATTGGTTCAAGTCAATGTATTCATACAAATTTTCTCAATTTCTTGGGAAAACAGCATTTGTTTTTGAAATTTTATTCAATTTTAACATAATAATGAGATTATTATTATGTTAAAAGACCCTATTTAAACAAGAAAACATTACAAGACTACATTAGGAATCTTAGAATTGACCAGACCTTGATATAATATTATTTTGCCACTTTTTCTGCGGCAAAAATGTATGTTTATTTTGATTATCGTCTGGCTTCATTTAAGGTATAGGCCTAACAAATTTTCATCCACATTAAACATTTTATAGCAAAATAAGATGAAAGTATCTTCATGTGATAGCTTAGATTCTAAGCTTTAAAATGGTACCACATAAGTATATGGTAGGTTGATATTTTGATCAATATAAGCATAAATATGCGGTTTTTTTTTTAAATCTGAAATTTTCAAAAATGTTCGATTTACCCCCATTTTTCAACATTTGCTTGTTGGTTTTTAAATATAATTCAATTATTTCTTGATAAAAATGTGTTTTTACATATTTAATCACAATAACAATAACTGTCATGTGCTAAAAACTGCTTTTAAATTCAAAATGTCTTTTTTTGTCTGACCTTTCGCCATTTTTTCCACTGAAAATAGCTCTAAAATTTACCCTAAAATGTAAATTTTCGACCTCAAAAAATTTTTTTGAGCTGAAAAACATGATTTTTCAAGTCAAGCAACTTTATTGCCACACAAAACAAGTGACAGAAAAAATTAAATATTTTTTTTGAATTCTTAGTAAGCAAAAATGTATTTTTTTGTTGAAAAAACGCATTTAAAAAAAAGGCGGTCTGCCGCAGTGTTTCTGATTCCAATGAAAAACAAATCGGAGGTTTTGACATAATATTTGTTTATTTATTTCTGTTTAATGGATTACTCTTGAAAGAACAGCAAAGTATCAGATTTCTACTACCTTCCAATTTCCAAATATGAATATCCAAAAATGGCACTTTAATTCACGATGCTGTTGACACATAGCAAAAAAAAACTAAGTCCAAAGTGTTTTTTTGCCAATTTTAAAAAAGTGTAATTTTCTTTGTATCTAAGATACAAGTTTCCTGAATGGCTTAAATCAAAGTATGAAATGGCTTTATTTAAATGATTAAGACACAATGTATGAATTTCTTTACCTGTTTGACTTATGTGGGCCACAGAAGTGCCCAAAATGTGACATTTTTGCCTTCGCAAGAAAAATGACCAAAATTTTGAACTTTAAATTGTAATAACTTTTGAACCCCTTGACGGATTTTAAAAATTTTTGCACCAGTAAGTTACATTTCTTGGGCTCTTTCAAACTAATATAAACTTGTACATTTTCTATATACTTCATATTTTGACTGACCTCCCTATTTTAAGTAAGACTTTTGGCTACCTTGGGCAATATAGAACCATACCTGTCTCAATACATTGCACATCCTTAACATGTACAAAAATGTAAAATACAGATAGACTTGGGGTTAGTTCCAACCTGTTAAATTGATGAAGTTAGTATTTTCTATCTACTCTAGTCATTCAAAATAGCAAAAACAGTTCAACTTACAGTTGTTTTAAAGTTCTGTGTTCTTCACCCAGGTTTGAACCAGGGACTTTATATTATCAAATATACATTTGTACTCCACGTTTGCACCATATAATGAAGTATACACTAAGACAGTACACCTATATATAGTTTACACTTACAGTTACAGTTACAGGGAAGTTCTAAATGAGTGGATGACTCATTTTAGCATGCCTTCTAGTGACTATGGTTAGTTCAGAGACTTAAATAATCTATGTTTGTTCAAAGATGGTTACCTTATATACTTTTGAGAACGCTTTGATCGCCGTGTGGTCCCGTATGTGTTCGTTTTACTCATTTATCTTCATCACCAAAATATTGATTACATCTCAGCCGCTTACAACAATATAATTTGATCAAAATTTGTTCATTATATTTTTTACGTTATCATAAATCCATGCAGAATATCTATTGTAGAAAATATACATACTTATCTGTAGTTTTATGTAATTATTCCAAAAGAAGACGCCAATTCTGCAGTGCAATTTTTATTTTCATTGGGGTAAGGAAAAGCGGAAGTTGGTAAGGTGCTCCATAACAACAGGACGCTTGATAATGTGAACTAGATTCTTATTATTCTAAAAAATAATCATAATGAGTGCTTCTGCTTGTAGCCATAGAAGCAAGAAAAAATCTCATGATCAAGAGGTACTCCTATTTAAAGTGTCTGTCTATTTATATATAAGTTAAGCCTTAACTATGTATTGTAAGTTATTTTTATTGTTGACAGCTGAGCATGCAGTGAATACGTCATGCCATACAAAATGTACAACAAAACTCCTTAACCATTTAAATAGAATCCTCCTTGAAGATTTGGAAACCTAAGTAGTAACTACCATCAGTTCTCTTTCATTTAAGATACATTTCAAACAATCAATGATTTGTAAAGTATTTAGATTTCTGCTTCAATGAGCAAATACAGACTGTTATTTTTGTTTGAACAGAATATGTACTTTGCACCATTAAATTAAATGATTTAATGTATTGACTTGTTTACCTCATAAAATTTATCAGTATCAATGCTGTATTTTTAAAGCAGTGAAGCACAAACCCATTAAAATTGAGTTAACCTGTAGTACACAACAATACTCTTCTGTGTTGAAATATACTTACACCTTATATATGTTACTTAGAACAAACAACTGATTATTTTGCATAAGGCTATAGAGTTCATATTAAATTTACACTAGCAACAATATTCAGGGTAATATCAAGAAAATGATTTCTCCCAGGTACAGATTGGTGAGTTGAATGTTAAGTGCTAATTGATACAATTGTATTAGACATTTTCATTTTTGAAATATTGTTTAATAATCCTCAATTACAATGTTTGTTGTTGTTGTAAATGTTCTTTATAGTTGAAAAAATTGTCTTAGCTTAGACACGAGAGAGTGTTTGCTTTTTAAAATTAAGACACTTCTTATTCATACATATTTTGGCATGCTTTTATTCAACGTTAAAAAAAATGTTTTGCAGATGCAATGTATTTACACCACCATTCAACTAGTTACAACATGTAGGATTTTAAATATTGACCCTATACATTTTTTTTTGTACCTGCCTAATTACACAATTTAGCTTGGCTTGATATATACAAACTTGACAGCTTGTCCTGCTTACACAACTTTAGATGTCATATTTGCCCCCAAACCCTGATTTTAAACTTATGTGCCTTTCATTTAAAGGACATTGAATCTGTTTAAGGATATACAATGACTCTACTAAAATAAATATAATTATGACTGGTTCAACTTTATGTTACAAACTAATATTCTTTCATGATGACACATGTAGCATAATTTGTCTGACTTGTAAAAACAGAAGTTTTACCAATAAAGTACCATACATTCAATGTATAGTACAATTAAAACCATTCTGGCAGTCTTTGAGCAAAATACAAATGTATAATGTGATGTTGTCCATAGGTATGTTGAAACATGTATGTACAGACTACAAAAATACCCATCAAAATCATAAGTTGGCAGTTATACAAACCTCTTATCCATCCATTCTTTGGTCTGTTTATTGTCATTGTCATGCCTTTGGTATTTGAAGAATTGCTTGACCAAATCTTATCAAAATTGAATACAATATTGTTGACGATAAAATGGTTGATCCCAAATTTGCAGATTCTCAGAATTCTAAATCCCAAATGCCAAATTAAGTTTGCTGATTCCAAAAATGCCAATCTTAATAAAATATTTTTGATTTAATAAGTTCTTATCTATGGACATTATTAATAATTATTTGTTTATTTGTGCTTACCTTGTTCCTTTGTTACCATTTTTGTGTTTTATATTTACTACATTTTCTTATGAAATAACAACCGAGGGGAGATCCTCAGAAAAATCACATAAGTTTACTACTATACTAAAACACATGATGTTTTAACCAATGTTTTTTAGAGTGATGTAGATCCTTTTATGTGCTCATGTGGACCTTGTAAAAAGTTCTGGAAGGACAACTTTGGAGAAGCTTCAGAAATATTAAGAGAATCCTCATTGAGTCGTGCAGAGGATTCCACTACAATTCCACAACAACAAAGAAATGTTAAAGTTGGTGACAGGGTCTTAGTTAGAGGCACTCACACTGGTAATAATTCTTTCTCAGTTTAAAGAGAAAAAATATAAAAAGTAATGTTATTATTATGGTGAAATATATACCATGTATTTTGAGTATATATCTGTTCTTTTTTATCATTATTAATCATAAAATGGTCTAGTGTAGACATAAAGTTAACCCCATGCATTTAAAATCTTCAAGATATAGTTATGAACAACAAAGAGTTACTGAAAGGCAAAAAATGTATTATTTACCCTTTTATCTTAATTGCAGAGTAGTCTTTGCACTTGCCCAATATATACTTTCACAAGGAAAATTCTTCACTTTTACCCTAGGTCTTACCTCACGGAAGTTTGTCATGCATGCTTTTGAATTAACTCACAATTAAGACAAAAGGGTCAATTGCATTCTATATTAATTCTTGAGGCTAGTATAAATTAAAAACCTTATTGCAATTTTACAATTTTTTATTACACCTCAAAGCACAACAAAATATAACTTTGTTACTTATAGTTGAATATGTATTTACATGTATTAAGGTATAATTTTATTAGCAGTACCTGTATTTGTAATAAGTATGTTACCTGTATCTCATTCTGAACATAGGCCCTGATCATTATAGGAGAGGTAAAACTGAATTGACACATTTCAAAGGACATTGGTTGGAGTTCTACATTTTGTATTTGAACACACTATTTGTCACTGTATTTTCCATACCATACATTTTAATATTATAAAATACCTAACCATCAAGATTGTGTATAGTGAAAGCTATACATGTAACTGTGATAATGCAAAACATAATTAAAAGTTCTTTTTTGTTTTTATTTTGACTGATTATCACAGAGAGTCAATATTGAAGTGGATTATAAACTCTTCAATATGCTGAATCTAACCATATATTAAGATTTTGGATTTTTTGCTCTGCTTTCAAGATGTTATTAATAAGGTGTCTAAAGTAAAAAAAAAAATTCCTAGGGATTCAAATTGGGTTATTTTATCAAACATTAGGGGAAATGTCAAACTTCACATTTAAATTCTCTGACAACTTTCTTTGTGTGTCAGAAGTCTAATCACAATTCGAATCCAGAACTAATTCATGCTTGAAATTAGTGTCCATACTTTCCGTAATTGTTAAGACTTGAAGGGTTGAATCACTGCAAGTGAATCAAACTTTGACAAAAAATTACATGTACATGTAACTGTGTTTTATTTATATTGTAATCCTGTTGATAGAAGGTGAATATGATATGTAGTGCACTTTAGGTGTGGTGACTTAGAGAATGAAATCAATTCATATTGTCTTTGTAATCTTATAAAAAAAACTTTTCTTTTATAAGTGTAGTAATTTATATACTTCAGTAGAAACTCTCTTTTATGATTAGTTTGAATGAAATTCTTAAATATGCACATACTTTGTTTTGAGCATATAGCACTGTCTTAGGGTCATGTAATTGTAATATTTCAAATGGACAAGGTTATTCACAATGCCTAAAGAAACAATAAAGCATACACACTCAGGTGATACTGGTCTTCTATCTATTCTTTTCTATTACAAGTTCTAATTTTGCCATATGGTTTTATTTTTAGCATAACTAAAAGTCTTCATACAAATGTACCTAGAGATTAAAAAAAAATGTAAAGTTAGCTGAAACAGAAGTGGTTCAATATTTTTTCTAGTTGTAACAAACATTCATTGATCATGCATTACTTAAGTAGCTCATCAATTTAAATTTTCACATGCTTTAGGTTGGAAGTTCTGTCAAAATGTCTAAAGAAATTACTTTATTTTTTCTACAGGAACCGTAAGATTTGTCGGTGTTATAGATGATAATGCAATAGCCCCAAGGCTATATGTTGGAGTAAAATTAGATGACAACAGTAAGTTATCTCCCTTAGTAAATGTGCAAATTTGCAAGGAAACCACAGAGAAAAAAAGGTTTTATGAATATTTCACTTTATTTAATTTAAATATCATAACAAACTCCCCAACAATCATTCTTTGTGATGTTGAAATTGATATTTTGTTACATTAAACTTTCATTATGAAACCTATAATATCTGATTGTACAAGTACAGTATCATATGACCTTAATGAGAAAAGTTGAGAAAGAATAATGATAAATAAAAATGTTGTAGATGCTAATATCAACAAATCATTGTACAATAATAGATGTATTATTGTTGGTAAAATAAGCTGATTAAAATTGCAATATTTTGAATTTTTCAGTAAACTCAACTCACAATGGAGTTTTTAAAGGAAAAAGATATTTTTATTGTGAAAGAGGCCATGGTGCTATGGTATCTTATACAGAAGTTCAAAAACTGAAACAAGTTGACAAACGACCTCCAATGTCAGGGAATTATATGTACCCTAGCTTTGAAGAAGTGAAGATAAGACGAAAAGAGAGAAACCAAAAGTATGTAAAACAAGATAGATACCAGTAGCAAACATTTAATATTTTTTTGTTATTAACCCAAACTGATTTATGGTGCAATTGCACAGAAATTTTTGAAATCAAAAGATTTTGTTTTAAGAATTCTGTCTAAAAAGCGCAAGCTGTGTATTTGGAGTTTGAATTATTTATGTACATTGTATCATTATAAATTGCCACACTTATGTTTGGCCATTGCTAGTCATTCAACTTGACAAATATTTCATGGCCTTAAATATGCTGTTTGTCCAGACTTAATTACTGAATTAACTGAAAGTTGTTGTTACTGAAATGTAATCTTAAAAAATATTTGCACAATTTAATACTAATAAATCAGTCAAATGAATACTAATTGGTAAAAACATACTAAAATATTTTAGAAAGATTGAACTAAATATACTTTCAGCTCATAAACACCCTGTATAAGGGTATTCACCTGGACTTCTGTTGAACGCTTTAAAAAGTAGAATTACACATTTGTATCTCCCTTTACCAGTATCCAACAATAAGTCTCTTCCATGCTCATTTTTACATGCTATAGTACCTTCCTATAAACTCCTATAAATTCATAAAATTTTGTTGAGAAGTTTAAGCTTATAAGATGTTGATTTATAGATGACAACAAATGCACATGTATGTTCCTTTTAGTGCAATGCACATAGCCACTTAAGTAGCTATCTTTGTAAGAATCATGCAAAATCTGAAAAATGTGATACACCCCAAAATAGGCTACATATTTTTATTTTTGTAATTAAGTTGTTTTATGGGTCTATACTATGAAATGTGTAATTATTCATTCAGATCTGCCTGCTCTTAGGAGATAATCGACATTGAAAATACAGTAGATTCTATTGTATTTGAGCACCATTTACAGAGTTATCTCCCTTAATTTTGAAATCTACAGTGCATTCTATATAATTTTTATCTCCTAAGTGCACAGGTTATATGAAGAACCACAAGTTTATTTCTGTTTACTATGACATTTCAAACAAAATATGAAAAATAAAAATATGTAGGCTTTTTACCCATGAATCACATTTTGCAAGATCCTTAGCTGGAGTGCTACTTAAATTTTATTAAAATTTTTTGTGACTGTACTTTTCAACCTTTTATATCATTAAGTATTTAATATTATCATAACATATTGTCCAATCACTCTATTTGGAATATCTTCATATGGTAAATTTTTATCTGTGAAATAGATTAATGCATTGAAGTGTATGGGTATTACATTGAATAGATTTGACTTTGTAGTAGTATTAATGAATAATTTTATGATTCTAAATTCACATTTTTTACTGTGTTTTTAGTGCAAAATATTTACCTTGCAAAATGTATATGGATGACTTGATGGAAACAATTTTTCATCCTTAAAATTGTCTTTGACAGTAGCCAAAGACTTTTTTTCTGGGGGTATTATTTTATATGTAATAATTTTTTTGTCTTGACATTTTTATTGTTTCTTTTTAGCTTCTATTTGTAGCAGCATTTGGTTTTTCTGGGTTTTTTTTGTTTTTTGTTTTTTTTTATCATGAACTCAGTCCTTATCATTTTACTTTCAACCATAGTTTCTGCTTTCACCTTCAGAGATCTTTTATAAGTATGCCATTCATGGCCTACAAATACTTACACTATTTTTTTTGCTGTTTTCATTTTTCTTTTTTTACATGTTTGTAAAATACCTAGTTAAATTTTGATAAATGAACTGATATGGTAAGTTTTCAAATAAAAAGTTAGTTTTCAGATCAAAAGTTATTGTGTACTGTTGCTTGTTGTAATATTGTGCTGGAAAGCATGATTGCTTAAAGTAATAAAGAAACTGAAATTGTTCAAATTGTTGCTTGCAAAAAGGGGATAGTGTGAAATAATCCGATTTCAGGACTTTGTTACATTATTTTTTGTATGACCATTTTTTTACTTGTATAAACATATATGAGTTTATAAAGTTTTAAAGATCAACTTCAGGTCACAAGTTTATTAGAGATTGCGCTTGAAAATACTGACAGATAAGAAAAATTATCACAAGCAGATTTAACATTTTGCATATACTAGTACAGAATTTTTGACAGTTCTAGTTAAGCTTGATTTTGTAAGACTATAGGAGACATACCATACACCAATTATTTTGTTAGTAACTGATTGTAAATCAACTTGTTTATCAATATCTATGTATTCAATAACAGACAAATAAGGTAACTATGACAGATTTGCTAAGCATAGAGCTGTGTTTGTGCATATAGGCTTAGCATATTCCTAGAAGCAAAAAAAAAATGCACTCAGAGCCAACCTTTAGCAACAGCAGATCCTGATATCACTAACAAATCTACCAAATTAATATAACCTCCACATTTAACTTGGTGTACATTTATGTAAATAGAGGAATGTTTTGACCATAGATTTGTACAATCTACCTTTGGCCTGGCATGTTTTGTGTAGTTTCACCATAGCTGGTTATAGTTTTTAACTTTGTATGCAATGACTTATCTTACAAATAGCAACTGGAAATTTCAGGGTGTGCTAAAATAAATCAAATGCCTTTGAGTGTACACCCTGATTTATGACCAAATGTACAAATCAATTCAATTTTTTAAACAACATAATAAGACTCAACTAAGCCGAGGATTAAATAAATATTGATGGAGTGACAGTTTAATATAGGGTGTCTTGTCTATTAATTTTGGAGAGAAGTGTTTTTGTATTAGGCTAATATGTATAAATGTCCATGAGACTATGACAGAACAGCAGTATTCCAATCAATATGCAACAAGAAGGCAACATCAAGTCTTAAATAAGGAATTAGATGTATATCACGCTCTTATTGATTCCTATACAAGAGTTAACAATGCAAAACCAATCATTATACAAAGTGAAAAAGATGAAATCACTATTTGGTTATTGATTTTTTTCTTTATTAGGTTAGTAGAACTGTATGCTAAAGCAGGAGTTGCTCCCCCTAGTGATTTAATGCCTGCGATAACACGACCTAAGACTGAACCGCTGATTCATGTTGGAGATCCAAATGACATTGTTATTAAGGTAATCAAAAATAAAGAAAATATTGATTCTTGCTCATACTAATTTTAGATGTCAAAAACATATTATCTTATCTCTGTGTTGCTTATACCTTGATGAACAAAACCCAAACTTGTGAATAAAGCATCATCATCACCCACACCTGTATGTAACTGTTAGTTTGTGTAAGAAGTTTGATAGAAGAATAAAACCTATTTTAGGTAAACCTGAAATGGAATACACTATATTAAAGTGAAAAATGAACACCAAGTTTAAGTTCCACTTTGTAATCCAACATTGACATCCATATTGAAACATTTGTCAAGCAAATATTAAATAATTTGTGGAAAATTCATTGACTTAGCTTAAAATAAGAAAATGTGCCTTTTTACACTTTTTACATTTCAGTAGTAAAAGAAAATGGTCAATATGATTTTAAAAATTAAATTTTTTTACAGTGCATTGTTTATAATTATCTCCCCTTGCAAAACCATTTAATGATAATCCAGTTATGCTTTCACAAATAAAACAAATTTCAATGCCAATTAATATTAATTTAAATAATGGGTGTTATTGAATTTGATACATTTTCGATATCATGAATTCAATAATTAGCATTATAATGCTAGTATGAAATGATAATTTAAACAAAAGGGAGAGCAACCTAATGCTATTAATTCAATGTTTTAATGTGTGTGAACGCTAAGCAAATTCAAATGCCATTTGATGTGATTCAAAATACATGTGAACGTTATCAATGTTTTGAATGCAAATATGATAATTGCATATGCAGCATTAGACTACTTTTAATATTGAAGTACCGTAACAGTAATTTGTTATATCACATCTGTTAAAACATTTGGTTTATTGTATTTACAGGATTTAGAGAGACAAAGAGAGAAGGAAAGACGAAGAAGAGAAATGCTAAATGAGGCTGATCATGAAAAATTAGAACTTAGAAAATTAAAAATGCAATTTGGGAACAATGAAAATGCAGACAGAATGGCTATGACACTAAGAAAATTACAAAGAGCGTATGAAGAAGGTCTTGCTATATCCAAAAGACGAGGGACAAGGGACTATGATGATAGTGATGATGATTAAATTCTGAAATTGCTAGGTCTTTAAATTAGGAGTTAATTAATTCAACCATGACAATGTGTGAAGCAAAGTAAAACAAATGTTCTGTATGGATTGGAATTTTTACTGTTCCTTACTTTTTGGTTAAGAACTACCAGGATAAAATAAGGTTTTAGGCAGAACTTTAATGACTTGCAACCATTTACCTAAAAACAAAGCTTGAAAGGTAATTGTTTATGCACTGCTTTTTATAATTTGATGTAAACTGTTTGACCTTTGTCTAAATATGTCTAAATTCACAATATTTGGTTGTTCTTTTAAATGTATGTTTCTTGTAGGCAATAACTTTCTTGAATTAGCCGGGGTGAGTTAGTGAAATATAGTTATGTTTGAATTGTTTTTTAATGTATGGAATTTGTTATGATATTGCATACATGAAGAATTGTGTTTGTTCATATATTCTATTTATTATTATTTTTGGCATTTAAGTAACATATACCACCAGTGCATTACTTAACAGTTTTGTAAATTTAGGAGTTCATGTGTTTAACATTGTACTAAGTATAATCAAATCCAATCAGGTTGACCTACTGTTTGTCAGAACTACTACTGATCATGTGGTATCAGGTATTGTTTTTATATGCATAGTTAGTCTAAGTTCTGTGTCTGATTGTCACAGTGTTTGTTTCAAACATCTAACAGTTGTGATATTTCGTTTATTTCAGCTACTCTAGTATAAACATTTATACATTATGCTAGTTTACACTTGTTAATACAGTATTTTTTACAATAAAAATAACTCAGTTGAGTATAAGATTCTCATTTCTCTTGACCAATACAATTGTATTTATATCAGTATCAGTAGTTATTCCAATTTGAATCTTTGTCAGTTTTCACTACATTTTCAGTGACTTTAACATGATTCCTTCTTCAGTAGCTGAAACTTATTCCTTTACAAGCCAATAAGATCAGGTGTCAGCCAGTAAAAACTGTGTATAACTTAATAAATCTGAAAAATACAGTTTAAGAAATCTCAAAATAATAAGTATTTATTATGCACTTAAAAAAACCCAAGTACTTAAATATTACATGAAACTTAACAGCCAAAAGTGGCACACAAGAATCATATGAAGTGCAACATGATTATCATATGAATCAAGTGTGATATGATTTTTCAAACATGATAATCACATGTAAGCACACCAATATTCACCTATGAGAATCATATGAATCAAGTGTGATTTGATTCCACAAACATAATAATCACATGTAAGCACATTGTAAAATAAATCTTTCTTATTCATTTTTTGACTTTTCAAGGGCATAAACTCAAACATTGAGCAACAAATCTTTATGAAAACTTAGGCATAGGTCGGTCTCACCATGCTTATCAATTTTCCCCCTAGAAAATTAGGCTTATCCCTTTGGTTTTCAAGTAATTTTAACAAGTCGTCAATTTTTAGTAGTGGTGGCCATGTTTTTGACACATAAAAAATTAAGGATATCCTAACAAACATTCATGCTATGTTCGGTTACATCCTACAAGTTGTCTAAGAGAAGATTAAAAAAAAAAATCCATTTCTGGACCCATAACTCATTCATTTGTCAAAGGAACTTTCTGAAAATTTTGGCATAGGCCAATCCTATAATGCTGAACAATTTTACTTCCTACCAGATTTTAGCTGAACCAAACTGTTTTTGAGTTATTTGCATAATTCTGCAATTTGACCCCTATGTTCTATTTTAAGTAACAGTGGCCATGTTTTTTGCCAGATCAAAAATCTCCATGCATAGATGGTTATAAATACCTACCCTAAGGAACATTCATGCAAATTTTGGTTACAATATGTAGAGTAGTTTTGTGAGGAGAAGATGTTTGAAAAAGTTTATGGACAACCATTATGATAAATAAATGATAAATAAAGAAAACAGGAGATAGTACATGTAGCAAAATATTTGCTCAAAAAGAACAAATTCATGAAGTTTCTCTCATTTGTAGTACATGTATTGTAATTTTACTTATTTTTTAGGGTACTTAATTTTGTTATTATTGGTCTATGAATATATTTGGATACTTGGATACTTTCACAGAAATTGTAGTTTTTGTGTAGAGTATAATAGTAGAAATTCTTTTTCCTTTGTACTTATTTTCGCAGATGGTGCATGACCAAGTAATTCGTGAAAATAAGTAACGTGCAAAAATAAATACAATTACAGTATTATCAAAACAGGAATAGCAACAGAACAATACTACAAGGTGTCCAATCAAAGTGACTTTTTGTTTATTGTACAAAAAAATCCACTTTTGACATGAATAACACCAAAACTTACAGTCAAATGAAACATGAAAAATGTTACAAGAACTCACCATTCATCTTCAATTCCATCTCTTTGTTTCCTTTATTCCACTTCTTTAGAAAGTCATTTTTTTCAACCACTGATGAATCAAATGAATCTAGTAAATATTTCTTAACACAATACCTATGTCAAGTTAAGGAAGAATACTTGAATCTTACATGTCCTAAATTTTTTACATGTAAAAAAGTCAATTATTATTTTACACTCAGTGCCAGTGATATAAATATGGATGCCTGTCCACTTCTCTTGTAAAACAAATCCTCTTAAACCTCTCTTGACAATGAATTTTGATTAAATTTTTTTACAGAGGTTATCCAGAAAATGAAGGTGTGTGAGTGCCTGTGAGGGGAGATTAGTGGTATCCAACGTAAGGAGTTTACATGTTGACATCTCAAAACCTCAACTTCTCCTTAATCAAAAAATAGCTACATGTAGTAAACGCCATGTTTGTCCATCAATCAATCTTAACACATTAAGTCTATGAGGAATTCCTATAAACTGCTCAAGAACTTCTGATGATAGGAAGGTATGGTAATAAAGGTATATGTACATGAAGGAAGATAACTATTGCTAGATTTTTTCAAGTAGAGATAGGTAAATCCAATGCAAGAAATTTGTTATGTTTACATCTAACATCAACAATTTCTCCTAAATTGCTAAATAAAAAACTTTAAAGGGAAGGAACTATAAATGCATAAAAAAGTAAATACCAGTAATTATTTGATGCTGGTAAGGGGAGATGATCAACTCCAAAGTTTCAGGTTAAAGTGAACAGGCTAGGTAATGAGGTTGGTGGGAGGTGCATTAAGGGAATCCTTTTTTATGAATTTACTAACGGTTTTTCTACTACCTGTAGTATTAATCAGAGAAATAACCAACAAGTTAACTAGTTTATATATATGTACAACACTCTTTCATTTTAATATTGCATGTACTAGTTGGTATACTTGTGCTCATTTTCTGAACATTGATTTGTTGATTTAAGAAATTGAAGAGTGATTTGATTGTACCAATTTTACATCTTTAAGCAGATATTTCATAACATTCAGGACAAGGACATTTTATCAATTAAACAAGCCCTGCTTAGTTCTATCTGACACAATGGATTTTAATAGTGCTAGCTAATAGAAGCAACAGCCCACAGGAAGACATTTTCCTTATTTAAAAATAGACATATTATTTTAATTATGAACTACCCAGTCATTACTATATCTCTTACATTGTGATTGAAATAATAAAAATAAATTGATTTGGCATCATTTCAAAAACGCTTAGTTAATATTAAATATAAATGTCTGTATGATTTTGCAAGATGACATTAAAGAATGCTCCATGAAATAGGTATTATCATTCTGAAGGTTCAAAACACCCAAAAAAGGTACAATAATCCATATAGCATCATAGATCAATACAACAAAAGATTTGTAGGATGTAGGACTGTAACAATAGTGATATTGTTTACATTAAACTACCTTCAAAATAAGGCTGTTGAAAGTTCCCAAATTTATCCAAAAAAATGGCTAAAAATAATCCAAAATATGATAAACTATTTCCCAATTGATAGTCTAAGGAATATGTTTTTTGTGTGTCAACATAATACTAGTTAAATGTTTAATACTTGCCTTTTTCTTGACATCCTCTATAAAATTAGTCATTGTATTCCCAATAAAAAAATGAATGAGATAAATTTGAAAAAGGCCAACAATAACACTGATCATTTTTGTCGTAAGGAACAAAAGAAGATAGAAAGGATACTGCTGATACATGTTAACATCAATGTCATTCAGCCATTCCACCAGGTCTGACAGAGATGGAAATGTTTCTGTTGCAATGCTAACTTCTTCTAATGGTAAAGCTCTAACTGCTTCTAAACTGTATCTATATTGTTTAGAAATCCTATCACTGCACTCCTTCAAATTATTCCTAGAGAAAATAAAAAAGCACATCAAAATGTATATTAATGTTATATGTGAAAGTTGCATTTCAGTACCTCCAGTTTGCTTATAGTAAGAAAAGTTGCTAAAAGGAACAAAAAAATAGTAGTAGCAATTTTGTGCTTAGAAGAACTTGACATCTTTTTAGATGAATTCACTGGAATTGTGACCAACAAACAGCATCACTCAAATGGGTAGAAATTTCTGAAGAAGTTTGGATAAATATACTTCGACCTCTAGTGATTACATGTAACGGTACTTAAATTGATTTTCATCGAAAATACAGCCTCTACTTCCAATTGTATTACTGACAAGCACTTTAAAAAAAAAAATTATCACATCTTAGATTAAAATAAAAACCTCCTATGAGTGCAGCATTATACAATAGCAGCCAATTGAACTCAGTTCACTAGGGGCAAGTGTGTACACAATTTGAGCTTTTGACACACTAAAAAAAACATAGGAAACTACTATTCATTATGGACACAACAACTGGTTTGGATGCAATACTGCACAATATCTTGAAATTCAATTCAATATTCTGCTTTCAGGATGCTTCCATGGATCACTTTGAAACCCATAATCTCAAAAACAGTTAACGATAGAGTAAACTTACAAGCATACTTCTTAAAGCCCTTTAAAGGGGAAAAACTTACAAAAAAATCATTAAAATCAGACAATTTAAAAAAATATATAGTCCTTTAAAAATGATGCTTTTTGGCCCCTTTGACCCCTTGTTACCAAAAATTCCAATACCGATAGAAAAATACAAGCAGGGATTTCCACTAGGAATACAATTTTTTTTTTCAAAATTGGACAAGAAAAAAAAAGATGTTTAACCACACCTCATACAGATGCCTTCCCAAGCCATGAACCTGTATTCCAGTGGTTGTTGTTGTTTTCATGTTCATTTTACTATGGATTAGGTCAATTTAGCATTTGGTGGATGACTGTCTCATTGGCAATCATACCACACCTCCTATTTTTATATTTTAGGGTGTGCCCCCTACTTTGGCACTCCAACGACTGAAAATGTTTTATACTACAAATGTATTTACAATCTGATTGATATTCTGAAAAAAAAATTTAAGAATCAATTTAAATAACGAATTGTCAAAATTGACTGAGAAATGAACCTTCTTCATTAATTTCAACTTAACACATTTTTTACCACCTTTGGTCCCACATTTTTAGTGCCTCCTTATTAACAAACAAGCTTCCTCTAACAGCAAGTATCAATATGTCAAAATTTCATGACATTTGGTTCTCTACAACTGAAGTTTACAAAATAAAACAAAAAAAAATACCTTAGGATAGGGGTAGAAATCATGATTTTTCCAGCAAATATTGATCAATATTGAAATGTACTTTATTAATTTTCCTTAAGAAATGAGGAATTAAGGATGAGAATATTTGACTGATGGAACAGAGTAAACAGAATACTTTGAAAATATCAATATATTGACCTATCACATTTACCTTGAATCTTATTTATGAAACAGGTCATACCAAACGTTGTACTAGACTGACACGCTGAGCTGGTTCAATATTTTGCTAACGGAAGCAATACCCCATTCAGACACATTATTTTGACTCTGTGCTAACCAGTTGTCACTCTGTCCCCTAAATACTACAAACTTAGCTGAGAAGCAGTGACTACCAATTTTTTAAAAGTTGGTATGACTTGGCTGGGGATCAAACCCACCACCTCTTGCACATGTAGCAAGCATGCTACCATGAGACCACCACAAGTTTATTGAATGCAACAATTTTTTTTTTAAATGTACTACCTTCTCCATACTTACAACAAATTATGAAGCTTGGCTAATTTTTTATCACATTCAAATGATATTTTGTACAAAAGTTTTATTTTCGCATCAGGCTTTGACTGTAACAAAGCATCTACATCAGCTGCATGACAACAGCTGTATTGTTCAGATAGGTTCAGTAGAGATTCAGTTTCTTGTTGACATTGTTGTAAGGTTTCAAGCCATTTCTCTTTACACTGTTGAAGTATTTGATAAGACTTCTGCAATTGTTGATAAACTGGTTTCATCACTAAAATATTCTTGTTTCAAATACAAACAGTTATCCTGATATTTCAACCTAAAATGAAAAAAAGAAAGCACATGAACTTATCAGTATACATGTATAACAGTTTTGTAATATGGCACCTTGCAGTAGAATTCTGTAGGGATCTGTGTTATTGTAGGCCTTTTTCAAAAGTACATCCCTTTCTGAAAGTAAGATTAGTTTTATATAGGATGTCAAGAAAAAAACAAGTCATAAATATTAAATCAGTGTAACTTTAACAGAAACACTATATCATACCCTGTGTCTACCAGTTGGGAAATAGTTGATATTATTTGGGATTATTTTTAGCCATCCTTTTATGTGGATAAATTGGGATGCTTTCATCAGAGGTAACAGCCTCACTCCAGATCCAAAATTTGAAATTCAAATACAAATTTTCCAAAAAAGTCATTTTTTTTTTAAAGTGGGGACCTATGACCCCTTTTGACTTGAAAACCATAAGAGACACCTGAAATTTGATTGAAAAATACAGACAGGGATTTTCATTATGAATCCAATAAAACAAATTTTAAGAACAGGCCACAAATAAAAAGTCCTTTTTAGCTCATCTGGCCAAAGGCCATGTGAGCTATTGCCATCACTTGGCATCCATCTTTGTCGTCCATCTTAGTTAACAATTTTTCAAAACTCTACTCCTCTGAAACTACTTGACCAATTAGTACCAAACTTGGCATGAATTGTTTTTTAGGGTATTCTGCATAGAAGTAATGTGGTGATTTTTCATCGAAAAACATGGCCACTGTTACTAAAAATAGAACATAGGGGTCAAACAGATTTTCGTTTTAATCTGTTAAGCCATGTTGGAGTTGTTGCCCTCTTTTGATGTTTTTCCCTATCTTCAATGTTATTTCTTTGAAAAATCTTCTCTCATGAAACTACTACACTAATCAGAACCAAACTTGTTATGAATGTTTCTTAGGGTGTTCTGCACAGAACTGGGGATTTTTGATCTGTCAAAAAACATGGCCCCCATTACTAAAAATTGAACATAGGGGTCAGACAGAAGTTTTTTGCATATATCTCCAAAACTGTTAGGTATAGCCATATTCTGACACAGGTAAAAGTGTTCAACATGATGAGATCTATTTGAGTCAAATTTTTGTTTTAATCTGTTAAGCCATGTTGGAGTTATTGCCTTTTTTGACGTTTTTTTTCCCATATTTTTAATGTTATTTCTTTGAATTTCATAACAATTGCTGAACCACAACTTAAGTCATCACACAAAAAACCAAGTGTCTGTGGGCGATGACACAGACAATGATGATACAATGAATATGATCAGGATGACAACATCTGTGCCCTACTAATATACGACCGCAATAAATTTGTGTATAAAAAGAAAAATAAAAAATAAAAAATGGCAATGTCAGCCTTTATCAGGGTAAAATTGGAAATCACCACAATGGTCCTGAATTTGGTGTAGGCATTTTGGATAGATATGGTGGGTTGAACCAGGTTTTATAGTATTCTAAACTTCTAGCTTCTGTTATGGTTAATTATTTTGGTATATTTTAACACAAACAGGCAGCATAAATCTGCCACTGGTCAAAATCAGTAATATCAGTAGTCAAACAGTACAGAAGATATAAACAATAGATACATGAAAATGAAAGAAACAAAATACAACTTTGTGGGAAAGATGTGTCAAGTTCAAGGTCTATGAAAATAAATATACTAAAATAAAGCTACAGAAAATTAATTTGTTTACATTATGAAAATTTATATTCCATTAACACAATATGCAGGTAAAGCTGATATATTAATGTATAAGAAATGGAAAGGATAAGGTACGGTCAGGCTCATCTATGGCCCCTGCATGGCTTAAAATTAGAATTTTGATATGGAGAACTTTTTCCTGTTATTTAAAATGTTAAATGTATGGTTTAGCATATTCAACCATATTTATAAGCATATCATCTTTAAATGATTGAAAATATGACATCCTTAATTTGGAAATTTGTGAATTTCTATCAAATATGCCAAAATTGGGCACTTTTCAGAACATTTTTGAGTGCTTCCATCAACTTGACCCAAAATTATTGTTTATGATTTCAAAAAAATTGAATTGAAAATTAGCATTTTCCCAATTTTGTTGTTTTGGCAGATTTCAGACTTCTCTAAAACTGACAATTGATTTAATTGTTAAAATTCAAAACCATTTTTAAACAATCTAATCATCCGTTAAACAGTGCATATCACAATTGTTGTCTTTTAATTCAAACTTCCTTTTTTTTAAATAGGGTTTATATATGGCCCTTATCGAACCCTATCCCATAGACCAGTAAATAACGAGATCTGCAACTAACTGAAATCTTGCATTAACACACAGCGGGAAAGGAGATCTCATATTTACCTAATTGACAACGACAACTAAAAAAGTATTGCGAATATTGAAATAATACCTTCAGTTTCACAATTTTTGATATCTTAGCTTCATATTCATACCTCATTTTTCTTTCTACCAAAACAAACAAAACAAAAGTATTGAAAACAAGTTACCTACCCTGATTTTTACGAAAATGAAAATAAATCAAAATTAAATCAATAATTTTCACAATAACCTATCACAACTTTTTTTGTTTTTAAAGATAATTGAATAAAATTTTCAGTTCCCTATTTGTATGTCTTCTGATCATCTGCTCCAATTATTTAAGTTCATTTCACTAAGGGGAAAAAGTAGTTTAATTAATAAGTGGAAAGGTCAGGGAATCTCGTTCTCTGCTGCGTTATAATTTTATCGATAAACTGGCTTACTAACAAGTTTCTTATCACTTTCATTAAAGGAGAGTTCACTAATTTCATTAGTGATGTCATATTCACTAACTTGCATATCATTAAGTGTCAAATTGGTTTGCAAATAAAGAACTAAATAAACAATTAACAATTTCATGATTAGAATCCCAATTTTCAAAACTATATAGCTTTGTTATTTTTCTACAATTTTGGTTCTGTAAAATGTTTAATTCAGATGAAGAATTCATATCTTGTATGAGTATTTAAAACTCTTTTACTTGGGAAATAAATTTGAAATAATAATTAAATGTAAACCTCTATTTTCATATAAAATTATTTTAAAAATTTTAGGCTTATATAGTCTTATAACTGAACATTTATCTAAAAATTCCATGGACAAAAAGAGTTTTTTGGCAGTGTATGGAAGCAAAAGATTTGTTTAAAATGAAAAAAAAATATGATGATTTAAAGTTCATGCCCCATGCCACTCAATGATTTTTTTTACCAACCAAAACCAAATCACAGGTAAGAGATGACATCACAAA
Organism: Perna viridis; assembly: GCA_037379345.1. Lineage (NCBI taxonomy): Eukaryota > Metazoa > Mollusca > Bivalvia > Mytilida > Mytilidae > Perna > Perna viridis. The sequence continues at coordinate 15,671,419 of CM074515.1, forward strand.
GAACTCTCCTATAGGTCTCTGCTTTTCCTTTAGTAGTCCGAATTTCCTCTGACCCTGCAAACCTTCTCTTCTTTATTTGGATATTGATATGTCCAAATAAAAAAGAGGAGGGCTGCACGGTCAGAGGAAATTCGGATTAATACTTTAGGCTAAAAACCACTAATTCCACTTCCCATAGGCTTCTATGCTAATTTCAAAATATTCAATGGCTTCTCTGGACTTTACCTTAACTTTAACCTGCAGAGGACTATAAATCAGCATGATTCTACATATGTCAGCTCACAATCCTCAGAATGGCATGTGGGGTTAACAGACTTGCAGTGCAGTACTGGTCACCGGAAGTGAAGTGTCTATAAATAGCATGGGAAATCCCAGTGTTTTCACAAGATAGGGGTATATTTAGAAATCATTATGGAGATTAGGCTTCACATCACAAGAAGCAAAATGCACCTATAAAATGTACAGAAATGTTTTTCTTTTCAGCAACTGTTTAAATTTTTTTAAATGAGATGAGAACTTTTTTCACAGCACTATGAGGAACAGGGGTAATTTCTGCGTAGGACTATTTTTGCGTATGTTCCAAATGCTCATTGGTTGAATTGGTGGTCTGTAACCTAAAGTTAGTGGCTTTATAATTATATGTACATTAATTTTTGTCATTTGATTTATTCAGTTAGGTTTTTTTTTTTCTTGTTTTTGAAACTAGAATGTCCATTTATTTCTTCCATCTATAGGGTAATGCTGCCGTGAGTAAAATTACCCAAAAAAGCTCTGTTTATCAGCAAGTGTGCGTCTACCATGATGAAATCATGTGACATGTCACATGATATACTGCTTCTTGGTCCGTGTGGCGTTTTTATCGTCACTAGATTTACCGGAAATAATAAGACCTTGAAAAGATCAAATCAGCGCTAAATTCAATTTTGTAGGTAAACAATACTTCGAAAATATTAATATATTGACCCTTTACATTTACCTTGAATCTTATTAATGAAACGAGTCATACCCAACGTTGTTAAAGACTCTATTCTGTACATTTTGATATGTCATAGCCTGGCACAGGGTTGTCAAGTTTAGAGAAGATAATACAGCAGATCATAGACATAGAGAAAAATAGTTCTTGAAAGGATATTTTTCAAGCTAACGGAACACCCATCAAGTGCTACTGTTAAAATTTATCTGCATGAAAGGGAGCCATCACTTTTCTCTTACAATGTTATGGATGAAGTCTGTTACTATTGATATGTCAGTTTTGGGTCAGAAAGATGTGCCTTACAAAAAGTTTGATATTGAGCAGTACTGCAGAGTAGTGCACTTCAAAACCAATCTAACAACCTTCAGATTAAAATCATTCATGTCACACTTGTCTTCAGACATAGTTCAATCCTGGATTCATTTTCCTGTATGCAAATACCAAATTCATTGCAAAAGTTTTATTTTTGGGTACTACTAAACAAAGAGTGGTAAAGAGCACAAAAGTCTGGTAAAGAATAGTACCGAAATATTGATTTATTTTATTGAATAAAAGTTTCTTTGTATCTAAATAGTGATATTCTTTTATTTTTAGCTAAAATAAATGTTTTAGGTGCATTTCTGTAGACATTTATTTACATACGGTCACAACTTCAACATTTTCGTTTCCCCAGCATGGCGGCCGTAAAGTCTGGAGGTACACAATTTGTGACAATTTCAGTGTGTAATATTGTTTTTATGCGAGTTGTATTTTAATCATGTCATTTTGTCATTTTCATATGTTTTTAAAACTTTTTCAGTCTTTAATATTGTATTTTATCACTCATTCATAACTCCCAGATGTCACGACAGATTCGTTGTAAACAAAGGATAGAGTAAATATAAAATGGATTCAGAATGGAGATGAAAAAAAAAACAGTAAAGAATGTTCAAATAGATATATTAATTAGTGGTGTTTTAAGCCCGATCAGCACAGAAAGGCTATATCCAGGCAATGTTCATATTAGACAACCATTACATACAGTAATTATGTAAATAATGGAGGAGCCCCCATGCTATGTCAAGGCTATGAAACGTGTGGGGGTGGGCTCCCAAAATTCTTTAGCCAAAGTTCCAGTGATCAACCATACCCTCTCCCTTCATTTCCTTTTATGTCGGATAAGTTTGGTTTCATATAGAAAATTTATTCTAGAATATTCAATCAAAAAATAATTTATAAAATTTAAAATCCACAAAGAGAAATTTAAGGGGAAAGTTGAACTTAATGAATACTCAATCAACCAATCATTGATAATTCATTTTTTTTTCTGTTATTTACCTAAAAAATTATCTAAAATTATTTTATATCATTTCTTTTTAAAAAAAAACATATGTCAGGTCTTTTTTAATGGTTGAATATTACATATACTATAACACATATTACCAATGGCAGCATTTATTAGTACATACAAAGTAAACAACTATATCATTTACCACAAAAAATATATGGGATATTTTGACATTCAAATCTATTTACTGACTAATTACGTTTTCTCACCGTCACCGTAACATTATTAGTTTATTTATCTAGTCGCCATTTTGAACAGTCTACGAGTGGAAATACATACTCCAAAAATCATGTTTAAATTTAAAAAGACACGTTAATTTAATAAAATAACTTTGAATCATAACAAGTTATATACCATACATCATTGTTTTTGTAAATAAATAGCTATTTAACTCCTTCACATCACCAGACTTTGTGAACTGATCGCGCGACAATGTCTAGATGCAGATCTATGAATAAATATCCAGAATAGTAGTTGATATATTATATTCAATGGCCACATAGAAAAATAAACACTATATAGATACTAAGAAACATTTATTTTCTCAAATAATTCAAAATTACGATACCAGTCTTTACCAGACTTTTGTGCTCTCTACCACTCTTTGTTTAGTAGGACCGTTATTTTTTATTTTAAGTTTTGATAATTTTCATGAGAAACCCAATTTGGTTGGTATTTGACCCATTGATATGTGGAATTGCATGTGACGAGAGTTTGGGCAGAGCTTATTACATTTGGAAAGGAACGGTCGCAGATACATAATTTTCAACCAGAATTGATTAAAATTCCACCAGATGCTGGGTTTTAAAAACTTCGTATAAGTAGATAAATATTTGAACAAAAAATTTGCAGACAAAAACTTCTAAAACAGGGGTAGTTACATTGTGTACTGGCCAAAAACTAAATTACTGGGCAAGTGGTAATTATTCTTAAATAAATCCAGGGTTTGAAATTAGCAGGGACCCACTGGCCTATAAACTTTGGTTTGGGCTACTAAAATTTCTACTGTCATTGTAAAGAACTATACATATTGGCCACCACAGGTTTAGGTTAAAACCCTTAAATCACATGTCCACTGAATTCCAAAGTTTGTTATATGTACAGACTTACAATATGTAGATACACAACACATACATGTCCATAAGTTTAGTGAATCAATAATTGACTGTGATAATTATCAAGCATGGCTTACAGAAACAGCAAAGAGAAAGGCTTGAGATTTCTTAAGTGATCCCCTACCATGGACCAGCACTAAAGGCATTTGGGCCAGTGATGTAAATTTTTTACTGGCCAAAAATTAATTGTTTTGACTGTCTTGCTCTTATAATAGAACACTTTGCACACAAATTTCACAACAGGTCTTATTAAAAGTTGTACAAATGTATAAAATTCATAACAAAATAAAGGGAAATAGGAAATTAAAGAACTTTTTCAAATAAAATGTAATATTATATTTATAACTCAGCTTGAAAATGTCCAATGTAGTATATGACTGCTTAGAGAGGTGGTATAGAATGTAATTTCTGAAAATCCAAATTTTAACAACACCGTAATAGATATTGCAGGAAGGGTTGAATTGGTGGTCTTTACCTGGTTTAATGTTTTATCTCAATTAGAATGATGGACTGGGTAGCCAGTTACAAATACTAATAAATTTGCTATCCCATGTACATGTACATGTCCATGTTATATATCAGATGCTCAACTACATGTTCACAAACGGTTATATTTATTAGTTTGAACTTTGAGCGTACTAACAAAGAGTTAAAAAATATTGTATCTTCATTTTTCCTATTGGCAAAGTGGATTATTTTGGCATATATTTTTGTTAAATACATTTTATATTATTATTTTTTTAGTAGGTTGAATAATGCCCAGAAGAAAAGCTAAAGGATCTACCAGAGCTAAGCCTGTCTTACCAGAGGGAAATGAAGGCAACACACTTTCAAAGGAGGAAAAAGAGGAGAAACTTAGAGTTTTTTTAAGTGACTTTGATGACAAAGGTGAGTTTATCAAGTTTGGTCTACAACCTTGTCGAGGTAAAAACTTCTGATTTGTCCTTGACCTCATCAGCCATGGCCAAAATTGGGCTGGATTGCTCAAAATGTTGAAGTATTTTTTAGGACATATGCAGTGATTTGGAAAAAAAGCTTCAGCATGGGTCTTTTTCTAAAGCAAACACACAGAGTATCAATATGCTGTTCTTAAACATTTTTGCTTGAATGCAATACATGTTGCATTGCCTAATTTTATTCAAATCACTGCACTTAATTCCCAACAAGTCAAGATGTGAATTGTTCTTGTGAGAAAAAACAATTATGAACCATATTTCAACTCAATTTATTGACTGTTAATCAAGTATTTTCTGTATATTGTACAAGAATAAAAGGTTTTTTGAAAAAAATGGTTTTTATAAGGCATTACATTTTATTCCTAACTTAATAAAATTGGTTTAGGTTTTGACACTCATAAGACTTCTGCACAAAGATGACTGATCTAATATTTAAAGTTGTTAAAAAATTGCCCTTTATAGCTCATGTTGCAGGGCACAATCTAGAAGGAGATATGAACAAAAACTTCTCCTTGTTTGTGTTCACTTCTCCCATTTGTCTATGACATGGCTAAGTTTTTGTAATAGATTACATAGACAAAAATACTAATATTGTCATTTTTCAAACAGAATTTTCTAAAACTTCTCCTTGCCCTTGATGTGTAGATTAGGCCCTGATATTGAGTACAAATGTTATAGTTGTTTCAAGTATAAAGAAAATTGTTTGCCTTTCAGTTGAAGATAAAAAGATGAAACTTGAGAAACTTGTTCAAAGCGTCCTTAGTCACATTGAAGCAAGCTATCTAAATGAAATAAAAGCTTTACCAAGGGTATGTTATTTTAATTGTAGCTCTACAGCTGGTAGACTGAACTACAAAATATGTATCAGCTAATAAAATGAACACTGAACCATTTATAGCCAGGTCCGAGCTACACAAAATTAAAAAAATTACATAAGACTGAGAAAATTCTTATCAGTTTGTGAAATCATCAATTTCAAAGACTTCGATTGAAGTTACCATCATGCAAGTTAAGAATATTCTACGTCTTAAGCATTTTTTAACGTTGATGGTACCAGTTCCTGGAATGTACTTAATATCTATGTATAAATTAAATTTTAAGTATTTTTAAATTCTTCTCTATTCTGCTCCAGATGAACCATCTCTAATTTAATTGTGAAATAGCAACATTAACCATATTGTATATTTTACAATTGTATATGAGTGATACTGTGATGAACTTTTCTATTTCTTCATATACATGTCAAGGATCTTTCCTGCATGATATAGATTGTTATTTGTGACCCAAGTTGAATTCTTTATATTTTCTATTTCATCAATCTAGCCTATTAGACAGATGAAATTAAGTGACTTCATTGGTAAGTATTTTGCCCAAATGTTACCTTGGAAAATTATATGTAGATTGGAATATAAATGCAGGATTATCAAGAAAGACAAAACGAGAAAATACACACAGAGACAAGCTGGGGGAAAACTTAGGTGCTCTTTAAGGGTGAGCAGTTCCTGCTTTAGGCAAGACACCCCTCTTAATGTCTAATTGTACATTTGCATTCAAAGATATATAAAAGCAAACAGCAGTAAATCACTTTTTTTAAAATAAATATAATATTTTTGTTAAAGCCTACCAAATTGGGCCATCCGTGCGAGACCCAACAGGGTAGTCAAGGACGTTAAAGACCCCCTTTAGTAGTAAATCACTTTTTATGTGCTCTTCAAAGGTTAGGCGGTTACTATGGATAAACAAAGTTTAAGAAACCTGACATTTCAATTATAATGTCTGCACATGGGTCTGTCATAAATCTTGTCATAGGCTTTTGATATTTGCATGTAGGTATATTGTCTTAACCTTAAAACAATATGTCAAAAACTAGTTTATTTAGAGCGAGTTTTAAGCGATGGATTCCCTGTCATGATATCTTGTTGTAAGTAACTTGTGGCACACTGTATAATATTATTTATAAAGTTAGTTGTGAGGCTTAAATGTCATCTTCTTTTTTTAGCTTTAGGAGGAACTGTAGATGCTGTTCTTGACAACCCTGACTTAGGAGAAACAGATGATGATTTTGATTTAGCCCAGATAAAAGTATTATCTACATCAAAGAAGGCGTGTTCAAGGTATATTAAAATATATTAATACATTGAAAAAAACTGTTTGTTTTGTTTAGAAAAATATTTAAGGCTTCATTCAGTTAGATGAATTTTTATATTATTATGCTCTGCCTTGATGTATCAGGGTATTAACTTTTGTTATTGTCCGTATCTTTGTATGTAAATCTATCGAATATTTTGCATCACAAATCTCTTCAATTCTTCATGGATTGATTTGAAATTTGTTTTGCAGCTTTAGCATGATGTACCCAACTGTGTGTAAACTTATCTTTTTTGTGACCTGTGACCTATACACATCCTTTTTGTCTTTGCTTCTTTTGTTTGTTGTAAATTTTAGTGACATAAAAATCAGTAACCTATAATTAGAATGATTTAATTTTTTTTAAATACAGTTTTACCTTGATAGGTTATACAGATTATAGGCTTGCCTGATAGGCTGTCTAACATCCTTTTGTGTCCCTAATATTTTTTTTTTGGCATGAAACTAAGCTACCCAGTTTGCTGCTTTAGCTAGATAGGTTTTGTTTTTTGTTTTTTTTTATTTTCAGTTCAATCTCCTGAAGTTGTTTACAGTTAATAATTTATCTCTATATAATGTGATACACAGATTCAAACTATCTTAAAGCGAATCACAGAGATTTGCACACTCTCTAATATTCAGCTCAAAAAGTGTAAGGAAAGAAATAGTTGGACTGCATGTTTAATGTTGGGAGTAAGACTTAGAGCAAACTTAAATCTGAAGTAGAGCAATAGATCAGTGTGAATTGCAAATGTTCAACATTTAACAATCAGCTTTTCAGTATTTATGTATAATGTATACTTTTCCAAGTTTGCAAGTGTGAATTGCAAATATTCAACATTTAACAATCAGCTTTTCAGTATTTATGTATAATATATACTTTTCCAAGTTTTGTGTAATCACACGTTTAAAATTTGTTTTAAAGCTTTCTGCAACCTATTTTTCGCTTCAGTAATCGGTATTGATTGCTTTATTTTTGAAGGTCGAGAATGAATTCTACTAGAATGTATGACACTATATCAGAAGAAGGGACGAATGAAAACAGTGTCATGAGATCATCTAAGGTAAGCAATGGTATAGATTTTATATAGTCAGTTAGAGTTTATCACCACCAAAATATTAAAAGTGTAATCTTTATGCAGACTTTTGAAAAGAAACTTTATATCTTGTCTTTATCCTATCAAACTGATAATGTGACTTATTGGTAATTCATATAAAGCGGGAGGTGTCATTTCTGACCAGGGAAAATAAGATCATTTTACTTCCTATTGTCGCCAGTATTCATGAAGTATATGTTGAACATACTATATTTTATATCTGAAAACATCTTTCCCCACCGCCATAAAACTTTCATGGTAACTTTAATCGGTCGTTGAAATTAAAGAGTTCAGAATTTCCTAAGACTTGAGTAATTTTCAAGTTTTGTGTCCCTAGGGCCTGGTCAGGTTTGATCTTAGTTTAATATCACAGTTGTCAACTGTGTTTCTGTATAGAAAAAAAGTCTGTAGCGTATGTGTTGCAACCATAAGTTAGGATCTTTAGCAATTTTTTATGTGAATTTCTTTTTAAGAAATCTAGGCTGAAATTAACTGCTAAGAAAGGAAAGAATAGCAGTATTTTAGCAAACATTTCAAACACAATGCCACCACCTCAAAGTGCCACTAGATCAACATACAGGAATCCAAATGGGTAAGTTACAAAAAAATATTCTTCTATGATGAAAAAATAGTTGCTAAAGACTTCTATGACATTGTTTTTGTTTTCTTCAAGGAAGATAGTTAAAGCCATTCTTTTAGTATTTGTGTTAAATTTAAATCATACATGTATATTTATTTTGCTTTAGTGAAGATAATAATAGATATTAAGGGGAAATAAATTAATTGTTCCCTCATTAAACAGTAAAAAATTTTTTCATTGTACTGAACCGTAATGTCTTCATATCTGTCTCTCTGAATGAAGCAAATCTCACAACCATGAACACTGAGTAGCAATTCAAAATTGATACAGAAAAACAATTTAAGAATACATCAACAATATGAAACAACATTATTGTTCTTTACAGTGTATTTTTTAGCCGATAGTTCTGTTAACATTTAATGAGTGCCCCGCCTTAGGCGGGTCGCCCTATAATGATCAGTCTGTCAGTCCGTCCCTAACAAATTCGTGTCCACTCTATACCTAGAGAACCGTTATGATTTCATACTTTATACTTAAATGTATATTAACCAACACCAGAGGGTGTGTCATAATGTATGTACAACTTCCTAGGTCAAAGATCAAGGTAAAAAAAAAACTTTGGTTTCAGTTGACAACCCCATGTCCTGTGGTAAAGATCATGTCCGCTCTATATCTTGAGAACTGTTATGATTTCAAAGTTTATACTTGACATGTATATATTAACCAACACCAGAGGGTGTGTCATAATGTATGTACAACTTCCTAGGTCAAAGGTCAAGGTCAAAAACTTTTGTTTCAGTTGACAAACCCATGTCCTGCAGTAAAGATTGTGTCTGCTCTATATGTTGAGAACCATTATGAATTCAAAGTTAATACTTGACATGTATATTAACCAATACCAGTGGGTATGTCATAATAACTTCAAGTAATGCTTCATATCAGCTTATTTACCACATGTTATTGACAGCAGGGCCCACAGAGTTGGCTCCCATCTCAATGATATCTAGTTAAATTGCATGTTTACATTATTTTACAGGTATTTCACACCTGTAAGTAGAGGTTTGGCAGCAGCAGGTTGGGAAACTCCTTTAATTACACCCAAATTTGACCCCAGGTAAGCTAATTAATATTACACCTTTATAAACATGTAGAAATATTTTTGTTGTCATTTAAGGAATAGGTATCATTTAAAATATTAGCACTCCAAAAAGGTATCATTTTATTCTCACCTGAATGTTAAAACTTAAGGCAAGACTATGGTATTACTTTTCCAGTGTTGGTATCTGGGTCTATGTTAAGATTTTCATGTTAAGTTTACTAATTAGGTTAGTTTGATTTGAAGCACTTATGCTAAGTCAGTCATATTTGGTATGAAGTATCACTACAGCGCAATTCTATATCCATTTCATGCATATGCCTCTGCAGTCATGGTCTGTTGACTTAATAATTTTTAGAACAGGCAAGACGTATCTCTTTGATAACAGTCAACTATTTCCACCAGCTGAACCTTTAAACATTCAAATTTCATTTACATCAGAGACTCTGATATTGTGGATTATAGTCTTTTTAGATATACCCTATTTCTTTTCTGCTTATGTCAACTTGGAAACTTTTTATGTAGATTACCAGTAACACCAGCTCAGATGAGGGATGCAAGGCCAGGCGAGATGTTTATGTCATTAGGAGGTAGTCCAATCAGAGATACCATTACAACCATGCAGGTAAGCACTGTACCAGTGAGGCATCTGAAGTACAAAGGGATTTTCATTTGTCACATCACCAAAAACAGGACAATACAGCACATTTAGATTTTGGCACAGGGCTAAATTCTGTCCCCAATTCTACTTAATTATAAGAGTAAAAATCCTTTGCTAGCATTAACGGATCAACATTTATAGAATAGATACCTGACAAAAAGAAAGAACAGGTATCTGTACTGAAACACATAAATGAACAAATACATTGATAAGCACACTACAGCAATCTTCACTCAAATTGATGATATTTTACTTGGGCTTGAAATTCATTGCATTAAGATAATCAATACTATCTGTAAGTATTACATCGGATTATGTTAAAATACATAGCATTTTTGCTTTGAATGCAGGAGATTGTGGGTTAGATCACTGACTGAGTCATATGAAAGACTTTAAAATTGGTAGTTACTGCATTTTTAACAAGCATAGGGCACAAAGAAGTTGACAACTGGTCAGCTCAAAGTAATGAATGATAGGGGATGACATGCCTTCCTGCAGGCTATTGCTTCTGTGATTTAGCACATTAAAGATCCATCTCAGGGTGTGGCTTGTGAAAAGCAGGGTCTGTTCGATTGGTTCAACTTTTTTGCCCTGAAATGCATGAAATATCTGCCATTGGAGTCAATCAACCAAGTCAAAGGCTATTGTAAATATTTATTTATATGCATAATAGAAAATGCTAAAAAATGCAGGCAGTTTATGTAAATTGAATGTTCCTGACCAATGGGACCAGTTAAAATAAGATAGCTTGCTGAGACTATTTTTGGAGATTTATTTAAGAATTTTACTTGCATTTCAGCGTGTTTTGAAAGACAAAGAGCAAGAATTATTACAACAATTTGGAAGTACAGAGCAATTGAAAGTACAAGAAGTTATTAGTACTTTATCTGACATTATAGGCAAATCAAAAGACTTGGCTGGGATTAATATGTGAACGTTAATGTACTGTATCAGTGCTTTTAAGTATGACTTTTTTAATGAGAGCAACTTTGCTGCAAGTACACATTGATATTTTAAACATGGGTGGGTTATCCATATTGGGAGTTTTATCGTGTTTTCAATAGGCTGTTACTACTCATGAAAGTTTAACTTTTCTTACAGCCTTATAATTCAACTTGAGCATCTCTTCAATAGAAAGGAAGAGGAAGGTTTGAATCTTTCAACTATTTTTACCTTTTTTAAAATTTATTATGAAATGAGAGAAATACAAGTTTAAAAATGAAATGCGAGTTTCATAGTCAGACCTTGAATAGGGCTTGTAAGCCTCATTCCCATTTTTTTTTTATTAAAAAATTTCTTCTGTTAAAAGCACTCAAAACCTAAAAGTGATCTATATTTAGTTTGCTACTTCTGAGTACATAAATATGATACATAACTCTCAGAATTTTATATTTTGTGTCATTATCAAACTTCTTATAGTATAGCGATAATATCTGTACATCATATCTTTATCATTGTATTTAGGCATTAGAGCTTTTCATTAATTGTAGTCTTTACTCTATCAACAACTGCTTCCTATGCTTTTAAATGGTGGTTAAGGACTCCAGAATTCACAAGTTGAAACTTACAAGTCCTATTCTTTGTCTAGCCAATAAGTGATGGTAGCATAGATAGGGAATGTCACCATTGATATTATTGTGCTTGAAGTGTCAACTTTAATGCTGCTCTTTCTAGTGTTTAATGGATTATTAATTTTGGCCAAAGTACATGTACTTTAAATCTAGATACTTAACAATAATTTATATAATTCAATCCATGGATCTAAAAATATTTGTACTACAAAATGCAACCTTCTACATCACCAGTAGTGAATTCAATTCAATTTCAACAATGTTGTGCAGGCAACTTCTTATATATGTTCTTAGAGTTAGATAAAATGATTATTTTGCGACCCTAGAAGGTCTGTATTGGAAAACTACAAATGCAAAATGTGTTTTTATCTTATGTTAGGTAGAAAATTGCCAATATTTTTTTGAATGTTTTATAATAATATGTTATTATTTTTTATCTCTGTATTGAATGTTAAATGTATTGTGAGTGTATCTTTTTCAATAGTCCTTTTCATCATTTCTCTATGAATGCACCAGTTGTTAGTCTGATTAGAGCCAGGTGCCATTAAAAATCCAATTGAGATTTTCCTTCAGTCCTCCCTCAACTCAAATTTTGACCAACCAGATCACTTGAAATTGGACAATTTCAGGAAAAGCACAGGATTTGAGGAAATTCTCTAATTGAGATTATTTTTTTAAAATAAAACCCAGGCCTTTTATCATTTGTTTCTCTTTATGTATGTTTGTCTATGAATTTCAACCCTTAAATATGTATTCCAGGGCTAATATGAATCACTATGTATACCATGATGAATAATCTCTTTTTACAAAAATAAATTGGAAATACATTTAAATATCTATGTATCTAAAATTTGAAACAACCGTGTTAACCATATCTCAATGACTCTGTTATCCCCTTATTTTTTGTATAAAAAGTTTTGTGTTTAATTCAACAAAGGGTTATATTTGCTAAATATTGCTAACTTAATTTATTAACTTTGCAATAAAACATTGATTTTTCTTTCTGCCTTTTTAAAATTTTGTCTGGCTTTGTATAATTAAAATTTAAATAGAATATTTTGCCCTACTACAAAAATGAAATTGTTTGATTTTAAGAACTGAGAAGGCTCACCCACTAAGTGGCACAGTACATGTATTATGTGATACCCTCCAAAAAATATGTGTCTCAGTCTGTCCCCAGATGGTTTTCAGATGATAATTTAGAATGGATCATTGACCTTTTTTTAACTTTGCACATCTGTTTTGTACAATAAAATTCAGGTTAAGTTTAATTACCTGCAAAATCCAAAATGTAGATTTCGAGTAAGACCATTTTGTCATCTCCTTTTTTTTTCAACATTACGTGGTGGGTATCACTTAATGTTTCATTAATGCCCTATTTTTTCTTGATAATTTATTAATGTAGAATATTAATTAATATTTTAAAGGTTTCCATAGATGGGTACATGATTTGCCATGTTAGAAAACATATGAAAATGTACCTTATATTGCAAGCTAAAAATGCTAACTTTGAAAAAAAAATTCTGCTATGAACTTATTATGCATTTGAGTTACAGTGTATTGTGGTACATACAAGTTCAAAACAAGTTTAAAAAAACAGTGTATAATTTGAAGGTTTTTGTCAATTTTCCTTGAATTGTTTTGTATCAAATATTTTGTAGGTTACAATGCATCAATTTGAAATACCGTTATATGTATCAGACTTGAATGCCTGAAAAATGAGCCAATGTGTGAACAAAAAGCATTGTAATAATTTTTAAGGTATATTAAAATAATACTGGTAAAATATAATGCATCTTACTGTAGTGAAGTAGCTAGCTTATGTTAGCTTGTTTTCAATATATTGGTTAAAAAATTGGTATATCATTCTTCAGTAATAACAAGTGCTATCTTTAAAAAAGATATAGCAATGCAGTAATATTTGTTATTTTTAACTAAATTTTTTTCTACATTTCATTCAGGAAATAACACATTACACACCATTTCAATTTTGGATACAGTTTTTTTTTTTTGACACCACTAAATTATTAGTATTTGCCCAATCAGGAAATAGAATTGCGATCAAGTGACTTGTGTTTCCATGGAAGAGTATCTTTAAGGTCAAAGGGTAAAAAGTGGAAAAAAATTAATAGACATCTTGTTAGTTAAACAAATAACAAATAACCATTTAACATCTATCTTGTTGCTCCATTATATATTAAACCCAGTTTGCCCAGTAAAATCTATGATTAACACCTTCAAGTCCTAATATACTATACAGTTATATCCTAAATCTTGCTCAACTTCTTTGTACTAAATGTACTTATCAGATTTTGAATGACTAGAACAAATGACAACCATGGTTGTAGTGTTTCTGTTTTTTTTTTCCTCAACATTTTTATACAACTGATATACATATAGATTATATTTGTGCTATTATCCATGTAACTTTTTTTTAACTTTGAATAACAATAAATTGTAAATTTAAAAAAAATATGCATGTGATAATTCGCATTTGGAATTTTTATTTAATAGCATACTTGAAAGAAAACGTATTTTGGGGATGGGTGAGTAATGAGATAAAAGGCATTTGTTATTAATTGGTGCCTAAATTTGATCATTTATCAAAAAAATGTGATGCATCACAATGACTTAGTGGATTATTTTTAACTGGGAAATGTTTTAGCAGTTTTATTTTTTTTTAGTTCTTTGATCTTTGTCACTAAAACAAAACTGTGTCAATTTTTTTTTGATTAAGGAAGATTATCAAAAGGTTTGATGAAGCATTACTGATTTAAAGTGGTGGGTAGCTTTCTAAAATTGCAAAACAAAGAAAATTTGCAAGTTAACAGTAAACTGTTAATTCAGTGAAAACTGATTAAACTGCACCCCTTTTGGAATAAAAATTTGTTGGTATAGACAGGTGTCCAGTTTACAAAGGTTAGACATGCAATTGAAATTATACAAAGGGGCTTTAAAAGTGTCTAGTTTAGACAGGTATTCACTGTATCATATTTCTTCATTGTCCTCACTACATCATAAATTTAGTAAATATATATTAGTTTTGTGCTTATGATATATAATTTTTTTTCACACTTACAGAGATAAATATTTGTTATGTACAGTAAGCCCTTGAAGTGTTTTTGTACCTTGACATAAGTGTCTAAAAGATAATTAAACATAAACAAATTACATGTATATTGTTTTTAATTGCCATTACTGGTAAACCTGATTATATATTATTCTGAATAGACATATTGTTCCTCTTTATAATACCCCCACTTTGAGTGGGGTGTATATAATGATAAGGGCATCCATCATTCCTTCTGTTATGCAAATGGGTACCCATCTCTCATCTGTTTATCCTTCTTCACCACTGAATGAAATTTAAAAAAACTTTCACAAAATTGTCATTCTTTCTTCCCATTGTGCACCTCTTATTTGAGATTTTGTCCAAATCACTTTAGAAGTCAAGAGGTGCATGGTCACAAATGTGAGAGTGGGTGTCTAAGTAAGTGAGCATTGCTCATAGTTTTTTCTAGTTTGAAGAATAGTACTTCCATAGATAATATGTTACCTCTATCAGCAAATACATATGTGGCAAACTATACCTACATCTGTAAATCAAAGGTCTTGGTATATGCTATGTATGTTCACCAGGGTTAGATGTATTGCATTTAAAATAGATTATGGTCATATACTAATGCTTCATTTTCATACTATAAGTCAGGATGTTGAAAATCATGTCTTCATTAATTCCACAGCCTTTTAGAAAGATGTCCTAACCTTAAGGTCAAAGGTCAAAGTGAGACACTTTTCAGTTGGCTTCTTTTCCCTTTCCACTTGATAAAAAAAAATTAATTCCTAAAAAAAACCCTGAAATTATATTTCCATAGACACATAAGTTTCACAGTATTCTAAAATGACAAATTTTATCACCTAGAAAAAAATATAATTATTACTATTACTATTATCCCCTTTTTTGCTTACCAACCAAATTTTTGATCAGAAAAAAATGTAAATGCTCAATAATTAAGTGTAATTACATATTATGCACAGAGTAAGTATTCCATATAACTAAAAAGAATGAATTCCTCAGATCTCTGAAATTCCCGAAACTATATGTTCCATAAACAAGCACTACAAGAAAAAGCTTCTAAAACGTTTCTCTTAAAATAAATTTTTTGAAAGACCTTATTTAAAACAGAAAGGTATAAATGCTCATTTGTTTAAAAAAAAGTACATGTTGCAATTCGCAATAATGGGTTAAATAAACTGCAGCTGTGGATCCAGAGATTTTGGAAATGGGGGGTCCAGGCTATTATTGTTCAAATTTTGCCCCAAAAGGTGCATGAAAATTTTATGTTGAAAAAAAGGAGGGATGAAACCCATGAAAATTAATGTTTAATATTACAAAATGGAGTGGACAAAAATCAAATTTTGTAATATTAGATAATGAATTTTTAATATTACAAAATCATTTTCTAATATTAGAAAACTTTTTGAATATTAGAAATTCATTTTGTAACATAGAAAGACCTGTTTGTAGATTATAGTTCAAGTCTTCGTAGGCGGCCTTATGCTTGTAAAGTTCCTTTGATTCTATAGAAAAAAATGGAAATCACTTTAATATGAGGCACATTCCGATATAGACATAGACATGTCTATATGATATCGGGGACTATTTATTAAAGAAATATACACTCCCCAATTTGAATAAATGTCTATATGTCCTTACTAACTCCCTCCCACCCATACACAGAATTTTCAAAATTTTCCCTGGCACGTGTTCCTGTGAATAAATAAAGCTCCATTATCCCTGATACTTGCTAATGACAATAACTGAAAAGGCGCGCTAAAATTGTCAACGGTTACCGTGTTATCTCCCATTAGTAGCAGGTGCTTGTGGTTGTCTCCCATGCGAGTTGATGTTCCCGGAAGGTAATCTAAACTTTGAAATTGGTACATTTCCGATAAATCGAGAAAGGAAGGATGAACTATAAGGAAAGAATCTGAGCTTTTCTAGCGGTGATAATTGAGATTAACCACCAAAATGACATGACGAACGCAAAATCAATGTCGGAGGCAAAGTAAACAAAGCAACAGGTTCCAGAAACTGGAAAATGGCATTCCACAATGGACAATTGGAAATAGAAAATGATGATTGGAATAGGTTTAGAAGCCTAGAACGAGGACTTGTCGTAACAATATTCTTTGGAAAGAATAAGAAACCAGAAAAGAGAACTCTTCAGGTGAAAATTGAGACCCGACAGTTGGTATGGATTCGCGCACAGGGAGGAAAACCAGAAGGCTCTTGTAAGTGTTTTGCCTTTATGATATTTCTCTTTCACTATTTTAGGAGTAGAAATTAATGTCAGACATATGAACTTTCAGATTGAAATGATGCTACATGTTTCTATTATGAAAATCTTTGATGTACTTGAGTTGTCATACATGTAGTTGATGTACTTGAGTTATCATAGTACATTGTCGACATGTATGTTCATATATGTACTTACTTTGTACATGAATGATAGGCTGAATAAGATATTGTCTTAATATGTTGTCATTCTGTTGAAGAGTTGTTGAAATTCGTCAGTTGAGAATTAACAAGAAATTGCTTCTGTGTTTGGTCAACTTTTTTCTTCAAGTTCACACCCATCAATGATGTGTTTAGATTTTTAAAATACATGTACATGTTTTTTCTGAAGACAACTCAACCTTACCATCTATCATTTAAATAAAACTGAATGTTTTTGTTTTCAAATCAATTCTTTTCAGTTCTTCTGAAATCAGTTTATGTTTGTTTTGTTTTTCAACTTTCTAAATTATTATATTTGAAATGGTTGCTCCATTGTGTATTGTTAGTTCCTCCTCTACCATGTTAATCAGACAATTAACTGCAGGTGACATTGATGATACGGAAGTATATATATATATATGACCTACATGTACATATAGTCAGTTGTAATGAGCCCAGTGTTTGAATTGGAAACTAGGTAATATTATATTAATTCAATGCTAACCGATCATTTCATCTTATATATGAACATTCTTGTTCTCACACAAGCCAAAAAACACACACAGACATGTGTATGATATTTTTTAAAAGAGGTATGTTGTAGCGATCATTGGGTCGCTTGTGATATTGACCAGGGAACCAGATTAAACAACTGGCAATGAATATTCATATGTATATGACCTACATAGTCTTTTAACGAGCCCTTGTGCCTGAATCGGAAACTGGGTAATGTTCAATGCTAACCAATCATTTCATGTAAACTTGTTCTCGTACGAGCAAGAAATACACGTAGAACACACTTGTATAATATTTAAGAGGTACATTTTTATCTCGTATGAAGCTAGAACTATGATGCTATGGCGGTAAACATAGCACAGATCTGTAGCATTACGTAGAGTATAAATATATAATTATGCAAATCATATGCGAATATAAAGTACTGAAATTACAAGTGCAAGAACTTAAAAAAGAGATAGAGCATACCTGTTAAACTAATGTTGGCTCTAGAGGAGAGATTTTCCTCATTAGAAATTTCTTTGTATAGGATTGATATACATTATATAAATTACATGTACATTTGTGCTGTACACTACATCAGAGCTCCAGATAAGCTGTGTATTTGCATTTTTTGAAAATAATTGTATGAACATTTTCTATACAACTATGTCAGCAGTGATCAAATTTAAGGGGAAATACTTGTTAAATGCAAGTTGAAAATCAATTTTGCTAGTAGAAATTATTTCCACTTGCTAAAATTTGGTAGTGGATTTCTACATGTCTTATAGGTAAAGTCCAGAGAGAACCCAAAAAACTTAAATTTAGCTAGTGGAAAAAAATCTGAAATTCAATCCCTGGTCAAAGCAATCTGTTTTGATGATTTTGGATGAATTGCCAAATCGCAGTCAATATTAAAAATAAATATGGTATACCACTTTTAATTAATTGTGTTTAACAAAAATCAGTGATTGTTAAAAATGAACAAGCTTGCTCCTAAATGCAAGAATGCTTCAGAAAATTCTTATTAACAGTCTCTTCAATACCAAGTGACCGTATAGTTAAAGGAATCGTAGACATTGTGAAAACATCTGAAAACTACATTTCATATAATTCATTCATATAATTTTTGACCTACGGTAATTTCCCTTAGGGTGTATTTACATAAGATATTTTGCTGAAAATAGTATACATGTATTTTGTTTTAATTGGGAAGTACATAAATTTGTGTGGTAGTTAGAATAAAAACAGTTTTGATAGCATTACCAAAGCAAAGGGTGGGGTATGCTATTTTACTCTTGTACATCTGTCTGGCCCCACACTTTAGGATTAGGTTTTGGGCTTGAACAAAAACAACTTCCAATTGACAACACAGTATATTCAATTCTGGGTTGATCATATTCTAAAGTTTGTTGAGCTGCCAGGGGTATGTATCACTAGTATTGGCTCTTAGTTTTCTTGTTGCTGCCTTCAGAGTCTGTTCGTGACTAAATATCACGTGTCAATTTTTAAGGAGGGTATTGTTTCAAAAAGAGTGTGGTTTAACCACTATGCAAGATATATTGTGGATTATAGCAATTTGGCTAAAAGTCGTATGTTATAAAAAGTAATACATGTACAGAAAATAAAGATAAATTGTGTTCTTTCTTGTCTTATTTTGAAGGTCATGTCAACTAAAGAAATGCCCATAAATTAATATCTATATGACTGCATGCTTCATCAGAAGATCTGTTTTCTAATAATGTTTAATGTACATTCAAGTAATTATTTGATAGCCTTTTTGGACATGAAATCAGTGAGCTACTTGTCATATAACAATCTCTCCTTGGTAGAAACAGTTTCATTCAAATATAAATGCAGAAATTCAATATTAGACCTAGTGATGTACTAAAAGGTGGGAAGAAATACTCTGTAGGGATAATCATGGTGTGGCAGACTGCTAGACCTAATTTTTATTGCATAGTTGTTCATTTACATTTAAAAATGCTGCATGTAAATCCCAGATATTATCAATGGGGTTTACATGGTGGTTCTGTTGATGATTTGTTTCTTCTATGATTGAGTTCATGATGAAACTTGTTCTGTCTGTGTGTCTAGATTTAATAACATGTATATAGCATCAGTGTTGCCAGGTATGAAATGCATGTATTGATATACTTTGATGTTGAAACAAAGTTTGAAAATATTTATACATCCCTGTTGATGAAACTTTACCACTGACATTTGTCTCACATGTCATTTAGAAACATAACACCCTGTATGCATTGTTCTTTATGCTTTCATTGAATTCTTGTACAACCAAGTGGATATTTCTGGTGTCTTAATTGTTATTCTTAGATAAGTTTTCTGAAACCAATACACAAATAATTCATTTATGTAATAAACATTTAGTAATAGTTCATGATGCTGAGGGTCATATTGCAATATATGGACTTGTCCACCAGTCTATGTATTGCATTTTTACTTGTAGTACACGTAACTATTTGCTATACTATACTTTTTATATATAGTTTACTCTTGATCATTAGTATGAAAAGGGAAGAACATACACTGAACAAAAGAGGAGAGTCTTTTATGAGCAACTGGGCGGATGTTCATAGAAAAGCAGAGGGCACTTACCCTACCAGTGCACCTGGTCAATGCTCCCAGTTTTTAGTGGAGTCTGACTTGCTCATTTATTTTTCTTACTTTGTATGTATTATTTAAGTTGCTTTATGTTCTTTGTTATGTTAGTCTGTTTTCCATGTCTGGTCTTTGTCCCTGTATTACATTCTTTTGATTTCCACTAGAATCTTGGTTCCCTTGATAACTCTTTTTAAAACTGTGCTATATCCTTTTAGATATTAAATAAAGTGCACATTTTTGTGCATGGTTGCCAGGCATGTTGGGGAAGCAAGTCCTTAGTTAAGAAGATGAAATGAAATCCTTGATCAATATATATGGACCATACACATTAATTTTGAAAGATTGATTTGTGAACCTTATCAAATTAGAGAATTTTGATGTGGTAACCATAGATTCCCCTGCAATTTAATTGCCTCTGAATAGTAAATGAAATATATATACAAGTCCATGATCATTTTGACCTGTTTATCATGGTCTAGAGCATTTTGTCTAAAATTTGAAAAGATAGGGTGAAGCAGTTCTTTACATTGTCTACTCACGAAACTAAGTTTGACCAACAAACAGTTTTGAGTATCATTGTATTCTGGATCCAAGCTTGAATAAAAAAATTAGCAATTGTAATGATTATAATTTCAGACCAAACACCTGCTAACTTATGTCAGTGACAGATAAATTAGACAGATTACTAATTTCATGGATGATTGAAATCATGTATTTACTTATTAGTGAGCCAGCTCTTTGTTTTAAT
Source organism: Perna viridis (assembly GCA_037379345.1). NCBI lineage: Eukaryota > Metazoa > Mollusca > Bivalvia > Mytilida > Mytilidae > Perna > Perna viridis. The sequence goes on from CM074515.1 coordinate 15,692,290, forward strand.
TTGCTGGTGACTTTAGTGTACCCAACAACCCATTTCATTAGAAAATCACTAGTAACTTACATTATCCTATATGTGTACATCTGTACTTCAGAATGAAATCAGTGCTTGCTTGTTTCATTTTTTTTTTTTTCTTCCAAGTCTTAAGGTAATTGTTGAAATGTTTATTCAGAGTTTCATTGTTTGAGGTCTTTGAGAATAGTTACAGTGAACCTCCCAGTATATTTTGACAGGAACTGAGCATATTAATTATAATTAAAAGCAAAAACCAGGTGATTACATGAATACAAGTACTGGTAAATGGATCTCTTTTTAATTGTACCACAATGGGCTCACCACCAAATTAGGGACCAAAAAATGGCCAACTCAATTTTAGTCAAAATCTTGTCCAATACCAAACATTGAATAACATTCCAAATTCTGAGCTGTATCAATCTTGAATGGTATGTCCATACTTGTCCTTTTTGTTCAGGGTTTGGTGCCTGTGGTTGTATCAATCTGTGAAGCATTTTACGAAAGGGTTGCAGGAGCGAATCCAGGATTTGAGTTTAGGGGGGGGCGTAAATTGAATTAAATGCTGTGCAAAGCAGGGCAAAAAATATTAAGGAGTGAAACTTGCAGTGAAAAAATTTTTTCTAACTGATTTAGGGGGGCGTATGCCCAGTACGCCAGTCCTTGGGTCCGCACCTGGGTTGTGAGCCTAAACATTTTGGAATATGGTGGCCAACTAGGACCAGTGAACAACTATGTTTTTCTGGTTTCTACAATGTATCTGTATTTTGACCCTAACTGTTTAGTAAAGGCCTGAAATTAACATTTTCATCAACTTTGTAAAATTGTTTGTTTCTGAAGTCTTATGTATTTGACCACTCTTTGATTCTGGTGAAAAACTTTAGATATATTAAACATTTTATATTACAAACTAAATTTAGAGCTTTGCCAAATTTGAATGGTGTGTCTATACTTGCACCAACTAACAGGGTTTAAACTCTGGTCAAATCTAGGTGCACACTCTGAAGCATTTTATTAAATAGTTGGACACCACAATTAGAAATGAGTTTTCCACTATACAAGTTATAGGTATTTTATTATTTAGTTTCACTGGGACACTTCAACCAGTGTACATTTGCATGCCTTTGCTGGTATATCCTAAAAACCACTTAATTCATTGATTTTAAGTGATCAATACTTGCACCAGTCATATTTTATCTGTAATAATATTTTAGTTGATAGTCCTCAGCATGATAAATTACTTAATGACAAAATGTGCAACAGCATGAAATAAGACCCTGTGTCTTAATAATAGACTTCTGAGATTTGTAATGGTATGATCCAAAGAGAATCATAGTGATTTGGAATGAGGAAATCTCATTTACATGCTGATTGGCTAGGGAGGATGGATATGGTAAATTTTTATCAAAATGTATTGTGCAATGAAACATTGATCATATTTTGTACATATAAAAAAAAATAGTGTCAAGTTTAAACTTTTGACTACAGCCACTGGTTTGTTTTCCATTAACCGGTACGAACCAGCTTTCTCTAATTCTACCTTTGGTTCGTTTGGTTCGTGTTCTAAGACGAATAACTTGGTACGAACTGATAATGGAACACAAATCTGTGGTTTAAGTGAATCAAACTGTATAATGGAAAATACCGCTGGTTTCTCCTTTCAGTCCCTTTGATGTATAAAATGTGCACATTTATTAGCAATCTTATTTGACCATTTATCTACTTACACAGTCTAAGTGTTCTGTTTCATTCCGTATTCAGTATTTTAATTTGTTTTTTACTTTTTCTGAGAAATTTTTTATAGCTGCCGTCACTTTGCCTATCCTATGTCACATATGAATATTTTTTATGTTTTGTTGTTTTGTTCAATTGCTTGATAACTGTTGGTTAAACAAATAAGGGTTGATGGAGGTCTTTTTCAAAGAAATTTGATTAAATTTTAGGAAAAATTGGTTTCAAAAGGAGATCATCAAATGGAAGGGTTTTACTTGTTAAAAACTTATAACCACAACACCCTAAACCACTCCAGGCATTGATTTTACAAAAAGCCATAAGTGTAAAGTCGATCGTTAGTAATGATGTCACACCCTAAAATAGCATTTTGACGTCATAATTTACCATCAGTTTCACTCTTAAGACTTCTTGTGAAATTGACGGCAGAGCTCCAACTTAGGGTTTAACATTTAAATCTGTTTGAAGCATGGGGTTTTCTCTTTGTGAGCTTCTTCACAGTATTTCTAGTTAAAGATACTGTATATACTATCTATGCTGTTGGGATGGCTATTCCCAAATGGAAAGTGTATACTAAAATCTTATTGAACACGTATCTATGAATACTTCTGTTTAAAGTAAGACCTGTTCCAATACTTTAGCAATCAAAGATAGGATTAGTTAACTTGATAAGAATACTCTATAATTCTCATACATTGTATATATACATGTAAGCATAGCACAGCAAAAGTGAGTCAGCAAATAGGATATTTCATGATTTTCATGGTTTTCTGCTGTACCAATATACATATTATGTTAAAAGATAAAATTCTGGAATGGTTTGCAGCAGTAAAAATTACCATACTAGCCTGAGTGCTACAGTAATGGATCGTTCTTTTTTAATATTACAATTTTCATTTGTATTTTTTTTTTTTTTATAAGATTTTATTTGTTTACTGTGCCAGTGGTATAGTAAGTTGAAAATTATTAGTAACATTTAGATATTAAGTCTTATGATATTGGCCTGATGAATGAATTATAAACCAGATTTGATTGTGTTTTGTTCTGATTGTTAAAAAATAAATATGTGTGACTCAGAATCCTGAATTGATTATAGAGTTCAGTAAATTATTTAAGTAACTTTTAAAATCATAGATTTTTCGGTAACTGTTTTAGTATTCCTGAGTGATAGTATAGTAAAAAACGGAAGTAAACTTAGTATTAATTTTGTTAAATTATTGGAAGTATGACATTGAAAGGAATGAAAGTAAAATTCATTCTAGTTGCATGTAGACTAGTATCCTACATGTAGAATCATTTTGTTAATTAATGAAGGTGTTTTAATTTTTTTATATATTTACAATATTAACAAAAAAACATGAAAGTCAAAACATTTCAGCGAAGTACAAAAAGAAATAAATGTATGATACAGCTACCATAGAAATTACATGTAAAGTGATTGGCCTGAGATATATCTATGAGCAGTAGGTAATGCCTATTTGCTGTTTTGTATGACAAACTTTTAAATGAACTTTGGTTGCTTGATATAAAGCTCTTCAGTAGTTCTTGGAACATTTAGAATACTAAGAAGTTTAATCTTTTTTATGTAAAATGGTGGTTGAAGTAAATACTTAGAATTTATTGTATGTTTTGCCAACCCATTGGATCCTTTGTTGAATTTATAATAGGCACATTATCAACAGTTATTTTTCCGACACAGTTGGTATAGTTTCGCTTTTTACCCTTTGACCTTAAGGACACTCTTCTATGGAAACACAAGTCATGTGATCGCAATTCTGATTACGGTTGGCCAAATACTTATAACTTAGTGGCATTCAAAAATAATGTATTGAAACTTGGTAATTGCATGCCATGTGTTATTTTCTTGAAAGAAATGTAGAAACTAAGAAACAAATAGAAGAAAATTTTACTACGATGGCTATCTTTTTTTGAAAGATAGTACTTGTTTTTCATTGCCATTCATATACATTGTACTGAGAAATGAAATATTTTGAAAGAACTGAATATTGAAGTTTTCAAATCTTATTCTGTGTTGTTATGTGACCTTTAACTCTTTAACAGCAATACCAGTAGTTATTAGAACATGTAAATTTTTATTCAATGAAGTGGTGTTATGATTTGATTTTTAAACAATTTAAAATCCAATATAAAATTGTTTAACTCTAATTGGAAAGTAATCCTGTGATTGTCAATGATAACATGCATTTAAATTTTGCATGAACATATTTACTTAGTCATTGATAAAAGTAATATATTTCTTTTATACACAAGATGTATGGTTGACAATCAAATCATTGTAATTTATGTCATTATTTTTTAAATTCATTATGACTTGCAGTACAGTGTCATAGAATGCTTGGCCTAGATTACCTAGCAACATTGTGTACTATTGTTTTGGTTGTAAGTGTACATTGTAGTACATTCTACTAAACTGTAATACTGAATGAAGTCAGGATATGAGAAATACATGTATTACATGGACAAGGAAACACCCTACTCTTGTATTTACATGATACACATGATATAGACAAGAAAAATTGCAAGATAGAATCCTTCACTAAATAAGATAACGGTCTAGGCTACATTGATTGAATGGCTTCATCTAAACCTTGAGTAAACTATCAGGCTACTTTGAGTTAACCAGAAATCTGTTCTTCTTGTGTATAAGATCACATTCTGTATTCTATATATTGTAAGTCTAAATTCATTCTTTAACCAAATTAACCTGGTGAGGAGAAATTTGTTAGCAAAATATGGGAGCTTGTGGACACAACTCCTCAGAAACGGCTGAACGGAATATGACTAAATTTTGTAGGATTGTTTGTCACCATATGTAGTTCACCATACATAACCGCTATTTTGATTCGACAATTTTTATGGGAGTTATGGGACTTTGTTCATTTTTCACATTATTCGCAATAGGAACACCTTGTGGACGCAACTTCTCAGAAACCACTGAATGGAATTTGACCAAATTTTGTAGGATTGTTTGTCACTATATGTAGTTGATCATATGTAACCGCTATTTTGATTCGACAGTTTTTTTGGGAGTTATGGGACTTTGTTCATTTTTCACGTTCATTTTTTGCAGATTTTTTGTTGTTGTATGAAGAATTCTTAACCTAACTTAATTTGATTCACTAAGATACATTAACTTTGAATCACCACATGGACTTATGAAAGCACATCAGTTTTGAATCTGCTATTTATACAATTGTCAAACATTTGTAGTTCATCTCTTTCTACAGCGGCGGGGGACATATGGCTATGCGTAGCATTCTTGTTATTTCTAAGTTTGGTTAAATATGGGTAGGCAAGTCATCTTATTTATAAAGATTTGCACAATGTGACTAAGCACATCATTCCATGTAAGTAATACTGTTTGGCTTCTTTGTATTAAGAAAAGGTGTTTGCTTGTAAATATTGTTGGCAATTTAAACAGGGGAAGATTGATTGATTTGGCCTATTGAACATTTCACATTCAGTACCTATGTGATAGTTAGCATTTATATAAATGTTTTGAAGTATTTAAGGAAATATGCATTCAGTACAGTTATTTACCTTTTTGTGCAGTCAAAAAATCTGAATACCGGTACTAGATTTTAAAATATATTTATTTCCTTGTCATTATTTTGAGCATAAGGAAAAGTTGTAAAGTAAAAATTACCAAAAAACAGACTACATAAATTTTGTTATTTAAATTATCAATTTTGATTAAACTGTAGCTACTGTTATATATTGAGAAATGTACAGATATTTGTTAAAATTGATTGGTCATTATCTGCTGACTAGACAATAAAAATATTCGGTGTTATTTTGTCTATCTGCTTGTCTGTAATTATACCTTATCAGTAACTCATTCTACACAACTGAATTGAATTTAATGAAACTTTTCCACAAAATCTATATTACATATAACCATGTACACCTTTTTTTCTGATTTTGAACCAAATTAATTTGGGGGTCAAAATGTGCATGTTATCAAATTGGGAATGGGGGTATAACTTTAATGAGTATTGCTTATAAATTTAGTGACCATTGCTCACAGTTTTTCTTGTTTCAGCTGTTTGAGTCATATATTTTGGAATTTAAAAGAGCTAATTTTATTTGCAATTTCTAGTGTGTTTGAGAATTCTGATATTTGTCATTTCTTAATAAATTATTTAAAACTCAGCCCTCTATGAAAGTTCATGGAAATAGACAATAGCCTATTTTTATAGGAAGAGTTATCTGATACATCACACTACTTCCTTGTTATCATGACAGGGTCATTTGTTTTGAACTAGTGTTTTTTCATTGATTTTGTAATAATGCCCATTACAATCTCAATTCTTGAATTTTTTCACCTTTTGTTCCTAAAATGTTGATACATGCTTTGTGTTATTATGTTAAAGGCTTAAACTTTTAATAAAAGGAGGTCATTCTAATTTAATGTTTCCCTAAACGAGAACAAGGAGACATTACTTCTCTGTCAGACTGGTTAAAGGCCATGAGGTCTTTAACTTTGAAACGAATGAAAGTTTTAAGTAGGTCAATGAGTGCCAAGGTACATCAGTTTTCAAAGACCCTGATGTAGCAAAAACATTGTCTACTATACATGTCAAATATGTTGTGGTACCAGCAGTCAAAGCCCAAAACAACATTGTTTTTGTCTGCAAAACGTTTTACATCCAATGTTTATTATCAGAGGTAGATGTAGAAAATAATAGCAGTGATAAGACCTATACTGCTACCACACTTTCCAAAGAAGAGATTGTGGAAAACCATAAATCTGTGCTGTCCTCTTTTGGTCTCTCTACCAAGGACAATGATCGTGTGATTTACCGTCTATGTACTGGATTCCTAAACTCCACAAGAATCCATACATTAAAGTTTTGTAGCTGGATCTGCAAAATGTACCACCAAACCTCTTTCAAAACTTTTAACTTCTATACTCACAACTGTCAAAGAGGGTCTGCAGTCCTACTACAACACTTGTTACTCCCGTAGTAATATTAATTCAATGTGGATCCTGAAAAATTCAAAAGATCTCTTGGAGACAATCAGTTCAAGACAATTATCAGAATATAATAGCATTATAACTTATAATTTTTTTACACTGTATACTTCTTTTCCCCATACTCGGTTAAAATCCTGACTTAAAAACATTTTTCATTGTTTTTCTGAAAAAGATGGCACACCTAGATATAGATATATAGTTCTTGGTAGAGATTCTTCATACTTTGTAAGAAATAATTCCAAATCATCTTCCAAATATACAGAGGAAGATGTGTACAAAATGCTGGAATTTTTAATTGACAACATGTTTGTCCAGTGTGGTGGACACGTTTTGATTATGAGTACTTCTTGTATACAACTAATATTTTGATTAGGATCTTCCTACATATTTGATTTTAATGCTGCTGATGAGAGGTTACTCCTTGGAATACATGTACAGCATATCAAAATTTACAATATATAAAACTAGTATATTTTTGTATCTCAACAAAGGGTCAGCATTCCAATGGGAACAAATTGTGCTCCTCTACTTGCTGACCTATTCCTTCACTTGTATGAGGCTGACTTTATAGATGATCTGATCCAAAAGAAAGAATATCGTTTGGCTAGATCCTTTAATCTCAGTTTCCGCTATAAAGATGACATATTATCTTTAAACAATCCTAATTTTGGGGATTTGATACATCACATCTACCCCAAATAACTTGAGATAAAGGATACTACAGACACTGTGAAGTCAGCATCATTATCTTAGAATGGTATCAGTGGTAATGGAAAACTATTGACCAAACTTTATGACAAACGTGATGACTTTTCATTCAGAATTGGCAACTCATACGTTATGCCAGAGCTTGCCAAAACTATGCAGACTTTTTGTATCGCACTATAATTCTAACAAATAGGCTTCTGGAACAGGGTTATGTTGCTACAATCACTACAGAAGTTTTATGGTTGTCGTCTTGAACTCATGGATCATTATTGTGTATCCATCTGCACCATGAAAACTGATATATTCAAAGTGTCATAGTTTTCCTTTTCTCGCTTGTCTACCCCTGACTTAACTTTTTATGAGCAACTTTGCAGATGTTTCTAGAAAAGCACAGGACACTTACCCTACCAGTGCACCTGGTTCATGCTCGCAGTTTTTGGTATCCGAGTTGCTTGTTTGCTGTTGTTGCTGTGTATGTATGATTTTAGTTACTTTATGTTCTTTGATTTGAATGTCTGTTTTCCATGTCTGGTCTTTATCCCTGGATTGCATTCTTCTGATTACCGCTATAACCTTTGTTCCCTTGATTATTCCATCCCTTAACCATTTTGTTTTATTCTGATTATTCGTAGTCATATAGCTTGACTAATGAATTGCTGACATTACATTTTTGGACAAGATACAGTGATTTCAATAAAATTCGGTTGGTGTCATGTTCACTGATTGAAGTATAAGGCTTTTATTTTTTTGGCTAAACATCAGTGTCATTTTCACTGATGGAAGTTATGTGTATAAGGCTTTCTTATTTGACAAAACATCTGTGTCATGTTCACTGATGGAAGTATAAGGCTATCTTATTTGGCAAAAAGACTATGTCTTGTTCACTGATGGAAGTATAAGACTGTTTTATTTGCTAAAACATTGTGTCTTTTCTGTGAATGAAGGAAGGGGCTATCTTATATGGTAAAAAATCAATGTCAAGTTCACTGATTGAAGAATAGGCTGCCTTATTTGACAAAACATCATGAAGTGTAGCAAAACGTTATAGAGCTATATAAGATTGAACAGACAAATTACGGGACAAAGTTGGTAGGTCTGATTTTAAGGCTGATGGCCAGTGATCATACTGATGTATTAGGTTTGGATATCAGCCACATAGACTAATCGAAAGTATTTCATTTCCAGCCATACAGAGATAGGGAAGGAATTTCATTTTCAAGTTCTTAAAGTTTAGCTTAATTATTTTCAGTAAACCTAAAAGAAGTAAGAGAAGTACGAGAAGGAAAAAACTCCAAAGATTTTGAGAAATGGCCAGAAGATGCCAGGAAAATGGATGCAGGCCTCTGCTTTGTCATCTTTTATGGATCAGAATTCAAACTGAAAACATTATCTGTAGTTGGTAAGTCAAGCATTATTGATAAAAACTAATTTTCACTGATACTTTTTCATGGTTTCAGTTGGCAGTGAATTATTCCTGTGATTTAGATTTTTTTTCATCCTTAAAAAAAGTACAAAATTGTGTAACATGTCAAACAAAAGTAATCAAATAGATTATATCCTAGAATACCGAATTTCAGAAAAATAAGTATTCTTCAATATTGATAAATAATATTGATAGTATTTGGGTAACACTAGTACTATTAATCTAGTTGCCTTGTACAGTAAAAAATAGTATTAAGGTTTTTTTCTGAGATGGTCAAATGCGTAACCAAGGGCATTGTATTATTATTTTGAATAGTTATGTAAATGTATCCATTGACTATTACATTGTAAAAATTGTTCTGAAGTACTTTCATATATGTATATTACTTTAGAATGACATAAATATTGCACTTTAACTAGTAGTTTAACTTGTCAAAAACTAAATATTAAAATTGGTATGGCTAGAGCAGTGCTTGGTATGGCCTAGAGCAGTGCTTGGTATGACCTTGAGCAGTGCTTGGTATGGCCTGGAGCAGTGCTTGGTATGACCTAGAACAGTGCTTGGTATGGCCTAAAACAATGCTTGGTATGACCTGGAACAGTGCTTGGTATGACCTAGAACAGTGCTTGGTTTGGCCTAGAACAGTGCTTGGTATACCAAGGTTTAAACTGATATAAATGGACTTTTAACCGTCTGGTTTAGACTGGTTACACTGAACAATAAGTATCATAGTTGTTTTGTACTTTGTAGGTGCATTGACTTATAAAGAGTTAAGTTATTTTGTTTAATATTTCCAGCTTCCAATTTAAGTGAATACAGAACATGGAAGTTTGGATTACAGAAGTTAGAAGAGTCAGCTAAAAATGCCACATATCAAATACAGTTAGAGAGGTACACATTCAGTTGATGTATGAAATATTCCTTGGGAAAGGAATTTATAAGAGTGCTGAATCACTTGTTTCCGATCTCTATCTACTTAAATTTATTTTATGATATTGTTTTGAAATAAAATACTGTTTGCACTAAGTATAAATAGAAAAGAAGTCTTTGATCAGATGTTATTCTTCCAATAGTTTTCCTATACCCTTTTTTCGTAAAGTTCTATCCTTAATTTCCTTATTATTAGCAGTACAGTTCCAGATTAATAGGTAAATCCATGATTTCTTCCTTATACCAAAATGATTAAATCCTCCATATCCATCCTTATTAATTTTGTTTTTCAGATGGTTGAGGAGAGAGTTTTATATGATGGAGAAAAGTAATGCAGAAACGTAAGTCCTTTGTGTTTCCTCACCCCATGAAAGTCCAACTACCATTGAAAACAGGTGATTAAAAAAAACTTTTATTTACACCATTTGGTTTTATGATTTGGTGCAAGTACATGAATATATATTTTTTTCCTTCATGCTGTTACTAGGTCTCCTTACAAGAAGGAAAAATTCTTTGAATTATTAGTAAAGTCCAATTTCCTCTAGATTTCTCTTGAGATTGTAAGGGTGTTATGAGTTGATAGCAACATATTGTTGTTTTGCAACTGTCTTTAAAAATTGAATTAACAGGAAATTATTCAGTTTAATTTTATTGATCTTTAGATATTTTTTTGTTAAAAGCTCAGTATAGTCAATTACTGTAACCGTATATATGTGTTACATCTACATACCGCTATGATGCATATGAAATATAAAATTTGAATCAATGTTATTGATAATAAAATAATTTTGTTGTTACTCACTATTACCAATTAATTGTTCTATTGATTATAAAGATATTTTCCATAATTTATTGCTATATTCAACAGAACTCTTCAATTTCATGATCGGTGGATAGAAAATCTGAGAGTGAAGATACCAAATTTATTTTACAGTGTAAATTATTGAACATTTTTACACAGGGATCATTTGATAAATCACTGCTATATGTATACTAGCTCATTTTCATGTGATGAATATTAATTGATTATCTTTGAAAATTACGTAACATGGCTCCATACCTCAAAAGGAAGGTTGTAAATTTATTTGTTGGTGATGGCTGAACTATTAAGGAATTATGATCCAAAAACAAGCATTTAATGAAATTTTACTACCTTAGTTAAGTAAGTGTGTGTGTATCTCTGAAATTGTGCTACAAGGTCCTATGTCAGAAATATTAGGCTTGGATTGATTTTTGGTTATGACCTTTATAATCATTTAGAAATTCTGGACAAATATGGGGCTGAAAAACATTATTTCTAGATTCTTGAAAAAAATGGTTCCATACCCCATAAGAAAGGTTGAAAATCAATGTTTTATCTGTATTTGAATTTGGAATTATTATGGTTGTGAGAAATTGTCATGAGTAAAACTTATCCCTATTAAAGGGGTTAATTGTGCCATCATGGCTTTGGTGTTACACTACTTTTATAAATGATTGAAAAGAATTGAGTTAATTTGAAGTTGATTTACAAATGTAGCAAGTTCTGCTGTTTAATGGTATCTTATTGTCAGTTGAAACAAATGTACTGCAATGACAAAAACTTGAAGTGCAACTCCACATAAATTGTTTAATGAACTTTAATATTGCGTACTTAGTTTATTTATTAGATGGATATATTTTTGTACATGTATTTAGATGACACTCTAAAATGGGAGTTTCCTTCAGAATTATAATTGAATAATGGAGTATTCTAATAAATTGGGTTTATTGACATACATGGAAATTTGTCTAAACCAAATCTCTTTTAGAATTTAAAATTGGTTTGGTCTAGACAGGTGTTCAGTTTACAAAGGTTCTATTTACTTTGATGTACTTCATGGTTTGGTTTAGACAGGTGTCAGTTTACAAAGGTTCTATTTACATTGATGTACTTCATGGTTTGGTTTAGATGGGTTTCACTATAACTGCTACATGATATGGATTTAATCATATTCTAGGGCCACACTGAAACATTTTAAAGCCTGGTTACTGAAGGTGAATTGTAAGATAAACAACAAAGAGTTAAGAGATAAATTCCAAGAGGTTGCCAGAAATTCAGAGTCCATCCCCTACCAGTATTTTACTTTGTTGTTCCAGAAAGTTATCCATGTACCTTGGGTAAGAGACAAACTTGTATATTCACTTTTGCACTTTTCTTTGACTTTCGTGCACCTACTTATAACACTTCCAAAGGTCACTTGCCTTTAATTTTTATAACCTGCTATGCAATGTGGCAAGGTATTATGTGATACCCTACAAAAAGTTGCCTTCCGTCCCATTGATGGTTTCCTGATGATAACTTGAGAAAGGATCAATGATATTTTTTAACCTTGCACAGTTGTTAAGTACCATAAAATATAGGTTATGTTTGATTGTCAGCATAATCAAAAATGTAGTTCTCGAGTTAAGCCATTTGTAACATTTTACCATCCCCCTTATTTCACTGGTACATGGAATGGTATCACTTAATGTTCCATGAAAGGTGTGTTTAGTTTTGATGTTTAACAAAATATACTTGTTGATTTCATATAATTTAATTTTGGTTTATTTTTTAGATTATTGACAACTACTTGTGTAATTTTATTGAGAGCCAGAATTCTAAAAAGTGAGTGATTAATGCTTTCATTATCTAGTCAAATCGGTTGTTAGTGACCTGCCAAGGGAGATCAAAATCATGATAAGACAGGTGGTCTCTATATACAGGTTAATTCTACATAAAAAGCACTACATAGAAATATTTTAATTATAGTCTTTCAAGACAGGTTATTTCTGAAAAAAGTGGTTGCAAGGGACAAGTTTGACTGCAAATGCTAATGTCACACAGTCTCCATTTTTTTAAATATCCACTTGACAAAAAAGATGTAACAAGTTTATATATCTAGTGCTTCCTTGTTCGTAAAAAATACTTTCGTAGTATCCAATTCAACTTCTTTTCTAGATCATGTATTCTATTACATTTAGAGTATTCTTAAGATGGACACTTCACATTGGGAATTATATGAAACTGTCTAAGATATATGTTCTTTTGTGGTTTTTATCTGTTGCCACAAAACAAATAATATGAACTTTTGTAGGAAAAGATCATGTAAAAGTACTTTCCTGTAAGCAAAATTTTGATTGCAATACAATTATTGTTTTGCATTGAGATTTTGAATTATGCACTGTTTTTCAGAATTATTACACCAGCAAATTTCCAGTCCTTTTTAATTCATGAACAAAAAGTAAGTATGTTCATATGTTTGCATTTGAAAAATATATATTGGTCACTAGCAGCAAAAACTTAGCCAAATTAAGTATGTATTGGTTAATCTCTACAAACTGCATATATTCACATGCAATCTGATGGAAATTAGCCCTATCAATTGTTCCATTCAGCGACTTCATGTATGATTATAACATGTGACACTTGAGTCTTTTAATATTAAACAGGTATAGTTTAAACTGGTGTTTAATTGATCAGCATATATTTTTGTGATGTAGGAACCCTGGGCAGAAGATCTGAATTGCGTGAAGGGTGTAATGGTCGATTTTGTAGCTGATGCCATGCGACACAAAGGAAATATATATTTTGAAGAACATGAGGTTAGTTTATTTATTGTTTTTTAAACTTTCAGTAAGTTTATTTTTATCAAATAAAATACAGTAAGTCTGCAGATATAAATATAGTTGATTTTTTATTAGATATCACATGAGAAAGTAGAAAGAGAATTTATATAATATAAAAGTTGTTATAATATATTGTATTACTATAAATAAAAAGAATATATTTTGGCTTTATTTTCTACAGATATTGATATTAGCAAAACCTAAGGAACTCAGTTTTTTCTGCTTTCACTGATGATTCTTAGAATGTTAGAATATAGCAATGTTTACATCTCAAAACTATACTGCAAACCCTTAGTCAGGGATTGCGCTGGGCTTCGCCAATGTCACATATGCGATTTTTTATTTGATCTGGCAACAAAAATAACCAGTTGGCGATTTTCTTGGTGCCTAGGTTTTGTATATTAAAATTGACATGAAGTTTGTCAGCAATTCTCTCCAATTAAACAATTGTGTTGACACCTGGTCAAAGTTAATTGACCATAACCAATTTAAGACTGAAGCTAAACAAAGGTAATTAGACCAGGTGACAGTGACTCACAACATCCTTCTGGGAGGTATCAATCAGGTGTAAATATATTATTGAGCCAATCAAAACTCTCACCAGCCGGTCAAAGGTAAACACAATCATGGCCATGTGCACATGGTTACATACAAGCTTCACGGCTCTGTTATACAATATGATACATTCAGAAACAAATTTATTTTATCACGGAATATATTAAATCTAATTAACACTGATTATCCTATCAGGAAGTGTCTAAAAAACTTCGAAATGCAAGAATTGATAAAAGAAAATGGATAACATTTATTTACACTTATGTAATGTACTTTTTTTTGGTAGGAAAATCAGTGAACAAATAGATGGGATTTCCATCTTCTAATAAAGGAAATACTGAAGACATTAAGTCATAATATTCAGATAAAGAGAATTAGAGATAATTGAAAAGGGACACAATTAATGGTCCATTGTAGTTGGCTAGAAATTTAATCACTTGAAAAAAAGAATCAAGTTTGTTGAAAATTTATAAATAAAAGACAAAATTATATTTTAAAATAAACTTGACTACAAAGTACAAAGGTCAACATGTTTAAAAATCAGGGACTATACGAGCATAGTAATATAAAGTCCTTGATAGAAATTAAACAGCTGTTTCTGAAGTGGTACTTTATTATTTTTGCATATAAAAATTTACAAGTGTTTTTAGATCCTAAGACTAGAGCTAAAAACTTGCTTTATATATACATCATGTGTGTATCTTGGATACATGTCATGAATGAAGGAGGTATTTTGATGAATTGATAACTCATCAATGGACTTAATACTGTCATATTCTAAAAAATTTGAAAAAAAAAAATTGGTTCCCACTTCGGCTCAAATTTCTTAAATTGGCATCATAAATTGGCAGCTGGCGATTTTTCTGGCGACAGAATTTTGAAAGCCAGACCAGCCCCTGCTTAGTAATATCTTATGTTTGTGCATCCTGAAACGGAAGGAGGAAAATTAAAAATTGGATTTTTATTTCAACTAAATCTTTGTGAGAGCAAGTTTTTTTTTTTATTTCAGTTTGAAGATTACATGTTTTCTGATGCAAACACTGTATGGGATGTCGATTATGACAAAGTTAATCAAAGCATGGACTTTCCATTATCCAATTATTGGATAGCATCTTCACATAACACGTAAGTTGAGGTTTGTGGAAAATCCTTTTCTAAGAACACAAAAGTCCAGTAAAATTTAGTCTTTAAAAAGTAATTTACTGTATGTCATCTCTGATTTTTAGAGCATTTTAACAGAAATAATTCATAAGGACTCCATTTTTGTATTGCTTTACATGTAGCTGGACATTTATGTTGTCCTTTTTTCACTCCAATTGATTGTACAGGATAAAATACTGACATAAATAGTCGGCCCACGGTAATACAATAATAAAATAGAATCTCTACAAATTATTGTGACTCCCAACAGAACTAGTTTCTTCGTGTTTATGAAAAGACACAGCTTATGAGTTGCATGCAATATTGACATTTGTACAAAAATTTACTCTGAATAGATAAAACTGATCTATGATGTCTGCAATAAGACTGTCAAGACAGTCATTTGTTTGTGACTATGGTCATATGTTTATCAGCGTTTTACCATGGATGTGGTCCAAAGACCTTTGACTCATGTCATATTTTAATTAATGGTAACAGACATATTTGGTTCAAGCAAATATTACCTTTCATTGAATAGCTAGACAATGTATGTAACATAATGTACAAATTTATAAAACTGATTAAATCCATTCATATTAACAGCCTAATTGGTTGGAATTTGAAATCTTAGGTCAGTAAATAAAGTGCTTGACTTTAAATGGAATGCATTTGACATTTGATTTTCTCTTTTCCAATTTTTGACCAACAAAGTGATTTGTCATATAAATGATTAAACCCTTTCATATATTACTGGTAAAAAATTCTAATTCTGATTAGGTATTTTTGTTTGATTACTTCATAGATACCTGACAGGGGACCAAGTACAGAGTACGTCATCAGTAGATGCTTATGTTAGGTGTTTACGGATGGGCTGTCGTTGTATAGAATGTAAGTGATGGTCTTACCCTTTCCTAGTTGTTTTAGTTAACTATAGCTCTGTCAAAACTGTTAAATATTAAGACAAGACCTTGGACTTTGGTTTCCAGCCAGATATCAATTTTTCAAGTGTTTACAGAATGGGTACTATGAGTTAATGAAATCAACATCCTTTAAGTCAGCAATTTTGGGCAGAATCATTCAGTTTGATACCACAGAGTGTCATAAATTGTTTTTTTACCATATTTTGTTTATGTTATATTTGTACATGTTATATATTATGTAAATTATGTTTTTGTTATTACAATGTTACCTTTCCATGTATGCATGCTAACTAAATATGTACTCAGTAAGTTTCATTCTTCAGTGGACTGTTGGGACGGACCAGATAATTACCCGGTGATATACCATGGACACACACTGACATCCAGAATTCGCTTCCTAGATGTGATACAGGCAATCAAAGAACATGCTTGGACTGCTTCAGAGTAAGTTATCTTTTGTATACATTGTATATAAGTCTATGGTTATCCTGTTAAATCTACTTCTAGCTCCGATATATGTACACATGATATATTTAATACTAAAAAATATGTTACACTTTGTTCTTCAGGCCACAAACAATGATTCTGTTGTCCTGTTTAAGATGTTCAAAACTTAATTGCAATAATGAAATTAGTCTTGTGATTAATTAGATTGTACCTTACTCCATGTTCTGGGGCTGTACCTTTTCCATGTTCTAGGGCTTTACCTTATTCCATGTTCTAGGGCTGTACCATACTCTGTGTTCTAGGGCTGTACCATACTCCAAGTTCTGGGGCTGTACCTTATTCTATGTTCTATGGCTTTACCTTACTCCATGTTCTAGGGCTGTACCATTCTCCATGTTCTAGGGCTGTACCACACTCCATGTTCTGGGGCTGTACCATTCTCCATGTTCTGGGGCTGTACCTTATTCCATGTTCTAGGGCTAGGGCTGTACCTTACTCCATGTTCTAGGGCTGTACCATACTCCATGTTCTGGGGCTGTACCTTACTCCATGTGCTGGGGCTGGACCATTCTCCACGTACTGGGACTTAAGCCCTTTATTCTTTTTTTCTGTATCTATATCAGAAGACATTTCTCATTGTAAAGCTTTGATAATAGTGTTGAACTAATGAGGGAAAATATTAAGTGTCAGTCTGTAAGAATCAAGCACTGGATAAAACATGGCATATAATAACCATCTGCTTGACTATCAGTACCATCAGTATCTTGGAATAAATACTAGATTTTCCATTTGATTTTGGTGCAATATAAACAATTTCAATGAAAGGCACTGTAAATGAACATTTGGAGAGCAGACATTTCTGTCAAATACTATGAAAGTGTTATAGTTCATAGGGTACCAATTTCATTGGTTTTTATGGGTTTGTTACTAAATTTGGTTCCCAACGTAAAGGAAATTTCCCATTTGTGTAGATGATAAAGTTGTCAAACCCACAAATTCAGGAATCTACTAACAGATATTTTTTCCCAAACCACAAAAATTGGTACCCACGGATAAAAGTACTGTCACAGTACCTCAGTTAATGAAAATTTTCCAAACCTATCCAACGATGCAGAGGACTAGTGTTAATCATTTAATATAGTAGAGACTTCTCTGAGTGAAAGTGTATTGTCAGATTGTTGGGTTTTCGACATTTTCCCGTTTTGCCTGATTTTATAAAGACTTGTACTTCATTTATAAGGAAACAATCTATGTTTGTTTTTTTGTTGGGGTTTAACGCCAGAGCAGCAATATTTCAGCTATATTCAGGCAAGGAAACAATCTAGTGTAATTACATCATGAACAAGAATTTTACCATCAAAATCCCAATTAAGTTATAAATGGTTTTACAAATAAAAAGTTATATAATTGTTAATTTTCATCCTGCAATGTATGTTTGTTTACAGTTACCCATTGATATTATCAATAGAGAACCATTGTGGTTTGGGACAGCAGAGAAATATGGCAATGGCATTTAAGGACACCTTTGGATGTAAGTATTGCTGTCTTGTTAGAAATAATATACAGCATTTTTACTTATAGGCCCAAAGGGTCCAAAATTTGTTTTATTTCAGCAAATAATTCTTTCTTGGGTTTCACTTAAGTATTTTCAATCTAGTTATGCATTTACATTTAGATTACGGTCCATTGGGTGCAAAAAAAAACCTGGTCAAGCAAAGCAATCAGGAACATTTTATTTAGAATATTAAGTGTTAGTTGTATATGTATATACATGTCTATGTATACCATGCTATTTGTTGATTTTACGATTTTAGCTGAACTACTAACAGAACCAGTTGATATGGACTTCTCAAAACTACCCTCACCTGAGAGATTAAAAAGGAAAATTATTATAAAGGTAGTCATAGTTTATATTAGTCTTGTAAGAGCAGTTTTCACTGTTGTTAGCTTCAATTGCAAGATTTTAACTCACCTATACAGAATATCAGGGTAGTTTTTTTGTTTTTTTTTTTCGCTTACCTATGCAGAATATTAGTATTAAGCACATGTCGACAGAATATCAGTTTTTTAGCTCACCTGTGCAAAATGTTACGGTAATATCAAGTTTATTTCGATAGAATATCAGTTTTTTAGCTCAGCTGTGCAGAATATTAGTATTAAGCTCATCTTGGCAGAATATCAGTTTTTCAGCTCTCCTGTGTAGAAGATAGAAGTAGGTTAACCATATTTGCAATTCATTGTAGTCACAAAGCTACATTGTATTTCATGATGTATAATAACTGCTTCAAAATATCATGATAAAATTAATAAAATACATTTTGATAATCATATAAGTAGATTATGTCATTGGAGAATCAAGCACGCAAGTGAATTTATTTTAATTTTGTTGTTAAGTAGCAGTCTTTGTAAGAATCATGCGAAATCTGAAAAATGTGATACACCCCATAAAAGGTTACATATTTTTATTTTTGTAATTAAGTTGTTTTATGGGTCTATATTGTTAAATGTGTAATTATTCATTCATGTCTGCCTGCTCTTGGGAGATAATCAACACTGAAAATACAATAGATTCTATCGTATTTGAGTGTCATTTACAGAGTTATCTCCCTTAATTTTGAAAATCTACAGTGCATTCTATATAATTTTTATATCCTATGAACATGGGTTATATGAAAAATCACATGTAACTTTAAGTTTACTATGACATTTCAAACAAAATATCAAAAATAAAAATATGTAGGCTTTCCAACCATGAATCACATTTTTCATGATTCTTATGTGGAGTGCGACTTCAATTGTAGCATAAGAAACTACCTAAAGAAGGCACTGAAGACCAGATGATTACTTTGAGACAAGATGACAGTAAGTCCAGTATTACATAATGTACAATTCACTATTTTTCCCAGAGAATGATTTTGTAAGATAGAGGTAGAGAGTATAATACCAATATATACATCATTCTGTCCTTTAAGATGGTGCATGGTCCAATTGTACATGTATTGTCTTGGTAATTAACTAATCCTAGAAATCAAAATCACATTCTCATTTCTTTGAATTTTTACAAAATATAAACAGTTTTCTAGTTTCACATCATATATTCTGGGGCATTGTGGTATGGATTTTGCCTTTCATTGAAGACTGTAGGGTGACCTGTGGAAGTTTTGTTCGTTGGTTGTTTTTTTGGTGGATGTCTGTCTCATTGGTTATCCTACCACATCTCCTATTTTTTTTATTCTATTATTTGATAATGTGCATTTTGAGTTTAATATATATGATAAGTAGGGAATAGTTAGCTGGAGAACATTGCTCACTGGAATTTATATGATATAAATGTAATTTGCACAATTTTTAATGAGCTGTTAGAATTAAAAATCAATGAGAAGATCATAAACATCTATCTTTAGATTGAGACACACTATAGTACACCTCTGTGCATCAATACACAATATGATTATAACTTGTTGGTACCGTGTTTGCTGAAGCATCATTCCTTTTGTTTTTCATTGTATTCTGATAACTTTTTTCTTATCATATGATATTTTAACCCCCATGGTCAATTTTTTGTGAGGTTAAAATATATAACACTGGAACATCATTTCACAAGCCCAAATCAATTTTTACTAGCCCCAGGCTTCAGGCTAGTGGCTAAGGCAAGCATTTTGTATTTCATACTGAAAAAAAAACAAAAGTGGCAGACCCATCATTTGATTTACATATCTTCTGGTCTGAGCAATGTGATCTATTTAACACCAACAAATGACTTTTCACACCAATTTTTTTTTTATTCAGGAGTATATTTGTAACTTTAAATTGTTTGGTATTGTAGGAGATACAGATTTTAGTGCCTCAGCTTTGAAGACTGGTGTTTTGTATTTAGAAGATATGGTCGAAGGAGTAAGTGTTTTCTTTATTTTTATGAATTTTATTAAAAGTTGTTTGATGGTGTTTTACATGTATTTTTTTTTTTTTTGATTTAATAATGAGGTTCAATTTACTTATGTATTAAGAATTAGTAGATTTTTCTTCACCAACATTAATAGATCATGTATAAACAAATTCATTCAACTGAAAAATTTCTTTGTTATTCACTGTGCTCAAGAGCTTCCTAGAAAATGATTACATTGTCTACTTATGTAATATTTGTGTTCAAATTATAACTGTTATTTACTTTGAATGAAGATCAAAGTATGTGAGTTTCATTTTTATAATGTTTTGGGTGATGCTTTGATTTTAATACTATTTGGTGTAATTGTATTGCTGTTTCTCTGATTCTACCCCTGGATATTAATTTAGTTACCTGTCAATAACACTTTCCTAACCCTCTTATCACCCACCTTTTTCTTTTTTCTTTCATTAGTTAAAGTGAAATTTGGTGCCTGTGTTTAAAAAGGTTGTCCTTACCTTAAATCAGAATTCTGTTTCCAATTAATAGAAAGAAATCTTAGACAATGTAAGATAGAAATCTTTTGATCTTCTGTTTGTTTTCTTTTTTCTTATTTCATCACAATTAAAAGTATTATGTACTGCTATGATTATTATTATTTTTATTTGATACAAATGTTTTCCTGATACATTTGTATAGCCCTATGAAAATAAAACAGTTTTGCTCAAATGAATATTATTTAGGGTTCTTTGTATTTTTTCTTTCAATTCAATATTTAAAGCAGCTTTTTTTAGGAATTTGATTTTTTTTTTTTATTTATGAATACAATAACTTAACATCATACATGTGATTGTTTGAACGTAACATCACATTTACAGAAATACTTTTTATATCTGTGTGTTGTATCATTTGATTTGCCGTCTGTCTATCTAGTTTTCTGCAATATTTGGAAGTAAATAAGGCTTACAAACTATGCATAGTGCCAAACATAATTTGTTTTACTGATTATTTACAAAGGTGGTATGTTAACTTTTTTGTGAAAATTGGAATAGTATTGTTGTAAAAATTTTTTTTGTAAATATCGGTATTTTTATGCAAAATCACAGAAACTACATGAAATTGAAAGTTGAAAGAGATAGTTTCACTAACACTAGTTCCCTGAATACTATTTTGTTGAAATTCAACTTACTACCTAAAATTTCCTATTTGCATATTTGAAGCCTAAAACTATATCTGAATCCTATTAATGGTGTACAGAAAATGCACACTGTTGTGTCATAATTAAGTCTTATTGAGGTAATAAAATGCTACTTCTATATATTTTTCAAAGTAAGAGGATAAGGGGTATTTTTTAAATCCCAAAATATAGTTGTAATGATACAGAAGGCTATTTTTGTACAAATATCAAAGAGTTCAGCAAATGTGCTCTGTATGAAATGAACTCTTCCAAAATGTGGCTAAATTTTTTTATTTTAATTCATTCACATCTTTAATATCAGTGTAACACATATACTAACAGCAACAAAACTTTTGTTTTTAATGAAGGCACATATTCAGCCAAAATTTTTTTTAATTTGAAAAGATTAAGTTTTTGGGGCTGATTTAAATATTTTCGTAACATACCCAATGGTTTGAATTTCAATTATCATATGAAGTACTGTGAAAGCACTTAAATTCGTGGATACCAATTTTCGTGGATTAGGGAAGAAACACAAGTTCGTGGATTCTTGACTTCATGGTTTTGTAGTAATTTGTAAACACACCAATGGAAATCTCCTTTTCGTTGGAAACCAAATTTCATGGTTTGGCCAACCCACTAAAACCACTAAAATTGGTACCTCACAAATAATAGTACTTTCACAGTAGTCTCCTATCCTTGAAGTATGTTGACAACAAGTTTTGATATTTTTTTTAGGTATGGCATCCTCATTTCTTCGCTTTAACTCCTACTAGACTTTTCTACACTAAAGAAACTGATCAAGATAATGATGATGAGATGGATGATGATTCTGTGTCACAGCAGGCAAGTGTACTACATTTATTCTGTGAGGATTCTACCAATTATACATCTAATTCATAGATGCCACCATGCAGTGGGTTTGGATCATGGTTAAAATAAATCTTGTTGTTACCGCTTAGTGAATGAAACATGTTTTCATAAAAAAAAACAAATCGGATATGTCGGAGGAGCCATTTGCCACTTCAATTTCAATTTTAGTGATAATTACTGACAAAAGTTCCAAATTCATGACAAATAAATTTTTTTTACTGATTGTATCAAAAATCGTTGGCATCTATGCTAATTAGACCACCACTTATTAGATTGTGGGCTATATTGCAATCACCGTGTCTGTCTGTCTGTCTATTACACTTTTATGATGATGTATAACAGAAATTTTCTTATGGATTCTTCCACTTCCATGATTGATGGTAACGGTTGAATAAGGCCTAAAAAAATATGTGTTTCCGGTAACACCTTTACACCTTTTTCAAGTGCTGACATTCTGCAATTTTGATTGCAAATACTGAACTCGCGCTGGCGTTCGCCATAGCGTACTTACTGTGATAATGGGTCTTCACACCAGAGAGCGATTTAAATACAATAAAATGCAAATCAGTGACGGAAAATGCCGAAATTCCAATTTTTTTTTTTGCTGAGGCCATATAAAAGTTAGGGTCAGGGGCACAAACTAGGATCAGTCGTGTCACTGGAAACACATATTTTTATTTTTAGGCCTAAAGGTTTTCAAAGCACAAATACTGACTACTGATACTCTGATTTCCTTGAATGCCATAAATATCTGTGTAACAGACTCCAAAATCAGGGGTATGAGGAAATCTTAAAAAGGCTCTTACCAAATTCTATTTTAGGTATCAGTCCTTGGTAGAAAAATACTCAGTTTCTTAAAACGATGAGTTATGATTTTGTTTTTTGTAAATTGTTCTTTGTACTGATGTGAATGCTGATTTATGAATTATGACAATAGCATGCAAATCCTTTTAATCACTACTGGTATAGTCACACCGCAATGGAAGAGGGAGGTTTAGTGTGCTGTAAAAACTAGATTTAACCCACTATTTCGTTTGATGTGCCTTAACCAAATCACGACCGTTCTGGTACCAGCTGCTCCGGTGGTGTAATATCTATTTAGAAAGATTTATTTTGGACTGACTTGATTATGAATCAGATTAGTATTTGGTAATTTTGTTGTTACCCTTATTTAAAAAAGGTATTATTTCAATGTTATGCTCTGTATGACAAAAGTTATATGTAACAAAGAAGCAATCTTTATCAATACGAGTCTGAAAGTGGTATATGCATGTTAAAACCCTACAAAATTCCTTTTGAATTCTTAGTCAGGAACAGTTTCAGACCAAATATCTAGTCCTATTTTGTCAATTGGTTGGGATAAATATTGTATAGATTTATCTGATATTGGCACTTTGCAGGAGTTGTCATTCTTGATTTGGTTGATATGGAAGGAAGATGAGTATAGCTTTCTTCCAACTACGTTTCTGTATACAAAACGAAATATAGTTAGATAACAGTATGTAGACCAAAACCATCATTTGTTCAGTAGGTTTTTCCGTACCTTGTATCACCGCTACAATTGGCATTGTCTGAATTTTATATGGATTGGTACATTAGAATTATTGAGAGTAAATGCAGTTTGATATTTTTTTTTTGTAGAACTCCATCCTGTCAAGTGCTGAGTTACATTACAGTGAAAAATGGTTTCATGGGAAGTTAGAAAGTGGTCGTAGAAAAGCTGATGAATTATTACATTCACATAGTAATTTGGGTGATGGGACCTTTTTGGTCAGGGAAAGTGAGACTTTTATAGGAGATTATTCATTGTCCTTCTGGTAAGAAAAAAAAAATGTTTAGATGTACTGAAAATTCAGAAAAATTGATTGCATTTTTTAAATAATTTTTTGTACTTTTAGCATGTTATTCAGTTAAAATAAATATAATGATGATTAATGTTTAAATGTTCAGTATCATGGCAAATATCATCTGTGCAAATTTGGTCGAATGTGTGCCACCATTTTTAGGTTTTGCACAACTTCATCTTTTTAAAGCTTTTAAATGAGGTGAACCATTCAGGCTCTTGATAGCCTCTTGTTTATTAATGGTAGGATATTAAAAAAATTTTGATTTTATGATACGCAATCACACAACAACCAATCACAACAGCAAATTTTTTGGGTCACTGATTCATATCACACTGTCCATGGTGTAATATCACAAATATGTAGCCGTCTAAGAAGTAGATAAAATAATCATATCATACAGATATGTATTTAACACATTTTTATTTTATTTTTTTATTTTTTTATGAATGTGTGAAATTTCATTACTGAAACAAACTGTGGTTGGCTTCTACCTTGACTTTTGACTTTAAGGATATTACTTTTATTCTAAAATCACGTCACTTAGGTGATAATAAGTCTAAAAATAAACATTGCCAGGTGCTCTCTGGTTTTTAAGTAATTACATATATTGTTTGTAATAACGAAGTTAATGTTTTATGATGGTTATTGCACGTTAAAGATTTATTGTAAGTGCCAATGAAAAAATGGAAAAATCCTGAAAAGTACCTTAGTATTGTGATTTCATATACTTATAAATATGTATCACTGTAGGATAATTGGAATTAAATTTGGATCATTCCTACTTTTAAAGAGGTTGTTATGACAGACTTTAATATTACATTTTCACATTATTCTTCATTAGTGTTGAAAATAAGTTAAAGGTATTACTGGTACTTGTTTTAAAACATGAAATTTTTGTGGCAGTTTTATTTTTTTATTCTAGAGGTAAGACATCTATGTAACACAAAAAATAAACTGTTGTGAATTTCCTGAAGGACATAATAATACATTTTTGTTGAATGATTGCCAATCTAAAACTTTAAAACATATTGATCACAGAAACCATGAAAAAAGTCAGTGGAAAAATTTTCCTGTTTACAGTACTTGATCAGCAAGCTCTGGTAGTACACTTCACCCATACTGATGTTATTTTAGAGAAGTCAAGTTTTAGCAACATTTTGTTTTATTTTGTAGGAGAAGAGGAGAAACTCAGCATTGTCGTATAAAAACAAAGCAGGAATTAGGACAGTTAAAATACTATTTGATAGAGACTGCTTTGTTCGATAGTTTATATGATTTAATTACATACTATAGATTTAATCCGTTACGTGGACATGATTTCTCTATGCGCCTCACAGAACCTGTGCCTCAAGTCAATAGTCATGAAGGAAAAGAGTATGTTCAACTTTTTATATTCCCTTACCAACCAAGTTGCTAAGGGATAAACATAATGTCAGTCTATTTGTAACATCCTTCTGAACCCTCTATAATTAATATCCTTCCATGAATTGTAACCACACTTGGCACATATTTAGTCTCAAAGAATATATAAAAACCTATTAAGAATACAGAGTATTATATTTTCTCAACCTGGTGATGCCATGTTTCTGTTACCCTTATTACACAGTCAAGTGATGTCATGCTTTTTGAACTGATTAAGTGTGTTAAATTACGTAATTTTTTTTTTCGACAGTGGCCATATTTAAAAAGGGGGAGAATTGTGATCCCGCCATTATTTTAACCCCACCACATTGTTTGCACCTGTCCCAAGCCAAGAATTTCTGGCCTCTCTATGTATTGTTTCGTTTTCGCTTTCAGTTTCCTTTCATGTTGCATGAGTATATAGGGGCATCTATTTCGCTGTACTTGTGTATAATGTTGTTTTGGGGCCAGCTGCAGCCTGCCCTGTTGTGTGAGGGTTTACTAATCCTTCACTGAATATCCATGGGTGGCCTTGAGCTGACATTTTTCTTCATGGTGGGGTTGGTGTTTCTTTGACGCATTCACCATTTCCATGCTTTTTATTTTCCATTATTCTTATAAATCTTTGTAGTTTAATCTTCAGTTAAATACAATTATCAATTGAAACACTCATTAAAGAATGAGTAGAAAGTGGTATGGTTAATATTTTATTTTTCATTAATTAAAGCTAAAATGCAAAATAGAAGGATCTGCTAGTTGAAGTTATTCTTGCATTCTTTTTTTTTTTGTACAAGAAAACAGGCAATAGAAAAATAACATGAGTACTGGAAACATTTAACAATATTAATTAAGAAAGGAATATTTTGACATTTGTCTATAATTACTATGATTAGTACACATATGTCACATTCAGTCTTGAATTACAGGTACCTTTATATGAGTTACACATGTGACTTGGGACAGGTACCTTTATATGAGTTACACATGTGACTTGGAACTTTGTTTTATTGTAGATGGTACCATCCCAACATGGAGAGAGCAGAAGCAGAGGATATGTTAAGACGGATACCAAATGATGGTGCCTTCCTTGTCAGACGGGGTGCTAATAATACTTATGCAATCTCATTCAGGTAATGTATTTAGACACATTTAGTTCTCCAGATCTGCACTTTTTGATTTTTCCATTATTTGTTATATTTTAAAACTGGTTAACATTTTATATCAAACTGTTAGTTTATAAAATGGCGGATTTTTGGCTTCTGCCACTAAGTTGCTTCAGTTTTACCAATAGCCATCATTCCATCATTCTGTGACTATTAATTTTCAAGTCATTTTATATTAAATTTTGAAGTAATATAATGATGATTTTTACTTAAGTGGGCAAAACAAACATTTATAAAACTTGGTACAAAATGCAAAAACTTAACATGTTGTAAAAATTTCAATTCAGTTTCAAATTGAAGTCTTGACTGCTGAGGTTATTTATTATGCCAAATTTAACCCTGTACCTAGATTTTAAACTTTGGCCATTTTTTTTTAGTTTGTTTAAATTGGTGTTCAAAGTTCAACTATATTTGACAAAAATCAAGTTTTTGGTATTATTTGATATGCTGAATCTTCCTATATATATTTGATACCATTTATGTATTGGTCGGCATTGAAGTCCACAGGGTATAAGTTTATTATGCTTTGTCAGTTGTTCAAAATAGTTTTTGAGGGTCTTTGATATACATCAGAATCTTAACTTTATATTTAGATTTTTTAAATATGGACTGCAATAGGTAAATGCCCAAGTTCAAATTTTCAAGTTCTATGACAACTTTTAAACTGTGTCAAAAATCTAATGATTTGTCCAAACTTTGCTCATTATCAAATTTAGAGTGGTAACATGCTTAAATATATTGGCATTACTTGTCTAAAATGTTCATGGTTTATCCAATGAGGTAATATCAAGCTGTACCCTATAGAGCATTTTATTATTTTAAATGTATATATCAGGTTTATTTAATGTGGTTGTATCTTTTTTATGAGTATTTTTTCTCTGAGTAGAAATCATATAATAATATTTGTGCATTTAGGGAACTTTATTTGCTGTACATAAATGTACTATGAATTGGGTACTTATAAGAGTTCTACAGCAACTTTGTGTTCTGTTCCATGAAAAATTGCCAATATTTGTCATGACAATAGCTGGAAAATCTCAACATTCTTACAGTGAAGCACATAAAAATGATTATAATACTATTCTAGGGCTGATGGTAAAATTAAGCACTGTAGGGTGGAAGTAGACGGTAGACTGTACGTAATAGGAGAGTCAACATTTGAAAGTTTGGTGGATTTAGTGCAATATTTTGAGAAAAATCCTTTGTATAATCGTATAAAGTTAAAATATCCAGTAAATGAAGCAGTTGTACAGAGGCGAGGCTCGGTAAGTAGTCAATTTAACCACAACTATTCCACTACAATGTTTGTGGTTTGTTTGGTTTACATTGTATAAGATAAGGGGAAATAACTCAAATTGTGAATACATTTAAACATTAATCATTTCATTTCAACATGTTTTCTGATTGGATAAAAATAAAATTTGTCTGATCTTGTAAACATAACATTGCTGTGTGATAGTGATGTCTTTAACCTTTTTTGGTGATTTACTCCTTTTTCATTATGGTAATAAAATTAAAATATAGAATAACTTTAATATGTTTTGTGTTTATTTGAATTATTGATCACCTAAAAACTAAATGTAGTAATATCTCTATGATAATTAGTAGACATACATAATGTACATCATTGAAAGAAAAAAGTTTTAGCTGTAAATAGTTAAATACTTCCTCCCTGCTTTTGGGAAGCATATCTAATTTTATGCCAAATGCATACATGTACATGTATTGAATTATTCTACTGATGTGCAGTACAAACTGTCAAATAAAAAAAAGATGTAGCTAACTATCTTCTGACAGAGCTAGATAGTTCTAAATAATTCTTAACAAAAGTTCAGTTTAAAAAGAAAATAAATGTAATTTTATTTAAATTTTTATATTGCCACAGCAGAAAATGCCATCAGGCTATGTATAACGCAAACTATGTGCAAAAAGGGTATACCAATCTTTTTGAATACTAAAAATATTTGGTATACCTTACACATGTTTCAAGCAGGAACCTTTCATCAGCAGCATGAAAAGAGGCTATTTTTTTAGCACTTTTCGTTTGATTGTTAAGAATTTATTGATATAATTTTTTACATTTGGCCATGTCTATATTTGGTTCCATACTGTCTATTTGGTGTATAGTTAAAATACCCATATGCAAGGGTCATGAAATTTTGACAGCCAATGTCAGACATTTTATCGAATTTCAGCAGACCTTTGTGTCAGTCTTTAACATACCTAGATTGAGAATTAACTTCAAAAACCCTTTTTAAACAATACGGAGACAGGTAGACAGGCTGTTTATACAGTAATAAAACCGTGCTAACTATAATTTATAAGGGTTGACAATTTTTTTATGTCTGATATTGGAAAATTGTTGTCATTTGTTTGCCAAATTTGTTGGTCAATGACTGGCATTTTTTACCATTTCCGAATACTTGTCCATACAGTTTAGCTAGAAAAAAATGATAGGTATGTGTACCAATTAAGTCTGACCATACAAGTATGATTAAAATACATGTAAGGTCAATATAAATATCAGCAAAAAAATACACAGAAGTGTCAGCAGTGGAATGATTCATACACATCAAAATTCCAAAACATGGCCCAAACATTAACACATAAAAAAAGAGACAATCTACATACGCAATGTAGTAAATGGAATAAAAAAGATATATATAATTATATAAATAATGGGATACCTATCAGTGCAATAAGTTTTCAGTAGTTTTTTAAGATCATCAACATTATATGAATAGGTTACTTCTATGTATTTTTATCTGCAGGGTAAACGTGAATCACCAGGAGTAGGGATCGGTACCCGTTATGTTAAATCTGTCGTCAATTTTTTTTCTAACATTGTAATTAGTTCAATTATCTGCATGAGAATTGATTTAGCTCTTTGATTTTTGTTATGTGGTATGACAAAACTGTCTTGAAAAGTTTTTTAAAAAAGTGTTTTTTTCTCTTTTTTCACTTCAGTGAATTTTTTTTTTAATCTTTCAAGCAACTTGATATTTTTGAAGAAATTTATTATTAGTGATCAACTAATCCACTCATTTCTAACATTTTTGTCCTCTTATCAATATAATTTGATCTCCAACTGAAAGTATACCCAGTATAGAGGAAAAGGGAATGTATCGAACTTGAAATATGAAATATTTGAATATAGAGTATGCATTTTATACTCTTGTTTGATGACAAAAGGTCACCTTCTTAAATGGTTTCATGGAATAAGGTACCTCTTTACCATCTAATGTTTGAATTAGGCAACTTATTCCCTAGTGATAAATATGGCATGTGTCTCATAACTTAAATGAATTTAAAGATTTCATTACCCTATTAGCAGTTTTACACACAGTCTATAATGTTTCTATGTTTTACACATACTCTGTGTTGTTTCTTGAGTTTTTTCATTGTGATTCTAGATGACTGTGTGTTCTGCAGTTAACTGTCTCTTCTTAATTCCTGAGGAGATTGTGTTTAATGGGCCATCCCTTCATGATCTTTTAGCAATATGTTCCTGATGAGCTATCCCACCATGATACCTGAGCACTGTGTTCTCCCATGACCCTTTCCACTATGATTCCAGAGAACTGTAAACTCTAACGAACATTTACATCATGATCTCTGAGCACTGTGTGTTCTACCATCATTCCTGAGCATTATGTTGTCCCATGAGCCATGTTTCCATGTTTCCTGAGCAGTATATTTTCCTATGAGCTATCTAACCATGTTACCTGAGCCCTCTGTTCTCTAACATTTATGTTGTGTATAGATACATCTGCCAAGTACTGTAAATGTTTTTATTACACAGATTCTGTCAAGTGAACATTTTCCCTGGTATCAATTTATAGTTTCAAATAAATGATTAGTGTTATATAGTGTTAAAAATCAATTTCGCCTGTACTATTTTGCACAGTTTTCTGTCCACCACGAAAATAGCGAAATTAGTATGTTTACACTATCTTCTTCCAGCTTCCTTTCTTTCAATTTTTCTACCGAGTATTCCTTTCCCATTCAAGACACCATTTCATTAGCTTTCTAATCAAGTTACCTGATCTACTTCTACCTGCCTTTCTTCATTTTTTCTTTTGATCTTATCCATCCCTCATTCAAGAGTATAAAATACCATACCTAAGTGGAATCAGAGTTTTTATTGTATAATATATTTCATTGAGGGACAATGAATTTCAGGATTCCAGTATATCTGGGGGAGCAACTGCCATGAATTATGTTTATCCTAATGACCTGACAAAGGTAAATGTACTTGCGCATGCATGTACATGTAGTCTTTACATGTATTTGGTTGATGGTCCTATAAATATGCATGTGCACAGTTTGTTTTTTCCATGTGGTATATCAATTATTATTTTATGGCAATATTTTTCATAGATTATATATTTTATGTGTTAAAAAATCTTAACTCTTTTTATAATATATTTACCTGACTGTGTATAAAACCATAATTGATGTTATTTCAGTACACTGTAGTCTTGCCTTTAATACATAGGTAGCTGTTTAAACTGAGAGGGAAAACCTCTTTAAGCGTTATATGTTTAATTTTGTGTAATGGATATACATGTATAAACATCTCTCAGTATCTTTTGGCGTACATTTATGCTAGAAATATTTGCTTTGGTCTGGCTTCTCAGTGGTACATATCATGGTCACTTTAATTAATTATGATATTTACAAATATTTATTACAATACATGTATAGTGCAAATTTACCTTTGAAACTTAAAACAGTCCGTCCAGAAGCACACTATTTATAGTTTTGCACTGCTAGCTAAGAAAATAGTAGCAAATCCAAATTGCTTGAGAAAAAAGATACAAGAAGCAATGTAAAGTTCTGAGATCAGCCATTTTTTTTTTAGCTCACCTGGCCAAAGGCCATATGAGCTGTTGCCATCCCTTGGTGTCCATCGTTGTTGTCCATCATCATTAACAATTTTTCTAATCTCTTCTCCTCTGAGAGTACTTGACCAATTTTAATCAAACTTGGTATGAATGTTCCTTAGGATATTTTGCATACAACTGATATGTGGATTTTTTATCGAAAAACATGACAACCATTACTAATAATAGAACATAGGGGTCAGACAAACGTTTTTCTCATATATCTCTTCAAAACTGTTAGCTTTAGCTAAATTCTTTCAATTCCTGATGATGCTTATTTTAACACCTATAATATAAGATGTCAGACGACTCCTTGATACTGTTATTGCCCTTGAAAGTTGAAAAATGACAGCTTTTTTACAGTTTTACGCCAATATCTTTAAAACTATGGTAGATAGAAAGATACTTTCAATTGCTGGAATGATCCTGATGATATGTCCTTTCAAAGTCGTCTGAGTCAAAATTGTCGGACAACTCCTTATTAGAGTCACTGCCCATGAAAGGCAAGAAAATTTAACAGGTGAGCGATTCATTCTCCTGGGAGCCTCTGGTTAAAGGAAAGTATGGGTTCAAAAGTTGTGAAACTTGACAGGTTTATTTGTAGTACTGACCTTCAGAGTGTTGTGGTTAGCATTGCTTATTAGTTGACTGTAACTTCAAGTTGTTTTAATTTTACTGAAAATTTTTTTTATTGCCTTGCCAATAATGTTGTTTAAGGGATATTGTGGCCTTTTGTGGGATATTTTAATGTGTCCATCTGTGTCTAACATACTTTCAGTGTTTGGATTTTTAGTTCAATTTCGTACATTCAAATTTGTCTTAGCGACAATAACCTGCCTTAGTGACAATAACCTGTCTTAGCAACAATAACCTGTCTTAATAGACTATGATTTAAATATCCTTATGCAGTGCAGTTTATATAAAATTTACCTGTATATTAAGATTCCCTGTCTAATGTGACCAGGATTTTGATTCTTTAGAAGGTCTCACTGTACATGGTTTGTTTTTTTTTTTTTTTAAGCTCCAAGTATTTTAATTATAAGGATCAGAGGTCAAGGGTGAATTTCTTTTATTCAGTAACATCTTAGTGAACTTTCTATCATGGATTTTGACTAAGCTTAGAATGTACACATTCCTAGTAAAACAGTATAAACCCTGAAGTTTATCAAGGTCGTAGGAGGTTGAACTTTTACTTGATTGAGGATACTGAGCCTTGCAATGTCTATGAGATTATTGGAACTGCAACTGGTTAAAAGAGTTCAGACATAACAAAATGATTGAAGTACCAGGACCCTTTTAATTTTTGTAAGGAAACATTTATGTTTTTATTATCATCAAATGCACACAAAATCGTAGACTGATGTCATTAAACATCATTGATAATATAGATTTTTTTTGGTAACATTGAAGTGAATTATTTTTTTCATATCCCCTAAGCAGAAGTTGTATAGATCTTGCCATCTGTGTGTCTCTTCTAGTTTTTATCAGCAACACCTATGAAACTGCTGAATGGAATTGTCGAAACATTCACACATTCTTATCACACGATTTCATTGAGCACCTCCAATTTTGTATTTCAATGAGAATGACTTTTGAGGTTTTATGATTCATATTGGTGTATATACAATTATAAACAGGGGTATCAGTT
Source organism: Perna viridis (assembly GCA_037379345.1). Lineage (NCBI taxonomy): Eukaryota > Metazoa > Mollusca > Bivalvia > Mytilida > Mytilidae > Perna > Perna viridis. The sequence goes on from CM074515.1 coordinate 15,725,657, forward strand.
TGTGAGCTTTGGTCATTGCATTTCAAGTTTGGATGATTACATAGCTATTGATTAGTGTCCTGTTTGACCTGACATGTGACAACCATGATTTTCAGGTCATTGGTGTAGGAATATGGGATATTATTTTACATATGCTTAACTAAGATATGTATATTGTGGCTGTTAATAATTGAGAACTTGTCAAGTGTATAATCTTTTAGCTTACCCAGACTCCTATGCACCACTGCAGCAATAGAAATGTTGCTTAAGCATGTTTTGGATTTTGGTACAATTATTGCATGACATTTGCATGTGCTCGTGCTTTGTAGGTGGCTTTACCAGATATGGATGATAATTCTGTATATGGAGATGGGATTTATCATTTTCCAAATACAAGTACGGTTGTTACCAAGGTAATGTAGATATAGTTCAGTAGATTTGTTTTGGTTGTTGGGTTCATGGTGATATTTGTTAAATGTTTGATAAAAAAGTATACCCAAAAGTGCCATGATGATAATACACCCCAAAAGAAAGTTTTGGGCTGTGTATAAGATTTACTTTTGTTGTCTTTCCGTCTGCCTACACATTTTGTAAGCAAAACCCTACCTGGATTTAATGAAATTTTATTGGAAGGTTAGGCATTGTATATAGATGTGTATGAATGAAGATCATTATTATCTAAAGCCTGGGACTGAACATTATACAACTTTTAACATCTTAAAACTGTTAGCATATATATATGCTTACCATTTGTATGTGATATGCATGGGATAATTTAAAGATAATCATATGTAAACTGAAACATTTGATTTGATATAATTCAATTGGATGGCACTTAAGGGTTAAGGGTTTAGTTGTTCTTTGCTAACTAAGCTTCAGAAGTCTTTATGGGATTGGTTTTAAATATGCATCAATTTCCTGACATTTCCTGACAGTGTGTATCTTATGGTTCTCTTTTATGTAATTAAATGTTATATGAATAGTTTCTACTATGTTAAATACATTTACATGTAGTTAATTCTGAAAAATTAATGCTCAAGGAATTGTTTTTTTGGGTTTTTTTTGGGTTTTTTTTTTTTGTGTTTTCAAAATGTTGACACTGTATTCTTTTTTATGATTTTGTCATATATTTTGTCTTTCTATAGACTACAGTGAAAGCCATAGCTGATTATCAGGCTAACAGGGCAGATGAACTGTCGTTCAACAAGGGAGCAATCATTAACAATGTTACTAAGAGTGATAATGGATGGTAGGTTTACTTGAACATTTTGAATTTCTTTTCTAACCAAAAAAGAGGCAAGATTCCACAATAACAGGACATAACAATTTGACTAAGATGTGACCATTTCAAAATCTTGATTCTTGATACAGAATAAACCAAATGTCTGATGTATCAAGATTTTAGTCATTTTTTCTGCATCGTTGGCCTTTATTTCTTTACCATCAACTCTCACCTGTTGAGTGAACTCATGAACACTTTCATTGAATAAGTTCAGGCAGTATTGCCCACTAATACCATGTAGTCACATATTAAACAACTCACCTAGATATTCATCTATATAGTTCTTAAGCTACAAGTATCTGTGATGTTTAATTCTATTTATCACTAGACTGATTTATGGAACAGATTTTAGTATTGCCATTGATTTACAGCAAGTAAAATACGTAACTTCATGGGATAGATTTGATCTTTGCGAAAATATGAAAATATTGGTTCCTACACCCATGCTTAGTAATGATATTGAATGCTGAAATAAGATTGTGACAGTATTTAAAAAACCTTTATTTATATAAGAAATATTTTATGGTAATGAAAATTGATTGTATTTTAGGTGGAGAGGAGATTTTGGTGAAAAGAAGCAATATTGGTTCCCTGATAAGTTTGTAGAAGAGCTGGACCTTCCTGAGGATACTGAGGACCAGGCACCATTAGGGGCCCTGCAGAAAGGATTCATAGAACTGCAAGGAAGTAAAGTTGGTACGTTGATACCTGTGAACTAATTGGTAGATAACTTATGTTTGTCAGAATATTGCCATGTCTTTCTTATTCAGTTATGGCCTACTTGGTGTTTGCCAGAAAATCATCCTTGTCGATGTCTCCCAGTCACAGAAAATCAGCCTTATCTGTGTTTCCCAATCACAGAAAATCAGCCTTGTCTGTCCAAGTCACAGAAAATCAGCCTTATCTATCTGTCCAAGTCATAGAAAATCAGCCTTATGTATCTGTCCAAGTCATAGAAAATCAGCCTTGTCCATCTGTCCCAATCACAGAAAATCAGCCTTGTCTATCTGTCCCATGTCACAGAAAATCAGCCTTACCTATCTGTCCCAGTCACAGAAAATCAGCCTTGTGTAGCTGTCTCAGTCAGAAAATCAGCAAGTCGAGTGATATTTATGAATAAAGTCTAATGAGCTTTAACAGATAATTGAAAAGGACCAGTTCCAATTTCAATACTAATTTATGTAGGCTAGTGAGTAATTTGAATAGGTCTCTAGGTAGAATTCTATCCTACATTATACCAATGTGTTCTATTTGACTACCACTGAACACCTCTGTGATCTTTTGGACACTGTCTTTTAAGTTTGAATAGCTGTCAGTTATGATGAGATTAACCTCTAAAGGTCAAGTAAATACAGCTCACTGAGGCCATTTAAATCATTGTTCAATTTTCTATACTGGTACATTTTCATGTTTATATTTTAGGGCATCTTATATAAACATTCACAGTAAACCAAAGAAAAAAAATAAAAATGATACTTGTATTAACAATCACTTTACATTTCTTAAACATTTTTTAAAACTGTTTAATATTGAGAAAGTTCTTAGAGGGACTGGTGCATGCATTTATATTGCAAACTGAAAACATAGCCATTTTTGCAAAAGTGTAATGAATGTTATCAGAACTTTTAAGCTCTTAAAACTACTTCAGCTAGAAAGAATCTCAGTTTAACAATGTATGAGCAACTAAGTCTTTCTAAAAAAAGGTTTCAGCATTCAGTTTAATTAAGTAATTGAAACTAAACTACTAAGGGGGTTTTTAACGTCCTTGACTACCCTGTCAGGTCTCACACGGACGGTAAATTGAAACTAAAAATAGGCTTGGTCTATAAATATTTAAATGAAATGAACTGTGTTATCCAATCAGAAACAAGTAAATCACTTGTATATAGAGTACAAACTACCCAAACACACTGGTGGGTGGCAAATATTGAAGTTTAGGTCATCCATAATTGACAGCTATTCAACTTAAAAGGCAGTGTCCAAAAGATCACACAGGTGTTCTGAAGTAGTTAAGTATGACACATTGGTATAATGTAGGGCAGATTTCTGCCTAGGAAGCTATTTAAATTACTCACTAGCCTACATTAATTAGTATTGAAATTGGAAATGGTCTTTTTCAGTGAGCAGTAAAATGGATATTACATACATTACACTACATGATATAGAAACATTTAAGATAAATAAAACTTAAATAAAACAAATACAAATATAGACATACATAAATAAAGCAGACATAAGCTATAAGGCATGCAAGACAAATACATGCAAACTAAAAATAAAAAGCATTTCATACAAGCTAAAATAAAACATGTAAAAAACAGGCAAGTATAATCCATTTGATATACTCTATAGTCTAAAAGGTATCTTCTATCTGCAAAAACTGCATTTACATACACCCCTTCCCACTTTCCAATGAGTCCTTTCAAATGCTCCAAAGACGTACCTTCCCCGAATTATTGTGGTAAATTGTTCCATAATTTCAGGACAGCATACCTAAAACAATGTAAGCCTTATGTGGTGTCTATTTCTGTCTCATTCACCGAAAAGCAGCCTTGGTTATTAACTTGTACTAAACAACCAAACTTGTAAATTAATTAAGGTTTTTAATAACTCTGTTTAGGGTTAAACATTTTAACTGTAACCAGCTGTTCTCTGCATATTGTTGAATTCATGTTAAGGTCTTGTCAACACAGCTTCTCCATAGCTGTTTTTTAAATTTTTTATGTTATTTTTTTATATATATGTAGGGCATCATGTTTACATTTCTTAGGACATATCAAGCAGACGATTAAAAATGCATGTGATTTTTTAATCATCAGGCAGTTATTTAATTTCTGCAAGATGTTTTCCGCCCTTTTACATTTTCCAAGTTTTCCACAGATTTCATTGGAGAAACCAATTCTCCTTCACTGCTTCAGCCTATTTTATACCACTGCAAAGAAACTCGCAGATTATGGCCCCAACTGTTTTATGATTAGAGATTGAAGAGGGGTCCTAAAACAAGCATTTCATGGAAATTAAACTATATAACTCCTATAAAAGCATAGGAATGTCTATGATAATGTTCCACTGTATTCTATACCACAAGACTTGGATAGAATTTGAACTTTCTGAAACTATGGATCTAAAAGGGGGCTCAGAAACATACATTTTTTCCTGATTTCCAGACAATAACTTAAATATTAGTGATTGAATCTTCATACTTAAATTGACTTTCAAAATATTTTGCAATGTTGTGTCCAAATTAGTTTTTGTATCTATAATGAACTGTAAGTCCCTATGCTTAGTGTGCAAAAAACTAATATTGTTTCCACACTGTTTTAACTGGCTGTGGTCGTATCAAGTGGCACTCCGCGAAGCTTTTTATTTTTATTTAAACTACTTCTTCTTCTCTATCTATAGAAAAATGAAGATTTTAACATGCTCACTTCATGTTGAAAATCTTTTTTTTACCATGTTGAGTAGATAAATAATTTAAGCCACTCATTGCAGATGGAGAATGCATTAATTTTGGATACCTTCAAGGGCAGAATCGCACAATAAATTGTTCATAAATCAGAATGAGTTTAAGGTATATTATAATTTCTATTTTTCATTCATTAGAACAAACTGGAAGAAGTGATAGGCCTTGGACATTTGTTATCTTCAATCGGACCAGTCCATTTCCTCTAGAAGTTGCAGTTGACAGTGAAAGTGAAATGAGGGAATGGATGAGTATTTTGTCTAATGCTAATTTAACAGTAGTTGAAAGTGTGAGTTTATGTTAAATTATAACAGTGTTCTGGTTAGCCTTCAGCTGAGGGTGTAACATGTTCTGGTTAGCCTTCAGCTCAGGGTGTAACATGTTCTGGTTAGCCTTCAGCTGAAGGTGTAACATGTTCTGGTTAGCCTTCAGCTGAGGGTGTTACATTCTTCTGTTCTTCCCCTTCTTAAAAACATGATAATATTTCAGTGAAAAAGTTTTAGTTAATCTAGTTCTGCTTGCATCAAACTGCCTTAGCCAAAAAAAGAAACTTTGACTGTATTTTTTTCATTTTTTCAAGTGTAAAAGTGTTCGTGTATGTTCCTGTTGAGCTCCTCTATCCTTATTTTACAGCTATTGTAATCAATGTAGAAAGTTACCGGTAAATTAATTCTAATTTTAAAAAAAACAATAAGATAATACATTGGAAGCTGTCTTAACAAACCCCTTTTGGATTTAAAAAATGGTTCAGTTTACAGTGGTTCAAAATACATTTAAAGTCAATATAAAGGGACTTGAAAAAAGTGTCTGATTTAGACAGGTTTTGGATCATTTAGGGTTCAGTTTAGATAGGTTTTGGATCATTTAGGGTTCAGTTTAGACAGGTTTTGGATCATTTAGGGTTCAGTTTAGACATGTTTTGGATTCTTCAAGGTTCAGTTTAGACAGGTTTTGGATCATTCAAGGTTCAGTTTAGACAGGTTTTAGATCATTCAAGGTTCAGTTTAGACAGGTTTTGGATTCTTCAAGGTTCAGTTTAGACAGGAGTTGGAATCATCAAGGTTCAGTTTAGACAGGGTTTGGATTCATCAAGGTTCAGTTTTGAGTTTTTGGATTCATCAAGGTTCAGTTTACTCAGGTTTTGGAATCATCAGTTTAGACAGGTTTTAGATTTTCAAGGTTCAGTTTAGACAGGTTTTCGATTCATCAAGGTTCAGTTTAGACAGTTTTTGGATTGTCAATGTTTGGTTTAGACAGGTTTTGGAAACCTCAAGGTTCAGTTAAAACAGGTTTCATTGTAGTTTAATACAGACTCTTATTAGGCCACATAAACTTAAATGGTAGATTCTCATCCAACTTTCACAAAAAATATGGTGCATGTTGGGGGATTTTATTTTTGTTATTTTTGTTATTTTTTTTTATCTTTTCTAGCCTAATTTTAGCTATTTGAAGTTTAAATATGTTCCAAATCCATAGCTACATCAGTTTTAAAGAAGAAACATTGTTTTCATTACCAAGAAATGAATTTGTTGTGTGTTATAGTATCTCTAAACTAGGAACTGACGTAAAAGAAATCTTGAAGATGTTTTTATAATTTTTTATAGGGTAGGAGGGGTTGTGAATCTACTAATTAATTTTGTTTGGCCCTGCTCTTGGTTTATGACAGGGACAAAATACCAGAAAATTGAACTTAAGTATGATCTGTTTGTTTTACAGAAAATAAAAGATAAACAGCTAGAGAGGAAGAAATGTTTGGCTAGAGATTTGTCTAACTTGATTGTTTATGCTGTGGCAGTGCCATTTGATTTAGATCGTAAGTTCTCAATGTCTTAAAAAAGTTAAATATAGAAAAGGCAACATTCCTACAAGAATAGATTGGACAAAAAATTTACAACAAAAAGGTATTTTTTAGCAGAGTTCGAAAAAAAAGATTTGTACAGCTAGAGTGGAAAAATGCACAAATAATCAGTACAATCACACAAAAATCCTGATAAAAAAGGTAGGATCCCAATAATATATTATTGCTTCTTTGTGAAACTAAAAAGAAATTGGTAATTTTTTGGGTATATTTTTTCAGGTATATGCAGATGATTATTTACCCACATATTAGTTTTGAGGTAGCATACTCACCTTGAGTGTGGGAGGTTGTGGTTTCAAATCCCACCAGACTTTAAAATTAGTCACTGCTTCTCTGCAAAGCCTGGGGTATTAAGGTGATAGAATGATATTTAGTTAACTTTGTGTCAGAGTGGTGTGGCACATATACCTGTGGGCTGTCGTAATGAAGTTGTGGCTCAGAATGTCAGATTAGTACAAATCAGGGTCTGTTCAATAAATCAAATAGTGTCATCATGAAATACATGAAATATCTGCCATAGAACATTAAACCACAATCAGTCAGATGTATGTTACTATTAATTTTTACATGACCCCAAATGCTGTACTGCCAAACGAAGGCTCAGATTAATTTTTGGGGTTGTAACTGGAACCATTTATGAATAAGGTGCAAAAAAGCACTTTGAATCTGGTTAAATACTTATTCTGTGTTAGATATTTAGTCGGAATCAAAATTCAGAGCTGTATCAGGCTTAATGGTGTGTATACTTTCCCCACCTGTTCAGGGTTTATCCTCTACAGTTGTATCAAGCTGAGCCCAGCAATGCATTTTATTTGAAAAAAATATATTTGATAATATTGGTAGTGATGAACTATTCATATTGTTTCTTCAGGTGCTTCAAAGGGACCAATAAACAGCTGTGAGATGTCTTCCTTTTCTGAAATGAAAGTAGAGAAATATCTACAGCGTCAGCTTGCTCATAGTTTTGTCAAATATCCTTTTCATTGTTATTGCCTGTTGTGGCACACGATTGTGCTACTGTTTTTGGCATCTGGTTTTCATGTATACACGTTTTTTTTTCCTATGCAGGGATCATTTTTTAATTTGATGTTGATGGGTCTTTGGCTATGAAATCTTGGGTGGGGGCAAGGGGCAACAGGATTTCAGGATTTTAGACCACCTTTAGGTGCCTTCTCATGGGACAATTTAATGTATTTTTTTCTGGTATTTACTACCTTAAGTTTACAATACATTAATCTGAAATGCATCTTACATCCAAAGACTGATTTATGATCTGGACTGTTTACAGTCTTGTGTTAGTTGTGAAATTATTGATACCATTTGTCATGGTATTGTTATAATTTAAAGGTTGACACAGCAAATAGTACAACTTACTGTAAATTTCATCAAATTTTAGCCATGACCCGTGCAACATTAACCACTTTGACATAAATTCTTTCTTATCACTATTGCCAGTGTCAACCATGCTCTGGCTCCTGCATTTTGCGTGGCGTTGCCCCACTTGACTCATCCTTTTCTTTTGATAGTTGAGGTTTTGAACTTTCAGCATTATTTTCAGAATCTGGTTGTCCCCTAAAGAGACTGCTCAAGGTTTTCTGTTTTGGCCAGCATGTTTTCACCGGATGTGAAATTTCCAATCGTATTTGATTTGGCCTATACATGATTTCATCACTAGTGATAGCAATCATATAAAATAAATATGGTATGAAAGGAATGGCGAATCAACATACATGCCATGCTGGTTCCCGGTCGCAGAATAATAGATGGGAACAGTTTGTTTTGTATCGTTAAAAATATTACAGACACGCTTGGCACATTTAAAGTACAGTATTGCTCCTTTTAAATTTTCTACGCGTCTGTCTGACATGTTTGGCAACTTTTTATGCACCAATTGATACAAGGCATGGCCCAAAATGATCCCTGCATATGCCATTGATTTTCTGTGAAGATAACATCATAATGAAACATGGTACCCATGTATATCATAATATGTTTTAACATTTATATTATTTTGTAATACTGACTGAATAGTTCAGAGAGGTGGCCAATACCGTTTAAATGGTTTTTCGTGTCATATCATGTGACACCTGTACACTGATACTGATCCTTAACTAGCTCAGGTACAATAAGAACCAGCTGAGTCGAGTATATCCCAAAGGATCCCGAGTGGATTCCTCTAATTATGATCCTATGGGAATGTGGAATTGTGGCTGTCAGATGGTGGCACTTAATTACCAAACACCTGACAGGTCTATGCAACTCAATGAAGGAAGGTTTATGAGGAATGCAAGGTATTAAATAGTAGTCTTTGTAAGAATCATACAAATTATTTAATATGATACATCTCAAAAAAGGCTACGCATTTTAATTTTTTGTATTAAGTTGTTTTGTAGGTCTATATGATGAAATGTCTGATTATTCATTCCAACCTGTCTGCTCTTAGGAGATAATCCACATTGAAAATCCAACAGTTTCTGTTGTATTTTAGTGTCATTTACAGAGTTATCTCCCTTAATTTTGAATTCTACAGTACATTGTATGTAATTTTTATCTCCTTAGAACAAGGGTTATATGAAAAGCCACATGTTAACTTCTGTTTACTGTAACATATTAAACAAAATATCCAAAATCCAAATTTGTAGGCTTCTGAGCTCCCAGCTATGGATCACATTTTGCATGATTCTTATATGGAGTGCTAATTAATAAATACATAAAACCTGCTTAAGTACCTACTGTTAGGCTGAATGTTTTGTTTGGTTTAGACAGTAAATAGATTTGATGATAAAAATATTCACCGTATTCATTCTTGTTAAATTTCCTTTTCTATATATACTGCACTTGAATTAAGAAACATTACTTTTGAAGAACTAAAATGAAATGGAAATGAATTAAACATGTCAAGAGCTCATAAGCCCAACTTGGATTTTTTAAAATGAAACTTTATGTTAGATTTGCACAAGGGCAATTGTTGTCAAATACTTATAAGTGTAGGTAATGGAATGATAGGGATTCTTGATCATTATACTTTTTTTAGGTGTGGTTATGTCTTACAACCTGAAGTAATGAGAGGCAAAGATTATAGTCCATTTAGCAAACAGTGCCTGAGGAACATAGACCCACTCACTTTAACTGTCACTGTAAGTAATATAGACACATTTACTAATCACTATAAGCAATATGGAGTAAGGCTTTGTGTATTCATGCTATGATAGGAAACATATCTATTCAGTTACTATCAGCAGTAGAATGTAGGGTACCAGTAAATAAACTGTATCAGATACATTGCAGTTGGTACTATGAAGCATACAATTGCACTAAAAGTCTAAATTTTAATACATTTAGGTCTGATGGAATGTTCCATTGTTGTAGAATTACTGAGCAAGATGGATATGCATAAAAAACACATTTGTTATCTTTTGGATTTTGATTTTTTAGGTTATTGGAGCAAGGCATCTGTTAAAATCTGGACGAGGATTTTCTTGTCCATTTGTAGAGATAGAAATAGCTGGTACTGATCATGATAATAGCAAGTTTAAAACACAAAAAATTGGTAAGGATTGATGTTATTTAAGTTAATTATCCAATGTGATCTTAGTATTACAGTTATACAATGTATTAATTAAAGATATAAGTGTAAATTACATTTATTATATTGAATATAATTTAATTTCAGAAGTAACATGCTTTCTGATTGGATAAAAAATTTTGTCCTTCATCTCAGAGACCAAATTATAATTTTTTTAATGTGACTGTAACATCATCAGTCTTTTAGAATGATTTTGTAGTTGAATTTTGATACTAAAATTAAATTATAAGGTCATACATAGAACTTCTTTGAAAAATAAAGGGAGGATGCTTTTATGGAGGGGATATCTTTGTTTAATATCTGACCTCCTTGGAGATAAAGAAGTGATACTAATTTTTTTGATAACAGTACTAACCCCTTTTTTGTCAAGAATATTGCATTAAAAAGTCTCAGTTTTTGCATGTAAAGTCAAAACTATATAGATTGCGAACTTTTTTCCTTATTTTTAGCTCACCTGGCTGTAGGTGGTTTTAGCTCACCTTGCTTTAGGCCATGTGAGCTTTTGCCATCACTTCGCTTCTGTCATCATCATCGTCGTCATCAATTACAATTTTTCAAACACCTTCTCCTCCGAAACTATTGAATTGATTTGGATGAAACTTAGCCTAATTGTTCCTTAGGGTATCCTGCACAAAACGACTTTTGGGATTTATGTTCCATTTAAAAACATGGCCACCATTACTAAAAATAGAACATAGGGATCAGACAGCAGTTTTTTTGCATATATCTCCAAAACCATCAGGTTAAACCAAATTCTGACATGGGGAAAAAAGTGTTCAGCATGGTCAGATCTATCTGTGATCTAATTCTGGTGAAAATCTGTTGACCCATGTTTGAGTTGAATGGTGATGACAAAAGATTGTTCTGGTTGGCCATTTCCCCACAATTTTTTATACTTGCTTTAATTTCATCGATATTTGGTTTATATAGTTAACATGGTCTCTTGAGTTGAATGGTGATGATGAAAATGTTGTATAGTATAATTTAACTTCATTTTATGTTCTTTTCAGCAAATGTATACTGGGCTAGTGCCCCCTGGTGAGAGATTCAGGTTCTTGGAGAGCCTCTTGTTAAAGCTATTAAAACCAACTAACCTACAAATATACCATATTGAAGTAGCAATTTACCGGGAAAAAAAATTTTTTTTCTTTTTTTTTCTTTTTTTTTCTTTTTTTTCATTTATGAATTACTGTCAATTTTCTTTGTCTGTATTGTATTTAACAACTCATTTAATTTATATAGTAACAACATGATATTTTCTGATTTTAGATGATAATGGTTTAAACCCTGTATGGAAAGATAAAAACAGCTGTGTGGCTACATTTGATATTACCTGCCCTGACTTAGCACTAGTTAGATTTGTTGTTTATGATGAAGACATATTTGGTGATCCGAAGTTCCTGGGACAGGCTACATTTCCTGTACCTTGTCTCCGGTCAGGTTATCGGAGTGTTCCTCTGAAGAATGGATTCAGTGAGGAGATTGATATGGCAGCATTACTGATTCACATTGAAAAGAGGAACCCAAGGGTAATTGATATTTATGCTTGGAATATTGATGTATTTTGGTAACTGAGCAGATATTTCATGACGTACTGCCGCCTGTATAATTATACCCCTCACTTATATAGTGATTGGGTGTCCGTCCTTCCATCCATACTTCCTTCCTTCCATCTGTTATGCAGAGGGATACCCATCTGTTATCTGTTACTCCTCCTACAATCACTGTAGGGAATTTAATGAAACTTTCACATTTATAAGTATTCCCATTGTGCACTTCCTATTTTAGATTTCGATTATTAAATTAAATTGTGTGCTTTGGGATAACTGTTTACAATACTGGGGCATACCCCCTGCAAATGAAGCTGATGTTTGAAGAGATAAGGAATTATTCTTTCTTGGGTAAGATGTCTTTTTTTCTGGTACTGAGCACATTCATTCCTGCCGTATCAGTTATGAAAATAAATCGTCTATGATTTAACAGGAAAGTGAAGAATCTGATATTTATGCCTGTATACAAGACTTACGTGATAGAAAAGAGCTGTTAGAAGAACAGATCACTAACTACCAGCGAGAGGGTAAACAACAGAATGCACAGAGATTAATGGAAGAACTAACTCAAACAGAACAGAATCTTATAGTGAAAAATGATGAACGACGACAAAGGAAGTAAGTTCAATACACAATTAGTTTAAATATTGACTTTATGGTGAATTATATTCAATGAAAATTGTATGTCTCTCTTTAACCTAAATATATATTTCATTATTGATTTGATTAAAGCTAATGATAAATTTCTTCATGTTTTAAGTAAAAAATATATTAAAAATATAATTTTTGTTATTTTTTTTCCTTTTTATGTCTTATTTGGTCACAATTTATGAAGAAATAAATGTTCAACTTCTGGTGTAAATTTAATTAAAAAAAAATAAGTTGATCCTTTTTTTATTAATGAAAGACTGTTCAATGTGCATGTCAATATCTACAGATTGTGTGATGCTTGTTCTGTTTTATTTTGTTTGGAGCACATTTTTTGTTGTTGATCAGTTTAATTGCATGGATGTATTATATATTTTTAGTTTCATTTTGTGTAATTTTTTTTATGAATTTGTTACATTATAATATCGTAGGGGTAATGTTTAATGAGAGGGTTTTTAAAAACGGAATATATATATGGTTGGTCGTGCATTGAAATATTGCCCAAGTACTCATTAAAATAGTGGCATATGTAAACATATGTAAAGGACCAATATGGAAGTACATGTGCCTGTAAAAATACATAGAAACTAAAATTTTCCAAAGTTTTATAGAAACCCTACTTTTTTTTATACAATGAGTCCCATGAAAGACATATGATGTTGATTTGTTTGTTTTTCATGAATTTAATTTGTTAGTCCTTGTTTTTCATGGTGATCCTAATTATATGAAAAACACATGAGAAACATTTCTTTTTCATATGTTGCAATTACTACAAAGTACTTGTCAGGATGTAGATGTTTGAACTATGTTTTTTTACTCTATTTTTACCAGGTCTAGAATGTTTACTTTTAGGTAATTAACTGATGGAATGGGAGTTTGTTGTGAAATACCATAGCACTTCTATACTAAGTTCAATGATTGTATAATTAATATCAAAATTTTAATGCACCTTTGTTTTATTTTTTAAGAAAAAAATATTAGACTTTTGACTTCACCTTGAAAAAATTTGTACTAGATGAGTCCCTTTTCTTTTTCCTAGGTCCAAAATATTCCATAGGTAATTTGTTTTGAAGGTTTTTATATGACGTGTGAATTATACACTGAACAGTCAACTCAGTTTTGTAAAGAAATTATAGGAATCATTACAATTGTGTTTATAATTGTAGAATGGAAGTTTAAATGTATGTTATTATAATACTTTTGTAAGTAAGCAACTAAATGTTAGTGGCACCATATAGCGTTTAAAACATAAGATGGAGAAAATTTTTATCATGACCAGTAACTTGTGTCTAAGATAACACTAAAAAAAAGGGTCTGGAACTGTGAAGAACTTCCCTGTATATGTCACATTGAAATATTTCCAAATTTAGATGGTTCCAAAATAACTTACTAGATATGAGAAATATTGTTAAACTATCTCAGACTGATTTGTATAGAAAATAACCATTCAGTTTATTTAGCTTATGTGAGTTGATTGTTCACAAAGTGTTTACAGATAACACACAGTGTTAATTTCAAGCTTTTTCTACACATAACTTTCTGTTCACGGCAACCCATTGTCATCACCAAAAATAGGCTCAACATAAACAAAATTTCTGTAAATAGCATAGGACTGCTAATTCTTATTTTTGTTAAATCCTATCTGCAAGGATTTCTGTAAAAAAAGAAGTTTCCATTTATCCTGCCTTGTTAAGTGTTTTAAGTCACTGTTTTTTTTTACCTTTAAATTGTTCCAATTTTTCAATACAGTTTATTCCACCCACACTATTTTAGATGGTGAGTTGATTTCAAACTTCTTACAATTTAAGCGCATCCCATAATTGGAAATGAGGGGCTTTTTATGTCTGTTGGTTTGTGTCTGTGTCTGTTTGTGTTGTTCTAAGGTTGTAATAACATTGGTTGTAGCCCAGTTTAAATGGAGTTTTATTTCATCATTTCACTTAAATATTTCAAGTTTTCTATGACCATCTGAATTGCTCATTCATGGTTTAAATGTCTTGAAAACATTTCAGATTTATTTGAACATATTTTTTCTGGAGTATACATGTGCATTCATATCGTGTTGAGTTTAATATAGATCAAAACATTCACTCAACTTTGATCAACAATACTCTTAAGGAGGTAGACCTAGGATAAGGGACATAACTCATGAAATCAGTGATATGTTTGTGTCATATTCAATTTCACCAATGCCTATCAAGCTTTCAATAGAAGGAGAATGAAATCAATCCACATTACTTTGATGCTTACATCAGATTGATGTAAACTGGTTAATACAAACATTCCAATGATTTGTAGTAGTTGTGTCCCTTACCCTAGGTCTACCTCCATAAGGTATACCTAAGATATATGTTTAATCTTTCAATTGTGGTTGTTTGGTGACAATTTCTAGGCTGTGCTGCCAAAATAAGCATTCCTCAATTGACTTAAGCACTTATATATTAGTATGATTTATTCTTTCCATATAACTCACTCTTTGACCTATATTTTTTCCAGTTTCCCAGTCTGATACCATGGAGACTTTTAACTTTTTAAGTGGAGCCAATGTAGCATTGTACTGAATATCTATGGTGACGTTATATGTTAAGTGCTCTCAACTATATTGCCACTTTTGTCCCTAATTAGAAGTTCAATAATATTTGAATATTTTACAGGTCAGATTTCAGCAATGTGTTATGTGTTAATGTTTTGTTTTTGCAGGAAATATCAGAAAATCCTTGGGCTTACTGATGATCCATTTAAACGTTGTAATGGTAACTAACCCTCATGATATACTCTAATTTGTCTTTTTTCAATCTTGAAATATTATAGCCATAAACAATGAATAGTAATCTTTCATTTCTCAATTTATCAATCATGTAGACTTAATTAATGAGGCATGGTAGTTCATAGTCATAGGATTAGTCAATATAAACTATAAACACATACAGTTACTTCCCTTGTCAACTACATCGTTTACTCAAGCCTTAGATCTTCACTTAACACATTTCTTGGTTGATGGTTTTCAACTGTAATCTTTTCAGTCTGTTGAAAGGTCAATTCAGTAAATTAAAAGACAGTGGCAATTTCAGATTGACCTGTCTTACAACCTGATATGTAAGGCAAAAAAAAAATAATATGTATGTTTCTTATTACACCCATTTTTTAATTTAGCCATAATGGGCATTGGAAAGCCCTATTAAAATTGTTCTTTCCTCTAAAAATTAGGAATGTGGCAAGTTTCACATGTTCCTTTTTTCTGCTACTTTTTGTATTACTTATAGCAATCTCATCATTTTTTTATGACAATCTAATTATAAGTATGACAAGGTAGCATTGATAACACTTTTTTCTCTTACACTTGTAATCTTAGATGTGCAATCATCAGTTCATCAAGGAGTTAACAAAACAAATAGTGTTTGTCCTATCCCAGCTCCTAAAAAACTAGAACTCAAAGCTCAAAACTCTGCTCCAATACTGAGTAAGAAATCAGGCTCGATGGAAGATCTGTTACAAAAAGGAGAAGACGAAAAGCCTTTACAAAGGAAGTAAGTGGAAGGTCAAGTCAACTATAAGTGATGAATGACAAGTTTTAAAGAAGCCTAGCTATCACCCTATTTTAGTTCTTTAGTAAAGTTGAACTATAAACAGTAGACTACAATATCATAGCAGATTTACTTCTTTTAAATGTAACAATATTACTGGATAACTACAGTAGATTCTACATGTGTAAATTTTAATTTCATTCCATTTGACCTTGTTTCAGACAAATAGTTTTTTTGATAGGTGTAGGTCAACAGAAGAACTAAAGACCTAATTATATATTTGATTATATTTCAGAAAGTATCAGAAAATTTTAGGTATTGCAGAAGACATCGCTTCATCATCGGGTAACAGCACAATTTTCACATAGCTTAAATAATCTAGCTAGACTTGTCCTTACTGTTATTGGAGACCTTTGACCTTTTTATATTTAAAATGCTCTTTTTTAATTTGGATGCTGAGCAGTATTTGCTTGGATAGTTTTGGCTATGAATGATGCCCTGCTTGTCATCTCAAAGTTATTTATTTATACAGGGATTACCTCATTTTTATGAAAGCGAGCAGGGAGGGGTCAAAGGGTAGAAGTCTTTCTGTACCATCTCATTATTTAATGTTCATTTATGTATTCATATATAAGAATGAGGGCTGTAGGAATGACCATGCTGACTATAACATGATACAATATCTGCTATACAGTTTGACTTAAATAGATATATGCTAGAGGACTTGCTTCATCATTTTTATGACTAGTATTTGTAGAAGTGACACCTACATACAATACATCTCAGAATGATAAGAAAGCTGGAGTCTTTTTCTGGTGAATTTGGGTATTCCACTGTCCGAATCATTTAAACTTCCTCTTTATATTGTTTTCTTGACATCTTTTACTTATTAAATGTTCTGATGACACTACATAAAGAATGCTATTTCCTCAAGCTGCCCTTACAGCATTATCACTAGACTGTCCTTTAAATACTACGAAGCCATAGCTTCATGTATGCATGGCCTTTACATATAGAACTGCTCACTTCGATTAGGAAATGTCAACATATTTTTTGTCAATAGAAATTGAAGCATTTTAATTTCATTGTAATGCAAATATATAAACTTTGTTTGCATTTTGTTTAATGTTCTTAACTTGAATTACATTTTTACTTGAATACTTGAATACCACATTTTTTCTTGAATACCACATCTTATTTTTTTCTATGTCATTTCTGAAGTTACAGAATATTATAATTAGTCCTGTGGTTATAGGAAAGTCTATTTTCAAAGTTTTATGAGGAAATAAACATAACCATGGCAACATAACCTTGAACATATTTGATATGATTATTTCTCTGACTTTGGTATTAGATGAAAAAGCACTGCTGTACCAGCGTGTTGCCAGGCAACAGAAATCTTCTCAGTATATTGAAATAGAAGAAATTCGTGCTCAGAAGAAAAAGACTAGAGAGAGTAAGTCAAAGAGTCCATTCATCCGTAAAGGGCCTTTCATCTGTAGCTGATTGCACTTCTTTTTGTTCTGATATTCAATTCAGTGAAAAGGGGGAAATTCAGGCAGCATAAACAAAATTATGTTGGAATATACCTGAACTGCTCTGAACAGATACATCAACTTACTTTTCATCTTCTCATATCAAGAAATCTCAGTTTTAACAATCACAAATGGATTCATTATATTGACAGTTTTATTTTTTCTTCCCAACAAATCATCTTCCTCATCCTAAATCTGTTTAAAATCATTGTACATCATATATGTTCCCATACTGAACATACTCTCCTCTCCTTGAACAATACTTAGTCACCAATACCAATACCTAAGTAAATACAATATATTTTGAGAGATGTCATAGAACTGATGGACTGGAATCTTTTCTCTATCACATTTCCCACCATTCAGGTTTTATACCTTCGGTGATATGGGGCGGTGTGATAATGACTCAAGGTTTATATTTATTAAAACCATCTAATTATCTAATAGATGTACTGTTGTTTGCCAACAGCAGTAACACATGTCCTGGAGGTTGATTGTTTTAATTTTATAGGTAGAAGCATGAAGTTCACCTTATCTGACTTGACATCTGAATAAAATGTCGATGAATTGTGAAAGATGTCTTAATTAACTGTTCTTTTTTCAGAAAGTTCGAAAGAGTTTTAGGATTTGATTATTACTCAACATGGTAAATACAAGACAGTATTTAATTTTTTTTAATTATGACTTTAGCTTACTTCAAATCAATACTCTTACTTTAAATACAGGCTTCTTAGATACCTATCCTGCTTATCATCAATAGAAAAACGGAACCAAATTTTCCTGTATTATAGCGCACACAATGATAATATTCATGGGATAATGTTGGTCTTTTAATATAGCTGGTACAATGGTGATGTTCATTGGATAATGTTGGTTGTTTCTTGATTAAATGACATTTTCCTGTTGAACTGACTTAGGTTGTTAACTTTATGATTGATAATGAGATGATAATTTTCTATCAGGCCCAGATTTAGATACCTATGATATGATAGATAGTTTAAATCTCCTTGTAAATTTCCTACCAAATAACAACCTTATACAGTTCATGAGCTAATTTTCATTCAATTAAAAGAAGACCAACTTTATCTGCTAAACATCATCAATAAATATTCTGTAAGCTTTTTTTATGCTCCCTCGACAAACTGTCGGGGGCATATTAATTTACCCTTGTCCATCCGTCCATACGTCCGGATTACACATGATTATGGCTTGTCTGGCTATCTCCTTGTACAGTTTTTGAAGTACACCTAAAATATTTTTCAGGATATTTATACACATGATGAAGGTGTGCAGGGCCAAAGGATTTTGATTTTCGTGAAATATTACAGAAATTGGTGATAGTTACAATTAATCATTTTACTCAGAAATATATGGATCCTGGCTTGTTCTGCTATCTCCTCGTACAGTTTTTGAACTACATCTAAAATATTTTTCAGGATATTTCTACACATGATGAAGGTGTGCAGGGTCAAAGGATTTTGATTTTCGTGAAATATTACGGAAATTGGTGAAAGTTAAACTTACTTATTTTCGTCATAAATAGGGCTATATGGCTTGTATGGCTAACGCTTCCAGTAGTTTTTGAACTACATCTAAAATATTTTTTGCAGGATGTTTCTACACATAATGATGTTGTGCAAGGTCATAGGATCTAGATTTTTCGTGAAATATTACGGAAATTGGTAAAAGTTAGACTTAGTCATTTTCATCAGAAATAGGGCTATATGGCTTGTATGGCTATCTCTTCATTTAAATATATTTTGCAGGATGTTTCTACACATAATGATGCTGTGCAAAGTCATAGGATCTTGATTTTCATCAATATTACGGAACTGGGTGATAGTTAGACTTTGTTATTTTTGTCAGAAATATATCCAAAGCAACAGTTAGGGATTTGTTATAGGGGGTATTAACATTTTTATGTGTCCATTAATATATCCATTGGTCCTCTTTTTCTCATCCCAACTAGTCTGACAATACCAAACAGAATTTCATGACACTATGTGGCCAGGATACAATATGTAGATATGCATATATTCATGAATTTCTGATCCCAAAATTGATCCCCAGACCACGAGTAACACAAGTCTTGGAAGGATTTATGAATCTGCAAACCATGTCTTCATACAAAAATAAATATGTTCCTAATGTGGCAAATCTAGCAAGCGGGGGCATCATTAGTGTCTTACAGACATGTTTGATTTACTAAAAAAAAAAATCACTACTAACAAATGAGGTGGGGCTCATGTGATAAACAGGCCTTCTAGTTTAAGTATGTTTTTACTTAACTCTTGCAATGCTTCTTTACCTCCATTCAGTGGCATACCTTTTTCTGTGTGAAAATTGAACATTATGACAGCATTATTGATGTCAGTCAGTTACCTTGTTATATAAATCCATCAAGTATCATCAGACATTCACTTAGCAACATTGCTTGTTAGAGCAGCATATAATCTTTCCTTAAGACAATCCATATGATTTGATTGCTTTAAAACAATAAATTAATATTACAATCAAAATTAAATACTTTATTAAGTCAATCAATTACCAGTCAGTCAGCTGATTTTATCACCCATTATCAAACACTTTAATTTGACAACTCCAAGTAAAGAGAAATGAACACTGTCATTTTAAATTAAACTTCCTGGAATTTTAAGCATTTCTAATTGTTTTATTAGATATACTTGGCATGTGAAACATATAGATTTTCTGATATGTACTAGTACTAACTCATCACTTAATATGGGGTTGGATTTTTGTGCTACAGTCACTTCTTAATCTGATAATACAAGAGATCTTCATAAAGGGGTTGATCTGGTATTTGACTATGTGTAGTTTTGTTTGTGATGTCTTTTGTGTTTAAAGAATCTTTGAAAATCTTATTTTCTGGAGTTACTAATATCTTTTTGACCATGTGGATTTTTTTCACAGAAATTCTGATTTTTTTTTTCCTTGTTGGAATAAATCATTTCAGTGTTTACAATGTTATTTAACTTTGTACTTACAATAATGAAACAGATTATCATCACTTCAGAAAAATTATAAAGAGATGTATGGTTTGACCATTTGATATTTGTTTTCCTATGTAACTTTAAAGTGTTCATTGATCATAAACAACAGTTTATTTTTACTCAGTTTGTTCCATTTAAGTTTAACACATTTTGTTTCATTTAAGTTATTTTATTCTTTTATTATCATTTGCATGTTGAGGTTTAAGTGTGCTTTACAATTGTGTGTATTTTACATTATAAAATGTTGATTGCTTCAGTTCAGTTTGAATAGTTTGCATTGTACTAGATTTATGCATGTTAATTTCAATCAGAACAGTTGTTTTTTTGTAACATCCAAATTTTTACCAAGAATAAACTTGTGAAGTCTGCCATATTTATCCTGTGATGTTAATCATATGATAGGTACATGTTTTTAGTGAATTAAGTCTGTGATGAAACTTTAATGCCTTATAAAGTGGTCCTATAGATAACCTAGGGTTTAGTCAATAAACTTTTTTTTTTTACGACACAGCTGGTCTAGTTTCGCTTTATACCCTTTGACCTGACAGACACTCTTCTATGGAAACACTAGTTACCTGGTGAAAATTAGCTAGTGACTAATAACTTAAGGGTGTTCGCAAAAATATATCGAAACATTGCATGCCATGTTATTTTCTTGAATGAAATAAAGAAAATTATTAGTTAAAAGAACAGATTTTTACTGTGTCGGCTATCTTTTTTTTTCTAAAGATAGTACTTGTTTTATTTTCAGACAACCTAGGGTTTTAGTTAATTTTTTTTTTTATTTTCAAGATATAATAAAATAAATAAGTGACTTGAAGTGCATTTTTTTAAATGGGCAACTGAATTTGCAGACTTGCATTGTTTAAGTTCTTTGTGGAAATTTGGAACATAATTTTAACACATTAGGATTGTAAATTAATTGTTCATTATATTTTTCAGAATAATTTCCACAAGGCCAAAAGTTGTCTACAGGAGGACCTCAAACAGTTGATTTTACTGTTGATTTTATTGAAGACATGTGGTTGACCATGTGACACACCTAATATATGACCTGATCATGTGATAAGAAGAACTTCATTGTTGATCATGTGATTGACATGTGATCAGTTATATTTCTCAGTTGACATATACTGTCATGTTGCATAAACAAAATCAATTAATTATTCTTTGTTATATAATTTTAAGTCATGTGACACAGATCTCATTTTTTTGACATCTCATATGTGATATTTTGCAGTAATTTTTTTTGTTTCCTTTTTACATCTAAGTGCTATAATAATAGTTCTTTTAATAATTAGTACTAATTCAGTTAACATGACAAAGATTTGTTAAGTATCTTGAACTATAATTATAGGTTTCTCTTCAGTCCATGAATACCAAGTTTATGAATGAATTATAGTTTTACTACAAGGATAATTATTGTGACTGTTTTCAGGTATTAGCTATCAAATGTGAATGAACTTTATTTAATAATGTCATTTACGAAAAAGAAGTACATTGATGTAATGCTGTTTGTGCGTTTGTTAGCAAATAGCTCTAAAATGTCCTCTGGTTTTATTTGAAGTAAGAGATTATGATCTGATTATTTTCTATGCTTTATTTCTTGTTTTTTATCTCCCATTTGATAAGGATGGTCTAAAGTTATGAACTTCTTTAAAATTGGCTTTTCTCTATTGACCTAAAATATAATATACATACTTAATTGATGGATTTAATTTGGATTAATATTTTGATATATATAGAAGATTAGATGTATCATTTGATAATATGATATATTATTTTGTCAGTTTTAACTGACTACATGTGTAATAAGCTTTTATAAGACCTAGATTTTCACCACTCTGGATTTTATCTTTAATATACATGGACTATTATTCATTCATTAGAGAAAATTACTTATTTAATATATTTTGACATCAGATGTATACAATGTTTGTCAAGATTGTCTTATATACCTCTACTGTGTACAGGAAGCCAAAATAGGTATAGTATGTTATGTTCCTTCATATTTTTGAGGATATATGTGTTTAGAGTTGAAAGAGAAGCTAACAAGATTAGATAACTCCTTGTAGAAATGGATCTACAGGTCATTACTCATCCTGTATTGTTACTTGTTTTAGATATGTGGAACCTGGCCTGGGTTTTGTTAAAAAATAAAAACTCAAGTTTTGAATTTCTTCAATTTCAAGTGAACTGGTTTGTCATAATTTTAGTTGAGGATTGAGGAAAACATCTAACCGGGCACTGAGATATCTCCTATTCTCTGTGCGCTGTTATTTTAATTTGATGTATGATCAAGTTGCGATAGCCAGTTTCACCTTCAAATTCACTGATAATTGGACCAACTTCATTATAAGATCACAGAATAAAAATGTATGAGATATACAGCTAACTATGTCACAAGTTTCTCTATATACGTCTTCACAATTCTATTTTTACTGCTGAATAAATGTCTGTAAACAGATTTTTAGTGATTTATGTATATTTTTTTTGTTTTGTTTGTATTTTTACAAAAATTAAATATTATGGACCCTTTAAATAAAGTTTTTTTGTATTTTTTATACCTGTCATAACTGTATCTCTTTGTGAAACAATAGCAGATTATATTTAATTTTTTTTTTGTGACAGAAGAATTATTCTTGAAACATGTAGTTAAACACGATAGTTAATATTAGTAGTTATATTTACTAAAATTTTGTCCTGTGTATAAATAAAATGCTAAACATGAAACAATGTTCTCTATGCCAAAACCAAAGTTACACATAACTATGTATACATATACTGCTTTTTGACATTTTTTTGTTGAGGTGAGGAAATATATATTTTCTGAATAATAAGAACAGTTTGTCTCAAATTGATGTATTTTGTCAATTCATGAATTGTTGATTGTAAATATATTGCGTAATGTATAGACAAATTTGTCAACCTTATAAATGTCTTTGATGTGGAACAACCATGTTATATATAGTAGGAAACCTTGAAATCTTGTGATAATCATCAGTTACAGAATAATATTGGAAATGTTGAATAAATATTAGGAAAAAAAATTGCTTTCTTTTTAATTGGTCCAGATTTTTTATCTATTCAATGAACCCAATTAAAGTTATAGTAATCGCCTATCTTATAAGAGCACAAAAAAAACATACTTGAATTAATAACAAATATAATTTTTTTTTCATACTAAAACTTGGTGTTTTGAAATTGAGAAACTTGAGACTTTGCTATGAGCAAGAAAGAAAATGTGTTTCTACAGGGACTAGATATTACTGTCTTTAGTATTATATAGTTCCTAGTTCCAACAGAGTCTACAGAACTCACTACATAATGTGATAGATATGATATACATGTAAATAGTTGTCTATCACATGTCCAAACATGTCTTATGGTACCCTAAGCCTCATTGGACATTCAGACACAGACTATTTTCTTCTCAAGGAAGGGGTTTTTTTTGGTGGGGGTTTGAAAAGGTTTTTTTTCTGTTACAGAAGCAGTTGGAGTTAAAATCTACATTGTTGAGTAATATGGGAATATTGAATTAAATTTGCTTTTCCTTTCCATGGCCGATTGAAAAAAGCTTATTCTCCCTCGACACGTCACCAGGGGACATGGAAATGCCAGGCATCTGTCCGCATTTTCACACTGTTTTTTGTTATGTTATACCAAGTAAGTTTTTGGTATGTGCCCTTATTATGAAGATTTACAGATAAAGTTTGACTTTGGTTACGGTTGAATGATTTTATGGAAGTTATGGCCCTTGGACTTAGAAAATTTCAGTGAATTTACAGTTTTCGACACTTTTTTTTGTAATGCTTTTACCAATTGATTTTATATTTTGTATGTAGTCTTACTATGAGAAGTTACAGATTAAGTTCGACTGTGGTTATGGTTGAATTATTTTTATGGTAGTTATGGCCTTTGGATTTAGAAAATTTCAGTTAATTTAAAGTTTTCCACACTTTTTTTGTAATGCTTTTGCCATTTGATTTTATCTTTTGTAGGTAGTCTTACTATAAGAAGTTACAGATTAAGTTCAGTTGTAGTTACGATTGAATGATTTTACGAAAGTTATGGCCGTTGGATTTAGAAAATTATAGTGAATTTTAAGTTATCTGCGCTTTTTTTTTGTAATGCTTTTACCAATTGATTTTAAATTTTGTATGTAGTATTACTATAAAAAGTTGCAGATTAAGTTCGACTTTGGTTACAGTTGAATAATTTTTATGGAAGTTATGGCCCTTGGACTTAGAAAATTTCATTGAATTTAAAGTTTTCCGCACTTTTTTTTTCGCGGGGGACATTGGAACGCTGTTCTTTTACATTTGGAACAGTTATACTTTTGGGTTTTTGATCTTTCAGGATCAAACTCCCTTATGACACTGGTTTATGTCAGAAAATTCCCTACTATTTCTAAAGACGACGCAAAAATATAGTCCAAATGTAGTTCCTTTTGTATTATTCAATACCTCTTTTATAACTAGTAAATATGTTTGTTGCAATTATTCAGCTCAAATATATTCTATTATTTTTGCAAACAAAATAAAGAACTACTATTGTCTTCAAATCAACTGAAGATCTATGGGATTCCTTTTTGGCCTTGAAAGATGTTTAGTAATAAATTTGCATTTAGGGAATTTATTTCTTGCAGTATTTTGTCAAGAAACTTAAAATGTGTTAAGCAAGTTTCATTTAACACTTATCAGTCAAAAACTTAATCCTGTCATTGGTATTATATGATTAATAAACAGGAAGTGAAGAATAGTGATTTAAACAAGTAATCTTGGCAGGAGAATTCAAATTGATAAAAAAGGTCTTGTTCTGGAAAATCTTACGTTCATCCAAGAAATTATCTCCTTATAAAGCTGAATTTGGTTTTATTTGAGTATAATTATTGTGTGGGATAAGTACTATTTTGAAGTGGTTTTTGACTGTAAATGCAAATTAATTTTTGGGCAGGTTTAAAAATTCGGGAAAAAGGTGAACTGGAACAAACTTTGTAAATGTTTGTGAAGTTGGGTACTGTTAAATTATTGATTACATTTTATACCTCAGAAATCAGTAGTAAAGATTCACATTTAGTTTATACTTATTACGAAAACTATACACATCACAAGAATGAAAAACCTTCAGTGCTAATAGCACTTTGATTTAAATAAAAACAAAAACAAAAAAAAAAAAAAAACATCCTTCCCCTTTCCATAATAAAATTGTTGGTGTCTAATTGTGACCCAGACCTACAAATGACCATGTATGTAAATGCTTTCCTAAGATTAGCCCAAAGATTATTGCATACAGCTCTGGAAAAAAACTTCAAACCCGCTGAAAATAATGCTCTTAAACTTTCGCGTGGAGTTAAGAAATATTGCTGCATGTTCCGTGGTTAATTACGTTGAATTTGTGTCAATAAATAATGATGATGACCCAAGGGTGAAAGTATTTTAATCTGAGTCATGAATTGTGAAAACAGGTATAGAAGCCGATCCACTCTCTATGGGACACATACTAAAACTTGGTACTGTGTAAATGTGCGCCTCTTATTGGGAATTTACATTTTTTTCTTATATTATTATAATGTTGAACTAAGCCATTTTCTGCAAATTTATGTTGTGGATAGTACATTTACATGCCCAATGAAGATGGATAATTTTGACAAATGTTTTCATACTTCTTTATGCAATTTAGCTTTTTTTGTCTCTGATGTATTCAAGGGTACATACTATACATAATCTGAAACTCAGTAGATATTTAATCAATATTATTGATCATTACACAGTGCAGATATATATATATATATATGTTTCATGTACACTTCTTATCATGGACAAAAAATGAATTTTGATATACATGTTGAACTGAGTCATTTTTCTCACTGCATATATATTTAGGTAGCATGTAATCCTCACAATATAGTTTTATACCTTGCACAGCGTTCATTCGTATATTGGCGGTATTTATGTACTACCAAATATGACGGTTTTCCAGGTCCAGACATCTTATCGGTCTTGCTCGAGTTACTGACAAATCTCCGTCGAATTAGCACGTCAGAATTTTCAATGATTAAGAAACAATGATCTAAGATGATGATTTAGGATTTTTTACGGTCTTGACTATCCTTACGGATCGCGCAAGACCGCATCTTACGCCCTCTGCTAGTAGTTGGAGGTAGCGGATCCCAGCCCAGCCTTCGGGGTACCTGACCGAAAACTCAGAGTATGTCCTACTAGCGGCTGGACTGCTCTGTTGATGTTCAGGCCTACTCTCAGACCCCATGGGAGTACGTCAACGTGATGATGAATGGGGATTTTTGACGACCTTGAATACCAGTACAGGCTTCTCACGGTCGATGTTAGTCAGTAAGTAGAACCAACTGGTGTTGGTGGCGGAGCCCAGCCTTCAGGATACCTGACCAAAGAACTCGGTCAGAGTATGTCCTACCACTAGCCACTGGGCTGCTGTGTTAACGCTCTGGCCTACTCCCAGACCCCACGTCGGTCCGAGAGCGTTTCCCCACTCCAACTGTTTGGGAGTACGTCAACGTGTAGAGTGATGATCCTGAAGTACTAAGGGTTTTTTAACGTCATTGACTACCTTGTCGGTGTGGCACGGACGGATGATCCAGGGCGATACGATTGGTGGTTTATACGGTCTTGACTATCCTTGCGGATCTCGCACGACCGCCCCTTGTGGAGATTGTGTTCGTAGATGTCTGTTAGTAGTTGGAGGTAGCGAAGCCCAGCCTTCGGGATACTTGACCGAAGAACTCAGTCAAAGTATGTCCTACTAGCGGCTGGGCTGCTCTGTTGACGCTCTGGCCTATTTCCAGACCCCACGTGGGACCGAGAGCCTTTCCCCACTCTGTTTGGGAGTACGTCAACGTGAAGAGTGATGATCCAGGAATCACTTTTTAACTGCTTATACCATAAATTAGTTACCCGTGGTGCATTATTTCTTTGTAATATTACTGCCAGATAGGATAATAATATTTGTCGTATGATGTAACATAACTGCCAATATCCTTAGGAGAACCGTATCGTTTTCAGCATGTGTATTTGTGATATCTATGTATATCTATATATGTTATGTTTAATATTTATCTTTCCATACCTCATACGATACATTGATACGCTTAGATTTATTGTTATATTTTTTATGGTACGATGTTTGTTACCGTGTAAGATTTTCATTTTTATATTATTCGTTTCCGAGTAATGAACTAGAACAATAATACAGAAACTTTATACTACAAAAAAAAATATAACTACGGTACTGACATATTGTGTTTTGGTGCAGCCCAGTCTGATTTTTTTTTGTGATTTTTCGCTGAGTTTACTATTTACCGGTATAACTTCGCAACTTGACTGAATTTTTTAGTATTAAGGGTTACGTGCTCTGCCACCTCTCCATTGTTTCCGTCGATGCTTCGGGCACATAAAGCATCAAATACACGCTATAAATTAATAATACTTAAGAATGATTTTTATCAAGACTGTTTTGTATGATACTTCGACATTTGTTGATGAGGTTATACTAACGCACTCGTAAACAAAAGTATAAGCACATGCCCGGTGAGCTAATTACAAAAACAATGCATTAATGATCATAAATGTAACCGACATCTAAGACGTGTTATTGGCACAGGCATAAGATAACACAAACACTGGTTGTTACGCATGCTGGTATGCAAAGTTAGACAGTCTTGTTTTCGAACGTCTAATAGGACTTTTCTTTTTATTAATAATCCACAAGAACTGTTACATGACATAACATGATGTATTATTACTGAACACTGCAGATTGTGTGATGAAATGTTCATTATTTCTTGAAGTATTGTGATAATGATTTAATTTTGTGGTTATTTCGTGGGATTCATTCAAAAGCTACTGTTAATAATTATTGAAGACTAGAATGAGCGGACATCCGCGAGCACAGAAAAGGAAGTCACTCCCAGAAAGGCGAAACTTTCAAGAAAAGTCGCTCCCAGACATTATCAAACATCATGACATATATATGAAAGACGAGGACGCACATTCAGCTCCTTCATCACGCTCGAACTCATTCCGTAATAAGACACGATCGGAAATAGTGCGAACGGAAGCGAACAATCAGCGTCGAAACAGTGAACCGGGAACCCCTTTGCCAATAAGTCTTCTTTCTGTTCCTGGGGAGGAAGAAAAGTTAGTGAGAGTACGTTCATTTAAGACGACTCGGAAAGGAGTAGTTTCTCGCGGAGACTCATTCCGGAGACAGAGTAGGGGAAGCATTACGAATTTGACTGCCTCTAAGTCAGACAATGTGCTTTATAAAGGAACTGACACAGAACTGGAGACTAAAAACGGTCTTCTTGCAGCGCCGTCCTCACAGGGGCATCCTCCGTGTAGTAACTGCTATAAAGTAGCGATGATAGGAGCTGATGGTGTGGGGAAAACAGCACTTACACGACAGTTTCTGACGTCGGAAAACAACTTCTTCAACGACAGTCCATCCACAGGTAGTAAAAGCATAGTTTCTTTTTTCTCTCTCTTTTCTGTTTGGTTCAAAGTGGCAACCGCTTCACATAACAATGCATTGTATACAAAAACAATCTGAAGCGATGCTAAGAAAAATTTTGAAACGGGTGCATAAAAGTAAAAGATAACGAATATGAAGAATGGTGACTGCCCAGGACTTAAACATGTAACAATATTGCACGTACTTGGAAGATTCAGACGAAAGCCTTTTGGATGGGACATTATTTTACAATTAAACATGATTACTCCCTTTCTTACATACAACATGTAAATTATCACTATAACACAATCTAAGTATACTTGCCTGGAGTTAATTTCTTTAAGATAAGTATTCTTAGCTTCCCAACAGACTATTAATTAATATCTAGCTTAAGTATGAAAAAGCAAATTTTACACATCTTCCCAAGTTGATAAAAATAGATAAAACTGATAATTACAATCAGATAGGAAAAAGGTAATGAGTTTTCAGTGCTTGATTTTTGTTGGTAACGAGTGCTTCGTGCATGCGGAGAAGTTAAAATAAAAACTTACATTTTTAATGAACTATTTTGCAAGCGGGAAAATGCTTCTTTTTTTTAAGCAGCAGCCGGAGTTGAAAATTTTTATTTGAAAATCTACATTGTTAAGTAAAAAATGAAATATTTTTTTCCTCAAAAATAATCCCAGCCCCCTTCTCCTCAGTAAAATGACGGGTTTGACAGTGTCACCAGTGTTTTAATTGTAAAAGAAGCTAATAGATACATTCAGACGTTACTAATCGATGTAACTGATCAACGATGGCTTATCGATTACAAATCGAATTGTAATCGATCGATTACCTCTATAAATCGTACTCCCCAACAAAGGTTTTAATCAGATTAGAAATTCCTGTTTAGATCGGTCAGTGATTGGTTTGATTTTTTCTTTATATTTTAAAATAGTCAAGAAGTATATTTTTTTTCAGTCATCATGAATTATTTCTGACTATTTAAAAGCAAGAGATTTTTTTCAACAAAATCAAATATCAAATACTCTAGAGAATTTGATCGATTAGTTTTCGAATATCAGATCTTTTTAATCGACAGCCATTCTAATTGTGACCGAAAAGTGATCGATGACCAATTGTTATCGATTACTTATATTTGGCTTCATGTGTTGCACTGAGGAACTGATTTTTTAAATTGAAGATAAGACTTCGAATTGGTTCCTATACATGTATATATATATTTCAATCAAACAAATACATCATTTATTAGTAATGAATAGTATTTCACTTCAGTCTGTTGTATATACTTCATCAGTCACGGGTTGTTTTCATCACTAAGTTGTTGGATTATTGTTTGTTATGTTACCGACTCGTGTTTCCATGCCAACAAAAACTGTAGATTAGGTTCTGTAGTCTTTTGTTCTGCATACCAATGTTCCATTTTCCATACTTTTCAAGGACAGTGTTTCTTGTTCAATGAACCATCTTGCTGAAAACCCTTTTGTGACAAGGGAGTTTTGAAATTAATTCCCTGTTAAAAACATGCATAATGACTTGCATAGAAAAAGCATTATTCAGAGTTGTCAAGTGTACATGTAATATATTTATAAATAACAATTGTTTTTTGGGTTTTTTTTTTTTGGTTTTTTTGTTTGTTTGTTTGTTTTTTTTTGTTTCTTCCTCTACTTATCATAGTTAAGTAGATATATCTACATCAATGTATCTTAAGATGTAACATACCACAGAAAATACCATAGTTCAAGATAGCACTATCGTGCCAGCAATATTTATTTTGTGTATTGGCAAATATGTTGTATAATCTATGACAAATTCTCATATTGGAGATGCTTTCAGATCATAATTGAACAAAACATAAAGTTGTTTATATGATGGCACATGTTAGCCCAGAGATATTTTCGTCCTTTTTATGTTCCTCGAGAAACAAATGTTTTTATTTACATCCGATAGTTCCTATCAGTATTGGCATTGCAAATAATTACAATCAATTGTAAACTCACATTCCGAAAATAAGATGTGAAATTTCAAAATAAAGTGAGAATTTAAATGTTTAGGCAACGCATCAAAACAAAAATGAACGAATTACCACCGCGTTGTCGATAAATAAGAACGATGTATTCTCAGATTTCTGCATGCGTTATTGTACACGAAAGTTAAACCTAATATCCATCACTCTCATCTTACAGAAAAATTTAAGTAAGTGAAATGTGTGTTTCCGTGTCACATGCCAAAACAACGCCTGGACACTTATATTGACCGACTACTATAAGGGTTTGAACGTCCTTGACTACTCTTAGAAGTATCGCAGGAACGAATGCCAAACGCATCATTGCAGGTTACAGGCAAATTGAAAAAATCAGTTCTAAGCAGCAATGAATATGACATAAAGCAACAAATTGGTCAATGTCTTGTTAAGATAGGCAATTATGGAGTGAAATAATGACTTTATCAGTAGTTAATATATTTATTGTTCCTATAAACACAATCATGCTTTAACACTTCTACATTTAGCTTTTGTTCAATACAACATATATCTAGCTTCAGCTTTCGTCGGGGAGCAAAAAAGTATCAGCTGTTAGGTTTTACAGTCTGCATTGCCACGCATAATAATACGTGCTGAGAAATGCATCTAGCTTTAATTGATGTGCATAAAGTGTTGTCCATTATTTCTATTTCTTCTATTTGATTGCCTGGTCATGGGTCAAGAGGGTGAGGCAAAATTAATACTATCGATATCATGAGTGCGCGGATTAGTATATGCCCTCCCACCAGTTAATATGAAAATGTCACTCCTAATTAATACGTTAACAAATTATACATGAATTGGCTTCTTGGTCCCAGATCACCTCTCTAGTTATTATTGCATGCCCAGATGCTTCAACAGTGATGCATTTGATAATCAATACTGTAAAATAGAAACCCGCTGTGGTTTCTATAATGCTCTCTAGTTACTGGACACCTACACCTTAACCCCTCATAACGTACGTTGTACTGCCTGTTATGGCGCATGTTCTTTGAGCTATTACGTTTAGTCTGAAATGTTTGTGAAATGAGCTCAACCTTGATCACAATGATAATATTGTAAACAAAAGCTTGGTCATACTGTATAGTCAGTAACAGTATACGGTCATTGCATAGTACTATGCTGGAATATGAAAGAAATACTCTATGGACAAAAATATGCTTTAGTACTTAAATGTGCATGGAATGTAATACAACGAACAATTAGCTTTCGTTTACATGTATTTAGGGGGGAATCTAGGGGAATTTTATTTCTGTCTGAGAGCGTAAAAAACTGCTTTGCATGTTTCAATACTGACCCCGCATTGTCAGCTGACATATTGTATCGTTGGACTAAAAGGATTGTCTTTTTGTGTGCATGCTTACTGTAAAAATTGTAGCAAGTGACAGCAGGACTGCGTATTTGGTAATAGCCGCAAGCTCATTCCTCTAATTTTCCTGTTCATTATCAGAATTTGCTTTATTTGACTGGGATGTGTTAAAACCAAAGCCGTATATTTGACTGGGATATGTTAAAACCAAAGCCGTATATTTGACTGGGATACGTTAAAACCAAAGCCGTATATTTGACTGGGATACGTTAAAACCAAAGCCATATATTTGACTGGCATACGTTAAAACGAAAGCCTTATATTTGACTGAGATACGTTAAAACCAAAGCCGTATATTTTATGCTAAAATAGAATGTAGGATGAAGTGTCTCATTAATCGAATTAAAAAAACTTGATGTTTGATTTTGGTAGAGAGATGAAGATAATTATGCGTTCCGTAAGACTTTCACGATCTCCCTTAGCCCTTTATTTGACGTCTTAAAGATGTGTCATCGAAAGCTTATTCATTGCATCAGTCTCTATTGATTTGTCACAGTTTGGCACTGTGCACTCAACACACCTAAAACAAATATTTATGTTATATTTAGAGGTAACAAACTCATCTCACATTTAACTCCTGTCATACAAGTACATCTGTCCTTCAGCATGGCCTATTTTCGCTTCTGAAATAATGCTCAATAAACAAAACCAGATGTCTCTGAGCCAATTTGGTCGTATCAGAATTGTTTCTGGACATTTAAAAAGTTAAAAGTGTGTTTGTAAAGAGCCCCTTGACTTTAGTATCGTTCTTGTTTTAACAGATCTTGTTGTATGTTTTCAGCTCACACAGACGAAACGGAATCAAACCAGATCACAGTCATAATCGACAGAGAAGAAACAACCATTGAATTTGTAGACACAGAAGAAAAACTTTTTGTGAGTTCCTAATTTGAATGGGTCGCTTGTTTGTTGTTTTTTTATCCACCTTTCCATTATACTTTTTTTAATAGGGTAACATTCAACCCAGGAAAAAAAACAGAGGTTGTTTTCATGGTAAAGGTCAAACAAAAAAATGCACAGTGATCGAAAGAGAAATCAGGAGATTAAGAACGCGACTAATCTCTCTTCGAATATTTCCCGTTATTGATATAAAGGAGTGATCGATCAAACAATCTTAAAACATTTATAAATAAAAAGATATATGCAGCTTTATTAATTTTTTCTTCAAATAGTATAGCTTTGAGTTTTCAGCCTGCTATTAATCAGGTATTTAACTCGCAATGAGAAATAAAATATAGCTAGTGCAGTTTTCTGGAAAAAAAGAATGTTTTGCCAGAATGTATATAATTTTACATCCTGTCAGGCTGATATGTATACAAGTTGAATTGTTCAGCTTGCCAATTTGTGAAAGGATAACTTTGACCTTTAAGCTAATATGAGGACATTGATCTCAACACGGTTTTGTGGAAAACAATATTTTTATTGCATATTTAGTACGGGTTACTACACATATAACAGTCAAATCATGTTTTGGGTATACTTTGATATTTGACTTTAAAAAATATTACAATTTTTTCAGGACATATCATTGTGCAGTGCATGTGATGCATTTATCGTTGTATATTCTGTCCAAGACAGTCGTTCCTTCAACTACGCCAAGCACCGGCTTCATGCGCTCAGACACAGCCTTGAGACGGACAAAGTATGCATTCTGGTGGCCAATAAAGTCGATCTTGTGAGAAAACGACGAATTTCTACCGATGGTAAGTGAGGTATTTCTATACGAATAAATTGTAACCAAAAATAATATATATATACTGTTTAAATCTGGTATCATATGTTTGTAGGTAGTTAAATTTTACTAAATACTAAACGAACAAAACAACTTCCAATTTTCGTTAATTTTATCCCATACTTACCACCCTCCATTGTACACACCCAATTTAAAAGTGTCGCACATGAGTACGCATATACCTAGTAACACTATAAAAGCCGACGAACTTCATGTTCTACCATGGTCATCTTACAAGTCCGTCACGAAAGCTAAAAGAAACTGTACAAAAAGGTGGGCTCGTCAACAATAATCTGGCATTTTTGTTGATAAACTTCTCCGTGATTAAGAACGAATTACCACTAACAATGCAATTGTGAAAGATTAATCGGCCTATGACGGTAAACTTTTAAGTTCTATTAAGGACAATCCAAAGCGTTTTTTCGAATTACACTAAACACTTCTGTAAGTCTTCAGGCTCTATAGCGTTATTAGATCACAATGGTGACAAATTAACTTAGTAAATGATACAGTGAAAGCCGAACTTCTGAATTACTTTTTATATCTGTTCTTTCACTAAGTAGCTACGATATGAACTTATGTTTTAATATTTACTCAAGCACTGGGACTTTTATTGTGCTTTGTGACTTCAGCTATGAATTTTGAGGTGCATATGTTTTATTAAAATTTTGAATTTCAGATTCAAAATTCTAATAAAACACATTTGTATATCTGTTTAAACGCAATCGATACCTGTTTTTTTTTAATAAGTTCATAATAGCATTTCTTGTACTCAACCCTTTTTAAAGACTGTTTTACAATTGTGAAAATAAAAATCACATTATAATTTCGAGAATGCGTGCATCGTTGTAGTCTATATGTCACTTTTTAGATAGGCAAAATGATTTTTATACTTGCAAATCAAAGATCAATTACTCTAAATACGTTTTGATGTCTTTTTCCCAACGTGCCGCCCATAATTTATTTTTTTTAACATTTCTGCCTTCTTTTCGTCAATAATCTTTTTAGTACCTACATTTATTTTTTGATAGAGAGTTTAAAGTTTGTGTTTCCTACTATGATTTTAAGGTACACATGTAATTACTGTTTTTAGCCTATTTCAGTTTCTAAAGGGAATATTTTTATGAGTTTTATTCAAGCTCTGATAATTCTTTTTAATATTGGCATATATATGTTTTATCGTATGATGAACCAGGATATTTTATGTATATATATATATTTGTGGTAAGACGTTAATAAACAATCTATCAATCATTTTCATTTTAGATGGAAGAGCAATTGCCCAGAAATATAACTGTAAATACACAGAGACATCAGCTGGTCTGAATCTTAAAGTTGATGATTTATTGGTAGGAATTGTCAGGCAAATAAAATTAAAATTAAAACAGGAGTTGGAAAGGAAAACTTTACCACGGGCAGCAGCAGGAAAGTCTGACACCAAAGGATCAAAGCCTGGTTTCTTCAGAAAATTGTTCCGAAAGACAACAAAGAAAACCTCGTGCAGTAACATGGGACAGTTATGAATAATAACATTGTAGTTTATAGATATTGATATTGTTTTGGCCATCAATACCCTTTCAGCTGAAGCAAGTACTTTAAACACAAAAAAGATACGGTCATCTTACTTTGCGCTATAGAGTGATAATGGATATTTTCTTTTTTTTTTCATGTCAGAATTAAATTCATATTCACTTATGGTTGATATTGACTTCTGTGTCACGTGATCTCATTCGTATGGATATATATACGTAAAAACACTGCTAAAACTAAATATAATACTCGTTGTTTCCTTCCCTAAAATCAAGCCAAAGGTGGTTGAATAATCGTTATGAAACTTCTTGAAAGTTTCTAATTTTAATATCTTATCTGTTAGTCCCTGTAAGAATCAGGCAGTTGGTGAAACATAGTATAAAAAAACATCATCTTGATAGTGTAATTTGACTATATGCACCATCAGAATCAAGGAAAAACGACAATATTTTTCATATCATGTCGGCGCATTGAGTTACAATTTCATTGAGATGCACTAAAAATGAACAATTCAATGGCAGGTAACTCTGTTAAACACCTCATTTTTCAAACATTCTAATGAAAAATTTCCGAGAAAGGACAATGATGCAGAGATAAAATTATGGTCTTTTCAAATATAGAGAGTATCCTTCAGTGATATTACATTGTCAGATCAGTTTTGACTTGCATGTTTCCGATTTTTCCGATATTGCCTGATTCTTACAAATACTGACACTTAACGCTTTGCATGTATTTGTAACTTTTCAAATAACACAGATACCATAAAGGAAAGACCGTATGTATTAAATGTAGAGGAACGGTTGAGTTAAGTTTGTTTACGGGGATATCTGATGAATGTTTACATAGTAGAAATAGTAAGTTTCAGGTTATTTGGAAAGAAGTTTTTGTATTAACAACATCTGTTATTATATAAATCTATCAAATTAAGTAATGGGGTAGCATTTTAGTTCAGAGTTGAATGGAGAATGAATGCTAAAGTTAGAGAATGTTTAGCAAGCTTTTGGTAATACGCTCTGTCTGATTCCATTTGGTACTTTCGGCACAAGAAAAAAAGTTTTCAAACTTTTTAACATATTACATGTATGCATTATTGCAACAGTTGACACAATGAAACCATGTTTGTTGGGCAGTGTCATCGCAGTAGTTGAGTTGGGTATACATTTATATAACGCTACAAAATACTTAATGTTTTACAAATAATTTGTTTTTAAATATTGGAAATACTTATGAGATTTTGGGCAACCTTTGCAAAAAGAAAAAAGCGGTTTATTTCTATTCTTATAGATATATATAAACATTCCAGATACAACATTTCAATACTTGCAATCGTTTATATCAAAACTAAAGTATACCTTCTTAAGAAATGATACTTTTGAATACAGCGGGTATTTCCACTTCTGACTAAACATGATATATCGAACTTTTCTAATTTCATAATAGGCAAAAAAAAAAGATATGTGAAAATGTGATATTCCTAAACACATCTCAACTGACCTTTAACAAAGAGTAAATTGTCGCGTTTAACATCTCAATTGTCCCCTAACAAGGAGTAAATTGTCGCGGTTTTTTTCGATTTCAAGTATTCTATTTTAAATGTGTTCTTTATAAAATTCGGGTAAACAAATGTACAGCAGATTTTATGTTTTTTTTTTACCGTTTTCAAGTTATAGGGGGTCAATACTTTTTACTGTTTTTTTAAATTTACGTGAAAAGAGTTTTTACGTCGCAAAACAGAACGTTACTTTGGAAACGTCAAAAATGCGCTTTGTGACATTCTTGTTAGACACGGTTTTACATTATATATATAACCCATTTGTTAAACCAAAGCAAAAATGAAATGATAAAACCATAGAGGAGGATGAATGCATTTTTAAGTATATGAAGAAATTGACTCAACACCATTTGCCTTTTAGAACAATTCGTTCGAATTTCGCATGGTGTACGCGTGAATATATAAAATATACAAATTTTAGATGTTGTGACATTTTGGTTAGACACAGACAAAATGCTGCGCTAAGATACATGTTCACTGTGACCAAGTACCATTATTTTTAGAATATACTATTTGTAGAATATATACATGTAAAACTCAAAATTTCATAGTTATTAGTTCACTCAAAGCTATCGAAAAAAGCTTTTGACAAAGAAAGGGTAGCACGCAACGTATAGAAAACATCGGGGGAAAGACAACGTCACATCACAACATAGGTGCGTATTTATCTACTATTAGACAATAAAACTCATTATTTTTTAGAATAAACATGATATTCTGAATATTTATACGGTCCTTTAAGCGTGAATATACTTCGGAGAAAATACTATTCGTTGTTATATTTTACAACGGTAAACAAGAAAATAGCCAACGGCCAACGTCGAAAAAATTAAGATTTGTGACATAATTGAAATACGGACAAAAAGGCTGGTAACAAAAAGACTGATTGAACATTTTATATATATTTTCATTGGGGTTATGTAATAAAATGTCAATATAGTTAATAATAGTCATGATTAGAAAAAGCTGTTCGCATAACTTTAACAAAAATGTTTAACATTTTGCCTTCAAATCGATTTCTTTCCATTTTTACAATGTCCACACCAAAGGGGAGATATTTGTGATATTGTAATACACTTTGATCTTATCATTACGTCATTAAAAATATGACATCGTCTGCAGCACAAACTGCTCTTCCCAAAAAAGTTTGTTTTATCAAAATACGCCAAGAAACAACTTAGATATATTGGTGAAATGGGAAGCAAGCATTTCTTAATGTTACCCGTCCACATATGAAAATGGACGTTCTTGTGATCGAATAGTGCTTTCCCTCCCAAATTAATGGCATCTTTCAAATATTTATGATTATAATCCTAAAACAACAACCATTTTCGAACATTTTAATATCTATATTGCCTTTGATAACTCCACATTCTAATAGCAATATTTAAGTTTTCGTAACCAGCCCCGGTTCAGTCGAATGTGACACCAACAACGTACGCAACGTCTATCGCATTACACATCTCAACTGTTCCCTAACAAAGAGTAAACTGTCGCGTTACACATATCGACTGTCCCCCAACAAAGAGTAAACTATCGCGTTTACACATCTCAACTGTTCCCTAACAAAGAGTAAACTGTCGCGTCACACATCTCATCTCAAATGATATATTATTTACCCAACGCAACGACATCAAGGTAAACTTGACCACATGCATCGAGTAAAAGGTTCTTCATTGATGTTTTGTTATTTATATAATTGTTCGTGTGTTGTTACTTATCATTCTAAAATCCATCTAAAATCTAAAAGCATACCGCGTTTGACAGGCGAAAAAAATAATCTTTTATTGTACATCAGTCGCCGGACTTGTCTGACCCCGAATTACATCAGATTTTATTGATCTTATTTATCAAAATTTGCAGTATTACAAATTACAGAATACTAGTAA
This sequence comes from Perna viridis, assembly GCA_037379345.1. Taxonomy (NCBI): domain Eukaryota; kingdom Metazoa; phylum Mollusca; class Bivalvia; order Mytilida; family Mytilidae; genus Perna; species Perna viridis. The sequence goes on from CM074515.1 coordinate 15,764,678, forward strand.
ATAAAATACTGAGGCTTTATTCTTTGTATTATACATGGTAGAACGTCTCGTTGATGATTTTAGCTTCCAATTTCGATAGTTACGGTGGTGAATACTTCTTGTACAGAATTTAAATCTTCATAGTAATTTGCTGCTGTTGCTGCTGGTGAGAAGTTACTCCTTGGAACACGTGTACAGCATATCGATTTTTTTTTTGGCCAGGCTATTTACATGCATGGGAAAACTTCTGCTTCACCCCATTTCATGTTCAACTCTTTGAACTCTAACTCAATGTCAACAGTGCTTCAACATACGTTTTTTTTCGGTCGGCCTCTTGATCTTTTACCTTGCGGTATCCATCCGAAGGCTGTTTACGTGATGTCTGTCAGAGGCAGCTGTGGTGGAAACTTGACATTGACCTAATGTCTGATTTTGTAACTAGATTTTACGTTGCTATTATGTAATTTTCCTGCTGTACTGTTTTGATACGCAACTGTTTCCTAGCTTGTAAAATGCAGTTCTCCCCTTTTTTGCCAATCTGTTTTAATATCTTTCTGGGTGGAGTCTTCAGCACTAATGAGTGTTAAACCTCGTTTCTTCTGTTTTCTTTGCATTGAGTTTGAGTCCAACTTGACTTACAAGTATCTTGGTCTGTTTGTTTCATATTGCATATGACCATTCCTAGATAAATAAAGGTAATATCATCTGCAAAATCGTCCAATCTTATGAAAATGGACCTTGCTACTCCTCTTTTCTCCTTATTATGGTCTTCCTCTCTACCCAATCTATGACCATCAGGAATAGGATCGGAGGTAGACGAAAGATGAAAGGAAAACCATGACACGGTGAAGAAATCGGTTCTCATGGTGCAGATGGATATACCATGACGATTCACGGAGTTCATGATGACGACCATAAAACTTTTTTAATGATGACTTCAATCTTGTAGCAACATAACCCTGTTCCAGCAGCCTTATTGTAAGAAGTAGGGAACGATACAGAAAGTCCGCGTAGTTACGGCAAGCTCTAAAATAAGGTATAAGTAGGTTGATGCATCTCCAGTTGTCACAGTTTCAGTGTCGATATATTCAAGTTGCCTATTTATTTTTAGAAGCATAGAAAACATATTATGCTTAGCTAGAAATGAAAACCCTGCGAGATTATAAATAGTTATCAATTATATACATGTAATTGAAATATAAAGAGGAATGCAGAGCTGAGTACCAATTGGAAGAACTGTCTTCAAGTATTTCATGCAGCAGGCCCTGGCGGACAAAGGGGGTAGTGGTTACGATGAAGAAACTTGTATAAAGAAAAGGGGTTTCAGGCTATCATTTGCTACTTATCTTTTGTATATTTTTTACAAAAAGGTAGCATAACCCCCGAAACCATCCTGACGTATTATTTATGCCTCGTGACATCAGAAGCCCTGAATTGACAAGTAAAAATAAAACTTTGCATAGACGATGCCATAGAAATTTCGATTGTGCATTTCTCGGGAATTGTGTCATTTTATTTTTGGTCTGGTGTTATTGGTGTTTGCAATAATCATTCTATCTGGTTATTTTAGCCACGTGTGTGTTATTAATAGAGCTGTAGGTGCTTCAGGACCTTAAAAGTGCATGGCAAATGTTTCCTGCGTCAGACACGATTGGTGAAAATATATTCTAAGACTTTATCGTTAATGTTAATGTATGTGTTTCTGGAACTAGATGTCCAGCGCTTTTACATGACACATAGACGTCTATGGAATAACTTGTAGCACTTGAGCTATAAAGCTTATCAACTGGGAAATGTAGCTAGTTTAGAGGAACATGTATTTAAGGATATGATTTATTTCAATGATCGTGGCTTAATTTTGAATGATTTAACAGACACTTTCGACCTGGAGGTCGATAAACTGAATATTTGTCACCTTCCATCCTTGAATAACTTCTGCTTTGTTTGATTTTCATAAAAAGACACAACACAATATATAAATTGAAAAAGGCCATTTATTGTAAAATGACGAAAACTAAGTATCAAAAGGACATCAGCAAAACACAACTATATATATATATCGATTAACAATAAATCTAGAATAAACTGAATTGTAAAAATACCAAAAGTACATACCTAACCCATGAATAATATCTGAACTGAAAATCAAAGGTGAGGGGCAGATAAATTGAATATCGACCTGAAAATTTAAAAACTGGGAATGGCCAACTAGTAGTTTGTAGCACTATGTTGGAGAGTTTTGTGTTTATTCATCTAGGTGTTTTATGGAAACCGATATCGAACTTGAATATTACGCAAACTGGCGCACTGCTACGGCGCATTATGAATTTTGATGTGTGTGTGGTTTTTAAATGTCCTTCGTAATCAGAAAGGTGAAATTAAAATTCAAACAAAGTTTTCAATATTAACCATTTATAACAACAGGCTTGTGTCACGTTTAAATTCGATCCCCGTACTTGCCATTTATCCCATATTTAACGATTATTTTAGGCGTAAAAATTCAAACGATCGATATAAATTGATTCAGTACATGAGTACTTTGATTAAACTTGTACAACAAGCTTATGTGTAAAAGTTATTTGTATACATACATAGTCAACAGTGTTTGTATTCAAAACTACCTTACAAAACATGAAGGCTAACATAAACAATCTTTAATCAATAACAGAAGACATTTTAATATTTTTATGTCGGGGGCATATTAATTTACCCCTGTCCGTCTGTTCGTCGGTTCGTCCGTCCGTCCGGATTACACATGATTATGGCTTGTCCGGCTGTCTCCTCGAACTACATCTAGATATTTTACAGGATATTTCTACACATGATGAAGGTGTACAGGCCCAAAGGATTTTGATTTTCGTGAAACATTAAGGAACTGGGTGATAGTTGTAATTTTTGTTACAACAAAGTTAGGGATTTGTTATTGGGGTATTTACATTTTTATATGTCCATCAGTCCGTCCACGAGTCCTTTTTTTCTCATTGCAAATAGTCTGACACTACCGAATAGAATTTCATGACACTATATGGCCAGAATACAATTTGTAGATATGCACAAATTCTGATCCCCAAATTGATCCCAAAATTTTTCGAGTTACGGTACTGGTACAATCTATTTTTTTTTATAATTTTAGCCACTGCATGTGACATAATACATAACCGAGGTTGATTAATAGCCATGGACGAAGTCACGAACGGACATATGGACAGCTACTAAATAAAATACTGTGATAGCCATAAATACATTTTCATTCATTCAAAAAGACTTCAAAAGATATCTAATGACGACCTCAGAGAAATTATCTTTGAAGTGTGCATCTTGTAATATTTGCTAGGTGTGAACTGGGAGGGGGTTCCTGGTGTAAAGAAACAATCTAAAATGAAATCAACTCCATTTATTATTGCCGTCGGCATAATATAAGACCACATAATATCTTAAAATGTCTACAGCTGGAAATTACAATTTCGGTTTTTATACAGATCGTTCTTTTGAAACTTTAATGGTAGGTTTATTCAATGCTCCAATATTTAATCCAGTTACTATCCAAATTCCACGGTAATAGCTAGTCTTGAGCGATCCGAATGGAAAGTCTAAACTAAAAAAAAACATCATCACTAGGAATACTCAGTCAATTGTTTATCATCGATCATGGGTATTTACATGTAACATCCAGAATTATGGACGACATTAAGTCTACGGTTCCTACGCCGCAATATATATGGATGTGAACCAGACATCAAAGCTTCCGCTTACAGAACCATGGTTAGACCAACATTTGAATATACAGCCACAGTTTGGGATCCCTATTAACAGTCTCACATACAGTCACTTGAGAATGTACAACGAAATGCAGCAAGATTCGTTAAGGGCAATTACTCCGACAGAATTCCTGACTGTGTTACATCAATGGTAAAGGGGGTACAATGGGAAACCTAGAAGAACATCGACTAAGGTCCATGCTAGTCATGATGTATAAACAACCGTGACATGATAGATATACCAGCTGCATCTACTTAACAACACTGAGGTGACGCCAGAACTCGGGAAACAGCAACTATAGACAATTGCACATCAACCGAGACAACTACAATTTCTCGTTTTTGTCCAGAACCATCAGGAACTGGAACAGCCTTCCAGACAGTGCCAAACATGCCAGTACCATCGAGGCGTTTAAAGGGCAGCTAACCAACACCATAGCTGCCGCTCACCAGCCATAGGCAGCAAGAGACCATGTTTTTAACCTGTACTTAATTTGGTTTTAAAGTTGTAAATACGAGGCTTTTAGCTGTGTCCCGGATGCTACATTGAATTTACACTCTAAATGAGAAGAAGACATTCACTCTGCTATGGACATGAATAATAGCAGTACATCCTTACATACATACATATACATATGTTAATCTTGGTTAATCATTTTTGATTATTTATCACTGTATACATGTAAAGATTTATTTCAAGTACATATATGTGTATGGCTACAATTCACGTACATTAATTTTCTTCCGTTTCGTTTCGCAATTTATAGATTTCGTTTCGATTCGTTTCGTTTAGTTTCGATTGATTTCGTTTCGTTTCGAATGATTTCGTTTCGTTTAGTTTCGATTTCGTTTCGCATTTTATAGGTACCCGCTATCTACAGCATCATTTGCTGATTCTTTGACTCAGCAAAATACTTTTTGGGATAAAATCAATACTTTCTAGTGCATGCCAGTCAATTGATGAGGAATTTCAAAGGCCGTTATATTTCCGAGCAATGTTCTAAAATTTTATAGGGTCGGTAGGTAGGGATTTTTATTTTAACTTGATATTTTTGAAATGAAATAAGTCATAAAGATACCATCAAAACCAAGTATTTTTTGTTTTTGTTTTGACGGAGGTGGTAAAAAAAATATCTCAAGTGCCGAATTAAAAAAAAAACGGTTTATCCACGACCAAGATCACACTCATGACATGTGCGTTTTCAATTTTCTTCTTTTTTTCTGAAGACAATCGGCAGAATTTTTACTTAATTTGTTTTTCTTCAAAATTTCAAATAAAAAACTTTTATTTTAGGGGTTCTGAAGGAGGGTCAGTAGGGTGACCGGAAACATTTTTTAGGCCTAAACGAATAGTCTATTTTTTATCCTTTGCTAGAGAACTGTTTAACTATGACTAACGTATAAAAACACACACAAACATTATAGATGTAAATTCTTAGCAAATCATACACTACTAATTTGGTCCTAAGGAACAGTAATTGACAGGCTTTTTAGGGATGTCCAAAATACCGAATTTGCCTATATGTATATATATATATATATACGTCTTGAATGTGATGACTCTATTCGCTACACTGATCCATCAGATTGATACAGGGAAGATAACGTAAACTTATAGAATGGTCTGAAAAATTCCCAACAATGTTAGAACTGTCAAATTTGCGATGTATATCCTAGCTGGTTGAGTGGTCTAGGGCGCTGGATTTAGTGCAGGCGGTGTTGCCATAGATGTCACAGCGGTACGAGTTCGAGCCCCGCGGAGGGAATGACCAAAAATTTGTATCGCAAATTCGACAGTTCTAACATCGTTGGCAATTTTTCAGACCCTTACGTATATATAGATGGTAAAATTTAAATTGAGTTTTATGCTCATAAAGTTTTATGAGTTTTATGCTGAAGAAGGATATCAATCATCCGAAATATTCAATGTAAATTTTACCATCTTCTGTTGATGTTAAACATATTTAGACGTTTATTTAATTTATTGTTATGTTTCGCATCGTTTTTAACGATCCATCACCCCGTAAGAGTGATTGTTGACTTTTATTTAGACGAATATATATATGTGTGTGTGTGTGTATTTAATATAAAAGTGTCACCGAAAATGGTGCTGACAGCGACGTCATCATCGGCGGCGTCCGTGTCAATTGGATTTTCGTGAGATGACTTTATATTGTGGTTATGGTTGATCAATTGTTATGAAATTTTGATGTGATTTTACTAACTACTAATTAATGATTGCTCCTATTTAATTTTATGGCCCTTATCATTTTAGAATTAGGGCTATCCATGTAACTGACAGATAAATACCACACTGTCGGTTTCTGTTAATCTAAAAAAACTGAGAGCCCAGAATTTTACCAAGCTAATCTACATAAAGTGATATGCCAAATCCTTATTAACATGACATAGCAAGTCCAACACATTTATTGATATCAGTAGATATTTAGTAACACATATTAATATATATTTATAAACATGTGCATAATTGAATTATTGATTTCAGAAATGGAGTTTCCTGGACGATGCAAACACGTTCACCCTACCAGTGCAGCCGGGCCATGCACTCAGTTTTAAGCGGAGTCCGAGTTTCTCATTTTCTTTGTTGTGTGTGTCTGTTTTCCATGTCTGGGGTTTGCCCCTGGATTACATTCATTTGATTTCCGCTAGAATCTTGGTTCCACTGGTTACTCTTTTGAGACAAAACGTATGTATGTTCAAATTTGCTCTTTGGACAATACCAGTCTGCGTCCATACTTGCCCCTCCGGCAATACCAGTCTGTGTCCACACTTGTATTGTTCAACATAAAATTTGTTTTTTTTATTATGTATTATTCATATTGTTTGATCAATTTTGCCCTATAAGCTTACATTACTACCTCCTGAAAACAGTATCAGAAAGATCGATTTACCATTAAATTGTAATGTATTTAAAATGTAATAGAAAAGTATTTTTGGAAAAATTCCTTCAATTACAAGTACTTTGCAATTACTTTCAATAATGTATTTAATGTAATTGATTCCAATTACTGATTTTAATTACCCCAACCCTGGTTCTGACGGGTCTAGTTCTTCCAATGCTTTAAACATATTTTTTTATTTCGATAGAAAACTTCTTTTTGACTTTTACATCATGCTGGCGTTTAATGTCAATGATATTCTGTTTGTATCTTTCATACTTCTGGCCTTTTTCAGTTTAAAATTTAGTTTTGCTGTTATAAGATGATGATCACTATTTGTACCAACTTCTCTACTTTTCATGTGTCAAGAAGAACATGGTCCATCGGGTTATAGTGTGTATATCCTTATTTTTGAAAAAAAAAATGTTTCCAATAACAAGCCGATCTGTTTGCTAGACTTTCCCAATTTTCATTCATATTTCCAAGTTCTTCTCTGTCCATTGATCTTTCATATTAACCGTTGTCACTACCAACGTTGTCATTTTGATCACTTATGATGAGGAGCACATAATGCTGGAGGTTTATCAATCTTCGTAGAAAGCATCATTCACTTCATCTGCGTCCTTTGTTGGCTAGTAGCATTGGCACATGATGGACTTCGCATAGGTCTTTTACAAATCTTTCGTTTATGAGCTCCTATTCTATCAAACTTTTAGCACTATCCTAGATTAACCAACTCCTTCTTTATGTCTGACATCATCTCTTCCTGAGTAGATACAGGTTTTGCCTTGAAAAATTCATATTAATACTTGCACAGAAGCAGCTCATTACCTGATGTAAAATTTTTAGCACACAATTATGTAAAAATTATCAACTATGACCATTTCATTATTTAATCTTCAACCAACTAGAATATTTAAAGGATCAACAAAGTGTAACCACTGCAATTCATAAAAACAAAACTTAAATTGGTACAAAATGTATCCAAATAAAAAATAATAAGAAAGAATCCATATACTTTCATTGCGAACTAAATCATGCATATGCATTTCAAAACTCAAACATGCTATACATGTTACATATATTCCAACTAAAACTTTCCAGATTTAATAACCTTTCCGTTTCGTGACAAAAAACATGTTCATAAGATTTGAAAAGTTTTCAGAAGTAATCAGCATTCTTACAAGATCTTACTTCTCTTGTTAAAATAACAAAAATTAAGTACAAGCTAAAACAATACAATATTTAAAGACATTAAAAATATCATTTGAAGTCATAACAAAATGGGACAAGTTAAACAATAATTAGGAGCATATAGAAACAAAATGTGGATTAAGGTGGGATTTATTTTCCTTTACTGAAAAGCCAAATAAAGCTATGGAAAAAAGGGTAAAGCCGCAGTTTCTCGATTAAATGCTAATTGGGCCTGTTTGATAAACCTGTGACAGTAGGGAGCAAAGTCGATGATTATACATGCAAAATGTAGTTAACTCAATAAATATTACATGTGAAAAATGAACTTAAGGGAAACAAGACACAAAAAACTTAAATATTAGCAATACGAACACCAACTAAAAAACGGGAGTGACATCAGGAAGGGTAAGCATTTTCTGCTCCGCCAGCGGCATCCGTTCTATTGCAAGTGAGCGTGATGCGGTAATATTTATACTCTAGCAACAATAATCAGTGACCCCATCAAAGGGTCATTCAATTCAACTAAGTATCACGACAGAAGTAAAGTAAATAATGAAGGAAATGATTGAAAATTATTCAAAATTGTCAAAAAGATATATAAAAAATATCATCATAAGCCACGAGTTACTGGGACTTGTAAAACAACAGTTTTTAGTCATATTTAGTCCCAGTGAGACAATACCAAGTATGAAGAAATGTAAAAATACCACAACATTTGGATATCAGATATCTTATATGATGGCTTTCCCGCTGGAACATTGATGTAATTGGTCATGATAGAACCTCTTATTGTCGACATATGAATAAGCTGATATCAGAACCCTATTTTTTAGTAGACTTCTGTAAAAATCTTGCACAACTTCAGCAAGGAGTTAAATATATGGTATGTATACATGAAGTGCTGCAATATTATTTTTCGAAAATAACTATTTCTCAGACAACTTATGATTGTATTTCTTAAGGCTTTTCCTTTGGAATTGAGTTTACTGATATAATCACTAATCTTACACGCACATATATCTTAAACACGAAGGTGGTAAGCATACTTTTAGCATGACCGATATTTTCTGATTACTCATTTACTGGTACTCACTTCATCTACTGTCACTTCGCTCCTACAAACAATCGGATTAGTGATGTAAACCCATGGACTCAATGTGACTTACAACTTGAGGCCAGGGAGTGTATCGGACGATAGGTATTGTGACCGTGAATGAAAAGAACGGATATTGCTTAGTTAATACTGGAATTTTGACACACTATACTGTAAGTCTATTTAAGTTAAAGTAAAACATAAACACGACAGAGTTTGAAACCAACTGAACACATACTGTGTCCGTGACATAGATTGTACACACAGACACACATACATGTAAATACTCATTACATCATCATGGGACATGCATGGAAATAACATTAACAAAGCACATAACACACATTTGTAAAACCAGTGTGTCTAGCTGCAGAAAGAGGATGAACACCCATTCCTTTGTAAAATTATTTAAACTCCTTTCATCCAGAAAATTCATTTGAAGCTCATGATTTCAGTGAAGGTAGCTTGTGCCTGATGGTGTTAATTCTTGGTAAAACGGCACAATTGTTGTATAAAAAAAGAGTAACAATAATCCTTTATAGCAGGAACTTAATTATATCACAGGGACTGCCCAGATAGCAGTAATGAATAGGGCAAATATTGGCAAGTAATTGGCACTGTAGGCATCTATTGGCATTGGCATGGAAATGTTGGGCCAATATCAGGCCGATATCCAGAAACCAGTTGTTGGCTTCATGGTACAAATGTATTGGGCTGAAGTTGGGCAAAGTAACCAACTAATCATTTAGCTGTCAACTGCCCAAGTGGTATCAGCCAATAACATTTGGCAGTATAATCAGACCTTCAGTGGCCTCATGTCAAACTTATAGATAGATAGATATACAATAATTGTAGTTCTAAACAGAGATGGTGAATGATACACACACACAAACTCACACATACATATATATTTATATAAAAATCTACATAATGTATGTATAAATATTTTTTAAAATCATCAATTTTTCTTCGAGGAAAACATGAGTGTGGAGATAATAAATATAACTTAAATGATTGCCTGTTAATAATTTATGACAACATTGAGCTAATCTTGTCACCACACGAACACAGAGCACCCAAGGTACAGCATCAAACGTTCGGCCATTATTCTTAATCTCCTGGCAGTTCCAGATGTTGATTATATGGATGTGGAATATCATATTTCATATTTTCAAGTCTTCTTATTTACAAGAAAATGAACAGTCGCCATTTTGATTGTTTTATTCTGAAAATTTTATCCTGAGAATCTCTGACTTGAAGAAATGTAAGTATATATTTTTCCATTATGATATTGGTTAACTTAACAAAGAAAACTTTTTGAACACATGTTTTATATGCTGATGTGACGTACAAATTGTCTAGTTAGGTTTTCTCAATTCAAAGCAATGATTTAACGTGGAAGTTTCTTTTCTTTCCATTTATAGCACAATGTTATTTTTGATTTTAATATTGAAGGTGTGAGAACAAAACATGAATAATTCCTCTTTGTAAGATTTCATATGGTAATCTTTAAACCATCATGTTCAAGTTTCAAGCTTTTATAATATTTTAAGTTTCAAGCTTAAGGGTTTGAATCCTCAAATGAAAGCTAGTGTATGTGTTCAGAGCAATAAATTGTTACATTTTCCTATGGTCACTGTTTAAATTTATCATTCGTTTCCATGTGAAGTGAGGAACAGCATTTCAGTTAATTTGCCAAATTATGAATAATATTTTTTCAGGGATGGATTTTTGTCATTATTTAAAAGAGTGTACAGGTACACCCAGCCTTTCATGTGTATGAAATTTATAATTCATGTATAAATATCTGTCATAAAAGCTGAAGCTTCCTAATTAACAATAAAAAAAATTAATAAGATACTACAGGTTTTAATGTACACTTCTGTCCACACAAATTTTAATTTCTCCACTAATAAAGTAGTAAACTTGAAATAATAAATAAAAAATATTTAATTAACAACTTTCATTAAGTTTTTATTCTTCTATTCATAACTGAACAATAATTGCGTTGATTATGTTGTTTGTTGCTGCATGTACATGTAATAGGACCACATTGTTTGTACTGTATATATTTTAGGGGCTTAGATTCTAGATAAAACTTAAAAGAAAAAGTTTAATATGAAATAATTGTGTGATACACATACTTGTCTATATTGTTTGCATTGTTATTGAATTATTGAAGTTAGTTCATGATATTTTATATTTTCACAACTAATGTAATTGTATCAACATAAGTTAAACAGAAGTATTATCAAATTGATTAAATACATCTGATATACATGTAAGTGTGCAATATTATACTTTTTATATATTTTATAAACACAATGCCGGGGAAGCATAAGTAATTAAAAACTTTGTTGAGATTGTGGATGCATTTTGGTAAAGTTTCGGTGCCATTATACAAGATGAGTGACCAGCATTTTGTTGAGATCTTGGTGCCTGTATACAGGATGAGTGACTGGCATTTTGTTGAGATCTTGGTGCCTGTATACGGGACGAGTGACTGGAATTTTGTTTTACATTTTGTATGTCCCTTATAAGCTACCCTCAAACTCTGTATTGAGTTTCATACAAACCATCATGGTAATACTGAAATAGAAACGTTGGTTCCAGTACATGAAAAATAGAGACTGTGGTAGAAAAAAAAAGACCTGAGAAGAAGAAAAAAAAAAAAAAAAAAGGTTTTGAACTTTATTATGCTACCTTCAAACTCTGTATTGACATCACTCTTTACACTTTAAGGAATAAAAAATATTTTTAAGCTCTTAATCTTAAAGTATCAGCCTATATCTTAAGGCAGTCGCTCTACTTGTTTTTCTAGTTCTAGAGTGTAGGTATTTGGTTTAATATATATTGTACAATAAATGCTATGGACTTCACTTAAAAAAATGGTCAACAGTGACCATTTAAAAGATGAGGCAAAGAATTAGTTTAAAACCAAATGTGGAAAGAAATTACACAACGTATCCAGCTTGAACACTTGCCATCTCCCCGAAAGACTCATAGTATAACTAGAATATATAAGGTGAATATGTCAAAGAGACAACCTTACTGTGAAGAATTTTTCAGCCCTAGGCCACCCACTGGTCCAATGAATGACGAGGAAACCCTCATACAATAGGGTAGGCTTTTGCTGCAGCTGCACCTGCACCAAAAAAGTTTGATGACTGACAATAAACATTTATAGAAATCAATCCTACTAAATGCAGGGGGCACAACTAACCCCTTGGGTAAGCAAACATTTACTTGGTAATGGGTCATTTTAAGTTTGCTAAGCATTTTCGAGGTAGTGGACAGTACTGAAAAAACTACATAACTCATATTGGTAAAAGATTGGCCAAATATCGGGCCATAAGAACAATCTATATTTTGTAGACTTTGGCCCAATATTGGGCCAAAATAGGTCAGAGTATATATCACATGTTAGTTTGGCATTGGCATACAATTGGCATAGCTACATGCTGGTATTGGCCTGATATTGCACCAACCTCTTGGTATGATATTGATCTGATGAGAAAAATGATATTGGGCTGATGCCATAGGCGAACATCGGGCCAACCTGACTACTAAGATTCAGCCAATATCGAACCGATGTCTTACTGCTATCTGGGTGGATACTCTTATCAAAATCAATATAATGAACAAAAAATTCTGTGCCTCCCTGGTCTTTATATTGGGTAAACTTTATGCCTATAATGTTTGTATTTGACATGCATACTAGGGGAAAGAGAAATTATTCAGGATTTTAGTTATATAAGTTATAAAATTAACAACTTGATTATGATGAAAATACTGAGGACGGGTGTGTTCTCAACACTCTAAAATATAATAAAAATCTAAGTGATTGTAGAAATATGAAGTTTGAATGTTCAAATCATCATGTTGATTTCATTAGAAGTATTTGATTGTGATACCAGTGTTTATTCATTAGATTCATCATATGTCAAGTGATTGCTGAGCAGTAAAAAGTGATATATTAATTTTATTTGAAAAAAATGAGTTGAAGCATGGCAAACCAAAAACTGGGATCACCCTTTTGTAGGATATTTACTAGTGGGGCTGCATATTTAATAATGGGAACAAGCCCCTGTGCGCCTATAAAAATTTATAACAACTATCGATGGACATTTTTTGTTTCTATACATATACTCTGGATATATTTTTTCTAAATGTTTAAAGAAGTATTACATGTATTATTATTATAAATGCTTACCTTTTAAGGAATAGATGAATGACAAGAGTCATTGGCCTCCATTATTGTTTTTGTTTAACTTAGTTCCAGTGCAAAGGTGCAATTCTTGGTAATGTGTGCATTTTATCATCATCTAATTTTAGTGAGACATGTCTCCTGCATACCAGACTATTAATCAGTACTGTTTATTTTAATATAGGTTGAAAATTAATTTAAAATATGAATCTTAATTTTGAATGCATACACAGATTTTCGGGATGTACAGTAAATCACAATGCCAAACTTATAGTCAGAATAATTTACCATATATGGAATTTTGAGTTGATTTCAACATGTTAGTAAACACCTCTTGACCTGACCTTGATGACAAATGGTCCACATGTGTAGGCCCATGTTCTTTGTTACAAAAAAGTCCAAATTTGTGAGAGCAATGGAAATAGTTTGCGCTGGAAATAGGTTATACCACTGTATCTTGAAGACTTATAATGCCATGAAATGCAACCTCTTTAATCTCAGCGAAGGTAACTTAGATAATTCAAGTGGAATTTAATAGGAACTGTCTGAGTCATTATAGATGAACCTTAATGGCCTTTCTTGCACTTCTCTAATTTCTTCATGTTACCTTCACCACAAAAATGCCAAACTAATTTGCAATACTTAAAATTCAGAAATATGAAAGAATAATATTTTGTAAGCTTTCCAATTTACTCAAACTATTTCCAATGTGTTTCAAAGCATTCAGTTGTTGAGAAGCTTTTTACTTAAATGAGACACATGAGAATTGAAGGTTAATTTAAAATCCAATTTAACACCAAGAAGTTGACTTTATTTTTACAGTTTATCTTGTTTAAAAATGAGACTCAAATTTTTAGCTCACCTGGCAGGATGCCACGTGAGCTATTGCTATCACTTGGTGTCCGTTGTTGTTGTCGTTATTAATTTTTTTCAAACCTCTTTTCCTGACACTACTTGACCAATTGGAACCAGCCTTTATATGAATGTTTCTTGGGTATCCTGCATAAAATTGATTTAGGGATTTTTGATCTATTGAAAAACATGGCCACTGTTACTAAAAATGGAATAAGGGAGTCAGACAGTAAATTTCGCATATATCTCCAAAACCATTACTTTGATTGATAATTAAAAAAAAAAAATAGAAATCATTGAATCACTGGGCCCCTTAAGCCAGCCAGCCATCACACTTTTCTAAATTTCTTGATCTGTCATAGGAAGCCTGTCAAAGACAAATAGGAGAAGTGAGCACAAACAAGTAGTTTTTGCTGATTTCTTCCTCTAGATAGGTCCTGCTTGGTTGTTCTGAATGGCTTCCAATCAGTTTAGATTCCCTTAATTAACCAATCAAACTGAAGTTTGTGATCACACCAAAAATGAGAATTGTTTTTTTTAGAATATCAATATATTCATCTTTGTCCTCTTACAGGTTACACCCACCTCATATTAAAAATTGCTGTTTATTTTGCAGACACTAACTGAAGATGGTGGCTGACATATTTCGGTGTAAGAATACAAACATAGTTGTGTATATTTTGGTTGCGTTGTTTGGTATAGGATCATGGGTTGACATTAATGGACTGTGGGTAGAGCTTCCAGTGATAGTACCACATCTACCAGAGGGATGGAAGCTACCATCATATCTCTCTGTTATAATACAGATTGCAAATATTGGACCACTGTTTGTGACACTCATGTACATTTTTTGCAAGAAAAGAATGAATGAAAGAGTGGCTGTCTACTTAGTCTTAGGCATAGGTGCTGTAGCATGTCTGCTACTTTCATTTTTCTGGAAGGAAACAGTATATTTTGCTGGTGCAATGCGAAGTATAGCATTACTAGTTTTGCAGTTCTTTCTAGCATTGACTGACTGTACCACATCTGTTTTGTTCTTGCCTTTTATGTCAACTTTTAAATCAGAGTACATCACAGCCTATTACATAGGTGAAGGATTGAGTGGCCTAATACCTAGTGTTGTAGCCTTAGGACAAGGCGTTGGACAATTATCATGTGTTAATGTGTCCCAGACAAACTTGACTACTAATGAAACATCATACAGTATACAGGCAGTTTATCATAGCACTAGATTTTCTGTTGAAGAGTTTTTCTATTTTCTATTTGGTATGTTAGTTATATCCATTTTTTCTTTTACTATTTTGAACTATGTCCCATACTGTAAGAAGGAAAAAGTGAAACACCAGGATGACTATGAAGAAGTTTCAGATTCCAGTACAGGGAATAAAAGTAATGTGGCTAGTAGTTATGAGCTGTACAATGGTGAGACCACAGGAAGTTCAAGCACATTTTCCAATCCATCTTCTCTCAATTCTAGAAGCAATCTTATGAAGAGGAACAGAGACTTAGAGATCAATTCAAAATCATTGGACGTTTCTACTATCTACTTCAGAGAGGTTATTTCATCAAAGAAATTCATACTTCTTTTAGTTATAATTGGATGGGTGAATTGCTTAACTAATGGAGTGCTTCCATCACTACAGACCTATTCTACACTTCCATATGGGAACGATGCATACCATTTAGCTGCCACACTGTCCAACATTGCTAATCCACTGGCATGCTTTTTGGCATTTTTTGTCACAGTTAAGTCTAGTACAGTAATCTCAGGCCTGACTGTATTGGGTAGTGGATTGTCAGGCTATATTATATTTACAGCAGTAACAAGTCCAACTCCTGTTCTCCATGGTTCCATGGCTGGTACTATCATAGTTGTAAGTACAGTATTAACATGTATAAACATTATTTATTTATTTTATAGCAAAGAAATTTTTACTTTCATTTAAAAAAGGATTCAAATTAACCCTTTCTATCATGGGATTTTGCTGATGTGTCATTATTTATAAGACTACAACAAAAAAAATTTTGGTTTTATAAGGATAATACCCTGCCATCATTGTTGTAGCCGGTTTATTAAAAAGAAAACTTGAGTAAGACTTGTCCAATCTTTTTTGAAGTTTTAACTCATTGTTCTTGGTGCAAAATGAGGGAAAATAGGTGTTATCATTAAAATTGATAGAAAAAGTTTATTGTTGGTTGGATTTTTGCGATTCAAATATCAATCTGTTACTCTTGAAATTTTTTACAGGATAGGCTTATCTTTAACTGTTTTGGAGTTACCAGGGTACAAAATTTAGCCACAGGTATCCTTCAGTCCTTCCATTTTTCTTGTAAGTGGAACTCTTCCTAAACCGCTCAAGGGATTTTGATTAAATTTTATAGGAAGGTTAGGCATCATATGTACATTTAGATGTGCTTGAATGAATATAATTACTGTCAGAGGACTTAAAGGAGATAATTCAAATTAATGTTTTACATGTATAAACCTTGTAAGGGCAATTGCCTCTAAACCTCTCAAGGGATTTTGATGAAATGTTATTGGAAGGTTAGATATGATATGCAGATGTGCATGAAGGAATATAATTTTTGTTTAAGGACTCCAAAGGTAAATAATCTAAATTAAGGAACCTCATGAGTTTCAACTCCTCCACAAGGGATTTTGATGATATTTTATAGGAAGGTTGGATGTCAAATGTAGATGTGCATGAAGGAATATAATTACTGGAGAACTCCAAAAGGAATAATCTTAATTAAGGGGGTTACATTTAAGTCCATTTACCTACCTACCAATTTTCTTCATGCCTAGTGGCACATAAGACTGATACCAAATCCCTCTTTTTGTGTCTGTCTACAGCTATCTTTTCCATTTCTTTCTACATCTTTCCAATCTTCTTTATGTCTCCATATATAGTCTTCTTCTGAGTCTCTCTTGGTCATCCCCTGCTCCTTTTTATCTGCTGGTGTCCAATTCAATGACAAAAGGAAAGTTTGTATTGATATTGGGTTTGTGACCTGTGGAATTAGGGGCCAAAAAAGCATTTCATAGGACTCACTGATCCCTAATGTGAGAAAAGAGGCCAAAAGGGTTAAAATAGGTGTGAATTTAAAAATTGATGTACATGTAAATGGCTTATTTCTTCTACAATTTTGATAATATTTTTAGCTCACCTTGCCGAAAGCCATTTGAGCTATTGCCATCACTTGGTGTCAGTCGTCGTCCATCATTGTTGTCGTTAACAATTTTTCAAAACTTTTCTCCTCTGACACCACTTGACTAATTTGAACCAAACTTAGTATGAATGTTTGTTGGGGTTTCCTGCATAGAACTGATGTGGGGATTTTTGATCCATTGAAAAACATGTTCGCCGTTACTAAAAGTAGAATATAAGGGTCAGACAGTAGTTTTTCGCATATATATCCAAAACCGGTAGGTTTAGCCAAATTTTGACATAATAAAAGTGTTCAGCATGATGAGATCTATCTTCGGTCAAATTTTCATTTTATTATGTTAAGCCATATTGGAGTTATTGCCCTTTTTCAATGTTTTTTTGCTATTTTTAATGTTATTTCTGTCAAAAATCTTCTCCTCTGACACCACTTGACCAATTGGAATCAAACTTGGAATGAATGTTCCTTGGGGTATCTTACATAGAACTGATGTGGGGATTTTTGATACATTGAAGAACATTGCCACCAACACTGAAAAAAGAAGATAGGTGTCAGACTGTGTGTTTTTCGCATGTATCTCTAAAACCATTAGGTTTAGCATAATTATTTCAATTGCTGAAATTACCCTTAGTATAAGGCCTTCAAAAGTCTTCAGGGATCAAAAATGTCAGGCACTCCTTTTAAGAGTTATTGCCCTTGAAAGATGAAAATTGTCCTTTTTTTTAGTTTTCAGCCAATATTTTGAAAACTATAATAGATAGAAAGAAACTTTCAATTGCTTAAATGATTCTTAAGATAGTCCTACTAAAGTCTTGTTGAGTCAAAATTGTTGGACAACTCCTTGTTAAATTTATTGCTCTTGAAAGACAAACTTTAACAAGGTGAGCAATTCAGGCTCCTGGGAGCCTCTAGTTTAAAAATGTGTTCCTTATTAAATCCTGTTTGATGAGTATTTTACATGTCAGTTTTTCAAAGACCGTATTTTAGAAAAAAAAAACTGATTTAATTTAATATTTTTTGGTTTTTTTCCCAATTCCTCTGTACATACTGTATTCACTCAATCTTTAACTGTTTCAGAGTTAAAGTGATTGAAATTAAACGTTGCATTACTAATTGTTTATCCAAGACAGACTATACAGTTCATGTGCCAAAAATGTTCAGTCAATCCACCATTCTAAGCGTGTGTCTAACAGGATCCGTGTATCCACATTGGTCCCCATGTGCAGGAATCACATCATAATGCACTCCTCAAAGATTTTAATTTGAGATACATGAAATGTATGTATATTCAAAAATGTATGTTGAATACATTTTACTTCATTTGAAAAATACATGTACTTCAGATCAATATAACCCATAAACTTGCATATATTTACTGTGTATCTATTTAATCAATTTGAATATAAAACTCATGTCAGTACTCTTCAACAAAATGTATTTTTCTTTATTTAAGGTAGCAGTTTGGGTTATAAACACATTCCTAATGAGTTACGTCAAAGTTTCCATCGCAGGGGTATTCCGCCAGGAAGGGAAGAAGGCTTTATTATGGGTTGGTGGTATATCACAAGTCGGCTCAGCCATAGGAGCCTTAATAACATTTGTACTTGTCAATGTTCATAATGTATTTGTCAGTGCACCTGTTTGTTAGCCTAAGAGGATGCTACATAAGTAGCGCTGAAGTGGGTTTATAGGCTTTGTGATACCTGCAGTGCTTCCATGAGATTTTGAACAACAAAATTTGATTTGATATGACTGTTTAGTGTAATATATGTTATATTTATTTATTGTTCATTTTTTGTTGATACTTTTTGTTGTTTCTATAATGTTGTCACAGTTGTTAAAAAAACTTTTACATATGTACTGCATGGTCCTAAATGCCAATTGTAAGGTCATTGTCTTGAGATAAGTATAAATGTCCAGTCAACAAGATTCTTGTTTCTTTATAAATAAATATATACTGACATCATTACAGAACTTAAATAAATACAGAATAAAGGCGGGTTTGAAGTTGAGACAGAAAACAGCGATGCAGTGAAGTAAGTGATATATTCTTTTGAGGTATTCAAAACTGACATTATGTGGTTTATTGGGGATGTCACAGTAGGGTTGTCATTGGAAAGGCCAATGTTTCTTTTATTATAATGGGACTACATTTGTTGATGCATTGTAGGTATTTTAATGACTTTTAAAAGCCATTTAAGAATGACCTCTTGTAAGAGTAAAATAAATGAATATTTACTGGTATCTATTTTTCATTATATTCACATAAAGTGTTACATTTAGTAATATTGGGCATTTTTTGGAGGATGGTGCTGTGCACATTTCAATAATTAACCTCTCATCAGCAGTATTATAACCAATTCATAGAAAGATCTAAAGCCAAACTATATTATATTCAAGAAATACTATTAACTAAAAGAAATGAAAGAGGAAGCAAAATCCTGCACCATGATGTTTGACCAAGTGCAGTACTATGAATGAAGTCTCAATGTTTTAGTGAATTTTAATTTTCAATATGTTGGTAAATATATTATAAAATAATCAGGTCAAAAAAGTTTGATTAGATGTTAGTATTGAAGTTATTTAACATTTTTTGTTATTGTGGTGTCCATTGTTAATTAGAATGTGTTTAGCTTTCAGAAGAGCTGTGATCAAAATATCAGATGTCTTTATGTACAATGTAGTTTTTGTAATTGTTATTGAAGGATAACCTTTGTTATTCACATCAATACAAAATCAGTTATACTGCTACTTCACTCCCCCCCCCACCCAAGAGTAGCAAGACTATGCAAATGTCACTTGTTTGGATACAAGGTTTGTTTTCATAAGACTGGCCATCAGTCAGTATCCTCACAAGGATTAAAGTTGACCCATAAAAAGTTATCAAATATCAAGCTACTTTCAGTGATCATATTTTGGATAACCAATGAAATAGACCCTCATCTGTATAAGCACACCTGTTGATTACGGAGAAATAATAGACTTTCAATTGAAAGTAAAATACATGTTATATTGTATTTCATTAAGTTTTCAAATATTAAAGCATGTGGCAGTGAATTATGCTATTTTATTTTGAGTTGTTAGTAAAGTTAATGCAATAGTCAGGTTTCTATACAGATACATAAAATGTTTGTCAGAAAAATCGAGAAAAACTTCATGTATTGCCTTAATACAGTTTCACTTGACTACTCCTGTTCCTCATGTATTTCTGGTATAAGCATTGAAAAATAAACTTCAAGTTGTACAAAATAAGACAACTTGTATTATAAAAAACTTAGACTTTTGATCAAGCATAAAATATCAGTGTTTCAAGAGATTGTTTTTTTTTTTTTAATGTTGCCTTCGGTAATTGCGACTTATTCATGTTCACAAAATTATGTTCAATAAATGTCCATTGTATATGAAAAAAAGTTTTGTTAAACTTTGAGAAAGTCACTCTTATTACACGAGATCCAGTCAGCACAACTTTTTTGTTCCACCTGTTCAGGACATGGCAGCAAATACATTTTACTACAATTCTATTAAATATTGGAATAATTTGCCAAATGAACTGAAAAAAATTGCAAATCATGATGTTTTTAATAAAGGGGTAAAAGATTATCTATTTGAAAAATTAAAATTGAACATCAATGTGATTTATTAAATGATTTTTATTGTATAAATAATTTTTTTTGAACTGCAATTCCCCTACATTTGCTGAATTTATAATACGGTAACCATCTAATTGAGCTCATCATAGTAAGTTATTGTTATTTTTGTATTATTATATGTTAATTTCTACTTGTGAACGGAGTTGGAAATAAGCTATTTAGCTTTCAATTGGTATTCCTGATATAATATCATTATAATATACATACATATATATATACAAATGTTAGTAATGAACAAAAATGAGTTCATATTCTCAGTTTATTTTGTTTTATTGTGTTATGTCTTGTCATTTGTCCTGTGTAATTTAATTGTATATACATATCTTTGCTTCTTAAGTGATATGTATAATACTATGTCGAAATAAATATCTATCTATCTAAACCTTTATAAAATTAGATAATATTTTAAAAATCTGTAAGCGTAGCCTCCCTTTGAGGTCAGTCAGCAGGCCCTCCTTTCTCTGAATTTCTTGATCTGTCAATGTAATTGCTTGGTGAAAAAAGATTAAATCACACATTGATAAATGGCTTTGGATATCTCCATTCTTCAATGACTATTTACTGGTATATTGATACAACAGTTTGCCATGGAAATATAAGTACATTTTATATTGTACTATGCAATACAATTCTATATGACTATCAAGTTTTTTTTATACCACTTGGAACTTGGTATATGTCCACATTTTGATGTTATAAAACTTTAAATTTCAGTTTAGAATGTATGGTTAACAATGCATCCAATAGCAACAGGCTGTACATAATATTGAACGTATTGAATGTAGTAGCAGTCAGAGTAGGTCAGGGGCGGGGCAAACGCTTAAATGTTGGCAAGAGGAGCGAGGCGAAAAGTTTGAAATATTCTTCTTAGAGTGGGTGCAATGTAGATATTTTTTGTGGTAAAATTAGCGAGAAATTAAAGTTTCAACCTAAAACCGCCTAAATCTACCCCTGACAACCCATAATTTGCTAATTTTAGGGGGGTGCACGCCTAAATGCGCCCCTGTAGATGATACAATCAAGTCAGAAACTTACAGAATTCACCTTTAATTCAGAAACAGTTCATCCACATGACCAGTTTTAATTTGTTATTCAGTTGTTGCACTTCTGAGAATTTCGTAGTCGTAGGACAATAGTTACGTAAAAATATGTTGTATGTAAACAGTAAAGTACTCTTTGTTTTTTCGTTTTTTAGGTTTTTCTGAGCCCTATATCATCCAAACCATGGGCATTGTCTGAGTTTTAATATAGATTGGTACTAAACTTTTTATGGTATTATTACTGTTTAATTCTTATAACAGAAGTTATCTAATCATTATTTAGGATAGATGTGGGTGATTCAACTTATTCCAGAGAAAGTATTAGAATCCATAAACCAGCTTTAACCTGCCTTTAATACTGTAAATGATGTCATTCTTAGTTTTCGTTTTGAAACAGAAAGTAAAGGCCACAAAGAATAAGGGTTCTGTTAATGAACAATCCATCGAAATTGCCAATTTTATCGTTATCCCATTTACTGTCACATAATGTTTAGATTTTTCACTGATCCCTGTAGAATTGTTTCAAGATTCAGTCGAAGGCACACTCCCTACCTTTGATGAAAGGACGTTACACGGCTGTTTTTCCCCTCAAGAGCCTGGTGGTATTCTTGTTTCTGTGACCCACATCCGGTTTGAACTTTTTTTAATACATTTGTAGTCGGGACCTTACAGGGTTACTTAAAGGTTTGTTTAAAATACTGAAGACCTTTTGGTGGTCTCTGAAAGTATTTACTATTTTGTATTTAGATTATACGCTGGTGCATTTGTTACGTTTCTAACTACAAATATACAGACATTTATAACAGGTATTAATGTTTTTGATGTATACTATTGATAAGTGGACTTTAATTGTCCGTATGCTTCAATTTGATCTCTTTTTTTATGATTTGCTCAGTAACATTATTAGGGACCATTAGTTATAAGCATAATTTATTTATACATTATATGTTCATGTGCCGTGAAACCTTTGTCAAATAAAAAAATGATAAATGCAATGGCTCTTATTACGCTTTTAGTGTATCGCTCAAAAACAGATGCAAATGCAAGAATGTTTAAAATGTAGTAAATAAAATTGTCCACGAGACAAATATATTTATAAAAAAAATCACCATTTAGTACACATCGAAAGATTTCGCGATCCAAATATACCTCTTAAATATCATACACGTGTTCTAAGTTTGTTTGGTTTTTGCTTGTATGAGAACGGGAAGTTTACATTAAAAGATGAAATGATCTGTTAGCATTGAGCATTACCCAGTTTCAGACACAGGGGCTAGTTACAATTTACTATATAGGTCATATAAATTATCAGGGCCCCGATATTTATATTTAGCCATTACCAGTCTTGGTAACCAGTTGTTTTTGATCGAAAACATTCAGATCATCACGGTTACGAAAAAGTAATCATATCATGGGAACCAAGATTCAAGCGGAAGTCACCCGATTTTAGAGAATATCGCATTCGTGCCATTTCTGATGTTTAAAGTAAGCCAACATTAGTGGCATAGAATATTTGACGATTAGCAACTTTGACTGCAGTCTCTCTGATTTCTGAAGTTGCAGCATGACTTTTTCTTACAACTATTAACTTACCCCAACTGTTTTTGTGTTGTTTGCAAAATTCTGCAATTTAACCCCTATGGTCTTTTTTTAAGTAACGGCGGCCAGATAAAAAATCCCCACTAGCGGATTGTTAAAAATACCATAAGGAACACTTGTGCAAAGTTTGGTTACAATCTGTCTAGTAGTTTTAGACGAGAAGATGTTTGAAAAAGTTAACGGACGACGAAGGACGCAAAGCGATGACAATAGCTCGATCACACGGCCTTAACGGACATGTAAAACATAGACAAGATAAAAAAAAAGACTTTAAAAAGCCACAAAAAGAGATAACAAATGTATACCAGTCGTCTACAAATTAGAAAAGGAGGTGTAACGAAAACAGAAAAAAACAATCGCTTAAAAAAACGGACTATAGTGGTCTAATGTAGAACAGACGCTTGAAGTAAAACACATCTGTCAAAATTAGACAAAATACAAGAACAAACACTAGAGAGAACACAAATTTGATCTCATTAAAGCTTTATCTACTCAGATCTTTATAAACTCCAGGGTGATTTTACATTTCCACAAATGACGGTCGATACGAACCACTTTGGAGTTGATCATTTTAAAATTACAACTTGCAACATTCTGTTATCTGTAGATTCGTCAAATTATACTTTAATATCAAAATTATATTTACTTTATAGATATAAATCATTGCTAGTTTTAAGTATGTTCGTGTAAGACGTGCACGTATTGAACAATCGGACCATTGCCATGTAAGTATCTAAATTGAATTTGTTAGAATATAGTGTGGTAAGGATATAAGATAAGATTCTGTTGCGTCTCTGATCATAAATCGGCCTGAGCATCTTGTCTAAAACAACATTAGACTACGGATGGGCCATTAAATGGAAACTCGGTGCATGTTATGTGAAAAGAGAACTGCCCACTCTATCGGAGCATCTGTACAGGGTTTATACCCTGTTTGTATTTTGTATAACTTTTGATTTCGTCCTTGTGTGCCTTGTTATACCCTCCAGTTGAAAAGTGAAGTATATAGTGGTCCTTCCTTCCTTCTTTCACTCCGTACCTTCTTCCATTGTACGCAGACGGGATCTTATAAAATTGGAACATTGGGGGCACATTTCTTATCCCTTACTCCTCATACACCGATGAATGGAATTAAATGAAACTTATACAGAACTTTTATTACATATTACCAATGTGCACATCTTTTTTGATTTTGATCCAAATTAATTTTGAAGTCAAAAGGCGTATGTTTTCGTGAGCATTGCTCATAGTTTTTCTAGTTTTTTTGTCTAGTTTTAATGCATGCTATAATATTTTTTTTGTCACAGCTTTCCTTTTTTGCGACATTATCGTATTCATACTTTTACATTAAAAAAAAACTTTTGGACAAAACGAAGAGAGTTAACTAACTATAATTTCAATGGATTATAAACTGATTATTACATCACTTCATGACTTACAATGCATCCATTTGCTTTATAATTTGTTCTGCTTTCAAGAATTTATGTGAAATTTTACAAGGAAATGTAAAATAAATAACTAGTTCGCGAGGCTCTTTACAAATCTGTATTCTAAGTAAGTTTATCGTTACTGTAACAAGAAGTGGCAAAAAAAATGCATATTTGCGTTTCAAGTTTAGAGAAACTTAGAGTACCCGTAACGGAATGCATAAATCAAATCACATTTAGTGTGCTGTTTGCTGTTACATTTATCATAACAAAGCGTAAACATAACTATACAAGTCATTATATAAGTATGAACATGATTTTTTTTCTGTACCATTGTTGATAGGGGTGTCCGTACGGAATCCCTTCCTTCCTTCCCGTTACATAACAGGGACCCGTCTCTTATCTGTTACCCCTCCCATTCCACTGAATGGACTTGAATATCTTTATTACAATGGTCCCAATGTGCACCTCATGTTTTAGATTTTGATCCAAATCAATTGTGGGGTTTTACATAGAAAAACTTTCCCGTTTGTGAATATGGAGACACGGGGAGACCCTCCTTTTATCAGTTACTTCTCCACTGAATGGAATTTAGTTAAACTTCCACGGTGTCTTTATTATATGTTTCCATTGTGTACCGCCCATTTTAGATTTGATCCGAATTAATTTGAAGGTCAAATGATGCATTTTATCAAATGGAGGGGGTAAGGATATCAACTCACAATTTTTCTAGTTTGGTTTGCAAGAATAATGAATTGAATTGTTAATAAAATAACCATAGACCAGAAACAAAGTTAAGTGGTAATTTGCAATCTCAATTTAACTATATATATCTCCATAACACCTATAACATGGGTTAGAAATAATGCATCGTACGTAAGCGACGTAAACTCTCGCTTTGTTAATTCCCAAAACTGATTAAGATCTTATTTGGTGAAATGTGTGATTATTGCTATGTTTCGTATTTCAACCATTTCAGGACAGTCCTGTCCTAAGTAAAAGCTATCCTATCGTAGGGAAATTGATGAATGCTGGATACACCGACTAGGTACTGCAATACCTTACGTATGTAATGACTACATCAAAAATATAGGAAGTCTTTCAATCCAATATAACAATAACATACATGCGATGAATTTATTTGACAAAAATCCAAGACAGATAAGGAGTCATGGTCATCACCACTATATATCACCTAAGATGCGTGATGTCTCCATTGATGGTCTTCTTCCTTTCATGCAATAACCTCTTGGACTTCATCACATTAGAACTAAGCTATGTTCTATACCACTCACTCTACTACACTTTCTTTACAAAACAACTCTTTACTCTGCTGTTTCTGAATCTACCTTATCATTACACAGTCTTGTGGCCATCATTTTGGATATTGGTTTCCACAGACTGTTTAAACCAGTTCGTGTGAAGTGTCAGGAATATGAAAAAACGATCATTTCTTCCACTGCCGTTTGTCAACAAAGGTATAGATGTAATTTTATGCTAGCATCTTTCATTACAAAAACGTCACAAACAAAGTTCCCCTGTATTTCAAAGATAAATCAATAACAATTATTTTATATTCCTACACATCACTTATTGCATCTAACATTTTCAATTATAAAAGGCTATTGCAGAACCTCGAAATTGATGACTTCAAGACTAAACTACCTGACTGTTCTTGAAAACACTCTCCATTCAAATATGGTCCTTCTGGTCACTTCATTACGGGAGATCTAAACGTCATCGAAAACGAATCTCCCCGTAAGGTCCTTCCCAAAGGTCCCAAGTTTAAATTTCTAATGAATGCTGTGGAGGACTACACAATAAAATGAATACAACGAGAGCAAGAAGGCATTGATTCTCTGTCAGAGTGGGTAAAGGCTGTGAGCTCTTTAATTTTGAAACGTATTAAAGTTTTAAGTAGGTCAATGAGTGTCAACGCTACATCAGTTTCCAGAGACCACGATGTAGCAAAAACATTGTCTACTATACATGACAAATATGTTGTCGTTCCAGCAGACAAATACCAAAACAACATTGTTTTATCTTTATCTGCAAAACATATTACATCCAATGCTTATTATTAGAGGTGAACGCAGACAATAAAAGCAGTAATAAGACTTATTCTGCCACCACACTCTAAAAAAAAATAGTGGAAAACCATAAATCTGTACTATCTTCTTTTGGTCTCTCTACCAAAGACGATGATTGTGACCTACCGTCTATCATGTACTGGTTTCCTAAACTTCACAAGAATACATACAAACAACGCTTCATCGCTGGATCTGCAAAATATACCACCAAACCTCTTTCTATACTCACAGCTGTCTTCGAGGGGTTTCGAGTCCTACCACGACACTTATTACTCCCGTAATGGTATTTATTCAATGTAGATCCTATAAAAAATCGAAAGATCTGCTGGAAACGTTCTGTTCGAGATTATTATCAGAATACAATAGAATTAAACCAATGATTTTTCAACTCTTATACTTTTATTTCCCATACTCAGTTAAAATTCCGACTCAAAAACAATATACATGGTTATTACTCCAAAAAAAGACGGTACACTTAAATACAAATATGTAGTTTTTGGTAGAGGTTCCTCATACTTTGTAAAAAAATCATTCCAAATCATCTTCCAAATATACAGAAGATGTTTTCAAAATGCTGTAAATAATCATAGTTTCGGGGATTTGATACATGGCAACTACCTCAAAGAACTTGAGATAAAGGATACTACAGACTCTGTAAAGTCAGCTTCATATTTTGACCTACACATAGAGATCGATGATAAAGGAAAAGTATTGACCCAACTATACGTCAAACACGATGACATTCCATTCCGTATTGTCAACTTTCCTTTCATCTGTGGCAATATCCCCTTTCATATCAAAACTCATACGTTATGCCCGAGCTTTTTGTATTGCGTTAGATTCTTACAATTAGGCTTCTGGAACAGGGTAATGTTGCTACAAGACTGAAGTCATCACTATAGAAGCTTTATGATCGTCACCATGAACTCACCAACTTTCCTTTTCTGAGGAACTGGGGAATTAGAGATAGAGCCAGAAAACAGAAAACGTTTTCCATCGGTCATTTGAACGTAAATTTTCAATGGCTGGAGATGATTAGTAAGCTCAACAGAAAGATTAAAAACTTTTTGTCAGAGAAGAACACAAAAGAGATTTTTCGACAGATTATGTCACAGAGGATTTCTCCACAATTTCAGCTCTTTTAGTAAAAGTGAAATTAAAAAGAGAACCCATAAGGAGAAGCTTCATATACCTGTAAGAGGAAGGATTTGATCTCATCTCATAGTTCAAATTCTGAACCCTATTTACCTTAAAGTAAGGAAGCTGCTGCAGTGAGAAAGTAGTCAGCAATGCCAAGTACAGGAGAAGAGCTTCTCGATAAATTCTCTGTCTTAGCCCATGCAGATTGGGATAGAAGGAGGCCATAAATAATTTTATAAACTAACAAGGTTTATTCATTTTGATCTTTTCTTTTAAATGAGAATAAACTCGAGCCTTCAATCCATCCTTAGACTGAGGTTGTTCTTCAAGAATAGTAGACTCTTTTGGGAAAACCCTCCTCCTCGCCGGTGCAACTGAAACAGAATCTTCTTTGAATTATCCCCAGGATCTTTATCAGATTCAGAGGAAGGCGGAGTTATCTCAGCACTAGAAGAAAGGAATTATATTTCAAACTTCAAGCCAAAATGTATAATAATCAAGAAGACTTAACTAAAGAAACAACCAGTTGTTGAATAGAGTCCGTAGTAGGTGTAACCGCAACACTTACATGAAGTTGTTACAAGGAACATTGGCTGGTGGTGTTGCACGGGAAGGTTGGATAAAGGGATAACATGGCTAGCCATAAAAAAGATAAGGCATATGCCAAGAAAGTTGAGGCCACCTAGCCAAACCTGAAGTGGGAGGTGTATATGCCTGAGGATTACCCTTACTTACTTATACAGTGGGTATTTCTGGTCAAGGGTGACTGACCATGTAGGATTGTAATAATGTTTTTTTTTTATCTCGTTTTCCTGTCCTTTAACTGTACAGATGGGCCATCTCAGAATTTAAAGTAGTAAGCAATTTATTGTTATAAAATCAAACTCCCTTGGTATGACACTCATTAAAAGATGATAATGGGCATGATTGTTGGCTTTCTATAATAGATGTAAAGGCGCTATTGAAGATTAATACTCATGCGTTTTTCTAAAACAAACCTTTAAATAACAAGCAAGAAAAAAGAAACTTTTTCCAAAAGTTTTTGTAGTGTGTACATATACTACTGTCTTGAGATGTGACCGTCATGTTTTATCTATCAAGTGAATAAACCAAAAACAAACTAGTTTGCGTTTATATACCTTATACATTATAAACCTTAGTCTAGAGGATAAAATGATAAATAAGAACTTCATTAAATTTTGTAAATTTTGTAACAAATGGCTTCAACATATTGCTTGTCACATACATTTCATCGTGTAAATAGTACATATACACTTACGGAATATAATCATGTCTGTCAATGTTAACACGTTTAAAGGAATTCATAAAGACGACCATCAGGTTTGTGAGTGAATGGTCCAATTTAACACATCCATTAATTCTAGAAAAAGTGCTTAATCTTTTTAATCACAATTTTAAGCTATATGTTATCTATATATTGTTCTTGTAGACGTCCAGTCAATGAGATTTACACTCGAAATTGATATTGCAACCAATAACATGACTTGGTTGTCAATCAATATTCGAAGTAAATAGGGCTGCTGATGACCATGCCGATTCCGAAAATGAATGGAATTCACGCCTTTAAGCGGAATAATCTTTCGTCAAAGCGATGGTAGCCATTATGTTTCTATTTATTCATGGAATTAACACTGTTGGAATTATTTTCTATTGATGGAGAGGTCAAGAATTGATGACTTCAGATTTTTATTTTTTAAGTTTTCAACAAGTCAAGGCTTTGGTCAATATTCAAATAATTGGTGTAATCTCAGTGGATTTTTTTCAAACAACGAGATTGTTAATGTAACGCCAAGTTAAACTCATGTAGTGAATCAACCCACTTTAGTGTAGCTAGTAGCTACCCACTTTGTTTAAATTGGAAGCCAACGAAACCCGGAACCGAAGGGTTATCAAAATTAACTGAATCAATTGATGGCGGTTAGACAATGAAAAAGACATTGGCAAGAAAGAACACTAACATCCCTTACACTAGACGTACATGGAAACGATAGTAATTGAGCCCACCTGATTCTACTGGAAGCATGAATCAGGTGCACCATTGGGTTAGCGTCCTTTGCTTTTCAAGAAACACCCACCTTACCGAGTTTCTCGTGAAAAGTCACTTCCGGAGTAGTTTAAAGAGGAATCCATTACACGGTGAATAAACCGGTTCCCATGGTGCAGATAAATACACCATAACGATCCATGAATTCATGATGATAAGCTTAAATAAACTAATATAGTGACGACTTCAATTTTGAAGCAACATGACACTGTTCCAGAGACCTAATTGTAAGAAGTCTAAAGCGGTACAAGTGTCCATTTAGTTAGAGCAAGCTCTCACATAATGTATTGGTTATGATATCAAAACTCAATACGCAGATAAAGATGCTGGACATACGGTATCTTGCAACAGAAAAGGGAAAGTTGCCGACACAGAACAGGATCGTATAGATTGGTCATGAGTTTTTACCTTTCTCTACGAGTAGGTCAAGATATAAGGTTGACCTCCTAGTGTCTGTAGTGTCCTTATCTCAAGTTATTTGGGGTAGATGTGGTATATAGAATTCCCGAATCTAGGATTGTATATCAAATGCATTATTTTGCAGATAGTGACATAAAATGGTAGCTGACATATTTCAGTGTAAGAATACAAACATAGTTGTGTATATTTTGGTTGCCTTGTTTGGTATAGGATCATGGGTTGACATGAATAGACTGTGGGTAGAGCTTCCAGTGATAGTACCACATGTACCAGAGGGATGGAAGCTACCGTCATATCTCTCTGTTATAATACAGATTGCAAATATTGGGCCACTGATCGTGACACTCATGTTCATCTTTTACAAGAATAGAATGAATGAAAAGATAGCTGTTTACTTAGTCTTAGGCATAGGTGCTATAGCATGTCTGCTACTTTCATTTTTCTGGAAGAAAACGGTATATTTTGTTGGTGCAATGCGAAGTATGGCATTACTAGTTTTGCAGTTCTTTCTAGCATTGACTGACTGTACCACATCTGTTCTCTTCTTACCTTTTATGTCAACTTCTTTTAAATTAGAGTACATCACAGCCTATTACATAGGTGAAGAATTAAGTGGCCTAATACCCAGTGTTGTAGCCTTAGGACAAGGAGTAGGACAATTATCATGCGTTAATGTGTCAAAAACAAACCTGACTACTAATGAAACATAATACAGTATACAGCCTGTTTATCATAGCCCTAGGTTTTCTGTTGAAGAATTCTTCTATTTTCTATTTGGGATGTTGGTGATATCCATTTTGTCTTTCACTATTTTGAACTATGTCCCATACTGTAAGAAGGAAAAAGTGAAGCACCATGATGACTATGAAGAAGTTTTTCAGTTTCCTGTACAAAAAACAAGAGCAACACGGGTAATAGTTATGAGCTGTATGAGACTGAGACAACTGCAAGTTCAAGATCATTTTCAAATAACCCATCTTTATTCAAAACTAGAAGCAACCCTTTGGAAAGAAACAAAGATGTAGAGGATGATTCAAAAGCCATCGAAGTTAAAACTGTCTACGTCAGGCACATGGTTCATCAAAGAAATTCATACCTTTTTTATTTATAATTGGATGGGTAAATATCTTAGTTAACGGAGTGCTCCCATCTCTACAGACCTATTCTACACTGCCATATGGAAACGATGCATAGCTAGCTGCCACACTGTCCAACATTGCTAATCCATTGGCATGCTTTTTTGCATTTTTTGTCGAAGCTAACACTAGAACGAAGATCTCAGGCCTGACCTTATTAGGTAGTGGATTATCAGGCTATATTATATTTACTGCAGTAGGAAGTCCAACTCCTGTTCTTTACAATTCTCTAGCCGGTACTCTTATAGTTGTAAGTATTTATAAATATGCATATATGAATATAATTTCAGGAAAAAATTGACTTGGGATTGGAAGAGGATTTAAATGAACATGTAGCTTGATTATGACTATTTTGTGTGGATCCAGTGAAAACCACAAGAATGATGCTCATTGACTAAATTATAAATGCATTGTATCTTCTTGAGGAATAGCATTTGCCTTCATACAATAACCGTACGGTTAAACTTGTACAAATTCTCCTTTTATGATGTGCTGTTATAGCATAGAAAGACTAGTCAAATTTATTTTTTCCTGATCTATCTCCGGAAATTATCAGCTCCAAAAGAAACTTTCAATTTGATTAAATGATCCGCATACCGAAACACATTTGGTTGCAATTAGATAAAATTTTACATGGTTCCAAACCACATGATGAAGGTTGGTATTGATTTTTAGGGTTATAATCCCAACGATTTTGGAGAATTTGATTCAAGAAAGGTATAAAATAAAAAATAAAAACTAACAATGTCGTTCAAGTATAAGCATATGTTTTTTTTATGATAAATCTAGGCTTCCTGAAGCCAAATGTTCCTTTTTAGGCTTAATTAAAAAAGTATATACACTTGTATGTGGTATACATTTTAATACTTTCAATTCTTAAACCGTATCAGTGTCATTTCCCTTATTAAGTTACTTTCATCAATTTATCTATTTTTCTATATTTCAGGTAGCAGATAACATTCCTTATGAGTTAAGTCAAAGTTTCTATCGCAGGGGTATTCCGACAGGAAGGGAAGAAGGCTTTATTATGGGTTGGTGGTATATCACAAGTCGGCTCAGCCATAGGAGTCTTAATATCATTTATACTTGTCAATGTTTGATATTTTTGTCAGTGTACCTGTTTGTTAACATAAGAGGGCGATACATGAGTAGCACAGAAGTAGGTTTATAGTTTTGTGATGCTTCCCTGAGATTTCGAACAATTTTTTTTCAAATTTAATTTGATAATTACTCAAGAGTCTGTGTGTGCAATTTAAATGTGTTTATGTAACATATATTGTTAATTTCACGTTGAAACTTTTTGTTGTTTGTAAAATGTGATCGCAATTAAAAAAAACGTACAAATATTCGTAAAATAGAGGCTTATGTCAGTTATACGGCCATTGTCCTTAGCTGATCATGAATGTTAAGTCAACAAGATTCTCGTTTTTTTTAAATAAAAATACGTTGACATTATTATAAAACTTAAACTAATCATATACAAATCAATGAACACATTTTCAGAATTTTTTAATAATTAATCATTATGGCTAAAATCAGGTTAATATTCAATAAGGTTACCAAGTATCAAATTATGATGACTTATTATGATGAAAGAGCTTATTGCCGGGCATGGCTTGAGTCAACTACTGTTGCAAAGTATTGTCAAACAGATATTCATACTTCTGCACGAAGGGACAATTTTATATGCTGAACATAGTTCATTGCTGGATAGAGTCATATGCTGAACAAAGCAACAAAATGAAAACAGAAAGCTTGAGGTCTTATAAGAAATTATAAAAAAGTATATTGTTTTTTCTCACTCTAAAAGTTCAAGGATATTTAAAACTGGGAAGACTGTTGGTTAACCGTACTATCTCATGTCGTCATGACAGAGATTATTTCATATTTCAATTTTAATACTTTATCTAAAGGGATCTTGATTTGCAGCAGAAAGTTTCATTTCAAACGTTTTCCCGTCTTATAAAAATATATTCCTTAATGTACACACTAGGGTGCTTGAACTTTTAAATAGTACCATAAGTTTTGTTATAAAAAGGCAGGTTGACATTTTTTTTCATGTAATGGTCATATCTGTTCTTCAGAAACAGGGACCCAAAAGGGCAAAGTGATTTCTTTTCTGGCTTCCAAAAAACAATTTGAGCAAAAGTGGATAGCAGTAATCAAGGGAACCAAATTTCTAGCGGAAACCAAAAGAATGTAATCCAGGGACAAAGACCAGACAGCAAATCACAACAAAGAACATAAAGTATCCAAAATAACACATACAAAGTAACAAAATTAAATGAGCAATTCGCACTCCACTAAAGAATGGGAGCATGGAGCAGTTGCATCGGTGAGGCAAGCGTCCTCTGCTTTTCTAGAAACATCCGCCGAGTTGTTCATAAAAAGTCAAGTTCGGGGTAGACGAAAGAGGAATGGAAAACTATGACATGTTGAACAAATCAGTTTTCATGGTACATATAGATACACCGTAACGATCCACGAGTTCATGATAACGACCATGAATTAAATTTTGTAGCAACATGACAGTGTTCCAGAAGCCTTATTGTAAGAAGTCTAGCGCGATACAAAAAGTCTGCGTAGTTACGGCAAGCTCTGGCATAACGTGTGAGTTGTTATATGAAATCTCCATACACAGGGGCTGAAAGGATGCTGTCACAGATGAAAGGAAAGTTGACATTTCTGAATGAAAATTCATAACGTTTGCCGTGAAGTTTGGTCAATACTTTTCCTTTACCATTGATCTCTAAGTGTATGTCAAGATATTTTTTTTAAAGTTCTTAGGGGTATCAAATCCCCGAATTTAGGATTGCTTAAAGATAATACGTCATTTCTATAGCTGAAGCTGAGATTAAAGGATCTAGCTAAACGATATTCTTTCTTTCTTTCGGATCAGATCAGATATAAGAGTGAAGGAATAGGTCAGTAAGTAAAAGAGCACAATTTGTTCACATTGGAATGCAGACCTTTTGTTGAAAAACGCATCCAACACACTGGACAAATAGTTGTGGATAAAAATTCTAGCATTTTGAAAAAACCTTCTTCTGTATATTTGGAAGATTATTTGGAATTATTCCTAACAAAGTATGAGGAATCACTACACCAAGAACTATATATTTTTATCCAGGTGAACCATTTTTTTGGGAAAAAACGATGGATAATGTTTTTAAGTCGGGATTTTAACTGAGTATGGGGAATAGAAGTACATAGTGCTAAAAAATCGTAGGTTTTAATGCTATTATATTCTAATGATAATCTTGAATTGAGATTCTAATGAAGATCTTTCGAATTTTTAAGGATCTACATTGAATTGATACTACTACGGGAGTAGCAAGTGTTGCTGTAGCACTGAAGACCCTCTTTGACAGCTGTGAGTATAGAAACTGAATGTTTTGAAAAAGGTTTGGTGGTACATTTTGCAGATTCAGCTATGTAATGTTGTTTGTATGGATTCTTGTGGAGTTTACGAATCCAGTACATAGACAATAATTCACAATCATCGTCTTTGGTAGAGAGACCGAAAGATGATAGATAGCACAGATTTATGGTTTTCCACCATCCTTTCTTTGCAGAGTGTAGTTGCAGTATAAGTCTTGTCACTGATTTATTTTCTACCTCTGATTGTAAGTATTGAATGTAATACGTCTTGCAGACAAAAACAATGTTTTGTTTTGTGCTTTGTCTGTTCGTACAAGAACATATTTCTCATGTATAATAGACAATGTTTTGCAAGAACAGTCAGGTGGTTTAGCCTTGAAGTCCTCCATTTCGAGGTTCTGCCTTTTATAATTGAAAATTTTGGATGCAATAGGTGAAGTATAAGAATATGAAATATTCGGTATTGATTTGTCCTTGAAATATGGGGGAATTTTGTTGGTTACGTTTTTGTGATGGAGGATGTTAGCCAATTAAATTGCATCTATACCTTTGTTGACAAACAGTGGTGGAACAAATGAACGTTTTTCACCAGCTTGACCTTTCACACAAACTGGTTTAATAGAGTGTGTGGAAACCAATATTCAAAATGATGGCAGTAAGTATGTATAGAGATGAGGCCGATAGATGATCGCGCCTGTAAGGTATTGTAGTACCAAGTCTGCGTATCCATTATTCCTCTCTTTTCTACGATAGTTTTTACTTAGGACGGGATTGTTCGTTGGATAGTAATTTTTTTTTTCGAGAATAGGACCTTTCATAGAGGGGAGTGAATCATATTGTTGATTCAAATGTTGAAAGACTCTCGGTCTCAAAATATAAAGGAATTTGTACCACGCCAGAACCTTTTTTTCATTATCAAATTGCTTAATTTTTGTGATTAAGGGTAACAGCAAAATTATCGAACACAAATCCGATTCATAATCAAGCCAAGTCCAAGATAAATCAGGAAAAAAATATTACACTACCGGAGCAACTGGTATCGCAATTGTCCTAATTTGACATTTGATACAGGCATTTCAAACAAATCGTGTGCTAAACCTATGTTTTACAGCGCGCTGAACATCTCTTTTCCATTGCGGCGTGAATACACCGGTGAAGATTGAAAAAAAAACCTTTGCATGTTATTGTCATAATCGGTAAATCAGTGGTCACATCAGCACAAAAACAATTACAAAGCAAATTCAGCTCCTTATGAATATCGGTATACGTTCTTTCTCTTTTGTTTATTAAAGCCAGTTCATTCATTTCTCCTTGCAGTAGCTTGTATTTGCAGTTTGTTATTAAATACTTGTGTGGTTGATATTGAAAAGCTTTTTACTTATTTCTCCGTTTTATTTTCTTTCCTGACAATCTTTTGAGTACAAATATAGCAGTGGTAAAGCTGTAAATGATTACCTTGTTTATTTGTTTTATTTTATTCGCAATAATATATCATCCTTTTTTAGTTTCTGGTTCTTGGTGGCAAAGAGACTGGAGCAATACTCCGTAACAAAAACCTGTCCAAAAAACTGCACTAGCGCATAAGCCATTAATGTCAACACAGCCATCTTGCGCGAGTCGTCGTTCTTCTAAATTAATTGAACAATATTACTATCTAAGCAAAAATACAACTTGCCACATTTTATCGCTGGAAACACCCCCATGGAGAAACAGAAGTTGAATAAGTCGATAATGTATGTCCGGATTGATTCAGACTCATCATATGTTTCTTATTTCTATCACTAACGATTAAGTTACCATTGGTAACTATCGTCAAATATCGTGGCCAATAAAATAAATGGCATCGTTCAATTGTATTTAGACCACCTCCTTTGTGCAACTTAGGGAAATTTGGGTTTTTTTTCATGGAACACCATGTTGGCAGTGCTTTTTTTCGGATTGATCCTTCTTGCTGAGACATTGTATATTCAAATTGTTAATAGCTGTTATGTGAATCCTTAGCACGGTGGGAGTTTCTTCATTTTACCTTAACTGTGGAATATGGAAAATAAGGAATAACGATCACTACGATGTTCTACTATGTGCAATACAAGGAATGAAGCATCCGTGTAATAGGTATTTTGGAATTTTTTTAAACTGCAAACATTGATAAATAAAAAAGTAATCAAGGGAACCAAGATTATAATGGAAATAAAAAAATGTAATCCAAGGATAAAAACCCGAAATAATAAACCGACATAAACAAGAAAGAACATCAATCAACCAAATTACAAGTACAAAGAAACCAAAGTTCATGAGAAACTTGGAGTCCACTAAAACAAGGATCAAAACTATGATATAATTAGGGGTTGGACAATTATTCTGACTTCAGCGTTAGTGAATATCCTTGGGGACCTTCGGTCCACCAGCAATGGCATCGACCCAGTGGTAATACGATACAAAAATACCAACAATAATATTGAAAATTCTGATATGCTGTAGACGTGTTTTAAGGACTAATCTCTAATAAGCTGCATTAGAATCAAATGCATCTAAGTAACATCAAAATCAAAATATTAATTGTATGCTAAAGAAATACTAAAAACCCAAACTATCAAAGTACTATCTTACTGAAATATACCAGAACATACATGACGAGCTTTGGTAGCTAACTAAAGATTTTGCACGAGGAAACATCAAGGGTAATGTAGAATGATTCATCTTCTTGATATAGAAGATGCGGTTTAATATAGAAGAAGCAATGATACCTTGTGGTATTTTGTATACTCACCTCAACAAGATCTATTGGAGAAAAAGAAAAGAAATAGTATTCAAGGGAACCAAGCTTCTAACGAAAATCAAAATAATGTAACCCAGGGTAAATACCACACATTGGAAACAAACGCACACAACAAAGAACATTAACTAACCAAAATAATACGTACAAAGCAACACAAGTAAATGAACAATTCGGACTCCACCAAAAACTTGGAGCATGGACCAGGTGCATAGGTAGAGTAAGCGTCCTCTACTTTTCTAGAAACTGTATAGGATTTCAACTCGGCAACACATACATTTGTACTCCTGCATACGCTGATAATCTTGCATTGATAATTCATAGAACAACCACAGATAGCTACAAAAATCAGCTTCCATAATGTGTTTTAACTGATAAGTTCGAACTCTAGGATAATGTAGCGGATGCTGAATGAAGTCAACTGCTGTACAGATCAACACCATTAGACAAATTCATCCGTAAAAAAATAGTTAAATGTAGTGGTAGCATTAAAGATGAGAACCGATGGCAACTGAATGAAATTAAGATCATAACCTACACTCACAAAGACGAGACCAACAGGAAAGCGATTACAATGTTATAGAAATTATTAGGCTGGCTAGCCAACAGAATATTCCCAGATATCTACAGGAATACATGGCACCATTGACATCAACACAAATACAGCATACTATAGTATTAATGTATGGTCTTTTCCATATTGGCCCTGTAACATGCCCGAGGTATTAATAATGGCCAAGGATGACTGTAATGGACCGAGGCAACGCCGAAGGCCATAACAGCCATCAGAGGTCATTAGTAATACCAAGGGCATGTTACAAGGCCAATATGGAAAAGGCCATGCATTGATACTTTTATTAACCAACTATATTTCAGGACGTAGTCAGAATCCATTATCAATACAAATAATTTCACTTTAATTAAAAATAAGTTCATATCTCGATGAATCAAATGTTTATGAAAATAAATCATGATCGTTTTGTTGTCTTTTCCAATAACCCCCCCTCCCCCCCCCACAAAAAAAAATCCTAAATTTATAGACAAGTTCAAGATTATATTTGGGTTGTTTCCGTCATCGTTCTTGGGTTTATTGATACTGTCCTAGTATGTGACCCGGGAAATTTCAAAAAGCAAACAAATAATTTGGCCATTTTTTTACATAATAACGTTTTCTTAAGTGCATTTTGATCTGGAATCAAGATATTATCAAATGTCATTGGAACTAACTATTTTGACAGAGTGCACAAGGTAGGTGAGTAAAAAGAGAAACGAAATGTTCTATGAAGATTAATTTCAACACCTGGATTCGTGCAAAACAATGAGATTTGACTGCGCATTTCGTCTTTGAAAATCACTAAAACACGAAAGCCGCCTTTTTTTCCGTAGCATTTCTGTACAGAAAAGTATATGCCTCTGCTTCGAGATTTCATTTTTGTTGCCTTTTTCCAATTAATAAATCGCCCCAATCGTAAATTTATAGCTCGAGATTAAACACACATAATAATTCAGTATACTTAATGCCACTACCATCTTTCAGCAACTTTAAGTATCCTTATCTAATTAATTGATTTATTAGGTCACTCTTAATTAAAGTTGTCACCTATTTTGCATGTACGCCATTTTGATTTAGTTCATAATGGCCCCGTAGTGATGCCCTGTTTTGAAATTCGTAATGCATGGCTGTGATTTCGTAATGACCGGCTGTAGGAATTTCCGGTTCGTAATGACCAGTTGTCGATATTTTCGGATAATAAAGGATGGACATTTCTATACATGTTGTAGTGAGGTTGTTAATAAAACATCTATAAAGTACATGTCATACCCGGACTAATATATGGACTAGATGTTCTGTCCATTACACCGAGTGCCGTGTCAAAATAGAAAAGTTTGACGTATGCAATCCTTATCTAAAAGATATACTATTTCAATTGTAAATTTACTATTGGGAACCCTCCAATTGAAGCAGAAATTTATAAACGACAACTATCGCTTTTATTTTTTATGTTTGCAGCTAAAATGCAAAAACAAGTTGTTCTTTGAGCAAATTTAATTGAACTTTGACAATCCAAACAAAAAAAAATCCTTCACGTGTATTAACATCCCTGATGCGTATAGGTCATCTGATAACTACAAATTTCAACACACGCTTTCGATAATGTACTGATTAAAAACAAGTGTCACAGGCAATTTCGAACTATTGGACCAAAATATTTTTAAACAAAACTTTTGTAAAATCTTCATCACTAAATTTATTGATAGAAAGACCTTGTGTGTCGGACAATCTCATTTAACTGACAAACTAAGCCACGTCTACTAGATTTCAGGATATATACAGTTTAAGCCAGTATGATTATTAATTCTTATATAACACATACCAGGAGCAGATTTTCGACTAACCCAACTTGCCAACTTTGTTAAAATGGCAACGAAGCCTACAAATTTGTTAACAAGCTGTGCAGCTAATGTATATGTCAGATTTGCTTTATTCCTTAATATCAATAAAATTGTTGTTGATATCGTGATTGATGAGACCTTCTGAAAAGGCCACTTCTCAGATCCAAATAAAATCACAAATATCAATTATACCGTAACAATTTCAAAGATCTAATCCCAAATGAGCGTCACGCTATGGTTTGTATTGAAGAAGGGTGTAGAAAGTGTTGCTATAATACATAAGTATATTTGAAATGGTCAAAACTGCTTAAGTTCTTGAATATGAAATAAAGAGTAATATTACAATTACCGAACGTAACATTTATGCAATAGTCAAAAAGGAAAGTCCATGTAACAAATGACAATTATTTTGGAAATTTGGAAACAACTGTTGTGTTCCTGATTTGATACAGGCTTTCCCGATGAAATGGTGGTTTAAACCATCTTTTATAGAAAGTGATGAGTGTTGGTACACTGAGATTTAATCCAAGTTTCTTGCAAATCTTTGTACTCTTATGCACATCTGAAATTATAATACTAAGAGGAGGCATATATATATAAAAAATGAAGCATATACATCTGTAAGAAACCGCTGAGGCTTCGTTTATGTACGTATTACGGTATTAAAATGATTGTGAGGTAGGAACCGATGTCGGTTGTTAAAATAGGACTTTAACCCGAACTATTTATACACGAAGTTAAGATAAGACACATACACCATATCGACAAAGGTGAGTAAGGATAAGTTGCGTATTTTACAATTTCTTGTAGTATTATTTTGTATGTAACTTTACAATTTGCGTTGACTCTTTTGCTCATTAGAAAAAAACAATCAGTGCATTTTTCCGTTGTAGACAAGTCATTTTCGTTTTGCTGATGGCGTGATATACGAAAAGCTACAGCGAAAATCTTCATAAAAGGAAGAGCAAGCTGTACCAGTACATGGATGAATTTTGGTTGACAATAATGACTCCCACCCATAGAGCTACATGATATATACACTGACCATATGTACGAGGTAGTATTTGTCGTAGTAGCAGTTGATAAAAATACAGTCACCTTTCAACCAAAAACTCCTATGGAAAGGAAACTTGACTTAAAGTGTATCCGATACAAACTTTGTAACCATGTCATGGGTTAAGGAGTAACTGTCATGGTAAAGGCCAGATGAGGTTTTTGGTTAACAGTTATTAGTAAAATGTGCTCTTCTTTACAAATACTTTCAAAAAGATTTCTACTCTAAGAAATCGATGGAAATGGGAAAACTCGTGCTAAACTACACAACAAACGCGATGACTTCTCCTTTCGCGCCATCACTTTTCTTTTCATCTGGGACAACATCCCTTCAGCGCCTGCCGTATGGAGGTTTCATATTACAACTCATAGGTTATGCCAGTGCTTGTTGAAATTGTGTGGACTTTTCGTACCGTGCTAGACTTCTTTCTGTTATGCTTCTGTAACAAGCTAGATATATTGTTACAAAATTAAAGTCACTACGAAAGTATAATCGTCGTCACTATGAACGCATGGTTTGTTATGGTGTATCCGTATGCACCATGTAAACCGATGTGTTCACCGTGGCATGGTTTTCTGTCCTTTTCCGCCTACCTTGGACATGACACTTTATGAGCAATTCTTTGGGTTTCTTTTAGAAAGGCAGGGGATATTAATCCTACCGATGCACCTGGTCTATAGTCCCAGTGTTTAGTGAAGTCCGGGTTGTTCATTTACTTTTGTTTCTATGTGAGTGCTATTTTGGTTATATCATGTTCTTAATTATGTGTGTGTGTCTATTTTTCCTGTCTTGTGTTTATTCGTGTATTTCTTAACAAGAAGAGGATGCTTACCCTACCGTTGCACTTAGTCCATGCTCCCAGTTTTAAGTGGAGTCCAAGTTGCTGATTTACTTTTGTTTCTGTATAGGTGTTATTTTATTATTTCATGTTATTTGTTGTATGTGTCTATTTTCTTTATCTGGTCGTTGACCCTGGATTGTGTTCTTTTCTATTGACGTTTTGACATGGTTTCCTTGACGTCCGTTTCATATTTTCATTCATTTTTATTATTCATTATTTCATCTATTCATTTAATTTTTTATGTGAAGAACAATTTGCACAATCTAATGAGATTTATACCTACGCTTTATGTGGAAATAATGCAAGTGTCCATTTAGAGAAAACACATATACTATAAATATAAAAAAAAATAGCTATTTACATTTCCTCCCTATTTTCATTTGGATGTTTACTTGTCGCGTGACAAGTAAACATTCAAACGAAAATAGAAAGTAAGGGCAAAGATCTAATTTTTATTAGATTGTATGAATATTCAATTAAAAAACACAGAGATGTTTTTTATTAAATAAAAAAAAATATAAATATGTAAAAATCTGTAACCATCATAACTTGGACATCTATGTTAATGGAAGATAAAACATCGACAAATATTATAAATGTACAAATAAAACTATTAATTAAGTTATTTGCATGTTCTATCTTCATTTTGTTTAATTTCTACAGCAACTCATGGCTTAGGAGTTGGTATGTTAACACCGAATTATACGATGTAACAGTGAATTACATCTAGGTCGGACTTGGGTGAAAGATAATACATCAAATTTGATAGTAGTGAACTTACCCACCGCCTTGTTTTAAGGATATATATTAAATACTAACGTTTATTTTGCAGAAAGTGACTGAAGATGGTGTCAGACATTTTTCAGTGTAAAAATACAAACATAATTGTGTATATTTTGGTTGCCTTGTTTGGTATAGGATCACGGGTTGACATTAATGGACTGTGGGTAGAGCTTCCAGTGATAGTGCCACACGTACCAGAGGGATGGAAGCTACCGTCATATCTTTCTGTTATAATACAGATTGCAAACATTGGACCACTATTTGTGACACTCATGTACATCTTTTGCAAGAAAAGAATGAATGAAAGGGTGGCTGTCTACTTAGGTTTAGGCATAGGTGCTGTAGCATGTCTGCTACTTCCATTTTTCTGGAAGAAAACAGTATATTTTGCTTGTGCAATGCGAAGTATGGCATTACTAGTTTTGCAGTTCTTTCTGTTGTTGACTGACTGTACCACATCTGTTC
Source organism: Perna viridis (assembly GCA_037379345.1). Lineage (NCBI taxonomy): Eukaryota > Metazoa > Mollusca > Bivalvia > Mytilida > Mytilidae > Perna > Perna viridis. The sequence continues at coordinate 15,808,090 of CM074515.1, forward strand.
TGTTCTTGCCTTTTATGTCAACTTTTAAATCAGAGTACATCACAGCCTATTACATAGGTGAATGATTGCGTGGCCTAATACCTAGTGTTGTAGCCTTAGAACAAGGCGTTAGACAATTATCATGTGTTAATGTGTCCCAGACAAACTTGACTACTAATGAAACATCATACAGTATACAGGCAGTTTATCATAGCCCTAGGTTTTCTATTGAAGAGTTATTCTATTTTCTATTTGGGATGTTAGTTATATCCATTTTTTCTTTCACTATTTTGAACTATGTCCCATATTGTAAGAAGGAAAAGGTGAAGCACGAGGATGACCGTGAAGAAGTATCAGATTCCAGTACAGGGAACAAAAATAATATGGCAAGTAGTTATAAGCAGAGAAATAATAAGATCACTGCCAATTCATTTTCCAATCCATCCTATCTCAATTCAAAGAGCACCCTTGTAAAGAGTGACAATGATACAGAAATCAGATCGAAACTCTTTCAAGATAAGGTTATTTCAACAAAGACATTCATACTCCTTTTAATTATAACTGCATGGGTGAATAATTTAACTAATGGAGTGCTCCCATCATTACAGACCTATTCTACAGGCTAAAAACCACTAATTCCACTTTCCATAGGCTTCTATGCTAATTTCACAATATTCAATGGCTTCTCTGGACTTTACCTTAACATTAACCTGCAGAGGACTATATATCAGCATGATTCTACATATGTCAGCTCACAATCCTCAGAATGGCATGTGGGGTTAGCAGACTTGCAGTGCAGTACTGGTCACCGGAAATGAAGTGTCTATAAATAGCATGGGAAATCCTAGTGTTTTCACAAGATAGGGGTATATTTAAAAATTATTATGGAGATTAGGCTTCACATCACATGAAGCAAAATGCACCTACAAAATGTACAGAAATGTTTTTCCTTTCAGAAACTGTTTAATTTTTTTAAATAAGATGAGAACTTTTTTCACAGCACTATGAGGAACAGGGGTAATTTCTGCGTAGGACTATTTTTGCGTATGTTCCAAATGTTCATTGGTTGAATTGGTGGTCTGTAACCTACAATGCCATATGGGAATGATGCATACCATTTAGCTGCCACACTGTCTAACATTGCTAATCCATTGGCATGCTTTTTGGCATTTTTTTGTCACAACTAAGTCTAGTACGATGATCTCAGGCCTGACTGTATTGGGTAGTGGATTATCAGGCTGTATCATATTTACAGCAGTAGAAAGTCCAACTCCATTTCTTCATATTATCGTTAAACAATCCTAATTGCGGGGATTTGATACATCGCATCTACCCAAAAGAACTTGAGATAAAGGATACTACAGACACTGCAAAGTCAGACTCATATCTTGACCTACACTTAGAAATCGATGGTAAAGGAAAACTATTGACCAAACTTTACGATAAACGTGATGACTTTTCATTCAGAATTGTCAACTTTCCTTTCATTTGTGGCAACATCTCTTCGGCACCTGCGTATGGAGTGTTCATATCACAACTCATACGTTATGCCAGAGCTTGCCGAAACTACGCAGACTTTTTGTATCGCGCTAGAACTCTAACAAATAGGCTTTTGGAACTGGGTTATGTTGCTACAAGATTGAAGTCATCACTACAGAAGTTTTATGGTCGTCATCATGAACTCGTGGGTCGTTATGGTGTATCCATCTGCACCATGAAAACTGATTTATTCAATGGGTCATCGTTTTCCTTCCCTCGGTTGTCTACCCCGGACTTGATTTTTTATGAGCAACTCGGCGGGTGTTTCTAGAAAAGCAGAGGACGCTTATCCTACCGGTGCACCTGGTCCATGCTCCCAGTTTTTAGTGGAGTCCGAGTTGCTCATTTGCTTTTGTTACTTCGTATGTATTATTTTAGTTACTTTATGTTCTTTATTGTATATGTCTGTTTTCTATGTCTGGTCTTTGTCCCTGTATTACATTCTTTTGGTTCCCTTTATTACTATTCAACAATATATATATATATTTAATTTTAGGTAGCAGTATGGGTTATAAAAACATTCCTAGTGAGTTACGTCAAAGTTTCCATCGCAGGGGTATTCCGCCAGGAAGGAAAGAAGGCTTTATTATGGGTTGGTGTTATATCACAAGTTGGCTCAGCCATAGGAGCCTTAACAACATTTATACTTGTCAATGTCTATTATGTATTTGTCAGTGTACCTGTCTGTTCACAATAGAGGAAGCTACATTAACAGCACTGAAGGTGGGGTTCATAATGACAGTGCTTCCCAAGTAATTTGATTTTGTAATAGTTCATAAGTCTATGACTGCTGTTTTATTGGCCTTTGTTAAATCTATTGTTGATTTTATGTCGATTTTTCTGCTATTTTGTGAGGTATAGTCACAACTGTTTAAAATGTACCAGTCTAAAATATACACATTGTCAATAATACAGCCATTGTTCTGGCTGTGCTCATTGTCAATTAAACAAGACTCTTGTTTTTTTTAATAAAAATATATTGCCATCTTTATAAAAATTGAATTAAAAATTACTCATGGTGTAATTATAAGACATTTATTGAACAGTTCATGAGAAATTTGATTTTAAGAGGTGGGTCATCGGTTTTGACCCATTCTTTTGTAATACAGTGTTTGTGTGTGTGTGTGTGTGTGTGTTTGTGTGTGTGTGTGTGTGTTTAATAATTTGGCAAAAGTTATTATTATTGTCATTTTGGTTATTATAGGATTTAACAATGTTTTCCAGAATTAATGGGCTTGTAAAATCGGACCACTCCTTATAGTGAATCCTTATAATTCCAATCCCAAATTACCTGAAATATAGTTGCTGTAATAGTTTTCTCGTAGTCTATCATTCATTGAAACTGACATCCGAAATTTGCATTTGCAAATGGCGGCGCACAACCAGTATATACGGGCTACTGATAAATATAATCGTTCGAAATTGCTTTGAATATACAATGCCGAAAATGAATGAAATAAAATAAAGCAGATGATACCGTTTTAAACCTCTAAACGGCTTTATCTTTTGTCGATGCGATAATAGCAATGTTGTTAATGATTTGTACATGGAACTTACACTGTCATCGCTGAGGTTGTAAAAGATGAACAACCAAACATAATGCACGAAAAAGGCATTAGCTAATTAGATTGGAATTATAAGGGATTTAAACTGTTGTTCCTATCACATTTTTACATTGCAAGTACATATGTACATATGTTGTTGGTACTTTCAATAACTCACTTTTTAAAATCCCTGTCAGTAATAAATGACAAGAATCCTCTTGTACGAGTTATATAAGTCTTGATTCATCTATGTAACACTAGTATATTCATCTAAATCGTAATGTTAATATAATGGGTATCTCCTTTGGAGATGGTACTGTAATACTATAGGGTTATTAAATGGTTATTTTCATATTAATCCTGTATTATGTCCTCGTACAGTCGTATTGGGTTTCGACCACTTGTATTGGCCCTCGGCTTCGCCTCGGGTCAATACAAGTGATCTCAACCCAATACGATTGTACTTGGACATAATACAGGATTAATATGAAAATAATCATTTTATGATCCCTTTATTAACTGATGACTTAAAATAACAGGAGTTATCTGTACAAACCTTTAAATACAGCTCAGTATGACATATTTCCTAGTGAAGACTGTAACACTCCAGATCTCTTGATGCATTTATTCACCCCAACTGTTCTTTTCTATATAGATCTATATTAATATACCAAGTTTGCTGTTTCAAACAAAATGGCGGACAAGTTTAACTTTTATACAGGGCCAGAATTTATACAGGGCATGTGCCCTGTATTAAATTAATACAGGGCAATTGCCCTGTATAAATTATGGTTGCTAAAACCTCCTGTTGTATTAAAGGGGCAATTTACATTGTATTTTAAGTCATCAGTTAATAATAAGTCTTATTTTATGGGTTTAGTTAGATGTTTGTATTCAAGTTATTTTATATAATTTGTATCTGTTGATAATTATCGTTGTAACCATTGTTCAATATAGATTGTGTTTAGCTTTCAGATGTGCAGTGAGAAAAATATCAGATATTTTTATGATACATATAGTTTAAGATTTTCCGGGGCATTGACTTGAACCATTTCGGAAAAAGGGGCAAGAAGATGTATCATCCTGTTATTTGGATAATTACTTGTCTAGTGTTGGGTTTTTGACTGGGACCATTTATGAATTAGGGACAAAAAGGGCCACTTCGATTCTGATCAAGTTTTTATCATGTGTCGAACATTTAATCACAATCAAAATTCATTAGCAGTACCATAACAGTTAAAGTACCAATCATTGTAAAATTCAAACACTGATTCCCCGTGCAGGTCCGGGTGTTAAAAGAATAGGCCTGCAGCAACGCTAAGCTTGTCGTAAAAGGCGACTAAATAGTGCTCAGAACCCTAGCCGGGGGCTAGGGCGCTCTGCCCACAGAGCAACTGGGATGTGTGCCCCAGGTGGTTGAATGGGGTACCCCTGGCGTGTTACATGATGGGGTTGTCAGGCTATAATACGGAAAACCTGACCTTAAACCATAGTGGTGCACCGTGTTGGGAAAGATGCCACGTTCCTCGCACGTTAAAGAACCCTTCTGTGGTATTCTCCCGGAGTAGGAACCATAGGGCTCCGCCACAGGAGGCTAAATTGCCCGACCCTACCCACCTCTCCCCATTTCCACTGGCAATCAAAATTTGTCGACCCCATTGTCCTTGTGTCCCACCCCTTTTTCATTTCATCATTTCATGTTCATTTTGTCATCAGTTTCATGTTCATCGTCTGGATATAGCTGAAATATTGCTGCTCGGACGTTAAATCCCAACAAACAAACAGATAACGAAGTTTAGAAAAATCACACAAAAAAAAAAAACAAACAAACAAAAAAACATGCTTTACAGTCTACAACACATCTTCTGTTTATATAACTATGGTACTCGCTGATTACAGATCTGTGCAAGACCGTTCATTTCCAACTTCTATCGCCCAAATTAGGATGGTAATCTTGCAAGGTAGCATTGGTATATACACAATTTACTATTTCATCTTAAATGTGGAAGAACCGAATGCAAAATATTTATTTGGTCTGCAAGTGTCTCTGAATTAGGAATGATGAGTTTTGTTGGTTTTTGACATTAATGTATCATATCATGTCTGATATTTATTTAGACTACTACTTAACAACATATACATTGTGAACCATCATTATTCTGGCAAAGGTTTATATAATATTTTGAAGGTTTCATAACAACACGATTTGCATATATACCAAGTCTCAATAGGTGTAAAAGGTATACAAAATTATGGCAAGCCAAAGTGGACAAAAATGAGCATTTTCTAATATTAAAAAAAATGATTTTTTAATATTTCAAATTCATTTTCTAATATTACAAATTGGATTTCTTATATCACAAAACACTTTTTTAATATTAATAAATCATTTTTTAATATTAAAAATTCAATTGAATTACTAATATTAAAAAACTATTTTTGAATATTAGAAATTGATTTTCTAATATTAGAAAATGGATTTGTCGTATTCAGTGATGATTTTTTAATATTAGAAAATCATTTTGTAATATTAAAAAATATGACTGATTTTCTAATATTACAAATTCATTTTCTAATATTACAAATTCAATTTGTAATATTACAAAATGCATGATATTTTATAATATTACTAAATCAGGAATTTGTAATATTAGAAAATGAATTTGTAATATTAGAAAATAAGTGTTTTCTAATATTAAAAAATGATTTTTTTTTATATTACAAATACATTTTCTAATATTACAAATTAGATTTCTAATATCACAAAACACTTTTTTAATATTAAAAATTCAATTGAATTTCTAACATTAAAAAACGATTTTTTAATATAAGAAATTGATTTTCTAATATTAGAAAATGGATTTGTCGTATTCAGTTACGATTTTTTAATATTAGAAAATCATATTGTAATATTAAAAAAATGTGACTGATTTTCTAATATTACAAATTCATTTTCTAATATAACAAATTCATTTTCTAATATTACAAATTCAATTTGTAATATTACCAAATGTGTGATATTTTATAACATTACTAAATCAGGAATTTGTAATATTAGAAAATGAATATTTAATATTACAAATTGAATTTCTAATATTAAAAAATTATTTTGTAATATTAGAAATTCATTTTCTAATATTACAAAATATTGAATTTTGTCCACTTTGGCTTGCCATACAAAATGGTATTGTACAGCATAGAGTTATATGTTCGTGTATTTCCAACAAATTTGGATAGATTATCTCCTTTTACAATGGTGAAAATGTTGTGAGTGCAATAAAACTAATCCAAAAGAACAGTATAACAAATGTTTATCCAGACGTCACTCTGCCAGCATTGACCTATCTTTATTACCATACATTATGTTATTTTTCTGCATTTCATTTTCAATCAGAAATCAAAGATGAATAAGGCCTATTTTAATCAATCATCCATCCACGTCGTCAAACTAATTTTCACTAACATTCACAAGTTGCATGAATTCATTTTTACATTTGCCTGTTCAGAGTAAGAAACTTCGATCAAGTGTTAGTTTGCCTTTTGTGATTTTAAATGTGGGTATCTGTATGTTATGATTACCATTTAATTTACTGTATATAAACATATAATTTGTTTTAATTTGATGTTATTGTATGAACTGCTTACTTACATTATTGCAGACCGTAAATTATATACATGATTTAAATGCTCATGTGAAATCTTTGACAAACAAGTAAGAGATGAATGCAATTGTCATTAATTATCAAATCTAGAGGATTGAAATATATGAATGCTACAAATGTAATTATGTCAAATGACAAAAAAAAATTAAATCACATTTTCACAAAAGGTACCATCGACCATGAATCACCATAAACAAAATACTGTAAGAACCCTGTACCGGGGATAGAGGTATAGTCCTGTCAACACGGCTCACATAACAAATTAACTATATAAATAATAGGCCCAAAGAAGACCCCGATTCTAGTTCTGAAATTCCAGCCATGCGAAAGGTCACCATACAATAAGCAGCTTAACCGAGTAAGTAAGCTACAGACTAAGTTTTAATAAGCTGTATAGTTATTTCTCTCCCAACTGTATGTACATGTATACGATAATAATTTCCCCGAAAGTACGTTAACTTCCGTACGTTGATTCCGCTAAGCAAATTCGTGCAAATAATAAATTGTATCTTCACCTAGAATAGATTAAATAATTTATAAGCAACTGTATACCGTGTAGCATGTCACGATACAACAATCCAGTGTTATTTATTTCAACTGAAAAAATTATATTGATACTAATTAGCATGAAGTATCTGTTTCAAATTCTACAAATACAGGTGGTGTTTTCAAAATATAGTCTCTGAATAATGCCCGGGAGCTTTGTATTAAAAATAAGCACGATAAACGTATTTTGTTCCTTATATAGTTTATAATATCCTTATAATATTTTCAATTTAACAATGCACAGTTGGCAACTTTCGAAAATATACTGCTCCTAAGATTGATCTTGAACTAGACACATTTTTTAAATCGAGATCAGGCAAATATCGAAAATAAATGCAGTAATTTAAATTTGACGATTGGCATGACACGGTGATGTTTTTCCTATATTGCTAATAATGCCATTTAACTTAAATGTCAAAATGCTTTATGAAATTGTACCTTAAAGTTCAACACAACACAAGGAAAGCTACGGGACGACCATAAGTTTCTTACGGGGTGGGGCTGGCAGAATTTGAAAATAAATAATCTGTCTCTGATTATTCAGGAAATAAATAACCTGGTCTCATCACACCAAAATATAAATAGTCTGACTTTGCAAATTGCTAGAAAATAAATAATCTGGCCTTGGCTAGTGAATTGAAAATAAATATTCTGACCTCCGCAAAACATTTTAAAAAAATTTTGGCTCCCTACGCTCGCCATAGTTTCAAAAATTAGAAAAGTATACATTTAAATACATTTAAAGGAGACCATCAATATCCATTTTCATAAACATGTTTAAACTGCTTATTTCTTAGGTTATCTCAGTTTCTAAAGTTTTTTTTACCAACTTCAATCGGCTCAAACATATGCTTTTCAAACACTACATTCCAATGCTGTTAATTGTTTGTATACGTTCAGACTTCGACTTCTACAGATGTATTAATTCCGTGTATCAAGCAGTACCTTTGAGAACAAATTTGTCCATTACAAAACGGGCTTTGTTAAGAGTGTATGCCTAATCATCGCCTTTTAGATATCGGTACACATTCTTTCTACAGAAGTAAATTTAAGGTAGTTCATTTTTTTCGTCAGGTACATCCTTCATTTCCAGTAGAATTTGTTATGAAAGAATAATCAGGTGGACAAAAATTCCATCGGGAATCAAAAGAATGTAATCCAGGGACAAAGACCAGACATTGAAAACAGACAAACACGACAAAGAACATAAAGTAACTAAAATACTACATACAAAGTAACAACAGTAAATGAGCAGGTCGGACTCCATTAAAAACTGGGAGCATGGACCAGGTGCACCGGTAGGGTAAGCGTCCTCTGCTTTTCTAGATACAGTTGCTCATAAAAAGTCAAGTCCAAGGTAGACGAAAGAGGAAAGGAAAACTATGACACATTGAACAAATCAATTTTCATAGTGCATATGGATACACCGTAACGATCCACGAGTTCATGATGACGACCATAAAACTTCTGTAGTGATGACTTCAAACTTGTAGCAATATAACCCTGTTCCAAGTTCACCTTTTGGTGTGTGTGTGTGTGTTGAATATTGTTCTAGCAATTGTAAATTTTTGCTGACAATCTTGCTTTGTTTTGATTCCAAAAACAAAGCTAGAAAGTTTATATTTCACATTTTGACAATTTTCAGATAATATCACGTTTTAGTCACTACTAAAAGTTCAATAGATATTCCATCTTTTTTAAAAAGAAAATACATGAACATTTGGGCTATTGGCGGCAAAAAGACTGGAGCCATACTCCGTAACAACAACTTGTCGAGCTCGAGCTGCGATCGCATATGGTGTTTTAACTCCTTCCTTAATGTTAACAAATTTATCTTGCACAAGACGTCCGTCTTCAGAAATTATTTGAACAGTATTATTATCTAAGCACAAATACAACTTGCCATTTTTATCGCTGGAAACACCCCATGGAGAAACAGAAGTTGAATAAGTCCATACTACCTGACCGGATTGATTCAGACTTATCACATGTTTCTGATCTCTATCACTTACGATAATGTTTCCGTTGGTTGCTATCGTCAAAAATCGTGGCCAATGAAATAAATGGGATCTCTCCATTGTTTTCAGAACCCTCCCTGTGCGACTGATAATATCAATAGAAATACGACCCGACATGCTAGAAACAACGAACTTACTGTCTGCCATTTGGTATATTCCTTCATATGATTTGTTTGTTTTGATCACTTCGACAACTGCCATGTGTCCCGTGGTACAGATCACTGAAATCTGGGTTTTCTCCGGTTGTGTCACTGCAACATTTGAAGTTGATCCCATGTTACACACACACAGAGGAAGCTCCAATGGGAGCGTATCGTTTTCTCCTGTAGAGCCAGCAATACCTCGTTTCCGAACCATCTGATTTTGCGAGTCAATCACAACAACCGAGTTGTCTACAAATGCTACACCTGTGAGTTGCCAACTAATAGTGTCTTCATTTCGGTCTTTGACGTTTATGACCTCGTGTGTTTTCTGCGTCCGCAATCCAGTGTATCTTTGAGGACGAGGGGTCCGAGTTGGGCGAATACCTGCTCCGGTTATTTGGCGTGTCAACGGACGTGTTCTAACAGCATTAACTGCTGGTCCTCTGATTGTGTTTGAATTGCGATTTATATTAAAGTTTCTTGTGGTAGGTTGACCTTGAGAAGATAAGGATATAGATCCTAAAGGTGGTGGATGCCGGATAAATTGCAAAAAGTTTTGATTTTGAATGAAATTGACTTTCATAGAAGAAGCAGCTTGACTTGATGCTAGTATTGCTTGATCATATTCATCGGCTTGCGTCTCTATTCTTTGTATATCTGACAAGAACTCAACATCAGTTTGGTGATGACACAAGTTATCGAACTGTTCGCGTGTTGCTTCAACATTCTGCATTACTATTTGGAGTTGTTCATTTTCTCTAAAATTTACCCGCCCAGATTCATAAACCTGACGCTTCAAGTCCTCAATTCCCTGTAACATTCGTTCGTAAAATTGACCAACTTCAGTCTCTACTTCATCAATGAAACGAAGTGAGATCTCTTTACTATTTTCAAGTTCAATGTCAATGACACCATCCCCATTACTTAACTCTCGTACTCGCTGTAATTGGCCGACAAAACGTCGCCGTAAAGCGTCTATGCGTGGATGGTACCGTTCCATCGCCTCTTCAATTGTAACACATTCACAATTCTGCCCCCTGTGTTCTCTAACGGCACACAGAGAGCAAGCTATAAGGTTGCAACCCAAACAAAAGAACTCAATGGGTCTACCAGTGTGGTTGTCACAGAAAACATTGTTTCCACTCCCATTTACTTCTTCGCTCCGACCTTGTGGAATATTGCGCGGTGACCTTTGCACTGGACCGGGTACAGCCTGCATTTCTTCATGTACTTCCGTACCCTCGTGTATCCGCACTGCTTTTATCAAATTAATAGTAAATGTATCCGGTGGAAAATGTTTAACCCATTCACGTGGATTTACATTCCCTCTAGGCCTTGGGATTTGTGTTCTGTCTATCGGACAGTTGAAGAAATGTGTATCTCTGTCCGTAACAGTCTGTTGAATGTGTTCGGTCAGGCAGTTCTTACAAAATGAATGTCCACATGGAAGCAATCTAGGATCTTCATATCGTCCAAGACACACACTACACATCAAGTAATCATTTTCAATATTACGAACGACCCGTTCTGCCATTTTACAGTCATAGGACCAGCATTCAATTAAATAAAATTGGTGTGCACAAGTATTTACACTTATATATTTCAGACCTGCCCGTGTAGTAATAAATTTATGTCTACTCCGATAATCCAGTTTGTAATCTATGTAATAAAATAGAATTTAAAATTTGATACGTTTGAGACATGCCAAAATGTTTAAATGTACACAGCGCACTGATCAAATCAATCCAGCGTAATATAAGTAGTATTGAATGTTTGTTGAAGTACAATAGAAACAAAGGATTCCTTGATTGCTCGTCCAACTGTGTATACAAACTTTCTAATTGTCTCTTATGTATATGGCTTCCTACTGACCAAAGTAGTACAATATATACGTTACATTTAGCACTTGGGACATGGTTTCAAGCGACCGTTTATCAAGGTCGTGAGACTTTGCTTTGGTCTTATTACAGACAATACGATTTCGGACTGTTCTGTTTTTGTTTGTTTGTTTGTTTGTTTGTTTTTTTGTTTTAATTTACGACTTGCTACGATAAAGTGTCATAAGGCTAACGGTAGGTCTAGTTGTCAAAGTCGTTAACAGAAAAAAAAAGCACACAGAAAATTCACTACTATATTGAAATAAAAAATATATATACTTAATGAGTTTTACGAAGGAAATCTAAAGGACAAGCAATTAAGCGCCTGTTTTGGGACAAAGAGATTAAAAACCACTTTTAATAATTGGATCATATGACATGTTGATAATTTACGAGAACAGCCACCAGCACACAAAGACGCCCACTCTCACTGGTCCTACGTCCAGGCAGGTACTGATGGCAAACTTGGCTGTGCTATATATGAAAGGGCATCTTGCAATAATGATTAAGTCTACTTTGGAAGAAAGAAAGGATATGGTGAAAAAGTCTGGTTACAGAAGGCGGCTGCTCCCATTATACTTAATGTTAGAAATACTATGACACCATCACAAAACTTATTTTCTGTACTAAGATGATACCAATACCAGACTATTTTGTATTCAAAGGGTTATTTAAGTTTTGAAAGTACTTCACGATTTAACACCTGCATATATGAATATATTTAAATATGTATATGAAATTAGCTGTAGAAGAACTAGACAGTGTTATTTTGTTATTTACTCCAAGATCTCGTACTGAATATATAAACGTTCGCTAACCGTGTCAGAACAATTTAACTGGAAACGTCAGAAATTGTAAATAGTGTCTTTTAAAAAAAATTACTTAGAAGAGTATTTTTCTTATGTTAAGTTATTGATGTCTGTTTATATGAAAACCTATGATATCTTTGTTTGTATTGTATTTTTATGATGTTTATATTTAATCATAATACACTATGTGAACTGGTATAAGATATTAATATGTGTTCATCCTGTCTAAATAAAGGCTATTATTATTATCATTATTGAAAATGAACCGAACAACAACAAACACACACTAAAATACACTAATACAATAATTTCTCTGCGTGGATTACCCCAACATACACCATATAGACAAAAAGAGAAATTTACATAAAGAATGCTCGTAGTTACTTAGCATATTTTAAAGAGACAAAATTAACTGACCACCAGAACTACCAGTATTGGAAATGATCGGTCACTACAATCCCAGTGGACTGGATTTGGAATGTTGATGTAGTGTAATACCGCAAATCGAAAATGACATGATTTTTAAGTAGAGATGCGAGTAGGGGTACGGTATCTTTATATCTGCGAAAACAAGAATAGACAATTATTTGAAAATCGCATTCTGTTAAGGGCAGTTGATAAATCCATCGGCTTTTGTTTGAAATAATGTGTATTATAAACTTTATTTCCGTACAACCTGGATGAACAAGACAACTTGCCAGTGCTATAATATTTTTGTATCAAAGTTTTGTATCGGCGAGAAAACTTAGTACATGTTTTTAGAAGTTTGTGATATCGATACCCCTGGTACAAAAGCTGTTCTTTAAAGAATCTGTTATAATGAAACACTTTATCACAAATACGAGCAAAACAGACCAGTTGTAAAATGTAGATAATACCGCCGTAGGAAGGTACTTCAGGAATACCAGTATCATCATCTAGGGATAGAAATCAAAATCATCTCTTTTGTCACAAATTTTGGTATGGAGGCTAAATATCTAAATCAAGCAAATGCGTGCGAGTACTATTATTATTAGACTTGGTCAGCTTAAATTTTCGAAGTTAGGATTATTTACGGTCAAAATATCATCAAGATACGGTATCTATAAACGTATTTGGGTGAACTACTAAAGAAAGATTCGATGCAACATAATTTCGTCTTCTTTGAGTGTACTTGCTGCGATAGTGAAATCAATTGGACACCAAATACGTATTCAGACCATTTCAGGACATACTTGTCTGGGCATACCCAGTTAAAACGTTAATTTCTACGGGAGGGCATTTTAGGACAGAACTGATACCTACTCTCGAGATACCGTCGCAAATGGATCGTTATGGTGTATCAATCTGCACCATGAAAACTGATTTATTCAACGGGTCATAGTTTTCCTTTCCTCGTTTGTCTACCCCGGACTTGACTTATTATGAGCAACTAGGTTGGTGTTTCTAGAAAAGCAGAGGATGCTTACCCTACCGTTGCGCCTGGGCCATGCTCCCAGTTTTAGTGGAGTCCAAGTTGCTCATTTGCTTTTGTTATACTTTGTATATATATAATTTTAGTAACTCTATGTTCTTTGTTGTGCATGTCTGTTTTCCATGTCTGGTCTTTGTCCTTGGATTACACTCTTTTGATTACCGCTATAACCTTGGTTCCCTTGATTACTCTTTCAATGTGTAGAGTACAAATAAAACAAAATTTGCTCATTCCTACTATCAGCAATCCGTCTGCTGTAAAGAAAATCGTCAGTTCATCTTAGGACATAGTACTGAACTATCTACTATTGTATGTTTTAAAAGAAAGGTTTACATCACCCCAGCCTGAGAATTATGAACACTGCGGAATAATTGAAGTATGAGAGACTCGAGAAAAAAAAACTGATTCATCGAAAATAACTTGCTACTATGATGGAAAAGATAGGAAATGAACTGAGCAAGCATACCAAGACTTGAGTGTATAGGGAGTGCTCAAAGCATTCTAAGTAAACTGTACTGTGCTCAAATTAACAAAAAATAAGGCATCACTTACTAAATTTTTCTGTCCGTTAGAACTAGAATAGACATCTCACTACGGAGTGCCAAATGGGACTTGATCTTTTGTAATCAGTATCAATTTTGTGTACACAAAATTGAATTCCGTCACAACAAAATCATTTGTATCGTACAAAACTATGTTGCACAGACTTGTTTTATGATCACTTCAATTTTACAAGGACGAAATTCATTTTTTGAGACAAAATTCAATTCTGTGTCATTAAAGTCAATTCTGGGTCACAAAATTCAATTATGTCAGACAAAATTCAATTTTGTGTCACAAAAGTCAATTTTGTATGCAAATTAGTTAACAGAATCTTTTGAATATGCAAATAAATTCAAAATTTGCAGCATCATGTACACGTGTATTACAAACTTAAAGCATTCATTGCAACACAGTATATAAGGTACGAATGTGCACGGCTATAATAAAGTACATACGTGAAAGAAATATCGGATATCGTAATCGTATAACCCACTGTGTCACTTAATCTTGAATCTAAAGATAGATTATTTGAGCGTTTGTAAACAAAAGGGAAACGAAAGTTAGACACGTACTGTGTCGGTTTTTCATCTCGCCCGACCTGTTCCACTCAACCGAATTTCTTGTATCATAGATCAATACAATCGGAATGAAATAAGGAATCTATCTGTATCTGGCAAAAAATCATGAGGGATAGTGGAACAAAATAATCTTTCGCCGACTTTGACAGATTAACAAATTTCACCGCATAACACATTTCTAATATGATTTTCTTGGCTAATCTGACATTTCATTTTTTTCCAGCAAAATTTGGGATAAATACATTAATACAAATTATCTTGTCAAATTTTAACAAATTTTGATTTTTGTGCCACAGAATTAATTGACTTTTGTGACACAAAGTTGAAAATTTGTAGTATGTTATGAATTTTGTTAATCTGAATTCATTTTTGTTGAACAAAATTCACTTTTGTCTGTAGAAAATTGAATTTTGAGTACCAAACCACAAGAGTCCCATTCGGCGCCCCGTACTCGCATGTATAAGACTAGAAGGAGTAGAGGAGAATTTGTAACTGGGAGGGGCCCATCGTAAAAAAGCCACCCACCCTTTCCCACTTATCAACTTCGTGATATTTTTAGGTAATTTAATACCTATTTCTTTCTAATGTCGCCAAAGAATAATCTCGGATTTGTTTTCAGTATAAGACTAGTCACTATAAGTGTACACTGCCTAGACTTTGTGACTCGAGCGTCTTCAAGTTGTTTTGTATTGAATTTAGAGGATGTGCTTCCAGTAATTAATGGCGTTAAGGGCAAAAAGGGACAAGAAACAATGTTCTATACCACCAGGGTCAGACTTTCTTTATACCACGAAGATGCTGGAACATCTTTCTACAAGATGATACCTATATGTGTTGTGTTGCTTCATTTGTAATATTCCAATATGACTTAGACGTTCGATCAATGAATCACAAAAATATCTAGGTATTTTTATAATATTTATATCAAATTCTTATATCATACCGAAAAAAGAACCCAGATTCATACGGATGTCCAATGCTTTTCAATCAGAACTGTCTGGTTACATTAAAGAAAGGGTGTAGCAGAAATGGCCGAGTAGTTTCGATTGCAATGCTTGTATTTGTCAAATTTTGTTATATTTGTGAAATAGTTGAACAAAACTGAGTAAATAAAAACATGAAACCACCTTTCATATATTGTTTACTCTGCTCCTGCTTCCAGTGATATCCGTGATATTTTACTTTAATTTTTAAATTCGTGTATTTCCTTTTTGTTCTTCTTAAAATTCAATTATTGTTTTTTTTTTTAAATAAATACTGCAAAACTTAAGTTATTGCCCAAAATGTACCGAAAAATGCCCGTTCTGCATTTTTTTGGTCCAGTTTTTAGATAAACCCGATATATGCCGATACTAGTAAACTAGAATAACGAACACAAAGAAACACGACAAAACGAAACGAAATCAAAATTTGTGATAAAACAAAATTTAACTAAACCGAAAGAGATATTTTAAACAATTGAATATCGATTTGCTACGAAAACCAAAATGAAATATGTTAACTAAGATACAAAAACTAAAACTTGTATAAATTCTTTTAAAAAACAGGTTTCGTTTTTTTATTTTGATGTGTGTGGTTTTTTTTTTATTTAGTTTTTTGGTCTTGATGAATTCTAATTTATATTGTTTTATTTTTGATCAATTTTGTTCCTTGTCCGTAGTATTTCGATATCTTATCCATAGATCCTGTTTCTTTTTTTTGTTGGATTAATCTTACTTTTCAGATTTCGTTTCCGCTTCATTCTGCTTCGTTTCTTAGTTTTTCAGTACCTGTATATGCATCACCGGTTAAACATCAACCACGTTTGTGTTTCTGTTGTCGAATGAGCCGACGGGACATTAACACATCAACAACTATCTAATTTGGAATTGACAGGTAAAGAAAACAGAGATGATTGTACAATCAATTATTCTTTTTCATACTCACAACTATCTACATGCTTTCAAAGTCTTGCATCATCAAGAAAGCACCTGCTATAAAAATACATGTACCATTCATTTTATGCTGATTAGTTCATAGAAGTTCGTGGTATGAAGGCATGTTATAAATATTTATTTGAAAAGTGATTTACTAGTGTAAGTATATATATATATATAGACTCGCCTGACCAGTGCTGGATAATTAATGATAATCTTTTTGCAAATTTAAAACGATTCTTTTTAATTTCACCACTAACATTTTGTTAGGTTAAAGTAGACAGTAGTTC
This sequence comes from Perna viridis, assembly GCA_037379345.1. Lineage (NCBI taxonomy): Eukaryota > Metazoa > Mollusca > Bivalvia > Mytilida > Mytilidae > Perna > Perna viridis. The sequence goes on from CM074515.1 coordinate 15,824,987, forward strand.
CATCAAACTTGATGAGAAGAAATATTCCAAATGTGTGTTACGACATCATTGAGAAAATTTGTTTACAACCGCTGAACATTCCAAAATCTGAACATCACTTAACCATGCAGTGATCAATAGAAAAAATGTTAAACCTTGAAGAAGTCAATGTTTAAAAAAATTACATAGACTAGTTTGTCATTTAAATATTCTTTTATCTGATAAATAAACTATATATTCAGGGTTCAACACAAACAGTGGACTGGTAATCCTGTGCCTACCTTGTTTGATGGAGGACAGCCTTGAAATTTAAATTGGTAGTCCTTTGGACACTCTAAATTAATTCTTAAATTTTATTAGTCCTAAGGAGAGGACCGCAGATAGTTTTTAGGACCACTTATCTATCATATAGTTCTGTGAGATACTTAGCAAGAAATGTTAGTGTCAAACCCTGGTACATGTATTAAAGAGATTGATTATTTGAAATAATTAAAAATTTTGGACAACAGAACCAAATTAATTTTTTGTGAACAAAGCAATGGCATCTACCAGGGACTGACTGGTTTCACTGTATAAATTCAGAGATATGACTTGCATTTGTGGGAAAGGGAAGTCCGAAGAAAGGGTGGCTATGTAGTGTGGTTGAGCACTTTCTCCTTCAAAAGAACTACTTTTCCGCTAGAATCTTGGTTCCCTTGGTTACTCTTTCTCAGTTACTGTTATTTACCTGTTAGTCAAAGAGTGATCTTTTTTTTGTGCCTATGTGAAAATATCAATTTTTACTTTAGAAATTATTGTCTGCCACAGAACCCAACTGCACTCTCTTAATCATTTTCCTTATTGAACTTTTATATTGGAACATGATATAAGGAAAACGCTGACATACATGTATAAAGACAAATAAAAATTTTTTTAGGGACAATACACATCAAAGTATTATCGAGCACTAGTGGTTATCGAGCACTGGTCAGGGGTGTCTAAATTGTACGACTTGTATGTTAAATATGGGAATTGGACCTGGGATCTTATTCTGAAGTCAGACAACCAACTGACTGAATTACAGTACATGTAACTCCCCACAATATTTGTTAATTTCATATGGTCTTGTTAGGTATTTTCAATAGACAGGTGTTTTCGATAATTATTTTTAGGTGCACCTGCAAATCTGGGCAATGTACTTCTGTTGTACATTCAAAACATGACTGCAGATATAGGAGAGTTCGCCAATCTCATTAGTGATATCATATTCACTAATTTGCATATCATTAAGTGTCAAATTGGTTGGCAAATAAACAACTAAATAGACAGTTGACAATTTCATGATTAGAATCCCAATTTCCAAACCTTAATAACTTTGTTATTTAATATCCAATTTTGGTTCTGTAAAATGTTTCATTTAGATAAAATAATTCATATTTTGTATGTGAATTTATAACTGTTAAACTTGAAAAAATAAATTTGTAGTGGTATTTATATGTAAACCTCAATATTTGTATAAAATTATAATTAAAATCTTATGTACATAAAGTCTAATTACTGAATATTTATTTAAAAATTTCATGGATAAAAAGAATTTTATTTGCAATGTTGGGAACCAACAGAATTTTTCAATTATCTTTAAAAATGAAAAAGTTATGATGATTTAAAGTTGATACCCTATGCCACTCAATGGATTTTTTGCCAACCAAAACCAAATCACAGGTAAGTGATCACATCACAAAGAACCCTGCTGTAGAAAAAATATTAGTTTAAAATGTATTAAAGAAATTATACCTTCGAAAGTGGTAGGTTCTTTATTAATCACCGCCTTTTTGTTAGTTTCCTTTACATGTTTATCTACTAAGCAGTATAGTTATATTTCCTAACTGGTAGGCTGCATGAATGGACCTTCAAGTTGACCTGTGTATAAAATTTTTGTCATATGACCATGACACCTCCATGAAATAATTGAGGGTCTGTATTGGTGATTGAATACTCCTGAAATTAGTACAAGTTAGGCAAATCATGTTGCTTTTGGGTTTGGGAATTGTATTTTTTCAAACAATGAAAGGAAAAGATTAGGATTTTATAAGTATACATGTATATAAAAAGACAGGTTAATAACATAGTGTTAGAATTTGTGATAAACTGATGCTGCAGGATAAGAAATAGACATTTATAAATCTATCAAAAACCCCCACGCTGATTGTCATATTTTGAAGAAAATTGTTTCCAATAATTTTTTTTGAATGAATGAATTCTATGTTATAAGTTGACAGGTCATCAATTTCTCAGTAAACAAAATTGCAGGTTTTGCTTTGCGATTTAATATTTCTACTAAATGAGTGAACGAAGAAGTTTGTTGTAAAAACACCGATATCCTCACTACTTTTTAAAATTTTTTTTGAAATGTCAAAACAATATTGAAATTCATCTTAGGATAGCTATTTATGAAAATCAAAGAATTAGTAGTAGTGGGGTAAACGGTACATTCACAAGTACAAGACTAAGTGATTAAATACCACATCAAATAATTACATTTACTAAGCATATATAAAAATACACTTATTTCATTGGATATCTGGCTTTACGTGTGATACGTCATATGAGTCGATGCAACACATCTTTGAATGATGTTTATAGGCACACCTGCAATTAAGTGGAATACTTTTATTGATCACTGTATATTGCCTATTTTCTACATATACATTTATATATATTGCCATCACTTGGCAGTCCATCATTGTCATCTTCTCCTCTGTAACTTCTAAATGGACTTGGATGAAACTTAGCATGATTGTTCCTTAGGGTATCCTGCACAAAAGTTTTGCCTTGATTTTTGTTCCGTTGAAAAATATGCTGCCACTACTAAAAATAGAACATAGGGGTCAAACGAATATCTCAAAAACCATTAGGTAGATGCAAATGCTGGCAGAGTTAAAGTGTTCAACATGATGAGAGCTATATGTGTGCCAATTTGCATTAATATCTGTAAACTGATGTTTCAGTTATTGTCCTTTTTGTACATTTTTGGCTATTTTGATGTTATTATTTCAAAAATCTTTGAATCTTCTGTTCAGAATCAAATGAAATTTATTAAGGTTGTTTCCTAGCATATTCTGCTCAAACTGATTGTTTATAAGTTTTGAAATATCGAAAAACTTGGCTGCTGTTACTAAAAATTAAACATAGGGGTCAAAATAAAGTTTTTTGCAAATAACTCAAAAACAGTTGGTTTTAGCAAAATTTGTTGACAGGTGTATTATTGTTAGCCATCAGAAGACAAACCCATGCTGAAATTTTCAATATGTTCCATCACCTGATGTGAGGAGTCGTGGCCCTTAAAACAGATTCTTTTTTCATGTGTAAAACTTTAAAAATCTTCTGCTCTGAAACTATTTGACAAAATTTAATGAAAGTTGGCATAATTGCTTCCTAGGGTATCCTGCACAAACTGATCTTTTAAAATATTTCATCAGTTGAAAAAAACATGGCTGCCATTATTTAAAATACATTTGGAACATAGGGTTCATATATTTTTTCCTCAGTTACATGTATATAAGAATTATGAAGATGAAAGCTATTCATAACATAAATGTGATGGCAGTATTGAATTTTTTTAGGCAGCCATTTTCACCAGTTGCTCAGATTTCAACGATTTTTGGTTTCTCCAGGAAACATTGTATTCCAAGTTGACAGGTGATGACGAAATTTGTTTTGGATGGCCATTTTCGAGATGGCTGCCTTTTTTGGCTTCTTTTTATACTTGCTTTGATTTCATTAATATATTGTTCATTTAATATGGTCTCCTGAGTTGAATGGTGATGATAAAATGTTATATAGCCATGATTTAACTTCATTTTATTTTCTTTCTCAGCAAAAGTATAGCCGGTTAATTTGTCCCCCCCTCACTGATGGGATAACGGGACATAGGGAGACCCCTGTCCAAATTTGTTCAAGAGGTTTTAAAAAACTTTGAAGCCAATTGCAACATTTTACAGTGCCTTAGGAACTCAGTTGAACAGTATTCATTGATATATGCGCTTTTTCAGCAATTTTTAGGTCAAATATGGTAAAAAAGCATGATAACTTGCCTATTTAGTTTATAAGGCATGGTTTGTCAGGTTAGCGATTCAGGCTCTTGGAGGGTCTTTTGTTTTAAAAATATTTTACTGATACATATTTTATTTTGTAGAGCTAAACCATTCATCAAAATGAAGAGTGATTTGACAGGACCTCAAATTAGACAAGTTTTTATTGATTTCTTCAAGGAAAAGGAGCATACTTATGTACATTCCTCATCTGTTATCCCCCATGAGGACCCAACTCTTTTGTTTGCCAATGCCGGAATGAACCAGGTAGAATTTTATGTTAAAGAGTTTGACAGACTTACTTTGGCACATCTGTCTACAAATTTTAAAAGTTTGTAGGGATCTTATGATTTTATGTAATATTTGTCTTCTTCCAAGGAAACTAATAGTTGTCTTTTTGAAAAGGAGCTCACCGTCCTTTTTCTATGTTAAATGATTTTCTTATCTCAGTGATATGACAAGAAACACTAGAACAGAGGGTTAGCGCATTGTGCTTACTTGAATCGTACTCCTACAATGTAAGAGGTTGGAATTCCATTCAGCTTGCTAGACAACCTCTAGCATTGCTGGAGTAACTTGAATCTGTTATGGTATGTAAGAGAAGAGCAATAAACTAATGATAAAGTATTGGCACTTGATGTGTGAGGAAAAAAAACTACAATCACTGAAAACGAATTGCTAGTGTGCAACTTTTCTGCAAATAATTTTTACCTGCATCACCAGCAATGAAAGCAGGTCTATTAGCTGCTCAACTCCATCTTTCCCTCTGTCCGTCATGCTCAGGGGTACCTAAATGGTAAAATCTGTAACTCAAAATGTATAAAACCAATATATTTCAAACTTTACATAATGTACATATATATTGAAGATGTGCATATTGAAATATTGAGAAATTTGATTAATATTTTCCTTATTGCTGAAAATTTAGTACATTTTTGGCATGTTGCACTTAGCCATTTTTTGCCATACTATGTTGTGGATGGTACATTGTTACTACTTTGAGTAATATATAAATCTTTAAGTATACTACCAATATTGTTTTAAATTTGCACATTGTTTATACACATATTGAAGATGTATGCCTTTGTTATGAAGAAACAGAATAATATTTCCCTACATTTTCAGTAACTCAGAATAAATTACCCATTTTTTGCCACTTTTTGTGTTGTCTGTATCTATTAAAAGTGTATAATCAATATTATTGAAACTTTGCATTTGCAGTGTTTATATATGGAAGGAGCACACTTTTACAGTAGATGAATTTTGCATATTTTTAATATGACTTTATACCTGTTGACCTAAGCCATTTTTTGAACAGTGTATACCGTCATTAGTAAACACCATATTCAATTCCATACATGATATACAATATATTCAAAATATGTGCTAACAAACATATGAATATAGAAAATGAAATTGGATAGAATTAATGGTCTGGAGTAATAATGAAATACAGTGTACTATTATTTTATTTTGCATTGACTTGAACAGTATTTAGGAATGGACTAGAAGTCAAGTACCAGATGTTGTAACACATTTGCTATTCATACAGTTGTCAATATTAAATCCTGTATAATACTTACTATAAAAAATTTCAATCTTGACCTATTGATTTTATGTGGTGATTAATCCCACAATCTTTTTGCTGGAAAAAATTACTACATATTGATCTTAAAATAGGTTGTTTTTGGGAAGTCTGTGTGTCTCTCCCCGTTCAAAGTCAGAGGTCAGTTTCACAAAAAGTCATACGTGGGAAGTTAGTTGTAAGTAGTGGCCTCACAGGAGGAAATAGCATTGTGACATCATAACTTATGATCAACTGGACACTTTCAACTTCTTGTGAAATTGACTGCTGAAACTTACATGTAGTGAAATTAGTCTTCATTGACCCTTTAATTCTTATACCCCCTGGCTTGAGTCAAAGTTCTAATGAAATTTAAGTGAGCTTCTAATTAATTTAATGTAAAAATTTCACATGGACTCTGTCAACTTTTAGCAAGTGAAAGTCATGTGACATAATTTTATCTTCTCTATAGTACATAATATGCCTATCTCCATTTTTTGGTGTGCGCTTTTGACTTACTCATTTATGAAACTTTATATATACATTTTTTGTATACATATATATCAATTTGTGAGCAGAGTAAAGTTATTATATTATACTGATGTATTTGTGTACAAGACCATGACTACATTTTAAAAAATATATAATGAGGCAATTGTCTGTTATAAAGTTATTACAGATACAGATTACCAAATTCAAACTCTTTATTTAATAGAATCCCTGATACCAGACTAACCAAAACTACCAAATTACAATCAGTTGCCATAGAGCTTAAAGGGAATTACAATGTTAATGGATTATAGTTGTGGTATTTCAATTTAGACAAGAAAATGAATTAACAATAACATTGTTAGTTAACAAAATAACAAACAGGGTCAGAATAAATTAACACTGAGGAAGTAAATATTAACAAATATCCATAATCTCCATAATACCAGATATTTATAAATTTGATATTTGTCCCATTTTTTGCCGTATAAATTTCTGATAACAAGCCCAAGTTCAAAGTTGAAATGATAGGCTGGTGGAAATTTTCAAAGTCTGTAATTCCCTGTACTTTAAGAAAAAAAAATACTTGTACAAATTAATTAAAATTTGAATAATTTGATTATTGTTAATTTTACATGGCAGGGACTAGAAGAACACCCATTGTTTTGATATAGGTACATGTTTAAAAATGTGAACTTCAGACATATGTTTTCTCTTTATTTCAGTTTAAGCCCATATTCTTGGGTACAGTGGATCCTAACAGTGACATGGCCAAGTACAAGAGAGCAGTTAATTCACAGAAATGTATTCGTGCTGGCGGAAAACATAATGACCTTGATGATGTTGGGAAGGACACATACCATCACACATTCTTTGAAATGTTGGGAAATTGGTCTTTTGGAGATTATTACAAAGTTAGTATAATGTTGAGGGATTGTTTCCCATACTACAATGCAATGCAGGATGTAGAAATGCTAGTTATTAATCTGTGTTTCTAGCTCACACAAACCTAAGGTGGCTATTGCTTTTTTTGCATCTGTCATTCTTATTGTCTGTTATAATCATCTTTAACTTTTCTTTCAAAGTGTTCTCCATTGAAATTGTTCTGTGGAATGTCACAAAATTTGAGCACTTTTAGAGTATCTATTTAAAAAATATATTTCTTACACTAATCATACTTATTACATACTGATAACTGTTTGTTTCATAACAGGGTTTAAATTTCAGTATATATTTATCTAAAACTAGAACAGATACTGTAAAAAGGAAAAAGTCTTTCCTCTTCAGCTTAAAAAGCTCTACAAAAGTCTTTTTGACCAATAAACTCTATATATCTTCCTTAGGCATTTGATGTTAAATCTTGAGAGTCTCTGACTATCTAGGTGATCCTCCAGCATTAAAATCCATTGAGAAAAACTTAAGTTACTGGATGAAATAGTCATTTGATGAAATCGGCAAAAATTAGCAACCGCAAAAATTAATACATTTACAGTATGTAGTTAGGAAGTGATTGATTGAACTTTTAAAGCAAACACACAGTGTTTGTTATATGAAGTCCAGCATATTACCATTTGTCGAGACATCACCGATATATAGTAACAAAGCAATGTTAACAACAGAGTCAATTGTTATATGAGTACAAAAAGCTCTGTCCCCTATACATATAGCATGTAATCATATTATGTTTATTTTTAGAAAGACTGTTGTGGTTGGGCCTGGGAACTGTTGGTAGATAGAATTGGTATAGAGAAAGATAGGCTATATGTAACATACTTTGGTGGTAACAAAGACTTTAATCTGGAACCTGACAATGAAACCAGAGACATTTGGATCAACTTAGGGTAGGTATCACTTTTCTTTGTAGAGGACAAAGTAGTTGGTTTGGTAAGGGAAAAATTTGACCTTAAAAACTAAGTCTTCATGAGGAAAATTTAATGTTGTTTCTCCAGCTCTTTTATGTGTTTTATAGTTTATTTGATAGGTTTATGGAAATTATCTGAACATATACGGTCATATATACCCTTCAAACTTGGCTGAGATTGGGAAAATCTGTTAAAAAGGCTGAAGAACACCAAATTTTGTGCAGTTTCAACTCTTCTAACAATGGTCACATGCGTGTTGATTCTCATGCTTCATAAATTTTGTGTATAATTGTCAGTTACAACTTGTGAAAAAAGTAACCTGAGTCAACAGGTGTGTGGCCACTTCCGTTTCACACAAAACCATCTGAAAAATGCAGAACTGTTAAAGTTAAAAGTTTTTGTATAAGTTACATAAGTTTGATAGAGTAATAATCTTCACCTTTAAGCAAATAGCACTGCTTAAAAACACTAGCCAGATATCTAGTAGGTTCATTTGAATAATGTTTTTGGTATGAAAGTTAATTTCTTACAATTGCAGTTATCTTGCTCTCATCATGTATAAATTTGATACAAGCAAAGCAAGCTCTTTTAATATATATAGAAATTGGTAATGAATATAACGTCTCTTGTTCTGACTGCCAGGGTCCTGCCTGATATTTTTTGTGTCTATTGCTTTAACTGTGATATTAAATATCATGTGAAACTTATTGCTAATATATACATGTAATGCAGGCTGTGTAATGTCATTTTGAAAAGTTTCTACTGAATCTACCAAAGCTGTTAAATCTGGACAGTTTCTGTATTGACCCTCAATACTGCTATATTATTCTACACATGATTTAATTAACTCGTCCAGGACTTTTAAAAAAGAGCAAACTGTTGAAATAAAAAAAAAGAAAGAAAGAAAATTATGATAAAAATGCACCTCAATTTCTAAATTTTCATTTTGATACTTTGCTGGTATTTTTTTGCATGAATAAGTTTTCAAACTTTTAATCACTTTTTGAAGAAATGTAGCTGTGATATTTCAGTGTTGATCCAGCTAGGGTGCTGCCTTTTGACATGAAAGATAATTTCTGGGAAATGGGAGAAACTGGTCCATGTGGTCCCTGCACAGAGATACATTATGATCGTGTCGGTGGACGTGATGCCAAACATTTGGTCAACATGGATGACCCTGAAGTTGTGGAAATATGGAATCTTGTGTTCATGCAGTTCAACAGGTAGTATTTATAAACTTGAAGTAGAATAAAATTAAAGCCTAAAAGACGGTTTTAGTGTGTTAACAATAATAGAAAATATCGTTTAAGATTTCAATAGTACTTTCATATTATTATGCAAAGGACATTTAAAAGATATATAAGATGGTCCAGCACCTTTTATTTAAAGGTTCTGAAATTTTTAGCTTTTCAATATTTTAAAACACTGATGGCCAGTTCTGCCTTTGAGCCAGGTATGCAGAATCCAGTTGATAAATGTGTCGACTTGTGGTGTGTTGATAGGCAAATTCTGCCTTTGAGCCAAGTGTGCAGAATCTAGTTGATAAATGTGTCACGGTGTGTTGATAGGCAAGTTCTGCCTTTGAGCCAAGTGTGCAGAATCTAGTTGATAAATGTGTCAACTTGTGGTGTGTTGATAGGCAAGTTCTGCTTTTGAGCCAAATGTGCAGAATCTAGTTGATAAATGTGTCGCGGTGTCTTGATAGGCAAGTTCTGCCTTTGAGTCAAGTGTGCAGAATCTAGTTGATAAATGTGTCAGCTAATGGTGTGTTGATAGGCAAGTTCTGCCTTTGAGCCAAGTGTGCAGAATCTAGTTGATAAATGTGTCACGGTGTGTTGACAGGCAAGTTCTGCCTTTGAGCCAAGTGTGCAGAATCTAGTTGATAAATGTGTCAACTTGTGGTGTGTTGATAGGCAAGTTCTGCCTTTGAGCCAGGTGTGCAGAATCTAGTTGATAAATGTGTCAACTTAAGATGTGTTGATAGGCAAGTTCTGCCTTTGAGCCAAGTGTGCAGAATCTAGTTGATAAATGTGTCAACTAATGGTGTGTTGATAGTACTTGTTGACTTTATCACGGATTGAGTTTTCATGGGCTGTTGTTTCTTAGGCTAACAAAAAGTCTGTATAAGTAATAATTACTAAGAAGGGTGCACTTAATTGTTAAAAAAAATCTTGTCATGAATTTAATTATCCTCCATCTGACCTGTAATCTACTTGTTCATTAAGTTAAACTGTTTCTGCTTTCTATTTAAAGAGATGCTGATGGTCTAACAGTTCTTCCAAGACAGCACTGTGATTGTGGTATGGGATTTGAACGTCTTGTGTCTGTCATGCAAGGGAAGAATTCTAACTATGACACAGACTGCTTTCTTCCATTGTTTGAAGCCATTCAGAAGGTATGTTTTGATGTAGAAGATTAGATGTTTGAATTTATGTTTATCTATTGTATATCTGTTGAAACATAAATCATCAGTATGTAAAACTCTTGATGAGACGTTTGAGGCTTTTTTTGACTGAAGAAGGTTTACTACTTATATGATTGCAAAAGCATTGTAGTCACAATGGTTTCAATGCTGTGTTGTCTTTGGCATCATGGTCTGGTCTGTAGACATTTTGTTTGCAGACTTGAGTATAAGTGTATAGATCTCTATGAAATTGTACCTCAAAGTGCCACACCATAAAAAAAAGCTGAGATTGATTTTTTGGTTTTGACTTGAACTGTTTTTTTTTAAGAAGGGGCCAGATACAAGCCTTTTCAGAAGGATTTTTCCCAACACTTCTTTAATATAAGTGAACGGTAAAATTGTACCACATGTTGCCATACTGCTAAAGAAGGCTTGGATTGATTTCAGAGGTTGTGACTGGAACCATTTATGAATAAGGGTCCAGAAAGAGACCACTTAGATTCTAGTCAATTCTTTCCCAGCGCCAGATATTTAATCAGAATAAAAAATCGAAGCTGCATCAAGCTTGGATGATGTGTCTATACTTGCCCTAAATGTTCAAGATTCAATTTTGTGGTCATATCAAGCTGGACTCTGAACAGTATTTTATTTTTTATGCTTTGATGGAAATGTCTTTGAAATAAAAGTGCATGATCCTTCCACTTTGGGCAGGAAACATATTCAAAGGCTTTGTATCTCATTTGGGATACTATGAAAGTACTTATATATCTGTGGGTTACCAATTTTCGTTGATTTTGTTGTTAACTCAAACCACAAAATAAAATTTCTGATGAAGTACACATTTTCCATTTATTTAAACTGTGGGAAATGTCGAACCACAAATTTAAGAAAAATTGAAATCCACCAATTAAAGTACTTTCACAGTAATAAAAACTCTATCTTTGAAAGATTTCTTATTAATACACTGCAAGTGAAAAAAAGAAAAATGTCCTTGCAAAAGACCATTTATTGTAGGTGCTAGCAAGCAGTCTATAACACTTAAAATAGAGCTTCAAGTTTTTTTGGCAGAAGAAGAAAAAAAAGAAACAAACGAAAGGTTAAAAGGTAAAAGCCTGATAAGTCAGCTTTCAAATCAAAAACAGGTTTTTTTAGTCATGATGTGGGATGTCAAATTTATGCATTAACATATTTTGAAAATATACCAATTGCAGTGATGGTCTTTATATTCCAGGCAACAGGTGCTCCAACCTACCAAGGACGTCTAGGTAAAGATGATGTCAATGGAGTAGACATGGCTTACCGTGTGCTAGCTGACCATGCCAGAACATTGACTATAGCTCTTGCTGATAATGGTAGACCTGACAACATTGGCAGGGGGTATGTATTGCAATAAGAATAGATTCTGGAACAAAACATTTGTGTCACTCTACTATTTGATTTGGTACTTCAAAAAAGTTTATTTTTATATATATGCTATTCCCTAAAGAAATGGCAGACTTCATTATCAGAGAATTAGAAATAAGAGATATTATTGTCCCCCTGCCCTAGCATAACAGAAGGAGTATGCATTCATTTATTTATTCCTCACAGAGACTCAAGATGCATTTCATTTTGTTTTGGAACTTCTTGTTTTACTCAGGTCAAAGTTCATCAGTAGCATTTGACCATTTGAAAGTTCACAAGATGGTGGTGGTACATATGGTTATGTCTAGTATTTTTCTATCTTGTTCCTTAGATATGTACTCAGAAGAATTCTCAGACGTGCTGTGAGGTTTGCTACAGAGAAGTTGGGGGCTAAACCTGGAATGTTTGCTTCACTAGTGGACACAGTGGTACAACTTTTGGTAGGTTCTTATAACATCTATATTAACTTTTAAAACTCCTAAATTTATGCATTTTGCCTCGCTAGTTTTTGCTATTCAATAACTCACTTATTTAAACAAATTTCAAAGCAATATTTTTTTCAAAAATATTATTTTTTTATCAAGAAGCCTTTGTGTAAATTAGTTACTTCATGTCTGTGTTATATATTATTATATAGTGAAACCTGTCTAAACTGTACCCTGAATAATCTGAAAAACCTGTCTAAACTTGACACTGAATAATCTGAAAAACCTGTCTAAACCTGACACTGAATAATCTGCAAAACCTGTCAAAACCTGACACTGAATAATCTGAAAAACCTGTGTAACTTGACACTGAATAATCTGAAAAAACCTGTCTAAACCTGACAGTGAATAATCTGCAAAACCTGTCTAAACTGAACCCTGAATAATCTGAAAAACCTGTTAAAACTGAACCCTGAATAATATATAACTTTTTAGAGTCCCTCTACACAATTTAAATGTGTTTTACACCTGGCTAAACCAAACCAGTTTCATTGTAATACAATAAGATCTTTTATTACATTGTCTCTTTGATGCTGTATCATAACTATAATGAAGAGATGTGTCAAGCTCAGCAAAACACTTAATTGTAGAATGGATGGTCTATAAAGTTTATGAATATTGGTTCTATATAAACAGTTAATACTTTACCAAAACGTATATTATTCCCAAGGTGTAGAAATTTAAATTACAAAGAATCATGTGTTTTGTATAACAGTGATTATATCATTTTACAGGGGGATGCTTTCCCAGAAGTTACCAAAGATCCTGAGAGTGTGAGTTCATTTTTTATGCTTAGATACCTATCAGAAATACATGTATGTAGAAAATTTTGTTGCATTTTAATTTTTGTGTTCTTTCACAGTTAACAGGAGTCTGTTTAAGTTGAAATCATAAAATATGATTTTAATTTATTTTCACTTTAAAAAGCTCAAAATAAATGACAAGATACCCAATACTGCTACATACTGCAAAAACTTAATTCAGCAAGAAAGAAATGTACATTTTTTACACCAAACCCCAAAAATTTCATTCCGCAAAAATTACCAGGTATATGGTATGCACATAGTTAAATCAGTGTTCTCCCCATTGTGCTGTACTTTGCAGCACTATGATTTCTTAGTACTGTGCTATCAGCAATTAATTTTAGTTAGAATGCACTATGGGCACTGTGCTATAATTTTGGAGGAAGGCCATAAGAGCTGTACTATGCCAGTAAGCACTGTGCTATTTCAAAATTATGGGGAGGACACTGGTAGTAATACCTCTAAAGCATTACCATAAAGCTACTTACAAGAAGAACTTACAATGTTTGTTTTTTTTTTATTATTGATAATGTTTATTTTTTTTTTGTACATAGTGGAGTAGGGAGTATCATTTTCTCCTTCAAAACTCTTGCTGGTTCAAATACCACGGTATTCAAGATAACAAAGATAATTATTAGATACAGGATATCATTTTAATTTGAAAGAATGACTTTATTAATGTTATTAATAGTCACAAGAATTCATGTTTATGATGTAAAAAAAATTTAAGATCAAGGAAATCATCAATGAAGAGGAGGCTCAATTCTTAAAGACCTTGACAAGAGGAAAAAGATTACTGGAGAGAACAATAGGAAAACTGGGAGACACAACTTCATTACCAGGTAATAACTTTAGAAAACAATGCACTCCACAAATTATGAGATTCAAATTCAGTTAGAGATGTGGAACCCTTATGAATGTAGGTTAAAGCTAATTTAACTGGGTGTAAGGAGAACTCAACAATCACATCTTGTCAAACAGAATATTGAATATTCAAATTAGTCTTCAAAGGAAAGCCAATGTTACCAAGCATAGCTAATGAAACAGAATATGAAATATATATATGTTTGCTGAATCAATCTTCTCAAGAAAGCCATTGCTACCCAGCACAGCTAAAGAAATTGAATATTGAATAATTAAACATTTTTTAAGGGAAGCATTCACTATCTAGAAGAGTTAATGAAATAGAATATGGGATACTGTGAATGTATTTATTTTTAGGGTGTACTAATTTTTGCTATATTCATAGTGGACACAAAAGTGTGAAAAATATTTCATTTTTTTAAAGAGTTAAAATTGATACCCACAAATATGTTCACTTTACAGATTTTGTGAAATATTAGCTGCCACAAAAATGACTACATATACAGTATTTAAATCAGTCTTAAGGAAAGCCACAGTTACATGTGCACCAAACATAGGTCCATCTTCAAGTTTTAATTTTCTGTATTTTAGTTGTTAGACTAAATGCTTGTCAAACCCTGACAAGCTGGTTCTAGTATAGCCTTGAGCATTGAAGTATTGTCTACACTGTTGATATAGAAGTGATAATACATATACTGTACAAACATTATTTGTCCTGGAATTTCTGTGTCCCTGGTTCTGTAATCACTGTTTTATCATGGTGACTATAAAATATCTGGATTGGAAGTTTCATGTTACTAGAGGCACAGAATGTTTAAGCTTTACAAGGATTACATTTTTTCCTTCTGAACAGGTGATATTGCTTGGAGGTTATATGACACATATGGATTCCCTGTTGACCTGACACAGCTGATGGCAGAAGAGAAAGGGCTAGCTGTAGATATGGCTGCTTATGAAGAATCGAAGAAATGTTCACAGGTAGATTTAGTGATCTTGCATCGGTTTTACACTAAATTTTAGTGAAATTGACTGCTGAAAGATAAGTTGGTAAATTATCAACTTCAATTTCTTTTTTTTGTTGTTGCAAAATTTCATTGTAAAGATTATGAGTAAATGTTAGATTGTTGTCAAGGTTTATTATATTGTTTTCTTAATTATCAATGTAACATTCATTTATATTGTTATAACTTTAAAGATCACACAAAATACTCTAATTTTTCACCTGAAGGTTGAAGGTCACTTTTCCTTCCTCATTCAGTTAATGCAATGATGCCGTATCTTTGTAGTTATTGTCCCAAGGAACTGGAGGAACTGTTGATGATAAAATAATGTTGGATGTCCATGCCATCAGTGATTTACAGAACAGAGGAATACCACCTACTGATGATTCACCTAAATATAACTATTCTGCTGATGATCAGGGCAATTATAGTAAGATTTCATTAAACTGTACAATTAAGTAATGTATCAGCTAGTGATTGAGATTACAATTTGTGGTAAGATCTTCCAAAACTTACTTTGTGATTTTGTTTGATTGGGAATGTGGGAGGTTGTGGGTTTGATCTTTGGCCAAGTCATTAAGCAGTAATATTTAGAGGATAGAGTGATAATTGGTTGGCTCAGAGTTAGAATAATGTGTTTGGGTGGGCTGTTACTTCATTGAACTGGCACAATCAAGATCTGCCTCAGCATGTTGGACTTGTACAACACAGGATCTGTTCAATTGATCAAAACAGGATCTGTTCAATCGATCAAAACAGGGTCTGTTCAATCGATCAAACAATCTATTGTAAAAAGCTTGAAATATATTGTCATAGGAGTTTAACCATAATCAATCAATCAATTGATCAACTATTTTAATGGTTTTGTTGTTTGGTTCTACTTGATCAATCAAACAACATCAGGCTATAGAAATGGAAAGATCATTAATTTACACAACAATATGATCACACATTATTCAGGAACTTAATGAAAAAATTAAAGAAAGAGTATTAACCTTCTTACTTAGTAGAAGTGATTTTCCTTTATAGAATTTGAGGCTGCTACAGGAAAGATAGTAGGGTTACGTCACTCTAAACAGTTTGTTGAAGAGGTTACCACGGGACAGGAATGTGGTATATTGTTAGATAGGACATGTTTCTATGCTGAACAAGGTGGACAGATCTATGATGAAGGGTTCATTGTCAAGGAAAGTGATGAGGTAATTTTATTTTATGCTTTCAAATTGTTTACTTTTGTTGATTTTCCTTTTCGTATAATCACAAGCATTTTGCAGACATATAAGGGTATTGTGTTGTGGTTGTCTTCATCATCTGTAGACATGTGGATTTTGCGGATAACTTGTGTAAATTATTGGATCTATCAAATTTTACCACTTGGTTCAATAACACAGAGGGAAGGTTGGACAATTTTTGGGCTATGGGTTTAAACATTGATTACATCCATCAATCTGAAATGTAATATCTTGCATTTAGAGTGAGTTATGTCTTAACATAATTATTTTCATCCTGTTGTAATCTATATATTTTTATATACATAGATATGTTATAATCAGCTTTTTGATGCCTGATTATTATTGTCTGTTGACTTCTTCCATACTTTTTGGGTAGAAATCTAATTATGTAATGTCTTTTCTCTAGGAGACTGAATTTAAAGTTAAGAATGTACAAGTACGAGGTGGATTTGTGTTACATATAGGTTCAGTAGAGGGTACACTACGCATAGGAGATGTAGTACAGTTAACTATTGATGATGTAAGTACATGTATATACAGGTACACAGTGAATATATGTTACATATAGGTTCAGTAGAGGTTACACTACATATGGGAGATGTAGCACAGTTAAATTTTGTTGATGCAAGTACATGTATAAATTTTAATGTTGTGTCCATACTGTTTAGGGTATGACGTCTGCAACCATATCACACTACACATGCAGAGACTTTGTTGAGATTAATATGTTGTCATATTCAAATCTTGTTGATAGTCATAGCAATAACAGGAAATTTTGTATCTGTCAACAGAGTAGAAGGAGTGATGTTATGAAAAACCACACAGGAACTCACATGCTTAACTTTGGTCTGAGAGAAGTGCTAAAGGAGGCTGACCAACGTGGTTCATTAGTGGCCCCAGATAGACTCAGATTTGATTTCACTGCAAAAGTAAGTAAGGAAAAATAACATTAAGTGATGTCTAGATGCATTATAAAATTTTAATTTAAAATGTGCTGACCATTACTTAGCTGTTGGTTCAGCAATTTGGTGACACATGCTATTATAATGTAGTCATGGAAAAAACAACCTTGCTTTCTTACTATGTTGTTGCTTAGTTGATGCGCTTAATGGTTAGATAGACAATAACAGTGCACTGACTTGACATAAAACTGATAAATGCACCCCACACAGTTCACCTTGAATAAAATATACAACACTTAGCTTTAAACCTTCATATTTTTTATTTTTAACTGACATTACACGGACATGGTTTGTGGTAAAAAGAGACAATAATGTACATGTTATGTATATTGAAATATAAAAGTGAGGCTTAAAACAATTACTTTAAACAGATTACAGTGTCCTTGCTCGGGGAAAATGGAGGAGGCAGTGTGCCATTCCCCTATCACATTCACACGTCTCTGTCCCTATTGAGTACCCTCTTAATTAATAATGGAATATCTTGTTAAGATTACACACTTGTTAATTACCCAAGCCGATTTGGTCACTATATAGATATTAGGACTAGGCCCTGGCTGCAGCATGAATAATTTTTTTGGAGTACATTGTATGCAAACAGGTTGAGAACAAATTCTAAAATAGAGTTCCCCCTTTTTTTTTAAACTACATGTGCCCACAAATGGTGGGTTTTTAAAATTAAAAAAAAATCATAAAGATAAAAGTGGGAATACTAATTTATTGTTTTTACAATAGCAATATATTTTTTGAGAAGGTTCTCTTTTACATCCATGTATGTAACTTATATATCTGTTATAATGAAACACTTTATCACAAATATGAGCTAAACAGACCAGTTGTAAAATGTAGATAATACCGCCGTAGGAAGGTACTTCAGGAATACCAGTATCATCATCTAGGGATAGAAATCAAAATCATCTCTTTTGTCATAAATTTTGGTATGGAGGCTAAATATCTAAATCAAGCAAAGGCGTGCGAGTACTATTATTATTAGACTTGTCAGTGAGTGACCGTAGATCACTAGTAAAAATACGGTCAATGCATTTTGACTACTCAAATAGAATGGTTGCATTAAAAAATTATTAACTTTGATTTGTTCCAAAATTCCAAAGAATGCATCTTACATATATTCTGGGAAATCCATGACCTAAGGCTTTAATTACAGGGTGCTATGTCAGTAAAAGAGGTGAAATCGGTAGAGGAAATCGTTAATAAAATGGCTGAGAAGAATGAAGGTGTGTTTGCCAAGGAGACAGCACTTGCTGATGCTAAATCTATACAAGGTCTCAGAGCTGTCTTTGATGAGGTAAACTTGAATGACGATAAATTTTGTAACATAAAGCTAATTTAAAATAAATGATGTTGTAAGAAATTTGACTTAACATGCCCACTTACATATCAGTGATTATAAGTGTTTGTATGGTTTGCAGAACATCTTCAAATTTCATGCCATTGTGAATTTAGTATTAACCCATTAGACATATTCATATAGAATGGCATGGTCACGAAAATGTTAGTTTATTTTTCACTATTTGCCGAAGGATGAAATAAAAGTTCATATAAAATACTAAGGCCATTCTGTGTACATTCAGACATTTGACATCACATTGGGACTGTTCCAGCCATCAGCAGTTCATTGCTTCTTTATGACTTACAATAATCCTTTTCTTACCTAGCCACAGCCAGTGGAGTACACAGGCAAATATTTTTCACATGAAGTTCATGTTAATCGAGCTTCACATGAAATTCATGTGAACTTCACATGAAATTAACGTGATTTTTACATGAAATTCACTTAACACAACTTTCATGTTATCATTTCATGTGAATTTCATGTGAAGACTCGATTCGCCTGAATTTAAAGTAAAATTTATCACGGAGTTTATTTGCTCAATTCAGGTGAAAATCATGTGAAAATCGCATGAAATAATTTTTCCTGTGTTAATGTTCAAATATAGTAATAATATAACATCAACATTATTAAAATAATGATTTTCTGTGATTTGAACTATACATGTATAAATTCTGACTTACAGGTATATCCAGATCCAGTAAGAGTTCTGTCTATAGGTATACCAGTAGAAGATTTAGTCAAAGATCCTATGGGACCAGCTGCTTCACTTACAAGTGTTGAATTCTGTGGTGGCACGTAAGTTTATACAACAATGGTTTAATACTTGCTGCAATATGGTATTTAAAAAAAATAGAATAATTAATAAATCAGTACAGTGGCAAAAATGTATTTTGCTTTAAGGTTAAAGATTTAATTTGGTTTATTCCCCCCTCCCCCAACAAACAAAATGTGTTGGGGGTATATAGGAATCATCTTATCTGTACTCTTTTTAAACTTTTCAGTGGGTTTTGATTTATAAGAATGTTGGGTATCGAGGAATGTAAATATTACCTGAGGAATCCAAAGGAATATATTTAGACTTAAGGGTTTTACATGATAAAACCTTGTAAGCTTTATTCCTCCTAAGCCTCTGAAAAGAATTTAATGAAATGTTGTATTAAGGATGGGCATCATAATAGATTTCCAATAAGGAATATAATTATTGTTTGGAGCAACAATCCAACTTTAGGATTTTAAACTATACTTAACTACATTTGAAGCAGGTGGTTTTCTCTATTAGTACTGAGCTTAACACAGTATAAATGTTTTCATACACTTATCTATGTGTAACATTATGACCAGAACTGAAAGATTATTTTGTATTTGAGTTAATCTTAAATTATTTTCCTTTCAGACATTTAAGAAAAGCAGGACATATAGGAAAACTAGTAATAGTATCTGAAGAGGCCATATCTAAAGGGATCAGAAGAATTATAGCTGTCACTGGTACAGAGGCTCATAAGGTACTTAAACCAGAAGTCAAATTACAAGGTTTTATAGCAGGTTGAAAATGACTGATACATATTTCAATACAAATCTAGGTAGGCTACTGAGTAATTTAAATAGCTCTCTTGGTAGAAATCTGCCCTACATTATTCCAATGTGTTCCACTTAATTACAACAGAACAGCTGTGTAATCTTTTGGACACTCTTTATCAGTCTAATTGTATAAAAAGCATATTGTTGCTTGTGCAAATAATGCATTTAAAACTATAGATATTATGTTTTACAGAGTCTTTTCTTTATAGGCTTGGCATAAAGTGGATGTGTTGGAGAAGAGCCTGTCCAATCTTAAACAGGAGATTGATAACAGTTTACAGAATAAAGATGTGTCAGTCAAGGCTTTAACCAAACTCATTGTACAAGTAGATGATGTGAGAATTATTCTATTTATTATCCTAAACAAAGTGATGAGTTACATTGTAATGGTATCTTTTACCTATCTGCTTTTTATTTCATGGCATCCTCAGGGAATCTCTACATTAAAAAAAATATTTTGCCTTGTTTCTAAAGAAAATGTAGTACATTTATATTGTTTGGTAGGGCCATGATAACAGTGGGTCCTTAATATTAGAGTCCAATTTATATGAAGGAAGGAAATGGCCTGCTTGATACCACACTTGTGAAGTTGTGATATTCATATGATTTGTGAATGAAATAATTCAGAATTGTATGATCAATTTTTTTTTATTCGTCTGTTTTTATGATAAAAAAGAAAATTTGCATCAAAAAGAGCTTCACAGATACAGTTATGTTTTAATTCATTGTTTAAATTTTTAAGCTATAAATCTGTTTAAATTAAACACATGTCTATTTTATTCCTAGGAAATCTCACAATCAATGATCCCCTATTTTATTCCTAGGAAATCTCACAATCAATGATCCCCTATTTTATTTGTAGGAAATCTCACAATCAGTGATCCCCTATTGGAAGAAGGACAATCTAAGATCTGAACTTAAACAATTAAGGAAGAAAATGGATGATCTGGATAAAGCTAAGAAAGCTGCCTTAATGGATGAGGTATGATTGATAGTTGGTTTCCCAACGTTATACCTTACAAGTATAAACAATTGTAAGGATTTTAACACACTGTTGTATAGTTATACCAGTTAGTTTCCCATGATAATACCCTGCAAGTCTTTCACCAGTAAAAATATGAATTTACACATACTGAAAAGGTCGTATTGAGAACTTCAGCAGGTTGAGTCTATACAGGTGATGATTGTTCAGTAATTTGGAATGATTATATACTCTTAGTGCCAAGCTGAAGGTACTGGTAAAACACTAAGTCATTCATCTTGATTGAGAACTTCTACACTTTACTGTGTTTTAGTGCTCTTGGTCTTTCAGCAAGTATTCCTCTAACAGATCTATGCATTTATTGACATGAAGAGCTTTGCTAATTATAGGTTGTACAGGAAGCTAAGAAGATGATAGAAGCTAATCCTAACCAGAAGTTTGTAGTCCATGAATTTAAAGCTGGATCTATAGCAAAAGTATGTATTTAGAAGGCTGTTTTCTTTCTTGGTTTGAGTAACACATTTTTGTGCATATTTTTTGTAAGATTTGACCACCATGTGCTAAGATTAATGTATTCAAGAATCACTGATGGTGTAGTATGCAGGAATGATTTTCTTTCATTTTTTAGCAAAATTCTGCTTTTTCAAATCTACATTTGACCATTACGAATCCTAGATTTTACCATTACGATTCCTTTCTTTTTTACTGTATGTTAACTTCTGATTTTGCCATTTTCTGCTTTGTTTGTTGACCTCATTAGATCAGATCTGTGTATGTTTTTGCCTAAGATTAGAGTACAAAACTATTAAATGATACATTGTAATTTACGTACGATCATACAAAGGGTCCTTAAGAATCATTTTATGGAAACTTTTTCAATATTACAGCTGATATATACCACCTACACACCCCTTAAAAAAGTTACTGAAGAAAAAAAAAGAGATTTAATGCTACAATGTATGTGTGTTTCATTAGATAGTTAAATCATACAGGGATAAGATTGAAGAGACTTTTGTTTTACCCAATAACAATACGAAAGAGGCAGATCCAGAAATTTATAAAGGTGGGTGGGGTGTGGGTTTAAGACTATCATTAGGCACATGCAGTGTGGGTTTCAAGACTATCATTAGGCACATGTGGTGTGGGTTTTAAGACTATCATTAGGCAGGTGGGGTGTGGGTTTCAAGTCTATCATTAGGCAGGTGGGGTTGGGTTTCAAGTCTATCATTAGGCAGGTGGTGTTGGGTTTCAAATCTATCATTAGGCAGGTGGGATGTGATTTTCAAGACATATAATTAAACAAGTGGGGTGTGGGTTTCCAGACTATCATTGGGCAAGTTCGGAGTAGGTTTCTAGAGTATCATTTTGTCTAAACTTTGCACAAAATTATACTTTTCCCCACAAAAGGAGGATTTCATCACCGGAAACCTTCCTCTAAGTCTACAACTGCAATTATTTTAAAATATTCAATACTAGTAACTATTGTAGGCTTTGGATGGTGCAATGAAGCAGTATAAAGCCCTAAGCCCAGAAACTGCAGCCATGTTTTTCTCAGTTGATAGAGATGCCAACAAAATTTTATGTATGAGTTCTGCACCTAAGGTAAGGACATTTCGATAGAAATAATAATTTCATCTTTTTCCCTTTCTAATTTAAGTTACAAAAACAAAGAGTTCATACACTTAAGTCTTTAGATTGCTAATTCGATTTGAAAGTATGGATGTAGTATACACTAGATTATTAGTGATCATGCTGTCTGTCCGCTTGTTCATCTTCAGTTCTAATTTGCAAATCCTCTCAAATTATGGAATGATATTGTGTTCCTGTTATTTTGTTTTCCATCTGAATTTCCTGATGCAAGACATGGACTTTGGTCTACAAAAGGGGGGCCACCTCCTTATCCTTATCCATAACTCCTCTAAAATCCCTGAATGGATTATTATCATGAAACTTTCACACATTCTTTATCACATGATGCCACTGTGCACCTTCTTCTTAGTTTTCCATCTGAATGACTTTAGGGGTTTAGGGGTTTCTCTGTAGTTTATAAGGAGGGGAGTGGGGGTATCAACAATTAAAGTTTTTTTTTTATTGTTTTTTGAATATTTCATATGATGATATAACATACAGAAAAAATGGCAATTTTGAATTCGAGACAGAAACTGTCACAGTGACCCCTATAGATTGAGGTGTGATGTTCTGGGGAGATGTTTCAAACTGGTGTTATTCTGTTTATTATCAACGTTACGTTCAAGTTGATGTAAAATTTTTGTTGGAAATTGACAATAGTTTTTTAGGATCATTGCAATAGCTTGAAGTGAAAAATATCAGGCAGTAAGAACAATAGAAAAATGATAAAGTTTCTGATAAATGTTAATTAGTATTCTCCTGACTTTTATACAGTTTCTTTCCCTGATATATTCCCCATTTCTTAAAGAGCTTGGGATATTGGAATGATGTTCTATATTAATGCTAACTTGTATTTTAAAAAAAGTATCTATTCTAAACTGTATATTTTATCCTTACTTCATGTATGCATTTTTTTATTTCAGTCTTCAATAGCTGCCGGATTAAGTGCTAAACAGTGGGTGTCTGAGGTTGTGCCTCTTATCAGTGGTAAGGGAGGAGGAAGTGACGCTTCTGCTCAAGCCACAGGATCTGCATGTGATGCTCTCTCAGAAGCTCTTAAAACTGCTATAAAATTTGCTGAACTGAAATTGTCATGATGTCAAGATGAACTTATGAATTGATTATTTATTGTTAATGACAGGGCCTTTGCGATACTTATGTTGATAGAACATTTGTTAAATTCATTATTACATTAATGCATATTACATTTTTGCTTATGACAGAAATAGGTTATCTTGGAACAGGATGTCAAGGATGCTTAGTTTTTGAACCAAGGCTTTGGGAAAATTGGCCTAACAATCCTTTCATTTTGTCAGTCTTCAGAAGACAAGTTTTGTCTATGTTGGTCGTTGTTATCTATACAGATTATGTGCATTAACACTGAACTTGAGGAAAAGGCAAACAATACTCATTTCTTTGCAGCTTTCAGAGCCATTTCTATGTCCTATTTTAAGTCTGTAAAAATGAGCTGTTACTGTGTTTGGAGATGATTTTTTATGTGACCAAACAAAACCATGTAAACTGTTAGTAGCATTTTAAAGTACATTGCTGTTGATATAAATTGAGATGTTCTAAACAGTATCCTGGCAAAACTGCTAAAGTAATACATTCAAAACAGTATCCTGGCAAAACTGCTAAAGTAATACATTCAAAACAGTATCCTGGCAAAACTGCTGAAGTAATACATTCATGTTCAGGACAAGGGATGTGTCCTATTAATTAATTATAAAGAGGATGATTTATAAAATATATATGTACGTACAAAAAAATCGTCACTTATAACAATTTGCAATTATGACATTGGCTGAGTCATGAAAGAGACATGTCAAATTTTTACCATTTGTTGTGTTTATAAACACAGTTTTATTCTTCAACATACATGTCTATTTTCTCTACATGTATACATTAACCATATGGTTTTGTTTATACATTTCACGTTTTGTGGATAAATGTACACTAATGATCTTTAATGAAAAAACAAGTAAAGTTTGCAAGCTAAAAAAGCTATGTCCATTAGACATTTCTCAATATTCTGTATTTTTTACTATTTCTGAAGCCTTGGTTTTGACTCTGTTCATCCTGAATAGAAGGTTTATATCCATAATTAGAGAAGGACCCCTCTCACCGTTTTTACAAAATGCAGTAAGTTAAATGTATTGTTCCATTAGATTTAATGTATCAATGCCTTTCAATTGTACTGCCAGAACTTACAATTATTTTTATTCTTAAGACGTTTCGCAAAATAAACCACTAATTTGTAGTAGTAATACATAATGGTCTGTTATTTGTGCTTGATATGAAATGTATGCTTCTTTGTACTGTATATCAATAATATATTAGGTCAATAGCACCCACCTAGCAAATATCATTTAGACAATTTTGATGAAATTTGTGCACATACATGTATTCCCCATTACAATTCATTATACATGTACTTGTTGGTACAAAATCTCCATGCAAGAAGATTGGAAAATGGATATGAGGTATTGTATGTTTCCAGTACAAAAATAATTGTAGTAATATGATATTAAATTTGTTTAATATTTGAAATACTCTCTGTCTCGGTTACTTTCAACTTTTGTGAATCATGATTTATGTAGTCCATGGTATAATCAGGAACATTTTGTTGGTTGATAATTGTTTTCATCATTACTATATTGTGCCATTTATGTTTAGGCCAAACAGAATATTTTGGTTTCCTGTTTCATGTCAGAATAAAATAGGGTAGGTAGGTAGGGATTTTGTTTTTTTTTTCCCAAATATTTTTACATTGATGAAATCTGAAGCTTAATAGTGCTTAATCAAAAAAATGCCCATAAAAAATGTTAGGGTAGGTATTTTTGAGAGAAAAAAATATGGACAGTAGGGAAACAGGAAACACAAATATTTCTTTTTTCTGCCTTATCATATCAAGGCTTTAAAATGTTACATTTTCTGTTGCACAGATGTGGTGGTCTCATATACATATTCTTTAATCTGGATTTTTTTTCCTCATTTTATGGATGGTTGGGATTGTTAGAAATGAAAATAAGGTTATTACTATATTTAAATGGCATTATTACATTAATTTGTGCCTCAGTAATATGTTAGTAATGTGAAGGCTGTCTAAAACATACTACAACTTTGTTTGCTTTAGGCATATGTTTTATTAAGACAGGTTCATAATGCACCAATTGATATTAAGGGACTGCAGAATTCATGTTAATCAGGTGCAGACAGGCTTTAATGTATGATGTGCAAATAATGAGATTTCAAATTCAGTTAGAGGTGTTCCATTAAGACACATAAGGTACTTGGGGAAGGCACCTTTTTGCCTGGGGACTTACCCATAGAAGCAATATTAAGCTAAGTTTATGCATGAATTTGAAAAGTGCCTTCTTCTTAACCTCATATGTTTTAATGGACCAGCCTTACACATAATGTGAAATTAAGACCATTCATTGTAAACTTACATTGTCCAATGAACACACACGTATTCTGAAACATCAGCCAATGAATTGAATTGAATTGTTAAAAGCAAGTACATGTACTGACATGAAAATATATTGATCTTCTAGAAATTGAATATTGCAGTTTTTAAGACTGTATGTCTCATTGTGTAAACCTTCTATGACTGTTAAGAGGACTTTGAAAAAATAATAAAAGGACGAATGATTACCCAGTTTTTTCTTGAGAAAAAAATAACCACTACAGAAAGTATAGTCTCTTTGTGAAAATAAGTTTCTAACTACTAGTATAGCAAGTGTAGTCTCTATGTGAAAAAAATTTTAATTTCAACTACTGGTATGGAGACTGTGGTTGTTATATATATAATGTTTAGGCAAATATGGACACATCATTCAAGATTGATAGAGCTCTGTATTTTGATTAAATACTTTACCAACATCAAAGTGGCCCATTTTTGGTTCCTTATTAGCTCACCTGGCCAGAGGCCATGTGAGCTATTGCCATGCCATCACTTGGAGCCTGATGCTTTTTTTAAAAACTAAAAATCTTCTCTGAAACTACTCAGTGGATTATTATAAAATTTGAAATCCCTGCATTCTTGGGGTATGTACTTTGAAAATTGTGTTGATTATATAGATCAAACGTTAGACAGGGCCACTGTTGCTATTTTCATACCACAGGGGTCAAGTTTCTATATATATTTACAAAAAACGATAAGTTACTGGAAAATAAATGCAACCTTACTACTTCAGCTTGAAAAGCTCTACAAAAATAACTACTGTTTTAGGATCACTACTTTTTATATTGCTCTTAAAAAAGCCAAACATTGCCTTTTTCCAGTATCTATTCAATACATGTATCTTGAAAACTGTAATAGATAGAAAAAAACCTTTTATTTGATGAAATGATCCTTATAAGGCTTACAAGTTTCAATTTGGTTATTGTAGGATGACTCCTTGTAAGAGTTATTGCCCTTGAAAGGTGAAAAATGAAACAGAGTAATTCAGGCTCTTAGCAACATCTAAGTTCATAAATGGTTCCTGTTACAACCCTCCTTCGGAGGATGGCACTTTGTGGTACAATTTCAAAAGAGCCATTCACTTATATAGCAAAGTAATTGTATGGACATCATGAAAATGCTTGTTTCTGGCTACTTTTTGGCCCTGAATTCCTATACTTTCAAGTCACAACCCCTTAAATCAATCTTGGCCTTCTTCTTGTAGCATGGCACCATGTGGTAACATACATCACAGAATTTTTTTTTGTTTGTGAACAAATTATTGTACACCCACTCAAGCTTTTACTGTCTGTCAGTACATTTTTCTGTAGCAGATTTCTTAACTTGTAGGGAATTCTTAGATATTTAGTATATCCCTTTAATTTGGCTGTTGGTGCAATGTCTTCCCTTTTGATGCTCCTCAAGTGTCTACTAACATGAGTAATTTATCAGGTGATAGAATTTTCACAACATATTTCTCAGCATCTATTGGTGGGCACGTGAACATCTAGAATATCACTTTACATAATTTAGATCATTGTGTGTAAAATGGCCATAATATTGTCCTATCTTGGTACCAGTATCGTATTGCATATCCCTGAGCAGGTGTACGTCAAAACATGGATGCTATAAAAATATAGTGCATTTTCTTTTTGCCTCTCTACAAACTAATATTTTGTCAAAAGATATGAACAATGACTTATAAAATAGAGCAAACATCACACTGTAAGATGAAGAACTTTTTTAAAAGAAAATCTAACATAATATCATAAAAATGTTCCACTGAAAAGGTTGGTTTGGTGAGTGCAAAACGAAAGTGAAAGTAGGGAAAATGGCTATTTATAGTTCGAGACTACTTTTCTGTCCGATCTTCGTGGACTCACCCTATTTTCTTTGCGGGAAATTATTTTTTCACATGTCCTTAGAAATGCTACATAAGTGAAAGTTTTATTGAATCAATTTACATATTTTTTTTAAAAATCCTAAAAATATGCACTTCACTATAGAAGTCTATGGGAAAATTAATACGATACTGAGACCTAGTAAGCCAGTTTTTCAAGTAAAGTTGGATATTCAGCAAGTGGTCTTTACCAGCTGAAAAAGTAGTACCCCAATGCAGGTAACACTTTTAAGATGAATTAGCCAACTTTTGAACCTGATTTTTTATGGTAGCTCTGGTTTTTTGCATTTATGGTTAATCTTTACCAAATTTGGAAATGCAATATGTTTTCATGAATTTGTATAATATCAGTTCAATAAAATTATTATCTTGACTGTTTATGATGAGCATATCTATATTCATGTAACCTAAAGCAAGTAATACTCCTGCATAAAGGATAGTTTTCAAGTTACAACACATTTTAAGTATGTGGTTAGGACTTGAAAATAGTCATTTTCCATACATTGCCTCTTATATATGAAAAAATGAATATTTTTTTATTTTTTGTTTTTCTTTCAAATAAATAGCTAAAGTGAGTTGCCATATAACTGTGTGGTTGATTTAAACACAGAAATGTCACAAAAGTCAACAGCCAATTTTTCAGTGGACTTTTTTTAGTGGTTCAAATGGACAGATTCTAATGCGGCAAGAAAAATAAAGGTGTTTTTTCATATAAAAACTGAATTTTTTCAAAAAGTATCTAAAGCAGACAGTTGTTATTATAATATTTATACCACAAAACTATTTTTCTTGCATCATAGCTATCTGTTTTAAAGAAAAAGTCCTTTCCCTGTCATATTGAGGTCCTTTTGTATCTGCCTGGGGTACCAAAATGGCTTAAAATCTGTATTTTCTGCATATGAAAAGCTATATTTGTTTAAAACTATGATATTGGTATAATTTTTTTTGGATTTATTATAATTGAAATGACCATATCTTTAGTTTAAAACAGTTGGTTGTACCAGTCATTATACTTTACTTTAAACAAGAGGCTCCCTTGAGTTAAAAACAAAAAAGGAGGTTCGAATATTAATATTTCCATATATGGAAGTCACAAGTGGGGATTAAATAATGATTTGGAACTCATAGTACAGCTCATGTATCTACCATGTCAGAATATACCACAAATTTGCTTAGCTTGACTAATGCAGCAGCTTTTTATCAAACGTAATATTTTCTGGCTAACACTGAGATATTAGTCTCATGCCTGGAATAGGGTACCTATATAAAAATTTTAATAGAAAACTCATGTTTATAGCAGGGCAATGATGTTCTGAATTTTCAGTATGAAAATGAATACTCTAGCAGAAAAACAACAACTTTTATGATTATATTGAAATGTTTATTAGTAATAGGTACCAGTATTGTATTGCATATCCCTGAGCAGGTGTACGTCAAAACATGGATGCTATAAAAATATAGTGCATTTTCTTTTTGCCTCTCTACAAACTAATATTTTGTCAAAAGATATGAACAATGACTTATAAAATAGAGCAAACATCACACTGTAAGATGAAGAACTTTTTTAAAAGAAAATCTAACATAATATCATAAAAATGTTCCACTGAAAAGGTTGGTTTGGTGAGTGCAAAACGAAAGTGAAAGTAGGGAAAATGGCTATTTATAGTTCGAGACTACTTTTCTGTCCGATCTTCGTGGACTCACCCTATTTTCTTTGCGGGAAATTATTTTTTCACATGTCCTTAGAAATGCTACATAAGTGAAAGTTTTATTGAATCAATTTACATATTTTTTTAAAAATCCTAAAAATATGCACTTCACTATAGAAGTCTATAGGAAAATTAATACGATACTGAGACCTCTTGTAATATACTGAAAATCCAAAATAAAGCTGTCAAAACAAATGAGGTAAATGAGTTAATCCATCTCAGAGCTACTGTACATGTACTGTTATGCTCCAATTTAAGTGTGTAAAAATCCATTACTCTCAAACATACATGTAATTTAGAAATTTACGAAAAATGAAATTAAAACTTTCTTTTAAAAGATGGACAATGGTATACATGTACCACAATAGGTCTGTCAATGAGAAGCTATATATTAAAAACTAACTGCACTTGAAATTTTATTTTATAAAACTATTTACATATATAATAATTTCAACATCAACTTTTTGCTTTTAATTTGTTATCTAGAATGGACTGTCTCTCTAGCTGTCTGGCTATTTGATTTTTCTCATGTCTCTCTTTTGCAAATTCTATCTGTTTGAGCTGCTCCATTATATCTGTCTGTAACAAAATGAAAATCTTAAAATAAAAGAAACCCCATATAACCAGTGTAAATACAGTGAAACTTCTCCAAACCGGACCCTCAGAAAACCGGTCTTCACTCCAAACCGTCCGTTTTCAAAAGTCCCGGCCGATATACATTAAAACCTGTGTGTTTTGTCTTCAATAGACCGGCCACCCCCTAAAACCGTTGGCCGGTTTTTCACAGTTTTAGTTACATATTTCAAATACAAAACAACCTCTCAATTTTGGCCGGCCGGTTATTGTTCACCTGCAATAGATGTATCAACAAAACTGTAAATGATTACGTAATATTACGTAATTAATACATTCACTGACCGGTTTGCATTTCATCAGTGGACAGATGATAATTGAAGGGGACAGTAGTTTTAACAACAAATTTAATCCAGACATTACATTTTGTCACTGGTTGGCTGTTAAATTGGTGTGTACACATGTAAGGCAACCAGGGTCATTTAATAGTACGATCTTTACAATCTTTTAACTGTCAATTAATGTGACCTGTACCCAAGCCAAAACAACATAGGGGTGAAATTATTAGACTTTGTTTATAGGTAATTTACGAAAACAATACAAATAATTAATTACCATCAATAGCCCTTTGATCTTTAATACACATTCTTTCAAAACTGTGAACATTATTTTGTCGGCAGTACCGTTTGTAAAATCAAATCATTTACAAATGATGCAAGCTTTGAAATGTGATAAAAGGCCAAAAGTTTTGAATTGGTATTAAACATGTTTCGACCAACAAACTGACAAGGTGTAGGGTTATTGAACACATTAATGGAAACAGCTCTTAGAATGCATTGCTATTTTTCACAAAACCGGCCACCCCTATAAACCGGCCATTTTTTCTAGTCCCAGTGGTGGCTGGTTTGGAGAAGTTTCACTGTGCAGAGAAAAACTTAAAACAAAATGAGACCTATCTAAAGCAAATCCAGGAAAAATTAAAATCCTGAGTCATGTGATATGAAGTCTTTTCGTGTCAGAATTAATATGTTTTAAAACTGTAAACTGAACACCTGCCTTCACTGAACAAAATCAGTTGTCTACAATAGGTCTGATTAAGACAGATTTCACTGTATTTAAAGTGAAAGGAAAAATATATGTATGCATCTTTAGAACTATTATAAACTAATAATGCTTACAATAGTAAGTTAAGCTTAAAGTCTTTGACAGTAAAACTCCCTTGAATGCATCTGACGAAGAGCTTATTCATATAACCACTAATTTTATACATACAGCCAGTTCAATCCTTTGTTTTCTTCTTTTCTGTTGTGCAGGAGTCAAAGGGGTTGGTCTCCCATCTAAAAATGTTAAAAAGGGTTTTAATTGGCAAAATCTATATCAACTTACCATTCAACAACCATTTAAAAGAAAAAAAATATAAATATTAAGTTTACAATGACAATCTCAAGTGTTTGATAGTAAAAGTGCATTACTGGCATAAAAATAATTGTCTCAGGTTTTTTTTTTCAATTTTCAAGGGAGATAATTCTAACTGTTTAAGTTCGCCTCCTGGGTTCATTTCCAACTTTTTTAAACAAGAGAAGCAGTAGAAGGAGCAGGAATTTTTATTTTTACATGAACACTACAATCACTGATGTCACTAAATCAAGACATTAACACCCACCAATGATAACACAATGGCAGTTTAAAGAGACTGAAATCAATCCATGTATAGGTTGATCATTGTTGATTTCAAAACACATCTAAGTAGTTCAATCTTTGGTAAAAATTTGATCAAAATCCATATGTAAAAATATATGAAATGAACCCAAACAAAGCTAGCTGGCCATCAATTTCTTTCACATACATATTTTCTTACTAATGAAAACATTTTAACAATGCAGAAGGTATATGTTAGAAACAATTTCAACAGGATTTTTTTTATCAAGTAGTAAATTTGATTTAGCGGTTTGATCAAGACATGAAAAGCATAAAAATTGGTACTCCACAATAAGTAGTTTTTCCACATTATACATACTGTTAGTGACCTAACTAAACAATAAATAGACTAAGGGACAGCTGGGGATGTCTATAAACATCAAGCTTTATTTGCAGGAGTTACAGTTCTGTATTAATCACCTAAGTAACTGAAATCTGGAAGGTCTGTCAAAGGTCCATAACGAGTTCTATTTTTAGCTTCACCTTTGCTGAAATAAAAATATTGAAAAGCAGTGTTTTATTTATAATTGTTATATAGGAATTTGTTATAAATACATAGTACTTATATTGTTGGAAAAAGTGTCCATTTTATGTATCATATAACCCCAATTTGTCTTGAAATTAAGCATTCAATAATTTAAACTCCAAATTATAATCCCCTCCAACTCAATTAAAGCCTGATATACTTTTCAATATCAAAATTCAGAAGTTTTTATACAGTAGCTCTGAAAAAAATATAAAGATGTACTTGTCTAGCTAGAATAAAACTGTAAATTCAGATATGATGTTTATTATTGGAAAAAACAAGACAGAATCTAATTGGCCATACAAAGTAAGCAAAACTGACAGTATTTACTTTTTTGCATTATTGCTGTGGGGTATTTTACAGAATCACATGAAATAATACCACATTTGGCTATCATTACAAAATCCCAATAATTAGTGTTTGCAAAATGTCTGAATTTACAGTATATAATATAAAACAAGACACTTAAAGGTTAAAAAATTCATCATTTAGCAATTCAAACAATACATGATTTCCAAGATCAATTGCTCTTTGTGATGGAGGTAGGAAAGACATTTCCAGTACGTTTTGTTTGGCTTAGTTACAACAAAAAGTGGTATTTTTCTATATTAGTCTTCTTCCTACCCCAGGGGTTTCATTATTTTTTTTGCAATGCATGTACCTTTGGTTTTCTAGGGTGTACTTTTCATCATTTTGTTTAATAAAATTGTATGAAATTTTAAAATTCTGGAGGTAGCTTTCAGTAGTTTAGAAGGGTAAAAAGGGTAAAAGTACCTGGTACCGCCTCTTAATGAAAGGTCTGCTACCCTCCGCAGTACAATCTGGCACAGCACATAAACAAATTTGAAGGGGTGTCAACATGGTTTTTTTTCATTTGAAAATGCCATTTTATAACATTTTTTTTAACGTTGAAAAAAATACTACTGTTTTTACCTTGGACACACCATTTTTAAGACTAACAAAGCTCAGTAGTCACATGATAGGTAAATTAATTATGGTACGAATATGGTCATGCTAGAAAATCTAAGAAATCATGTATGAATTTTTCAATCACTATTTGTGACACGAATTCTTTACATAGTTATTACATGTGAAATTGTTATACTCACATTACTGTAAGTTAAAACTACCTCCCTGTACTACATTAAGACCAGACAAGAAAGGATATGAGGTTTTGGTCAACTCCTTCAAGTTTCTACATAATTCTAACTTTTATTTTATTATCAACCAACCTTCCTCTCCTTTTTTTACCATGTCCCTGGATACATTCAACAGCTGTCAAGTGAAAGTGCCTATTGCAAACTCTTGGAATCCCTGAAAAGGAAAACGAATCTATTGTTCCTTAAATTGTAACAATACTTTTTCAATGAAAAATTCAACAGTATCATCTGTATCTACAGCTTAATTAATTCATAAGAGCTTGTGAAAGTAACACATACCTGCCAACTTTTGAAAATTCCTATGGGGGTTTTTACACAGGACAATGTGTGAACCGACATTTTCGGGACATTTTTTGCAAACTGCATGGGTTTTATTGTAGAAATGTTTGAATAGGACAACCACTATAGCAAAGCCATTAAAGGGCCTTTTTCAGATTAATAACATGTGCATGCATAATAATAGATTGAAGTTTGTAAGTCCCTTTTTGTGGTGGATTCCTCCATTCCTATTTGAAATTCTGAAGTTTTAATTCCAAAACATAAATGAGAACTTATACTTACATTCAAATGTATTTCATCTATTTTTAAATACAAAGAGCACATCTTTCCTCCTCACCATCGTCAATTGGAGGGAAGTTTGTGTTCAGTTTAGAACTTCAAAGATTGTAATATATATACTAGCCATCACAACCACATACATGACAATATGAGGCTAGTAATGAAAGAAGGAAACTTGGTCAATTCTCATTCTTCATTAAATGCATACAATGAGGTACAGAACATGAGGAAATGCAACAAATATGTGAGAATGTTGCTCCAAAATTTCCAAAATCATCACTATTTATTATGAATAGTATTTCTTTCAACTACTGCAAATAATACTTTTGGGAAATAAACTGCACTGTTGAAATTACAGCAAATGTTACTAACATTTTACACCTGTAGAATGTTCCATCTTTAAATCGGGTAAGAACAACATATAACGGCACATGTTCAAGACAAAACTGTCTTCATTTCATAAATTTTCATTTTAAAAAACCATTTGTTAGACAAAAAATTCTGAGGTATCACTTTCATGATAATGCATATAAGACCAATGATAATTATCCATTGATTCAGTGTAAAGTTTACTTGCCCTTATATAGGAATAAGTTAGACAGAAAAAAATTATACAAAATTAAGTAGTGTTCTAGAAATATTGAATATTCTTCCTTTAGCAGGAAAGTTTTGCTAAAAACAAACTCTCCCATAAAAATGTCATCTGCAAAATTTCCTTGGTTTAATACACTCTTGCCATAGGTGACAATACATGTATACAGGAATTCTAGAGCCCTGGGTAAAGGAAAACATCTAGATACTAAGTTCTTCAAAAGATCTGGGAGTAAATCAACATTTAAAACAATATCCATTGAGCAGGTAAGTAGGAATGTGATTTAAACATGTAAAATCACTATCCTCTGTAATTAAATCAACCATCTGAATCCTTATACTCAATCATAATACATGTAATGAAAATTACTTCTAATGACAAAAAAAAGTTAAATAAAATGAATAGAAAACAGAAGTTTACCGTTATTTCCATTAATACTCAGTGTTTTCAATAAAAGATGGCAGGCAGCAAAATCAACCACCTTTTTACTTACTTTATTAATAGCCTAAGACCCATTGCTGTAATAGAAAATTTTCCTTCTTTTCCCAAAAAGTTTCCTGCTATTAAAAATGCTAGTGAAAAAATGCTGAGAATTAAGCCAAGATCAAAGTGAAAGAAAAGAGCAATCTTTTAGCATCATTAAAATACTAGTATTGATGTCTGAAAATTTTTAATCAAATGCCTAACCATGGGCTTATCAATGAAATTGCAAGTTAATATTAGAGATAGGCAGGAGAATGTACAGAACACTTTTTCTTTCTTACAACAGTTGTCAAAATCAACATATTAGAAATTACATCAGGGTGCAATCATTCATTTTTTTTCTGAGAGTGAACTTTGCATTACCAGGCAGGCTACCAACCATTGAGATCAAGGTAATTAGTTCAAAAATTCTAGCTTGAGACCTTAATACTGACTCAAAAATAAATTTTAAACATCCATTTCAGGGAATATCACAGTCACTGATCTTCTTTCCTGTGCTCAAAATGTGAACAATAAAAAGTATTTTTACTTTGCATAACCAATGGACTTCTGCTACATTGTATCCAGTGTCACAAAATATGACAAAACAATGTACCACAAATCTGGACAAATGTGACAATTTTATCATCTTTCCTGACTAGAATAACAGTTAGTTGGTATAGACTTCCTGAAAAGATCTTAACTGGTCTTGGCTATATAACAAAATATTGAGGTGAAGTGTGTTAGGGTAAAATGGAAGATGTTCACATTGAATAAAAAGAAGAGAAAGGTGCATATTTTTTTTAACAAAAAGTGCCAGTGAATAGAATATAGATTGAAGATATCGTTCTACTTTTTGTGAGTAACCCTAGTTACAGTAGACTATAAAAATACCTGTATACACTGTCTTTTGTTTATAATGAAAATAATTTCCGAATTCCATTCAGATTAAAGATTTATATTAAAGAATAGCTAAAGGTTAAACAATTTTACGCATGCATGCATACCTATCCTAAAGGGCACACTTATTGTGCTTGTAACTAAATGGTTCATTCTTTAAAACTGTTAAACACCGAAGTACTCTTCACATGGTCAGTAATAATGCCTTTTCTATCACCTGGATCAATCAAATGTAAATTAGGCCACAGTAGCAAACTACTATAAACCGGGAACCAGTTTTCCGAACCGGAAATATTATTTCTAATAAAGGGAATCAATCCAAAGGGCACTTTCCTTATATGGTTCTCCTGAGACGATCTGGTGGTCTCAGTCTTGTATTCTTTGCCCCATAGGCTTCTATAGTATACCTTAAATTTTCATGATTTTTTAAAAAATAGACAAGGAGTTTCAATCTAACTCTTGACCATGTTTTTCAATTAAGGAAATGTCAAAAATAATTTTTAGGTCCATTTTAGGAAAAAAAAGGCACGAACTTTGGTACACCAGGACAGGTCAAACTAAAAATAGACTTTCTACTTTCACTTACTTTGAGGTCATAAACTAGACCCCTTTTCTGAAGCATTATTTTTCATGAAAATACTGTTTTTTCTCAAAAACAATTTTTTTGTGTCATAGATTGATATTTACCCTGTACTTGTGATGAAAAATGATAGTCATTTGTCAAGAATCAAAAACAGGAAAAGGCAAAAAAGAAGCGCACTATATTTTTTAGCCGTCATAATACAAGAATCATACCTATAAAAAAAGTCTATAAGTTTAGGCAGGGACATGCAACCCATGATACCAAGATGGCGGACCCACTAAGGAGGTGTAGAATTAAGAGGTAAAAGTGTGATTTCTCTTAACTCCACGCATATATCAGGCTGCTTTTGGGATTGGAAATTCATATGTGCCTACAGATTTTGACTATGTATTTTTATATCTGTACAACGAAGTATATTACCGAAATCAACAGTTGAAATTTTGGTTATAATGGGGAGTAACGGAGAGCTCCAACGACAAATTTTGTCGGAAAAGAAATTTCGGAATAACATTGAATATCTTTGTATAATTTCACTTTCGTGGCAATATCTATGGTTTCTTAAATGTATAGAAATGTGTTATTACTAAATTTGGTCGTTTTAAAACCATCAGTAAAGATCAATATATTTTGTGTTTGTTGACAAATTGTCCCCTTTGTTTATGTTGCAATTAATGCCTTCAGCTCAGACAGAGCTGTGTGTCTTAGTGGTCGTTAATGAATTACGTTGAACAATTAATGTAAAAATCATGATGTTATAATTATATAATTTACATTTATATGGATAATATTTTTTTTTTATTTTCAGTAAAATTTTATAAGTGTAAAATCATGTAGTACTACTGATAATTTTGCATATCAAAATATTGCATAATACCATTTGATGTGTTCACATTGAATTTAAAGTTATTGTGAATAAATCCAATTGGTTGAACGAAATTAATTTATAATGAATTATGGTAAAAATCAATTAATCATTTGGTCTGATGTACATGATGCAGACTGATGCCTCTTACTTAACTGGTCGTTAAATTGTTTCCTAACATTTTTATGTTTTTCTGAATCACTATTGATTAAACTTATTTTCTGTGTTTCAGGTCATACGTGGAGGAAGATAAATATTGGAGTAGATTCGCCATCATGTGGACATATTTGTAAAACAGTTTTAGATCTGAATAAATATAGAAGTTAAATATATTTTTATGAATTAATTTTAGCCCGGCAATGACTATATTAGACATGACAAATATTAATTGACAGACCCTGTGATATGAATCTTAGTGTAATCATCAGACTTATTTTAAAGCAAACATAAAAGATCTTTTTAAAAACTACGAGAGTTTATTTTAAAAGGAAAATAATCAAGTCGACTTAATGTTTTATTTTAAAACTCTCCAGTTGTTGAAGTACTTTTAGGAAAACTTCTGACACCAATGGAAAGCAGTACATACAATTTCATGAGACAATAACACGTTCATGTTATGCAATGCCTTGGAAAGTGTAATTTACTCCTGAGTTCCGGGGCAAACGCTAATGCAGAAAGCACCTAATAAAACTTACATATATACTATGTATATGCATGCATATATGTATATATATGCATCATTTAACCTGTGTAGTCTTCAAATTTTTTTTCGTGTTGACTTTACATTGCATCTTTAGTTCGTATTTGATTGTTAAGGTATTGGCATTATATCTTAATGAGGAAATAAAGACACAGAGGAAAAGAGCCTGTTTATACTACATAAACTGAAACAAAAACAAAATGTGCTTACAAAAAATTTGAAAAATCTAGTAGTCTTCAAGATGTGCACCTAAAACTTATCATATCCTTCACAACTTCTCAATAAAGATGCCATTGATTTTTACCCATATTGGCCCCGTTAAAGCCGAAATACCTCTATCATGGACTCAGTGGAATTCAGAGGTTGGATATAGCTTTATTCAGAGACTATATAATACTTACTATTAGGAATATAAAGTCCATGTCTTATTGGGTTAAACATGCAACTGAGTTCCAATATTAGTGTAAAAGTTACATGATCAAATTATTTCTTTTTTTCAAAAATAAATGAATGAAATGTATTGTGATGCAGGGCGTTTCAGAACCCCTGCATCCAAATACATTCCATTCATTTAATTTACGTATATAATCGTCTAATTTTTAATTCAATGCCAGAATGTAACAACTGAAAGAACAAAACCACTCTGCGAAGTATATACAAAAAAAATCAAATATTTGAACGACCAGGCATGAAAAATAACCACTTTGGGAAGTATATACAAAAAATCAAATATTTCAACGACCAGGCATAAAAAATGGATTATTGACAGCTATCTTTTAGAAACATTTGTTATATGTATTGGTTAAAATAAAATCCTTATTCATGTAAAGAAGCAAGAAATGTATATTTATAACCAGTCTATGTCACAGGCTGTTATAACGGCGAATTTTTTGTCTATACTACCTCGTCAGATAGTAATGATAAAGTACTTAGTGAAAGTCAAGTAAATAGGTCCGTTTCACAAATGGTATGACTAAATACCCAAAAAATCTTCCACACCTTTTGTAATGGGTTTCTCTCCCATATACTATAATACCCCTGGTTTAGCGCAGTTGTGGCTTACTGATTTATATTTTTTAGAATACTGAACGCTTATGTAGGTAGCATAGAATAGAATAGAATGTTTATTTATCGCCATTTCTGGCATATTTATAATACATTAAACATTTTAGTAAATAATAATAATAATGATGATATGATAAACAACAACAACAAACACCCACACATTAACTTGTGAACTTTCAACATATCGCATATAAAATATAGGATTGCTTATAGACTATGTACATGAATTAGGTTTAAGAATTATGCGCTGTTTGCATTTTAAAACATTCAAAAATGTATTTTGTGAATTCCAAAATAGTTTCTTCATCATCACAGCTCATTATCCAGATGAGCTTGTTAATTTCAGAAAATTGATTGAAATTTGTACATTTGTCATATATGAATTTTAGAAAAATCTTTTGTTTATTTGTGTATTTATTACAGCCAAATAGAAAATGTAACTCATTTTCAACTTCCCCGATTTTACAGATATTGCATTTTCTGTTGTTAATTTCCATATCTAGGATCCAGAAACGGTAAAAAATGCCGGTCATTGAGAGACAAATTTTGCAAATGTCCGACAACATTTTCCAATATTGGACATAAAAAAATGTATCAACTCTTATAAATTAGTCAGTGTGGTTTTATTACTTTAGAAACATCCTGTCTGTCTGTCTCCTAATTGTTTATTGGAAATTATTTGACAGGTGTATGGTAATATTAATATTAGCCGATTTGCAGCCACCTGTGACTGCAGTTTTACCTGTAACTGATTAGTTGATTGCATAATTAAATTAAAGCTACACGTGCAGCACCATTGCATATACAAATTAATTGAAGTGACTTGGAGAATTTTCATACATTTATTACTTGATACAAATAAGAAAAAGATTGACATCCATTTTCCCACCATTCTTTCAGTGGTAACGAAAGCACATGGTGCTGAAACTACGATTAATTCATCAATCGAATCTTTTTATTACAGAAGTCAATAAACCATTCAAATCAATATACAAAATGTATTCATGATTTTCATTTTTAAAATAATCATCATTTTTTTCATCTTTTGGAAGTTTTCAGCTGTTTGCTAATGTGATGAAAAAGTCCGAGAGACACAATGTTTTGTTTACATGTCAGAACGTCCATGTGTGGTCGAAACCAAACTCATTCATTTTGTAAAAGACAGAGTACATGATGGAATAACACAAATTCCAATATTTATCTTCAAATAACTACAAAAAGGGTTTTTAATGTTTTTTTCTCGATCTAGGCAGGTAAAAGACTGACACAAACATCTGCTGAAATTTGATAAAATGTCCGACATGGGCTGTCAGAATTTCCGGATGTTCCAGATGTCTATAACATCCCCTTTCAATCTCCAAATTATGGGAGCTAATTCTTAAGGATGTATGAGATAGGAAATGTAGATAAACTTATGCTGTCATGGTTTGTTTACAAAAAATCTGTACCTGCAACTTGACTTGTAACTTTTTTATCCTATGGCAGATATTTCCTGCATTTTTGGACGAAAATATTTGACCAATAGACAGACACAGCTTTGTACTAGTCACATTTGCTTCAGAAACTGAATCCCAAAACTTGAAAAGTATTCTGACTTTGCTAACCAGTTGTCACTCTATCGCATATATAATTAAATACTACATGATTGCCAGAGTAGCAATGACTACCATTTTTAAAGTCGTTGGTGTGATTCAACTTGGAATCAACCCATTATCTCCCACACTTTAGGTGAGCACACTACCCCAAGACCACTAAAGGGGTGGAAAGTTAAACTGGGCTTAACCTAATACCTTTTGGGATTCGGCGCTGGAGATATTTTTTGTGGTGGTGGTCAAAACAAAAAATATCTCCAGTGCCAAATCCCAAAAGGGATTAGGCTTAACCTATCATGTTTCCATTATTTATATAAAGAAAACAACTTGTGATTTCTGCTAAAAATTAATGTAAAGCAAAAACTGATAACAGCAATTTTCATTTGAATTTGGCAATGAAAAGTTAAAGGTGGTAAACCAGTACAAATATCTTGGTACATACACTGCCTCCAAGGTCTTGTTTGCCTTGAGTGTGGTAGGTCATAAATTCAATCTTTGGCTGAGTCAAAGATTTTAATACAGGAAAGCAATGACCTTACGTATGAGTAAAGTCCAAAGCAAAAGTATCAGGTTTCCTTTTCAACAAATTAGATTTCATGCTAAGTATCATTTTTGCCAAAATTTTAAAGAAATTTTTATCAGTAATAATCGGGAGATGGTGAGGGCTTTATAAATATTTGCAAAAATTATCCAATGAATGTCCTGGGTTCAGCATAGATTGCAGGATTGCATCTAGATCCTTCCAACTGGAGTAGCTTTTCGAAAAATTACAAATGACTCTTTTTAAAACTTTTGTCTACCCTGCATTTTTACTATTTCTGAAGCTTTAATGTATTCCAGTGTTGTGTTCTACTTTGACAAAAGTTTCTCAAGTGTCAGTATGATGAATATTTAGAGGAATTTCTATACAAGTAACAGCAAGCAATTAATAGTTACTGCTTCTCCACTTTAGCATTGACATGTGACCCAGAGTATAGGGGATACATGTATATCAATCTTACCTGCAATAAACCTTTTATAATAGTAAACTTTAAAAGCAATGAAAACATTTAAGGAACAAAGAATGTAGAAATCTGTGATTTTTCAGTAAAATCCTACAAAACTATGAATTACAAAAATATTTGACTTTTAGTATTAATAAATGCTTACACTCTTATTTATCCGGGTTAAGTTTAAGTTCACTTAAAGATGTTCTATTGAGACATGTTGGTATTACAAACCCAATATACCCTATAGTGAGAAATGTTGTATATGATCATGTAAAGAACATTACTTTCTAACTGAATTCCAATTATATATACAACCCAATATGAGAAATAAGAATCTTAACAAATCTTTGGAGGTGCATGATCCTCAACTGTCTTATTAAACCCCAGTTTATTACAATAACTACAGAACATACTGGTTCATGTATGTTTATATATGTAGCTAAAAGAATCTCATAGTAAGGGAGTCAAAGTTTTAAAAACATTTTAACCCTGGCAATATGTTTCAGCTTAATTATTTAATCAACAAAATATACCTTTGAAGTTTTGTAACTCTTAATTTATATTTGGGGTACACTTTTCTAAAAAATTGTTATGGATACATGTCAGAAGG
Source organism: Perna viridis (assembly GCA_037379345.1). Taxonomy (NCBI): domain Eukaryota; kingdom Metazoa; phylum Mollusca; class Bivalvia; order Mytilida; family Mytilidae; genus Perna; species Perna viridis. The sequence goes on from CM074515.1 coordinate 15,867,570, forward strand.
TGGATAGTTTCCTGTGTACATGTATATGTACATATAAGCCTGTTTATTTGTAAGGTATTGTTAAGCTCTATCTAATAAATGATTCTAATTATAAGTAATACATAACAAATTACTAGAAGGATTAAAACACAAAATTTAGTACCAAGAACCTAATTTTTGCTTTTTTTTACTTCCATTAACCCTTACTGTGCTGAGCATTTTGGGTGTGGAGGAGGTGGTCTCCAATGCAGTACAATGGGTCTGTCACTAGAAAATGGTTATTTTTGTTCATTTCTGGCCATTTTTTGCTACATGTAGGGTTCAACAGGAGCAAAACAGGAACCAAAGCATACTCATCCTACAGCCTGTACCACTGGAAGGCTACTGAAGCCAAATAAAGTTCGTTACAGTCACGAGCAAGGTTCAGGAGTCCCCTGAAAGGTCACTCATGTGAAAAAATGAGGATTTTTTCAATTTTTGGCCTCTGTTTGGCCTAAAACAGAACGTAGTCAAAACAAGGGGATGACATAGAAATGGCGGTGACAGACATCATTCGTATTTAGATTCCAGGCAACAATAGAGCACTACAGATTAATTCTTCTCTGACAAGGGCCCGAGAAATAAATCCTTCTCTCTAAAAAATCTCATTTTTTTCAGCAGCAGAACTCATGACCTCTTCTTTCGGCTTTCATTATTTTTTAGCAAACTCTATATCAGATAGCCTCATTTCAAAGCAAAGTCATGCTGCTTGCAGATATACACAAATTGTGCTTTCCTAAACTAAGATTAACACTGCCAGTACCAATAAAGCGGAACCAGGGCCAATCTCAAACTGGGCCCAGGCACAGCAGGACAGTGGTTAAGAAGAAAAAAATGTGTTTTTGAACCCTACACTTACATGTGCGTAAAAAAAAAATTGTCTCGGGAATAACACACTGTAGAAGTGATATTTGCTACATTTATGGTTTTGAAATATGAAAACAAAACTATTTCAGTGGGCAGATAATTAGAATTCATATTACTTTTAATATAACTTCCATTCCCTTTATCAAGGTAACCTTATGACTTTTTTTTTTACATTTTTAATGACTGTAATGTTAAGTGCAGGGGGTTTAGTGTTTGTAGTAAATTTTTTTTGTGATTTTGTGGTGGGTTTTAGTTTTGATTAAGGAGGTAGACCTAGGGTAAAGGACCTAACTCATGAATTCAGTGATATGTTTGTATCATATTCAATTTCACCAAAGGCTATCAACTTTCATTTGACACAGAATGAAAGTTACTTTGATGCTTAAATGACATTGATGTAAAACACTGAATACAAATGTTCCGATGATTTGTAAGGTTGTGTCCCTTACCCTAGGTCTACCTCCTTAAATCAAAGTTGAAAATCAAAAGAACTATGTGCACCAGTAAACAGAAGAGGGATGGAAAACTATATGTTAAACAAATCAGTTTTCATGGTGCAGGTGGATACACCATAACAAGCCATGAGTTTATGATGACAACCATAAAACTTCTGTAGTGATGACTTCTGTCTTATAGGAACACAATTATTTAATTATTATAGAGATTCCTGGCTGGCAGTGATGTTCGTATTATATTTATTAGATTTTAAGAAAGTAACCATGATCGAAATTTTTGTCTAGTAATTCTTTATTTTTATATATTTTAGCTTGTGAAGATTTCCTGTGATTGGTCTAAATGGAACCAGATTTTTGGACAAGTATACCAGACCATATTATAATAAATGTCTTCCGTTACCTCAGCCTCAGTGATAGATACCATGCCTCTCTTGTCTGTAAAACTTGGCAACAATGTTTCCATTCGCAATATCTATGGAGGAAGTTTATATTTAACTTAAATCAGGACAATGCTCAATTCAAAAATTTCTCTGACTGTGTTGTTAACCATGGGCACCATTTTCGAGATGTCACAATTCAGTTGTTCCAGAAACATGTTGAAAAGAGAAAATGTGCAGTTGATGTGATAAATTTACTTTGTAAAGTTAATCAAAGCAAACTACAGAAATTTGCAATTTTCTTTACTGGAGAAAACCCCCTTTTCTATGCAGGGTTGGAATTTGTTATGGCTTTGAGTACCTTTTTTGGACCTTTTGCACAAGAGTTATGGCCAAGACAAAGTCTGGTTGAGGTGAACTTGAGTGGACTTCAGGCAGATTTTGATGATAGCCTAATTGACCAACTGTCAGAGAACCACTGTGATATTGAACATCTGAACCTATTAAACAGAATGCTTGTATGTAAGGTGTCTTCAGACTGCATTCTACGACTGGTTAAAAGGTGTAAGAAATTACGTGATTTACGACTGTATCATAAAGGTCTTTCAGATGAAGTATTAGAAACTTTAGCTGAGGAAGGTAGGAAGCCCATCAAATATTTAGCCATTGGATGCAGGAGAGAGTTGAAGTATGAAAGTGATCTTTCTTCTGAAGCTTGGCATAAGTTGGTATCAGCTTGTCCAGAATTTAGAGTATCACTTCATTTTGATCATACTGCTCCTCTTACCAAAGTTATTGATGTATTGAAGCCAGAAATACCACTGAAGCAGCTGAGACTTGAAACATTTACAATACTGATAGATGAAATTAAGAATGTCAGTAGTTTTTATTCAGACACCTTGGAAACCCTTGTCGTACAGACCAGAGGTTCCTATGAGCTTGGAGCAGCATTGTTAGATCTGGCACATTGCTGTAAAAAGTTAACATGTTTAAAAGTATACTGTGTTCTGGACAAGACAGTTGTGGATGGGATATTAGAAGAACTTCCCAATCTAAAAAAAACGGGGAATTACATCTTGAAAAGTGAAATGGAGCCAGAACCTTGGATGATCCCAGAGAGAAAATCACTTCTGACTGTACCTCTAGAATTTCCATTCAATGCGAAATAACATGACTTCCAAAAGCAAACAAAAAATGGTTTGTAAAAGGATTTGGATGTCTTCTTTGTGCTTTGAATATCAAAAGATTATGCTTTGAGGTTGTTCATTGTTTTTCATTCGATAGCTTGCTTTTAGACTGCTAACCTTTACATTATGTTAACAATGATTTTAGCATTATATGTACAATTGTAATGTATTTAAGAGTTTACCAGTGTATACAATTGTACGTGATTATATATTTGATGTTTGAATACTGTAAATGTACTTATATTCAGTGGACGAAAAAATTCAAAAACAAAATGCCCGCAAAATTGATTTTTTAACCTATATAAGATGTATAACCCTAATAATTTTTATATACCGTGAAAATTGATACCTGCAAATATGTTCATTTGACAGAGTTCACGAAAATTAGCAAATATGAATACTAATAAGTTTACAGTATTTTTTTTTATAATATAGCTAATACATCCAAGATTTATGTTGATCTTATTCTAAGTCATTGAAAACTTTTTACTAAAACATCTTTAATTTCATTATGGCTAGAAGTCATTCGTTTTCCGATTAATTTAGCTAACAAGCATATTACTGATACATTAGTAGTAGATTTCATTAGTTTGTAGTACGAACAAATAAATAAATTATTTATAAGCTTTATCTGCATAGAAAACTATACTTTGATTATTTAAGTAGTACTCCAGCTAAGAATCATGCAAAATGTGATACATGGTTGGAAAGCCTACATATTTTTATTTTTGATATCTTGTTTAAAATGCTATAGTAAACAGAAATTAACATTTCGTTTTTCATATAACTCGGGCTCATAAGAGATAAAAATTGTATAGAATGCACTGTAGAATTCAAAAGTAAGGGAGATAACTGTGTAAATGACACTCAAATACAATAGAATCTATTGGATTTTCAATGTTGATTATCTCCAAAGAGCAGGCAGATTTGAATGAATAATTACACATTTCATAATATAGACCCATAAAACAACTTAATTACAAAAATATATGTAGCCTTCTTTGGGTGTTCACATTTTTCATATTTTGCATGATTCTTACAAAGACAGCTACTTAATAATGGATATGACATATCATATAAACAATAAACATTTTTTCATGCTTTAATGAACTGAATGGTGCTATGTTGTATGGCTGATTTATTACTGTGAAGATGTCTCGATTGCCTAGTATTTTAATGATTTAAAAAAAAATTGATTGGTAACAATAGATTTATTGATAGCCCTAGACACAGTAAGTGTACAAGAGGACAAAATGGGTGGATGCCAGGAAGAGCCTCTTAAATTTTAATTAAAAATATAACATTTTGTTTTGAAATGTAATGACAAAAACCACCACAAAAAATTTCACAGTAATGGTAATGTTATATTGTATATTTATACCGTTGTTAAATGGCAAATTTAGTTTTTTTTAAGTGTAAAATTCTTTAAATTATTAAAAAAAAAATTTTGACATAAATTAAAACAATGTGTGGTTAAAAATCATAAACCATTAGTATTATAAAGCCTTTTCAGGGGCTTTCAATTATCCCCCCGATAATTGGTAGGACAATGACAAGTAGAAATGTGTTATGGAAATTTTAGATTTTTTACTATTACAACAGGGAAAGCTTGGTGACTTCTAATTTTCCTTTTGTAATATGAAAGAATGTTTGATAAGTGTTCTTTATATATAAATTCTAATTATATTCTACTGACCAGCTTTTAACAGTTTGCAAAAAAGGGAAAATTCCCTAAATAATCTATATAGAATCTTACAATGCCCTAATTTAGGCTTAAATATCTCAAAATCAAGTATGGTGACATATGTTTTTAATTTTTTTTTATTTTTTGAGGTATAATTATTCAAGGTCACTTGAAAAAATTAAGGAAAATCTATAGACAAAAATTATTATGAATGATCTACAGTACCTTAATTCTAAAAGCAAGGCCTCATTTTTTGCCAGAAAAGTATGTAACAGATTTTTATAGTAGGAAACTACTATGAAACATTTTTTAATCATGGATATCAATTTTTGTGGATTGCAGACAAATCATTGGTTCATGGATGCTTAAATTTTTGGTTTGACAGACTGTTAGTTTCAGAGTATTAAATTTAGGACAGACTGTTAGTAGTGCATTAAATTTAGGACGGACTAAGGTAAAAAGTATCAAATTTTGGACATACTTAGTGTCAGAGTATTAACAGGCTTTGAGTGTATCAAATTTAGACTATTAGTGTCAGGGTATCAAATTTAGATCAGAGTTAAAGTGTCAGAAGATCAAATTTTTATGTTAAGATTATTAACACATTACAAATGTTACTATAATATGTTATATAGTTTTAAATATTTGTACATAATTTGTTAACTAGATTAATTTATTTAATATTTACATATTTATTGTGTTGTGTTTAAGAGAAAAGTGCAATTAGTCCTTATACATAAGCATTTTGTTTAATTTTATTATATATCAAAAAAGATTGAGCTATTCTTGTTGGTTTAAAATTGGTGCTGTGGTATTTATTTATTTGGATTTAAAATGGCAGTAGGGCATTACTACCGGCAACATTAATAATGTCCTCACCTGTGACTCGAGGTTGTATCATAGTTTTGGGCAATGTCAGTAGTTGTATACTTGTATGGCTGTGTCATCCTTGTCCATAGACACTTGGATTTTATGCAGTAGCATGCATATTTGTTGTATGATCTTTATAAAATTTTATAACAAGATTCAAACCGAAAAAAGAAAGGTTGGTATTGATTTTGTGGGTATGGCCACAATTTTGGAATTAGGAGCCAAAATTCATAGAATTTTTTAACTATATAACTCCTGTAAAAGTTTATAGGTGTCTATGATTTGCACCAAATATTTTATACCATAATGGTCAGGCTTGGGTTGGTTTTGGGGGTTAAGACTTGTACCGCTTGGGAATTAAAGGGTAAAAGAGGCTGAAAACATTTTCCTGATGTCCAGACAATACACAGGTTATACGTAATTTGATCTTTTTTTAAAATTGTACCACAAGGTGCCATACCACCAAAGAAATGCTTGAATTAATTTTTGAGAGCTATGACTTGAACCAATTGGAAATAAAGGGTCAAAAAAGAGACCTAAACAAACGTTTTTCTGATATCCAGATAACTTGAGTGAAAGTGAATGGATCTCTTGTGAATTGTACCACAATGTACACATGTACCATAACTACAAAATGATGGTTAGGTTGGTTTTGGAGGTTTTGACTGGAACCATTTAGGAAGCAAGGGCTATATAGGGTCAGTTTCTTATTCTTGTCTCAATTGTCAAATTGCAATCAAAACTCAAAGTGTATCAAGTTGTGTGGTGTGTCCATACTTGCCCAGACTGTTTAGGGTTTGACCTCTGTGGTAGTTTCAAGCTGGACCATGTGAGGTATTTTATAAATTTCCATAATGTGTTTTATAAGTGATAAGACTTTTTTCATAGAGGTGTTTTCATTTTTTTTTCTTACTATTACTGGAAAAAAACCAAAGCTTATTTCTAATGGTATGAGCTCCTTTTGTATATTTTTTTATTTATTTTCAACTTAATGTTTTCGAGTTACAGGACTTCATTTCAACAAAAATGGCCTGATTTACCTATTAATTTATACCTTCCAGATCATTTAGTTGAACCATTGCATATCATATTTTTAAAATAAAGAATATAAAAAAGAATTTTGCAGTTGTTGCAGCTTATATCTAATAGGGATTTTTGTATTTTTTTTCAGTAATGTAATACTTAGATTATCAGAATATATCTAAATCATTGATAGAGTTTATTTTTGAACAAAAGCTTTGTATTTTTATAGGACTGTTCTTAATTTAGCTTTGTTAAGAATAAAGAAAATTTTATATTACTTTGTTTTTGCTACTGTCATCCTTTATAGTAGAAAACCCATTTGGTCACAGTTACTGTGAAAGCACTATTGTTTGTGGGGTACCAATTTTTGTTGTTTTTGTGGGTAGGCAAAAACCACGAAATTCGGTTCCCAACGAAAAGGTGATTTTCATTGACGTGTGTAGTGAAAACCTCAAAACCATGAATTCAAGAATCCACGAACTTGTGTTTCTTCCCTAATCCACAAATTAAAGTACTTTCACAGTCACAGAAAACAACCCTTCATACCATGTTTTATTTTCAATTCATGTCCGTCTCACTTGGTTTCCTGATGATATGTATGTTTATCATTTTTCTATTGTTCTAAATGCCTCATATTTTCTCAGGATCTAGTAAGTGTCTGCTATTTTCAACGACAAGGTTAAGTCAAAACAAATGTGATGTCACTGATAAAGAGAATGTCAGTTTTGAATGTTTGGACAGAACATCTCATCTCAACCTATGAAGCTTGCTGTGATATTATCTGTCTCCACATCAAAACTGTGTTATTCTGTATATACATCCTCTGGATTACAGGGATAGATCGGGGGCCATAATTTACAGCTCAATTGTGAGTGGTAACAATAAATGTGTCAAAAAGAGGATCAAGAGACAGCAACCTTAAAATAAAAACAGCTAAAATCGGTCAATAAGCAATGTACAGTGAGAAATCTCCCCAACATCTAGTCTGCCTTCAACGCCCTTCAAACGACAAATATACTAGTTCAGCAAATACCCTAAAAATATGAAAACAAAATTTCAAAATCACACAAAATAACAAAGGCTAGAGATTCCTGACTTAAAAGATGTTACAGTTAGAAACTAGTTAGAATGAGCTAAAAAAGCAAAAGAAGCCAATAACACTCAATTCAAAAGAAGTTGAAGTCCATTGTGAAAAAATAGGGAACTAGCAGTAACAGTAAACAGGGCTACTAGCAGTCACTGACACGCGAGCTCTAGGTCTCAACTGAACTGATCGAAATATTATGCCTCACCATTCAGGACATTATCACTTCCTAATAAGGATATCATTAGCTTTATAAGAAAGGCACAACCTGTTTTATACCTGTGGATAAGTTAAAAATACCGTACAGGTTTGAACATGGCATATATAATACAGGTATTGTCTCACTAATCACTCCTAATTTTTCAAATTACTTTATATGTTAAAAGAAAAGGAATGAATTCCCATAACAAATAATGTCTTAAAGGTGCATAACATTAACGGTAAAACCCGGGAAATAAGGCTTTACAAATCATATCAATGGTACGATGACAGTTGAAATTTTTCACAAAAGTAACTTGAACAAGATTGCTACGCATTGCCATATATCCCCTGCCATGACAAAAAGTTCAAGTGCAAAAGCTCCATAACTCCTGTAAAAATTTAGATAAGTCAAAACAAAATTGCAGTGCAATATGATCAACAACATCTGTTGACTAACAATCCAACCAAATTTTCATGTTCAGCAGTTAGAGTTGTGTTCACAAAATAATAGTCCAATTTCTCCCATAAAATTGTTTGAAACAAATGGATGTGTGGCACAATCAACTACATGTTTCCAAATGGATACTATCCAAGTGTGTTATTGGAAGAATTGAGTTAATTTAATGTCAAGGTCATTGTTCCTAAGTGAGCAACTTTTAATAAGGAAATCTGAAAAAAATATCACATTAAGTCACACCAGCAGACCTGTTTATACTACTTCAAGACAACCATATTTTTATCAAATCTAACGAGAAATACTGATCTTTGTGTGATTTTCACATAGGTCAGGACTATGAAGAGATTAACAATTGCTAAAGCATTATAAGCATTATTTGCAGTCAAAATATGAAGAATCTGTTAGGTAAACACATCTGCACCTGCAAAAATACAAGTTACAGCATCAGCTCACTAGGGCTTGATCAACAATGTGGGGAAAAAGAGAACAATGCTTATTTTCAAATTTTATTCACCAATTGCATAATGATTTCATGGTGGTCATAGCAAGGATCAAATACACATATTTCAATTCAGAATAATATTATGCCTAAGACTTGTCTACTGCATGATAGAATTTTATGCATCATCTTTCTTATAAAATAGTCTATATCTAATAATGCTGTCATATCAAACCAACAAACATACAGCAACTTTACAACAATGCTTTGTATAAGAAAGTTACAATATAAGATATGATTATTTTAGGATGGGTATGTCTTGCTTTACTTCAAATGAGTGATTGATTCAGGTGAAGGGGTGCCTGGGGTTAGAATCCACACTTTTGTTGGAAATTCTTTTAGTTTATTTCATGCATAATATGGATAAATATGAGCGAATAATAGCATGGAATTCCCTTTTCTCTGAAGTCTCCCCTTTTCAAAGACTCAGGATCCATCCCTGTAAAGTAACACTTGCTATTCTATTCTCTATTTCTATCCCACTCTCTACAATATCTTTAATATTTTTTTTCTGGTATTCAAGGGAGAAAATTACTTTCAATGCACTTTCAAGTAATTTTACTTGTTTAATTTTCTGCATATTTTCTTTCAGTTGATACATGTTAATCATTGCATTTTTCTCCATTACCAACTGCCTGGTTGGTCATTTTAGTAGCATGCTTACCATTAGTGTGAAAAGATGCACAAATCCTGATCATACAAAAAACTTCAAAATCAGTAGTCACTGCCGCTCCATCAAGAACATGATACAAGGATGAATATTAATCAATATTGGAAAGTACTTTAAAAATAAAAGGACAGGTAGAAAAGTGCCATCTAAAAGTTTTTGTAAATAATGCCAATTGTAAACTGAAAAAAAAATGAGGATAATATCAAGTTAATTTTGTCCTCTTACAGGTTACACCTGCCCTATATTATAACAATGTTCACACAAGTGTTAAAAACTATAGTGAAAAATTTCTAACCAAAGCCCTCTTATAGGGTTGTTTTTCAGTTAAGACAGCTGGTTAGTATATTTTGCACCTTAAATGAACAATATTTACAGTAAGAAAATTCATAAAACAAACTAAATTGTGCACTGCCTGTGCTTTATACTTAACCACATGTTAAGATTTACAGAAAAAAATGTCATTTCAGCAAAAAAGACATTAACAATAAAAGTTACATATAAAAACTCAATAAAAACATGTACTACCTGTGCCAATTTAAAGCTGCTTATTTCAAACAAAATGCTTCACCTGACACACCTTGATATGACTGCAGAGAAACTACACGAAACTACATATGCTGCCTTACAATCTATCTAGCTCTTATAGGGATGGAGCATCACCAACAACCTATGTACACAGGTCCTCTGTAACATTCATATAAAATGTTCTGTCAGAAATAATGTATTGCAGAACTGACGTACATGTATGCAATTAAAAATTAATTGTTGAATATTTAACGCAGATGCACACTGGGTGTTATAGGAAGTCTTGCTTAGTAGTGCATTCTTAACTATTAATAACTAATACTATTGTTCGTGAGGTATCAATTTCCATGGTTTTTGTGGTTAGTGGTTTGGCAAAACCATGAAATTTGGTTCCTAACAAAATTGAGATTTCCACAGATGTGCTTACTGAAAACCTCAAAACCACAAATTCAAGAATTCACGAACTTGTGTTTCTTCCCTAATCCACGAAAATTGGTGCTTTCACAGTAAGTCAAATGTAACTTCAGTACAAATAGCTCAATCCCTCATAGGCAAAGCCTAAATTATCATATAAATCTTTTTACGCTGCCTTAATTATATGTTCTCTTGTCATTATCAAATGTTAGCTGCACCTCTTAATAATGCATATGCATATCTACGGTACATTGTATGTCCAAATCTTAACAGATGAGAAATATTAGGAAACTATATATATGCTTCCATCTCAAACATATAAAACCTTTAAAGTTTGTTATCTCAACTGCCAATAATAACTTTCTTACATGCACAACAATATAATTGTAACAACAAAAATACCAAACATTAATCCAATCCATAATCAATGCAAGTCCAAAATAAATCTGGCAAAATAGATATTACACCACAGGAGCAGCTGGTACCACAATGGTCCTGACTTGGTAGGGGCATTTCAATTGAAACGGTGGATTTTACAGCGGGCCAACCCTCCCTCTTCCACTGCATCGTAAAAATACCAATGGTGATTAAATTGCATTTGCATCTGTAAATCAGTGGTCATATCAGCAATAAGAACAATATACAAAAAACAATTATTACTCATTATTTTAGAAGAAACTGAGTATTTTTCAACCAAGTACTGATATCTACAAAAAGAATTTGGTTTGAGACCTTTTGAGACACATTTCCTCATAGCCCTAATTCAGGCATCTGTTAAGATGAGAATTGATATGTCAATTTGACAACAACCCCACCAGGATGAAAAATGCTGACGGCCAAATATGTTACCCAGCCTTTATTAGATGTTTGATTAAAATTCATAAAATAGTAACCAGTCTTGTAATCCCTATGTACACTCTGCTTAATTCCATTCATTAACACTTGAAGTTTCTGTACAGAAATACTCCATTACACTATTTAACATTACTCAGCAGTTTTTTGCACTTATATAAAAGTAAAAAAATATACAAACATAAGAACTAATAAAATACTTTGCACTTACAATGCACTGATTGAGTTTTGATGTTTTTGGTATTATGTAGAGGGGTGGCCATTTGACCCAGAAGTAGTAAGACCTGAGGTTACTGAGAGATATCCCTTACATGGCTTAAAACATGTAAAATGCTTCAGTTGTATGATCTCCTTTTACTAGCATACAACAATAACATAAATATAACGTCTATTTAGATTCATCAAAATCCCCTAAATGATTTAAGAGGCCCTTACAAGATCCATGGAGTGGAAAACAGAGATTAAAAGGTGTTTCCCACATACCATGCCAACTATGTTCAGGAAGGGTATATACGTACTAAAAAAAAATTAAATATAGAGTATTCAACTTTAAACATCAACAAATTACCAGTATATTTCATTCATTTAAATATAAAGCATTGAAGCAAAATTTAAATTTTCAAACCTGCAAAAAATATTGAATCACAAGAACATACTTACAAACAGAGAATTCATTCATAAATTGTTATTGTAAATGTAAGTTATTCATTCATAAATTGTTATTGTAAGTGTAAGATATTCATCCATAAATTGTTATTGTAAGTGTAAGATATTCATCCATAAATTGTTATTGTAAGTGTATGTTATTCATTCATAAATTGTTATTGTAAGTGTATGTTATTCATTCATAAATTGTTATTGTAAGTGTATGTTTTTAAGTTTTTGTAAGAATCAAGCAAATTGGGAAAAATTAAAAACATGCATGTCAAAAACCCACCAATCTGACAATATAATATCACTCAAGATCCTTTCTCTATTTTAAAAGACCATCATTTGATCTCTGCATCACTGGATTTGCTCGTTTCAATAGAATTTAAAAAAAAAAAAAAAAATAAGGTTTTTGAGTCATCTGCCCCTCAAATGTTCATTTTAGTGCATTTCAATGAAATAACTAAATTTAGAAAAGTGATATGGAAAATCTTGTCTTTTTTTGTTGATCCTGATGGCACAATGTTAAATTAAACCTTTAAAAAGGTTGATTTGTTAATACCATGTTTTACCTAGATATACAACAGAAGTACCAATAAAATGCTTTGCAGAACACAGCTTGATACGGTCAAAGAGATTGAACCCTGAAAAGAACGAGTACACCATTCTGATACTACTCTAAAGTTGATTTGAAATAGGTGGTTTGACACTGGTCAGGAATTTCATCAGAATGTGACTGTCTCCTAATTCATCCCTAATTCCTTTACTGTTCAAGGCCCAACCTAAAAAAAATAATTCAAGCCTTCCATATTGGGGTATGGCATTTAGTAGTACAATTTCAAAGGGATCCATTCACTGCCAAGTGATGGCAATAGCTAAAATAACCTATGGCAAGGTGCTTCATACCCATTATTCTTTAAAAGTTCTAGCCAAAATAATAAATTTTAGCCTTCCTTTGACAGAATGACACCTTTTCGTACAATTTCAAAGAGATTCATTGTCTGAACATCATAAAACTGCTAGAATATGACTCCTATATGGTCCCTAATTCTCAAAAATCATCTTTTTGTAGTTTTATTTTTAATTTTAATCGTGTTCACTCAAGTCATTGTCCAGGCAACTAAATGTGTTCGTATGATGATGAAGACAGCATGATACCATTACTGCAATTTTTTTGCAATCATATAAAAGTCATCACAATCAACAAATAAACCTAACAACATGTTTAAGGGTCATATTAACTATCAAAATCAATCACAATAGTCTCTTCTCTGGTATGTAGAGAAACATTCACTAATACTCTAGTCATTGTGCGAAACCAAATGTCGAAGCACAACATGCCACTTTTGTGGAGAGTTGGAAATGGACACAATAGGTGAGTTTGTTAGAAATACATATTAAGGAGGTAGACCTAGGGTAAGGGACACAACTCTTAAAAATCATTGGAATGTTTGTATTCAGCATTTTACATCAATCTTATGTAAGCATCTAATTAACATGGATTCATTTTATTCTGCTTCTAACGAAAGCTTGAGAGGCTTTAGTGAAATTATATATAATACAAACATATCAGTGATTTCATGAGTTATGTCCCTTACCCTAGGTCTACCTCCTTAAAACAATTCAGATACATCAAAATCCAAGTACATGGCCTAAACTTGAAAACAGAAATGATCTACATACAAAATGTAGTGAATAAAATACAATTACATATAAATACTGAAGATAATGAAAATAAGACGCCACAAAATTTTCTTCCCAATACTAAGAAAATGTTTTTAATGTTTATTCAAAATTTGAACTGTCAGTAGAAGTCATACCCTCTGTTTCCTTAACATCATTTGTGTGTCCACAATGTAGAATTGAATTTTGACTGGTTAAACATATACATAGTTTCTATTTAGAAAGCAATTTTTTATGCAATTAATAAAAGTATAAGCTGTATTGCCTTACCCCCCCACCCAAAAAAAAAAAAGGAAATATGTTTTTACAGTTCAAAACCATGTACATGGCCAGCATTCCAGCTTACATAGCTTTGAAAATGATATGCAAGTAACACATACCCTAAGTGTTAGCATGATTCTATTCATAAAATACAATACCATTTATCTTTACAAAACCCTTAACTACATAAAAGGTAAAAACACACAGCTATTTACAATATATACAGATATATGTACATTAGATCCATTGCTTTACATCAGTTGCCACCTTACCATAACACCCATTTGTTTGTGTTAGGTTTGAAATTAATATAACTTTACTTATTTACATTGAATTAAAAACAATAATTTTTTAAAATGAAAAAAGTGTCAGAATTACACAGGCAAATATTTTTCACGTGAAATTCATGTTAATCGAGCTCCACATGAAATTCATGTAAAATTCACATGAAATTAATATGATTTTCAAGAGAAATTCACTAAACACGAATCCCATGTGAACATTTCATGTGAATTTCACGTGAACTCTGTCACTTAGTTTATTTGCTCAAATCTGGTGAAAATCATGTGAAATTTGTGTGAAAATCATGTCAAATAATTTTGCCTGTGTACAATAAAATGGTTTTTCTTAAAAGGGGCAACAAAATGAATTATATCTGAATCATATTTGTGACCAAGTCAGTTATACATTAAAACAGACTTGCAGCCATAAAATACCTGAGCATGATAAAATATAGAATTTGAAGGAAAGGGGAACTTGGATGATGCAAGTTCTGGAATGACAGGGATGGTGTCAAAATCAAACATTCTGAGTACATGGTCCTCCTCAGTTCTTCATTGTTTGAATCCATTACAACCAACTGTGTAATTGTTGCGCACCTTATACATCTATTACACAATCAGCCACATGTGTGGCACTGGGCTTTGACTTTATAACAGCCATTAGGCATCTATATGTTTGACTCCAGTATACTTCTGTTGAAATCATCAGTCAAAGATATCATAGGGATTGAAATCTGCGGAAGTCTTGAAGCGAACTTCCTCATCAGACTCGGTAGACGTAGTCTCACTACTTTCATCATTATAAAACCCAGTTTTTGTCTTAGGTTTCTTCATATTCTTTGGCAACTGCTTCTTTTTTTCTATTGTTCAAAGAAAAAGATTCATCATTAATAATCACTACATAGCAATTATTTTCTGACAGTGCATTTTCAAATTAATTTTTTTTTTTACTTTTATCTTTAATGGTATGCATTTACATTATCTTATTTTTCAATTAGCTATATTTTATTCAAAAGCTATCTTTTTTCCAACAGCAACAGCTGTTTAAAAAATCATGATTTCCTGAAGTTAGAATATGATCAAAAAGTGGAAATCACCAATCTCAAGTTTTTGTTTCGTAAAATGTAGTAAAAGCTAATTTGAAATATCCCCAACTTTCAAATTTTATCATTGTTCTTACATTGTTACAGTCCACACTAAAAATATAACAGCAATTTTGAATGACTATGTTTAATCAAACTGACTATAAAATTGTATATAAACAGAAAAAGTTCAGTTTTGAACACCATCACACAACATCAAAACTTGCCCCACTGTGGAATTTTTCAGCCTAAAATAAACAAAATGCTTTGCAAAAGCCTGAACATTTAGGGCAAGTATAGACACAACATTTACCGGGGTAAACTTGATACAGGTTTGAGTTTTGATTAGGATTACCAATTTGACACAGGAAAAATATTTGACAAAAATCATAGTGACTTTGTGGCCATTTGTTCCTAAATGGTTCCAGTCAAAACCTCCAAAATCAATCCCAAACTTCCTTCAGGAAGTTTGTTTCTGGGCCCTTTTTTCTAAAATGTTTACCTAAATCCCCAAAAATTATCAGTCTGACCACTGTGGTAAAGAATGTGGTTCTTTTACTAGAGTTATATAGTTAACTTCTATGAAATTGTAATTTTTGGCCCTTTTTCTGAAAAAGTCAGGGACTTAAGGCTAAAAACCACTAATTCCACTTTCCATAGGCTTCTATGCTAATTTCACAATATTCAATGGCTTCTCTGGACTTTACCTTAACTTTAACCTGCAGAGGACTATATATCAGCATGATTCTACATATGTCAGCTCACAATCCTCAGAATGGCATGTGGGGTTAGCAGACTTGCAGTGCAGTACTGGTCACCGGAAGTGAAGGGTCTATAAATAGCATAGGAAATCCCAGTGTTTTCACAAGATAGGGGTATATTTGAAAATCATTATGGAGATTAGGCTTCACATCACAAGAAGCAAAATGCACCTATAAAATGTACAGAAATGTTTTTCCTTTCAGAAACTGTTTAAATTTTTTAAATAAGATGAGAACTTTTTTCACAGCACTATGAGGAACAGGGGTAATTTCTGCGTAGGACTATTTTTGCGTACGTTCCAAATGCTCATTGGTTGAATTGGTGGTCTGTAACCTAAAGAGTCACTTTTTGTCTTAGAAAAAATAAATAACTATACAGGTATCTTCCTACACACATACTGAATGCATTTGCAAAGTTTCAGTGAAATGTGACAAGCACTTTTTTAAATATTTGATTTTTAAATATAGGGTAACCAAGTTGTGCGAGCAAAAAAGTGACAATATTCTACCATACTTAAATGCATTAAATATTTGCAAAGAACTTTTTCTGACTTTTCAAATAAAAAATATCAATCACAACTTGTTTTTTAACAATATGAATGAAGAAATAGTTTTAAAAGTAATCATTTTCTGAGAAATTGGTCTATTTTTTAAAATTTATTTCTGACATGCCTCCCCCTTTTTCTTGATCACATGTCAAAAATCCTAAATCTTTAAATTTTCACAAAAGGTGACATATACTCAATAATGGATTTTCCATGTTGCCATAGGGGAATGCTGATATGGCCTTAACCGCAGTAATGAAAGTGAGTTTTTCCTCATTTCTAACCTAATTTTTGCTCAAATCTACACAAAACTTGATTTCAAGTGCTTATTGCCACCATATTTAGGTAAATATAGCCCTCAAAGTTTAATATTTGATATTTTTACTAAATTTTCTACATTTTTTACAAGATAGGACATAAAAATCAGCCAAAAAGACAAATTTTCCATAATTTGGACCTATAACTTAAAAAAATGCATATTTTGAAGGATTTTTGTAGTGTATTCCTCTCATGGCAAAGTTAACAAGATCTTCAAGTAGTTTAAAGCTATTTCAAGAAACTTTTCATTTTGCCATGGCTTCTTCTTAAGGCTAAAAACCACTAATTCCACTTTCCATAGGCTTCTATGCTAATTTCACAATATTCAATGGCTTCTCTGGACTTTACCTTAACTTTAACCTGCAGAGGACTATATATCAGCATGATTCTACATATGTCAGCTCACAATCCTCAGAATGGCATGTGGGGTTAGCAGACTTGCAGTGCAGTACTGGTCACCGGAAGTGAAGGGTCTATAAATAGCATAGGAAATCCCAGTGTTTTCACAAGATAGGGGTATATTTAAAAATCATTATGGAGATTAGGCTTCACATCACAAGAAGCAAAATGCACCTATAAAATGTACAGAAATGTTTTTCCTTTCAGAAACTGTTTAAATTTATTAAATAAGATGAGAACTTTTTTCACAGCACTATGAGGAACAGGGGTAATTTCTGCGTAGGACTATTTTTGCGTACGTTCCAAATGCTCATTGGTTGAATTGGTGGTCTGTAACCTTAACCCCAAAAACCAATATCAACTTTCCTTTTGCAGTTTGAAGGCATGCTATGAAATTTTATAAAGATCAATAAATATTAAAATAATTATATGAAAACAAAATGCTTTTGGCAACTGACAAGGCCATACAATTACATGACTGCAGTTTTTTTTTGCCACTGTATAAAAATTAGATCCTCTGTATGTTATATTTGGTAAACAGTTTTCATGATCAACAAAACCTTTTACTGGTTCCGAAGTAACAATTTTAGCAATTTATGCCAAATTATATATATCTGCCAAAATTTTACTAGTATTTATAGATTTTTATAGGTCTTTGGACGGTGGTGTAGTGCTTATTTCACAACCTGCTGTTAATTCAAAATTTTTTTAGTTATTCAGAATATTTTAGACCAAAAGACAGGAGTTTTAACTATGGTATCACTAGCCAATCAATAATTCATTAATTTACTGTCTCAATCTAAAAAACATTTTTTATCAAATCTGCTGCTGCTAACACTCATATATATAGAGCGAGAGCAAGAGAGAGCATGAGAGAGAGAGCGAGAGAGAGAGAGAGCATGTATACATGTATAGATATATACTATCAATGATTTCAATATACGGTTTGGATATTGTAGTGACCCAATTTTTAAGCCATATCAGCACTTTGAATTTAATTCTCATACTTGTAACCAAACCCAATTTCATGCTTAGATATTTCTCTAAAACTTTGTCCAACATGAAAGTTGAAGTTTATAGAAACTAACTTTTTTTCAACAAAAATGGTCTATCATCATCACAAACTTCTACATCTGAATCTGACGAACTGTCAATAAACTTCTGGAAATCCAAGCTTAAGTTGGGAACCTGTAATATAGTGTCAAAGCAGCATTAAATACATTGCATCAACCAAACCTACACATGATGACAAATGTACTTAGTTTATCAAGAACAATAAAACAAATAAGATGTTGCACTCACAATTAATAGACACAGACTGACTGACAGCACAAAATAGAATGATTCCTTTAAAACTTCAAATTTTGTTCAGTACAGTATTGCAGGTAACTTTCGCAGGTTGTTTATTTTGATGTATTTTAGTGATCAGCCTAAAAACACCAAATAAATTCCACAGAATATTTACACTGAGTTAAGTATTTAGTGCAGCACTTAGCATCCACCAAGATTGGAATTTGCAAAGTTATTCATATATATTTTTGCCTAAAAATTGTCTCATCTGCCGAAAAAAGCCATACTGTATGTTATTTCACCCTTTACAGCACCTAAAATTATGATTTTGTTACCAAAAAAAATATATGGTTTAGTCTTCAGAAGTCTATACCAAGTGCCTTTAACTTACTTTGTTCCTTGTCTTTAGAAGTCTAAAACCAAGTGTCTTTTACTTACTTTGTCCTTAGTCTTTAGAAGTCTAAAACCAAGTGTCTTTTACTTACTTTGTCCTTAGTCTTCAGAAGTCTAGACCAAGTGTCTTTTACTTACTTTGTCCTTAGTCTTTAGAAGTCTAGACCAAGTGTCTTTTACTTACTGTGTCCTTAGTCTTTAGAAGTCTAGACCAAGTGTCTTTTACTTACTTTGTCCATAGTCTTTAGAAGTCTAAAACCAAGTGTCTTTTACTTACTTTGTCCTTAGTCTTTAGAAGTCTAAAACCAAGTGCCTTTTACTTACTTTGTCCATAGTCTTTAGAAGTCTAGACCAAGTGTCTTTTACTTACTTTGTCCATAGTCTTTAGAAGTCTAGACCAAGTGTCTTTTACTTACTTTGTCCATAGTCTTTAGAAGTCTAAAACCAAGTGTCTTTTACTTACTTTGTCCATAGTCTTTAGAAGTCTAAAACCAAGTGTCTTTTACTTACTTTGTCCATAGTCTTTAGAAGTCTAGACCAAGTGTCTTTTACTTACTTTGTTCCTTGTCTTTAGAAGTCTAAGACCAAGTGTCTTTTACTTACTTTGTCCTTAGTCTTTAGAAGTCTAGACCAAGTGTCTTTTACTTACTTTGTCCTTAGTCTTTAGAAGTCTAAAACCAAGTGTCTTTTACTAACTTTGTCCTTAGTCTTTAGAAGTCTAGACCAAGTGTCTTTTACTTACTTTGTCCTTAGTCTTTAGAAGTCTAGACCAAGTGTCTTTTACTTACTTTGTCCCTAGTCTTTAGAAGTCTAGACCAAGTGTCTTTTACTTACTTTGTCCTTAGTCTTTAGAAGTCTAAAACCAAGTGTCTTTTACTTACTTTGTCCTTAGTCTTTAGAAGTCTAGACCAAGTGTCTTTTACTTACTTTGTCCTTAGTCTTTAGAAGTCTAGACCAAGTGTCTTTTACTTACTTTGTCCTTAGTCTTTAGAAGTCTAGACCAAGTGTCTTTTACTTACTTTGTCCATAGTCTTTAGAAGTCTAAAACCAAGTGTCTTTTACTTACTTTGTCCTTAGTCTTTAGAAGTCTAGACCAAGTGTCTTTTACTTACTTTGTTCCTTGTCTTTAGAAGTCTAGACCAAGTGTCTTTTACTTACTTTGTCCTTAGTCTTTAGAAGTCTAAAACCAAGTGCCTTTTACTTACTTTGTCCTTAGTCTTTAGAAGTCTAAAACCAAGTGCCTTTTACTTACTTTGTCCTTAGTCTTTAGAAGTCTAGACCAAGTGTCTTTTACTTACTTTGTCCTTAGTCTTTAGAAATCTAAAACCAAGTGTCTTTTACTTACTTTGTCCTTAGTCTTTAGAAGTCTAAACCAAGTGTCTTTTACTTACTTTGTCCTTAGTCTTTAGAAGTCTAGACCAAGTGCCTTTTTCTAACTTCCGTAGAGATATTCTGGCTTTATTTGTTTTCACTTCATGTCTACATTTGGAGGTATCTATTTCACTGAATAGTTCATAGGAAAGTCCTAATGTTTCCCTATTTCCATAAGTCGCCCTGCAAAAGTTGGCAACAGATATTGATATGAATCTTTTGGACACTGTATTTTGATCTTGAACAGCTGTCAATTATGATACCCTTAACCTTTAAATTTGTCATCCACCATCATGATTGACAGCTATTCAAACTTAAGACTGTCCAAAAGATCAAACAGGTGTTCAGTGGAAGTTAAGTAGGACACATTGGTATTATTCAGGACGAAATTCTACCTAAAGAGCTATTTAAATTACTCACTAGTCTAGCTAGATTTTTATTGAAATTGGAACTGGTCTATTTCAACTAGCTGTAAGTGCATTTAAGTCAAATCAAGCATTCACAGCAAAAGAAATTTCAATACATAACATAATTCATATGCAAATATTTTTTTCTCTAACTTTAAAAACAAAGGCGTGCATTTTCTGACCTTTCTATACTTTTAAGCAAGTCCATATTGGAAATATCTGGGGCCACTCAACACATGTAGTAATAATGTCTTAGTCATAAACATTTGTATTGCAGATTGATGTAAGTGGTATATCATGATAATCTTCCAACCTATAAAGTTTTACATACCTGAGTTCTACAGAATGGGGTGTATACTGTACATCACAAGTATTTATACCTCTCATCTTGACAGTTATAATCACTCTAAAAACATTCTGAACCCATAATACTGCTACCTTCTCACTATAAGTAGAATACTTTGTATGAAATCCTAGAGTCTAAACAATATTATAATTTATTCATTATTTTCAATACAAATTTTATTATCAAACAGACAAGAATTGCACTTAGTCTCCCTTTAAAAAAGTTAAAGCTCCATAATTCAAATTATTTTCCCTCCAAGTATCTTTCTTAAAGCATTACCTACAATATCAAGACTCCAAATAAGGTTCATATCAGTTCCATTTTAAGGTAAGGAGAAGTTGTGCTATCAATAAATATTGACAGACAGACAAAATGATTCCTATTCATTCCTGAAATCGAATGCTTTAAAGGGTGCAGCTTAATAAGTCTGCAGAGGGTGATCCAAGAAAAGTTGGACAATTACAGACACAACATTCAAGCCTGAAATGGCTGTATATTTGGGAATTTTTTTTTTACTACTAAATATTTAACATGGGTTAAGCTAAAGCATAAAAAAATGCTAAATTACCTTTTTTCAGGGTATAACAGTCAACACCCAAAAATAAATGAAAGTCTGTCTTTAGTAGTATAGAACTTCATGGTACAATGTCATAATGATCTTTAGTTTCATAGTCAAATTTTTTATGATGCTATTTAGACAAAATGTGAACTTACTTTCCTGTTACAGTATGGAACCCTGTTGATTTAAAATGTTATCAATGTTCATCAACTGATAAACAAGTTATTACTGGGGGAGAGGGGTAATCATAAAACACAAAAATGTCTACAGATGACGAAAACACAAAGCATGACATCACAAACAACAAAGACAGCACCATTATATGACTGTATTTTTTTGGGGGGTGGTTTAGAAGCATAGTTGGGCAGAGTATAAAAAAATATTGTCTGAGTTTTATCTCAGGATATTTCAATGCAAGAACTTCTGAAGATAAACTTAGTTGTTAGTCTAATGGAAAACATACCTGTTTCCAACATTGTCATGACGATGACTAGTTGGTCTGTTATTTATAGATGTAACCTGAGGAACTTTGACGGCTAGAGACTGATGCAAAGATTGGCACTGACTCCTGGTGGTCTGTTTTATATTACTGGAATCAAGTAGTCTAGGAAAAGGAAGAGAAAACTAGATATGATGGAATGACACCAATGCCCCAACCTGCAGAAAAGTCAACTGTGGGAAAATGTTTTAAAAAGTCAAATACTACTTTCAAAGGCCCCATTTATAATCAGCTGAAGCCACATATTACATTGTTCAAAGACACCAATATTTAATTCCTATAATGCAAAAAAAAAATGAAAGGAGTAGCATTCATCTAGTTCCATGGACACAATGTCATGAAAATTTAACAAAGTGAAACAAAGACTTATTGATCTGGAAGAAACTCATACCTAATACCATTTCAATGCAAAAATGTCCAGAAAGAAGTTATTAATACATAATTTTCAAATCCTATGAGCCCAAATAGGGAAATCAGCAATCTTGATAGGCAACTAAAAAATCAATTCAACATCTGTTTTAGGATGTTTGCTGGTCATGTTTAGACATTTTTATCAGATTTTTGGACTTCTCTGATTAATCAATTTCAAAGTGCCAAGTGACCCCTACTATACTTTTCAAAATTTCAATAAACATGCCTTAAAATGTTATTAGGGAAGTTTTTATGAAATCTTTGATATTTCTTCAGTGTTGTCCTACTAAGACAAAACCTATGGAAAATCTAGAGGATCCTTTACCCGCCAAAATTTCAAATCCTTGTATCTCAAAAAGAATCACACCAACCCATCTATATTTTTTTTCTACTTATTTTGGTTTAGCATGAAAGACCTTAAAAGATTTCACAACCCTTTGAAATCCTTTTTATTCTTTAATAGAGCAATGAACATCCTTAAGCCATTTCAAAATACTGTTAGTCACAGAATGGCAAAATAAATGACAAAGATCAAGCTATATGCCTAGTAACCAGGAGTAGAAAACTCATACAATAAGATAAAAGAAAAGCATTAAATCACATGCCATTCTGAACCTCAGCTAAATCATGTACTCGCTAGCCAGTAATTTATGTATGATGGAAACTGTTTATTAAATGAATAAAATCTTACCTATTTAAAATGACAACTAATCCAAGCTCCAATAAAACTGTTTTGTGTTTCCTATTTTCATGGCAATAATTCTCACAAAGCTGTACACCATACTGAATGCACTACAATAAATCAATACACAAAATCTTAAATAGGAGCTGCACATCATCAATATTCAATATATTTTCTGTAAAGGTTTCATCAAATTCTTTTTGGTGGTGTAGGAGGAATAATGGAAATGAGAAGAGTACCCTTCTGTGTAATGAAGGTACAGACGATAAGATGGACACCCAATTCACATACTTCCCCCCCCAACCCGCCACCCCATTTTGGGGTATATTGAAGATTGAAGAAATTTTGCTTTGAAAATAATAGAAACTGTAGAGATGTAGGTGGAGAATTTTTTAATGTTTTCCTGATATTTAAACTTCAATCTTAACTTTTTCAAGCTCTGTAAAAAAAAAGCTGTTATTCAAAATACTTCATCTTATTAAAGCTACAATTGAAAATAAATCACAACAAAAAATGAAAAATGTTTTGATCCTTTCAACCCTGAACTTTTACATCATTTGATTTGATGTTTGTGAAAAATAAATATTGAATCATTAACATGGTGAAAATAAATATTTAGATCCTAAGAAATCTTCCAAGCCCCACCCCCTTTCAAAATCAGATGGTTGTCCCCTTAGTATGCTCATCTGATGATGGAGTTACAGTGTGGCATGTGGAAAATTTCCATTAGAATCTCATTTAAAGTACAATATATAACAATTCCATTACTCTGAAACTAAAGATAAAATTTTCTCCAAAAAAGTATACAGACTGTTAGATGGTTATAACAAACAGTTGTGAAAAGGTTTTTTTTTAAATGTACACAGGCAAATATTTTCCATGTGAAATTTATGTTAATCGAGCTTCACATGAAATTCATGTGAAATTCACATGAAATTAACATGATTTTCATGAGAAATTCACTAAACATGAATTTCATGTGAACATTTCGAGTGAATTTCACGTGAAGGCTCCATTCACCCGAATTTCACCTGAACTCTGTCACTTAGTTTATTTGCTCAATTCGTGTGAAAATCATGTGAAATAATTTTGCCTGTGTAGTCTCATAACACAGAAACTAAATCTGGAATTTTCTCAAAAAGTATACAGACCATCATATTTAACAACTGTATTAAGTTGGCAGTTTATTAAACAAGGGGTTCTAAAGTCACAGTGCAAACATGAAAAAATCCCATAAAAATATCAATAAGTCCCTTAACTTTTTGAAGAGCATATAAAAATAAAAGGTGAAACTTATTGGAAATATTTATTGTAGAAAGTAGAATAGATGTAATACTTAAGAATGTAAAAAAGTGAAAAATGAGTGATTTAAACTATCCCAATTCAGGTCCTCACAGGATTGTACTCTTAACCAGCTGGTAGTTTCTCCGAAAAAAGGGGGCATTATGTTGCACAAATTTTGCGACCTAATAATGAAACATTCAATTAAGGATACAGTTGCATGAATAACAAAATTTAAGTAAACAAATCAAATGTAAACTATTTTAGTGATCAAACACAATAACTTGTCCATACAAAATACTTTTACAAACTTAGAAGAGTTTTACTCAGAATAAACATTAACTATTAATGTCACTAAAAATGTCCTTACAATGATATTCTATAGGAATGACATAACTTTATTTTGACTGGCAAGAGAAATATTGTATGTAAATATTAGACTGTCACAATTATCAGGGTAATGTCACGTAAAGGAGAATGGTCACTAAATAACAATCACTTGCTTAGGGACATTATAGTATGTTTTAACAGGTAAACATTGATAAGAAACATGTAAACATTTGCAAACTTGTTTCATTTATTTTGGAATAATAATAAAAATTGCAGAATTAACCCTTATCAAATTGTCCCGTGCTTATTCTGACATAAACACCTTGTTTGAACATTAAATTACTCAGTCTAGACAGGACTTAGTCTGGGTAATTAATAAACTACTTTAATTGATAATAAAAAATCTGTCTTTTTTTGTAAATCAATAAATGTAACAGAATATCCACTCAACCGAGTATTTATGATACAAGAAATATCCAGATGGTATGCTGTTACAAGTTCTTCAAATCAACTAATGGCCATCAAGGTAAAATAGCTTTACTCAGATGATTTACCAATAGTTCACATAATCAGAATTTAAATTGGGTTCCAAATTTCATAATACAGTCTGAAGTTTTTATAAGTGCCAAGAATGATAATTCTAACATAATCTGTTCCCTGTCAAAAAAGGGCTAATTCTGCTGAATTATTACAACATGCATAACAACATGCATTTACATAATTTATACTGAAATCTACATTCAATTTTCTCTAATTTCAATATTATTTCTACAAAGTAAGCCCAAAAGAATCCATTTAATATAGTTCCATACAACTATGGATATCAAATTTCATATTAAGAATGACAGTTGTTCTGGTTATTGTCTCCATCTTGGTGCCACCAATGCCAATATTATCTGGCAGTTAATATGACAGGTAGCAGGATGTACCAAGACAACCAATTAGGATATGCAAATTAACCCTGGAGATATTATACACATATCTAATATATTAATGAATAAATTATCCCTGTGATATTATTTAAAGTTAGTTGTGAAACAAAATTTTTTATCAAAACTAACAAAAATGTTTATATTAAATTTGTTTATAATAATTTCTGATTTCATTTATAAAACATAAACATGTAAATAAATGAATTTGCATTTAAGTAAAGAAATATGGTGGTGAGGAGTTAATAAACATCTTCATCATTATTATCGTATTACAATTTAATCATAGGTCTTGCTTTAATTAACAACTTTTATATCACAATTTGCAGTATAGTAAAATAAGTGTGATCTGTTTCCTGTACTGTTATTTCACAGATGGTATCACCATAGTTCACAGTTAGGACAATGTAGATCAAAAACAACATTGTGCCCCCAAAAAATTAACAT
This sequence comes from Perna viridis, assembly GCA_037379345.1. NCBI lineage: Eukaryota > Metazoa > Mollusca > Bivalvia > Mytilida > Mytilidae > Perna > Perna viridis. The sequence goes on from CM074515.1 coordinate 15,893,676, forward strand.
CAATTCCTTTATGATTTTATCTTGGTCCATTTCCTGAGAGATTAAGGACTAGATTAAATAGTGTTGCTCTTTTGATCCTTTGAAATAATTACAACACAAAAAGTTTAATTATCTCCCAGTGACCTAATCTTCTTTCACACTTTACTTGTGTTACCCCCCTCAGGGCTATAATGATCATTTGTCCTGCATAATGACTTCTCAATGGGGAGATTTGTCAGGTGGGGGTGTGGCAGTTAGTATGACAAGCTGTCAGATTTTCACACATGAGTAAATATCCCCATGAGATATAAGTAAAATTACATAAATGAGTTGGAATCATTCTGAAAATATTCTTCAGCAAGTTAACAAGTATTTCCTCCATTATGTCTGCCCAAAGAAACGAGGAAATAAAGAAACTATTATCAACTTTGGACAAAATCAGTCAACAACAGAAACAAATTGGTAAGTTTCATATTAAAATGTTACTTAATGACTATCATAAACTTATATTTATTTTTTGAGATATTAAATGGTACACATATATATTTTTTTTATTCCTTAATTGTTTCTCTTCTATTTGTGATATTGACAAAAAATAGGTGATTTTATAAAATGATCAATCTGAACTTTTGTGTATTCCAGTATTGAATATTAGTAATTAGCCTAGAAAGTGATAAAATTAAATCCTGCAATATACTTGAGTTACAACATTGTCAACATTGTATTACAAATATCACACTGTATAAATATACAGGAGCCATATTCAATTTTTTAACATTTCTTTTGTGAACAACTTGGTTGATCTGCATGTGTGTTAAAACAATGTCATATTGGCTATGGATAAAAGTTTCATAAAATTTCATGATTAAAATGATATCTGGTTACAATAAACATACTTTATTATCTTCACAAAGCTTTATAACGAACATGTAAATACTATAAGCATTTCGTATTGTACTCCTTAAAAAATCAATATGGTGTAAAAATAACACTTTGTACTAAAGATCTTGCCATTTAAAATCTGCAATCACCATTTTTGTCATGTTGTATATGTACACAATTAAATTATATACATGTATATTTGAAAGGAGATATATCTATAAGATATCAAGGCCATTTCATATATAAAAATAAAGTCAACAGTTTTAAGTTTAGTGTTTGGTTAGCTTTGTTCTGTACAGGCATTAGAAACTTGAATAATTCAATATCGCATTACATTACTTTTGATAAAAAACATAACAAGAATAAAGGGAAGCTAGTATGTATTTGTTTTTTTGTTTGTTTATATTTTACCTAATATGACAGTTATCACATCCATTAAATTCTTACTGATCCATTTATGTTACAGAACAGAAAATAAGACAGACTGACAGAAGGCTATTTAGGAGTACAGTCGATGGGAATTACACCTTCCAAATACGCAACCTTACTCAAAGATCAGTCTTAGAGGGAACAGCTAAAATGTTGGTCAAAGCCAAAAAAGATGTTGACAGAAAAATTGAAGAACTTGTTCAGTCGGGTATAAACCTGGATGATACACTTAACCAAAGTCTGGATAGTTCCATATTACTTAACATCAGTAGTGGACCCGACAGAGTGCTAAACTTCAGCAATGATGCCTTTGCTGGCTACGCTACCGAACTCTTTGCTTCTTACAGGAATTCTTGATGTTAAGTTACAGAACTTATGAACAGTGCTAAAAACAATTCTAGTGCTCTGTTAAATGAAATCCTTTGAATATGATATTGGTGTACAGTGTAAGTGGTAAAGTGTTTAATATGGTGCAATAAAACCAAATGTCTTTCTTCAACATGTGTCTAAAGTGTAACTAGTCATTTTTTTGTGTTACAAAACTACATCAAATTAAACGATGTACCAAACTTGAAATAGTTCTTCTTATCAAATAAGTTGCAATAGTAGAAAATCAAATAAAATATGACATACAGTTAATCTGCAAAGTATATACTATGGAGGGTAAATGAAGTCTTCAACATTTTAATGACTTCTACTTATCTCATGACAAGTTATGGTTTCGGTGATTTTCAAAACTGGGAAAAAACGAAAATCAGAATTTTATAAACACATTTATGAAACTTACACTTTTATTTCCTTGAAAAGAATGTTCTTTTAACTTCTTTTATTGGTTACCCTTACCATGATATACTTCCATGGTGTTTATAAAATTAAACTTTCTCTACTAACTAGAGGTCTTCTATCATAAAAATATTTCACCTTGTCAGAAGAAGTCTTATCCATCACAGAAACTATACATCTAATCAGTTTCTCCTTCCTCAGTGGATCTGGACTCCTATAATGTCATTCAATAAGAACAAAGTCACATACTGGCTGACAAAATTATTGAACATATAACTCGAGCATAATCAACAATTAGTTTGTTTTTATATATTTTATATACAGCTAACACATTCTTATATAATATGTAACATAAGTTTAACAAAGAACAAGTTCAGATGTAAAAACTTATGTAAAATTTACTGAACAGCATTTATCTTATTTTTAACAAAAAAATATACTAATAAAAATCCCACATAGTCATAATATAGAACCCCCCCCCCCAAAAAAAAAAAGAAAAAAAAAAGAAATCTTACATTGTCATCAGTTTGACTAAGTACTTTAGACATGCTTCCACTACAAGGACATCAGAAATCTGTTCCAAATGTTGTTGGGCTGTTGTACATACTTGGAAACTATAGGCCCAGTCACATATTCTGTAGAGATCAAACATTCATATAAGGTAAAAAAAAGCTATTTATAATCTCCTCTAAGAATTAATTATACTTTCTAACAAGAATTATCCTTCAAACAAGATCAATACATGTCTGGACCTGCGTCACTGTCATATATTTGTCAGCACATAAGTGTCTTCAATATGTATATAATTACTAAGCAAGTCAAAAATCTACAGTATGGGTTACAAATGTCATATACTGCTGAAAATAGTTAAGTTTGACATACTAGGAGGTGCACATCTTCAAAATGTATATAATCACTGAGCAAAAGTCGGAATAATATTTATTACTTTTTGAGTTAATGATTACATGAAGCAGGCACCGTTCAACAACATAAAGTGATAAAAAATGACTAATTTTAACATGATAAATTTGTAGGAAAAAAATTATCAATTTCTCCATAATAGATGCACATCTTAAATACATATATAATCACTGTGCAAAGTTTGAATAACATTGGTTTATATCTTTTTGAATTACAGATTTATACACAAAGTAGGTACCCCTAAACTTGATGGATGGACACAGTCAAGCGGTTACTAGACCTGCTTTCACTATTGGTGACGCAGGTAAAAAGACAGCTGACACAATAAAATTAAGGTAGAAAAGGACTCCTACAAATATACAAAACACAGGTGACTACATCATCAATACTTACTTGGATGTTACTATACAAAGTGAAGTCAGAGCTGTATAGATGACTACACCATCAATACTTACTTGGATGTTACTATACAAAGTGCAGTCAAGAGCTGTATAGGTGACTACATCATCAATACTTACTTGGATGTTACTATACAAAGTGAAGTCAAAGCTGTATAGGTGACTACATCGTCAATACTTACTTGGATGTTACTATACAAAGTGCAGTCAGAGCTGTATAGATCTCTACTAAGGTCTGTATAAACATAAAACAGTTCCAAATTCAAAATGACAATACCACAAATGCACATAAAAGTAAGGCCTGAATATCTATCTGCAACAATAAATGTAACCTTTTAACAATGATAGACTTAAAATCAAAATAAATTTCTGCTTGTGAAAATCACATCTTATTGCATATTAAAATTTTGTAGCTTCTATATTGACTCACACTTGTGGATGATGTAAGATGACTATTACTGCTAACTGAAAAGGACCAGTTCCAATTTCAATACTAATTTATGTAGGCTAGTGAGTAATTTAAATAGCTCTCTAGGTAGAAATCTGCCCTACATTATACCAATGTGTCATACTTAATTACTTCAGAGCACCTGAGTGATCATTTGGATAATAGAAGATATATAAGCTCACCCCTTTTACAGCATTGAACATCATACCAAACAAACATCAGAAAACAGTGAATAATAAACAAAGCTTCACCCAATGAAGATCAAAATAGTACCAACAAATGATAAAAAATTAGTCAATTCATAGAACATCATGTGACTGCAGAGTGATTAGACATTCATCAATTTTACTGCCCAGTATTTTCTATCTCAGCCTATTTCCAATGACAACATTACTTCAAATCCACTGTGACTTAGTAGAAGAAGAGAATAATGTCAGTTTTTGAAAGTCTAAACAGAACATTACTATATTTGGTTCACTGTACATATTATTAGTAGTAAAACATACCTGATTAACTTCACAAACTTCTAGAAACTGACAGAGTATTTCAATGATTCTTTTATTTCCAAAGACAGAGAAAAATCTGTAATACATAAAATGATCTTAAAAGCTATATCTGAAGACAGTTCCAGTATCTACAGTATTTATAATAGGACATCAGGTGATTCTTCTTAAGTTTTGTAAGGGAATAATCTATATAAAGAAAATGTCAAAACCATAAAAGGGTGTGATTAAAGTTACTGATAAAAGGAGACTGACAAATGATTATAGTAAAGAAAAAACTCTCATAAAGTATGTCAAACAATTCATTAATTTGTAGCTGATTAGATATTAAATGTTAGTACTACTCTATGTTGGTTGGGTAAAAAACAGTAGAATAAAACATACTTGTGACTGATTTCTAGGAATTTGTCTATGGCAATCACAGCTTGGACTTGGATATCTGGCCTGCAATTCTGAAAGGAGGAACAAGATTTACTAAAATGAAAATCATTTTATAATTGCACCTGTTCTCTCTCTTATCAAAAAAGCCTGTTTCTGATTTACTTTAGTGTTGTAGCTATATATATATCTAAATATTTTAAAAGTGTTTTTCAGTTGTCATGTGAATTCATAGTAGATCGGATTTCTTTGTTGATGTTCATAGTAAACTTATTGAGAATGGATATGGTGAATATGTCAGACAACAACCCCACCAGGATGGAAAATGTCAGCTCAAGGCCAAGTACTCTACAAATCAAAAGTTTAAATGAAATACACAATAGTGATCTGCATTTCAGCAATCATATCAATACTTGTGGAATATTCACTAGTTGCCAGAATATTTAAAGTAAATAGTTCTGTCTGTAAACTTGCGAAACAAGCAGTGAACCATGTACATTGCATGGTGTCAAAAAAATTGCTCCCTTAAATATATACAGGGATGATTTTATGAAGTCAACAGAGAAAGCAGAAATTAGCAAAATTGGAAGTAAATATACAGTAAAAAAGAAAATGAATTGTTAACGGAAAAATCTGGATTTGAAATAGCAGAATTCCTCTAAAAATGCAGAAAAAAATCATGTCTGTACATACAATTATCCAACTATTTAAAATATATGAAAGAGAGAATACTTGTTCTAAACATTTGGTGATTCCTGTTCCACATTCTTGCTCAATAATTTCTTCTTCAAGTCTAAAAAGTAAGTATATTAAATAATAAGTACTACTAAGCTCCTTTTGAAGGAACAAATGTAAACTATTCAATGAAATGATATGAAGTACATTGTTATGGTTTGAGAAATAATACTTCTTAATCACCATTTTGTCTCAAATATAAATCTAAAAAACATTTTCTGTACCAATTGTTAAAGTAAACAAAAATAAAACCAAAAGCTTAATGGTCTTTTTTCTACCTTTGACTGGCTCTGGCTGAACAGAAGAGACATTCCAACATTAGCTGGTGAGAAACAGGATCTGACATTCTTCCTATTAACTTGATAATAGATGCCAGAGCTTTGTAACCAACTAATTCAAGCTGTGTACTGAAACAAGAAAAAGTTGTTTTACTGACATAAAGGGCAATAGCAAAATTACTGAACTGATATGAAAGTCACTGTGGCAAACTAAGTCAAATCTGTATAAAAGTTTGTTTTTGTCTGCAAAAACATGTCTCCCCCACTCACAAATGGTTCTGTTTCAGAGGAGTTGCTCTGACAAGGTAATTTATGTATAAAGAGGCATAACTCCTACAAAAATTAGGGAATCAAAATCTCCAGGTAATTCTTATCTACCTTTCCAAGTCCTACATGGATGGAGACTGGATGTTTCCTTCAATGTACATGGCATGTTTAATCCATTTATACATAGTGAAATAAGAAAAAAGATCATCCCTTTTCACCACTTAGACATTCCTGATTTTAGGCATGTGAGATCCCTTCACATTTGTGATGTTACCATTCAACATTTTATTTCTTCAAGCAGAGCCTTCTGAATTGGCTTACTGTCACAAAATTAATTTTCAAAGTGAGAAAAAGAATAAATCATCGCTAGAAAAATCAAGACCAATAAATCTCAGACGCCTTCAGGTAAGCTTCCAATGTTCTCTATCTCAGCAGGGTCTCATTAAAGAACTTGAAATCTTATCATTGGATGTCTCAGATTTCCCTGTCTTGCACTCTCTGAAGTGTATGACTCTTAACTTCATAATCTTAAATTAACCTTGCATTTGTAACACTCTGCTCTACAATTTTATAGATTTCTTTAGGTGCTGATTTGGCCCTTTCTGTTATCTGGAAAGGAAAAAAAACATACATATTCAGCATAAGAACTTCTGTCAGTGGTTATATCATAGTTAATTTGTTTGGCTTGAATAAGTGATACATTTTTTAACCTATAAATATATTAAGTATTTTCATTTTTGTTGTACTATCTAAAGATAAATGAAAAATAACTATAGACAGTTAAGTGGACGGAAAACAGAATTTTAAAGTCTTTGCTCATGATGAGAAACAGTAAAGGGGGACAAAACTTGTCAATTGCAGAACACATTTCAGTAAAATCATGAGAATCATATATCAACAGCAAGCTTCAGACTACCTTCTGACAGTCTACAGGTTACTAAGATCTGCCTTGGTGGTCTCATTATAATGTACTCATCTCAAGTGTGGGATATCCTGGAATTGATTCTCAGATGAGTCATACCAAAGACCTAAATATAGACAGTCACTGATTCTCTTAAAATGCAGTAAATAGGAGATAGAGTGATGACTGGTTGGCTCAGAGTCAAAATAATCTCAGTAGGGTGATATTGTCTACCTAGGGAATGTTGCTTTTGTGAGCTAGCACATTAAAATATAGCTAAGTATATTGGAGACCTAAACATCAGGACATGTTTGCTTTGTTGATATCCTGAAATGCGCAAAAATGTTTGCCATATGAAGTTAAACTACCATCAATCAATCAATCAATCAGGCTAAAATTTACATTGCATTGATCTATTGAAGTATACCTTTTCCCAGTATATAACTGCACATAAATCAGGTATCTTTAAAACAGCAGTCTTATAAGTTTTCCTCACTAGCTGGGGAACTTGACACATCTCCTGTAAAATATTATCACCAGAATATGCAGTAATCAAGTTCAAATCATTACATCGTTAATGACAAGGTGATTACAATAAATCACTGATTGGAGTTTATATAAAACATTCTTTATCTTTTTCAGCATCACAGCTATTTGAATTACAATATTCTACTCATTAATCTAGTTATATAGTATAAAGCTGAACAAAAATGTGCACATAGATCTAAGATGACATCTCTTATAAGGTTAGCTGAAGAAGTTACTCTGTAAAATTAAGACAAAAAGTTGTCATGTAACTGCCAAGAAAGCAGCATATTCAGTAAAGCCCATCATGCATAAGCTTCATATAAATTTCTGATCACCGCAATGTTGAGTGCCAGTCTTTGCCATTCAATGTCGAGTGCGAGAATCAGGAAGAAGGTAAAATATATTTTGAAAAACCCACCATTTTGAAAGTTTAATTTGACTTTTTGCACCATCAGAATCAAGGAAAAAAATATTTTTCATATCATTTGTTTAAATTGAGTTATAATTTCATTGGTATACACTGAAAATGAACATTTTAAAGGCAGATAACTCGGTAAAATATCTCGTTTTCTAACATTCTATTGAAAAATTTCTGAACAAATCCAGTGATGCAGAGATCAAATAATGGCATTGTCAAATAGAGAAAGCATCCTTGGGTAAAATTATATTGTTAAATTGGTCTGTTTTTCAACATGCATGTTTTCCCATTTTGCCTGATTCTTACAAATTCTAAGACTTTAAGTTAATAAAATCTTATGTGACAAATTTAAATATTCATATAAGAGCAACACTTTACTTTAAGTAGCAAATTTCTCTAAGACTGGTATAAGATATTTTTCATTATGAATGAATAGCAAATATTCCTGTTAATGCCTAGCAGAATTAGCTAATAACCTGCAATGGAGAGTCTGGTTTTGGGGATGCAACTCCAGACCATACCAATTCCTGAGACAAATTAACATCATCATTGGTCTCTGTATCAAATATTTCAACTTCATATCTATGGAGACCTGCATATACAGCCTGGCTTTTAGAAATGATCTGTAAAAAAAAATAGTGACTTCTTTTTATTGTATAATCATTACTCATATGTCCAAAACTTTGGATTTGTTCATATAATTTGTAGTTGTGTAGGAGATGAATATGGCACTGAGCCAAAAGTCTCTGAGTCAATACAAAACTAAATGACAGACACAAAGCTATTGCCAAACCCAACTAAACAATTTTCATCAAACTGAAGCTGCGAAATTGCAAATAATTCTCATGAAAGCTAGCTCAAATTGTATGGGGAAAAAAATTAAAAACAACAAAACCATTCCAGCAAACAAGAAGTTGATGTGCAACTGAGCAAAAGAGTTTACACACACAGTATAACCAATCAAGCTCAAGCTGCATAACATTTCCAAAATCCTTCCCAAGAAGGGTTGCTTAGAATTTTGAGACAAAAATTTACCGGACAGAGTTCAAATGCAGGTTCTGACAGCAGTGAAACAATCCAAGGGCTGATAGCACTGGAGGTTTTTGATTCTTGTGAAAATTGTAGCATGAACAAAATTTCAAAGATTGCATGTTAAATAAAACTGTGATCATCCATATATTATAAATATTATCAAGAGATCTTTTTTGTATGAACTGAATGTCAATCCATACTATTGATCGACACATTTACAAATTTGGTTCCATTTCACCTTTTCCCAAAATTTTTACACCTGTCCAAAAGTTAATGTGCATTTACAATCAAACACTATATTAACAGAGTATTTATCCTTCACTGTAATTATACTAATATAAAACCAATTTCAGCTTAAGAAAATAATTTCCTCCATGAACACCAAAAAGTGCTACACAAAGCATAGCATGGAAAACATAATAATACACTTGATCACTTATACATGACTTTAAGAATCTATGTTTTTTTTTTTTGTTATCATTCACCACGTGAGTGAGGTCCCATAGTAAATCACAACTTACCTTTGCAATGACAAGTTTTTTGTCATCATTCACCATGTGAGTTAAGTCCCATAGTAAATCACCGCTATCTTCATCCCATTCATCACCTTAAACATTGAAAATACAGTACTCCCTCTCTTATTTGGCCTTCCATACTGCAATCCAAAACTGGCCATATAAGAGAGGTGGCCTCTCTTGAGACGTTAGGCCATTTTCAGCATTTATTGAATATGTTTGTTTGCATCTGTTACATGTACATGTTTTAGAGAAAGATTACTTTACAACATTTCTACGATCATCCCATTTTTTATGAAAACAAAATATACCAAATTTTCCGGACTATAAGTTGATGTGGTTTCTAAGTCGAATTGCCTAAATTTGACCAAAATCAAGAGAAAAAAAACATAGATAAGTCGAATTCCGCCAATAAGCCGAGGGTCAGAGGTGTGCATTTATATTGTATGTGTCAGCGGAGATTTGAGTTGAGCGATTTGTTTTCAATAGCATATTATTCCAGCGATGTTACTAAGTATAAGATTTCTGAATTAAATAAATTTATGTGTTTTTGTTAAAGTGTACTTTGTCCACGAGTTCAATTATTTTTATTGAATGGCGTGTCAATGGCTCTGAAGCCATAGATCATCAGGAGTATGAAAATGTAAACATATCAAAAGTGGGCAGCCATGTGTGAAATAAGCAGGAAATTCGTTTGATGAATTGGTCTTAATTAAGAGTGGTAATTAGTAAACAATATTACCTGGTATTACGAAATACAATAAAAAATAATTGTTAATTGCAAATTTGGATGCAATTAGCAATTTAGATAACACCTTAATTGAATTATAATTTGAGCCATATGTGAATGTGTTATGACATACCGTAAATGGGTATAAATTTGCATATTAAAGGACCGTTAACTCCAAAACACTTGATAATGTTTTCCAAGTTAAAAAAAAGTTTTGTTAACATGTCTTCCAGAGTTTATTCATATATTTTAACGGTTTCAAAGTCCCAGAGTTTTTATTAACATCATCATATTCATTCATAAAGAATAGCGGCAATGATCAATAATGTTCGAATTCAATCGCCAGTTTCACTGTTTGAGTGACGGCTATCGTTGATTGCAGTCTACCAAAAATCTTGAATTAAAGCAATCAAAAGTGAACTAAACAAATCTAATGAAAAGCATTGTCGATGCACATTTTTTCTTGAAAAATCCTTAGATAAGTGGAAGTGGACGATAAGTTGAGGTTGACACTTTGCTGAAAAAAAAATATTGACTTAATCGTTCTGAAAACACAGTAATCATGAAGTTACAACCACTGTTGTGCTAGATAAACCCCAATACTACAGGAAGTTGATGATAGAATACAACCAAAACTGCTTTCAATGTACGTCCTATCTACATGAAGCCACAAACCAAATTTGAAATAAATCCATTCATTGGGGACCAACATAGTTGCAATGAAGTTCAGACGGACTGATGGAGTGATTCCATCCACTGTTATAGTTGTCTGTATACACCATAAAACAAAATCAATTTTTTGAAAAGATTATTCTGAATTAGAAGTCTATTTCATATCCACCTTACATTTGGATGGATCAAGACATTATGCTGACATTCACATTATGAACAATGGCAGGTCAATAGTATTTCTAACAAATTTCCTTAACAGTTTACAACAATTACCTCAAATTGCCCACTGTCTGAGCATTCAAAATTATGGTAATATTTACACTACCAATAATTTAACTACATTACAAAAGTTGTCTGACAAGGTTTATATCTAACACAAGCACAATAGCAGAAAAGGTTTAAATTTGTACATTTTTTTTCTCTTTTTTTCTTTGAGTACAATATTTGAAAGTTTTAAAGACATTTTTAATGATTTAGGGAATTGCTTCAGCTTTTCAAAAATCTCAAACCTAAATTCAAGTCATGGAAAAAAACAAAATAAAATTATGTAGATCATAACAAGGGAGATAATCATAGTAAGCTCTGTAATCTATTTCATAACCATTTTAACACAGTATGTCTAAAGGCTTAGAAGGAAATGAAGGAAAACCCATATTAAATGTATTAATTTGAAATGTATTATTCTGTAAATATTGTTATTTGATACTAGGCTGGTTATTTTTCAAGTTTCATTACAATTTCAATATTTTAAAAATGTTTTTGCTAATGCGAAAAAAAGCAACAGATAGGGAATGCATTAATAGAAACTCATATATGAAATGTACATTTATGCGTCTATGATTTACCTCCCCAAGAGACAAAGTTCTTTGAAATCTCTCATGGGGGACATTCCCCACAAATTGTAACAGTTGGCAGGTAAGGGGAGGTAAATCATAGACACACAAGGAAACATGTATATTCATATATTTGTCCTGGATTAGATCACTCTTAAGGTGAAGGTTATAAATGATGTATTTTGAAGTTTATCTTTTACATGGTAGGGCAATGCTTGAAAGGTGCCTTAAATTTAAAATCCTGATTTCGTTTTGTAAATTATTCAGATTGAAAAATAAATTACATCCAGTAAAACTGCATCAATTAGATATACCTCTAGGTTGAATATAAGCCATTTGACATTCTATTGCTTGGAAAGGTAATTCCCAGTAATCATCTGGAAGCTGAAATAACTCATCTTTACTGATTGTCCTTTTATCACCATAGTCACCATAGAAAACATTTACTTGTCCGTCAACTTCTTCCATAATACGCACTCTATACCATCTATAAAAACACAAATACTTGTTTTGTACCTAGCTCAGTAACTTTAACTATACTCGGTGTCACATAAATAACACACTGTTAAAATTTGAATAAAAATATTTTCTATGACTTTATTGACACCTACCGTCGTTTAAATTGTCTTATATGACTTGCTCATTCGTTTAGCCAAACGGCTTCTCCCTAAACATTGAATCGTTAAATTACGGTCAGATTTTAATTCTCTGTGCCAATATTTACATTCTAAAAAGTCGGCCATCTTTACAGTGATCGGGTTGCTAGGAGATGTTGTTTACGTTTAAATGGTTTGTCCAAATACCGAAGAACCCAGAATGCATTTCGGCGTTATTTCGGATATCTTGGATTTATTTTACACGAACAACGTACAATACCGAGAAGTTGATCAAGCAGACGATTGTCACTGGAGTTGGACGGGAACTTACGAACTTCGTTTGTAAACAAATCGTCCCGTAGAAACCAACATGGCGGATATTAGTATGGGATTTTCACGTAAGGAATTGTTACGCATGATTTAAGCTAATAAGCGATTCGTTGGTACTAACACGTCATGCATATATGCGAACTATCTTCATATTTAATAAAAGAGAGACAACTCTAGCGGTAAGTCCCGATGGTTTAAAAAGTAGAGCTTCAATTTGAAAATAAGTTGTATGTGACGTCGAGTATAGTTGTTTTTAACTGAAAACTTGTTAACACTTAGTACAAAGTTTAATGAATATCATATTTCTGAAATGTCACAATACAGTGATATAATTTTGGTAACATTATGCATTTCTTTCAAGTACATAAAGATGCCAGTGATTGGGATTAAAATTTTGCCAATGGGACTATGGCCCCTTTACCCTTCAATTCAATGGGAAATTTTCAATTTCAATGGGCCATTCTAAAAAAAACATGGGACAAAATTTGGAATAGCAGCCAAGGCCAGCTAGACATAGATATTGAAGACCAAATGTAGCATAAACTTTAATTTACACTGCAGATCAAATGTTTATTAAGAGTTATCAATTAACGTGTCAATTAATTGCCACATCAAATCTCTTTTCTTTTCTATTGTTTGAGTTTTTATACTAATGTATTGTCTATTCCTTTATCATAGTCCACAGATCCCCAATCAGTTAGGCTATTGAAGTAGTTAATCACGAATGATAGGAAATAGTCTATTTTTTTGGTTTGGCTGCAATCAGATATTGGATTTTTTGGGGGTGCTACAGGACCATATAATATGACTCCACCATTATCAATATTTTCAATAGGGGGTTCACAATTGTGTCTAGCTGCCAAGTCAGTTTCTACAACAAATGCAGTTTGATTCTGGTAATTACCATCATTAATACTTTTTTAGACGCTGAAAAAGATCATTTCTTCTCTTTTGGTATTAAATTTATTCTAGTATATCCTGGATCCGCCCCTGATCATCACTACAAACCTGTTGTCTTCAGGAAATTTAGCAGCACAAACACAATCAATGAAATCAGTCTCTATAAAGGGTCTGTTCTCTTCTGATCTACCCATCAAATTGTTTAGACTATCCATCATTCTCTCCAATCTACAGAAAAAAAAAATAAAAACAGTTGACTTTTAGGATATATTCTTTACAAGACAGTTCAACCTCCCCTACAGAAATGAATGACATATATTCAACCAAGACAATTTTACACATTAATGGTACCTTCATAGTTATTATTTTTGGTTTTCTCTATATGCCTTTCCTATCGATATCTATACTTAAGGATTATCTAAAAACTAACTACAACATTAAATATATAGTTGTGTAGGAACACAATATGCTTATCACCCATTTCTTTTCTTTTCCTTTTTTATGTACATAAAAAAACTTTCTCAATATGTTCTTGAAAGATTGACAAACAGTAATATTTCGTAACACATCAACCAATAGACAGGTGAAAATACATGTACATGTATTGTAAAGCACCAAACCTACTTTATGTATGTATCTTTTCTCATAACAAAGATCAGATTAGGCAGATCTACAGCTGACACATATACTTCGTGATAAGTAAAGTTTTCAGACAGAATTTCTACACCTAGTGTCTGCTCTTTCCTGAAATAAATCAAATACTTGATACTTAAACCAAAAAGGCAAGATAACTTTTTACAATACAAAAGTTCTTGATACAGTCTCTAAACCAATCCACAAAACCATTTAACCAACTGATGACTGCTGATTGAATGATAACCAATACATCAAGAACCAACGACCGATCTGATCACGCTTTTGTTACGTTAAATTTCAGAATTTTCATTGAAACCAACAATATAATAAAATAAAAATAATCCCAATATTAAATTTAACTTAGATTTAAAATAGTGAATCCACATTATGTATTTTAATAAAAACAAAAAACAAAAAAACAAATATAAAACAAAAATTAAACTGATGTCTAAAATATACCATTTATTAAATATGAGTAAAATATTTACCTATCAGCAGTCACTTGATGGAAAAGGGAAGAAATCATTGGTTAAACGCATTGATGATTGATAAGAAACAGATCAGTGATTGCTGATGAATCGCAAACTTAGTTGCAGGGATTGGTTCAGGTACTGTTGTACCCCTTTTTAAAATAATTATAAGATAATAATTTTTGGCACATATACTTGATTTTTTTGTACTGCTTAATAAAAATGTAATTTTCTTAATATCTGAAAAGTCTGTAAAATTTGAAATAATTTTAATAGAATCATTTAAAAGACTATTACTAAGCAGGACAGTGTAAAGTAACAAATTCAGCTTGAAAATATTTATCACAAATAAAGTAAAAAAAAAAGTGAGTCATGGATAACCCCAGCTTGTATCCCTGAAACCATTGGTCAAAATATAAACATAGTTCTCCGACAAAAATTGATGTTGCCTCAGTCTGAAGTCCAACAATATGGCATACCTATATAAAGTTTCTGTTAAAATATAAAAAATTGCAAAGAAAACTGTAACAAAAAAGATGAAAAAATGGACGAACACAATCCCTCATACCACAATTACTATACTGAAGAGTGAATCATTTTTACTGTTTGTTAATATGACATGATATATACCTCTGAGATTCTCTATTAATGTCTGGTATTGAGATTCTCCCGCTACAGATTTCATACAATTTATCAAGATGCTGTAATTAAAAACACACATTTTTAGTGAATAAATCAAAACAAAACAGAACAGAAGCCATAAAAAAATCTTTCACTACCACTATACCATTTAATTACATGTACCATATTTTTCAGACTATTAGTCTATGTGGAGTATAAGTAGTATTGCCTAATTTTGACCAAAATTGATGAAAAAAACATAGATAAGTCGAGGGTCAGACTTGTGCATTTAAATCGTAGGTGTCAGCGGAGATTCCAGTTGAGCGGTTTGTTTTTTCACAGCATATTAACCCAGCAATGTTACTTTGTATAGTATTTCTGAATGAAATTAATATTTGTATTTTTGTTAAAGTGTACTTGTCCAAGAGTTCAATTTTTTTATTGAATTGTGTGTCACTTGCACTGAAGCCTTAGATCATCAGGGGTATGAAATCGTAAACATGCCCAGGTGTGAAATTAGCAGGAAATTAGTTTGATGAATAGGTCATAATTACAAGCTGTAATTAATAAACAATTATCTGGTATTTCAAAAGACAATAAAAACAAATTGTTACCTTTAAATTTGGTCATTTAGTCATTTAGATAACACTTTAACCAATTATAATTTGAGCCACGTGCAAATGTGTTACGACATACCGTAAAATGGGCATAAATTTGCATACGAAAGGACCAATAACTCCTGAACACTCACAAATGTCTTACCAGTAAAAAAGAGTGTTAACATATCTTCTAGACTTTGCTTTTATATTTTAAAGGTCTAAAAGTTTTTATTAACATTGTCGTATTCATTCATAAAGGATACCGGCATTGATCAATAATTTTCAAATTGGATCGCCGGTTTGACTGTTTGAGTTACTGCTATCCTTGATTGTTTACCCAAAATTTTGAATTCAGTGACGATTTTACGTGGTCAACAAACGAAGCAGAAATTGGCAAAATCGAAAGTAAATATACAGTAAAAAAATTATAACGGTAAAATCTGGATTTGAAATAGCATAAATCTGCTACAAAACGGAAGAAAATCATCCCTGTGAATTTCAAAAATGAAATAAACACATTTAATGAAAAGTATTGTAGATGAACATTTTTTCTTGAAAAATCCTTATGTAAGTCGAAGTGGATGATAAGTGGAGGCTGACACTTTGTTGAAAAAAATATTGACTTATAGTCCGGAAAATACTGTACATGTATTCATGAAAAGCATCCTCCTATGTCAAACCAATTTGATATACTTGTAAATCCAGTAATTATGGTGATTGTTATAATAAGAATTCTGCTTACTACTTTAAAAGTTTTTCTCATCATCAAGTTTTTGTATATATCAGTATACATACAATTGAAATGAAACTTATATAGTCTACTATACACATGCGTTTTAAGATCTGACTAAATACAAATATGCCATAATTCTGTATTTGTGCATTCAAAAGACAATTAACTTAAATTTAATGTTATGAAGACTTTTTCAAGAATATGAGCCCCCTGTGCCCTCTCTTACCTTAGGATTATCATCAGCAAATCCATTCTTCAGAAGTTCAGCCCTGACATTCATCTTCCTTACCCTGGTATGTACAGCACTTAATTCTAACTCCTCTACAAGTGGATCAAGCCATAAGGTGTTGTCCATCCTACAATATTCAACTAACAGTAAGGAAAATTGATAGCTATCAGGAGTTCTAAATCGCTACTGACAGTACAAGTAAGAGGATTTTAAAAATCTTGAATTGCAAATTTTCTCAAATTTAAGAGTTTTTCATCAAAACTTAGATTTTAAACAATCTGATAAATTGAAATTTCAGTTTAAGAAAGCTTTGAGAATAATCTCAATTCCAATATGTTTAAGGAACCAGATCCTGATTTTATAAAGCAAAGACACAAAGTAGAAATTTGCAACATCAGAAATGAATATACAGTAAAATTAAGATCTGAAAAAAATCAGGTCCATATTAGATAGCATGACAGTGATAAAAAATTGTAAAAAAATATATATAAAGGGTGAAAGTAAAACCATACAAGTACACAACTATTGCTTTTAGAATAGATTACTCTGGGGATAAAATATTTAAAATTTTCAATGCATCTAAATTATACCAGTCAATAAAACTTTATTACTGCTGCTAATAAGGTTCATGAACTATTTCATTGTCTAACAAACCTTTCTTATAAGAATTTCTTTCTTACCCAAGAACAATTCTGCCTTTCAGTTCTTTACGTTCAATCAGTCGATACATATACATACTGGCCTGTAGAAAAAAAAGTACTGTAAAAGTGAATCAGTGAATCAGCTGATAAAAAATATAATAAGGGGTGCTATTACATTCCTCAGATTCCACTTTTGAAGGAAAGATATTAGAAAAGTATTTACAGTTGCCCTAGGTAACAAAAAATAAGTATAATAGCTCACTTACAAACCTAAGGATCATTGCATAAAATAATAGAGGTAAACAAAACTGTTAAGTTTTTTTCTTAAATACATGTATTAGGGATGGGGCATTAACAACATCCTATATATGTAACGGGTCTGAATCATGAATGGCTCAAAATCATGACATGTATAATTTGAAAGTGATTGAACATTTAAAGCTGGCATAGATTGTGTGCTTTAGAAAGTCTCGAATATTCCAGCTAGTCAAGACATTATCGACAAAATTGTTTTATGAGCATAAAAAAACTCTGTATAGTATAGGCAAAGCCTAAAATCATGTTATCATAATTAACATTATCTTACCCTTGGAACCCATTCTTCGTCACTATCAATTGGTTTCACTCTACAGATATATACATCAACTGCCTGAAATTTTTTAAAATGTTAGAAACACTTTCACTTAAAGTGTACTGATCTATAATAATAATAATTATTAACACTTATAAAATTTTAGCATTACGATAAAAAAGAAACTTTGTATTGTAAAACTTCTTAAATAGGTCTACAAGTACATTACAGAGGAATAAACTTATTCCAGCTATCCTTTCAACATAAACACTTCAGACAAGATTTCTTTTGACATATGATTCAAGTACAAGGAATCTAGTATGAGTTGTTTGTCTATTATACATTTCATGCCTTCTCTCAGAATTTAAATTCTCATAAATAAATCCAACTTCTTACACTTAAAAAGATGAACCTTAACTTGTTCTTGTTACAATAAAGATAACTGCCATACTTTAATAATCTTACACTACAGTACACTACTTATACATTTACCTGAAAGGGAATCAATTTAAGCTTCTGAGGGAGATCAAATAACTTCTTGGCTTCGACTTCTTCTACACAGCCATCATCAACAAACTGTACCTGGATTAGTCAGGGGAGATTAACTACATTGCTATGTACACATCTGTAACATTGGTATAACAACCAAATTATCACAAAATGTTTTAGGTCTTATTTCTCAATTAACTTGAATTTAACAAATAAACTGTGGGAAGGGAATACATATGTATCACCATTGCATATGTGATATGGTTTTTCTCTATGATTTTACAATATGCTCGTCAAAATTGGAAATTCTTTCAGAAATAAACTTTTAAACTAAAGAGTAGTGATATAATAAATACTTCTATTCACACCAGAATACAAATGTTATTCACATGTGATTATCTCATTAGGTCATTCTGTGACTAGTTCAACGAAAGCAAAAATAAAAAGAAAATAAATAAGACTTAGATTGTTTGAAGTTCCAGCTGATGTTTGAAATTCAAAAATGAAAGTGTAAATTTCAATTTTGTTCATTTGAAATTAAGAAATATTGACTACTGTACCATTAGTACCAGGTGATGATTTAGAATGTAATAATATATATAGAAATTACCTCAGCCTTTATACTACCATCACATGTGTTCATGTTGGTAAGATCCAAAATCTTTACTCTAAATATAAGATAAGATTATAGAGATATCAATAGTAGAATGACTTTGTCATTGACAATGTGCAATGGTTGCACAAAAAGTAATAAGACAACAGTATCAAAGAAAGACTTGTCACTTGGAAACTAGTCATCTTGGGTTGATTTTAACATTTAACTATAATAATTTTGTCAGACAAAAAATAATATATGCAATATTTAATATCATCTACATAAACTACTAGTAATGTTACAAAAGTTTAAACTGACTTAGCTAAATACTATTATTTAATCACTAACCTGTGAAATATTTCATTGTACTCATATGCACAAATATCACCAGGACACATGTTAGCTGAAAGAGAAATGTACTCTGAAATATCCTTTTTTATATTTATATAGTAAGTCAATGTAATGCAAAAAAAAAAAAAACGTATAGTACAGAAATCTCTAATACTCGCCATGAAACTGCATGCATTGTTATGCCAGATATACCCCAAGTTGATATTCCACGAAACAGGAAGTTATAAAAATCATTTACAAAGTATGTTCCATTTAAATAAACCATACACCTAATTTGAAAATAATCTGTCCAGTGGGAGCTGAGATTTTTTTAGTAACTAAAATTTTCTATGATCATTCCATACAGTGAAAAATGACTCAGACCCACAAAACATGAAGTTCAAACCAGATATCAACCAGAAATACTTTACAAAGTATGCCCCATCAATATAAAACCACACATAAAATTTAAGACAATCAATCCACCAGGAGCCAAAATAATTTATCCCCATAGCTTAAAGTTAGGAGCATATTGCAAAACAGGCATACAGACAAGGTGATTCCAATATACCACCTGCTTATTAAGTTAGGGTATAATAATATAACTACCATATATACTCAAGTATAAGTCGATCCACCTGTAAGTCAGACCACCCCTTTTCAGTCCAAAATTGGACATAGCCTCGACCCGTTTATTAGTCGGACTGATTTATGACAGCTGCATCACTAACATTCCTTAATTACAATGAGTATACCTGTTTGTTTTGATAACTTCGATTAATATTGAAATACACAATTAAAAGCCAGAGTGGTTTTTATAGTAGGAAGTAATTAAATTCTTCACATCCCATGTGAATGGTTTCATTATGGCCATTTCTCATTCATTCTAATTTTGGTACAACCAATAACCCAAATTAAAATCATAAACATTGGGAACAACAAAGAATAAAAAAGGAAGTTCATGATACTCTTACAACTCATGAAAACTAAAATATTAGTTACTTTTGTCACAAATTATGTTATCAGGTCATGTTTTTATTAGACCTTTGGGTTTTTGGCTATATGAATGTACACAGGTAAAAATCAATATACAAAATGGATGAGTGGGAAGATACAAATAAAAATCATAAAAGGCCAGTATTGTGGCAGAATAAAAAGACTAAGCAGTCAATATTCTTTTACTGCATTATATTTAATAGCTGTAAAAGGTAGATGAAGATAGTCTTCCTAAAACTCATGTTTACAATTTAAAGATTTGGGCAAATGTGCCAGTCTTGCTGTTCAGTTTTGGTGTCACACTCATGTCAATTATCAAGCTTTTGACATTTTCAAGCAGAAAATTTTAGTTCATAAGCTACATCGAATCTAAAAGTCAGAACCCTTCCCAGCAGGTAAAAATTATGTCCCAAAAATACAACTTATGCGGGAATATATACTGTAATACTTAATAATCCTTAATATTGTGCTTCATGTTTCACTTTACGAACACTTACTATGTCTCCTCCTGTTCACAGGATTGCCATAGAATGACTGCATCTGGAACATCAGGTCAGTGTAATCACATCCATAATCAGTCACCTCTCCCTCAGGTGTCTTATGTTCCAGTACTATACCACTATAGTGACTAGCATCAGCTACATTGCTTATCCTAACCTTTAATCACACAAAAAAAAAGGTTTTATTTTCAGTTCAGACATAGAAGTGGAAAATGTCATGAAATAGTATGAACAAGATAATTAAAGTCTGTTTTTGAAGGCAAAACCATGTCTGCCCCTGTTCCACAGAACAAAAAATAAGTAATGAAAAATCTAAAGTAGTATTATAAAAATTTGACCTTCAATAAATAATAAAAATACTCTGTGCGACAGTGAGGGTACAAGTACAGTTCCATACTGTGCTATGTTTTATGAGATATGGTGGAGTAGTTTCTGAGGGTACAAGTACAGTTCCATACTGTGCTAAGTTTGATGAGATATGGTGGAGTAGTTTCTGAGGGTTCAAATGATAAGCTGCTTAGGTTGTATATTTTTGGGAAATTTATAAGTTTAAAGGGAAATAACAAAAAATTCCCACAAAAAATAGAAGGCAAAAATTCCTGCATAATAACATATAAATTAATACATGTATATCAGTTATCATAAACACATGATTAGATTCAGCACATAAAAGAACACCATATACTATATTATCGTTGAAATCAAACACAATAATTCTGGACTTCGATGAGAACCATTTTGCTATTAAACAGGTCCAAAGACCTAAAACATAAACACACATTAAGGTGATATATTCAGAGCCCCAAAAAATTCATTTTGTTGTTGTTGAAATTATAACAAGATTGTTACCTGCAGCTGCATGTTCCCTGCCGGCACAAAAAAAGATGAATTTAAAAAATACAATTTGTTGAATCAAAATGGCAGTGTAATTTGATCAACTACATATGGTGACTAACAATCCTACAAAATTTGTACAAAATTCACTGAACCATTTCTGATGAGTTGCGTTTACAAGTGTGATGAACAGACACACAGACAATAGTATTCCTATGTCCCTGCCCGCATAGCATTGGGGGACAAAAATTTATATTTGGATCCAAATTTGGACCAATGTGAGAACAGCATATTGAAGAACCACAATCTGTCAATTTTTTGTTGAAATCAAACAAATTTCATTTTGGACCCCAATTTTGACTTACAGAAAGACGAGAGGATTCTTATGCATATTGATTTAAGTATGTAGGATACAAAACAAATATTTTAGAGAAAAATGGTTTCAATAAATAAGTATAAATAACTGTAGTATACGTACCTTCACATAACGAGAAGTAAACCTCATTTTGCCATCAACCTCTGGGATAACGCCTTACTTTAAACTGAAGTATACATACCTTCACATAACCAGAAGTAAACCTCATTCTTCCATCAACCTCTGGGATAACTAGATGACGATGTGTGCATATCTCCTCGTGTCTGAAACATCAAATAAGCACTCTTAAAAGTATTTCAAATATAATAATCCTCTTTATGAACCAAGTAGAATTGTAAACATACACCAGACCAGGAATAAAAAAAAACTTAATTTTCCTGACCGCATCCAACATTGCAATGTTGATAACTAAAACAAAATAATTTCAAAATACTTATCAAATTGAGTAATTGTTCAACTAAACAGTCATGTGATGAAAACATTTCCAACTAAATGTATAGTCACAGATTAAAATATCTATTTAAAATCAAGTAGGAAAAGTTATATAGTGACATCTCTTGAAACCATAATTTAATAAAAAATTGAAAAACATTCTAAATCAGAAATTTTCTTAAGTTTGTTAAATCAAATTTAACAAATAAAGTTTAAATCTTGGACAACCAAACACCTGTCTAATCCAAACCATGTCCAGAAAGGGTTGGTTTAGACAGGTTTCAGTGTAGTATGAAATGTCCATGGCTTTTATAAAATATGAACACACAATGGACACCAAGTAATGGCATATTAGCTCACAGGTGCGAAGGATATAAATAATTTTGTGACCCTACCTGCATTTTCCAAAGGCTTTCAAATATTTACAGAATCTTTTCTCTATATCAAGATTTCTTGCCTGTAAGAAAAAAAAAGTTTAATTATTACATTGCATCACATTAATGTCAGAAATTTTTCTTTTAAATTCCTAATTCTAGAAGTTAACTGATTAATTGCTTGACACTGAAAGCACATAAATATGGACCAATTGACAAAAAAAAAAAAAACAAACAAAAAGCATTGAAAACCTAAGAGAGTCTTGGATTTCTTAGTGTAACATTTTTCTGCCAGTGTTTGATTCTTTTTTCACTTTTAAAATTATTTTTGTGAAAAGAAGTATTTTTCGGAAGGTCCTGCCTGGCATTACTCCAAACAAAATCGTTATATATTTGATTGTGATGAATCTAACACCACTGAGTGTGATCAGACACCGCAGAGTAGGATTCCAAGTTCTCTAAATAGGCTATGCCAAATTAGGGAACAACAAAATCTTCCCCAAAGGTGTCAGAGGTATTGAAGTCTTTCTTTTTAATGGTTGATTCTTTTCCTCAATTTTGGAACTGACTCTGTTATTAGAACACCAATTCAGAAAGTCCTTCTTGCCAAATTTCTTTGAATTTACAAGATATCATAAAATGTTTCACTATGATATAACAAACTTCACATGTTTTATGTCATCCATGGGTGAGATTAAGAAATCTCACATGGCTTAAAGTAGGAATATGCTCATCTCTTCAGTGAAAAAAGGAATTCTCAAAGGAAAGGAAAACCCATCTAAAAGGTGAACAATTCTGATAATAAAGTACTGGATTTAGATTATATGACCCAAATTTTTACAATAAACAGTATAAACAGTATCTGCAAATAGAAAGACTCCATAATAAAAAGTAAGTCTTTGTAAGTAAGCATCCAACTTTAAAAATCTAAAAATACTTTGAGCAAGCTCACAAAGAGAATAACCCCACTTCAAATGAACTTAAATGTAAAACCTTTGTCGGATAATCTCCCTTTGGAGTCATCCAACAGTAATTATATTACTTCATGCACATCTACATAGGATACCTAACCATTCTATACAATTTCATCAAAATCCCTTGAGCAGTTTAAGATGAGTTGCACTTATTAGGATTTAACATCTAAAACCCTTAAATTTTATTATCTCCCTTTAGCGTAATCAGACAGTAACTATATTCCTTCATATATATCTACATATAATATTCAAACATCCTATAAAATTTCATCAAAATCCCTTGAGCCATTTATAAGGAGTTGCGCTTACAAGAAATGTGGACAAACAGGGTAATTCCTCTATACCCCCTTAAGCTATGTTTGCGGGGGGTATACTTATTATGTAAGGTTATTAATTATTTAATTGTAAAACAATTGATAAATTAATAATGCTGTTAGGTATCTTCTAATATCTTTAATGTCATTACCTGTTTTCTACCTGCCATCATGTCTGTCAGTGCTCTAGGTAAATCAACCTTTGACCTGGTTAGTAGTTTACCTATGGTATCAATGGAGTCTGTAGAGTCCTCAGTAATCAGAATGTAAGATGTTGGTTCTACTGTCTGTTCCTGAAAAGTAGAATATGGAATAGACCTTTCTGGCTTAATCACATCTGACTGTACAAATGAAAATGTAAAAATGTATTACAGCTATAGTTGAAACAGACCAGTACCAATTTCCACACTTAAATAGGCTAGTGAGTAATCTAAATAGCTCTATGGCAGATACTGTCTGTTAATTTTGAATAGCTGTCAATTATGATGACCTTAATCATTAAATTTGCCATCCAACGCCATAATTGACAGCTATTCAATCTCAGAAGAAAGTCCAGGCGTAATGTGGTAGTTAAATAGGACACATTGGTATAATGTAGGGCAGATTTTCACCTAGAGAGTTACTCAAATTACTCACTAACCTAGCAAGATTTGTAATGAAATTGGAACTGGTCTATTTCAACTAGCTGTAAGACTACAAAAGAGGGCAGATAGTCTTATACTTGATGCAGAATTCTGTGTCACACCCAATCCCCTCATTATTTTTTTTATGATGTCTAACTATTCAAAATAGAATTATATATCACAAGTGCCTATATATCTTAATGTTTAAATTGGTTAGCTCATTTAGCAGATCAGATACAAAAAAATACTAAATTTAATCCATACTGGTCATGAAATGCCGCAAACAATGCTTTTTTATTCCTTCACCTAAGACAGAAATATTCAAACACTTTAGACTAAAGTTTCAGAGCTTACTTCTCTTTGAAATAACCTGTACAAGATAAGAATTTGACCAGCATTGAAGTGTCCCTTTTTT
Source organism: Perna viridis (assembly GCA_037379345.1). Taxonomy (NCBI): domain Eukaryota; kingdom Metazoa; phylum Mollusca; class Bivalvia; order Mytilida; family Mytilidae; genus Perna; species Perna viridis. The sequence continues at coordinate 15,918,884 of CM074515.1, forward strand.
TTAAAGAAAACTAAAAGCTGTTTGTCACAGGAACCCCTGCGTCATTTATTAGTAGTGATTTTTTTTAGTAAATCAAATGCGTCTGTAAGACACTAATGATGCCCCCGCTCGCTAGATTTGCCTAATTAAGAACATGTTTACTTTTGTATGAAGACATGGTTTGCCGATTCAGAAAGGTTATATACTGTTAGTTGATGCAGTAAATATTTGATATGTTAGGCTAAGCACTGCAAAAATACTTAACATGAGAAAAAGAGGACTGATGGACAAACTGATGGACACACGAAAAATGTTAATACCCCCAATAACAAATCCCTAACTTTGTTGCTTGGGGTAAATTAATATGCCCGACTGTTTGTCGCAGGGGCATAAAAACATTAAAAAGAGCAAAAATACATTGAAAAGGTCAATAACTCCAACATCGCTTAACAGATTAAAACAAATTGATCAGGGATAGATCTCATCATGCTGAACACTTTTACAATAATGTCAGAATATGGCTAAACCTAATGGTTTTGGAGACATGTGAGAAAAACTTCTGTCTGATCTTATGTTCTATTTTAAGTAATGGCTGCCATGTTTTTAGACAGATAAAAAATCCCTACCTTGGTTCTATGCAGAATACCCTAAGGATTATTCATACCATAATTTGGTTCCAACTGGTCAAGTATATCAGAGGAGAAAATTTTTGAAAGAAAAAACATTAAAAAAAAAAGCATAAAACCTTCCAAAAAGGCAATAACACCAACATGGCTTAACAGATTAAGCGAAAATTTGACCAAAGATAGATTTCATCATGCTGAACACTTTAACATAATGCCAGAATTTGGTTAAACCTAATGATTTTGGAGATATATGCAAAAAACCTCTGTCTGATTCATATGTTCTATTAAGTAATGGCGGCCATGTTTTTCAAAAGATCAAAAATCTCCATATCAGTCCTATGCAGTATAGCCCAAGGAACATTCTTATTGGTTCAGTGACTTTGGAGGAAAAGTGTTTTGTCAGATGGCAGATGCCAAGTGATAGCAATAGCTCATATGGCCTATAGCCAAGTGAGTTAAAAACCAGAAATACTGTGAGCAAGCTCACAAAGAGCATACCCCCTGCTTCAAAAAGACTAAAATGTAAAACCTTTTATTTGAATTTATCTCCCATTGGAGTCATCCAACAGAAATTATATTCCTTCATGCACATCTATATATACATAACCTTCTTATAAAATAACATCAAAATTCTCAAGTGCCTTTAGAGGTTTACGAGGTTTCAACATTTAAAGACATTAATATGGATTATTTCCCTTTGGAGTCCTCTGATAGTAATTGTGTTCCTTCATGCCCATCCACATATGATGCCAAACCTTGTTATTAAATTACATAAAAATCCCTTGGGTGGTGAAGAAGCAGTTGCACTTTACATGGTTTTAGCATGAAAATCCTTAATATGGATTACCTCCCTTTGGAGTCTCCAGAGAGTTATTTATATTCCTCCAGACACACCTTCATATGATATTCAACCTTCTCATAAAATTTCATCAAAATCCCTTGAAGGGTCTCAGAGGAGTTGTGCTTACAAGGAGTGTGGTCAGACAGATGGACTGACAGATGAGGTGATTCCTATCCACCCCAAACTATGTTTACAAAGGGTATAAATACTTGTTTCTGGCCCCTTTGTGGTCCCTTATTCTTACTTGGCTTTAGTCACAACCATCCAAAAACAATCGAAATCTACCTTTGGTGATATATGGCACATTGTAATACAAAGTTGCTCAAGTTATTGTCCAGACATATGGGAAATGTTTGTTTCAGGCCCTACTTTTGGCCCCTAATTCCATAATGGTTCAAGTCTTTAACCCCAAAAATCAATCCTAGCCCTCCTTTGGTAGTATGGCACCACTTTATACAATTTCAACGAGATTCATGTCACTAACTATCAAATTATTGTCTGGACATAAGAAAATGCTTGTTTCCATCCCCACTTTTTGGTCCTGAATTTCTAAAATGTTCGTTCAAGTCTTTACCCCCAAAATCAGAACTAGTCTGACCATTGTGATATAGAATAACTGTGGAACTGTATCAAAGATATTCCTATGCTTTTAATTGAAATGATTTTTTTAGTCGTATAAAAATGGCTTTGCTTTGGTAGTAGTTATACTGGAAATGCAGTGAAATAGAAGACTTTTAAAATTTTATTGGCATACAAACCACTACCATGTAATTCAAGTTTCTAAAAAAATATGTTTCTTCCTTTACCCATGAAAATTGATACCCACATATTAAATGAAACCACCGTATTTAGCATTAAGTAACCAACCTGTTGTAAGAAGTTCCAGTAATGATGAGACATACATGACATCCTGTTACCAAACTTTGTCTTACTCTCCGAGATATCATAGTGTATTATACTAGTGGCATTGTTGATACACAACTGGGGTATGATCTGGTCTGTAGCAACTACAACAGCAAATAAAAATTTCTCTAATTTTGCATTGATAATGTAGAGTTACTGCATGAATATTGGAAAATATTGCCCCAAGTAGAATATTATACTGAAATAGCTTGTCAGTGCATTATCCATGTACATTCTACAATGGATAATATTTCTCAAAATTCATGCAATAACCCATTTATTGTAATTAGCAAATACTAATAACTTATTTCAAATGTGTTTTTGTAGTGATGACATCTTGATTTTAAAACTACATTCCACCTGGTGCAATATATGAATATAGAACATGCTAAATGTATCATGCTTTCTATGGGAAAAATAAAATGCTTTACAATAAATTTCATAATTGTGATTCACAAATTATTGGAAAATTCATTACAAAATATTGGGAGTTAGGAGGCACTTTTTCCCTACACCACCACCCATTAACTACAACTCATGTCAACCCAAAAAAATTCTACTGAATCTACCATACATCATATATTTATTGAAGGTGCCTCCCACCACCCAACCGATTAATTCTGGACATCCTTCATCCTTAGAGGATACAAACAACAGAAATAAACAATACCCCAAAGTATATGGTTTCAATAATGATAAAATCAGAAATTCACAAAAATTGAAAGGGAGCTTAAATCAACATAAATATAAAAAAATATCCAAATTTCATGGATACTGGTGAAAGTAGTTTAAAATTAGTCAGAAGTATGAAGAAGAGACAGACAACAGTTAAACATAGTACATCCTGCATGTGTCACAGTCAAATCTTTCCAAACAAAGCATGTGTCACAGTCAAATCTTTCCAAATAAAGAAAACACACAACTATTTCTATTTAAAATGTTTGTTATACAAATGAATAGAAACTAGAATTAAAGTATGAAGTAAGTTATAAGCAACAAGATACTGATGAACATTACCTAAGATAAAAGGTTCCTCTCCCTCACAGCAGTGCCAATTAGAACTCTAGGAACTAGAACTGAAGTATGAAGTAAGTTATGACCAACAAGATACTGATGAACATTACCTAAGATAGAAGGTTCCTCTCCCTCACAGCAGTGCCAATTAGAACTCTAGGAACTAGAATTGAAGTATGAAGTAAGTTATGAGCAACAAGATACTGATGAATATTACCTAAGATAGAAGGTTCCTCTCCCTCACAGCAGTGCCAATTAGAACTCTGTTCTTCTATATTAAACTTATCCATGTCATCATGTGCTACTAAAGCAAACAGAGAACTTGACTGGAGAAGCTGCAAATGTTACGTAAAATGTTGATCATAAGAGTTCTAGCATGTGTTATAATCTGACGGATCATTTATCCATTCAAGGTAATAACAAAAAATTACATCTATTTTACTTCTTATCTCCACATTCAGACTAAGGCTATTGCTTGAATAAAGTTGGGCTAAAATTTGTTGATAAGTTTAAAAGGGAGTTACATTAACAAGATATGTGGACCGACCTATAGAATAGATGATTCCTCAATACCCATGACTTCAATAGTATTTACACTGAAACCTGTCAAAACCAAACTCTGGATAAACTGGTAAGCTATATACACCTGACATTTCCTGTGTACACTTGACATCTCCTGTGTACACCAGAAATCTCCTGTACACAGAAAAAAAATCTCATAATACACCAGAAAATCTACTGTGTACACCAGAAATCTCATAAGTACACCAGAAAACCTCCTGTGTATACCTGACATCTCATACGTTCCTTCAAATCAGTTTTAATACTTTTTGAAACTGTGTAAACTGAACACCTGCCTAAACCAAACAAAACCCAAAAGTAACAAGTCTTTATTTCAAATTAAGAGATGTGGCATTAAAGAAACTTTTTCTTCCGTGCTGATCATTTAACACAAAACTGTAGGTAGTAAAGGTACCGTAGCTCAAACCAATGTTCCTCAATTAAATAACTTGTTATCTTACTTATCAAGAACATGAGATCTTTTATATAAAAAAAATATTTTCAAAACCCCTCCTCACATGTACCAGTATCAGAGTATGAACTCAAGACATACTGTTTACCTTGTGAACATCAAGAGCCAGCCGTACTGTAGAGGCGAATATAATCAATTTACAGTTCTCTTTTACCACTTCATCCAAAATACCCAGAAAAACATTAGGCTTCTGGGTCTTTCTACACACCTTTGGAATCTGTAAAAATCGAAACATGATTTTATGATACCACCAAAAAATTGCCAAAGCAGAAGTAAACATACTGGAGAAAATAAAAAAAGAAAAAGAATGATAAAATTCAGATTTGAAAAAGCAGAATACCATTTTATAACGGAAAAAATCATGTCTGGACAATTGGTTCATAAAAAAATAATTAAAATGTTTACAGTTATGTCTTTCAAGAAATAATTTCTGAAATGCTGTTTTGTAATTATCATTTTCTTGTCAAACATAAATACTTTTGACCTCCTGAAAACAACTGCAACTTTTAAAAAATCATCATTATTGTCACTCTAGCATAAATTATTTAAGAGGGGATTAACAATAGAATTCTTGATTTACAGGGAAGCTGAAGATCTAATCTAATCAAAAAATATTAATGAAGTAAGTATGATTATCCTTATGTTTTGTAGCCTTACATTTGAAAAACAAAAGAATGTCAATTAGATGAAAAATAAATGAGCAAAGCTCACATGATGAAACAAGAAAGAAGCAGTAAGAAGCAGGTACACAATGGCATCATGGGATAAAGAGAACTGTATCACTTTACACCTCCTGCTTTTTTGGTATAACCAACCTACTTCCCTGATATAATAATGTAAATTGAATTATACAAATACCTGTCTGACCCTTCCATAACATGATGCTTCATATCTAGATGCAATTGCAATTGTAGGTTCATTCATGTAGCTCTTGACAAAATTGCTGACCAGTTTTTCCCATTTAGAACCAAAGATTAAGATCTGTTGAGGTGCTGTTCTCTCATCCTGTTTACTAATCTCACCAACGTAATTAGAAATTATATCTCTGACCTAGAAGAAGACCAATTAAAGTCTATCATGATTGAAATCGATGTTGTTATACACATGTGACATATTGCCTGCAGTAGAGGGTGATAGACAGAGAGATAACGCACAAGGTAAATAGAGTTGTAGTGGAAGGTGAGATATTTTCTGAGTGTGTTACTCTATGTATCCCCCTCTACTGTAGGCAATATATGTTATACTTTTTAATACACACTTTTACGGACTTGTGTACAACCTTCAAGAAACTTTTGTGAAATTAAAATCTGGTGTAATTGTTGCAGTTCCTCAGATATCGTAAAAGTCAAACTGGAATGAAATTGATAAGTATTTTAACATTTAAATACATCAACAATAGCCAAAGAACAAAACTGAACAATATTCATTTCTATTTTAAATGAAAATGAAAAGGATATGCATATGGACAAGGAAAGGCATTTCCAGTCAAGAATAAGATATATCGTGATGAGGGTGATAAATCGCAACTACAAATAATTCTAAAGAGGCGTAGCTTAAAAGGAATAGACCAAATTAATACATAATGCTTATCCAATAGAATATTTTTTTTGTACGAGTATAATATATCAAAATGTTATCATAAAAGCAGCTATTTATACAATTACTATTCCATTGTTTCAGCAATTATTCTAAACAGTGAGAACTCGCTTAAAAACAAATTCCTTGGATATCCCCACGAATTTAGATAGTACCATATTCTTCCGTGTATACCACACACTTTTTTTCAACTTTTTCTTTGCTCCAAAATGGGGATGTGCAGTATACACCAAAACAATGAGTTTCTAGATTTTTTTCTGGAGACATAATTTTCAGGAATCAGAACCGAAGTCATCAACTAAAGAAAACATGGAGGCATTGTATTTTTGAGAACAGTTTCATTAAAATAAACAAATAAAGTTTTACTGCTATTTAATAGTTGTTTTATCCATCAATGCTGTTTCCTTGCATTTCATAGTTTGTATGAAAATCCACATCTAGCTTCTTACTGTTCTCTTAAATCAAGCCGTCTAATTATAACTTCTTCACCTGTGTGCGGTGGAGCGTTAAATACATAATACCGGGAGTGCCAACCTGTCCTTGGGCCCATTGTCATTTAATTATCAAATAACAAAAGATCAATTTAAAAGGTGAAACAATTATTACTAATCCTTTAATCCTTTGATGAACTGTTTCCAAATGTCAGATATCAATACACAACTTGGCAAATTAAAACATCCTTTTCATAAACAGTCGGACTTGACGCCATTGTTTTAGTGAAATACCCAATTTGTATTCGAACAGGAAATATAAACATTTCAGCCGACTCAGATCCAATAAATTGCTATTTATAAACTATTTTAATTAATAAATGGCTTGCAAAGGCAGGAAACAGAAAATACTTTTATTTAAAAGATTAATGATGAAAAGATACATATTTCAGGGAATTTACCGCAATCCTTTCTTCATTCTGCTGGTGATTTTTCCTTGCTTCCCAGTGCGCGTTTTACACGGAAACTAACATTTTTTCTGCCAATCTTCCTTGCCAAGAAGGGGGTGTGCGGAATACACAGATGCGTGTAATACACGAAAGAATATGGTCTCTTTCAAAGAGAAATTATTGGGAACTATACTCTTAGACTGCTTAGGGGCAAAGCTCATCAAATATAATGACATTTATGAATTTAATGCATCAGTCCAAAAAGTGACGAACATGAAAATCTTTCTTCTTAAATTTCAATAGTACAAGATATAAATCTACTGGACCCTGGGAATGACTAAATTCTTTATTCCTTAAAGCTTTACTCTACATCTTATAACTACTTCTCAGAAGAGAACAAGAAACAGGACCATCGTTAAAGTTATAACCAATAGAAGATTTGTTATCACTTGGGATAACTAAGACCATACAAACCTCCATCTTAAAATCTACAAGTGTAATTTCAGCATCATCTACAACCTGTAAGTAAAAAGTAAAAGTATGAACCAAAGAATTATAAATAAATGGTATTTAAGATGTCAATATAATGCTGAATTTTAATTAAAGAGGATGAAGTCCTTGTGAAGGTATTTCATGCAAAATAAAGTCATAACTTGGAACCACTGTGAGTATGTTTCGGTCTGACAGGAAGTCACATTTTTCGTATTTTCTTCATTAAAAAGCATTACATGGTCCTAAATAATTATTTAAATTCAAATACTTTTTTTTCATTTCCAACATGCCATAGGAGTAAGCCTATCTGCTATAGTCAGAAAGTTCGAAGTACGAACACCATGTTCTACCGGTCTCACTAATTAGCAACAAGAAGTGTTAAGAAGAGACAAAAACCATCATGCTATCTAGAAAAATGAAAAATACCAACAATAAAGAAAGTTTTTAAATATATCTATATGTTCAACTTCATCCTCTTACAGGTTCACCTGTCTCATATTAATACATATTTCATAAATTTAGCAGCTTGCAATATCTTGGGTCTAGCTTTCTTTTTATAGACATTAGAATTCTTATTCATGTCAATTGCTCTTCTATGCTTAACATCTTTGAATGAATTAACAAAAAATTGAATTTCTGATACATGTAGGTGATTACAAATGTATTAGCAATTAGGGAAAATAACTCCAACAAGGAGTCCTTATACAATTTTGATCCTGAAAAACAATTTATTGTTGCACTAATGTTTCATCTGTTCAACAAGGTTAAGAGTGAAGAGCGAAAAAGTAAGGAAATCGTAAATTTTGTCAGAAAGATCACTATCTCTTAGTTGTCATACCACTAATGAATAAATTGTAGCTCTAATGAGTTCACCTATTTACAGATTATTCAGAAAAAAAAAATTGTGACCAAGGCTCTACAGAGATACCCTGCTTTCAATCACAATATAAGGAAAATAAATTAAGTCCTCGGTAAACAGTAAGTTGTTGAATTTTTTGAAAAATTGATCCAACCGTATGGCATCCATGTGGAAGAATGTGCTAAAATTTCGAGCTGCTGTGAAGAGTAGTTGCTGAGACAAGCAAAACAAAAATTTCAACTTTAATATATGAAGTAAATAAAAAAGTAACCAATGTCTTCGAAGTCGCTAATCATCAAATATTCTCTGCTACTGAATATGGCTTACTTTCAACATCTGAAATGGCACGAATGCACTATGCTTGAAAATCAGGTGACTTCTGCTAGAATCTTGGTTCCCTCAATATGATTACTGTTTCGTTACTGTGATGACCCAAATATTTTCAATAAAAATAACTCATTACCAGGAACCTGGCAATGGCTATATATAGATATTGGGGCCCTGATAATGTATATGACCTATATAGTCAATTGTGATGAGCCCCTGTGTTTGAATCGGAAACTGGGTAATATTACATAAATTCAATGCTAACCCATCATTTCATCTTTTAATGTAAATTTCCCATTCTCATAAAAGCAAAAAAGACACACAGACGTGTATGATATTTTTTTAAAAGAGGTACATTTTAGCGACATAGACCAAGGAACCAGACTGGGAACCAAATTAAACTATTGGCAATGAATATTTATAGATATCAGGGCCTTGCTAATGTATATGACGTATATAGTCTTGTAACTAGCCCTGTGCCTGAATCGGGAGCTGGGCAATGTTCAATGCTGACCAATCTTTTCAAGTAAACTTCCCATTCTCATACAAACAAGAAACACATATAGAACACATGTTTGATATTTAAGAGGCACATTTTTGTTTTGTATGAAGCTAGAACCTTGACGCTATGGTGGTAAAAATGGCACTGATCTGCAGCATAACATGGAGTAGTAATTTATAATTATGCAAATCATATGCAAATATAATGTACTGAAATTATGAGTACAAGAAGTTGCTAACAATATTAGTGACTTAAAAAATAAACGAAGTCCACAGTAAACAGGAAGTTGTTGTCTAATTTTTCAGAAAATGGATCCCATTATATGGCATACCTACAGGAAGAATGTGTAAACATTTCAAGCAGCTGAGAAGAGTAAAACAGTTTAAGCCCTCTCCTTCGGAACAGGGGTATAAATACTTCTATACATTGTTATTGACTTTTAAGTCAAAAGTGTGAAACTTGTGAATTATGAAAATGAAAATGATCAGAATGTCTTACAAAAAGTTATCTTTTAACTTCATCTGAAAATGAACAATGTAAAACTGTTCATGCTGTATCTAGAGTATGATTTCAGATTTTTTCTATCTCCTCTAATATTAAGAGAATTGACGATTCATCACCATGATCTTTATTTTATTGAATTTCTCAAAGGTGATTGTGACAAAACATTAGCTACATGTACATACTGTGGAAGTATTATATTTCATGGGTTTTATAAGCCACACTCTTCTGTTACCAATAAAAAGGAAAATTCTGATTATTTGTATAAAAGAGTGGTCTACGAATTGAAGAATCTAGGAACTGATTATTTTTACCAAAACCACAAAAATTACACAGCAAGTTAGACAGATGCCAAGTGGTGCCATAAACTCTATCCTTTGTTCCAGGTAACCTAAAACGCAGCAAGTCAGACAGATGCCAAGTGGTGCCATAAACCCACACTATCCTTTGTTCCAGGTAACCTAATACACAGCAAGTCAGACAGATGCCAAGTGGTGCCATAAACTCACACTATACTTTGTTCCAGGTAACCTAATACACAGTAAGTCAGACAGATACCAAGTGGTGCCATAAACTCACACTATCCTTTGTTCCAGGTAATCTAAATAGGGAATCCCCTTAAAGTGTAAAATTATTTTCTGGAACCTTAACCTCAAAATCAATATAGTTCTGTATTTTCATATGGACACAATATGTATATAGTTAGATCCAATAACAGGATGTTGGTTCTAATGTGTTACCCAAAGTGTTAAAGAAGAAAAGAACATACCAGATGACACAACCTGTTCAGATGTACATACTGTAGATCTAACACCCTCTTCAGGCTAGGTGGCGTTGCTATCAGTATTTCACAACCATTAATCAATGGGCACTGGAATAAAGAGATTTCATACAAAAAGATTATGCATATGACTTCATATTACTGAACTTAGTTAAATAACCCTTTCTCTCTTTCAGAAAAGATTTTTTAACAGTTGGTGAACAGTAAAACAAATAAAAAAAAGATTTCTGTAAAAAAAAAAATGTGTCTAAACATTTACACAAGAATTTCCTACCCCAGATAAAATTATACTTCCACAGTTATGAAGGAAAAAAACGCAACATAACAAGGATTATATTCAGGAACTAAACAAAACTAGGACACCAACAGGTTTGTAACAGAAATGACTACATTTGTACATTTTATTCATCATCTGTAAATACAACCAAACTATCTATTTTATACGGTTGCAGAAAACACAACCTACTTACCATTTTAAGATCTTCTCCAGATCCATACAGGTCTAAAATCTTTGGCTTTTTCTCCAGTTGTATTAAGCTCAATGCTTCAGCATATATTTTCCTCACAGATTTCCAGGATGGTAATAAAATAATTGCATAAGGCTAGAAAAAATAGATTAGCCAGATGTAGGGTTTGCTCTTCCACAATGTATAGGCCAATCAAAATTAATTGCTGTTTTCACATAAAAGTACGCAATGAACAAAAAGAAGATTATTTCTAATGCCTGTTCACTCTTCAATACAATGCCCCTGACATTTGAACCTTAACTAAAATACATTTAAAGGTTTAGTTTCTTGTGAAAAAAAAATAAAACTTCATTTGCACATTATGTATTTGAAAGTTGACTGCCAGCTATATACTTATACGTTACAAAAGTTTATTCGGTTAATGCAAATTGAATATTAAAGGCATACAACAAATTTAAACATGGCACAATTACAAATTAAGCCTACAGCAAACTTTTAAGATGAATTAATTAATCATTTAATTCATCTTTTGTTTACATTGCCAAGACTTAACTTACCCCTGACCCTTTTGGTAGTGAGCTATACCTCCCTGAACAGACAATCTGGGATATTATAGGCACCAAATAAGCATAAGTTTTCCCAGTTCCAGGGGGAGATAATCCAACAAAATTCAATCCTCTCATGATACATTTCCATCCATAGGCTTGTATAAGTCTGGGAACAGTTATTTCTTTCATATGCATGGCCTACAGAATGTAACATAATGTTGAAATGAAAATCAGTTTTATGTTTTGTCAGAGAACACAATGATAGAAGAAATTTTTTAATAGTTTCAATGTGCCATTTTCAGTTTCAATAAGCCCCATAGCCCTTGCCTTACCAAATCTAAGATTACCGTCAGTAGATTAATAGCCCATTTCTAGGACTCTTATTTGATATTTATTAATCTTTCGTTCTTTGTTTCTATAAACTGGCTTGGGCTGTAAAAGTTTCAGTGCATTTTAAGCACATCAGCATATGCTATAATTCTTTATTTATGTGAAATCATCAAAAACAAAATGACTACATTCTGTACACTTTATAGTATACAAAACATTAAAGGAATGGGTCGCAACATATCCACTCACAAATTGTAGCAACAAGAAATATACCTGTTTCATAAGCCTTCCAATGGGGGCATCTTTAACATCAGTTATAGGTTTGATGGTGTCATGGCTGTGTACCAATACATTGTCTAAATTATCCATTCTTACTGTTGGTTGACTCTGAAAATATTCTATTATATATAATACTTCAGGTAGATCAAACTTTATATTTTTGTCTACAGATTATCCAAAGATATCGGTAAAATTTTAATAAAAATTTACATTTCACTTCTATAGAATATTTTTCCAGCATTATCTCCCCTTTGAAAGAGGCCTTTAAGTATTGTTTTTGTAATTTTACAATACATAGTTTTATAAGCATCTGATGTCACTTAAGGGTTTTTGTTATAGTTCATTTAATTAGTGCATTAGTTTTTTTGTCTTAGGTCTTGTTATCCTTATCTTCATTTTCTATATGTAATCTATTTCATTCTGTTTGCTACGTGTAGATCCTCTTTGTTTCCTGTTTTCACATTCAGGCCATGTACATGTACTTGCAATTTGATGTATCTAAAATGTTCCATTGTTGACACTTCTGTATTTCTTTGCCAATATGTATGTAAAAAAAATTAAATCTAAAGAATTTTTTTTATATCATTTTAACAATAAATACATACACCATACCTCTGAATGATTTTGCAAAAAATACAGACAATAGTAAATCATGTAAAATACTCGTATCATAACAAATATCTTTTATCTGATCTTATAAAAACTATTTTTCAAAACACAAACACCAAAGTATGTCAACTGCTGAAACTATTCTGTGAAATGTGAAGGTTCCTAACAAACTGTTCTTACCAATAATGCTACCCCAGCAAGGACTCCCTGAGAGCTATGACTTGGTTTCAGAATACTTAGTAACCTGTGAAAAGAAAACAATATTTTCCATTGGAAATATATATTTCTTTCAAAGAAATGTTCTACTTTTACTTTCACTTTAACCAGGAAGTAAATTAACTCACAGATATCAGAAAGCCCCTTTTATTATATTAAAAATAGAATCAACAAATGAACTTACTGATGGCCCTGCTGTTTACTGATCATATCAATCCTTCTCTTTTCCTCTTCTAATACTTGTTTACTGAAAAATACAAAAACCTTTAAAACTCCAAAACTGAACCAAAAGTAGCAGTACAGTGCTCAAGAAGCAATCTTAATAAATTAAAATAAATGATATTAATCAATTGTCAAGCTGAATAAACTTACCTTAAGTACTAAAATATAGCAAAATGATTAAAATTGGTCAGATTATCACTAAAAATATAAAACTGAAACTGAAGTTCATAGAGGAAGTGAAAGTGGTACAATTTCAGAGAACACCAAAATGGTTGGTCCTGATGGTCCTGAATGACAAATTGTTAATATAATTTGTCTAGAGTTGGCTCTATTTGTGAATTTTGTAATAGTTTTCTTGATTGACCATCTTATGAATGTAAGTTTTTCCTGAACTTATTTGAGATTTTTTTCCTGTATAAAAGTTGTTAATTTTCTGTTGTTGACAACATAATATTGTGACAAGTGTAGTACAAACTTTGATTACATAAGCAAGCAAGTATAAGATTTTAACTGAAAATGAAAGCTATCAGTTATTTAACAATAAGATGTTCTTCAGTTTTCCCCTGTTCAGAATTACAATGTACATAAATACAATTGTTTGTTTAACACTATTATATTGCATTTCAATACCTGTCCAACTTTTAACCACTAACTCACCTAGGAATGTTCTGTATGGCGGAGCATCTATTAGATCTAGGTGATGCTGCACTACCTCGTCCACTTAACAATGACATAACATCCGAGCTGTCAGAATGAATCCCTGTTTTACTTGTTTTACTCCTAGCAGCTTTTGGCAATGAGGCTCTTGTTAAAGGCACATTTGGATCACTGCTTAGTAAGCTACCAACTGAAAGTCCATGACCTTTTTTAGGAAGGGGACATGGGTGAGAATCAGACTCTGAGTCATCAAATTGTCCTGGGACTACTGAAGAGATTTTTGGCCTTGCACCCCCAAAATCATGGGAAGACCTATTTTGGTTTGTCAGACTTAGTTCTACTTGTCTTGAGTTATTATTGACTGATAGTGAAGCTCCTACATTACTGTTAGTTTCTGATGAAATATTCTTTTGACTCTGTTTCAGTTCATTAATTAATGTCATGTTCAATACTGGACTAGGTGAATCAGAATCTATATCAGATGTAGAACTAGGCGATGCTGGAAGTTGGGATTTCATTGCCTGCTTTAACAGTTCCAGTTGACACCTCCCTCGACTTAACGACGGATGTGGAGGTAGAGGAACGGGGGGTGATCTACCTCTACTGAGAGCCTGAGGAGACACAGATAATGCCCTGCCTCGTGAAAAAGATTCTGTGTCACTAAAAGAAGTGTGTACATTTTGAGTCACATTGAAGTTCCTATTTGATAACATATGTTCAGATTTCCTGCCAGACTCTGAGGTATAACCATGTTGTTGATGAAATGAACTGTCTTTGAATTTCTTGTTTAAGTATGAGGTAGTACTATGTTTTAAAGCTGGTTTATGAGATTCAATATCTTCTGTTCGCTGTGGAGATTTTAATAGAGGTCCTCCTTTGACTCGTACTCCATAAGCAGCAAGTGATTTTGATGATTCACTTCCCCAAGGAGGAATTTCATAGCTTTCAGAATCTGAAGTAGAGTTTAGTTGTGATGCCTGAGAAACGGTTCTACAATGACTAAATCCTACATTTCCAAAGCTTTGTGTTTGTTTGGCACATTCAAAGTCTAAGGTCCTAACATGACTAGTATAACCTCTTCCTTTATGCACAGTAGAATTGACATCTGTAATCAATACTCTATCACTAATACAATTAGAATCAGACATATATTCTGGACTTTTTGTCTTAGTAATATTCCCATCCTCATTATCAGAATATATAGATGAAATTTTCAATTCTTGTAAGATTTCACTGTCACTGTGATAATCCATCTTGCTCTGTGCCAACAATCTTTGTAAATGTTTAGTATTCCTTGTCATTGTTGTTTTCTGCTTATCTACAAAACAGACAATAGCAGCATATTTTAACAACAAAGGCTACAATAAAAAAAAATCCTAGACTTCGTTCAAAATTTAGGGCATGTGGGCTAATTTAATGTTTTAATTTTTATCAATTTTAGTGAACATTATGCAAGTGCAAAAATTACAGTGTGGTTTACAAATTTCTAGAGCAACATATTAATCATAGCATGTACTGCTGGAAAAATGGCTGTTCAACATGCCGAAAATATTGTAAAAAAATAATCAAATTTCTCCATATAAGGCACATCTTCAATATGTATAAAACAATGTGCAAAGTTTAAATAACATAGGTTACATACCACTTGAGTTACAGATTACATCAAGTAAGGACTCTTACATGTGTCAGACAAACACAGTAAAGTGGCTACTAGATCTGCATTCACTGTTGATTACACTGGTTATAACTGAATAAAGCTAAATAACGGACTATTCTGCATAAAAACAGCCCTGTTTCTTTTGATCCATGCTTCTGATCATTTCCCTCCACATCACTATGATACAAAGTACTTGTAAAATTTCAACAAGGGAGTACATTTCACCATCTTTGCCAAACTTTTACTTCTATTTTATTCAGTGGCTTTACATACCGTACAAAGTGGTGGCTACACAGTAGCATTTTAGTACTTTTAATAGTGTGAAATAATGTGCCAATATAGATAATTTAACAATAATATCATTACTCACTCGGTGACATTTGTCCATCTGTTTCATCATACACACCAAATTCATTTCTCACCAATAAATCATTGAAGTTATAAGTCTCCTTTCCATCATTCAGATAGAGCTTAATACGTAATCTACCTTTGCTATCTGTATAAAGTACTTCTGCACTGGCTGACACTGACCCTATATAAAATAAAATTCATGTCACATTGTAAATTCAGCATATACTCTTTTTAATGCTAGAAATACCCTACTCCATATGAATTAACAAGAAGTTGGCATCTGACAGCAATGAAAATCAATTAGAACTATGTACAGTCTGTATAAAACCATATACCAAATTTAAAATCAATCAATCCACTTGGAGTCAAACCAGTTGCAACAAAACCTGGACAGATGGATGGAATGTCAGATGAATGAGGTGATTCCTAACACACCTGATGAGTAGAATTACAACAAGATAGGTACACACTGGTATTTGTCCCATAACAATGCAAAATTTGAGAAATGCAAATACATGTACCATGCATGATATATGCTCTTTATTATCAATTATCTTGACTCTTCAATGGATGAATTTATTTAAAATTTGGTTTGTGGATTTAAATATATACTAGTGTGGGGCATCAGAACAGTGGCTGTCACAGACCAAGTGTTGGATTAAGATGTTTGGGAAAAAAGGTGAAAATTTATCAAGGAAATTAGGTACAAGCTAATAAATATACACAATAACTCACTTTTCACACATTTCTCCATAAAAGTTGTTGCAGAGTCATCCCATCTAACACATGATCTGAAAAAATATTTATGTTTGTTTAAAATTTATGTTTGTTTAAGATATATTTCAAGGAAGCAGATTCAGGAATACATTGAAATTTTGGACTTGTACCCATTAATTTTTATTGCAATAAAGATTAAAATTAATTCAGTATTTCTACAGACAGAACATGAGACCGAAAAAGGTATGAACTGGTGCAAAAATCTCATCAAATAATAAATAAGAAACCATGATTTTACAACTGAATTAAAAAAGACTGAGTTGACAAGTGCATTGTACTCCATAATGGATCCAAATTGGTCAAAATTATTTAATACCAAATTAATAATAACAAACAGAACTAGAACTAAAAATGAACTCTAGGTGATATGCCACAAGTGTAGCCTGCAATACTAAACGTGTAAAACCCATTAAAAATTATCATGTTTCCCTTTACAAGTATCAAATGATAATTATTTTGCACATCAACATTCAACGCTTATGTTGGATTATCTCCTTTGCCAAGCATCTGACAATTATTATAGTGTTGCATTCACATTTCAATATGATGTTCAATTTTCACAGAAGTTTCATAAAAATCTACTGAAAAACTTAAGGTAGATGGAGGGAATGACTGACATATATGGAGATTCCTATTTACTTACTATATTAGGCCCAAAAAAAAATAAGTTGTTTCCTGCTACCAGCAAGAAAAAAAATAGGGGTGGTAAGGTAGCAGGAAACAGCCATATTATTTCCTGGCCTAAGTAGGTCAATATATTAACTTACGTTTGAGCAACTGACATATCTTCTTTGATCTCCAAAGTTAAGGCTTTCACACCAAACACACAGCATTCTTTTATTTGGAATGGAAGCTCTAAATATCTTTTTGGACATTTCCTCAACCTAAATGTATGAGAAGATAAAAAAAAATAATGTTCTTCAAGGTAGTTAGTAAATACTGTAAGAATATGATAAACAAAATACTGATTGTTGACACCCACATGTGTTTCCCAAACCAACTGACTTGTAGGGGGTTTGATTGTTAGTACTTATCTGGTAATAAATATGATTATGATCATTCAGTGTATGTTCAAGTTGTTGTGATAATTGATGTTACAAATTATTGACCTATACGTAAGCAACATGCATTATAATAAAAACCTAAGGAGACAAATTATTGACATATAATTTAACAATATATATTATAATTAGAAACTAAGAAGACATTACAGATTTATTTCTTAAGTATTAAGACTTACCATCTGATATTTATAGAATTAAAGACTTACCATCTGATATTTATAGAATTAAAGACTTACCATCTGATATTTATAGATTTTAAGACTTACCATCTGAAATTTATAGAATTAAAGACTTACCATCTGATATTTATAGAATTAAAGACTTACCATCTGATATTTATAGATTTTAAGACTTACCATCTGATATTTATAGAATTAAAGACTTACCATCTGATATTTGTAGATTTTAAGACTTGCCATCTGATATTTATAGATTTTAAGACTTACCATCTGATATTTATAGATTTTAAGACTTACCATCTGATACTTATAGATTCTGTCTCTCCAACATCAACAAGAAAACAACTAGAATAATTAAAGATATTACAATCATGTGCATACTTAAACTTTTCTTGAAATTTTAAAAATTTCTTGAGAAAAAAAATTGAACAAATTTTGGACAAGTACCAACTGTGCCTAAGAAAATTAGTATGAAAGGGTCTAGTGTATCATGCAGTTTTTCAAAAGAACTAAGAATAAAACAAATTTCAAAACATATATATACAGAATAACTGCAATTTAAAAGTCAAGACAGAAAATTACACAGCAAGCCTGACAAGGCAAGATGTGATGTTCAGTCAGGACGGTCAGAACTGACTTTATTCAGTTTATCAGCAATGTCACTGTCGATGTAACATAACATTGTTATTGGAAATAGACAATATTTTTTAGTACACCACCAATGGCCTGTTGGGCAGTAGAAACTATAGAAAATTGATAATAAAAGTTGTCAATAAATCCTTACGATTATATTCCCCAATAGGTGACTTTCCAAAATGTATACAGTATAGAAGAAGTTTGTACTTACAATGCTTCCTGACCATATTTTCTTGCATATACTCCTTCATTCTTAACCCTATACCAAGTCTTATCACTCTGTCTATAACCCAAACAGATTTCATCCTAAAATAAAATTAAACTTTATTCCTAATTGGAGGTTTAAATTATAAGCAACACATGACATTGTAAATGAGACTCAAATTTGCAAACCCACAATAGAAACATCTACAGAAACAACATACATAATTACTACATTGTATATCAATCTATCAAATGATTGTATTCTGAAATAGTAATATAGTGATGCATATACTTTCACAACACCAATATATATATTTAAGCAAAAAAAACAAAAAAAGCGTGCTTGAATTCTAACCTTCGACTTAGATGTGAAAGACTAAAGTACAGACTAAATATCTATGTGCCCTGAAAATTTACCACACATTAAAACAACATGTAATCAAAACAAGTCATAATTCTTACTTTGCAAGGTATGTGTGGAATCTGTACTGCTTGTTCCTCATTGAAAATTTCATTTATTTCAACTTGTAATTGAAGGTATTTATGATGTTCTTCTGATGATAATTCACTGTCAATCTCACGGCAGAAAAAGTGACTAGGACTTCTGATCTGTAACAATATATATTTGGGTTGATTCCACATCCTACTAGGCCAAAATAAAAATATCCTAGATTCTCATCCAGTCACAACCCAATTTTTCACCCTCCAAGAAAAAAATTACTTTTTTATATTTTTCCCCAATCCAGGTTGCATTTTCTTAACTTAATTGATAAAAATTTAAAAAATAATATTCTCCTGTCCACCCCAAATTTAAAAAAAATGTTGGATGAGAATCTAGATTTTTTTTTATGATGACCTTGACACATTTTTTCTCTCATGAATCATGCAACTAATGATTATTTGGCTACACTGTATCTAGCACAGTGATTATAACTAAAAGGTAATAAGAATTCACTCAGCAGCATCAAGATACATGCATGTCAAAGTTACTAAACCAGTTCGAAATGTATCCAGATCTACTTTATAAAATACTATATAGAGGGTATATCTCAAAATTCTTTTATAAAGTTTATTTCAGTTCATCTCTTTCTTAAATTCCTAAATTGCTGACCTATCATAATTTATAAAATCATCACCTCTTTTTCTTTCATAAATGTTAAATAGTAAATTTAATTGATTAATTTTAAAATCAAAAAGTAAGTCTTACAAGTATGAAGCTTCTATCAAAGAAGACAAACTATGAACCAATAACTATCAAAATGACTTTGACTACTAAGGAGGTTTTTAACATCCTTGACTACTCTTATGAGTCTTGCACAGACGGGTCACTTTGACCATTTTGAGTTTTTATATATGTACACAGACAGAAGAACAAACATGCTCAGACAGATTATACAATAGTCAAAGACTGCCTTTAAAAGTGTATAGAATCACTTGTAATAGAGGCAATTATATATTTTTTAATGTTGTGAGATGGCTTATGGTATGTTTTACTACAAGAGCTCAGTTCATTAAAATCAAGTCACACAGTTTTATTACAGTTCCAATGCACTAAAGGTTAAAGTGTCCTCTTCTACAAACCTCTAATATTTTGATGGATATCATATTGTCTTCTTTCAAACATACTCAAACATACTGAAAAATAAAAGAAACTGTTTTTTCTCTTGTGTTGATGGGCAAAGGCAATCCTGCTAAGCAAGGGAATCAGTGTATTCATTCTGAACAATATCAAGAGGTTCTAAAGATCCTAAATTGCTTACAAGGAGATCTTAAAATCATGAAGTTGTATCAATTGACTCATTGGAAAAAAAAGTTATCATTTGAATAGGTTCCTATACTTAGAGCTTACATCATTCCTGCAGCCTGCTGAACCACCGGAGCCACACAAAAAAAAAGGAACGTTTGTAGAAAGCATTGAGGCAACCAAACAACAGCATTTAAAACACCTATTTAGCATTAACAAATAAACATGCCAAATACTAGAGGTTATAGAATGAGTCAGAATATGATCTGCAGCTTGCCAGAAATCCATTACTAAAGTAAATACCTCCACCCCATCCTCAAAATTGACACCTCCCAGTCAATAAAAAAGGATGTGATACAGTTACTTCATGAATTTGGTACAACAGGAATAAAAAATATGGACCAGCCAGTGCAAAAAATAATTAAGAAATTAATTGAATCTACTGTATATACTCACCTACAAGTCAGATTTTTTAGACTGAATTTTTCACTGCTGGGAAGGGTTCTGACATATAACAAGATCTTGACTATGAACTAAAATTTTCAGCTTGAAAATGTCAAAAGCTTGATAATTGACATGGGGCCGTTAACCACAATGTTAAATTTGCAAATGTCAGTTTAAGGAAGACTGTCTTCATCTTCTACCTTTTACAGCTAAAATATGATGCAGTAAAAGAATATTTACTGTTTAGTCTTTATTTTGTCACAATACTGATTTTATTCATATTTCACACTCATCCATTTTGTGTATTGATTTTTACCTGTGTACATTCATATAGCCAAAAACCCAAAGGTGTAATAGCGTACCATTATTTGTGACAAAATTAATAAATATTTCAGTTTGTAATGACAATAGGTTATGTATGTCTCATCATGTGACCCGTGATTTCATGAGAATGGGTCCTAGTCTACCATTCAAAAGCATGGAGACAAGTCATTTAGAGAGCGTTGAGTTCAGTGTTAAGGGCAAAACATCTTTTTGTGTAAACAATATCGATAAAAATGACAAATATCTATTTCTACATGATACAGGTATTACAAAAAAACATAAAATAGAAGATTTTGCATTCTTGTACAGCGTTTCGAGTACCCGGAAGTAAACAATTAAATGCAGACCGGTCTACGGCTTTCAATACATTCTATATCGGAAATTCTGGTAAAGAAAAGGAAACCTGAACAAGACTTACATATCCTATTCTTTCTAGGAATTTCTTTTTCTTTGAGATAAAACTTCTTAACTTACTAAAATATCCTCAAATGAGTTGTTAGAGTTTCAATAACTTTCGGTTTTATTCTTTGTTGTTCACTATATTTATGATTTTGATTTGGGTTATTGATGGACCAAAATTAGAATTAATGAGATAATGGCCGTATCAAAACAATCCACATGGCTCATCAAGAATTCAATAACTTACTATTATAAAAACAACTCTGGCTTGGAATATTTATTACAATATTTATTGCAGTCATCAAAACAAACAGGTATATTCATTGTAATTAGTAGTAAGGAATATTACCCAAGCAGCTGTCAGAAATAAGTCCAACTTATAACGGGTCAAGGCTAGGTTCCAGAAATTTTAGGCTGAAAAGGGGGTCCGAATTATAGGCGGATCGACTAATACTTGAGTATATACGGATCCTTCAATTCTGTTGACCATGTGAGGCGTCCAAAGTTCCCAGAGGTATTTTGTTAGAAAATGGGGGTTTAAATTGGCATTTAGGGATGATTTACATGTACAAATATAAATATTAACGTGTACAAAAAAACTACACGATGAATAAACCGAATTCTGTATTTCGTATGATTGTTTTTATTTGTAGTCAGCCAATGAAGTGAGAGGGGTATGAAGGCAGCATATTCCCAAATTAGTGATTTCTTTAACAGGATAGCCTTTGCCATTCATCTCCCAGTTACCTCTCTAGTATAAAAGAGACTGTCGTTGCAAACATTTTGAGTATTGCTTTGGTTTACAGTGCAGCTGCCACGGAACCTGGATATGATTCACAGCTTGAAACATTAATACAGCAAGTGTCAGGTTAAACAAATGTCTAAGCAATCATAATGATTATCTTGACTAGAGTGCATCGTGCTTAGAATGTTTAAAAAAATCGAAATACAACTTATTGAACCATATACTGATATAGTCTTATAGATATACTATACTTGCAGTTGTAAGGAAACATGTCTTGTTTTGTCGTACAATGAGTAAATTCCAAATAGTCAAGAAAAGTGTTGTAGAAAAATCAATAGGCATGACCGCAAGATATTAAATTACAAATCATTCTTCAACAAAAACATAATATTGTACCATGATGCTGAGTTTCTGCAGGGGATGGTTTCTGCTTCAAATCCGCGGGAATAAGGGGGGATAATCAACTTCCGGTCGGCACGTGTTTCTGTTTCTTTTTCTATGTCCAACAGACGGGGGATCTAGCTATGGCTGGGGGGTCGCAACAGAAGAATAATTTATCCAAAAATGTTTTACAGATGAAGGTAATGTGTTATAGAATATTCTGAGGCCTAAAGAAAAAGTATTTTGTCTACCAACCAACTTACTAAGCAAAGTGATTATTTATACTATAGTCATATAGGCTTTTAAACATTTGGATACTCAAAAGAAAGAAATTTCCCTCATAGTTTTTCCAAAAGAGTGGGATTTGACGAAGCGTCATTTTCACGACATTTAAGCTGTCAACTTTTTGTAGTTCACATTTACATAATCTTTTCGGTGTGCATCCCTATATAATATTTTATACACATACTAGTCCGAATTTCTTCTGACCCTGCAACCCTCCTCCTTTATTTGAATATTGATATGTTGGGTTGGGGTCAGAACAATGTGCCATACAAAACCTTGGAGATTCAGCAGTACCGCCCTTCAATCTCTTCTAATGACTTTATGCATGGCACACCTACCTAGTTCGATTCTAGAATCATTTTCTTGTTTGATGATACCAATATTGCTAAAGAAATTACATTTTGTATTGAAGATTTGATCATTCTTCACAAGACACCCTGCTTTTTTATGGTACTTTGTTCAGAAAGCAGTAAGAATGTTCTAATTCCGGTAGAATTGATCTACCGCTGGTATGTTCACATGTATTCTATACACCACAAAGAAATATTTATCGAGATAAAATAAAAAAGAAAGTGCTTGTTCTCTTTATTAAAACTCAACTTTATAAGACTTCTAAAGATCTTAAAGTCTCTAATAAATTTCGCTCTGAGTAATTAATGTAACTTGTACTTGCACAACATTCAAGTATTTAGTGTCTGTCCGGTACTACCTTTCATCTGACTCCAGTCACAGTTCATTAGAGGTATTGGGCCAACTAAGTCTAATGTAGCAAAGTTTTCCTTCTATTTGTGTTGTCGTAATTATACAACCTACATACTTAAGGTTCATCTTTACCATTTGAAAACTATAGGCTCAATTCATTGAACTCAACCACAATTTTCCATCTGACTAAATAGACAAGCCTATGAAATTCTAAATATCTACATGTACTGTATATACATGTACATTGCATCTGTGTCTTCCTCTACAATGTGCTTCAACCCTCATTATTGTCACAGTATTTGATGTTTATGTATGCACTCCTGTGTATTGGACAGGTATATGTATCAGTTAAAGCTTCAATGGAAAAGACATACATCTTCAGTACAAGTTATGATCAAATATGTAGTTGGTAAAAAGAACAAATATCAAGTTTTTTTATATCTCAATTTTTTTTTGCTAGATTTTTCATCTTTTGGTTTAAAAAATAAGCATTTAAATGCAATATTTTGAAAAATGTTTCTTGATTTGATTGAATTCTTTTTTAAGTTGTTAATGTTGAGATACATGTATTGGTCTAAAAAATCTCTAAATTTTCATTCACCATATCAAGGTGATTGTAATTGCAGTTATGATCATCAGTCACACTGACACCAGCACATTTACAAGTAACATATATCAATATGTCACATGTGGTCTGTCCTTGTCTATCCAATTACTTGCTAAAGCCCAGTTTTTGGAGCCTAAATATTATACATTGAATTGAACATGTGAATTAAACTTGATTTATATGGTTTTAATGTGTTTAACTTTGTTGGCTTTTAAACGAAGACAAATGAATCTACATAGTTATAATATCTAACATTTTATTACAGTTTATGCAGAGAAGTGCTTTGAGAATTGAAAAGGAGAAGCATGAAGAGGAGCAACAAAGGGTTATTGATGATGAACATTGGGTTCTCGACCTTCCTGCTACAAAACAGAAAGAGTTAGTTCACTATTGTTTGGAAAATCTCCATGTCAAAGTTAATGACTGTATTTTGGTGTGTTTAATATGCATTTTTGTATTGTATGCAGTGCAGTCTTGAAGGTCAAAATGTGTGAAAAAAATTTTTTTTTTCAGACTTCGTTAGAGTGCAGTAGAAATTGTAAGACAAAAGATCGATATTTTGCATTTGATCGGTCAATTTATTTACCTTGATGTGCTATTTCCTCCAAAAATGTGAAGGAAAAAAACTAATTTTCAGTCTAAAACATCATTTAAAGATCAGTAGCTACATAAATTGGATCATTTTTATTTCAAAGCATGATAAAATTGACACAGGATGTACGGTATATGAAATGGCTTATAAAACAAAATCTAAAGTTGTGAAAATTGGACATTTCCAGTTTTGGTTGTACATGTAAATTAAATTTCACAATTTTTCATTTTGAAGCATACTTTTAAGGAAGATAATTATAAGAAACAATCATAATTAGTTTCAAAATATTCATTTCCAGCTGCAAAAGGCTATTTAATAAGGAGGGTTTGACAAAAAAAGGACTATTACTTTTTGGTTTTTAGTTGTTTCATTTTAATCTCTACCCGTGTTGTATAAGAAAGAAATATTATACAACCTTTGTCTAAAACGTATTATTAAAGACATTCAAACATAATTTCAGGTTTGTTTCTTTACATTCAGGGATGTCATTAGAAGCCGGCAGCCGGCAAAAATCGCCGGCTACTCTTTCAAACGTCGCCGGCTACTTTCGTACCCCACAAAAATAAAATTCATGAAATATTCTTCAAGACCCTCTTTATATAATATACTGACAATATTCATCCACAAATATTAAAGATTGCACTTGAATGACGCATCGGTGTGACTTTAATGCATTGTTCGGTTGCTAAAATAAATAGTCCGCGTTTTTTCCCTGTTTCTAAATATAGACTTTCTTATTTTTACCGAACTAAAAATACTTCGTTTCCAGTCAGCAAAAAGCAACATGTCGGGCCGTAAAAGGTCAAAGCCTGTGACACAGGGACAATCATCTATCTGTAGTTTTTTGTCACCAGGGCCAGCTAAGGCCAAAAAGACAGACAGTGACAATGGTAGATATAAATTAACAATCATATTATCGATGATATTTAATATCTTATTTTAATTCAATAAAATACTAGCAAGGTCATTGGGTATGACAAGTGCCATTTTTGTCAAAACAAAATTTTCAACAAGATTGGATCGATTGATGGTTCAAGCGTGTAATGAGAGAAAAGATTGATATGGGAGTGGTTAACTATGCTTTTCAATAATAAACAATTTGTTCAAAATTTTAAAAAAATATCACATTTTTTAGGCTTAATTAACAGAAACTTGTATAAAAATTGTAATCTTATTGTCCTGTACAATGGCCCAGGAGAGCCCTAGAATGCAGGATATTGCACCATTTACCCCCTGCCGTAATGGGCGGGTTCGCCGCCTACTTTATCTAATTAGCCAGCTACTTAAAAACTTAGTGACATCACTGTACATTAAGCAATGTCTTTTTCAAATTAAAATCTTTTTATTTTGTTTCCAATTTATATATATTGATGCATAATACGCACCCCCCCATGATCTGGAAATGATTCTTGTAAAAATGTGTGCATTGTACACACCAAAATACAGTTTGTAAAATAAAAAAATGTGTATACAGTGAAATCTGTCTAAACTGAAACCTTTTTGTTTCCACTTTATCAAGGTTCAAATTACATTTAAATTGATAGAAAGGGACTTCAAAAAAAAAAGAAAGTGCCTGGTTTTAGCAGATTTTCATGTTATTCAGGGTTTGGTTTAGACATGCTTCTCTGTACCTTCATATTACATCCTTCAAAAACTGTTTTTAATTTCACCCTACATTGATGAAGATTGTGTTATTTTCAGCTTTGTTTCCTAATATTTTTTTTGAGTTCGAGATTATTATGGATTTGGATTAAGTATTTTAGACATAGCACAATTGTGATTCAATTGTTTCACACAGTTGAAGTTTTGGGTATAAAGTTAATTTTTGAGTTTTTTATTAGAACTGGATACTTCTCACTGTGATCAGTAAAATAATCTGAATTGTCTATTGATTACGTTTTTTTAACCAAAGCAAAGCAAAAAAACAGGGATTATGGCATAGATTTGTGGTTACATGTATAATTTGTTTGAAAGGCTTTTGTTTAAATTTTTAGGAGCAAGTTTATTATTGAACCCAGTCATTTAAGGATAGAAAATTTAAAGTTTGGAAGATTTTCCTTCAATGGCTGTAACCCAGAGATTGAGGTTTGTATATTATTCAAGGCTGAATAAGATACTTTAGTGATGTGTATAGTTACAATTACTTCACTGTTTTTAGTTCATACATGTACTCTTTTCATTAATCCTTAATTGGATGATTCTCATTGTGAATAGATTTGAATATTTGAATTCAATATCATTCATAATTTTTATGACAAATTCTTAAAGATGTAGGATAGTCAAAACCTTTTATTCTCTCCTGATTAATCATGTCAAGTCTAGAAATTTGTGAGATTCTTTTCCCATACTGAATTAGATTGACAGTAGTGTAGCTACAATGCATTTCATAGAAGCCAAGGCTTCAACATGCTTGTAATAGAAACCAACCAAAATAAATACCTCCCTTTTTCTGCGACTTGAAAGGCTTATTCATTGATGCCACTGTCATATTGATAATATGTGTTCCTATTGGAATAATTTTCAGATTTACATGTACTTCTATTTACAATTTTTATTTAGAAACTTATGAAAGCATCAGAAACTGAGAGGGAACTGGCCAGGGCTGAAGTTGTTGAAAAGCAGTTGAGAGTAGATGATGAGGAAATGGCTGGAAGGTAATTTATTATTGGGTGGTGTTCTTCTAAGAATGGAAGGTTTAGGACCTGTCAGGATTAAAATATGAATGGCCTTTCTTTTATGAACCCCTAACTTGTGAAGTTAATTTTAAACCCTTTTAGTTTATAATCAAAAGTGACTGATTGTACAGTTTAAAGTTAAGAAGGTTGCAAAAGTACATATAATTCATCTTGTTAAGACTATATACACACTATCTTCCCCAGTTGAAAAAAGGTTGTTAATTAAGGAACCTTTGTAAAACAGCAGCTTTTATTCACATGGTTTTATTATTTATTATCTTCAGTTGTTGATTTAGAAATGTTTCTAGTTATTCAAGGTTTGTTGGAAGTTGTACTTGTTAGTACCAGGCCATTTTATTTTGAGTTTGGGTCTCTGAGAGTGCCTAAAATTTTAGAAATTTTCTGCCATCCCCAAAGAAAGTTTATTGACAAAAAAGAAATATGTCATAGTAGAAGTTGGCATGCAAAACTAAAAATTGTAAATTGTCCTTGGCTAAAATTCATTTGCGCAGAAAATCATTCTGAACTTTTCTGTTATAATTTAAATATATATATTGAATATTACAGCGATAGATTTCATTTCAGGTGATACTTTTTTCAGATAAACTTACATTACTACAAAGTCTTAGCAGTTTGTTTTTTGTTTTTTTTTTGTACTGATTATCCCCCACTTTGCTAGCAATGTAGATCCTTTAGTGGTCATGGTGTCCAATCACCTGTTTTTCTGTCCTGAACTTTTTCGTTACAGTCTCTGCTATTTCTTATCACAGCTATTGGTTCTTGGTAGTTTGACAGAAGCAACATCAACTTCCTGTTTGATTACTTTGTTTATATTTTGATCATATGTTTACTGGGTTGGATTAGGGTTAAGATATCTTTAAGTGAGCTTTCCTTTGCTCAGTTTTATTTAGTTTTTAATTTGGATTTAAAGCAATGCAGGATTGATAATATCTGTTTCAGGTATCAGACATTATTTGGGACAATTGCTAAAAAATATGCAAAGAAAAGACAGAGGTCAGCTGTTACAGAGGTTGAAGAAGCTCAGACATCAGAGGTCAAACGAAAGGTCAAAGAATTCTTAAAACCAGCTGATGATTGATGAAAAGTCTCGTAGATTTGGTTGTAGTCGTGTCAATTAATATTGACATGGAAGGTATTGGTAAAGTCCAAGTCTGGTAAAGAGGACCATGAGCATGAGCAATAACCACTGACAGAGATCTTCCAAGTCCATGACTGATTGTTATGTTTGACTGAATCTGTATAAATACAGTAACATGTACATAATAACTGTTTTACAGATTATAGACGTGTGGTCTACTGTGAAAGTACCTTTATTCAAGGGAACCAATTTTCAAGGTTTAGGGAAAAACTATCAGTTAATAGATTCTTGAATTCATGGATTTGACCACTATGTGAAACAAATGAAATTGCAAATTTCCTTTTCATTGGGAACCAAATTTTGTGGTTTAACGAACCCATAAAAAGCACTAAAATTGGTACCCCACGAACAATCACTTTCACAGTATTTTAAAGCAGTAGAAACCTTGTTGAGTTCAGAAAGTGAATGACTTCTAAGTAAATTATCTTGGTATGAGTAATGATTCAAAGTATTTCATGCTTGTTTACATGCATGTACATGTAAAAATATCTTTTCAAGGATTGTGAAGTCATTTCAATTTCTCTGGGTTGTCTGGTATTTTCATACATGTTAAATTGAGACATTTCATAGTAAATAATTCTTAAATGGTTTTGTGTCATCCCCATGCCTTGTTATAATTTTGAAGCTTGTATATTCTTAGGTTAACTGACCAGGGCTTAAATTCCAAATGTTTTGCTGGTATGCAACCCATGTATCAATTCTCATGATAAAGAGCAATACTTTTCTGTTGCAGAATATTTGGAATTTTTGAAAACATTAAGTTGCTCACTCACACATGAAGTTTTTAACATTTAACCTATTGGGAAGGTAAGAATTATGTGTAGCAATGAAAGAGACTTGATATGCATGATGCTATGTACTGTTTCTAAGAGATTTCTTATATTTACTTGATAATTGTATTGATAATTTTTAGCACATTTTCATGTTTTACATTAAGTCAGTGTTCGATGAATTTCAAATTTTGGTGCATATTGTACTGAGTATCTGTTTTGAATATCAAATGAATTTGGAATGTACAAATGTATCATTCTGTTGCACCTTGTGTATCATGTTTATGCATGCTATATTTGTTATTTATTAATGCTAATAACTATGAATTATTAGACTGGAATCAATGACTTATTATATGTAAATCACCTATTTTTATAGTGGATATTATCTAATAAATTGTTATGTTTAAAGATTAAATTGTTTTTGTTACAACTCAAATGTCATAACCTAATTTTCTCCCCCAATGAAGTTGTAATGGATGTTGCAGTTCTACTATTCGGCATAACATTCTTATTAAAACTCTAAAATGCACATCCTCCAATCAGTTTTATACCTCCCTCCCACTTAAAAAGTGGGCGGGTATATTGGAATCCCCTTTTCCATTTGTCCAAATTTCATTGCATTTATATTGACTCCTTGAGGATGGATTGGTTTAAAATTTGTAATATGGCTTTATATAGTTGGGGCATACATTGTAAGCAATTACGGTTTCCACCCAATATCAATTTCTTGTTATGTGGGACTTTCCCATTGAAGTTTTTTTTGTCACAAGATCTAAACTCCCTCTGGACAGATTGATTTCAAATCTAGTGAGTGGCTTTATATAGATTGTAAGCCATCTTGGCTGCGGTCCAATATCAACTTCATGTTGCATTTTCACTATAGGGAATGATTAATAAAATTTTTCTTACAAATATTTCAGTTCCCACTGGAAAGAGGTCCAGTGTGAATGTGGCTACATATAATGTAGATTGGTCATAATGTGCAAGCAATTTTTGTTGTGATTTCATTTTAACTTCCTGTATTAAAAGTGGTATACCTGGCACGACAATGTATCTAACTTCATGTTAATCATCTTTTTACTTAGGTCCTTATATATTCAATGCAAAGGGAAATAACTCGCACTTCAGGTGGACTGCTTGGAATTTGACAGTATTATGGATTGAAACAAGATAACTATTGCTGGATGGTTGAAATAATGGATTTTGCAACCAAAATAAGATTTACGTTGTCACCATTAATAAATTTTAAAGAAACTGTACATACATGTATAGATTTGGCACCATATATATTCATCTGCACAAAGAAAGATGCTTTGAGGGAGGTAATCAACCAGTTTAGAGCTATATGAAATAAGAATGTTGAAAACATTTGGTGGTTTGAAAACACAAGTCCTCAACTCAGGAATAGATTTCAATGAAACTTTATATATTCTCTTTCATTTGTGCGTAAAGTGAAAACAAATCTTGTCAGATACTTAAAATCCAAGATTTTTGCAAGTGAATGTTTTTTTTTTCTTTTAAAGCTACAAAAATATTTTCAATCATAAACAGAATTCCTTACTAAATTATGTTTGTTTCAAATAATTCACATCAAGTTACAATATGTAACATTTTTTGAATTCAACAAATTTGAAATCTGAGCTTTTGATAAACACATGTATATTATCAAGCTGCACCTCCTGAAACATTTTATTTACTGCTTTCAGTGTCTTGTGAAGATTATAGTCCTCTGCTGTGAAATAAACGAGAGACATGGTAAAAGTAGCCAAATGTCCATAAGGTCTTGTGAGTACAACTCATCTAAAACCACAGGATAAATTTCTTCCATATTTAGAAGAAATTGATTGTAACCAAATGTAGATGTGCATACTGTACTGACATTACATGTCGTCGTCCATAGACACTTGGTTTTTTGTGTGATAACTTGAACTTTAGTTGGTTGATCTTGATAATTTTTTAAAACAAGGTTCCAAACTAAAATAGGAGGTTGGTATGATTTTGGGTGTCATGGCCCTAAGCATTTCAGAATTAAGGGTTAAAAACAAACATTTCATAGAATATAATTATACAGGTCCAGTAAAAGCATAGGAATTCCTTTGATGGTCAGACTAGTTTTGATTTTTGGGGCTAAGGCTTTTTGGAATCTGGTCAATAACTTGAGTAAATGTGAATGGTTCTCTTTGAAACTGTATTACAAGATGCCATATCACAAAAGGAAGACTGTGATTGATTTTAGGGGTTGTGACTTGAGCCAAGGAAGAGTAAGGGGCCAGAAACAAGTCTTTTTTCTGATTTCTGGATAACTTCCGTAAAAGGGAATGGATTGCTTTGAAATTGTACCACAAGATGCCAGACCACAAAGGAAGGTTGGGATTGATTTTGGTGGTTTCAGCTGGAACCATTTAGGGGACCAAAATCTACAAAATCCGTTTACTCAAAATGGTAGTATAGTATGCATATCTTCAACTTATAACAATACATCCTACCAAATATGAAAGGAATCTGTCAAGTGGTTTTAGAGGAATTGTACTCACAAGGCAGTGATGATGGACAGACAGTTCAGTCATAAACATAATACCTTCTGCAGCTTTGTTTTGTGGAATATAATTAATAAAAGCCGACAAATTTTCCAAAATTAAAGGGTTTTTTTTACAATTACAGCTGGTCAAAACAACCAGTTATAATGTGGGATGGAGAACGCTGATTTCTCAACAGCGGATATTCATACGGATTTATCTCTGTTGAAACTGTCTTTATTGCTATAAAATGTAGATGTGTACACTACACCACCTTTTTGATGAAACAGTTTTGTATGATGGTTTCGGTACACATGCAACTTCAAATCTCATCAGTAGAAAGGGTCAAATGTCTACATGTAGCAATCTCATTTTATCTTTGCAAGGTTTGTTGAAGATTTAGCACAAATAAAAGTTCACTCCTAGTATGTTTTAAATATTGAAATATTTTACTATAACATAATTAACTTTCCAGGTTCACTAGTATAAACAATAAGAAGTTTATTAGTATAAATGTATTACAATAATATAACAAGTCATAATTCTTGTAAATTCAACAAGTTTACAATAAATCAGCTAATTTTGCATTCGATGTAAATTAAATTCTTTTCTTTTGTCGTAAAACTTCTGACAATGTCAGTCAATAAATGACACCTGTAACAAGCTTGAAACCACTCCATGATTACTTAATAAAGAAATCACTGAGCATTTACTGATGTTTAAAAAATTCTAAAGCTTTCTCAAAATGTGTTACATGAAGAATCAATTGAAAAAGATAAAAGTAGAATCCATAAAATATGGGGAAGCTAATGTGACAGATTTTTCCATATTCATTATAATAATTTATGTTTACAACTTCCTTTTATTGATATAATAATTGTTTGCTAATTTTAACAAGAAATTAAGAAATAAACCACTGTATCATATCATATTGAATTTAACTGAAATAAACTGTCTCTATGAATTAACAGATATGCTAACACCTATATTATGTAGCATTGCAACTCTGTTCTATTGCAAAGACCCATATAAAAACTACTTACTATGAAAGCAGTTTAATTCGTGAATACCAATTTTTGTGGATTAGGGAAGAAACACAATTTTGTGGATTCTTGATTTCATGGTTTTGAGGTTTTCAGTTTACACATCAATGGAAATCCACTTTTTTTGGGGGGAACCACTTTTTGCTGTTGTTCCTACTCAGGAAAACAACAAAAACTGGTACCCAACAAATAATAGTACTTTCACAGTACTACAATATGTTAAAATGACAAATGTGGTTAAAAACTATTAAAAAAATACAAACAAGGTAAAAACAAGAGTCTATGGTGAGATAAACCAATTTTGAAAATAGACCTAAAATCAGACAAGATGTTACTAATCTTCATACCAAAATGTACAAACCTTTCACATTAAACCAAACCCATAACTTACACTGATGAACTACTTCAATTATATAATATTTCATTCTTATAATAAATACATAATGTTGCATCCTGGCAAGATCCTATACGTCTCATTGAAATATTTCCAGCTACCTGCATGACTTAAATTCAACAACTAGACCAATATGGTCATCACTTCATCTATCTGCATTCATATCAGCAATATAGACCTCTCTGACTAGATATACACGATGTAATTGCATATTAAATCCAAGCTACTAGAGTGCTGTCCCCTATCAAGTTGGATGAACAAGATATGTCACTACTTCTCCTTTTCCTTTCAACATTGTATTTCCTTTATATTCACAATTAAATCCCTCTTCTATTAAAATCTCAGCATTGTTCTTTGTTATCTTAAAAAAAAATGATTAACCATAACTTTAAAAAATCTAGGATCAATAAGTATACAAACATCAGATTCAAAGCCAGTATACCATTATACCATAAAAATACTGTTATATCTGTATATAATGGAATGATTCTATAACCTGCAGTCATAAGTTAGGTCTATTAATGAGATTGATGCTTTTGTTGGATTATCTTAATGTCAGATCATACTACTATAAACATGTCAAAAATTAGCTTAAAGATATCTGCAATGATTTAGTACTGTACGGATTGAAAATGATGAAATGACAGACAAGAGTAAAAATATTAGCCCTGTCTAATTTGTGCAATGAAATAAAAGTCAAAACTAAGCAAGTATTAAAACTTGTTTGGTTTGTTTTTAATTTTTTACAGATTTTCCATTGGATTTTCAATTCTTTAATTCACTATGATTTCTCTTCCCTTGTTGTATGATGCATTATAATAGATGTTTGGTATCCAAAATACTGCTTGAACCAAATTATAAAAAATACAGCCCTTCATTAATGCCACATTTGAAACACAGGTGGTTTAACAAATACAATAGTTTATACCTGCACTCTGTCTTCTTGTCCAGTAGCATCTAGCCTACTGGCAACATTAACTGCATCACCCCAGATATCATACAAGGGACGTTTAGCACCAATCACACCAGCAGTCACAGGTCCAGTGTTTATACCTTAGGAGAAAAGATGGGATTTTTTTAGCACATGCATTCTTATAAAAACTGCCATTAAATATGTACTGGTGTGTTGTCTACATTGAAATCACATTCAGAAACCTTAACTTAAATATGCTTTTCATTTGCCAATTAAGTAAGACGACTTTTCTTCTGTATTCAAATTAAAATACTAATGGCATTGGTAATGTGGATTCTATAATCTATATAGAGAGACACAATTTAGTTAATATACAATAACAGTGTAATGACATGAAATAATAACAATGAAAGCCTTAGAATCGTAGTAAAACGCCTGGCTTTAGCAGATCACTTTTTTCCATTTCATGCTGAATTCATACATTGTTTTTATGTCTAGTCAATGCACTGTAATTATCTTTTAACTGCAACCCTAATAATCTTTTATCAAGTTTATTTTTTATTAAGCAACACACTTATTACTGTTCTAGCCCACTGTGGCTCCAATCAATGATGCTACAATAAACAGGTTGTCCATGCATAGGTAGGAAAGTAGGCGGAGCTTAAATATTAAATACTGTCAGTGATCATATATTATAAAATAAATATACAGTCAATGCATTTTGGTTGATCAAATAGAAAAACTGCAGTATAAACTGCTACCTCATTTTTCATTACCTGCTCTCAGTCTAAACTTGTATCCATTATTTGCTACAGAATCAAGTTCTGACATCATTTTTAATGCAAACTTTGTCATGGTAACTACATTAGTCTTGTGTCTTGAATCAGATTCCACTTCCTGGTCTGGCTTCAATCCTGTTACTGCCATGTATGTACTTCCTATCACCTTTATCTTCTCCACTTTGGTAAATTCAGGTAAAAGGAGCATCTGTTCAATACAGGTTATTATAAACTATTAAGTTCTATTTAAAAAAAGTTTAATGCAAATAATTCAAAATTTCCAGCCATAAAAGAAGCTCAGAACTGAAGATTTACAAAATCATATTCGACAAGTGGTTGTGTAAATTTGAACAAAAACAGTGCTACGGGTCTTCTGCCTTTTTAAAGTATAAAAAGTCATAACACAGAAACGAAAAATCTGAAAAATAGAAAGGGAGCTTACATTCATAAATATGAACAATTCATCAAAGTTTCATAAAAGATCGTGAAAGGGTTTTTCAGTTATTGTCCAAAGTGTTGACGACGGACGGACAATGGTATACCATAATACGTCCTGTCTTAGACGGCGTATAAAAAGCAGTATCCAAATTAATTTCTGTGAAAATCAATCATACATCCAAGTTTGCATTGTGGCTAACCATTCACTCAAGTTTGAAAGAAAGCTGTCAAAATACCTCCCAAAAAATGGACCCCCTTGGATAAGTTCTGTGAAGAATTGGAAAAGAAAGGATTTCCTAAAATCGAAATGCCAAATAACCAAGTTTCTGTAAACAACCTATCAGTTTTGAAATTAAATTAATTGAATAAACCAGTATGGCTTTATTTTTGGGTTAATATAAATAATGTTCTTATAAGATCAAGAAAGTTATAGTTGATAATTTGGAGAGATTACAAATTATAATCGAATTAACATGGGTTAAATAAACTAATAAAATGGTAATTAAACTTCATGAGAAATTAAATTTAAAAAAAAATAACTTGAAAGTTTTGAGAAATATTTTGTCTGAGATTTATAAATAAAATCTTGTCTTGTTAAAGGAGAAAATACAATTTATTAAAAGTCTCATATCTCATTTCTAAATAACTCAAATGAAGGTAGATAGACAGATTTGTCAATCATTATAACACAACAACTTGTTAACAGTAAATTATTTTGTTTTTAATGAAACTCTCTAGTTTTGTACATTAGTTTACATTCGAAAATATGTAATAATTTCTCTATTTCATTTACCTGGTAGATAAAATATGTGCAAAAAAGGCAGGAATAAATCAGTAAGAACTGATGTAAGACCCAAATGAAAAGCTTCATACCTCATCAAACTTTGCAATAATATTATTGAGTAGTTCTATACACTGTCTGGCAGCACTTTCTTGATAGAATTCTTTAAAATTTGGAATGGATGCAAACATGATACACACATTATCATGGCTCTCACTGTACAACTCCTACAGAATATAAAAACAAATATCAGTACAAAGCTAAAAGCAAAATGGTTTAACTAAGCCAACAAAAAAATGGAAATTGGCTAACATTGGAAGTAATCATACAGTTAAAAAGAAGAAACATAATGGTAAAATCAGCATTTGAAAAGTGAAATTCTGTTTTTAAGTGGAGGGCATTCATGTTTGTATGAGATAAAACAAAGCAAGATAATTCATATATTCTTAATGTGACACAGTTGTTACAACTATGCCGCAAAAAATAGTGAAACAAAATCAAGAGAGAAGAAAATTAAATAAGAATGATAAAGTTTTTATTGAAAAATAACACATTATAAATACACACTATCACTGACTGAATTATCAATTCTTATTTAACATTGGTATAAACATCTACCTGGTCTTTAGCCTGATCAGTAAGGAAGTATTCGGCCACATGTGATGGTAAAATATTCTCTAGTAACTTCATATTCAGTGATGCAGAATTCTCAGAAAGTTTAGCTTCTGTTCTACATTGATCTTTTAAAAGGAAGTCTAATCGATTCATAAACTCAACCTAAAAATGATAGTTTAGTCAAGTAGGAAAATATATAACAATACAAAACTACTTAAGAACATCTTTTTTTTCTCACTTAAACATACATGCACATTTTTCAATAAAGGTTATCAATAAATGCTTCTATTTCCCAGTGGTGTGAGGGTTTCCTTGTCTTTCCCTGAAGACCCATGGGTGCCTTTGATTTTGATTATAAAACATCTAAACAGATCAAAAGAGATTAATCTGTGGTGAAATTTATTCTTTTTTCAAGTCAATATGTAAAAAAAATCTTAAGTAGAAATAAATTCTTACCTGTCTACAGAAAAATACTAAAGCTACAAACATAACCGCTGTATAAACAGATCCTAATATAGAAACAGATCTGAAAGAAAAATTGCAAAGCATCCTAAGATTTTGATTTAAAAGTATTCACACCATTTAAATCAGTTTTCATATTTTTTTCCATTTGAATACATCAGCAGCACTAATTCAACTTAAACTACAGATAAATTACAGAAATATGTTAAAAACAGTGAAACCTGTCTAAACCTGAACCCTGAATAATCAGAAAAAAACCTATCTAAACCGAACTGTGAATAATCTGAAAAACCTGTCTAAACCAAACCCTGAATAATCTGAAAAATCTGTCTAAACCGAACCCTGAATAATCTGAAAAACCTGTCTAAACTGAACCCTGAATAATCTAAAAAAACCTGTCTAAACCTGACCCTGAATAATCTGAAAAACCTGTCTAAACCTGAACCCCGACTAATCTGAAAAACCTGTCTAAACCAGAGACACTTTTTTTTTGCAAAGCATCCTAAGATTTTGATTTAAAAGTATTCACACCATTTAAATCAGTTTTCATATTTTTTTTTTCATTTGAATACATCAGCAGCACTAATTCAACTTAAACTACAGATAAATTACAGAAATATGTTAAAAACAGTGAAACCTGTCTAAACCTGAACCCTGAATAATCAGAAAAAAACCTATCTAAACCGAACCGTGAATAATCTGAAAAACCTGTCTAAACCAAACCGTGAATAATCTGAAAAATCTGTCTAAACCGAACCCTGAATAATCTGAAAAAACTGTCTAAACTGAACCCTGAATAATCTAAAAAACCTGTCTAAACCTGACCCTGAATAATCTGAAAAACCTGTCTAAACCTGAACCCTGAATAATCTGAAAAACCTGTCTAAACCAGAGACACCTTTTTTTTTGCAAAGCATCCTAAGATTTTGATTTAAAAGTATTCACACCATTTAAATCAGTTTTCATATTTTTTTTTCATTTGAATACATCAGCAGCACTAATTCAACTTAAACTACAGATAAATTACAGAAATATGTTAAAAACAGTGAAACCTGTCTAAACCTGAACCATGAATCATCAGAAAAAAACCTATCTAAACCAAACAGTGAATAATCTGAAAAACCTGTCTAAACCTGAACCCTGAATAATCTGAAAAACCTGTCTTAACCTGACACTGAATAATCTGAAAAACCTGTCTAAACCTGAACCCTGAATAATCTAAAAAACCTGTCTAAACCTGACACTGAATAATCTGAAAAACCTGTCTAAACCTGAACCCTGAATAATCTGAAAAACCTGTCTAAACCTGACACTGAATAATCTGAAAAATCTGTCTAAACCGAACCCTGAATAATCTGAAAACCTGTCTAAACTGAACCCTGAATAATCTAAAAAACCTGTCTAAACCTGAACCCTGAATAATCTGAAAAACCTGTCTAAACCTGACACTGAATAATCTGAAAAACCTGACACTGAATAATCTGAAAAACCTGTCTAAACCTGAACCCTGAATAATCTAAAAAACCTGTCTAAACCTGACACTGAATAATCTGAAAAACCTGTCTAAACCTGAACCCTGAATAATCTGAAAAACCTGTCTAAACTGAACCCTGTATAATCTAAAAAACCTGTCTAAACCTGACACTGAATAATCTGAAAAACCTGTCTAAACCTGAACCCTGAATAATCTGAAAAACCTGTCTAAACCTGAACCCTGAATAATCTAAAAAACCTGTCTAAACCTGACACTGAATAATCTGAAAAACCTGTCTAAACCTGAACCCTGAATAATCTGAAAAACCTGTCTAAACTGAACCCTGTATAATCTAAAAAACCTGTCTAAACCTGACACTGAATAATCTGAAAAACCTGTCTAAACCTGAACCCTGAATAATCTGAAAAACCTGTCTAAACCTGAACCCTGAATAATCTGAAAAACCTGTCTAAACCTGACACTGAATAATCTGAAAAACCTGTCTAAATCTGACATTGAATAATCTGAAAAACCTGTCTAAACCTGAACCCTGAATAATCTGAAAACCTGTCTAAACCTGAACCCTGAATAATCTGAAAAACCTGTCTAAACCGAATCCTGAATAATATGAAAAACCTGTCTAAACCAGAGTCCCTATACATTAATTTAAATGTTTTTTGTTTTTTTTTGGTCAACAAACACCTGTCTATTCCAAACATATTCTAATTCCCAAAACAGGTTCGGTTTAGATAGGCTTCACATAATATATATACCGTGTATGATAAATAACAAAATATGGAGTTGCACATTCTATCTTGCAAGTAAGACATTTCATACCCACACTCTTTATATTTAGTTAAAAATGGCCAAGTCCCACACAATACATAATTTATACTGGACAGCGACCAAAAGCACTTATATCATATGCCCAGCTTTAAAGTCACGTACCAAATTTGAAATCAATCCACCCATTGGAAGTCAAGATAATTGTGATGAAATTAGGAAGGACGAAAAGATGTACAGGGTTATTCCAATACATCACCCACTTAGGAAATGTAAAGAATATGAATAATTTATTGAAAATAAATATATGTACAAGAAATACAAGTACTGTTAACAATACTAACACACTGTCTTCAGTCTGGAATACAGTATCTGTATGGAAGAGGATATCAAACACAACCAAAGAAATTGCCATTAACAATGTCTTCACAATAAACTTAACTTGGAGAAATAAAACATTCGCTGACAAACTCAGGAAACTGCATAGTACAAAATACTGAAATAAAACAGGAGTTGCAGGCTAAATATAAGGCAGACATGAGTTATTAAAACAAAAAAGAAAGATCCATTTTATCACTTTTTGGGGCATGTTTTTACTATGATAATGACCTAATGTACAAAAAGTGTAAAATTCCCATAAACCCAACACCTAGTTTGCTTTCAGAAATAAGACAACACACGAAACTGTTCTCTTGTTCTTTATCTTTATAAATAATTGTTATCAATATTGCCCATGCTGACTCCTATCAAATATATAAACACCCTCGCCCATAAAATTAATGTCAAGATGAAGTAACATGTTAAAATTCTTATGAGTAATATGTTTTATTTTGTTATGAAATTTCATCAACCTTAGGCAAGTTTTTTGTCATGCAAAGAAAATGTATTTTAAGTCACGCATCATCACTTATCTTAGTACATCTGCTAAAGACCTTAACAATGAATTGTCACAGTCACAGGTTGTCCAACAACAAAAATGTTCTTAAATTACTTTCAAAGATATCGAAAAGTCGATAACAGTGGTGGATCAAGGAATTTTGAGGGTTCAGAAAATGTTCTTAAATTTGTGCAAAATTTTGTAAAAAATGAGAAAATAATTGCCATGAACCCACCCACTTATCAAAATCTCTAGATCTGCCCCTGTATAATATGCCTACACTAAGACAAAGACATAAACTGAACTCACAATAGGTTTACTACAATCATCTTGTTCTTTTCCTCTTCTATTGCAACTGACCTGAAATTGACAAAAATGCAACATTACACCAGTTTCAAATCTGTATATTCTAAAAACACACAATAGTTTTGCAGGTTACACTCAAAAATTAAAATAAATCTTTTTTCATTCCTGTTTGTATGGTGTTTTTTTTTCATAACTATCCCCATATTAAAAAAAACAAAACAATTTAACACCTGGCATTAAAGAATAAAGTTCTTTTTCTCCTATATTTTCCTGCTTGCAGATAATTGTTAGTCTGGAATTTGTACTCTCTGTATGTATATACCAGTACTTCGTACCAATTTGCAGAATCCTTTTCATTAAATGAGTCTCATAATTTTTCATTTATACAATTTAAAATGTAACCTTGTTAAATAAAGTAAAATTAAGTACTTTTTGGTAATCAGTAATTTTCATATATATATATATTTACATCAAATTAATTGTGATAATAAAAATAAAGTTGCATGCATCTTCATGCTATCTATACCCCCACTCAAATAGACATTTGATGTCTGACAGCATCCAAAATCTCTTTCAACATATGACATATAAAAAGCAAAACATCAAATTTGAAATCAATTCATTTATTACGAGCTTTGAAGTCCCACGAAGCAGGAAGTTGATATAGGACAGTATCCAAAATCACTTACGAAGCATACAACATCAATATAAAGCCACACACCAAACTTGAAATCAATCAATCTATTGGGAGCCAAAATAATTGCTACGAAATTCAGACAGATAGAATGACTGAAGGATGGACAAGGTGATTCCAATATACCACCCACTCGTGGAGTGGGCAGGCGCGCCTGGGTAGAATTACTTATTTCTTTTATAGAGGTCATAAACAAGGAAAAATAATTTTCTATGGAAAATTCTACCCATCTTTTCTAAACTGTGAAATTGTTTTCTATTGACAAAAATGGGAAAAAACAAATGTTAACAAGATGTTGTACGCTACATTGTGCTAAAAATTCCCCCACTCAACCATTTATGGTTAGCAGGAAGTAGATAAGCAGGGAACCTGGAAAGGGGAGACAAAGAGCAAGTCATCATGTAAAAGCTATATACAAAATATCTAATCTAAGTATTTCCTCCAATAGAAACTGAGAAATCTGTTGCAAAAATTTCCATTATGCGTTGATCACCTTAAAAAATTATTATTCCAATAGTAATTAGGAAGTAGAAAAAGAGGAACCTAGAAGGGGTTACTTGGTACAAGTTGTTACAAAAAAGCAATATACCATATATCTAAGCATTCCCTCCAATAAAAGCTGATACATCTCTAAAGAAAAGTGTAAAGGAGAGATGGATGGATGGGTGCAGGGGCGGATCCAGGACTTTAGATTGTGGGGAGCACATTTACAATTTTGGCAAAACATTTTTTTTAGGTTAATTTTTTTAAATATTCTTCTAGAGTGGATACAATGTAGATATCTTTTGTGGTAAAATGAGCGAGAAATTAAAGTTTCAACCTAAAACTGCCTAAATCTACCCCTGACAATCCATACTTTGCAAATTTTAGGGGGCACACGCCCACCATGCCCGTCTGAATCCGCCCCTTGGGTGAACAGACAAGATTGCAACATAGCCAATATTCTAATAAGTGGGGTATAACATTCTTATAAATTTCAATTGCTATAATACTTACCAGAGGTATTAGAGAACAAATGCCTGTCAACACAGCACACATGCATACAGTTATTATATGTACAGGGGTACTCAGTAGAAAATCTTGTGAAAGTTTAGAGTACCATACAGTCAAAAAAGAATCTTTGGCAGTCTGCAAAACAAAACACTCAATGGGCTACATGCAAAACACACCTAAAATATATTCAGATAAATAATATGCATATTAAGCCATCTGTAGCTGCCATAAAAATCACTCATGAATAAAATTGTGCAATATTTTTAATCATGTATTACAATAGACTATTAAGAAAATAAGAAATATCACAAAGATGGAGTATCAAGTTAAGCATTACTCCCAAAAACTGAAGATACTTTAAAAAATTAAGTAGATGTCTTTATAAAAACCAGACAGGAAGTGATTCATACATGTCAAACACCCACCAAATTCAGTTTTAATTTTTATTCAGAAACAGTTACATAACAAGTCTTAGCTTTTCATTTGGTTGTTGCGCTTTTGAGATAAAAATTATACAGACTGTACATGAAATTGGCACTTTGCAGGTTACTATTCTTCATTTTATTTGATTTGGTTAATTTTAGTGGGAGATAAATGTATGATTTTCTCAAAACTGCAGATCTGAATACAGAAGTAATATCTTAATGTACAAATATAGCACATCTAGATTGAAAAAGTATTATTTGTTTGGTGGGTTTTTCTACACCATGAATCACCAAACTACGGGCAGTGCCTGAATTTCATGTGGACTGGTACTTAAAACTCATGGACTTCCTTGACCTTCATATATATGCAAAACACATCAATTGTTAAAATAACTTTTATGGTTTTACAAATCTTTAAGAAGTCACATGTATTAGTGCTTTCAAATTATCAAATTGCTTATACATCAGAGAGAAAAAATTTCTTTCAATTAAAAAAATATCTATAACTGATTAAGAACTTAAGATTAACAGAAAAATGACAGTGTCGGTAAATGAAATACATAACTCTAAATGGGAAATACAGGGACAAAAAACTGCAAGAATCTAAAATTTTATATAGTTCTGAGAAAACGTGGATATGCATCTGCATTACTTACAAAATTCTCTCCAACACTTATTGCAATGAGGACTGTAAATATAATCACTCCAATGCCCAACATTGTGTAGTATTCTATACCCCTGAAATACAAAGAGAAATGACTAACAA
Organism: Perna viridis; assembly: GCA_037379345.1. Lineage (NCBI taxonomy): Eukaryota > Metazoa > Mollusca > Bivalvia > Mytilida > Mytilidae > Perna > Perna viridis. The sequence goes on from CM074515.1 coordinate 15,962,503, forward strand.
TTTTTAGTAAAATTTGATTTTAATTCACATTGAGCCCTCCTATCATAATCACATGCACAGAATTTAAAATATTTTATTTCTACAAAGAATCAAACACATCCAGGCATCGAATTCACAAAAAAATCGTAAGAGTAAAGTTAATCGTAAATAATGACATCACAATCTAAAATAGCATTGTGACGTCATAATTTATGACCAATTTCACACTTACAACTTTTTGTGAATTCGACGCCAGGTAGACATATCACTTCAGAATGACAAGTCATATTGTCTAGAATAATTTCATTGAACCTTGCATGATCAGAAACAAAATTTTACAGGTCACTCTGACCACAACTACAGGGGTTTTCAACTACTGACTACATTTTCTTCACAGTCTCACATGACCATCTAGTATCATATTTTCCAGACTATAAGTCAATATTTTTTTTCAGCAAAGTGTCAGCCTCAACTTATTGTCCACTTCGAATTATCTAAGGACTTTTTATGAAAAATGTTCAATGCATTTCATTATATTTGTTTAGTTCACTTTTGATTGCTTTAATTCAAAATTTTTGGTAAACAGCAATTAATGAAAGTCATCACTCAAACAAATGGCAAATGAATTTGAATATTATTGACCACTGCCGCTATCCTTTATGAATGATACATATATAACATCTTAAAATAAAGAAAGATATACAATACATGTTTGAAATGTAAATAATGTATCAAATACATGTTAACCATTTGTCCAGATTTTTTTCTTAAAAAACAATTATGTACTATAGTATACATACTATAGGGTCACTCTTATTTTCAGTTTATACATTGAAAATAGAATGTCATGTTTTCATTTACAGGTAATCAGTTATTGATCTTAATTTTTTATCATAATACATGGATATGAGTTTCAATCACAAAATAAATACATAACATTATGATGTCACTGACCACAGAAATACTCAGTTTTATTTTTATTTTCTATACCTTATAGAGACAACTCCATGAACTGTCTGAATACCAACAAACACACCAAACAATAACATAAGACTGATTTTAAACCATAAGTCTGGTTCCCTGTTGTACTCTGTCTCTAATTCCTTACTGAATCTCATTAACCATGGGTTGTAGTCTTTGTTCCTCTCAAAACTCCTAAAAATTACAAATATGAACAATACCCTTGCAGTAGTTCTCATGTACCTGATTGTAATGAATTCAATGTAACTACGATCAATAAGGTTTTTTTCTTTTTAAATCTACATGTGTTCTAAAAATGTTCAAATGGATCTTTTTAAAGGAATTTCAATAAACTTTACATTTCTTTTAAAACAGATGATTTATCTTTGCCAGATCTAACTCTGAGACTTTGAAGCTTAATTCACTTAAGATGACTTTTATATTCATAGTTTATTTCAAATCAAACAAGCAAAAGGCTCTTGAGCAACCTTTGATCTTTGTAATAATACATAAAAAGAATTCATAACAATAATGTTAACACAAATGGAACATTTGCGTTAATTACATAATAGTTAATTAGATAAAAGCATTATTTGAAGAAATGTCTTTTTGAGACATTACCAACACTCCGTTATCATTAACATGTAATAACCAACATGTTATTTCGATGGTAAAAAAGAAAACAACTCATACCCTTTATGTGCCAACATGTTTGATTTCATCTCAAGCTCCATGTTAACTTCCGCATGAAACTTTTTCCCCATTTGTATAATGTCAATTTCACTGAAATAGAAAAAGTATCAGAAAAAAGTAAGTCAGATTTCTTCAACATAAACAGAATGTAACAAAAAAACTTTTTAAACCACAGACTGTTACTCTGATATTTCATGACTATTTAAAAACTTGTGAAAAATAGAATTTTTATCATTGATGGCAAATAGGCAAATACCATTTCAACTACTTGTAAACAAGCATTTCCCCAAACCAGTTTCATTTCAGAAAATAATCAAAAGAAGTGTCGAAAAATAAGACAGAAGCATTCTTAGAGTATAGTTATTGTCCTCTACTTGTTAAATAAATCTGTGTGTACACTTAATTCTCCCGAAGTCAGTAATTACATACATTAACTCATCAACAAAAAATCATGATCTGCAACACATCTTCATACATGTACAATCTCCAAGTTTAGAATAAATATGTTGAAGCAAATCAGAAAACAATGGGGGAAACTGTAATGACTAATAAACAGAAAGACTGATTGACAAGCATGACTTAGGTTAATGTTAACACAACTTTATAAAAAAAAATATATATGTATATACCATTTTTTATTTTACATTATATCTTGAGTTTCCATTTGTTTCAATATAAAAAATTACAAATATATGTATTTAGTTTTCTCAAAAATTTGATCAGGCACATATTTTTTTTTTAAATTTAAATTTAAAGTATGACTATCCAATAATAAACATTCCTAAAAAATTGGGCAAAAGTTAGTATTTTCTACCTTGTTTGCTGTATTTAAAATGTGAGAAAGACTAATTAAAATTTTCATTCATTATTTTACAAATAATATATACCTGGTTATCTTTGAAGAACCACTTTGAGCTAACTGTCCAGGGCTCTACAACATACATAACAGAATAAACTGACAGGTTCTAGATGTGAAGTAAGTGAGTCAATAGAACATAGCGGTCTGTTTTAAAATGCCAAAGTAAATTCTGCCAAATATAGACTGTAGGCTTAAGTTCTTAATAACCACTTATCCCAGAAATAAGAAAAGCCAACATTTTTTGAATACCTATTTGATTCAAAACCTCTAAATTTCAGTGCAAAGTTTGAATTATATTCGTTTTAACTTTTGTTCTATAGATTTCACAAAATAGGTACCTCCTGATGGACAGACAGACAAACAGAGTTGAGCAATTGCTAGATATGCCTTTCACCATTGGTGATCGGTGATGTAGGTGACAATATTAATATTACCTAAATATCTAGAATTCTGATGTGTGGTGGGGAAGAAATAAATTGTCTGCACATAATACACACCCATTTAAGACAAAGGTATGAACAAATCTTGTATTTTTATGTACAAAGCCTAATAATTTTTCTGACATTTCAGATACCACCAATTAATGGTGATGTATTAATAGCTTAGAATCCTACTTCAAATCATTTTGATAATTTAGAAAAATAAACAATTAATTTATGAAACATGGAAAAACTAATACAATCAACTTTCTTATTTCGATTACCATAGCAAAGAAAAAACCAACTGCAAGTTTTAAAACACAAGGACCAGATAAAAATCTAATCATTTCCTACTGCCCTTACCAGTCTCATGGCTTTTGACACAGCTTTCCACTTGGCAAAAGGTTTTTCTACTTTCCACTGTAATTTGGATATAAACATTGCCATCTTGACATAGCTTCTAAAACTAAACTTAGGTCTGTTCTTAGGTCTCTCCTGCAAAAAAATAGCAACTAAAATAATAAAAGATAGGACTAAAATAGCAACTAAAATACTAAAAGATAGGACTGGATAAAGTCAACTTTCTTTAATATGTATTAAACCATTGACAACTTTCACATTCCCCATTTATGTCAAATCTGGTGGAAACAGATTGGGTTTTTATACTAGAAAAATAAAGGATTTTGGATATGAAGGAGACAAGACCAGTAATACATCATATGGAAACACATCTCCAAACAGGAAAATATCTGAAATACGTCTATGATAACCTATCATTTTAAATTTCTTTGTAGTAATCAAATTAATTTACAGGTTCACTTGGCTCCCATTGCAGTGTCTTAAATCTTATGCCTGTTGACCCCAGCATGGAAGTATAATATCTAGATACTTCCATGACCCCAGTTAACCTCTATCAGATAAAGAATTCCAGAATGGAAGTGAACGTTAAAGTGAAAGTCATCTATTAGAGTCAGATATGCATGAAACAATCTGAGATCATAACTCTCCCAAGTTGACATTGTGACTGAATTGTGACATGTAACAAGGTCAATGTAACTTAATTACACAGTCTTGACAAACATTTGGTGTTAATTTCCATCTAATAACTTTATAATAGCAATGCCATTAGTATTCTTGCTAGATCAATATGAAGTCAAGTACTTAACCATGACTTTAGTTTCATTCCAACAGAAGATGAAAAGACGGCCACATAGAAACAGACACATAGAGACGGATATTTATTCATATATCAACTAAACAAACCTATTATTTGACAAATAATCTATTATTGTTCTTGTTGTTAGTCAAACTACTCTAAGTATATTGTAAATCATCTATTTTTGTAAAGGGTCACACAAGCCCTTTAAATAGCTGAAAAATTCTACAAAAAACCTTGAAGCTTCCAAAAAATGAATGTCTTAATTTAAAAGATATTTCATGTACCATTTAAGTTATTAAACAATACCCTCAGGAGTTTTTGTAGCCTTTCAAGTTAAAGTACAAATCTTATATTTTCCCCTTTACATATAAATATAGGATTACAGTCACTGATGACTTTACCTGCCATTAATTCTACAGTCACACCTGCCTTAAGTGACCTCCAGGGAGGGTAAATTCATTGTCACATTAAACAGGTGGTCTTTATATACAGGTTAATTTTACATGAAATACACTACATAAGGATATTATAATCATTTTTTTTAAGGCAGGTCATTATAGAATCAGGTAGTCCTTAATATACTGGCTTTTGTCTTATAGACAGTACAAATGTTTCTATATTTTTCTATTTCCCTCTATACCTGTTGTTTTATAGACAGTACAAAAGTTTCAATATTTTTCTCCTTTAGATATTCATTCCTATCCTGTCCATCTCCATTCTCCACCAGGAAGTCATGATCTGTTCCTAACTGTTCCAGAACATTCTTTGTAATATGGACTTTCCTGTTCAAACAGCAATAATACTAATTACTGTATAGAAGTATCAAATTGTTTTAACCTAACTTTAATTTATAATCTCAGGTGCAATAGACTTTATTACTTTTATTGTCAGAACCTTTTTTATAATGAAAACACCCCTTGTAGTCACTTGCATCATTTAATTGAAAATAAATTGATTCAAAATCAACGATGACCCAAGCCATACAAATTTCAATTAGCTATGTGGTTACATGACCGTGTTACGTCATTGGTTCTCAATTCATAGATCGACTGGCTGAAATGTGTGGAGCTTCTGCATTTGTTGTGTGATTCCTACAACTGACAGTGAGAGTATTGAATGTATTGGATTGCTAGCACATATATACTTACAGTTGTATCAAATTAAACAACTTTGAGAAAAAAATGATCAACAATGTCTGAAATATTAAACTACGATATGTATGAAGACTAGACCATCCACAGTGAGACAACACCACTTCTGTTCGAAAATTATATAGAAATATTTCATTATGTTCTGTCATGTAAGACTGAACTTTTTATATAAAGTAAAATAAAGAAGTTGGTTCAGTTAGGGGAAAATTTGGCCTCAACAACGAAGTCTACAAAAGAAAATGTTATGTTGTTTCTACACTCTTTAATAAGTTTTATAGTTGATCTGATTGATTTATGGTCATTATTTAAACATAAACAGTTATATATGCCATTCATACTTGGCTGACATTGGGAAAATCTGTAAAAAAAGCTGTAAAACACCAAATTTTGTGTAGTTTCTAACTCTTTTAAAAATGGCCACATGCATGTTAGACTCTTGCGCTTCATATATTTTATGTATAATTGTCAGTTACAACTCATGTAAAAATATATTGAGTCAACAGATGTGTGGCCACTTCTGTTCCACAAAAAACCAACCTAAAAATTGCAGAAATATTGAAAGTTAAATGTTTTTGTAAAAGTTACATAAATGCATACTGTTATTTCAGGAAGTACATTCACTGAACCTTGCAAAAATAAAAGAAGCCACCCACTATATCTACTTGGTCAATATTAAGTCAACCGGGCTTGTTTTTTAATATAACACAGCGGCAAAGAAAGAACAATACACAGAGTGTCACTATTTTTGTTGTACCCACTTCTTTAAGTCCTAAAAATAGTATGCAAAATAGTTGTGTATTCAACACAGTGACGTATGCCTAAAGAAAATGAAAAGCTGACTGAAAACGAGAAGTACTTTAGTATTCTAACTTTCTAAACACGATTATTGCACCCATACACAGATCAGTAGACCACTCTGCATCATATATACAAGCTATTTTCAAAGATGTATTAATTTTTTCGAGGCATGTGTTTACATTTTCAATGTCCCCAAATGGAGATTGAGAACCATGATTTAGCATGTCCTTATATGGTAATTGAGCATTACTTCCGGTCTTCATTTATGCACATCAATTACGTCGTCATGAAAACACAAATAAATCATTCTAACTTTATTTGGGCCTAACCTGGTGAGAAAATGTTACACTCGTATATAAACATACTATATTTTTATAAATCTTATTTTTTTGTGTCATGTCTCCTTTAAGTAACACATTACTTTATACAGTTATGGTAGCTCAGTGCATGCAATACCTAAAAAAACATGATATTGCATGCACCAAGCTGGCGTAACTGTTTTATTACATTTCCCAGTTGAAAATTTAAAGAATACATTAAGTTTGGTTGAGTTAAGTGTAACTACTTTTTATATGTATTTGTTTTTGGATGCCCTTTTTTTTTAAGTGAGCAAATTAGATATATTTGACCAACTCATATTCACTCTGATAATTTTGTGACATTAAACACCTTTATTATGTTGTAAAAAGCAGACATCAGCCTTGCAATAACACTTGTAATCAAAACATCGAGTGTGCAATATCACAAAATATGGGTATGTCAGAAATACATTGTTTAAATGGTAACTATAAAATATGAAATGTAATAATATTCTACAATAAAACCTCAGAACTTCAACGTTGAAGTCAATTTTCTCCAACCTCACTGAACTTGACAAATTGAAAAATATAAATAAATGACAGTGTGGATACAGAACAATAAGTGGAGTTTGATGCTTTCAAAAATGAAATGTCAAACCAAGGCTACGAAGAGTCAAAAGTAAAAATATGAAAATACAGTACCTAGATGATGTCACAAATTTCTAAGAATAAGCTGAAATGAACAATGTATAGCTGTCTGGCAATGAAATCACTTGGTTTTCTATCAGAGAAAAACAGAAGAAATAAAACCCTCATACCTAAGTGAGGGGTTATTAAAGAGCAATAAGAAAATTTACCATCAAGAAGATCCAAGCCTAAGGTCATTTGCATTATGCAAGCTTTTTTTTTTGCTTTCATAAAAAAATAGATTCTATTTTGAAATCTTTATTAATAAATGTTACATAATTATTGTTTTGCAAGAGACATTATTATATAATGCTTTAATAATTGCTTGACTATGCCAAGAAATCTTCTGGCTAATTTATATAAAACAAAGCAGTAAACTCTTTGTACTAACAAATTCTGTAGTACCACTTCCTATGTTGCTGGTCAGTGTAACATCATGAGCTAAGTCAGACTTACCCTGGAATACCACTAGCCTCCATGTTATTGGCTAGTGTTACATCTCTAACCCTGACTTACCCTGGAATACCACTGTAGCATTCTGTTATTGGCTAGTGTTACATCACTAACCCTGACTTACCCTGGAATACCACTAAAGCTGTCTATGTTATTGGCTAGTGTTACATCACTAAACCTGACTTACCCTGGAATACAACTAAAGCTGTCCATGATATTGACTAGTGTTACATCACTAAACCTGACTTACCCTGGAATACCACTAAAGCTGTCTATGTTATTGGCTAGTGTTACATCACTAAACCTGACTTACCCTGGAATACAACTAAAGCTGTCCATGATATTGACTAGTGTTACATCACTAAACCTGACTTACCCTGGAATACCACTAAAGCTGTCTATGTTTTTGGCTAGTGTTACATCACTAACCCTGACTTACCCTGGAATACCACTAAAGCTGTCTATGTTATTGGCTAGTGTTACATCACTAACCCTGACTTACCCTGGAATACAACTAACAGCACTAGCCCCAATGTTTTTTGCCACTAGTGTCACATCATCAAACCTGAATTAACCGGAAATAACAACTGGCTACAGTTACATTATCAGAAATGACTTATCCTGAAGTACCATAACAACATCACACATGACTTACACTGGAATACCACTAGCCTCCATGTTCTTAGCCAGTGTTACATCATCAGACCTGACTTACCCTGGAATACCACTAGCATCCATGATATTAGCCAGTGTTATATCATCAGACCTGACTTACCCTGGAATACCACTAGCCTCCATGATATTAGCCAATGTTACATCATCAGACCTGACTTACCCTGGAATACCACTAGCCTCCATGTTATCAGCCAGTGTTATATCATCAGTCCTGACTTGCCCTGGAATACCACTATCCTTCATGTTATTAGCCAGTGTTATATCATCAGACCTGACTTACCCTGGAATACCACTAGCCTCCATGATATTAGCCAGTGTTATATCAAAAGACCTGACTTACCTGGAATACCACTAGCCTCCATAATATTAGCCAGTGTTACATCATCAAACCTGACTTATCCTGGAATACCACTAGCCTCCATGATATTAGCCAGTGTTATATCAAAAGACCTGACTTACCCTGGAATACCACTAGCCTCCATGATATTAGCCAGTGTTACATCATCAAACCTAACTTACCCTGGAATACCACTAGCCTCCATGTTACTAGCCAGTGTTATATCATCAGACCTGACTTACCCTGGAATACCACTAGCCTCCATGATACTAGCCAGTGTCACATCATCAGACCTGACTTACCCTGGCATACCACTATCCTCCATGATACTAGCCAGTGTCACATCATCAGACCTGACTTACCCTGGCATACCACTATCCTCCATGTTATTAGCCAGTGTTACATCATCAGACCTGACTTACCCTGGAATACCACTATCCTCAATGTTATTATCTAGTGTTACATTATCAATCCTGACTTACCCTGGAATGCCACTAGCCTCCATGATATTAGCCAGTGTTACATCATTAGACCTGAACTAACCTGGAACACCACTACAGATTTTCATGCTATTGGCTAGTGTTACAAAACTAGCCCTGACTTACCCTGGAATACCACTAGCCTCCATGATACTAGCCAGTGTAACATCATCAGACCTGACTAACCCGGGGATACCACTATCCTCAATGTTATTAGCTAGCATTACATCATCAGTCCTGACTTACCCTGGAATACCACTAGCCTCCATGTTATTAGCTAGTGTTACATCATCAGTCCTGACTTACCCTGGAATACCACTAGCCTCCATGATACTAGCCAGTGTTACATCATCAGACCTGACTAACCCGGAGATACCACTATCCTCGATGTTATTAGCTAGCGTTACATCATCAGACCTGACTTACCCTGGAATACCACTAGCCTCCATGTTATTAGCTAGTGTTACATCATCAGACCATACATCATACTGCCACTTGTTGAGACCAATTACACCACTGAGGACTTTACCACTGTGGACACCAATCCTCATATCTACATCAGTCTTAGATTCATCTCTCACTTCCCTACAAACAGATATCAAGAAACTTAATCCCTGAAATAATTATGGGTTTATACACTCTGACTCATGGTTACTTATGGTTACTCATGGACAGTAATTGATACATTGATACATCTATACAAAGTAATCATTATGCAAGAGAATCAGGTTTGCAGAAATGAAAGCAAGAAAAAACTCTACTTGCTTTAAGGTCATACAGTTTCAAACTGAAATTAATTCTTACATTCAACATGTACGAAACAAACACAACAAAAAGTGATTATAAAATTTACTTTTTAAATGTAGTAATAGAGTTCCGGTTTTAAACAGGTTAACAAGAGAGCTTTTCAAATTACTTTCAGAATGACAAAAAAAATGTATCTTCAACACACTGTCTCTACCAACATAAAACTAGAAATACTGTGAGCAAGCTCATAAAGGGAATACACCAGCTTCAAATGAAGTTAAATATATATCCCTTACTTCAATTATCTCCCTTTGGAGTCCTCCAACAGTAAATATATTCCATCATGAACATTTACATATAATGCCAAAACTTCCTATAAAAATTTCATTAAATTTCCTGGAGTGATTTAGGAGGTTTTGTGCTTATGTGACCCCTATGTTGGATTATCTCTCTTTGGAGAAAATCTTATTTTTCCATGCACATTACATATACCAGTTTCATCAAAATCTCTTGAGGGGTCTAGGAGGAGTTGCAATTACAATATTTAACAAGTAAAATACTTAAGCCAGATTATTTCCCTTTGGAGTCCTATGACAGTATCTATATTCCTTCATGCATATCTACGTATGATGCCCAGCATTCCAATAAAGTTTCATCAAAAACCATTGAGACTGTGCTTACAATGTTTAAACATATAAAACTTATAAATTGGGTTCTCCCATCAAGGTCCTCAGTCAGTAACTATATATATTCCTTCATGCACATCTATATTTGATGTCAAACATTTCTATAAAATTAAATCAAAATCCTTGAGCAGTTCAGGAGGAGTTACACTTACAAGAAATGTGGACAGATAGATAGGCAAATAAACAGATGGATAAACAGACTGGGTGATTCCCATATACTCCAAACTTTGTTTGCAGGGGGTATTATAAAATGTAATAAAGGCTTCCTCCAGCTACACAAATAAAAACAGTATCCAGCAAAGGAGGTTGATGAGCTCTTTTCTGATTAAAACAGTACTCCAGCAAAAGAGGTCAATGAGTTTTTTCTGACTATACAGTACTCTAGCAATGGAGGTGGGTGAGCTATTTCTGACTAAACAGTATTCCAGCAGTGGAGGTTGGTGAGCTATTTCTGACTACACAGTACTCTAGCAATGGAGGTGGGTGAGCTATTTCTGACTAAACAGTATTCCAGCAATGGAGGTTGGTGAGCTATTAGTGACTATACAGTACTCTAGCAATGGAGGTTGGTGAGCTATTTCTTACTATACAGTATTCCAGCAATGGAGGTTGGTGAGCAATTTCTGACTACACAGTACTCTAGCAATGGAGGTTGGTGAGCTATTTCTGACTATACAGTACTCTAGCAACGGAGGTTGGTGAGTAATTTTCTGACTAAACAGTACTCTAGCAATGGAGGTTGGTGAGCTATTTCTGACTACACAGTACTCTAACAATGGAGGTGGGTGAGTAATTTTCTGACTAAACAGTACTCCAGCAATGATGGGGGTTGGTGAGCAATTTCTGACTAAACAGTACTCCAGCAATTGAGGTCGGTGAGCTTTTCTCTGACCAAACAGTACTCCAGCAATGGAAGTTGGTGAGTTTTTTTTCTAACTAAACAGAACTCCAGCAATGATAGAGGTTGGTGACCTCTTTCTGACTGAACTACTCCAGCAATTATGGAGGTTGATGAGCTATTTTCTAACTATCAATGGAACTTGGTGAGCTATATCTGATTAAAACAGTACTCCATAAATGTTGGAGGATGGTGAGCCATCTCTAATTAATCAGTACTCCAACAATGATGGATGTTGGAGTGCTATTTTTGTACTGAGGTTGGTGAGCTTATTTTTGACTCATTAGTACTCCACAACTGATGGATATTGGGGAGCTATTTTCTTACTGAACAGTACTCCAACAATTATGGAGGTTGGTGAGCTTTTTTCTGACTCAACAGTTCTCCACCACTGACAGATTTGGTGGGCTATTTCCTTACCGAACAGTACTCCAGCAGCAATTATGGAGGTTGGTGAGCTTTTCACTGTCTCAACAGTACTCCACCACTGACAGATGTTGGTGGACTATTTTCTTACTGAACAGTACTCCAGCAATTATTGGAGGTTGGTGAGCTATTTTCTGACTAAACAGTACTCCAGCAATAAAGGAGGTTTTCTAGCAAACAATTTTCTGACTAAGTACAATCTTTGGAATATTCTATTCTCTTACATCGTAAGTATAATTCAAAGATGAGACTTGACTGATGATCTAGTGTTGCCTACAGACAGTTTTGGGAAGGTGACTGAACCCTGACCTTTTTTTATCTGTTTTATAAGCCTCCTGCTCTTTTCTATCAATTTACTCTACATATAAATGTTAAACCTTTTTTGACCTAGATTATTTTGCCCTTTTCAAGACCTGCAAGAAACACTACGAACAAATGTAGAAACAGAAGGATGACAACAACAAATCATTGATGATCCATAACTATGCTAGCACTGAAGTACAACACAACAAAAAATACTGTTTAAGTTAGTACTTATTTTAAATGACACACAAAAGTTATTTTATGATTCTATAGAACAAACATTCTACAGCGGGATATCTATAATTCATATAAATTGTATCTTCTATCAAATACTGGTATGGTTTATTACTCTTTGATGATATTTTGATGTTTAATCATGATCTTCTCCATAAGGGATTTACTTTAATAATGTTCAACTATGCTAAGCATTCTATAAACTCAGAATTACAAAGCTAACCAAGGGCATTTAGGAACACTGTTCAGAGAAATTAAATGAAAACTTGTGCATGATTGATACTGCTTTCAAAAAGATTTTACTGATAGAAACCTCACAATATATTGGAACCAAATTTATAATCATAGAATATTTGTATTTCAAATCCCAAAGCATACCTAAGTAATTTAAACTTTATGATAATTTTATAAGATAAGACCAGGGAAGTAAAGTGGTAAAGGACAAAGAGTGCATACTAATTTAACATCTGAAAATAAAATCTGAACAAATTTCTTGCTAATTTTTCTCATATGTTTCAGTAAAAAGACTGAAAACTACTGCCAAGAAAGAAAAAATTCTTTTGATAAATTATATAACACAATTCTATAATACAAATGTAATTAAATTACACTTTCATGACACTTTCATTGCTCAGTAATAGAGCTGGCTTATTCAAAAATCCCTCAGTTATCTTAATGATGAATTAATATTAAAACCATCCTTTATATTCTTTAACATCATCTATAGGTATTTGTCTAATAAGTTAATTAGAATTATATGTATACAAAAAAACCCATTACCAAAAACTTTTAAAATTGTGAAAAACAAATTTTGTCATGGGGGAATTATAAACTAATATGAAACTACATATATATTAACATATATTATTACAACATTTAAAACATTTTACTATCCCTATATTTATGGCAAACAAGACAAGTTCACTTATCGTAATGTCAACTACCATTTTCTTTGTAGATTGGCTCCAGTGATAACATATTTCACTCTCTTAACTCATGCACTTTTAGAGAAATAGTGACCATTTCATGAATTTTTTCCAAAGGACTCAATGACTCACCATAACCCAATAACTACAACAAGGATATATTGTCCATAGATTTAAGTTGTCACTTAAAAGTTCTATGGTTGTCACTATGAAGTGATTGACAGACAGGCAGTGTCTATTTCCTCCATCTGTGTAAGATTTCTTTCCTCTGTCAATGGACTTGAACTTCAACAAGCAGCATGACAGGTGTCTTGCAAGAAACAGGAACTTCTTATCCTTCTGGAGTTAATAGGTTCATCCCAGATTGTGGGTTTCTTCTTTTTTTCAAGTTCCATTTTTAGTTTATTTTGTTTTGCTAAGTGATTTATTATTTGCATGCTTTGGTGTTCCTGGTTTTGTGTTGTCCTAAGATTCCGTTGTTGTACCAACAATATTGCAAATTCTCATCTACACCAAAACTTATAATACATACCTAATGGCATCGATCATATCTAATCCCAGACTGACACAGTTGAGGGCATGATTAGGGTTCGGCTTGGGCACACCACATACACACACATAACAATCTCCTAATATCTTTATTCTCAAACATTGATGTTTCTGAAAAAGGGGATAATTATGTAAAGGTACTGTAAGCTCAATAAAGAATACATTCAAATGGAATCCTTTTTGAACAGTTTTTCTTGCAATTATCTTAATTCATCCACATCAACATATTATGCCTAAATTTCCTATTCATTTTCATAAAAACTCACTGAGTAGTTTATAAGGAGTTGCACTTATACTGTGGAGGTACTATTGTTCGTGGGGTACTAATTTTTGTGGTTTTCATTTGAAAGCCAAACCATGAAATTTGGTTCCTAACGAAAAGGAGATATCCATTGATGTGTACTGAAAACCTCAAAACCACGAATTCAAGAATCCGTGAACTTGTTATTCTTCCGTAATCCACGAAAATTGGTATTCACGAATTAAAGTACTTTCACAGTATTAAGTTGGATTGTCTTCTTTGAAGACATTGGATAATTATTATAAACTTTCATTCATACCTTCATCCAAGCTCTCCTATATAATGTTATAAAAATTCATTGAGGGATTCAGGAAGAGTTGCACTTATGAGATTTAACATGCAAAACACTTAAGTTGGATTATCTCCCTTTAAAGGCATGGGACATTATTTATCATTGCTCATATATATCTACAAGATACATAGCTTATCTATGAAACTTCACCCAAATTGATTGAGAAATTTTGCTGAACAGTTGCACTTAAAAAAATTGTGAATAGAGGAACTGACAGACTGGAACAGGGTGATTCCTATACACTACCCCCCAAAACAATTCCTTGAGGAAATAATTCATATTAAACAAGCAACAATAGTAAAGAATCTCATGATATAGTTGATAAAGAGATATTTACATACATTTAACACATTAACTTTATCATACAAAATAACTTACTAGATGTTACATTTTATTACATGGAATTTGTTGAATAAATAATCTTTAAAATGAAACTCAGTTTCCATGGAGGGAAGCTTGTACCATAACCCTGAAAAAACTAGAAATCTGTCCATACAAAATTTCCTCTGCAGTCCCTGGATATCAATTTCAATACACTTTGAACCTGTATAAACCAAAAATCTTTCGAAGCTGTACAAATCTTTCAGTCCTCATAAGATTTGGTTTAGACAAGTTTCATTGTACATATATTTTCTATCAAGGGGTGAGTTGGAGGATTCATTTTAAATTGAATTCCCACCTTTTTGTTGTACAGATTTTGAGTTTTCCAAGCATTCTTCTGCTGACAAAAGACTAACTTTTAATACCATATTAGCCGTAACTATGTACAAGGTACTTCCAAAGATAGAGACACTCATATTAGGTCATAAATATAATTAAGTGGGACTTGATGTGTCCTTTACTTTCTGAAATATTATCATAACCTGTACAAAGAAGCTGTCATAAATCATTATCAAACTTTATACCATTACAAAAGAACAAAAAAGTAGAAGAATCATTAAAGTTTACTATGCATCTCTGTCACATGACTTATATACTGATTAATGAGCATAAACATATGAACTGTGTA
Organism: Perna viridis; assembly: GCA_037379345.1. NCBI lineage: Eukaryota > Metazoa > Mollusca > Bivalvia > Mytilida > Mytilidae > Perna > Perna viridis. Next base: position 15,977,822 of record CM074515.1, read on the forward strand.
AATAAAAGTAAGGAAATAAACGAAGTAATGTCATTATTTACATAATTAATACAGCAGTCAAGTGTATAAAATCAGGTATACTTAAGGAGGTAGACCTAGGGTAAGGAACATAACTCTTGAAATCAGTAATATGTTTGTATCATATTCAATTTCATCAAAGCCAATCAAGCTTTCATATGAAATAGAATGAAATCAATCCAAGTTACTTTGATGCTTACATGAGATTGATGTAAAATGCTAAATATAACATTCCAATGATTTGGAAGAGTTGTGTCCCTTAACCTAGGTCAATCTCCCTAAGTACCAAGATTTTCTTTGCCTTTGATATAGAAAATCTATAGTCCTTTCTTTTGATTAAACACTATAAAAACATGTTATGTATACAAACAAGATATCTACATGTAGCCATATGTCCCCCACCATGGCAGATTAAGCTCATGAAATAAAACAAAAGAAGATGCTTGATGTTGAAGTGGAAAGAATTTAGAAGTAGTAGACAAATGACATATGGTTTAGAATTAGACCTTACAGTTACAAAGGAGTCTTGTATTGTTGGAAATAGTCCCATAAATCCTAAAAATTCACCTAATCAACAAAGTGGTATGGTATGCACATATGTACTGCATAACAATACACTACACCAAATATTGACAGTATCCATAGAGTGGCTTAAGAAGAATTGCATCAACAAAACCATATGGACGAACAGACAACCATTATTAATTACCATGTCCCTCCATTGTTTCACTGTGGGGACATACAGGGACAAAAATTAAGACAGTCACAATATTTACAACAATAGCTCATATGGACTACTGTAGCTTTGTGTAGATAGACAATTGATTTATTAAGAGATCAATTCAATCAACTGATATTAATATCTTATAATAATATAATTAGAAATCTTCAACTAAGCACTCAAGAGCTTGACTATCTTGCCTGGACATCTGAATTTATATATTGTATTCCAAACTCTACCTTAAGTAGCACTCCAGCTAAGAATCATGCAAAATGTGCATCATGGTTGGAAAGCCTACATATTTTCATTTTAGATATTTTGTTTAAAATGTCATAGTAAACAGAAAGTAACATGTGGCTTTTCATATAACCCTTGTTCATAGGAGACAAAAATTATATAGAATGTACTGTAGAATTTAAAATTAAGGGAGATAACTCAGTAAATCACACTAAAATACAATAAAAACTGTTGGATTTTTAAAAAAGCAACTTAATAACAAAAATAAAAAAGTGTAGCCTTTTTTAGATGTATCACATATTACAGAATTCACCTGATTCTTACAAATGCTGCTACGTAAGTTTTTGAAAAAATTACCACAAACATCTCTGTTTTTGATTATTTAAAGATCTTTTTATTACTCTTCCTTTTTGTTTTTTTTTCTACAGATTTCAGTATAAAGACAAAACAGAAGAAATATAACACCTTAGTTAACAGCTGTCAATCAGGCAAAAAATAGGTATAAGTGTTACCAAGAGGAAAGTCACCAACATATCATATCTCTTAATTCTGAATTCATGATGCATTCATATATGATTGACACAATTAATGGGATAGACATATATTTGCAAGGACAGCAGTAAAAATGGTTTGCTACATGCTTACAGATGGTGTATAAAACATAAATATTCAAATTTAACATTTCAAGGCCAACAGCTTCTTTCGAATTATTTTATCTACAAATTACACTCTCAAACAATTTCTCCTATCTGTTAGTAGAGAATAACACTCAAAGTATGTAACTGCTTCATGAATGTGATTAAATCTCACGTTTATGTTGATGCTCTTAAATAAGTTGTTGTAACTGTACAATGGGATAGACAATCTTATTCAAGAATGTCGTTGTCCAGCAGTGTCATCCTGAAATGTCATAGTTCTGTTTGCTTCTCTAACAATGTCATCCTGGAATTTCAGTTTTGTATGCTACTCAAGTGAACTGCCTGGATAAAAAATAGAATTGGCCATATCTTCCTCGAAACAAGATATAGAAGAAAATTTCATTTCAATGAAGTCTGATAGGTCAATTTGAGGTTTGTTTTTTTTTTAGCACCCTTTAACCAAAATGCTTGGGCTAATGGAAAAAGTAAAGGGACTGTGGCCCAAAATCCCTTCTAAAAGTGATCTGTGCTTTTCAAGTAATGTCACCTTGAATGTCATAGTTCTGTTTGTTTTTTCCAGTAATGTCTCTCAGAAATGTCATATTTCTGTTTGTTTTTCAAGTAATGTATCCCGGAATGTCCGTTCTTTTTATTTTTCAGTAATATCATCCTGGCATTTCACATTTCTGTTTGTATTTCCAGATATATCATTCCCGCATGTTATATTTCTGTTTGCTCCTCCAATAATGTCACCCGTGAATATAATTTTTTGTTTTTGTTTTTCAAGTAATGACATCCTTGAATGTCATAGTTCTTATTGTTTTTCAACTAATGTCACCCTGGAATGTCATAGTTCTGTTTTCTATTTGGCAATGTCATCCTAGAATGTCACATGTCTGTCTACTTTTCCAGTAATGTCATTCTGAAATGTCATGGTTCTGTTTGCTTTTCCAGTAATGTAATCCTGGAGTACCACGGTTCCATTTGCTACACTGGGAATGGCACCCTAGATAGTCTTAGTTCTGTTTGCATCTCCAGCAACCATAAATCCAGCTGACTTGTCTAAACTTCCAAATCAATATTTCTCATCATTTAATGTTTACTATACTGCTAAACTTGGAGATGTCATATTATCTCTTCCTTTTTGACATTTGAAAATTATGAGAATGGTTTATTTGGCTTCAATATTACTAGTTACATAATACCAGCATTGTCTTATTACAATCTCAGTTGATATTCTAATTACAGTAAAACCATGGTTAACAGAACCCATGTTATTGAGAAGAGCTCTGGTTAGACAAACATTATTTTGATCAGTAAAACAACAAAGAAATTGTACTTAGGCCATAGCGCAATTACACAGCACTCAAACTCAGACAGATGTCCTGTTTGCAAGATGGTGACTACTGGTAAGACACACCTAGAGAACAACAATTTGTATTAAATCTTAAACAAAGGCATACTGAAATCAAACTTATTTCCACAAACTTCTATTTTTGCTAATTTCACAAGCAAGACAAAATCACAAAAATTACTGTCACAATGAAGTCCTTATGTTATGAAATACAGTGCACCCTCATTATATCGCCCCTATTTAATGGTGGTCCCTCACTTATCATCACACGTTTTAAGGTCCCTTTTTTCAAAGTTACTTAATTTATATATAAATATTTCCTTGATCTATCACCCACTACCATATTGCCAAAATTTGGCCTGGTTCCAAAGGTGTCAATAAATCCAGGATGCACTGCACAATTTAGACAGTGCGTTAGTCGTGAAATACATGTACTTGTATATAGAAGTGAAATGAAATTGATATCATGAAACACAAAAATAAGTATCCTCGAAATTGTTTTGGTTACAATAAAGCTTAAAAAAATTCATCAGACAGACATAGTACAACAGTAAAAATATTATGCCCTCATGTTCAGACAGGACCATAAAAGAGAAGGTCAAGGTCATATGTTTAGATAGATTTCACAATGAATCAAAAACAAATCCTTCCAATCCATTTTTAGACATTCAAATATTTACATGACTGTGGACATGTCTAAGGAATTATAAGTTAGAATTCAGGCTTTATATCAAATTTGCTCAATTGTTAACCATGGTTTTGAATTTTGCCATTAGCAAGAATATGATACCTCACAATGACACTGCAATGGTGAATTCCTGATGGAAGAGGGCAGGGTCTGGGCCAGCTATTTTTTCGAAGTTTCGGGATTAAAAACTGCACTTTAAGACATAAAAACAAAACTCCAATTATCCTCACTTTTCTGTCACTTGGTGCAGACCAAGTCTTGTTTTTGTGCATCAGTGACTTCTTGGAAAATACAATATTTTAATTGAACATATTATATTTACTGATAATTCATTTTACCAACTACCCTACACTAATACCAATTTTTCCTAGACTGACTTTCCAAAGGACAATAAAAAAAAAACAAATTGTAAATTTGCTTAATTTAATTTTAGAATGGTGCAGGTTGGTATAATGATCTGCAAATTAGTTTATAATGTCCTTAGCATTCTATGAGGAATTTATGGTTGTTAAGGTTTAGACATTGTTACTTTGTAACAGGAGACTTCAGCTCATAAATTATAGTTACATAAGGATTGCAATTGGTACTGTATTATGTACTAATCATTTTGCTCTACCTACATTGTATTTTTACATAACTATAGCCCTTTCTGAATTTGGAGAAATCCATCAATTCTTCAACTGAATCAAGAACTATAACTCTTGTAAAAAGCCTGTTTCATATATATCTTTTATCACAATCATGTGATCAAATAAGACAGGTTATGTAGTCTGTAAGTGTTTCTGAATTAAAATATAAAGTGATTTTTTTTTCCGACACAGTTGGTATAGTTTCACTTTTTACGCTTTGACCTTAAAGACGCTCTTCCATGGAAACGCAAGTCACCTGATCTAAATTCTGTTTCTCGATTGACCAAATACTTAGTGGCGTTCAAAAAACTGTCTCGGAAATTCAATTTGTGTGCCATGTATTATTTCCTGAATGAAATGTAGAAAATTACAAGCAAAAAGAACAAATTTTACTGTGTCGGCTATCATTTTTATAAACAGTACTTGTTTAGTTTTAGACATGCACGTATCTTCCACCTTCTGTCTGATATAAAGTAGCAGTCCTGATAAGAATCATGCAATTCATGGTTGGAAAGCCTACATATATTTATTTTTGATATTTTGCTTACAATTGTATAGTAAACAGAAACCAACATGTGGCTTTTCATGTAACCCTTGTACTTAGGAGATAAAAATTAAATAGACTGTACTGTAGAATTCAAAATTAAGGGAGATAACTCTGTAAATGACACTAAAATACACAAAAAACTGTTGGATTTTTAATGTAGTTTACCTTCAAATAGCAGACTGATTATACATTTCATCATACAGACCTATAAAGCAAATTAATAAGCAAAAAAAAAAATGTGTTGCCTTTATTTGAGGTGTATCACATATTACAGAATTGGCATGATTCTTATAAAGACTACTACTTAAGTAGCACTCCAGCTAAGGATCATGCAAAATGTGATTCATGGGTAAAAATCCTACATATTTTTATTTTTGACATTTTGTTGAAATTTCATAGTAAACAGAAACTAACATGTGGTTTTTCACATAACCCATGCTCTGGGAGATAAAAATTATATAGAATGCACTGTAGATTTCAAAATTAAGGGAGATAACTCTGTAAATGATGCTCAAATACAATAGAATCTACTGGATTTTCAATGTTGATTATCTCCTAAAAGCAGGCAGATTTGAATGAATAATTACACATTTCATAATATAGACCCATAAAACAACTTAATTACAAAAAAAAACAATATGTAGCCTTTTTTGGGGTGTATCACATTTTTCAGATTTTGCATGATTCTTAGAAAGACAACTACTTAATAATGACAGCTATTTAAAAAAAATGACATTATTAATTATATAGATACCTCAGCTAACTGGTCAAACCTTCCAAAGAGCTTGTTTAACAGGTCTATAAGCTCGCTAGGACTTTCACATTTGGCTGATAATGGTGTAAAGTTCACAATATCTGCATATAGGATGCTGAAACAAAGAAAAACCATGAACATATTACCTTCTAAAATTATATGAAACTTTCTTAACTTCATGTCATTCTGAATATTAATTAGTTTGAAAGGAGAGGTGTTTTTTGGTTCCAAATGGATAGAAACTTGTATAAAGAAACATACAAAAATTGACTGGTGACCAGGCCATTAAAGATAAGTTCAATGTTGAAGATCTTTGACCCCTTATTTGACTGGTGTACAGTGGTTAAGAATGTGGAAAAATGTGGAATCAGAATGTTGTCATACTTAATGTAAAAGTCAAGCGTTGAACATGTATCAGGGAATAATCATCCCAAGTGTCAAGGACTCTCCAATTTCAAAGAGACAGCTGAGAAACAAGAAAAAAAGAGAACTCAATATTCAAAAAGAGAACTCCAATTTCAAAGAGACAGCGGAGAAACAAGAAAAAAAGAGAACTCAATATTCCAACAACATTGCTAAACTGAGTTTTCAACTTTTACGCCATATATTGATTCATTCAACTTTTAGGCCATATATTGATTCATTCAACTTTTAGGCCATATATTGATTCAATTTCACAGGTCATTTTCAATTTTAATCTGGAATTTAGCAAATGGTCCTATCTAAAATGATCCCTACAATTTCCAACCTAGTTCCTATTTTTCTCTACTTATTATATATCGTATAAAGAAAGCAGAGGAATAAGTAAAGGATGTTAGCTTTAAAAAAAAACAAGATATATATCACTTGATCTATTTCCTGTAATCATGATTTTTCTCATACACTTACATCCTCAAATTTATTTTTAAATATACAAGTGTTAAACAATATTCTAGGAAAAACTGGGAAGTTGTTCTGGTGATTATACAAACTACCGCATTCCACATTCAACGTGTCATAGTTTTTCTTTCCTCGTTTGTCTACCCTAGACTTGACTTTTTGTATCACGCTAGAACTCTAACAAATAGGCTTCTGGAACAGGGTTATGTTGCTACAAGATTGAAGTTATCACTACAGAAGTTTTATGGTCGTCATCATGAACTCGTGGATCTTTATGGTGTATCCATCAGCACCATGAAAACTGATTTATTCAATGGGTCATAGTTTTCCTTTCCTCTTTGTCTACCCTAGACTTGACTTTTTATGAGCAACTTGACAGGTGTTTCTAGAAAAGCAGAGGATGCTTACCATACCTGTGCACCAGATCCTTGCTCCCAGTTTTTAGTGGAGTCTGAGTTGCTCATTTACTTTTCTTACTTTGTATGTATTATTTTAGTTACTTTATGTTCTTTGTTGTGTTTTCTATGTCTGGTCTTTGTCCTTGGATTACATTCTTTCGACTTCTGCTAGAATATTGGTTCCCTTGATTACTTTTCAAAAAAAAAACTACTGAATGCTAAAACACTGTTTACAAATATTACTAGAATATATGGGTAATACACATTACTGTATTAAGTATGAGTTAGTGGCAAAAAAAAAAATACTGGAGCATCAATAATGGAACAACTCAGATACATCAAAATTAAGTTGTTCAAAATATATACTATCATAAACGTAGAGAACAAAATAATATACAATTACATATAAAAACGTGAAGATAAGGTAAACAAGACATTACACAAAACGTGAAGATAAGGTAAACAAGACATTACACAAAACATGAAGATAAGGTAAACAAGACATTACACAAAACATGAAGATAAGGTAAACAAGACATTACACAAAATACTAAAGCACTAGCAATATCAAATCCCTAAAAGAACCAGTAGAGAAACCAGATGCTTTAGAATGGTAATAATGTCCTGTCACGCCAGCAGCACTTGTAACGATGCAAGTGAGAGAAATCTGGTATGATTTAGCTGCCTGGATACACTGTCAAGACAGAGTCATGGTTATGCTTAAGAAGCTCTTTATTTATCATCTTGAAATCTAAAAAGTTCCAGTTTTATAAAGTAATGAAGGATTACAAATCCTTAAAAGTAAATGCAATATAAACTTGTAATCAATTTGGACCAGCATTAAATTGTTAACACTACCTTATGAAAGCTTAAAACTGTAAGGCTGATTGGCACTTTCATGATCATCTGGAAGCCCACAAAGTCCCCCCTTCTAAACAATGAATTCAATGTGCATTGTAATTGAGCTGTGACTTAAACTTTATGGATTAGTTTTGAAGAAAAAATTTCACAGTGTCTTTTTTTATTATATCATCGGGAAAACAAAAGTGTGACAGGTGAAAAGAAGACAGGATGAACAAACAGAAAAGATGATCACATTATACTCCTGACTCTAATTGAATGGAATAAAACAAATAAAACTAGAAATAATGTGAGCAAGTTCACAAAGAGAATGTCCCTGTTTCAAATGGAATATAATGTATATTATGAAATCCTTAAATTGGATTAACTCCCTATGGAGTCCCTGGACAGTAATCATATTTCTTCATGGGAACCATCCTACAAAATTTCACCAAGATCATTAAAGTAGTTCATGAGAAGTTGTGCTTACAAGATTTTAATACGTAAAAACTTTTAGTTAGAATGTCTTCTGTAGGAGTCTTCCAAAAGTAATTATATTTTTTCATTAAACCCAACTTTCTACCAAATTTCATCAAAATCCCTAAAGAAGATAAGGAGGAGTTGTTTGAAATGGGATTTGCTAAAAATTAAAGATAATTTGTATTTCATGTTTTGTAGAATTTATAAAAATGGTGCAATATTTAATATCTGAATCAAATTCAGACAAATTTGTGTTAAACAAATCATAACTACAAATGGGATGGAGCTGAAAATCAAATGTGATCTGTATTTTATTGTACTAAAAAAATGTACAATGTTTGCAAAAAAAATCATATAATTTGTTCTATAGTTACCACCTGAAAACCACCAGCAAATGGACAGATGGACAGACATGTACCTGTCAGTTGAAAGAGAATATATCACACAATATCTTACTACTTTATCTTAAGGGATATAAATATAAGGAATTTCATTAATGCAGTGTATGGGATAATTTAATAAGCATGTTTTTGTGCATGTACAAGTTAAATAAAGACCATTTATTCCTCATTACAATAGAAAATTTTCTTTGCCCAACCTGCACAGTGGCTCATAGGACAGTACAAACTTAAATCTGTGATATTGAAACTGTGATATAAAGCAACATATGTGATACAGTTTATGCGTGCATTATGTACTAATCTTTTCATGAATGTATTTATATTTGAATTTAATTATAGTTTTTTGTTTATAAAATCAAACATGAATGGTAAATAGTTATTGAAATATCATTATTGTATACATTTACTGTTTTAACTTGAAGAAAACTATAAGTTATCTCCCCTTATTGCAAATCTTTTAAAATATGGCTTAAAACTTAGGGTTCTATGACCCTGACTTCTGTTTAGACTTTACCATTATAATCATCATGAATGTAAATTGGGCCTTAAAATAAATCCATGACTTACTCCTTTATTTCATTGATAAAGAATGATCCCATAATAAATATATTGGCTATATTGGAATTATCAGGGAGTCTCATAATGGGATATAGAATATAAACATCACATAATAAGTAGAGTAATCCATCACTGTTTTAACAAGAAAATAATACTTGACACAACCCTATAGTATAAAATTAGTAACATTCAATAAACACAAGTTCAAGAGGAAGACAATCACAGGGATTCTTTAATGTTCTCTAAATATATTATTTAAATGTAGGTTAGAACAGAATGCCGCCAACTTTCACTGTGTTAGACTCATCAAATCACACATTCAGGTGGTGTAAAAAGTCTATAAAACAACCAATGCATGCCAGAAATTCTTACTTAATACTTCTTATTTCCTCTATGTAAGACAATAAACTAATAATAAGACATGAGAAAATAGGCAAGGGAGATAACTTTCTTCTGTGTAATGAATTAATGAAGTTAGAGGAGTCACAGTAATAGGCTTTTACTATTTCTGATGCTCTTATCTTCTTCATTAATGCAAGTAAACTAATAAGAAGGATGATTGTCTGTTTCTTACATGTCCCTGGACACTTTGATACAAGGGTGCGCTCTATTCATGTGCTAGAATAGAGTAGTTAAAGAAGAGTGAAATGCACATCAAAACTGATCAGATCCATCAATATTTCATTTCTGAGCGGAAAATGATCATTAACAGCATCAAAAATACACTTGTGCCTAGAAACTGGTAATGAGAGAAGGGCATTGTAATATACATGAAGAACTATGATCTGAAGATAATGGTAAATAATTTCTCAACTACAATTTACAAACTATTTGGAGACAAGTAGATAAATAATTAAAGGATCTATCAGACCTACAATTTGACACTTTTCCAAGATTTAATTCTACTATGAACAATCAATAGCTAACTTAATACTATCAAAACACACTATATCGGCCATATGTTGTGACTTTTTCTGCACTTTCAGAAAGAGGCTATATAAACAAACACTACACTATCCTGATCTTCCTATAACCATTAAATGTTTGACAATCAAGATTTAAAGTATTGTTTAACAAAGAATACTCCAAGAATATGTGCCAGGTTTGAAAAGTTTTTTTTGTGAACGAAATATCTAAAATTGTAGCACATCCAAACAAAACAACAAAAACATGTAATGCAGGTGTACAATCCAGATTGAGAGAAAATAATGTAATAAAGTCATTAAAAACACAATTGGCATAATCATCTTCAATGTTTTTGTAGGAAACAGAAAATTGATTGCAACATATTTTTCAATCTTTATCTAATTAAAATGCTTTTCAATAATGAATTTAGTTTATGCCAATGAGAGCATTAAGTTTCATAGAGCATGTAACCATTTAATTTCAATAAAGATCACTGCTGCCAAAATATCAGATTAGATTTCAAAAGCTAAAGATAACCACATTCATTTTACATTATCTAACTCAGTTAAACCATCAGATTCAAACTTTGAAATTGTGATTTTCAATCACATTTTAACCACAAATAAAAAGGTGCACCTTGAAAATGAGTATTGTCCCTAAATTTCACATAGCTGTCAAAACTAATCAGTAGGATTAGAAATAACATAATCTCCAATTACCCCTGCCAGTTTCGAATTGGCAGGGGCAGGTCAATTTCCAAAAGGCAACTGGGCAAGTGCAATTTTTTTTCTCTTGCATGAAAAATAAATTGAATATACAAACACTTATTTGTTTACACAGAGAATAAAAAAAATAATTTAAATGCCAGGAAAAGCATACAATGCAAAATTTTGCACCATCTGGTTGCCTTGAGTGTCCCCCCCCCACCAAGACACCCTGCAGTAAGTCCACATCACCTATATGAGGTGCTGCAAGCAGATTTACAATTTTCAGGACAACTATAAACAAATGAAAGCAAGTCAAATTGAATTGTCAACCGCCTCCTTGGCAAGTAAATTAAAAAAATTTTAATTATAACCCTTTGTCTAAATGTGTATCATTTTGTTGTAATTTTTATATCCTAGTACTGTTTCATACCATTTATCATTATTTATTTTTAGATGTCTTTTGGTACAGTTCAAGATCAACTATTAGACTTATTTCTCCATTGACATTGTAATGCTTTACTGCTTCAAACTAAGAATCAATGGTACAAATGTTAAAATGATTTTTTGTGCAAAATTCAGGATCTTAAAAATATATAATATTCTATATACCTGACATCCTGGTAATGTTTTTCCACATAAAGTTCAGGATTTTTGTTTGTTTGATTCAACATTTTATCTGTAATGCCTCCTTTCATCTCTTCAACAACATCACCAGGTATACAACAGTTTAACAATTCATCCTACAAAAAAACACACAATTTTTCTCTTCAGGAAAATGTTGTAATATAACCTGCAACTATGTCTGTTGATCTACTATAGTCAGTATTGAGTTGATGACCTACCATTGACCAACACTTCAGATCTAACATTTGCCTTAGAAACAAGTGGATCCCCAAGTTGTCATCTTAGATACAACACCACTTCAGATCTAACATATTCCATAGAAACAAGTGTACCCCAAAGTTGCCATCCTAGATATACCACTATTTCAGATCTTACCTTTTCCTAAGAAACAAATGGACCCCCCAAGTTGTCCTACTAGATATACCACCACTTAAGATCTAACTTTTTGCCAAAAGACAAGTGGATCCCCAAGTTGTAACCCTAGTTGTACCACCATTTCAGATCTAACATATTCCTTAGAAACAAGTGTACACCAAAGTTGCCATCCTAGATATACCACCATTTCAGATCTTACCTTTTCCTAAGAAACAAGTAGACCCTCAAGTTGTCATACTAGATAAACCACCACTTCAGATCTAACCTTTCCTAAGAAACAAGTGTACCTCAAGTTATCATCTTGGATATACCACCATTTCAGATTTAACCTTTCCTAAGAAACAAGTGGACCCTCAAGTTGTCATCTTAGATGTACCACCACTTCAGATCTAACCTTTCCTAAGAAACAAGTGGACCCCAAGCTGTCATTCTAAATATACCACCACTTTTAACCTATTTCCTAAGAACAAGTGGGCTCCAAAGTTGTCACTGAAGTGATACATCCAGTTAGATCCAACTTATTCTATGAAAACAAGAGGCTCCCCAATGTTGGTATCTCTGTGGTATCATTGTTTAGATCCAACCTTTTCCAATGAAACATGAGGGTCCCCAAAATTATGAGCCTAATAATACCAACACTTCAAACCAACCTATTCCAAGATAACAAGAGGCTACCGAAAGTTGTCAGCCTACTGGTTACATCATAAAGATCCAACCCATTCCCACGAAAACATATAAAGGCTGCTAAGTCGTTAACCTCAAAGAACTCAGTAAACCAGAAATATGTGACTGATAGAAAAAGAAGAGAAAATGTACAAATTATTAAAACTAATATTAAAAACAAAACATTGAAATACCTTAAGCAACTAAAAAAGATTCCAGTCTGCAAGAGGTTATCAGGGGCAGATCCAGGATTTGAGTTTAGGGGGGGTGTTAATTGAATTACATGCCGTGCAAAGCAAGGCAAAAAATATTATGGGGTGAAACTTGCGGTGAAAATTTTTTTTCTTGCCAATTTATGGGGGGCGTACGCCTGGTACGCAAGTCCTTGGATTCAAGCCTGGTTATACTAAACTTCTCACATAGTACAAAGAAAGGTCTTGCCTCAAATATTTAGTGAATTAAAATAAAAATGGAACTGTCTTCAACACACAACAAAGCATCAGAGGTTGTTGTATAAAGTGACCGTATTAACACAATTATAGTCCTATTCAAATTACAAATTATCAACATATGATACTACCCATTTATGGCTTATGAGTTTGAGGTCGGTTACTTGGAAACCCAATCCTCATCCATATTTTCTTAGAAAATTTTGTTAATACAGTAAATTCATGCACAATTTGGGCAAAAATGAGCAAACAGTAGCCTGTAACCCATACTTCCATTTTTTTATTTGACCCTATCTAAATGTATCCACACTCATCACACCATTTATGGGATATTACTCGAAAGGATTTAGCATTCTACAACCAGATGAAGACAAATTGGATCTGTAGTCATCAGCAATAACAAACACAATGTAAAGATAACAGAGAAAATCTTCTCATATAATGAGACATAAGAACGAACGTAAGGATGATTGATATTAATTGACAAATTCTTCTTGAAAGGGTTTTCCCTGTAATGAAATTAGGACTCAAGTGAAGATGCAAGGTGATGAATAATTGGTCTGTATACTATCTCTAATATGTAGATCTTTGTTGGATGTTGCTTCTTGTCATTTCCTATTGAATGTCCAGTATTGTCAAAAATTACATGAAAAATCACATCAATAAATCAAGTCAATGTGTTGTCAAGGATTTCATCTTAATTTCTATTCACTAAAACTACCAAATACTGAAAAATCCCATTCTAAAGGTTTCTGATTAATCTATACAGGCCAAAAGAAACAGACAGTTATTTGCATCCATTAGTTTTCATAAATGTAAAATAATGAACTAGTACATCATTTTACTGTAAATAATTACATTGTTTTTTCTACCAGAAGACATCTTTCAGATCTAAATTTCACACCTGCAAAACATCCCACAACAGGGGGAGATTCCCACAAAATAAATGAAAATTTGTAATCTCCCACATAAAATTGTAGAACCTGTGGGAGGTTTTGGTTAAAATTACTATATTTTCTATGAAAAATACTGAATAATTAAATTTTCACATAAAAAAAATGCTTTTCTGTAAAAACCTCCAACATTAAACAGTATCAATGTTGGAGAATATCATACATGTATTACACGTATAAAATTCAAAGCAGCTGTTAGGAATGTTCAGTAAGTTGAAAACATTGTATCTTTTAAATTAAACAAAGTATTACACAAATAAAAACAATGATCCATCATTTCATTTATTATATGCCTAACAAAGAAAAGGTCAAAAATAATTTTAGTCAATAATGTGAAGAATGTTGATTGTAGAACAGTTGTATGTGAACGGTTGCTCCATAATTATTCCAATACATGAGAAGAGGGATAAAAAATAACCAGTTTTGTGTTAATTAAATGCAAAATAGCATATCTGAAGTGCTGCCAACCTTAACATATGCTTAATTATTTTGTTAATAAATCTGGACAACAAACACTTTTACAAAAAAACACAATTTAGGTTTGACAGGATTTTCATTTTTCATAGCTAGAAAAATAAATGATGAAATAGATGATTTATTCATTTTTTTTACATGGCAATAAAAGTTGGTAAATAGACATGCTTTAAAGAGATGAGGAAGGACCCAAGAACCAAACATTTGGCCTTAGTTACACACCTACCCTTTGGTTATTTTCCCATTCTAGCTTTTTCTTCACCTGTATCATACTTCTGGCTTCTAAAAATGTGTGCCTATGGTGCAGATCTGTTAGGTATTTATGCCCTAATCCCATCATATTGGCACTCAGTAATATCACAAAATTTGAGACCAGCTGAAATAATAAGTAAAAAATGAGAGATTTTCATTCACAGAAAAAATATGCATCAACAACACAATAAAAATCACAGTGCTTATTAACAATTCATTTACAGTTAACTAAAAAATTATGTAGAACAATTTTAGGCAAATGTTGTGCTTGACTTATACAGATGGAGGGAGTTTCCAAGATGCAACCCATTTGCATGAGCAGCATCTCTACTTAACTAAATTATTACCAGCATTTAATGCCTTCATACACCATGTAAGTAGCATGTTAAAAAGCCAGAATATGGTAACACTAAAGCTAAAACATGTTTCCCCTGAAATAACAACTATTCACTTCATCATTTATTCAAAATATCCCTTTGTGTACTAACCCTGCATTAAGTAATGTTAATAGCTCTTACCAACACTAATACAAAAGAATGCCTGGTGACATACATAATTTACTTACAGTCCACTTAAAACTATATAATACTATTTCTCTGAGAGTAACTGACCGGAACAGAAAAAAAAACATTTTTTCTAATTTTGGAGCAACTAAGTAAATTAGTTGAGAAGTCTTCTACAAGACTTTCACCAGAGGAGTTGAAGCCTTCTCTTCAGATTACACATCATTACATAGATTCAATTACCTAAATCTGATCTCAGCTAAAAGCAGGAATTACAAAGACCTTAGCTTAAACAAAAACATGATTGGAGAGGCTAATGGATTATTTCTGTTATTAATGCCACAAATTATTTACCTTCATCAATCTACAGTTATATCAAGAGTAAGATATTTCTTTACTAATCCAGAGAAATATAATGAGTAAACTGAAGTTGACCCCAATCAGTTTCTTACGATATTAATGAAAATAATTGTGGACAGACCAATTATGGCAAGAGCTGATGCTAGACATTTATGTAAATTTCATTACCAACAAGGCTTTTTCAGGTATTAGAGGTATGAACAATTTGTGGAGATCAATCAGGCCCAAGTATGTGGTCATTAAACTGTTGATTAGTTTTTGTTATATATATACATATGTATGTATGAACCATAATCAAGAACTAGTCCATCAATTTTTACTGCTTATCTTTAGCACTGAAATTATACTTAATTCAAAATAAGATCTTTTCAACAAGTAAGTATAACAAATATAAGGTCTCCATAACCTCTAAAGAGTCTCAAAAGGTCACAAAAGAGCAGTGCATCTTTTTTTTTAAATATATATAAAAATTAATTGTTTATTTCCATATAGCATCATTGGATAGATTTTTATCTACATTACCATGTCAAACTCATTCCTTTTTTTTTTGGTTAGCAAATTTAATTTTGTAAATTTTAAGTCTTATTTAGGCACAAAATTACAACTAATAGCTTTGAAACCCTTCTTCTTGTTGACTCCCTATATTCAAAATCCCTACCATATATGATTTCAACAGTGACCCTTCTTTCTGTACAGTACAACAACCCTGATCCTCTATAGAAATATCTTATCACCTCTAAAATTACCTCAGTGAAGAAGTGATCCCTTGGTGACAGGATACCAGATGTAGTTATTTGGATGGCAACAGACAATCCACCAAAACAAAGAGAAAGTAACTTGGATAATGGTAACATCACATGACACATAAAAATTACAAAAAATATCACAGCTACATCATCCGTTGTCCTTGAACGGTGTGGAAAATGGAAGTATACGTTGGATATCAACAACAGCAGTATCCAAACTACTATAGAAATCCATGTGGAATATTTTAAAAAGACAGAACTTTTCAATACACATAGTAAAACTGCAACTAATGCAATCTGTCCAAGCACTAAAACTGACTGTGAAATTCTGTAGTCCTGATTGCTGAAACTCTGTGAAAAAAAAAAACAAAACATGTACAAATATGGAAAACATTCAAAAGGTAAAGTATTTCATCTTATTGATAAATAATTGTAAATGCCAAGGAAGGAACTATGAGGAACATTAACCTTGCTTTGAACTACAGTAAATTCTGAAATAATTGTGTGTATTTTTTATTGCAATTTTATCCTTTCAGTCAAAAATGTTATTTCAAATTTTTGCAACTTATGAGAAATAATCCACATCAGTAATGTTAAAAAAATCCACAATGCAAGTTTTTATCATTGGTGTTACCTTTTTTGCAATACCCTATGATTTCAGTGTTATGATATAATGCTGGAGTGTGTTTAACATTTTGCATTCAACAGCATATTTTACAGCAATGGTATATACATGTTTTTTCATATATTTTTTCAGATTTATAGCAGAACTTATCCAGATTTATAGGAGAACTTATCAGGGTAAGTTTTTTAAGTCTGGTAGAACCTAACTTGACCGAAGATTTCTCTTGATAGTAGCTGACAAAAAGCATGGCTGTGATGGTGTAATAGTAGGGACCTCTTACTTTTCAAGCAAATCACAAATAAACATCCACATGCATACAAATTAAGCACTTAACATTTTCATTTTTTTCCAGAAACATAATATTATTTAGTCTTTATTCTTCAACACGCAACTAGTTCCCCAATCCCATTTTAATAAGAACACTTCATTTTTTTTGCTAGGCAGTTAGGCAAATGTTTGGCCTTACTTATTAATAAAATTGAATTAATCAAGCATTATACTACCAGTGTATGGTGCTCAATATTTTAAATGGACATTAATGACTTATATAGTAACATACAGCTTATTGTGACATTTTGATTCTTAAGTTCATGACACTGTTACATTTTATCAAGGTCATCCAATATCCTGCAAATATCTATATTTATATTCAGCATGAAACCCAATATAATATAATTCTCGTAACTTATGTAAAATGGTACCTAATATTCTGCAATATAAGAAAAGGACTTACAAAAAACATTTAAGTTTTTTGTGTAATTCCATTCATAACATGTGAGTATATTACGTAAGGATGAGAAAAAATAACATTATATTGTCTCTGTTTTGATCACAGTGAGATATAAATAAATCACCATCAATACCCAGTAGGAGAAAAATACATCAAGTTAAGTAGCTGTCTTTGTAAGAATCATGCAAAATCTGAAAAATGTGATACACCCCAAAAAAAGGCTACATATTTTTATTTTTGTATTATGGGTCTATACTATAAAATGAGTAATTATTCATTCAAATCTGCCTGTTCTTACGAGATAATCAACATAGAATGTCCAGTAGATTCTATTGTATTTGAGCGTCATTTACAGAGTTATCTCCCTCAATTTTGAAATCTACAGTGCATTCTATATAATTTTTATCTCCTAAGAGCACGGAATATATGAAAAACCACATGTTATTTCCTGTTTACTATGACATTTCAAACAAAATATCAAAAATAAAAAAATGTAGGCTTTTTATCCATGAATCACATTTTGCATGATTCTTAGCTGGAGTGCTACTTAAAACAAAATCTTATGTAACACATTTGATAATGATTGTTTGATTGTAAAGTTTAATTACCATTGGTAGGTATATCATGCATTTCAGGACAAGGGCCTCTTGACTAAAATTATTTTAGGCTTTGCCTATGAGGGATGAAGCTATATGTGTATACAAATTTAAAAGTTAGTCAAGCATTGCCATCCTGGTATGGACAATATTAATATACAAGAGTAAACCATTATACCTGTATCTGCCTCAAAAGTTCAAAAACTTCTGAATTATGTAAGTAGATGCCAAAGGGCATTCATCCAGTTAGTGGGTTACAGACTCCAGGGAGATTTTCATACATAAAACAGCCCTTTCAAGGTCTACTTAATATGTCCCAAAAAGGTTCTTATTTTTAAAGTAAAAACCTAGAAATGAAGCTAGAAAATAACAGTCATTTCCAACAGAATGATTTTGAACCATTCATGTTTAAGACCCATTACATATATAGGGGACATTAATGACACTGTCCCACGACATGTCCGAATCAAACCACTCCAAGCCAAACTTTTTCAGTAGGCAGACACTATCTAGATATCACTGCTTGTAAATTTATAGAAAAGCAGCAACCCAAAGATGTGTGATAGGGATAGGAATTATCAAGATCACTATATCATCACTAAACCTTCCAAAATCATGGATTAACAACTGCTGCCCCATACCAACAAGAAACCTGTTAGCTACTACTCACTCCCCCCCCCCCCCCCCGAAAATGTAACAACTGCTGCCCCATGACTAACAAGAAACCTGTTAGCTACTACTCACTCCCCCCCAAAATGTATTATTCCCTAAGTCAGTAAAGATAGAGTATGATATTGGACCACTAGCTCAGGTTATAGATGGAATGACAGACGGAAGGTCAAACAGAGCTAAACTGTATACCTTACTCTTCTTCGAAGCAGGGGTATAATTACATTAATATCTGTACAGCTTGACCTACACTCAACTACTATACTAAAATTTTCACAGTCCGCTATAATACCTATACTTATGACTATCTGGAAAAGGAGCTAACAAGTATAAACCTATATTCCAAATATATATGCAACAATTGTAAATATTAACCCCACCAAAGATTTCATGAGCCCTGTCCACAGTCAGGAGATGTTGGTCATTAAGGTTTCTATGTGTCGTTTTATTACTTTTTAGTTTGATTTTAAAGACTTGTCATTGTTCTATTACTACTTTCGTTGTCGGCACCTTTCAGAGCTTACTCAAAGATGTGTTTACACTTGTTGAAGACATCTTAGAGATCTCTAAAGGGGTTCATTATTCTGGATTTGTAATTGAATTTCACCATATCCATTCTTCTTTCCAGTATTAAATAATTATGTTTTTCAACAATAATGTTCACAAGATAAAACTCTACCTGATTGTTTCTACAAGTTTTACTTAATAATTAAATAAGTAGATCAAATGTGAAACTTTGAAAAATGTAGATTTTTTAGTACTTTGGAGTTTGGATATGATCTAGATAAATATAAATAAATAGTCAACTTTTTCAGTTCTTTACCATATCTACTAAACTGATGAAGGTTCTAATAGTTACAACAGTTATAAAAGTTATGATAGTAAATGTAGTTTGTTTATTACACTTCAATCCTAAAACTGTGCCTTTTGTTTGATGAATTGCTCTTCTGATATTTAATAATTAATTTTCTCCATAAATCAATCAATTAATAAAAACTAATTATAATTGACCATTGGTTGGTTGAGAGCATTTTTCAATATGGATTTTTTTATCCATAAGTTAGAGAAAAATCATCAGTGTTGTGCATCTGTTTCACAGAATTTTCTTCTCCTAAACAAAAACACAGGATTTTTTTTATTTCAGGAGACAAAGAGAATAACTGTGTTAATCATAACTGTTTTTTAATGCCCAGGCATGGCTTCCAGAACTCAAGTACTCATTTTGGTATTGAGGTGTATGCATTCTTTCACATCAACAACACAAAAATATTTGAACACACATTCCTAATTGTAATATCTTAACTCTTCTAATTTCCCCCTTTCCAAACCATCAAATTTTACAATACAACTAACAATGTAGCTAATAGCAGACTTCCTTTCCTAAAACCATTATTAATCTTTACCAATATTTCAATGTCAACTACATACAACTAGGCTGTTCTTTGGTAATTTTCAAAATCGGTACAGATCTCTTAATTAAAACATCAAAAGAAAATCCATATTTTTTTCTCTCTGATAAGGCATTAAAAGCCTGACATGAAATTCATCCTTTTAATTAGTAAAAGCATACTCAGAAAAAGGTCAGCTCCAATAAATTTGTCTTATTATGCTCTCAGTGAAAAACTTTATCTTAAAATGAGAGAATTTCAGCAATGGGGAAATCAATGCTCCTTCTATTCATATGTCATGTTACATATGTCAAAAAATCTTCCTGTTCTGATGATGTTAACATAGAATATTACTGATATTACTAGACCTATAACAAAGTTTGTTTTTTATCTTAATATCAATCTCCTCTAACAATAGTCTAGGGAGAGTAGATAACTGGCACATTTACAAAACAAGGATGTAAATCAAAAAGAATAAGTAAGTCTGAACCCTTTTTTAGTAACCTTTATGGACAACAAATCAAATTTGAGTTTATATGGTTACATTTATCAAAACAATTTGATTTTTGATGGACTAGGACTAGAATCATGGATAACAAATTCTACAGTATGTGCAGGTTTGTTGGAACCCCATAAGTAAAAAATGCTTTACCGGCTGCAGCATGATACAACCGCAGAAGTTGAATCCAAACCAGTTTGGCCAGTTAAGGATACAGCATTAATTTCTTACCTACAGATTATAAATGGCCAAAAAACTGAAATTTTTTAAATAAAAAAATTATATATTATAAATTAAACTAGGAAAACTGTTAGCAAAGCTCAATAATTGATACCTTCTACCCTCCTCAGAAACAATATTTGAAACCCCAAAAAGTCATTGATTCAGATGGAAAAACAAAATTAGAGATCCACAATGGTATGATGTGATGAAGAATGTGTGAAAGTTTCATCAAATTCCATTCAACAGTTTTTGATGAATTGTATAATGAAACATTGTCTCCTGGTCAACCAATGAAAAAAATCAAAGCTTTGCAGAAAGGGGGTTTATTAAAAACAAATACCCAGTACTCCATACTGAAACATGTTTTACAAAAAAAACTTAGTGCCTCAGAGAAAAACAAATTATACAATGTCCTTTATCAAATATGGGTTTATATAAATGTTGGAAATTGAGTGTTACAAATACATGTTAAACAAGCCATGTATTCCTATGGAATATTGAAATCCAACTGTATCTAGTTTTTATTTTAAAAACATATATGAAAATCAATGTATTTCAGCCCTGAATACCTCAGTTACATCTTACAAAATTTAGAAGGTGCACTTAATAAACTTGAGGATAGCCAGACTGTTAGTCATGGTGGCATAAAAAGGCCTATTTAAGGCCTCTGTTTGGCCACTATTTTCCAAAGGGTTAGCATCTTAATCCCCTACATCAATCCTTCATTTTGTGTTAAAGAACCTTGTAGTCTAGGTAACCCCAGAGTCAATATTTCGAGGGGGTCAAAATATCAATGACACCAGGCTTGTAGTACAATTTCATTGAGATCAATCACTTTTACTAATGATTTTGGTAGAAATCCTGAAAAATGAAAAATGTGTTTTTGACGTTGACTTCCAAACAACAAAGGTCATAACCCCCAAAATTAATCCCAGCATGATCTGTGTGGTGCAGAACATAAGGGTACAATTTCATAAGCATTCCATTCACTTAAGCTTAGTATTATAAAAATAAATTCTTGATTTTGGCCCTTTTTTGGCTGCTAATTCATAAACTGTTAAGGCCATCATCTTTTAAATCAATACTGACCTTCCTTTTTTGGTTTGGACCTTGCTTGTAATTTATTAATATTCATCAACTAACATTCAAGTTATTGCACAAAAAAACAAGTGCCTTCAGACAGATTGGCAATGATGTGAACATCAGCACCATACCATTATACACCCACAGTCCCAGTGATAGGAAACAAGCAATCAAGTAATTGTAACTTTTCACAAAGAGTTTCAAATATTTAGATATTATGAATATAACATTTTCCTTCTTTCATTTTAACTTTACAAATAACTTTGCCTGAAGCCTTTTGTGAATTGCAAATAAAACCAGCAAAAAAAAATGAAATCATTCAATATTCATCGTAACTATAAATGTAAAGTGAAAACAACTCAAATCAGTCCACACAGAAAGAGACCAAAATGAATATTTCATCCAGATATGATACTTCTGAGATTTTAACGAGTTGCCAGGATATACAAAATTTTGATAGGATAAATCTGGTAAAATCATTAATTTAATATTTTTCTGAGCATAAAACAATTGGTGTGAAAAAGATGTACATGTACTGGTACATCTCATGCATAATTAATGTTTACTTTTCAGACGTATTTAACATATATGCATACTGGGTACTGTAATTATATCCCTGTAAATTGCATATCATGTTTCATAATAGAAATCTAAAGTCAGTTCTGTTGTTCATATCCATGATTTACTGTGTAGTAACAAACATATGCTCAGAGATCAACAAATGACACTTACTGGCAAAAATAAAAATGACGTCATTAAAGACTTACATTCACAAATAATTTTCATTCCACTGATTCAGCTTAATTCCCTATATCAATCCCAAACCTTCATTTTGTGTTAAAGAACCTTTTAGTCCTGGTATACCCAGGGTCAATATTTCGCAGGGGTCAAAATATCAAATGACACCAGGCTTGTAGTACAATTTTATGGAGAACAATCACTTTAACTCATGTTACATTTACAGGTAATTTTTACTCCACTGATTTAGCTTTTTTAAATTATTCTATAATGTTAATTCTCAAGAATTAACAATTTTCAGGATGTAGAATTCCTGATAACTTGTTTAAAGGAACCTCACTGTATGAAGGAGGACATGTAACCTAGAATCAGTGTATAGTCTATTGATATTTAAAGGTTTCCTCATTTATTATAAAACTGAAAGCTAACATCATGCCCAATTTTTTCCACATAATTCCCATCAACAGATATGGTTTCCTATTATGATATATTTTATTCTAAGTACTCCTTGTATGTTTTTATTTTGAGTACTCCTTGTATATTTTTTTTTTATTCAGAACTTCTTGTGTTATTGTTTCTAAAGCTGCAGATAGGTAGTTACTCACTGAATCATGAGTACAGCATACTGGAATGTACAATATTAATATGAGTGGTATTTTTGTATTCAACAACAGTATCAGAAAAAAAATGTTTGACAAAGGTTCTGGTCAATTTTAACTGGCCCCTAAAATGAAAAAACCTGTCCCATGTAAAATTTTGATCAGCTGCCCCTCTTATTTGTTATAATTTAATTGTGATATGGCATGTGGGCAATTTTTTCTTTTAAGTGCACCACTAAATATTATTGGGGTTGTAAGACTATGTTAATATTTGGGAATTGATTTATACAGTAAGTTGGTTCCTCTGAAAGCTGCTGCTCAAAACTGAGACAATACATATTAAATTCCAAATAATTGAATAATTTAAGCTTAAACACTGAATACAATTGAATAAAACAGTTTACAATCGAATCCTCTTATATAACAAATCTTAAATTTACAGTTATTAAAGCAATAACAAACATGTCAATAATCAACATGACAAATAGGAGATCCAACCAATGACCAGATTTAAATCTCACTCTTACTGGACTAAACACATAAATCATGATAAGCTTTATATAATCAGAAAAAATATTGTCTAATGTTACTTCATATTATGATTGTTAATCATTTCACAAGTTCTTTCACTTATTTTCCTTTCTAAATCAATGTATTAATTTTTTACTTTCTAAATTACTGTCATATAACAGACACACTTATATTCACCAGACCAAAATTTTAAAAGATAATTACTTTTAAGCTTAGGTTAAAAAACAACTATCTAGGTCAAAAATGGAAACATGAAGAATAAAGTATAGTGCTTTTTGAAATGCATAGAATTTATATGGTTCATTTGTAAAGTAGCAGACACCTTTGAACATTTATCAAATTGGTCCTCAATGATATTACTCAATGGAAAAATGATAGTATAAAAAAAAGATGTAAATATATCACCATGCATAGAAAAAATATCACTTGAGCTTGTTCTGGACCTACTTAATGTTCATGGTCAATAAAACACAGACAATTAATAACAGCAAATTGTCAGAGTGAATACACAAAACCATTAATTGATATAAAATATTCCATTTTTTTACCTTTATCAGTTTTCAAATTAGTTTTTAAAGTATTGATGTATTTGCTATAGAATGTATCCCAGCAATGAATTATTAATCTGTAATAAAAGTCATGAATTAATGTAAAATAAAGTGAAATATTGAAACTTTCTATTAATGAACCTAATTAACTCTTTTCATACACCACAAATAAAATGATACCCCTGACAACTTAAAGTGAATACGACTATCAAAGACGCAATAAAAAATGTGGCAATTTCCATAAGGTAACATTCATCTTACTACAGCCCTAAGTAATCTAGCTACCCATATTTCTCCTTCAAAATATCATATTTGCAAATTAAGGACAAATTCTAAATATAAAGTAAATACTCATGATACCCAAACCTTCGTACAAAAGAGAGGCTACTGATTCAATAAACAGTATCACAGTGGTGGATTCAGAGAGAGGTGCAGGGAGAGGGTCCCCTTTTTATTGGAAAATTTGTCATTTTCAAGTGTAAAATTGATAAAAAATGGCAAATAATATCCTAGCACACATATATCCTTTTTCTGAGAAACCTCGACTGGCACCCCAACCCCTTTTCAATGTGTATGAATCTGCCCCTGTACCAATTATTACATATACAATGTATTAGTATATTCCTCGAATGCTAACACCCTTTGATCTGCCAACATTTTACCTGTAGGTAAGGTTTCAAATGTTGACATTCAAAAAAGACATCTATATTATATTCACAGAGTGATTCCCTATTTTTTACTATCTGATTATTTGACTATTAACTAAGTGATAACCACTACTCACAGACTAAGTGATAACCACTACTCACAGACTAAATGATAACCACTACTCACAGACTAAATGATAACATTATATATTCACTGATTAAGTATTTACCTGTACATTGACTATGTGGTACACAACTGTACCTAACAGTATGACAATAGCAAGCAATAGGTACCCAATAACAAGTGGTCTTTGTATCTGGATTAAGTAGTTCCTGTAGATAGATTCTACCTGAAGCACCTCAAACTTTCTCTGTAAAAGACAATATTCACAATGAAGAAAGGGTGACTTTTACACAATATAATTCAATCATGATACTGGCTTGTTTTAAGCAAGGAAAATGATGAATGCAAGGGTAAAAATTAGGATATACAAGCTGGTAGCCCAGAATAATTTTGTTTAATATTTTCTATATGTTCAACTAAATTTACCCAAAAGTTTGGTAGCCCTGCTCAAAATCTAGTCATGGGCTACTGGGCAACTGTTAATTTTTATCTCTAAATATTTCAATCATTTCATAGTATGTTAAAAGCTACAAAAAGAATCTTCGTTTATGACTCAGTAATAGATGACTTCTGAAATCACTCAAATGCAGGTTAAGGAAGTGTGTGAAGTATGAAAGAGTACATAGTAAATTTTCATGGGAGGTTAGAACAATTTTTCATTTTTTTTTAGTTTCTAAATGAAATTCTTTATAGATTTTTTTCTCTCTCAATGTCATGCATAACAGGACTAATTCCTCAGCCCCTACTATATCATATAGTAGCTCTGTTCTGTATCAAGACTCCAATCTAGAATATCTACTGTGTATATACAATACTACTACAATTACCAGAATCTAAACAAATATAGCATTTTTTAAGTAACAGAAAACTATGATATAAACAGAAACCATACAGAAAGCTCTCAATGAAGATTCTGTATCACAAGCCACAAGCCAAACTTGCTTCTAACTTTTCTAAAATTGATATTTCTAGTATCAACTTTAGCAGACAATAAAAAATGACAAATTCTGACCAGGAAGATGTGTACTTATTCACTGATGTCATCATGGAGATGGAATAATGGATCAAAATATTGTTATATACAGTATTCTGTCCTAACTTTTATCCCTTTGTAAAAGCAGCTATGTTTTTTCTAGCACTTCCAATCCAGGTATAGCTACCTAGTGCAAATTCTATACATTTATACTTTTCTATTATTGAAAACAAATTCCTTCTGAAGGCAATATAATACAGTTTTAATGAGTTCAGGACACAGACATACACCTATTACATGTACTTGTATCCATCCTTGGCTATCTCAAAAGTAAAATCTAGTTCCATATCATTAACTACTAGTATAAGGCATGTTTAATAAATAATTCTATTTTACCCAAGGAATCATTATACTAGACTTAGTAGTAACTACTGTACTGTTGTACAAGGAGTGACGTGTGGAGATAGAAATTGGTTACACAGTATGTATTTTGATTGACACATTTTGAGCTTAAATCTGAGTAAAAAAAACTAAATGCACCAAGGAGTCCTAATCCTTAACCTGCTTTAACATGAACCAAAAGGAATAAACATTAAAAAAAATGATACCAGTTTGTTCCAATTTAAAAGTTGCAACCTTTATAATTCCACAAAATTTGTGTCTAGTTTCAATTTAAAAATGCATAGGGAAGTACTAGCTGTGTGAAAAATAGTCAACTGTTATAGAAAAAGGAGCAATAATTCCTATATGGAGTTATCTTACAATTTTTCCATCTATCATAGATTTTTAATAATATGAAGTAAAGAATCCCAAAATCATAGATACCGACAAAAGGATGGCAATATCTCCTACACGGAGCCATCTTACATGGTCAACAAAATAAACACAAAATGTTAGCATTTGATGTTATATTTGAAAAATATTCTCTATATCTACCAATTTTAGTGACATGACCTTATTAATAGGTTTTACCCCCATTTACTATAGCTATAGTATTAACCACACATTAACAAGACAATCAAAATTAAACTCAAAAGAAAGACCATACACCAACTCCTCAGCACAAGTTACCAGCAGTTAAAATTAAAATTACTTCACCTTCAAGAAAATCATCCTGTCATAATCCTTCACCTGAATATTTCACTATTCCCACAACACCAAGTTATGCACTCTCATAACAGGTATATTCCAATGATTAGTTTTGTTCAAACAAAGTTCTGATTTAGTGAAGTTGTGTCTACCATCATCTTTGTTTATAGTTATAAATCTATATCAAACACAACAACCTTGATTTACAACAAGGTCAATTTCATTCCTTTTTAAGCAATTATTTATAGCAGAGACAATAAAGTACAAAAAAACAAGGCTGAAGTTTACTGAATTAATGCTATTGAACACATACAGTATCCTAATAGTATCATTAGATCAATAAACAATCAAAATTGTCTACTAAATAGATCAGAATGTTTTATATTTTGAAGTTCCTTTTCATTAAAATCATTTTAAGTACAAACATTAACTATGAACTGTTTTTGAAAAGATCCCTGTTTTAACAGCACATCTCTACTAAGCACTGAAGTGAATTAATTGAGTGATAAATGAACACAATTAGAAAAATCTTTGTCAAGCTTTCAATCAATGTCCATCCCAAACAAATATCAATTCTATAGTCCAGCTGAAATCACAATTCTTGGCATACATTAATACAGTGAAAATGTTCATCCAAAGTTCATAGAGGAAATCTACTCTATACAATGAACATTTATAAACTGTGGCAGTCCAACTGGTATACAATTATATAACCCAAAGTTTATAACCTGACTCAGTAGGTGATACTTCATAATCCTAATACATCATGTATAATTCAATCTTAAATCATTAGCATTCTGCATATCCATAATAATACAAAATTGTGTCAATAATGCATTTGTTCTGATCAACATGTTACTTTTATACTACGGGTAATTAACCCATTTAAAAACTAAGTATTTATAGAAATTAAATCTATCTAAGTCCTCATTTATCATTAACTACCTACAGTAAGTGAATGAAATGATATATATTGTGTAACACATTCTGGTCGGTTTATTGTTCATTCCACATTAGAATCATTAACTTAGAATATACATGTACATGTATCAGTAAAAACTACAAGTAAAAATTGTACCTGATTATTTCTATTAACATTTAGAAAGTTGACATTTATAAGACAAGTTAATAGACTTCTAATGTTCACTATACTGGTAAGCTTCAATGCACACTGACATTGAATTAGTCAAATAAGACACTTGGTCACCTCTATCATACTGTTGTTTTCACCTACATGTATATTTTGAAAATGTTTGGTATGTAATATTACATTTCATAAATAGATATAAAGTACTTTATAGAGAACCTCAAAGTGATTCAGTGGTATAATAATACTTTAAGTTAGATCAGCTCTTTATACTGTTGAGAATTAGAAATGAAATATTCCTTAGATATTGTAATTTTAGAGTACCCTTCCACATTACCAGAAAAAAAGATAAAACAATTATCAAATTCTAAAATTTAATTTTCTGAATTTCATGCTTTATAACTCTCCATGGTTAATGATAGAACCTGTACAATGAATATTTTACATTATGATTACACTTGAAACAAATAAACAATCTACTCATAGCAATCATAGAATTCTTTGAAACTTTGCATTAACAATATGCATATTGCATAAATAAGATTCAGTAGTTTTCAAGTTAAAAATAATAACAAAGACTTACCTGAGAGTGATCAAGATTTTGCTGTCTACATGCCACCATATTGGGAACCTATTATTGACAATGTAATGTTTCTATAACAATACTATCCTATCATTGGCTGACACAGCTGTTTGTAGTTGCAATACACAAGACACCACAGCAAATTAGAAAACTAAAGGAACAGAATGTCCAATAATTAACATTTGCCAATGAGTATGATTAAAAGACAGTTAAATACTAAGGTAATTATATAGTTGGCTGGAGTGCTACAGCAAATTAGATTGTAACATGTTAAAACTTTGCTTAGGGGAGGACATAAAATTGACAGATAAAAGGTGAAAAAATAGACTTTCTATCTCAATGGAGCACGAAAAACCCTAAAACCAAATTAATATTTACTACCTTCGTGTAAGTGAAAAAAATTATTCTTATTATAAACCAGAATTAGTACATGTAATTAACTGATCTATCAATACCAATATCAACAGATAATGTTGAAGGGAATTTGGGTAAGTACTGCCAGGCCTACATGTAATAAACTATTACAGAGGCAGGTAAGGTATGTGACCTATACACATATAACATATTATGGCAGATGTAGATTTTATGAAGCAATGGAATTAGTATGAAAGTAATAGAACATAGCACTAGCACACTATATAACAACACAGTCATATTGTGTCCACAGTCTTGGACTATTCATGTAATATTCTTTGGATATTTCAACTAAATGGAATAAACTAAGCTAACAGAAATTTCCAAATACATGTACATGTACTGCAATTTGTTCAATTCAAAGAACTTCGTGTATTACACTTTCAATACCTAAATTGTCATTTGTTGAACAGCAAAAATTCAAAAGGAAAAATTAAGTGCTCTTTTTAATGTATACATCTGCATGACTTTTTGTCTTCATACAAGTACTTCACACAAACCCATACTGAGTAAAAGATTGGAACTTCAACATGAGTAGGATTTTCATTAAAACAACTAATCTGGCCCCTACATCATAATATTTCAAAATAAAAATCAATTATGATTTTTCAAGTGAGTTCATTAAAAAGCCTGCAACTTAATAAATGTACAAATATTAATGTAAAAAGAAAGATAACCTGAAACACCCATTGTTTTGTCTGTAGCCACAAACCCTGATTCTTCTTTTCAGATTTCAATCTTTTAACATCTCATTTGAATGATCTAATGTCAGGTGAACTTAATAAAAAATAAATGTAACTGTGTATCATGTATCAACACTTAATGTCACTATCATGACAAAGCCTAATTCAGAAAATAACCATTGAAACTCAATTAACATATGGAAGAATAATTTCAGTAACTTTAAACTATTAACATTTAAATTACCTTATAAAACATGGTATTTTCCAATAAAAAGAAAAGTAAGGTAAGGATACATGAACTTGAGATATCAACAGGATGTTTTTTTTTCAAGTGATATACTACTGTTAACATAGAAAAATGTGTACATCAAATGACATGACCTTTCACCTTCTCATGACCTCCTTATAACACAAGTACATGTATGTGTGGAGGTGGTATCAAATCAAAGTATACATTAGCATACTGAATAGATACCTTGCTATATCTACATCCAATACAAGTATCTTGACTTATTCAGTGGCAGATCCAGGGGGAAGGTGCAGGGGAATGGCATCCCTGATTTTTATTGGAAAATTTGTCATTTTTATATGTAAAATTGACAAAACTTGGCAAATATTGTCCTCGTACCCCCTTTTTCTGAGGAACCAAGGCTGTCACCCCTCCTTTTCTAAGTGCCTGGATCCACCCCTGTTATTTCAGTTTAGTGTTGACTTCACATTGATTTCTGACCATTTTCTCTATCTTGACTTTTGTCAAACGTAAAACGTGTGAACAGAAAATAGCAACTTCGGCATATTGTATTGTGCCTTGAAATCCTCTAGGAAAGATAGTACAATTTAACATTTAAGAGTACCACAAGTGTTTTTATCAGTTTACCTTCTATAATGATATCAAATTTGAGCAAATTTGGAAACAAATTATTTTGCAACATAAACAGGGGATTACAAAAGTTCAACATAGCTTAACTGGAGATTCAAATTATGATAGTGCTGAAACCAACATTTTATTAATTCAATTTAAACAATTGAACAAAGTTTGAATAAAATCCTTCAATATATTTAGTAACATTAAACTTTCAAGTAATTATCTTGAAACTATCAATGGCATACAATGAACTATCAACATTCATCAATTAATCATCTTGAAACTATCACTAGCATACAATGAACTATTGAAACTATCACTGGCACACAATGAACTATTGACACTATCACTGGCATACAACGAACTATTGAAACTATCACTGGCACACAATGAACTATTGAAACTATCACTGGCATACAATGAACTATCACTGGCATACAACGAACTATCAACATTCATCAAGTAATCATCTTGAAACTATCACTAGCATACAATGAACTATCAACATTCATCAAGTAATCATCTTGAACTATCACTGGCATACAATGAACTATCAACATTCAATGCTGACAATGTGTTTGGTTGAAGTAATAAAGATTTTTTTAACAAACAAGAGCCTTATATACCTTGGGGAAGATGCTGTAGTCTAAATGTCATAAAAACTGAGTAAATCATTTTCATTTTAATTTAAAAATATTGATTTTTAAGACAGTATCCGGTTTTAAGTTTACGGAAAATTCATTAAAGGGAAAAATAGATAAGAAGAAAAAAGACTACTTGTTACAGACCAGCTCTAGCTATTTAATCAGAGACTGAAAGTCTTCAAAGTGGTTAATGTTAAAAAGCTACATTAAAAATATACTTGTCTGGGGCACATTTTTACCCATGATTTATTATTGGTGAAAAAAATCATCTCAAAAACATAAACAATGTGAAAGTCAGCAATTGATGAATGAATAAAAAAAAATGCAAATGATACCATCCATATACCGGTAGTCTTTGTGTAACAATGCAAATCTGATAATGATTGCTTCACTGATTTGCTGATTTAAAAATTATTTTTAATTAACTAATATGATAACACTAGTACAAGTAACTCTAAATTTCACCCTGCTTTCTGGTGTCATCACGAATCAAACCACAAGAAAACCTGGTTTGTCTAGCAATTTCAATGTCACAGTAGTTTCACTGTAGAAATGTGAAGTTAGAATTCTGTACGTCAAATCATTAGAAGTCTGATGAAACCTGTCTAAGCTGACCCTGAATAATCTGAAAAACTGTCTAAACCAGACACCTTCAGAATTACCTTGTTATAAATTTAAATGAATTTTGAAACTTGGTTAAACACCTGTCTTAACCAAACCAATTATAAAGTCCAAAAGACGTCTGTTCAGATAGGGTTCAATTCTAGCACTTGAAACCTTTTCGCTTTCTGCTATAATTCTTAAATCATAAACCCAAAACTTCAAAAATGTCTATCTTTAACTACCATGAATAGACCCATAAAAATATCTATTACATATAGAGTTAGCTTTAACCCTACATACCAATAAGTTTCAAAATATCCTTCTTGCAACACATTGTTGAAATATGCTAAATGTAGGTATTATGTAAGTTAAAATAAGAAATATCTTTAAATACATTAAAGCTCATTATGGTGATGCAGTTTCTAAATTGCAAAGAACTTCCCATTGCTACAGCTGATTGGGATGACTTTTAGATTAACCACAGGGGCTTCACTATCAAATATGCAAGGTCGCAGTAGATTCACTTTCAGTCCATGCGATTAAAGAAATATGGAGTTTGAATGCTCAAATCATTGTGTTGATTTAATTAGAACTATTCAATGGTGATACCTGTGTTTATTGATTAGATTCATCATTTGTCAAGTGATTGTCGAGTAGTAAATAAATGTTCAATTTTATTTGAAAAAAAAATTGAGTTGAAGAAAGACACCCTCAAATCTGGGATCACCCTTTTGTAGGTTATATATACTATAGTTTGGCTGCATATTTGATAGTGGGAGCAAGCCCCTGCGGAGTAACTTAAAATCAATATCAAAACAGTGTTACAATGAACAAAAGCCATATTTTTATATTAGAGTAAAAACTGGAAAATATATGGTTTCTTGAATAACTTTAGAACACTATATTACTCACAGGATAAAATATAATACATGAATTGATGTACAGTAGTAATTAAGATAACTTAACCCTGCATCCTGTTAGGATTACAATTCCTTCCCATAACTTGCAATGGAGCAGGCAACCAGATATTTCTGGCACTCGAAACAGGAAGCCTATTTAAACTATGCAATTATTATAATAAAAAGGCGGTCACTACTGGTTAATACATTACATTGTCATGGAGTAGAGTACAGTGTATACTGGAACCTCATATTTTGCACTTTTGTATGCAAT
Organism: Perna viridis; assembly: GCA_037379345.1. Classification (NCBI taxonomy): domain Eukaryota; kingdom Metazoa; phylum Mollusca; class Bivalvia; order Mytilida; family Mytilidae; genus Perna; species Perna viridis. The sequence continues at coordinate 16,011,089 of CM074515.1, forward strand.
GACAATTTTTTAATCAAAAAGGTGTTCCAACCCCCTGCAACATCCATTAAGCTGGAACCACTCTGTTTCATGACTATTATTATTTTCTATTTCTGTAATATTTAAGATGACATAATATCTTCTCCAATCAACCTTTGACCTGTTAATTACCAATTCACATAACAGAAGTACAGTGTATATTGGGGCTGGAAGTACTTTGTCTCATTATGGTACAGCAAGATATATGATATTGGGGCTAGAGGTAATTTGTTTTATTACAGTTCTTGCTTCTGGTAAAGCATGAATTATGTTATATATATATGTATGTAAAAGAACTGTTCACCAAATAAGATACAAACTTTTATAGAAAATCAATTTTCACCTTTCAAAGGCAATAACTCTACTAAAGGGTTATCATGTTATAATGTAGACTTTTGTGGAGCTCTACAAGACAAAAGAGGAAAGTCATCTTCATTTTTATTGTCTCTCATTGTTTTGTTTACAGAGAATGTCAAAACTGATGCGTGGGTGCCAATTTATGGGAAAAGCTCACCAACCCAAATACTATAAAAATATGAGTTGAAAGGAAGCACCCCAAAACTCCCTTTTCACAGCTGCACTGCATATTTGATAGTTCAGTGGAAGCAAACCCCTGTGGCGATAACTATAGCCCTAGCTATACTCCTACAAGTCTTCCAGTAGTTTGAAGCTCAACCCTGGTGAGTTTGTGAAAATTCCAATTCCAAGCCAGGGAGTGTATACTATAAAGTCCATGTGCAAGCTAACTGTGTCTATATGGTTTGAGTGTGTGGACCATGAAGAGCCTAACCTCTTTAGCCAGTTTAGGGGTTCTTAACAGGTCTGTCCATACTTTTATATATACTGGTCTTATTTACTTGATCAGCAATCACCTTATCGCTTAGCGTTACCTCTTGCTTACTCTGCAAATTAGAGTTTCTGTATCGTATTATTCTAACCAGGGATTCTATTCAATCCCTCGTTTGCCTATGGTTTGTATAACCGGAAATCGATATTCTGAAACACAAATGCGGTAACCATCCATTCAATATATCCGCTTTGTGTCTTCAGTTGCGGTATATTATACTTCTTCTTTTTTTTAAGTGAAAAACAAAAAGTATCCAGTGATCATGTTGATTGATACACATTATCAACGTTCCAGTTGGCTATATTAAATACTAGATATATCATGAAACTTTATTAGAAAGGACAGGGAATATGATCATTTAAAAAAAAAACATAATTTCAAAAATCGCTTCAGTTGTGGATCTCTTTACTTACAATGTCTGTGTTATGATTTTGGACACAGGGGCTAGCCCCGGTTATCAAATATGCACCAAACACTAAAATACTAAGTATTGTTAGACTGCATATTTGATAGTGGGACCGGGAGTGGGAGCAAGCCCCGTGATTTGGATAACGATTTTCAACTCGACTTTCACTAAAGAATTTCCTGTTGACCTTGTACTTAAAACGTATCGAGATTATGCTTTTTTACAGGTATCTGAAAAGCAGATTCTGAAAAGACCACAGTTTACATCATATAACGAAAATGGATATGATGAATATTAAGTTAAAGAGACAAAAAACCCAACCGGGATGAAAAATCTTTACAGGGATTTAAGATATAAAATAGATTTACGGTGATATAGAATATTACTTAACTACTTAAAAAGGATCCTCATTAGATAACTTTCCACAGTATAAATTATAGGAAATGCCCATCAATACAATTTCGATAACTGGTAATCACGGACCGAAAATTTCTACAGCCGGTTGTTACGATACCACAGTGATGCATTACGAGTGTACAACAGGGCCATCATGGTCATTGGATCCTAGACCATTATTAGTACGTCTGGCATGTTACATAGGTAATATGAATATACTATAGCATTGCATTACACAACAGTATATACATAGCACGAGGCATCTGGTTATAACCATATATCTAAATTTTAACAGAAAATGAAATGCGTGTAACCTTTGTTAAATACAAGTTATATTTCCGAAATGTGAATGGACGGGTTTCAACAAGAAAAGCATCATCACAGCGCTCAATTCCAAGTTCTTCATCTTGATCTAGAATGTCCACTTGCTTGATATTCTGGTGTTCTGAGTGATCGTTCGGTTTAATTCCACAAAAATCAGGAGCTATTTTATTCACATCTCGTGACCACTGAACAGTTTTCCGAACTTTGGCATCGACATCCATTTTACAAAATCAAAATATCCAAATAATTGACTTTTATACCAAAATTTTTATAAATCCAGAAGCAAAACTTCCATTTCATTTCACAAAGTTCATGTTCTAATATTTTAATGTTAGCAACATCAAAACAATATCAGAACTTAACTCTTGGTTGATTTTCTATTATACATATTTTCAGCTAGTAACGGAAAGATTTAATTTTTATTTCCAATTTATGCATCAAGCTTTTGACTGATGCCTATAAAAGTTTAAATCTCCAGACTTTGCTCTTTGTTTCGTTTAACTCCCATTACTTGGCATTTTAGCACGAATTTTTTGACAGTCTCAACCGTCGTTATCCCAAGAGGTTAATGGCCATACATTGTTCACTTCACAGGTATATGGTTCATTATTTAGAAAATAAGGGGTGCAATGTGACCCGTTTTTGCAAGATAATATATGAACCGTCTAGTTAAGACTTCACACGTTTAGGTAATCGGAAAAGGGTGTTTTTATTCTTCGAATGCTAAAATTTTGATTTGTAAAATATATTCTCGAACACCAACAAAATAATTTCAATAGACAATACAAGTCCACAGCACGGGATTCTTTTAGGGTCATTCGATCAATCTACTTTTTATAATTTGCTATAACAGATTAGTTATTCGATATAAAAAATTACTAATTTTATAAAAACAAGTTTCCAATTTGATATAATAAAGTAGTAATTTGATATAACTAGTTAATATTTTGATGTAACAAGTTAGTAATTTTGATAAAACAGCTAGATTTACTTATTTGATATAACAGATTACTTCATTGTATCAAATTATTAACTTCTTGTATCAATTTTATTATTAATTTTGGGGGCGGTTTGTTGAGTATCTAGCACTCATGTGGGTTAATCAGGGTATGATGGTATTCATCTTCTGGGACAATGTAGCAGTTTTTCCTGCAAAACTCTCGTCTAATTTTATACAGCATGACCTTTGAAGTAGATATTAAATAACATTGCGTTAAAATTTTGCTACCGCATATCTAAGGTGCCGATGGTCGAATACAGTTCGAACCGTATCCGTCTTATTGCGATAGATATAAAATGACTTATCTGTTATATCAAATTAGTAATTTGTATATCAAATTACCAATTTTTTATAACAAATAATAAAAAGTAAATTGTACGGTCCTAAAAGGCTTCCGTACCACAGCTTCAACCACTGAGAGTATTTTTTTCTTTTTATTTTGGATAATTACACCGAGTTTATTACGACTTTTGACCTTGTTGAACTGGAATACCAGTTTATCTATTGATTTAGTAACAGTGCAGCCTAAACTCTGTGGTGGTTAACTCATGCAGTTAAACTGCTGTACGAAAATGTTCCTTCACATGGAAAAAAAGTACATGTCAGGAATTTCAGTAGGTCCCCGATGGAACGTGATAAAATGAAGAAAAAAACTCCTTTACTAGCGAAATCAGTGTTAAAATTACAATATTCTGTTTTCACATTTTTTATATTTGTCTTTAAGTTGGTAAATACATGTAATCATATTTGTAGAAGAAAATAAGTCATGACACACTCTGGATAATGCGACCATCCTATTAAATAAATTTGAATTTTTGTCGTTATGTCATAAAAGCAGTGGTTAGTGTTTTTCTATGGTATTACACATTTCAAAAATCTTTTGTATTATATCATGTATTTTAGTAAATTTGATGAGAAGTTAATCCAAGTCTTTGTATAGTTTTAGTGAGAACATGTCCACTAGTAAAATTATACAAAATGATACACCTTTAACCATTTTCCATTACTTCAATGTTATTCCATTTTCATCCCAAAGTTATGAAGATCTTAAGCTTTTTCCTTTGAAGTTGACAACCACCAAGTCTTTTTCCTGTAGGTAAAAATCACCTTTTCTGTACCTAAAACTTTACTACCTTGTAGGAATAAAATATCATACTTTCAGCTGTTTAACTGCTTGAATGAAGATGCCTATTTATATGACCACAGAATTTAAGCTCCATTGGTACCAATTCAATAGATGAATTCATATTTACATTGGCCTATTCCAGTTCAACAAGATCAGGTGTCATAGTCAACTTTCTGTAAGAGTAATCAAGGGAACCATGATTCTAGTGGAAATCAAAAGTATGTAAGGGACAAAGACCTGACATTGAAAAACAGACAAACACAACAAAGAACATAAAGTAACTAAAGTAATACATGGAAAGTAAAAAAAAGTAAATGAGCAACTCGGACTCCAACTAAAAACTGGGAGCATGGACCAGATTTAAATTGCACAGAATTTTTACATCCTATAACTTTTAAAGGACAGTGGCAATAAGGGAATACTAATTTTGTTGCATGCGGAGGAGAGTCGAGAATATCGATACTTTTTTCAAAAATAATATTATGGCTAATATGATTCTTTAGGGAACATGTAAATTGACCTATAAAAAGTAAGGCACAATTATTAATATTCAATGCATGGTATGAACAAATTGCTATGTCCTCATTAAACGGACCCTATTGGTTTTTATTCTGGTACCCGGTATCGCATATGTACATCAAAAAATAGTAAATACATTTTTCGCCTTAACAACCAACGAAATGATATATAACTATGTAAATTTGACTTACCTTCAAACCATGAACGAAGTAGTCTCGAAACGTAAAACAGGGTTTTGACCTTTTCTTGCCTTCTATTCCTTTTTCAGGGTCATACCTTTTATCAGCTTTTATGCTATTCCTCTCAAATGTCCGGGTTCGTAGTACGTCATTAGAAGGACGTAAGCCTGGTGAAATTTTATTTCTTGGTAGTGTTGTAAGGGTGTGTACTTCTAGTTTCTTAAGCTCAATTAAATTATGATCTTTTCTAGGCATAATTCCTCTAGAGTGGAAGCTACAGCTTGCTAGGGAAACAAAATGTTAGCACACCTACTCCTAAACAGATGTGTCAACTGTTCGTTACATCATAAAGAATATTGTAGTTTCAATGGCATTTCTTGAACGTCCTCCATTCTTTACCAGCTCTCTTGTTCAAATATTATAACAGGCAGGGAATCATTTAATTGTAAATTAGCAAAATTATCTACTGTAGTCCTTCCGCGTACTGCACTACCATTCTGTAAAAGAGACACAAAAAAGGCAGAACCGTTGATAGTTGGCAGAAAATAAGATAACCCCTGGCCTATAACTTACACGCGATTTGATATTGCTAAGGAAGCTTGATGGAGATCATGTAAGCCAACCTCTTATTACAGTGGATAAAGGGAATTTCATTCTCCTATTTTATTAACACGGTTTTATTTTCCTGTCGATCTGCGTTAACTGAAAACTAAACTATACAGGAACGGATCCAGAATACCAGGTTAGGGATGTATTCAGAATTAAGTGCCTAGCAAAGTAGAGAAAACGGGGGGTTGTGAAAATCCAGATTTCATGCAAATTCTCGCCTCAGTTTTAGGGGGCGTACGCTCGGCACATCCGCCATTGGACCCGCGCCTGTTATAAAAGCATAAACGACTTAATTAAATAATCGCAAGTTTCCAATTTCTTGTCAACATCTGAGGATATATAATAAATGATTGTGGAATATTGTTATTCATCAAAACTTTGAACTTTACTGGAAGTATGGTATTCATATATGAAACAGCATTAACAACGATATTATATATAAGACAGTTAACTCTCTGTCGAGTATAAATAAGAACGTTATAAACTCCATCACCATCAAGGTCTGCAACTGTGAACATAATCGTTGGAAACTTTACAAGAAAGCTAAATGGGATAAAAATACATTGGGTATATGAACTGAACATATTTTATTGCATAAAGAGCAAAGGGACTGGACAAAAGTTAGTTCAACTTATAAACATCATCACCCATACATTGGATAGAAAAGCAGATTTAAAAAAAAAATAATATAGCCATTCATTATTCGAAAAAGAAATCTTTTATACCGACGATGTACCATTTTTTAATCCTTTTAAAAAGGCGGTAGGATTATTGTTTATAATCCTGTTCCATGTCTGTATACTGAATTTCTTCGCACCCTAAAACCATGTTATTCAGCTTTTCACTTGTATATTACATTGATATTAATGACCAAATAAAATGTTCGCATGGTCAGACGGGTACACGTATATATTGCCTGGGCATTAAGCTCGTCGTGCCTATCTTGAAGTTCCTTCTAAATTAAGTATTTTCCATATTTAAATATGTGAATTTTATGTAAAATTATGGAAACATGCATGACTAAAAAAAAAAGATAAAAATATATTTAAGTGTATTTGGATTTTTTCCGAGAAGTTAATGTGGATTTTGCCATTGATAGTATCAACATTAATTTATCATTTATTGATTCTTGTTTTTGTGCAAAATGTGTTTCCTTAAGTGTCATTATTTCAAATAAAATCAACCTCCTGCATAAAGGAAATTGTAAGTCAGTTTACATATTTTGTCCGAATACATACGTATACAGTCTAGTTCATCGTAATGTGCAGCTTGTTTTTTTTCCCAACCAACGGTCCAAATATCATAGTATGGCCTAGAGCATATATATTTTCCCAAACTCGCTTCAATATTTTGCAGATTTCACTGATTTTAAAATAATACAAACTTATTGTGTATATATCCAAATACACTGCATGTAAATACCAAAGCGCCACCATTTTATTATGCATGGATATCAGCCGTGTTATTTCCTCGTTTAAACGCATCTGCCGCGATTCATGGAAAAATACACGAGAAAAATATACTAAAATGCATTTAAAGGAACTTTAGGTGTCCTTTTCATTTTTTTTACTTTTAGGAAGAATCAACTAGGAATGCATACAAGGTGACTTACGCAGATGCATGTTTGTAAGTAAACTAACGCTTTTATTAGAAGTATTCGGAGCACTAGATAGATTTATTTCAGATGGAAATTTTACTCTGTCTTAATTCTTCAATTTCTTTTATATATATTTACCTACTTGCATGATTTATATTTCTCCCGTGATATAAAGAAAAGAATCCAAGTGTCATTACTTTTCCAGCGTCTTGAGTCTTCAAATGTATTCCTTCTAGAAAGTTAACTAATGAACTTCTTAATTAGATGTCTTTGTAAGGATCATGAAAAATCTGAAAAATGTGAAAAAGGCTACATATTTTCATTTTTGTAATTAAGTTGTTCTATGGGTCTATACTGTGAAATGTGTAATTATTCATTAAAATCTGTCTGCTCTTAAGAGATAACCAACATTGAAAATCCATTAGATTCTATTGTATTTGAGTGTAATTTACAAAGTTATCCCCCTTAATTTTGAAATCTACAGTAATTCTTTATAATTTTTATCTCCTAAGAACCCGGGTAATATAAACAAAAATGAATGTTTATTTCTGTTTACTATGGCTATTCAAACAAAATATCAAAATTAAAAATATTCAGGCTTTTTAATCATGAATCACCTTTTGCATGATTCTTAGCTGGAGTGCTACTTGAGTACTCCTAGAAAGTGGATGGAATGCAACACCGGAGCGTCCTAACATTTCAAAATAAAACTATAACTTACACTTCACTAATAATTTTAATTAATGATGTTGCATTTATAAAAACGGACACTAACTTGATAGAAGTTGTTCTTTATTTAATTGAATTCAAAACGATCGTTAATTTATAATTATTTAACAATACCACATAGCAGACAGAAAGAGAAGGAACACCGTTTAAACAATGAATACAACTGTGCAAAGTATGTACATTGTGACATACAGTTGTTTACAGTCCCTTGTAACTATCATTGCAAATAAGTAGTAGGGTGTTCATTCCGGAAATAAAACACACACACACACACATATACCTTTGAGTGACCCACCTCTGAATTGGAACCCCGAAAAATATGAGAATGTTCAACATTACAGGAAGCCCAATCTGAGACGCGACAGCAAATTATTTCTGATTCAAGCCAGTAAACAATTAAGTACACATCAACAACAAAGAACAAGCATAAATGGAAAAAAATGTGATGCTCAGTGATTTAAAATTCATTGTTTTCTGTTGTCACAGAAGGGAGCAGAAATGAGACAGGCATAAAGAGGGTTTTTTTTTTTACTTTTTACGTTTTTTTGTTTTGTTTTTGTTTTAAAATTTGATCCAGTAAGAATAAGAATAAGAAATATGATAATTTAATTGCTCCATTATATAGTGTCCCAAACAAGAAGAGTTAGATACACAAAGTCGAGCCACGCTGGGCTTGCTGGATAGGACTCGAAACTCACCCAAGCGACATACCAGATATACATTTTCACAGCTTTAATCACAATCCATAATATATCTACGCAGCCCTAAGTATAAAAATATCGTAATTGTGAAATTGATTTATTCATTCAATACCTAGTAATGATAACAGAAGCCATGTTATGAAACTATTCATAACGAAGACATGTGTAACATAATGTGATTTGAAACCACTAGTAATGGAGGTGTTTTCGTGGGTTCTTGTCAATTCTACAGTATTGTACATATCATTTTGATGCTACCTATTGAAGCTAGTAGTTGTGCTGTATGTATAACTTTATAAATTTATCTGTATCACCATTCAAACTTGATTACTCATTGTAAAACCCTGATATTTAGAAGTTGACACTGACGAAAAAAAGAACAATTTTCTTATTAAACTGACTCTACACACTGCAGTACAGTACAAAACACCATGGTTTCTTGCAAATAAATTTTCTATATTAACTTATAGAAAAAACAAAAACAAAAAAAACAAAAAAAAACAAAAAAAAATGCAAACATTAAACTAGCAAAAAGCATTATTTTTGCCGAAATCTTATTTTTTCACAAATTCAAACCCCCAAAAAACTAGCCCTTGTGGCTAGCTTCGCTCAGCCTTTAATTCAATCTACACGACCACAAACCTGAAGTTTTTGATCCGCCCCTATCCAATTTACATGCACGACTTGATTCCCACTTTCGGGGTTCAACTTCGATCAATTTATAATTTTTGAGACATTTGTAGATGGTTCCCTGATAGCAGAATTTAAGATTTTGTAGTGCTAAAATGACTAGTGCGGAACGTTTCAAATATATTCCGTCCTTTCATTTGACATTTTCTTCATTTCAGCGTATACCTAATTATTACACGTTTTTAACTGTCTTACCTTATAACCTTGCCTTTATATCAAGATTCACCTGCATATAAATGTTCTGATGGTTCTACCTGAAATCGCTTGATTCCAGATTTTAATAACGATAGAACGCTAATGAGATTTTCTAAAGAATCATGTAGATGTTACAAGTAATTACTCAATATATTGAAAAATATCAAAAGTCAGTGCTAGAGGACTAATTCCTATGCAAACATGACGTTTGATCTTCAATGCTTGGCAGATTGTAAGTGGTAAAATGGTTAGTGTTTCATATCATAAATTACGTCATTACTTATACTGTGGATTTTTCACTAAAACTAATGTTTTTTCAAGAAAAGTTTAACCTACTAATGGATATCTGCAAGGTCAATATTTTTGTGTTTCTTTTATTTGGTTGTTCAAATAATCAAATTTAATGGCATTATGATATTAAGTGTTCTAAAAATACAAAAGTATGGGGATCACTTGACTTTTCAACTTACCCCAACCCACCACTCACCCCAATAACTATTCCGTTTGGCTATTTGATATACTATTGAAGATGAAAACATACTGTAATGAGAAAATGATTGGTTCGATTATCATTAACTCTCGCAGTTTATTATTTGGCGATCATTATTTCGTAAATGGCAGGTATAACAGTTGATGAGTAGGGTACACGGGGTTACCTCAGCCCATGCACCCACTACATACAGCAACCGCAATTGTGCACGGTTCAATATCTTGAGCATAGACACTTAACAGCTAAGCACCAAAAGAAGAAGACATAAATCATACTGTAATTAACCTTGTATGTAGTACTCGGTCAAAATATTTTCACTTCACCTGCTTTTTAAAAGCGCTTACAGGCTTGATTTGTTGACACGCAGTTAAATCGTCTTATGTCATGTTAATCTTTTAGTCAAAAATCACTTCAGAGCGAAATAAGTAATCCATGTAGTTAGCTTGTAGTTAGATATAGGAGCCTACTAACACGAACTGACAACATAGCCGGATGAAATACAGATGTGACTCATGCATATATACATATATATATATACAAAAACAAAAACAAAAACAAAAACAAAAACAAAACAAAGACAAACAAAACACAAAAAAAAACCTTTTATTTCTAATCCAGAAACAAATACAACCCACATTTTTTTTTCGAAATAAATATACCATATATTTGTAGTATGAGAATGAAACTGAAACTTAGCAGGAACTATTATTATTGATTAGATTTGATTTTGAAATGAATGTGTGTGTGTTTTTGTTTTGTTTTTCAAAACTGAAGATGGACTGTTGTTACGTAAAATATAGCATATGTAGACCGAAAAAGCACCATATAGTTCGTTGGTTTTTCTACACCACGAATCACCTAAATGATAGGCAGTGTCTGAAATATATATATATGTGCTGATACTAATGTAGATATCTATACTTTTAGTCTTTATATTTTTTATACGTTATTGATATTGAATGGCAATACTAATAATTTAAAAAAGCCATTGAACTTTATTTCGAGATTTGTAAGATCTTAAAAGTGTTAAAAAAAGAATACTTTTCTTAATTCCATAATCTTTAAGAAAAAAAGAGACAAAAATGAGGTTACAGAATTGATGGTGATGTAAAAGTTGATATAAGAGAAATTTGGTTTGATTATCAAAAGGTTGCTGTATAAATATCAGTTAATACAATTACTCTGTAGACAAAAATCCATCGGATACATTAGGTTTGAAAACTGTTAATGGTAAAAGATGTAACATTAACATTGTGCACCGACGCTGAAATTGAACCATTCGAACCTCTTTTATTTGATGCCCGCTTCTTTTCACTCATAAAAACGGTAACATACTGTACAAAGAGCACACCAAAATAAACATAGGGAAAAAGGTCATTTTGATATTTCATTAAAAGTGTAGCACAAATAATGAACTGTGTGCAGAACTTGATTGTTTTCAGACAAATGATCGCAGTATCAATAGACCATTAGATAGTCTTGACTTGTTTTTCTTGGATTCTGCAAATGCATCGTTCCGGACATCCTCCAAAGTCAAGGTTTTGAATCCACCTTTCCTCGAAGCAGCGTAGGTGGACCCAAAACCCTGACTTGTGAGGATACGTTTCGAAACAGCACAAGACTCTGAAATATAAACAGGGATAAGCGGTTTAATAGCTCTTTTGAAACAAAACGGAAACCATTCTACACAATGTAAAAGTAATATGATGCAGGAAACAATAACATTAACCACAAATCTTCAAAATTGGTAATCAAAGTGTATGAAAAGGAACTTTCAGGACATTTTTTACCGACACAAGTCACCGCCCATGCTTAAGAGCGTATGGTATTAGTAAGTATTCTCGTTTAAAAGTATTTTTACTACTATATGCTCATGATGCCATTCTGATCTATGCCACAAAACAGGAAATAAAAAAAAATGTTGAAAGTAAGGTGGAATCTTAATGCAAATATATAGTCAAAGCTTTTTGTACTCGCTCAGAACACATTTGATTAGTAAATGATACGTCAATATAAATAACAGATTATTGCTAATACTTGGGACTTACCCATAAATGCGGAGAATAAAAACTTGTAGAACAAGCTGTGAGAATATCAAGATCATTAGATTTTTCATAGCAAATATAAAATGTTAGGTTCTCGACAGCTAACTATATGTATGGTTTATGGTGAAACAGGACGACTTTCCATGTTTAATTAGTGTTAAAATAAAATATTGATGTAGTTAATCAAAACTATTCTAAACTATCTGGAAATATGTAAATGAGATTTTAGATGTCTGTGGTGCTGTCAAAAATACATAATCTAACTTAAGCTCAATGTTCGGTACTTGAGAGACGTACACATGATAAAGTTCTAAATTTACAAATTAGCAACAAATTCAGAAATTACAAATATGTATCCTTACAAACAAAAAATAAAGGAATAGATGAGAATAGGTACAGCAAGATAGAAATGTATATACAGTATGTCTTACCCTTGATTACTCAGTAAAGCGCTGTAAAGAGTTTCAAAATACAGATACAGAGACTCCCAGGCCATTACATAGACTATTGCAGATAATTGTTAGTAAGGAACCAGATCAAACTGTAATATAGTACTTCTGGTTAATAATTATAGGAAGCGTAACAATGGTATAACAAACTGTCAAGTCATTTAATGAAGCGAGAAAGAGAAGTATTACAGCCCACGGATGATGGTCTGCTTCCAGTCAATGGTATGTGATAAATTATATCTCAATTTCGACGAAGTTAAGAGAAAAAGATGATAAAATTTAAATGATAAATCCTCTACAATAAATACCTAATTCATTCTTGTCATGTTGGCCTTTCGGTTTGTTTTATTTAATCGTACGTTATGCATTATGCCCACTAGCTCTAAAGCATGAATATATTAATTGTGTTATCTGTAATGGAATGGATTTTTTCTCGCCTCTTATAAGTAGTAAAGCACTTTGCATTGTCAAACTAGGCTTTCGAAACTTTCAACTCGCCTTTTGTAAAAATCGAGACCATTTTTGGAACAAATTTTGTAAAAAAAAAAATATCTGAGAACAATATTGCAGAACATAGTTTTCATGCATAAAATGCTTTTTTTTTTGTTTTAAAAAGGGACTTGTCACCCTCTGAATCTAACACCGATACCAACTGTCATTACTGAGTTACACACACACACACACACACATCCAGCAGTAATATTGTAAGTAATTAGATCACTGAAATAAACCCACACATTTCTCATTAATTCGTTGATTTATTAATATAAATCTGCCCATAACTGTACAGCAGATTCTGGTATAGATCTTGATCAGTGTCAACAAGTAAGTATGCACTGCAACTACTTTACATCAATATTATGGTATATCATCTTAGATATTTTGATAATAAATTGAAAATAATCATACACAGTAGCTAAACACAATTATATATTCCACGGGTAAGACTTTTACTGACAAATGCTAGGGTTTTCACAAAACATTAAGAAAATAAGGGTTTGCCCCCCCCCAAAAAAAACAAAACAAAAACAAAACAAAACAAAAAAAAAACACAAAAAAAACAACAAAAAAAAACAAAAAAAACAAAAGAGGAATATTGAGAAACTTTGTAAGAAATGTGAAGCGTATTTTAGGAGAATTCGCTTCATTTCTTTTTATATGTTCGTTTCTATTTACAGTTGTTAGTGCGTGGGCTGAGATAACCCCCCGTGCACCCTCCAACTCATCAACCAAAATATGAATTTCAGGTACATTTTTGTATTTTTTTTTGCTACTTTTTATACCTCGTTGAGGCAAAAATCTATTTTTAAGTTTTTTTTATTATACGAACTTCTTTTTTCTACAGAACGTAGTAAACTGACATATGTATGTATCATTATGTAGCCCAATGTCTCAGCTTTACAACAGCACCAGGATTTAAAAAAAATGTTAAAAGTATTACCCCTACCCCTAGAAAACTGGTCTCGGTATCAAACAGATTTCTCATTCACAGCATAACGACACCCTAAACCTCATATTTTAGTCATTCATAATTAAGATAATGATGTACCCAATATATCTTTTCAATTCAGGCGCTTAGATTTTCTTTTTGGGGTAATAACTGCTATAAAATTGATAAAAGGGGAATTTTCAGAATTTCAGAATTTCTTCTATATCACCCTTATTTCCCTTTTTTTTCAGAATACCGTAAATTAAACAAGATTTTGTGATTTGGTTCATTCAAATAATGTCAAATAATGTCTGTCTTAGCTTCAAAATGAGCTCAAGTAATAAATATTTGAACTTTTCTAAGTCAAGCTAGGTGAAAAATTGCTACCCCTATCCATGAATAAAATGCCTCAACATGAATCCAAATGTTAATTATTAATATATAAACGGTGTACAATAGACATGTTGGGTACTATTGTTTTAATTATCGATGTATTCAACATACATTCGCATTTCAGGGGCGTATTTTTCAGTTTCAATGTGACAATAATGAGTTTTTCATAAAAGGGGAATTTTTAGAATTTCAGATTTCCTTCCATTTCACCTATAATTGGCATTTTTTTTTCAAATACCGTACTTCAAATAAGCTTTTGTACAGTCAAATACAATTGTATAGTGTCTTAGCTTTCTAATGAGCCCAAGTAATAAATATTTAAACTATTTCAAGTGCAATTACAACATCTCTATTGTACACCATTATTATATTAATTATTAACATTTTAGTTCTTGTTGAGGCATTTTTTATCATGGGTAGGGGTGACAATTTTCCACCTAACTTGACTTGGAGAATTTCTAATATAATTATTACTTGAGCTCATTTTGAAGCTAAGACATTTCTTGTTCAAACTACGGTATTCTGAAAAAAGACAATATATCGGGTGATATAGTAGAAAATTCTTAAATTCTGAAAATTCCAATTTTTCCGATCTTATAGTAATGTCACCCCAAAAGGAAAATCTAAGCGCTTGAATTTATCAGATGTGTTAGGTACATCATTATCTTAATTATGAACGACTAAAATATGAATTCTACAATGTCAGTACGCTGTGAATGAGAATTTTGTTTGATACTGTGACCAGTTTTTTAGGGGTAGGCGTGATATTTTTAACATTTTTTTTAAATCCTTTTTGAAAACTAGTTTTTCGTGGTTCATGATTTTTACCACAAAACCCTTAGTGTTACCGCAACTTTCTTGGTACTATTGTAAACCTGAGGCATTGGGCTATACGATGATACCTGTATTTATTTAGTTTATTATCACATGCTATCCCAGGAAGGCTAAGACTCTCAAACATTTGAGTCACAAAAATTTGGGCTTTTTGACCCAGAGGGGTACAAATATAGGCTTATACTGAAAAAGCATCCGAGAATATTCTTTGGCGACAAATTGATTCGGTAATGGGAGGTATAAAAGTACGTAATAATCACCAGGAAGTTAATAAGTGCACGGTGGACCCTCCCAGCCCATGGACTATGTTCTATCAATACCCCACTCAACAAGTATTTGGTATATTGAAATTACCTCGTCCATCTGTCCTTCAAACAATTCCTTACAAAAATCATGCCTCCCACGGTACAGATTAATTTTGTATGTATAGACCATATAGATGGGGTATACGTTGCGATTTTGTATTGCTGTCCTACATCAAAATCCTATACTTAGCACGACCACGCCTGTAACTTCATTTTTTTTTCTGTGACGCTTTTAGCAGTGGTGGGAAAGCTTTTCGCTTTCGCCAAATTACTTTGTTAAACCATAGTATGTCGTCTGTATGGCTGTTTTATTTATATTTTAGGATAATAAGAAATAACGAAAAAAAAGCGGGGAGACTAGTTAACAAAATTACATTAAAATTAATACATCTCAAATAAATTAAAACGCTACATGCTTCCTAGAAATGTACGACCAGGTCGAGTAAGGTAATCCAAAGAAGCACGAAGAAGACTCCCCTATAAGGATTATAATTAGCGGTATAAACCACCCTACTGAAAAAATAAAAAAAAAATAAAAAAAAATAACAGAGCACGCAGAAAAAAAAAGAATTATAGAACCATGTAATGGCTTTACCAACATTTATTCAAGATATTACAAACTTCTTAAACAAGATAAAAACGATAGATAAAAAAAATCATATAAATTTCTGCTTGGATGTAAAAGACCTGTACCCAAGTGTTTCCAAACAAGAAGGTTAACAGGCATGTAAATTGGTTCTGGATGGCAGAAAAAAAGAACCATCGTTGCCGACGAAAGATGTTCTATCCATGATAACATTAGTTTTAGAAAATAACAACTTCCATTTTAATGATAAACACTATATACAGACAGATTGACGTAACAGCAATTGGATCTAGACTTGGAATGAATTAAGCACATTTATACTAAAATGAGCAGTGATACTAACTTCTCCCGCTTTAAAAACGTTCACACAACTGGTATTTTCACTGGATGGACAGTTGCAAAGAGTACGAATGAACTTTCCAGCATATTTTTTATGTCAAAGCTGTTAACGTGTGTTCCACAAACAAATTTGTCAGTGTGCAAGGTTTGTGGCGGAGAATTTTACGACACAATTGAACATTTCACCATGGACTGCTCATGTGCTGATGTCATAAGATACACATACTTTTCTCAACTAACAGAGAACGCTCACGTCAAGTGATTCTTGGTAATGTTACTGTGTTAATGGAGCATTGTCCAAGTCTAGCGTCTGGTGTCATTCCCAAATTTATCAACATTTCTACTAAGTTTCTAAGAGAATCGGCACGCATCTATTTTTCCAATGAGTAGTTAATATGAAGAACTTCGTTTTCGTTTCGTAGTTGTCTTTCTTTTTTTCTTTCAAACTGATCTGATATCACCTCTCTTTTTTAATCTTTGTACATGCTTGTAAATCATATTAGAGGAATTAAAGAATATATATATATATATATATATATATATATATATATATAGAGAGAGAGAGAGAGAGAGAGAGAGAGAGAGAGAGAGAGAGAAAGTGGACAATTTAGATAGAGATGGTATTCTTTAATTCCACAAAAGATCATTAAGCAATGTGCCATCTGTATTTACATATTATAGTAGAGCCATATCAGATGTAAGAAAAATATAAGGAAAACATAACAGATTCTTAATAAATCCCAGAAATTGAAAAAGGTATTTCTTAGCTTTCTAATGAGCCCAAGTAATAAATATTTAAACTATTTCAAGTGCAATTACAACATGTCTATTGTACACCATTATTATATTAATTATTAACATTTTAGTTCTTGCTGAGGCATTAATAAATCCCAGAAATTGAAAAAGGTATTTCAATGTCAACCGCTTTACTCCTTTAGACGTGATCTCATATCATAATTGTTCACCAAAAAACATCTGACGCAGTTAGATAAAAAAAAAACAGTTCGTAAAAAAAAAAAAACAAAATAAACAGGATTGTGGGAGGAACTGTGTAATTTGCAGAAGAATTTTTCATGGAGAGTTAAGATCAAGAACTGGTAAAATGTTACGAGTTGACAGGAAATTATGATGTTGTGTACGCAGTTTATTGCGCGGTTTGTAAACATGTTGTTTACATATAGGAAAAACGGATACGATGCAGAAGGAGCGTATGTAGAACCATCTGTTTAATATACAGAAAGGTAAATCGTGCAATGAGCCCGTCGCAAATCATTTTAATTCCAAACATTATAGTATAAAACATTTCAAATTCATAGGTATAGAAAAGTCGAAATCAATGACTGAGGTCTTCAAAGTCGCTAATCGTCAAATATTCTTTGCCACTGGCTTGCTTTCAACATCCAGGCGAATTCAATGCTCTACTAAATTCAATTCCCAATCAATCAGTGATTTTCTTAATGTATGGACTTGTTTCAGAATTAAAAAAAACACAAATTTTAGTGGGCTGAAGCTTAAAGATTTTAGGTCGATTGATAACCTAAATTTATGTCCTTTACCATTTCACATCTTTTGACATATTGTACATTACTACCAAAATGACTGTATTACTTTTTCGAGAAAAAAAAATTACTTCACATTTTAGAACGTTCAAACCCTGGTTCCCTTGGTTCCATTAGCGCTTGTGTTGGAATGTTTTATATGTAACGACTTTACTTTTGAACTTTGAACTTTGTTGTGTAACGCAACAGTTATCAATCACCTAAGATTAGCAAACTTATGGCGCAGTTGCGATTTATGCTCTATTTAAAATCAGATGAATTCGTAACCGTGATGACCCGAATGTTTCTCAATCAAAACAACTCGGAGACTAGGCGTTTCTCAGCTATGTTAAAGAACGTTCAATTCTAACCGATCATTTCATCTTCGTAGTAGCAACATAACTCTGTTTCAGAAGCATAATTGTCAGAAGCCTAGTGCAGTCCAAAATTCCATACGCAGGTGCTGAAGGGATATTACCAACGAACAAATGATGCCCCTTTTTGGGTCTACATATGTAATATTTTTTTTTACATTTTGATAGTCTTTTCTGTATTCAGATCTGTGGGTTTTTGTTTTTAATATATATTAATATCCAACTAAAGTCAACCAAATCCTACCAAATCAAAAATAAAAGTTTTTGCGAAGTGCTAATTTCATACACAATCTATACAATTTTTATATCGAAAGTTCAACAACAAATGAAATATGTGGTCTGTAAGTGTTTCTAGAGAAGATATAAAAATAAATTCCGATGGTTTCTGACATGAATAAATCACTTCCTGACTGATCTACTTAAAGTTGCAAAGTATTTTCTTCTTTGTTATATTCATTTGGGAACGTTTTTGGCATTGCCGAGAACGTCAAGCGGTCGATTTACACGTTATCAAAAATGTTTTCTATCCGAAGCGTTCGTTCTTCCTGGCTATTGGAAAGTCGAATTAGTTACATGTTATAGGATACAGTTATTACAAATATGAATCCAGGCTACAGACAAGACTTATTTCCCTAAAGGTACTGGGAACAGCTCAGGTGTTTCATTGCCCTCAGACAAAAGAACACTTGAAATATTCCAAGAACCGAGGAAAATATGCTGCTCAAAGTTTATTAAATATACGTGCATAGCAGTTATTTATCGAATGTTCCCCATGTAAAAAAAAAATCGACAATTCACAGTGTGAAATAAATTCGTTATTTCAATCTCGAGACTCTCTCCCATATCACGTCATATCACAAGTATCAATCCGTCGATCACAGAATTGTAAATTTATGTTGAAAATAGCAATAAATTATGGAGTGTATCTGAAAAAAGAAATGAATAGGACAATCCATTGGTTATCGTGAATAACCAAAATATAATCAATCGTGCCGAGAACGCATTAAGATCTTGGCGTTCTTCGGCACTCGTGGTCATATTTTGGTTAATTATCCTATTACCATAGTCTGGCTACGCATTAAATAACTATTTTATTTCCTAGTAACGGATTCTTTTATGATGTTAAAACATGCATTAAGTTAAGAAGATGATGAACTTCAATGTATAGAACAACATTACAAAAAAGTGTTGTTCCGTCTCTAATTTATATGTACACGTTTTACTTTTGTTTAACATCCAACATTGCCCCGTCCTTTCTTATTCAGTATAAAAATGTGAAATAGTGAGGTGTGATTTAAAGAAATAACAAAGCTAATAGAAATACAGATACGTTATGCCTGATAGATGGAACAAAAAAGAAAATATGTTTTAAACTGAAAAAAAAAGGAAATGTAATTCAACGGAAGCCTCGACGAGTCAAGGAAGGAATTAAAACTTCAAAACTTGTTCGCACGAGTTACAAACTTTTACGGACAAGGTAAAAGCCGTGCACACAAGTTTTGAAATAATAGTTTTTGATCCGTTGAAAAAAAAATGGCCACCGTTACTAAAAATAGAACATAGGGGTCAGACAGAAGTTTTTGTCATATATCTCCCAAAATAGTGAAGTTTAGCCAAATTCTGACGGAGTAAAATGTTTAGCCTGATGAGATCTATCTGTGGTCAAATGTTCGTGTAAATTCATGAAATAATGTTGAGGTTATTGCCCCTTTTCGATGTTTTTTTTCTATTTTTAATGTTATTACTTTCAAAAATCTTCTCCTCTGAAGCTTCTTGACCAATCTGAACCAAACTTGGTAACAATATTCCTCAGGGTATTGTTACATGGATCAGATGTGGGGATTTTTGATCCGCCGAAAAACATGGCCGCTGTTACTAAAAATAAAAAAATGGTCAGACAGAAGTTTTTCCTCATATAGTATGTAAGTAAATTATTTATTATAGTGACATGTGTAATTACAACAGTTTAGCAAAACTATTTACAGTCAAAAATTTTACACCTGGACCAATGGGCCTATAAGTCACCTTTCTATATATATAAACATTTGTATAAAATGATCACGGATAACGCAGGACATATGAATAATATGAAACTTTCTTAATGTAAATTAAAAGTTATTATAAAGCACAAAAAGCAGAGTAAGCAAACTTAGATTTATCCATATACCAATTTTTACGTCGTTTGTGAAATGCGGGCATCGAATATTTTTAATATTTTGCGATTTTCCTCGGGAAGTTCATCACAAAATAACACAATTTATCGTCCTTGTTCATAGTAAGAACTTCATTGTTTGACAGAATATCCGCGAAAAAAGTCTCTCAGTCTATCGTAAAGCAGTCAGTCAAATTCGAAATGTTTCTCATCTTCAATATAATTTTGGTCACGGAATTATAGAGTCTTTCCTCGGGTTGTTCACCATTGTACCGACAAGTTCCTATTCTTAACGGGAGTATCCCACTTCGGATTTGAGCTAAGTATGAACGTTCTATTTTACTTCGGTTCAAATTAATGTATGGTTCTTGTTCAAAAGTTATTTTTGATTTAGAGTAAGTTCTAAGCTTTAGAAATTTCACAATGTCATCTTTCCACACAGATCTATAACAACTATCTGTATGTGTTTCAAGCAATGTCAAATCAATAATTACGCAAAAAAAAATTCAATCAAGACTAGTTTTATAAGAATATTCTTCAGACCATCACACCAATTATTTCGATATCTATCAAAATACTAAGTGAAACACATTTTAGTAAATCGATTATCTTCAAACTTGATCAGTCTATTCCATAAACGAACCAGATTAGACCAATGACAATAGTGGCACGGAATCCAACCGATGTCGCCATAGATTGCAAGTAACGGTGCATAGCTGTGTACTCCAAGAAAATATCCTATTGCTCTATTTTGGATGTTTTCCGAAGCTTGGTATTTACGACTCCCCCATATTCCTGATGAATAATCTAGTGTAGGTGCCACATAGGAATAAAATATTTTTTCATTAAGAATTGGCTATGATAAAAATGTTGTCTATTGAAAAATAACATAAATTTTCCATGTGCATATTGTTTATTGCACGAAGTGCAATAAACAAGATATCCACATGGACAATTTATGTTGTTTTTCAATAGACAACATTTTTGTCACAGACAATTCTTATAAATTAATTTGAAAACATATTTTTATCTTTAAACATGAGAAAAGTAGCTCTGAATTTAGCTGAATAAAGGCGTGTCAATATTTTTGTTATCCATTGAGATATAGCAAAATTATTTTAACCAATCAGATTACAGTATTTATCTCAAATTAATTTATTATGATTTAACTCCAAAATCCATTAATCTATGAATGTTGGACATTATTTTCCTTAATGCTTGACCCCCTGTCTTCGACACCGCTTTAGCATTTGTTGAAAATACTCCATTATATGAAAACACAATTCTTAGATATGTGTACTCGTATTTAACCATCCACATTGTTTCTTAGAAATTTACACAACATCATGTCTCTATCAATAAAGTCAAAGCATTTTCTCAGATCAATAAAAGCTGCAAATAGTTTATCATTGTTTCGAATCACTCTATTAAGGGCAAAAATATGGTCTTTGCACGAACGATTTCTCCTAAATCCATTTTGTTCGTCGACAAGAACATTGTTATCTTCTAGGTAGTCTGTTAGTCTCGTATCAATGAAGGTACTGAACAGTTAACTGATGCAAGATAACAAACCAATGCTCCTATAGTTCATCGGGATTCTACTATCCGTACTACTGTCGTTCAGAATTGGGCATACAATAGAACGTCTCCAAATTAATGGGATGATGCTCGTGCCAAACAATAACTGAAAAAGTTTATGTAGCGTCTCGATAACAAGAAACTTTATCACAATGTATGGTATCTAATCAAATCCACAACATGTTTTTTTTTGCGTTCATAACGACTCTAGTGAGTTCTTCCTTTGTAATATTACTGTTCATCTGTTCTTTCGTTATATACAATGAATCGTCCATATTTTGTTCTAACAATTGTTTGTGGACTTTAACCTGGTTATAATGACCATTATTGAACTCATCACTGTTACAACCGTTGTATACATTCTGAAAGTCTATGCGCCATTTTTCAAACATAGCATGTTCATCACTCACTGAATTTCCATGTTCATCAATTATTTCAATCGGTACAGATTTGTATTGTCTTGGACCGAGTCTACTAATTTTCTCCCAGAATTCCTTTGGATTTTTCGTTGACATGAGTTCTGTGTTACTAGCTTTGGCTCTTCTAAATTCTCTCTCTGTTTTTCGTAATAATTTATCAAATTTGTCTCTTGATTGTTTATACTCTTGTCGTAAAGCCGTTTTAACTTGCAAATTTCCACTACACTTTAAGAATGCCCTTTCTCTTTTGTGCATATCCTCCCATAACTCCGAAAGTGAATCACTCCAGTACGGCTTATTGTGCTTATTCCGTTTTTGTGCATTTCATGTTGTTTCTGTTTAATGAATCTTGTCATCCATATCAGTGATAATTATGTAATAGTCTGCAATGTTGTCTTATATGAATATTTTATGTATTGTGTAATAAAATATTTGACTTGTATGAATGTGTATTATGTTTTACTATTTGACTTGGACCGATTGACAGACGAGCTTTCGGAAACTGGTGCTTGTATTGCAATCTAGTCGTAATCTTCTATATTCTTTTTCATGCTTGATTAGTACGCACTTCTTTTCTCGTCATCTATTGGTTGGCAATTGTCGCGGGTTAATTCCTTTTTTATTTGAACACTCTTACCTAAAGTATCTGAACGGACATGTTGGTTTTTATGTTCATCCGAATCTAGCAACCTATATTCTTATCAACTCAACTTATATACGCATCTGATTTCAACTTAACTATTACTAAGGTTAGTTTCTTTAACATTCCTAGATTAATTGTGCATGTTAATGGTCTTGAAATTAACATTCTTACCTCGTATGAAAGTCCGGTACGAATGATTGATTGATTGTGTAACTTTCATAATAATTTACCTAAACACACAAATCTGTAATGTTATTTTACTATGCTTAAATAATAGCGATTAATGATTGATTCATTTAACAGTTCGAGTGGACCGCTCGAAAGTAAAAGTGTAAGTCTTTAAATCGATCACACACTGTGGTCATAAAGTAATTGTTTTAAATTATAAATACAATAAGTGATTTTTGATACTTCAGGTACAATACAGTAGTACTGGAGACTTACTATTCTTGTGACCATTTACAAATGTGCCTCTTGCACGATATGTGAGGTAAGCTAAGTGTTTTGTATTCTTGAGTTTTTGCTTTGCTTATGTATTTGCTTTGCTATGTTTTTTTTTACGCTTATTGTATGCACTAAATCGCGTATACTCTAATGCTGTTGTTTTGCTCTTTAATATGTTTGATTAGATAATTTACCATTTTCTTATAATTTGCTACATTTGAATATGGAGTCAAACTACATATTTAGCTAGTTGGTTTCCTTTTGACTCTCTAAGTGTGTTTCACTGACCAAATTAATTCTCAATGAACCGGGATTGTTCCTATCCTTGCGAGTTTGTTTGATCATGTGGCTCTTCATTTTGTTGCTGATTGTTTTAGACGTCCAAAAGCATCAACTCGCAAAGAGCGGGCATACGGAAGATTCCTCAGAATTGCTTGGGCATTCATTTCGATCGGTCTCTCGACTCGTGATTTGCTGCTTTTAATGTACTCAGTTTTATATGTATCAGAGTTTTTAAGCTTCATTTCATTTCTAAGAATTTTAACCTTTTCCTCGGTATTGCGCACTTATACACACAAGACCTGGTTTACCATGAAACCGACATGACATGTGCGTTGCACCTGTGACATGAAAGTTATCTGAAACATCTTGGCCCAACGCGAGTATAAGACTTCTTGCCTTTTCGACAAGATTTTCATCATCAGTTACTGGAAGACCGCTAGCTATAATTGTGACGTTCGGATCTTCCAAGTGAGTAGTGTATTTGATCCGACTGGCTAGACATTAAAGGTATGTCATCTGCAGTCGTAGTCAGGACTTGTGACTCGAGCCCATCTATACGAGATTGAATGGACTGAACTGTCATTAGTAGTTGATCTGTACGTGTAGTTTCACGACTATTATCGATCGACAATTTGCCCCGTAATGCTCTGACTTTGCTATCAACAACTGCCATTAAATCCGTTCTTAGTTTACCCGGCTCTGACTCAAACATACGTTCCATACCTTGACTAGTTTTCTGGTCTTTCACGGCATTTATCAATGTTTCAAGTTTAAGAGACATCAAGATTGAGATTTTTAATCGAACGTTCACCAACATTTATACTTGATTTATACTTTTTTGTGTTTCCTTTATATATATATATATATATATATATATATATATATATATATATATATATATATATATATATATATATATATCAAAAGATCAAAGTTGTCGCGGACGACTCCTTGTTGCAATTCTTGCCCCTGAAAGGTGAAAAATAACATTTTTACAGTTTTACAGCCAATATCTTGAAAACTATGATGGATAGAAAGAAACTTTCGATTGCTTTATGATGTGGCCTACCAAGATATTTGGGGATCAAACATGTTGGACGACTCATTGTTAGAGTAATTGCACTTGAAAGGCGAAAAATAATATTAATGGCAGTTTTTAGCCATTATCTTGAAAACTATGATAGATAGAAAAAAAACTTTCAATTGATGAAATGATCGTTATAAGGCCTACCAAAATCTTCTCTTGAGTCAAAGTTGTCGGACAACTCCTTGTTAAGAGATGTTGCCCTTAAAAGGCAAAAATTTAACTAGGTGGGCGATCCAGGCGCCTGGAAGCCTCTTGTTTTAATTCTTCTATGGCACGTCGAGGCTTCCGAATAATTTACCCTGTCCAAATATCAAAGACTGTGCCAGAATATGTATACCTTTTCTTTGTTATGTTTGTAATTGTCTGATAATTATAATTCTGCATAACTAGTGTCATATAGGCTTAGTAAAGGACCCTCTGTATGGAAGCAAACATATTATATTTTATACTATTCCGTAATAAAACGTTTAACATTTGTTCTCGTTTTGTTTTGTATCTATGATCAGACAGTGATTTTATAAGAAAACTTTAGAAAAAAGTATATATTAAGACAAAAATGCACAGTAATTTAAACATAAAAGGAAAAAAATAATAAAATACATCATTTATAAAAATAGTTATTTCACTCATTTAACTTGCAATTGACTATGTGTTTAGGTCACAAAATAATATCAGTTTAAATGTCCGGTAACTTATTTTCGGTCTAATTATTCTTTGATCTGGTGTGGCATTGTTACCTAGAGAATTTGATTAAAGCCCAACAATTGTATAGTTCAATTCTCAATTGACCAGTCATTCGAGCATTTCAATATATTTACTTAGTTAGCATATACATTTATCTTTTTTTTTGTAATTTAATACTGACCATTTATTGCCGTTGGAATTGGGACATCGAGTTTATAATGGATTTTTAAAAATGTTCCTTTTGGTAAGTAGTCTTTAACCAAAATTTTATTATTTTATTCAAAATTATTTTATATTCGCTTTTATTCAGGAATACCTGATATAATCACAAGTTCTTAAAAAAAGAGACACTGACGAACAGCCCTCGGCCTACCGGTTAAGTGTTTAAATACAGTTCGCTTTTATTGAATTAAGTCCGGTGGAGAGCGATATTCAGTTGCTATTCAAAATGCCAGAGAAGGCCATTAAAAAGACATCACATGTTAACAGATCAAATATCCAGCCTTATTTGACTTCTGTGACAATCAATAAAATAATGCTGAAACCACAATGTAAATATTGTTTACGAAATCGAAACATCACTAAAACATATACTAAGTATGAAATAAAATCACAATGTCATCTTCTTAAATAAAAAAATCAAAAAGATACGTAGTCTAAAACTTAAAAATTTCAATAAATGAATTCAGTGGAGCTAATCTCTTTGTTTACCACAGTCAAATTCTTAACATATATTTTTGGCAAAAAGTCTAAAAACTTAAAACTATCAAATGGTAAAAATTTTAAATTCAAATTACATTTTTTAAAAAGAATTTGAAAACGCTGTTCAAAAGTTTAATTCATTTAATAAAAACTCAAAACAAAATAATTTACGCCTTTGAAAAAAGTCAAAAATTGAATAAGACAACGATGGTGGGGATTCATCACATGACAATATTCTTAAAAATAATTACTGTTAATATCAAGTGTATCAAAATCATCCATAAAAGTTAAAAGTTAATCGAGAGAGAAAAAACTCCGCAGAATATTCATGAACTAAAACTCCGAAAAATAGTTATATTCATTCTTATTCAGGTCACCGATTACAAAACTTTTACTCTCTGTTGCCACTATTAAGTAAAAACGGTATGGTTTATACGGACCGGAAAGTTTAAATTGCTTTGTTACATGATAATTAGTCCATGGACCATGAAATACTGATATTTTTTTTTGATACCAACTTTAACTTCGTTGGTTTTTCCAATAACCTAGACGACATAATTCACTGACAAATCTTAAAAAGCCTGACGGTAAGGAGATATAAAATATAAGGTAAAGGTCGAAATTATATCATATGAAAGCTTATTTTCGTTAAAAAAAATGAGAGAAAAAATACATAATCCGTGGCCACGTATTATCATGCAAGTCGTGGCCACGAATAAGTATAAACATTTTTTCTCTAATTTTTTCACCTAAATAAGCTTTTATATTATTGTACAGATAATTTTTATTTAAATTTAACATTATCGACCATTTTGTTTGTTTTTTAGTAGCAACAAATGAAATAAACATAGTAGCTTAAAAGTTTGAATATGATTTAAAAAGATATTTTATCGTTTCTTTTAGTCTTATCATATATTTTGGCAGGGATGGCAAAATATATATGATATTAAAAAAAACCTTCAATTACTCGGTCGTTACTAGCACTTGTATACTATCGTCTGGTGAAAATTTTTCATTTTTAATTGAATGTGGTATTTTTGTTTTAATCTTTTATTAACCGAATTAAAATATGACAAAACCGCTTGACATCTCAAATGTCAAACAATTTGGTGTTAAAGGGATATGAAATTGGACCATGCCCCCCCCCAAAAAAAAAGAATTCTTTTTATTTTTTGTTCATAAGATTCATCATGAAAATCCCTGCCTGCGTTTTCAGATATCTCTTACGATTTTCGAGGAATAAAGGGCTAAAGGAGAAAAATCAACTTCTTCATTTTTGGTCCAACTTTGAAAATCTTTAGTTACTTTCCTCCTAATAAATCATGTATTGTGTCTTTACAAGTTGTTGTGTTCATAATGCGCGCACATCCCAATGCTTAAGTGTGTCAAAAACTTATGCCAGGCGCGTAGCTGAGGCCAAATTGAAGTGTAGGCAAAATTACGGCAGGGGGTCTGGGAGCAGGTCCAGGAGGGGCGAAGCCCCCCCCCCCCGAGGCTCCGCGGAGCTAGCGTTTTAGAGCATCATTTATGCCTCTCCTGGATGTATTTTATCTCCAAAAAAAAATTTGGCAGAATTAAGTGCAGGCAAACGCTTTTTTGCCTAACGACAGCTACGCGCCTGTATGTTGTGTCTATACTTGCCTCAAGTGAACAGAATTTTGCACGCTGCAGTCGTATCATGTTGGCGATCCATGAAGTTTTTTTTATCCGATCTATAATCCTAGGATTTCAGCTCGAGTGCATATTGAATGATGATTTTCCACACCATCACCAACACAAGTGCTTGGGATAAGTGTTGAGTAAGCCTATCCCTAGACTGGTTCCCGATTGCAATATTCAGTATGTTACACATGTACAAATATAAGAGAGTATTGCTATTAGCTAATACCTGGAACGTAGTCCCGGGAGCCAGGATAGCCTACTCTCTGATAGTATATTCAAGTATATTCATAAATGTTTTGCGATCATTTCTCTATATTCATTTACTCACTGACACAAAATACCTGAATTTTCTATCCCCTCCCCCTAAAAAAGTATCATTGACAGTACAGCGCTTATAAATACAGAAATTAAACACACCAATGAGCATCCGTGATCGCCAAAGAAGTTATTAAATCACCATAGGGGAATGGATCGAGAAATATGTACATGTATTTGGACATTTTAATAATCTGAACTTTCACATTTAATGTATAGTTTAAGACTTGGAAATAATTCTATTATAATTATCCCTCATGTCATTAATTTCATTTACATATTTACTGTTAAGTCTCACTTTTGTTGTAAAATTGTTATTACTCATTTCATCCATTCATAACTTGCCAAAGACATAATAATCACTCAATTCATTCAATGTCATTTGTTTGATCTGTGTTAATCCTTTAATTGTCTGTACTATTTATATGTCTTGTCGATTTGTGTTTTAGTTTTAAAGTTTTAGTTTATGACTTTTGTTCGGGTTCTCCGGACTGCAGAAAATAAAAGGTTAAGATCGGAACTCTTGTCCGTCTTGTTCGTTGACTAGAAACGACCTCATCCAGCCGGTCATACGTATAAAGAAACATTGTTTTGAGGTCGAATATCCCCCAAAGTGTTTATTTTATTCTTAAATAGCCATTGACCATTCGTGTATTGACCACAAGCATTTACCAGTATTGATTGATTGATTCTCTTTTTCCTCCATAAAAGGGGAGTTCTATGATATCCACAAACATGTTATATATATAATTACATCTCACAAACACACAGGAAAAAGGTAATAATAAGAAAAAATATTAGTTATAACGTCAAAAATAAATCATGTCTGATTATACATCATAGCATATATATATATTAAGCTGAGCCTAAAAATCTGACGAATTTTGGGGATTTGATACATCGCATCTACCCCAAAGAACTTGAGATAAAGGATACTACAGACACTGTGAAATCAGCCTCATATCTTGACCTACACTTAGAAATCGATATTAAAGGAAAACTAATGACCAAACTTTACGACAAACGTGATGACTTTCCATTCAAAATTGTCAACTTTCCCTTCAGCATCTGCGTATGGAGTGTTCATATCACAATTCATACGTCATGCATGAGCTTGCCGAAACTACGCAGACTTTTGTATCGCGCTAGAATTCTAACAGATAGGCTTCTGGAACAGGGTTATGTTGCTAAGTGATTGGAGTCATCACTACAGAAGTTTTATGGTCGTCATCATGAACTCGTGGATCGTTACAGTGTATCCATCAGCACCATGAAAATTGATTTGTTCAAGGTATCATAGTTTTCCTTTCCTCTTTCGTCTACCCGGACTTGACTTTTTATGAGCAACTCCTGCGGTGTTTCTAGAAAAGCAGAGGACGCTTACCCTACCGGTGCACCTGGTCCATGCTCCCTGTTTTTGGTAGAGTCCGAGTTGCTCATTTTATTTTGATGCTTCGTGTGTATGATTTTAGTTACTTTGT
Source organism: Perna viridis (assembly GCA_037379345.1). NCBI lineage: Eukaryota > Metazoa > Mollusca > Bivalvia > Mytilida > Mytilidae > Perna > Perna viridis. The sequence goes on from CM074515.1 coordinate 16,040,656, forward strand.
GTTCTTTGTTGTGAATGTCTATTTTCCTTGTCTGGTCTTTGTCCCTGGATTGCATTCTTTTGATTACCGCTATAACTTTGGTTCCCTTGATTACTCTTTCGTATAGTGTCGGTCATACCACCAAGCGTCGCTATCATAAGTTCACTGTCCCCCTAGTCGAAGAAAAAGATCGACTTTTCTAAAAGTAATATTATGTCTACTATTTTATGGAACATTTAGTTTCATATTTGGAAAAAAAATCGTGCAGCTCAGTAAATGTGGCTAAACATGTAGGAAAGTCATTCAAATAAAATTTACACATTGGACAGTTTAAAAAAAAAAATAAAAAAACGTGAAGTAGTACAAGTCTCTCTCGTCCACTACACGTAACTCGTCCGAAACGTAGATAAAATAAACGATGTCCTATCATTATGTGCATATAAACGTACATTTAGGGTCGAGAAAAAAAAAAACCTTTTTTCACTCCAATCAAGATCTGAAACCAAGACCTTTACATCTAAAAGAAGCCGTAGCTTTCCCTTGTCTTTTATTGCAAAGATCAGAAATATTTGTGTGCATCGTAAACAATGGCTGCTTTTAAACTGTATCTCGAATCTTTTGTAGTTAACACTAAGAAATAAGATGATCGTTTAAGGTATATGGATTTTTTCTTTAATATCTTTTCTTGTCCTCTTATATATTATCTAAACATTTCAATGGGCGACCTATTCAATCCTTGAAATATATTTGGATGATACCAACAGCTGGTTATAATTGATTTGGCGCTTTCTATTTATATATTAGTCCATAAAAGTAATAGGCCAGGGGTAGTATCTCAATATCCTTGTTTCAAATTTAGTTATTACAAGAAAAATATATTCTACACCCGAACAATCTATTTTCAAGGTTTTAAATAGTTAAGACAATACTTATCAATCACAAGGACTGTCTTCAAAGATAGCTCATGTAATGTGTACCGTGAGCATTTTTAACTAATTGGCATAGTTCGTCTAAAATCTAATTGAATGTGGCAGCGAATGTCCAGCCAACTTGGTAGCGAATATCCAGCCATCTAATTATTTTATTACTTTATTATTCAAAATCAGGTATTTTCTGTTTGTATTTCAATAAAAATATCATATTTAGGTATATTTAGCACTCTTTTATTTCAAATTTGCCTGTTTCCTATGTTGAGTACTACAACCACAATTTTAAATAAATGTTTCGGTCTTCTTTCTGCTTGAGAGGTAAGCGCTGTTGTTCATATGATAAATTATATCAAAATTGCATCCGTTCTTAATAATATCTGGTGTTTTATAACCCGCCACAATGAATTGACAAGTTTTTTTTGTGGTACCCTCCGAAAATTGCGTGTCCGTCCATCCGCCCATCTCCGACGGTTGCAGGTGATAACTTAAAAAGAATTTAATTATATTTTGTACAATATAAGTACCATAAAATACATGTCAAGCCTATTTCAGCAATATCATTATATCACCAGTATCAACTTTGCGTGTCGGGATATTACTTAATGAACCAATAATGCACTATTTTTGTTGTTGTTGTTTTATGTGCGTTATTTTTGTGTTTTTTTTTATAGGAGGGTACCCAATCCATACTTCATTTTAATTTTTAAAAAATGTAGAAATACGTGTATTTCCATTTTATTCTTAGTTGATTAGAAAATACTTTCAATTTCTGGTTTATTTCGGAGACAAAATACGTTTAAAGTATAAAATCTTTGTAGGTTTCAGTCAAACAAATGCTTGTTATATTGACATTTTCTGGAGAAGGTATTTGTCTGTGCTCAGAGTATTTATCCAGAAGCAAAGCAATGAAGGGTGCTTCCCTAAATGACGTCATATATGAGCCAATATGAAAAGTTTATATTCTTGTCCGTTAAATTCATCCATAATTATTCAAAATATCCACCAATTTGACAAATTGTCAGTTGTAGTGTAAAAGACATTTACTAATCTTAACAAAACTTGAATTCCATATTTTGTCCAGACAAATTTTATCCCCCAAATGACCAACACTTCAAAGGTGTCAATCCTTGACAATATTCTCAAATATGACAACTGGTATAAGTAAGTTGGTCACTCTTATTGCATTCTTATTGAACTAAAGTTTGTTTTAAAATTTTGCCTTTTATAAGTTTTGTACCCTTGTGCATCTTTTGCCACTTATGAAAGTGCTCAGTAGATTGAAATTATTTTTCTTACATAAGATGTACATTGGGTTTTGATGTATCAAATTGTAATGACCATCCTCCCTTTGAGGAAGCGAAGATGGACTCAGAACCCAGACTTGGGAGGATAAGGGAGCGAAGGTGGACTCAAAACACAGATTTGGGAGGATGTGTAATAACAGACCAAAAGACTACTTCTTCTACCCCGCCATTAGAAGTGGCGAGATATTATGTGATACACTCCGAAAGGTTGCGTGTCCGTCCGCCTGTGCGTACCAACAGTTTCCAGATGATAACTCGAGAAAGGATTAATGCATATTTTTGAAACAGTTGTTATTAAATTCGATTTTCAGTTAAATCAAAAATGTAGTTTTTGAGTTAGGCGACTTTGAACATTTTGCCATTCCCCTTTTTGCACAATTACGTGTCGAGGTATCAATAAATGTTCCACCGATGCCCTATTTAAAAAAAAATAACCTGGATTTTGGACTTTTTTTAATAATGATTCATATTCATGAACTTACTATTGAATGAGATTTAACCATCCAGCCAGTCTTAGAAAGAATACCGATTAGTTACTATTACTTGAAGATAACTAGAAAACTAAGTTTCGGTGTTTCACAAACAGTAATCAGATGTCCAACACAGATGAGTCGTGGACTTATGCTTATGAAGAGTGATACATGTTTATGCAAATAATTAAATCGATGCCAAAATTACCACTTAAATAAATCGTATATTGCTCAGTTCATATAATAATCATATATGGTATGTTTTATGATTTTCATATTGATCAATCTTACACAAAATAAATCAAAAGCAAATGTATATATTTATGACGACGTTACCATTAAAACTATATTTTCTATATTTTAGAAATTTGGCAGGAGATGACGGCTTACTTAGAAGAAATATAATGATTGGGGTGTGCCGGTTGTATAGTCGGAAGAGAAACATTTTCGTGTTTTTCGTCGTATCTTTCGCAACATTTCTTTTTGGAATGATGAGGACGACTAACGAATTTCATCTATACAACCAACAACTTATTCAACGAAGTATGGAGTTTAACAGTCTTCAGAATATGTTCCAAATTAAACGACAAAATGATTCGAAAACAACGAAGTACAACGTAAGAGAAATTCGTAATATAATTCCACAAATGAAACCACGTGTTGTCTTAGCGCCAGAAAACAGACTTTTTCGGAGAACAACAGATGATCTGATTACAAGTATTATGAAGTCAGACTGGAAAGATTGGAAAGACCAATTTTGTGATGGCAACTTGTATAATTTCAAAGGTTCGATAATTCTTATGAAAAATGTCATCATAGATCCTTCAAAGAAAAACAGCGTTGCCAAAGGAGGAGAATCAATCGAGTCAGTGATTGGTCACACGGAGAAAGATGAGGTAGTTAACGTTCAACACGGATTCTTTAATGTACCATGTGACGAACTCCCAAGGATAAATTTTGCTCGTCGATCTCATTTTCAAAACTGGTATGAAGGAATTTCTAAGAGAGAATTTCAACTAAAGGTCTATCAAAATGTGTCCTCGTTTACAGTTTTGATTCAGCGAGGAGACTATGCAAACCTATACTGGACTCTTATAGAATTATACAATACATATTTAACAATACGTTTGCTTGGTGAAAACCCCAAAGCAACAGAAGTTATTTTAATGGATGCCCACCCCATCGGTAAACTAGACTATCTATGGACAGTTTTATTCGGGAAAGTCTATAGAATAGGAGAAATTAATTTCTTTTCTTTTCATGAAAAAATCGCATGGGTGAATAAAGATGGTCCAATGCCGCAATATGTTCAAAGCATTCCATTCATTGAAGAGTTCAAATTTGCTCTGTATGAAGGTACAAATAGTAGCACCTCGCCTAATCCTCGCCACAACTGCTTAGATACTCAAAATGTTACTCTCATTCTTAGAAAAGACTATGTTGCTCATCCTCGGAACCCGGGTGGAAGAATAAAACGTAAACTGTCAAACGAAAAGGAAATAATCGAATATCTAAAGGTAAAAATATCAAATGCAAATATAAATGCAGTTCAAATAGATCTCTTATCAATCGAAGAACAGATTAAACTGATTTATGAAAGCAGTGTTTTAATTGGTGTTCACGGCGCTGGACTTGGACACACTCTTTTACTTCGCTCGGGATCAACATTGATTGAGTTATTTCCTTCTTCTTACAAGCGTTCGCCTAATCCACATTTCCAGCAATTCGCATTCTGGGCAGACGTACATTATGATAGATGGTATAGTTCGAGTCCACCTGTGAAGAAAGACGAATGGGTATATGTAGATCCAGACATTCCTTACAAACTGATAACGCACGCACTTGAAAAGAATTGCAAAGACAGTAATAATCGATGATCAAGAACCTGTTGTTCTTTTCCTTAAAAACGGGTAATTATAATACACAGATCGTAGGTAGATCTGGTATTTCTTGTAGAAATAACATAATGTTATTTCCCACTAGAATTTGTCAGGTTCGACTCAAACATTTTATTCAGTAGAGGGCTGGGCTTTTTCGGTCTAAAATATGCAGCTGTGTAGCTTTTATTACTGAATATTCCCATCTGTGTTAGCTGTGGTGAGTCGATGATCTCGAGGTTGGGCTTGGAGAAGAACCGAAGACTGATGTTCCTCTCAGAAGTGTACAATTGACATGCTCGTCAACTTCCCTGCAGACAGTTAACGCTAAAAGGTCTATTTGAGGAGGTGGATGAGCGGTTGATGGTGTTCCATGCTATTTCATTTTAATGTGTTATTTTTTTTGTTGTCTATTTAAAAGGTCGATAGAATGTCTTAAAAGAAAGTTTATAACTAATAGAAAAGAAACGAATCATTGTTTTTGTCCGTTTCGAAATCTTTCATATGAAATACACCTTTAACTTAAATGAACCATATTTTTATTCAAATGTACAACGAAATCAACAACGAATGAAATTGTCTTCCAACTATTCGAATTTTAGATGTAACGTGTCCACCTACATATTTTCACCACCGCCACAAGGTCAAGCCAACTGGGAGATCAATATCGGAACGGTTACGCATTACTCACATTTTTTTGTAAACGGTAATAATTTTGACAGAAATCCCTGCTTTGTCTGTAAAAGCTGCAGTTATGCTGAAATTGTTGAAAGGGTAACAAAATTGTTGTTCACGACCTTTCACATGCAACCTGTAATACTTGACATATGTTACCGATCTGTTCATGACCATATCTTTGGCTTGACAGTGTGAAGGGTATAATTTTTAAGCATCGGTGTTGTTGTGAACATACAGTTTTGATCTTATTCCCATTCCAGAACTTTAATGAGTAGTAATTTTTCAAATAAAAATATACATGTGTTACGTACATTATTTTTTTTTAATATCTGTTTGAAATGTCTAAATTTTTTGCTTTGTGATCAACAGTTTATCGAAATAGTAACATTTTACATACATTTTGTCTGTATTCTGTAAATCTGATTTTCTAGATGTATACACACATTGTTCATGACTTTTCACTGTGAAATCGTTGTTTGTTACTTCATAGATAATGACCAAAGTAAGTTCGTACTTGGTAAGTCATGCAAAGAAAAAGAATTTAAAAAAATGTACAAACTAATTATACTAGTCTACATTTTTATTTATTTATTTGTCTGAAATGAATCTCAGTTGTATTTATTATTTATCGTTACTTTGAAAAATTTCGCTTTCCTCGGGTAATGAAACTAAATACCAGCATATGCTTTAATTTCCTGTAATGGAAAACATAGGACATTGTGCATGGCATCGGTTCTGGCATCCTAACGTTACCACTTATTACTGTTCCAGATTGGCCACACATTTTATGACTGTTTCGTAACATACGATTTATTAAAATCTTACCCACAGAGGTCGATCGTATGTATATTGTCTTAAATATGGGAGCATTTTCCCCATTTTCAGACAATACCCACTTGGAAAATGTGTTGGTCATATCATATCAAAAGCGAAAATTACTTGTGTTAGACACTCGTAAGTGAAATAAACTGCTATTTCCATTTAAAATGACATTATCAAACTTTAAAAATAGATAATAGGGATCAATACATATTTTTAAACTAACCGAAAAAAAAATATATTACGGAAGCGTAACACTAACAAACCAACAACTTTTTGTCTGGGTGAAAAATCTTCATTTATCGACATGTTAAGAGTTTTCATGTTATACGCATTGTACTCGTACACGTATACCCTATACAGTTCATGTTTGTTTATTTTTTTACCGGGAATTTACAAAAATGCACACAATGTGTACATGTACAAACAAGAGGTTCCCAGGAGCCTGAATAGCTCACCTGGTTATTTTGTTTTGTCTTTCAAGGACAATAACTCTAACAATGAGCTGTCCAACAATTTTGACTCAATGAAAACTTTAGTAGGACTTATCAGAGGGATCATTTCATCAATTGAAAGTTTCATTCTATCTATTATAGTTTTCAAGATATTGGCTGAAAACTGCTAAAACATTTTTTTTTTGCCTTTCAAGGGCAATAACTCTAACAAGGAGTCGTTTAACAAATTTGGTCCTCGCAAACATTTGTAGGCCGTATCATAAGGACCATTTGAACAATTTATAGTTTTATTTTATCTACCATAGTTTTCAAGATGTTGGCTGTCAACTCTTTCAAGGGCAATAACTCTTACAAGGAAACGTCTGACAACTTTGATCCCAGGAGACTGAAGTATGCCTTATAATAAGGATCATTTCATCCATTAAAAGAATTTGCCTAAACTACGGTTTTGGAGATATATGCGAAAAACTACTGTCTGACCCCTATGTTTTATTTTTAGTAACAGCGGCCATGTTTTTCAACGAATCAAAAATCCCCACTTCAGTTCTATGCAAGATACCCCAAAAACATTCATATTAAGTTTGGTTCCAATTGGTCAAGTAAGAGGGGAGAAGATTTTTGAAAGAAATAACATTACAAATAGCAAAAAAAAAGTCGAAAAAAGGCAATAACTCCAACATGGCTTAATAGATTAAAATGAAAATTTGACCACAGATAGAGCTCATCATGTTGAACACTTTTACCGATGTCAGAATTTGACTAAACCTAACGGTTTTCGAGATATATGCGAAAACTACTCTCTGACCCCTAAGTTTGGTTCCAATTAGTCAAGCAGTGTCAGAGGAGGTTTTAAAAAATTGATAACGACGACGACGACGACGGACGCCAAGTGACAGCAAAAATGTATTATAAAACGGAAGTTGTAATTTGTAATGGTGGAATCATTAATCCATTAAAAGCTAATAACCAAAATGATACCTGTTTCGTTTACATTTCAAGAAATATGTACTTTTAATGTTGAAACATGCAGGGATACAATCTATCTTAAGCGATTTTGTGATAATTATGCGGTTTCACGCGATGGCTATCATTGGGAAACAATGGTGTATACAACATAAGAGACACCCGAGGACAGGATAGATAGTATATTGAACTTTTTTTAAAAACAAAATTCGTAGTTTTTATTTATTGACGCTTACTACGTATGTCTGGCCCGTTTTTGAGTAATTTAAGCATCTTTGTTTTTCTCTAGAATAGGGAAATTCAATCTCAGAATCTTTAGAATTTAATTTTAACCATCCCAGCACATGCACTTGTCTCAGAAAGAAATAGTCTCTATTCCTTATGATAATGGTAAAGGGATTTTACCATGCCTGTAGGTCTCTATCTGAATTACAGCACTTTGAAAATGTTAAAAGAACATATCCTACATGTGTTCGTTCAAAGTGTCCCACATATAAGAGTAGAAGAAAGATTTATTTATACGTAAATATCAGCAGTTCTAGAGAATTATTATAAGAATATGGCAATATCAAATTTAAACATGCATTTAATATCGCTAATTTAAATTTTAAATGAGGTTCATAACAGTGTTGCATGTTCTGTGTTGCCAGCCACTACACCTTTCACATTGAAGGGCTTCTTGGCTAGGTCTGACTGTTGTATTGCATTGAATACACTTATCGTTCACAGACATTTTGGAAGTAAAGCCAAGTGCACCCTTGTTAGGGTATTTATGTTTAAATTTGGTATGTGTTTTCAGAAGATTTCTCAAGATGCTTGGGTGTCAGCTTGTCCTTTTTTAAAAACATCTTTGAAAAACTTGCAAGATTCCCCAAGACAAGATTTTATTGATAGCCTCAGACACGGTAGGTGTACAAGAGGACAACAAAAAAAAAAAAAAAAAAACAAATACAAACATGTACATACATGTAAATAAGACAAATACACAGACACAATACACATAACAGTCAACATAATAAAATATGTGAATACAAACAGATTCACATTGATATTTTAACACATTCACTTTCAGATGATATTAGCAATTTTTCGTAAAAAAGCACACACTCTTTTGTATAATTGAACATTACAGATAGTCAATAACCCACCAAATTTACTCATATTCGGATAATCTGGGATTTAACGAGATCTTAAATACTTCACCGTTGGATTATTACAGTGGAAGAATATGTGAAATTCATCTCCCACCCCTTCTTTACAAAGATTACATATTCTTTGACTCCGTGGGACTCCAGACCACCTCCCAGTTTCTATCGGTAGTTTTAAGTTGGAACATCTTAATTTTGTCAAATGAATACGCTCTGTTGGGGACGATCTGAGAAGTTATGGTTCAATTCTGAATTCATGTTTAAAAGTGGAATAGAATTCACCACGAGATGTGTTGTCCATTTGTGAAAAACCAAGGCTGATAGAATTGATCACATACTGTCTGTTTAACTGTGAACTTAAACCAGTTAATATTTACTTTAACGTGTTCATTCCATAAGTAACTAAGACCCGTATCATCAATGATAGATTTAATATAGTTAACCCACCAAAAATTGGTTGGATTATTGTCATGCAATTTTATCATAAGCCGAAGCATTAGATTTGACAGTTTTTTGTCCTTTTTGCTTAGTTCTTGCCCAGAGGCTAATCATTCTTACTTTAACAAACATTTCAAGTGGAATTCTACCCAACTCTCCATAAACCATAAAATTTGGAGTGCTGCTTCTCAGCTTAAGGATATTTTTACAAAATTTAAGATGCACCTTTTCAATGTTTTGCTTATTTTCAAAACCCCAGACCTCAGAGGAATATAACAGTATTGGTGATATCAAAGTATCAAATAACTTCAACTGTAAATCAATTGGCAGTGGAATGTTTCTCAGTTTCCTATAGAGAGCAAAAAAGGCTTTTTGGGCTTGATCTATTAGACGCTTTCTTGCAATAGTGAAACTGCCGTTGTAATTGAAAATTGTGCCTCGATATGTATACGACTCTACTTTTTCTATATTTGTGTTATATATTTGAAATTGAAAATGTTGTTTACACTTTCTTTTACTGAAGACAACAACTTTTGTCTTTCAGTATTAACTTGTAATTTCCATTCTTTACAGTAATAAGCAAACACATCCAATGCTTTTTGCATAGCTTCCTTTGTTTCTGACGTTATAATTGTATCATCTGCATAAAGCATCACAAATATTTTGTCATGTACATCAAACATTTCAAGATTCAAGATTTTTTATTTCACTCAGACACAAGTTATGTGTAACATGAGGCAAATACAAATACAATTAATGAAAATGGCAAGGTACAAAAATTACATAAAATATATGCATTAAATTACAATATAGCTGACAGTTTTTTGATAAACATGGAAATTTTAGATAACAAAGTTGTATGACAATTTGAAAACATAACCTTGAACTTGTGTATTGATGGGCGGGATGAAAAATACTTTGGTACATATAGCTTCCTAAGATTTACAACAATAGAATTTTTACATAAAAATAAATAATGAAACTCATCTCCTAATAAACCTTTATTGCATATGCTACATATTCGTTCATGTCTAGGTATATTGTGCCATCGTCCAGTTTCTATTGGAAATTTTATATTGGACGATCTAAATTTGGTTATCCAGATTCGGGATTTCTCGGGTAAACGAAGTAAGTAAGTATCAAGACCAAAGTTTTGCTTAAATAACTCATAGAAAGATCGTCTATTGGAGTTATCAATGTCACTATGCCATTTTTAAACGAATTGATCTTGCAATATCTGTTTAATTGGTTGTTTGTATAAAGAAAAATCTATAAATTGTTGATCGGTGAATATATAGCTCAATCCACATGAATCAAATATTGACTTCAGGAACGAGATCCACTTAAAATTACAAATATTATCAAAATGTAAATCAAACATAAGAGTTTAAATACAATACAACTTAGTTTATTTTCGTTTTTGAGGAGGCGAGAGTAAAATGACACCATCCTCAGTTTTATATCTATGTCTAAAGGGAATCGCCCAAGTTCTCCATACACTATGAAGTTCGGCGTACTTTTTCTAACATTAAGAATGCGCTTGCAAAATTTCAAGTGAACCTTTTCTATGGAATTTGTGTTTTCGAATCCCCAAATTTCAGATCCATATAATAAAATATGAGCAATCATAAAATCAAAAAGCTTTAATTGAATGTCGATAGGTAAATTCAAGTTTCGAATTTTAGTGTAAACGGCAAATAATGCCTTTTCATCTTGTTCAACCAATTTACTTTTGGCATCAGTGAATGAGCCGTTATACTTAAGCAAAAATCCTAAATAATTATAACTGTCGACAATTTCAAGTGATGCATCATTAAGTTTAAACTCTGACAGTCGCCGTGGTTTGCGTTTGCAAAATATCATAACTTTAGTCTTGTTAGTATTAACCGATAATTTCCATGTATCACAATATGCCGAAAATATGTCTAACGATTTCTGCATGTTGTCGCTCGTTTCTGCAAAAACAACAGTATCATCCGCATACAACAGTGCAAAAATCTCTTAATATATCTGCAGAGCATCATGAGATTTATCTAGAATAAAGTCTAATGGTCGACCATCAGCATTCCTAAAGAATTCTTCCAAGTCGTTCAGGAAAATAGAGAAAAGGAAATGTGACAAGTTTTCTCCTTGACGGACTCCTATCAAAACAAGGAAAGAATTCTGAACGATCGTTTCGGTATTGAACGCATGATCTAATATTGTTATACATATTAAAAATGACATCAAAACATTTACCACTAATATTACTACGCCTAAGTTTAGTCCATAGTCCGGTGCGCCAAACCGTATCAAAAGCCTTTCTAAAATCTATAAATGTACAGAAGAGCTTTTTTCCTCTTGATAGATATAATGAAATCAAAGCATATATGACAAATATGTTATCAGCAGTTGAATGGCCTTTCCTGAATCCAGCTTGATTCTTTGAAATCAGACTAATCTCATTTGAAAGATCTGTAAGTCTTTCATTTAAAATGGAAGTAAATAACTTACCCAGACAACTAATAAGTGTGATAGGTCTGTAATTATCAGGGTCGTTTACACCCCCCTTATTCTTATATATTGGTTTAATAATTCCAACAAGCCAGTTCTCCGGTACAATTCCGCTGTCTAATATAACATTGAATAATTTACAAAATGTACCAATATGATCTACGGGTATATTTTTCAAGTATTCATTAATAATTTCATCTATACCGGGCGCTTTGTTATTTTTAAGATTTGAGATTGCTCTCAAGACTTCGTTTTCACAGATCGGAGCATTGAGAATATTATTAGCTACCTCTTGATCAGATGCCGAAAGACTAATATCCTCATCATCTAAATCGAACGATGCATCATTTGATTCATCGGCATTTAAATTCTTGAAATAATCATAAAGAACGTCAAGAGGAATAGCTGGTGAATCTTTTCTATAATTATTAAATCGATTCAACAATTTCCAAAAATTTTTCGGATCTGTAGAATTAAATTTTTGCAATTCATTTGCACATTTATCCTGGTATTGAGCAAAACTCACATTTAACTGAAGTTTATAGTTTCGCGCTGCTGTTTGCAAGCGAGTTTGAACATTTCTACTCTTATTTGTATTATATTCCTTCCTCGCACTATGAAAAACATTGCGTTTTTCTTTACATTTTTTGTCGAACCAAGGTTTATCTCCTTGTTTAGCTTTATACTTATGATTTGCAGATTTAACACCACCCATAACATTCTTACCATTATAAGTAAGAATATTTACCAATTCATTTACTAGTTCATTTACCTTTTCATCAGTTATGTCGTTAGATTGTAAAAGTTCATCTAACTTAACATCAATATCACAAAGTGGATCCGTAATAGCATGCCGGAATTGTTCCGACTTTTCAGGGGCCCATCTCACACGTGTAGATGAATGAAGTGCATCATTTATGTTGGGATTTAATTTTTCTTTGGTGAATGACAAGGTAAATTTTATTCTATTGTGTACATTTGATATCATAGGGTCAAAATCTAATACACAGAATTCTTCATCAAACATTTCTGAGCATGAACTTTCTATCAAATCTAGATTTTGTACTACATTGTCTTGCAAAACGATTTCTAGATCATTAAAAAAAATGAGAACAAAAAAGGCGTCAAGTTTTCTCCATGTCTTACACCAACCCCACAGTTAAAAAATGCAGAGAGTTTACCTTGATGCCTAATACAAGACTTAATATTCTGATGCATATCGAAAATAACTGAAAATATTTTACCTATTACATTGGATTTTTGAACTTTTAGCCACAGACCATCTCTCCAGACTGCGTCAAATGCTTTTGTAAGTCAACAAATGTGCAAAATAGTTTTTTACCTTTTGAAAATATACAGATAAAAGTGAGTGTAACACAAAAATGTTGTCAACAGTAGAATAACCCTTTCGAAACCCAGTCTTTGATTCAGATAAGAGCTCAATCTCATCAGAAAACTTAGTAAGTCTTTCATTCAAAATGGATGAGAAGGTTTTCCTTAAGCATGAATTTAGTGTAATTCCGCTAGTTATTTGGATCCGATACCAAACCTTTGTTCTTATAAATAGGTACAATAATTCCTTTTGATCAAAGCTCAGGCACAATACCTGTATCGAGTACTAAATTAAAAATCTTTAAGTATACAGGCAATAGCTTCGAAACAGTGTTTTAAGATATTCGTTAAGAATATCATCAACTCCACAGGCTTCGCCATTTTTTAGATTTCTAATATATTTTTAACTATTTCGTCCTCAGTGATTGGACCATTAAGTATTTCGTTCAATTCACTTGGTAAGTTGTTAACACAATTTTCAAAATCAAAAGTTTCATTTTCATCTATGTTTTCTTTCTTTAGTTCTATGAAAAAATTGTAAAATGTACCTACAGAAATATCGCTTTCGTCTTTTTCTTTTTTTTTTTATCTATGCTGTTTAATATTTTCCAAAAAGCCTTTGGGTCGGAATAGTTTGCTTTTCGTAAATTATTTCCAATTTTATTCTGAAAGGTATCATCCGCTTTTTTCATTTCACCTTTATATTCTTTGCTTGTCTTTTTCATTAGTTTTCTGTTTTCCAAATTTTTTGAGAAACTATATCGCTTCCTGGCTTTGTGGAATATCTCCCTACTCTCTTTACATTTATCATTAAACCAAGGTTGATTTTTGTCCTTGTCTTTCCGGATTGTTTTACTTTTTTTTTTACCAAAAGTTTGCACAGGTATAGTCTGAAAATAATTACTTATTCTCTCAACTATGTTATTAATTTTACTTTGATTTACAGATTTCTTTCCAATTGATTCTAAATTATCATGCCCTACTTTTAATTCATCTAACATGCCTTCATGATCATTCCTAACGTTATTAACAAAATCTGATCGTTTCTTTTCGCTCCATTTGACAATCCTTTCATTTCCGCGATCAAATCACTTTGATCAATGTTATAAACAGCTGAGCATTGAATTTCAACATGTGTCCTGAATTCTGTGATAAATGGTACAGTACCTGACGATGACAAAAGATAATCAATTACACTAGTATCGTTACATGTTCCTTTCCCAATACCTTTATCTTTGCATAACCTGCAATTACATATATAAACATTTCTTTGGCAGAACTGAATTAACTTATGACCATAATTATTTACATTACAGCAATACTCACTACTTCTTTGAAGTGGTATTTTGTAAAAAGGCAGATTTTCATAATCATACATATAAGGCATAACATCAACATCACAATTCAAATTTAGTGTATCAACAATTTTTTCACCAGGGATAATGTAATCTTTCAATATACCGGTTTTTGCGCTGAAATCCCCCAATATCAAACAATTCAGATCGTTTCTATTTTTCAAATGTATCATTTCAGCTTCAATATAATCGAAAGGGTCTTTACAGGCGTATTTTGAGTTTTCAGGGGGTATATAAATACAAGAAGAGTTTCAATATTTTTTACAAACGATGTCGTTTGAGAACTTAACCCATTGGACAAATTCGCATTCGGTCTTATAAAAGTGTAGGTATTTATGTAATTCTGATTTATATATTAATACAATACCACCAATTTTTTAATCACCGGTTTCTTATCTTTGAAAAATGATATTTTTTTTTGTATGGTCAATGAATCAATATCATCTAGTTTTGTCTCTACAAAAATACAAACATCATATTTAAGTATTAATTCAATAAAATCTGGACAAACAAGTCTTTGCTTTATGCCACAAACATTTAAAAAAAACATAGTTTTATTTTCTTTAAACTTCCGCTATCAGATAGCCCTCTTGCACCAACCCCCTAGTCTGGGCCTCGGTTGTACGATGGAGGAGACGGACCGTGTCTTTGCCGTTTGCTCGGCGGGCTAGTATCCGATTGTTGGCGTTGTGGCGGGTAGCGTTGTTCATTGGTGTTGTTATTATTCGCTACTTGTTCATTTACATTTTCTGGAATGTATAGTTCATTGTTTATATACAGCCAAATCTCGGACCATTTTTACTTTGCTCGTCTGTCGTCGAGCCTCTTTCATCGCCGGATACAACTTTCTCCTTTTCATTTCGATCTCTGGAGGAAACTGCTCCTTTATACCTTTTATTGCATGAAAGGGACATAAAAAATACCACTGATTGAAATTACCTAAACAAACCTAAACAAACACCAAGCTTATTACTACATGTACTACATGTAGTACATGTACTAATTATTTGTATAAGGTAATCCAATCATCACTTACTAACTTCAATTTAAAATTAAATGAAATATCATTAAATTAAATCAATTAATTATAATATTTTGTTAAATAAACTGAACATACTAAATGACAAAGATATTATTACATTTTCGAAGTTTAGGACAGGGAACCACAAGCTACCAATAGAAAGCGGCAGATGGCAAAATAGAATAGAGCGTAATCAACGAACATGCCCTCTATGCAGAGAGTCCATTGGTGATGAGTACCACTACCTGATGGAATGTCAAAATTTTCGAAACGATAGAAAGTTTTACATTGATAAAAAAATCATATCTAACTGTAATATTTTAAAATTTAGTGCTGTTATGGATCAAAAACGGCAATCCAAACTAAGAAAATTGTGCAAATTCATTAGAATTATAAATGACACTCTGGATTCTCTCTGACCTCTAAAAAACTATGATTGTATTTCCCTCCGCAACTGTACAACTCAATGCAATTTGTAATAATATGTTTTTCTGCATACCTTTGTACTACATCGGTTTTATCAGAATAAATAAATACATTGATAAATTTTGATTACTAATCTGATGCGAATTACTTATTAAATTATTATATAACTAATTTAATAAGTAATTCGCATCAGATTAGTAATCAAAATTTATCATCATTTATCAAATGCGTTTTGAAATAATAAAGTAAAAATAGCAGATAATTTAGATCTGGGAGATATAAAACAGTTATATTTAATCTCAGTTTGGATTCAAAATTTGATTAAATTTAAAAACACATAATACACAACAATATTTAATTCAAATTAAAATATTTTATAAGATAAATCAAGGATTTATATTTAAGTCCTCATGTAACTCATGTACAACGATTATGTGAAGTTGACGATTTTACCGGGTCCCGATTTGACTATTTTTAGGTGCCGAATTAATCATAATGACAGGTGCCAATTTAGCCAAGTACCGATTTGACTTGTTACCCGTTCTACATATTAACCCCCATGTAGTTAGTCCTGGTTTGTTTACACATTGATAATAAAACCGGTTTAGATAAATCTCGCCTATTCGCGTGAGTATTTTAATGGTAAAAATTCTTCAAAATCAGTTGAGAAATATTCCATTGACAATTTAAGTAATATGATTTTGCGGAGAAAATTTGACCAAGTTAGGCAAGTATCACGATACTTTTGGCAAGTCTCTGTCACAACATGTTTCCTTTTGATGATTTCCTTTAAATTGTAATTTATTTAGTTGTATTCTGTACTTTTTGTAAAGTACATTTACCAATAAACTTACAGATTTAGCATAAACAGGGCGTATTCCTTTCTGTAGACAAACAATGTCCAGATCTATGGCTGGTAAAGTGTGTATTGTGACGGGAGCAACTCGTGGTATTGGAAAGGGAATAGCTTTACAACTTGGTCAGGCTGGTGCTACTGTCTACATCACAGGTTTGGATCAGCTGAATACATAATCTGCTCTATATTATTAAAATAAAATATGTTGCTCTAAAATTTGTATTGCCTTAAACTAATCCCTTTTGGGATTCAGTGTCTGGAGCTATTTTCTGACTTGGCCACCCACTGAAATTAGCAATGTTGATAAGGGAATCAGTGGGCAGCCAAGTCAGAAAATAGCTCCGGACACTGAATTCCAAAAGGGATTAGCCTTAAACATGTTATATTTGTATAGTTGTCTTATAAATACTTTTGTTTAACCTGTGTAGATGTGAGCACAGTGTACCAAGATTCTTTTATAATGAATATTATTAGACATCTACTTTGATTATTAGTGTATGAATATAGGCAGTGACTAAGATAACTCCTAGAAATAACCCCAAAGAAAAAAGCCAAGATACTTCAAAAAGAAAGTATACATGTCTGTAGAAATATTCTTGATACAAAATTTGCACAAAATCTACATCCTCTTAGAATCCACACACTCTTTTACTTGCTTTTGGTCTTTAATCTTAATGTAATGAAAACACATTTATCTTTAAGTATAAAGACTTAAATATTAGATATTTGACCAGTATCTTTGAACATCAAAATCAGTGGCCTCCTGGATTCTAATCAATTATTTAGAATTTGTTCTTTATCTAAACATTATTTTGTTTGGGGTTATTTAATTTGCACACTGTGTTTTTGGCATAGAAAATGATCTTTTATGCTAACAGCAAACAAATGGGCTGTTTACTTCTAAATTAAATGCTCAAACTTGATGGTCCCCATATATGCCAGGAGATGATAAGAAATTCCTTAAGATGAATGAATGGTAGCAAGTTGATCCGTCCCCACGTCTATCAGTCCCCAGGTTTTTCTGTCCCCAAGTCGATCCATCCCCTCTAATAGTTAGTTACAGTGTATGAATTGATATGTATAATATTTATTGTCATATACTGAAACTTGTTATTTACATACAATTTTATTTAGGACTGAAGTCATTACACTTTCAAGGTAGGTATCTAAATTCTGAACAAAGAAATGAAAAAAAAAAAAAAAACGGTCTTGGACTTCTTTGTATACTGCTGGTACCAACTTGTGTAAGTGTAACTTCCAATACCAGGTTTTGATTGGAACTTGTGAAAATCTTGATTAAAAACAAGTAATTGGAAAACAATAACCCTATAATGATAAAAAATAATTTAAATTGACTAATTACTTTTCATTTTGTAATGTAATCATATGTAATTAATATTATTTTATGAACTTATAAACTATTCATTTATGGTTAATATTTTAATCGTATGAATTCCTAATGCATAATGCATCAAGTTTATGAACACTTGGGGACGGGTCCACTAGGCGACGGATTGACATTAAATTGAATGAATATGTCAGCTCTATAGAAATGGAACAGGCAATGAATTTCATTACTTTTCATTTGTCAAACACAAGAAATTTTAGAACTTAGGCAAAACATTCTTTCAAGAAAGAATTGCTGAGTGAAGTTGTCTGTTTCGTGTTTTGCAGTACAAGAAAGATATTAGACTATTTATGTCTTTATTGACATGTTTGTAAAAGCGTAGTATATATAAGCTAAACAACAAGTTCTTAACACATATCTTGATCTGTTCTTTTTTTCAAAGGTCGAACACTTACAGCTCCTAAAGGTGATCCTGTTGGTGGTTCGCTTACAGAAACAGCAAACCAGGTATTGACTTGAAAAGAGAAGATGTATATAAAAAGAAAACAGTTCGAATGTTTTTTTTGTACTGTCGAACTGTTCAATTTCCATAAGTTGATAGTATTTATTAAAGTTATGCTATTCCAGCTGTACACTGACACATTCCTTTTTGAAATTACAGCTTTTTTTTCTACATTCTCAGTGTTCTAGGATTCCTATTTCCCGTTACCCAGGGCAAGTGAAATTTGGGTCAGGGAAAGTTAGGTACTTAGTTTCCCGTGGCAAGTTGAAAACTTCATGTTAGGGAAGCCGTCATTGACTGTGGGAAAGTCGATTTTATATGGATTTTTTCTGAGGAAACCTCAATTTTTGAAAAATCCTAGAACACTGATTCTCCACTATGTCCTCAAAGGATTATCATTTAGGGAATCAAGCATTATGTAATATGCTGATTCTTTTTTTTTTAATGAAACATATGATTTTATTGTATTTTTCATGCAACATATGGGATATACCGCTTCTTGAGAGCAAAAATGTAATATATGTAACACACACTTGACAACAAAGTAAAACCAATGATAGACATGACAACTATGAGTTGCAAAATGAAAACTTCATACTCGGTAGTGGAATAATTGTATATACCACAGATAAATGAAAAAAAAACTATGATACAGAATGCAAAGTTATCGTACATGATATGTATATGTCATAGAATTTTGTCATGCCTGTCCAAAAAGTAACTTGGTATAAGATGCAGTGTTTTATGTGATGGAGATATTTGCCAAACCGAAAATTGCTGCATGGCTGAATCTAGGTTAAAGGATCTGGATGATTAAAGTTTATTGTAAATCCTTTTTTTTATTATTATTTTTGAAAGTTACACATGATCTTTTTTCATGATGAAGTAACTAAAGTCCTTTTGACTCATAGTTATACCTGTTTGCTTGGAGTGTAAAAGGGATAAGTCTTTTTAAGCCAAATTTAAATATCTTTCTAATGGACCAACAGGCAAAAGACTAATTCATCTGTATTTACATGTACTATAATGTAAAATGATAACTTTGTTGGCATGCATTTATGTATTATTTACTAGTACTCATTTTGTGGCATTTAGATTAACCTTGTATTTTTGTTTTTGTGTAAGGGCCTCTTGTGAGTGGTTCATTCTGTTAGCAAGTTTACAACAATAATGAATTCATGATTATAGATTGTCTAATCAGTAGAAAGAACCATGGTTCATTTAAATCTACCATGGAGTACATTATATCATTATTATATACCTGAAAATTAACGTTTGTACAATCAAACAATCATTTACTTGTAGCAGTTCTGTTGTTCAATCATTTGTTGGTAGCAAATTAGGAAAAAAGTCTGTCTTTGATAGCATGTCATGTTGAATGCTTTAGGTTGAAGAAAGAGGTGGTAAATGTATTCCAGTCCAGTGTGATCATTCAAAAGACAGTGATATTGAGGAATTGTTTAAAAGAGTTTCCAATGAACAAAATGGTAGACTTGATCTTCTGGTTAACAACGCATATGCCGCAGTCACAGTGTGTTTTAGTATTTAGAGATTGGTATTTGGACTTCACCTTTTCAAAATATTTTTTGCCCGTCACCAATATGCAATAGTAAAATAAGAATGAAGGTAAAGCTTCGCAGCAAAACGGCAAACAGACTAACAAGTACAAAACACAATGGGAGATATATTAAAATTTTCTCAAAACGACAATCGATAGACTAATATTTACTTGTCACAACAGATTGACTAACATTTGCACAACACAGCAAGAGACAGACTAACATTTAAGCAACACAATGACCAGTAGAATAGTATTTACACAACTAAGTCAAAGACAGAAAATCATAGAAAGATAGACTGACATTTATACAACACAACAACAGACATGCTAACATTCTCATGACACAAGGACAGAAAGACTATTATTTAAGCCAACTTTAAAATAAAACTGAAACAAAATTTGTAAATCACATAGTAGACCCACAAATTAACAAGCAGTATTTGTTGGCTCAGAATACTGTGTCTGAATGGAGTGGCAAGCCAGCCTGCAGGCTTTTGCTCCTGTGACCTATCACACATACAAAGCAGGGTCTGTTTATTCCTGTCACAAGACAGACACATGCTACATGTACATGTATGTAGAAGTCTTTTTACCGCAAGTGATTTAGAATTCTTTGATATAAAATGGATCGTCTACATGCATTTGTCAATACAAGGGAGTTATAAAAGATTTATTATCCTTCGTAAATAATCTTTGGTCGAGTTTCTGTTCACTCATACTGGATTTTCCATTGGATTCCAGAGTATTGCATCTTAAAATCTTCCTTCTCTTTTTGCTAGCAACATCATGTGCTAAAGTCTTCCTTTTATTGTGTTGGCTTTGTTTTTAGGCCATAGCAGACAATATAGGGAAGCCTTTCTGGGAGCAGCCAATTACCTTGTGGGATACAGTTAATAATGTTGGCCTAAGGTACTTATAACAATATTTAGATTTGTATGAGCCATTTTATCAGCATTTAGAAACTGTTGTTCCAAAGGACAATTTACAAACATTGTAGAAGCTCATATTTGTATTCTGCATTACAGAATAATAGCCTGTGATCTTGTTCTTATCATATGTTTGTCTGTTTTTTGTTTTTCCTTTTATTCCCTGTAATGCACCTTTCAAGTCTTTGTAACAAGAAAAATAGGAAATCCTGTTGATTCATAAGTCAAAGGTCAGTATCACGTCGAAAACTGTTTCATGGGAATCTGTAATTACAGTAGTGTTGTTGCCAGTTGCAGTCATAAGGTTCTATGTATCTAATAAAAACTGGGCTATCAATTCCTATGTAAAAAAGGATCGAATTGGAAGACAGAACCCACAGAGAACATCAACGATAAAAAGTCTGAGGTGTCATCTACTTTATAACTATAGAAAGTTTTTCTTTTCGGAGCTCAAAACAAGGTCTTCAAATTTTTTAGCCTTAATTTGAACAATATGCTGTGTGTGTTTTTATACGCCTGTCAAAGACAGGACGTATTATGGTATACCATTGTCCGTCGTCCACACTTTGGACAATAACTCAAAAACACTTTCACCAACTTTAATGAAACTTTGGTGAATTGTTCACAACTATTGATGTAAGCTCCCTTTTGATTTTCATAAATTTCAGATTTTTTGTTTCCATGTTATGGATTTTTTTCCTTGAAAAAGGGGGGATTTTTAAGTTTTCGGACAATAACTCAAAAACACTTTCACCAACTTTTATGAAACTTTGGTGAATTGTTCATATCTATTGAAGTAAGCTTCCTTCCGATTTTTATAAATGTAAACTTTTATGTTTCTGTGTTATGAAGTTTTACTCTGGAAAAAAAAGACAGAAATGGCCAAAGAAATTTTATTCGTTGCAAAATCGTTTAAAACAGACCATTTGTTATGATGATCGACTAATAAATATAAAAGGTACTTGGTAATTTTGTAAGAAAAGTATGTTTTAAGCAGGATATAAATGGATGGATGAAAAATCAAGACAACAAACTAGTTAAACTTGAGGTATTCTTGATTTTTTGTGCATTTCTTACTTTTTTTTTTTGGGGGGGGGGCGTAGGGTTTGAGAGGGCTCACAGTATTTCTAGTTGATCATATAAATTCATTAAAAGCATAAGGACAAGTTAAAAGTGCAACGGGCGTATCATGCTCTTTAAGCGCAGCTCTTTATACACTGTATTCCTATTTACCACAGAAATCATTACATGTGTTCCATACATGCAGCTAAACTGATGACAGTAAGAAGATCTGGCCTTATTGTCAACATTTCTTCAGCAGGTGGGCTGCGGTACTTATTCAATATTCCTTATGGTGTTGGAAAAGAGGCAGTAAGTATAAGCATGTACTTTATTGATTTTTGTGGTTGAACAAAAGTAATAAGCAGATAATAATGTAATTGGGATAATGTTCAAGACATGATTTTAAGGCAGAATCAAGAATTACTCCCTCGACCTATGCTTTGTTAATATGCAATACTTCTGATCAGGTGACCCATATCTTCACTGTAGTTCTGTGGGAGCTTGAATTTAGATATCTTCTTTTATGTCTATGATTATAAACCATCCTGAGTTAGGGTCTAAAAGGTGGAAGGGTTTTTGATACTTTCAAAGGTCATTCTTAATGACAATTCTATTTTCTATCTGATGATAAAAAAAGGTATTAAGAATCTTTGGTGAAAACCACAATCTTGACGGGAGGATGCCATATCAGAGTAAGGCGTCGGCAAAATTTTCACTTTGATCTCAATTTTTTTTTTTTTTTTTTTTTTTTTTTTTTTTTCCAAAATTTTCAACATACAATATACATACAATACATTACACAATTATACATCATAATCATCTTTTAACACAATATGTATATATAAATGTTCAAAAATTGGTGTTTTTCAATTTATAGAAAAAGAATGAGCTACAGAAAGATAAAAAAGGAACTAGGGATAGCATATAGAAAAGATTTAGAAAAGAAGAGAAAAAAAAATTAAATGAATAAGTTGTTGTCCTGTTTACAATATTGACACAATTATGTTAAAACATTTTGGAATTGTTGCCATTTCTTGTTAAATAGTTCAACTCTTTTGTTTTTTACAGATAACATTTTTTCTATTTTATACATGTATTTAAGTTTTTCTTTCAGAGCAGTTAAAGATAACATTTGTTTAAAACAGCGTGTGTTATAAATATATTGTTTAATATTTAAAATTATAATATTATATGGTTCTCCCTTGGAAGTATATGATGTGTTTCCAAAAATGAAATTTAACTTAGTTAATGGTATGCTTATGCCATGTATCAAAAACCAATTATCAATTTCACTAATAACATTTTGTACAAACTCACAATTCCAAAATAAATGCTCAATAGTTTCTGGTTCTACATTGCAGAATGTACAAGCAGAATCATTGATAACATTTATTTTAAATAAAAATTTGTTTGTGGTTATTATACGATGGTTTATTCTGTATTGTAACCATTGCAATTTCGTATTATTTGTGACTGTAAATGGTAGCACAAAAATCTTTTTCCAATTCAAAGAATCGTTATCAAGTACTTCAGTCCACTTAAGTTGTCCTTTTGGAGTAGAATCATTTTGGTTTAGTACTTTATACATATCTCTTGAGCCCTTTTTGCTTCTTAAAATAGTTTGCAAAAAAGATGGAATAAATGGACGCTGTAATTTACAGTTTCCTACATAGAAAGCTTTAGCAGCATGTTTTACTGCCGACATTATACTATTATACTTCATAAAACTAATATTGATTCCATATTTGTGTTGTAACTGTTCCAAAGAAAGATATGATCCATCATCATTTATTAAATCATTTATATAATGAACACTATTGACAAACCAATCTTTGTAAAAAACAGTTTCACCACCAATCTTAATTAATTTATTATACCAAACTGGATTGGCAAGAAAGAACTCCCAATCTACATGTTTTTCTTTCTCCAAGACCATTGCCCAGGAATTTAGAACATCTTTCCAAAATTTATTTTTTAAGTTTTTTTGAACATTTTGTACATATCCATCCCCACAATTAAACAGTTTTTCAGAATCTAAAGATGACATAAAGATACTTAGCCACTTTGAATTATTTTGAAAAGCTCGTCTTATCCAAGTAGTTTTTAAAGCTGTAATGAATGAAAACAGATTAATCATTTTAAGACCCCCATCTTGATACTCTTTTTGCAACACATCTTTCTTTACTCTACTGATAGGAGAATTCCATATGAATGTAATAATCATGTCATTAATTTTTTTGATAATATCGCTGCTTGGGTTAGGTAATGAAATAATAAGATGATTTAACACAGGCAATATAAGTGTTTTTACAACTGTTATTTTACCAATGACTGTAAGATTTCTTTTTGACCATTGATTTATTAAGTTTTTAATTTGTACAAGTCTTTCGTCATAGTTCAGTTTAATCATTCTATCTAGATCAACATCAAAATTCAGACCAAGGAGCTTAAATGATGTTTCACCCCAAGTAAGATTCTTGTTTTTGCATAAGATATCTTCACAATATCTTTTACTTCCAATCCAAATTACTTGGGTTTTGGAGAAATTAATATTCAAACCTGAGATTCTAGCAAACCAATCTAATTCTAACAATGATTCTTGTAAAGATTTTTCAGTTCCGTCTAAAATTAATGAAGTGTCATCTGCGAATTGTGACAGTTTATGTTCAATTTGTGTAATGTGAAGTCCATTAATGTTTTTATTACCTCTAATTTTTATTGCCAGAATTTCAGCGCATAAAATGAAAAGATAGGGAGACAGTGGATCACCTTGTCGACAACCCCGCTCTATATTAAAAAAATCTGATAAGTGTCCCCCCTGTATTACTGCTGACTTAATATTACAATAAAATACTTTGACCCAATTTATGATACTGTCCCCAAAATTGAAAAATTTCATAACAGTCTGTAAAAAATCCCAGGAAATAGAATCAAAGGCCTTCTCAAAATCTATTAATAACAAAAGCCCTGGAATTTCATGTTCTTCTGTATATTTCATAATATCGTATATAAGTCTCAAGTTTTCTCCAATGTATCTCCCACTTATAAAACCAGTTTGATCTAAGTCAATAATTTTATCCAAAACTTTTTTTAATCTATTTGCAATTGCAGCAGAACCTATTTTATAAATTGTGTTTAATAAAGAAATTGGACGCCAGTTTTTTAAAAAGTGGCGTGGTTTATTTCCTTTTGGCAAACATGTTATTATGCCTTGTTTTTGAGTTATAGAAAGTTGGCCTATAGTAAAAGCATGATTTAAAGATTTAACTACGAAAACTTGCAAGTCTTTCCAAAAAAATTTAAAAAATTCAGAAGAGAAACCATCTGACCCTGGTGTTTTATTATTTTTCATATTTTTTAGCGCTACTCCAGCTTCTAGTAAAGTAATTTCACCTTCTAATATATTCTGTTCCTCATCAGTTAAAACATTATAGTGATTATTTCTTAAATCATTTTTTAAATTTTGAACGTTGACCTCAGCATTTATATCTCTTTGTCTATACAGATTTTCGTAAAATAATTTAACTTCATTTAGTATTTCAAATTGATTTGTTACTACACTACCATCATCTCTTTCTACCTTGGGTATAATTTTACTTGTAAAATTTCTGGATTCTAGACCACAGAAATAATTTGTAGGCTTTTCGCCCTCCTCAATCCATTTAGCTCTTGATCTAATGATTTTACCTTTTATTTTATTTTTTCTTAAAGATTCTAGTTCCTGCTTCTTATTCTCCAAATTAATTAAAGAATTTTCGTCCAAATTAGTTTCTAATTGTACAATATCATCAAAAATATGATCTCAATTTTTACAAATTTCCAGTTCATGGGGTATCAATTTCGTGGTTTTTGTGGGTAGGCCAAACAATGAAATTTGGTACCGAAAAAAAAGGAGATTTTCTTTGATGTGTATACTGAAACATCAAAACCCTGAATTCAAGAATCCAAGAAGTTGTATTTCTTCCCTAATTCACAAAAATTGGTATCCACGTATTAAAGTTCTTTCACAGTATCTATTAGTTAATATCAACTTTTGGTTTATGAAGTATTGATGGAAACCACAATCTTGACTAGTGCCTGAAATCATTGATTCTAGGTATGGTACTTTTTCAGATATGACCTTTGAAAGCATCAATAGCCATTCCATTTTTTCAGCCATTCTGCATTTTAGACCCTCCCCTGTATTATCCAACAATTACCGGGATAGTAGTTAAAAGGAAACATACACCTCTGTAATCCATTAGGCTTGCTTAAATTAGGGCAAATGATGATATATCAAGAAATGATTTTAAGAAAATATTCTCTTGAAGCTATATTTGAATAAAATAAAAGTTGAATAAAGATTGTGTCCATTATTTCAATTTATAAATGTATAAACAGCCAGGTGCAGTTTTAAGTGGGGCATGTGATGTTGTCATAAGAATATAATTATTTGACAACTGTCATATTCATTATTATTCCCCTCCTCAGCGAATGGCTATGTAATAATGTATTTTAAGAAGCTTGCATGTGCATACATGTAGTTCATTTATGCAACAGTTACCCTATCACAGATATCAGTAGCTATTTGCATAGATTAAATGTTTATAGCACAAACAGCTATGCCGATTTTTTCTTTCTTATAAAACCTTCTGAGTTTTGAAATGATTCACACCCCATCTTTGGGTTAATTAATTACAATAACCAATTTTATAATAAACTACAAAATGGTAAAAGAAATTACATTACTGTAGGTAAACCATAAAATAATGATAAACTGATTTTGCCAGTTTTATACAACTAAGTAAACTTACCATCTTTGGAAAGTAGGCAAAGCAAATGGACTCAGATGTTTTGATTTTTAGCTCACTAGAGGCAGAGGTCCATGTAAGCTATAGTCATTGCATAGTGTCTATCATTGTCCTTCATCATTGCAAACTTTTACAAGTATCCTCTCCTCTGAAACCGCTTAACAGATAAATCTCATATTTGCCGAACATGCTTGCTAGATTATTGCAAATCTGGCCAACATAATTGTTTGTTTATTTATGTTAACTTGGGTAAAACCTGTCGAATCTTTTTAGAAATTTAAAATCTTTGTTCATAGAGACATGGTGGGTGGCCCTATAAATTGTTGAGGTTTTTGCTCCATCCCATATGAAAGGCCCTGAAAGGGTGGAATAGGTGTTGTCATTAGAAATGGTAGAAAAAGTTTATTTTTTATCTAATTTTGATGATTCTGATGTCAATATGTTGTTTTTGAAATTTGTTAAAGATTTTTCAACAGAAAGACTTATCATTAACCATTTTGGAATTAAATGGGTACAAAATGGGGCCACGCCCTATAGAAAATCCACTTTTTAGCTCAACTGGCCCAAAGGACCATGTGAGCTATTACCATCACTTGGTGTCCATCTTCTTCGTCTTAACATTCTTTGCAAAAACTATTCAACCAATTAGAATCAAACTTGGTTTGAATGTTCCTTAGGATATTCTGCATAGAACTGATGTGGGGATATTTGATCCTTTGAAAAACATTGTTACACAGCCGCTGTAACTAAAAATTGATCAAAGGGGTCAGAGAAAGTTCTTGGCATATATCTCCAAAACCATTCTGACATGAGGATAAAAGCTTTCAGCATGGTGAGATCTATCTGTGGTTAAATTTTCATGTAAATTTGTGAAGCAATGGTGGAATTTAGGCCCTTTATCGACTTTTTGCTGTTTTAAATGTTACAACAATCTTCTCCTCTGACACTACTAGACCAGACCAATTACAACCAAACTTTGTCTGAATGTTGCTGAGGGTATTCTGCATACAATTTTTGATCAGTTCAAAAACATGGCCGCCTTTACTAAAAATAGAACATAAGTGCCAATCAGAAGTTTTTTGAATATATCTCCAAAACTATTATGTTTAGCCAAATTCTGACTTGGGTAACAGTGATCAGCATGATGAGATTGATCTATGGGGCATATTTTTCACTCTTTTTAATGTAATTTCTTTCAAAAATCTTCTCCTCTGACAATTCTAGTCTAATTAGATCCAAACTTAGTGTGAATGTACCTATTGGTATTATGCATAGAACTGCTTTTTGATCTGTACAAAAATATCTGTTATTAAAAATAGAACACAGGGGTCACATGAGAGCCTCTTGATAGTTTCATGGCTCGAAGGTAAAGTTCTTTTATACGCATTCCTCAAGTCGAACTTTATTCACCTTTAATTGAAGTTCAAATTGTGTGCAATATTGTGTCCAAACCAGTTGTTGTACCCGTAATGTACTGCAAGTCCATATGGTTAAGTGTGTCAAAAACTAATTGTGTCCTAGAATAGCTATAGTGAACAGAGTTTAACATGCTGTGGTTGTAACATGCTGTGCTATGCGAAGTTCTTTATTCAGTATACCAGTATATCAAAATTTATGCAATTTTTCATCATTATAATCTTACAGTCTGTTTTGGAGTAAATTTTACTTTTAGTTTCAGAGTTATTGGACTTCATCTTAAAAAAGGGGTTAAAATTATACATGTCATGCAATATTTTGAAAATGCCTGGTCAGATTTACTTCAAGTTTTATACAGTTGCTAGTTAATATTATTTGATTGTTTTGAAGAAATTTTCTATTGACAAAATTATTCATATGGTAGAGCCCTTCTAGTCTTTTTAGTCGAAGTTGTGCAACTCCTTGTTCGAGTTATTGTCCTGAAAGGTGAAAATGGTGTTTAATATGTTGAAAACTATAACAGATGGAAAGAGATTTTCAATTGATGAAATTATATTTTTGAAGAGACCTACACATGTCTCTATTCGTAAAGAAATAACTACGGTTATGAATTTGTCAATTACAATCTTATTCTGGCTACAGTTTTGAATAATTTACACTTTCAACCAATTGTTGACAGAGGGTTTACTTGATTTTAAGCTGACCTGGTCATAGGCCATGGGAGCTATTGCCATCATTTGGCGTCTGTTGTCGTTACAACAATTTTTCAAACATCTTCTCTGAAACTATGATAAATGAATTTGGATGAAACATAGCATTTTTGTTTCTTAGGGTATCCTGCACAAAGTTATGGGTTTAGGCCATAATGTTCAATAAATCCATTAGAGACATGTTAGTGATTGCAGATGTAATTTTGGTGTATTCCGAAATCTTTCATCATCTACTTTTGATAGAATTTTGCCCCACCCCACTTTCTTCCTGTCTGTCTGTCACACTTTTATAAGTGCAACTCCTTGGAAACTACTGCACCAAATTTCATGAAACTTTGTAGGACATTATATGTAGTTGTGCATGGAATTTATGATTCACTGAATTGTGTGAAAGTTATACCCCTTTGGAAATGAAATAACAGACAACAAATTAATAATTTTTCCGAGGAAAATTACTTGAAAAGTTATTGATGTACGGCCCAAAAGATTAAAAATACCCATCAGTATACCCATCAACGTTTATGTATGAATTGTTGAAAATAAGTAAATCCACTATAAAGAGGTTTGAATGAAATCACTTATGCATTAAGTCCATTAATTGGGAGTGAATTGTTTTGAAAAAAAATATTTCCTAATATGAAAATTAGAAGATAGATTGGAGATTGCTTCTTGTTTATCTCAAAAATTATATTTTCTAATACATGTATATATCACAGATTTCATTGTATCAGAAAATGATTTCTTGATATTAAAAAAAACTTTTTTGATGTAAGAACATCTTTTTTATATTAAAAAAATGTACATTTATTTTCTGACATCAGACGATTCCACATCTGATATAAAAAAAGCTATTTTTTAAAGCAGAAGATACATTTTTTTTTATTAGGAAATACACCTTTATACCAGAAAAATTACAATTGAATAATACTAGTGTGCAAAGATTTGTTACAAGTACATACACTAGGTTGTTATCTTATTGTACACACTTTTTGCACAGATGGATAGAATGGCTGCAGATTGTGCTGTTGAATTGCAGAAAATGAATGTTGCATTTGTTAGTTTGTGGCCAGGTGCTGTCAAAACAGAAAGTGCTATGTATATTATGAAGACCAAAGGAAAGGATTTTGAGGATTATGCACCACCTGATGTAAGTCTTTCAACTTCAATTAATTAGTTTTTTACTGGCTTTCTTACCCAGGTGGATAGAATGGCTGCAGATTGTGCTGTTGAACTCAGAAAAATGAGCGTTGCCTGTGTCAGTGTTTGGCCTGGACCAGTTCCTACTGAAAATATCATGCATGCAATGAAGACAAAAGCTGGAGAATTTGGTAGTAGTATGTCTAAAGGTGTAAGTTTATGGAATGAATATTTAGTTTAATAGACCTACAGTAAAAGGAGGAATAGATCTACTTTGCTAGCAGGGATGAGGGGTGTATTATAGGCTTCAAGTGTCTTCAACCAATAAACATAATATGGAGATGACATTTGATTCTGAGGGGGTACTGGGAAATTTTGTGGGGTTAGCATATTTATTTTTGAAATTTTTTCGACCACCTCGGGCAAGATTTTTTATTTCCATTTGACTGTATGAAGGATCTGGATTGAGGTAAGAAAATTTACTTATTTTCTAGAAGGCATACCAGAATATTTATTTTCGGCTTATTTAGGGCCATGTCGAAGACAAGCTTTACTGTTGTCTGTTCATAGAGGTCTACTTTTCTCATAAATATTGACAACCTTTTCATGATTAATGCTCAGCTCTCTTTACTGTTTTTTTAGCTCGCTTGGCCGTAGGTGTCGTTGTCATCGTTAACAATTTCTTCAAACATCTTCTCCTCTGAATCTATTGAATAGATTTGCATGAAAATTATAATGACTGTTCCTTAGAGTATCCTGCACAAAGTAATTGTTTCAATTTTTGATCGGTTCAAAAACATGGCCACCGTTACTAAAAATAAAACATAGGGTGAGACAGCAGATTTTTGCATATATCTCCAAACTGTTAGGTTTAGCCAAATTCTGACTGGATTAAAGTATTCAGCAGGATGAGATCTACCTGTGGTCAAATGTTGGGGAAAATCTATCGACCCATGTTGGAGTTATTGCCCTTTTTGGACATTTTTTGCTATTTTTGATGTTATTACTTTCAAAAATCTTCTCTTCAGAAACTACTATACAGAATTCAGTGAAAGTTGGTATTTTTGTTTTTAGGGTATCCTTAACAAAATGAATGTTTGGATTTTTGATCAGTTTAAAAACATGGCCGCCTTTACTAAAAATAGAACATAGGGGTCTGACAGCAGATTTTTGCATATATCTCCAAAACAGTTAGGTTTAGCCAAATTCTGACTGGGTTAAAGTATTCAGCAGGATGAGATCTATCAGTGGTCAAATTTTGTGGAAAATCTTTTGACCAGTATTGCAGTTATTGCCCTTTTTGGACATTTTTTGCTGTTTTTGATGTTATTGCTTTCAAAAATCTTCTCAGAAACTACTCTACAGAATTCATTGAAAGTTATTATTTTTGTTTTTAGAGTATCCTTAACAAAATGACCTTTTTGATTTTTGATCGGTTCAAAAACATGGCCGCCTTTACTAAAAATAGAACATAGGGGTCGTACCGTAGTTTTTAGCTCACCTGGCCAAAGGCCAGGTGAGCTGTTGCCATCACTTGGTGTCCGTCATCCGTCGTTGTCTTTAACAATTTTTCAAAACTCTTCTCCTCTGAAACTACTGGACCAATTGGAACCAAACTTGTTATGAATGTTCCTTGGGGTATCCTGCATAGAACTGTTGTGGGGATTTTTGATTCGTTGAAAAACATGAAAATATGGCCACTGTTACTAAAAATAGAACATAGGGGTCAGGCAGTAGTTTTTCGCATATATCTTCAAAACCGTTAGGTTTAGCCAAATTCTGTCAATACCTGAAATGATCCTTATTTTTAGGACTACAAAAATCTTCAGGCATAAAATTTGTCAGACACCTTCTTATAAGAATTATTGCCCTTGACAGGGGAAAAGGAGGCTTTTTTACAGCTTTCAGCCTATGTCTTGAAAACTGTGATAGATTTAGACTTTCGTTTACTGAAATGATCCTTATGATAAGTCCTATCAAAGTTTTCTTGAGTCAAAATTGTTGGACAACTTCTTGTTTAATTTATTACCCTTGAAAGGCAAAATTCAATCAGATGAGCGATTCAGGCTCCTGGGAGCCTCTTGTTTGCATATATCTCCTAAACCGTTTGGCCAATATTTTTCAATTGCTGAAATATCCTTATTATAAGGCCTACAAAAGTCTCCAGGGATCAAAGTTGTCAGACGACTCCATTTAAGGGTTATTACTCTTGAGAGGTGAAAAATGACACTTTTTTTTTTTACAGTTTTCAGCCTATGTCTTGAAAACTATGATAGATAACTGCTGAAATAATTCTTATTATAAGGCCTACAAAAGTCTCTTGGATCAAAGTTGTCAGATGACTCTATATAAGAGTTATTGCCTTTGAAAGGCAAAAAAATTAGGCTTTTTGCAGTTTTCAGTCAATATCTTGATAACTATAATAGACAGAATGAAACTTTTGATTGATGAAATGATCCTCATGATAAGTCCTACCAAAGTCTTTATGGAGTCAAAATTGTCGGACAACTTCTTGTTAGAGTTAATGCCCTTGAAAGGCAAAAAATTAACAAGGTGAGCATTTCAGGCTCCTGGGGGCCTCTTGTTTTTGTTTTGTGTTTTGTAATGTCATTGTATAAAGCTTCACAAATGAGCCATTTGAAATTTGCTATACTGCTTCAGTTAAGTAGATTATACCGTGTGCCTTTCAAACTGACTGAAAGTTTTTGTTGTTTATTTATGGTTTATGAATAACTCTGCAATTACCATTCATGTGATTGACTTCAGCTTGATTTGGTATTCCGCATGAAAGGTTTTTCAGCTTTTATTACTTTTTTTTTAGGATTTTGTTAAAATTTGTCATGTAAAACTGGTCAGGTTGATTGGTTATATCATGTGTAAGCTCTTTTACTTCCTTTGGTTTTGTAAATTTTTGTTGCATAAGAAATTGAATTCTTAAGCCTCACTATAAAAATCATCATACACTAGTATATGGCAATCGATGTGTTGTAAAATTCATCACTTTTCAATTTTTATTCAATATTTTCTTATTTATATGCAAGATTTTTTCATTAATATGCAATCTATTTTCTTTAAAATGCAAGATTTTGTATTTCAATGCAAGATTTTTTCATTAATATGCAATCTATTTTCTTTAAAATGCAAGATTTTGTATTATAATGCAAGATTTTTTCATTAATATGCAATCTATTTTCTTTAAAATGCAAGATTTTTTATTTCAATGCAAGATTTTATATTATTATTATTATGCAATCTATTTTCTTTAATATGCAAGATTTTTTCATTAATATGCAATCTATTTTCTTTAAAATGCAGGATTTTTTATTTCAATGCAAAATTTTTTCATTAATATGCAATCTATTTCCTTTAAAATGCAAGATTTTTTTTTTCAATGCAAGATTTTTTATTTCAATGCAAGATTTTTTCATTAATATGCAATCTATTTTCTTTAAAATGCAAGTGTTTTATTTCAATGCAAGATTTTATATTATAATGCAAGATTTTTTTATTTCAAAGCAAGATTTTTTCATTAATATGCAATCTGTTTTCTTTAAAATGCAAGATTTTTTATTTCAATGCAAGATTTTTTCATTAATATGCAATCTGTTTCCTTTAAAATGCAAGATTTTGTATTTCAATGCAAGATTTTTTCATTAATATGCAATCTGTTTCCTTTAAAATACAAGATTTTTTATTTCAATGCAAGATTTTTTCATTAATATGCAATCTGTTTCCTTTAAAATACAAGATTTTTTTATTTCAATGCAAGATTTTTTCATTAATATGCCATCTATTTTCTTTAAAATGCAAGATTTTTTTATTTCAATGCAAGATTTTTTATTATAATGCAAAATTTTTTATTTCAATGCAAGATTTTTTCATTAATATGCAATCTGTTTTCTTTAAAATGCAAGATTTTTTATTATATATATTTTTTATCTTACGCTTCTTGTTGCTAATTAGTGATGTTGCTAAGCAACCAGTGAAAATAAACGTTACTGCGAAGTGCCTCCAATGCCATCAATTAACAAAAAAGATGAAATATAAACAAAAACTCTCGTATATTAATAAAGAAAGATGAAATTTTAATAAAAAATTCCTCATAATAATGAAAAATTCTTGTATTGTAAGAAAGAAAATCTTCTATATTAATGAAAAAATCTGATATATTACTCAGTTTTATTCTGAATTTTGAAGCTATAGAAAATGTATGTTTGTTTTGGGGCATCCATGTCTTATGGACCAATGTCTTCTATTTTATATATTTGTAGATGTCAAAAGTTGATGCAAGCAAAATATTTGAAAATGGGGAGACTCCAGAATATGTGGGAAAAGCAGTAGTTGGACTGGCAACAGGTAAACAAAAAATATCTTCAAAATGGTGATAGGTATGATACAAAGTTGTCAGTCTCATACAGGTACATAATGTATTAACTAGTTGAAGGATTTATTTCAAGTAAATTGTGCTGTGCCTATTGTTTATTCTGTAGGATGGTTTACATACAGTATAATTAATATCATACACTAGTACTTTGATATGACCTATTCTCACATTGGCTATACCTCATATTTTTTGTTTTGTGCTGCATTTGGACGAATAAACATTTAATGTTTAGATGAATTGTTTTTGTTTCTTTTTTCAGACCCCAATTTAATGAAGAAATCAGGAAAAGTACTCCTGACAGCAGATCTTGGTTATGAATATGGTTTTAAGGATATAGATGGTAATGATACTATGGCAAAAATGGCTTCTCTTTATTGGAACATGAAATAGAGAATTAATTTAGATAAATCTTGGTGTTATACCCCTGTGCATATAAAATAAGGCTGTTATGATAGAGATGAAAATTGGAGTAAAACTAATGGCTTGTACTGTAATAACCTTTACAGTATTTTTCAATCTCTCATGAGTATTCCGTAGCCAATTTCATAGGTTAACATGTGCCCATAATGGAAAACTATAGAGAACATGTACTTACATCAATGATATACCAGCCAATTTATCCTAGGTAAAATGTTTAAATTGTCTTATGACTTGTCAATTGATTTTCAGGAAAAGAGCCTCTAAACATGAGACAGGTGAACAAACTTCTGGCTATGAACCCAAAAACAGCATGGTTGAGCAAACTGGTGCCAGACTTTCTCTATATCCCAAAGTGGTTAATGTCTTTTGGTGGGCATAAACTGTAAACATTAAAAATCAACTTTAAACAGTTCAAAAGCATTGACTTTATCTTTAATTGACTAATAATGTCATTATCAGTCAACAATGTCATATTTTATTTGGTCAGTAAATGTCATTATTAGTCAACTATGTCATTAACTTTAATTGAACAATAATGTCAATGTCATTAATCAAACATTTAATTGGTCAATAATGTGATCATTAGTCAACACTGTCTGTAACTTTATTTGTTCAATTCTGTCATTATCAGTCAATGATATCTTTATTCAATTATTATTGCATCATACAATGTCATTGTGTTTATTGATGTTTCAAAGTGTTACTCCTTTATTAAGCACTATCAAAATACATTGAAGGTTTATTGAGGAAAGGTTTAACATATTATATTTTGATATTTTGTTTAATAAAAATAAATACAAAAGCATTGTCCCACTCTTTTCTACACATATTGCCTGAAACATTTAATAGTGGAAGCTAGCCCCTGTGGTTCAATTATCTCACTTTTGCAAGCAACAATGATCCTTCATTGATATCTTCTAAAATGGCGCAACCTTTCTGAAAATGTTACAAAACAATTGAGTGGTGTAAAAGGTTTGTACTTACAAGGTTTTAATATTAAAACCCTTTTTAACCAGAGGCTCCTAAAGAATATTGAAAATAGCAAAAATATGTTGAAAAAGGGCAATTACTCCAACATGGCTAAGCAGATTAACACAAATTTGATCATGCTGAACATTTCTACCCAATGTCAGAATTTGTCTAGACCTTTTGATTTCAGAGATATGTGAGAAAAATTTAATTTTGACCCCTATGTTCTATTTTAAGTAATGGCAGCAATGTTTTTCAATAGTTAAATGATCCCCACATTCATTCTATGCAGAACACCATAAGGAACATTCATATCAAATTTGGTTGTAATTGATCTGGTTGTATCAGAGGAGAACATTTTTGAAAGACATACATGTTACATTAAAAAACAGTAAAAAGATGTTGATATTAAAAGGGCAATAACTCCGATATTGCTTAGCAGGTTACACAAAAACTTGAACACAGATAGACCTCATCATGCTAAACACTTTTACTCTTAGTCAGAATTAGGCTTAACCTAGGATTTTGGAGATACAGCGAAAAACTGTCTGACCCCTATGTTCTATATTAAGGAACGAGGGCCATGTTTTACGACAGATAAATAATCCCTACATCAGTTTTATGCAGAATACCCTACGGAAAATTCATACCAAGTTTGGTTCTAACTAGACTGATAGTGTCAGATGAGAAGAGTTTTGAAAAGTTGTTTACAACAATGGGACGACAATGACAACAGACACCAAGTAATTGCAATATTTGACACCATATAAGAATTTTACCAGAATAGAAGTTGTAACTCTCTGGCCTTTTTTTCTTGCATTGTTCCAGTCAAAACCTCCAAAATCAATCCCATTCTTCTATTGGGGTATGGCATCTTGTGGTACAATTTCAAAGCAATCTATTCCCTTTTTATACCCTATGCATCAAAGTTGTGGAGGGGATAATGTTTTTGACCCGTCCATCTTCAGTTTTCCAGACTATTTCTTTAAATATTTGCAGATATTGACATGATTTTTGGTATATGAGTTCATAAGTTCACCATGATAAGTTACAGGGCAAGTTTAACTTTCATTCCACTCTGATGATTTTTACCGAAATTACGGGCCTTGAACATAGCGAAATTCACAGAAATAACAGTTTTCGGGAATATTTTCTGAATGCTTGCAGATACAGACATGATATTTGGTATACAAGTTCACCATGATAAGATACAGGTCAAGTTTAGATTTCGTCCCGCTCCGATGATTTTTACCGAAACAACGGGCCTCGAACTTAGCAAAATTCACAGAAAATACCATTTTTCTTGACTTTTTTTTCTAAACACTTGCAGATATTGATTTGATTTTAAGTATATAAATTCATCATGCTAAATTACAGGACAAGTATATGTGTTTTGTTCCACTCCGAGGATTTTTACTGAAATTACAGGCCTTGGACTTAGCTAAACTCACAGAAATAACCGTTCTTTTTTTACTTTCTAGACGCTTGCAGATTATGACATGATTTTTGGTATATAAGTTCACCATGATAAATTTCAGGTCAAGTGTACGTTTTGTTCAGCTACAACGATACTTACCTTTCAAAAATCTTTTTTAAAATTTTATCTTGTCTTAATTTTTTCTAATGCCTGAAAAGATCATTTTCAAAAATCTTTTTTAAATTTTATTTTGTTGCAATCCTTTTTAGTGCCTGAAAAAACACTAATTCCTTTTTTATTGGGGTCCTTCTTCATGTATTTCTCTAACGAACAAATTCACTTGAGTATCCAACATGGAGATGCATGGGGTATGTGAGCGCACTAACTAAAGTTCTTTAATTAGCCCTTGCCATCATTTGGCGTCCATCGCCTTCGTCGTCCGTTGTCATCGTCCATTGTTGTCGATGTTAACAATTTTTCAAAACTCTTCTCCTCTGACACTTCTTCCTTGACCAGTTTGAACCAAACTTAGTATGAATGTTCCTTTGGGTATCCTGCATAGAACTTATGTGGGGATTTTTGATTTGATGAATCATATGGCCGCTGTTACTAAAAATAGAACAAAGGGGTCAGACAGAAGTTTTTCACATGTATCTCCAAAACTGTTAGGTTTAGTCAAATTCTTTTTATTGCTGAAATGATCATTATTATAAGGCCTACAAAAGTATTCAGGAATCAAAGTTGTCAGACGATTCCTTGTAAGAGTTATTGCCCTGGAAAGATGGAAAATTAATTTTTTTTTAACAGTTTTCAGCCAATATCTTGAAAAGTATAACAGATAGAATGAACTTTTAATTGATGAAATGATCCTTATAAGTCCTTCCAGTGTTCCTTGAGTAAAATTGTTGGACAGCTCCTTGTTAATAGTTATTGCCCTTAAATGTCGAAAAATTAACCAGTAGAGCGATTCAGGCTCTTGGGAGCCTCTTTTTTTAAGTAATTATTCAGAAATCTGAAAAAAATACTTGTTTCCTGCCCCTATTCTGACTTGGCTCAAATCATAACCTGAAAAAGCCATCCCAGTCTTCCTTTTGTGATATGGCACCTTGTAATACAATTTTAAAGCAATCCATTAGTCTGTAGCTCACCTGACCAAACACCATGTGAACTATTGACCTCACTAGGTGTCCATCGTCTTTGCTAACAATTTTTTTTCAAAACTCTCTGACACTACTTGACCAATTAGAACCAAACTGGGTATGATTGTTCATTGGGGTATCCTACATAGAACTGGTGTGGGGATGTATGATTTGTTGAAAAATATGACCGCAGTTACTGAAAATTGAACATAGGGGTCAGACAGATTTTTGCTCAATCTCCAAACCAAATTCTGACGTAGGGTAAAAGCGTTCAACATGATTTGGTCTATCTGAGGTGAAATTGTTGTTTCTAATCTGTTAAGGGCTGTTGGAGTTATTACCATTTTTTAACATTTTATTCCTATTTTCAATGTCTTTTCTTTCAAAAATCAATTGGAACCCAATTTGGTTTGAATGTTCTTTAGGGTATTCTGCATAGAACGGGTGTGGGTATTTTTGATCTGTTGAAAAACATCGCCACAAGTACTTAAAATTGATCAATGGGGTCAGATAGAAGTTCTTGATGTATATGAAAACTGTATCTCCTAAACCGTTAGGTTAAGCTTAATTTTGACAGAGTCAAATTGTTAAGCATGATGAGATCTATCTTGGGTCAAATTTGCATTTTAATATGTTAAGCCATGTTGGAGTTATTGCCTTTTTTGACACTTTATCCCTATTTTTAATGTTATTTCTTTCAAAAATCTCCTCTGAAACTACCAGACCAATTAGAACCAAATGAATAAGGAATATTCCTCAGGGTATTCTGAATAGAACTAATGTGGGGATTTTTAATCTGTCAAAAAATATGGCTGCTGTTGTTTAATAGAACAAAGTAGTCAGTCAAAAGTTTTTTCCATACATCTACGAAACTGTTAGGTTCAGCCATCTTTCAACTGCCGAAATTACAGTTTTCGGCTAATATCTTAAAACCAATGATAGATGGAATGAAACTTTCAATTGCTGAAATGATAAGGCCTACAAACATCTGCTGGGATCATAGTTGTCAAACGACTCCTTGTTATTGCCCTTGGAAGGCAAAAAATTATGTTTTTAACAGTTTTCAGCCAATATTTTGAAAACTGTAGTGGACAGAAACTTTCAATTGATGAAATGATTCTTATGATAAGTCCTACCAAAGTCTATTTGAGACAAAATTTTCGGACAACTCATTCTTAGAGTTATTGCCCTTGAAAGGCAAAAATTTAACCAGGTGAGCGACTCAAGTTATTGTCAGGGCATACAGAAAATGCTTGTTTCAAGCTTCTATTCTGAAAAGGTCTTAACCCTAAAAATCAACCTCAGCCCTAATTTGGTGGCATGACCTTGCGTTATAATTCAAAGAGATCCATTCACTATAAGTAATTGTCTGGACATAAAAACAAGCTTGTTCCTGGTCCACTTTTTGGCCACTAATTTCTAAAATATTCACAACAAAATCACAACTGATCCGACCATTGAAGAATATTGTGGAAAAATACTAAATGCTTACAACAAAAGACAACAAACTTTGCAAAATCATTAATTCGACCTTGTGGTCAAAGATCATTTGACCATGGTATTGCACACGTCATCGAGCTGAACTACTATCAAAAGCCTACATGGTTAAAGCCCAGACAAGAATTTGTACAGCAAAATCATTACTTTGACCTTGAGGTCAAAGTAAAAGGTCAAAGTTCATTAACAATGGTATGTGATACGTTATATTTTGGTGTTTACTTTTGGCACTATTAAAGGCCAAAAAAAAAAAAAACCAAAATAAAGCCACAACAAAAATATCCCAACATCGGTAATAAATCTAAAATTCCCATTACTTTTTCCAATAATTATCTCCCCTTTCAAAGAGTTTCCTGCTAATTATCTCCCCTTGAAAGAGGCTTTTTCCTATTAATGTTTATTATTTACACATACAGAGTTTTTATCTAATATTTTTTTTAAATAATTCAAACATATCATATTTACATCATTTTAAACACTATTAGTCTTTTACAATATATATATATATATGTCTGTATGATTTTGCAAGATGACAGAACAAGCATGCTCTGTGTAATAGGTATGATCTACCTGAAGTTCAACAAAAGTGTCCAGAAATATTTGGACAAGTATTAATGTATATTTGACTGAACAAAAGCAGAACTTAACAACACATCTGTTTTAAAAAATTCTATCACTTTATTATAAGATGTACACATAATCCAATAATAACAGAAAATTTACAATAAATTATCACAGCTTTCTCACAGTAAATAAAAGTAGGACACTTCATGATTCTTTACCATACGGGACGGAATGTTTTAAAGAGGCACGAATATAACAGTTTTTTATGATGGGGCTGAAACAAGACCTGCTGGTCCCTGTCCTAAGGCTTGTCCTCCAACAGTACTCTCCAATGGTTTAAATCCTAGTTCTTCAGTAGGTATACCAAACTGTGTTAACTTGGCTTCATATGTTCTTAATAAATCATTGTGTGCCTGAAAAACAAAAAAAAAGATTGAATCACAACATAATGAAGTTGGGTTCTTCTGAAATTTGCAATATTAAAATCATATTGAAAATAAAGAAAAATTATGTTTAAAGTATTTTCAACAAAACATTACCCAGAAAAAAATTATCCAAAGATGGTAGACACCAAAACTTTTTTCAATTCTAAAAAAGCTTCATTTCTCCTGGACTGTAAATGCTAAATATATGAAAATGAAACTTGACCAGTATTTTCTTGTCCACATTTTGGTCTTCAAGTTTGAAAAGAATGGGTTTGTAAATTTCTCTAAAGATCATTCATCAACCAAATGTGTGAAAAAAGCACTTTAGGATCAATATATATTTCAAATTCTTTTCAAGAGGGGAAGTAATTCTAGAAAAAAACTTACCTTGCATACCCTAGCCAACTCGTATTGCAGATCTTTGATAGCACTGTTCTTGGAGTCCAGCACATCCTGAGGAAAAGATGAAATGTCAATACAAATTATTTAAAAAACTTATATTGAATGGGGAAAATGTATCTGAAGAGTAAATAAAAAAAAACAGTAAATGCATGACAAGTATTGTGAAATAAGTTCTAAGCAAAGGAGCATTTTTTAGTACATGATTTTAGTAGATTCTGCAAAATTGTAGTATTTTTGTGTGTTCTTGGATTGAAAAAAAATGATAAAACGAGATAAATATAGTGGTCTATCATGGAGATAGATTGGTAACAAACCTCCAGTTTCCTGGTAACAACAGTAAGGGCAGTAGGATCCAGATTAGAGGCTGACAAGACTTCATTAAGCTGTGCTTCCTTCTTCTCTAGTGTATCAGCCAATGCTCCAAGTTTCTTCTCCAAGAGGAAGTTCTTAAAGTTACTCTTCTGTTGGACTTCATGAATGGCTTTAACAAATTTCTTGTACAAGTCATCCCTCTCCATTTGTGTCTAAAATTACAAAAGAG
Organism: Perna viridis; assembly: GCA_037379345.1. Classification (NCBI taxonomy): domain Eukaryota; kingdom Metazoa; phylum Mollusca; class Bivalvia; order Mytilida; family Mytilidae; genus Perna; species Perna viridis. The sequence goes on from CM074515.1 coordinate 16,082,409, forward strand.
CATATAAATGATAAAGTATTTAAAGCCAAAAAAAAATCACTTGTGTGCAGAAACTTTAAGCAACCTTACATTAGTTTAAACTGTAAATGTAGTAAATTTTGTGATTACTAATTTTCACAGACTTTGTCAAATGTTAAGTTTGTTGGTATTAATTTTCAGTTTTGAATAAAAAATAATTGTTTCATACTCAAAGCGCAAAATATCAATTTTGCAGCTACTATTTTTTTGTGCATTAGTTCACAAAATAAATTAGCTAAAAGTATAGCTTTATAAGATATGTCATATGGAGTTTTTCTTAAGAGTCCTGAAAACAAATGAAGAGAAAAGCTACCTTTTCAAATCGCTGTTCAAGAACCTCATGCTCCCACTTCAAAGCTCTGAATTCATCTTCTGTTACTTTTAATCTTGCTTTAGTCATCTGTCAACAAGTAAGTCAAAAATGATAATAACAAAAACAAAAGTAAATCTTAATGGAATCATAATGTTTCTTGTTTTGGGTTTTAAATATGTTACGTTGCCTATGACGAATTGAGGCAAAAGCATATAATTTCTAATCACTGTGGTTTCATTTTTTATTTGTGGAGTACTTATTTTCATGTTTTCATGGGTGGTGTTGAACCAGGAAATCAAAATTATACGATCAATCATTTATATGGACATAATAAATATTTCTGAAGCAATTTGGTCTGGTGACCACATATACCTTAAAATTCCAATTAATATTTTTAAGTGATAATGGACCATAACATATTAGAATTTTGTTTGGTAGCATTCTACATATAATAATAGAAATTTAAATAAACATAACAAAAATCGAAATTTTTAGTCCTTAGAAATAGCACAACTTACCCTGAGAGTTTCTTTGTCCTTCTCATAGTTAGCTAATTGTTTCTGTAATACAGCTAATTCTTCTTTGACTCTTTCCAATGGTTCTTTCATTCTACGGTTTTCATTCTGAATTTCATTCATTTGTTTCTCCATTCTTTCCTTTTCTTTTCTCATTTCTTCTACTTGTTCCTATGGAGACAGAAAATTATATTAAATGATATAATCACTGATTTTATGATGGATGTCCAATGTTTCTGGACTTAATCAAGAAATAAAAAAATGAATGCATATTCAATTAAAAAAAGGAGTTGCATAATAGGGGGACCATAAGCAACAGGCCATAATTTTTGGCTAATAATAATATGTTTTTCTTCTAAAATAGAACCTGAACTATTATAGCAGTATTTCTTAGTGTAATTTTGTCATAATTTTCCAATTCAGGAAAAGAAAACCATTACTGAATAGTAAAATCTGATATAAGTGTTCATACTACATTTGCACTTACAACTGTAGGAAAGAATGATTTTATCTTATGACTTTCAAATCAATTTTACCTGTGAATATTTTTTTCATCAAACACTAGAGTTCTTCAAAGAAATAATTAACTCTGATTCATTTGTCAGGTATTTTTTAGTGATAAACTGTAGAATAAGTGGAAGTTCATATGCAAATTACAGCATGACCCCTTGATCAAATATATACCATATATAATAGGCTAGATGTTTGACATACAGTGAACACTGTCAAAGCAAAATCCTGTAATATCTAAACTTCCACTGAAGTCCCTTAATATCAGTTTCAATGCATTTTAAACCTTTGTAAACCAAAAACTTGTTTAAACTGAACCCTATCATACAAAAGGGTCTCAGTTTAGACAAGTTTTGCACTAATTTATATAGTCAGGATGGAGTTCCATGCATAGTAAGCTTACCTTTAATGTGTTGATCAATGCAAGATTATTGATTGTAATATCATTATAATAGTTCTTTATTTCACTGAATGCTTTTTCATGATTTCTCATCAAATCATGAATTTGTCCATTTTTCCTTTCCTCTATTTCATGAATTTCAGTTTTTCTCCTGAGATCTAATTCATCTCTCAATGCCCTCATTTTCTTTTCATATTTCGATTCAATTTCATGGGCTTGTCTTTCAAAATCTGCTCGTAACCTTGAGATTTCTTCATCATTTGTCTGAAAAATCAATTGATGCATATGTTACCTTTTATATTAGTAATATTTATTCCAGTACATGTATTCCATATAAACTTCACACTTTAAGGACATAATAACGCATGAAATATGTGTAGTCAAAATGTGTAGTGAAACATTTAAAAGAGTAATCAAGAGGGAACCAAGATTCTAGCAAAAATCAAAAGAATGTAATCCAGGGACAAAGACCAGACAAGGAAAACAGACAAACACAACAAAGAACATAAAGTAACTAAAATAATATATACAAAGCAACAAAAGTAAATGAGCAACTTGGACTCCACTAAAAACTGGGAGCATGGACCAGGTGCACCAGTAGGGTAATTGTCCTCTGTTTTTCAAGAAACACCTGCCCACCTGCTCATAAAAAGTCAAGTCTGGGATGTTGACTTCATTGAATACAAATCTACTTTTGTGTTAATGGCAAACAATTTTGAGGTTATCATACACATCTATATTTTTTTCTATTTTTTTTTCTTGGCATGATATTAAAACTAATTCATTTCTTAGGTACAATAATATATGTCCTCTACATTAAAGAAAAAAATGAAATTTGTCAAATATATAAAACAAAATTCAATCTTAGCTTGATATAAGATTTTGAAAATACCTTTTTCAGATTTTTTATGTATGTTTCATGTGCCAATTCTTCTTCCTTTAGTTGTGTGTTGAGAGCTCTTTTGTCTTTCTTCAGATTTTTCTCACTTTTAGCTTGATCATTCTGTGCCAGTTTGAGAGCTGTGACATTTTGTGACTTTATTTCTGTTATGTTTTTCTGATGCTCATACAATAAATGCTTCACTTTCTGTTTGTAAACCTATAAATTCAAAATAATTGTTAATAATCATGTCAATATATCAGATCCATACATTAAGGAGTAGGTTTGGCATCATGGCATGTATAAATGTGCTGAAGTTTGGCAGAGTGCAAGTTTCTTTCCCAGTGCAATATCCTGTGTTTCAAAAATGGAGTTACAAAAAATGGTTTAATGACAAATGCATCAATCAGGCAAGAAAGTCTATCTTCTGATCATCACATACAAAACTATTAATTCAAGCAATATCAGTCATTTTCTTTATAAAGAAAAAAGAAAACTTAAATATCCAGGATACCAAATTTCCTTCTCATATCCACATCAAGTTAGAGGTATAGGTTTCAGTCTATCTATGTGCTATAAAACAATGTCCACAACTCCTCTCGTATTACTTACTGGATTCTTGCAAAATTAAATATAGAGATGTTTTATGTTACAATTACAAGTTATTTAATTTTGATGGAGTATGTTGGTTATCGTAAATCATACATGTTTTGGAATATGGAAACTGTTGAAACCATAATTTTATTTACCTTAATTTCTGTTTGATGTCTTTCCTCAGAATCTTCCATTTCTCTGTCTTTATTTCTAAGCTCAGCTTTCTTTTCCTCAAGCTGTCTTTTTGTGATTTCCCAGAATGTGTTTACTTTATCTCTCTCCAATTGGAAATAATTTCTCTCCTCTCTTTCTCTTTCTAATTCTTCTCTCAGTCTTTGGATGTGTTCCTCCAACTAAAGAAAATGTTTTCAAGTTTAAGATTGAGTATAATTGAAATAAACAAGCAAAATGTAGTCTCCATAGACCTATGAGAAGAAAAGTATATGCATATAAATTATACAATTGAGAGTGATTGAAATATCTTTTTTTTTATAATATCAATTCCATAAATAAAAACCTGAAAATTACCTGTATAAATCAGCAAAAAAAAAAAGATACAAAAATGGCTCTAAAATTATCAAATACATGTAACAAAAAAAATTTACCTGTTCTTTGGACATTTCTTCAGTTGAAATTCCATCAATAACTGTGGGTGATTTTGCTTTAGCAGATTTTTTCCCTTTCTTCTTCCCCTTCCCACTTTTCTTTTTTGGTGGCTACAGTAGAAAACATTTCATAACAAAATTATTTATTTTTAAGAATATTTACTTTTAATAATAAAATTACAGTTGAGATATAGGACTTTCATGTGCTTAGTTCCACAAATCTATCAAACATCGATGATCGATGTATTTTGATTATTTTTACAATCACATTTTGTCAACATTTTTTTATCAATAAAATTATTGAGTAATTTCTTCACTGGTTGATTTTTCATTAGATTTCAACTAGTTTTCTTAAAATGAGCCTAATTCTACTTTCATTAAACAGCACATGTGACATTGCATGAAAGCATAGGCCGTGCGAACATCAGTTCCATGATTGTATACAAATGACTACAACCACACTAAGAGGTTAACGATGTTGAACGACAAAGCTAAAAGATTCCTCTTACAATACTACATCCATTAAGTTTTATAACTTTAAATTTAGAACACACTTATACATGTTAACAAGTATACTGGTTAGCAAGTACTGTATATAACTACAACTGTACAAGCACTGTCAGTTTTACTGCCACAACTACCCTCCGCACTGACCAGTACAACATATTGTATGTGCAAACCATTTGTGGGGGTATCTGAAGGGCCTGCGTTGGAACATAGCAATAAATAAGTACGGTATAAGTACTTGATGTTGTCAGACAGAGTATATACATTTCACGTTTTCACATGAAATACATCAGTATCCCTCGCTTTCTATTTGTAACTCTTAAAAGTCAATATACAAAGCATATCTAAATGTTTTATTTGATCCCTTAAACCATGATCTTACCATGTTTGTTGACAAATATACAGATAAACCTGAACTAAAACAGTGAAATTCGTGCTCTCATTTGATGTTAATCCCGTCGTCCAGGTGACGTGCCCGGATGTAAATAAAGCGAGAGGACTTGTCGTTTAAGCGAGATTTGTAAATAATCCAACTAAAACTGATTAACTTTAAATTATAAACTATTAAATAGAAAAATGATTTTCTGTAAATTAAAAATCAAAAAAATTTAATTTCTAATCGGTATATAGACGACATTGCTAGAACCTGTGTGTTAAATTCGATCGTGCATTATTTCATCTCGGTCATACTAAAGTACATCAAAGGCATCCAGGATCGCCAAAGACGCTATAGAACTTTTGATTGAAATTAAAAAAAAACCCTCTTAAATAAGACAAATGATATATACATTTTATTTACATAAAATAGAGACATTTCAACTAAAAAATTACATCAAAATATTTAGGAGTTGGTCTGAAAACTTTTTATTTTTCTCTTTATTGTTAACGCTACAGGTTTTTTTTCTTGTCTGAAATTCTAAAGACCAAACACCGGAAGTAAATAAAAGGGAAGGTAATTTTGATTAAAAAAATCATGGCAGCCGAAGTCACCTCCAAGATTCTTAGTTGTTCCAAATGCATAAGTTGCAATACTTACGCTGGTAGTAAATTGTGTTTAGGGACAAAAATAAGAACTTTTAGCAAAATCAACTTTCCTACGAATATGAGCTACTGTGCAGACTTGGTGAGGTGAAATCTCAAGAAAGTTGGGAATTAATCCCTGATTTGGTGCACCGCTTGTGGTCAAAGCAAAAATTTAGTATCTCCGGCGCCGAATTCCTAAAACAAACTCTCAGTTTTTGGTTATGTCACGGAATAGAAGTTCCACCATAATATTTATTCCAAAGACAATTCATTATAGAACAAAAATTCCAATTGGAGTTTATTTTATGTAATATATTTTCCAAATGCATAATAAAAGTGCCGATGCATCAAAATAAGTATCACATAAAGTAAATTCCAAATGAAATTTTTATTACATAATAAATTTTCTTTGGAATAAATATCAAGGCTTCTCATTTTCATTCAGCCCCGTGCAGGTCCGGGTGTTAAAAGAATAGGCCCGCAGCAGCGCTAAGCTTGTCGTAAAAGGCGACTAAATAGTGCTCAGAACCATAGCCGGGGGCTAGGGCTCTCTGCTCACAGAGCAACTGGGATGTGTGCCCCAGGTGGTGGAATGGGGTACCCCTGGCTTCTTACATGCTGGGGTGGTCGGGCTATAATACGGTAAATCTGACCGCAAACCATAGTGGTGCATCGTGTTGGGAAAGATGCCACGTTCCTCGCACGTTAAAGAACCCTACTGTGGTATTCTCCCGGAGTAGGAACCATAGGGCTCCGCCACAGGAGGCTAAATTGCCGACCCTACCCACCTCTCCCTATTTCCAGTGGCAATCAAAATTTGTCGACCCCATTGTCCTTGTGTCCCATTCCCTTTTCATTCCATCATCATTTCATGTTCATATTATCAATTTCATGTTCATCGTCTGAATATAGCTGAAATATTGCTGCTCGGACGTTAAACCCCAACAAACAAACAAAACAAACATTTTCATTCATGCCTACATAATAATCGAAAACAATGTTTTAATTTAGGATTTCCATTTATTTTCTTTTTTTTCAAGGATATGAAAGATTAAAAAAAAATCAATTGAATAAATACACATGTTTGTAGTGTATTTGAGTTACGTCGGTCTTTAGAAATATATATTTTGTAAAAGACATAATGCTATTTTTATTCAAAATGGTGAAAATAATACACAAATATAAATATTAATTCTTAAGTGGATATTTATTTAAAAAAGTTGAAATATTATGTTATATTTGTTCCAAATGGTAAAAATATCATATAGAATATTTGTTCTGAATGGTAAAAGTGTAATATAATATTTGTTCTGAATTGTAATATTCTATACTTGCTATAGCTATACTGCTATTGAAGTCAAAGTTAGGTTTTATAAAACATTGATATCACAAAAGTAGGGGAAGCTACAGCTATAAACATCCTTATATACACCCTCAGACCATTTTGTATCAATTTAAAACAAATTTTATGATGATCGTCCAGGTTTTGAAGAATGATTTAGAATTTTAATTTAGGAGGGAATTCCTTTTTCGGCGGCATGACTCTTGTCACCATTTTTTATATCAACAGTTTGTCAAATAAAATCATTGATATCATGAAAGAATGGGAGGCAACAGCTATAAAATTTCTTATATATACCCTCAGAATATTTTTGTTCAATTTAAAACAAATTTTATGATGGTAATTCAGATTTTGAAGAAAGAGTTTGAATTTTAAATAAGGAGGGAAACCCCCCTTGAAGGCAGGGTTACACAGTCAGGAGTCAAAACCAAGGCATATAAAAACGATATAAAAAATGCAGGGAAAGCTACAGTTATAAAACTTATTATTAAGATAAAATTTATAATGATAGAAATCATCCGCCATCATGCTCGGCATCAACTAAATGCATCATGGGGTAATCTCGCTGTATATCACCAAACGCAACATATTCATTATTGTACTATGTAAAATTGTGCGAGATTCCATTCCTTGCTCTTATAGAGAAAATTTGTTATCCATATGGTAAGGGATAGAATATGGCAAACCAAAGTGGACAAAAATGCTTATTATGATTTTAAATAAATGAATTATAAATATTTATAAATTATTTATTAATATTAAAACATACATACATGTACATTATAAACATTAAAAAATTAATTAGAAATATTTATAATTGAATTATTGATATTTACAAATACACAATATTTCTTGATATTTATACATGAATTGTAAATATTGATAAATGAATAATTGATTTAATTAGTGAATTATTTGTTTTAATAAATGAACTATTGATATAAATAAATGAAATATTCATATTAATACATGAATTATTGATATTTATGATGTGTTTATAAATATCAAGAAGGATTATTTTATAATAAATATAAAATTCATTTCTTAATATCTATGATTCATTTATAAATATCAAGAAGTATTGTTTATTTATAAATATAAATAACTAAATATTTATGATTTGTTTATTAATATCAATACTGTACATCGATAAATGATAAATATTAATAATTGGTTGAATGATATTCATAATTTCATTTATTTATACTTTTTGAAACATAAATCTTCCTTGAAATTTTCATTAATCATACAGTATTGTGTCTGCCTTTAATTTTTGTGATACTTTTAAAAAATGGGTAAAGTTACTATGCACTGATATTTCTAGCTTTTGTAAACAATGGTTTCAGTTCAGATATCTTAATAATAAAAGGGGTGTATGGCAAAGATGTCACTGGTTTAGGATTGGAGATGTAGAGATTAAGACATCACAATTAGCTGATGACACAACATGTTTTTTAAGGATGTCAGCTAAGATATGTCTGAAAATATTTGATGATTTTAGAAAGATTTCAGGTTTAAAAGTCAATCTAACAAAGACATTTGGATCCGTAGAGACAAATTTAATAGAAAATGTTCTTTACCAATTAAATGGGCAAATGTTTTTAAAATGCTTTGTATGTATTTTTACACCATAATGAATGTAGACTCTAAAAACCTTGATAATTGTATTGTTAGAATGGAAAATTTACTAAAAATTTGACAGGGGAGGCCCCTCTCACTAATTGGTAAAGTTACCATATTCTTTAGCTATATCAAAATTGATATATGTTGCTTCATCTGAACATGTACCATCCTGCTACATGACAAAGATTCAAAATATCATTCAGAAATTTTTATTGTCGAATGGTCCTATTAAAAAAAAAGAGCAAAAAGTCATTTAGCAATCGATCAGTGATGGAGGACTGAAAGCACATAATTTGAACACCAGATGATTGCTCAGAGAATTATGTGGGTCAAAAGATTAATGTCAGATTCCAAAGCGAAATGGAAAGAAGTCTCTTATGCCTTCTTTTGAGATTATTTCACATACATCTCTAAACAAAAATATCAAGTAAACGTCTCCTTTTAAGATATTCTGTCTGTAAAGGCATCTATTCTGAATTCTTGGAAACTTTTACTTTCAGAAGATTATGTCAAGGTTGAAAGCAGTTCTTTCAAAATCATGTTTACTCATGAAAACATGACATTGCCACTGAGTTAGATTTACTCTCAAAATGTTGTTATATGATGAAAAAGTTGCTCCCACAGCTGTAGAGAAGTAGAAAGAAATTTTCATTGTTCAAATTAACAGACTAATATGGGAGATAAATTGCCTTTTGAGTGCATGATCAAAAGTTGTCTTCAAACTTTTCAGTACAAGGTATTGCACAGAATAGCCGCACATAAGTATTTATTACAGAAGTTGGGATGTGTTGCCAATAAGAAGTGGGAAAAATGTAATGAAGTAGAAACTATTGAGCACAAATACTTTGAATGCCTAAAATTAAAACCTTTTTCGAACACTTCTGAAAAATGGTGGAAACAATTGTTTGACCATACATTGACGCTATCATTAGATAAAGATATATTTGGTATTATTATGTAAAACAACATAAAAGTTATTAATTTATGTATTATCTTAGCAAAATACTTCATCAATTGTAGTCTTTGAACAATCCCTTTCAGAACATTTGTTTTCCTTCCTTTTAATTTTTTTAAACAGAAATATGATACTTGGTAATGAATTATAATAGTGTTTGCGCAGTTCTAAGACAAGTTTGTTTTTTCATCTATATTAACAAAATGCTATGATGTTGCTTAAATCATTCCCTTTTCCAGATTTTGCAAGATTCTTGCATTTTCTGAGAGGGCTGGCTGCAGCATAAGACTGAATTTTGTACATCAGATGCTGTTTCAGAGCTTGATTTTACCCATTTCCACAAATTTATCACTATGTAACAAAGTGTCCACATAAATACTGAGTCAAAAATTTAATCACATTTAAAACTCAGAGATGCAAAGCTGTATATTCACATATGTTTTGAGTATCCTGAGTACCGGTAGATAAATATTATTCTTTGAAATTTGTGATACTGCATCTGATTTTCAAAATGACTACTCATTTTTTATATTGCTTTTATTTCAATGAAATTATACAAAGATCAGCATCCATATTATTGTAATATTATATTTATACAAATATGTGTATGTTTTTGAGAAGATGTCTGTATATTTCCAACAGTTATGACATTATTTATGATGAACTACTTGCGTATCTTTTTTGTACCAGATTATGTACTACAATCAGTCATCACTACAAGTTCTTTATCTGACAACCAAAAATTTACATTTCCAATGGTTTTCTTTACACATTACTGGCTCATACATTTACATGTAAAGATCAGTTTTGAAAAGAACTGCTTGATTGCTACATTTGAAGACTACTGACCAATGACAATATTTATGTTCTACTTCTTGCATATTATCTGTTCTATCTTCTACAGGAAGTATGATTATGAGGCATACCTTTGTACCAGACTATTGCCCCCGTCTGTTCAACCAGTGTCATTGGCAGTAAATGCTTTAAATGTGGAGACAGCACAGGTACAAACAATGAAGTAACTTTAATATGTTGTGTTCTTGCTTCTAATGAAGGGGGTCATGGGTTTAATACTAAAACGAGTCTTTAAATTGACTCATGAATTTATAAATACAATCAATGGTATGAACATGTGATAATGTTCTTTATAGTATTGAATAATAACAGGATAATTAATTGGAATGAGTGAATAACCAGCTGATTATCCTATGTGTTATATATATTTCTTACATTATTAGTTATAATTTTCGACATAAATTTTTATTTTTTTGAACCACGGATTGATATTTTTTCTTGTGACATTTTGTGACTATTTTGTGGTAGAAAGTCTGGGAGTGAAACTTAAGAATTTATGCAGTATGAATGATTGATCTTTTTTTTTTACACAGGGAACATTTGATAAATCACTGCTATCTATATAGTAATAATTTATAAATGTTTTTAAAGATTGTTTTAAATGTGATTTGTAAATAAAATGATTTATAAGGAAGGTTCATAAAATAATGACATTGTAACTTCATATTTAATGTGTAAATCTATATAATACATTGTATATTGTAGACTGCTTGAAATTTCAGTTTCATATTCTGTTGTTTTTTAGATTGGTGATATGAATTTTTCGTCTGATATCAAAACTGGATTGGTCAGAATGCAGTTTTGGAAAGACAGTATAGAAAAGATATTTGAAGTAAGAAATCATAAATCTACGTTGTACATCTGTAGCATAGAATTTAAGGATATTTTAAAGTTCTGACTTTAAGTACACGATGCGCAAACCTCAGATAAAGAGAAATTTAGCCTGTTTGACAGAGATCATTAGTATATCACCAATTATTGCAAGTAAAATATTTGGAAATTTGGTGCAATGATGATATCATCTTAATAAAACTTACTTTATATACAAAATAAAATTTCTGTCACTGCACCAACAAAGGTAGTATTCTTTCCCTTTATTTTTCCAATTTGAATTTTTTATCTTAGGTATAATTAAATCTATTATATCTCTAGAAAGAAATGTCCAATAGATCAAGAAGATATTGTCATTTTGTTTAAATTCGGTAGGCCATCATTTAATTGTCATTGACAGAAAATGGCTTATTTAATATACCATTACCATTTTGGCTCTATTCACCAAATCTTATTCAGAGTTATTTAACTTACAGTGTTCTTGGATTTTTCAAAATTCTAGATTTCCACAGGAAAACTCAAAATAAAGATTAACTTTCCCACAGTCTGCTTTCAAAACTTCACAAATCCTATTAAAATTCAGATTTTCTATTTGCCAAGGGAAAGTGGAGCATAAACTCTCTCTCACCAAACTTGCACTTGGACGGGATGACAGGAAAATGGAATCCTAGACTACTGATTTAAAATGTAAAATTGCAATAGGGACTGTCATGAATGTTATTTGGAATTTGAATGATAATTGTGTGTATTTCAGGGTAACCCTCCTCACACACCTACAGCGTTAGCTTTATATCAGGTATATATAACTATTTTATAAATATACTTGATTGATACACTTATAAAGAATAATTTAAGTTAAAATTAATGATAATGTATTTACCAGTATATAATAATTAAAAAATGAACGAAATGGTTATCTATATTCTATATGGTGTCATAGTACATGTATTTTTACTGAAATGTAAATAATCAAATACATTTTGCTATTAAAATACAGTATGGCTTTATATACCAGTAATATATTATTTGATTAGAAATATGATTACATGTACCATGTTGAAAATGCTAAAGTGTTATTTATAGTAACGTTGCTGTGTATTCATTTAACTACTGTCTTCTATGGCAGGCATAAGTAATATTCTTTTTTATATTTACCCTCCCAAAGTTAAGTTCTGCAGTTGAATGTTATATGTGTACATGTATTTTTATTCATAAGTATTGTAAGCTCACTTAAATAAAAGTCTATTTGAGCATATACCATCACTAGGTGTCTGTTGTCAATTAATACTACAGAAATCTTCTTTTCTGAAATAATTAATTTTATCACAATATACTTTGGAGTATATAGTTTCAAAACATTATCAAGCATATTTAAAATCAGAACCATGGCTACTGTAGCTATGAATAAAATATGGAGGTGATTCTCCTTTTTTGGGTAATGTGTAAAAAATTGAAGAGATATGGAAAATTCAAGTGAATTGCGTGGGCAGAATTGTTAGGGCTTTGGTTTTTTAAATGGGATTCAAATTGGAGAAGTTATTACCCTTCACCTGTAAAAACTTAACTTCTTTGATTTTTAACTGAAGAACATACACTGGTATGAATAGGAAACCACACAATTTTTTCTTTATTTGAATTTTAATTATTCTAATTTATTCAGTTGAAGGATATTAAATCCAGATGAGTGGTTCACTCCTCTTAGTTTCTTTTTACAATTATAATTTTTGATAGTGTGTCTTAAGGAAGAAGATCACAAAAGATTACCTGTTACAAATTGTCGATGCAAGGGTAAGAAAATAGAGTTTTAAGTATTTTTCATATTTATTGATGAATAACTGTAAAAATCAATTTCATCTAATACATTAGTATATGCTATGAAAAAAAAAATTGTCATCAGAAGCTATTGGATAAAAAGTAGAGAATTTTATATAACTACCCACTGCAATCAATGTACTAGAACCAAACTACAAATTTTGTGGATACTGTGAAAGTACTTATATTGGTTAGTACCAATTTTTGTGGTTTAGGGGAAAAAATGTCAGTTTATATATTCTTGAATTCGTGGATTATTAAATCCATCATACATATGGAGGGGAAAATTTCCTTTTCATGGTCACTTGCCAAACTCACAAAAACCAGGAAAATTGATACCCCAAGAACAGTAGATACTTATACAAGTACATTTATGTGTAGACGGTTTGTTCAGACCTACAATACCAGGGTGTATATTTATCCTACATGATAATTGACATTGCTAAAATTAATTCATCAAAGTAATTATCTAACCAACATTTCATGCTCTTTGACATTTATTTTGTTTTCAATATAGACAGCTAACCAACATTTCATCCTGTTTGACATTTATTTTGTTTTCAGTATAGACAGCTAACCAACATTTCATCCTGTTTGACATATATTTTGTTTTAGTATAGACAACTAAATGAAGACTACTACAGATCTATTAAAGATTTAGAAGTTTATGCTGAACATACAAAGTCTTCTCTAATCTGTTTGATTCTAGAGGCTGAAGGTATGGAAGGGAGAAAAATTATGCATAATACCCCCTTCTTAGGACTGTTCCAGTAAAACATACAAGGAACGGGGAAGGCACTTTAAATCTTTGTATGTGGTTGGGTGTTCAGGTCTCTTTACAAACTATAAAGTTTAATACAAAACATCAATAGAACTTCTATGAGTGACTCCCCTGGTGAAAAAAAGTGACTTTCCTGGGTACCTCATATCTTTTAATGGAACAGCCCTTAGGTCAGAAGGACAGTGTTTTATTCCTTAAATAGGTACATTGTTCCTGAGTGTCTCACAGTATTCTTAAATATTACACACAAACATGCAATAGTAATAGAATATCAGGTGGTCTTCACAAGGTCAAGTACCATTCCAAATTAAAATTGAGTGACACGTGATAGGAATTGATTGTTTTTACTTGTAATTGCTATAAGTAGGGGAGAAAACCTATGTCAATCAATAATTTCTGAATAGCCTTTGCTAAATGTTTTTGTTAAAAAGAAAAAAGCTTTAGTTTGAAAATTTGTGCTTCCTTAATTTCTTGGAAAGAATTTGTGTGATTAAATATGAAGAGGACATCATCACAGAGTAATACCTGTTTCAGATTCTTCAATGAAATATATGCAAAAGTTGCCTACGTAGAGGGCATTATCGATAAACTGGCAGCCTTTCTAGGCTTTGTGAAAGTACTATTAATTGAAACATAGGTAATGCCCTTGTTTGCTACTTGAGGCATTATCAATGTTACAGGAAATATCAATGTATCTTTGAAAGAGTGAAAAGACATTTTTAACAGAAATTTAAGCTTTTAATATTGTGGAATAGTACAGAAAAATGATTTTATCTTTCTCCACATATAAAGGTAAAACTTACCTGGTATTTTTATACATTTTTGTAGTATATGTAAATACATTTGTTTATGTTTGTAAGACAATTAGTATATTGTTGTTATTTCATTACATATGAGGCAACTTTTTTTCTCATTTTCCATCTGAATTTCATTGTTTAAAACCTGAACTCTCTGACATTTCACATAGTTTTTATCACATGTATTTTTTTGCTTTTCTTTTTGTCAGCAGTCACTTAAGTCATACATACATGGTACCTTATTGGTTTGTCATCACAGTTATGTTTCAGAATTTCTTATTTATTGTATCTCTAATTATTTTTTCAGCATGTATAATTTTTTTCAGGGTTTAAAGATAAACATATCCAGGATGCAGCTAGTCACATTGGTAAATCATATGGTTTGGTCACTTTACTCAGGTCATTACCATATAATACCAGTAAAGGTAGAATTTACCTGCCTAGAGAATCTCTTATGAAGGTTTGTTGAAAAATCATGAATGAAAGTTTTTTAAATATATGCATAGTAATCAATGTTTTTGTTAAGTAGTTTATTATAGTGAAAAAATGTGCATTATAAAATTAGTTCAATTATGGGTAATTGACTTTTTGTGTACTCTTGATTAAGACAGGGCACTTTCTGACTATTAATAAATTCTATTCTAGTTCTTTGTTGTACTTTTGATGTTTTTTTTCTGCTGAGTCATTGTCTACATATTTTTCCCTGTTTGACGCTTTTGTATTCTACTTCTTTCCATTAAAATGTCAAGTTATACAAAACCTAGAAGTCCTTCATCACTGTATCTAACACAGATTTTAGAGTTTCAACACCGGGGTTTGTTAATTTTCGGTTCTTATCTAAGAAAAAAAGTGGGTGGCATAAGTAAATTATGGTACTCTGATATGAATGTCAGTTTAATTAATTTGTATAGAAATATGAGTATAAAATGCAACCATTATTACAAGTAAAACTGTCAAACAGGGCTTTAAAGTAAAATTAAAATTAAAATTGATTATGTAAATATGAGAGCATTTATAGGAAATATGAAAACTCTGCAGACTATATGATGACTAAAGTTGTGTATGATATGCATTTGAGATTCCTGACTGGCTGTTTTGAGGTGAAAGAGACAAAATTTGCTTCATTTACATTTGCTTTTCACGAATGATTGAGAAAATATTACACTTTTAATTTTGTAGACAACTGCTCTAAGGTTGATTATTTTAGAAAAGAATATTTCTATATAGATTAACTAAATTGTCATTCATATCAGAGTAATTTACTTGTGCTACCCACTTTTTTTCTCTGAGAATGACTGTAAATTAACAAACACAGGTGTTAGAAAATCTGTGAATCCAGTGATTAAACTGTAAAACCTGCATTAGGAGTTTCGACACAGTGTTTATGAAAGGGAGATAAGCATAGCTAGAAAACTTCTCATTTTGATCTGACAGATAGGAATGTTTACACAAATATTTTCTAGTGAAGCTTTCATTAAGATTATGTATAATTGTACATTAGATTATTTAATTTGTAGAGGTTTCCCTTGACCAATTTATCATGGGACTGCTTGATGATTTCATTTTCCAGTACTATGCTGCCCTTATCATGAATTTTACAACTGCATATGGTTGGCCAAACCCAACTTTCAATTTTAATGTTAATTACTAGTAGTTCATTTTAAACGAATTTGCATTTAAAAATATACTCTTGTTTTGTTGGTACCCATTTATTATACTTATTACACTTTTGCAACATTACTCAATGCTAAAGACTGTTTATTGCAAGGTTTAGAAAATACTACATATGTAATATGTTGCCCTCATGTCAAAGTAGGTCATCCCCATAGTAATCTTTTGTAACTGGTAAGTACCTTCAGTATACATGTACCTTCAGAGTTCTTGGGAAAACACAATGTTGGTTTTATTGATTCCCAGGGACTCATCTTATAATATGACTATTCCCTACAGGCAAAGGTTTCTGGTGAAGATATATTAAGAGGAAGAAAGCAAGCAGAAGTCTGTGATATCATAAAGGAAATTTTAATGGTGGCCCAACAGCATCTTGAAACAGTAAGTAAGAAAATCTATTATAGCTATGTAGGTTTTGTTTTTACTTAAATTATTTTTTCATTTAAGTTTAGACCAGAACAAATTTTGCTATCATAGGAAAATTAAAAAAAAAAACAATAAGAAACCTTTTAAGAACTGGGTGCATGTAAATGATAGTTATCCAATGAATTTAATTTATTTTGCCGTAAAATGAGGATTGAACTTTGATTATATACACATTGTTTAGCACAAGTCGTTATTAATTTTTCAACTGATTTTGATTAAACTTGGTTGGAAGATTAGGCACTATTTGTAAATGTGTGCGAAGCTAAGTAATTATTGTTGGGTGTTTGCAAAATGAAATAACCAAAAAGTGAGTTTACATGGACAAAATCTGGCAAGCCAACATCTATGAATTGTTCAGTGGGTTTTATGGAAGCTTTTTATGAAGGATGGAGATCATATGAAGAAAAGTAGAAAACAATATGTTTTAAAAAACGTTTGATGGCTTTAAAGGGAGATAATCCAATTTATTTCATAACTAAGTTTTCTAAATTTCACTGTGAATTTGCAGGACAAATGAGGTCTTATATGTGCATACATTTTTTTTTATACAAAGCTTGGAAAATAAGTCTTTTAAAATCATTATACTAATGGTATGATGTTTATAGAAATTTTTCACAAAATGGACTTGGATTTGATAACGAAATACCACATTTTTACCTTTTTTGCAAACTGACATCATGGAGGCAATTTACTCATACATGTAAACAATTTTCATACACTTTTTTTCTAGTAAGTTATAAATATGATTTTAAAGTACACATTTAATTTCACTACTTCTGTTCAACATACAGATTATGCACTTACAAGGCATAGATCTAGGTGCAGTGTGCTTTTTTATACTAAATAGAGAGTTGGCTATTTGACTCTGATGTGGTAAGAGAAACCATTGTAAAGGTCACAACCCAAAATTCAATCTATTTTGTATTTGAGGAACATTATATGGTACATTCACTATTACTTATCATACAAAGCATTTTGTCTACATGCACCATACCATCTAGTGGTGATATGAACAGTCTTTGAAACTTCAGTGTTACATATAAGTAGTTTTTTTTGTTCTGCCTTTCTGTGCCTAATTGTGTCAGATAATATTATTTGATAATTAATATGTGGCTCAAAATATGTAATGAGCGGCAGTATCATTTTAGCCTTTTCTATTCAATTGGCCAAATATTTCTTGCCTCTGTACTGACATTTTTACATTCATGTAGGAACCAAGCAGATACTATAATATGCCACAATGGCTGGCACAGAGAAAATTATGCCTTCAATTGTCATGTTAAATTCATTTTGATGCCAGAGAGAACAGTTATTTTTCTCTATTAAAGTGGCGACTCGGAATATATTTTCAAATTTCCCAAATGAATCATTATGAACAAATCAAATAGTTATTTTCCTTTATTATAAAGTTTCTAGTGCTTCATATGTATTTTTTTTATTTCATTCTTACTATTTCAGTAATTTACATACCAACATTCAATTTTTAATGTATGAAAAACATTTGAAAACCAAATTTTGCATGCTCTATCCACTGCCTGGGTCTTCTATGGGCACCCTCTTAATTATGTACAATGTAAGAAAACCACCTGCTTAGTTAAATGAGGATTTTGGTACAAAAGTGTACATACTTATTTTCTTTGACTTTCAGGCAAGGTCACTGAAAAAAGATATACCATCTGCAGCTGCACCTTTCTTTTTATGCACTGTAAGTATGTCACAGATAATGATTGGAATAGCTCATACATAAATGCACAAGTTATTAAATATGTAATCATTTGAAATGGTATTCAGTAAATTAATATATTTGAATTCATTGTATTGTATACATAACAGGGGCGGATCCAGGATTTCAGGTTAGGGGAGGTGCTAATAGACTTTTTTCTGTATGTGTGATGGTGATGATTTGAATTATAGTCCTCCATATTAACTAGTACATATGTGATCTCATTTAGAAACATTTTGAGTTTTCAATTAGGAGTGATAGCCTGAATATAGCTGAAATATTGCTGCTCGGGTGTTAAACCCCAACAATCAGTCGGTCAATTAGGAGTGTAAATCAGTGATTCTCAAATGAATCCAATAGTAGCAAAAGGATCATTTCATTATTGATTGTTCAGATAACAAAAGTACTGAATTCAAGAAGCTGTTATATTGTTTAGCTATAAACATGTTCAAATGAATGAATTTAGTTTAAAGATTGACTATGTATGGTTGTATTATGTTTGAGACTGTGGTTTAGTGCTTCATATAGTTCCTGCTTATTATCCTTTTCAATTTTTGAAATGGCGAGGGTATCATTGTTCTGTGGACTTATTTCTTCCAGTTTTTATACAAATGCAAAAAAATTTGCAGTCATAAAATGGTATTAGCCTGTTGTCATTGAAAGTGTCAATAACTTGTTTATTAAAACGATAACTTCAGTAAAACCTATCAGATCTTTCTGAAATCTTGTGGTCGTAAAATGTTTTGTCCATTACATGTTTGGTACTTGGTGTCTGAACAATTCATTGCGTACTAATTGTATGTGAATGGATATGTATGAAATTGTTCCACAAAAAAAGATTTCATTGATTTGGGCTCTATGGCTCTTACAGTTCAGAATAAGGAACCAGAATATTGTACAAATTGCCTTTTTATTACAAATTTCAATGGGTTAAGTTAAAGTCATGACTACTGATGGTTAAGTTAAGTGTTGACTACTGATGGTTAAGTTAAAGTCTTGACTACTGATGGTTAAGTTAAAGTCTTGACTAATGATGGTTAAGTTAAAGTGTTGACTAATGATGGTTAAGTTAAAGTCTTGACTACTGATGGTTAAGTTAAAATCTTGACTACTGATGGTTAAGTTAAGTGTTGACTACTGATGGTTAAGTTAAAGTGTTGACTACTGGTGGTTAAGTTAGTCTTGACTACTGATGGTTAAGTTAAAGTCTTGACTACTGATGGTTAAGTTAAAGTCTTGACTAATGATGGTTAAGTTAAAGTGTTGACTAATGATGGTTAAGTTAAAGTCTTGACTACTGGTAGTTAAGTTAAAGTCTTGACTGCTGATGGTTAAGTTAAGTCTTGACTAATGATGGTTAAGTTAAAGTCTTGACTACTGATGGTTAAGTTAAGTCTTGACTAATGATGGTTAAGTTAAGTCTTAACTACTGATGTTTAAGTTAAAGTCTTGAAGACTGGTAGTTAAGTTAAAGTCTTGACTACTGATGGTTAAGTTAAAGTCTTGACTACTGATGGTTAAGTTAAGTCTTGAGTAATGATGGTCAAGTTAAAGTCTTGACTACTGATGGTTAAGTTAAAGTCTTGACTAATGATGGTCAAGTTAAAGTCTTGACTACTGATGGTTAAGTTAAAGTCTTGACTGCTGATGGTTAAGTTAAAGTCTTGACTGCTGGTGGTTAAGTTAAGGTCTTGCCTACTGATGGTTAAGTTAAAGTATTGACTGCTGATGGTGAAGTTGTCTTGACTTCTGATGGTTAAGTTGAAGTGTTGACTACTGATGGTTAAGTTAAAGTCTTGACTGCTGATGGTTAAGTTAAGTCTTGACTTTTGATGGTTAAGTTGAAGTGTTGACTACTGATGGTTAAGTTAAAGTCTTGACTGCTGATGGTTAAGTTAAGGTCTTGACTACTGATGGTTAAGTTAAAGTCTTGACTACTGATGGTTAAGTTAAAGTCTTGACTACTGATGGTTAAGTTAGTCTTGACTACTGGTAATTAAGTTTAAGTCTTGACTGCTGATGGTTAAGTTAAAGTATTGACTGCTGATGGTTAAGTTAAGGTCTTAACTACTGATGTTTAAGTTAAAGTCTTGAAGACTGGTAGTTAAGTTAAAGTCTTGACTACTGGTAATTAAGTTTAAGTCTTGACTGCTGATGGTTAAGTTAAAGTATTGACTGCTGATGGTTAAGTTAAGGTCTTAACTACTGATGGTTAAGTTAAAGTCTTGACTACTGATGGTTAAGTTAAAGTCTTGACTACTGATGGTTAAGTTAGTCTTGACTACTGATGGTTAAGTTAAAGTATTGACTACTGATGGTTATTTTGTATGCTGAAAACAAACCAGGTATTATAGTTAACTTCTTTTGTTGATGAATTATGGTTACATTTTTTTTGCAGGTGATATGTGACAACTACCTCAGACAGTTACAAAAGGTTAATTTTAATGTCTTTCATTCATCTCTACAACAGAAGAATGGCTTACTACCTTCACAGTTACTCTGGCAAAAGTTTAGAAAGAAGTATTAAAAATGTGACATCAAAACGTAGTTATTTACATGCCTTCCTTTAGTGATAAGTAAATGTTGGTTCACTCCAAAATGCAATTTGATTCAGGTACCAACCAAAAGGGAGGCTTGTATTTTTATGCTATTGAATATTTTTTTCTGGTCTTCAGAAAATCTTTTATTTTGAAAGTATTTTGAGTACTTCTTGTATGCACTTTATGTTAGGATTCAGATCTATCGAAGTATTTGGTTCTAATGCTGCTGATGAGAGGTCACTCCTTCAATGGCAGATCCAGGGGCTTGTCCCATGGAGCACCAGACCACCCCTTTGTCGAACCTAATTTTTTTCGAAGGTGTCACTTTCTCAAAGTACAGTGGTAACTTTTTAATTAACCTTTCATAGTAGTACTTGATTGAATCGCAATATCCCGATGTGTCAAAATGACAGTATAGTAATTGTTATGGTATACCTGTCTATATCTTTATTCTCAAACTGCCAATTTACATTGGTACAGAGAAAATCAACAAGTACATAATAATAACAAAACAACCTCTAATCAATTACCTTTAAGGTCATTAAGGTTCCAGAGGCAAGTTAGAAAAAAAGTCACATTGTTTTAATTTAGCAAAAGTCAAGGACGCTTATTTAGTCCAATTTAAAATCCTTTGCATCTAAAGAATGATTTCATTCCCTACCATAAATAAATTTGTATTTCTTGTTCTTATATATGGATCCTTTATAGTTCCTGGGCAGAAGGATATGTTGGTCTCATATGTCTACCTTCTTAAAATTACTGCTCCTACAGTACCATTTTCAAATTTTGATTAGAGGATCGATTACAGGTGTTTTGTCATCAGATATCTAAATATTACAGATGGTCTGTGCACACGACCAGCTTACAAAGGCATTTCTCGGAAGATGACGAAGAAACCAATCCCCCTCGCCAACACATCAGAAAAAAAAACAAAAACACAAATTTTGAAGAAAGAATTTTAAGGTGCTCAGTTGTATTGGTGTGATGAAGACTATTTAAAATGACATCAGCAATTCCTTAATTAGCAAAAAATGCAAAAAAATTGATAGAAAAGTACTTTAACCCTGTTGTTTGTTGTTAAATATGTACTTATATATTGAAATAAAAACTTCCTTTCACAAGGTTATATTATAGATGACCAATTAGCACACTATAAGTGGAAACTCAACTTTTGCAATGACTCTGGGATGAAAACAAGAGGCTCCCAGTAGCCTGAATTACCTTGTTGAATTTTGCCTGTCAAAGGCAATAAATTAAACAAGAAATTGTCCAACAATTTTGATTCAAGAAGTCTTTGGTAGGACTTATCACAAGATCTTTTCAACAATTGAAAGTTTCTTTCAATCTATCAGTCTTCAAGACATTGACTGAAAACTATTAAAAAAAAAAATCATTTTTCCCCTTTCAAGGGCAATAACTCTTACAAGGAGTCTGAAGACTTTTGTAGTCCTAATAATATGGGTCATTTCAGCTATTGAAAGATTTTGGATAAACCTAACGGTTTGGGAGATATATTTGTGAAAAACTACTGTCTGACTCCTATGTTCTATTTTTAGTAACGGCGGCCATGTTTTTTGACAAATCAAAAATCCCCACATCAGTTCTATGCAGTATACCCCAAAGAACATCCATACCAAGTTTGGTTTCAATTGGTCAAGTAGTGTCAGAGGAGAAGATTTTTGAAAGAAATAACATTAAAAATAGCAAAAATCGTTGAAAAAGGGCAACACTTTTACCCATGTCAGAATTCAGCTATACCTAACAGTTTTGGAGATTATATGTGAAAAACTACTGTCTGACCCCTATGTTCTATTTTAGTAACGGCGTCCATGTTTTTTGACGAATCAAAAATCCCCACATCAGTTCTATGCAGTATACTCTAAGGAACATTCATACCAAGTTCGGTTTCAATTGATCAAGTAGTGTCAGAGGAGAAGATTTTTTAAAGAAATAATATTAACAAGTACTATCTTTAAAAAAAGATGCAGTAAATTTTTTTCTTTTTACTTATAATTTTCATCAGGAAATAACGCAATACATGCAATTTCAGTTTCCTTTTTCGAACCCCACTAAGTAATCAGTAATTGGCCAATCTGGTAACAGAATTTTGATGAGGTGACTTGCGTTTACATGGAAGAGCGTCTTTAAGGTCAAAGGGTAAAAAGCGAAACTATACCGACTGTGTCGGAAAAATAGCAAAAATCATTGAAAAAGGGCAACAACTCCAACATGGCATAACGGATTAAAACCAAAATTTGACCGGAGATAGATCTCATCATGCTGAACACTTTTACCCTGTCAGAATTGAGCTAAACCTAATGGTTTAGGAGATATATTTGATTAACTACTGTCTGACCCCTATGTTCTATTTTTAGTAACGGTGACCATGTTTTTCGACAAAACAAAAATCCCCACATCAGTTCTATGCAATTATACCCCAAGGAACATTCATACCAAGTTTGGTTCTAATAAGTCAAGTAGTTTTAGAGGAGAAGAGTTTTGTATAATTGTTAACGACGACGACAATGGACACCAAGTGATGGCAATAGCTCACATGGCCTTTGGCCAGATGAGCTAAAAAAAGTCAAGCCAATTGAAATTCATTTGAAACCACTCCAAATTTTTTTCCTGGATCTGCCATTGCTCCTTGAAATACGTGTACAGCATACCAGAATTTGCAATATTAATACAAGTTGTAATTTTACACATCCAGTAAAGCAAAATATTATTTTTAAACACTCCAATTTTTTTTGCAGAATTAAAGACTTAAAATAAGTTTTGGCAATATTTTTTTTTTTTAAACAAGCCCCCACCTACCTAACAAAAAAATGTCCATACAATTGGATTTGTTGTTTTGAATAGGTTTTATAATAATTGCATGTATGGTATATTTGTAAATCAAAGTGCTGATAGCACTGGCGGTCGTTGATTCTTGTGAAAATTATAGCATGAACAAAATATCAAAGATTATATGATGTTTAATAAAATTGTGATCATCAGTTGCATTTTAAATACTATTAAGAACTGCCATTTTTTATATCTATAAACTTGTAGTCAATCTATACTACTGATCTAACTTCACACACATTTGCATATTTTGTTTCATTTCACCTCTTTGTCTAATTTTAAATCTATCAAAAAGTTAATGTGTATTTACGTTCAAAAGCTATATTAACAGTGTATTCATCCTACAGAATAATATACTTAAACAAAACCAATAACAGTTTAAGAAAATAATTTTCTTAACACAAGATTTTCAAAAACTAGACACTTTTATCAATTTGAATTTTCCCGCCTACCAGTAATTTACTTGGTTCAACTCAATGCTCTTCACTTGTTTATAAATGGTGCAATATTAATAATAGGATGGCTAATTTGACTTATAAATGTGTTTAAATGAAAATATTTAACACATTTTGTCCTTTCAGACACATTACTACAAGAAATAAATTCCTTAAATGTAAATTTATTACTAAATATCTTTCAAGGCCAAAAAGGAGTCCCTCAGATTTTTAGTTGATATGAAGACTAGATCTTAATTTTATTTGCATAAATAATAGAATATTATTGAGCTGATAAATTGCAAGAAACATATTTACTGGTTATAAAAGAGGTATTGAATGATTTGAAAGGAATTACATTTGGACTATATTTTTGTGCAGTGTTCAGAAATAGTAGTGAAGTTCCAGTGATGGACCGGTGACTGGTGACACAAGGTATTTTGATCCTGAAGGATCAAAAACCCCAAAATGTCCATGCAGTTTGATTGGCTGTTTCTAATAGATGATGGATTGATATGTACCTTTTTGTTTCAATGACTATTGCTAGGGATATTTTGAATATGTTAGAAGTTAAATTGAAACAGAACTTAATTTGTTGCATGCCAATAGTATGTTGTCACTCATATTTTTATAATCTGTAAATTGTAGTTTACAGAGAACTAAGCGACTGGTGTTGTGGAGGCATTGTTGCAATATTTATCTTTTTGAACTTCGAGTCCTTTGACATAGTCTGATGTACCCCTCTTTATCCATCTACAAGTCATACAAAAACTCAATAAATTGTTTGGTACACTGTGCGTCTTCATGGAAGGAAGCTCCCTTTTCTTTTCTTTTGTCTTCTGTTTCAGAGTAGGAAACTCACTCAAATTCTAGAAAGTCCTGAATACAATTTGTCAATAAATTTACTATATGGCTATAAAATTTTTGCTAAAATTAGCCAGTCTCGGGCTGGTGGGCAGGCTACTATTTCTAACTCTGGTTATGGGGCTTATAACACCAAAAAGGGGACAAGCTATCACAGGCTTCAGTATTTTCAACACATCTTTTCTTCACCATTTCTTTTACCATTAAAACAGATATTATTCAAACCAATTCAAAGACTTAACATCTAATCATTTAATTTTCACTAATACAGTACTCTTATCATTATACTTTAAGGGTTATGCATCTATAATATATGAATAGATGAATAGATGAATCACATAATTGACAGAAATCAAATAAATATATAAAATGATATTTAACATTATGAAAAACTAAACTGAAAAACCGAAACACCCAAAACCTCAATGATCATCCTTAGAAACCAAGGGGTACTATATCACCTACTCCACGCTACAGGTGACAGAGGCACCCCTGGGTTTCCAAAGATGCACAATAATAAGTGACAAAATTCAAATAAAATTGAGTATAACCTTAAAGGCAAAAATTGATTTACAAGTATGTACAACTGGAGAGTTAATTACACTTTAGTACATGCATGTCGACCCTGGTGGTTCACGAGTTTTATATTTGATTTGTATTATTAAATATCATTTGACATCTGTTCTTGATCCAAATTAAAATGTTTTAGGTTATTTGTGATTTCTGTTGACATCAATTATCCTCAAAATTGTGCCAGGAGAAAAAATAAGATGTAGAAATTAAGTGTTTAACAGATATGATCTGATACACACACAAAAAAAAAGAAAGAAAACTGAATACAGCATGTCACGTATAAGTCAATTCTTATTTTCACTCTCAGTGATGAACTTGAAAGCAGACTTACTGTGTATAGAATTATGTAAATCAGTTAAACATACATAGCCAACATAATACATGTTATATCTTATACAAAATTTTAGAACATATATAAAAATAGATATGTGAACTTACTACTGCTTGTCTGAAGATTTCTTGCAAAACTGAGATGAGGTCCGGAGTATCAAACACAAGTTATCTTTGTAAACTTTCTAGACCAAATTGTTTCAATTGTCCAGGAAAAAAGATTTCAAATTGAAAAATGCTATAATCAGAGATAATAAAAATGAGAGCGTAATCTCTTCATTGACAGGCAGTGTAATTCTCGTTTTATGTTTGAAGTACTAATTACTTATGTACTAAACTTAGTATAAATGAAAATGAAACATAAACGGTACAATATTAATTCATATTAAAAGAAAAAGTACAGGCACATTACAATTTAGGTGAAAGTTACTCATTTAGAAGTTTTTGGTGGTTTCAAAAACCCTATATTTCTGAGATATCGAACAATTAAAGGAACAGATGTCAGTGTGATGCCAATTCTGACTGGGGCAAAGACTTTATGTACAGCATAGGCTATTACAAATGTACTGGCACCAGTGGTCAGTTTGGACTGAATTATGGACTGGTCAAATCCTATCTTTGTCAGCAGGGCTACCATATCAATCCCACTGAAAAAGAAATGAGTGTAGTTAAGAAAAGTAATAACAGAAATTGTACGAATTGGTTAAATTACTATCCTGTGGGTGAACATTAACTCAAATTTATTTTCCATTTTATTTTATAACAAGCACATTGGTACAAATCCAAGAGATGTTATATGCTTACATAATATTGTTATAAGAGTTTTAGGTCACCTCATTAAACAAGAAATGGAAATAATCCAAAATCCATGCCAAATGCTAGTACTACTGGTACTCTGATAGAAATTATAAAGGTAATTAAAAAATAAAAAAATACTTATATCCCCCAATTAAATTTTATAAAAAAAATTTTTATCTGGCAAATTGTCAAGCTATTAAGTAAATGTTGCCTACAAAAATAAAAGTCATTTATCAGGATATGTTGTACCTGCTTTAAATCACATAAATTTATCGTATTTAGTAAAGGTAAACTGACTACAGGAGGTCATGCATCTATACATAATGGACAAACACCTGTGATGCAGTTTTAATACTTGCATCATTAACTCTAATCATTTTGGATTGGCTAATATTCATATGACATCAGTAAATATAAACTGAAGTCATTCTGCAGGTAAAAGATATGTTATCTACTTCCCTAATTCATTTCCCCTTTGTCATTATCATACCACCATAAATAAAAACATAATACTAACCAAATTTAAACAATGACTTTGATGTTCTCATTAAAGTTTTGTTTTTTTTGAGAGGCAATCAAGCATGCTAGCCAAAGTACAAGACAGAATGGTGACAACCAGGTTATCTTGGAAGTGATAAATCATCACGTCAACATCTATTTCAAAAGTAATACAAAGAATCAATGAAATTAATCCAAAAAAAAGAGCAAAGATATACTCCTAAAATCACCTGTATTTGTAACTAAAAGCAAAGTTTAAAATTTAAATTTTCTTGCCCCATACAAAAAGATTGGTTACATACGTGTACAAATATATACTGTAGTAATTACTCTAATTAAAACCTTATTTGTTATGTACATGTATTTGCAATGCAAGCTTTGTCATCACTGGATTTCAGAAAGAGCATGTACCAGTACTTGTAAAGTACTCTACCCTCCAAGTATAACATATATTTATGAAACCAATACAATTACATAAATTATCAAGCTAGAGGTGTATCAAGAAATTCCAAAAAAAGGAGGCTCTCTCCAATTTATTTCTATGTATGAACAATCCAGCATACATGTAAAATGGGACCACCACCCTCCAACTGGGTCAGCATATACAAACAGTCTGAGAACATGAATTATTCCAAGAACATTGGTTTACCATATAGTGGTAATAATTAGTTCCCACAATCTATGACTGCAGGATTGAAAGTGATACACAAATATCATTATTCAAATAATTAAAATTGAACCATATCATGACAAAGTACCTTGACACAGCTAAATAAAAGCTTCCAAGAGATATTAGGGATATCCCAACATGGAACACTATTACGGTTGAGCCATATTCTTTCACAGCCCTTTTTAAACGGTCCTTATTACTTAATTTAACTGGGTTTGATTGAGAATTTTGATCTCTACCAACCTCAGAATCTTGAGGATTTGATGAAGTTGAATAGCTTCTTTTTTGATAGAAATTGGTAACAGCATTTCGAATTTGAGCATCTTGTTCTGCCAAGACTTGCGCTAAAGTTTTCCTTCCACTGCGAACTCCTGAGAGTTGATCCTTACATTCTCCGAAACTAAAACGCTGACAGTTTTCTAACCACAACTGATATCGTACACAGTCATCACCTTGAATTCCTTGGGGGCTAGGGTGGTAATTAAGATCTTCTATTTCGGTGTTTGATGTTGTCTCTCTTTTCTTAGACTTGTAATTTTCTGCTATTTGTCTTAAGACTGCTTCCTGTTCTGCAAATACTTCAGATAAAGTTTTCCTTCCCTCTTGTATATTTGCAAGCTGTTCCTGGCAGTTGGGTAGGTTGAAACGAAGGCAGGTTTCCATCCACAAATCTAACGTGCAGTCATCTCCTTGGATTCCCTGCGGATCTGGTGCATCATCACTTAGTAAAGTTTGGGCCACCGAATATTGTTGTTTACCTGTGTGAAATTGTCTGTTGGGGTGGCTTAGACTTACAGCACCATTGATATATTTCTGCATCAATAGTCTACCATTTCCTGGTAGATTACAAGGTGATTCATATTGTTCATGGGTAGTACTGAATGGTTCAGGAACATTACTTTGCATACATCCATGTAAATTTAAGTTACCACTGCAATTGAAAGCATCAACATTTTCATACTGTAATGACCGAGTAGAACATTGTTCGTTCTGCAACACGTCAATTAAATCATCATGACCTCCTTGAATACCTTGAACACTCGGTCCATGTACTGAATAATCTATTGCATCTTGTAGAGCTTTCGTAGAATCCTGATACGATAGATTTTTCAACTGTCCCTGAGCTCCCTCAATAGAAACTGAATTATTGAATTTATCCATCTCTTTCTTACATGCATCTAAATCTTTGGGTTTCAGTACCTCAGCAGCTGAAGTGCCAAGGAGCCTAACCTGTGGCCGCGGGATGGTGACAACTAGTTTCCTCAGAGAAAACATTTTTAAATGGTACATTTCAAGCAGTTAGACATGAGAATGGGATGTTATCAAAGTGCTGTGGGTTTATATGGCTCTGTTCCATAAATTAGGACATCGTATTTCTTGGCGATCAAGGTCAGATAGACGCTCCGGAGAAACGTGTAAATTTTTTTCTAATAAAAGCGTTTTGTTGAGTATCAAACTTTCTATCAGCTGTTAGGAACGTGCACATGTTATTCTGAAATTCATCCAGTCGTAACAATTACAGTTTATGAATTGACGTGAAAACTTGTTTTGTTTACTAATATATGTTGACCTTATTTTTATATTCGTATGAGGTTTTCAGCCTGGGATGTTTTCAGTCCGGGATTTAGATTGTCTATTGAAATATCACGTCCCGAACGCACATGGGACACAGTACTCAGTAGGCAGATAGGGCGTATCCAGAGATTTTGAAATGGAATTGAATGCTGAAAAATTTGAGGGTTTAATTTGTGAAAAAAAATCAAGCATTTATGCAAAAAAGTTCCAAGTTTTAAAGCGCACACACCCGGTACGTCCGCGCCCAGGGCCTGATTCAGACACTTTTATGAAGGGGAGATGCTAGCTAGGACATTATTTGCCATTTATTTGTCTTATGGCAAATTTTCCGATAAAAAGAGGGTACCAGCACCCCTTCTTGATCCGCCACAATGATGATTGGGGTTTTTACGGTCTTGACTATCCTTACGGATCTCGCACGACCATCCCTTACGGGGATTCTGTTAGTAGTTCGAGGTAGCGGAGCCCAGCCTTCGGGATACCCGACCGAAGAACTCAGAGTATGTCCTACTAGGGGCTGGGCTGCTCTGTTGACGCTCTGGCGTACTCCCAGACCCAACGTGGGTCCGAGAGCGTTTCCCCACTCTGTTTGGGAATACGTCAACGTGCAGAGTGTGATCAGCCACAAGCGCCTGCATGTGCATTTATATAGACGCCAAGTAAAATGGCGGGAAATTAAAATCACCGGCTCAGCTTAGAGTGTGAAATATCTTATTAAAACACGTGTTAAAGCAGACGTGCCAAAGTAAAGAAGACCATAATTTTGGCCTTCAAAACCACAAGCACTTTGTGCATAGATATTTGTTTCTCGAGAAAAATATTTTCGTCTGATAAAAATCGTATCTTTGCCAGTTTTGTTTTGCATTTCTTTTTGGCCCATTCATTGAATGCATGATTCCACTATCTGTAATAACGAAATTCTCTTCCTGAAAGTTAATCCCGGAATTTTATCACGTCGAGCAAGCTGTATAAATATTTGTGCTATATTCAATATTTTGTATGACAGAAACCACAAGTACTTAGCCCGGGACACACAACGAAGCAGTACTTTCTGGAAATAAAACTGACTGGTAATTTAGTGAAATAGCTTATTTTGTCGGCTGTCATCATCTAGTTTTTTGTTGTTAACATTGTGTCCAATTTATTGAACTGAACACTTTAACGAACGAATATTAAAAGTTTATCTTGGTGCTCCAGTTCGTGATTAATTGCACTAGCTGAACAAGATCAGCCGATTGATTTAAACGACGGTGACTGAGTTACCGGTCACGATATGAGCCCGGGATATGAAACAAGATATCAGTTAGATTTCAAGTCTTTTATGATTGATAACGCACCCATAACTTGACAATTAAACCTGACTTGCAATTTGACTGGTCGTGCCGCTGGAGAGCAACATGCTACCCATGCATCCGGACCTGAAGTCACTCCTGTTATGTACATATGCAGATCCCGTGTCTGTTTTAACGTTCTGACCATGTACCTTGATTTTGATAATTGATGTCAAAAATGTATTCTGTACTTTTTGCCTTTATCTTGTTTCTCTATTTTTTTTTTATATTGAGGCACATTTTAATGGGGATGAGAATATAAATTTTTCGCATAATTAATGACTTTTAGTAATGGTTTTTTATTACTCAATATTTTGGTTCATTTGAAAGCTTAGACAACATATAAATGATTTTGAACGTATAAGTACGGTATTTGAACAAAGAAAAAAGTTGGAACAAGTATGGACTCTCCATTCAAACATGAAACAGCACTGGATTTTGATTGAGATTAAATATTTGACACAGGAAATAATCTCCAACACGACATATGAATATCTAAATGAAAATGAGGAGGGTTGCAGGGTCAGAGAAAATTCGGACTGTCATTCTACAAGCTTTGTAAGATGTATATGAAAGCCAGGGGTGGATCCAGACTCATTGAAAAGGAGGGGTACCAGCCGGGGTTCCTCAGAAAAAAGGGGGCTAAGACATTTACCATTTTTTTACACATGAAAATGACAAATTTTCCAATAAAAAGGATGGGTGCTACCCCCACCCCTGGATCCGCCACTGAAAGATACAAAATGTTGGGTATAGATACACATGTATCGTACTTTTGTAATTATGTTTTTTCCGAATTCCTGCGTATTTTTCTGATAATGTCTAAGAATCTGGTCGAGAACTACCATCAGTAGTATTGCTAGACATTTTCTCCCACTATATTCGGCATGAAAGTTAACCTTGATGAAATCACCTCCATATACGTTTTGTTTTGATTCATTCGGATCAATGTCTTCTATCAACGTGCAACGACCTTGCAAAGTTAACACGATTATGACGGTTCCAAACATGCAGGTAAATATTCTCCCAGGACATTAACCTTGTGCTTGTTGTTCCTTTGTTTTAATACCGATTCGTCAACCAGTGCATACCAATTACTTCCCAAAAAGGACGTTAGTCAAATTTCGTGTTATTTTGTTCATAGAAAAGTGCCATCGAGTGAACGCTTTATATAAGCAAGGCTTTATACTCAAGTCTACTTAAAACATCATTCTTGAATATGTCATGCGTCCTTTAAAAACAATTGCGACAAAACCGTAATTGAAACTGAAAAAAAAAAAAATACATAAATAACCCCCTAATGGTTGAAAAGACCTTGACTTGCAATCTGGAAAAAATATAGGGTAATATCAAAACCCAGTTCAATACTTCAGCTTATACCAAATAAAAAAGACAAGAATAAGCTATTTACACGAAGCTTACATTTTACATTTATCCCCAATCGACTCAAGAAATGACTTCCAAAATAAATCACAACCATAATTTAGTGGGAATGGAACCTTTTGGTTCATTATAATTTTACATGTTTTTGCCCAGAAACAAGAAAATGATCATGCAGTTTAGACTTTTTCTGAAACAGCTAGTGATTGCAACCCCATATATTAGCCCCATCTTTCTTTGTGACGTGAAACCTTGTTATATATTATTTCATAGATCTTGAACTGTTACTCGTACACAAGGAAAGTGCAGAATTTTGTGTTAAGAAATCCATGTGTAACGTAACAAGTCCCATACACGCCTAGACCCGTGTCACCGTCATATGTTAGTGAGCACATATAATAAATATTTTACATAGCTTATACATGCTCTGTTTAATACATCTTGTGACATTCATTTAGAGATTTGCGGAGCCAGCATGATACGACCGCAGTGTTTGCACAAGTGTGGACACAATATTAGTTTATGGCATACTTAAGCATAGGAACTTGCAGCTCATTATGGACACAACTGGTTTTGATACAATATAACACAAAATTTGAACTTTGATTTCAAAATCTGACAAAAAATATGAAAGTATATTTTTTTTTGGAATGTGGCCTAATTTTGTACCCCTCGAAGACTACCCTGTAAAAAAATATCAAAGCAGAATTTACAAAGGAACAGGTTGACATCTGAATCATAAATATCTGACCATTAATAATTTTTTTTCTTTCAATTCTAATGACTTCAACTATTCCACCCTTCAAACCCCTTATATCCAAAAGGGGTGGGGGCAACCCCCCCAAAAAAAACCAAAAAAAAAAACCCCAAAAAAAACAACACAAAACTAAAGTTCTGTAAGCACTAGAGATTTTTTATTCAAAATTGAAGCATGAACAAAATATCAAAGATTACTTGAAGTAAAACAAAACTGTGATCATACATTTGCATTTTTCATATTTATTTACTACCGATTTCTGAAGTATCAACTATCAACTATAATTAATAGTAAAATAGTATCAAACTTCAAACACATAAACAAATTTTGTTCCATTTCACCTTTTTCCAAATGTTTTAAGTTGTCCAAAAATTATTTCGCATTTATATATATAAAAAAAACCTTACTAACAAGAGTATTTATCCTACATTGTAGTTATACTCAAATAAAACCAATTTCAGCTAAACAAAAAAAAAATCCTCCATAAAAATAATACTTTCTAAAACTAGACACATTTATCAATTTGAATTTTCCTGTGAAATTTACCTCGTTAAAATCACTGCACTCAACTTCCTGTTACCAATAAAAGGATGGAGATTTTGACCGATACAGCACAATAAAATTTTATTTTTTCTGCAACTTGTAAGATGTTAAGTAATAAATTTGCATTTAGGGAATTTATTACTTAGTGATACAACTGTAGGTGTATTAAATGGAAGATGCTAAACACATTTAATTCTTCTTGCAGTTATACTGCAAGAACTACATTCCCTAAATGCAAATTCACTACTTAGTGATACAACTGTAGGTGTGTTAAATGGAAGATGTTAACCACATTTAATTCTTCTTGACACATTAATGCAAGAACTAAATTCCCTAAATGCAAATTTACTACTTAGTGATACAACTGTAGGTGTGTTAAATGGAAGATATTAACATTTAATTCTTCTTGACACATAACTGCAAGAACTAAATTCCCTAAATGCAAATTTATTACTTAACATCTTTCAAGTTGCAGAAAAATAAAATTTTATTCTGCTGAACATCTGCTAGAACAAATTAAATGGTCATAAAAGAGCTATTGATAGATATTTATAAAAGGAATTTGGAATATATTTTTGTGTAATGTTCAGAAATAGTAAGGAAGTTCCTGTTGTGAACCAAGAACATAAGGTACTTTGATCCTGTAGATCAAACCCACCCCCAATGTGTTAAAATTTCAAAAAGATTTAATACGGTTTACTCAAGTTCTGGTAAATAACCTAAAGTATACAGACGCCAATAACGATGACCAGATAGTACCATCATATGACTGAAATTATTTTTTTGGTTGTACAAAGAATGGTAAAAAAAAAAATCAAGTTCAGCATATGCTAAAACTAGTAATTTTTTTTCTCCATGATAAAGGTACACATCATCAATGTGTATACAAATATTGTGCAGATTTTGAATGATATTGGTTAAATAGATGACACAGAGTAGCCTTGATACCTCTTAAGGGAGTCAAGCGTCCTTAGCCTTGATACCTCCTGAGGGAGTCAAGCGTCCGTAGCCTTGGTAACTCCTGAGGGAGTCAAGTCCTTAAGACCTGCTTTCACTGTTGGTGACACAGATTACTGTTAATTTGGTGGATTCTTATTTTAGTGTAAATATTTATCACCCTATTTAGGTCTGCAAAATACCTCTAGGTTTCCTTATCTTGTCTATGGACTATATTTTGCGCTTTTGTTATATCTTTCATTGTTCTTCTATATTGAATTGCATTGCATTTCAATGACTGCATCATTCTATTTTACTGTGCACCGTAATACAAATAATTTTCATTTTCATTTGTTCTCATTTTGTTCAGTTTCATTTTGAATTAACTCATATCGTTTCTCCTCTTTTTGTTTTGCAACTCAAAGATAACCATCATCATATACTTATGGCAATCTTTTGACAATAACGCTACTGTTGGTCAAATATAATGATCATGCAGTAACATGCATACCAATAAAGGTCTAGGACTGGAAAATATTCGAAACATTAATACTATTCATTCATCAAACTTAAATCCTGATAAATCTGTTGGTTTGGTAAATCAAGGAGAGTAATAGGTTCAGGAGTAAATACATGAATATTTGTATTTATTTGTTGAAATTTACTCATATTTTTTTGCTACTACTAAAAATTTAATCAATCACCTTTGGTGGAATAAAAATATATATAATTAATTCAAATAGATAAATTTCAAAATTACTACAAAAACCTGAATTTATAAAAAGAAAAATAAGAACCTTTGCTTATAAACTGACACAAATGAAGCAGCTTGATGTGACTGCATGTGGTGATCACTGAACAATTGTGACAGTATGTACCTGTATAACCAAGCTTGATATATCTCTGAATTGGGATTAATTATTTGATTCTGCAAAGGTTACTGACAGAGAATAAACGTGCACAAAGAACTTTAAAAAATTGAAAATCTACAGTCCAGAAGATAAAAAAAATTACACAGTACCTTTCATCATCAATCTACATAAAATTATTCAATTCAGTCACTGCATGTAGTGACTGAATGGAACAACTGAAAGGTCTAATTTTAATAAGATTGCTGTCATCATATAAAAACATCATATTTTGTTGACATCAGTCAATATTTAATATTTGAACTCAATGTGGATTGATTTGAAAATGGGGCCTTAAGTAAAGAAAAGTCTTAGTAAGATATAGAATACCACAGAACCCAAAAGGAGTCATCTTTTTTATGAAATTGTACAAGTATTATTTTGGAGTGTTTTGACCCTGATGTGGACTACTTGATGAGAAGTCAGGGTAAAAATTGAGACAGTTTCATATAGATTCATGACAAGTTCTTAAAAACAAGTTCTCTTGACAAGTATAAGAACAGTACCATCTCTTAAAATGAATGAAAACCTTGGTTTGCTGTGGTATAAAAACCTTTTACAGATCATGACTGATAAGGGTAGAGATGATTATAATACCACTACATAAGAATTTGTTATCAGTCTTTTAATACTGTTACTTGTAACTTTAAACTTACAAGCACAAAATTTTTATGTTACATACTTTTTTTGGAATTTTTACTGGCATGTTTAGTTCAATTTATAACTCTTTGCACAACTTGAACTTCTGCCCTGGATGGTTAGGACTATGTAAAAAGTAAGTTGGTTTATCAATGCATTACACATAATTTTTTTTATTTATACATAAATTATTTAATTGCTGTTTATGGTACAAATCATTTTTAAAGAAAAAAAAACATATCATACTCCTATACAAAATGTACTGCCTCAGGATTATTGAAGGGCTCACAAAAAGAGCGTTTTTAGTGGAACCTGTGTAGAATTTCTTAAAAGACAATTACTTACAGCACAATTATGGAATACTCTCATACAAACAAGTAGTTATTCATAACACTTATAATGAATCCCTGATAAGAAACATTGTCAAATTTTCACAATTAGCTGGCCAATCAAATAGTTTGAATAATCACTGTCATCTTTATTCTGCTAATGCATTAATTAGGTAGTTTGACAATCTTGTTAAATCAGTCTCTGATGGATGATGCTTAACAACCTCTACTATCTTAGGTTCAGATTCAGGAAAAATATCTTTTAATTCTTTAATGATTTCTGACGTCCTTTCTGCACTTCGATGCGGACGTGTAATTTTTGGAGCTTGCCACTGGCTTTTCTTTTGGGGTGATGTAGAAAATCTAGTTTGATTAGTAGGTCTTTGACCTTGCCCCTGAAAATTTTGCCCTTTCTGTTGTCCCTGAAAACTATTTTGTCCTTGATTATTCCAAGGCATCCTATTTTGACACTGAAAATTGTTCTGAAATGAGTTTGATGATGATGAGGCCTGCTGCCAGTTTGCACCAGGATGTGGTCCAAGTATTAATTGGGGATTATATGTTGGTGGTGCACCAAGAATGGAAGGGTGATACTGTTGGTCATGTAAATTTGGTGGATCAGCTGGTCTGTTCCATTTGTTAGGATGAGATGGTGGATTCTGTGGTGATTGATGTCTGAAAAAAAAAAGTTACGAAATTTAAAGATTGATGATACTCCAACATTTTAGTCTGTTTAAAGTCTTACTAAGTGAAACAAAGCTTTATCTTTTAATTTATTTACTACATCTGACTTGTAATCATTACTTTACAATGCTAGATACAAGTATATCTTTTAAATTACAATTATTAGTAACTAATAAATAATGACATACAGAATTTGTTATCACCAAAAAACTCAACCTATTTGAAGCCTGACACAATGATTTGATTTACACTCTAGAAAAAATGTCTATGACATACAAATTGAAGATCTAGAAGAGAAACAAATGAATAAGAGTGCTTACAAAACATACAGCAAAATATTTCAGTTTCCAAGTTTTTCATAGTTATCTCCCTGGGAAACTGTGATAACCAGTAGTGAAGCAAAACAAGAACTTTTTGTTTTGTGCTCACTTCTCCCATTTGTCTTTGACAGGGAAAAGTTTTTGTAAAAGATTCCATAGACAAAATTATTATTTTTCACACAGAATTGACTACATCTTCTCTACAACATCTATGTCTATGTCTAGCCCTGAGTCCACAGACATATATCACTACTTGAAAACTAAAAATTGAAAGATGTTTAAAACATCACATAAAACATAGCAAAAATAACTCGAAGACCAATCATAGACAAGTTTGGTGTAAGTCAAGTACTTATAAGGTCAGGAAAAGTTTCAGTATGTTTTACCTTTTTCTAAGTGGTGAAGGCTGTTTGCCTGATGGTTTTGACAAGAAAACATCTAACTTGGGTCCATGCTGACCTAATGGATCCTCAGGTATCATAAAAATATCACCAACAAAATTATACTGTAGTAATCTGAAAGGAAAATATATAATGATTAGTTTGATATCTCGTTTCTAGTAAAACCTCAAATGTTACTCTTATAGAATCTATATATATTTACTAATTATCAGTATGTAAAATATCTAGGTACAATTAGCAAGTTTTAAACTCTGTATTCCAATCAAATATAATAACTACTTAGGGAAACCATTGTAGTTTTCATGGTTCAATCTAACCATGAAATCCAATAAAATTTAAAGTTTCTATTGAAAACTGTTATGCTATCAATACACAGTCCATGAATTTGGAAATTCAAGAACAAATGAACTGAACACAATCACTGAATTAAAGTACTTCCCAATTACAAGTATACAATACATATGAAATCAGAGAAATACAGTACCTCAGGGACATTTGTTTCTCCAACTCTCAAGTCAGAGTTTTAATCTGTATTAGTAAAACTCTCAGGTCAGTAACCTCCAAAATTCATTGGAGACCCCTGAAAATCACAACAGGGGAGTCTAGGGGACTTCTGAAAATTCTCAATCCATTTGCAGAAATCTACATTAGTAATACGAGTCAACTGTTCATTTGTCTAGCTTTAATCTAAGCCGTTGGTACAATAAAATGGTGGTTGAGACATTAGCATGTGGCATTAATGATTGACAAATATAACGTGAAAATCATTAAATAGATATTTATTGTTGATAAATACTTCATAAGTGTCTTGTATTGAGTGATAATTACCCGCTGTCATTTGATGACATTGTATACAATGTGTTCATTTAAATTTATAAAAATAGACAACTATGAACAAGGTTCATCAAGGAATTATTTTTTATACAGGAGTAAACATAGGTCAGCACCAATTTAAGTTTGAAATCATTTAACAAAACTTATTATTAAAGATATATGTAGGTTGTATTTAAAATGCACTTTAAATAAGAGTTCACTTGAAGCATTTTTAGCCTCTTATCCTCGTTTGGACAACGTATTGTAATTTATTACTGACAATATTTGCAGTCCTGATTAAGGGCTTCTACTTTGCAGTTCTTCTGTACACATTACATAGATGGTTTGGGACCTATAAGTAGTTTCTTTTATTTCTGGAAAAGCTGTCCGATTATTTAAACTATCAGAAACAAAAAGCGTCACTAGAATGTTTTCACAAGTCTGCACGGTCACTCGAATCAAAATTATTGGTACAACAATCAATACATTGTAAATTCAAAATGTTTTATCTATGATTATTATAGTACTTATCAATTTAAAAGTGCAAAATTATAATATCAAAAGTTTGCATTATTACTTGACAAAATGCTAAGTAATATTTCTACATATCTCTCACTCCTTGGACATAGCAATAACACATTAACAAATGATAAACAAGTACAAAAAGAAAAAGTGCTGATAGCACTGGTGGTTTTCTGATTCTTGTGAAAATTGTAGCATGAACAAAATTTCAATGATGTTAAATAAAATTGTTATCATAAATTGCATTTTAAATACAATTAAGAACTGTTCCTTTTTAATATGTATAAACTGTAAGTCAATCTATACTACTGATCCAACTTCACACACATTTACATATTTTGTTCCATTTCACCTTTTCCCCCCAATTTCAAATCTATCCAAATTTTTAAGTGTATTAATGTTCAAAAGCTATATTTACAGACTATTTATACTAAATAACAATTATACTTTTAATAAAACCAATATCAGCTTCAGAAAATAATTTCCTTAACACAAGATTTTAATAAAAACTTGCAATTTTATAAATTTGAATTTTCCCGCCAATTTTACTTGGTTAAAAATCACTTCTTTTCACTTCCTGTTTATAAATTGAAAAATATTAATGATAGAATGGATAATTTGACTTATACATGTGTTAAAATGAAAATATTTATCACATTTAATCCTTCAAGAAACATTACTGCAAGCAATAAATTCCCTAAATGTAAATGTAAATTTATTACTAAATATCTTTCAAGGCCAAAAAGGAGTCCCTAAAATCTTGAGATGACATGAAGACCTATATGATATTTAATTTCATTTGCATAAATAATAGAATATCATTGAGCTGATAAATTGCAAGAAACATATTTACTTGTTATAAAAGACGTATTGAATGATATAAAAAGGAATTAAATATGGACTATATTTTTGTGTAGTGTTCAGAAATAGTAGGGAAGTTCCAGTGATAGAGTGACAATAGGTATTTTGATCCTGAAGGATCAAAAACCCCAAAAATTGAATGTATCGAAAGACATGACGAACTAGAGGTCTCGGAATTACCTGAGAAACAGAAACAGAATATACATCACAACTTACAATGAATTCCCTGTTATGCCTCATTGAATTTTATGACTATTACAATATACAAACGGTCAGTGTTAACTAGGTGGAATCTTAGGTGTTTATGTCATTGTAACACTGAGTTTCACTCGGGTCAGACTTAAGTGTTAGAGAACCATTCCAATCTGAGTGAAGTGTAACAACATGAAGTTACATGCATTGTTTAGCTTGATATACCCCAACATGTACAGGAAGTTGATAACATACAGCACCCACAATGTATACAACATCTATACAGAGCCACATACTAAACGTGAAATCAATCTATCCATTGGTAACTAATATATTAGAGACTAAAGTTTTCTCTCTCATTCCAAATTGATAACCATAGGAAACAGGAAGTTGATATCAGACAGCACCCAAAATTACTTACAATATATGCCCTATATATATATATCAAGCCACACACCGAATTTGAAACAATAAATCCATTAGGAGGTGAGATAGTTGCAACAAAATTAGGACAGAATGATGGATGGATGGACAAAGTGATTCCAATATACCACCTACTCTTTGAGTGGGTATACAAAAAAAATAACATGAAAAAGCAGTTCACCAAAAAAAAAACCCCAAAAAAACAATGATAAATAAATTTCAATGCAAGCCCTAAGAAATTTGATCCAGTTGTAGTAAAATATGTACTGGTCCTTAATTTAAATAATTACTGTAGGTTACAGCCTGAAATATTGCTTCCATCTTCTAAAAAACTTTGAATGTAAATTGTCACTGTCCAGTAATGAAGTAATAAGAATACAAAATAGGTCTGTAACAACCTTCATAATGCCTGCAATAACATCAATTACCCACCTTTCCTCAATAATTTTTTTCCAGCTGTATTTTTCTCCCATTAAATCTCTATACTGGTCATTGGATATAATTATACCATCCACAGTTTGGCATAACTCTACAACATATCTGGAAATAAAATTTGTTTTATGTTACACATGATATATTTAGAATGTACCAGTGCACGAAAATGTCCTTCCAATTTAAGTGTATATCTGTAATGACTGTGGAAAGTCTAAAATCTGTAACAGAATATTTGCTCGAAAATAACATTGTAATCTCAAAAATTATTTGTGGTCCCCTTTAGCTCTTTATAATTCAAAAACAGTAAATGATATCTGAAATTTGAAATACCAAGGCAAAGATTTTCATGAGGAATCTAACACACACAAAATATAAAAATCACACCAGATATAAACAAGCTATCATAAAGAAATCAGAAAAAATATACTTGTTTCTGGCCCCTTATTCTTACTTAGCTCAAGTCATAACCCCAAGAATCTATCCCAGTCTTCCTTTTGTGGTATGGCATTTTGTAATACAATTTCAAAATTCAAAAAGAATCATTCACTAGTAGTCAAGTTATTGTCTGGACATCAGAAAAATGCATGTTTCTAGTCCCCCGTTTTGGCCTCTAATTTCTGAAAAGTTCAAGTCTTAATCCCAAAAATCAATCCAAGTCTGACCAGTGTGGTATAGAATATTATGGAACAATATCATAAACATTCCTATGCTTTCACTGGAGTTGTATACTTAAAATTCCATGAAATGCTTGTTTTAGGCCCCTTTTTGGCCCTTAATTCTAAAATAGTTTAGGCCATAACCCTCAAAATCAATACCAACCTTTCTTTTGTGGTGTGGTATCTTGTTATACAAATTTATAAACATCAACCAACTAATACTCAAGTTATCAGACAAAAACCAAGTGTCAACGGACGATGATGACAGCACCATACCAATATACAAAAATGTTGGACTGCAATTTTTTTGCAGTCGTATAAATAAATTGAAATATCACTGTTTTCTTACTAAAATGAACTTCATATTTTGAATAGTACTTAAGATATCTTTTCTGTAAAATGGTTGGAAATCCTGATACTAATTTGGGCTCACTAACTTCTTTGAGTCTTTTATATTCTTGAAGCAGAACAAAACTTTATCATGATCTGGTCAACAAGACCTCAGCCAATGTGATCATTCTACCTGGTAATAATACTACCATACATAACCTTTATCTTCTAAAATTATGACAATGCTCATTTCATTCTTAAAAATCAGTTTACTAAAAGGTTACTATAAGAAGTATAAGTGCTAATTTCAAAGTAGTTCCTAAGTTTTACCAGACAAACTATGAGACATTTAGATGCAGTAAAACTTTATCATACATTGTACATGTACCTTAAAACTATTACTCTTTGTGTACTTTACCTATCATCATAAGAACTAATAAGTTTATTTTCTAATCTTCTGGCAGGAGTAAACTCCAGTAGGCCCTTCTCATTCAACTCTGTCAATATTTCTTGATTGGAAATTGGATTTTGTGGACGAGGTTTATATCGTCTCCAAGCAGGGACAAAACATGTTACTTTAGTGTGACCTCTATTCAGGAAATAGTCAACACAAATTTGTATGCCCTTACAGGAAAAAACTTTTCCTCTACCATGCCTGAAAAAGATTAATACAGTCTAATCTTTAAGAAAAAAACAATTATTAGTACTTTAATTCATGGATACCAATTTTCGTGGATTAGGGAAGAAACACAAGATTCTCCAATTCGTGGTTTTGAGGTTTTCCATATACACATCAATGGAAATCTCCTTTTTGGTGGAAACCACATTTCTTGGTTTTGCCTACCCACTAAAACCAAAAAAAATTGGTACCCCAGGAACTACAGTACTTTCACAGTAGTAGACACCTTAAGTTGGATAAATCTTATACCAGCGACCTGAAATTAAAGATTATCATTTACATATAACAACTTTATCAGAACTCATTCAAGGATTCAAGAGGAGTTGTGTTGATATTGGATAATCTCCCCTTTCAGTTACCTGATATCAGTTTGTTTCTACATAGTACACATCTACATAATTCAATGCCTAACTTTCCTATAAAATTTTTTCATCAAAATCCACAGGAAGATACATGTAACAGTACAGGAGGAGTTGCATTTACAAGGTTTTAACTACCAGGTATTTCTCTAGATATACATGTACATGTAAAACATTACCCATTATTAATGAATTTGTTAAAACGTGTATAATATTAAAAAAATTAATAACTTTGCCTTCTAAATTAAGAAACAAATCACAGAAACTCCATTTTATCACTGTTTTACCACAGGCTGGCCATTTATGTGATTGTTACATTATTAAATATCGACATCTATGGCCAGTCCATGGTAAAATAATCATAAAATAGAGTTTCTGTGATTTATTTTGATTCTAATAGGACTAGTTTCTTCATATTTTTGAATAGACACAGCCAAAGTGTTGCTGGAAGTGGTGACTGTTTTGGAGTAAGATTCTGTTGTGACATCAGTAAAATTATCTATGATGTCGCAAAAAATACCATCATATGTCCTTGACATTAGTCATAAATTTTCACAATAGCTTTGGTCTGAAGAGCTTTGTAGAATGTCATATTAGAATGTTCACTTTAATATACATCGCTCAGGAAACAATTTATTATATGTTCATTAAAGTAAGGAAAATGAAAAAAAAGTTCATCTCAATTTTTTTTATAATGA
Source organism: Perna viridis (assembly GCA_037379345.1). NCBI lineage: Eukaryota > Metazoa > Mollusca > Bivalvia > Mytilida > Mytilidae > Perna > Perna viridis. Next base: position 16,125,915 of record CM074515.1, read on the forward strand.
TAAAATATCTAATTTTCAAATGATTAAAATTCTGCCTTGACATTTTAAATGATTTAATCTACGCAATACACTTTTTATCATCTAAAACAAATAACTGATAATATTTACTTCTTTTAGTCTCCTGTTACTCTTTTCAAATAAGTCTTTTTTTAATATTTAATATTTTGAACTTCATTGTAGTTACTATCAACTGACAGATGAACTTTTGAGTTGAAAGGGAAATCAAGAAAACCAGGATTCGAACAGTAATCAATATATCCTGACTCATTCCTTATTCTTGCTCAATGAGAAGTTAATATAAGAGACCAACAAAAAATGCTAATAACATGTTTTATATGATACCAAATTAGAAAAATGATTCTGATTAAAGGAGCAAATATTTTTGTAATGAAAATTTTGCATGTCAATACATAAATTGAAACTTTCAGAATTCCATAAAACAGAAAGTTAAGAAAAGAGAGAAACAAAAATTGTTATGACATCTTCCTGCATTCATGGTTTGATGTTTTTCTAAATAAAATCAGTAATTTAAAAAAATTAGTAATTTCTGACATGTGAAAAATTATCGTAAATTGTACCCTATTTAAATTTACAAAGTCCTGTAAATCGAAAAGTATTAATCTGATTTTTACAAAAAAATATACAGATAATTTAACCATCATAAAAAACAATCAGATTATGTTTCAAAAAATTTGAACCTATAACCTGTCTTAACCAAATTCTACAGTCCTAAAGTGGTTTGGGTTAGAAAGGTTTACATGTATATAACTTATGAGTAAGTGAACTGATCTATGTGAAATCATACCAATAACTTTCATACCAAGCCTGACATTGATTTAGGATTAGGGGACCACATTTTCCCCTTGTTTCTGGAACATAAGTTAAGTAAAAATGTTTAGGTATCTTTAAAACAGTACATAGTTACAGGGCGAACACCATGAAACTTTGCCGCCATTTTGTTTACCTAACACGATTTTTAGGTCAAATTTGACACAAAAATTTTGTCAAAATTACCTAAAAACTCCGAAATCACACCCCTAATTTGCAGTTCAATCTCTTTTCTTTAATTAAGAGTCATTAATCTGACAAAAAGTGTTAACTGCTGTCTAAACAGGTAAGGGTATGTTTTGTGACAGGAAAATAATCTCCGAGGAGCAATCAGCTGATCAGGCGATGATTTCACAAGCAGTCATAAATGTAAAGTTGATCGTAAGTAATGACATCACAATCTAAAATAGCATTGTGACTTCAAAATTTACTATCAATTTCACACTTACGAATTTTTGTGAAATCGTCGCCAGGGTTAGAAAATTAGAAAATGAATCCCGATTGGATCTACCACTATTTTATGAACATCCAATCATTTTCTAAAGAAAATTCTACTCCACAATTAATTTGACAATACTGTCATTTTAACAGGTCTTAAATTTGTAGACAAGGATTGAATTTCAGAATTTTTTCCACTAGCTAAATTTAGAAAGTACTGAAAATTAATACTCACTAAATTTAAGTTTTATGGGTTATTTCTTGACTTTACCTATATGACATATAGAATTCCACCAGCAAATTTTAGCAAGTGGAAAAAATTTTTACTAGCAAAATTGAATTTCAACTTGCATTTAGCAAGTATTTCGTCTTAAATTTGATCACTGGTACACATGTGTGTCAACAAATTTTAAAAATATCATTGTTTATACAAAATGAGTTACCTCCCCTGCAGTCTTCACATTTCCTGTAATTTCAACAATGCAGTATTTTTCCACAAGTTTTGTATGCAACAGTAATAGAAATACTATTCCTTTCAAATAGTGATGATGTTGGAAATTCAGTATTAACATTCTTGAATATTTGTTACATTTCCTCATATACTGCATCTCATGGTATGCATTTGATGAAAAGTAAGAGTTGCACAAGTTCCCCTTAATTTGAACTCAAGAAACTGTCACATATCCCACTTTAGACTTATTTAATCCCCAAAATACTTGCTGAACTGTAAAACTTCATATTCACAACATGAATACTAACTCCCCTTAAATGGAAAGAAGGAAAGATGTGTTCAGTGTATAAATTTTCAAATAGTAGAAATGAATTTGAATGTAAATAAGTTTTTCATTAATTTTTTTGAATTAGAAAAAAAACTTAGAAATTTTAAATAGGTTTGGAGGAATCCAACACAAAAAAGGGGGGCTTACAATCTTCAATGTATTATAGTGCATGCACATGTTGTTCAACTGAAAAAGGCCCTTTAAATATTCTCTCATTCATACATTATTACAGTAAAACCCACACAGTTTGCAAAATATGTCCCGAAAATGTCAATTCACACATCATACGGGTACCCATGTAAAAACCCCATGGGTATTTTCAATAGTTGGCAGGTATGTGACTTTCTCAAACTGTTTTAGTTCAAATAAAAAGGTTTTAATTCAGATGTGTCTTTGATTTTTTAAATTGTATAACAATTTTTAAACAAATCAAAAAGCCCTAAAAATCAAACATTGCGACAAAAAGTGCCCTTTGGAAAAAAAATTACCATGCCCTTTTCTAATCCTAGATTTAACACTATTAGAGCTATGAAACCTTGTGGTAAAATATTACATAGGTTTTTCATTTATTAATCAACCTTAGAGTGAAAATCAAATGTCTATAGATGATAACGACAATGATGATGACAATGTCATAATTAGTGTACTTACTGCATTGCTACATTACTACCATCTATCACAATATATCGAAGCTCTCTTGGACCATCAAGCTCCTCCTCATAAGAAATAATATGGCTGTTGAAAGGAATATAGTTATCTGAAGGACAATTAGATTGTCTTTGTGTGAGGGCAGTGTCTCGAGTAAAATGAGATTGCCTGTGGTTTAATGGTTTCTCTGGAGGAACGAAAGATGGTCTCTGAGGGGGAGGATGTCTTGGAGATGATGGTTTTACAACTGCAACAACTGGCAATTGACTATCTTCTACGCCAGTTATAATACAGTCTTCTTCTGAACTGTCTCCTAATTTCAGAACACATGTCTCTTCCTCATCATCCCCATCTCTAGATTCACCTTCAACAATATTGTTGTTTTGTCCTAATTTTTTATTTGATTTTTGTTTCTTTCTATTTTTCTTTTTTCTTCGACTGTTTTCGCCTCTTGGAGAACTTTGAGGTGATGGACCTTCGAACCGTTCTTTTAGGATTTTTTGTCTTTCCTCATTTTGCTTTTTAAGGTCAGTGACACTCATTTCACCTTTTTCCTCTTCAATCATGTGCTTGACAAGTGTTTGCTTGTATTCTTTTGGTAAACTACGTCTTGCTTTTTCTAAATCACTATCAACAATAGGCGGTGGGGGAAAATCTTTGAAAAAATTTGAGGATGAAGTACTAGGTATATCAACTTCCATAGGACTCTCTGTTCTATCACCATTATTCGATTGCTCTTTCAACTGCTTCAAGATATCCAGAAAATCACAAGGTGCAGTTTTGTCATCAATATACATTAGACCACTGTCAATTAATTCATTTGAATATCCAGCTGATGTTCCAAATGTACGTAAAAATTTAACATCGTCCGTTTCCTCTGTTTTCTTAGACGATGTATCCTGTATTGTTATATTAGAGTCTGACAACTGTTCAGATATCTGATCAATATTTTGTTTAGACTCAGACTTACTCACTGCATTTAAATCTTCTCCTTCATCCCCAAATATATGAATAGGGTGAAGTAATGAAGATCCAGCCATTTGTCGCAGACTTTCTTCAAATAATTCATCTTCATCAACATTATCACTCAATTCATTATTTAGGCACTTCAATATGGTCATCTTAACCTCTGCAGAAGAATTATGATAATCATCAAATTTGCAGGTACCATCACTATTACTTGATAATGCACGAATAAATGTTGAATCTAATCGTTTTTCCCAATCTGATGGGGGTAAGCCTTTTCCATCCTTTTGGGTACCCTCTACATTAACACCATCAGTTTCAATACAAGGGTCTCCAATAATGTTTTCTAATGATGATATAGCTAGAGTAACTGCCAGTTCTGAGCCTTTGATTAAAACTATATTTTTATCTCCAAGGTCAATACATGCATTTGTCTGTTTTTCAATCTCCTCAAGATTTTCTTCATTCAGAAATTCTCTACATTTATTATCAAAAGGTAGCTGATAAGTTTCCCCTGGTTGACACATTGCTATGATGTATTCCTGAAATAAAAACAACACCAATATTATATTATGTCATATATTTGTCAGCACATAAATATCTTCAATATGTAAATAAAAATCAAGCAAGTTAAGAACATAGAGTGGGTTACATGTTCATATGTCATGATAGCATATAATACAGTTCAAAAGATAGAATTCATATTCAAATAGCAGTAAATTTATCCACATTGTGCACATCTTCAATATTTACTACTTTTATAAAGGTTGCATGATGGAGCAATTTGGATATCTTGCCCATTTACTTTAGTTCCATTGTACATATTTATTTGTTTATCATATGTTCTTCGTTGTGTGTGTCTGTTTTCCCCGTCTTTGTCCCTGAATTGCACTTTTTGCAATTTCCGCTACAATCTTGTTTCCCTTGATTGCTCTTTGATACATTCACATTGTACATATACCTGTAACTGGAATAATACAGCTGTGTTAAGTCAATGACTTCTTTTCCTGCCTATAAAATTTGTTTCGAACAATTTACTGCATGTGCTACATGTATTTTAATTTGAATTTATTTGCTATATAATAGATGGGCATACATGTACCAATTTACCTTTGGAAATGTATAAGCAGGAGATTTTCCCCTATTGTCAATACATTATAAAGAAAAGTGAACTAATGCCTGCTTCCTTTAAGTTGGTTAGAAAACCAGAGGGAGGATACCTACTATAGTTGTCACAGAAATCTTTAAAAATTAAGCAATAAAGTGGACAACACCACCATAAATACACTGTTAATTGCCAACAGAACTTCAGGACCGCCAATTAAGAGTGCACCACACTTCCAACATTTTCAGACTGGCAGTACCATAACAGATAAACAATGATTTCAACTTTATTTATATGTTTTATTTATTTAAACTATCATTTTCCTTTTCTATTTATAGACACACTTTCAATTTCAATATCTCTATGGACTTTTAATGGCAACATCGCTATAGCCATACTCAAATTTATACTTATGAGGACGTCGCCCTAGACCCAAAAACTAGTGGGTAACAAAAGTTGACTTGCAAATCCAGATGGTGTTGTAGTCCACTTTATTTGTTTATATTATCAAGACATATTTCATGTGGAAATTTTTTTTATGTAAATGAAAATTTTGGATGTAAAAATTCAAGTTGGTATTTTTTTTTCTACAGAAATCCAATCCATAATCAAGTCAAGTCCAAAACAAATCTGGCAAAATAGACATTACACCACTAGAGCTGCTGGTACAGCAATGATCCTGACTTAGTGGATGCATTTCAAATGAAATGATGGGTTTAATCTAGGTTTGACATTGTCCTAAACCACCCTCTTCCATTGCAGCATGAATATACCTGTGGTGATTAAATACATGTAGCTTTGCATACTACATGTATTGTATCATAATTAACCAAGGACTGAGATCTAAGAGAGAATTTGGTAAGAGACCTTTTGAGATGCATTTCCTCATACCTCTGATTCAGGAATTTATTATGTGTTATTTAAGGCATTCAAGGAAATCACTGAAGTTAGTACTTGCTCTAGTGTAGCAAATCAATAGTGAAATATAACCACAAAGTAAAAACACCTCTAAATCTAGGATCACCCTTGTAATTATTCGTCAGGCTACATATTTAATACATTTTTGTACATTTGTAGTAGTTTCCTTCTAGGTGGCTAATATTTTTTTTATTTTGCTTGATCCCCTTACTGCGAAACAGGTAGTGTTTATTTTAATATAAAGCCCCATGTTAAAAAAACACATCAGATAAAAACAACCCTCAGCACATCAAGATTATCTGGACTACACCAGGCCCTGGGGTCATGGTTTAGATAAGGCATTGACCCCTCATCCATGCATTTGTGGATAAGGAGCCTCTTCAGTCTAATCGGCCACACATCTGGTTTGCATCAAGAACATACGGAATCGTGACGGAAATGCCTGAATCGTTACAAAAATGTTGTTGAACTTCAGAGTATGTGAAATCTGTCGGTCCTGCCAGTCCTGACCGTTATAAAACAGGGTTGCCCGATGTTTTTATCACGAGTGACTGTCTGAGGACCTCCGGTAAAAAATGGCTGTCACAGTACTAGTGATTACTAGTTATTAGATGTTGACTGCCTTGCGTTATTCCATTTCCAGTTTACCATCGGGTACGATATTGATGACATCTTGCTAATGTGGCCTATTCAACACTTTACCAGTGCCGTTCCTGGTATACCGCCAAGCAACTGTCATATGTTCAGACTAATAATACAACGCCTATAAAAGATGATTATGATCATGGGGAAATAGCAGCAAAACGTAGCTCTAACAATTTTTTTGTGATTTTAACGTTAGATCACTAAAACAGAAAAAAAATCAAGAGCTACAATTTAACAGCAGCAAATGGGGAAATGGACAGTGGTGATGAGTTGGACTTTGAGCAGACAGAAGCAGAAAACTTTTCATGGATTAAAAATATGCTGTTGAAGAATGATTAAGATAAAAGAAAATTATTGATCTTCAGAAAATTATATTGATACAAACTAAAGTCACTAAAATAATAACATTCAAAATGGGAAATAAGTAAACCTGTATTAATAGCCATTTCTGAAAATATATAGAGAAAAAACTCCACAACCAAGTCAATACAACAAAATGAAAAACAACTTGGCATACAATAAAAGTATTAAATAATTTTAATTCGCTAACAGCAAATTTCCAAAAAATGAGTGGGACAGGCTAAATATCTGTGGGACTGACTGGACAATCTAACCAGCCAGTCACATGACCGACTGGGCAAAACAACTTTTCACGGACTCTGGAACTAATCTGAAAATGTACGATTATTAGTGTCACCACAAACTGTGTTCACATTTAATAAACTGAACAATGATTTTTAATCGTTATTTGTTACATCAGTTAAGATTTAAATTGTATTTGTACCATATTGAATATATCTGTATAAAAAAGAATTTCTATTTCCACATAACTAACGTAAATGAACCGTTCCAGACATGATACCATGTGTTACTGACTCAAACCAAATGTGTGGACAATTAGCCTGTAGTGTAGAGGCTCCCTGACCACGAATGCTTGGACGAGCAGCCACTGCATTTAGATAAATTTCGATCGTGTGAGCAAGCCTGTCTTGTGTAATTTGAGACTTCAATTTTATTACCCTAGCATTCATTCGGTCTCGTACATCGCCCTCAACTTTGATCCATTGTTTGCTTTCATGTTTAACGACTTCTTTCAGAGTAATCTTCACTTCGTGCATTCTTTCAATCTTCGATTTTGCCTGTTTTATTTGGGAAACTTGTTTAGTGTCAACAATAAACTCTTCGAACACTCGTTTCCCAGTAGTGGCCATTTCATCAGCTGGCACTTAGTCTATCCGTAACTGTCAAATATAGAATATGAAACGAACATATTCGGGAAGTTTTCGGATAAATTTAGAAAATAAATCGGATCGATCACGGATTACTGTGACGTCACAATTCGACCATCATTAAAACGTTCAAATGATTCCAAACAAATAATTTTCAAACATAGTAGGAAATGAAATGAATTCCGGGTTTTCGAATTCACCTTTATTTTAATTTAAACAAGGATATTTTTTCTATATTAAAATCCCTGATTTAAAGAAATAATAATAATAATAATAATAATAATAATACTAGTAATAATAATAATAATAAACAATTAGTATAACTAGCATTCGCACATAAACTTTATGTTAGTATTGTATAGCCTTGATTGGCATTTAATAGTGTATCAATATACACTACATACATACATCATACAATCATAATATATAACATTTTGCTAGAATGTAAAATTTAATCAAATTCATATAAGAGGTAGGAGGGTGGAATTTGGAAGATTATTCACCAAAGAATATGTTTGATATTATTTTTTTTTAAAATATAAATATCAATATTATTAATTTTGCCAGTTTTGATGAAAACTATCTGACTTTGCTTATAAAAAGAAGAAAAAAAAAGATGATTTATTAAATACAGTTTCATGGTGAGGGACTCGTGTATAAAAAAAAGTTTATTTTTTTGGCTTATTTTTTTAATAAATGCAAAAAAATATTGATTTGAATTTTTTTAAGAAATAAAAATTAAACATGGCAAATTCTATGATGAGTTTTGCCTAACCAATGAATCTGTCACTTTGTTGTATATATATGGCTATCCATAGTTTTCCTTTCCCCTTTTTTGACTCCCGTGGACTTGGTTTTTTATTAGCAACTCAACAAATATTTCTAGAAAAGCAGAGAACGCTTAACCTACCGGTGCACCTGGTCCATACTTCCAGTTTTTAGTGGATTGTTACTTTGTATGTATTATTTTGGTTATTTTATGTTCTTTGTTGTGTGTGTCTGTTTTCTTGTCTTTGTCCTTGGATTACATTCTTTTGATTTCTACTAGAATCTTGGTTCCCTTGATTACTCCTTAAAAAACTATATAACAAACTGGGTTGTATAGCTTATTGTCAGTTTTACAACAGCTAACAGGCAACAAACATTGTTACGACTTCTGTCGTTAATTGTGGCTTTATGTCTAATGGGTGGTCAAATTTTGATTCGTAACTTATCGTTAGACTGAAATTGTGAAATTTTTTCCTGTAACATTCTGTCCGTTTACCAAATTTTGATTGTGACTTAGGCACTGACCATTTTAATACTAAAGGGGACATGAGATTATTTTGAAAAAAATAATTATTCCAAATTTAAGCAATTTTTTTCTACTTGGCCATGGGCAGAAAAAAAATTATGATTCAATGTTTCCCCAATTACTTAATACTGAAGTTGATAAGGGACATAGCAAAATTTAATTTAATTTGTTATAACAAACTTGTTATTACAAATTAGTAAATTGTTTTTATTATAGTGGATAAAATGTTACAACAAGTTAGTATATAACCGTGCAATTTCATTCTTAATTCATTACATGTATAACAAATTAGTAAATTGTTATAAAAAGTTAGTAAATTGTTTAAAGAAATTGGTACAAATTAAATAAAATTGTGCAATGTCCCGATTCAGCTTCCATGACTTAACGATGTAGATTTTCCAAAAAAATGTAATAACTTTCATTTCCTCTTTCGATTACCTGGCTTTTTATGAGCAACTCAGCGGGTGTTTCTAGAAAAGCAGAGGACACTTACCCTACTGGTGCACCTGGTCCATGCTCCCAGTTTTTAGTGGAGTCTGAGTTGCTCATTTGCTTTTGTTACTTTGTATGTATGATTTTAGTTACTTTATGTTCTTTGTTGTGTATGTCTGTTTTCCATATCTGGTCTTTGTCCCTGTATTACATTCTTTTGATTACCATTATAACCTTGGTTCCCTTAATTACTCTTTGGATGCTGCTGGAAAAATTTTTAACCTTACGGTGACCACTCCAGATTGAACCAGATCAAAATGAAGCATAAAACTTGTAAATTTATCAATTTAATGATTTAATGATAAAATTATTTTATAAAATAAGTTTGAGTGGACTGGGATTAATCAGATTTTAGGATAGAAGTCACTTCTTACTATGTAGCTATTTTAGCCAATTTTCTAAAAATTTCTCTGTAGAAACTGGGCAACTTTGCTGAGTAATAGTAAAAAATACTGCATTATGATGATTGATTGATTTTCCTTTATTTCCCCCATGTTTACACAACATGACAAAATAAAAAAGCTATGTGGAACACAGCATGATACCACCACAATGGTTGAACCCTGAACAGTTGGGACAATTCTACATGAATTTAAAAAAAAAACTATATTTACACTTTTTGGCTCTTGTTCTAAAATGGTAGAAGCCACAAACACAGGAGCTGTTACCTTCCTTTAGGGGCAAAGGAAATTTGCAAATTTACCTGAGATGAGGGCTGCACAATAAGAATGTTGACATCTGCTCAAAGAGATTTTTAGTTTTGCTTGAAAAAACACTTTTGGGTGTGTATTAAAACAAAGACCAGGTTTGGTCATAGGCTGCACTTCAGATGCATTAATGATTTTAGCAGTAAATATATATAATGAATTATAAACCTCAACTGATGAAGGAGCTCACAATGGTATACATGTATTAATGAAGACTGATTTGTATATAAAAGATAACATGTTAGCTTTCCTTTCCTGCTTCCCTTTATTTGTATGCCTTTCTATATAAAGTTCTTGTATAATGTTAACTGTATGCATGTTTTTCATACTATATCAATTTTTTCATGATATATTTTAACTATTGTCCCTTTCATCTCATTTTTCTTTATACACTCAGTTCATGCAATGAGTTTACTATAAATTACAATACATGTTTTTCAACTTGAAAACTGTTCTATGGCAGAATTTTAGGACAGACAAATTGACTTAATGATCCTACACAAACCTGAAATTATGGTCCACCTACAATCAAAGTGAGTAGGGTTGTTTTTGAAAGCAAGTGATACATTTTTTTTGTTATTTTTTTAATAAGTAAAAGCTCCCACAGAGACCATCTTTCTAAAACTACAACACAATATAACATTTAGTAAATCAGACTTATTAAAAAGAACTTGAATCAACATAACAAAATTAATATCAACAAATAAAGCCTTCTTAATAGATCTAACAATGTAATTTTAATTACTTGAATATACTAACAACAATAACTATTAAAATGTTAAGGAAAATCCACATAGACACTGATATTACATTTAAAGGATACTGGTAGTTCAAGTTTAAAGTAAATCAGGAACATTGAATTATTTGAAGAAAACTAGTATGGACAGAAAAAGGGAGTATCATGACAAAAATAAGAAAGTTTTGTAATGTCATGAGAAATTTACAAAAACAAATGCACCAAAAACATCAGGACTAGTGTCTCATCTATGAAAGTTTGGATAATCTAGCTATCTTAACACCCAAAATATAGAAAGAAAATGGTTGTTCCCAAAGTCAAATTAGTTACTATATTTTATAAATATTACAAACATAATGGATTTCATCAGTAATAAATGAGATCAAGGGCAAGCAACTACTATAATAGGCACAAATTAGATAATATGGCAAACTGTTAATAGTATAAATTCAACAGTTAAAACAACAAACAAACAAACAAACAAACAAAGGGAATGCACCATGCTGCAAAAATATTTAGCACATTAAAAAACATGTGAAAATGTGATTTTCATGTTACCAGTAATTACAATACACAAAAAAAAAGATGATTTATGCAAATGTTTTATGTACCCTCAAACACAAACCAATTTTCTTGATTTGAATAACAATATGAAGTTCAAGTGAAAAACATGTTAAATACTTTCCCTATATATGTATATGTAAAAGTCTATCAGGTGTAATACATTGAATAACGCAAAAAATGTTTGCTTTTTTTTTAAAGTGTCCATACATCATACTTTGAGATATTAAATAAGATCTTATGCCAGTGAATAATGAAGATCTGGATTATCTCCCATAATTATAAGGAATTCTGTTTTTTTCCTGAGTAGAGCACATCCAGGGAAAGATCTTGAGTTTTGCACATGAATGGAAGATATCACAGACTGTGCAAGAATACTAGAACCTATATTTTTTTTTGTTTTTATCATTACAAAAGCAGAAAAAAAACAATGATACAACAGTATTTTTTCAAACATAAGTACAGTCAGTTAAGATTTTTAAGTGTACAAGACCCTGTCTTAACTGGAAATGTAACAAAAACAAAAGAAACCATGATCTTACCATTTACTTTGACATATAAGGAATGACTGTTATAATTTTTTCTGTCTATCTGAAAAACCTCAATCACTTTAGTGAGATTATTTCAGATAGACAGAAGAAATATAACAGTTGTTCCTTTCAATTTCAATTTAGTATAAAAAAATAAATCATTAAATCATCAAAAAAGGTTGACGATGTCACAGTCACATTATAAAATTTGGTCTATAAGATGACAGGCAAGAGTTTTTATCCAATCAGAAAGTATGGTACCCTGAAATTTAATTATAACATTTATCATTTACCAAAAATGTACATTGAATGTTTTAAAAATAAACTGGATTATAACAATGAATAAATCCATAAAATACTAATGGTTCACAAATGCAAATTGTAGTATAATTTGTATCAGTCACATTAAAATATCAGTTTATTTAAAATACAAGACTGATAGGGACAGAGCATTATGTAGTGATGTCCTATGTAAGGGTATGAAAAATGAATAGCTCAAAAATCTTTCAGAAAAGATACAATTCAGAAATGACCGTTTGACAAATTAACTCAGATGCAGAGTGGGTGTTTTGCATTTTCAAAAGGGAAAACAAAGAAGCAAACAAGGGTATAAAATTACACATAATTAATAAAATATCTTGCAGGGTACAGCCTGATTTTGTCCCTTTTTGACACTTCTTTCTAAATAAATGGAACCCTGTAGTACAACTTCATAGAGATCCATACACTTTCACACAAGTTATTGACCACAACATCAGGAAAATGCTTGTTTCTGGCTTCTTTTTAGTCCTTGATTCCTAAAGCAATTCAAGTCATAAACTCACCACAATCAACCCCAGCTTTCCTTATGTGGTTGGGCACCTACCTTGCAGTTCAATTTCAGATAAGTCAATGTGCTTTTCATTGAGTTGCTTAGTTAAATTTCATGAAATGCTTATATCTGGCCCTTTTTAGCCTCTAATTCCAGAAAGGGGACCATAACCTCCAAAACCAATACCAAACTTTTATGATTTGGAATCTTGTAAAATCACATCAAGATTCATGACTACGGATAATGACAGCAGCACAACATTATGGTGGTTTTTGGTGATATAATGATAGTTGCTAAAATCAAGGCCATGTTTAAATGTATATCCCTTCAGACTGAAGTTCTGATAGAGACATCACACATACCAACATGGTGGTGCATCAAGTATCACATCAAGTAAATGAAATTTGTTTTGAGAAGTCTCTTTCATTTTTAACTGAAGATGTGAAGTGTAATTCTTACTATGTTTATTAGGATGAGGTCCAATATAAATAGCTCCATCCCTTAAAGGTGAAGCCTAAAATCATTTTAGCAAATATTCTAAACTAAAATATGTTTTAACATTTAAACTCGAGAAAAAAGAACACAATGTAAAATCAGTAATACAGTAATTACAAAACCGGGCTTTAACAAAAAATATTTGATCTTGCATTGCTAATGAATGAAAAAAAAATTACAATTTGAGTATTTTTTTTGGTTTTGCACCATTGTTAAAGAATATCAAAATTAATTTATAAAACATGTCATGCTAAATTGCTTTTTATTAATATAGAGGTCCCAAGATACACATTTCATATGAGACTCACACAAATCTGGACAAAAGTTTGGCAATTTTTCTAATATTTATCTGTCTTCATTATTCCCTAGTTTTGACAAAAAAGAACGCTGTTAATATTAAAGTGATAGCTTTGGCATATCACTAAAAGTGAGATAAAATATGACTTCTTTAAATGCTGACAATAAAAGGATTAAGTATGTTTAAAATCTTGACTATACAATATGGCACAATCAACTAAAATGACAATATGGCACAATAATTATACAAAACATTTACAATCTTGAATAAAACTATGTAAGGCATGCATTTACTATAAAAATAAAATATAGCACTCATTAAAATATAACATTAATTGTATAAAATTAACAAATGGTAAAAGTTAATCATTGCGTCAGATTGGAAGTATAAGAATTCTTTATACACTATGCCAAAACTTAAAAGTAGACTTCTAAGAACTATATGCACTTTTAGGAATTTTCATAACATGTTGTGGTATTTCAATTTTAACTTTTCCAGTAAAATAAATAGTTTTTTTAATGAAAAAAAATCCAATTAGAATTGTTACAATCTTTATAAACATTCTGACTACATGTATGCTCTTACCAAAATCACTATATTTGTTTTCAGAGATAAATTTACAACATCACAAGTAAAATAACATTCAATATCACATAGTTGTCATGGCACTACAAAATTAATTGCACAAAAAAAAAGATTTTGAATATCTTACACAAAAAGCATTATCAATAAAACCAAAGATATAATCCAAAACATTTGTTCTTACAAAAACATTGCTCATTACCAAAACATTTGTTCTTATAAAAACATTTGTTGTACCTTTATCATAACATTCAGCGCTGTGTTTCCAAGGTTTTTGGTCTGTAAACAGGAGCGTTAGACTTGGGCAAAGGCTTGTTACCTAATATTATATCTGCAGCTTTCTCAGCAAGCATTATAGTTGGTCCATTCAAATTCCCACTTACCATCATAGGCATAATCGAGGCATCAACAACACGTAGATTTTCTACACCCAGGACTCTAGTTTCTGGATCAACAACCGTCATTGGATTAGATGGTGACCCCATTGTACAAGTACATGATGGATGATATGCACTGTCACCCATTGCTCTATTGTATGCATCTATTTCTGCATCTGATTGGGCTTGTGCACCTGGTCTAAGCTCTGGTCCAATATATGGCTTAAATGCATTCTGTTGGAATAACTCTCTAGATAATTTAACACAATTTCTCATGTCTATAATGTCTTCAGGAGTGGTTAAATAGTTAGCTACAAGCTTTGGATGTGCTCTAGGATCTTTGCTCTTCAACTTAACATATCCTCTACTGGTTGGTCTCATCACACCAACATGAACTTGACAGGCTTCACGGTCACCCATTTGTCTGCCATGATCATTGACTGTGGAAGGAAGGAAATGGAACTGGATGTCCGGCCACTCCACCCCAGGTCGACTCCTAATGAATCCCCCTGCCTCTAAGTGTGCCGTAGCACCATCACCAGTAAATGTGGTAAACCACTGAAGTCCAATCCTAATCATATTGTGTGGAAATTTCCATTGTGCTTTGTAAAGTGACAAGGGTTGTGTAAGTTCATATTGAACATACACCTCTAAATGATCCTGCAGATTCTCACCAACACCAGGCAAATGCTGGACCACTGGAATATCAAGTATCCTCAGTTCATCTGCATTTCCTATACCAGACAACATGAGAAGCTGAGGTGAATTTATAGCACCACCACTCAAAATCACTTCTTTATTTGCCATTGCTTTCTTGACAATACCTCCCTGTTCATACTCAACACCTATGGCTTTGTTCTTATCAAAAAGAATCCTGTTGGTAAAGGCTTTGACTTCTGTTGACAGGTTTGACCGTTTCAAGGCTGGGCGAAGGTATGCTGATGCAGCACTCCATCTTTTGCCTTTATGAATTGTCATATCCATCCAACCAACACCTTCTTGTTGATAGCCATTCATATCATTGGTAAATGGATACCCAGCCTGCATACCAGAATCAATAAATGCTTTGAACAAAGGATTTTTAGACTTCCCTCTGGAAACATTGAGTGGTCCACTCCCACCACGGTAATCATCTTCTCCTAGTTCGTGACATTGGGCTTTCCGAAAATAGGGCAAGCAATCAGCATAAGACCATGATGCAGCACCCAACTTTTCCCATTCATCATAGTCTAAAGCATTGCCTCTTATATATACCATGGCATTCAATGATGATGATCCTCCCCACACACGACCTCGAGGCCAGTACATGACCCTGTTATTCATACCAGGTTCAGGTTCTGTATGGTAGTACCAATTGTACTTGTCATCACACAAATTGTACATAAGTGCAGCAGGCATGTGTATCTTCCATGTGTAGTCTTTTGGACCAGCTTCTAGAACAAGTACTTTGTTGTCACCACTAGATGATAGACGATTGGCTAACACACAACCAGCTGACCCTGCACCAACAATAACATAGTCATAAGCACTGGAAATGTCAGAACTTGTACTGTAATGTCTGTGAAAAGAATATGAAAAGGATCTTTTGATTGTTGAAAATGGAGTACCAGGCATGGCCATTGATGAAGCATCTTGAGGTCTAGAAAAGCTAGCAGAAGGTTGGGAATTCGAAGTAATTGATGTTATTGATGGAGGTATTGATGACATTCTGGAAACTTCCTTATCAAACACATGATCAAGTACATCATCAACTGAATTGACCACAACATCAGCATGGTTTTGTAGTTCGTCTTTAGAAGCAACGCCAGTCAAAACACCTATACGCTTGGTGTTAACATTGATGAAATCTGCAGTGGCATCTCCAACAAGTACAGTTTCTGATGGTTTGATATTTAACTCATCACATATGAATTCAATATTATGACGACCATGTTTTGTAGCATAGGGATCATCATCACAGATCAATAAGTCAATATACTTAATCACATCAAGGTTCTGAAATTCTTTTATTATATTCTCACGTTTATCTGATGCTGACACAGCCACCTTCATTCCAGCATTTTTTAATGTTTTGAAGAACATTTTAATGTCTTTGTTCAATGTCTTACTGTCTTCATACCACACATTTTCACATTCTTTCAGAACCTGGTTAGTAAGAATCAATGCCTCTTGATAAGGAATTCCTTCCTTCCTCAATATATCAATCATAGATTTTTTTTTATCATCCCATGTGCCTTCAGATAGTATACCTTCTGATACCTTCTTAGTCAGCTCACAATAACCCAAAGCCTCAGCTATTGATGAACCAATTTTTAAACCTGTCTTCTCTTCCATTCTGAAAGGAAAGGTAGACAAGATTTTTATTAATATTTATTTCCAATATTTCTGTTTGCTAGTAATATTTAAACCTTTTTCAGCAGCAATCAGGACAAAATAATTAATAATCAATATATCATAAGAACTAGCTCCATTTTTTTCTTCATTTTTTTTTACTATTCCCATTGTATTATAAATTGTGGATAAAAAGCCAAAAGTTATTTTCACCTCCATAATATAAAAAAATATGATTAATTTCTTATATATAAATTATATCTAGAAAAAGTAACAAAAATGTCAAATTACAGACACTGAATAAAGGCACTTCAAGTTTAGGTCGACATTTCAAGCTTATTAATAGGAAATTTGTTGAAAAATGTCTTTATCTTACCATTGTTATTTTGGATTGCAATTGGTTAAAAGTGCAGAGTCTGACATTAAAGACTGTTCTATTACCAAAGACAGGCAATTAGAAATTAGATAACAATACCCTGAAGGACAAACAAATTTTATGTATTTTTCAACATGCATTAATCTAAGGCCAAGAAAAAATGCATCTGTTAGAAGTTATCCTAGTTACCAAGCACATTTTATTGGTATTTTTGTTGATGAAATGGTGCTAAACCATCATATTTTAATTGAACACTATTCAGTCATATGTTTATATTCAATGATTAAAAAAACAAGATGATTTTACCTAACCACCTCCCCCATTTTACCTACGTAACTACCCCATTTTATCTATGTGCCTCCCCCATTTCAACTACCTACCAACCCCATTTTTTCAGCCAATGTTATCTTAAACAGATATATTTTGTTTCTTTGCTGAAGGACAAGTTAGCTCTCAATTTTGGCAATTTGAATTTTCAGCAAATGCCCAATCGGATCAGGTTCACAAAATGTTAACCTCCAACCCAAAGGGGTTTCAACTACTAGAGTTGATATAGTTATATTTCTTTAATTTAAAAAAAGGTATCACAATTTCAGAATATTAAAAAGGAAAAAATGATACCTGATCCATGTTTATGTGACTGTAATACTATTCCATTCTATGGTTATTACAAAAAAAAGCACTTTTTATAAGAAAATATTAGGTTTAGAAGACATGAGTTTTCCTGATCTGGATGCAACCTATCAATATCATGCCACAAGTCCATACCAAATAACATAGAAATATTCAAAGAAGAAGTTGTGACAATAATTTTACTGGTACAAATGTAGTAGAACTCCAAAGAAGGAAACCACTTTCAAGGGTGAACATAATTAAAGGCTTTAAATAATATTCTTCTATCTAAAATGAATTACATGTGCTAGTGATTACCTTTTACAAACATCCTTTGCCCATTTTGATGTCTTTGTATGTAGACATATCAAGGTTCCATGGAAGTCAAATATGACAAGTGAATATCTAGCCTTGGGTTCATCTGCTTGTTTTCTTACAATCTTTTCATCCAGATGATGCGGTTCAACCAGTATCCTTTCATCAGAACTATAGACATAGCAGTTTTTCCAGTCATCATATGGCAACACAAGTGGCAATAGATGCTCTATGTGGTTGATCACATGATCTGCACCTGGTAGTAAGTCATGTGTATCACCTACGCCACTAAGGACGCCAACTGTTAAACCAAGATTAGCTGACTTTGACATCAATATGTCAGCTTTTGTATCTCCAACCATTGCAGTTTTATCTAGATCAACACCAAGTTCTTTACATATCTTCAATGCATTATAGGGAGCTGGTTTAGCTTCAGTGTGGGGGTCATCACCACAAATTAATATATCTATGTAGTCTTTCAGACCAAGTTCAGCTAGACCTGTAACAGTGCCTTCTCGGTTATCAGCAGTACATACAGCAATCTTGATGCCATTTTTCTTCAAGATTTCAAACAGTGTTTTTAAATCGCCTACAGATTTAAGATGCTTTGGGTTTTTGTTTTCACCCTCTTCCCAATTTTCATTTAAGATTTCTCTGGCTTTTTCTTCTTCAATCCCTTCTTTGACAAGTATCTTTGTCAACTCATCTTTTATAATTGAGGTTGTAGCTTCTGCTAATAACCCAGGTTGAATAGTTTCTGTCTCAGAACAAAATCCCAAGGTCGAAAAAATCTTATCTTCTATCTTTAAACCAGTTGCTTTCTCTAACCTTAAAAAAGTCAGATTTATATAAATACACACCATATTACAACATTTTAGGTTATTTAAAAATCAGCCATCATTCAATGCCATTTAACTTTATTTAATATTACCAGTACATTCATTTAGAATTTTCACCTTAATACTACCATGCATAGTCTTATATATTCATAAAGTTTACTGATCAATGAAAATCACATCTCTTTTTCTTTTTCTTTTTCTTTTACAGCTCTATGGTAAGAAAACAATTTGATATACTTATTTATGATAGGTGCCCAAGCAATTAATATCTTCTTTAAAAAATTCAAAACTAGGTAAACTCTTAAGACAATACATTATTTCATATTGTATATACCTGCATCAAAATATCACCCATGGAATGTGGAAAAAGTCTCCTTAAACAAATAAATAGTAATAACACAGCACTATGCATACTTACTTTGAAGCCAATTTCTTGGACCATGGTGCCCACATTGAATGAAAGCAAATCAATGTTCCATCTTTATCGAAAATTACCAATTGGACTTTGTTGTTATGTGGACGTGTGACATTTTTTATTGTCTTGGCTCTACTCTTCTGCTCTGTACCACTACTGGATGTCCTACATAGCAACAGATTGTGAATCTGGTCTGTAAAATATAAAAAAAAGTAAGGTTGTACATCTTCAACCTTATGAAGAATATAATTTTGACCTGGTAATACAGATTTTATGAACTTGAAGCTATGCCCAATGTAGATAATCTATCCCATGCAGGTACTTGGACAGTATGTGTATGATCTAGAACCTATATGATCAGGGTCAACAAAGTGGATCTAACCAGTATCCAGACCAAAGGACTGAGAGCGCCATTAGCACATCCAAACTTATTCTGGCACTTTTAAATTTGTTATGTATGCACTACTGTTCAGTCAAGACAATAAGAATTGATGCTATCATTTCCCATGAGTTACTTCTGAATGAGAGTCTGTGATATTTTGTTGCCCAACCCATGTTAAAATTAATATTAAAAGTCTAACATACTATAGATCCCCCCCAAAAAAAAATTATGCAAAATGGCAGATTTAAGGCATGTAATGGGGTTCCATGTTTCAAACATATGTTTTCTCCAACTTCTGCAATATAATGATTTCATAAAGAAACATATGTAAACGCCTTATTAAGAGCTTGGCTGTGCCCAGCATGATACAGCTTCAGTATTTTGAACTCTGTTGTGGACAAATAACCAGGAGTTCATTATTGACACAACAACTGGTTTGGACACAATATTGCAAAAAACCTGAAATTCAACTAAGGCTAAAAGAATTTCTGTCATAAGGTACTTCAATCCCTATAACTTGAAAACTGTGGGAGATATTTGAATTCTTGTTGAAAAATGCAAGCAGGAATTTTTTCCGAGAAATCTACTTGAAAGAAAATGTTTACAAAATCAGACCAAAAATAAACAAGTTGTTTCATAGAGCACAGCTAGATACAAATGCAGAGGTCGATCCATAATGGAAAATCAGAAATTCATAACAAATGAAGAGAGACCTAAAATCAACAGTAATGAACTATTTTTTTTAAGTTTCAAGAAAATGGGTGCAACATCTACTAACTTATAATCTGAGAACCATGAATTTTCCCCTTCTTTATGAACAAAGTCCCATAAATAGACAATTCATCAAAGTTTCATTGACACTGTTCGAAGGATTTGAAAATATAAATCATCCTATTTTATGTATGAATAACGTCCCATAACTCAAAAATGGAACCCAGTATACTATAATACATCCAGTCTAGTTAGTTGGACATTTAAGAATAGAGGATAAAATGGGACATTAAGTAATGCCAAGTGATGGCAATAGCTTGATTTTTGGACACATGGCCTAATTTTGTACCTCTTTTACTCCAAAACAATTAGAATTTCAAAAGGAACACACTAACATCTGAATTCATTAAAAGCAGATGCCAGATCAGCAGTAACAGTAAAATTTTAAAAAGATTGGACAAGTTTTACTCAAGTTATCATAAATGAACTCAAGTTTACAGACACTAACTACGATAGACAACGGCAACGATTGGCTGATACCTTTATACAACTGGAGAAGTTTTTTATGTTGAACTTCCCATATTGTAGAAATATGATTGTCAACTGTTTGCTTCTCTAAATTATTGAATGTTATTTATAGCACAATGAAAACAAACAAGAACCAACCATTATCTCTGTCAATGACAGCTGTTATGTTCTTTAATACAAATGTAGCCGTAACATATAAAATATAAATATCTAAACTAAATTTAAACCTGTTATATGCAATAAAAATCAACCAATCAGCTTTATACAAGTCCTTCCCACAAGAATCAGCTTAAAATGGAAATACCAGGGTACTAAATACAGAAAAGTTTATTCACTATGACAAAGTTTGTATAAAAAGTTACTTTCATATTCTCCCAACCTTGATGTTTCCTTGTGTTATAATTCCTGTTGAAAAGGTGAGACCAGCATCTCTCAAGCTGTTTACTACTACAAAATCTTCTGATGGTGGCCTGAGCCATTGTGTAGTCTATCCAGTGGTGTACTCTTGAAAAAGAAACAGAAAAGTCTTTGATTATCAATACGTTGTATCAACAAGATATAAATATATTTTTGAGAAACCAAATTTCGTTTTTGTGGTTATACTGGGATCACAAGCATATTTTTTCACATGAGATAAAAGAGTTAAATCCCTTATCAGACAATACCAGATTGCTATTGCACTTATTCTCCTCTCAAATCATAACTGTGTTTATCACCAGAAATATTTATACTAACGTAAGGTATACGTGTATTTGTGAATATCTGCCACATAGTATACAAAATATAGGAAATTTTTGCTTTGTCAGCAAGTAGTGAAATCTATCACTACCAGAAGGACTGACAATTCATGTGAAGTTCTCAATGTAAGGGATGGAGGCTGTAGATATTACATAAGTTATAAAATGTCACTGAAAAGTTTATATCTGGGAGATTAGATAAAAACTCTATTCAGGTATATCTCTTTTGATCATCAGTGTGGGATGAAAGGGGGTCAAAATTGTTTTTCCTTCAGAAAAACATTTAAAATAAGAATTGCAATCAAAGAACTTGTTTACTGTGTCAACTAATATTGAATGAGTAAGTTACACTTAATCTCAAAACAACATTCAAATAATAAATAGTTGTTAGCAAATTGTTAGTAAAGTACTTGATAGAAACAAGATAACTTGCTTCGTCGATTGTCCAAAGCATTCATTCCTTTGTGAGTTATGATGCCCTTATATGGAAATTACAACTGTGATCTATGAATGAATTACATGTAGTTTACTTATATGAAAGTCAGATACGAATGAAGAGAACCCAGAATTCCATTTATCAGAAAGCAAATTAATTCGCAATCCTCAATGGAAATGAAATCTTGTTGGACTGACAGATAAGTCCAACAAAATCACAGCTGGTCTGTTACAGTCCCCAAATTATCACATCAAATGTCTGGTGCTGCTTTGGAACTGGATTGTGATCTGGTGTAAGATTGTTCCTATCCAATGGTTGTATTCCTTTTGTCTAGGAAATGTTAACTAATAAATGTTGTTGACAGTATTTTCTCTATTTGCCAATCACCTTGGAAATACTTCAGTGCGGTAGACTTATCAAATCTCCAGTGAAAAAAAATTGATTTTGTATTCACTGCCCTGGTTACAGTTATTTTTTAACTGGCGTGGTTGTATAAGACATAATATTATCCAGACGTAATCTTTTCCTGTGGATATCGTTTCACATTATCTCAAGTTATAAAACAAATAGAGGTATTCCTGATTGTAATCAGGATATTATTTTATACTATTGAATATTATCCAGAACATGGTTCACATATGATGAACATAATTCATACTCCAAATAAAAACCCATGTTTCAGTTCTTTATGGAAGTAACATCCAAAAGGAAATGAGTTAAAATATTAAATAAAGGAGTCTTTATGAGTACTTTGAATGAATTTGGTTGGATTGCTCATGAGTTATTGTCACTAAATGAAAAAAAAATATCCTGTCAATTTGGTTTGAAAAATAAACATGGATAAATGAGTTTAACAATAAGATAAGTGTAATGATTATCCATGATAAAACTTAATTATTTCACGACATTTAAAAATTGGCATGCAATTATTTACTTTTTTAAAAATATAAATATACACATAAAATAATTAAAAGCTTAATTTTGAACTCTTTGATTTATTTTTAAATTCACCATTCTGATTACAAAGGACTTTACAAAAAACACACACCAAATTCCTGATGTATCTTGTAGCAGTACGCCAGTTTGCAAAATATTCAGGTTTGATGTCAGTTTACATGGAACACCTAAATGAATGAACACACAACTCTCCCACATACTGTGTAACTGACCTACAAACTACTAGTTGGCATTTCCCAGTTTCTAAATTTTCAAGTAAAATATTTATCTACTTTCAGGTTGAAACTGTCTGTCAAATCATTCCAACTTAAGCCACAATCATTGAAATAAATCATGTTCTGAGATACATGTCCCTAATGTCCCCCTTAACTAGCTACATTCCTCAGTTGATAACTTTTACTGCTAAAATTCTACAATTTATTTTATAGACACCTATATATGTTATTCAAAGCACTTAGTTTCTTGAGCACCTCATTTGAGACACTCATACATTGAAATAAATGCCAGTCTTAGAATATAGTTTCAACAATTATGTCTGGTGCATAAAATACTAGCCATGCACTTTTAAGGTCAAGGAGCACCTGTTTCTTTATTTTCTTTGAATATGGCCAAAATAGCCAAATAGAATGATTATTACAATAAACAATATCACCAGACCACAGACTGACACAATTCCTGAGAAATGAATTATCGAAATTCCTGTGCCATCGTCTAAGCAAAGTTTTATTTGTCTTCTCCCTGCTTTTGATGTCATGAGGCAGTAATTGTAATAAAAATACATGATCCAGGGAGTGATACATCAAGATAGTTTTGAAGGTTACACTACACTTTTGTAAAGAACTTTACCAAAAAATCAGAGTCAAATAATATCAAAGAACTCCTTCCTTTATATGTTTCTTAATCAGATCCATGTCTACCCCCTTTTCGTAAATATTTGGATCCACCAGGGTATGCATGAAATATCTAAAGACAGCTCTTCCAATTTTTGATACTCAGCATTCCTTTCTATGATCAATGACTATTTACAGTCTCGCAAGGTTTTTATTTCTAGCTTAACATCAAATATTTTTTTATGTATCTAGAAATAAATAGGCAACTTGAATATATCCACAATAAACGACTGGTTTATTCAGGTAAGTGCATAGAAATAAACAGGTAGCGATAAGAGTTTAGACGTCAAGTATTTTTAACTTGATATCATAATTAATCAGCATATTTAGCTTGCAGTAAAAGTTTGAGTTTATCAACAGAGAATTTAATTTGATCTATTAAAAATACCTATAAAATAGACCTTACTATCTGCATTTGAACCTAAATGAGGTATGCCAATAGGAATATTTTACTGTGGTAGTGTAAGATAATTGCAGATGCCATCAGGCTTTACAAATTTACAAATTCCGGCGACTGCTATATCAATTCTGATCTTCAATTTAAATTGATAAAAATGACCTGGATACTAATTAATAAATAAAACACAGAGGCTTCATTCCTTGCACTGCATATGGTAGAACCTCTCCATGATGGATTTGGCTCCTCTTTCGATATTTTTGGCTTTGAGTACTTCTTGTATATAACTAACATTTTGATTATGATCTTCCTGTATATTTGATTTTAATGCTGCTGATGAGAGGTTACATCTTGAAACGTGATTACAGCATATCGAAATTATATATAATAAATAATATATAAATAACAATATATAAAACTGGTATTTTTTTGTATACTGGAAAACATGTCACACAAAAAAATATACAAATCAAGAACACAATGGAAATATTATTAACAAAATAATGCACGAAGGCAGATTTCAAGCATCAGGGCCATATTGTTTACTTATATGGAACATATTTTGGTCATGTGATTGTTGTTGTTTGGGAAGCTTTGCAAATAGCAGACAATAAATCAATATCGATTTATTGGTTCCATTTGTTTTTACTATTTTTCTAAAAGGGATTAAATAGTATGGCATACAGAGGTTTTGGAATAGTTGGAAATAATTTCTATATTGAGCTTAAACCTTAAAAATTACCTGGAATGCCTGCAATTTACCCTTTGGTTCCTATATAAAGATAGGTCACAGCAGATAACTTTATGACAATTTGTGGAAATAAAGCTATATTGAGACAGTTAAACAAGCAAATCTAACATTTTTTTCCTGTAAAAAGTATATGTTTTTCAAACCTTTAATTATGGAGATATATATTCTTTTCTACTTTGTTATGAAAATCTGCAGCCATGTAGAAAAAAATTAGTTTTCATAACAAATTTAGGGTGCCTTCCCAAAATTAATTGTCAAAAAACAGGTTTTCTAAAATATCAGGCACTTAAAAACTGCCAGAAAAAGTAAGTTGGCATGGTATTATTGTAAAAAAAAATCAGATCAAAAGTGTACTTTTTTCTGCTCATTTGTTTATGATTTTAATTCTGAAAGTTAATGCGAAATTTTGCAGTTTTGAAAAACAGCAAGTTGGTGCAGGAAAGAGAATCCATCTATTAATGTATGATTGCTCTACTACCCAAAATCAATATTTCCACCAAGTTTCACCTTTTATTTTTAAGTTTTACAAAATTAGACAGAGCATCTAAATCCCATTTGTATAGTGCAACCTTTGTTATCATTTTAATGAAACAAGCAGGTTTCAGTGTCAGCAACCTCTAAAACAAGCATGCGCAATTAGTTCTGTATAAAAAGGGATATTAATAACCAGAACTAGTTGTACATCAGAAATATTAAAGCAGTATAACCCTAAAAGAAACCATTTCAGAAACACAGATGTTTAACCATGACAAGATGGAATTTAATAGCTAGGAAAATATTTAACTATAATAATATATCAAAAGATTAAATTTGAGACAATTTTTTTTTCTGGTGGAAAGCATTTTACACAGGATAGTCCACAGGATGTTTGCATTTGTACCAATACCTCCAACACTCCAATTACTCTGAAGTGTGTTTCTATGCAATAAAACCATGCATTATTTGCTCTGCAATTAATGACCTTTTATGAACATTCAGAGTCTGACAGACATGAACTTCATTTTATTAAGTCCATGCATTAAAACTACAAACACAAGCTCTTTAGAGCCGCATGTTGAATAGTCCGAATTTCCTCTGACCCTGCAACCCCCCAAACCCGACATATCAATATCCAAATAAAAAAGAGGAGGGTTGCAGGAACAGAGGGAATTCGGACTACATGTTGAACAAGTCTTTGTTTCAGTTGAACATAACATACAGACTAACAATTTTATTTATCATATTGAAGTAGGATGTGTAGTAGGATGACAAGATGTATGAACAATAAAACTATTATTCCAGCATCATGTTGTAACTGCAGGGACAAGAACAATTTAGCATGATGATGAAAGTGTACATCTGAGACTGAAAGTGAAAGTTGACTGACTGATCATAATCTAAAAACGTTTCTCCCTTAATATCTGTGAGTAATGCACAGAGAGTCAAAAATACCTACATTTTTTTAATTGGCGTTTTTCAAATTCGTTAGAGCCATTTTAAAATGTCCTTGACACTAAATTGCAACTAGAGCTACACATGGCATGCACCTAGTAGTTTTCCATGATCACATGTGAGACACGTGATAATAATAAAATAAAAAGTAGTACCAAAAACTGGACTGTAAATCTGTATATGAGCGCTAGACAGTAAGACGTATTTTTGGCGTCAGAATAGTCATGTTATTTTTTATTTTTACTAAAATTGGTGCTGACTGACCTAAAGATGAAGCAATAACTTGAATTTAATTTTTAGAATAGGTATTTCATCATTTTGGTAACAAGGATACTTAATCTAACAAAGATCAAAACTCATGAGTATTTTATTATCTAAGTTCTAACTCCTCTAGAAAGGCTAAAATTCATGGACTTGGATTAATTATGGCAAATACCAATTAATTGAATTTTAAAAGTTAAAAGAATCAAAAGTCTACAAAATCAATTTACTATGGCAAACCAAAGTTGACAAAAATCAATATTTTGTAATATTAGAAAATGAATTTTTAATATTACAAAATCATTTTCTAATATTACAAATTAGATTTCTATTATCACAAAACAAAATTTGTAATATTAGAAAATGATTTTTTAATATTACAAAATCATTTTTTTAATATTAGAAAAGATTTTCTAATATTAGAAATTCATTTTGTAATATTAAAAATTCATTTTCTAAATGAATTTGTAATATTAGAAAATCAGTCACATTTTTTATTATTACAAAATGATTTTCTAATATAAAAAAATTGCAACTGAATTGGCAAATCCATTTTCTAATATTAGAAAATCAATTTCTTATGTTAAAAAATCGTTTTTTAATATTAGAAAGTCAATTGAACTTTTAATATTAAAAAGTGTTGTGTGATAATAGAAATCTAATTTGTAATATTAGAAAATGAATTTGTAATATTAAAAAATCATTTTTTAATATTAGAAAACACTTATTTTCTAATATGACAAATTCCTTTTCTAATATTAAAAATTCATTT
Organism: Perna viridis; assembly: GCA_037379345.1. Taxonomy (NCBI): domain Eukaryota; kingdom Metazoa; phylum Mollusca; class Bivalvia; order Mytilida; family Mytilidae; genus Perna; species Perna viridis. The sequence continues at coordinate 16,153,495 of CM074515.1, forward strand.
TCTAATATTACAAATTCCTGATTTAGTAATATTATAAAATATCACCCATTTTGTAATATTACAAATTGAATTTGTAATATTAGAAAATCAGTCAAATTTTTTAATATAAAAAATGCTTTTCTAATATTCAAAAATCGTCATTGAATACAGCAATACAACATTTGTAATATTAGAAAATCCATTTCTAATATTCAAAAACAGTTTTTTAATATTAGAAATTCAATTGAATTTTAATATTAAAAAATGATTTTTTTAATATTAAAAAAGTGTTTTGTGATATAAGAAATTTAATTTGTAATATTAGAAAATGAATTTGTAATATTAAAAAATCATTTTTTAATATTAGAAAATGCTCATTTTTGGCTTGCCATAATTTATAATGCAACACTGTATTGAGGGTTAAAGGTGTAAAATTTAGCAATTTTTAGGTAAAAACGTTTACAAAAAATTTACTTGTTTCTTATTTTGGCAGATTCTTCGTGTTACACATAGTACTAAGCCCAGAGTAAACATTTTGAAGAATTTTTTTTTGCATTTGTAGACAGACCAGTAAAATACACAAAATTAGTACTATGCAAAAATTTTCCCTAAATGGAATTTCCATATGAAAAAAAGGACATCTAATGGGACATTAAATGATACCCCGCTACTATGTTTATATATATGAATGCAGGATTTAAAAAGAGTAGATATGGTGAGTATGTCAAAGAGACAAAAGAAATATGACAAGTATCAGTCACAGGCAACCCATGGGTTTTCAATAAACAGTTATGATAGCCTCATACATAAGGACAGGCTGCAGTTGGCTAAAAAAAACATCACTGCACAAATGTGTCACCTTGTTTTTTTTTGTTTTTTTTGGGGGGGGGGTTTAATTCTGGTTATTGTGCACATAAAGAAGGAAACCATAGTAAATGGTCTAATAAATTATAAATAATTATAGAAATGCAATAAAAAATTGATATGTACACCTCAATATAATGATAATTCATATATGTTAAAGAGTGAAAAATGGCATAACGCAAAAAGTATTTTTTTAATTAAGCTGAAAATTGTACTTAACCTGTATTTTAAAGTACTTAACAGCTGTCTAGAGTTTCAAAACGATTTATTTTGTGAAGTTCTCAATTTATCATTTTGAAATTGCAGGGGATGGACGGACAGATGATGGAACATGCAATTGCAAAATTTTTCTGAGGGTATCATGTAATAATCATTGACTAGAGATTATGTTTCTCTATGATTTTGTCGTTTGATCTACTTCTTACTAAGATGGCAATATATTTGCAATATTACACCACGAGCGATTTGATATGAACTAGTGATGTGAAAAAAAAATTGTGCATCACTTTCAATAAAACATAATTGGTCAAATGTGTTGTTGAAACATTTCTAATGTTGTTCTAACACTAATTGGTGACATCATTGAAGGATGATTGCTAGATTTTCTACCATGACAGATGCCATATGTCAAGCAGCCAAAATATTCTAAAGGAGTCAAGAAAAAGGTGTTAAAACCCTGGAAAGTTGAATATCACAAAATATCAACTCACTTTATTGAATTTCAATATCATAACAAACTTGCTGAGGCTTGTTACCTATGATGTGGAATAACTTACATTGATATTTTGTGATATTCAATGTTATTATGAAACCTAAAGTATTGTGACCTAAAATGACAATGACATAAACTTAACTTAGGAACACCTCCAAAGTAGAAAAATACCTGCATCCTTTTACTGTAAAAAAGGTCAACACATAACTTTCATAACTTTTATTTATTTTTTATACATTTGTACATATTAGTATCCTAATAAGAGCTATATACAGTAAAGATATACATATGATTCAACTGTAACAACAAAAACATTGAACCAAAGTGTAAAATATTTTTTAAAAGACTTAGAAATAAATTTGATGAAAAGACCTAAATGTATAAGTAAAATATCAAAGGAATCATTTTTAAGTAATTTTGAGAAGTCATAATAATAAAGAACAAAAACATAAACTTTGGTTAAAAGAAATGATCTGTATTCATTAACATCTATTTATCTTAACGGTCTGCTAAGTTCCAGTTAATGCCAATATTTCTAAAAAAACTAAGAGATTAAGGAAAAAAAATAATTTTACAGATGTTGTACCACTCAGGCATCACATGATTAGAACTTTAAAGTGCTTAGACTGGTAATAAATTTTGTGTTTGACAATTTATACAATAACTAACTGACTATTGTATAAAAATATAAACATCATCAACTGTGGAAATCTGACCAAGCAAAATCAAAATATCAGGATAAAGAATGGAACAAATATTTCTAACTTCTGGCTAAAAATCACATTAAAACAAAACAATTTTAGAGAAATACTGATCAAATACAGATAAAAGTACAACACAACAAAGACAAATTATCACAGCATGATAAAATTTACAATAATCAATTATCTTTGCCTAAGAAATGTAAAATTAGATTCATGTTCAGAATCAATCCAGACGACCATATACATTGTATGAGTGTAATCCTCACTCTTCACCATATTTGGAATAAAATAGTTTTAAGAAACTGACTGAAAACAGTGTAAAATCTACATTTTATCATATGAAGATTAAAATTTGTTCCTCGATGTTAAACTAAAGCTCAGGACTTAAAAAATAATAAAAATATTTTTCCTGAACATAATATGAAAATAAAACAGTATACTATAACTTCATTCTAAAAAGAAAATCAACTGAATGTTAAAATACTGAAGTCAGAACTCTTTATACTAACCACTTTATTTATGAAAGGAGGGATTTTTGTCATATTTGAGTAGTAACGTCATTACAAAATACTGACTCAGTGTAGTTTTCAAAGAATTTGAAGGAAAACCAGAGGTTATGCAGTAGTTTTTCAATGAAAAAATGTAGAGGGCAAGCATTGAACATCGAAATATTTTTGCAGATGTTGCAATAACAAAGAAGGCTGTTTTCGTATAAATAATGGAGTATTGAGTTTGACACATGTGCCTATGTTTTCTACATAATAATGTCTCCTTGAAAAAAAGCTATTTTCCATAATTTGTTTGAATTTTCTCATTTTACTTAATATTCATCTTCAGTTTCAGTGATAAACATGCATGAACAGCAATAAAACTTTGTTTACAATGAAGACACATTATTAACGATTGATTAATGAAATTTTCTAATTTATTATGAACACTTTGGTCTTGGGGGCTGATTTTGATATTTTATGATGATACCCCATTAAACTTCATTAATGAGACAGATTTTGCATGATCATATCATATTTAAGAAAAATATATTATGATTAACAAATGAATGCTACACATTACAAATGTTAATAAACTGCAATTAACAATATATTCTGACATAAGCTTAAAGTTTTTATTGATTAATAATGATTTTCACCTTTTTGATGAGGAACTGACATCTCATGGAACGAAAAAAAAACTTCATATTAAAAATATTGTGTGGAATAGTAGAAATAATTGTTGACAAGGAGCTTTGTGCCTACAGACATTCTGCTTCCTCTATTTAGTTTTTTGTCAATCTAATGTAAAAAGAAACTTCTTTTCATCAACTACAGGACTGGGTAAAGTGTTCTATAGAAAGTTCTGTCAAATATCGCAATATCCACAACACATGGTCTGTTGAAAATATCTGAAGTGAAAATAAAGTTAGTGTAAAAGTTGATTAATTAAATGTTTATCTGATCTGCTAATGACTCCTAATGAGTAGCTTGGCACAAAATTATAGAAACAGAAAATTCTACAATATTTTGATATGTTAATTCTGGTCATAATACATGTAATGCTATAAAAGAAGAAATATTGACATACTTTAATAAAAACAAATTTAAGGTATGAAGTAAAAAGGTAGATTAAAACGAATGAAAAATTACAATGGGAAATAAGCATTATTAAATAGAATTACTGTGAAGATGCTCACAAAAAGGTACACTCTGTTTCAAATGGAGTTAAATGAAAATCAATTGAATTGTAATAATTTCCTTTATACACATCTACATATGCTGGTCAGCACTCCTATGAAATTTCATGAAAATTCCTTGAGCAGTTTGGGATTTTTACATAAAAAATTTTATCATGTAAAACCCTTATGTTGGATTATCTCTCTTTGGAGCCCTCCCTTTGATGCATCAATAGATTATGAATGTTAAATATCTACAGCTCAATTATCTCCCTTTGGTGTCTTCAGTAATTATATCCTTTTATGCATATTTACATAATGTATGAAACCCAACCTTCTTATAAAATTTAATTTCATCAAATTCCTAGAGTGGTTTAGGAGTTTGGGTAGAGGAATAACAAGTAAAAAAAACAATAAATTTATATAGAACTATTTAGAAGACTTAATAAGTTTTATCAAGATCTGATGTTAGATAAAAAGCAGATATTATTAGGTTATATAGGAGAGTCTTTACTTTTAAATACTTTATTGATTATAACCAAAAACTATATTTATAAGTGTAAATTAGATGAAATATTGCCTACTATATATGGGTTGAAAAATAGAATAAAGAGGTACATGAATTTGGAAATGTATATTGCTGTTAAATACAAAAGCTTAGAAAAAGCTGAAAAGTTTTGGTCCCCTTTACATATTATTTTTGATTAGATATTTATAATTTTTCCTCATGTTATTTTACATTCAATAACAACAGCAGCAAGCTTAGTCTTTTCAATTTGTTTAAAATTGCATTTATTTAATAGATTTTTTTTTTCTATAAACAAAAATAAGAGTGTGAGAGTTTTGTTTGTGTGCGAGCTTTATTGTGATAAATGCTTTTTGAATGATTTGTTTAATATATTTAATTTATAAAAAAAAAAAAAAAAAAAAAAAAAAAAATAAAACATTAAAAGAATTATATTGATGTTGAAGTATACCTTTAATCGACCAGAATCACCAATATAACATAAAGAACAGCCTACACTATATAACTGTAATGCCTGAAATTAAAGGAATAAATATTACAGACTACTGTGAAGGTACTTTTATTCATGGGTACCAATTTTTTTGGTTTAGGGAAAAAAATGTCAGTTTGTGGATTTTTGAATTCATGGATTGGAAACTATATCACACAGACGAATGGGAATCAAATTTTGTGGTTTACCAGACCCACGAATACAGGTAACCAATGAACAATAATACTTTCACAGTATCATGTATAATTGTCCTAGTAAATTTGTATGGTTTATCAGCAAAAAGTTCAAATGGTTTTTTTTTCATCTTAAATTCTTAATTATGCACTGAACCTTTCTTAACTGATAGTTCACAGTTCACAGTAAAAAATGAAAAATATGAAAGTAAAATAAACTTACTGAGAGTTTGACTCTAAACAATGAATGAAAATGAGATTCAAGACTATTGATAAACATGGTAACTTCTTCACTAGAAAACTCTGTCCCTTGGTCATCATGGATTCTGAAAATAATTTAAAATGACATGGTGTGCTAAGTATATAGAAAAAAAAATCAAGAATCAAAAAAGATACAAGGTAAAAATTTGGTGAATTGCTATTCCTATCTACAAACTATCTATAAAAAATATATATATATATGTCACAGCATAACATCGTTGTGAATTTTTCAGACCCTTCTATAAGTTTACGTTATCTTCCCTGTATCAATTTGATCCGATGGAGCAGGTAGCGAATAGAGTCGTCACATTCTGAGACATTGTGTGTGTGTGTGTGTGTCTATATATATAATTTTATATTTTCTATCTGACTATTTAAATTCATGTACACTTTTCTAAACATTGTACAAGACAAGAGTCTTCAGTTTAATCTACAGACTTTTTGTTCAAATAATCATTGGAAAGCTTTAATCTTCAGTGCATTGTGAACTACAGGTTAAAATTATAACTGATTGAAGTAGTTAAACTTAGATCCAAGTCTTAAAATCAAGGATGCAATAGAGAAAAAAAAACACTTTTTTATCAGTTTACTGTATACCTCTCCCATAAATCCTTGACATCAGTAGCTTCTATTGTAAATGTTACTTTATCTATTCCTTCACATTCAGATGGTGTCTTGTAAAGAAGCTCAACTGGTTTACTTTTCTGTACTATGTAAGTCAAATAGAACTAAGATGAATTATGACAGAGAATTTTGTTTGCAAGTGATATGTAAGATCGCCTCTTGATTACTCTCTCTTTTTAATTATCTTATAGTTAGTACTATCATGATGAATCAGTTTGTTATTCAGACAAAAACTATTGCTGACATTTGATTTACATGTAAATGTTTCTATACCATTGTATTGGGACTTTGTAAAATTTCTGAAAATCTGAAAGTAGATGTCTGAAAATTCAGATAAACAGTGACTATTTTGTTTTTATTACAGTGCTCCCCTTTAGCCACTAGCCCGAAGCTTGGGGTTAATAAAAATTGATTGTGGCTAGTAATTTAATGTGTACTTTTCTTGTTTCCAACTAATTGAATCCTATACAGTCCTTTATCATTTTGGCTAGTCTTTCATTGACTGTAGAACATCTGTAGAAACCTTAATGTTTTCTTTTTATGTATACATGTGAATACTACATGTATGTGATAGAACATACCAGGATTAGTAGTTGTACCACTCCATAATGCAACCATCCAGGCAAGGTCTTGAGCAGAAAATAATATCGGAGTAATCACACAGTCAAATTGGCTCTAAAAGAAAAACAGGTTAGGAAAAAGAAATAAGCATAAAAATAAATCTTAAAGAAGTGCTGACATACATTGTATCTTATGCTTCAACAGTGGAAGGGAAAATTTTCTGAAAAAATATGTAAAGACGATGCATAAATAATAAAACATTATTGTAATCCTTAATTAACAGTTTGATGCAGATGTAACCTGTAAAAGGGTGAAGTTGAATATTGGCATTTTGGAATAATAATCAGCCATTTTTACAATTTTACATTAATTAGACTATGTATTCATTTTTTTCATAACTTTTGTTAAAGATATGAAACTAGTAAAATCCTCACTCCGTTCTACAGGTTGCCGATAGGGATTTTACTACGGTACAACTACAAGGCCATCATTACTATGTTATCCATTAAGGTTACCAGTATACTTTCCTCAGGTTAACTTCCTGTCAGACTGAAATCAGGCTCTCAGTGCTTCAAAGGCCAAAGGTTAAAATCGTATTGATTACCAGTATGAGGACTTTGTCCTCTATAAGTAGATTTTTTTCATTAACAAGTTCATGACCAATACACTGATCTGATAATCTTACCCTATTTCTATATTAACAGCACTACGTTTTTTAAAATCGTAAATTTAATTCCTCCATATATTCAGTAAATAGCTCGTTGAGTAACTCCCTATGGGACCCTTGTCTCTGCAGTGCTAATTTTCAGAATGAACCCTGTTAGTGGGGTTGCGGTAGTCCATCATAACCTTTACCTGTAGCCAGTTGATCAATCCATCTGTTACAGCTACAAGGCCTTTAACCATCAGTAGTGGATAGTAGGCAAACTGGTTTCTAAATTTAGACTCAATTGGATTCTTTTCCATCTCTACACTACACAGGAGAGAAGTCAGCAGAATGGTTTCATCTCCATAACCTAAATAAACCAATTATATTGTGTCATATTACTTTACTCAGTAGTGCTATGGAAATAAAACTGAATGTTGTTCTTTTCTCAGATCTTTTTTAGTGCATAATTGTAGCATTCTAAATGTTTTCGTTTGAATGATGAATACATAAAGAACAGATTTTAAGTATGCTTTGAAAATTATGAGGAATTGTTATACCATGAGGTTTTATCCATTTTTTACCCTTGTACATTTATTGAAGTCCTTAATCTAAACATTTTCACAGGACAGATGCCATTGTAAATGTAGACATAGATTACCTCCTCTATTCCTGCCTTTAATTATAATCTGTACTGCCTCCTTGTCAGCTATAAATTAAAATGATAAGGTGTGTAAGAAGGAAAGTAATGTATTCACTGATGGGAGAGGGAATCAATGGTGTTTGAACTATCTTTAAAAAAGGACTTGGGCCACTCTTCCCATATTCCGTTCATAAAAAAGTACATGTACTTATAAGTAATAAATGAATTAATAAGAACATTTCAAGACATCACAAAACAATTGCTGATTGTGAAACACAGGGAAATAAGTGTTATAACATGAAATTTAAAACTATACAAACTATCCTCCAACATGATAAGACTAACTGATTGTTGGAACAAAGAAATGACATTAAAAATAAAGACATTTTAACCAAATAAAAAACCACAAAGTACAAAAATATGCCAGGGTCAGGCTTGATCCCAAAACCTTTTCTTTAACAATGAATGCAGGATATGACTATCAAGTCAGTATGGCTACCAACACTACATTTCAAATGAAATGTAATAAGCTACATTTGTACGTAAGGTTTACTATTACTGCACTTTATTGGTGGTCGGAATCCTAGAGAAAATGGCCCAGGTCCAGGTTCTTTAATTAGGTGATAGATAAAAAAAAACAAAACAAAACAAAGTAACAGGATGATTTCCACTGAAAAGATGTCTATTTTTGTCTGCTAGTTTGATCAAATCCATCATTTCCGTTAACACAACAGGTAAAGCTTAACTTACGGTCAAAATTTGTAGAAAATACCAAGAATTCATAAGGTAAGCACCTATAACAAGTAACTAACTTTCATGCAAAATTTCTAAAACCTCATAAGTCCTGAACAACACAAACCAAATGGTGTCATGAAGAAACAACTCTATTTCTTGTCTTAATTAAATTTTTCCCTTACCTGCTGATACCCTTAGTCCTTTGTATACACTGATGTAAGCTTTGCTGGAAGTAGTGTTGTCCACAAATAAACCTTTCTGTCGCTCCTATAAGTAAAATAATGAAGTTGTATCAATAGAAAAAAAGCAGTATTCATGAGTTCCCTTTCATAGTCACAACTGGTAAAACAGAAATTGGACACATCTGTACTTTTGTTAACAAAAAGATTAAAATAAAAAAATTGGTGAACAGTTAGAAGAAAAAAAAACATCATTTACATATACTCCTATCACATTGTATAAAAAAACTTTATTTACCATATTGAACAAACTATAAGTAGATATGGAGTATAAGTCAAATTGCATAATTTTGACAAAAAATGGACAAAAAACATAGATAAGTCAAGGGTTACACATGTGCATTTATATAATAAATATATATCATAAGGTGTCAGTGGAGATCCAAACTGAGCTGTTTATTTTTAATAGCATATTATTCCAGCTATGTTACTTTGTATAGTATTTCTGAATTAAATTAATATTTGTATTTTTGTTAAAGTGTTCTTTGTCCGTGAGTTCAATTATTTTTATTGAGTTCTGTGTCAATTGTTATAAAGCCTTAGATCATCAGGTGTACGAAATAAACAACATGTCAAGTGTGTGAAATTAGCGGGAAAGTAGTTGATGAATAGGTCATAATTATGAGTGGTAATGAATAAACAATATTACCTGATATTTCAAAATACAATAAAAAAATTTGTTACCTGTAAATTTGGTTGCAATTAGCCATTCAGATAACTCCATAATTGATTATAATTTCAGCCATGTGCAAATGTGTTATGAAATATTGTAAATGAGTATAAATTTGCAAATTAAAGGACCAATAACTCTGGAACACTCGATAATGTCTTACCAGCTGAATAAGAGTTTTGCTAACATACCTTCTAGAGTTTGTTTATATATTTTAATAATTTCAAAGTTTTTATTAACATTTTATTATTCATTCATAAAGGATAGCGACACTGATCAATAATCTTCGAGTTTGATCGCTGGTTTGACTGTTTGAGTGATGGCTTTCGTTCGTTACAATTTACCCAAAATTTTGAATGAAAACAATCAAAATGTACTAAACAAATCTAATGAAATGCATTGTAGATGAACTTTTTTCTTGAAAAATTCTAATACAAGTCGAAGTGGACAATAAGCTGGGACTGACATTTCGCTGAAAAAAATATCAACTTATGGTCCGAAAAATATGGTAATTTTAATTTCACTTAATGAGTTTCTACTGCATTCATAATTGACATATCAAGTTATATTTACAGCTTCAATGTGTGCGGACAAACGGCTACTGTATTTCTTCAGGTCAGCTGCCTCTGTACTGAACTTGAACAATGGAGTCATCTTAAACAGTTTCCATGACTTGTAGGTCAACTCTACAAAGAGAACAAAAAAAATTTGTGAGCAATGGATCACTAGTGATACCCCTGCTTTTAATAAAAATATAAGGACTATAAACAAAGTTCTCTGTAAACAGGAAGTTGTGGTCACATTTTTCTGAAAATGGATCCCACCATATGGCATACCTACAGGAAGAATGTGTTAAAATTTCAAACCACTATAATGAGTAGTTGCAGAGAAAACTGTGACACAAATTTTTTTATGAACAGAAATACAAGGTCAAGAAAGAGGAAATTGGCAAAATTGGACGTAAATATACAGTAAAATGAAGAATCGTAACAGTAAAATTCAGATTTGAAATGGCAGAATCTACTAACAACGGGAAAAAATCATGTCTCAAATGAACAATGATTGGTTTGATAGAGAATATGAAAGGAGGCAGTACCTTCCTTATTTGACACCAAACAATTACTAATGCCTTGTTGTGTAGATCCATGTGTCACAAGACCTTTCATCTTAGTAAGCATTTAGGAGAGTCATTATAAGCAACCTATTAAAATAACTTTCATTCAGCAGTACCTTTTAAATTATTTCCACATTCTTCATCAATTGCCACAAAAGAACGCCTCCCTCTATGTCCATGTCTAGCAGCAGTTCCTTTTGACAATATGTCAGTATTTTCACCTACAAAACAGAACACATTTTTGTAATCACTTAAACAGAAAAAAATACAGTTAAAACTCCTCTGGTTTGGCTAAGACAGTTCTTTTTACAAATATATTTAAAATGATATGAAGGACTTTTAAATGTGTCTGGTTTAAACAGGTTTCACTGTACATTGTAAGCACTCTTTATTTTTTTTCTTGAATTTTTAAGAACCATTCTTCTATTTTCTATCTTTTCACACAAAACTATGTTTGTTCATTTCACAAAATGTATTGTTTTGCAAATGGTTTTAATCTTCTATTACAGAATAATTAAGAATATTTGAATTTATTCTTTATAATATGAAATCCAAAAATCAGTAAAATGATGTGACATTCAACTTGACAGTACACGTATATCCATCTCCTATTTCAAGTTCAACCATGTACAAATGTTTTGTTGTGTATTTACCTTTCAACTGTCTACTTTTTGGTGTGCGTCCATATGGAGTAAATCTTCTAGAACTTGCCCTTATTGATGACTTAGAGAAAAGTTGCTTTCTTGAGGTCAGTTCAGGGGTACAATTTTCCACTTCATCTTGTCCCTGCATTATCTTCCACTCCTAAAACTGAAAAGTCATACAAATGAGTATTCAAGGTATACAATGTACAGTATGAGAAATGTAATCTTTTTCTAAACTATTAAATATTTAAAAAGAAAAAGAGAATACTCAATTAGGTGTTGCAATTCTGAAACAACATATTGAAATAAAACAGACAAACAAAATGTCCACTATAATATTGAGGAACCCACGTAAAGATATATTTAAGCTATATTTCAGACAAAACGAAAAGCAATATGAAGTAGCCTCCTCATTTTCAGATATTGCCCAAAATCAGGTCTGTACTCTATTTTTCAGTGGTATTTTTACTGGAGCTATCTCTTTTCCAATAACAAATCAAACGAAACTTGTGCTTGTCCCAAGAAAAAATGTCGAAATGTCAAAATTTTCGAAATCTATCTAATATTCAGTCACAAGCAAGTAATTATATCATCTTATAATAACAACATTTAAGACAGGATACAGAATGAACATTCTTTACTCCAGCTTACAATAACTTATGTTCTTAGTTATGAAACATGCAAAGTTGTCGTGCGGTTTCTTGGGTTAATCTATCTCTATTGATGATTCGGTAGAAAACACAAAACATGCAATATGATCTAGTTTCATAATTGAACATAATTGATTGATTGTTGGGGTTTAACGTCCGAGCAGGAATATTTCAGCTATATTCAGACGATGAACATGAAATTGATGATAACAAGAACATGAAATGATGATGATGAAACGAAAAAAAAGGATGGGACACAGGGAAAATAGGGTCGACAAACATTGATTGCCACTAGAAAAGAGGGGGTGAATGGATAAGGTTGGGCAATTTAGCCTCCTGTGGCGGAGCGCAAAGGTTCCTACTCCTATTGAATACCACAGCAGGGTTCTTTAACATGCAAGGAACGTGGCATCTTTCCCAACACGGTGCACCACTATGGTTTGCAGTCAGGTTTTCCGTATTATAGCCTGACAACCCCAGCATGTAACACGCCAGGGGTACCCCATTCCACCACCTGGGGCACACATCCCAGTTGCTCTGTGGGCAGATCGCCTAGCCCCAGCTAGGTTTTTGAGCACTATTTAGTCGCCTTTTACGACAAGCTTAGCGCTGCTGCAGGCCAATTCTTTTGACACCCAGACCTGCATGGGGCCATAATTGAACAGAAAATTCTCCATTTCTTCAGCTTAAGACAAGTTTGAACCAACAGGTACAATATGTGTCAATAAAGCTTCAATCTTAATTTGTCAGTAGTACATTTTAAACATAATATTTATACTCTTGATCAACTTATACCAAGAGACTGGGTATTTTATCAATAAATCATTATGGATTAAGTTGGACCTAAGAAATAAAGAACAATGATATGCATGTTACCCTTTTAACTTGTCCTTATGCTTTTAATGAAGTTATATGATCAACTAGAAATACTGTGAGCCTATATATATTATATACATATATTATAACTAAAAAAAAGGTTTGTGAATGATGCACATAGGCGTTCACTTCTCCCTGATGTCTCTCTGAAAGAAAAGTCACTTCTTTCTGTTTTTCTCAAGTAGCTTGAGCCCCAAGTTCTCATGCAAATACATTGTATGGCCAACTAGAACAGCAGGTATTAGTATAAGAGCCAAAAACCTGCCTACATCAACAAAGTCCATCAGTCATTACTAAGGCAAAATAGCTCGGATTGGTCAGTAATTTTGACCAAAAAGAAAAACCCCTTTCCAGAAAAACTGTTACACTTGTCTAACTTAAACTTCAAATCAAACAAACATGGAACATGACATGTCTAGGCTGTAACAAGGAGGAAACTCAGTGTACATGAATGAGGCAATTACTTGACAGGAAGGAAAAGTTTTTACAGTTAAATTTTTTTAGTAATAGATGACTTTCACATTCACTTCCATTCCAGAAAAGTTCTTCAATTATATCAAGGTAAAATGGGGACAATAGGAGTAAGATCAGGTGATATTGCAATGGGAGCCAAAGGAACAGAAACTTGATTCGATTACTGCAAGGAATTTTTTTAAATGATGCATATAGTATAATAAAAACATTTCAGGTAGTTAAATGTTTGGAGATGCATTTCTACAGAACTATTACAGTTCTTGCAGCTGGTGATTCTGAAATCATTTCTTAATCTATAATAAAACCACAAACCAGATTCCACCAGATTCGATGTAAATAGCAAATATGAAAGTCTTCTATTACACAAAGTGCCTTGTTGGACTAGGTAGTCCCAGTTTATATCCTACATACATAGCTGTTTTAGGGAGATGTTGGAGAAATGACTCCACGTAACCAAGGCATTTTTAAGTCACATGGTAAAGTTCATTTTTTCCAAAATTAATTTTACTGCTCCTATTAATTTTTCGACCAAAAGAGTTAATAAAGTATATCATACATGTGATAAAGTAATTCCTTCAAAACTGGAGGTTTTTTATCTGTGCTTTTTTTTGGCGGTGTAACAAGTCAAATATGTGTGAAATTTATGGAAAACCTTGTTTTAAGTCGGTTTCCATGAGAAAAAAATGCAGAATACTCTATTTGAATAGTTGGAAAGACCTTTTTGATTGAGTAACACTTGAACATTTTAATGATTTTATTTATTATCGATAATTCAATGTATCAAGGATTTATATATACTCCTTGGAAATATCTACCATAATTAATTAAATAATTTTCATTTAAAAATTGTCACTACATGCATGATTTCATTTCAAATAGTCATTACTGGCTTGGTACCACTTTAACTTTGACTTCAACACAGCATTGAATTTGGAACAGTACTTTGCTTTCTTAGGAGGAGGTGCTGAAGATGCAATATTACGTTCAGCATTTTGACGGTTGATGATCGTGAGAGTGCTCCAAATAGAAAAAAAATCACTTAGTTCCTCCATTGACTTGGATAAAAAACAAGCCATACTTCCAGTCATTTTCAGTGAATGCATGGTCAACGTTTCCATAACCATCAAAAGATCATATGTCCTGCATCAATATTTATACCAGTCCCACTCGTCGGTAGTAAATCATTTAATCAATTAAGCGTGTGCCACTAAAACTTTGGATAATTGTCAGTCATCACCTGTTGTTGTATAATCATCACACATCTTATAAATTACGTCTCGTCAATAACCACTAAAGCCCTAGCTTACTGTTTATGACCCTAATTAACGGTAATTAACAGTTCACCTATCTATCCGAGATCAACCGGAAATGTCGTTATTCCATCCTCTCGGGTTTTTTCTTTCAGTAAATAAAAGAAATGGAGTCCAAAATTTGTTTACGGTATAATGTTCGGAAAGCGGTAGATTTTCTGATTCATCGGTAGAACGGTAGGAAGGTTCTAATTCTGGTAGAACTGCACTACTACCAGTAGGTTCACATGTATGGTTTTGGTTGGCAAAAAATCCATTGAGTGGCATGGGGCATCAACTTTAAATCGTCATAACTTTTTCATTTTTAAAGATAATTGAAAAATTCTTTTGGTTCCCAACATTGCAAATAAAATTCTTTTCATCCATGGAATTTTTAAATAAATATTCAGTAATTAAACTATATACACATAAAATTTTAATTATAATTTTATACAAAAATAGAGGTTTACATTTAAATATCACTACAAAATTATTTTTCAAGTAAAAGAGTTATAAATTCACATAAATAATATGAATTATTTTATCTAAATGAAACATTTTACAGAACCAAAATTGGATATATAATAACAGTTATAAAGTTTTGAAAATTAAGATTCTAGTCGTGAAATTGTCAATTGTTTATTTGTCAACCAATTTGACACTTAATGATATGCAAATTAGTGAATATGACATTACTAATGAGATTGGCGAACTCTCCTTTAGACAGACAGACACTTTATTTCTGTCTTGCCTTTATTAATACATGTACATGTATTTGCCAGGTTCAACAGAGATAATCTATTAAAACAATTAAAAGAGTAAATAAACAAATCCATCTATTGTATGGCTTATGATGCATGTATTGTGGCAAGTGATTTATATTATACTTTGATTTTGCCTTTTTATATTCATCACATGTCTTATTATTTCTATTCATGACACTAAAGATATATGTATTCTTATGTATATTTTGAAATGTCATATAAGCCAATACTCAATCTTTTCCTCGCTATAGACTATAGTATATATATATATAATTTGAATACTCTTTAAAATATTTAGCATTAATTGTATCTGTCATCACATGTGCTTTGATTAGAAAATTCTCCTAATAAATACAAACATATCTGTATTTGTTACTTTGTACCCAAAGTAAAAGAAAATGCCCCGTATGGAATATTAACATTGTTGGTGTTACTGTGTTAGAGCTAAATAAAATATTTGTAATTGTAGCAAAATGGGCATACTAAACTGTAATATAAAAGTAAGGAACAATATCTTGAAACCCTTAAGTACAAACATAAAAACAATATTTACTGGTTGTTTAAACCGATCCATTGAATTTAAATGAGTATTGTCAAAATTGCACAGTTTGTTGACATTCTGCAAGTTCAAAATTTGCGCCGTCAGCAGTAAATTAAAAAGTGAATGTTGATTGGCCTAAATTTGTGTTTTAAATATGAATTATTCTAACATGTTACTTTTATGAATATTAATAATTTTATAGGTATGGGATGCTCATTTTTTACTATTTTCCCTGATATTATATTTTTGTAATACATGTTTTTTATTAGTTTTTAACTCAAATTCGCTGCGTAATGTGAACATGGAAGCGTCCATGAAAGTTGTTCGCGCTCCCGATAAAAATATTAGAATAACCAAATGGAAAGTCAAACCTGGACACAAAGTCAATCAGGGTGCTATTTTATGCATTTATGAAACAGATGAATCCAAAGGTCTAAAAATTAAGGCAGCCAATGTTGGAACAGTGCACGAAATAATGGGACAGGAAGGAGATCGAAAACCTCCAGGGTGAACAAACCACTTGCGTTAAAGATTTTATTGCAATAGATTACATTAAGTACCATAAAGAGGTTGTTTTCATATATACAATATAGGTTGTAGGTCTGTTCGCCCTAGTTACCTGTTTGCCCAGAGTTCATTTGGCCTATAAATAATAAAGGCTAGAAACCACTGATCCCACTTCCCATAGGTTTCTGTGCTAATTTCACATTATTCAATGGCTTCTCTGGACTTTACCTTAACTTTAACCTGCAGAGAACTATATATCAGCATGATTCTACATATGTCAGCTCACAATCCTCAGAATGGCATGCGGGGTTAGCAGACTTGCAGTGCAGTTCTGGTCATTGGAAGTGAAGTGTCCATAAATAGCATGGAAAATCCCAGTGTTTTCACAAGATAGGGGTATATTTAGAAATCATTATGGAGATTAGGCTTCAAATCACAAGGAGCAAAATGCACGTATAAATTGCATAAAATGTTTTTCCTTTCAGAAACTGTTTAAATTTTTTAAATAAAATGAGAACTTTTAGCACTGCACTATGGGGAACGGAGTAATTTCTGTGTAGGACTATTTTTACGTACATTCCAAATGCTCATTGGTTGAATTGGTGAACTGTAACCTATTATATACATGTACTGGTCAAAGTAGATCTCTGTGTTCAAGACAGTAGCAGTTCTCACGAATCTGCTCACCAAAAGTTTATTTCTCAATGATAATTATTGTATGATAGCTCATTTATTAAAGCAAAATATCAACCCTCTGTTACACGTTTTCTTAAATTTTGGACACAAAATTGTTTCTCAGGAGAGGAGGGAAATTTGATTAGGGAATTACAAATGTACTTTTCAGTGAGAACTACTCCTTGACCAGTATACTGTACATACAAATGTATTCCTAAGTATATTACATGCATTGCAAATAAGTATGAGGAGGGTTAACTTGTACATGGACAAAGTCAGGGATCTCCATTGATCAACATGAACACATGGCTCACTCTCCGGATGGACACATTTTCATTGTGGCTTGTGTCTTTTTACACAGAAAATAAATTGCCAAAAAAAGGTATGAGAAGGTTGAATGAGTCAGACCTATTTACTAGCACAAGCTAGAAATTAACAATCAACAATGGTAAATCTTTCTGTCTGTTGTCTAACTCAATTATCCCAAGGTTAAGTTTTCACTTCCCCAGGCTTGACCATAGATACACAGCTCTAGAGAAGTTATAATCAATGGCAGGTGTGGTCATTTTGTTGATACCATTTAACAAGTTCTTTATAATTTTCTTTATAAAGAAAAGTTTAAAAACATTATTCATTTAAATAAAACAGTAGAAATCATTCAGCTTATTTGAATCTTAAATTGATTTTGTGGATTGTGATAATCACCAATTTGACAGATCCGAGATTTGTTTACACACACATTTCACTCCCTGACACATTTAGCCCCTGGAAATTACCAATCAAAACATCATATTGCCATTAGAAAAAACACTTGCATCAGTCAAATTGATTTATGACAGGTACATTGTTTAGGTGATTAATAGGCAAGAGTAATTGTGAAATACGGTGCCGATTTGCAATGCATGATACAAATCTGAGTACATGGCATACACCAAATAAACATGTGGTGGTTGTTTTGAATTCTTGGCACAAGGAAAGTAACACATGGCGCAGCGCCATGCAAAAAGAGGTCATGGAAAACCCTGCAAAGTTGTAAGCTAGAGAGTCCTTATCAATAGACATATCACTTATAAGTTTGATGATATCAGTCCTATGTTCTATTAGAGTTTAGATGACTTGACTATGGGCCAAATTCTTCCATGAAGAAGATATGAAACTAGTACAATGTATTATCTGTACTACAGTTTGTTTCCTCATTTGGAACTATTCAGCCATTTCTACTTCACTAAATCCAGAAATTTCAAGGAATGCTGCAAGAAGTAACTTTCTATCAAACTGAAATCAGGCTCTCAGTGCTTCTATTACTTCATACTGTTGAAAAGTTACAAATTTTTTTTTCTTCAAACTTTTTTAGAATGTCTTTTTAATGTTTCTACCTCCCCAGTTTTGTATATCAAGATTTCCATGTGCTTTTGTGTGCTCCATGTACAACCTGAAGTTTTAATGTCATGAAAATGGGATCATATGTTCAGTATGATGAAAATTTGAGTGTGGAATGGAAAGAATACCAAACCTAGATTTTTTTATTTTTCAACTGTTCAAGATATCCTTTTTCATGAAAACAATTGTTGAAAACTATACAAACCCAATTTAATATCTTTTCACACATCTATAATTTTTTGAGACAATTGTGATAATAGGAAATGTATACCAGTACTCAGCAATCTTGTCTCTTTTTAGCTCACCTGGCCAAAGGCCATGTGAGCTATTGCCATCACTTGGCGTTCGTCGTTGTTGTTAACGATTATACAAAACTTTTCTCCTCTGAAACTACTTGACTGATTAGAACCAAACTTGGTATAAATGTTCCTTGGGGTATCTTGCATAGAAGTGATATGGGGATTTTTGATTCGTCGAATCGTCAGACAATAGTTTTTCACATATATCTCCAAAACCGTTAGGTTTAGCTATATTCTGATGGGGTTAAAGTGTTCAGCATGGTGAGATCTATCTATGGTCAAATTTTGGTTGTAATCCGTTAAGCCATGTTGAAAATATTGCTCTTTTTCAATGATTTTTGCTATTTTTAATGTTATTTCTTGCAAAAATCTTCTCCTCTGACATTATTTGATCAGTTGGAACCAAACATGGTATGAATGTTCCTTAGTGTATCCTGCATAGAACTGATGTGGGGATTTTTGATCCGTCAACACTTATCAGTAAAAATCTCCATCTTATCATTCATATTCCATGATTAATATAAGGGAAGTGAAAAGCAGTGATTTTAAAAAATAAAATTGGCAGAAAAATTCAAATGATAAAAAGTGTCTACAGGGTGTGAAGTTAATCTTATCCTTTCTACTTGCTAAAATTTTAAATCTATGTTGTAATTTAGTAAATACATTTTAAAAAATAACTAAAATGTGGTCCTGCAGGCTAGTATAGGCTAACTTACTTGTCGTAATGATGGTTTCACTTGTCCTGGGCATTAGGATGATGTCATACCCTGGAGTACAGTTTTTGAAAATTTTATGTTTATCATGGAAATTATTTTCTTTTTTTTTCTTAGTATTATTACAGAACAGTGTAGGATTAATACTCCTGTTAAAATAATTTTTGAATGTAAATGCAAATGAACTCTTGGACAGGTTTAAATATTTCGGAAAAGGTTGAAATGGAACATAATTTGTAAATATGTGGGAAAAAAACGGTTAGAAGTAATATGAGAAATGTGTAATTACAGTTTTATTTTACATCATGTAATTTTTGTAATTTGTTCGTGCTACAGGAGAAAAATGTTCACAAGAATCGAAAACTGCCAGTGCTTACAGCACTGATTGTTTTAATTAAAAAATGTATCACAGAAACTCCATTTTATCATTGTTTTACCATGGCCTAGCCATTTATGTCGGATTGTTTTACCTTGGGCAATAGCGAGAGGTTATATAACAACATAAATGGCCAGCACATGGTAAAACAATGACAAAATAGAGTTTCCATGATTTAGTTTGATTCTAATAGGACTAGTTTCTTCATAGACACTGCCTTTGTGTTGCACAAAATGTTGGTCGTGTTTATTACTTTATTACCATGGCTGTAATCTGTTCGAACACGTCATATTAGAATTAACCATTAACCACATGAAAGTAATGTGGCCTAAGCAAACTGATGTCTGATCTGCATGCCTTTTAGCATTTTGTTTCAAGTTTTCGAAGTGAGTGCTTTTTTGGCATTAATTAAGATTATGTCTATAACACTCTGATTGTTTTAATTAAAAAACATATCACATGAACTTATAGACCTAAAAATAGACATAATCTTATTTTCAATGTACTCTAACACATCATATAAAATAAAATTTTTAAATGGACTCAGCTCAGTATTTCCCTCTGAACGTGGTGTTAAACAAGGTGACGTGTTGAGTCCTCTTCTGTTTAATTTCTTTATTGACGACTTAGTAAAACATCTTAACCAACCCAGTTTGGATCCAGTTGTCATTGAAGACTCTTCTATAAATATACTGTTATATGCTGATGATATTGTATTACTGTCTAAGAGCCAATCAGGGCTACAAAATTGTCTAAACAAATTATATAAATATTGTGATTCATGGAATCTTCAAGTTAACACTGATAAATCTAAAGTTATAGTGTTTAATTCAAATGGGAAAAGTCATGAAAATACATTCCTATATAATAATTTGAATATTGAAACTGTGTCACACTATAACTAATTGGGCATCACTATGAAACATAACGGTAATTTTTATTTAGCTATAAATTTACTAACTGAAAAACCAAGAAAAGCATTATCTAAAATTAGAAAAACTGTTGGTATGAATAACCCTTGTAGACTCTTGGAAAAATTATTTGATTCACTTGTTTCTCCCATTCTATTATATATGCCCCGTGCAGGTCCGGGTGTTAAAAGAATAGGCCTGCAGCAGTGCTAAGCTTGTCGTAAAAGGTGACTAAATAGTGCTCAGAACCCTAGCCGGGGGCTAGAGCACTCTGCCCACAGAGCAACTGGGATGTGTGCCCCCAGGTGGTGGAATAGGGTACCCCTGGTGTGTTATATGCTGGGGTTGTCAGGCTATAATACGGAAAACCTGACCGCAAACCATAGTGGTGCCATGTTCCTCGCATGTTAAAGAACCCTACTGTGGTATTCTCCCGGAGTAGGAACCATAGGGCTCCGCCACAGGAGGCTGAATTGCCCGACCCTTTCCACCTCTCCCTATTTGCAGTGGCAATCAAAATTTGTCAACCCCATTGTTCTTGTGTCCCATTCCTTTTTCATTTCATCATCATTTCATGTTCATTTTATCATCAATTTCATGTTCATCGTCTGAATATAGCTGAAATATTGCTGCTCGGACGTTTAACCCCAACAAACAAACAAACATTCTGTTATATTGTTGTGAAATTTGAGGTTTTGGTGTATCTTTGAAAGATTCTGACCCATTTGAAAAAATACATATCAAATTTATTAAAGAGATATTAGGGATCTACTGTAAATCCCCCAATGATGCTTGTAGAGCTGAATTGGGTTGACTTCCCCTGAAAAGTAAAATAAACATTGCAGCTATTGGGTATTTGAATCACATTTTATCTGATCAAAACACTCGAATATATGAAATATATAATACAACCAGATTGTCAAATTTATGGACAAAACAAATTGAAGGATTATTAAACTCCCTGGGATATAGTTACTTAATAAATAAACAAAGCTTGCCTAAGCTACACTTGGAGCAAATCAAACAAAGAATTATTGACCAGTGTACCCAAGAACAAAATTCCAGTATATATAGCTCTTCCAAATTATCATTTTTCCAAAGAGTCTATTAAATGGGTATAAGCTCACGTAGACAGATTATCTTGTTTATCTGATAGATCTAATCTGTGCAAACTTAGAATTAGTGCACATCATTTAATGATTGAAAAAGGAAGACATTTGAACATTCCTAGAAATAATAGATTATGTCCAGTTTGTAATAGTGAAAACATTGAAGATGAAATACTTTTTTTATTTAGTTGTAGTGCATTTAATACACAAAGAAATATATTTCAAAATAAAATTAGCAACTACTATAAAAATTTTAATAATAGAGATGTAACCATAAAAGTAAACCTAATTTTAAATAGCAACTCTCTTCCTGTTCTTAAAATGTCTTCCTCCTTCATATCTAAATGCCTTGATCTAAGGAAAACTTTATTATAATTATTTTATATTTCAGTGTAATTGCCAAATTATTGTTACAGTCTCAACATTATATATGTATATTGATAATGTCATATATATATATTTTTGCATATAATGGGCCTTAACCATTTCTTATATCTGAGTTTGAGCCATTAAACTATTTGTATTGTATTTGTATAATGACTTTATAAGCCACTTCAAATGTCTTTTGGTAATGTTTGTTGTCATTCCAAATTTGAACACAGTAAAATATACATGATTTTTGTACAAAAAAACAAGGATGTGAAGTCATTTGAAAAAAAATTTAATTCTATAAATATGAGGCATTTGTATGTATTTTTAGGTCAGTCCTTGCCACTGTAAATGTAAGGCATATGTGTATTTTTAGGTAACAATATGAGGCATTTGTGCATACTTTTAGGTCAATCCTGGTCACAGTAGAACCATGCAAGCATCCTACAGTAATGAAAGATATGTGTGCTGAATGTGGAGCAGATTTAAGAGAGTAAGATAAATTTTAATTGACAAATCCTGTACAGTAAATAGCTATTTTTTTTCTTGTCTGGTTAGTCTGTAATTGAATTAAAAGAAAAAGAATATAATTTTTTTCAGTTTTGATTTCCAAAAAAAAATTGTGCATTAAATCCTCTTTTAATTTAGCTAGGAATGAAAAACCTATGAGTTATATACAAATAAATCGTCATCAGACCTAGAAAGGAAATGTAAAGAGGGGTGTTTAGTACCAATTGGAATATTTCATGAAAGGGTGGATCCAAATATTTAAGAAAATGTCAGTAGTTCTGACCAAGAAAATGTTGAAGAAAGGGGTTCTGGCTATTATTTTTGCCAAATATTTGCACAAAATTTTAAACTAAAGGGGTGCCACTATTGTGTGTTATTTCAAAAGTAGGTGTGTTAAGTATTATATGTGTATTGTGATGAGAGCTGTAGGTGCTCCAGGAACAAATAAGTACATGGCTAGTGTTTCCTTCATCAGACTTTATTATTGAAATTATATTCTAAGACTTTGGCTATTACTGTATGGATCTTTCACAGGACACATAGGTGTCTATACAGCAATAGCTTATCAGCTGATGTATAGTTTAGTTGATAGGTAATCAGGTATGTGTATCTGAGGACAGGATTGATTTCAATTAATGATTTTGGCTTTCATTTTTCTGACATTTTTGGGTTTTTGATTCTTCTGAATAAAAAAAAAGCCTTATGTCACCAGTTCATGCCAGGAACATCCCTACCATTTCTGAATGAATACACAGAATATAGTCCATTTAAAATCTTTTTCAAAATCAGTAATTATGTTTCAGGCAATTATTCAACTAAATAATATACTATCAATTAAGATTTAGACTTAAAATCAAATGAAGTTCTGAAGGACTGGTTTTTGGCCTTCTAAGGTGTTCAGCAATAAATTTGCTGTAAGGGAATTTAGTTCGTGCAGTTGTGTTAAGATTGTTCCATTTAACATATTTATCATTCAAAATCTTCATCCTGTCATTATATCATCATGTCATCAATATTTTATAAATTGATAAACAGGAAGAGCAGTAATTTTGAACAAGTGAAATTCATATTAATAAAAAGTTTCTATTTTTTTAAATCTTATTTATCTAAGAGGTTAATTTCTTTAGCAGAATATTTGAATGTAATTGCAAATTGATTTTTGAACAGGTTTAAAATTTGTGAAAAAGGGTGAAATGAAACTAAATTTGTAAATGTATGTGAAGTTGGATACAGATCATATCCATACCTGTTAATCCTCCCACATTAGGGTGGAATTCCCACAAAGTTTATGAAAAGTTTAAAATCTGTCACATAAAAATGTAAGATTTGTGTTAGGTTTTTGGTTAAAATTACTTTATTTTCTCAGAAAAATATGAAATAATTAAATTTTACAAATGATTTGTTTTAACGCAAAAACCTTTCACATGAGACTGTCAGTTTTTTAACTGTTCCAGATGCCTACAGGTTAGCATATCACTGAAATCAGTATTAAAGATTTACATTCAGAAAAAAAAAAAACAGTTCTAAATAAATGGGAAATGCAAACTTATGATTACAGTTTTTTTACATCATGTTATCTTTGAGATTGAGTGTGTTGTACTATTTTCACAATAATCAAAAACCTCCAGTGCTAACAGCAATTTGATTTACCTGGAGGTTAATAAATTAAAATTGGAAAAGTAATTTTTAGTTCAATTATGCAGGATGTTGGACAGTTTTGTGTTCATTTATCATCATTTTTATGATTTTTTTAAAAGATAAACTGAATGTTTAATAGACAGATAGATAAATCAAATCACAGCGTTCGGCAATAACAACTTACAACAACAAACTTATATTTAAATACATTTGAAGTCTATTCACATTCATTCCTTTTATTTTTTACCCCATCATTGTAATTTGATGCTTGTTTGAGGTGTACAAATTCAAACAATATATATTTATTCAGTACATATGGTTACTTTGATCGTTGTCATACATTTGATTATTAGATAAAACCCTGCAAATCAAAAATTCTATAACAAAAATTTCATGTTGTTAGTTTCTGTGATTGCATGGTAATTTTTATACCCCTGTATGATGGAAAACTTGAAGTACAAATTAATATTGCTGTTTATCTGTTCATGTATTATACAAAAATGTATAACACTCAGTATTGCTTTGAGGGAGTCAAATGATATTAGCAATGGACTGAAAATTTCATGTTTCCCAAACAATCAAAACCAAAAAATTAAAAAGAAACAGAGGGAAAATTGTACTCCACTTATAATAATGGAAACTGAATTTTTCACACGGTAATTAGAGTTGTTCAATTTTCTTCAGAGAGGCAGGAGCTGCTGGAGTAAGAAAGGAAGCAGTTACAGCAACTGTTGCCATGGTACACAGTATACCTGAACTGATTGTCAGTGAGGAGGTACATTTGTGTTTGTATATTAAGTTAATATTCAGGAAATCTTTCCTTCAACTAATTGAAATCAAAACATTCTGTTGGAGGGTAATATTGGTTTATGAGGTTGATCTTTATACCACCACCACCCTCCCCCCCCCAACAATGTATCTGTTGTACATGTAACAATCACCATATCCATCGGTTTGTCCACCTGCTCACACCTCTTGTACTGGTAAGTGTAATGTAAGAACCTCTCTGTCTGTCTATTTTTGAGGAAAAATAGTATTTTTATGAAAAATTACACTTCAGAAAAGGAGATTACTTTATGAGCTCAAAAGTAAAAGTAAAAAAATCTATTTTTCATTTGACCTGTTCTGATGTAGCAAAGTTAGTGCCTTTTTTTTTTCTAAAATGCACCTAAAATTGTTTTTTGAAATTTCCTTAATGGAAATACATGGTCAACAGCTAGATTGAAACACCTTTTTCTATTTTTAATGAAATATGAAAATTGAAGGTTTACCATTAAAGGTGAAAATTATGTCTAGATAAAGTTTGAATGTGAGTTTGATATGATGTTCCTATGTGATGATTACAAATTCAGCATATGTCCGTAGATATTAATTACAACACAGCATTGCAGGCTGTGATTCAATACCCCATTAGATGTCCTTTTTTCAAATCGGTCCAAAAAGATGTTCATAGTGTTCAAAACTAAAGTTTGATTAATTTCAACAATTTTTTTTATATTAGTCAGGATCTCTCCAACTATTACATGTTCCATTTTAAATTTTTTAAGTTCCTAGACAGCTTTTATTCTGTGCTTAACATTAATTCAATGTACATGTAATTCAGAATGGCATCAAGCTTGAATGTAATGTAATATCTACACGTGCCTAAATTGTTCAGGTCTTAGCATCTGTTGTTGTATCAAGCTTCGTCAGGCATAGTATTCTATTTGCTGAAGTAAGCATGAAGATAGTATACCTACTCCTTAGGATCAGTTGTTTCATGTTCTGATGTAAATATTGTAATTTCAGCAAGCTAAAGCTATTGGTAAAGAAGATGAAAACAGGTTACTGAAGACAAATAAGTTAGTGTTGTTGGTTGACTTAGATCAGACATTGATTCATACCACTAATGATACTATTCCAGCAAATCTAAAGGTAACATCACAATTATAATATACAGTGTATGGTCAAAATTATCGGCACATCATAATTTGTCTATGTTGATTTACATGTTTTCCAACAACTAAAAATATTGCAAAGTCAAATCTCCACAGTTTTTGTAAAGGTTGCACCAAATATAAATGGGAAAATATTTGGCATTTAAACAATTTTTGACTTGAAAAACCTTGTAATTTTTCAACTTTATTTTCTATCCAATGATATACTTTGATTTACCTCACTTTACTGTTCTTAACCTTTCAAGATTTTAAAATGGTAATTTTTATATTGAATGTTACATCAGTTATTTGCCTTCCTATTGCGTTTCATACTAAATATTTCGTCAACCTTATATATTGCTCACAAAAATATGTTGGTCTTAAAACTTGTACATGTATTTTTAAGGTAGCTGTATAATAAATAGGTTTTGAAAACCCAGTACAGTACACATACATTTTCTTGTGTATTGTACAATAAATTGTATAATAATCTATCATTGGTAATTTGTATAAAATTCCTTTGATGTGTACTTTCTGATAAAGCTTGGATGAGCAAACTGACTTGATACAAGAAATTATCTGCATAGCAATCCCCTTTTTTGAAGGCCAATGAAATTACAATTTACTATGACATTGCAACAACTTGCAAATTTGTACTTGTTAACGTTATTGTAAATAATTTTGTAAACATATTCAAATGAAGTGCAGCACATGTACAACAGTATCCATTATCTCTTAAAAATGTATCCTGAAATAATATAAATCAATCAATACTGTACTTTTCTAAAGCAACCTGTAATATGTTTGCTGCATTTTTAAAAGAAGGGCTATGGATCGTCTGTTGTCGAAGAAAAAAAAATCATCCTTTTATGAATTAGGCAGCTGATGTTAATAAAGTCTTGTAAACTAGTTACTCTGAAATACTATTATAAAATAAAACATATTAAATACTTGGATAGTAACCAGATGACTGAAAATGTTTATCATCCTTTGGACTTAAAGTTCAAGCATGTGACTGATCGAAGTGTGGTATTATATCTTACATTTTCACTACACAGGAGTGACTTTATTTTCATGAATACTGGCAAAATCTTAAACAACTCACCATTAAAAATTTTTCCTTATGATAAAGCACAAAAGATGTCAACAAATTAATCGTGTGATATGCCAACCGTCCCCTGTCACATTGCTTCATCAACTTATGCACATGCTAAATTATGAATGGATCATATCACAAATCATCATGATCAATGGTCATCTTATGTAAAATAATCTGCATGTAATAAATACTTTTAAGTGTTTTATTTTGAACATATTTCAGATAACAAGCATTGTTTTCTTTTATACTTAACAAATTACAGATAAAGGATTGAGGGCATTATCTATAAATTTACTGCTCTTGGAAAGTGATATTGTTTTACAGTCAAAAATGTCTTGCATGCCTTTAAAGAAAACACAACCTCATTAAGTTTTAAATTTAATTTTGTATCTTCATAGGATGTGTTTCACTATCAGCTAAGACATGGACCTGGTCTCCTGTGGTATCACACTAGGATGAGACCAGGGACAAAGCATTTCCTAGAAACCATCTCTAAAATGTATGAGCTTCACATCTGTACATTTGGTGCTAGAATGTATGCCCACACCATAGCTAGATTCCTTGATCCTGAGGAGAAATACTTTTCTCACAGAATATTATCTAGGGATGAATGCTTCAATCCTAATTCAAAAACAGCTAATTTAAAGTAAGTACTCAGAATTGCTTGGAGTTGAATAACCAGGGCGTACAAGAATATGCACTGTGCTACAACCAATTAAATGCGCCATGTTACTAATAGGATAACTAATTGGAAAGAGTGAATAACCAAATTATGATCTTTGTAGCTGAATGATTGAAGAGTTTACAAATGCAAAATTAAAACTAAAAAGCTATTTAAATGGTTAAAGTTACAAAAAAATACATGGCCCATATGATTTTTTCAAAAATTATGAAAATATTGATAAATTAAACAAATTTACTTTCACCTCTGTTTTGTCCCTGTAGACTGTAGTGATAATAATAATTTGTTGCACGGCACATTCGATCGGTTGTAGCTCAGTGAGTATGCTTGTACATCTTGATGACACTATTTATTGACACTGTATAAAGGAAGCATAAACTTTTTTTCATCTGGTTTTCATTGCATGATGTATTAATAAGGACACATTTGTTTTTTATCCTTTTTGCTCGAGACATTTTATATTGAATAAAACTTCAATCTTTGATCAATTTATTCAGGTCATGGCAGAGAATTGATATGTAGTTCAAAATGTCTTTTTGTAGTGCTAGCCTTTAGCCACTAGCCAGAAGCCCAGGTCTAGTAAAAATTGATTTGGGCTAGTGAAATGATGTGTACTTTTCTTGTTTCAAGCTAGTTGAATCCTATACCATCATCTATTATTTGGGCTAATCATGGAGAATTTGAAAGAAAGGACTGACTTTTTTAGCTCACCTGGCCAAAGGCCATGTGAGCTATTGCCATCCCTTGGCGTCTGTCCTCATTAACAATTTCTTAAAACTCTTTTCCTCTGATACTACTTGACCAATTAGAACCAAACTTGGTATGAATGTTCCTTGGGGTGTCTTGCGTAGAACTGTGGTGGGGATTTTAGATCCTTCGAAAAACATGGCTGCTGTTACTAAAAACAAAAAATAGGGGTCAGACAGTAGTTTTTCGCATATATCTCCAAAACCGTTAGGTTTAGCCAAATTCTTTGAATGGCTGAAATGATCCTTATTATTAGGACTACAAAAGTCTTAAGGCATAGAAGTTGTCAGACGACTCCTTGTAAGAGTTAACCAGGTGAGTGATTCAGGCTTCTGGGAGCCTCTTATCAATGATGTCAAGTGTTTTAAACTGTAATTGAACTACTCTTGTGGACTTCACCATAGCACTTTACAATAAATAGAAATATATATCTGATTTCAGAGCTCTTTTCCCATGTGGTGATAAGATGGTTGCTATTATTGATGACCGAGAAGATGTCTGGAACTTTGCCCCAAATCTAATCCATGTTAAACCCTACAGGTTCTTCCAGGGAACAGCTGATATAAATGCTCCCCCTGGTCTTACTAAGACTGAACATGATCTAGAACCAGTTCACCATAGAGTCAGGACAATATCTAGGTCAAAGTCTGTTGAAAATGAGGCTGAGGACAAAGTCAGTGAGCAAGATGAGAAAGATGAATCTACCGAAATGAATAAAGAGGAAAACACAGTAACTAATGATGAGAATGAAGACAACAAACTTTCTGATGAAGTAGAAACAAAAAATACCAAATTTGGGAATAAAGTTGAGTTGGAAAATAAAGATTCACAGTTAAAGCCCAACAATGAAGAACCTACAGAAAACATGGAAAAAGTTGACATGGTATCTGACAATAACAATAAAGATGGTCTAAGCAAAGATCTTTCTACTGAGGATAACACTGAACCTAAAATATCTGATGATATCAATCAAAAAGAGAATAAAGATAAGTCTGATAACACAGATTCTGAGAAAAATGAGGAAGGTATGGATGTGGATGATAGGAAGGATGGTCAAGGAACCAACCCAGTTAATGATGAAAGAGATTGTAAGAATTCAAAAAATCCAGAAAGTGAGGGTACAGATCAGCAGAAAAGTGGTGAAAAAGATAAATCAAATAATAAGGAGTCAGAAGAGGATGTTGTGATTGAATGGGATGATGATGATGATTATTTATTGTATCTTGAGGAAATTCTTACAAGAATTCATAAAACATTCTTTGACTTTTATGATCAGATAAAAAATAAAAATGAACAGCAGGAAATGCCAGATCTTAAAGATATTATAACCTACATCAAAAAGAAAGTTCTTCAAGGTGTCAATATTGTGTTCAGTGGAGTTTTTCCAACAAATATAGACCCTGAGAAAAGTAGAGCTTATGTTGTAGCTAGAGCTCTTGGGGCTAACATTCATACAAACATCATTCCTAAAGGTGATGTAGAAAAAGGTAAAGCAACCACACATCTCATAGCAGCAAAACTTGGTACTAACAAGGTCAAATTAGCTCAAAAGACAAGAGGAATTAAAATAGTAAATCCAAATTGGTTGTGGAATTGTGCTGAGAGATATGAGCATGTCGATGAGCGTTTGTTTCCTTTAGAAAAAGAAAATTCACGATCTGATACTGTGGATTCTCCTGATGTTACGCAGGAAAGATCAAGGAAAAGAAAATCAGACGAAACTGAATTAGATTGTGTATCAGAAAAACGTTTGAGAAAGAATGATGGGGACCAAGGAACGTCCAACGATGAGGTATTAAAATCTGGTGCAAATGACAATATTCCTGGTCATAGTGGACAAGACAGTGTTGACAATCCATTATTTTCTAGGACATACAATCCATTGTTAGCATTTTCTGATGATGATTTGGCTTGCATGGATAAAGAGGTTGAGGACATTATGGATGAGGATCCAGATGAAAATTCATCTGAAGATGATGACGAGAGGGATTCCAGGATGAGATCTCGTGTACTAAGTAGTGAAAGTGGTGAGTCATCGTCAGAAGACAGTTTATCAGGTGATTTACCAAGAGGTTGGAAAAGGAAATCAGGATCAAGTGATAGCCCTCATAGCTCAGATAAAGATGAAATTAATGACCATGAAAATGAGAATGACCTTGACAAGTTCGAGAATATTGTGGAAGCTTTTGCTCCTGACACAGAATCTGATGACAATGATTCTATTGGTTCTATGGATGATGAAATGGCTGCTGCTATAGACAAGGAGTTTTTAGGCATTTAATTTTTTCGATAGGCCACATCATGCTCTTTCTAAATATTGATATTTTTTTTCATTTATAATGTAAAATTATAATTCATTGTAAGAGTAAGACCCTGTATGTCATATTTATCTGTTAACTTTGATTGAAACTTTGTTCTATAAATTCAAAAGCCTTTCAGTGGAAGTAGCAGATCTCGGGGAGGGTTTTTGGGATTAAAAACCTCTTTCAGTCAAAGAAATTTTGTTTTGCCTCTGAAAAAGGGGTTATTAGGTTCTATAAAGGTGACATGATGTGGCCTGATTTAAGCGTTCATTTCCTTATGTTATCAAGGCAGCTGTAGTTCTGCATATAGTACATCACAAGTGCTTCACTAGTAGTGCTGGTCACACCATAAATGCCATTGGATCTTTTTTAAATGTAAACTGTTAAAAGAAGTACTGGTATTATGAATTTTTCTAACATTTTGATTGTTTTTTAGGGGATTTACTAATGTTAATTTTTCAAAATGACCAAACTTTGGACTTTTTGAATTGATTCTTTATTATTTCTATAGTGCTTAATTTAAATGGATGTCATGCAACAGTTCAGTAAAAGAACTTAATAGTATGTTCATAGATGTAAGGGATGTAAAGTTGATCACTCTAGTCTATTAATACATTTACTGATAGAAATTAATTATTTGACGATGAATGGTGTTTATTGGTAAGTTGTTTTTCTCCATACTTCGATAATTCTCTTAAGATAATGGCCAACATAATTTTTATTTTAAGATATCAATTTATTATTTTTACTAAAATTGGTTTCAAGTATTATCAATTTATGATTAGTTAGGTCTGTAAGAAAAAAGATGATTGATGTTATGGTTTGTATGTGACATTTACTTCTATTCTAATGAGTGAATGTACAATAATTGTGTTGAAATGTCAATTTAATTAGAAGAATACCTTTAATTATTGCAATTTTCAGATATATTTGGCAGGAAATGACTTGACATTAAATTCAATAATCATCTTCATAAAAATGAAGTTACGTTGCAAAATGCTATAAAAAAAATGTCTGTACTTTTTTTTTGTTAAACAATGTATGAGTCATATTTCAAAATTGTTTAGATCAGCTGTTATGGTTTTCTTCACTACCCAATAATGTGCAAACTTTTCTTTTGAAATTTCATTGAATAGTGTAACCTGTCAAATATGAAACCAATCTTAAATGTGGATCCCCCCCCCAAAAAAAAAAGAAAGAAAGAAAAAAAGAAAAGATCACTTGTAGGAGATTCATTAACATCATTTATGAGGTTGAAAGGGGTTTCAAATATACATCAGATTAATTTTGAGTAACCTTTGATGTGACCTTCATTGGTTTGTTGGATCTTCTAGGAGTGGACTTGTGGTAAGATGATTTGTATTTATAAATTCAGATCTTGTGTCTGATATGAAAAAAAATGTTACCTTGTTAAACGATAATAGTATATAGTTTTAATGACTGGCAAAAAGCCTCATATTATACCCTGGTTATAGAAAACTTGGTTGTACTTTCAAACAGGCCTAGCTTCATTAATAACATTAAAACTGTTGGAAGTGACTGATAGATTTTATACTGTAAAACATTTCATATTTAGTCACTTTATTCTTTTTTTTTATGTTTGTTTAATACTGTATTCTTTTGTTACAATAATAAAGACTGTTGAGATATTGGTAGTATTTCCATTCTATTAGTGCCTTATAAAACAATTGTGATGTACCCCTGAAACCCAAATATTGGTAGTGTTTCAAGGCTATTAATGCCTTAGATAACAATAGAGATGTACCTGTAAAACCTGAATATAACAAGTTTCGTGCCATTCTTCTTGTTTCCATAGATAGGAATTGATTGCAGAGTTCTTTGATTAGCACCCTTAAAGCAGAACTGTTTTCGCTTTCAATTGAATTTCAAATTTTGTGCTATATTGTGTCCAAAACAGTTGTTATGTCCAAAATTAACTGTAAGATCCTATGTTTAAGTGTGTCAGAAACTAATATTGTGTTCACACTTGTCTCAAGTGAACAGAGTTCAAAATGCTGTGATCATATCATGCTGCACTTTGTGAAGCTCTTTATTTGCTTTTATGTTTATGGCGACAATCCCTTCAGCACCTGCGTATGGAGTTTTCATATCACAACTCGTACGTTGCCAGAGCTTGCCGTAAATACCCAGGCTTTGTATTTGTTCAGTGTCATAGTTTTCCTTTTTGTGAGCAACTGTGTGTTTCTAGAAAAGCAATCGACGCTTACCATACCTGTTCACCCAGTTTTTAGTGGAGTTCGAGTTGCTCATTTACTTTTGTTATTTTTACTGTTTATTTTAGTTACTTTATGTTCTTGGTTGTGTAGTCTACCATGTCTGTTTCTGTCCCTCGATTACATTCTTTTGGTTTCCGCTAGAATCTTGGTTCCCTTGATTACTCTTTCATAGGATTTTTCTTGATTTTTCGCGAGTCCACCCCCCCCCCCCCCATTTCCTTCACCACTTTGATCGGCCTTTAATTATTTCTATTTACCCTCCCCTAACGTGAAATCCTGGATGCGCCTTTTATCAAGTTGTGATGTCCAAACTTCAGTGTAAAAAAATGACATCGATAGCTGATCCTTTCTCCCTTTATATTGATGTTGTTAGTCTATTTTATCATTCGAAAAGACAACTTCTAGTTAATGAGATAACTTAGTCATCAATGCAGAAAATATAGCACAAATGAGTTTAGTATACCTATTTCTGGTTTTGTCGAAAACTACATTTAAAGCAGACACTTGCTTGTATGTGTGTTTCTTTTTTTTTCATTTACGGTGGTATTTCATTTTGTTCCATTTTATTTTCGTCAGTTCATTTCTATTCGTTTCAATTTTTGTTCCTTGTTTTTATTTTGTAGTTAGCCGTAAAATCTTGCTTGTACATCATATTTTTTTCTTGTCCACTAACACCAATCAGTTAATAAATGTTTTATAAAAAGATTGATTTGCCTAAAGTGGGTTACTGACATAAAATTTGACCAGTATAAAGATAGTATTCTACAATAAGGCATTGACCATTTATCATGAGACTACAATATCCAAATTCAGATATGAGCCCTATGTTATTACCATTGGCCTAACGTCGTCGAAGACCGAGATGTAATGTTTAAAAAAAAAAAAGACCTAAATATCGTCCACCTTCAAAATATACTGGGCAGACTCTCGACGGGTCAAACATGACGCTCTTTTATTTTCTTGTAAAGAGTGGTGCAAGCTAGAAAAAGCCGATAAAAATCTCGTGATGCTTTCCTCGATAAATGTAAAAACATTGTAAATATTCAAATTCTCACCCGGAAAACAACTTAGAAATTAACCCAATCCATAATCAAGAATTAAAACTTCAAGTATGATGTTCGTCTTTGCACCGATAAACAAAGCAGCCAATAATGTAGTAGTGGTGTGACGTAGATACTATATAGATGTAAATTTAAAAGAATGAAATTTTGAATTCTTCTACATTTCAAGCCATGCACTCAACAGAGAGTCAGATAGTAAACAAGTTATAGTACTGGCACAGATAAGCTAAAGGCCCCCAATGAACATTTTCAAGTCCCTACCATGTATTGTTTACCTAAATTACACAAGAATCCCTCCGAATTCCGTTTCATTTAAGCGTTTCTGTCCTTTTAACCAGTGCTCATACTAAATTAAAGGAACTAATGAATAATTACAATAAGGCATATTTACATGATGGTGTTCACTATTTTTGGAGTGTGAAAATGGCGTATCGATAAAACGGATCAAATAAGAGTAACAACAAATTACCCAGCACCAATCCGATCCATTATCACGTCAAGTCCAAAATAAATATGACAAAATAGATATTACATCACTGGAGCAGCTGGTACCGCTGAATCTGTTTTACAGCGCCAAACCTTTCTCTTCTATTGCGGCTTGAATAGACCGCTCCCGATTAAACATTCGTATGCTATAGTGTCATAATCGGTAATTCAGTGGTCATATCAGTAAAAAGAATAATTTACAAAAGGCTATCACAACTCATTGTTTTGGAAGAAACTGAGTATTTTTCAACCAAAGACTGATATCTGAAAAAGACTCTGATAATAGAATGTCCTCATATTCCTGATTCAGGAATCTTTTACGCAGATATTTTAATATGGCGTTCAAGGAACCCAGAGAGTTAGTACTTGCTATAGCGTAGCGAAAATTATGAAATATGAACTCCATATACAGGAGTTGAAGGTATATTGATGCACAGGTAAGGAAAATTGATAATTTTTTAAACTAAAGTCTTCTCTTTTATCATAAATCTTAGTACAGAGATGACCACTGTTGTCGAATTTGAGATGTAGGTCCAAAAAAGATGCTGGACAATCATTTCCAGAGATACATGTAGTCTTCTTTACCGCAAGCTTAAGCTCTGATGGATATATTGAAGGTAACCATTTCCCAAAAGAATTATTTTAAGGTTGTTACTGATGGACAATACATCATCAATATATCTGTGTGTGAAATTAAAAGGATTTCGCATTTCTTATATTTTCATTCTTTACGAAATTCTGAAGTAACTCAGTCTCGTATGAATACAAAAAACAAGTCGGTTAGGAGAGGAGCACAATAAATACCCATGGGAATGCCAACTTGTTGCTTAAAAATAGCTCCTGCAAAAGTGACAAATGTGTTATCAACATGGAATGAGATAGCAGAACACCGAATTGATGCACTCGAACACCTTCTATTTCATTGTATGCATTTCAATGAGTTCTTTAAATGAAAACACAATTATCAACTTTTAATAGTCAAATTTGGATGTTCCAGTTTTTGTGCTCCTTTTTTGTGGTCTCCTTATATTTTTAACAAATACATTTAAATTTAATTTTACGTAAGTGCACCTTAATAAATTGTAATGTAACAGATTTAGACATTATTATATAAGTACGTTTTCGTTACTGATTATATATTTCACTTTTTTTTTTTTTTGGTTTTTAGTAAAACTTTCATTTTTAAAATTGATTTCCGCTTCCGGAACGCTAATGGAGCGAAATTAGCCGGCTTGTTTTGTACACAAACTATCTGCCTGCATCTGCATTAAAGAACTCATTGAAATGCATACAATGAAATAGAAGGTGAATCAGATGTGTCTTAGCTAAAAAAAATGTCACTTTTGTCATGTATGAAAATTCTGAACCGTAGGAGTTCGAGTGCATCAATTCGGTGTTCTGCTATCTCATTCCATTCCCGATCTCCTAGTTTCGATTTAAGTGAACAAATTACTGTCACCAGTTCATTGCTATATTATAAACGCAGTTAAACGGGTGTTGGCCATTGTCCCATAATGTTAGCTGAATGCATTAGTGTTTTCATTTGTTCAACAGTAAGTCTAAAAGAACTGCTTGCTAGTTAATAATTAACTGTTCATTCTAGAGTTTTATTCTAGAACATCTACCTGGTAATACTAAATTTAATGAATGTATTAATGATATAGGCTGTAGATTTATGTAGAGAGACATCATATGGTGAAAAGTCATGTGGTGGTAGTTGCAACTTGTGTGAATCTATCGTGGGACCTTTTGTTGTATAGTTGGTGCTCTAACTGACTAAGAGTTCACTCACAGCATAGCAGTTTAAGGCTGGCGATGTACTTAACCAATTTCAGTGCACCCCTCCCAATTTTTTTTTTTTGAGGCACAGTTACCACCAGGGACCCTTGAAACATACAGGTTCTCCACTGTTACTGCCAAGCCCGTAACTCAACTTGGAACTCTTCTGGCTAAAACACCATGCACCCTGTGCAACTTAGTGACCATGACCTCTTATGAATCCTAGATTTAAATTTCCTGCTACAATAGAGTTGCTTGCAGCACCATTATTGTGACGTCGTTCAATGGTAGCTATGCGAATTAACTCCCTAGTGCAGCTGATTAAGACTGGCTGTATACATGACCAATTTCACTACAGTTATTATCCACGAGTTGAAAGGTCACTTTGCTCTAAATGACCCCAGGTTTGTCTGAATAACCGGGATTGGGAAGGCAATGGATTATGGGTCATTTGCCCATTCTGTCTATAAATGATCCATCTAAAAGAAAATTAGACATATTCTAAGCAATCGGCCCTTTCACAAAATTTCCTTCCAAACCACTGGAATAACCTTTTGATATCAGAGAAACAATGTAATTTTACTTTGAGATATCAGTTATCTTTTTTTATTTGACTGATTGTTCAGAATCAAAAGAATTTATTATTTACATCAATGGCACCTGCAAATTGTGGGGGGATGGCAAACCGACTTAAAAAAATCACAAGACCAGACATACCCTTCATTACCCACTTTCTTCATTGGTAAATAAAATACAAATTCGAGGGAATCTGTGTGTTTAGTTGAAGGAATAAATTTTTTTCTACAAGAAAAAACTTGCAATAAATTGAACAACCCATTTACAATCCTACTGTCCATTGAAATACCCTAGATATCTTAGAAATTGAAACCTCCCATGCTTTACAGGAACAGAAACATAATTGGATCACATGACTTATTTATTAAAAAATTTGATCTTTCCAAAATTTTGAGGTGGACATACGAGTTAAGCTAAGATAAAAAAGAAATAGAACACAATTTGACCAGTTTAAATAATAAATTTAACTTGGGTCAGGCTTACTTTCATTACTGAACTGGAGCATGTCCTGTGTGCAACAGAAAGAGCTAAAAATAATTAAAAAAATTTTTTATAGAAAACCTATGATATAAAAAATAGACAGCAGTTTTGCCTCTAATGGTTAAAACTTGAATTTTTAAGTACAAAAAGGCAAATTAATCATATATACACTGTAAATAGTGTTCATACACATTTGTATTATTTTAATACGTACAATGTATTCTTAGATTCATTTTGATACAGGACACTGTCAAAACACACACAAGTTGCTTGCCATGCATATGTCTAGGTTCATTGTGTTTTGGGTTGTTGATATAGAATGGTGACCATTACACCTGGAGAAAAAGTATTATTTGAATTCAGAATTATTTTTCGATTTAAGGAAATGAGTAAAATGATAATTTATACTTACTCCTACTATGTGGGTAAGTACTATTAACTGGTAATTCAAATAATAACCTGTTTGAAAATGGTAAGGGAGACTTGATCCAGGATTTGAAGTCGTAGAAAGCACGGAAATATTATTAGTGATGAATGTAATCTTTCAAGGATGTACGTTGACATTGTTATTAAGAAAAAGTAGAAAAACTGGAAATCTGTCTCATTTGCATAAGGTTCAGAGATGTCTGGAATTTTCTCAAACTGGGTCAATGACCAATTCTTGTGACATGAAATGGATGATTTCAAATAAGATAATGGGCCAATAATATGAATAATGCATTATTTTACAAAAGGAATGGGCCTCCCTATCGTTATGGGCCATTTTAGGGTCAATGGCCCATGACCCCTTCCCAAAGGAATCCATGGTGTTTCTAGTTGAGAACTTGATAACTCATTTTGACCTTAGTTTATGTAAGATACATTAGATATGATTTGTAATTGGCATCTTCCCTTTTCCTAAAACATTTTCTTTTATACTGTAACACTATTTAGTGTGACCTATTAAATTCTTCATCAATACTTAAATTATTTTACTTTTTATTGTTAAATTTATTTTATTTTACTTGGTTCTATTTCAGTTTCTAAAATGTTCCTGTACAATTTGACACTCCAAAGGGCCACTGGGATTGCCCAGGCAATCCATGGCAACTTCTCAGGCAGCAAGCTACAGGAGATAGTTGTTTCCAGAGGCAAAATATTAGAACTGTTAAAGCATGACCCAAACACTGGAAAAGTTTATCCATTGTTGTCTGTAGAAATATTTGGAATGATCAGATCTCTTATGCCTTTCAGATTAACTGGAGGGTCAAAAGGTATTTTTTTACAACAGAATTCTGGAACTATTTCAGTGTTTGCAATGAGTAGGGGCTTACTTGAGTGGTTTTAAGTTTAATCCCTGTATTTAAAAACTTGTAGAACACAATTATGGACACCCCAATTGATGTGACAAAAAATATATGGGTACAGAGGTTTCAGGTTTAATGTTAAATTTCTAATAGCAATTCTAGTATATGCACAACAGTGTTTCAAAGTAAAATCTTATCTAATATTAAAAGAAATATAACAGTTTTACAACATGGAATTTAGTAAATACTTCATTGAATCTTTTCATCAAAACATTTTTCACTTACTTATTGATATCTACTTGAACATTTATTTTTCAGATTACATAGTTGTTGGTTCAGACTCAGGAAGAATTGTTATTCTAGAATACATACCACAGAAAAATGTCTTTGAAAGAGTAAGTTTTTCATGAAAATTGAGAATGTAAGGAACACAGTTTGTTATGAACAGGACTTAAAATAAGGATTTGCCCCTACTAATTTGAAAATGATTCTAGGTGGGGCTTTTGATTTTTTTCTTTTGGCACACATGGTAAATGTTTATTTTAGGCAGTTGAAAATAATAAGTTTTAACTTAAATATTTGTAGGACCATTTTGATGTATTTATTATTTTGACAAGAAAACCTGTTTTCACGTGCTTCTCTCCCGAAAGATTGTTTTTGCATGTTAGTGGGTTAGTTTGTTACCTATATCTTAATTTTATTTGTTCTTTGTTCACACAGTCACACTGTCTGTTCAGTCAATTGTTGTCCCACAAATACAGCTGTACAATTATTGCTACTCCTCTGAAACCACTGAATGGAGTTGAATTGAACTTTCACACATTCTTTATCACCTGATGGAGCTGTATGCCTCCTATTGAATTACTCCATCTGAATGACTTTGGGGGTTTCCTATATGGTTTCTGTGGACTGGAGTATGAGTATCACTGAAAGAGATTCTTACAATAGTCATCAGAGAATTGAGGGGGTGTTACATATATATTTAGCATGAAACAGAGAAATAAACTGCTTAATGTTCAATACATTTTATTGGTTACCTCAGATACATCAAGAAACATTTGGTAAAAGTGGTTGTAGGAGGATAGTGCCTGGACAGTACCTGGCAGTGGATCCAAAAGGAAGAGCTGTTATGATTGGTCAGTTTTATCTAATTGTCTGCATTGTAGCATTATGATTCACTTTTTATATTTATAAGATATGGTCATATGAAATCATTTGAAGTATGAGCATACCAGTGTTGACTAAATTAGATACAAATTAGATTCATGTGTATTGTAATAAATAATGACAGTGTTTTAAAAAAACACCTCAAAACTGGATAAGCAGAGGAAATTCTAGTTGTAACATTAAAGGGAACATATACCTCCCGCATACTAAGTTGAGGTGTATATAGGAATCAACCTATCTGCATTTTATAGGGGTAAAAATGACCATTTTATCTCAGTGTTAAAAAACTTCTTGGTCCTGGATGTATGTCTATGGTATTAGGTACAAATGTTTTAAGATTTGAAAGTTTATTGTAAAAGAATTTTTATGATTTACAGGTGCTGTAGAGAAACAGAAACTTGTATATATTTTGAACAGAGATGCTCAGGCAAGGCTTACGATATCATCACCATTAGAAGCTCACAAAGCGAACACTCTAGTCTACCATGTTGTTGGTGTTGATGTTGGTTTTGAAAATCCTACATTTGCTTGTTTAGAAATTGATTATGAAGTAAGTTCCTATTTTTTAATGCAGACGTCTGGTATAAGTTATTGTATTACATATCAAAACCATGTGTTGTTAACTGCAGTGCACTATACGAATCATTTAAGGATTAGTAGTTGTATCCCCACTCATTTGACTGGGATTGCGATCACCTTGTAGGTCTGTTTGTCATACTTTTCTGTTACATATTTCTCTGCTTCTATTGAAGAGGATGCTTATATATTTGGTGTATTGCATGATGACTCACACTGGGTCATACCTTTCTAGGTTCCTCTTTTATCTACTTCCTGTTCACCATACAGCTTAATTAGACAGAAATGGTTGAGTTGAGGGAATATTCATAGGATGAGGTACTGTGTAACTTTTTTGTTGATATTTGTGGTGTTTTATTTCATATTTTTGTGGAAGGTCTTTGGGATCATATTTGTAGGTCATTACAGAATAATCTTGTTGGTTTATTTTGCTGGCACAAACTTGAGGCCAAGTAAATAATAGTCTTGTTTCTTGTTACCAGCAAGAAAAAAGGTAGGTAGGTAGGGAAATTATTATATTTTTCTAAAACATTTTACACTGAATTTATTGGAAAACAAGCTTGACTTAAACAGTGGTTGAGCCAAAATGATATTCAGTGAAGGCACAAAAATTAGGATGGTAGAGTAGCAGGAAACAGACATTTTGAATACTGATCTTTTTTTAATGTTTTTAGGAAGCTGATTCTGACCCAACTGGAGAGGCTGCAGAAAAAACACAACAGTTATTGACATATTATGAATTAGATTTAGGTTTAAACCATGTGGTTAGAAAATACTCTGAGCAACTCGATGAACATGCCAATTTTCTGGTATCAGGTGAGATGATGAAGTTGAAGCACAGCTTTGTTTATTATGAATCTTGTTATGAAATATTGAACCAAAGAAATTATTAACTTGGTAATACATAATCCATTAATATCCACAAGACTATGTCAAGAGAAGATTAATTGACCTACAACTGCATAACATATCAAACTAAAATAAATGTGAAAAACGACTTTGTAAATTATTTATGTAGAGGGCAGGATAGGTTTTTCACACACTATCTTAGCTATGTCATGTTGAATGAGTAATGGCCCTAAGGAAAAGATGCATATATGTTTTTCTGATTTATTAACTTAATTTTATCGGTTTTAGATATCGTCTCCTAGATTTCTCCATTGTACTTATTTTGGTGTGTAATTTCAATTCAGTGTTATATTGTAATAAAATTTCAAACCTAATTTATATAATAATGTTCTGTTGATAGTTCCTGGAGGAACAGATGGACCAAGTGGTGTTTTGATATGTTCTGAAAACTATGTTACCTACAAAAATATTGGTGATCAGCCTGATATACGATGCCCCATACCAAGACGCAGGGTAAGATTGAAACTATTCATTCAATAGTTATTAAGTGACCAGTTGTCCTTCACAGCATTCTTTAAATGGAAATTTGGTAAAAACATTTCAGACTGAATGAATTCATAGTTACATGTTTTTAAGAACTTTCAAAATCAAAGGGATCAGGATGTCTACTTTTTTAGAGGACTCAGATTTACCTGGGCTTTTACGCATTTTAAATCAAAGGTCTGCTTAAGAAATACTTTAAGTTCTCACTAAAGTGTTAACAAAAAAGATTGAAGGTGCAAGACTTTCAAAGATCTTAAAAGAGAAATGGAGGGTCCAAGACCTTGGACCAGAAGAAATCAAAGCCACTTGTTTATTGTCATTTTGAATTGAGATGTTTCTTAATATATGTGTATGACACTATGTCAATAAAATACTTTGATGTTGCAGAATGACCTAGATGATCCTGAGAGAGGAATGATCTTTGTCTGTAGTGCTACTCATAAAACTAAAGTAGGTAGAAATTGATATGACTAGGATGTACAATGATATTACTAAATAATGATTGTGTTATATACTAAGTAAGGAAGCACATGTTAAGAACAAAGCAGAAGGTAAAATTTCAAATGTACTTTTTAAAATGAGCATTATTAACAAATATTTCAAAGTAAAAATCAGGATACAATAATGCCTGTCAAGCAGTCAGGGGATAAAAAAATATAATTTGTTGACCTTTTAACTAGTGCTTCTGTTACAAATGATGTCATTAGTATGAGGAAGCTGCTACCCTGAATGCCTGCATAGGCTTCTAAATTTTCATAATGAAGACATGCCTTTTGTTGAGATGGAAATAAGCCAAGTTTTCTCTTTGGTTATGAGACCAATGACAATCAGTTTGATATCAATGCATTTCCAGTTGTATTATATTAACCAATAATGAAACAATATTCTGAAGAGTATTAGTTTCCTATTAAATATACATTCTTGTTTAACATTGTCATGTGAGTATACATTTTCTCTTTTCAGTCCATGTTCTTTTTCCTTGCACAAACAGAACAAGGAGATATATTTAAAATTACATTAGACACAGATG
This sequence comes from Perna viridis, assembly GCA_037379345.1. Lineage (NCBI taxonomy): Eukaryota > Metazoa > Mollusca > Bivalvia > Mytilida > Mytilidae > Perna > Perna viridis. Next base: position 16,196,644 of record CM074515.1, read on the forward strand.
AGGATATGGTAAGGAGAATTTTCAAAGGGCAAACATCATGTATTTAAAAAAAAATGTGTTTTATGTTGAAGTAGATTGGTGTGTCTTAACAAAAAATTCAAAGGTGCAAACATGTTATAAGAGATTATTTTACAGATTGCCAAATCTTACAGTTCAGTACAAAGCTTCATTGCATACTCAACCTCAGTCGTAATATGGTTAGGAAGAATGGGACACAGTCTTGTTAAATTAATTAACCTGTTATATCATTTTACTCTTAAAAAATGTTTCTTCTATATTTATGCATGCAGGGAAGGAAAAAATGTTATTTCCTGAATTTTCTTAATGAACTCCTTTTATAAACCTTGGTAAGGGTTTTATCAGTTGAATTATGGGTATAGCTATTAAAAATTTTAAAAAGAATGTTTGAAAAAAGACTGTATTCAGTTTATTTTTCTATCTTTTATCTCTGGTCTTCAGTCTTTGGTCTTTCAGTTACTGCTGTAGAAGGATGGTTATTCTTTTTTGTTAGGGTATATAATTTTTTTTTATATGAAGGAAAAGGGTGTTTTAATAGTTCTTAATCATTTATTCCAGGTTATATCTATTAATTTGAAGTATTTTGACACAGTACCAGTGGCAGCAAGTATGTGTGTGCTGAAGTCTGGTTTCTTATTTGTTGCTTCAGAATTTGGAAATAGGTAATTTTATTGATGGTATTTTTAACTGGCTTTTATTTCTGAGTTTATTTTTTGTTATTGGTTATGTAATTAGTAAAAACAAACTTTTTCCGTAACAACAGAATAAAGGTTGTTAGTAACCATAGATATAGTACCATTTGTGGCTGTATTGCTACGCGTTAAGTGCTCTTGAATTTTAAAATATTGACTTTCCACTGAAATTTCAGGCATGAAAATAAACTTAACTTTAACTTAATTTACCAATTCTGCTAGGGAAAAATTGCATTGTTGTGGGTAATGGGAATTGCCTGTACAAGAGACCTGTGTCTTTTATGTTAACAATAGAAAACTGAAATCACTCATACATGTAATATTATTAATTTACATTTATGTTTCTGTTAAACTGACTGTTTATATTTTCTTTCAGTTATCTGTACCAAATAGCTCAGTTGGGAGATGATGATGATGAGCCCAGATTCAGTAGTAATACACCTCTAGATGAGGGTGACACTTTCTTCTTTTCACCAAGGCCACTGAAGAATCTAGTTCAGGTGGATGAAGTGGACAGTCTTTCACCTATAATGTCTTGCCAGGTATCTAGGGGGATCATTTTTCTTGAATTTATCATCTGCAGAAAATTATTGTTAAGTTATTGGCATAAAAGCCAGTATCTATGATGTTATACATGTAGTACCAATGTGCATGCACTCAAACTTATTCCAATCAATTTCTTATCCAAACTGTATAAAATCTTTGGAAGAGCTAGGTTTCTTAAGGTTTATATGGTTATTTGAAAAAAAATTAAAGTTGTGTGATGATGTCATGATACATACAGAATAATGGCAGTTTTGAAATCAATATAGAAAAAAAATACAAATGTTCCATTGAGTTGTTCAAAATAAACATAATTACATGTATGTTTATTAGTGATGTCATACTAGATTTGATGTAATGCCAATCAAAATTGCTGAAATTTATCAGTACTGATGCAGTCAGTGTTGGTGTTGTAATACCTACATGTAGTTCAGTATACAGTGCTTGGTTTTATGAAAAAATCTCAAATTGAGATTTTCCTCAAATCTTTCATATCCTTCTCAAAAACTCAGGATTTAATGAAATTCTCAGCTTGAGATTATTTTATGAAACTCGGACCATAACTAACAAAACTTCCATTTTTAACTACATGTAAATGATATTTATGCATTTTTATAGATTGCTGATTTAGCAAATGAAGATACACCACAATTGTACACTTTGTGTGGGAGAGGACCCAGGTCTACTCTAAGAGTTTTGAGACATGGATTGGAGGTCAGTATTCAATGTCTTTCAATCTAGTTTTATGTGTTGTGGCAAGGAATAGTACATGTATGCATTAAAAGGTCTTTGGTTTTTTTTTATATATTAAGGCAAGTGATGTATTTTGGGCTTATTAAGAAATAAAATTTATGGTTATTTTCTGAACATTCAAGAATTTGTTTTTTGTTTTGTTTTATTAAAAAATTGAAAGTTCTTCCAAAAGCCTTTTAGAAATTTTCAGGATCTTAGTTGCAAATCATACATTTCTTAATCAAATCATCATGATGCAACATCTATGTAATGATTACATGTTGAGGTAGAAGCTGTTGTTTATTTTTTAGGTATCAGAAATGGCTGTCTCAGAACTGCCTGGTAACCCTAATGCTGTATGGACTGTCAAGAAAAATGTAGATGGTAACTTTAGATTTCATATTCTGTAGGTGTGTGGACAGTGTTTATAACACTGGAGAGGACTTGTAATTCTTTGTTTTTAGGTAGTAGATCCCAAATTAAATGTTCCTGTATCTTATTGTTCCTTATATTTTCTCTCTTGAATTTGAGATACTTTCTACATTTTAAATATTTTTGAAATGCTAAAAGTCTTTGTAACAGTTTGTAGTTATAGTTGTAAACATTTAATTTGGGTATCTGGTTGATAACTATTGAACAGTCACATTGAAATATTCATGCAGATTGAATTGTAGTTTTAGAAACAAAGCTTTTATATGAAATATTTATGACATGATTATTGTTCAAACTGCTGTTGTAATACATCTTTGTAAGTTTTTATGAAATCAAGTATTTTTCTGCATGAATTTCAAAGTTGACCAACTCTTGTACTTGTCTAAATGTGTGTTACAAACATCATGATCAATAGTAGTCACAGAAGGGCTTGATAGATAGGGAAAGTTGTTTATAACATTCAGATCTTATCTTGCCTATTCTGGTCATCAGTGTGAAAACTGATAGGGAACAGAAGTCCCTCAAGACCTACAACCTTTCTTAAGAAGTAGATTAATATGGGCTGGTGCTATGGAACTATTCCAACACCAAGCCTATTTTCTAATTTCAGGTGCAGTCTAAGAAGTTCCATGACAGTAATCAGGTGGGTAGGCTGGTAGATATCTCTACTGGCATGACTACATGGTGTACTATGACACTTTAGCTGATTCCATAGAATGTTGCTTCTAATAAAATGGTTGTCAGTGTCTACAGGTGTTGACACATTTCCAGGAAGCAGATTAAGACCATGCTATTGAACCTTATTTCTAGAATGCAGAGTCTAGTTAGTTGATGACTATGAAAACAGAAAATCTAGTGCTACAGGATTCTCTCTTAAATGAATGTGACTTAATGTTTTGATTAAGTTTATTTAAACCATAGTTTTGAGCGATTCTGTGAAAACTTGTTTTTATACCCCTGCAGACGAAGTTAAAGAATAAAGGAATCACACAGTTCTTCTGTTCACTAACATATATCATATAAGCATACATGGAACTTATCCTAAATGTAGTTGTGCATGAAGGAAGATAATTTTTTTGGATGCCTGCAACTTAAATTTTGTTTTACATTATAAAATCTTGTTAACACAACTGCTGATGGTCTATTAATTTTGATAGAATGTATGTAAGTTTTGTATCATGTGCATTAAGGAAAGTAATTTTGGTCTGATGCTTGAGATCATGTAACTTCACAGTTTAAGATTATTTATATCCATATGAAGTGGAAGGTATTTTCTTTGAGCTTGTTCACAGTATTTCTAGTTGGTTTGAGACAAGACAAACAAGTAGTTATTGCTTATGTCTTTTAAAACTTACCATTTAAGTCACATTCAGAGCTTTTCCAACAAAATGTGCAAGTGGTTAACATGTTAATGGTCTTGCATTCAATACTCTTGTGGATTGATGGATGTGATTTCTTTAGAATTTGTGAAAACTCTCTATTTTTGTACTCCCACTCAAGTAGTGATGTATACTGGAATTCCCTTGTCAACCTGTCATTTCATCTGTCTGTCTTTGAGTGTTTTGGTATAAAAGTTTTGTCCATTTGGGGTGCAAGTCATCACTAAGTTAGTTTGGGCTTTTTATATGTAACGAAATGTGTCCAGATTGTATCTTTTTTTGGCCCTTTGGAACATGATTATTGAAAATTTAATAGAACTTGGAATGACATAAAGCAAACAGTATCATGTTAGCATTATCATTGTTGCAAATTAATCAACTTGAGAAATTGTTTAAGTATTTAATTTCAGTAAATACAGGTATAAGGAACTCATCCTTATGAAATAAGAATTGTAGGGGTCTAAAGCATAATTATAATTTACTGTTCATTCTATTTACAGAGGAATATGATGCCTACATTATTGTGTCCTTCGTAAACGCTACCTTGGTATTGTCTATTGGAGAAACTGTTGAAGAAGTTACAGATTCTGGTTTCTTAGGTACAACTCCTACATTGTCCTGTTCACAGCTTGGAGATGATGCTCTTGTTCAAGTAAGTTTATCAGTTGTATAAGGGAGCATTGATAGAAGTATTGATAAGCAGATCATCATTAAATATTCTGCCACAATATGAAAAAATCCTGGATTCTCATCCAAATTAGTTCATAATTTTGGTTGAGTGGGCTAATTTTATGTTTTATCAGTTAAAATGAAAAATGCTGTCAATTTTAAACAAATCATTCGAAATTGGACAAAAAATCAAAATCAAATTTTTGAGTCTGCTGAATGACAATAAAAATCTCATGATAAAAGTAATGGTATTTTTCAGATTTACCCAGATGGAATTCGTCACATTAGATCCGACAAGCGTGTTAATGAATGGAAAACACCAGGAAAGAAGAGCATTGTCAAGTGTGCTGTAAATCAGAGACAGGTTGTCATTGCTCTTACTGGTGGTGAACTAGTCTACTTTGAAATGGACCCAGTGAGTGTTGTAATATTGTAGTGGGCTATGTGATGAATACTGGGAAATGACTAAACATATTTGTAACTTAGTGGTAAACAGCACTGTATGGTTTGGCCTGATAACCTGCAGTAACTTGATAATATGTCCATTGGTTGGGATACACTTTGGTGTAGTTTGATATACCAGAATAATTTGCTACTATTTTTATGAATAAATTCAATATCTTTGATAATTCCTTAGCACCTTATTATGTAATACATGTATATGCATTTGGTAGAGATACTTTATCTTTTCAGACAGGTCAGTTAAATGAATACACAGAAAGGAAAGAAATGTCATCTGACGTAGTTTGCATGGCATTAGGAAGAGTACCAACTGGTGAACAGAGGTGTAGATTCTTGGCTGTGGGTCTCTCAGATAACACAGTCAGGATTGTGTCATTGGACCCATCAGTAAGTTTACACAGATTTAAAGTTGTTTCATAGTCCGTGAGTTCCATCAAATCCTCTTTGTGTAATGCAACTCATAAGACATCCACCAGGGTCCTCCATCCAGCTTTGTCTTTTGCTATTCTTTCCATTTCAACCAAATCCTTGAATGCAGTCAAAATAAATGATAATTAATGATGGATGAATGAATGATATGTGCTTACTGTGTATTTCAGAAAAAAAGGGGAAACTCATTGTGCATTTTGTTTGAGTGATTACTTGAAATATATTAATGACACACTAAGATGATAGTTAATATAAATGTTTGCTTTATTTTACAGGATTGTTTGTCCCCTTTGAGTATGCAGGCTTTACCTGAACCTCCTGAGTCGTTGTGTATAGTAGAGATGGGTGGTACAGAGTCTAAAGAAGAAACAGGAGAACCAGGAAGTGTTGGAGGGCTCTTCCTCAATATTGGACTTCAGGTGTGATATTGTAGTACAAAAACAAAATGTGATATCTTTCAAGTCTTTTCAGAAAGATCTTTCAATTTGAAAATTGTGTTTATCTAGTAGAGAGTTTTTGAAGGTACCCTCAAAACTTTTGAGTCATTTGTATTTGAAGAAAATTGAATCAATTGTATTTGAAAAATGCTTCACACAAGTTAAAATAATGTTATCACTCTATATCATGGGATGAAATTCAGGAAAAAATTGTAAGACAGACTGATGGTAAACTACATGTGAAATTTCTAAGGGCATAAAAAAGATACAATCTGAACACTGTTTGTTATATTAAAAAAGCCAAACTAGACTTAGTGGTGATCTGCACTCCATATGGACAAAACACTTAAGCCAAAACACTCAAAGTTTGGAAGGTACCCTCAAAAGGTATGGTCCCCTCCTTTAAAACTCTCATGATATGAAACCGTGACTGTCAGGAACAGTATGAACTAGGGAGTTCTGTAATGTAGTGCCTTTATGTGCAAGTAGAGTGTGTGATACCCCCAGTCAACAAGTGGATGATAACTGAAATCACCTGGACTGTCCTTCCATCTGAATTTCATCGCAATTAATTCAATTCTCATTTTCAAATTTGGTGTGTGGATTTTTATAGATGCTTTATATATTGTAAGTGATTTTTGTTGCTGTCAGGTAACTTCGTGTTCCATGTGACTTAGCCATTTACACTTTATGGAATGGTAGAGATAATTCTCTGCTCCAATGGAGGAATTGATTTCAAATTTAGTAGTGAGTTTTATATAGATATGGCACAGTTGTAAGCAATTTTCATTGCAGTCCAAAATCAACTTCTTTTACAAGTTAGAGTATACCTAGTGTGACAATGTGTTCAAATTTCATGTTCATAATATACATTTTTTAGTAATGAAAATGGTTTGGATAGCAGTATGGTGAATTGAGAAATAACAATTAGTTGTTTTGTCTTTGATTTTAATTACAGAATGGTGTTTTACTGAGGACAGTATTGGACACAGTAACTGGTGATTTATCTGATACAAGAACAAGATATTTAGGATTAAGACCTGTCAAACTCTTCAGAATAACCATGCAAGGATCTGAAGCTGTAAGTGCCTTACTTTCTCAGATATGAAATAATCCTGATATACTATCATTATAATAAGTAAAGTCTGATCATGACAGTAAATTTTTAAGATGATAATGTAGGATTTGAGTTGATAAAGAGAAAGTAAATGAATGTTAAGGATGTAGAGGTCAATCTAAAAACACTAAAGCCACTCTGTAGGTACACTGTTAGGGTTAAGGATAGATTTTAAATGTTTTTCTTTTTTCCATGTTTTGCAATGTTTAAATAAAATATTATTGTATTAATTCTTGTATAGTAATTGCATCTTTCACGTAATAACCTATTATTAATAAATTTAATCTTCTATTCAGGTGCTTGCCATGTCCAGTAGGTCTTGGCTGAGTTATACATACCAAAACAGATTTCATTTGACTCCATTATCATATGAATCACTAGAATATGCCTCTGGTTTTGCGTCAGAACAGTGTCCTGAGGGAATTGTAGCCATCTCCACAAATACTTTAAGGTAGGTTAAAAAAATACCTCTTTAAGAGTTCAAAGTTCAGCAATAATTTATAATCTTATCGTGTGAGTGCGAAGAAATGTAGATTAAGTCGTGTACAAATTTTTGGTGCAGAAAAGTTGGTGCAATTATATACTAAATTTGAATTATTTTCGTGTAGAGCAAACAATGTCTTTATATAAAAGGATTGTGAAGTATATTTTCTTTGTATAGAATTTTGGCTTTGGAGAAGTTGGGTGCTGTGTTCAATCAAGTTTCTCATCCAGTACAATTTACACCAAGAAAATTTGTGATCCATCATGAATCAAATAACCTGGTGGTGATAGAAGCTGACCATAATGCTTATACAGACGCAACAAAGATGGAGAGAAAACAGCAAATGGCTGAGGTAAGTATGAGTCGTCCTCTTATTTTCAATAGAGTTATTTCTATTTTTTTTTAATGTTGTCTCTATATAATTTTATGTTATTTTTAGCAAGGAAGTCTTCATGGATTTCTAAAAGTCATGCTTGTAAAGTAATGTATGCTTTCAACAGATGCTTTAAACAAAAAAAAATCCTTTTTTATTTCAGGAAATGGTAGAATCTGTGACAGAAGAACAAAGAGAAATGGCAGCTGAGATGGCAGCACAGTTTTTGAATGAAGAACTACCAGAGACTATATTTGGTTCTGCAAAAGCAGGAGCTGGAATGTGGGCTTCTATCATCCGTGTCATTAATCCAATCACTGGACAGACACTGGATAAAATTACACTGGAACAAAATGAGGCAGCTCAGAGGTATGCTTATTTCAGTTGATAGGGAGCATTCATTTTTAGAAAATCTGTTATACACTATCTTGATGAAAATATAGCTCTGCAATGCAATGTTAAGATTTGTTATCTCCTTTTCATAGAAATTATAGGGAGATACAGAAATGTTACCCTTGATCTTTTACCTCTTATCATTATTCTTGTGGGCATCTCTTAATTGACAGTAATTGGTTCATACTAGGATCATAGATAAAGTCTCAAACTCTGCTTGGTCATAGTGTCAAAATCTAAGTCATTTTTTTTTTCTGATATACATGTCAGTTTTATGACATTTGCTTCAGTCCTTTGCTTCTGATTTAATGATAAAACAGTTTTTATACTTTTCAGCATTGCTTTGTTAAAATTTGCCAGTCGAGGTGATGACCAGTTTGTATTAGTAGGTGTGGCTAAGGATTTAGTTTTACAACCCAGATCAATAACTGCTGGCTATATTTATGCTTACCAACTCACAAACAATGGTGAAAAATTAGAATTCCTACATAAAACTGAGGTTGAAGAAGTACCAGCTGCAATTACTACTTTCCAAGGGAGATGTTTAATAGGAGTGGGCAAATTTTTAAGAATTTATGATCTTGGAAAGAAAAAGATGTTGAGGAAGTGTGAGAATAAGGTATGGAAAAAATAAGTTCTTTTCTTTTTACTACAAAAAAAATTATGTTTTATTCATGAAAAGCTATTAATCAAAATACACTTGGCTTCACGTATTAACTACAGTTGCTTAGTAAAAGAAGTGTCCTGAAATTTTTCATGTAAAAATGCAGTACTTGAATATATTATTCATGTAAAAATAATCAGTTCTTCAATAGCGTAACCGTATGAAATTGACTGATCTCTATCCATTTTTTATTTCAGCACATTCCTAACTTTGTTGTTGGAATTCATACAACAGGAAGTCGTATCGTAGTGGCAGATATTCAGGACAGTTTTCATTTTCTACGCTACAAACGTCAGGAAAATCAGTTGATTGTATTCTCTGATGACACAAACCCACGATGGGTCACTGCATCTTGTATGTTAGATTATAATACTGTGGCTGGTGCAGACAAGTTTGGAAATATCACCGTGGTAAGTAGTAGAGAATGGATATTAGAAAAGAAACAGTAGCTTGTGTTGAGTGGATATTTAATGACATGGAGTTATGAGCAAGACATGAACTGACATAATTTCAAATAAAACAATTCTCAACTAATGAAAATGAAAACTATGTATCTATCATTGAGTAAATGTGTTCTTTGTATTGATCGTTAGAAAAATGCAACTTTAATCTTAATCTGAATATACATTTTCCTGTAGGTACGCTTGCCAGAAGATATTAGTGATGATGTTGATGAAGATCCTACTGGAAATAAAGCATTATGGGATAGAGGTCTTCTAAGTGGAGCTTCTCAGAAGGTTAGTGGCAATCAGACTAGTATGTTCTGTTTAAAAACAGAATCGAAAGTCGGATATTATTCTTTAATTTAGACAAGTATGATACAGGTCTTTGAAGTAGAGCTTATCAAAAGATCCACAACTTTGTCAATGCATTGGCAAAAAGAATCTATAAATAGACCAAAGCAGAACAAATGTAATATTGTAGGAAAAGAGTTTTTTTTTATCAGTGACTACCAATATCTGCTATAATTTCATATCTGATATGGAAACTAATTTTATTGTTTCTGTTATGTCCCAAGATAATGTTAAATACTTTAAAGAAATTAAGTCAGAAGTAAATTGAATTCTCTACATTTCCATGGTAACTAGAACTTTCATTCCTGTTACATTTGTCATCTCATATTGATGTTTAGTGTCTTTAATGTTATTTCAGGTTGATACAGTAATCAGTTTCCACATTGGAGAGATAATAACATCATTACAGAGAGCTACCCTTATTCCAGGAGGTTCAGAGTCTCTAGTCTATACCACATTATCTGGTGGTATCGGCATGCTTGTACCTTTCACATCTCATGAGGTATAGTCTTATTTAACAAAAAAAATAGTTCTATAATGATATGGTGTTGTCGTCCATTGACACTTGGATTTTGTTCGGTGACTTTATTATTAATGGATCTAATATAATATTAACCATTCAAGATCTGCAGTTGTATCAAGCTGCACTCAGCAGAGCCTTTTATTCACAAAAGCCATAACATCTTTACCTTAGTGTAGGTGACAATTCATGTATTATATTTTTTTGGCCTTTTGACAGCAGATTCATCTTTGTAAAGATGTGTTGATCAAATTTAGGGTTTAATGTGGATATGATGTAACTTTCATCCGTGTTTCACCTGAGAAACTGATTACGACTTGCAAACTGATCCACATATCATTATTTAGAAAAATACATAATTTTTAATGAATTTAATGGAATAGTTAAGTCCCAAAACTATGGATTATGCATCTTTATTGATATATACACTGAAATGACCAAAGATTCAATTGTTAATATTGAAAAGAAATTTTATTTTATGTGGTTTATTTAAAAAAAAAAAACAGTTTGAAGCTCTGAGTATTTTTCAAATGTCTATTTCAGGATCAAGATTTTTTCCAACATTTAGAAATGTATATGAGATCAGAACATCCACCCCTGTGTGGTAGAGACCATCTGTCTTTCAGGTCTTACTATTTCCCAATCAAGGTAGGTGCCCCACATTTCTTATACATATATTTATACATATACTTGCCAGTCAGTAGAACTGGAAGGAATTATGACAAACAGTAACTTTTACCCATTATGAATATTGTCTCGTCAGGATTTGCTATGAAATGTGGGGTTTTTAATGCAATAGAATAAAGTTACTTAGTTTTAACCTGACTTTTTGGAATGAAAATTTATTATGGACAGTGGCGGATTCTGGGGATGCAGGGGGTTAGCACCCCTCCTTTTTATTGGAAAATTTGTCATTTTCATGTGAAAATTAACAAAAAGTGGCAAATAATATCCTAGCACCACCACCCCTTTTTTTAGAGGGACCCCAGCTGGCACCCCTCCTTTTCAAAGTGTCTGGATCTGCCCCAGATAGATTTGGTGATGTATTGTGAAATGCCATGCCTAAGGCTGTCATAATGCCAGTGTTTCAACTTGATAGTTTTTGACTGAATCTTTTCAAATTTTGATGTACAAGTATAGCTTTCAGAAACATAAGGAAGGACTCTATTGATTTTCATGACTTTGGCTATTTTTGTTTCAAAGTTAAGATCTTTCTATAGGGAAATATGGTAGTTAGTGGGAAAGTCTGGTTGTCTTGGTTTATATGTACTTTAATAGTTGTTATTGTTTTACTTTTTGTAGAATGTGATTGATGGAGATCTTTGTGAAATGTTTAATTCCATGGACCCTGGAAAACAGAAAGGCGTAGCAGAGGAATTAGACAGAACACCTAGTGAGGTATCTAAACAGGGATAAAAAAAAAAAAAAAAAGAAAGAAAACAGTTAACATGGAAGAATTTAAGTATCAATCAAAGAAATCGCACTGGTTAAAGTTGATGTGGATATGATGCAAACTTAATCCGTGTTTCACCTGACCAATATGATTACAGCACTAGAGCTGATCCACATAATGAATGGTTACAAGTGTACACATTTATATTCTTTTCTTATTGTGTTTTGTGCAAACCACTGAAAACTATGTAAAAGGGAAATATGTCGGTATGTGCATATATCTGCTTTCTTTCTACCTTTATTACATTTTGTACATTGACATATTATGCAACATATCAAAAACATTTCTTTATCTTGTATGTTGCAATGTATGTCTTCATGAAAGCAGAATTCCTTTGGTTTTTCTTTGTGTTTAAAATGTTTCCATTATCTTGATACGAGACCTTAACACTAATAAACAGAATGTGGTTTCTCCTTCCTTAGTGCTGCTGTATATTATGATGTGATATCTGACAAGTTTTTGGCAATTGAAGAATTAATACCTTTTGCTATGTCGGTATTCTACTTGTATTTAAAGATGAATAATTGTTTGTTAATATTTTTCAGGTATCAAAGAAGCTAGAAGATATCAGGACAAGATTTGCTTTCTAGTTAAAATTATGCTGACAAGAAAAGATGAGAAAATCCATAGAGCTTGGTCATAGGATGACCATTCATAGATAATGGCCAACGAAATATTATAATTCGTACATACATCTATGAAATAATTAACCTTCTAGCAGCTTTGTATTGTGTGTGTACCAGGGACGTTTACACAGGACTTGGCTGATATGGCCATTCTTGTACTGTACACACTTTAACACTTTTCAACATCTCATTGCATACATCTCTTCAGTCATTACTACATTCGGTTTTTCCATGAATGATTTTATAACTTATGTTTTGTTAACTTTGCAATGTCATTAAAATGTCAATGAAATTTCATTATGTCACAATTTGTAATTGTAACCATTACAATCATGTTTGTGATGCAACATTGTTATCATGCAATGTACATAAAATGTTAAAAAATATTAAAAAAAAAAAAAAAAAAAAAAAAAAAAAAAAAAAAAACATTTCAAAGATCTTTTGCTTGGTTTGTTTCTGTCTTTACTCTTTTATTTCCCTTCTGAGACTGTTTAGTCCACTGCATGATAATGATCCTGCAGAAAAATAGTCTTATTATCCATTGAAACTCCTTTGGTATCATTTCCTTCCTTTTTCGTTGTTTTGATAATAGTATCAATCAAAATTATTTAAAAGGGTTGAAATCAGTCGAAATTAAGGTTTGATCCACAATCAAAATGCTATTTAGTTCAAAATTAATTAAATTGTGAATTGTGGGTATATCAACATTAATGACACCACAGTACATAGTTACTTGATTCAAAATTTCCTGTATTGTCCAAAGAGAATCAACCAATTAGCGTATTTTAAATCAAATGACATGCCTTCAATGGCAATAACTTCAACAAGAAATCATTCAACTTGAACCCAGTGGAGGCTTTTGTGTGCACGATATTACTGATTATTTCCTCAATTTGTAGTTTATTTCTGTCTAATATGGTTTTCAAGATGTTTGCTAAGAACTAAGTCATTTTTTCACTGTTCAAGGACAATAATACTAATAAGAAGTCATCCAACAGCTTCGACCAAAATGAAAACGGGAAGGCCTTATTGTAAGGATCATTTCAACAATGGGTAATCTCTTTTCATCTATAAGGATTTCAAGTAATAAGCTAAAAAAAAAAAATTTAAATCACAATATTTTACCTTCCTGGGGCAATAAGATGCATCATAGAATTTGACCAAATTGAGAATATAGAGCTCTTCAAGCTGAAAAAGCACGGTCACATTAATTGGAGACTAGTTTCCTGAAGTGACCAGTAAAATTCACTTTTTCACTTTTTTCACAAAATTTCTTGAATATTCCTAACAATTTTCAAAGTTTAAAATCATAAAAAGAAGGTTAGTTTTCGGTATTATTATAAGTATTTTGGAAGCAGGTGTTTCACAGAACGTATCAATTTATAGTACATGGACATCGACGGTACTGTAACAATGCAACTTCGGCCGAGTCCGTGAGGAGTCACCCGAGGTTTGCCGATTGAAATGGTCTGTACCAGAGGTTATACCGGATTGATGTTTGGATTGTAATTTTCTACACTTATTAGGGATGAATTACACTTTTTTTTTTAATAAATTGGGTATTGTCATGGGAGCTGAATAACCAAAAGTAACTGATTAGTGTAATTTTCTCCATACCTCCTTATTTTCAGAAAGTAAGTATTGAGTTTTTTTTTTAAACTCACCTGGAACGGAAGTCGATGTGAACTTTCGTCATTACTGTGAATCTGTCATCATTTTTCGTAGATAAATCTTTTCCTCCACCGCTCAGTGGATTATTTTCAAATTTGGACACCATGCAACATCCTTGAGATATTTTTTTATTAACATGACGGCCATTGCTATTTTAGGCCACATGGGTAAAGTCCCCGATTTCTACATATATATCAAGAACTAAAAAAGCCCCGTGCAGGTCCGGGTGTTAAAAGAATAGGCCTGCAGCAGCGCTAAGCTTATCGTATAAGGCGACTAAATAGTGCTCAGAAACCTAGCCGGGGGCTAGGCGCTCTGCCCACAGCAACTGGGATGTGTGCCCCAGGTGGTGGAATGGGGTACCCCTGGCGTGTTACATGCTGGGGTTGTCAGGCTATAATACGGAAAACCTGACCGCAAACCATAGTGGTGCACCGTGTTGGGAAAGATGCCACGTTCCTCGCACGTTAAAGAACCCTGCTGTGGTATTCGATAGGAGTAGGAACCTTTGCGCTCCGCCAGAGGAGGCTAAATTGCCCGACCTTACCCACCCACCCCCTTTTTCCAGTGGCAATCAAAATTTGTCGGCCCCATTATCCTTGTGACCCATCCTTTTTTTTTCATTTCATGTTCATTGTCTGAATATAGCTGAAATATTGCTGCTCGGACGTTAAACCCCAACAAACAAACAAACAGAACTAAAAAAGATACTGAGACATAAATAGACTGTCCCTTTTTACCTTGAAGAGCTCAATAAAGTCTCCATTTGGTCGAATTCTATGACGTCATTGTCCTACGGAGGTTAAAAATTGCGATTTTAAATAGACGAAAAGAGACTTCCAGTTGTTGAAATGATCCTACCAGTCTTAATTTGGTCGAAGCTTATTAATATTATTGTCCTTGGAAGACGAAAAATGACGTTTTGTTTTACAGTTTTAATAGAAAACATCTTGGAAACCATACTAGACTGAAATCAACTTTCTAATGATGAAATAATCCGTACGATTGTCTCTACAAAAGTTTCAATTGCGTTGAAGTTGTTGGATGACTTCTTGTTAAAGTGCCTTTGAAAAAATAGCTATTTTGCAGTTTCTGGGTTATATTTGTTGACCTTAGCAGATAGGGAATAAAAAAAGTTTCAGTTGCTTGTTCCTGATTTCAGAGACACCCATAGTATAAACTTCAAAAAGGTACAGGAATGAATTCCAGTTGATCTCAAAGTCATCTACGGACCCATGCTCAAAAATCTTACCGCGCACAAATTTGTATGAAACGGATGTTTCATATTTAAGAATTTTCAGGGAGACTGCCTTGCATAGTTTTGACCCGTAGTATTGTGTAATGAACAGTTGGCTTATTGCGTAGTTTACAAATTTAGTACTAAGACCTTACCAGTGTATAAAGTTTTTAATATCCTTTAAATTAAACATACACAAGTTAATGCGACAAATTTCTGTTGGGGATTTTAGTGTAAACAATTAAAATACAAATGGTATTATACTTTAAAATGTATTTCTATGTCATTATGGTTTTGAATGAAATTTTAATTTTCCATTTTTAAACTCTGACCGCAGAATATCTTACGGTAAATATGATTAAGAAACTAACCAAACATGGACGAATATCAAAGCAACAAGACTTGTGTTTAATGGCAGTATAAATTGAATAATCTGTGACTCGATCACTACCAAGTGAAAAAGCATTAAGATCTTTTTCGGACAAGTTGAAGTTAATGCTAATTAACTAGTGAAAGTTTGAAAAAAAAAACGCAGGTTGGAAAAAAAGGAAAAACTTCATTTTTGTTTTATACTGTAATCCAGCGACCGGTTACATACTTCCTGGATCCAATCCCTTTCCTTAGTCCGTTTGTGTGCAACTACCTTAATTTCTGTGTTTCCGAACTCGAAATCTACCAGAATTTCCACTGAGTAATTTGACGGTTCATTTAGATCAATTTTTATCTCCGCCAATTTCTTGCATCCGTTATCGTCTATGTATTCAGGGTTTTCATATGGACTGTAATATACACGCAACTTAGCGAATTCTTGATTTTTGTCAATGGTTTTAAAAGTATGGGAGCGTTTTTCACCAAGGGATACTCGCGTTTTGGCGGAGACCAATTGATGGAAAGTGTCCGAACAACGCTTAACCCCATTGACCCATATTGCCCTGCTTTTATGATGCTTTGTTGGATCAAACCTTACACTGCTTGCGATCCCATACGTATACTTTAGTAACCTAGAACATATGACATCGGGTTTATGTCCATACGTTACAGCCCCTTTCAAAACTGCGGTTGAAGCCTCTTCCACTGTTTGAACTCTTCCGGGAAATATTTCCTTTAAAGCATTTTGGACAATAGACGATTCAGATAGTCCACCGACTAAATAAAATGTATCAACGTCATTTGAATCGCAAGCTTCTAATGTGTTTTGTATTAATGACTCTATTTTTTTTATTGTAGTTTTGAACATTGAAAGATAGAATTCCTCTTTAAATTCTAATTTATCTTTAAATACTTTAAGGCTTTCTGCATGTTTCGATGTCCCCAGTAAATCAATGAAGTTCTTATTCTTGGTATTTTCCAAGCAAAGGGAATTAAATATTGCAATTGGAATCTGCAATCGTTTTGAGGTAGAACCGGATTTCTTTTTGAACTCTTCAATAGACATCTGAAGATCTGAATATTCTTCTAAGTAGTCTTTCTTTAGCTTTAACATCATGTCAGTTCCCATCACATCACGAAAAATGTGTAAAAATGCATTATCAATATCTGTACCACCGCATTTTTCGCCACATGGAATACATATATTTTTCATCTGGCCATCCTGTAAAACTTCCTGAACAACTGTATCGGTAGTGCCGCCTGAAAATTAAATAATTCGAAATAAATACAAGGTCGTAGCCAAGGGGAGGTGCGACGGGTGCGATCGCATCCCCTTTTAAAAAATACTTTGATTTACATCTTAGCCTGTAATTAAAGAGAAATCATACCAGGTAACCAAGTAAAATTGCTTATCGGTGATCAGTTTGCACCCTACCCCCATTCAGAAAACCTGGCTACGGCCCTGTAATATCTGGCAAAATTTAATGGGTTGTGTAAATTCCAATATGATAGATACTCGCAATTTTATACTTTGGAAAACATTACGGACCCAAGGGCCGACATTTTTATTATTTTCTATACACAATAATATGATTTATTTTTAGACAACAATTTGTCCGTTTTTCATTTAGGCCAGAGCAGATTTACTTGAAAAAAAGAATTGTCAAGTTATTATTGAATTATTATAGGGGATCTTGTCGAATAAAACAAGTAGGATATCGTGAAAAAGAAACAAAAAGTCAAGTTAAGAATGTAACTAAACAACCTCCAATGTCGACAAGTAGGAACTTTTGCTGTTTTTGAATGAAGCCCTTTGTCCAACAGTACACTGCTGCAGTCTCAGGCTCGTGGGCCAAGCAAAGGTATTTCCCGAGACCAGCCTGAAATGGTGAATTTACCGTTTAAAATTGCGTCTAACCAAAAAAACAAGAAAAAAAAAGAAAAACAAAAAACAAAAAACAAAACAAAACAAAACAAAAACAAACAAAAACAAACAAAAAAACAGCAAACCAAAAAAAAAAAACAAAACAAAGAAAAAAAACAAAACAGCAAACAAACACACGACATAATTTCAAAAACAGCGAAAAACCTTTATAACAACAACAAAAAATACAAAAGCAGTCATCTGAGCTTGAAAATGGTTTTCTTTTGTTTCGATTCATGTTGAGTTGATAATTTCTTACTCTTAAAAATAAATCACACACCAGCACTCACACACACAACCAGACTATTATTTTTGCCGTCTACACACCTTTTTTCCGCACTGTCGCATGAAATTCTTTGCTGCCTCTGACCAGATTGTAGGCACCGTAAGCACCCATGATATCATATTCTCTTGGAACTCAGGATGTGAAGCCTTGAAGTGGTCACTCAAGACTTTTATGGAAGCAATAAAAACCGTTTCTGCCTTGAGTGGTTTTCCTGAGACATCTTCAACCACGAATCCATCTTCATTTACCTACATGCATTAACATGTTATCAAGGATTAATTCGGAAAGAGATTAAGTTTGCGAATATGGACCGTTACTTTAATCGACACTGCATATAATGGGAAAACGAACGGATTATGGTGAAACACGTAAAAACCTACACCAGATAGTAAATACATGTACTTTCAGTAGAATCATTTCATCAGCAGAATAGACCCGTCAGTGAAAGGCCTTTCTTAATTTGTAATTTATCCACTTTTCATTCAATTTCACGGGCACCAGATGTACTTTTGTTCATTATACATTGTAAAATAACTAATCTTAAATCAAGTAATATGATGTATTGAAATATTACATTTTAATTGGTGATTTTATCAGCTAAAGTGTTTTAGTGGTTAAAACTCAGTTCTTCATACGATATACACATCAATTCTATGTCTAACTATCCACAACACAATATTAACAGTATTTCTTTTTTGTGAACCAGTGGGTGGAAGTATGATGAAAATATAAACGTGATACTGTTTAACACAAACTCGTTTTAAGTGTTTACGCACAACTTTTAAATTTATACGCAAATCAAAATACTTTTTTCTAAGGGAAAAAAAAATTAAACGTGTCAATTTTAATAAATACTAAAACCAAGGCTGATGTTCTTAGTTTCATGTATGAATGAAAATAATAACATTAGAGAACGTCTAATGGACTTTTACCTGTTCGCTGTAAAGATTCATCTTGAACTTTTCGAAAAAATAATATTCATTTTGTTCCTTGTTTTTTAGAACTTCTTTAAATTTCTCCTTTGCCTCAAATCCAAATGCAATGCAGTCCTTCTTTTGATCAAGCAGGATACAGGTCGGACATTTTACATTTACTTGATTGGTTCCAGTCCATATTTGGTTAGCATAAACAATGGCTGGATCTTTTTTGAAGTCCTTTGCTGTTGAAAACGCGTAACCACTAAATGTTGTTCCCAGATCGATCGCTACAACCACAGAAGGCGGGGACATAGACATCGCATCTTACGCTGTCAAGCCATGTATATTTAAGAATTTTTCAATGTAAGAAACAACAAGGAAGAAATATAATTCCGTGATTTAAATAATATTGATGTCTACTTCATGGTTATACAGTTATGACTATTGATTATTGAAGTATTTCTTAGTGTTAAGACACGATTCTCGGAAGTGTGGCGATTTCCAATTGATATTATATTTGCTCTGAATTTTTGTTTCACATAGAGGGTATACTAATATTATTATTATACATGTATTCTATTTCAGTTTTGAAAGATTTTTTGGTTGACAATATATAGTAACAGCAGCCATGTTTTTCGTTTGATCAAAAATCCCCACACAGTTCAATGCAGGATATCCCAAGAAACATTCATACCAAGTTTAGTTCCAATTGGTCAAGTAGTGTCAGAGGAGAAGATTTTAGAAAGAAATAACATCAACATAGCAAAAAAAAAATGTCGAAAAACGGCAATTACTCCAACATGGCGAAAATTTGACCACAGATAGATCTCATCATGCTGAACACTTTTTTCCAGCCAGAATTTGGCTAAACCTAACGATTTTGGAGATAAATGCGAAAAACTACTGTCTGACCCCTATGTTCTATTTTTAGTAACGGCGGCCATGTTTTTCGACGGATCAAAAATCCCCATATCACTTCTATGCAGGATACCCCATGAAACATTCATACTAAGTTTGGTTCCAATTGGTCGAGTAGTGTCGGAGGAGAAGAGTTGTTAACGACGCCAACCAGGGGCGGATCCAGGATTTTAGTTGGGGGGGGGGGGGGCGTTAATTGAATTACATGCCGTGCAAAGCAAGGCAAAAAGTATTATAATGTAAAAATGGTGGTGAATTTTTTTCCTACCGATTTAGGGGGCGTACGCCCGGTACGCCAGTCCTTGGATCCGCGCCTGCCAACGACGGCGACGGACGCGAAGTGATGGGAATAGCTCATACGGTCTTTGGCCAGGTGAGCTACAAAGGGGTATTGAATCCTTGTCCCAAGTACTTGGAAAGTTATCATATAATGGTCTTCAAATGAAATCTTAATTTTTAATAATAAACATCACAAACAACAAATAAAACTACAAAATCAATCAATCAAACAAACAAACGAGCAAACAAACAAACAAACAAAAAAAAGAAATTATGTAGTTCATTGTTCTGATCCATATAGCTTTTTATTCAGCACGCATAATTGTCTGATGAGGCCATCGTGTGGTAATATCCTCCGTTTCTTGGCAACCAATGTTGCAGCCTCTGTTATAGTCATACCACGTTTGGTCATCAGATATGCAATGGCCACAGCAGGTGCCTTTCTATATCCAGCATTGCAAAACATGAACACTTTTCCTGCAAGTGAAGACAATTTGTGTTTGTATACCAAGTCTTTAACTTTTTTTTTAATATAAGCAACAATGCAAACTGAAATGACAGAGACTTGCTTCAAAAAACAAAAAAAAAAACCAAACAAATAGCCAGTGCAAGTTTGAATCTATTACAATTCGAGTTGAATAATGACATATAATGATATAGTGTTACCGTGAATTGGTTGAGCTCGTTTTAGTTCGTCGTGAAAATTCGTCTGAACAATTGTAAACTTTGTAATGATTACTCGGGATTTTCATATATGTGATATACTATAAGGAGAAAAAAAACATGTAACTCAATATACCCCATTACTTAACTATGTAGATTTTCAAATAGATCTAACGTGTAACAACCAAAAATTTATTCACAATAAGAAAAAATCAATTTTATTCGTATTGTTGTTTATTGTTCTTTTGTTACAACCAAAAATTACAGAAAATGTTCACCCCGTCAAGAGATCGATAATATAAGTCAAGCACTACTGCTGGACCTTAAGGATCGTGAACCACTAATTATTATCTTTTTAGTTATTTTTTTTGTTACTATTCATCATTTACAGCAAAACTGCAAGGTTTACAAACAAAACAAAGGTGCTTTTTCAAAATGACCACCAAATACAAAGTATATGTATCATGTTTCATTGGTGTCGGGAAATGCTGAGGGCAACAATTCGCCCTATGCATTTTTATTTGATATAACATTTGAGATGTTGTATCTAATATAATTTTTCGGAGTTTTTATTTTGATAAACCCACTGTTGAAAAATGACAGAGTTTTACCAACAATCGTGAAGGAGGTGGTTAATTTGTTAATGCAGTATTTCAATGCAAATGAATATGAACTCACTTCGCTGTAAAGCACTGTTTCTAGTTTTTTTTCGCTACCAAATAAATAAATAAATAAATAAATAAATAAATAAATAAATAAATAAATAAATAAAATAATTTTGAAATAATTTAAAAAAAATAATGATTTGATCCAACTTTGTCTTACCTCCTTTGCGGACAGTCCTGTCGATTAGATCAGCTGTTTCTATGAATACGGGTATATAATTCTTCTTAGGTTCGGCCTCATCTGAGATGTCAACCGGATGGTAAAGTAATCCTAAGTCTCGGTAATAATAAGAACTAAGAAACTGTACATCAAAAGATATTACATCTGTGATCCCCATGTGTACCAACTCTTTCTTATTCTCTGCCTGCATGCTGTCAATTATAAAAGATAGTCCTTATTGCATAAAATAACGAGGACACTATTTTGAAAGAGGTGTGAAAAAGAGAAAATGCAAATTGAAAAAAAAATGGGAAAGGTAGGGACGGATCCAGAGATTTTGGAAAAAAAATGTGTTAGAAGGGTTTCAGAATATAGTGTTCCAGGCTATTGTTTGTTAATTTTGCCTTCTGAATTTTGCACAAAATGGACAAAAAAATTTCCAAAAAAAAATGTAAAAAAATCCCCGGACCCCAATGACCCGTCACTGACAGGAGAATTTCTTATCTAAATATTTTTTGCAAACTAGTACTCACTCGGTTCCAATAAAAATATCCGGGTAGAATTCCGTACAATGTGTCATTTTCGCGTCGGCATCTCTGTCTTTGAGATAATTGGCGACAGACAGAAACAAATCATTGTCATAATCCATAGCTTCCCTGGTCAATGTCTGACTAATATACATTAAAAGGCTCTTTGTCATTTAATTTTATGTTGAAAAGTGAAATAAACATTTTATAAGGAAAGTGTTTATATTTCAATTATGGGGTGCTGTAAACAAGGGGGCTATTTGAACCATACTCTCAAACAAGATATGTACACTTTCTTAGTATTTACTTTTAGAAAATTAACGTGATTTGAGTACACATCATCGTCATTTCACAGACATTTAATAGTTTATGTATTTATAACATGCTTGCATTGTAAGTGTTTCTTGACTTCCCAACCTTTGAACTTGATTAAATGTCATATGAACTTTATTGAAAAATACATAAAAGTACTCTGAACAGGATATAACACTCACATCTAAATAAGTGACTGCCTCGTGGAAAAGGTGTTTCGCATGTACAATGGTGGAGTTCAGTGATAGCAAACAGTGGCCGTTGCTTTTCATTAAAAACCTGAATATTTCCTCTGCATGTCTATAGAAGCAAGGAAACGCAAATACTCGTCAAAGGTGATATTTGCAGAGTAAAGACGTTTTTTCCTGTACTTTATCTAATCATCACAATGTAAATATCGGTAGAACCACGCTAATATTTACCATCACCAAACCAACACTCAACATAACAATAAAATTGTCAGGCATATCAACCTTAACTAAATAAATAAAGTAATAATGTAGAAAATGTTATTGGAACATAACTTTTTTTCGAGTGTAATATCGTGACCGAGAAAAAAACTGGCACATATTACTATGAAGTTAAGTCCTGTTATGTAAGCGACACTGACACCGAACACTGTACTTCATTTATTCATATTTATATCTATGAAATAAGATATCTTATTAAAATTCTTTATCGTATTTCATATAGTAAAAAGCTCTTTTTAAATTAACTTATAGAGTTCTTTTTAAAAGATATCTTCTAAAGTATATGAGATTTATTTTATAAATTGACTACTGTTCATCGCTGTATTTCTAAAACGTGAAAAGTCACTATCATTCTCCATGGTTTCTGCCTATTGCTTGTTCGCATAAATCATTACATGCTGTTTCACTACTCGTTTCCATAGGATTTTACAAGGAAAAGTCATGTCTCCAATGAAATGTTCAATGGAGCTCATGAGATCGTACTTCTGGAAGAGCGTAAAGCAGTCGGAAATAAAACCAAACGAAGTACATGTATGTTCTTTACTTCTCGGGTAATTGTAAAGCCTATATAAGAATATACATTTGGTGACGGTCTCTGTTCGAAGTGTTGTAAGTTTTTGGAAGAATTTAATCTTTCTAATGTCAATTTCATACAAAATATCGTGGTAGCCTAACATGCTTTCTACCATTTTTGATTTTGTGCATTTCCGCAGACCTTGGATGTGTTGAAATATCCTCAATGCCTGAATGTTACGTACTGTGACATAGCATTCCATAGATCACATCCTTATAGAACTGATTTACGACGATTTTGCCGATACGACAACATCCCGTAAAATAACCACCGACTTTTTCGCATGCAGATATGACTGCTTCGTTTGCTTTCAACTGAGTCATGAGCACTATACCAAGATGAATTTGTTTTAGTTGTTTTAATGTCCATTTCGCCAATGCCAAAAGTCCAACGAAACGGGAATATAAAGATTTGCTTGTTACGCCTAATTAACAGAATATCGTTTTTTTTAAACACATCTTTATGTATTTGTAACAAATGTTCAACTTTTAAACTGACTGGACTCCATGATAATAAGGCAATGTCGTCGGTGAATTAAGGGTATCCGCATGCAATTCCGTTCAGTAAAACTACATAGGGCGAACATTCTAAGCTATACAAAAATGTTACTAATGTAAAATTTGTACAAGAAAGTAGATAAGACTCCTCCTCGCCACACACCTCGGTTAATTGGAAACCATCATGAACGTTCACTATTCATTATTACCACACTTCTCGTGTTTGTATAGCTTTGGTCAACAATGCGTAACATTGAACCATTAATCCCAAGATAATATATTTATATAATTTACGAATCAAACCAGCATGCCACATCGTAGCAAAAGCTCGTTTTATGTGAAAAAAATAAAATACAATGCTATTTTTCTCTAACATTGTCTCAACGGTTTTCGTACACGCAAGTCTATTGTAAAACCTTTTTTTTGTAGAATGACGATAGAAGTGCAATCCGTCTGTACGAGTCACTTTTGTGCATTGGCTTATTTCCCCCTTCATGAATAGAAATGATAAGCGCCTTCTTCCACGATGACGGGGTAATGCCAATCGCCAATGTTGAGTTAAAGAGTTTCGTGATGGCGATTATCAATTGTCGTCCAGCATGCCGTATGTGTTGATTTTGAATATAGTAAACACCAGGTGCTTTGTTTAGCTTAAGCTTTTGCCCATGAGAAAATCCTCCTCATATGTGATTCGACCATTGAGCACTGTGTCTTCTGTTGTATCCGCCATATCACCATATGGAGCATTATATCTGTCGTCATTACTGACGAATGTTTCACTATAGTAATTTGCAAAGCATTCTAAAATGTCAGTAGAAAATCGGTAGGCTATATCAGAAACTCTGATTTCTTTACGCATGTGTCGTTTAGTCTTTTTATTTCTATGCCACATTCTCCAAAATAGACGTATGTCACGCTCTGCGGCTTCATTCTTTTCTTTAGAACTGTTATCTAAGTACTTTTGATAGGCCGTATCGTACATATTTTTGAATGTTCTTTTCGCATATTTGTAGTTCATGTAAGCCACATATTCAAACCCTGTGCTATCCATATATTCCTCATGTCCCTCGCAGTCCTGTGATCTTCCCGAACATCTTTTGTACAGTATTGTTTCTGATTTGTATTGAATCTAGTTACTGGAATTGTTTCATTTGCCGAATTGAACTAATGTGCGAGTGATTTCGGTATTTACTTTTGCTATAGAGTCACAGTGATCAGTATCATCATACTTCATAATGGCACAGCGAATCTTGCAGTCAACATGTAGTTGACAATTAACGAAGTTGACAATGATAGCTTTTTTCTTTGTGATCGAATAATGTATGCATGGAAACGGTCAACAGGAATGTTAATTTTGAACAAGTTAAGTATATGATAAGATACCAACTCGGCGTCTTCATTTCTTAATAATACAATGCATGTGCTGACACAAGTCATTAAACGGTTCAGGAACTAAGATATAGTCCAGAGTAGTCTGTCTATGTGTAAAAGTGTAGCTAGGTCCTTTGCAAAAATCCGCTTTGTTGATTGGAATCAGTGCATGTTTTGCTATTAACAGAAATTTAATATAAGCCGGGCCGTGACTTGCCATAAAGCACTGAAGAGATTGGAACAGTACCATACTATGCATTAAAATCTTCCGCAAAAATCATTGTACATGTACCCAGATGAGAGTAGTACATGTACCTATACAAGTCGTTAAGATATTCAACACAGCTACTGTACATATCAATATCTTTTTGTGAGTCGGCAGATACACACCAAACATGAATATTGAACTGTTAGTGTTAGTAACAAATTCAAGCCCGTGAACACATTTTGTAAGGTCAGTTTCAATAACATTTAAACCATTATATATGTCCCGCTGCACAAGAACAGCACATTTTCCGCTACCAAAAGAAAATCTCAAGTCTAATTTATCGGTCATAACGCAAGTCATAGTTTGGATGAAGTGACTGAAGAAACGAACAACATATTTGACAAGATATATACATCACACTTTATTTTTTTCAAGAAGATTGTTCAAACTGTAAGAAGATAAAATTATCCCCTTACATTCCAAGTAAGAATAGACAGTTCTATTATGGAGATTAGAATAAGCAAAGTTTTCATTGTTTTATTCATTATATGTTCACGCTATCGCCAATCCTGCTTGTTGCAGTTAATTACAAACCAACATTCAACTTTGAGAAAAGACGCACTTATGATACAAAATGGATGATTTTTTTTTTGTCATGGACACCCTCTTAACATGATTATATTCACGTAAAAATGATTATTTTTTTCATCTATATCATTTTCTGAGTATTTTCAATGTTTTTTTCATATCAATATTGCATAAGTGAGGTACGACTCAACCACGCACTGTAGGATTAAAATTTTAAAAGCCGTGGTTAAAGCAACTCGAGCTCGAAATTACAATATATTAATATGGGTTTTTCAAAAACTGGATCTCTGTGTAAATTGTAGAAGAGGAACCAGATATGGCAGACGGGAAGCAAGTTGTGGTAGACAAGAAAAACAAATACGACAGACAGCTTAGGTTTGTTTATTTTTTTACAGTTTGCACTTATTATAGTACTCTGATGTGCTTCTTCTTTGCACTTCTCACAATCTACTTTGTATTACTGATAAGCAGGTGAGATATTAATGTAAGGATTTGGCCATTTTGGGCCAAGAGATGACTTTCAGAGATGTGCTTCCAACCTTTTGTTAAATAGTCAAATATAGTATAGGAGAGTTCTCTGTGTTGTCATCACTTACCTATGATTTGGTTTTGGTTGGCAAAAACCCATTGAGTGGCATGGGGCATCAACTTTAAATCATCATTAGTTACTTTTCCGTTTTTTAAGATAATTGAAAAATTCTTTTTGGTTCCCTAAACTGCCAATCAAACTCTTTTTATCCATGGAATTTTTAAATCAATATTCAGTAATTAGACTAAATGAGCATAAAATTTTAATTATTATTTTATATGAAAATAGAGGTTTACATATAAATATCGTTTCAAATTTATTCTTCAAGTAAAACAATTATAAATTCACATGTAAAATATGAATTCTTTTATGTAAATGAAACATTTTACAGAACCAAAATTGGATGTAAAATAACAAAGCTATAAAGTTTTGAAAATTGGTATTCTAATCATCAAATTGTTAATTGTTTATTTTGTTGTTTATTTGCCAACCAATTTGACACTTAATGATATGCAAATTAGTGAATATGACATCACTAATGAGATTGGCGAACTTTCCTATAGTCCTTCATTTTTCAAGTATAGGACAAACTAAGCTCATAGATTCTGAGAGGAATGGTTGCATCATGTATTGGTTACTGGAACTGCTACTCTAAGTTGTTTAACCCATTCTACAAAAGAAGGGGTTAATATGAAACAGACACCATGTGGAATGCTCCTCAAGGACAGAATTCTTAACTAACAATGTGCTAACTTGCAATTTTATACAATTCTGAAAATGGTTCGAATTGTCAGGCATTCATAGGGATGTATCTATGGATGAGACGGATGACATCATTTTAGTAAACACTTCAGCGCTGCCATCTCAAAACAAGCATTTCATGATTCTGTTGACTTTCTTGGAAAAAGTTATTTGTTTTGAATTGTTGAAGCTAGCAAATGTTTCCGGAACGGGAAAGGTTCTCAATCTTATTTACAATAATTACTAACTCATGGCTAAGTACCATGTACACTACACTCAGCGACTTTTGTTTCTCTAACACTCAAGTTGGAGTTTTAACCCTTAAGCTGCTATATGCTACTATTGTCGTTCCGATATTTTGATGGAAAATTGTTACACGCGACTATTGTCATTTTCGAAAATAAGTTGTTTAAGTTCGTTCCTAGACAAGGAGGGAATTCGGGAAGCAGTAATAAAGGAAATAAATTATATTATATGTTTTGATTGGTCCAAATCTTGCGTATTTCAAGATTCTCGGATGTTTTTATGAATTACAAGGATAAAATTGAAAGTAAATACTTTTGATGAAAAATATCTCAAAATGGTGGCTGCTGATTTGAGTAACGATTATGAAGTTGCCATTTTTTCAACGAAGTGAAGACGATGATGCCAAATTCGAACATTTGGGACCAGAGAAGATGAATCTTAATTGAAATATACTTTGCAATTTATCCCTGCGTGATTTTTCTCCGCATTCTGATTGGGATTCCCCCAACGACCTCTGCAATGGATGAGTGCAAAATGACAGGGAGGTTTACTGGAAAAGCAAAATCGAACAAAGACTTTATGCCTTATGGAACTCCTTTGGATTCTCTAAAACTGTTTATTGATGATTACTTATAACTGTCATAGTTGGTGAAATGAACTGATATGTAGAAAAGAGGGACGATGATAATTTTTTCAGCATTTCTTTGATGTTTTCATAGTAAACAAGTTAAAAAAAAATAGGAAGTACAAGCTGCTAGCCCAGACCATAGTTTAGTTTACTATTTTCTATATGTTCAACTATTTTTACCAAAAAGTTCAAAATCTAGTAGGCATGGGCTGCTGGGTGACTGCTAATTTTTATCCCTGCTTGATATATACCTGGGACTTTTAACTTTTTAATGTGTGAAACATGTTTTCAGAAGTTTTATGTTTGTAAGTGTTTAATTATTATGAAGTCTTATGTTTATGGAATTGTTCCAAGTATTAAATCATCAAAACTTATATTATCTCACATTCATTTGCACCTGGACAGGTAAATATTGCAGATGGGAACAAACAAATGTGAAAATATGACACTATAGAATCCAACAATACTTTTATAGGTCTAAGATTAATAATAACAAAGATATGCTCATTCAAACAGTAAGCACAATTAGTCATTTTTCAATTTTTTTATGCAGCATTACACAATTAAACAATAGAAAATAGCATAGCAGCTTAAGAGTTAAATCTGTGTTTGTTGGTGAAACACCGTGACATGGTGAAAAGTGAGTGTTACACTCACCCATCTGGGACATTGTATATTCCTGTTGTTTATTGTTTATGGAGAATCAGTGACCTGGGTGTGAAATTCACCCACCATGGTGAAGTTAATCTCATTGATCTCTGCCGACCAAATGGACATTTGTACATATAAAATAAAAGTAAATATCTGACATCTTGCCAAAATTTTTTAGGACCCATTGTAAATAACAAGATGCTAAATTTTCATTTTCCAATTTTTGATCTTCTCTAACATTTAGCTCCCTCAGGTGCATTCAAATATATCATGTTAAAAGGATCAAATTTTCAATAAAAAATGAACCAAAATAAGGTACGTGTAGGTATGTTATGCATTATTATGAGTCAAAATTGGTCAGAAACTGAGCTAGTCGAAACAATCAAACATTGTATGCTAAAAAATTTCAAGTAAGCTTTATCTTCTGTCTAGGTTTAAAAAGTATCTAAACTTAGAAACAAGGAAACTGTTTTACTCAGGATATATTCTCTCATTAAGTGTCTGTTGTAGTTCTACATGTATTTGGGACAATTGTACAAAAGAAAATTTACAACATGTACTTATACTACAAAAGAGGGCAGCTAGGCTTATACTTGATGCAAAATTCTGTGCCCCATCCAGCCCCCTTTTTAATTTTTAGTTTAGGTTGGCTAACTGTTGAGAATAGAATTATACATCGCAAGTGCTTTTCTTGATTGATCATCAAATGGGTTAGCTCCATCTTATTAGCAGATAAAATAAAATTTTTGTTTGAAGTAAATCCATACTGTTCACAAAATGCCATAAACAATGCTATTTTTATTCCTAAATCTCAGACAGAACTATCGAGATATTCTGGCCCATCTCATTGGAATACCCTCACAAATGAAATAAGAAGTTGAAAAGGAATAAGTCTTCTTAAGCAGAAATTAAATATCTTCCTAATAGAACAAAGGACTAAAGAATAATTCAATTTTATTTACATGTTTTATAATGTTAAGTGATAATCTTGTTTGAATGCATTTATGTATAATTTACTAGTACTCATTTAGTGGCATCATAATTAACTTCTTTATTTTTGTTTCTATTGTGCGAGGGCTTCAGGGAAGATTATAGGTAAACTATCTGTGTTACCTTCTAAAAATGAAGTATTATTAATATTATTATTGTAATTAATGGTAGTCCTTGCAGAAATGAAAATGTAATTGTATTTATTTTATGTACTGAACAAATGTGGAGATAGATGTATATTGCCAAAGGTTATTGGACATACATGTAAATGGAATCTGCTGTAAGAATTGGTCTATACAAGAGTAAATGTCATGCATATAGTCCTGATATTAAGATGCAGTATAAAACAATATGATTTTCTTGAATTTTCTGCCCACATCTTGTGGGAATTGGGGCATCAAAAATTACTGATGTACTTTTGAATGTAGCTTAGCATACTTGTACAAGAAATAGCTAATTTCCATTGAAGTATGCACATACAAATTGTGTGCTTTCTGTGTTTACTTATTGTTTTTAAATATTTCAGATTATGGGGAGACCATGGACAATCTGCTCTAGAGTCTGCATGTGTTTGTCTTGTCAATGTTTCTGCAGTTGGTACAGAAATACTCAAAAATATGATTTTACCAGGTAGCAATTTTAATTTTTTTGTTTTTTGTTTGGTTCTAATTGCTCAAAAATCTCAAAGATCACATGATTTGCAATTGAACTTGCTATTTAAGGTTTAAACACAAATATCCCATCAATAGCAAATGATATGGATTCAACATTCCATTTAAGGTTGTTTTAGGAGTTAACAATGATGGATTTATCAAATTAAAAAAAAAAATAAGGTCAGGCTGACAGATACATTTAACATAATACATGTACATACATTGAATTCTATCTAATTTAATATAGTTACACTAGATATGAAAAGCATTATGAAAGTCAATTAAACTGATAATATTTTCTGTTGTGAAAGTTTGTTTTAAATACAGAACAGGTTCTATCAGCTGTTTTTGTTGTTGTATTTCATTGATAACCTCTGTTTTAAAAGTTAAATTTTTTTCTATGTAATCAGGAATAGGATCGTTTACCATTGTGGATGGTAGTAAAGTTAATGGAGAAGATGTTGGGAACAAGTTAGTACTTTTTGATTAACTTCATGTAATAGTGTTGTATGATTGGTTCAAGTATGGTTAAAATCTGTCTGATAAATAGTAATACACACTGTGACTTGTTTAAAAATGTTGAACTGGCTAATTAAATATGACTGTATAAAATCTGTATATGTGTGGCATGAGTCTAGAAAACAATGTTTTAGGCTTTCGTTTTCTTTTTTATTTGTTCTTACAAAAAAGTATCAAAGATAATAAAACACAAAACTGTGGATGGACATACACTGCTGATTTATTTCTGTAATATATAGACCTAATTTTTGATTACCATTGTAGCTTCTTCTTGACCAAAGACAGTATTGGAGAGGTAATGTACATATTGGAGAGGTAATGTATCTATTGGAGAGGTAATGTATCTATTGGAGAGGTAATGTACATATTGGAGAGATAATGTACATATCGGAGAGGTAATGTACATATTGGAGAGGTAATGTAGATATTGGAGAGGTAATGTATCTATTGGAGAGGTAATGTATCTATTGGAGAGGTAATGTACCTATTGGAGAGGTAATGTATCTATTGGATAGGTAATTTACCTATTGGAGAGGTAATGTATCCATTGGAGAGGTAATGTACCTATTGGAGAGATAATGTACCTATTGGAGAGGTAATGTACCTATTGGAGAGGTAATGTACCTATTATAGTTGATCTGGTAACATAGATATCTTTTTAGAAAGAACTCATTTACAGCTATGTCAACTGATATATAGAAGGTTTTGAGAAATAAAAAAAGCTGTGTTTGTGTACTTTTTTGTAATACTGTAATGAGAAAATCCATTCAATTTATTTGTACATGTACCAAGAATTTTAAGAAAACACATATATTGTTATGGTTTTTCAAGTACAGCATACCTTTAAATTATCTATGAAAAGGTACTTCCAGCTTCTGATGTATATAAAAAAAACAATAAACAAATCTGATATAAGTTGCCATGGAAATCAGATAAATACAACACAAATTTGTAGTAAAGTTTTTGATTGAGTTCTCTGTTACATTTATAGTCTCGAGCCAAAGCTGCAGCTGAGCTACTGAGTGAGTTAAATGATGATGTTACAGGAGATTATGTGGAAGAGGTAATAGCAGTCAAATTTATATATCATATTCAATCAAATTGATCTGTATTACATTGTACAATGATAATCTGCTGATAAAATAATGTTGCTACAATGCCATGGTCTCCAACCCTAAAAAAGAAATCTTTGATAAGGAGATACCATTATCATCCATGATATTGAGTTGTAAATAGTCTGATTCAGTCAATCAGAAAAAAAGTTCTTGCTTTTCTTTATTCTGTGTTACATTGTTAATTCACTATAGTATTTCAGATAATGTATGATTTGTTAATAATATGTTATTTAATTAGCTCTCTACTACTTATAGTACTTTAACTAAAGCTCAGTTTAATTTCAGAGTGCTGAGAAGTTAATCCGAGCTAACCCTGACTTCTTCTCCACATTTACAATAGTCATTGCAACTAATTTGTGTGAAAGGTATTTCTTATTGGCATTCTTGTGCTGCTGATTTAAAATAGTGGAAATTAAACATGTTTACCTAAATAAAGTATTTCTTTTGACACAGCCCATGATAGTATAGTGGATAAAATTATTACTTCAAATTTTTGAACAATATCTCTTTGGGGTTTCATATTCTTCATTTTGTAGTGAAATTTTATTTTTTTGCATTTCCCATGAAAATTTGATTTTTATAAAACTTTTAATGCAGATGGGTTTATTGCCAGGCATGCAACATATATGAATGGATCCTGAACTACTATTCAAATGCTTGGAGATTTGTGATTTACACATCGTTGAGTTCAGTATTAAAGAAAATCATGTTTTCATGTAAAAATACAGATAAAAATAGAAAAATATATATTTCTAGATGATAAAAATGATAAGAAAAGCATAAAATAGAAGATTTTGCATTGTAATGCAGCATTTTTGAGATCAAGAGAAGTGAACAATAAAATGCAAATCGGTCTTCAGATTTCGAGTCTTACTTATACATCAGAAATTCCTGAAAGGAAAATGAAACTAGAATGAGACTTATAAACCATATAAATAAGTTTTGAATATTGAAATTGTAACAACTATGTCTGATTATCATCAGCATCACAAATAATCTAACACAGAAAGCTGCAATGATTTGAAATTTCAAATGGTCAAGCTTTCTTTGTTATTTCTGTTTTGTTGACTTAAGTAACATTAGAACTTTTATGACCACATGACTTGTTTTATTGCAGGGAATTGTTAGAGTTAGATTCATTGTTATCTCAGAAGAATATTCCACTGTTAGTGTGTAGAAGTTATGGTTTCATTGGATATATGAGATTAGTAGTCAAAGAACATACAGGTATCATCACAAAACCTCTTAGTTTTATAGGTTATCTGTCTTGATAAAGTCATCATTAATAAATTTCATTACATGTAATAGACTGAGCAGCTTTCATCCTTACTCCAAAAGAAATTAAAGGGGAGGTTTCATGGATTTTATTATTCTCTCTTGAAGAACAAGTTTTAGCCACGGTCCTGCCATTTGAGAAGGAATTAAATCTTGCAATTACTTCCTATTGGCCTTAAGAAAATTGTTTGCCTTAGCACTTTTAAAGTCTCTAAGCAATTACAAGGTTAATTGTTATCTGTTAGATCAAAAGAAGAGAACATGGAGTTTTTTTATGCATCAGTTTTCTTTTTACAATATTAAAATGACAGAGATCTTCACTTAGTTAGCTCCTAAAGATTTCATTTTGTTCATCTTGAGGAAGTAGGAGATAACTGTATTGTATTTGATGGTTTGGAAGTGTCAACTGTGGATTTGATGGTAGCAAATTGAGTTTATTGGCAATGCTGGCTGGTGAGTGGATGTTTTCCACTGCCAAATCTAGATTCACAAGGACAAATCTTTAAAAACAATATGGTTATATTAACATGCCTAAAAAATTGCTGACAGTACATCATTGAATTATTATCCAATGAAATTACAATGAATGATGCATTATGAATATTAACTCACTACTTCTCTTGATTATTTCAGTAATAGAATCTCATCCAGACAGTGCCCATGAAGATCTGAGATTAGATCGCCCATTCCAGAAACTGGTGGATTATTGTAATTCTCTCAACATGGAAACTATGGATCAAAAGGTACATGGTGGTCTAAAACTTTAGTTTATTTTAAGTAGAAGAATTTTTTAAACCTCTTCTTTCCATACATTCTACTTTATAGAATGTAGGTATATTCTAGAATTGATATAGGGAGATCTGTCTGTCACCTAACCAAATGTAGTATTTCTTTTGACACACCCCATGATAGTATAGTGTTGTATGTTTGTAACATTGATGTTGTAGGGAGAATGTAAACGACTTTTGTATGCTGTGTACATATTGTCTCTGTGTGTTGTTTTTGAATAATTTATGTCCAAATTAACTGTTTATTCATGACTTTACATGTATACCATAATGATGTTGATTGTGTGAGGATGCAACTTAATAAACATGTCTGTTTTTTGTGTCGTGGACTTAGTCAATTTTTACAACCACTTGATCAGGATTATAGTTACAATGCAACACAACATGATTCTACAATAGTACAATGTCATTAAATTGTAGGGAACAGGATTAAAAATTGTTCTCTTCTTAGATTAAGTAGTACATGTTTGCTTTTAATAAATACTTTGTTGTATTATATGGTTATGTTTCAGGATCATTCCCATACACCATGGCTTGTTATTATCTACAAATATTTACAACAATGGAAAGAAACAGTAAGTTCACATTATACAAATTTGCAAGTTTATTAGTGGCAGTGCTTCATGGTTTTATAATGAAGACATTAATCTGAAATAGCTGTCAATTATGATGGTGGATGGCAAATTAAGGTTAAGGTCATCATAATTGATAGATATTCAAAATTAAAAGAGAGTGTCTAATGGATCACAAAGGTGTTCTGTGGTGGTTAAGGAGGGCACATTGGTATAATGTAGGGCAGATTTCTAACTAAAGAGCTATTTAAATTACTCACTAGCCTAGCTAGATTTGTATTGAAATTGGAGCTGGTCTGTTTCAACTAGCTGTAATCACAGCAAATTTGTAGGACTCATTGAAAATCAGCTGCAAGAGTAATAACATCACAGCAGTTACCTCATGTTTGTTGGTTACTTAAAAAATATTGGTTCTAGATCATCTCTCAACACTTTATATCACACTTATTACATTGTATTAATAATGACTAATATATGAATAGTACTGTTAAAACAGTTTAATCCTTTTTATTTAGCATGATGGTTGTGGTCCTAAAAATTATAAAGAAAAAACACAGTTTAAAGAACTTATAAAGAAAGGTAAGTAAACATACCCATATATTATTATCAAGTTTTTATAAAAAGATATTTAAAGTTAATTATCATCTTGATTACAAACATGATATTTTTCTGCTTTAAAACTGAATTTTGCTTCTCAAATCTGGCTTTTACCGTTTCTTTTTTTACTGTAAGGTGCCTTCAGGTTATGTCAGTTTCTGTTTTTTGTTGTTGTTGGCTTTGTAAAATCAATTATCTTATCTCCAGTTAATTGATGCTGTTTATCACATGGACATAATTCATTGAATCAGTACGAAACATGTATAAATAATGTGACAGTTCTTTTGTTTGTGGGGTACCAATTTTTGTGGATTTCATTGGCAAGGTAAACCGTGAAATTTGCTTCCAAACGAAAAAGATTATTTTCTTTAAATTGCATGACAGGATCATCAAAACAATGAATCCATGATCTTGTGCTTTTCCCCAAAACCACAAAAGTTGATACCCATGAATATAAGTACTTTATATAAGATTTGTCAACTTACTGGAGATGTATATATTTAAAGTTATTCACTTGTCACTCTATATTACAGTTTTTACTTTCTTTAGTCTGTTTTTTTTTCAAGGTAAAATGAAGGATCCTTAGGGTACTTAAGTGTTTTATTCTTTACTTCCAGGTATAAGGAAGAACCCTTAATGTAGTTAAGTGTTACCCTTAACCTCCATGTATAAGGTAGAACCCTGAGGGTACTTAAGTGTTTTATTCTCTGTTACCAGGTATAAGGAAGTGTTTCATTCTCTGTTACCAGGTATAAGGAAGAACCTTGAGGGTACTTAAGTGTTTCATTCTTTGTAACCAGGTATATGGAAGAAACCTGAGGGTACTTAAGTGTTTCATTCTTTGTTTCCAGGTAAATGAAAGAATGCTGAGCGTACTTAAGTGTTTCATTCTTTGTTTCCAGGTATAAGGAAGAACCCTGAGGGTATACCACTGGAAGAAGAGAATTTTGATGAAGCTGTTAAGAGTGTTAATTCAGCACTGGTACCCACCTCTGTATGTTGTAATTTTTATTGTGTTATCAATAAGTTGTCCATTTGTGAAATTATGAATAAATATTTCATAGATGATAAAATATTATGTACATGTGCATGGAAATGTAACAATCAAATGTACACTTGGTTTATAACATTAACAGTAAGTGATTTATCCCTATTGGAGATATTAAAAAAAAACTTATGTTAGGTCTTTTTAATGTACATGTATACTTGAACATACATGTATTTTTCTAAACTATTGCTCTACATCATCCTCTTCTTTGCATCGTACTTCAGAAACTACATGTATGTTTTCTGGGTATTGTCAGAAATGTTCTTGTTTTTTGTTTATGTTGTTCTTGCAGATTTTTATATTGTTATTAATGTTAACTGTTAAATGGAAGCTTTATTTTCATTTTTTATTTATACTACATTGACGATTTGAGTTATGTCCCTTTGTTTGCATAATTTTTATGTGGGCATTGCCCTACAGAATGATATAAATAGTTAACTGCCTTTGATCCTTTTGTGTTCTCTTTGAGTATTTATTTTCCTGTCCAAGTAAAGACAATTTTCAAATTAAATAATTAGTATTATAATGATATTAACATAAGTAACAGCACTGGTAATGAATGTATGCTTGGTTTTTTTAAAGATGCCTGGCGATGTCAATCAGCTGTTCAGTGATCCATGTTGTGATAATGTTGACTCTGAGGTGAGTATAACACAGTGAAAATTCTATGTAAAAATTTTACATATCTTTCAGACATTAAGATAAGATTTAAGTTAAAAGATCCATGTAATTTGTCATTATACATTGTTTTTATAACCATTTTTTATGTACATTGTACCAAGAGCTGGAATTTAAGATTATAAACCAATTAGGTTATGATATAATGCCTTTTAAATAGATACAAATTTTGTTGTCAATTCTTTGGTAACTATTGTATCTTGATAGCTTGAATTTGGATAAGGAAGCATTCCATTAGATAGATCACGTTATTTACATTGTGCAGTCCTCTCAACACTTGGAATCAAGCAATAACAATTAAATAAAAGTATATGAAGGTGTATAGTAAAACATAACTTGAAAATATACCCTGATTTCTCTATTTTTGCTTTAAAAACATGGGTCATAATTTTGGAAATATTTAAATTCCATCTGGGACTTGATCTTCAATATACCTTTAGGAATTCACAAGTAATTCCATTTCATTTATGTTCAGCTTGTACTTT
The DNA here is from genome assembly GCA_037379345.1 of Perna viridis. Classification (NCBI taxonomy): domain Eukaryota; kingdom Metazoa; phylum Mollusca; class Bivalvia; order Mytilida; family Mytilidae; genus Perna; species Perna viridis. The sequence continues at coordinate 16,234,012 of CM074515.1, forward strand.
TTACAGAATTTTTTTTTGTATTTTCAGAGTTCATCCTTCTGGATACTAGTTAAAGCTGTTAAACAATTTGTAGAAAATGAAGGTCAAGGTAATTGTATAGGATTTACAAAGTAGTTCTCACAATAAAAAAAAAATGTATCATCAGAAATTATCAGATTTGCTGAACCAAACTCAATTCAGCCTGCGTAGATTTTAGTGTGATTTTTTTCTCTGAATAATAAACTCTTACCAGAAAAAACAGGCTAGTAGAGTTTGCATGGTACTTGCCCAACAACTGTCTTACTGATCCCTTTTCAGTAGCTAATATGAGAATTGATGACAAAAAAATATATTCATAGAGCATGTATAATTCACTTTGCAGAATTCAATTTTTCTTACTCTCTTTCATATTGAAATAGTAAAAAATTCTTGTCTTGAATGATGCAATCTGTAAAAACTCAAAACAAAATAAAATACACGAAAACTTTAAGTTAAATGTTGTGGAAAAAATTTTTTTTAATAGTTTTTGATGAGTGCTGGGTAGTTTGTCTCTTGAGAATGATATAAATACTTGATGAATGATAGTATAATTCCACAGGTTATTTACCTTTGAGAGGAACTATACCTGATATGACAGCTGACTCAAATAGGTACATACAGCTACAACATGTATACAGGGATCAAGCTGATCACGATGTTGCTATAGTAACAGATAAAGTCAGGAGGATTGAACAAAGTATTGCTAAGGTATTATTCATTTCTTTTTTGATGAAGTCAGTGTTCTGTGTAAAATGAAAAATGATAGTTTGCTTTCATTTTCTGAATTTGATATCTCAGAAGTTTCCTTGTCTATTAACACAATATATATATTTCAACCAAGGCTCTGGAAACAGCAAAAAATGCTTTATATTGACTGAGAAATACTTTTGTTGGTATACAATGAAGACACCATTTTGTGTCAGTCTTCTGTGGGAATAGTCAAAGGATAATGGACATCTATACATGCTGTGTAATTAATCCTCATTATAATTCACTAGAAATTGAGTTTGCCAAGTGTCAACTATTTCATGCTCAGTAACCCATAAGCTCATGATTAACCTGCCCATGGGACTTATGGATGACATAATTTAATTATTTCATACCATTTTGGTTGCATGTAATTGTTTATTCAATAAAGATTGATAGTTCACACAATTGTCACCTTTTTCATTTTTGCAAAAGATGCACAGTACCTCAGTGAAAAAAAACATGGTTAGTGTAGTAAAGGAAACTATTTGTTGGGTATAAAGCCCAAAATGTATTTATGGACACAACACATTGTAAAATTTCATCCAGCCTCCATCATGATGCTATTGCAAAATATTTTTAAATTACCCTTCAAATTGTATCAATTCTATGTATTTTATAGTAGTTTTTCTTATTTGTATATAAACAACCAATCATTTACTTCAGACCATGGTTTATGTTAAGTAAAAATTGTCTGTAAAAGTGATGGTAGCTCATTTTCAAGGAATTAGAATGTTAGGAAATGGATTTTCTCGCTGAATTGACTTTCAAAACTGTAAAAATGTGTATAGGTCTTTTTCCTTCTTCATTTAAGTGTTCTAATGAATGTAATCTGTATGGTTGACACCTATTGCTACAAACATAAACTCATCTTATGAAGACTGACAAAAAGACCAAAATTGAATGAACAAATTTCTTGTTTTCAATCCATTTAAATATTTTTACTTTGCCTTAATTTCAGTTTTGAAAATTAGAACAGGTTATCTAAGATCAAATATGTTGAGGGCTTCATCTCTATTTTGTTAAATATTGTTAAAAGGAGTCGGACTAAGTTTTGAATAAGGTTTGAGTGTGCTTAATTATAGGAGAAATAAATTTTATAGTTATTTGTAAGCTGGGATTAGAATGTGTTGAATTATACTATCTATAACTTTGTGAGGTGTGATTAGAGTATGCTTAATTATTACTTCGATAACTTTGTAAGCTGTGATTAGAGTATGCTGAATTATTATAACTTTGTAAGATGTGGTTTTGGTCTGTTGTAGGAGGAACCACTTCATATAATAGCACCACCAAAACATGTATGATTTCTCTGTTACCCTTTATTTACTCCAGTTATTGGGCAAGGAATTGTCAATGTTATTGGCAGAAGCAGTGCATTTTGTTATTATATATTGTGTCAATCATTATAAGTTAAAAGTTATTGTTAGAACAACTCCTTTACATCTGTTTTTAAACCCCCACAGTAGGGGCTATATTGCAGTTACTTTGTCCGTCTGTTATACTTTTTAGCTCACATGGCCTTTAGCTATTGCCATCACTTGGCATTCGTTGTCTGTCGTCATTTTCGATAACAATTATATAAAACTCTTCTCCTCTGAAGCTACTTGACCAATTAGAACCGAACTTGCCGTTACTGAAAATAGAACATAGGGGTCAGACAGTGATTAAGCTAAATTTTGTTTAAGGTGGTTATAAGTGTTGAGCATGATGAGATCTATCTGTGGTCAAATATTTGTTTTAATTTGTTAAGTCATGTTTAGTTATTGCCCTTTTATGACGTTTTTTTGCTATTTTTCATGTTATTTCTTTAAAAAATCTTCTCCTCTGATACTACTTGACCCATTGAAACCAAACTTGGTACAAATGTTTCTAGGGGTATCCTGCATAGAACTGATGTGGGAATTTTTGATCCGTTGAAAAACATGGCCACTGTTACTAAAAATAGAATATAGGGGTCAGACAGTAGTTTTTCACATATATCGCCAAAATCGTTAGTTTAGCCAAATTCTTTCAATAGCTGAAATGATCCTTATTATTAGGACCACAAAAGTCTTCAGGGATCAAAGTTGTCAGATGACTCCTTGTAAGAGTTATTGCCCTTGAAAGGAGAAAAATGATGTTTTGTTTTGTTTTATTTTTTTTTTTTTTTTTTACAGTTTTTAGTCAATATTTTGACAACTATGATAGATTATAAGAAACTTTCAATTGTTGAAATGATTCTTATGATAAGTCCTACCAAAGACTTCTTGAGTCAAAATTGTTGGACAATTTCTTGTTAAAGAAGTTAATTCAGTAAGGGCAAAATTTGGACTTGAAAACAAAGTTTACATGAAGAAACTTTAATGTTGTTTCTCCAGCTCTTCAATGTGTTTTATAGTTGATTTGATTAGTATATTGTAATAGTTTGAACCTATATGGTCATATAAGCCCTTCAAACTTGATCAAGATTTGAAAACCTGTTAAAAAGGCTGAAAAACACCTAATTTTGTGCCGTTTATCACTCTTTTAACAATGGCCACATGCATGCTGACTCTCTTTCTTCTTAATTTTGTGTATAATTGTCAGTTACAACTTGTGTAAAAATATCTTGAGTCAACAGATGTGTGGCCACTTCCATTCCACACAGAAAACACCGTAAAAATTGCAGAATTGTTACATGTTAAAGGATTTTGTAAAAATTACATAAATGCATACTGCTATTTCTGGAATAATGTCATAAATCTTGTCAAAAACATTTTATATTCAGTGTTCGCCACCATTTTACTATACTACTACTACCTAGAAATCAGCTTAATCAAATTTTCAAAAATGCCCAAATTATGAGGCCAAAAGGGGTCCTTACCGAACATTCTCCTTTATTGCCTTTGAAGGGCAAAATTCAACCAGTTGAGCGATTCAGGCTCCTGGGAGCCTCTTGTTTTGTTACAGATTTCTCATTTTCTACTAGAGGGAATGCTTATATATTTGTAATAATGCTTTTTAATGATGACTTGTACTTTGTCTCCCCTTTTCAGGTTCATGAGTTATCTACTTCCTGTTTACTGATCGATTTTGTAGTTTTATATAGGTGCTGCATAATGGAAATTTTGTATAAGATTTCTCAGCTTCTTTCAGAGGGAATGCTAAAATAATTGGTTTATAGTTTCTGCATGATGACTTGTACTGTGTCACCTTTTCTCAGCTTTTACTGAAATGGTTGAGAGAGAGTATTCTTAGCACAACATAGCGTGCGACATATTGTTCATTTAAAATTATTTAATGTCCCACTGGTTTTATTACAGATGCTACACATTAAAAAATGTGTTGTTTGAAACATAGAATTTTCACTCAAGATTAACATACCTCAGTGAAACTATTATTGAAGTATGTACCGGTACTCAATAACTAAATAAGTGGCTTTAAAAAGCTTTGACCCATACATATTTCATGCTTGGCTGAACAAACAAATACAAAGGAATTTAAACATTTGAATCCTACTATTAGATGTATATCAATATTCCCATACAATATTAATAGATTTTAAAGTAATATTTGAATTAAAAATGTTGTAGCAAAATGCACTGATTATTTTCTATGAAATTCATAAAAATAAAAGACAATTGTAAATTTACAACATAGAAAGAGAATCTTCTGATCAACAATTCAAAGCCACATTGACATACTCCTTTTATTGGACCAGAAACAGAAACATGACAACTATGTCATTATTATGTCAACAATGTCATTGATATGTCTACATGATGTCTGATAAACAGTACTTCATTTTGTTTACTGGTTTTCTGTTTTGTGTTTATTTATTTTCCAAATTCAAGTGCTCTACTTCAGGCAATTTGTTTTAACTGGCTACCGTTCTTCAGATAAGATCATTGTTTTAAAAGAATAATTCTCATGTACAATAATATGTATTCTTAACTATGTAGACTTGTAAAACATCTGTAATTGTTGGATGATTGAATAGCATGACATATTTTTGAGCCCATTGTTTCATTATTTAATTGTTTGCCACTTACGATGTACTTTTGTATTTTATATTAAATTACTCAAGGGCCTCTACATTTTCAGATTGCTACAGTTTTTGTCCTGTTTCTATTTCATTATTGGTCCATTTGCACATGAATGAAGTTCTGTATTAGTTGCTAATAAGTTTTGACAAGCTGCATGAACAGCTCTTTTCTATAAATAGACTATAATGTCAAGTTGCCACGTTATTTGTTTTGCAGTGTAAGCAAAGCTTCTTCAGTTTTCTATGAATAGACTGTAATGTCAAGTTACCACATTATTTGTTTTGCAGTGTAAGCAAAGCTTCTTCAGTAAAGCCTCAATTTGGTGTTGCAGTTTTTGATATGATTTTATACAAATTATTAAAAAAGGAAAAAGCCTTTGTTGTAGTTTTGATATAGGGCAATTTGTGTACAAATAATTAAATTGAATAAAACTGCATGTCTGAGATATAAAGTTGACTTGACTTTTGTATGTAACTGTATCAGATCGTGTAAGCAGTATAAAATATCAAAAACTGCAGACTTATTTCACCACAATCTTTCTTTTAAACAAAGCAGGAAATCCTAAGATGATTCTGTTTTTATGATATTTAGTGTTACCTAGTTCACTCTTTTTATTTAATTACTTGGTATAATGAAAGATTTCAGTATGATCCCTACTGATATTGAAGTAATTATTATGTTTTATTTATACTTATTATGTACTGTATATATAAAGAAAAATAGTGGCTAAAACATTGATAGGAATCCAATGAAAGTTCATAATGTGGAAATAAAAAATCAATAAATTGCATCGAGGTGTTAAGATTTTGAAATAGCTAACTATGTAGATTGTTGTAATTGAAAGTGCAAACAGTTCAATCATGCAACAAATATTCTCAATAAAATACAACTAGCACTATGTGTATAATTTTAGTTAGATATATTATACTTGTAATTTGCCAAGTGAATTAAATTATTTAATATATTATATTAAAAATATAAAATTCTCTTTCTTAGATCATGCTTTTTGGATATGTATTTACTCTTTCAGGGTATATTAAGACTATGCTTTACACTTTAAAGAAAACTGAAAGTTTTGTAAGCTCACCTGCACACAATTAGCATATATCTCTGCTAATGCTTTACCAAGATTTAGAAATACCCGGTATTTGCAAGAATGATGTAAGAACAGATGTTCATAAATGATTTTGTGTATCCCACTTGATCATTTGATATGTTTATCAAATTTTACAGGTGAGCGATTCGGGCTCCTTCAAATCTCTGTTTTTTTTCTTTTAACACCAAAAGCTGTTGTCATGTAGATGAAGAAAATGAAATGACTTCGCCTTTCAGGAACATAATTTCTAGTATTTGCTTTCATTAGAAGACAAAACATAAATGATTCTCCCCCTTTCCTTTTTAACTTGATCATTTGTTTTATCAGATTTAGCTTGGATGTATTTTTTTTTTTGATAAATTTTACATGGAAAAATGTGTTTCATTAACTTTATTTTTTTCTGTTACAGGATACCATTATATCTGATCATGACATTAAGTTATTCTGTAAGTAGAATTAATATCCATTCAAAATAGTACTCACATCAGTGCCATCCAGTCATATAGCACAGAGATTTTCAATAAAGATCAACCAGGCGTAATGCAGTACACTAAAGAGAAGATACGACAGAATTGAAATTAAAATTTTTAAATTGTATCCCTCTGGGTCAAAATCTACAGGAGTGTAACACCCACAAAATTCGGCGGTATATTTTATACACTGGTGATAGCACTGATTACAAAAACCTTATGTTTTTACACATATTAACTGCTTGGGAATAAAGGTGTTTGAAACTGTTAGAGTCTTGAGGTATTGTTTTTATTTAGTATCTATTTAAATTAACCCACATGTTTGTTTAATGGACAATAGTAAATATTTTGCCAAATTTAGAAAAAAAGCATTAGATTACAACTGAACTTCTACATTGTAGTAGAATATCCAGCAGATAGCTTAACATACCAAATCAATAACTCATAAATGGATGTGTAAATGTTTTATGTTGCAGGTAAAAATTCTGCCTTTTTAAGAGTATTTAGATCTAGATCATTATCAGAAGAATATGATAGTTCAAAAGCTAATATACAAGTGATAGGTAAGGAAACCTAGACAGTGAAGAACTACAAAATCTTCAATTTTAGTTAAAGCTTTGGTGTAATCTATTGTCAGAATTAACAATAAGGTACATTTTCATTCTGAAATTATAGTAAATTATGTAATTATACCCTCATTCAGTGGTATATTGGAATCACCTTGTCCGTCCCTCCGTCTGAGTTTCCTTCCTTTGGATAGATTGATTGCTAATTTCGTATTTGGTTTTATATAGATGGTTCATATGTTGTAAGTGATTTTAATTTGCTGTCCAATATCAAATTCATGTCTCTTGGGACTTAGCCATTGTCACTATACGGAATGAGTGAGAGTATACCATGATAGTGCATACAACTTAATGTTCTGTCTGAATCAAATGAGAGATATGATGAAAAATTAATTTACCAAGATAAAGTTTGGTTAAAAACAAGTCAGATTTATTAATATTTGTGAATTAAACCTCATGCATGTATTAGGGTATACAAAAGTAAACATGTGACAGATGTTTAAAGAAAATTTGAATCTATATCCCACAAAAACCATGACTATTATGTATGTTTTAATGATCATTTTAGAAAGCGCTCTTTCATGTTACTTGTCTGCTGCTTGTATAGAAAACAATTTTGGTATTCGATAAAAGTAAGAAAAATAATATTTTATAGTACCAGGCATCCGACTAGTGGCTGTGTTACTCTAAACAGCAGGCAATAGTGGCTATCATCAATAACATTTTTATGATTTGGTGTTGTATCTTTCCTTTTGTTCTTTTGTACAAATCAAGGAGTATAAAAATCTGATTGTTCTTCAGTACTGGTAAAGGGGTATATAAAATTTGAATATTCTTTTGCACTAATCAAGAAGTATATAAATTCTTATTGTCCTTTTATACTGATCAAGTAGTTTATAAAATCTGACTGTTTTTCTGTCCTGGTTAAGGAGTATATAAAATCTTATTGTCCTTTTGTACTGATCAAGTAGTGTATAAACTCTGACTATTCTTTGTTCTGATCAAGGAGTATTTAGAATCTAACTGATCTTTTGTACTGATCAAGTAGTGTATAAAATCTGACTGTTCTTTTGTACTGATCAAGTAGTATATAAAATCTGGCTATTCTTTTGTACTGATCAAGTAGTATATAAAATCTTGCTGTTCTTTTGTACTGATCAAGGAGTGTATAAAATCTTATTGGTTTATATTGCAGCTCAACATTTGTCAGATGAAGATAGTGATGATGAGTTTATATTTTATGTTCTCTTACGGGGTGTAGATAAATTTAATGAGGAGTATAATAGATACCCTGGTGTATATGAAGATCAAATAGAAGCTGATATTCCAAAGTTAAGGGTAGGTAGATACTAAATGATTTATATTGTACCCTGTTTATGTTTATAACAAAATAATTTAATTTCAGAAGTAACACACTTTCTGATTGGATAAAAAATTTTGTCCATTTTGTAATGTGACTGTGAATGTTTTTTAGTGTACAAGTCATGATTGAGGTTATTTCTTCATAGACTGAAAATATCTAACAGTCATTCATTAAGAAACTTAGACTTTCAGAGCTGGTTTATGTACCTTTTTTTCCCAGTGTTTTAATTTTTGCCATATTCCTGGTCAGCATCAGGATGCAAAAAAAACCAAAAAAAACACTTATACAGTATTATTACAATGATTTGTTTTGGAAGTTCAAAATGAAGTCAGGTAAACTGCTAAATCATGGTATTATTTTGAGTTAAAACATTCTATGTGAGAAAACAAAGAAAAGTTTTAATTATTTCTTAATTGGTATAAGTTTTTATAAACTTTCTTTATTGTAGACTTGTGTACAGAAACTTATACATGATTGGGGTCTTAATTCTACCTCTGTCAAAGATGATTACATTCATGAAATGTAAGTAGTATAGTTTCAATTCATAATACCTGATCTTTTCTTCTTATCACAAAATAATGATCCCCTTTATTGTATCATATTCTTTTTCATATGAAGTAAGTTTTTAAGGTTCTAATATTTGATAATTAAGTTATGCCATGTAATGTAAAGCCTATTATTATATTGTTAATTAAAAAAAATGTTTTTGATTTCATTTTAACAGAAGAATGAACCTTTAGTAGCGAAGTAAATGTTTTTTTTTTCTTACCGAATCTAAGGTATGATGAGGTGGCATGTTATCACCATTTATATTTTTTTCAGATGTCGTTATGGAGCGGCTGAACTACACACAGTCTCATCCTTCATAGGTGGTGCTGCAGCGCAGGAAGCTATTAAAATACTGACGAAACAGTTTGTCCCATTTAACAACACCTATATTTATAATGCAATGAAACAATCGTCAATGACTGTACAACTGTGATAAAACCTTGCAACAGCCTTGTAGTAATTAGTTATATCATTGAAATATGGACAGTGCAATTTATGTATTGATCAAATTAATTCAAAATACACTTATACTGACATAAAATACAATCGTGGTCATTTGTTGACATAAAGTACATAAGTACTAATTTCTTGTATCTTAAGTATGGATTATACTACAAGGCCTTTTTGTTATATTTATATATAACATGTATTTTGTGTATTGATACGAAACTAGAAAGAGTTTTAAAGTTACATTTAAAGTATTGTTCTACATTTGGTTAAAATCAGGAGAAATCTGTTGAATTATCTAGTTTATACAACCAAGCATTTTTTACAACATGTTTTTTTTTGCTCATTTCTTATCAAATTTTGTCCAGGATTAGATTTAAAAGCTTGACCTAGTTGGGTTCTTTTGTTTGTCAAATATAATTGTTTATTTTTATTTCTAAAATGTTTGACAGTTTTTATTTTGATATTGGTTGATGGTAAAAATGAAACCTTTTGACTTGTTTTTACCACACATTATTTATTGGGATCCTAACAGGTAAATCTTTGTTTCATTGGAACTTTTGTAGGTTCTTTGGTCACATTTATCCTGTGTCACTTTGCTCTGTCAAAACTTAAATCGCTATTAAAAATGAGTTACAGTGTCCATATTTTTCGTATTCGCCCAACTGTTCTTGAATTTAACACTGGTTTTCTTCTCTGTAAATGTAATAGGTGACTAGATGTTTAAACTTTTTAGTTTTTGTGTCATTTTTAATCCTATTACTTTTTCATTAGTTTTTGATGTGGTAGATCACGCACATTTTAAGCCTTAATAGTTCATTCTTATTTATAGAACATTAACATGTACGTGGATTTCGATCTCTTTATAGTCGTGAGTAATATATTTGTTCAAGGAAACAAGAGATGTGTTATTAGAACAATAGATCAGGGAAAATGTCCTTGAGGAAAACAGCAACATTAAATGTATAGCAAAAGATGGTAAAGTTAATCCTGCAGCATATAGTAGAACTGCAAGATTATAGTGGTCCCTATATTTACAATGCAATCAGAAATGTACAATATAATTATAACTTTCAAATAACTACTATAAGTTTTCTACAGATACTTCGTTACTAAATATGAATTAAAACATAAAATGAATAATAATATTATAAACAAACAAACAAACAAAACAAAACATTGAGTGTTAAATAAAAAATAATTCCTGGTATAAGAGAAGAAGATCCGGGTAAAGTAAATAAATTTTACTTGGTACAAAAATCCAGAATTTCTATTGGAGAATATTCCTGTTTTAATTGCTTGCTCTATCAAAAAATAACGATGATTGGGTTGTTGATATGAACTATTTATAGATAGATCACCCAGATATATCATCATATCTAGGCTGTATCACCCTCTAGACAGGATTGTTTTTTGAATTGGTATGCTTAACCTGAAATTTGCTGTATTAATATCTTCGATAGTTTTGTAATTAGCATAATCTATACTAAAGATAATATTTGTTAGCACTAGACATCTGTACAAATTCCGACAATTGAAAAAATGCATTCTCCAATGCATTATTTTTCAAATCTCATTTTCTTGTTAGGTAATAACTTACAGGAAACTGAGAACAATTTCGCATGCTCCATTTTCAAGATAATTAATTTTCACGAACTGAACGAGTTAATCAGTTAAAGCACGCATCTATACTCCAATATTTCTGAACATAATTACGTCAACACGAACAATTATACTTAATCAAATGCATGTTTTATAACTTCAATATCGTCACCCGGGATTGTCACTCTGTCCGAGTAAGAAAAAAAAAGTATAAATTGAGCTGTATCGTTAGCAGTAAAATCAAGTGCTATTCTCGTCGTAGATTTTGTGTCAAATGAAAGGCAATATGTATAAACTAGAATTAAATTACATGTTATAAATTATAGTATCATTCTGAGAAGTCTAGACACGTGGTTATTCTCCGTAATGCGGATCAAATTAAGACATGTTTAATATACGGCAAAGACCTTAGCAAGTAAATGCTCAATTCTAGATGCCAAAACACAAACATTTAACCCACAAATGGCTACATCTTGACAAGAAAATGATCACAGACTCTAATAATGTTTTAAATAGTCCTTTGTGAACATTTTCTCAAAATATTATTACTTGATACGAGGCATATGATGAAACAATTGAGTCCACCGTTTTTTCTTGTACTTCAAAATCTGTCGGTTATTATTGGTTTTATGAAGTGTTGACTTTCGCCTTTTGTTAATAGAACCACGACCTAAAGTCTTGTCCATAGGACATACAAATTGTATGTGTAATGCAAGAAAACTCATGAGTAATCATGAATAATGTTCAAGAGTGGAAAATATGTCACATACGTGAAAAAAGTAATGGAGATAAAATGGGGATAATCCTTGATCAACGAATTATATTCATTCCTGAAAATGAGATAAAAGCATTGGTCCGCATGAATCAAGTAAACTAGTTTGTTCTTTCATGAACATACCGATTATTATTTTTTTGAAAGATGTAAGGCCTCTTCAATCCTTTTGTACAACATTTGTTTCAGTTTGTATCGTATTGAAAGATTCCTTTGATAAGAAACGCAGATATTCTTTCAGCTTAATTATTGTTTAACTTTTCTATCATTGACAGCCTCTGATTGAAAACTATTAATAAAAAGTCGGAAAGGACAGTAATTTGCATGATAACACAAAGAATCAGTACAAGGAACGATGGGAATAAAACAAAGATTACTCTAAGCATTAATGTATATTTTAGCTTTATTTCTACGATTGCGATTCCTTATCACGATAAACAATTCCTTGTATTACATAAAACGGATGTTATTCTAATATCAGATACAAAGGTCTTTGTAGAGACTATTACCTAACAAACGTTACAGCCAGGATTATACAACCTTTAGTCATGTTGAAAACCTCTTTGTTATATTCCTATTGATCCTTAATGTTTATGCATACGTTACCTTAAAGGTTTTTTGAACCACTAGTCTGGAACCTAATGATTCTTTCAGACGTAAGGAATATGTAATAGTCGACTCCATTTAGGGAATTCCATAAATAATATGTTTCACCTCCATTCAATTACCGCAAGGTGTATTCCGATATGTTTACGACATATAACTTCAGAAAACGGACTTCCTTGTCTTTATACTTAGTTTTACTCTTGCTATTATTCCATTTTTCATGATTAAGTACTAGTTTAATTACATCCAGAAGAAGTAGTTTTTCAGTTGCAAATTTATTGCCTTTTGTTAATTTAAAAATGGTTAACATTGTCAGACTTGACAAGAATCATTTCGAAACACCGTAAATTGTCTTGATTTCAATAACATTACATAAATCTGCTCTTTAATTAAAAAAAATGACCTAGAATTATGAGATTTTGGTATTAAGTGTACCAAGAGCAATAGTTATTAGTCCAATACCTACTTTACATTCAGGGCTTGAACAATTGACATTGACATGGACATGGGACGAATCAAGTGCTTCGAGGAAAGGAAACTGTTTATGGTTTTATTTTTGGTCCATGTAGCAAGAAAGCAATGAAACTAAAACAAAAACAAAACAAAGAAACAAACAAAACAAAGAAACATACAACAACGAAAAAAAAACAAAACTAAAAACTAAAAAGCTAAAAACAAAGCGAAAAAGCATCGTTAGAAAAGTCATTATGTTGTCTGGCCTGGGTTTCTAACTAAATAAAAATCAAGTTGATAATTTCCTCAAACGCTGAGTTTTCCCTTTAAACTTTAATTTGAAGTTATATCATTGGTCAAAATTTTAGTTGAGAAAGCAGTTGAGTAAATCTTAATTCGAGAATTTTTTATGAAACCGGGCACAGATCGATGAACTATAGACTAAAATTTTCTAATGTACTAATTCTATATTGTGGATTTGAATCTTGGCTGTCAGCTGAGTACAACAGCATTAAAACCGTTGTAATCATTGCCGTTGTTCATATTAGCACCGACACACGGAGACACCGATTTAATATTGCATTTGTAAGAAATGGAACATGCAATGGTAATGTAAGAGATCTAGACCGGTTTTAATTATACATTTTGATTGAATAGATTCGACAGACTGACACTAAAATAGTCGGAAGACATTCTATTTATTTTATGTGAAGTTTTCAATGAACACACAATGTTTCTAATATTGAAAATTATTAGTTCAGTGTATTGGGTAAAGTAAATGTCAAAAAGTATGTCCCTTCTAGGTATGTCAATTAGTTCAACATTTATTCAATAACTTGGAATACGCATACAAGACTTTCACCGAAAATACCTTATTTCTACAGTCCGATATAGCGATCACTTAATTTTCTTAGGTTGTTTAAGTACTAGCTATATACGTCAATTTTTGTATTTTTGTTTCAGTTCTCTGTGGGATTAGAAATTAATATACTGGAAAAAGTATTTAGAATTTAGCTCTTTGCGGAATAAGCTGCAATCGACACATACACAACCGAAGTTTTGAAATCATAAATTGATACATTTGACAAAGGAAATGATAATCAACATTACAACATTTATCTTCCGTAAACAGAACTTGTGCATTAGACAGCTTGTTTTTCCTAGATTTATACGCTTCCAAACATTCGATAAAAATGTTTCTGAGCGTTTCGTTGAGTGTGGAGAATATGATACAAGGAACTAAAATTCACTTTTTCATTATATCATATTTTTTTAATTCAATTTGAACTTTTTTGCAAGCTTGCACAATACTGATATGTTATAAATTCTTCACTTCCAGATGTTTTTGATGTAATAACTCTTATATTTTAAAAGTTTATAATTAAGTAGCAGTCCGCCTAATAAAATTTTATCCGCATTGACTTTAAATCAGTTGGATATATTGGAAAAACAATAAATAAATAAAATGAAAAAATGAAAAATATTTTCACCGATACACTAGCAACAACCACTCCTTAGAAACCACCCATTTAGGGCCTAATTATCACTAAAAAACATCACAATTTGAATGTAATTTTATGTATCTAGTGGTGGACATTTGTCAAACTACATAATTATATTGATGAAGTGTGACTTAAGGAAAACAATTTACAATAAAGTACAAAGAAATCGGATTGGTTTAGATCTAGTTACCATAGCAACCAATATTCTAAATTTTTGACAATTTGAAATATATGAAAATAGGCTATGTTCAGACCCGTTTTGCAAGCACTAGAAAGAAGATATTATCCAAATGTATGCATTGATGTGTGGCAAGACCTCCCTACTGAAACGTATCAAAAATAAAAATATGTAACTTTTGTTTTTGCTCATCTGGACCCGAAATCACCACCCATAAAGACTTTTCTTCTTCTTTACGCTTTTCATACTAATTTTGTCCAGACCAAAACTTTTTTGTCTGTTGACCTGAACTTCTAATATTTGACACGTTGGTACATCATTGGTAGAGCAGAGTTTTGCATATCAGAGTAGTTGACCTTTGACCTTGACCCTCAAGGTCAAATCACATACAAATTTTGGCATAATACGCTACATAATTTTGTCTGTGCCAATACTTTTAGGTCTTTTTACTTTGATATCTTATCTTTGGCATATAAGTATATCATACAGAGAGTAATGTTTTATGTAGATGACCTTTGACCTTGACCTCTTGCCCCAAGTCAAATAACATAAAAACTATGCCAGCACTCCACAGTATTGTAGAACTGCCTAATTTTGGTCTTGTAATCTGATGCTTTGTAACATTTATCACTTTAAAAAATTGTCAAGCATCTGTAAATCTATATATCTAGAAATAGCTCAAGCCAAAGCCTTCAGGATGCAGTAAAAATTTTCTGGAAAAAAATTACCCACAGCATATAGGGTTACCATAGAAACCATGCAAAAATATGCGAAAATTTGCAAAAAAGTTCATAAAATCAGGTTTAAAAATATCAAATTTCCCGCAAAATATCTGAATTTTTTATTTCAATCCCTGAAACTGTTCAAACTTTTCCCTTCAAAAATCCCTTCCTCATGTGGGCATCGCCGGTTAGATTTTGAGCTATTTCACTTTGTAATCCACTTATTAAATTTAGCATGGTAAAAAAATGACTTACTTTCACTTTCACAATGAAGTCAAATTGTCATTGAAAAAAAGCCCCTTCAACATTGAAAATTTATAAAACATTGCAAAATACTTTTAAAAGTCCCCTTTTTTCAGAAAATGTTTTATCAACAATAGATTCTTCATTTTTAATCACTATAGCAACCACCGGTTTCCATTTATGTCATTTTTTATCCCTAGCCAAAAGTGCGAAACTAAACTAAACTGTGGAGTGCTGGCTATGGCAAAATATCATACAAAACTTTGCCTCGGTCATAATGTTTTTTTCGTCTTTTTACCCAGATATCTGATATTTGGTATGTAAGTACATCATATCATATTAGAGTGTAATGCTCTAAATAGGATGGTTTTTGACCTTAACCTTTGATTCCAAGGTCA
This sequence comes from Perna viridis, assembly GCA_037379345.1. Classification (NCBI taxonomy): domain Eukaryota; kingdom Metazoa; phylum Mollusca; class Bivalvia; order Mytilida; family Mytilidae; genus Perna; species Perna viridis. The sequence goes on from CM074515.1 coordinate 16,249,751, forward strand.
AATGATATACAAAATTTTGGCCAAATACAATAAAAAATATTGTCTAGGTCATATGTTTTTTGGTCTTTTTATTTGGACACCTGATATTTGGTATGGGGGTTATATTTCATCAAGTCGACGCGTCACGTACTAAAGTGGTTGACATTTAAACTTGACCTTTGACCTCATGGTCAAATAACATACCAAATTTTGACGCTTTTCATACAAAATTTGTCCAGACCATAACTTTTTTGTCTTTTTACCTAGACTTCTAATATTTGGTATATTGTTATCCTCTCAGGGTGGAGGGTCGCGTACCAGAATAGGTGACATTTGACCTCAACCTGTCACCTCAAGGTCAAATAAAGTAATAATGGCAAAATACCACCTCAAGTTTTGTCTTCGCCATAACGGTTTTGTCTTTTTACTTAGATATCTGACTTTAGGTATGTGGTTATTTCACGCTAAGGCAGAGCCTCTTGTACCAAGGTGTGTTACTTTTGAACTTGACATTTGACCTTATGGTTAAATGACATACAAAATTTTGGATTAAGTTAATGACTCATTTCATGTAATATTTCACCTCGTAGTATGTGATGAATGTAAAGAATCACTTGCTCTTTATCACCTGATTGTGTTCAACCCCAAGTAGCAGGGTTAATAATCATTTAAACATCATTCTGTTATGGACAATGTGTTCTCTAAATTCCAAAGAAGAAGAACCCTGATGAGCTCCAGTAATAATACCCCACGCAACGAAATTGACCCGTCCGTCTGTCCATCCGTCCATCTTCAGTTTTCCGGACTTTTTTTGAAGCAGTTGCAGATATTGACATGAATTTGGGTTTAAGTTCACCATGATAAGCTACAAATCAAGTTTACGTTTCGTTCCACTCAGATGATTTTTACTTTAGATTAATTAAATCTGAAAGAAATTAAACTCTGGAATTTGAAACTACCATTCTGGGTACCAGAATTTAGGTAAAGATAAAGGTTTGTTTTCTTGTCGTATATTTTAAGCTCACCTGGGGCGAAGGTCAGTGTGAGCTATTGCCATCACTTTATGTCTGTTGTAGTCATCTGTTGTTATTGTTAACTTTTATGTTGTCACAATCTTTTCTAATGCCTAAAAATCATTTTCAAAAATATTTTTTAAATTTTATTTTGTCACAATCTTTTTTAATGCCTGAAAAAAAAAATTTAAAAACCTTTTAAAATTTTATTTGGTTGACTATACTGTATAAAGGTCGTTCGCATTTTCTAATTATGCAATGGATTCTTAAATGCCACGACAAGATGAAATGTATAATTATAGGTTACCCATATGTGGTTCACTCATAATTTCTAGACCGCTACAAGTAATAGATGTAGGGTAACAGACCAGTAAACAAACATTTGTTTTTTTATAGCTCACCTGGCCAAAAGCAAAGTAAGCTTATGCCATCACTTGGCGTCCGTCATCGTCGACAAATTTTCGAAAATCTTCACCTCTAGAGAATTGTCCACAAAAAGACCGTTGGGATCCGTGAAAAAACATAGCCACCATCACTACAAATAGCACATAGGGGCCTAAAGGCATTTTTTCCCCAAATAACTCAAATACCGTTGTAGGAGTAATGACCCCTAAAACAGTTTTTTTTTGGCATTCTTCGTATGTACAACTTTGAAAATATTCTTCTCAAAAACCATTGTGGTGAATTCAATTAAAGTTTGCACAATTGTTTCATAGGGTATTCCACACAAAATGACTGTTGGGATTTTTGATCCATGAAAAAATAACCCCTGTTACTAAAAATAGAACATAGGGGTCAGAAGATTTTTTTTGCAAACAACTCAAAGGTTGTTGCCCTTAGCAAAGTTCTTGCTGAGTGATATCGTTCAGCCTCATGAGACAGACCTGTGCCGGAATTTTCAAAACAATTTATCATTTGATTCAGGAATTACAGCCCCTGAAACGGTTTTTGACGGTTTTTGCATGAAAAACTTCGTAAATCTTCTCTAAAACCATTGTACATGATTCAATGAAAGTTGGCGTATTTGTTTCATAGGGTATCCCACACAGTATGACTGTTGGTACTTTTAATCCGTGAAAAAACATGGCCACCGTTACTAAAAATAGAACATAGGAGTCAGAAGGCAGTTTTTGCAAACAACTTTAAATTTGTAGGGGTTATATTGCTCAGCATCAAAAGACAGACCAATTTCTAAATTTTCGAAACGATTCGTATACTAATGTTGGAGTTATGGTACCTGAAACATTTTTTTTTTCACATGTACATGTACAACGTCTTCTCTAAAACCATTTAAGATCATTTAATGGAAATAAAGCATATTAGTTCTTTAGTGTATTGTGATTGAAAGGACTTGTGATTTTTAATCAATGACTATAGGGCTACCTATACTACAAATGGAACATAGGGATCGGAAGACAGTTTTTTGAAAATAATTCAAAAACTGTTGCCTTCAGCAAAATTCTGGTTCAGGTCATAAAATGCGCTTAAAAGCATTTCCTCCATTTGACAACCCAGTTAATTTTAACTTAGCCTGTCTCATTGTCAAGTTTTTCTAATAATCAAATGGTTAACCAGGTGAGCGATTCAGGCTATCTTGAGCCTCTAGTTATCCATTTATGATATTTCTATGATATATTTATAAATGTTGATTTTCCGATTGTTCTTATCTAAATTTCTGCCACCACCAAAGTCCATGTTGAGTAAGTCACAGTATTGTGACATTATGTTTAAACAACAAAAATTATAACATTCTGAAATCAAGGGAACCAAGATTATAGCGGAAATCAAAAGAATGTAATCCTGAGACATTTTGATAAGGAGATGGGCATTTCAGTAAAACATGAGCTCAAAAAATGGAAATGAGAACAACAAAAACAAGAAATATTATTCTGGAATTCTCTCAATATACAGAAATTAATAAAAAAAACCAAAATTTAGTATCAGTCATACGACATCCGTCCTCATTAACACTAAGTCAAAATTTGGGATGTTATTTGTCCATGTAGTCAAAGGTCAAGTTCAAATGTCAACCACTGACGCCTCGCCCTAATGAAATATAGCCCCATACCAAATATCAGATGTCGAAGTAAAAAGACAAAAAAGTTATGGCCCAGACAAAATTTTGTATGGTATTTGGCCAAATATTTGTATGTCATTTGACCTTTTAGTCAGAGGTCAAGGTCAAAGGTCATCCTATCTAGAACATTACCTTAATATGATTTACTTACATACTAAATATCAGATATCTGGGTAAAAAGACAAAAAAAGGTTACGGCAACGACAAAGTTTTGTAAGGTATTTTTCCAAAATTTTAATGTTATTTGACTTGGGGTTAGATGTAAAGGTCAAAGGTCATCTACCTAAAACATTACTCTCTTCCTTGGAGTGATATACTTAAGTGTCGAAGATCAGATATCAAATTAAAAAGACCAAAAGTTAATGGCACAGACAAATTATGTATCGTATCATGCCAAAATGTGTATGTGATTTGACCTTGAGGTTAAAGGTCAAAGTCAAAGGTCACCTTCTCTGGTATGCAACACTCTGCCCTGAGAGTATATACCAACATACCAAATATTAGAAGACTAGGTCAAAAGACAAAAACAGTATGTCCCAGACAAAATATTTTATGGTATTTGGCCAAACTTCTGTATGTCATTTGACCTTGGAGTCAGAATTCAAGGTCAAAGGTCATCCTATCTAGATCATTACACTCTACCATAATTTGATTTACTTACATATTAAATATCAGATATCTGGGTAAAAAGACAAAAATCGTTATGGCCAAGACAAAGTTTTGTATGGTATTTTGCCAAAATTTTTATGTTATTGACCTTGAGGTTAAAGATCAAGGTCGAAGGTGACCTACTTTGGTATGCAACAATCTGCCCTGAGATAATGTACCAACATCACAAATATTAGAAGTCTATGTCAAAAGACACAAAAAAGTTATGGTTTGAACAAAATTAGTATGAAAAGCGTTGAGAAGAAGAAAAGTCTTTATGGGTGGTGATTTCGGGTCCAGATGAGCAAAAAAACCAAAACAAAGATAGGTTACATATTTTTGTTTTTGATATGTTTCAGTTGGGAGGTCTTGCCACACATCAATGCATACATTTAGATGATATCTTCTTTCTACTGCTGGCAAAACGGGTCTAAACAGCATGGTTGCTATGGTAACCAGATCTAAACCAATCAGATTGCTTTGTACTTAATTGTAAATTGTTTTCCTTAAGTCATACTTCATTAATATAATTATGTAGTTTGACAAATGTCCACCATTAGATATATAAAATTACATTCAAATTGTGATAGGCCCTAAATTGGTGGTTGCTAAAGAGTGATAGTTGCTATGGTAACGGTGAAAATATTTTTAAATTTTTTACATTTTGTTTATTGTTTTTCCAATATATCCAACTGATTTAAAGTCAATTTGGATAAAATATCTGACATCGATAAATCACCCACAAACAAAAAAAAACCAAAAAGAAAACAAAGAAAACAATCAAACAAACAAACAAACAAACAAACGAAAAAAAAGCGGACATACACTTGTCGGGTCCTTAACCCCTCTTTCCGTTGTCTTAGCTTGGGAATTCAACATAGTAATTAATTCTTAGTTTCCTGGTTGATTTCAATTGCTAAGCTAATGTTGTCAGTCAGGCAATTGAAAAGTGAAACCGAAAATAAACATCTCAAGTATAAAAAAAACATTTGTCGAAATTTCAAATTTTGATACAATGCTTTTCTTAATCTATGTGTTAATAGTTTCTAACTATAAGTAGATGTAAATTTTCATCTATCCTATTAACCAAGTACTAGAATTACAGCTATTTTAGTCGAAGTACAAACATAACCTTTGAGGTCAGTTATAGATACAAAAGCTACAAAAAAGTCAATCGTATAAAACAAACTGTATTCGTTTCTTTGATCCAATTATTTAACTTTTTATTAATTTTGCAATATTGTCAAGTCTTTTGACGAAGAGGAATTATGTTCGGCAGAGTATACTTGACTATCTGCTACTTTGCATCGCCATTGAAAAGAATGTCATACACATTCTGAAAAATTATGACTGCTCAACTTTGCATGTAACATTAAATGTATTGTCGCCTGACATGTTGTTTTAATTACCCAGTTGTTGATATCATGCAGCGAAGTTGTCTTTGTTACAAATCAAAAACATAAAATACAGTTATTACGAAATAAATCTCAGTGGTAAAGCAGAAGTAATAGTTAAAAATTAAAAAAATGAATTAAAAAGTCATTTTTGCAATTGCGATAACCGTTTAGATTAAGCACATTTTATCTGCTAAAAAACAAATGGATTGGACTTATTCAGTCATTTCCTATGAAAAATATATAAATTTACACAAATTTAAAGTAAAATCGTTTGATACTTGAAGCCGTAATTTTTTTTTATCAGGAATGCAGCAGGTTTTCAATTTTCCGTGATTACATATTATCTATTAGAAACCTGAAAAATCTGGATTTTTTTTTAACACAAATGCACATCAAATCACAGCTGCTTTCTGGTAGAACAGATGATCTCCGAGAGAGATTTTATGTATAATCTGATGTAAAACATTCAAAATATAAGCCATACTACATGAACTATTGAACATGAATTAGTTTTATAACCCGATACACATTGCATACTTAACAAAACACTTGAGGCAAACGACTCCAAATAATGCATTAAGTTGAGAAGTTGATGGACAATAAACAGAAGTCAGTGACAATAATTGACATCAACAAGACAAGACAAAAGAAGCAGAATCTCATAATTTCTTTATGTCGGCTTTTATTGAAAATCCTATTATTTTTTATTCCATACTTTCCCATAAGATATAATTATTTTGCCATACCAATATGCTGTGGTCCTTCTTATTTTTGTAATAATCAGCGACTTTTTTATACGACCATCTCGTGCTTTTAAATAGACATGCAATCATAACGTTTTTAAAAGCCTCTATATCAAAGGTTTGGTACACGGAAACGTTTACAGACAACATTACATAACTGAATGGATCAAGTAAAGAAATCAAAAATCATTCGAAACCATAGAAATACATAACCTGAATATCAGTTAAACTGATAAATCACGACAATGTTGATAGACACAACAAAATGTATACCAATCAAACTCTCAATCAAAATCACACAAAGAATAAAACAGCAATAAACCGCTGTGGTAACCATATCATTTGTTCGTCCCAACTTTTTCGTGCTTTTAATTCCATGATATTAAAACAGGAGTCGTCACACAATGAATAAAAGAGCTTTCCTTCAGGAAGAAAACTATTGTAAATCAAATGTACTCTTGATCAGTATTTGTCTTCATTGTTCATGTAACTAATTTCTTTCCTTAGTTTCTGTAGTAAATAGACAATAACCAACATGAAAAACAATAGACAATTTGGGTAAACGTCCCTCTTCTTTTAGAATCACACGGGGTATCTTCATCACTGTTAGAAGTATGACAAAGGAATAATTGGCCATTGAGCTGAAAATAGACATAAACAAAATTTCAATATAAAATACTTAAGTGTTCAGTTTTAATTATTTGTAGTTATATTAAAAAAACAAATAAATTGATACTATCATCTTGAGATGAGAGTCAAAAATATGACATCCTTTCAAATAGGTTAATTTCAGATTTTTACAATTTTTCAGAAAAAAAAAAAAACAAAAGGATCTGATGACACAATTGTCAGATAGTGCTTGAAAACCTGTTTTAAAACACACAGGAACAAAAATTACAACACATGTTTTAATATGTTGCTAGAAAAGCAGAGGACACTTACACTATCGGTGCACCTGGTCCATACTCCCAGTTTTAAGTGGAGTCCGAGTTGCTCATTTGCTTTTGTTACTTTGTATGTATGATTTTAGTTACTTTATGTTCTTTGTTGTGTATGTCTGTTTTCCATGTCTGGTCTTAGTCACTGGATTACATTCTTTTGATTACCGCCATAACCTTAGCGACCTTGATTACTCTTTCAAAACATACGGAAACCGATATGAAAATATATATTTATTTTTCCCGTTAAAAATTCTTGAACTGCATATTTTGCCCCAATACAAATGAAAACATATACCTATAATGATTGAAATCACCTGGGAAACATTTGTTTACCTATTAATACTTTATTGAGAGAATCATGTATTTATAATTTAATTGAAAAAAAAAATCATATAATTGTCATGGTGGTCCTAAACATATGAAAAACATATGAACAACCTATGATATTCATATGTTTCAGAAACATATGAAAGACAGATGTTTCAATGTTTCCTGTAAAGAACCGGATGATACTTTTTGTTACTCTACATACTTTAAGTATTGGTTTTTATGCAGTGAAGATATCTAATAGGATTTCTGTTAAGGCCACGTGAATGCAAGGATAGACATCAATATTCAAATAAACGTCTTTTATAATGATTAAGTAAGATACATGTCTAATTCTCGTTTTACTCTTGCATTTTATACCTTTGTTAATGCATATGGTAATTAAAATAGTACTGAACTACAATACTATCCGTATCTATGGCTTTGGATTTATGTGGTAGATATTTCTATACATTGAGATGTTTCGTATGTGGAGTTCTATATATTTCTATCTCTGTAATGAGATTTGTTTTTGTTTTCAAGATAATGGCTTCTAAGAACGGATTATTCATTTCTTTAGTTTGTTTTGAAAAAAAAAAAAAAAAAAAAAAAATTGGGTACATTTTGTAATTAAAATTACATCCTATTTCAGTGACTCTTCGTTCATTGACTTTCGGAACCTTTTAAAAATTTCGGTTTCGCTCTATTTCACTTTATTTGAAATGAAGTGAACAAATTATTTTCAGTCTCAATTTTCTGCAACACTAATCCTGTCATTCATATTGATATACGAATGTGTAATATTGGTTGTTTTCTGAATGATTGACTTCTGAAAGCCTGTCAAGTTTAACTGAAACAAAAGAACAAAGATATTTTACATTAAATTTCTGATCAAACTGTCGGAGTACACTAGAAACGACCTGAAATTTTAAGTTCTACTACAATAGAACAATGAAATAGGGTTTTCTGACATCTATCCGACACTTTGATCATGAAACAGCTTTTCCAGCACAGCACGACTTCCATTTAATGCCTGTTTTATGGTAATTTGGCCGTACCTTAACAACAAAGTCTAATACACTGTCTGGAAATAAATATAATACCACATAATCCTATTGTAGACAGTATTGACAAAGTTCTAGGAACAGTGTTTTTTTTCAAATTTTACATTTTGCATTATGATTTTCTGCATTAAAGATTAAAACAATTACATGACACTAAAGGCAACGCTACTTCTTTTTCCCCCCGATATTCATTATGGTTATCGATATATTGTAGCGTAACATTTATTTGTAGTTTTTACCTTTTCGTTCGTGACATTGTCGTTGTCATATGCTGTTATGTGCTTTATTTTCCATAATTGATAAATGCATAATCACGTCCATTTTACCAAAACCGAAGATAAAATGATGTTTTATTTGTCAGTTTTTATATTTTGATTTGCTCAATTTTCATTTTTTTAACTTGTTTTGTTATTAAAAGTTACTTTTTAAATCTTCTGTTGGTATTGATTTGAAATGATTACAATGCAGAGCAATCTCCGAAACAGAGGTTTGTGGCTCCTTCGTTCCAGTACTAACTGTTTGTTTGACTTAGATTGATTGAGATACAAGGACCTCTGTTTAGGAGATTGCATGCAGAGCAGCACATCATTTCTGGCACGTAAATTTTGTATTGTCTTACACTTGTAATAGTCTTTTATTCTGGGCGTGCATCACTTCCGATACCAGGTATTACAAGCTGTACCACAAATCCTTGAATGAATGAATTAATATTTTGCATTTAATTTGAACTTATAACCTCTACATACACACTTTGAGACCGATGTTCTTTTTATGTCTTAAAGTAAATGGGTATTATAAACGCTAACATTTAATGTTAAAAACCATTCAATCATCCAATAGGATTAACGTTTATTTTTAATCCATCCTTTGAAGTGTTTTTATCCAATATGAAATTGATTTGACAAAACATGATGGAGGAAAAATCATGTGAAACTACAGTTAAGAATTCCGGACTATCAGAGAATAAGGTCACAGTAAGGAGACGGAAACAACATAAACACTTTGATAAATACTTTAAAATGTCCTGCTATTAAAGGACAAGGTCAGAGACTGAAACAATACAAAGCATTAAAATACCGACTATTAAAGGTCAAGGGCACAGTAGTAAAGAGATATTCTAACATTCTATACTTTCAAAGGGTAAAGTCACAGTAAGGAGCCAGTATAGCATACTCGAATATTATAATACAAGGAAACAGTAAGGAGGCGTTATAATATCGAAGTCTGTCAGACGACCAGGTCTCAGTTAAAAGTCTGAAAAAAACCCTCTTAAAACATTAATACCTACCCTACTATCAAAGGTCAGTAAATGTCATTAAAAAAAGATCCGATTGCTTAACTTATTCTATCAGGACCGACAGAACAAAAGAACTTTTCATTTACTTTTGAATCAAACAGCTGAAGTATTCTGAACCACATATCTTTTGTCTTAATCACATAAAGTCTTACGATTCAGATTTCTTATATGCTAGACTCATTCTTTTTGAACAATTTGATACAGAAATTCGAATGGACTGCAAAATGTTAACAGCATATGATGAAAGACTGTATTCTTATACATATATATTCCTGTAACTGAGGAAAAATTAAAAACATGAAAGTTTCAGTGAAAACTTCACCTAACTAAATATAGTTATTTCAAGCAAGGAGAGGAAAGTACATCACAAATTGTTCAATCTTAAGGACAACAGAAGGTTATATCTTTTAACATACGGATATAACCTTACATTGTTTGGTTTATATGATTTTATTTCATGTCTTATGGCATTTTACTTCCTTATTATGTATGGTTCCTTTCAACAAGCAATTTATTATAGTTCGTAAAAATGAACCAAATGTTGATGTCTGTGTTAACATGATTCGAATTACTTCTTGCTGATTCGATTCCTGTAATACAAGCACTTAAGCCATTTGACAACTTGAAAAAAAAGTTTTATTTGAAATCATACATCGACATAAATGCAATACACGGAAAGTATAAAATATAAAAAGAATATATTTTTCTAATAAAAAAAAATTGCTTTAATTTTACACGAAATAACTTTCTTCAGGTACTATTGTAACTTTGAAAATATTTTTGTTCAAATTAAAAAAAAAATGAGTTGTAGTTAAATGTGTCATATATGATAATCAAACGATACTCAATTCATATAATAATTTTATGGTAATTTACATATGATGACCATATGATTATCATATGATATTTGAATTGGCAACATTTGATAACCACGCTATAATCATATGTAAACCGAAGCATATGATTATCATTATTCAGATCAATCGTCGTTTGACAATCGGGTAACGACTTTGCGAGATTGTTGCAATTTCTGAGAGGTCTGGCTGCAGCGTCTAGAGTGATGTTCGAACGTCAGAAGCTGTTCGGAGCTTGTTCAAATCAGTTACGATTCATTACTTATTACTTTGGGTATTTTTTTTTACAAATATGTAGAAATATTCTACTACCAAATTTTGTCATTTGATTAAATTTGTGTTTCCATTTACAAATTACATAGGAAATATGTATAGACAAAATAAAGACATTAATGACAAACACAATTTAAGTTTAAACATCATTTTGCAAATGGTCTTATAGTACTTGCCTGAACAGCTTGTTGAATCCGTTATCTGCAATATTTATTTCTTTTAGCAAAGTGATGTAGTTATTTTATTTCAAATTTTATTTTAACGTATAGTAATGGTATGATGGTCATTGATAGTTTTCCGGATGTTAAATTTTGTAACATGCAAGAATCCAACATCGTTCACTTTTACTATAATTATTAGGTCTTTCCTGTGCAGTACATGTAATATGTCGGGCCCATTTACTGCAGGAAATTTAAGATTTACAGATAAGCATTAACTGTCAATTGATTACAAGAGTCTCAGAAACGACGGAAGAAGAAAATGACAGAAACGCTAATTCTAACACCATTAACTCTCCTACATTATCATGGCTTCATGGAAAAGAACAATTGTTACACTATAAATCAATTTATGGACATTTTAAAATCAATTAATGTTTCAAATACAGTAGAATTTTCTTTTCGAAATTAAGTATTTGCCTTGAAAACAAGAAATTGTTGATGCATTTTGGATCAATCAAAAACAAACTCAACCAGTTCTACATAAAAATGTATTTTGGTAACTTTTTGTATGAAATCACTATCATTTGATCTGATATTGATATTGTAACTTGAAATAAGACTAGTATAATCGTAACAAAACGAGAGGGGGCTCAGATTGATAAATTTTACCAACGTCGAGATACTGCTAGATTTAACATGCCTGTTGTCAATCACTTGATGTGTTCTATCCAGTTTTTTTGCCGTTTGAAAATCAAATGCCATTTTACAGCATCGCTGAAAGTTGTAATAATAAACATTCATGATTTAAGAATTTTTATATGTACATATGTACATATGCGGCTTTTTAATGAAAAATGAAAACGCAGTCTACTTTTCCCGTCCACCAATGGCTGATCACACCATATCTGGTAAAAACACAAGTACTCACCACGTATTGTGAGGGTAATACGCGGTAAGGATCTAGCTTGATACAGGACTATTAACTATGCGTAACAGGGATTATAGTCAGTTTAAAAAGTAGTCATGTAAAAGACTAAGTACTAGCGAAACCTGTAGACTAAAAAAATGGTATGATTATTTGGTAGAATTAAATAGTCTTATATTGACACTTTGTCGATTGTTTGTAAAATTGGCGAAAATATAGTATGCATATTTTTATATTCAGTCTCGACATTGTCAAATAACATTTGAATACAATACCGGATATATTTCCACCATGTCAGATACAACGTGGAAAAATGGATATTCCATGATTACTTACAGGCATTTCATACAGGCCGCCGAATTTTCATAGAGTTTAGACTATCAAAAATCACTATGCATGAATAGTAAATAAAAAAAAAATTGTGTAAGATTAAATGGATGGAAACACACAAAGTGTTGAATTAACTAGCAATATTTTTACAATGAATCATAAGAGAAACGATTTACATGAAATAATAAACGACTCCAAACAATCACATTGGTCTGAGCTAAGATATAATATATACGTCTTGTTTACAGACATTTGAATTGCAAACACTGATCATGTAAATGATTATTCGGTACGATATTCCTTTATCGTTATATTTGTCTAGATACAAACCATGACACCAAAAAGCCCATATAGTTGAAAGGCAGCCTTACTTAAAGAAGTTCATATTACTTGAACGAAAAACATATTACATAAGCATACTGATAAATTTCCAGAATCAGAATTAGATGTCAGTTTTGTGGATATGAGATAACAATGCTTGTAATTAGTACTCGAGTATTTATCACTTGTATCTTACAAAAGTATACAAATTCACGTAAATCTTTTCTATTTTTGTTCTGTTTAATAAAATAGTAAGTGCTACATAATTAACATGCAGAAGGTCTCATAATTTAAACTAAATATGATATAATAAAAGAATATTTAACCATCCAAATTTATCCTTTGTCCAATTCCCTTTTCCTTTAATGTGCCATTCTAAGCGATTTGGGGTGTGGGGGGTTTTTGCTTACTGCTCACCGTACGTATGCACACAAAAGACGTACAAAAAATAAAATAATAATAATAATAATAATAATAATAATAATAATAAACATCTGACATATCGGCTCAACGGTGCATCTAAAATATTGCACACACGAAAAATAAAACAAAACATAACATAAACGGCCGATGGTTTGTTTGTTTGTTTGTTGGGGTTTAACGTCCGAGCAGCAATATTTCAGCTATATTCAGACGATTACAAAACATGAGGAAATGCATTCGTTATTTAAGCACTGTCTCACAACTGTAACATTGTAAATATAAATTGTAAACTTTATTGAGATACTCGTGTGCAATAACAATGGAAATTTGGCATACCAAAACATTGATCTTATTTAATTAATAAAACAATTCATGTGTTAATGTTAGAAACAAATTACTGATGATGAATAAAATTATGTAAATCCCTTTACAGATACATCTCACCCAGTGCAGTTGAAAATCTAATCATACATTATTTTTTCTTTCGAGTACTTTAAAAATATATTCAACACAATTTAAAAATTAAATTAATTATAGATCCACTTAAAGGAGCTTTTATATCTACAGTTGCAATTCCATAACTAATGAAGACAATGTGTTCATATAAGATGAACGTAAATGCCAATTTGCTTGTCAAGTTAAAGTCTTACAGCAATAAATGTCGTTGAATGATATTAAGGTTTATTTCTATATTACGCAACGGTCTTTACTAATAGGATTAGCTCGTTGCCAAGCATTTCAACCATATTTAATTATTAGATTATTTAAATTTCATGTTTTATGAAAAATGCATAACTTTTAGTTTCTCTAGATTTGAATGCGACGTTTTAATGGTGTTCTCTGTAACTGAAGCAAATAAAGTGTGAACACAAAGTGACAAAACAAAATACCAACATTATTTGTTATGAAGTTGTCATGATATCAGTTTTTCAACCGTTTTTTTGAAATGTCACGATGCTATTAGGAATATTATTGTTTATTTGACTTCATTTAACAATGTCGATGAACCGAATTATCTAACACTACCCTACCTAAAAATATTTTAAATGTATTGGCCGAGTTCACGATAGGGACACATCGATACAGTAAAGAATAGAAAGATAATCGAATGTCTGGAAATCTGACAAAGAACACAGACATACAATCCATCTCTTTTGATATTATAATGTCACATTCAAAGGCTAAAGAAATAAAACCAAACCGTATGAAACTCTTTTTTTGCATTCGTTGTTGTTAGTACATTTCATATACATAAAACAATATCAATTTACACAAGAATATATAAAATATGTATGTCTATCATTAATGTCGTAGTTCAGACGATCGCTAAAACTGATAAACTTTTTAAACAATACTATCAGCCTTAGTTTTCATGACATAAAAATTCATTCAATACGAATGTAACAATCAACAAGACGTCGTTTGTTTAAAAGCACGTCCAATCGCATCTTTTGGGGATCCGGTGTAATATATAAATATGAGGGAAAAATTATTTTTCAGCAGACTTAGCACTTGTTTAAATATCTTAACACTTGTTTAAACATTCTTTTCGAATTAAAAAAAAATAGCATGTTAGCTTAGATAACCCCCCTGCACCCTACCACTCATCAACCAAAATAATATTTTCAGGCCTCGTTTTATTTCCCATTTACGTATCTTTTTGTCGCCCCCCGAAAAAAGCATCTTTGTATTTTTTTTTGCTTCTTTTTACACCTCGTTGTTTTTACCTTTTTTGATTCTCCGAAATTCTTCTTCCTACAAAACGAAGTCAACTGACACACACACACACACACACACACACACACACACACACACACACACACACACACACACACACACACACACACACACACATATAGCAGGGTCTGAAAAATTCCCAACGATATTAGAACTGTCAAGCTTGCAAAGCAATTTTTTTTATCGTTCCCTCCTCGGGACTCAAACTCGTATCGCTGTGACATCTATAGCAAAGTCCAGCGCTCTAGACCACTCGTCCATCTAGGCTATATAAAAATATAGCTTTCGCTGGCCGGGTCCTTCCTCCTCGTAGGATTAATGTAGGCTATAACTTAGTACACGATGTACTAACTAGGTGTTGTTATGTAGGATAGAGGATCATGAACGATACTTGTCACATCAAATCAATTATACAAACGTCTCAGAATGTGACGACTCTATTCGCTACCAGACACTATATAAATGTACTGTATCACACAAAAGCTTGTTTAAACTACGGTAATCTGAAAAAAATGACAATAACGGGTGATATATGAGTAATTCTTAAATTCTGAAAATTCCAATTTTTTTCGATTTTATAGTAATTGTCATCCCAAAAGGAAAATCTAAGCACCTGAATTGATCAGATATGTTGGATACATCCCTCTCTTAATTATAAATGCCTTAAATATGAGTGGATCCTCTCAGCCTATGGACTATTTCATTCACCAAAAAAATTTCAGAGATATCCTAAATGACCGTACACTTATTGAGGACTCTATAAGTTTTAGTTTTGTCCTATTATAAGAGAAATAATTTATGTCAGTAAAACAGGCATGAAACTTTATATTCATCAATTTAACCACTCACTATCACACGAGACAATTTTAGAAAGTAAGGTTTAGCCCATTTGAATACAATGCTATGATGAAATTTGGTACACATTTCTGACTGACTAGATAATATCAATAATTGTACTTTTTGAATACTTTACCGAATTGATCTTTTAAGGGAGTTGTATTGTTTGCAAAACCCGAGTTCCGATAGTATTTTGTATAGTTAAAACGTCATTTTTAACTAAATAAGCACTACTAATCAAATTCTTGTTCTATAATGAAGGCGTTAACAGCTTGGGTGTTGTTCCAATAAATCTTACAATTAAGGATCCTAGTTACAACTTATTTTACTGATCAACTGGACAGTAAACAATATATCTCTACATAAATATCAACTGGTCGGTAAAGCAAAGTCGCTTTCGTGATAAAACTATGGCATTATTTTCCTATTCTAGTCTTACTATCAGATATAGGTCAGTAAAACATTTAAATTATTGCTTAATCAAGTTTGGAGACGAAGCAATCCGAGAAAGACATCTCGAAACCATATACTGAAATTGGTCTATAGCTACTATTGGAAATTTCCGTGCATATGTTCATTTACGTGTTTTTAAAATTTTGTATATTTTTCTGGGAATTCCATGTCTTTGTTGTTATTACTGACATTGTTCTTGTCATTGCTGAAGATCTCCTTTAAATATGTATATACAAACAGCACTTTACACTTTTACTTGTTTAAGCATGATTACAACTCAGATTCAAAAACGAATTCTGATTACAGTCACTTCGATTAAAATTGAAGCAAAATTGATCACCAGCAATTCTATTGGAATGTTACTTTATACATTACCCATACCGAGACTGTTTACTTCATATTAGATATCAAGTTACTGAACTAAATGAGGAAAATAACTAAAATATGTAAAATTCGAATGATTTAATGTCCCTAGGCAACATTTTAGCACATTTTTATGTCATTATTTGATCAATAACCCGAATACTAATAGTCTATATTTTTCGCCACTTATGTAAATGTCTTTTTTACTATTTAGCAATAGTAATAAAACGAGCAGATTTTTTCCGATACATATATGCCATCTTTAACAAGGGCAATTACTTAACTGAGATAGTTCTAGACATGCCTAATTGGCTAAATTTGTTTATTCTGTTTATTCTGTACACCAGGAAAACTTTATCCATAATCTACAATTAACTAACCTACAGCTTTGTAATAAATTCCGATTAAGATGTGCTTTCATTATTTAATTTGCTCTGTTTATTTGAGAGAGAAAACGTAATGCCTTTAAGAGGTTAAATTATAATTTAAGTCTTATCTACTTCCAGTGCAAAAATACATTGATATTTTGTAGTAATGCTTGAAACTTTTACTCCTCAAATGCAAACAAAAGTTAATCCTTAAGACAACTGTATTGAACTTATACTAAAAAATAAAATATGACTGCATGTCTTTAATGTCGATTGAATCACGGATATTTCTTTTATGTCAATTATACTTAATTCATATATAAGTTAAAATAACACTTGAAGACTTCATAATTACATGCAATTATTTGCCTGACACCCCCTAAAAACAAAAATAAAATAAATAAAAAAAAACAAAACAAAAACTAATAACCCCCAAACCCCCCAAAAACAACAAAACACAAAACAAAACAAAACAAAATAAAACAAAAACAAAAGAAGAAAGACAAAAAAAAAAAAAAAAAAAAAAAAAAACCCACCAAGAAAATCACATGTATTTGAGGTGAAACGTTTCTCAGCTCTCATTATCAGTAATTTATGCAGGAGTGAAATGTTTTTCCTCAAAATTTTAGTAAGTTATTTAACGCAATATGTAATTTATAATGACGTGCAGAGTTCATTATCAGCACACGTCAAGATCGTAAATAGACATTTAACTTTGTCAATAAAACCAAAATATCAATGCCTTCTTTAAAATTGAAATTAACTTCTCTTCCTCCAAAGATCACAGAGTTTGAAATGCACCACGAAATACAACATAAAAGGGTAGGGAAAAAAAAACATTTTTTAAAATTTATCGCGAAACCATTTTAAATATAAAGAAACACTTGGCGGGCGTTGTCAAAGTAATCGTTTCAAATTGACTTTAGATAAAATTAGATAAAATAAAAGTTATATTCAACCTAACTGTTCTAGAATACTGATTTTTGACGTTATAGTCCCAACCTAATATCAAAATTCTTACATGTATTTTTTTGTAAGTGACATTTAAATTTGAACAGGTCGCGAAAAAGGAAGATGTTAAAGTTGCTTCCTTTTTGGGAAACACACTTTTTTGTGAATCATTGGCCTTTGAGATATGCAGCACTGTAAAACTACATCTAATAACTACAATTTGATGTTACATGTATAACCACATTTTGTTGTTATCATAACCATAACAACAATAACATTGTATATACGCTTAAAAATGAATACCATCAAAAATCATCATGAAAATATAAAGTCATTGCTTGCCACCATTATACCAATTACTAATTACACATATTGGCCTTCAAAAAAGATACTGGAGCAATCATATGATTCAGATGTACGATCTTAAAGCTACTAAACTTGGACTAACTAATTATAACCGATACGGAAATCATTTTCAATACGACAACTGAACTCCATCTTGCAGAGAATTTCATCTTCTTCCATCGGACCTTCAAAAATGTCTTGAAAACAGTCATTTTCTTAATATTAGTGTTAAACATACCATTTTTGCAAATTAGCACAGTACAGCGGAAACAGCTTTACAGATAAATAATGAGAAGTGCCCTGTGTTTGTTTAGCCTTTAAGCTAGCGGAGTGATATCTAGCAAATCTGGAATCGGATATAAGTCTGTAGAGATTGGATATTTACATAAAATAATATAGTCATCTTGCATACAAAGGTAGTTAATCCAAATTAAAGGGTTTTCATATAGCAAACTTCACCCTAAAAGCCCATTAGATTTTCATGAACTTAATAAAGAGAAGACGTCATATTTTATACGCTTGAAAAGAGATAATTGTCTCAAAGAAATACAAATGCAAATTAGCCTTGTAAGTCACTAACTTATTATATTTAGTGTTCAGTATGTCCAGGGAAACATTCAGTAAAGTGAGAAGGATGGGTATTATAGTTTAGACTTTAACATGATTTGAATAAAAACCGTTAATGTTACAAAATGTGTTTAAAGCCAATTCTAACCATTCATATAGGTATGGTGTGTCATTCTCTTTAATTATTGTACATTACACTTACTATATACTATTTACATACTGCGTACATTTATAGTTACATAACCGGAAGTTGCATTCCGTTGAATCATTCGGAATAAATTTTTATATACATGTTATATTTCATTTAAGGAAGACGAATGTTAGAAAATAATTTTGACGTCGGAAAAATCTCCTATAGGAATATCTAAATTGATTTTGCCAGGCACAAATTACAAATGAGGAGTAAAAGATAAAACAACAAGCAATATATTTAAATTTTTGATTACTGTATTTTGGTAATTTAACAAAAAGTAAACTTTGGCGACGACGGGTCGAAATATCAACTTCCAAAAGTGTCTTGCATAGATACGATGAATATCATTCATATAGTCGTGAAACACAGTATAAAAATCAAACGAAAGATTTTTTACTTGAAGGATCCATTCACTACGAGCTACTTAATGGTTGAGAGCCAGAGCTTTTCACGACAAGAATTTCAGTAAGAATGGGAATTTAATTCCTTCTTTGACATGTAAGCATTTGTATGATGTATCATTCAGAAGACCCATCACAATATATGGGCTCCAGTATTTAACAAGTTAGTTTAACTGTAACATCGTATTATACGTAAGATTTTTCACACTTATATTCTGACTTGAGCATCTCGTGATACCGATTCGTTTGTAAACAAAATTTAACTTTAACCTTAATATTAATTTGATAATGAAAACGATATGTAAAACAATGGACAAAACAACGCCGAGAACACTTAAAACACAGTTGATGAAGAAAAAATCTTACAACATGATACATGTGTAACTAAAAAATTAAGAAAAAAAGACGACCCCAACCAAATAAAAAGCCAAGGGTGCCCTAGAAAGGTGGGTAAATTCTGTGCCTGCCGTGCTGACCGATGGAGATATCTGGTCATATAGAATACAGACACTCCACATCTGTTAGTGAGGCCTTGGTGACAAACATATCATTTTTTATTGCATGGTGACTGTGAAGTGGAATTGTAAAAGAATAAATTAGTATGAGCTAAAAGAATACACACGGAAAGTAAATAAAAAAGGAGTTACCAAAACTCGACACAAAACCGTGATCATTGACAAAGTGCATCATTGGGGTTAGTGTACTCTACTTTTATTGAAACCACCCCTGAGTTACTCATAAGATGTCATATTTGGGTAGAACAAAAGACAATGTGATTACTTCTGCTTTCATGGTGGAGTTGGTGACACACAAACGACCAATTACTTCTTGACTACCGATGACTTTTATCATGAGGAGATTTAACTTTGTTCTGATATGTAAGAAGAATGGTAAAAAATTCTGTGTAGCTGCAGTCATAACTTGTGAGCTGTGACATATAAACACCAAATGTAGGGACTGACAATGTTGCCACAGACAAATAATTTGAAGAAGATATGGCGTTTTTATGAGTCTACCTCCTTTGTATAATCGCGTCGTTTAACAAATGTATGTAATTTTATGTTAACCTATTACTTAAACTATTGGTACTTTCTATTTCAGTCATATCATGACCTTTTTAATGTAAATGTTGGTAAGGAAACAATCAAGCAGAAGTTGTCGGCACCATTAACACACTAAACCAACATTTAATGGTTTACAGCTTCATTTTCACTCTCTACGGTTAAGCGTTCAAGAAAAATAATCTCTGATTATCTAGCATCACAACCAGAAGTCAATTAGAAAATGACCAAAAAAAAATATCAGTATCAGCCTGTTCGTGCATGTTGTTGTGATTATGATATTAGGGTCGTTACTGCAGCAAATTTTCCTTATTTCCCTAAGGATCATACGATATCTGTCTGCAGGCAAAGTCATTACTTCTGAGTTGTAAGTGGCTGAACTAAATGATACTATCTAGGCAAATTACAAATCTTTGAGATTTTTGTAATCAATGTTAGGTTCTGTTGATAACTTAAGATATGATGTAATCAAGCATAAACAAAACTTTTGTGGTCTTTATATATAAATTCTGTTCTTTGTAAGTAGTTGGATCATAAATCATGTTTTTAGGATCATGTGATCAATTTCGGAGGCGGTTTGGTATTTACACTAACTAATTGCTGTTCTTTCTGTCTAAGTAGTCGCCAGTTTTAGTGGACGTTATTATAACAAATATGTATGATATGGAATAATTGATTGTAGTTCATTAGATTAATAATAAAAAAAATTGAAATGGTTTAATTTAAGCATATGATATCTACATGAGAAAAGTAGAGTTACAGTATTCCATTCTTATAACAAACAAACAAACGCTACAAGTTGATAACTCCATTGTACTTAACCAATATCTATAAGAAACCATAAAGTGAATCAAACAATATCTTTATTATGTAATGACTGCCCCCTGGTGTGCGATTAAGTTAATGGAGATCACTGTTAAAACAGTAAAATACATTTCTTTGATTGCTTTATGTGAGTTATTTCTGAAACAATCAATACTAGAATACATCATTCTGAAAATTAGTTATGTCATGGTCTAAACAGTAAATGTCAGTAGGTATTACCACTGTTTCTAACTAGCTTTATTGTATAGTTAAAAGTTGATACACGAAAAGAGCATTATTAGATACAGCAATGTTTATTGTCTGAGAGCTGACAGTGGTAGCTCCATTGATAAAACAAACTCTTCATTATGTACTCGGTATGATCTGAATAAAGACTGGTTTTATTTTGATGAAAAAAAAAAAAAAACAAATTTGAAGGTTGGCTCTAATTTGAATTTTAAATCAAATAAAAACAAACTTTAATGATAGAAATGATGATTTTCTAAAATAAAATATATAAAACAAGCATATACACAACTATAAATGTTATATAATGCATCGTAAAAAAATAAACAAAAATAAAAAAGCAAAATGTAGAGCAAAGATTTCATGTTATGCGATTATATGTATGACGAAAGCATATTCACAATTAATAAAATATCAATCATAAATATTGCAAATTTCGTTACACTGTAGACGAGTTTCAATGTGTAAACTTTCATTAGTATCATAATTAACCAGCTACGCAAGATTAAATGTAGCTCCTCTTGCATACTCTAGAAGAATATATTGGTGTATTAAGATCGAAACCTCAGTGTTTTAAGGGTTTCGATATTTGCGTTACGGCAGATTTCGGTAATCAATATGATATATATTTCGTGGTCAGACAAATTTGAATACTAGATTGAAAGTTGCTGTTGTCTATGGGTGCAGTTGTATGTTCATGTTCAGTCTGTAGACGATAAAGAAGGAACTATTTTTTTCAAAGTTACGCGAATGTCTTTCAAAATCATCTTTATAAAATACCATACTCTCATCTTTTGTGTAAATGCACGTTCGTTGTAACATATATTTTAGAACGATGAATTCTCATCATAAATGTTACATCGAATAGAAATGACCATTAAGAAAAAATGTAAATCTGACATCGATGTTTGTTTTTTTCAATCACCACGTTCCTTTATTTTTTTCAATGACGTAAGAGGAATCAAGAGAGCCACGATTCTAGCGGATATCAAAAGAATATATTCCTGGGAAAAAGAACAGACATGGAAAATAGACACACATAACAAAGAACATGAAAGAACAATAACCAAAATAATACATACAAAGTAACAAGTAAATGAGCAACTCGGACTCCACTAAAGCTAGGAGCATGGACCAGGTGCACCGGTAGGGAAAGCGTCATCTGCTTTTCTAGAAACACCCACCGAGTAGCTCATAAAAAGTTAAGTCCAGGGTAGACTTAAGAGAAAAGGAAAATTATGACACATTGAACAAACCAGTTTTCATGGTTCAGATGGATAAACCGTAACGATCCACGAATTCATGTAAAATATTAAAAAACATACATACGTACATATACGTGTTTTTGTAGAAAACAACTAGAAATGGTCAAAATAAACAAAACAAATAATTTTTAATTAAAGTTGACACTTTGTTGTTCCTTGATGCAATGATGTCAAAAAAAATATACAATATCACAGAAAAATTAGCAAAAGTCAACATAAATGATGCAAATACAATTATTAAGACAATAATTCTTAGAGCACCTGCTTGCTGTCGTCTAAAGAGATGAGAAATATGGTTTTCGTCTGTTTATCTGCTACGCCATGCACGCACATCTTTCTTACAGCCGTGTTTTTGGCTCAGGTGCGAAATGAAGATGTTAACAATCCCTTTATTCCGGTAATGAATAAAACAGTTCTTTGCGTTTACTCAACTCTATCAAGCTTGGTTCTACTTTATTTACAAAAAAAAAAAAAAAAAAAAACAAAACAAAAACAAAACAAACAAAAACAACAACATAAAAATGGGCTTTTATAAAAAAAAATGTAGGTCAAATGATTAAATACAACTACACATATGAATTGTATCTTAATTTTTAACTGTTTTCGCTTTTTCTACCTGTTTTGCTTAAGTTGATCATTATTTGGAATCATGCCTTCTACTGTATCCTAAGCCTCATTTACTGGCTATCAACTTTTTTGTATTTTGTCACAGCATTGAATATATACAGGTTACACTTTAATAACCATTCAGATATGCAGAAATTAATTATATTTTTCAACATATTGATCTGGAAGAACTATATTTGTTTGATATGATAACATACGCACGCTATCTGGCAAGTGAAACTTCAAAACATCTTTAGGAACAATAAGAAACGATATCATTTTTATTGTTTGCTTTCATCTTCTACAGATGTAGCAGGCTGAATGGTTATCAAAATCTTTGTTATAATATAAACAACGTTTTAATAAGAACGTAAATCACATCGATCGTTTATAAACGGGTTTCTAGCCAAACGATAAGAGACAATAAAGTAGGAATCGTTTCAAATATCTAACATATCTTCTATCAAAGTTCAAACATTCAACAAATTAGCTTCTTCATATTTAATTAAAAAGAGTTTCTCAGTGAGTATATGAAATTATTTTTTTTTTCAATATTAACAAGTATTATCTATTTGAAAATAACGTCAATTAACCTAAGTAACTGTCTTTGTAAGAATCATGCAAAATCTGAAAAATGTGATACACCTCAAAAAAGGCTACATATTTTTATTTTTGTAATTAAGTTGTTTTATGGGTCTATACTATGAAATGTGTAATTATTCATTCAAATCATCTGCCTGCTCTTAGGAGAAAATCAACATTGAAAATACAGTAGATTCTATTGTATTTGAGCGTCATTTATAGAGTTATCTCCGTAATTTTGAAATGTACAGTGCATTCTATATAATTTTTATCTCCTAAGAACACGGCTTATATGAAAAACCACATGCTTATTTCTGTTTACTATGACATTTCAAACAAAATATCAAAAATAAAAATATGTAGACTTTTTACCCATGAATCACATTTTGCATGATCCTTAGCTGGGGTGCTACTTAAATGTTTTTCTGTCTATTAGTTCGATTTCTTTGGTAAAACTCAAACCTCTTTTAAGTCAAAATGATCATTGTGTCATTAGATTACTAACATTTTTAACATAGTTTGTTTTTTATATTTATCTATACTTTAAGTTTCCGTGTTGATTTATGACGTATTGTACATATGTGATTCTCATCCTTTCTCTCCGAAATCCTCAGTTTTGTGGCCGACTTGTTCACATTTATGTGTTATCATTTTATAGTTTTTGTCTATCAAAATACTCTTAAGTTAATAAGATTTACTATAAGGTATTATTGGTTCTAACGAATAAAATAATTGAAATACATCATAAAAGGTAACACCATCTCAACTCGATTTTTACCATGTGTTGGCATATGTACTACGTAATGTTCCACTGTGTAACTCCGCCTGTGCTTCGAATTTAAGGATGCACTTGTACATATTAAAATAGGTTAGTTTATTTGTTGACATGATGCATTATGATCTGAAAAGTGAAGAAATACGCTACAGAAATTTAGGGTTTGTTTTAAATTGGTTTTTCTAAGTGTTAACCTATTATCAGCATTTACAACAAAATTACGTCAAAGTACTTGAATGAAAGTTAAATTATTCACCTCATCAATCTGCGAATATATTTTTTAGTAATTCTCTTTGACAGGAAAACTTACGTTACTATGATGTGTGCTATATTCAATTGAGGAAACTGGTCTATGGAAATAATTTAGTTAGTAATCAAAGTTAGTCAGATAAATACGTCTGAACTAAACTTGGTATAAAGGGCATAAAGACAGGAACAGGCTCGTCATCAATATATCCACAGTTTTCAATTATCTATTCTATAAAATCGTTTAAAACAGGATATGTTAAAGTGAAATGAAAATGGCACATTTATCACTAACACACACCTATCATAATCATTTACATCTACACTCAATTTATGAACAATTTATAGCACATGAATAAGTTATTTTCAAATTATTTACACCGTTTGCTCTAAATTCACAATGGTATCATTGTATAAGGAACTATCATAAAACACAGGAACAAACGGCATTTAAAACAAAACATCGTCGTCCTTCTCAATGACATCTTTGTAATTTAGAGCTTGCCTAAGCATTATTACTACACAATTGTTATTGCATTTGTTGAACCGGAAGAAGGATTCTGATTATTTCTGTTAATGTTTCGGTCACTTCCGGCAGGTGATCTATCCGGCGGTTTCCCTCCACTGTGATTCAAAGAACTTCCGCTTCTGTCAGAACCTGCTATGGAATTTGTCTGAGAGTGTGGGACTCGAGTTCGATGTAAAGGTGAATTAGTATTGGTTGGCACTTGTGTGTATGTGTATTTATCTGGAACATTAGATTGTTTTGATATAACAGAATAGACAGGATTATTGTGAACTTCTGATTTAGAGTTAGATAAACTATTTGATATATGATTGACCTGAACTGTTGTCATTTCTCTTCCGTCGGAATCATGGCCATTGTCCCTGTTTTGAGTACTCGCAGCGTTCGCTGCTTCGCTTTGTTTCAGCTTTTTTATTCGCTCTCTCTGGTAGTACACTCCAGCATATATAAGTATATTGATGAACAACAACGAACAACCAATTGCAACTGTTATACTCAGTGGCACCGAACTGTTGGCGATTGAATCGTGTTTTATACCTTCGGCGACTGGTTTTTTCTCAGTGGTAATATCTTTTGTGATAACAGTTGAATACTCATGTTTCTGTCTTGGGGTTGAAGGATTGTTTTTACCACCCACTCTATCTAATGAAGGGTGTTCGGTGACGACATGAACATCATTAACAAACCCCCGTGTTGTAGGTGGTGTAGGTGGAGGCATTGGAAATAATCGCTGATATCTTTGTTTTGATATCAAACCATCCGGATCATCGAACGTCGATAAATTGTCAGAATTACGAAGTTTATGTTGGACCGGATCGGTTTTTATTCCAGAATTTGGGTCTGGTGGTGTATCAATTTTTGGTATCAGGTCAAGCCATAACGCAAGTTCAGATCCCCTGTAGTGGTGCTTCACTTGAGGACGTTTACCTTAAATAAAAGAAAAGACCAATTATCTCGCAAAGCTTAACATTCAAATAGATCAAGGAAATGAAAATCATATCTTAATCAATAGAAGAAAAATACTACTATTTTTGACAGATTCTAGTAATTGATGAATAAAGATATTGATATTTTATTACGGTACTATCCTTAATTTGACATTGATTGATGAAAATTTTATTTCTGTACGTCCTGTAATGCCCCGCCATATCTAGAGCGTACCGTAAACGTGATTCAAAAGCTTTTGGTGCAAACTGAACGGAATTATCTAATACTGATATTGTCAGATCAGCACCTGTTTTAAACGATACGTCGAAATTTTATATTCTTATCTTTCATGGCACGCGAACAACTATCGTCATGCCTTCTGTTTTTAATCAGAATTATACGATAAATTATCAACTATGATTATGAAAACTTATAAAGCCCGATACCATATGTTATTTCCAGAGATCCTAAGATAATTAGGCTTCAAATATCCTCAAAATATAACGTTTAAATCATTTGAAAAGCTTAGAAAATAGGTTTTTGCAATTACATCTGCTTTGCTAATTACAGGGCAGTCCTCGCTGCTAAAAGCAGAAAGAAACAACAAACGACGTAGTTTAGAAACTGATTATACCATATGTTCGTTTGAAATACTTTCTTTGAAACTAATTTTTTTTTAATTGTTTTGAAAACGTAAAGTTGTAAGCAATTTGTAGTTTTATAATCATTTGATTTTAAAAGAAATCCGAATACTTTGTTTGACTCAAGAAAAATGCAGCAAAAATACACCCTTGCATGTGTTAAGGCTACCTTTAGTTTTCTCTTAAATAATTGAAAAAAAACTTGACAATGTAATGATGTTATAGTTTGTTTCCGGCATTGCCATTCGATTTGTGACCGAAAGTGATCGATGGTCAGTTTGATCGAATAGTTATCGGACATGTTTCAGAGATTCAAGATCACTATGAAATTGAAGAGAAAGAAGAAACGGGTGGCCACTTAAAAATAGATTTAGAATTAAGTTGTTTTGCTGGTCAATATGATGAAATGTATTATCATTCATTCTAATCTGTTTGCTCATAGATGTAATCCATATTAAATATCCGATAGTTTCTATCGTATTTTAGTGTCATCTACTGTACATTCTATATATTTTTTAATCTCTTAAGAGCACAGGTTATATGAAAAACCACATGTTAATTTTTTGTTAACTATAACATTTTAAACTAAATTTCCAAAATAACAATATGTACGCTTTCCAACCATGAATCACATTTTGAATGAATCGTACATGAAGTGATACTTAATTCTAATGTAAACAACAGATCTATATACGACTCCAAGCAATTTTAAGTGGTTTCCTCGAATGAAAATACATTGTAATAAATAAATTGAGAATAAGACAAATGGGCTGGTATTAAATACAATGTACAGAAGATCGTGCTAACTACTATATATATAGACCCGTCGAATGCATTCTATGAGTTGTTTGTAAATGGCCTTTTCAGTATTTAAAATAAACCGAACCATGCTTTGATATATAAAAGTGTCAAACTTTTCTTATTGCCATTATTTTGCTTGTGTACAAAACATTAGTGGGGACATAAATAATATACTTGGCATGCATTGTGTACATACCCAGAGAATCCCAACATGTTTCCTCGCCTATGTTCCCGAAGCATGGATTAGTCTCTAATTTAGGAAAGAGAAATATATATCATGTGATATTTTTGTCGTCTTCAGCAAGCGCTGCGCGATACTTGGAGGTTATATAAATCATTGTTTTTAAAATGAAAAAGAGAAAAAATATAGTTTGGATTTGGTAACAAGGGTGCAGATAAAAAATACGAAGGGTAGAACTAGATGGAATTCATTAGTGGTTCGTCTCTGATGGAGGTTGGAGGGGTTGATGGAGTGGGGTCACTTAAGTACACACAATCAAAGGAATGTTCGATTGAAACTTCATGAAAGAGTTCTTGGAACATGTGTTTTTACAATATCTATTTTTTATTTTAGGCATTAGTAGTCGGCATTGATTTGTCGACGAGTAAATCATAAGTGGAAAAAAATCGCCAAATTTGCTAAAACGAGACGAAAACTCGTAGATACTCTAATATTTTGTTAATAGATGTTTAAAATTGAACTTCCACAGTCACTAATACTTTAATTTGCAAATGTAAGATAAACTCGTGCAATGCGCGTCAAATATCTTGTATTTTGCATTACAGAAAAAAACAAAAGAGAGATCAGTTCATAAAAAAACAACAAATCTTAAATCTTAAATCGATATTTTAATGGAAGTAAATTATTTAAGATACTTGTTCTATACTTACCAATATGAAGATATCTCTGCTTATTCAACTCATACTTCGGCCATTCTAAATTTGCAAACTTTTCTTGTTCCGTGTCTCTAACAGGATGGTTTGGGTTACTAAAGCATAGACATTTTTTTCAATACACTGCATTTATAGTTCCTCAATAAATTAAGATGAGATATATACCCCGGACTTGACTTTTTATGAGCAACTCGGCGGGTGTTTCTAAAAAAGCAGAGGACGCTTACCCTACCGGTGCACCTGGTCCATGCTCCCAGTTTTTAGTGGAGTCCGAGTTGCTCATTTGCTTTTGTTACTTTGCATGTGTGATTTTGGTTGCTTTGTGTTCTTTGTTGTGTATGTCTGTTTTCCATGTCTGTTCTTTGTCCCTGGATTACATTCTTTTGATTACCGCTATAACCTTGGTTCCCTTGATTACTCTTTAATACAAATTTTTGTATGGTTTTGATTGATATGTTTATAGTAATGAGTTGAAGACATTAAAATGATTTACAGGTGCTGCATGTCCCGGTTATTTTGCAAACTTTTTGATGATATATTCATTGATAAAAAAAGTTTAAAAAATCATAAGTATTGTTTCTTGACATTTTGAATACTTTGTTGATACATTGAATACCAAGAATTTTAAGAAATGCTTATTGCTTACCCTGATTTTGCAAAGTTAGTCCATAACCGCATTACAGATGCGCTTAATTTTTTCTCGTTTTTAGTGTATCGACTTGGAAAAGGTGAGATACCATCAACTAAAGGTGCTCCAAATACATAAGGGAGTTCGTCACCATGGACACCACTTGACCATCGAGGAAAGTCTTCTGATTGTGTAGAATAGCCAAAGTTGTAAAAATAGGTATCCGACCCCGATTTAGCATGTTCTTGGGCCATTTCTACAACAGGTGCGACATATAGACCATCACTGAGCATGTCCATTATATTGTCACGAGTTGTATTTTTATCTTGCTCTTTATTCCATTCCGTATATTGAAAGTCGATTATTTCATATAATTTTTGTCTATGAAATTGATATAAATTGTGAACAAACGTTCGTATTATTTGAGCTTTTCTTTCTTTAGAAATACCTTCTACTAACTCTCTTTGTTTTAGATATGAATATGCTTCGTTTCGGGTAACACCGATCATAACAGGAATCTTAGAAAAAATTCCTGATTTGCTTTGTAAAAGATCACGAACACTTTCAGGAAACATGCCGCCTCCAGGAGTTGGAGCAAAACAGGAATAATATTTGGGTGGTAAAGGCACATGTTCTACTAATTCTGTGGCTGTCTTGCTACGTAGGCAGTTGATGAGTAGTTTTGAATCACTAAGAAATTGATCACAATGGACGTTAACTGCTAGCCATTGAGTACATGCTACGGCATCAAATGACACTGCCCAGGGACTCAAAGCTGAACCACTCTGTATTATAGCTCTTTGAACCAGACGTGCTGAAAAATTAGTAATGAAGAATGTGAATACAAATTATACATGTAATTGATGTACCGAAGTTTAAAGTTAATCAGTGGAAATTGCAATCTTAAATGAAGTTCGTGCAAAACAGAGACTCAGGTAACATCAGTAAATCATTACGTAAATCTTGCTAGTAAGTTGCTCAATAAATGTATATAGATATTACATTAAAAAGTAAAATATAAAGGCATGTCATCTTGCTTATTCATTCTATTATAACTTCTCATTTTGTTTTTGAGATTGTAATTTTATTCAATTTTGTGTTATGTAACGAATTATTTTAGTTGATTAATATTACACTTAGAATTTGCTAATTGTCATAAAGTTTCCAACAATAACAGCAGGTCAGTATCTAATATTTCAATTATGTTTTTGCATTGTAATACAAAGAGCATCAGCATTTGTCATTCATGCATTCATTCATTCATTCATTCATTCATTCATTCATTCATTCATTCATTCATTTAAATCTTTCCTTTTCAAACTGATGTTAGATAAATATCAATTTCATGCAACTGGGCATTTTGTTGCTATAAAATATAATTTTAAGGATTGATAATACTTATTTCGTTAAGTAAGTATTCAGATTCAGCAATAAAAAAGAAAGACGTTTAATGATAAAGAAGAAAAACTTTTTTTCTCTGGAGAACTACTGTCCGGTTGCCTTACAAAGGATACTATTGCACAAGAACATGCATGTATTTACAACAGCAAACCATACAAATTGTAGATTTATATTTAAAATTTATGTCTGCGTAATTTATGTTCATAAAATGTATTTTTCTAAACATTTTCCCCAATGGATGTGGAAAACAAATCATTACTTGGGATGTTTTATGCTTTTACCTTCCAAACTTATAACAAAACGAACATAAAGTAATGCATATTTCCCTAGATATTGACAACTGAGAAAGAACCTTGAAGAAAAGATGATGGTTTGAATTAGTTAAACAGCAATACGTAGACACCAACCTACCAGTAATTGCACATCTTAAATGCAGAAAGGAAGTCCTTGTTGAATTTTAAGACGAAGTAGGAAGCACATTTAAATCGCTTTAAACAGCTTTTTCATGCTCCTTTTTTACTTAATTTTTATTTTCACTAAATTGAATATTCGCTTTAGATCAATAACCTTTTTTTAATAAAATATTCTTGTCACGATACTTACTTTCAACCATTGGTGACAGTAATAGAATGTTAACTAACGCAGCACCATAACCATGCCCAAACAACGTCACCCTGTTTGTATCTCCACCAAACGCCCCTATATTGTCATTTATCCACGATAAAACGGCAAATAAATCCCACAAGGCATAGTTTCCTGTGGCCTCTTGATCACCAGTACTGAGAAATCCTTTAACATAAACATTTTTGTTATTGCAGTTGTCAAAATTGCATTTTAAAATGATGGATAAAGTAAATAATCAATCAGACATTGTTAAAATTTATCATAAAACTTGATAATAAAACAAAGACACGTTAAAAACTTAGAACCTTAAAACGGTACTATTTCTCATTATTTTAGGTCGGCCTTTTGTGTACCCTACTTAAGTAAATACTTCCGGACATTGTAATTGGATAAATTGTACTGACACATAAATTAAATAGTTTGAAACGAAACAACATTCACCAAAAGGATATCGATGACGACCATAATTTTGGTAGAAACAAACAACAAAGATTGATATTGCTGCTCATACACACCTAAAACACCAAGTCTATAGTTTACTGTCACCACTATAACTTCTCCATAACTGGCCAGAACACTCCCCTCATACGCGTTACCAGTCCCTATCTCATAAGACTCACCATGAACAAATACCATAACAGGCAGCTTTGATGTATCATTCCATTCTATAAAAGAGATAATATTGGATATTTAAAGTGATTTATATAGGGATGTTGGTATTTTTTGCAGGAAAAGGAATGATACATTTTACATTTACAACATATTCCTACACTTGCTTAGACGCTTTTTGTGAACGACTACTTTTCTACTAGTAAATATATAACTTATTCTCTAATGTATATCTAAATTACATTTAACCATGTAGACAGTATATGTTTCTATTTTAAAAAAGTATGATGGTCCATTTGAAGGTAGAAACATGTTAAGTGGTGTTGGAATAAAAAAAATTCTGCCATAACACGGTGTGATACTACATATTGTCTTTAATGATAAAATCATTAGAGAATTCAAACCTTTCTATTATCGAAAGTTAAAGCTGGTGTCATTCCACGTAATGATTACATGCTCATCGAAACAACATTACGGGGATGTTTTAACTGTACTTATTTATAATGGATGTTCAAAGGCTTTATCAAGGCGATGAGTAGCAATTATTTACTTTACAGCAAACTACATTTGATTACAACTTTGATTACATTCCGTCTACAATATGAAGTATATATATTTGAATAGAAGCGTTATCAGTCTGTTCCTGTGGAGACTGAGAATAAAAACCAAGTTTAAACTCGATAAAAGTCCATTAACCCGACACCATCTCCGTCGTTATAAACTATATATGACGTTTGGTAATCAGTAAAAAGAATGATACTAAATGATAAATTATCAAACACAATATCAAATCCAGTATATGTGTGATAATTTAAGTATATTTTCAGATAACAAATAGCTTGTACAATATTTTATTTAATAAAGTTTAGAAAGTGGCAGTTAGAAAAACGGCATTGAAAAAATGTCATTGCATCTAATGCACATGATATTCAATTTAAAAAAATAAAAAATCGAAGACAAACAGTGTTTTAAAAGATATAATAGGAACTTCGATGATAAAAAGATAATATACATTATGAGTGTTTTAAAGCAAACACACCCAAATGTGCGATGCGTCATGTACCGTGATGCATATTTTTTTTTAAAAAATTGATTGGATATAAAATATATAATTTGTGGTTTATACATGATACTCTACATGTTTTGACATGATAATCACATGCTTTCACTAACATGAATTTATCTTCACGCATGTTTACCGAGTGCATATGACTTACGCATGAATTGAGCAAGTATGATTATAACGCCAGGCATACTGTGCTTTGTACTAGGTATTGTTAAGAGTAACATTTGAATGGATCAAAAGAAGAATTAGATAAAACATAAAAAAGAAGTGATTAAAAAAACTTTGTCAAATAGCTTGTTGCAGTTTTGAATTTGGCAGACACTGCCCATATTAAAGTGATTCATGATGAAGAAAAAACCCATCAAACAAACAATGCTTTTTCAATCTACATATTCTATGTGTTTATGTAAAAGTTGTCCTTTCTAAAGTCAGATCTGTACTTTTGAGAAAATCTTACATTTATCTCCCACTAAAAATTAACCAAATCGAACAAAGTCAAGAATGATAATTCTTGCAAAGTGGTGAGTTCATGTACAATCTATATAAATTTTATCTTAAAAGCGCAACACCCTAATGAAAACCTTTACTTGTTATGTGGTCTGTAAGTGATTTTGAATAAGAAAAAAAAAGTGAATTTGGTGGATTTTTAACATGCATTAATCACCTTCTGTCTGATTTTAGAAAGACTGCTACTTAAATGAATACGCTCATAAGTATTACTTAATTACTAATTATCATATTCCAATAATGACGATGATGTTATTGGTTAATTTGGCACGACATTGAATCCTTCCACAATTACTAAAACAACAGGGAATACGTTTAAAATATTGTCGTGATTCAAGGAAGAACTTGAACATCTATATTCATTTTAAAAGGACATTTGAAGACAACACAGAGAGCAATAGACATTTTCATTGGAAAAGTGTTGTCAAGCTACAAGTTAACGTATCCTATATAGAGATGGATCGTATATTTTATATGCTTTGCTCTAAAATGTGAGATACATGTAGGGCAAAGAAGAGAATCTAGAGAGTTTCACGAATAACACAGTCTAAATACTCCTTTTAGTCGAAAAAAAAATCTGTAAACAAATATGTATCGGTTATTGAAAAGGTCTGAAGATACGAATCAAAATAAGATGAAGCTATAGAACAATTTTGTTTAGAATTTATAACTTTTGACGTAAAATGAATGATATCATGACAAAACTAATATACTAAATGATGGCCTGTTTCGCTGTGATTGTTAATGAAATATCACTTTTAAGGAAATCAGAACGATGCAATTCTTTAAAGAATTTGTTATTAGATAAAGTTGTCCCAAAAGAGTTTATATTGCATGTTCATTTTTCTGCTTGACCTAAATTTATTATGTTGCATTAAAAACAATTTATCTCTACGAATTTTGAATACATTTACGAACATTTTTAACTTTGTTTTTCTAAGATACTCATGTTGGACATCTACACGGATATATTTAAGAGATAGCTATATAGGAGACACATTTAAGACAAGTGAATATATATTATTGGTTGTGTTATAAATAACTATATGGGAGTATCACACATAAATTATTGAACAGAATCATAGTACTTCTTGAATTATTGAATATTGTACTATTCCAGTGATTCTAATGAAATAAAATACCATCGATAAATAGTATTATTTGAGTCCATTTACCAAAAATGTAACTCGACGTCAATAAATCTGTATATATACTTTGGTGAGCAATTGAATCAAAATCAACCCAACTCTCGATCTTTTATTTAACACAAGTAATTCCGATAGCAACATTAAGCATGTCCTCTTATATATGTAAGACTCAGATGCATGTCCGGTTCCACAAATGTGTCCGATTTCACAAGCAAGTCCGATCATATTGTTACGTCAGGTCACGTCTTGGAAATCACAAAACATCTTACGTCCTACTATGACGCAGTTACTTTCACAAACGTGTCCAATTCGATCACACATGTGTAAATTTCTTATTTTTGAGTAACTGTATATATTAATTAATCAATCTAAATCTTCATTCTTGGAGGAAATTAAGAAAATCAATCAATCAATCTGTCATGGTACATATTCATCGATGTGTTCTAACGGCATATACCAACAGTCATATTAAACTATTTTAAACCGTTGAAACATTGATATACATCTCATTCTTAAAATAGTTAATACGAAACAGAAAAAAATTACAAGGGACTGATGAAGAATTACTTTATTTACAGCATATTCATTACAACAAAGATTGTGTGACGTATTATCGGACACGTTTGTGAAATCGGGCATGTTTGTGGAACCGGAAACATTTGTGAGTCCTACATATGTACATGCAACTCATATTAGATACATCCAAAGTAATCAAAAGAAAAAGTATAACAATATATAATTCTTTGCGACATTATTATGACATAATTTCTATTTCAGTATTCATATTAATTGTCAGAATTCTTCCTCCTTTGTGCTTCGAGTTCTGCTCTGCATGTGTTACAAACACTAAATGATCTCTCAACAGAGACATGAATAATAATTATAATGATTTAACTGTAAGCTAATTGCTAAGTCGTTTATTTGATTAAGGATAATTGCTTATGGTAAATGTGACAAAGTATTAATTCCGAAGACATGAATGATACAAAGTTACATTGCTATAATTAAATGGAAATAAAATTACAAGACTCCTAATGATAGCTGAAAACATTGCCAAACTAAATAATTCTTCGTTATACTCTAGAAGTTTGGATACATCGTTTTATCTACATTGACAACGAATGTATCAATTGTTTCTTACTAGAGGAGAAGGAAGTAACATACCCAATGCGCAGCTATTTTTTAGCAAAATAAATTACTTTTGATGTATACATAAGCACAAAAAGGTTTAAAAACTCTAAACGATAGATAAATATGTATACACTGACATTTTCTATGAGCCTATAGGGAAAACTGTTTTGTTCAGAGTTATCAATTATGCTGATTCTGAAGTCTATGATTTATGAATAATATTATGTTGGCTCAATATCAAACTCACTATTTAGATTTACAGTTCAAACATGTCTTATTTACTATTGCGTTGCAAAAAAAGTATAAAAATCTTTACAAAAAACAGCAACAAAATAAAATACTGTGAGCAACCTAACATAGGAAATACGCCCACTTAAAACAAAATTATATGTAAAACCCTTACGTTGGCTTATCTTGCTTTGGAATCTTTCTTTCTTCATGACCACTACGTATGTAGCAAGCCTTCCTATATAATTTAATCAACTTCGCTTGATCTGTTGAGAAGGAATTACGCTTACGAAGTTTAAAGAGACTGTCTATTTAGAATCCAGGCAGTTCCTTTGATATAGATGGTACATGGTAAATTTTTCCCATGGAATTTCTTGTTCAAATTTAATGTTTATATCATATGTATGTCCAATAGAACAAAGATTGATTTTTTAAAAGCGGCTATTGATGGCTTACAAAATGATTTTGAAGTTCTCAAAGAAAGCAACCAATTTGCACAAAAAGAAAAGAAATTCTCCTTTTTTCAATGAGTTTAAATGATTTCTCTGCAATTTTGAAAACAAAATTTGTCATTTGCCAACCACTTCCAAATACAAATGGAGAGTATTTTTTTTTCGGGAATTACACACGGTTTCAGAATTAAAATGTTTTCTTGAATACAGTGATAAAAATAAATTGAACGGTATTATGTTGTTAAGATTATTGACGACTTATTGTTTAATTGAAGATCTTATCTATTTATTTAGGACTTTTTTAAAATGAATATCAATTCTGTTGTGTGACGTCTTGTCGTATAAATGAATAAATCGATGAAGTATAATAAGCTCATTTTCTTTTGTTTCTATGTACGTGTTATTTTGGTAATTTCATGCTCCATGTTGTGTATGTGTGTGTGAATTTTCCTTGTCTAGTCGTTATCTTTGGATTATGTTTTATTGACTTACCATCCTCTTCATTTCCTGCGACTTGCTTATGAAATAAATTTTATGCTCTTAATTAATTCCTTGCCCATGGTATGTAAGAAAAGTAAGATTGAATTAAAGGCAACCATTGTAGGAACGGCATTAAAAGTTCAAAGGTCATTAAGCACATGAACAGACAAAGAAATTTCAAATAATTAGAGAATTATTTAAATCTTAAAGTAACCATTAAACATTGCAGTTTAATTTTGTTCAGAAGAGTTAAACATGCTGCAAAATAACGTTTGTCAAGAACAAATGTCAAAGTACGAATAAGAATTGCATATTAGATTTTTTACTATCGAGTTTGTCACGATTTTTTTCATTTTTGTAGAATCTTACAAAATATTACAAAGATTTAATTAATAAATTTACAAAATTCCAATCTCAAGTTGAAAAAAAAACTTATCGCAATATGTAGTTTCTTCAATAAAGATTCATCTACATGATTAAACTGTAATGAAAGGAGCAGCTTAATGTCGTCTACCCAAAGGTTTGATACAAAGCCGACAATTTGTTCACACTTTGTATGATAAAGTAATCAAAAAGAATATTCTTTTGTACAGACGATGAAAGATACAACTTGAAAAAGTTAAATGTTCTTCAAACAAATGTCCGTTAGTAAAACAAAAACAAATGGAATAAATATGATATCATAAAACTGTTTCATGGGAAAATTTGAATAATTGTCTTCGACATAGATTTTAAAAGAAAAAAAAATTATGGAATATTTCCACTGAACCCATTTTCATACTGATAACAATCAAGCCTTTATGAGGAAAGGGATCAGCAAGTAATTAGAACGCAATAACTGGCATGGTTATATTCCAGTATTTCAGGAAAAGTCTTGGCCCAAGAGAAAGGTCTGAATTGAATTATAGTATATAGAAGAAGACAATTGCAGTAACATAGGATGATATAAGTCGTTCGTTAATAAACAAATCATTTGACAAGGATAATATTCGTTGAACCTTGGGTAGAAAGTCTCTTTCTGTGTGACATTAGTGAATCAAGTACTGATAGATGAAGGGGACACGATTCTGTATAATATTTACATGGTTATATTAATTTCCTCCTGATTAGTCCAATGTTCGACTGCGAAGAACAATTTTCAAATATCTTCACGTTTGTTGAGTTTCTGAATGACATGGCAATAAAATAAACAAAGATATATAGTTATCCTGCCATCTACACTTTTTGATGACATTCGCAGAAAATGAAAATCATAGTCAAGACCGTTTCTTTGTTCTGTGTAAAGTTGAATTACACCATTGTATGTTTTACGATTAAGATTCCTTTTAAATACGAAAACTTGATTCACCATGACTATGAAAAAAAAAACAGCTAGTGTTAACGGTAGGATATCGATAATACCATTTTATGTTAACATGTTTATTTGTCCACCAGACACACTTTCCTGGCTAATTTACCATCGGATGATTTCGTCAAAGTAATGAAATTATTTGTCTGTGCCTTAAGTAAGGCATTTAGTCTTTGGAGAATTTGTTATCATGAAATAAATTTGGTCTCACTCGAAAGGTTATACCGATTCAACAACGAATGAATACGACTAGCAATATTTTGTCATTTAATTGGTATGTAAACACTTAGTAAATACTCAATAACATTCCAAGGTCAAATAATTTGTAACATCTAAAACTTTAGACTCTGTCATGAAAGGAAAAAATAAAAGGGACGGTTCCATTTGTTTAATTTCAATGATGCCTAGAAGTCCGTTCCGCAAGAGTATAGATGAAAAAAGCAGACAGTAAACTAATGAAACGACTCATCAATCGACACAAAGCAAAGAGATGAAAGGAAATAGCATTTGTTAATGAACAATTATTTTGAGCCCACCTTGTTCATAAATAGCATTGCCAAGTCAATGTATAATATGTGAAAGATTTGAAAGAAAAGAATTTCCCGGAAGCAGGTGCAAGTCAAACCCACCCTGCATAAGTTTATCTGATCATACAAAGATAGTTCATTCGTTATTGACAGGTATACATTTACCTTTCAATTAACGAAAAAGGGAAGCATTTTCTAGCAACAAAGCAACAATTTAGAAAAAATGCAACGTGAAAATAATGATACACTCATGGATATTTGGGCGACGTAAAGATATAACCATTAGAAGCACAAAAAAAAAAAAAACAAAAAAAAACAAAAAACAAGAAAAAAAAAAAACAAAAAAAAAAAAAAAAACAGTAGTATAAGGATAAAATAACGAATACATAAATCTCTTAGAATTTGGAACGAAATATATGTTTACGCTGCATGCACACTGGTAGATACTCGATCTATCGATTTAAATGAGAATGTGACGAATTGCAAACGTTATAATAATTGATTTATGGAACAAATAATCATGATAAAGTAAACAATTGAATACACTTGTTATCATACTTTAGTCGAAAACGGAGGAACATATTATGAAGAACAATGAAAAGATCTTACCTCTTTGGGTTACGTAAATATTTAGCCTCAAGCAATCCTCCGTTAATTTATCAATTAAAGTTTTTAATCGACCAAGCTTTACTTCAAATCCATCGGCTACGAAACGATCAACCTTTTTCTTATGAATGATTTGGGGACACGCTGGAGACGTTTTAAAAACTTTGACTAAAGGCCAACGCTCCTTGGGAGTGTCCGGTACAGAAAATCGTAACTTTGTCCTGTGTACAGACGCATATTGTAATCCAAAATATCCCTCAACATATCGGATATTTTTAGCTGATGGAAATTCCATTAATATCCCCCGGATTGCTCCGTAAGGTGTTATTATTTTAGTATTCCCATATTTCTCTTTAAGAACGGGAGCAACGCATCCAGGAGTAATAAAGACGACAAAACATAATATTTTCTGAAATGAATATATCATTATAAACACTTTTCAATATAAACTGTGCTGAATATTTTTTGTTTAAGACGATATGACGTGCGAAATTGTACTGATAAACTCAATCGCACAAGGATCTTAACTGAAGATGTGACGGAGCTGTCAGCTAAACCAATATACTGCAGATTTCATGCAAAATAATGGAATTAACAGAAAAGCTGTGTTGACAGGGAAAACGTACTTATTGTACCACAAGATTTGCGACATAAGAGCTACATTAGCCAATTTAACCTGA
Source organism: Perna viridis (assembly GCA_037379345.1). NCBI lineage: Eukaryota > Metazoa > Mollusca > Bivalvia > Mytilida > Mytilidae > Perna > Perna viridis. The sequence goes on from CM074515.1 coordinate 16,289,527, forward strand.
TAATTGCTTCAAATGTCATTAAAATTTCAATTTCTCCTGAATGTAAATGTTAGTTAGACTTGATGATCTTGTTACAGATTTTGATTAAAACTTTGATTGTTAATTATCAGCTTAAATTTGTAACGAGAGGCAGGCGCTGAAATAGAATTTATAGCATTACCATCACATAGTACGGAAATTGTTCTGGTTGGACATGAAATAAGAGACGGAATTGTGTCTTGGAAGTTAAGGCATTTCTGAATAAAGGATCTTTTGCACGCAAAAAGAGTACAGGTAAAGAAACAAAAGCATCCTAAAATCTAATATGTTAGGGTAAATGTGTAAGTAAAACCACGCAAATAGAAATGGGGAGTTGATATTGCAACTTTGATCTATGTGGACCCTACAATAAAAGCTTATGATACTGTAAGAACTATGGCATTACTTCTTCAAACAAACAAACAAACAGTATATATATTTAGCTTTGTATTTAATGAAATTAAAAGTATTGTTTAAAAGAAATAGAGATAAAATCAAGCAGTTCAAAGTATCTGTTCTTTGGTACTACACACTTAATTTGATACATTTAGTTAAAAAGATTGGATTGTTATTTCATAATATTGTATTTATAAATGCAAACAAACGCTGATAAGAACTTCCTTTCCGGGCACTATAATTCCAGTGAAAGTAAAAATGATGACTGAAAAGCTATAAAAATAACTGATGGCAAACGAAATATCATTGAGGACTTATATATTTTAAGTCGATTTTAGTCCTGTTAAGGTCATAAAGTGTATATATCTGTTACAATGCCTCCTAATTCTACAACGAGGAAGCGATTGGATTTATGAATTAAGGAGCTAAAAGAAAATTCACAACTCCTTACATATGGAACCGGATTAATTCGTTTATTGTCTGTAAGCTACTGATTAGGGGAGATAATGCGGAAGAAGGAAGAACAATACTGATTTTAAATCAAAACAACTTTAGCAAAACTGAATATACCTCTCTTTCAAAATTCTACCTAATGTACAGAATGTGATATGTGTTGCCAAGGTTGTTAGATTTTTTTGTTTTGTAACAAATAGGCTCTTTATATACATTTGTTTAACACTAATGGATTCAAAAGATTTACTTGAATGGTAATGACGCTTAACATTACATATGGTGGTTCTTACTGATGTAACAAACGGATAATTGGGAATATACACAAAACAATTAAACGTAACAGTGAATCAAATGGTTTCTTAATTACGATTTGTTATGATTAAGTGATCACAATTAATCAATCTTTGTAAAAGAAGAATTACATGTTTTCAAGATAAATGTCTATAACATCAATTAAAGATACTTAAACAAACTAAACAATTGGTTAAGCATTTGCTGTTCAAATTAACCTCTTCTACCAATTAAAAAAAATAAAGTGATCTTTAAATAGACCTATATTTAATTCAACTTAAAATTTTAAAACTTTTTTTAGGTTTTCAATAAAGTTGACATACAAAACTGAAACAAAAACAAACATGTATCCTTTCAATTAAGTAATAACGATGTGTTTTAGTCTAAAACTGAGTTGACTAATAATTAAACTTTCATGTGTACATCCGAAACCTACATCGAAACTAGCTTGGCTAGCCATTTAACCCTTTAACCAACCATTTCACTCTGAAATGAGTGTATCAAGTCATAGAAATAGTGACTATTTATCAATTTTCCAGCTTATTCTTGACTGTCAGTTCACGAATCATTTAATATTTCCAAACGATATACGCTTATGAGTTGAATTGTATTTTTACCTTCATTTAAGAATCATTTTTTCCATGACAAACAAGGGCAATAAACATATTATTTATTTATTAGAGACCACTAATCAACAGTCAACATTAAAAAAGAAGGATTGATGACTTCACAAGTGCGAGGCATGTTTATAATGCTATTATAATGCTTACTAAGGCCAATTACAATTAACACACGAAGACGTAACATTGATTAGATTGATATTCATAAATAGGACGAAAACATTTTTTTGTGTTCATCAAGAATTGATTTCTCTATAAATCAAGTATTCCTTTAGGCTGTGGTTATCTAGATTGAGATAAAAAGTATCATTAAATGGTACCTTATTTGTTGATAAGGCCTGTAGCAGCTTGATTGGGAAATCAGCGGAGATGGAGTCATTGGAAGTAATACTGTTACAAATGATGACAGGGTTAGAATATACTGTTCGTTACGGTAATTGCCGTTTGATGACAAAATGTCCAGAAATCAATAAATGGAAATTTTGCAGAGAATATTTAGTAAGATTATTGAATTGTGATTTCATTTCCTCTTCCAATCAGTCAATATATAATTTTAGACGGACCCATGTAATGTGTTTATCAAATTCATAATTTTTCCCATATAATAAACAATAGGTTGGTGTTTACATGTACTTTTTATAAACTCAGATACGATAAATGAAGGATCAAATGAAGAATCAAATGAAGGATCAAATACATGTGGTATTCATTCTCATTCAAGTTAGTTTTTGGTGTATCGCAAATAAAATCAGTTACTTCATTATGCCATGATATATATTTTTCGAATCGCCGATAAAAAGTAGGTTTAACTTACAAAAATAAAATAAAAGGATATAAAATACATTATAGTACAAGTAGCAACCGAAAACTTTTTTTTATTATTTAAAGAATATTCCATTGAACTTAAATTAACATTACTAAAATATCACAAATATGGATGTAACATCAGTCAATCTTTGTTACAGTTCCGTTTTTAGTAACTTCATTCTAAAAGTTACATAAATCTACTATGACAGAAAATATCTGTTGAAAAGTTTTACTTCTAGAGTTTAACAACAGTTATGATACTTAACTTAATATTTGTATTTTCCTCAAATAGCATGCCGTTAAATTATTTTATGGTTTACAACAACGGTATCCACCCTTTGTATATTTATAATCGAAAGTGTTGAAATATTCCTAACGATTTTATAGTGGAATACTCTAAAACTATATTTCAATACGGTGTATTAAACATGATGGTTTCTCTGTATGTTACCCAGGGGTATGAATGACAATAAAACATCAAAAAGGTGTATAATGTTTTAAAACAATTTTATTTTATGTCCTATTTCAAAATTGCCTAATAAATAAATGAAAATATTTAAAATGTTCTGACGACGGAACGAGGTTCTGTAGCCATTTTCACAAAAAAAATCTTAAGAATAAAATAAGTCGTAAGTTATGACGTCAAAATAATTTGATAAGCTGTGACGTCATAACTTACAACTTATTTTACATTTACGTGAAAAAAACCCACTGTACTTGATACTACTGAACCTAATAATGAGGAATAAATATTACTACGAGCTAAAAAATATAGTAACAAATGTCTTTAAATTGTTCGTGACAATACTTTATTTTACTTTTCAATCATAAAGTTCATGGAAGATTCTGATATTTATTTCTCATTTCAAATACGTTGATCGATTTAGTTGTGAAACAATAAATTTTCACAAGGAAGATTTCTATCAAATCTTAATTGAAATTCCTTCTCAATCAGTTGTAAATCATTGAAACATCGAGAGTCTCTAAACAGCCTACGAGTTACGATGTACAAATCCAATATGACAAAACAAAAATGGGATCTAAGTTTTTATTCCGTATGAAAGTTATATAAAATAATTGAATTTAAAATTTAGTTAATCTATATTTTTTATGTTTAATGAAAAAAACATAAAAAGGTCTAGGAAATACACAAACAAAACACTATTCTTATTCGAATATCAAAGACAAAATAAAAACAGAGACAAAAACAACACATAAAAATTAACCGAATCAATTCACAGATACTTCACAGATAACTGATTCGAACAACAAATACGTCACAAATAAAATACATTGAGTCGGCAAAACAAAGCATGAGTTTGCAATGAACTATTTGATAGCTAAAAACATTTTTATTTATCAAGAGAGACATGAGCTTTAAGCAAGTTAGAAGCGGTACTGGTGGATATTATAGTATTATTGTGTAAGGTATACCATATTGGACTATTTATTGGTCCGAGGCCACCCATATTGAACTGAGGCGTAGCCGAAGTTCACTCTGGCTACCCGAGTAACAATAACTCAGCCAATATAGGAAACCTTACGCAATATATACCCTTATTGGCTAACTAGTCCAATACGCCATATTGGCCTAGGCCAATATGGATTTTAACCAGACCAATCATATTTAAGCTAATTTTGGAACGTTAGTCAATAAAAATCTATATTAACAGCTGCACTGTATGATGATTACATATTGTTAACTTTCCGAAACCCGTATTATTCGCCATAATGTCTTCTACAATGTATTCACGTTATATGAGGCCTCAGTCTTGTATTCTTTCCCGCATAGGCTTCTATAGTAAACCTTAAATTTTCATGATTTTTGAAAAAATAGACAAGGAGTTTCAAATTATATTTTGACCATGTTTATCCATTTAGGAAATATTGAAAATAATTTTTAGGGTCAATTTACGAAAAAAGGCAAGAATTTTGATAAACTAGAACATGTCGAACTAAAACAGACTTCTTCTACTTTCAGTTGTATTTTGAGTTCATAAAGTTTATCTCTTTTCTGAAGCATTATTTTTCATGAAAATACTGTTTTTCCTCAAAAACGTGTTTTTCTTGTGTCATAGCTTGATATCTACCCAATAATTTTGATGAAAAAGGATAATCTTTTGCAAAAAAAAAAAAAAAAAAAGGAAAAGGCGGAAAGAAAGAAAGCGCATTATACTTATTAGCTTCCATGTTTTGACGTACACCCGCACAGGAATATGTAATACAAGACTGATATCATTAACTTATGCGTTTTTCAAGTAAGCCGATCATGATAGCAATTTCTGATAGACAGAAATGAAATTTAAAGATGACGTAAACATTATAAAACGGTATTATTTTCATCAAGATAGATATTTTTCTAAGAAATTTTAGTTTGATCTTAAGCTTCTTATTCTGTATGCAGTCTCAATATTTTGATGCAAATCTATTAAACATTTGAAAGTTATATTTTATATGTTCATTGATATTTACATAGAAAATCTCCTTTTAAATGGCCATTCAAATAATCTGCAAAATGAAAACAGTTGATTGAAACATGAAATAAATAGGCTGCTGTTCTATCATTTGTATTCGTCAAGCTGTTCCGTTTCACTGTAAGTAATATTGTTATGACAACAATATCATATAATTCCCTTTAAACAGTATGCAAATGTTTGAAGATTATATATCATAGATATGAATTAAGACGACAAAATAACAAATAATCAGGTTTCTACTTGGTTGTAGTTTCCTTGGTAATTAGTCACATGACATATTTATATAAAATTTGAAGAGGTAAAATTTTGATATGACTGATCTGCAAATAATAAGATTATCGACAGATATTGAAAACAAAAGCCCCAACACTTACAGTAAACAAGAAACAGAACCAGCCCTTGTAGTTCTGATAAGTACAATACAATGAAAGAAGTCGAATTGTTTAAGTTCTTTTGAATTTTGCAATATACTCAAAATTTCGGTAAATAATTTATATAAATATCGTCAAACAAGTCAGACTTATAGGTTAGTAATTACTCTCGAGAACCGTTGGTCTTCAAGAAGTGACTTCGAGACAGGACAGTGGTTACTAAATACAAATCATCACTCATATAAATATTACAAGTTTTGGTATGATTTAAACGTGTTCACCACACCATATACATAACGATCATACATGAGACCGTTTTGTGCATACTAATTAAAGGCCAGCAATGAAATATACAATTAGTTCAGCATGAAAGATTTAAAGTGGCGCTTTCGATTGCTTGATTCTTAATGATGCCTGAAAGTCCGTTACGCCTAACTGTAAATACAATACCATACATAAAGCTATTGAACATACTAGATCATTCAACACAACAAAGAAATACTTGATGAATATTGTTTAAAAATATACATGAACTAAAAGTAAAGACAACAGAAATAAGGACGGCTTTTTTGTTCTTAAAACACTTATTTCTTAACTCTGATGGCTATCTAAAAACCTCACAAACTTGCAATTATTTATCTAAATATCATTTAAAATCAGTTTTCTTTCATTCAACATAACAAAAAAAACGGGTATACTATATTGCTATCATTAACTGACTTTTCTTGGATTGTAATGCTTCCTAATTTGCTATGTCCTGGTGTCAGTTTCACAAAAAGTCGTAAGTGTAAAACTGATCGTAAGTAATGACGTCATAAACTAAAATAGCATTGTGACGTCATGATTTACGATCAATTTCACACTTACGACTTTTTGTGAAACCGACGCCTGGCCAGTTTAAAAAGCTTAAAAGACCTTAACGAAAACCAAAAAGATAAATACATGAAATAAAAATACGTTAAACTTAATAAAACACCCCACGTTTTCCGTAGAGCCTTTCATCTAGCCTGCTTACCTCTTTGTGGAACATATATATTTAATCGCAAACAGTTTTCTGTTATTTTGTTGACTACTGTTTTTAATCGATTAAACTTTGAGACAAATCCATCTGGAAAAATACGATTAAACTGTTTGCTGTTTAATGATTGAGGACATGATGGGCAATTTTTGAACACCCTGACCAAGCTCCAACGCTCCTTTGGGGTGTCTGGCACAGAAAAACGTAACTTCGTACTTTGAATAGATGCATACTGTAATCCAAAATATCCTTCTACGTATTTTAAGCTGCCAGCATTTGGAAATTCCACAAGTAATCCACGAATAGATCCATAAGGTATTTTTATTTTTGTACTCCCATATTTCTGTTTGACAATCGGAGCAACACAACCAAGAAAAAGTGGAAAAAGAAAACACAAAACATCCACGCAATTAAAATACATCGTTATGGCATTTCAAAACCAAATCAAATATAAACTCGAGCTCAAACTTCTAATCTCATCTTGCAACAAAACTGTAACTAACGTGCTGTGCGTTTGATTATATTGATAATCGCAATCGCACAAGATTTTCAAAATGAAGACGTGTTTAACCAGTCAACTATAAATATCTGAAGCATATTTTTAACAGAATGATGAAGGCATCAGCACGGAAGTAACGACACAGTCAGCGTACCCACTGTTACACTCAGAGTAAATAGGTTGCCAATAAGGATGATGATTTGCTTTAAATGCCATTAAATTTCTACATTTCGTATAAAATATTGTTGTATATTGAGCATGATGATCTTGTTACAGTTGCAAATTAAATGGTACGCTTAAAATTCGTGCACTTGTTCATAACAAAAGAAAATGTTAAGATCTGACGTAACTTATTACAGATCTAAATCAGAAAGAATTCAAACAAACCAATTAATGAAAGTTACCATAGCAAAACAGCACACCACGCTCTTAGTTAAACACGTAAGTTAAATGAACGATAACAAAACCGATTTTTTAAAATTTTATATTATGAATTGAAATCATTATCGTCAATATCAGTTCAACGCCGTTTACGAAGTTTTATTTTGGTATGACTTGCCAATCTATCGACACATACAAACATATATACCATTCGTTTTTTAGCATAAGATTTTTATCTTTAAACCTAGAATATCAAACTTGGTTGTTCAAGAGTAATCAAGGGTACTACTGGATATCAGAAGAATACAATCCAGGGACAAAGAGCAGACATGGAAAACACACACACACACACACACACACACACACACACACACACACACAAAACCAAAAAAAAACCAAACAAAAAAAACCAAACAAAAAACAAAAAACAAAAAACAAAAAACATAAAGTAAACAAAATAATACGTACTAAGCAACTGAGCAACATAAGTAAATCAGCCTCTCGGACTCTACTAAAAACTGGGAGCATGGACCAGGTGAACCGGTAGGGTAAGCGTCCTCTGTTTTTTTTCTAGAATCACCCATCGAGTTGCTGATAAGATTCCAAAGCCAGGGTAGACGAAAGAGGAAAGGAAAACCATGATACGTTGAACAATCAGTTTTAATTGTGCAGATGGATGAACTGTCAGGATATTTTCAAAGAAATTCATATAAATATATACGGTTATATTTTCTAGTAATTATTTCGTAAGAGGTTCCAGCGCCAGGTATAAGAAAAAGTAGTGATACCGAAAGTAAAAACGAGAGAAAATCATTGACAAGACAACATCGGAAACACTAAAATTACAATGCACGAAGAACAAAATCAAGAAAATACAAAGAAAAAAAAAGAAAAGAAAAGAAAGCAAACAATATGAACCCCGCTTTAAACCTGGGGTTAACTCAGGTTGTGCACCGGAAATTTAAGAAGTTCCTGTTCTATCAATAAAACAACCTTGCTCTTCGTTGAAGGTAAAGTCCGATAAAAAGAAAATACATCTATGACAGTCGAAGATAATTTAAAATTTTAAGTTAAGTCATGATGACGGCTATACAACTGTCGACTTGTCGACTTAAAACGACAGTGAACATATCATTGTCGCAGTAGTCCCACCGTCAATCGATATTTCCAGAGAATTGACATAACCTAAATGGCAAAATAGAAGACCAATTTAGAAACCTCAAAATTGAAGTACATGACCAAAACGTGAAAACAAGAACCAAAGGCGACATTCACACAATGTAGAAACTTATTGACTATATAGCTAATAACCCTACCAAATGCATATGCTCCATAGGTGTCGGAAAAAACACAGTTTTTCCTATCGAAAGGCCGAAAGTGTGTCGATAAAATATACAAGCTCAGAAGAGCGAGAGCGTCTGACGTTTGAAATTCACTCTAGGCACTGTTGCCAGCCCTATCATTAATGCAAAAATCTTGTAGAATCGGGAAAAAGTGAACGATTTTACGCGACTTTGTCAAACGCCGTATAATTTGAGTTATTTCCTAGAATTTCGAAAGGCCTGTCTGCAGCGGTTAGTAAAGGAGGAAACGAACGTCTTCGGGTGCGTTGAGCTTGATATATATATATATATTTATATATTTCCATCAATAATTCTGATTTGTTTTTAGTTTATATTGAACAAGATTACTATTGGAAACAAGATATTTGCTTCTACAAAACAAAAGTGAATATTTTCTAAGACCGACATAACTGAAAAGTCAATTTGATATGAAGGTTGACAAGTAAGGTGTCAAATGTTCAAGATTAAGAGAAAATGTTTTTGAAAAAAAAAACACCAAAATAAAAGTCGACTGGTTACATTTCCGTTTCCTGACAAAAACACTTTAGGAATAAAATGGAACATTCTTTCAGTTCGATGTTAGACAGCTTTTATTCATGTCCTATTTTTCTTAGTTAAAATAAAACAAAATGCATTTAGCGGAAGACTGTTTATGACAAAATTGTGCACAAAAAATAAAATACATGAAAAATGTTATTACTTTATTCGAACAAGAATAATCAAGGGAACCAAGGTTATGGCGGTAATCAAAGAGTAATCAAGGGAACCAAGGTTATGGCGGTAATCAAGGAGTAATCAAGGGAACCAAGGTTATGGCGTAATCAAGGAGTAATCAAGGGAACCAAGGTTATGGCGGTAATCAAGGAGTAATCAAGGGAATCAAGGTTATGGCGGTAATCAAAAGAATGTAATCCTTTCTATCAAATGTTTGGTTTGATTTGACTTCACAAAATTACAATAAAGTACAAAGTATTAGTGTTTCATATTTTATATAAATAAGAAAGACACACAAAAAATAAACAATTATAGACAAACGATCTATGTAGTTATAAAATACTGAAAAGGGGTTTGAGCCACATCTGCAGTTTTCCATGTTATTACTGTGTCATGCTGACAATGTTTGCTATTCGGGCAATTCTACAAAGACGATTCTATTATGCTGAAAACGCTTTGAATGATCAAACCATGACTGTGTATGTTGATGTTGGCTCACAACAGAATATAATTTTTACTCTTGATTTTAAGGTTTCTATTCTTAAACAGTATGTCGATATTTTCTCAATCTACAAACAAACAAACATAATATCTGAACTCATTAAGATGAAGTAACTCTATTCTAGTAAAAAAAATCCTTGTACATGTTACGAATAAAGAATCCAGTAAAAGCAATAAATAGATTCTAAATGAAGCAATAACGACAGTTATATCTCGTTCTTCCTGAAAAGGACAACATGCCCATTATAAACAATTTAGGCATATTTAAATATTAATTTCTAGAACGGTACAGTATTCTTATACATGCAATAGTTCTGTTTCAATGAACGAAGAAATCGGCTAATACAAATGTTCCTTTTTATCAACAATTTCTAATTTCAATGAATGACGGGACCTAAATTTAAGAACTTATTGTGTCACATTTTTTTTTCGAATAAGGCATGTGAAATAAATGTAACCTGAACAAACCATTGTGTGCAAAAATGTCTGGAGGTTTCTATAATTTCATATACAAAACATCAAGACGCCGGCTGATGACTCTAAGACATTGTTCATTAAAGTAAATATTTTCTACGCCTGTCAGACACGCTATCCTAACTAATTTTCCATCCAGTTTACTTAAAGTAATTGGATAAGTTTTCTGCGTGTAAAGTTAGCTATTTTGTCCTTTGAGGGTTGGTCTTTGCCAGATAAATATCTACGATCAAATGATATATATCATCTGAAGCTTTATCGGTTTGTCGTTACCGTTATTTCGTACTACTTGGCCACTATGCACTACAAACATTTATGAGGAAGAAATTTAATTTTTACAAAATTCATTTTGCGAAAGAGGGTGCTTAATACTAGAAATAAAACATAAAAGGCATGTCAATTAAATTTGTAAATTTACGTAATATTTTTTTTTATTTTTGAATTTCTCAAGTTTGAAGGAGTAATTAAGGAAACCAATATTCTAGCGGAAATCAGAAGAATGGTATCCGGGAACAAAGATCAGACATGGAAAACAGACAAACACAACAAAGAATATAGAGTAACTAAAATAATACATACAAAGTAACAAACATAAATGAGCAACTCGGATCAACTAAAAACTGGGCGCATGGACCGGGTTCACCTTTTAGCAACATAACCTTGTTCCAGAAGTCTAATTGTAAGAGGTGTAGCGCGATAAAAAAAAATAAGAAAAAAAATTTGTGGCATAACGTATAAGTTGTGATATGAAAACTCCATACGCAAGTGCTGAAGGGATGTTGCCACAAATGAAAGGAAAGTTGACAATACAGAATGAATAGTATAGTTATGTCAATAGTTTTCCCTTTACCATCGATCTCTAAGTGTAGATCAAGATATGAGAAAGAATTGAAACTAGCGGCTAAAATGTTATTGTTAATTTAAAAATGATTATAAGTAATTAATCAACAAAAGATAGGAGAAGTGCTTTGGATAAACGCTGTTACGAGTTTTACAACCTTTTTATTTCAAGCATGGGATAAAAACGAATAAAAGTATTAATACTTATACAGATAGTTCCTTCAATTGGCACTTGATAGAAGCCGTTCTTCTTGGCTGAATCTCAACGATGCATCCAAGTGCGTGTTGTAAAAATATAAATACAGTAACAGATACGAAGCATATGAACAGCCTATATCAAAACACTGTTAAACATTTTTTGGAAAATTTAATTGCACATTTGATTTTTCAAAGTAAAGACATGCATATATATCAGATTGAAAACGTCACTGCGATGTAAGAATTGTGAAATTCGCAAAGCCTCACCCTCATATTGTTTTGACATCTATATCAGTCGTATTCAACTCAGCATCATCCGGAACAGAGGTTAAAAAAAAAATTAAAAATGTATGCACCAGATGATGATACCGCACTGTGGCAGATGTGAGTTTCTTGACGATGAAAAAAAAACATTGAAGAAATGGTAAATAATGACGAAAAATGAATCTAAAAACTTGTATTTCATAAATTCCAGGATATATCCAAACTGATCAGGCGCGTAGCTGAGGCCAAATTGAAGTGTAGGCAAAATTACGGCAGGGGGTCCAGGGGGGCGAAGACCCCCCCCCCCGAAGCTCCGCGGAGATAGCGTTTTAGAGCATCATTTATGTCTTATTTTATTTATTTATCTCCTAGATGTATTTTATCTCAAAAAAAAAAAAAAAAACCCATAACAGCCTGAGGAGTTACATGATCAAAAACTTTATTTATCCATATTGTTATTTTCATGGGTTTTCAGATCATATAATCTTAAGATTTGATTATATGCAACTGTAATAAGGAACACTCTTCTATATATCTAAATACATAGTCTCATTTAAGTCAATTCATTTTAAATAATTACTGGTAGCTGCTTTGCCTAAACAAAAAGCGTGAAAACTGCATCTTAAAGTACACATTTTGTTTTTGTATAATGCTGTATTTGGTGTAAGTTGATGCATTTTTGTGTACCATTCATTTTAGCAATATGTTTTGTATTTCATTGCGTGTCAAAAGTCAGAAACAGTAGTTAAGACGGGTTTTATTTCCCACAGCAGGTTTTTCAGTTTCATTTCAGATATACAGTATGCAGAACAGTTACAGGAAATTTGATTTAGTCTTGACAAGATATTGACAAGGAAATTAAAATAGATCATCACCCTTTAGAACAATTATTTTGACCTAGCTCGTTCAAATATACATATATGATTTGCTCCTTCCAAATATTCGTTTTTTTTTATTCACATTTACATCACATCGGCAGTTGAATATTCAATTTTCATGTCAAATTTAAGATCACCATTCATAATCGACGAGAAAACTAGACTTTAATAAATGTTATAATTGTATTAACAATTAGAGTTAAACACTATATATGTATAGGTGTTCGAGGAATAATCATGACTCAAAGTAAGTGGCTATAGCATTCCTGTTTTTTTTTACCAGAATTCCCCCTCTCTGATTTTTTTTTATCATACAATTATTTTGAATCATTAAAGATAGTCATAATAAATTAACGTTACCTTATCGAATTTTGATTGTTAGGGAGACGCTATTAACAGGTTCAACTAACCATTTGTCAATATTTTTAAGAAACTAAGTGTCACGGAGTTCACTTAAACTCTCCTTAAGAGATTTATCACACCCCATATAAGACATAAAACGTTTTTATTTGCAAATTTTACCTTTAAATCAAATGTTTTATTTGCTTCTAAAAGGAATGCCATGATTTAGAAACAAAGGGGAAACGTCCTATAAATATATGAATGCTATTCTATAATACTTCCGATTTTAGTTTATAGAAGACATGAATTAATAAAACATATTTGTAATATTGGAAACTTTTGGATTAGAACATGACATAACTCATTTTGGTTCTCTTTAATTGTTTGCTTGTGAAATAACATTTATAAAACAATCAAAAAGATTTATTCTCGCAAATATTTCCATTAACAAAATCTCTCTCCTGGGGGTAATCATTGCATATTGAAGAATTTCTTTCTTCTTCTTAAAAGTGTCGATGTTGTTAGAATTACAGAAAATATGTTATGACAAACAAGAGTTTTCTTGAACAAAATTGAATCTCTTACATGGATTATGATATAAACGCTAAATGATAAACTGATAAAGTTGACAGTATTTTAGTGTAGCAAATCAGGAACATGCATAAAATATGGATAAACTGTCTGCTTTTTGGAATGTTGATCAAAACATGCCTTAATTAATAAAGAAAAGGTAAAACTTATATCGAACAAAGTAAACAAATTTTAAAGAGAACATGTTTGATTCTTATTTTTATTAGTTCATTACATACTTCACATAACATCCAAAACGTGCAGTTTTTGACTATTCGTAAAATCTAAAAGAAACACTACTATCAAAACTTAACCATCCAACGGCGTTAAATACAGACAATAGTGGAAGTAAAAATGTATTTGATTTTTTTTTCACCCTAACTGAAAAGGATGTGAAGAAGTCAAATTGAATGGAACTTGCTCTGTCATGTGATGAAGAAGTCGACATCGAAGAACAAACAAACATACAAACAAACCGACAGGCTATATCACAAATGTTTGTACTAAGTCATTTACTTCCATCACGTTTAATAATCACACAGATTGAACATGGATCAGACGTAGTTTAAATCATTTAAACATACGAGTGAAGTAAAAAGTGCATACTACATTCTTCAGTTAGTGAACAAGGCTCAACAAAACAGAAGTATTTACTTTTCGACTATGTTTTCTTTCACTATTTTATAAAAATGTTGTATTTATCAGCGCTTGCATTAATACACAGCATCTGAGTACACAAGTCAGGAAATTCACTAGTAAAAGAGGAAACGATCTTACAATCTTTTGTACGTCAGAATTTTAGTGATCTCGACCTTTTCATACAGAAGCAATAACTGTAAATAGACGGCACTTCTTCCATTTTAGAAAAAACGGCTATTTACTGATGGAAACACTTGATAAAAATGTATTTTCATTAAACATTATTACTGAGGGCCAATTGTTGCAGTGTTTATCTAATTACAAATAATTGTTATAGAACGTGTGACAACACAGAAATTTAGCGATTCAAAAGATAAAACATGAACATCTGATAAAAAAGAAACATTACAATTTGCATGCCAATTATCGAAACATACAAAGTAATGACGAAGGTGGGAATATTTATATTGCATCGGAAAAGGTGGCATAATATCAATGTTACTTGGAAAATAATTTTATATGGCACATGAATTTAACTGGAAAACTAATTGTTAACGTGCTATTCAGCCTTTTTAAAACCTGACAAGAACAATATCGTTTGAGGCTAAACAAGTTATCTGAAATTTTGATAGTGTCATTTAAAACAATCGGATGAAATGCAATCCAGTTCAGGGTAATACTGTGTCAAAAATATATGACTTTTTATTTCTAATCGAATCGATATCATCGTGTTTTTTTCTCAAATCGGTTACTTTTTGAGTGATAATGTCTTTTCTTTGCGAAAGAACTTTTATGATATCCAACCCATTAACATATAAATAAAAGAAGATGTCTAACCACCGATTTGCTGTAAGAGAAATACATATTCCAAAATTCAGAAAGCCTGTGAACAATTTTTGATATTCTTTAAAGATACGTTAGAAATATCTATTATTTCATAACTGAGAAACCAACATCAACCGTAATTGATATTATTTAAGTACAGTTTAAGGAGGAAATTATTTCTGCTCTTGTGCAAAATCTGAGTTTCTATGGTAACATTTAGTTTGCCAATGCAGAAGAACGTGTGTGTTTAAGGGATACGGTTCCGTCCTCTGTTTTTATACCTTTAAACAAAACTGCATTTGGTGTTCATACCTGTAAATTCTAACAAGTATAATATAGCATGAAAAAGGACTTGATGGGAATTTACAACAGATATTAATTATTCAATTAAACGTCGCGATGATTGTCAACGAGAAAAAAAATTCGATTTAAAAGGGCACACTGAAACAAGTTATTACATTTTTTTTATATCTCCAACATTGATCAAGTCGCTTTGTATGATTTCATTGACAGTGTTATCAATGGATTCATTTGTGGATTTCAATAGCACCATGTCTAAGTCTTAGAAATCTTTTGTAACCAGAATAAATTAGATGTTTTAGTATAGAGTCTTGGCATACATATAACTAAAGCATTCTTCTGATGTTGTAAAATGCTCCGTAAAAGTGCTTAATCCATTGAAAACAGTCTATGAAGACATTGCTACATTCAACTGTCTTACATTTGCGAACATCTTATTAAAACTGCTTTTCCAATGATGTCACAGTCAAATTACATTCAGTTACATTCAAAATTGTTGATAATCAATTAAACTCGTTCAAGGAACTATATGTTTTCAGGGTACATTGATCGATAGAAACAATAAAAGTTAAATACTGAAGTCCGTACCAGTACTTTAGTTTTGTAAACTAAAAACACAATGATGAGATATACCCTGTATCTACAGGTAATTATATAAGAGTGGAACTTAACATGTGAAAACTGAAACTGTAAGGTCTTTAAGATAGCTTTGTTGAATAAGGAAAACTTTAAAGAAATAACTGGTCGACAAACTAATCACAACCACTTCTTGGTTCAAGTAACGAGAATATTATTCATCTTCTACTGATGCAATATTTAAATTTATGACAACAATGTGAAAATGTCTTAAATGTATCTACATTGTCATTTGTTCTATGTCTGACATTACCGAGTCATATATTTGATACATTTGTATTGGTTAACTTTAACAATAATTCTATATACAATAATAAACATTTATAGTTTTAACTTAACATGAAATCTAATCTATATTCCGATGGAATTTTGTATTTACGACATGTTTGAAATCTCAATTGAACCAACGCAATCACAAAAATGGCCACTGTTTGGAAATGATACAAGTGGAAAGCAACAAAACGCATATACACTCACTAGATAGCATTGCCCTGCTGGTTAATTAAAGTTACTGAAAGAAATGACATAATATCGATTTTGATTATAACTTTAACGAAATTGTACCAAGATATAATGAACTTCGGTTAAGTAAATCGGTCTTTAAAACTCAAAATATAAATCAGTAGTTATTTAAAAAATAGAGCATTCCTTAAAATGTTATAGAGAACAATGATCCTATTAATAATTCTTGCTATGAAAGAAAATACAAAATAACACTTTCTTATCCGGCCTTAACACAACAACACCAGCACGTCGGACTCCATTGAAAACTTGGAACAATGACCAGGTGCACCGAAGGGGTGAGCCTCTGCTTTTCTTGGACATTATGTTTGACTCATTGTGATAGTCATCATTATCTTTTTATCTTTTTATTTTATATTTTGTATTTATTTGGTGCCCTTTGGAATACAACTGACTACAAATGGTTGAATAAAGACATCTATAAATCAAGATAGATGGTTAAGCAACGGTCAGTCGTATTTAATCAACAAATGAAACCCAAGTATTGCAGTTAAAATGATTTGCAGAAACTTCCAATCATCAGAATAAATCAGCATGATATGTTTACCAACGGTTGGTCTTGTAGTAATACAAACATCGCTTTCGGAGGTATTTATCTTGGTGAAGATAACAAGCTTCATTAAATGGTACCTTATTCGTTGATAGTGTCTATAATAACTTGATTCAGAAATCAACCGAGATGAAGACTCGAGCAGTAATATGGTTACAAATAATGGTCGGGTTAGAGAACACTGTTCGTCATCATAATTACTATATGATAAGAATCGCAACAACAATCGATTTATGGAAATGTGCTGTACATTACATATATATATAGAATGTGTTTCCAAATGTCATCTAAGAGTAAAATCATGCATTCTTTGATGCTATAAAAATAACCAGCGTAGTCTATTTTAAAGTTCACTTCAAATGGAACCGCGAAATTGTGATTTGATTGTGTAATGAACAAGAATAGATATTTGTAACTTACACTTATTCTTTCAAAAGATGTAAGAAAAATATTAAACATTTTATTGGTAGTAGAAATAAATATCTTTGAATGGACGACTCAGTTGGTTTAACTAAATTTATTTTCTCAGATGACCTGAGCAGTTTTGGAAGAATGGACTGAATCACTTGTTTTTTTTTGGTTCTGTATATAAATGCTTTGTATTTTCTCTTTCGTCTACCCGGACTTGATAATTATATGACCAGTTTGGTGGATATTTGTAGAAAAGCATAGGACGCTTACCCTGCCGGTGCGTATGGCCCATGCTCCCAGATTCTGATGGAGTGCTTATTTGGCTTGTGTCCTTGTACGTTTACTTTGATTATTTCATGTTCCTTGTGTGTGTCTTTTATCATCGGATTATATTATTTTGATTTCTGCTCGAATTTGGTTACCTTGATTACTCTTTTGAAAATTAATAGGGTGTTATACGGTTGAATTAGTTTCATATCATGTAATAAAGGTTTCATACAGGTATATGAAGTTTTGTTTCAAATACAAAAACAATATACACAACGACTCTTACAATGAGCCAAAGTATTCAAAGTGTATGGCTATTTCAAAAGAACTCTTTAATAGAATATTTGTGTAATTGCCAAAAATTGTTTCATTCAAGAATATTTAATGACAAATATACTGTAGGAAAAATATAATTTATTATAATAATTTAGATTGTTGTTTATTAGCATTCGTCTATGACTTTGCAAATAATTTTGTAAGCATCATCTATAATGATAAACATTTCTGCATCATTCGATTAGCTGATAATGCAATGTTAGAGAGTCACCAATAGCTACCTGCATGGGAAGTTCTAAATACGAAAAAGCATGACAAAAATACACAACACTTTTTCTGCTGCTATAAAAGTGTTTGAACCGTCAGACTGTTCTAAAGTGTAAGGATGATAGTTTCGGGATTATACACTCAGCATGTTTTCACAGTTATTATGGAAAGATTCAAATTGTTCAAAACTGATTAAATACTAAAAAAGCAGGTTTAAGTGCCTTATACGTATTGAAAAGAAACCAAGATAAACAATTACTTGTATGTGAAATATGTTGTTCCATTCTCTTACATATAAGTCTGGTTGATATTTATTTTCTGAAACAAAATTATCAGCATAAAATGTTCCTAACTTTTCCGTGGGAATTAGCTTTGCTTGATCATTATCATGAGTATTTGAATCTTCATTACGCATTAGTACATGTCAGGTAAATATAGTAGCAAGGGACCTCTAGGAAGAAACACAGTCGTAGGATTGCAAAATAAGTTGCCAATCAGAAACAAAAAGTATTGTCAAGAAATCTTACCTTTTGATGGGACAAATAAGTTTAATCGTAAACAATCCTCAGAAACGTTCTTAATAAATGATGAAATATTTTTGATTTTTTCAACAACTCCACTAGGCCATTTTCTGTGCAGTTCTTTCCCTTTGAACTTCCGTTGGCGACATGTGGGAACGTTTGTCTCATTGATATATTTTACACGATCCCATCTTTCCTTTGGTGTATTAGGAACAGAAAATCTCAACAGTCCACCGACACTATAAATTGAAGCGAACTGTAATCCAATGTAGGCTTCAACCGATTCCAAATTTACTGAATGAGGGAATTCAACAAGTAACCCTCTAATTATCCCGTAAGGTGTTCTTACTTTACTATTACCATGTGATTTAATGAAGATTGGAGCATAACAGCCTACTATCTGTGCACATAGCCAAACCAAACGACAAATCCAAACAGCACACATATTTCAAAACACTTCATTGAAAAAAAAGTTCAATCAATGTTGATGACCCATTCTAAAACATATTATCTTTATATAAAAGTTACAGTCATCATGTAAGGAATGAAAACTTAACAAATTGAAGAAAATGTAATGATGTTGCAACTTCTATCCACAGAAAACTAATTGATGTTATTTCCCCTGTTGAAATTGTCTCTAGCTTCCATTCTTATTCCCCCAATTATATTCAACACATATTAATCGTTTAAACGGATAAAATACATCTTTCAGAACAAGAAACGACTTGCATTCTCGATCGTTTCTTACATTTATCAACCTTTCCCTAAAGTATCCGATAAAATAGAGAAATATTGACCGCGATTGTTGATCTCTGCAACACCGACTTAGTTACTTGCCATTTGATTACATCCATGGGAATCTGATAGGCAGTGATTTTAAAAGAAAAAAAGTAGTGCAAAGATTTGTTATAGTGATTGAGACTTTAATATTGTCATTTCTTCACTTCGTCTAGAGAAGCATACAATCAGATAAAGACGAAATGCCATTGATTTTAAGCTTACAACTTGATGCATCAACAAATATTTTAATTAACACTCTTATTGGGAACTTCAAATAAATTAATAAAACTAAGAAAAGTAAAAAACATATTTGAGGTTTTATCTTTATATATTTGGTTCTTTCATGTAGGAGTTTAGCAACTCAGTAAAATGACGGGTTAAAGAACAGTAATTGTCAGCCCAAAGAATGACCACGGCTCTTATATCAGTGGACATGAAATGATCGGTGTATAACTGCATACAACATTATAACTCGTTTCAATATTGTGAAGTTCGAAATGTCATTATGCTGTACACCTGTTTCCTCAGCAAAATCAGAAAAATAACATGATAAAATTTATACATTGTGCACATGTACAGTGTAATGCCTTCTCCAAATATGTTAAATTGAAAGTTTGTCTTGCGTTTGAATTATAACAGTGAATAAAGATTTTTTTGATAAATTATAAATGTGTTATACAAGTCTAAAACATCATTTTTGAGAGTTGATTTTTTCCGCATGTCGTAGTTCTAGCTACAGATTTGTTTTTACAAAAATAAAATTGATTCCAAAGCATTTCTCGTACATGGCATATACCGATATTTAAATCACATCAATTGCCAAGCTTATCAAAACAACGTCGAATGGTTTAGAACAAGTTTATAAGGTTGAACACTCAATTAAGAATTCAACATCGTTTCCAGATAATTGTCTAGTACATGGAGGCAATTCAGTTACAAATAATGACAAGGCTAGGGGAGACAGTTCGTTATTCTGATTGCTACATGAAATATTTTCTGTTAAATCAATATATGGAAATTGTTTCAATATTGACAGTTATTCAGATTACCATCTGACAAGCTTTGCTATCTTACCCACATATCATTCTTAATTTTTGCCGATCCAAAATGTTTGAAGTTTCCTTCGAAAGATATTCAAAATATTAGGAGAGCAATTGTAAATCAATTTACAAATTGGAACGTCAACAACGGAAAAAATGAAACCTCTGCAACAGTTCCCTTTTTTTAATGCATTGTTACATTTGTATGAAAGCGTTTCCAAATCTGATTAACTGCAAGTCAGCTGCAAGCACTCATCAGTAAAATCATTCCATTATGCGAATAATAATTAATAATAAGTTTATTATTTGGTATTATTGTTATTGTATCCATGATAATGCAATTCAAGTATACTCTTTAGCATTCTTATTATTTGCAATATTTCATATTACAAGTAACATATCTTTTGACGTAAGTGCCCTTCATTACTTATACAGATTAACCAAAGTATCACAATATATATTTTAATGGATTCAATAAATATGAAATCCCTTTCCTTTTGATACGAAGTGTCTAAGAAATGTACCATGTGAATAAATTATAAAAAAAAATTGTTATTGTTATTTGTATTGGTCATTTAAGGAAGAGTAATCAAGAGAACAAAGGTTATAGCGGTAATCAAAAGAATGTAATCCAGGGACAAATACCTGACATGGAAAACAGAAATACAAAACAAAGAACATAAAGTAACTAAAATCATACATACAAAGTAACAAAAGCAAATGAGCAACTCGGACTCCACTAAAAACTGGGAGCATGGACCAGGTGCACCGGTAGGGTAAGCGTCCACTGTTTTTCTAGAAACACCCGCCGAATTGCTCATAAAAAAGTCAAGTCCGGGGTAGACAAACAAGAAAAAAAAAATAGGACCCGTTTAATAAAAGCCAAAAACATGTTTTGTTACTTCAATAATTATTCTATTTTTAGTTTGGTCGGTCTTGGAAAGATGACAAAATGATCGGCACACTGTGAATATAGAAAGAATCTCACACTACTGTATACATATGTTGTTAAAAACCAAAGCGTTTTCAAGTGCAAAAACAAAGATTTCATACCAAAAAATACATTTGAAAAGTATTTTAAATCACATAACAACCAGCAGTTTCTTAATAATATACCAAATAAATGTCCTTCATAATTTTTGGCATCTAAAATACAATCGTCAAAAAAATATATATATTTCTTATTAAAAAGTAGTGTACAAAGGTAGATAATTCAAACACAAAATAGATTAATTTTATATCTTCATTTTGCCCTTTTCAATGAAAAACTTCCTTATAATACAATTGGATCACAAGACACGTAACGGAACAAATCGAACCTAAAAACAATTAATAAAAACAAATTCAGAAGAAAGACAATGAATCTACAAATAAATAGCTGTGTATATCATGCATCAGTGTATGTAGTTTTGAGTTGTTTGAGTTGAAATTATAACTCTCAAGTCGGCAAAATATAGACTTTAAAAATTTGATTATGCATCTTATAATTATATAAAAGAAAATTTAGAGCAATAAATCATACCGATACCTAACTACATATACGTGCTTGAGAACTTTATATATGTATAATGAAGTCTGAACTACACCCAAACTCTAGAATCGATGTGAGGTTGCAAATTTGGTCGCTCCCTCAGAGGGATTCGAACCCCTTCTCTTCTCTGACATTTATGGCAACACCTGCAATTTGCGATGCATCGATTGTAGAGTTGGGGTGTAGTTTAGACTTGATTATATTTATGTATGCATCCTTGTATTAACATAATATGTTGAAAATGATGCGAAACATAACAATAAATTAAATAAACGTCTAAAAATGTTTAACATCACCAGAAGATGGTAAAATTTACATTGAATATTTCGGAATATTTTGAATATATATATATATATATATATATATATATATATATACATCGTGTACTAAGTTACAGCCCTAGATTAATCCTACGAGGAGGAATGACCCGGCCAGCGAAAGCTATATTTTATAAAGCCTAGCTGGCCGAGTGGTCTAGGGCGCTGGACTTTGTGCAGGCGGTGTTGCCATAGATGTCACAGCGGTACAAGTTCAAGTCCCGCGTAGGGAACGACCAAAAATTTGCATCGCAAATTTGATAGTTCTAACCTCGTTGGGAATTTTTCAGACCTATCCATACGTTTACATATCTTCCCTGTATCAATTTGATCCGATGGAGCAGTGTAGCGAATGGAGTCCTCACATTCTGAGACGTTGTATAATATTGATTTGTTGTGACATGCATCATTAATTTGATCCTCTATCCTACATAATAACACCTAAATGAACGGTCCCGTACTACCGTACATCGTGTACTAAGTTACAGCCCTAGATTAATCCTACGAGGAGGAATGACCCGGCCCGCGAAAGCTATATTTTTATATAGCCTAGCTGGCCGAGTGGTCTAGGGCGCTGGACTTTGTGCAGGCGGTGTTGCCATAGATGTCAAATTAAATATGGCGGGTAAATACTACTGTCAATAAATAACTGACACAATTGCATCCCCAGGATTATTTTTCCAAAGTACGACCAAAGTAGGACGGCAAGATGTGTATGTAGGCTCTCGATTCCAGAAACACTCATCATAATTCTATTTAACTCCAAATATGACCGAAATATAACGAAGATGACGGCCATTTTGACGGTTTGGCACAATGGACGAGCTCATTTTGATGTAAATCAGACAACTGAATCTTGACAGTAGTATCTTTGGTATTTAACTGGTTTCCATATTCCTTTGTACACAAACACAAAAGGTGGATATTTGAGATTCAGTTGACTGATGTGTGTACTCTATTCTAACAAATATACAGGCTTCTTTAATACTTTAGAAATCCAGGACAAAACATTCAGCTTGTATTTATTTTATTTTGCTGATATATTTCTGGTGTTATTGCCATTTTATTAAAATGTTTTATGTACATGAACATGCATTAACATACTATTTAAAATAAAATCTGACAGATGGGATTAATGTCATTACATATTTTCAGAAAAAAAGTACCTATGTGTTGGCTGTTTTTCCTCAATGGTGAGAACTCAAAATCACTCTCAAACCAGCGATGGACATACTATAAAAAAGGGTCCAGTTACACTGTTCGTGAACTGGCATGAACAAAAAATCTCGTTATAGAACTGTTCACCCCTCAACAATATATAGCATAGAGTAATCAAGGTAACCAAGGTTACAGCGTTTATAGAAAAGGATAAGGAAATACAAGTATATTTTTACATTTGTATACCATCACAATCTTAATATATAATCAGTTATTTTCATCAAACAACCAGTTTAAGTAGAACATAAAATTAACAGAAGTAAGCTATAAGAAAAAACATACCTGTCAAAAAGTTGTAGATTTTTTTATTTCAACACTTCACCACTTATAAATATGAATGTGTATTCATTTGTTAAAACAATAAAATTACAAATGTATTGAAGTCTCGTGTATACAAATTCAATACTTGCCATGATATATTTCCTCGTGTGTAACATGAATATTTAAGAACAAGATAAAACAAAAGTTTATTTAAGGCAATTATTAGTATCTCCAATTTTAAATTTGAAAAGAAGCAATCGTAGTTCGCTCAGGTTCCACATGCTAAGATTTAATACAGATTCATGGTTGTATTTTCGGCTTTAGAACAGAAATCTGTGTCAGTTTGTATTAGTTGATCACACAAGTCCATATTTAAAGTTTATGACATTGAGACACTTCTTATCATGTATGAATGCTGAATGCTCTTTTTCAAATACAAATGTACATTAATGCACAAGTCAACCTTAATTATTGTGTTTTTGTGTGAACAAATATCCTTTACAGAAAATTATTTCCCTTTCTTATGTACTACCTTCAGAAATTTTATGTCTAACTGTGTAATACATGTATCTTTAAATCCCATGTATTAGTAGAAAAAGTATCTATTGACTGATAAAAGGTAATTATGCAGTATTTTTATATGCATAATAATGTAAATTATAAAAGAATGAGAAATTTCTACAGTACAGTTTGATGTCAACAAGTGCTCATATTCTTTGTGTGTGTGTGTGTGTGTGTTGGTTTTTGGAGAATATTTAGTTCATGCTTTGAAAGCTCTGATTTGGTCATGCAGATGGACAGGAATTCAAAAGCATCATTCAACTGAGGATGGGCAAACTCGGACATCTCAATGTATAATGAAGAAATACTTTGAAGGAAGAAAAAAGGTCCTCTTTAATTTTGTAAATCTCTGGATCTACAGCTCCAGTACACCCTACTTCCCACATTTTCTTTTTTAAAGTGCATTTGTCATCATTTTCATATATTATTAGTAATGCAGACTTAGCATTCCAAAATATTACACGGTTGTTTAATAATTTTACTGGACAAAACAACCAGCGTTTTTAAGGGATTCACAGACATCACCGCAAAAGACCCTCTCCAAAATTTATAAGAAAGAAATAAATGTTCACGTCAATATGTCCTTCAAGAGTAAAGAAAAAAAATATCAATCAATCGAGAATGAATTACGAGAAAGGAAGCTGATAATAATAGCGAAAAAAAAATCATGAAACACATGGTGAGCTATTGGGCTTTGGGCTTGGTGTCATTTATACGTCACACTCACAGCATGTTTCTTTCTTCATGGGTTCAAATCGTTGTAACATCGTCTAGATGACCCAAAAAAATCAGCCTGCTTAATGTTCGTCAATCATATTGAAGGCGTGGAATATACCATTACTTCATATTTGCTTTGCAATCGCTTCAAAACAGCCGCAAAATGTCGATTTTTTCCCCTCAACTTTCATATTTTCAACCACTTTATTTACTACGCTTCACATGGGATGATGGGTAGTATTTGGTATTTTTAGAAAGCTCAGCGTCATTCCTATTATAAAATTAGATTATTGACCAATCGGAAGGCAGGGGATGCAATTGTGTCATTTAAATATAGTCCAGGGGTATTCCTAACTTGAAAGAAAATAATCACGTCCCCCTTTTTGAAATGATCGTCCGGACAAATCGTTGCACCTTAGTTTCAGTTTTTGCTCTAAAAGATATCTTAACTCTTTGAAAAACATTTCTTTTTAAATATTTTAGCGATTATTTCTGTGAAAAGTGTGTATTTTATGCTTTTTACAAGCATATTCACTTCCGGTTTCTTTACAACAAAACCCAAAACGAAAATTACATTATCTCCCATTTCCCGTGTGACCAATAAATGGAACTCTCATGTAGCGCGGGGCACTTGGACAGGCAACCCAAACATTTTAAATTACATGTAAGAAATACATAAAAACGTGGAAATATTCCAACAATCCCTTATTTATCATGTACTGTCACAACACCGAAACATGTAATTGATTCCAGAAATCTTACGTTTGTATGTATTATGTTTGTTTCAGGGTCACGCCTTAATTTTTTTTACTAACTGACTGTCCAGCGCATATTTTTGAAAAAAAATTATGATCTTTTTTGCAACAATTGAATATATCAACCTTACTTATTTGTTTTTTTTGTCAATTTTTTTACTTAAAAATAATTATTTATGTAATTTTTTTGTTTAATATGAATTCTTCTATTTATCATAGTCTTAAATTTTAATACATGTTTATTTTCAGTATAAGATTATCATTATGTATATACCATTACAAAAACCAGATTAAATTAAATTCACTTGAACACCAATACATATATTATAAATATACACAGGCAAAACAAATAGCCCTTTATGATAGTGTTACAAGAAAGTAGAGTTACTCTTCTTTAAATAGAATACAAGAAATATTAATTTCTTCTCAGAACTTCATGCGTCTGATTTTGAATATATTGAAAGGTGACGTTCATGATAGCCGCTATGATAATAATAAACGTTTTCATTTTGTAAACTGACTCCGTATTTCGGTCAATTAAGTCATTGGGACAATTTTGGGAAAGAGGAACTTAATTAAGGGCAGCATATCTTTGTCTAAATATAGGTTGTAATTTATAAAAAAAAGCGTATGGGCTAGGATACAAAACTGAACTCAGCAGCTGATTTGTAGATAGAAAGTTGGCAATGGGATATCGTTTTTCATTAAGTTTTTAACCTTGGTTCCCTTGATTACTCTCTCACTGTGTCACTGTCTAGATAAATGTTTAGAGGCAGAATATAGTATGTTTGTAGTGTCCTACTTGAGCTTATGCTCTTTATAGATGAGACGAACACATTAATCTAATATATGATTATCATGTGGAATGAAGTGAAAATTAAAGGAGTGTGACAACATTCTTTTTCTTTTTGTTAAGATTACTGTTTGATTAGGTCTGCATTAAAACTTTAGAAAGTGTATATTTAAACGGATAAGAATCCGAATACAAAATTACTACAAAATTTTATTCAATCATTTGCACACTTTTGCACATTTGCATAATGATATCATCCAAAAAAACGGGTATTTACCGAAAATAGCACTTTGAAAATAAAGCAACGACGATAGAAGTTCTCGTTGATATTTTCATATGCATTTGGCACAAGGGTCAACAAACACAACAACCTATCAACATAATAGAAGAGAAAGGTGGTTCTGTCGTCAAAAAAGTAATAATAATCATCGAGATTATGTGATGGAACTAATGATAATAAACTGTGATAAATAAGTAAAATAACTATATCTAAATGAATACTGTGAATAAAAAAGATAGACTATTGTCATCACGGCATGATGTACAAATATGTAAATTCCTTTTACGATCATGAGCAGTGACCTTCAACTGACATTGATGACTTTTCACGTCAGTTGACTTGTCTTTCAACGAACCACACAGCTGTTTTCTTGCAAAGGGCAGGGACCAGTAACCTCCGGAGCACATGAGTTGGCTTCAAGTTTTAGTGAGGGTCTGGCTGATTGTTTTTAATTTTTTAAATAATGTTTTAATGATTTGTTAATTTTTGGTGTTTTAAGTATTGTCTTGTAAAAGGATTTTCCTTCGATTGCACCTTCGCTATTAGTACTGTTTCTTTTCTTTCTCATCTACCCCCATTTTCAGATGTTTCTATGCGTGTATTATTTATGTAACATTAATATATATTTCATTCAACATTCAAGTGGACAGTAAGATTGATTTACTTGCAGAATATCAATATCCTTAATTTTGAAATTAGGAAAAAAATATTTGTTTTATTTTTGAATATGAGTCACATTTAATCAATGACATAACAAATGGAGTTGTCCCTCTTTAAGTGTGAACTGGTTATGCTACAGAAAATATTCACATAATACAAAAGAAAAAAAAACCAAAACATGTCGACGAGAAATTGCACATGCTCGTAAGAAAAAAATGAAATCTTGGATGTCTGAGATTTATCTTAGCGGATTTAAATTATTTTTCTGCTCATTTTCATAAAGCATATGTTTCATTGTTCTGCAGTTTACTAAAAATGGTTTGTTCAACGTAAAAACAATGAAGTTGGACTATATGTCGACTGTTTAGTTTTGTTACATACAAGGCCGAGAAAGAAAGAACGTCAGTATTGCTGACACACGAAACTAGTTTAGAATTATTTTCCTAGCAGTAATTTCACTTCAATGTTAATGCTGAAAGAAGCAAGAGTTATCTCTCTTTTAGAGCGGATTAGAATCAAATAGAAAATATATCTGAGCAAAATTTTGTCGAATAATCAGTTTGGTGTTTCTATAAAAGCAGAGGACACTTATCCTTAAATGCAACTGGTCAATGCTCCCAGTTTTTAATAAAGTCCGAGCTGCTCATTTACTTTTGTTACTTTGCACAAATTGTTTTGTGTTCATTGTTGTGTGTGTCTATTTTCTATGACTAGTCTTTGTCCCTGGATTGCATTCTTTTGATTTTAGCTAGAATTTTGGTTCCCTTGAATACTCTGCTAATATTTTTAAGAAAGATATGCACGTATCATATTCTCACACTTAAAAGTTTTCCACCTGTTTCTTTTATTGCATAAGAATGTTTTTGCTATGTGCTTATTATATTTGCTCTCAAATGTGTCTAAAATTTGAAGTCAGAGTTATTGAAATATGATTATTGAAATAAACTTTGATCAAATAATTTGATTATAAGTGTGTGCTTTTTTGAAAATGCAGTTGTTTCAATTATAAGCTTTTAAAAAGTATGAAGGTATCTAAATTTAAATATGATGAAATCTAAGATGATTAATTTTGATCGTTCACCATTTGATTGATTATGCAACATCAATACATCTCTGTGTCCAAATAAAACAAAGAAAATGAAATACAAAAAAGCACTGATTCTAAGATTTGCTTTGGTGCAATACTATTTTCATACACTGGTTTGCATTTAGGCGGCTGGCTCTTTGAATGGAGTATTAAGCACCAGCTTATAAAATCAAATACATAGTCATCTCTCATAAATATCAATCGGGTTTAGTGCTCTTAATTTCCCGAAACAAAGGAGTCGTGCGAGAACAAAATGAGAAAAAAATATATATTATACTGCGGTGGCCTGGGTATCCATTATATATTTTTTGTTTTTTTTCCTTGTTCTTTTGTACATTACGATGGGATTCAAAATACTATCAACGAATCTTACACGAAAATTGCACTCTACATTTCGTCCGTAATATCATACAAGTTATATTATCTTTGCCTTTTGTAAGCTTTGTTTGATCCTATGATATGTACTTAAAATCAAAGTAATGCTCTGTGGTGTTGTTAAAATCAAATTCAATTAAAATGCTATTAGAAATGCATTACGTTTTGATTAGAGCAATTGATTATACAGACAATCGTGAAGGTATAATGCAAATGCCAAATGCAGTTATTTCTTAGTTAAAACAAGGTGGTTAATTAATTATTTTTTTGTCCTGTCGTTTCTGAATCTTTAATACAAGAGCAACAAAATTGAACAAGAATCTGAAAATGAATCCAATTTTACAATAATTCATAAATTAGTTTCGAAATTTTTTAACTAATATTGTTCTTTACATACATCACTGACTCGTAAATAAATCAATTTATCGAGACTTTAACGAGATTCCATATTACTAAGTAGAAATTTCGTATCATAATTTATGAGAATAATCTTTTTCTTTGGGGGTAATTATTTGATTAATTAAAGCTGAATTAATGAAAAATTTAATTGCTTATTTGTCTGGGTCGCTTCTCCTTAAACCAATTTATACAACTTAATTTCAACAAATGCATTTAAGGTTAATTATAAATGAAGTTAAAGCAAATGTCTTAAAATGAATGGTATTTTATTTTTCTCTGGACCCTTTAACAGTTCAGTGTGGTTTTGACGTTTAAATGTGAATCTCATCAGTTGTATCTTAAGCCCATTTCACAATTAATGTATCGGTTGATGAAAAAATACTATCAATCGCTTTCAGTAATTGACCAGCGATTACTACTGGCTTTTTTAAATGAATGCTTTTTGGTAATATGCAAAGATGAATTGAGTTGCAATAAACACGAAAACCCAGATTAGTTATGTTTTTCCTTAGTTACATAAAAATGTTTTCAAATTAGCAACTTTTCACTAATATAACCCTTAAAACGTATATGAATCAAATTGTTTCAATTTTGCTTCAGGACCATTTTGATTTTACTGGTGTAATTGTGACAAATTTGCAAATTGAGAACATTATGTTTGCATGCAGATGTACCTACATAACACCTATTAATGATATCGTGATAAAAATGCTACGAAGAATATAATATAACGACAAAAATATTTCCAAAAACAAAATGTTTGTCAGTTTGAAGGAAACCCGTCTTTTACTATTTCGTATTCGCTGTCAATACGCTGAACACACCAAACATGTAAAAGTTTACTGCTCTTTTGCTTCGTTTTAATGTGTTTCTATCATACGTTTGTTAAGTATATCTGGAATTTTGTCAAGGACGTTTGTGACTGAACAATAAACGTATTTCTTAAGTACAAATAAGATATTAAAACATGCACCGCAAATTTATAATGCTTGAATAACCACTCTATTCAGGAATACGCTAGGATTTGTTTCCTTTATAGCAACTGCAACTTTGTATTTAAACATGTAGATGACAGTTGTACACTGGTAATTTATAGGTATATATATCAAGTTGTGATATAGGTATTCAATACTTATTTTCTTATTTGTTTACAATAATAAATATCCAGTTATATAGTTAGAAATAATTAGATTGGTAGACATTCAAAGAAATACTGAAAATACTTGTTTAGCAATACATAAAAAAGTTAAGTCATAACAAAATTATGCTCTACAAAGCAATCAAATTTTATGTTTATTTCAGTAGGCAGAAGGAATAATTGTATCATAAAACATACATATACATCTGCAATGCAGAGCACTACAGCAATTACAATGATGTTAATTACATGACATCACTGATACCAAGGCGATATTTTGTGT
The DNA here is from genome assembly GCA_037379345.1 of Perna viridis. NCBI lineage: Eukaryota > Metazoa > Mollusca > Bivalvia > Mytilida > Mytilidae > Perna > Perna viridis. Next base: position 16,320,391 of record CM074515.1, read on the forward strand.
GATCTCTAACTAGAAGGGACAGTTGATATATTTTTATAATACGCTTGCACATCTCACAGTAGTAAATGTTAATATCAAGCGACATTGTGCTGAAAATTGATCTTGATTGTTCTTTTTATAATTTACGCTCAATACTGATATTTCTTGAGTGTTTCTACAATATTGCTTATACTCTTCTTTCTTGACTTTTCTTTGGAAATAAAATGTTAAATGGTTCTTTATGCCAACCGTAGAAGTTTACAGAAACTATGCCACTTTGAAAGTTTCAGATAATTAGTTATATGAATATGGTATTAAAACCAAATAACTAAATCATTCATTTCTTAAAAGAACGATGAATAAATCGGTCTCTCTTTATCGTTTAAAACCATTTTAAATACATAGTGTAAGCGATTAGCAATGAGTAACCAAGGGAACAAAGATTCGAACAGAAAACTAAAGAATATTATTCAATGATAAAATAAAAGACAAGGAAAACAGACACACACGAAAAAGAACATTAAATAAACAAATAAAACGTATAAAATAACAGAAGCAAATGAGCAACTCGTACTACACCAAAAACTGGGAGAATGGACCAGGTAAACCGGTAATGTAATCATTCATTGCTTTATAAGAGACATCCGCCGAATTGCCCATAAAATATCAAGACCGGGGTAGACGAAAGAGGAAAGGAAAACTATGACACGTTCAACAAATTGTTTGTCATTGTGCAGACAGATATAACCTAATTGTAAGAACGACACTATAGGGATATAAGGAACACCTCCTTTTAAGGTTTAATACAACCCTTTGTAGTACATTTGGGGGACCTTTGACAGTTATTAATGCTTGCATAAAACAATTTTATTTTTACCTCAGCAATAATCTGTTTTCCATGATTGTCTAGCGATAACAGTATTATTTTGAAAACATCCTATCGGCAAATACTCAGATAAATAAATTTATGATTGATAATTTCGATAAAGTTGATTCATTTGAGGAAAAGTACACTTTACAACAAAGAAATACTAATTCTTAGAATACCAAAAACAATTTATTTCATTTAATGTATTTGTTATGTAGTATATCAAATGTTTTGTGGTATATTTAATCTACTTGTCTTTACTCTTCAATCTTATCTAGAAAAATCAACAACGTATCTCATTCTGTATTTAATAATGTGGTTTTACTACAAATGAGATTTTGGTTTTCATGCAGAATGGTGAAATCCATTCATAAAGTTCTCATCTGGAAAAGTCTTTGATATAAGCCTTTAAAGATGCAGTAATTAATTTTGATATGAACCAAAAGAAACAATTAAAACTATAAAAAGTGATGTTCTTTTGCACGAAGCAACGATTCACATTTTTTACTGTTTGGTAGGGTTATGTCTTTTTTGGCACATTCTCGACAGCTCTGCTATATTTTATACTTGAGCATTATAATTTCAACTGGACAGGTTCACTTTCATCGAACAATATTATCCGTTCAGCTGATAAATGAAGAGTGTCTAGTCAGTTGAATGAATCAGTCCCCGACATGGAATGGTGAATCAGTCATCGACATGGAATGGTCACATCAAACATAAACAACAATAACAACCCGCATCAAAACGGAGCTTACATTTCATTGTTCGTATCAATATTCGTAAAATAAAATCTTTTCCATTAATATATGCCTTAGATTTTGTTTGTAAGTATAAAAACTAAGATAAATATACCATGTAAAATAGGTTTTTCAAAGAGTAGTTTCGTCTGGAAATGAAATATTACATATATTGGTATATTTAGTTTTAGATTTCACCATTGATTGTATTATTGATATTTGTAAGGCGATCTATCTTATCGTGACACAAACGATTAGCTAAAGGTGTTGCATAATCAAGAAAGCACAGAGTAAACCTTTCTACTCTGTCATGTTTAACAATCATGCCAATTATATCACTATAATAACAATAAATGACTAGATATAATGCATCATTTTCAATTAAGATAGATTTTAAAAATATTTTCCCACAAATGAGGGGCAATACACATGTACGCCAGTCTGAAAATATAATGTGATGAAATCATAAGAGTTCATGTAAACTCTGATACAAAATTTGTGTTTAAATGATGAAGTTACCAATCAAATGAAATTTAGCGATGCTTACGCACATTTTTTCTGTGATCTTATATCTTATTATATAACAGCTCAACTACAATAATTACAGAATATATCATTAATAATTATTAATGCTTCGATATAAATGCAAAACAAACAACCAACCGACACGATCTGTAATGATGAATGCTGAACAAATCTTTATCAAACTTGATAAAAAAAGACTGTAAAAAAACCAAAAACTATTACACCTTCAACCACCCCCGCCAAAAAAAAAAAAAAACACAAGTCAAACAAGAAAACACAAACATAATAAATCTACAGAATGCACAAGTTCGTTCTGCAATATTTGGAGGATCACGACTGGCATCTCTGTCACAGAACGATGAATGATGATCACACACATATATATATATATGTTTCTAAGGTGATTTCAGATGTTGCCAACACAACATGAGTTTTATGTGTTTTGTGTCTGTAGAAAGGTGATTATTTTAACCTTAGATTTATAAAATTATTCGCATATAGATAATATTTGACTATCTATTTAATGATACTTGAAGATTTTAGTCTTGGAGTCAAGTGTAGAAAATGATATGTTTAAAGAATAAGTACAAACAGCAAAAAGCTAACACACAAAAACAACCGTAATAGTTATAGATGCGCAATTCATAGTAAACATGATGGTGTGTACAATGCAATATTTATGAGACACGAACTCATTTCCTTAGTATATCATAAATATTACTGTATTATGATATACAATTAATTATTTTTTAAAATTTTATTTAGTATTCAACAAAGATGAAAATTAGGTTAATTTAAAGTTCTTCATGTCCAAAATCCATTGGCATATTTAATATGAAAACACAATTACCAGAAATGTCATAAATGTTTATGTTAATCTGCTACAACATCGAGTTAGAGAACAAATAATGCCGAAAATTTAGTTTTCAATATCTTAGTCTTCAGTTAACCTGATCTATTGCTCAGATGATCACGGCTAATTGTGTTTGTTAAATGAGGCAAGTTAGCTTATTACTTGAATGGGAAACCTGTCAAAGTAGATCAGAATGTATTAAATCATACTTTGAAATTGAATCAGTTTAGTTCAAAATTTCGGAATATCCTTAGCAGAACATTCACCTTTTAAAGAATAAAATCCTTAATGTAATAATTCTGATCATTATTATAGCTTAAGCTGTAACATGTTTGTTTGATCTATTTGACTTAGGACTTGCCTTACTACACTTAGATTGTGTGGTCTAATTTAATAAATTGACGAAAAAGAAAACCCAATGAATTCACCGAAGATTCCACAACTCCCACAACATTATAAAGATAAAATAGTTATCCTCAAAGATTAACAATGTTTTCACCTTTCAGGCAACATTGTTCAGATAAGAGAATTACCCAATGAATTCATCGAAATTTCAATCCTTAGAGGTTGATGGTAAAGAAAAACTATTGACCAAATTATACGACAAAGTGATGACTTCTCATTCCGTTTTGTCATATTTCTTTTCTTCTGTGTAAACATCCCTTCAGCACCTGCGTATGGAGTTTTCATATCGCAACTCAAACGTTATACCAGAGCTGGCTGTAACTAGGCAGACCTTCTGTATCATGCCAGACATCTTACATTTAGGCTTTCGAAACAGGGTTATGTTGCTACAAGATTATAGACATCACTAACAAAGTTTTGTGATCGTGAACTCGTGGATCGTTACTGTGTATCCATTTGCACCATTAAAACTGATTTGTTCAACGTATCATAGTTTTCCTTTCCTCTTTCGTCTACCTTGGACTTGATTTTTTATGAACAACTTGGCGGATCCTTTAGAAAAGCAGAGAACGATTACATTATCGGTGCACCTGGTCAATGATCCCAGTTTTTAGTGGAGTCTGAGTTGCTTATTTACTTTTGTTACTTTGTATGTATCATTTTGGTTATTTTAGTTTCTGTGTTAAGTTGGTCAGTTTGACACTTCGTTCGTACATAAATGAATGTTTTCAAAATGAAGTAAACATTTATATCAGTACTTAAAGAAACGAATTATACTGTTCAGAATAATGGTATCAGTTAAAACACCGAGGCTTCTTTCTTTATGTTGCACATGGTAGAACCTCTCGGTGATAGATTTGGCTTCCTATTTCTTCCCGTATACAATTGATTTTCGAACTAAGATCCTCCTACGTTTGATTCTAATTTGGCTAATGAGCGGTTACTCCTTGAAACACGTGTACAGCATATCGAAATTTGTAATACGTATAATTGGTAGTTTTGTTTTTTTGAACCGGAATGGCACATATATTGACATAAATCTTAATTTGTGTGGATGTCAAAATGCTGGACAATTATTTGATTTTTGCCGAAAATATATTGTATATATACAACAGCTGAAACATCGTTATATATATGACCACTGTCATAGAGAATTAGATAGATGGTGGATATGAGATAAAATTAAGCAATAGAAGAAAGTAAGGAGAGAGAAGTAAAAAAGGAAAAGAAAATAATAAAATCCTATTCCTTGAAAACAAACTTTTTTTTACCTAAATTTCGTATCTGGAAGCTATGGAAATCAAGGGTGTTCACAAGCCAACTCTTCACTCGTTTATAAGTTTGCGTTATAAAACTTCAAAAACCTATAAAACACTATGTCGTTATCGAAAATGTTTGTATTGTTGGCTATGGCTTCAAATTTCGATAGATTTGTTTACCTACACTTTTTGTGGATCTCAGCCTTATTTTTAGCTCCACTTCTGTTGATGAGACGATTTACTCCTTGAAACATTAAAAAAATCACAAAAGTTGAAAAAGAGGCATTTTTCCCATTATAATCTTTATCTGAAACCAAATATATTAATTTGTATGGGTTAATCAGCGTTTTTGTACTTATCTTCAGCATTTATATTAGATATAATTCTTACTTGTCATAAACAATTTTCATTAGTTATTCGAAATAAAATCACATGTATGAATACATATTCACTATTAATAATTGATAACGTTATTATTTTAAGATTTTCGTAGTCTGGGTCGTCACCCGATCAACAATTGAAGGTAATAATATCATTCAAGAAGCCACAACAGTGAATTACAATGTATACAAGGTTTTGTGAACTTTAAAGAGCGCCCATATTTGAATTTTAATTAAAAATAGTACACTATATATAATACGAAAAAAATGAGTTTTAAGCAAGAGAAAGCAATAATTAATGTCAATTAGTCGTATTGGCTTTATCATCATCTTTGAAAAACGAACCTATTTTCTTTCATAGTTGGAGGAAGTAGTTAAAGGATTTATCCCACCATACATATTCAAAATCCATAACTTTTCATATGTAATTAAGTAGTTAATATTTGGACAATAAATGCTAAAAATGGTAAAAAATGCACAAAGACAGTTCCTGTACAAACGATTATTATTGTTTTACATTTTTATATAGGTATGTGTTCATAAAGCGGTAATAACATTGAAGAATTCAGGAAGCTAATCGATGCACCATCAATCTTACAGAAAAGCTATTAACCCATCATTATCGCCCTCTCTATATAAAATGACACCTTATCAACAAACCAATTACTAGAGCTGTTATCAGAGGCTTAAATATTTGATAAATTCTACCAAAATATGCACGAAACATTGTCTAAACTGTGAAGAAAATGTTTATGTCGGAAGCATAAAAGTACAGCAATCAATAATTTTCTGAGTTGTCATTTAAAGCCTGACCTCTGCCTAATTCTGAAACAATAGGCAATATATATTACAACACCTCTGAAAATATCTTTGAACGCAGACTTGCAAGTCAAGTAAGAAAATAATATACTATATAAGTATGTCGTGATTTCATACATACTAGTAATGATCATAATAGAATGAAGACGTTTCACATATTCTCTATTTACTATATCGTACATGGACAAAATATAAAACAGAACAGCTTACAACGCGTATTTGATTCTGCAAAGTACAAGAGAAATTGGAATAACGATGTTCGCTAGACATTTTTATCACTATTGTCGCTGGGAAAACTTATGAGTGCTTTCAACACGTTTCTAATGCAATAAAAAGGAAGTAACCAGCGGTGTACAGACTTCTGAAGACCAATATTTGGTTATGATGTCTACGGGATTCTAACTTGACTACCTAATAATTTTGTTAAACACCAGAAACATGATTTCGGACGGAAACATTCTGTCAGTACGTCTGAATTATTCCAGACATTTATTTGGCTTAAAGTCTCTCACAAAATGGTTCTTTGGAGTACTATTTCAAAAGATATTGAATTAAGTAGCTTGACTTGAACATTGCCGAATTTATAGCAATATCATATACTGTTACATGAATGTGCAGAATGCATTGTTAAACAAATAAAAATGAATTTTTAATCAAATTACTATTAAAGATTATTGCACTAAACAGCAGAAGTGAGCTGTTGTTGTTATTAAATGTACTAAATATCAACTATCGCCAATTTGTCGAAAAAAGAAAAATATGTTTTCAGAATAGCAAGTTGGTTTTTATCGAAATTAAAAATAATTTGTATACTATAAACGCTGAATGCACTTACCCCTGGGAGAAACAAATATGTTTAGAAACAGACATGATTCGTCCTGTTTCTTGGTAGAATTCATTACTCTCCAAAAATGGATCTGGTTTGCCTTCGGTAAATCACTTCCGTCAAACAATCTGTCACGCCATTTGGTTTGTGGACATGACAAATGATCATTGGTTCCTTTAACTATATTGGAATGTAACATGGCATCGGTAGGTGGCAAGAAACGAAAAGATCCTGATGCAAAAGGTATTCCAAAATATCCTTCAACCATTTTTAGGGGCGATTGCCGTGGAAACTGTACCATAACTCCCCTTATTTTTCCATTTGAGAGCTTTATTGATCTTTGTGCTAATTGTTGAATAGACACCGGGGCTACGATCCCTCGAAAGCACATTAAAGACAAAAGTAGTGAAGATGTCAGATAAGTTCCCATTTTGATTAATCAGTAGATGTTATTTCATGACAGAATTTGATATAATAATCCTAATGTTACGAAATATATACAAATAAACCCAAAATCAACGTTTTACGACACAACACACACTTATAAGAAAAACTGATCTCAAAACGTTCCTGCGAAAATATAGTATAAAGATCAATAACTACAACAAAGTTGTACTGGCAAAAAAAGCCCCTCAAATCTGAGTATAGGATCTAAACGCACCAAACAATTTGATAAACGAAATCATAAAATCCAATAACGTTATCACTCCTATATTTAACAGTTCCAAAAGCTTCTTTTGATGATAGTAACATTTTTGTATCTCCGACAAGGATTATTGCAGTCAGAGTAACTCAAGTGCGGTATACCTGTACAAGACAGACTGCTAAAGCCATCTCCTAAACGTCAATGCATTGGTTAATTAAATATATATCTCATATCAAAAATACAAATATAACAATTTGATAACGAGTTCATTTATCCGGCGTCATAAGAATTGTATAATGATCAATGGGGACTTATTCATATCAAAGAGTCTCTAGGGTTAAAATATCAACTGCGATTGATCACAAAGAAACTATCTCTGAATCAAACCAAGCATCCATAGAATCAGAACTTAGAACAATCTACTTTAGGACGCTTTTATCATCGTCAATACTCTATACAATCGTTGAAACAGTTAAAAAAAGACGTCCCACAGGCTTAACAGTTAAATCATCAAGATTTCGCTTGCTTACAGCAAAAAATACGCCACAACAGACATTTGACTAGAACCATTTTATATTGCACATTATTCGAATATTAAGTGGCAACAATTGTACGTTGTGGAGAAAATCATCAAAATATGTTTGAGTCATAATGTTTATAACGCTGTAGACTAATAGTTTCCTTTTGTATAGCATTCATAAATGGTATCCATAGATATTGGTATTCCACTTAAGAAGAAATTACCTTAGCTCATTAGAGAGCAATACACTTCATATAACTAGATCACAAATATGTATGTTAGCACATTTCTACAATTAATGTGCATTCTTTCAACACCTCTTTTATTATTGCACAATCACAAATATTATTCTACCCCAAATTCAATTATTAAGAAAAGGGCTCGTTACTAAACAATAATATATAAGTATCTGGCTTATAAATTGCATTAAAGATATTTAATCACGTGTTATAATAATTCACTAACTCCACAATTTAAGACAGTATATAACTTAGTATGACATAGTATAATTGCAGAAAAATAACTTTTCAGAGAATAAGCAACACCATCACAATCTTCAGAACTGACAACTACAGAAATAACAATCTTCTTCCTGTTAATAACCATAGGAACTGATTTTGCAGATATGTCAGACATAATTTATAGGAAAACAATTTAGGTAAGCTCTTGAGGTTTTGCCATTTCTTTGTCACACTTATTACCAACGTAAGCATAACATGTCCATTTATTTGAGCAAATTCTGACAATAGTCATTATTGATCACACTGATGACCCGTTTCTTTGAATATGATAAACAATGTTATAAGAAATGAAAAGGAAAGAAAATTTGTTCTAGGCAATCATATAATTGAAAAGACCTCCATGTGTTTTATTTTCAATCAAAAACCAAATCGTCATTCTGAAACGGAGGAGGTATAACGACAAAGAAAATTGATACCATTATATACAAGAATATGCATATAGGATGGAGTAAAAACACATTATCAAAACGTCTCAAAAATGTATGAAATTAGTATGTTAACATAGAACAATTTCTCAACTTTACAAAGGTCATTCGTGAAGACTTTACTTTTCAGAGAACCTTCAGAAAAAAGCTTATTATAAAGTATTTTTTCTACCTACACAGTAATCGTTTTTGCAGTAAATGTATTTATAATTTCGTTGCTTGGTGGTTTAAACAACTCCCATCAAAAAAGCACGTTCCATCGGTGTGAAACGGTTATAAACAAACAGCGAACCAAAAACACAGGACGCTTTAAGTACATAACCATCTGCAATCTGCCAAAAGTAATTCTAAAGCAATTAAATAGTAGACAAATACAATATCATTCAATAGTAAAACCTGTATTACAAAAGTATCATATCGTAGAGAATACTATAGTTTATAACATTCTGAAACTTTGTATTAATTTGAATATTAATTTGAAAGAGTAATCAAAGGAATCAAGATCCTAGGGGAAACCAAAAGAATGTAGTCCAGAGACAAAGACCAGATATAGAAAACAGACACACACAACAAAGAACATGAAACATGAAAATCTTATTAATCGTGACGTTATTCACCTTTTTAATGATGAACTCTTTACATTGTGACAGCATTCACTAAAATTTAATTATTAGAAATGACTGTTATTTTTTTAATGAAATTTAACCTTAATTTCCATGGTTCGTATTTGAAAAGAAAACCGTGTGGTAGATTACTTTGTGTGCACCACGTGACCGACGTTATTGTTCAGAGTCAGAAAAAATATAACAATCATTCAAAAAAAAAAAAAAAAAAAAAAAAAAAAAAAAAAAGCAATGGAATAGAAAGAATCTGATATATGAAATTATGTGACTCTGAAACAGTTGACTGTAAGGAACAGTAAGTTCTTTACCCCAATATTTTGTCTTTTATATTTACAATGTGATATTATTGTTAGATATTTGAGGAAAAATGATGAAAAGTCTGATGTTGGTATTACTAAACCCTACAATAACAGTATAGCTTTTAAAGTACTTCCTTCTCCGATGATCCTAATTCACACTTAATGGTGATTGTTCCACAACATTTGTACAGTATAGCAGTTAATTGACGCAGGTATGACCATTTGTTGTTGAATTTTGTAGGTAATTCATTATTAAATACAAAGTAAATTTTTCACCAACATTGAATATGGTACATGCATCGATTGCATGAAATCTCCATTGTACTTTCGAAACGAATTTGGCGTTAAGAAATTGCCATACTCTTTCTTCTCAGTGTTGAATTAAATAATGAAACTGAATCATACCGGGAAACGGGACGACATCCAAAAAGTTTCATGAAAATGTGAATATAAGGTACTGAGGTTATTGCAGATCTGATTAATGTGCTAATGCTCAGTTACAGTAAAGAATATCATATACTGTATAATTTAAACAAGATACTAATATATATACTAAAATTCCAGACAATGTTCAAAATACAAAAGCAAGATATAAACATTTTTAAAGAACATAGCATAAACTTTTCCTGAAATATAGCTTGTATACATCTTAGTCAAAATATAATTGATTAACTGATTATCACTACTGAGTCTTATTTGCAAACGATGCAGAAAAGCACTCTTTCGTAAGTGTAAACATTTCTATAAGATTTGCCAGGCAAATTAATTAAAAGTTTCATAAAGGTTTACTGCTCGGAAATGATATTTTGAAGCGTTATATTAATTGGGAAACAGTTTAACATTTTTTTTGCAAAGTAAATTAAACATAAAAGAGACAGACTATGACTAAATATTTATTCACGAGTGTTTCAATATCTTTGCGTTTCAAGAACACAATCAAAATTCGTAGCTGGACATTTAACTGGTCTTTTCACAGCTAAAATGCCTCATATGTTGCTCGATTCATACAATCATCATATGTAATTAATTTATGAAATTTATATGATTATCACATATTTTGATATTTGCTATATTCAATTTTCATGAGTTATAAAACCCTTTTTTCTATGCTTGACCTTTGATATGTAGCATAAATCCCGACGGAAATTCTAGCGAGCGTTCTTCTATGACGTCATCAATGAAAACAACGTTAGAAACCTCACAACGTCGCTTTTGACCAATCAGGTTTTAAAGAAAGTGATACACAATCACACAACAACCAAGTATTAATATCACTTGTTCATATCACATCGTCTATGCCGTCCAAGAAGAAATAGTACAAACGACCAAATCATACGATGCATAAGAGAAACATACGATAATCATGTGTATACTGAAACATAATCATAATCATATCTCACTCGATGTATAGGATAACCATAAGTTGCAATTTATATGATTCTCATGTGTGGTATTTTTACTTACATATGATATTACATGATCAATAGTCATCTGCACTGCAGATTACGATCATTTTCGCCGGAGGATTCAAAATGTGTATTTGTTTAAGTATGTATGATCACATTGCTTTTTTTGAGTAATCTGGTTAATTTTGTCTGATTTTTAAAGTTACTTTCAGTTTTGTTGTGGGCGTTTGGACTGTAATCATAGCAGCAATTGATATGATAGCACTTCTGGATACAATCTACTATTTTAAAAAGAAATTTGCAATATTTTCATATATAGTTCGTAACTAAAAAAGGGTATAACAGCTTGATATAAAATAATTATACCCTTCTTATATTAATCGTCCGCAATGGTACGTAATGAACATCCTCACGCTACCAATTTAGTAGTTACATGACGAATCTTTCTGACTTTTATTATTTTTGTTTCCGTTCGAGAATCCATATAGATGTGTTTCATTTAGATTGATATAGAACTTTATGTTATATGCTATAATCAAAGAGACGGTGAATTATGATATATTGCTTTTGAAATTCTTTGAGTTTTGTATGTAATGGTGAGACTAGTCTGTCTTGTCCATAATCATTCAAAATAATTTCAAAGCGCACTGAGTATATTTTGAAGAGAAATATTTACGTTGATTTATGTCATAAGTATATCTCGACCACTTACAAGAATTACGTCTATCACACTAAAGATATTGGAAAAAGAACAACTTATTACCTCACAGAATGACAAAGACATTGTTGCATGTTACACAATGAGTTCAATTACAGCTAAGATAACCAAACGTACATGACCATGATTTGAGCTTAACATCTTACATGTATGTACTCACGAAACGAGCTCTATTTTTGGTTTAATCATAAAGAAGTTATTGTATTCTAATGAACTAAACTACGACTACAACAAACTACAATGTTGATAAACATTCCAATATTGTTAAGGAATCGAACGCGCATGGTCTTGCATTACTTTAGTTGTGGTGTTATTCGTTAATATTCGTTTTGAGAACGTTGGAATTCGGAGATCTTTAACATACATTCAAGCGATCCTTTTTTCAGTTTATCAAAAATATTTTATCAATTGAATTAGTTAGAAACTAAATAGAGCACAAAAACGCTGTAAACATTCGAATGCCTTAGTGTGAAGAGAAAAATTGCGTTTAAAAATAAAATGTTTTTTTTCTTATATTTTTTCGATATATATCAAAATAAAATCAAGGGAGCTAGAATTCGAATGGTAATCAAAAGAGTATAATCCAATAATGACTAGACAGGAAAAATAGACACACACAACAAAGAACATGAAATAATCAAAATAATACTTTCAAAGAAACAAAAGTAAATGAGTAATGAATCGGTTTTAAAGGTGCTGATGGATACTCCATATACATGCATATCTACAAGTTTATGATGACGGCTATAAACCGTTTGTAATGATTACTTTAATCATGTAGCAACCCAACTATGTACCAGAAACCTAATTGTAAGATGGTTAGCACTGAACAAAAGGCCTGCATAGTTTTTGGAGCTCTAACATAACTTATAACTTATGAGTTGTGATGAAAACTACATACGCAGTAATTGAAAGGATGTAGGCACAGACAAAGTCAAGTTTCCGATACGGAATGCATTTTTCGTATAGTTTGGTCATGAAGTTTTACTTTCTATTGATGTTTAAGGTCAAGATATGAGGTTGCCTTTATAGTGTCTGTAGTGACCCTTATCACAAGGTTAAATGTGATGTATAAAATCCCTTACTCTAGGATCGTTTTAAGACAAAACGTAATAAATATAGCTAAAACTGAGATAGAAGGATCTGCCTATAAGATTTTCCTTCTTTAAGATGTTCCTTCGTTATGAAAATTTCAGCCTTGAAGTCAGCCTGAAAGAGTGAAGGAATACGTCTATGAGGAGTGGACCACAATATGGAATACTGACCTTTTGTGAAAAACACGTTCACAACACAAGAAAAATATGTTAACTTGTGGATAAAAAAAAATCAGCATTATAAAATATCTTCGGAATATTTAGAAATAAATGAGAATAATTTTTCTTTCGAAGTATCGAAAAAAGTATTAAGTATCTATATCCAGCTGTACCATCATTTTTACAATAACAACGACGTATGATGCTAATAGTCGGTATGGTAGTAAAAAAAGGTTGGAAAAAGTTTCGGTGCTTTTGGAGAAGTAAGTGGGTATGTGTGTGGAGGGGATTTCTTTGTTCAAAAGGGACGATGGAACTTTTATAACCTTTAAATGCTCATATGTTCATTAACAAATCTACAGATCTTTTATGATTTTATCACAAATAAGAATTTTAATTCTTGTAATTAACAGAACAAACATACCATGTCTTAGCAGTTGAACTTAGCATGGCTGTTCTTCGATAAGCCATTTTTGATTTATCAACAAAGACAATTTCCTTTATCCTGAATTAACTGCTATGTATATGGAAGTATGAAAAGAAGGTTTATTATTTTTTTTAGTTTGAACAGATATGAGAGCTCATACAATATTTTGGCATATTTATGGTTGTTGGACTAAAATGTTACAAATTCACGAATTCATGTACTGACTAGTCATACTTTATCATATAATCATTTTATTTTGATTGAAAATCACCTATGTCATTATAAAAACGGAGTGCTATCAAGATTTACCTAAAATTCTTATATAGTTGTGTATTTTAGAATTGAAAATCAAATTCAAACGTCCTTGTTTTTATGCGATATGGTCTTATTTTCTTCCGATGGGTTCTTGTTTTAGATCGATTATTTTCAACACTTCTCTATGTTGATAAGTTTTTTTTTGCGTTAAACATTTGTAAGAAACATTTTCACGTCAAGCATGAAATTTCAATGAGCTTGATTCTTTTTTGAGACGCGTTATATTAAATCTGTCTCATGTTTTATGGATAAAAAGGAATACAATCGTTTCTCAGGCAAATAAAAATCTTTATATTCCCACTTTTTGTAAAGAAGTATTGACGATCCATGTAAATTGTTAACGCTTATGCCTATGTTTGTTACAATGATAATTCACACTTATTTGTTAATTTGGATATACCATTGTGATCTTATGATCATTCACAGAAATAAATTCCTTCAAATGCATATATCAAACAAGTTATCCCAGGAACTTTATAAGTCAATGGTTGATTTGCAATGAAACAATTAAATCTTACATACAAATCCTAGAGAGGTCCGCGTTATGAAAAGGTATAAATAGGGCAAGCAGGTTAATTGCAATCGATTGCAAAATCACCCCCTAAATAAAAAACAAGGGGAGCATTCAATGTATATCAGTAATCTGACGTCAATTGCCATCGTTAAGTGCATACACCAAACTTTATCATTCGACTTTTGTTGTTTGAAGTAGTAAATATCTCTGAATTATGGAATTATATATGAAAAATCTAATGATAAATGATTTCAGGATACCCATTTCGGGTATTTGCTACACACTAGTAACTTTTGTATGCATATATTTGCACAGAAATTTTCATGAATCGCCCAAATGTGTTTTCGATTAGCAAGACACACAGGTTTTAAACCCGTAGAAGATGTATATCTGTCACAAGTATATCTGATTGTTAAGGAGGTTAAAAACAAACGCTTGAGTTCGCAAATTGAAAATATGCATTGCATGGAGAAATATTTACAACGACGTATTAAGATTTCCAAAAGAAATAAAGCCGAATGCATTTAGAAATTTTCATTTTTTGTATATTTTCCTACCTTAAACTCACCGGACTTTCTCTATGCTTTCATTTACACAGCGACAATGAAGAAATCATAATTGAAATATATTGAAATTCGTCTAAAACGTCACCATATTGAGGATTTTTTGGGAAAGCAAAAATAATATCGTAGAAAATATTTGTATTCAAATTTTAACAGTATGTTATTTATGTGACGCCGAGTATAGATAAAAGTTAAAGGACTATTAGCCTAATTTGTGATTAGATTGTAATCTTTAAAGGTCAAATATGCTGTCATGTTTCCAAAAAACAATACCCCGATACCAGACAGCAAGTGACTGGCAATGAGTGGCATTTTGTATTGAGCAACCGATGAATTGATACCACGGCTAGTGGTCCAAAAGTCCCCGGGTTATTCACCAGTTCAGTAGTCATATTTATCTTACCCTATGTATACCATTGATTTATCATCGAAATTGAAAAGCCCTAATACAGTGAGGCTTCATTCCTGTATTGAACTTGGTAATTCTTGCTTGATGTTGCGTTCCATAGTTTTGGTATCGGTATGTATAGAGTACGGGAAATATTAAATCTATGAGTGTTTTTTTGTACTTATACACATTTCTCAGACAGTGTATCTATTCTTCACATTCTTGTTCAAGATGCTACTTATATTTTTGGCACCATAAGAGTTGGAAACATGTTAATTCTTATTTACGTTACAACCTCTATCTATGAATTGTTGATTTTTCTATAGATATCCATAGATATATCTTACAACAAAACCCAAACCATAGCAATAAAAATAGATGTAATTGAAATCAGAACATGACATTGTAGATGAAGTATATAAAGGTATATAAATTTGAGTGGAAAGGTTCTATTGTCTGTAAACAATCTTTAACAATCTTTTTCGTATTGGATTATGTCATTTTGTTTTTTTATGTATTTCAAAGTTGCAAGAAATGTTTGAGTGATATATTTACACAGATCACGTAACAAGCCCGATTAAAAAAAAAATCGATGTTGTTATCAACCTCTAAATTGGCCCTAAAAAGGATTTGTCCTTCCCAACTGTAATTAAGATATTTTTTTTAAAGAGAAATTTGCATTCTGATGAAATACCCAAAATGTACTCCTTAAAACGGCGTTCTGTGATGTTTAAAGATTCTTTTACATAAAAAATGTATAGTGCATGTCTCGTTTGTCTACCCCGGACTTTGCTTTTTATGAGCAACTCGGTGAGTGTTTCAAGAACAACAGAGGACGCTTATCTTACCAGTGCACTTGGTCCATGCTCCCAATTTTTAGTAGAGTCCGAGTTGTTCATGAGCTTTTGTTACTTTGTATGTATGATTTTAGTTACTTTATGTTTTTTGTAGTGTATGTCAGTTTTCCATGTTTGGTCTTTGTCCCTGGATTACATTCCTTTGATTACCGCTATAACCTTGGTTCCCTTGATTACTCTAAATAAACTAATCAAAAGAAATTTTTTCCAACAATGCTAGTGAAAAATATCACAGAGAATGCCAATTCTTGGTAATCATATATTAATGAAACATATCAAAAAATGTATGTAAATAATTCCAAATTTTTATTTCAGTACCAATATGTGTAAGAATCAGGCAATGGGTGTCTCATTATTATTCTCAATTTGGTCTTTTTCAACTTAGATATATTCAATACATCTAGAAGGCAACAAAAAATCTATTTGAATTTATCATGCAGCATCTGTGACTTTTCCCACCATTTTCCATATTGCATTTCAATTAAATTTGCCTTATTAATATCTAACAAATGCAAGCTTTACAAACACTTTGATGGTTATTTCTGGATGTCAAGTATACATACATGGATAATGCAATCAAATCTCAGCGTTTTTTATCTTCATGTGCCACAATTTATACACGTGTTGCTTGATTCATAGACAGAGAAGTACTTGTCTCCCAAAAAGTTATGTGGTTACATATGGTACTGTACAATAAACACAAACGTTGTTTCTCATCCATATCGTAAACAACAAATGATAAGTTTTATATCTCTAGGAGACTCAAGTTAATACATGTACCATTATATTATTCAGCAACAAAAGGAACCCAGACTCCAGCCAGCAGAAATCAAAAGAATGTAATCAAGGGATAAAGGCTAGACACACACTGGAAAACAGGCACATAAAAAAGGACACAAAATAACCAAAGTAATACATGAAAAGTGACAAAAGTAAAGAAACTCGAACTTCACTAAAAAAAATTGGAGCATGGAACAGATGCACCGGTAGATTAAGCGTTCCCTGCTCTTCTAGAAACACCTGTTACTCACAGAAAAGTCAAATCCGGAGTGTACGAAAGAGAAAAGGAAAACTATGACGCGTTAGACAAAACAGTTTTCATGGTACAAAAGAATACACCGAAACGATCCACGAGTTCATGATGACGACCATAACACATCTGTAGTGATGACATAAATCTTGTAGCAACATAACCAATCTATTTTTTTTTATAACGCATTAATTAATTTTCAATTTAATATTTTAAGGAAATGCTTATCAATAAAAAAGCTATCTTAGCACATTTAAGGAAAACAACATACTGAAGCGTCAATAATGGGACAAAATGTCAAAATCAAACGACATGCCTTGTACGAGTAGACAAGAAATAAAAAAGACATTCATACACAATATAGCGAACCGAATCAAAGATAAAAAAAACTGATAGCAGATATAATTATAGCACCTGCAATATGAAAGTAAAGAAAAAAAGGAGTGATATTAGGTGTATCATATGGGGTTTATCATGTCCTACCCCTCCAATGTCATACTGCAAGTGGGTATAATACGGTTGTTTTGGCTCCTTGACACAAGGGCTCCCCTTACACAACTGAGCACTTCATACCGTAACGGTATCTTTAAATTCAATAAAGTATCAAATGATCCTAATGAAATAAGTTCTGTGGAAATAAAGGAAAATTATCCACAATAGACAAATTAAATTCAAATAAGAAAAAAATCATACAAATTGGGACAATACCAACTATATATGTATAACCACATGGAAATTGATCTTGAACGCTATATAACATAGCAATAAATCATGCAGAAAATTGACACCGTGTCAATAATGTACTTGATTAAGTGTTATCTGCTGAACGGATAATACAAATTGAACAGCAATTTACATACCTTCAACAAATAAAGATATACAAATCTTAACTTTTGAACGCTCGTGTTAAAACCAAGACAAGACATGACAAAGACAAAACTTTATTCTCTCAGAATTTTCGGGTCAAGTTTTGTTTATTAAATGTTCATTGGACATATTAATGCCACCATTATAGAGTTGTAACTGAAGTTTAACAAGACAATGTATAATCATCGTTTATGAGGGATTTTGGACAGAATAAGGGATAAAGTCCAGTCGGATTTTCGGATCGTCGGGCCATTTTCGACAACTTACTATTAACAAACAATTCATAGAGTTCATTCTACTTTGAAAACTTGACACGTCTAACCAAAATATCAAATCATGAATGCCTAAACATTTTCTTCAAGCATATGATCAAGTGGAATGCTACAATCTAAAATCTCAAGGATCGAAAATATACATGAATAGCTAGTTAATCTCTCACAGCAGGAGAGGTTGGGTTCTTTCATTCTATTTATCTGTTCATAGATATCTGGCATTATTTCGTCTTAAATAATGAACAGTATTTTAATGCCATTGCTTCCAAAAAAAAAAAAAAAAACTCTTGTATTTCTATTTTCATGATAGACATGGAATCCTTAATGGGATGCCCCTGAAGAAAATCAGTTTTGAGCATGTTGGGCAGCCATTTTAAATCTTTTCTCCTCAGCTTATGAAGGTCTAATCACATTTGAAATATTGTTTATTGTTCATGACCATGCCAGGAATTCAGAAACAAAAGGAAATGGGGAATTTGAGTATTTCTGGACAAAATAAACACTTGAATATGAATTGTGTTCCCATTTCTTTGTTCTTTTTTTTAATTTTTGTTTTTGAATAATTGAAAAGTATCAAAGTTCCTTAGGTTTATGTGGGACTGTTATATATCAGCAACTTTTTACTTATGTCAGTTAAAATTGCATCCAGGATTTATAAATGGTAATGGACACATTCAACAAATAGTGAAATAGAAATGCATAATATAAATTTTAATTGTTATAAACTGAGGGTGTGGATTGGTAATGACAATTCGGGGACAATTATTTTGTTTCGGGACATTTCCAAAGCAATTAATCATGGGTTCAGTTCGTTTATTGAGGAATGTTTCGGTGCACTAAATAACTTCATTGCACATAATTTCAACACCATCAGGATATGGGTGGCCAAGATGTCGATCATTTTTATACCGAAAGGGATAAGGATTATTTTGAAAAAGGAATAAAACAATTCCATATACGAGCAAAAATTATTTTTTTACTCAGCTATGGACAGACAACAAATTATAATTCAATATTTCCCTAATTACATTTGTACTTAACAATGTGAACATTTTTTTTTATCTCATCATAAAACCCCAGACCGCCTCCCTCGAGAAGAAAATGGTTTGTGCCTAACGGTCTTTTATCAAGTTTAATGTTAAAGTGAGGTCCTAAATATAGTTATTGACCTAATTTATCAATAAATGTCTACCATGCTGTTTTAATTTTATTAAGAGAACCTTTAAAGTTCCTCCAATAAGTCAGTCTATTTTGATCAAAGGATAAACACATGTGAAGAAAATGACTTGGTACTTCATATGGGCCGTCCTATTTTTGATGTGTACAGGAAGAGATATTTATGTGAAAGATAACTCTTAAGTATTGATCTCGTTATGTTGAGTGTTTCGTCGTTATTTGAAACCAGCAATTTAAAATGATCAAAAGAAGTTTAAAAAAAAGCGTAAGGCTGCCTTGTTAATGAATAGTCTGCTCTTATCTGCACCATCAAAACTGATTTGTTCATCGTGTCATAGTTTTCCTTTCCTCTATCGTCTACCCGGACTAGACTTTTTATAAGCAACTCGGCGGGTGTTTCTAGAAAAACAGAGGACGCTTACCCTTCCGGTTAACCTGGTCCATGCTCCCAGTTTTTAGTGAAGTCCGAGTTGCTCATTTGCTTTTGTTACTTTGTATGTATTACTTTAGTTTTTTAATGTTCTTTGTTGTGCATGTCTGTTTTCCAGGTTTGGTCTTTGTCCCTTGCTTTCTTTTGATTTCCGCTACGACCATGGTTCCTTTGATTACTAGTAAGCGGACCACATGTAAATGTTTGGGCGTTTAATATTATTTTTCCACAAGAAGCAAAAAGCTTTAACGTATTTACTATAAAAATTTACCTCGACGACTAATTTTTCATTTTTTTTGAAAAGAAACAAGATACACGAACTTATAGAAAGTACATTGTTGTGCGGTTTATTCAAATCTGAAAATGTTATATATATGTATATTGATAAAATCTGATATACCATTAAAATATTGAATCTGAGACGTTTACGGAAGCATAGCTCAGAAAATTCAAGTATATGAAGCGAGATAACTCAGTATTCTTTCTGACATTAAATACAGAAAATCTAAGAAAAAATGTAGCAAACAAAAATAAGCTATTACTCACGACAAGAAACCATTTTTGACAATTTTTGTAACCTAACTACATTTATTCACTTTAACATAGCATTCGTGATAGGAATGAAAAAACGACTACTACGTAATTCCTCTTAGCATTTTTTCATATTACTTAATAAAATTTTGGTCCGTAGAAGGAAGAAAGATGTGTTTAAAAAAGTAAATTTCAATACTTTTTTTTATTTATATCCATTGTTCATGTTTCATAAAAAAAATTGACTGATGTTTTAAACTGAAAAGAGGGTGTTCTACAGTTTGTTAAATGATTTTGAGGCAGTTTTTAAAATTTGATTTGATAGTTTGTCCATGGGAATTTCTGTGGAAAAATTAACGTTTATCTGAGGCATATTATTGTTAATTGTTATACGTTACAATGTTGAATACATTAATATTCAAGGAAACAACACATACTGGATTGGA
Organism: Perna viridis; assembly: GCA_037379345.1. NCBI lineage: Eukaryota > Metazoa > Mollusca > Bivalvia > Mytilida > Mytilidae > Perna > Perna viridis. Next base: position 16,341,272 of record CM074515.1, read on the forward strand.
ATGGCGAGTGTATGATAAATGACTACTTCAAAATAACATTTCCAGCCAATAAAAGCTTTAAATTGACAGAGCCACGAGATTAATAAATCAATCGGTAAACAATTATGCATCTGTGATTCCTCAAGGTGATCATAATCAATCAATCAACGATGTTCCTCAGTAAAAACGGTAATTAAATCTTAGTCGTTGAAAGCGATATGTCAATTACCTTAACCATATGTGCTTCATGTAATAAAGTATATGTTTTATTGGCTTTGTTGCCGTTTATTATTACATTTACATTATTTTGATCAACTACATGAGCATTTCATGTTTGTATAATTCAATTTTATGACAGGATGGTTTGCCTTACTGAAGAAGTGGAAAGAACGATAAAATTGAAATGAACATTTTGGCTATAGAATCAGAACAGTTTTACAATGTACGTATATTTAAATGCTACACATACATTAACATAACTCTAAAACTTAAAAAAAAGTCGATGCATTGCCAGGAATAAAGTTTATTTGACTGAAATTTAAAAAAAATGTGAGTGAATTCTATTCACAAATACTAATAAACAATCTGTTCACATGATTAAATATTATGTTTTTTTTTTTATTTTACAACAACTTTGCTACGTTATGTAATTACCCAAGTATCCTAGCCATGAGTAATTATATATTTTAAAGGTCCTCCGTTCTAAATCTAGAAAGAACTCAAATGAACTCTACTGCCATCTGGTAAGTTATACTGTTATGTTGTTACAACAGTCTACGGCAATTTAGTTATAATATGTATTTTGAAATATTTCAAAGCATATGTAAATGTATTCTGTCATAACATTATTTATATGTTTTTACAAGCTTCATCAATGTTTAAAAACATATGCTTCTGTAGAATTACAAGTCTTTATATACAAATCATCATATGCCTATATGTAAGAAGAAGGATAACTTATAAATTTCTAGTACAATTATAAAACCTTAATATTGCTTGAGAAGTACAGGCAATATATTTTTTTCTGAGTGAACTCATTATATGTTTGACCTAACACTCTCTTTTTATAAAGGTTAGTAGATTCTATTTAAAGGGTAAATTGACAAACGAATGTAATGTCTATTGATTTATATAACATCAAAGATAAGTCATGTATATATTTATATCAATTGTTTTTTTTACAGCAACGCATTTAATCAAACAAACTTGTGCAGTTACAACATATACATCACTAATTTACAAAATAGAAACCCCCCTCCCCCCCCCAAAAAAAATAGAAAGTGGTGTATGCCCGTTTTTAACCTCTTTTCCATTTAGCTAGAACAGTTCTAGGTCCCAATGCCAATATTTTTTTGAGGTAGCTACCTTGTTTTCAGAATCTAGCAAGTAATATTTTAGATATCGCACAAATGTCAAGTATTGCGACAACTACAAAAAAGCTGACGAAGACACAATGGAAGACGATTTTTGCAGTCATATAAAATGTAACATTTATTGCTCAGTTTAATTTCGAACCATTCGCTATCACCTACAGAGACGAACGAAAGTTGGGGAAATCTTACCTTCCATTCTTTCAGGGCAAATAAGTAAAACTCTTACCTGAAAATAGAAAATTTCATCAAATAAAAGTGCAGAAACAAGTGTTTTCGATAGAATGAAGGATAAAATTCAAGTAGAAACATCGAACAAAAGGGAAGCAGTTAACAACATGAATGAGCAGTTAATAAAGTCAGAGAAATGTTGATACATAAAACGACATACACAGAAACCCATACACATACATCCAAATAACGTGAAATAACCAAAACAAAACATACAAAGTAACAAAAGTAAAGGAGCAACTCGGACTCCACTAAAAACAAGTACACCGGTAGGGTAAGCGTCATCTGCTTTTCTAGAAACTCCCTCTGAGTTGCTTATAAAAAGTCCAATGTAGATACGGAATGAAAATTCACTGTGTTTGTCATAGTTATAAGTTTCAAATTTCCTTAAGATTGAGTCGATCAATACAATACTGATAAAAAAGAAGAAAATACGTGTTAATAGATGTTATCTAGTATTTTATTCGCACTCATACAAAATTTACATAAAAGTCAATGGTCAGAAGTTAAACAAAGGTTAAACATTATTTACCAAATTCGTTTTTCTGGGAAATAAATTAGACATGGTATATTCGACATCGTTCTTTTTCTAATCCACTATATTTCAAGGTTAATATCTTCTGTCAATGAGGCGAAATATTCTACCTACTTTTCTTAATTTTCTAATTGTTTTTATGTTTAATGAATAACCATTAACAAAAAGCTTGTAAAAGCAATTTAGACGATTAAAACTGGTAATAACTTATGTAATTGTCTCATCTAAAAATGAGTTAAACCGACAGAATGTGCTATATTTTCAATTTTGACATGATCAAAGTTTGCACTTCATAAATTAGTTTATATATTGATGTTCCAGCAGCTTCTCCTACATCGTAATGAATACGGAAGTAACTAAGAAACAATAGAGAAAATTACTAAGTATTATTCCTTACGACGAAGTTAAAGAGTACTTTAACCTACAATAATGAACGAATAAAAAGATACTTTTTATGTATTGATATGGTATTCAAAAAGAAAATGATATGATTTTGAAACCATTTCCTGTAACGCTATCACCAAGTATCTGGACAATATGTTAAGACCGAGTCCGATTTGAGTTATTTGGTCATTATCTAGAGTCATGTAGATAGCAACAAATACATTCTACTATTCCGATGTATTGTGTTGTATTCTCCGGACTGTCCATGGATTGCCTGATGACCAACCACCCTTCAACCACCGTTTTATTTCTCACAATACACAAATGTAGTGACACATTTCGTGCGGTGCATGTTTGGTGTTTAACTTTTTCATACAATGTTCCTTCTCTATCTCTCTCTTTTGCGAAATTGTTATTTCAATGAATGTAAAGTTATATAATCATAATATCTAATTCAAACATAAATTTAGCACATGTGATTGAGTAGCACTCATTGCGTAAATTTGATATGAATGATAAGAAACATTTATAAAGGGTTCCGACAATTCATTGATATTCCCAAATCATGACGAAGAAAAAGCTAAAAAAAAAAAAAAAACAACAAACAAACAAAAACAAACGTAAACAATAAAGAAAAAAATAGAAACCGAAAGAAAAGAAACCTTTAAGTAAACAAGCAAGCAGTTTCCAATGATTTCGTGTAGCATGGACCAGGTAGTCGTGAAGGAAGATTCTAATCACCTGTCAAATTAATATATGTTCAAATTACACAACACCAAGTTTTATTTCATGGTTTGTGCAGATTGATTTTTTCCCTGAACTGAAGGAAATTTAAGAAATTGCTTAAAGTTTGATAAAAAATAAATCGGTGTTTCCAATCAGTGATTCTGGTTTCGCAAATTGCGCTAAAACCATATTGCTTGTCGGTTAATTGGGAGAAATTGTTTTAACAATTGTTTTTCCTTATGATTAATACGTCTGTCTGTTAGACCATTATTTAATTAGCAGGTTCTTGTTTTTGTCTCCATTCATTGAGAGATGAGTATCTGTTGAAATTTTCGATACCAGTTCCGAATAAATGTAGCTACATTGCATATTATAGATCCAATATAGGATTGTTGAAAAGTCCGGCACTGAGCAAAGAGCATCATAGCCAGCTTAAATTACATCGATGGAGTTAAGCAATTTTTGTTGTGCAAAAAAGTAACTGAAATTATTACAGTTTAAACTATGTGTAAGTTTGATGCTTCTATTTTGGCATTACACGTAGTTGTAATATGAAGAGTTTTTTTACAAGTAAAAATGTATAATTCACTTGTATCTAAAATCAAATGCATTTTTATTGTCTCATTAGTGAAATTGAACAACAAAATCCTTATTTGAGATAAAGGATATAACATTATCTCATTCCAATCTTTTTATAATTGAAATAGATAATATCTAAGCATGATTATTTCTTATAATTTAATGAAACATTGTCAGTTGAAATAAGTTATCTGGAGTATCAATTTTGCAGCTTATCTTTAAGTGAAAGTTTCTGTGATGCCATGTGAAAATGAAAATTTTAATTAGAGAACACATTCACTGCGTAAATAAATTATGAAGATAATGGACTGCCATTATCAGTATTCCAACTGGCAAAATATTTTAAGGGAGATTAGATTTAAGATCATTACCAATATTGTCCATTTAATTTCTGTAGAAAAATGATAAAAAACTATGTATAAGAATACTGAAATCATTCATCCCATTTAAAAGTATCATAGGATAAAAATGAAAAATAAGTAGAATTCAAATGATTTTGGTGTAAGTTTCACTTGACTTGTGTTCAACCCAATGTTGTAACTTACATTCACATCATCTGCTCAAAATGAAATCAAAAACATGTTACATTCATTGTTGTTTAATTCAAGTGGTAATAATTGTAACGTTGTTATACCTACTAAAGAATTTACTTTAAAAAGACAATTTTGTAATAGGGCTAATACAATTTAGATTTTTGTAGAAAGGTGGCGTTAAGTACTCCTGCATAAGTTAGTTCATGTGATACTGGTTATAAGTTAAATAGGTTGAATTCTGATAAGAAGTCTGATTTAAAAGAAGATTTATCTTCGTATTTACTATGGAAATCAAATTGATATTGCAATGAATAAATAAGATTATATGACAAATATCTCACTTTCTTTCAAAACCAAGATTTTTCCTATCTATCCACCAACAACTGAGTAAAAATTGCATAAAAAGAAATTACAGAATGAGGATTAAAAGGAAGTAATCAATAAGTGTTCCAATATTGTATCTGTAGCTCTAAAAAGCATTTTTCATATGTATCTCGAAATACGAGACAACTTTCGTTTACAAGTTTTACTCTTTGAGTTGCTCTAGTTTATAATTTAAATCATTTGTTTTTGCACCACTTTCCTGCTAAAAGTTGATTTTATTTCTCATTACAATGGTCCACTGTCTTGTCTTAGGTATATAAGTTGTGGTAAGACATTCAACATGACCTACGCTTTACAGAAATTCAATAAGTGCTGTAAGATTCCACTTAAACAGTGATGTTTCCACCTAATTAAGGACAGGCGAGAAAGGCAGTAATATAGAACAATAATTGATGTGTCTGTCTGTCAAAAACTAATTTCATCATCAGAATGATTCTGTTGTTTTATGGCGGATATATGCAACAAATGTTGAAGGGATGAACTAAGGGTAACATCGATTGGAACATCGAGCTAATCCTAACATCATTGTAAAGTTAACCAATCCAATAGTTTATAAAATATTTGTCGAAAACAGCAAAATGGAGTGATATTGAACAGATTAAATAACTAAACATCTTTAGAACAAACACGCTTTTTTAAGGAAAATAAAATGAGACATTTCACAAAGTGCTCTCTACGCGGATCAAGCTTAGCTGAAAACTTGTAAAATTGATAAACTATAAAATTTGACTTAAAGTATTAGCAGAAAAAAAAATATTTGTTTCACAATATTCATCTCCATCGATACTAATGGCTTGTTAATGAAACTTTATTTAACCAATGTATGCAGTTTATAATGATTTAGAACGTTCCGAGCCAACTTACAATTTGATTATGTTTCTCAAGGATTGTAAGCGTCGTTGTATTTCTGTAAGATGAACTTTCAATTTCTAATACTAAGTTAGAGAGAAAGAGTATTAGACAGAAATACATGATTTTATGAAATCATTTAAAAGAAAATGAAGTATTTCAAAATATTTAGTTGGTTTACTGAGACTCATTTTAGATGGTATTCAGTTTATTAATACAACAGCCTCTTCAATTAGAACTTATCGAGATCTATCTGGAAAGCATTGACTGAATACGAAATGAAAAAGTGAGTTCAATAAGCTAGAGAAAACGAAGGTAATTGAATAATCAGATCAGCTCAAGTCATAGTAGTACATACTTACTTATGTTTCATGCTTTTCCTTTTCAATTCAATGAACGACAAGTCAACCAGACATAAGAAATGTTATTTCAGTACAAAACGCCAAGTACTCTTCAATAAGCATGCATCACAGAGTTTAATTTTATTTACACATATCTGATTAAGAAAGTTCCAATTACAAATCCCGAAATTATTTCAATTTCAATCTTATTGATTCAATCTTCAATCTAATTTCTGATTGTGCTACACGTTTTTATAATTCAACCTGAATTTAATCTTTTTTCTTTACTTTTGATTTATTTTCCATTGCACTGTAAATGAAAAAAATGTAATAATTTTGTCGACCTGTTACACTTTCTTTCCAAACGTATCAATTCAAATGTTTCTAAACGAATAAGTTCAATATCTTTTTCATTTGAAATAAAGCATCATTTTATCATTAATAAAATTACTTTAAGCACCATGTGCATATCAAGTTTTATATATACACTTAAATCTGTAAAATTTAAATATTTCACTTTGTAGCAAATATATATATATATATATATATATATATATATATATATATATATATATATATATATATATATATATATATATATATTATTAACCATGACATAATAATGTGTAAGACAAACCTTTATTTTCATTTTAATCGGAATGGATTACCTCACAACATTTCTACTCATCTCTTCAAATCGAGAAGAACTATTTTGTGTGATTTTTCTAAAATTGATTCTATGTTGAAAAGATAGTTTCATAAGGCGAAGGCATAATTTGATTAAAGCATTTAAAGCAACTACAGTGGAATCTCCACTGAATATACGTTATGAATCATTAGTCATTTAGAGTTGAAGCTAAGGTTGTAGAAAGTGCATTTTCACTTGGAACAACTTATTGTAAATACAAAACGAATCAAAGATAGAGATTGACAGGTGGCCTAGTTAACAGTGGACAACAATTACAGTTTAATTCCTTGTGTCACCTATTAACACACGGTATATAATTCAAGACTGGTTTATTACTATTACAACTCTAGTTTATGTCATTTTATGTTTCTGTTGTCCGATTGAAATTAAGAGAAGTGATAATAATTTGTTTACTCTGAATGGTAAGTCTAGTTTGTTCATTTATAAATGCAACTATTACATATTGGCCAAGAAAGTATAAAATAATAACGTAGCATACATTTTACATTCTAAGTTGTTCCAAAGACAATAATGAACAAAGACAACAACAAAAAAGTGCTTATCCTTCTCATAGTCTAAAAATATTTGTTTTTGGCTTCTTTTCCTTGCCTACGAGAGTTTAGTACTGTTCGCATACACTACATATAAAAAATGGGTTCAATTATGTCATACAAGTTTAAGACAGTCTTTATTCAAAAATTCATTGTAATAAATCAACTTCAAGTAAAGGTTTGCTGTAATTAATATAAACTGGAAAAAGTTAAATGTAGTTGCTTCTCATACTACTATGTAGTGTAACGCCTCATAATTTGTGTATATATACAAACTAGTAGTATACAAAGTGGAGATAGAGATATATTTGGACTCTTTACCGAAGAACCAAATTGTTTGAAGCACAGTGTTTCAAAATTATGATTTCATTTAACTGTGTAAATATGAGAGTATTTAAGTTTAATATTTTGTATTTTTAACGTAAGCATTTCTCTTTGAACATTTAATGTGTCATGATAGTAAACATCTTCCTTGTAGTGGTGATTACTACTAATGACCAATCGCTTCGATTATTACCATCTCTACTACAATGAATGACAGTTGACATTGTGAAAAATGTTATAAATTCTTTAATTGTTTCACGATTGTATTCAAGTTCCAATTCCACTTTGAAATGAAATATAATTGGCTGATATAATATTCATTCGATACATTACCAAACTAAGACAAATATTGAAATTCAATCTCACAGTTAAAGAAAGTCTTTCAAGTTATTCCTGATAAAGTATCTTCTTTGGAGGCGATCACTAACTTCCAAAACCTATCATTAGCCAGAAAAGTTTACTGATTGGTTTATGGGCATACTACTTTAAACTACACATTTTAATATTTGAAGTCAGAAAGAAGACAATAATGGAAATATACACGAAGAGGGTGGGGGGGGGGGCGTTAAAATGTTTTTTAACATTATTATAACAGATATTGTTTTGATATTTATAAGCTCGAATGACGGCTCCTCGTACACTGTACAAAGTTGTCTGACTGTAAGAGTACTTGTAAACTATGAACACCCACTTGACAGTTTTATCACGTAGATCTTGCTAAGATAGTGTAGCTGCAGTAAGAGTTTAATGTCATTATGTCTGATTTCATCTTTGATTAAAATGATTCCATAAATTCTATAACATATCTTGTCAACAGTTAAAGGAATTACTGCAAAAATTGAGTTCAATAATAGTAGGTTCAAACTAGAGCGTACTACATGGAATACTTTACAACATGTGGTTTGTTAAAGCACCAAGATGAACAACTGTTCTATTGTAGAAACGCCCAAAAAGTTAGGATTTTTTATGGTTTGAAGTATTGACGATATGTAAGGCATATGCAACAAGCTTCTTGATGATATCCTTTGTCTTAAATTTAATACAAGTTGTTACGTATTCACGAGGATGATTGTTGATTAATAATGGATCGTTATTACTCCACCTCTACAACCACACATAGAAACAACTTTGCTTGGATTTCAAAATTTGACTTTGCAAATAATTTTTGTATTGTTGTTTTTATGATAACACATGTGTTTGAAATACAGGAGTCTTAATATCGGACTGCAATTGCAATAATATTACAATAGTATTCATTTCATTTGAAGAGAATTTTGAAGTAAGACATTTTTTTTTAATTCATCCGGTTTTAGGTCGGTGCATTTTATTCAAGTTAATATTGCAATTGGTTGTTACACAAAGAATTGTATGCATGCATGTTCAAATTGATGATGAGATGAAGTTATTTCATCTTTCCTTATAACTTTAATAAAGTTATTCCCTTTGTAATTTCAACATGGAAACTATCTGACAACTCAGATAAATGACGCTGCCAGAATCTCTCATTGGATGTTCTACATATTGTACATAGCGTGAATAAAAATATAGACTTGTGTCTACATAGTGTTCTTCCAATGTTGATTAAATAATTAAATTTCTCTTTTATAGATAGACGATTGGTGCCATCAAAACTCTTTTGAATGAATTTGTCTTAGAACCGTCGATCTTTTAAGTCAAAATCAAAACACTGTTTTAAAAACCATATGAAGCCAATAAAGTTTGAGTATATTTGCTGCGTCACATATATTTGATAGTTTGTGAAATAAATTATTATTATTATTATTATTATTATTATTATTATTATTATTATTGATGTTCTTGTTTGAAATGAAAAAAAAATCAGTTCACAAAATGTATAGAAATGTCCTTTACCATTAAAATTATCGCAATTTTCATAGCCAGCATCTTTTATCATAGAAGTTGAAAATTGATTCCGTTTGTTTGGTTAAAATCGATGCGAAAAGTCACGATAAGGCACAATAGAACATGTACATGTAGTATTGAAATAAAGATTGTTCGCTGCACAATTAAGAAATAACCAAGATATCCAAGAACTGTAAAATCTTTTAATATCTTTCATATTAGAACAATATGAATATAAAAAATGACGGGTCACTGTGCTTGTTTTTCAATATTTATGCATTGATAATTTTGGTGGAAAAGAATTTCTCTGGATTTTACATAGGTTTTGACTTAGTAAGTTTTATCTATTGAAAATCATGAAAAAAAAACTTTTCAAATAACATTTTTAAGTTGTGTTTAAGGAAGTGGAGGTCACTAGACAAAACATAGTTATGCTATGAAATAGATAAAACCAAAGAAGTTAGAAATCTGACAAAAATGACGTGAGCAGCAAACATCCTTAATTTTTTAAAATCAGATATTTTCACGATAAAACCAATTCTTGACAATGGATAACTCAATACATCTAACGGTTACCGTTGTCGGTAAGATAGTTACCGACATTTATAGAGTAGGAAAATCCTGATGTTGACTATTTTTTTTACGTCAGTTACTGAATTTTATCATTTTAATTAATGCCAACAAAATTGAAACTTTAATTACAATAAAAGTAGTGATCTTAATTGTCACTTTTTAATTCTAATTTCTGTTTTTATATACTGTTTTAACTTTCAGGAGCATTAAATTTTGAAATATCCAGATTACGATTAATGACTTAAATATTTAAAACACCAGACACAAAGAATTCAAAACCTTAAAATATGTTGTACTTTACTGTAATTTTAAGGATTCAGAGAATCATCTCCTCTACCTGTTAGCAAAACTGATAAGGCCTTTCAACTGCAGACCGTTCAAATAGATGCAAATCCCGAAAGTCGTATTTGAAACATTATTCTGTTTGTCGAATGTTTTGTGTTTTTTAAAAGCCGGTGTACTATAGCAAGAAGGTGATACCCATGCGGAGACAATATTATATTTGATTATCCAATACGTTCAACTCCTAATCAAATTATATTGATGGCTTTTATAATAACTTTGTCAATTTCAATTACATCAGATTGTTTAGAAGGCTTCCATTGCGAAATTCTTGTTGAAAGGTGTAAAAAGATTGTATCATGAAAGTCAAAGTTTGAGTTATCTTGATTATACGATAAGACTTCAATAATAATATCGGCGAAATACCATTGACATTGTTGGCTAAGTGCAATATTTATGTTACATATAAAAAGTGGGCAAACTTGTATAAATAAATAACTGAAATGCAGTAATAATATGAATAACAGTCATATGATTAAATATAAATCTATCTTTAATGATGCATAATTGCATAAAACTGCCAGAAATGTATATGTAAACGAGTTTGGTACCTAAAAATGTCATACTAAAATAATTCACCAAACAGAACAACACAATTAGTCGTTAGATTTACCACTATCTGTTTAATCAAAAAGGTCAAATTCGCTTATTTACCAACAAGTTTGAGGTGGTTTAATATGTGTCACGTCGCATTATTTTTGTCACAACCGTTCTACATGAGCCACAGTATAATTTTATTATTATGAAAAACAAAGCCTTCAAAAGTTTTGCATAATGTTCATTTTGTATACTATGCCGGTTCGGAAGAAAATTGCATGCGCTTCTAGAATTCTACTCAGGTGTGTAAGTAAAGTAAAAAGTTCAGTGTATTCAGGTAAAAGTGTGATTATATTTTTAAAGAAAATTTATTACAATATCCGTTCGGCAAATATTCAGAAGCATCATAATAGAAGGGCAATTTCTGTTTTTTTTTACATGAATTTTCCAGTTTTTAGTCGAGTCCGGGTTGCTCTTTGACTGATGTTTCTTAGCACGTGTAATTTTGGTTATTCCATGTTCCTTGTTCTGTGTGTCTAATTTCCTTATCTAGTTGTTATCCTTAATTTATGTTCTTTTATATCATAGTTCGAATCAATCCTTGTTCCCTGATTTTCTTTTCAATTATACCGACTTTAAGTTGCTTTTATCTGTTGTAAAAGTAGTTTGATTTCAAAGTCAGGTTTATGATACGAGATGATAGGAACGCAGATCTGGCAATTGCTGAAGTCGAATAGAGTTTGTGAATATTTGACCTCGCCTTGGATTTCTATATTCCAAAGTAAAAACATGACGTTACAATGCTTTTTAAGGTTGTGACGTCATAATTTACGATTATATTTACACTTACGACTTTTTGTGAAATCGGCGCCAGGTATTAAACGTTTATCAGAAAGGTTCACAGGAAACCAAAACGAATGACCATTTCCCCAAACCTTACCGAGTAAATGCATCTCATATAGTGAAATTATTTCGTAGCCTAATGGATCTAAAAAAATGGAAAGAGGCTTGGTATTGCACTTTGCCGATCTCACAACGGATTATTGTGTAATTAAGGTATCCAAAACATTGACGATAGAACACAATCACCACCCTTTGAAATAGTTTTAAATAAAGATATAACTGACTTATGGTAACACATGTATCAACATTCTCTTGTTATCCAGGGGATAAAGTTATGAACTACCGGGTCCAGATGTTCATTAATCTCACTTTATTTAAACTGCTTTTTCGACAGACGTTGTAACACCAATATTTCGGAAAAACAAAAAGATTATTTTAATTTATTATAATATGATAATAATTCAAACCCTAAGTAGTTAATCTAGCGCCTTATATTAAACAATAGCTCTTGTGCTTTCCACAAATATGCAGATGCAAACACTACGAACCATGAGTAAGCATTTATAGCAAGTAAGTAGTATTTCCTGCTTTAAGTTAAGATGATGTGTTAATTAATATCTATTGTAGATATATACACACATAATATGTTTTGTAAGTAATTTTACATATGAGTTTTATAACTAGCAATGGGTCACAAGCGCTATTCAATCTTAATACTTTTAAAAGGCCTAAAGTTTACAAAGGTATGTTATTTTTGTGTTTGTTAATTAGTCTTATAGCTGTGCAAGACTCTTAAGAGAAAAACGTTGAAACCCCTCAGTCAATCGAAAACTGTTTCTATTCAATGTCTTAAATATTGATTTAATTTTAATTGAATATGAACATGTTTTTTATGTTTTTAACGAATGAACATTCGTCGATAATGGAATGTTTTAAAAGCATAAATCATTATCACGTTACGTCCAGAAGACACATATAGCAGTCAATTTCAATTACATGAGCTGACTTTTGTTTTAGACACGCAATAATTAAATGAATGGATTATACTTACTAGACATTTCAATAATGAACCAAGACGTTTAATTTCATCTTGTATGGAACACAACAGAATCAGAAATAATAAAACACGAACAAGAATTTATACTTAAATGGATTTAAATATAGGAAATAAATAAAAGGCACCGTACTGATACTTCTAAACAAATAGGTACAAAATACTAAGTAGGAAAAAGCGTGACAGGAGTTGTGTTCTAAACTCATAGTCAACGACCTGACTGAGCAAGGCATATGTCAAAAGGAGATAATACGTAAAATAGAAGCCCCCCAAAAAAAACTAAAGCACGATTTGGTCGTGCTGTCGTGCTAGGTATACCTCCAATTACAATTTACTTTGGGTGTGCTAACAAAATTGCTTCAAAGTATGTCCCTCCTATATAAAGCCATATACTGCAATTGAAATCAATTCGTCCGATGGAAGAGGAGATTTTTTGACGAAAATTTTATCTTTCATTCCATACAGTGAAAGATTGCTTCCAACAAAACAGTAAGTTCAGATTGGACAGCAACTAAAACAGCTTACAATCTATGTCCAATATATATAATACCAATTTTCCAAATTTGAAATCAACCAATCGAATGAGAATGGAGATAACTGCAATGAAGTCTGACGGACAGAATAGCCAACAGTTGGGAAGAGTAAGTCCACTCGTTCAGTGGGTACACGATTGAGAACAATGATTTAATAAAAACCAAATCGACATGTCGGAAAAGCGAAACGCATGAACTTTTGTTAAGCTAAGGCACCTTCTGTTTTGGTATGTTTTTGAAACAATAAACACTATGTCAGAGTCTAATGCAAGTTATTGAAGCATATGTTCTGCCGACTGTTATATAATTACACCGATAATTGACCATATGTTTAATGCATCAGATTAAAGGTGTAAATTTGAACCTTTTTGCACGGAACAACGCCTTTCGTTGCCAAATCATGTATTACCAGGATTTGATGATTAAAACTTGAATGTTATACAAATACAAAAATTCGACGAAAACCTAAATTTTTATGTTGCAGTTTCAAAGAGCATAACTGCAATAGAATTTGAGAGTACCCATCCAGTTTAAAAAAAATTTCCTTCATATAGCAAATAGGATGCTTTATATTGAGTTTCGTATTGACGATTGTGTTTAATGACAGTATGCACTTTTATTAAGGAAAACATTTAAAACAAAATTTACATTTGCGACAAATATGAGCAAAAGTACTGTCAACTACCTAGAAAAGAAAGTTACATACTTTTAAAATAAAATTCCAGGCATTATAAATATCTGTGATAATTTTAAGTTTCGCTTAAATATTTATTATTTTACCGCTCTGCACATTTATATATAGTTGAATTCATTACCTTCTAAAACTGATCAATAAAACTCATCTTATATCAAGATACTAATACATAACTGTTTTTCAACGACATCCCTTTCCTGCTCAATTTAATATGTTACAACAAATTTCCGGTAGATATATAACCGAGTCAAACACTTGATTACATTAAAAGACCTCAGGTTTTGATAATGTTGCATGTCAACTCTTAAGAAAAGTAATTTCAATATTTACGGCGCCATGGTCTGCCTATAGACTTCCAATTTTGTTCGTGAAATGAAAGTCCGTATATCTTGTTTTTTATTGCAATGTTTTTGCTCGAGCATGCATCGCTTCTATGTAAACAGTGAAATTCCTGATTATAATCAGGGTTCAATAACATGTTGAAGAAAATGGCATTTAGCGCCAAATCAAATATTTCATATCTTGCTTACAATATCAATACATACTAGCACATTGTCTATAAAACATCAAACACAAATCTCTCAGTGAATTATGAAAGTTTAAAGATGTGCCTATATCTAACTTAAACTGAAATAAATGGTAAACAACACTTTCAGCGACAGAAATAAATGCCAAAAAATCTAGCCACAAGGACAAAGAGATAGAAACAATATTTTAGAGTAAATATCCTGACGAAGCTAATCAACCAAATACCTTTGAACTTTTAATCTTGAAATGCCATGAAAAAAATTGTATATATAGTTGGGCAGGCATCGAAATAAACAAGCAAACGAGAATGTGTATGGTGACTATATCAACGAGACAACAACCCTACCTGAATAAAAATGTCAGACCAAGTCCACCCATTGTTCTTCAATGAACGACGAAGAAACCCTCACACCACCACAGGGCAGACTGCAGCTGACCCCAAAACACTTTAATAGGTATAGCGAAAGAGTTGCCCTTTATATTCAAACAACATGAAAATAAATTAAAGGTGAAAACGAAACAAGGCATACAGAGGCCAAATTCCCGATTTGGGACAGGCGCAAGAAATGCGTCGGGGTTAAAGTATTTTTGCGTGATCATAACCCTCTCCATTTAAAATCTGGCTACTGTGGAAAAATATTACACAATTAAACACATCTAAAAATGAGTTCAAAAAGATCTTAGTCTCTTGTAACAATGCAAGTAAAGAAATTAAATATAAATTACAAAAATGTACAAACTAAGGACTACTAGCAGTTAACTGACATGCAAGAGTAATCAAGGGAACCAAGGTTATAGCAGTAATCAAAAGAATATAATACAAAGACCAGACATGGAAAACAGACACAAACAACAAAGAACATAAAGTAACTAAAATCATACATACAAAGTAACAAAAGTAAATAAGCAACTCGGACTCCACTAAAAACTGGGAGCATGGACCAGGTGCACCGGTAGGGTAAGCATCCTCTGCTTTCCTAGAAACACCCGCCGAGTTGCTCATAAAAAGTCAAGTCCGGGGTAGACAAACAGGGAAAGGTAAACTATGACCCGTTGAATAAAATTTGGTCAATAGTTTTCCTTTACCATATATAAGTGTGGGTCAAGATATGATGCTGACTTCACATGTCTGTAGTATCCTTTATCTTCTTTGGGGTAGATGCGATGTATCAAATCCCCGAAATTAGGATTGTTTAAAGATAATACGTCGTCTATATAGCGGAAACTGAGATTGAAGGATCTAGGCAAACGATATTCCTTCTTTCTGATCACTTCAGCTATAAAGTCAGCCTCATAAGAGTGAAGGAATAGGTCAGCAAGTAAAGAAGCACAATTTGTTCCCATTGAAATGCCGACCGTTTGTTGAAAAACACGTCCAACACACTGGACAAATATGTTGTCGATTAAAAATTCCATCACTTTGTAAACATCTTCCTCTGTATATTTGGAAGATGATTTGGAATTATTTCTTTCAAAGTATGAGGAATCACTACCAAGAACTATATATTTGTATCCAGGTGTACCATCTTTTTTGGAAAAACAACGATGTGTAATGTTTGTAAGTCGGGATTTTAACTGAGTATGGGGAATAGAAGTATATAGTGTTGAAAAATCATAGATTTTAATGATATTATATTCAGATAATTGTCTTGAACTGATTGTCTCTAAAAGATCTTTAGAATTTTTCAAGATCCACATTTACTTAATACCACTACGGGAGTAACAAGTGTTGCGGTAGGACTGCAGACTCTCTTTGATAGCTGTGAGTATGTAAGTTAAAGTTTTGAAAGAGGTTTGGTGGTACATTTTGCTGATCCAGCTATGAAACGTTGTTTGTATGATTCTTGTGTAGTTTAGGAATCCAGTACATAGACGGTAAATCACAATCATCGTGCTTTGTAGAGAGACCAAAAGAGGACAACACATATTTAGGGTTTTCCACAATTTCTTCTTTGGAGAGTGTGGTAGCAGTATAGGTCTTATCACTGTTATTATTTTCTATGTCTACCTGTGAGAATAAATATTTGATGTAAAACGTTTTTTTTAGACAAAAACAATGTTGTTTTGGGCTTTGACTGCTGGTACGACAACATATTTGTCATGTATAGTAGACAATGTTTTTGCTACAACGAGGTATTTGAAAACTGATGTAGCCTTGGCACTCATTGACCTACTTAAAACTTTCATTCGTTACAAAATTAAAGACCTCATGTCCTTTAACCACTCTGACAGAAAATCAATGTCTTCTTGTTCTCGTTTTATTCATTTTCTTGCATAGTCCTCGACGGCATCCATAAGAACTTTAAAGTTATAATTCCAATTTATGGAGCGTGGTTCACGGTACTTGGGACCTTTAGAAAGGATTTTACGCAGAGATTCGTTTTCGATGATGGTTTAATCTCCTGTGATGACGTAACCAGAAGGATCACCATATTTGAATGGAGAGTTTTTGCAAGAAACAGTCAGGTGGTTTAGCCTTGAGCACCGTGTAGGTCCTGGTGTTAAAAGAATAGGCCTGCAGCAGCGCTAAGGTTATCGTAAAAGGCGACGAAATAGTGCTCAGAAACCTAGCCGGGGGCTGGGCGCTCTGCCCAGAGAGCAACTGGGATGTGTGCCTCGAGTGGTAGAATGGGGTACCCCTGGAATGTTACATGCTGGGGTTGTCAGGCTATAATACGGAAAACCTAACCGCAAACCATAGTGGTGAATCACGTTCCTCGCACGTTAAAGAACCCTCCTGTCGTATTCAATAGGAGTATTAACCTTTGCGCTCCGTCACAGGAGGCTAAATTGCTCGACCCTGCCCATCCCTCCCTTTTTCTTGTGGCAATAAAATTTTGTCGACCCTATTATCCTTGTGTCCCATCCTTTTTTTCATTTTATCATCAT
Source organism: Perna viridis (assembly GCA_037379345.1). Lineage (NCBI taxonomy): Eukaryota > Metazoa > Mollusca > Bivalvia > Mytilida > Mytilidae > Perna > Perna viridis. The sequence continues at coordinate 16,358,602 of CM074515.1, forward strand.
TTCATGTTCATTTTATCATCCTTTTCATGTTCATCGTCTGAATATAGCTGAAATATTGCTGCTCGGACGTTAAACCCCAACAAACAAACAGACAAAACATTTAGCCTTGAAGTCCTCAATCTCGAGGTTCTGCAATAGCCTTTTATAAATGAAAATGTTTGATGCAATGGGTGAAGTATAGGAATATGAAATAATTGGTATGGATTCGCCTTGAAGTATGGGGGAATTTTATTGGTAACGTTTTTGTGATGGAGGATAATAGCCAAATTAATTGCATCAAACCTTTGTTGACAAACGGTATTAGAGGAAATGATAGTTTTTCTTCATCTTGACTTTTCACAAAAACTGATTTAAAGAGTCTGTGGAAACCAATATCCAAAATAATGGCATCAAGTCTGTATAATGATGAGATGGGGTCAGAAACAGGAGTGTCAAGACTTGTTTTGTAAAGGGAGTGTAGTAGAGTGAGAGGTATAGAACGAAGTTTGGTTCTCATGTGATGAAGTCCAAGAGATTTTTGTATGAAAGGAAGGAGACCATCTATGGAGACATCATGCAACTTAGGTGACGTATAGTGGTGATGGCCATGACTCCTTTCCCGTCTTGGATTTTTGTCAGATAAATTCATCACATTTTTGTTATTGTTATATTTGCTGGAAAGGTTTCCTATACTGTTTATGTTGTCATTTCATAAGGTATTGCAGTACCTAGTCTGCGTATCCAATGCTCCTCTCTTTCCCTACGATAGTTTTTTTCTTAGAACGGGACTGTTCGTAGGATGTTATTTTTTTCTAAAATACGAACGTTCGTAGAGAGGATTGAATGATCTTGTTGATTAAAGTGTTGATAAACTGTCGGAAATTTGGTGGTGTTAATTCCCGAACGATGACCGCACATTATTATGTTTAATCGTTCTTGCGTTTCTCCGACATATACTAAACTAAACTAAACTAAAATATTGATTTAGTTCAAGAAAAAAATGTTTATTTATCCTACCCATAAATTGTGATTCGTAACTGTACAGAAAGATGTTCGTAATAAGTGTTGCAAAATTGATCCCAATGGGAATACCAATAACTTGGCGATAAACGGTTTCACCAAAGCGTATTAAAGAATAATAAAGGGAACCAAGATTCTAGTGGAAATAAAAAGAATGTAACCCAGGGACAAAGACCAGACATGGAAAACAGAAAAACACCACAAAGAACACTAAGTAACTAAAATAAAACATACAGGGTAACAAAAGTAAATGAGTAACTCGGACTCCACTAAAAACTGCTTTTCTAGAAACACCCGCCGAGTTGCTTATAAAAAGTCAATTCCCGGGTATAGGAAAGCGGGAAAGAAAACTATGACACGTTGAACAAATCAGTTTTCACGGTGCAGATGGATACACTGTAACGATCCAAATGCATATTCCCATGTCTACACATGTAAGTGTGTCAAATATTGTTTTTTTTTATTTATGAACAGATCCATTTCTTTACAAAGTTTTTTTTGCACTTTTCGGTAAAAGGTATCCAATATCATCGCCATAACACGTATTAACAACATGATTCGATTCTACTGTCCCCTTTTCATTAAATAAAGTAGTTTTACAAAATGTGAACAATGCAATGTATTTGTAGATAGGACCTTCACTGAAATTCATTTCTCATGATTGCTGGAAACTTTTTTGATATTTTATTTATAACGATTAAATTATCGACGGCAATATAACCTATCCTTCCTATTTTGGTGACAATTGATGTTCCAAGCTTCAAAGTAAAATAACAGAAGATTGTTTAATGTGTGTCCCAAAGGTGACGCGGCATCAAAACATTAACGCTTTAAATCATCTAAGAATTGCATACTAAAATCCACAGTATAAATACCTATGAGTACAATGTTATTTATGACATGCTTGCTTCAAAGATTTTCATATTTACATTTCATTTATGGTAAGATAAGGATGAATAGGTATACAATTGATTTTTCCATTATTATCATACAAAATTGAAAATATTGTCTAGAGGATTATCAATATAAGAAAATCTTTTCTTCTTGTGATGAAATTTTTCGAGAGTGATCAAATTGTTATGTCGCCAAAGTGAAATCGAGAAATTACAATGGACTTGACTGAACAAAAGTTCATTAATTTGTCATTAAAATATATTATATTCGTTATTATGTTAGCAATTAAGTAACATATACCCCTGCTTTGAACATGCCTTTAACAATAATAACCGTGTTCTAGTCATGATAAAATACAGGTGTGAAAAGAGTTGATCATATATTTCTTACAACCTGAACCTTATAATGTCAATGCGTATTTTAATAACATATTACTCATGAGTTTATTTTGAAACAAACTAAAACGTTTCAAGACTCTTATCCAGCTACACAATGTTGAAACCACAATTTTCATGTTCTTGTCATTAATCAAAGTATTCTTGAAAAAAGTTTACATTTTGATGAATCGGACATCCCATCAAAAATAATTTACTTGATATCATTAAAAAAATATCATGATGTATAAATGGTGAAAATTATCCAAAATGACCGAATTAAATATAGATAATTTAAAAACCACCATAAAGCATGGAACTAAACCTAACATTTATGTAAAAACGTTTGATATAACATAGCAATAAATCTTCAACAATTATATGCTTTGCAGAGCGCAGCTTCATACGACCGCAGGTATCGAACATATGCAGTTTGAGCAAGTATGGACACACTATTCAAACTTGATTCAAACTTTGAATTTCGATTTTGATTTGATAATTGACACAGGATAAGAATTTGAACTAAATTGAAGCAATAACTAATTGTTCTCTTATTGCTAAATGGCTGAAGTCAAAACCTACAAAATCAATCCATACCTTCCTTTTTGGGTACGACACTCGCTCGTAGTACAATTCCTATTTCATTCCCGTTTATTCAAATTATTATCAAAATATATAAAAAATAACCAAAAGAAAAAAACATTTTTCTTGCCCCTTTGTTGTCGCTTATTCTTACTTGGCTGAAGTCTCAACTCCCCAAAAAAAACAATGCCACACCTTGTATTAATGAGTATTTTTATGAGATCCATTCATTTTTAGTCAAGTTATTGTCCAAACATAAAGAAAATGCTTGTTTAATACCCTTTTTGATTCCATATTTCTACAAGGATCACGCCTTAACCCCCAAAGTCAAACCCAGCCTTCTTTTTATGGTATGGCACCTAGTTATACATTTTCAATGCGATCCATTATTAAATAGTCAAGTTATGGTCTGAACCTGAGCAGAAAACATGTTTCTATACAAAATATGTGTACAGATTACAGGCGTGATAGTAACGGATCAACAATTTATTCGTCTAGAATGGCGATGTTGGTATATTGCCACTAAGAAAGGGAAGGTTTACATTTTTTTTCTGTAAAATAGGGAAGTTAAAATGGTCATGTTTGCCATATTTCGATTTGATATTTGGAAAGAAAAAGACACACTATTCATTCCAAGCGGTATACCGAATGTCTGTTGAGAATAAAGCCGTAAACTTTGGATGTGATTAGTCATCTTTTTAAAGACAAATTATGTTGAAAGAGACTTATACTGGTTGTGCCTTAAATCGCCATTAAACTAAGCTCTTTTTGCTAGTTTCCATAAAATCGGCATGAACGGTCCTGTATCTTAAGGGAATGTACACACATTTTATTTTGACTGATGATTAAGAAATTGCAATCAAAATGAAATAGTGAGAGATTATGGTGACATGTCCCTAGACCTACACTTTCAAATTTGTACTATATCATCCCTACGTATTGATTTTAAATTTCAATGGCAGCCATGTTAGATTTCCATACAAAATGTGCCTCAAAACATTAGATGGGTGTCCTTATTTTTGTTGGAAATGATGTTATTTTTATAGGAAAAAAAAAAAACAAAAAAGACAAAACAAAAAAAACAAAAACAAAACCAAAAACAAAAAAAATAAAAATAAAAAAAAAACAAAAATCAAAAACAAAACAAAACAAACCAAACCAAAAAACAAAACCAAAAACTAAAAAAAACAAAAAAAACAAGAAGCAATTTTGTTTCTTTCGTTGACAAAATTAGTAGCGTAGATTATATCCATGATGCGTTAGGAATGAAGTTCATTCACAACACAAATACGTTTACTTAAGCTAAAATCATTTTATAACTAATTTTCGCAGTCTTATTCACTAATGCTTATTAGTTAACGCGTTAATGTTTTAATTAGACACGGAGTTATTTAATGCTTTTGGGCAAGTAACAAATTCTTATAAATTTCCTGACTCTAATTAGAAGGATACAGATTATCACAAAGGATAGTGAAATGTAGTATTTCCGTTAAGAGCTCTATGTCCTATGTTGTACTTACACGCCTGTGTAATTCATGTGTATTTTTAAAGAAATGTCATTTAAACATATTTTTCATAAACCGCGGATTTGTTAAGTCTCAATTGTGTTTTGTATATATATTTAATGAAACAATTAATAGTCATCTTGCATTCCTCCTCTATCCTTATTCAACAATCCAAATTCCTTGAATGGTAGGCTTTATGCCAACGTTTACAAAATAGATACGGACACGTTGTGGCTCTTTTATCACAAGCACCAACGCTTAAGCACTAACAGAATGTCAAGCATCCACCAAATCATAAACAAGATAATTATTAAAGATCAAAGGTTCCCTTGCACTTAGCATCATGTGTTAAACGGGTGTTATACAATCAGAACAATGTGGATACTACACCTTTTTCACTTAATACAAAGGAATTTATTACAAGACTTTACTTAGTGAGTACTGTTTTATTCAACTGTCAATGCAGAAACTTCTTTTGTAATTAAAGTCGAAGAATTATATACTGTGTGTTTCTAAAGAAGATAGTCCCTCTTTTCAAGTACGAAATTCGCAGAACCACTTATTACAATTGTAAGCTTTGATTATATCAAAATAATGATAAACAGTTACAGAACAAAAACATGTTGTCAAACGTGCATTCCAACTTCTGAAGTATTGTCAGAAAATCGTTTTAAATAGCATGATAGAACAAACTCTGTTACGTATAAATCTGGTACATTTTCCAGTTGAGTACTTATGGTCAAATATTCTATTATGTCCGATATGTCGAAAAAAAGTAAAGCAGCTGCTGACATTGAACACCTATCGATTTCTTAGACACAGGAAAGTACTTATTAGATTTACCTCATTCACTTTTTTTAAAGGTTTCATTGCAAATTATTGTCCATACAAATACACTATAGAAAACTTTTATTTGGCTCTATTCATAAACTGACTTCATAAAGAAATAAAATTATTCCTATTAAACATGCACAATGATTTTTTTTTCAAAATAGTAAACGAAAATAAAAATTATACCTGGTATTGGTGAATATATATTCAGACTGAGACAATCATCTGTCTGAGCTCCTGGTTGTTTAGATATTCTAAGATATTCCTGTATCATTGATGTCGTTTCTTTGCCATGGAATTTCCGTGGATCTTCAAAAGGTTGTGGACATACGCCTTTAAATGACGAACTGTCAATAAAATCTACCTTTCTGTTAGGAATAGGATCAGAAGGCGGATGGAAAGTGAACAAGATATTCCTTTTCAGGGAACCATAATCTACTCCTAGAAATGCTTCTACATTTTTCAGGCGTATACTTGAAGAAAAACTTACAGTAACTCCACGAACGACACCTGATTTCACGGTTATTTTTCTTTGTCCCCAACTCTTTTTGTCTATTACACAATGACGTTCATGAAGAAAAATAAATAACGAGAAAACGAAGAGATAGAGATGTGCTCCAGTAGGTGACATACTGCTAGTTTGGAGTAATAATTACATTGCAAGTTCCGCTGCGAGTATATTTAAAAAAAATGCATTTAGGTATTTGAGATTTCTTCAAGAAACAATAATTATACGATGGCGCACTCTGCAACACATTCATATGTTTAAACAATATCGCCGCTTCACTGCAATTAATATGAAAATTCATGAAATTAAGTCCAATCTGAAACTTCCAATTAAATAAACATGTTAATTAACACACGAAATAAGAACCGTAATAAAATACAAGCTAGTCTATTTTTGTCAAAAGTCCATTAGTTTTGAAACCGCGAAAATCAAGGCTTTCAAATAGAAAATTTAGAGTAAAAATTTTCACTGGATGAAATCCTATTCAGAAATGGGATCTGCGTTATTTGATAATAAAGTCAGTGTATAATCCATTTGGAACATTGCTTCATTTAATTTGACTATAAATCAAAGTGCTGAACAACAACAAAGATTTCCGCAAAAAGCATACATCTATTCGTTTATCCTAATTGGTATAGTAGATCATATTAAGTAACTCCCGATGAGGCTGATAACGTAATTTACTTCGTGATTCCGAAGGAGCTCTACTAGTTAGTCTCCAATTCCCAACGTAGCCCTGGATCAGAATGGTTTCCTGTCGGTTGGAAATAAACGAAGCTGACTGGGATGTTTAATATCTCATTGCTAAAATGTTCATTAAATCAAGTACTGTCTGATTACTGAACTACCATCTTCAATCGTGCGTCACCATCTGTCGAAAGGTATCATTTAACCTCATTTATTTTTGTTTTCCACCAAGTTAATTCTTAATCGCTAATTACAACCCTTTAGAATAGAGTAATTTCACTTCTGTGTTTCAATTGCAGGGAGAAGCATTTCACGGGTCATTTATTTAACTGAGAGGCTTTATGGTAAATGTGCATGCCATTCTCTCCTATCAACGAGGACATGCTATTTTAATTCCAGAGTAGTACAGATTGTTTAGAAGCGCTTTTTTGTGACTATATTACTAGTCTGCCATTCAATAGTTTAAAGGCACACAGATATATGTATCGCAAATCAAATAAATACCACAAACGTGGACATGCTTATATCGGTCTTGATTAAATTACGTCACCGCAGTATGATCATCATTTTTTTCTTCTCGTATAAGTTTGAATGAACTCCACACCATAAGTTCCTGTTCAGTACAAATCAACTGTCATTTTATCCTTTCATAAAATCTGTTCTGGTAGACTTATGTTCTATTAACACACTAAAAAACGTATGTCTGTTTTGACTCTATCTGATAAGTATCCGAAAGACAGTCGAGCAACACCAAGCTTTGATCCTTCGACTCCTATCGGAAATTCTGCATTCTGTGTGATAAATACGTTATGACCAGACACTTGTCTCAGACTCATTAAGGACTGACTTAAACATCAGCAGTAACATCATATTGTTATCAAAGCCAATAAAGAATATTCAATTTAACATGAAATCCTCGAGCTGTGAAATATATGCCAGCATGAGAGTTATTACTTTGAATATGAATGAATTTTGGTGTCGCTCAAGTAGCTGATTAACAAGTTTAGCGAGAGAGTAGTGGTATTGGATTGGTATACTATAGATTAAGAGGAAGATGGGTTTAGCTTCAACTTAATTTGTTGTGTCGTTAGTATAATACAGATGTGATATCAAGTATCATTTGTCCATAATTAGTGCAGGAGAAAGTAATGTTTGGTTTGGATCTCTGGTTTGCTTAGCAAGTTTGTGTTACATTGTGTAGTTAGTATAATAATTAAAGTAATTAACAAACGTATATTAGGTAAGCATTTTATAAAAAAAGGTTAATGTGACATGTATAGGTGAATTTAATTTAGGATATTTACTTATTTGTAAATTGTTTTTTTTAATTATTAGTTAAATGAAATACACCAATTAATGATTGTTTACCAAAACTCATAACCATTACGAGTTGCACTGTGTTTTTTAATTAGTTCAAATAAAAACCAAATTAGATTCATAAATGATATACTATTTCTTGATTTTTGCTTGTTTTAGGGTTATCAAAAATACAAAGGCATTTACTCTTCTACTCAAACAATCTCTTTGACACACACATTACAGGGATAAAGAGTGGCTTGAAACCTGTAAAAGCAACATCACTTCAATAAATTGCTTAAAAATTGTATGTTTATGTCAGTTGCTTTCTCTGAATAATTGATGACACCACAGCAGAATTTTGACGTTTGATATATCACCCATCACTGTAATTTAGCTTCTTTTTCGGCAGATCTAATCAATCTGAAAACTACTTCATGTTATCACAATATCTTCATAATGTAATGCTGATATTTCTTCCCTGTTATAATAACGTGTTTCATAACCTTATTCAACAGTCTTTGTTTCGACCAGACAAGAAATATAAAAGTTTCTGAGAGTAATACAGTATGCTTAAAAAGGTGTCCATATTTTAAAATAAAAACTGTTTCTTATTCATGTAGACAGGAAACCTAATTTATCAAAAAGGGTTAATTTAGATTTCATGTAGTCTACCGGCATTTGACTCAAGAAAGTTACAAACGAATGGGATGCGTAACCATTTATATTGATATTTTTAAACCAATATTAAAAAAAGCACATGTTTTTGATAGAAAAAATAGTACAAATTTGAATGTTAACAAGATATATTAATATGTCAAAGAAAGTTAAATGAACACCAAAGAGATAGACTTTTACCATCGGCACATCTTACACGAGAGCATATACTATTTTGTGGTTACTGCATTTTATACGCAGTGTTCGTGAATGAATACAACAATAATTTATTTCTCTCTTTGCAATTGAATATAAATCTTCAAATCTTTTCTCGGTTTTGTCTGTTAAACTTTTGTGTGGCATCAATCAATCGCTCTAATTACCCGATAAGAATGACAAAATCTCGTTTTATTTCGTTCTGAGAATAGTAAACTGTCAGTAACTAATTACAAGTCTTGCATAAAGTAGTTTACCATCCTTAGGCATCCGTAAGGAAACAATTTTAATCCTTGAATTAGTTGAAGAGATTATTGCATTAACAATTGCCAGTTTTGTAACAATTCCAGGATTACCCAATATTACACAGATATTTTAGAGATTTAACATGTTTTCTCATTAGCAATATCTTTTTCGAACATCTGATAACCAAGAAAAGAATCGCTATTTACTCTCCGCCCACTCCTATCTGAACAAAAGCAGTGTCAAGACAATGATAATAGAAGATATCATCACGATTTACACGATGTAACATCATATAACATTAAGCAGAAGCGGAATAACTCAAATTCGTTGTAAAGATTAATCAATTTGGATATTACATCTCTAAAATGGTTAATAAATATGAACTGTTACATTTTCTAACTGCTCTGTGCAATTAAACATTATGGTAAAAAGGTCTAGCATTTGGTATTGTTATATCTAATTCAATGGTAATTTTTATAAATCTTATTATTATTTTTATTAAAAGTCCCTGTTCATCTATATAGTTTTATGATGATAAAGGGAACAATCTTGTAATATCAGTAGCTTCCAAATAAAGAATTTGAAATCATACAAAATGCAAGTCTTAAAAATACATGACGAAATTGTGTATGAATTTCTATGGAATATTGTAGCGTTTTGGGTATGGTCACTCAAAAATGTTTATTTACTGATTCACTGATATAAATAATAATCAGTCCTACAATAAAAAAATAAAGTGTCCGACAAAAAAATGTAAGGACCTTTCTTTAAATGTAACAGGAGTTCATAGTAGTAGTAAGGTTAATAAGCAGGTCACTTCGCCATGTAAATCAGTGGGCGTGCATCTAAACAAGATAGTCCACTGGGGTGCATACGGGTACGGATGAAACTCACAGGTCAGGTTTAAATAGCGTATATAGAAAATGCACGGTATGGTTCCTTGGTCTCTGAATCCTTGCCAATCCTCTACTGTTGTCGATGTACACCTTATTTATATGAAACTCTGGTGGTGTGCTGGCGTACGATTGATTGGCCGAGTTAACAATCTCACGATTACAAGGCCTCACACTTCGAAGCACTTCAGGTATTCAGATAAATGGCATTGAGTGTAAATAAACTAAGTGACTACTACTATAAAAGGGATAAAGGGCCTTAACACATTTAGTAAGTACAAGAGTAACAATAAATCCCTTAACACTAGCATATTAAGAAATATGAGGCGTCAAGAAATAGGTATCGGGTCGAACTTAAGCAGGGTATGGAAAACAGTGAGGACGAACGATGCCCTTAACAACTGTCCCACAATAGCATAACATATAATAAATACAATATACAACAATAAATAAATGTCTATATCAATGTATTAGCTGACAGTAATTATCAATGACATGAATAGCGGAGAAAATATGAATGATTACATGCCAGCCTGCAATAGCTAGTGTACACAGTAACAACCTAATCCTAAAACGTTACAATATCACTATTATAATTATCTTTTATTACCTTTTATTATCTACAATTTAACATCTTCACCTCTATACTTAAGTGCCGGTTGTTTTAAGAGTAATCAAGGGAAACAAGATTCGAGGGGAAATCAAAAGAATGTAATCCAGGGCCAAATAGTAGACATGGAAAACAAACAAATACAACAAGGAACATTAAATAAAAAATAATAATACATACAACGTAACAAAGCAAATGACCAACTCGGACCACACCAAAAGCTGGGAATATGGATAAGCTGAACCGGCAGGGTAAGCGTCATCTGCTTTTCTAGAAACACCCGCCGAATTGTTCATAAAAAGTCAAGTCCAGGGTAGACGAAAAAGGAAAGGAAAATTATGATACGTTGAACAAATCAGTTTTCAAGGTGCAGATGGATACACCGTAACGATCCACGAGTTTATGATGACGACCGTAAACCTATTGTAGTGATGACTTCAATCTTGTAGCAACATAACCCTGTTCCAAAAGCCTAATTGAAAGAAGTCTAGTGCGAAACAAACAGTCTGCGTAGTTACAGCAAGCTCTGGCATGAGGTATGAGTTATGATATGAAAACTCCATGCACAGGTGCTGAAGGGATTTTGCCACAGATAAAAGGAAAACTGAAAATACTGAATAAAAAGTTTTCACCTTTTTTCGTATAGTTTTGTCAATGATTTCCCTTCACACTCGATCTTTAAATTTAGTTCAAGATATGAAACTGACTTCACAGCGTCTGTAGTATACTCTATCTCAAGTTCTTTGGGGGTAGATGCGATGTTTTAAATCCCCGAAACTAGGATTTTTGAACGGTAGTACGTCATCCATATATCAGAAACTGAAGATAAAGGATCTAGCCAAACGATGTTCTTTCTTCCGGATAAGATCGATCGAAAATTCCAGCATTTAAAAACAAAAACATCTTCTTCGGTATATTTTGAAGATGATCAAGTAGTGGGTGAAACATGGTATAAAAACATTTTTGAATTTGATTATTTGCACGATCAGGACCAAGGAAAAAGACAAGATTATCCATATTATTTTGGTAAATTGAGCTATAATTTTACTGAAATGCACTAAAAATAACCATTTTAAGGGCCGATAACTCTGTCATGAATCTAACATTCTTTTGAAAAAAATTCGTACGAAATCATGTGATGCAGATATCTAATAGTTGTCTTTCCAAGTAGAACAATCATCTGTTAGTGAATATATTTTGTCAGATTGGCGGATTTTTGACATGCATGTTACTGATATTTCCCATTTTGCACGAAGACTAGCATTTAAATTGTACGGAATGGAGAGAGTTTGTCATATCAAGTTGCTCAGTCGGGATTAAAATGTTTTGCAATTTTGCTGGTTTGATTTAGTAAATTGAATTGCACTGTTGATATTCATTTTTATTTATCATTATGAGCAATTCCCTATAGAACAAAAGGTCTGAATTGGATTCTACATTATTGTCGTTCTAATCTGAAAGATTGTATCTTTGAGTAAAAATGACTTTAAATTCGAGGATATCAGTACAAACATGCTTTAATTATTTAAATGAACAGAATCAGTAATATCAATTAAAATTTAATTGTCATCACTAGTGATGTGGATCATGTTCTATCAGTCATCGTTACTAGTTTGTATATTAAAGCATTTATTTAAAATATACATATGGCAAAACGTGTCACGAATATACGAACGGAATTACTTGGTACCTACAACGGTTTTGTCAAATCTTTCTTTTCTCCTTTTTATTGTCAAGGTACCTTAAATTCGTAAGTTTTTCCCCTTTCATATCAACAATTTTGTCGACTTTTTACTTGACTGTAACTTCATGGAATGATTTTGTTTGTTTGTTTTGGCTTTCTGAAGCTTTAATCATACCAAACAAGTAAGCAAACGAAATTAAAGTTACCCCGGTAAATCGTATATAAAAAATATTAACATTCTTTCTGAGATCAAATATCTCTGCCTGTTTGTGAGAACTTCATACAGTAAAATGTCCAAGTAACTTGGGCAAGGTCTGATGATGCATGAGTTCAGAAATGAAATATCAATTTAAGGTAGTAAACAGAATATTATTACATACAGACAGATAACGGACATTCACCTTAATTTCCTTAAACCTTATTGATCAAACTTTGCAAATGTTTGTATAATAGTTAAGATAGTTAAGTGTACGTAAGTTAAATAAGTATTTCACCAGCCACCAAAACATAGATGTCTACCTGAAGACAGTACATTCATACTCCCCCCCAAAAAAAAGAGAAAAACTGTAGACCATATCCACTTATTCATTAATGAACTCGCGAAAAGGTTTGTCACCATAAAGAAAACTTTACTGTATCCATATTAATATGGTTACATTGGTTACAATGCTGCTTTATGTCTGACATGAAAGAAAATGTAAGCTGGTTTTTTTTGTAAAATTGTTCGGCAATTTAGTAGCGAGTCCAATTATCAGTTTTTCTCAATTTCAAAAAAATATAAAACGACATTTTTACCATAACCATATTGTAATTATAACGGGTAAGTGAGTATTGAATGCTTCAAATGAATAAAACATGAGAAATGAGTGCAATGGAATAGCTTTGATATATAGCTATTTAATGAGTACTGGTTGTCACTTCCGAAACTATCATTACTAGTGCTAATACTAAAACTAATACTTTTAATAGCTGTTGAATACTATATAACTCACTCAGGACATTTTCTGGTTTTGAGAAGAAACAGAAAAAAGTAGTAACCTATGTTTTCCTTTTAAGCATGCTTAAAATAGAAATCAGTACATACGACAGTCGGTTACTATTTCACTGAGTATGTTTTTAGAGGATTATACAGACAAATCTATAATGCATAAAGAATAGATAAATGTTAATATATCATATTTACGAGAATAATTATTAACACACCTTTAGTTGAATTAAGATGTTTATTGCCTTCTTAACAAAAATCAAAGTTTTTATTGGTGGCGAGACTTATGTTTATTTTTTTTTAGTACATTTTGTATATTGTCATGTTAAGATGTATATACTGTAGATTATAATCGTTACTTATTGTAGAACAACCACTTTGACAAGTATCTTCCGTTGTGTTTTTAGTTTGATAATCTAAACCAAATGTAAAAAGACAACCTTTATACTTTCGATTAAAACATTTATCTTAACATTTCATCAGTTATCAATTTTAATGGGGCACTTACATCATTCGCGATCAAAACTTTAAAATTTATTTCACTCGATGTGAGAAATTCCATCATAAAATCGTTATCATCGTAGATTCTATAGTTATTTTAATAGAAAGATGGGTTTATAAACGTTATATATTTGAGTAGATAGATGGTTTTGTAAACGTTAGATATTTCAGTATATAGATGGTTTTGTAAACGTCAGGTATTTCAGTAAATAGTTTGTATTGTATACGTTAGTTATTTCAGTAAATAGATGGTTTTGTAGACGTTTGTTATTTTAGAAAAAAAATGGTTTAGTGAATGTTAGATATTTCAGTAGATAAATGCTTTTGTTGAACGTTAGATATTTTAGTAGATAGATCGTTTTGTGTACGATAGGTATTTCAGTAGATGAATGGTTTTTGTGAACGTAAGATATTCCAGGAGATAAATGGTTTTGTAGACATTAGATATTTCAGAAGATGGATGGTTTGTGAATGTTAGAAATTTCACTAGATAAATGGTTTTGTAGATGTTAGATATTTTAGTGAATAGGTTTTGTTGACGTAAGACATTTCAGTTGGTAGATGGTTTTGAAGACGTTAGATATTTCATTAGATGGATAGTATTGTGAACGTTAGAGTCCGGTCATTTCAATAGATAGATAGTTTTGTAGACAATACATATTTCAGTAGATGGATAGGTATTTGACAATATATTAGAGACCTTGACTGGGCCTTTTAGAGCTTGTTGGACTAAAGATGTTGGAGATATTATGGTGACCTCAGAAGGTATCAACTGTCATATGCTGGTGCTTTTGATGCCTTTTCATTGTAGAAAACAGGTATTTTTCAATTAAAAAGTTGCTTGTAGACGTTAGATATTTGGATATTAATTAGTGGTTTAGCAGGGCGCAAGGAAGGAATTTGTTAATTAAGAGGGTAGTTCAAGGGCATTTCTGAGACCTTGTTTAAGGTTATATTTGTAGCAAAAAAGTATTAGAAAAACTAAACGGTCATTAAAAACCGACTGTGAAGTCAGGTGCTTTGGATGCAGTATTTGTGTTTTACACACAAGAAAAAAAGTGTTTTTTTTTGTTTCTGATATCTTTAAATATAAATGAATCAAATAAATCATCATACGTAGAAATGATAAGTTTCAAATCCTTTACTATTTGTATGTGTATTGAATAAAAATGTATTGACAATATGTCTAAATTAATGATGATATAATACAGTCCAAATATAATTCAGACGTCAAATACTTAGTATGTAAAAGCCTTAATAGGCATTTTAATAGACAGCATCTGACTGTTTAACTGATCTCAGTCGTATTATTGTATTATCCAATGCTCCATTTGCCATTATAATTTATCATTTAAGCATTAGATGAGGCGCACTGCCAATAAAACAATAAAATCATGCAAGCATTCACTTGAACACGCCATATTTAATATAGTATTGCTGTTATTCTGGAATTGGAAGATTTTCTTAAATTAGGGCAGTTGTAATATCATAGCTCTATTTAGTTTAATTATTTATGTGAACTAAGTATATATGGTTAAAGATAAAACATGGTATCAGTAAAGTATAAAGTATGGAGATACTTGATCGGTGTCCAATTATTATCTTGATTTAACAGATCAGATAGGGAAAGTATTTTCCATATCATATTGAAGAAAAATCGTAATGAGGTATACATTTCTGGTTTATAGAATTCTGCTATAATAGATAGAAAACATATATTAGAACAAGGAAACAAGTGATATAAACATATCATACGGAATACAAAAGGTATCTCTGACATCATGATAAAGACAAGTTTTATCATTTTATAGAGATATATGACTCCTGTTTTGTAGAGCAAGAACTATCATTGGAATCATAAATGCTACTCCAGGAAATGTAAAAACAAGGATAACAAGGAATGAAAAGTATCCTTATAATTACAGAAATTATTTCCGTGCTCCATTATTAGAGAAAATTGAATAAAAAGACTCTTTCTTTGGTTTTATCTTCGGAGATAGTCAAAAGCTTCTTGTCAAGTAGCTGCATACACAGAAAAAAATGTCAATGCAAAATGTATTGGCTTTTCGGTGGATGTGCATGGATTTATTTAGCTAGATCATAAACATTTAACAATGCAGCATAGAAAAATAAGAAATCATGTATATCAAGTATCTTAAAACAAGAGTAGGCATGGTGAATATGTCAAAGAGACAACGACTTCACCAAGATAAGACTGTCAGCCCAAGACCACTAATTGGTCTTAAAAGAACGACGAGGAAACTCTCGAGGAATTTAGCCCAAGTGTTTTATGGCATTTGCATTTTGTGATGTTACAAATGTCGATAAAACATCATTGCGAGGTTATAGAGAAGTCTGACTACTTAAACTGGCAGATACAATTGGGACCATGGTCCGTAAGCAGTGGTTTCGACCAAGTTTTTTGTTTTCATTTTCATTATACCATTATGAATTTATGCCCTTCAAAGTAAGACGGTATAAATAACATACGTGCATAGTATGCATTTTCTACTGCCCTACTGTCTGATGAAACACTTCTTAACTTTAATTAATTTTGGTAAAGCTTGGCATCATTTCTGCCTGTAAATGGGCTATTTCGTCGTTCTATTGGTTGCTCTCATTATTTAACATACATAAATTTCTTTATTTCATTATGACCATCCTTCACTCAATGGGTTGTTTTTTTTTTCAATTTGTAATTTCATTATTGTGTGATAAGTAATTGTTTGATTATTTTCAATGAAAGACAGATAAGATTGTGTCGTTTAGTGTGTACCAACCCCCGTATTGAAGGAATGATTGTGTCCTTCTATGGTTCTTCTACAGTATTGCGCCAAAGGTAATATTTTGTAGCCAAAATAGTATATTTTGAGCCAAATGCGCATTGGGTGCACATCAGCGACACACTGTTGGGCACTGATGTTATTGTCTCATAGGATTGTTAATCATGTATCAAAGTTTTCAGAGTGAGTTCATGTAAAATATTTCTTTTATTTGAAAAGATATCGTTTTGTTTCGCAGTTGTTGCTTTCAAGAACTGCCGTTTCAAATAGAATATGAACTACTTTACTTCTAAACTTTAAATGGAGTGACGTGTATAAAAAGAAACTGTTATCTGATAGTTTATCCATTTCTGCCGAATCAATCTATTTTAAAAAGAATTCTTTACTATGACAGATTACAAAACAGTCTAACAGAAAATCACAAGTGAATTGTTTGAAAAACTTCATCCCTTAATATTAAACAAAACACGACTAAAATGCAAAAATATCTCCAGATTCCATTAGATATCTAACATAAAATCAATATTTTCATCAAATTATTTATATTTAGTGGTTATGTTCTCGACCTTTGTGTTAATCTTCTTCCACTGCTATAGACATTTACTGATCAACAGATATTATTGCAAAGCCAACTAACTGATTTGGACACAGTCAGATGTGGCTACGATATTGTCACGTATAACATTACATGAGCGTGTCCAAAATAATCTAACAAGACCGAATCTGTTTTAACTAAGCAGTAATTGATTTACATATGTCTTTCTAGACTGAAATCACTTTATCTTGCTTTTAAAGTTATATAAGAAATGACGAAAATGCCTGATGGCTAGTTCAGATTCATCATTAGGAGGCAAATCAATAATTATTGTTATATTGGTGTTTTAAACTCATCTCTCTTGGGTGGGACATTATAGGAATTAAAATGGCAAAAAAGTTTGATTCGATTTTAAATTGTTACATGTACTTTTCAAAGCATTTCATTATGCTAAAACTACCTTTATTCAAGTACTATAAGCATTGTTATAAGAAAAAAATACTTGCAAATTGGTAATTTTGGGCAAAAGATTGTATTATATATAAAAGTTTTAGTTTCAATTTGATGCTGTTCCAGTATAATTCAGTGATACATTTATTTGATAAGTATAAAAACTAAGTATACTTTTAATGTAAATCATAGATTTGATTTTATAATAAAATCACTGCTCAAAATTCAGTGAGTAGGTGGGGCGGACTTACCTGTAATGGGAACAAATAAATTCATCGAGAGACAATCTTCTCCTTGCCTTAATACGTAAGGTTCTAAACTCCTCAAACGATTTTTATACGTGGACGTTTTATTTACACTTCCAGAGCGAGTACTATGAAAGGGTTGGTAACATGTGAACAGAAAAAATCCGCCAGTCAAGAGTTTAGTTTTTTTCCAGGTGTCTTCAAACTTAAATGGATTATCAAATCTGTTTAACACAGCACCATACCTGAACCCTCGAAACACTTCTATTGTTGGCAGTCCCTGATTACGAAAAGGGAACAGCATTCCTGAAACAGGTCCATTTTTAGTATCGACGACACGATGTTTACAATTATACTCATTTACACAGTATAAGAAAATCAGAATCCTGACTATCAAATGTCGAGACATTGTTGACATCGCCACAATAAATAAGAAAATGTTGTTAAATCCTTGTAGACTATTACTGAAATGAAGTATTGGAATTATATAGAAATAATAAATCTGAAACTGGAATGTTTGTTCTATTATTTCTCGAGAATCATGATTCTGAAGTATTATTCTATATAGAATCAATAATTGTTTCTGATTCTACTGCTGACTTATACCTAATCACACAGCGTTCTGATAAAAGCAAGATTAACTTTGCACTATTTTCAATTTTTATCCGTATTTAGTTCACTCAATTTGTCTACAGTAATTCCCCATGACATCTAGATCCCATAAGGTCGATGTTTTATGGCATTAGTTTCCAGTATTGTGCCAAACACAGATTGAAGCACTTATCATATTTCGATTTCTTTTACAAATTCATAACTGATGCATTTTACTGAATGCCTAAAATAGGAAATAAAATGAAAATATCGTTAAAACAAGAAGTTGCATAATGGTATGTGCTGTATTAATCACCAGACATGTCAATACATTTGATATCAAACTCACTAATGCAAACCAGCCATGTATGGTGTTATTGGAGAAATACAATAGTAATCTATAGCTTGTTCCGCTGAATGGGATAGATTATTATCATTTATGTATACATACTTTCCGGTATATTCAAGATTGAAACAAGATTGTTTATAGTTTATTAAATAATTTTGGTTGCTTTGAGCACAATTACCCAGGTATTGCAGCATCAACGTAAATTATTTGGTAATTTAGTCTCGACAACGCAAGTCTGATTTTTTTTCTCTCGAGTTAGTTCATGTAGACCATATTGTATGATACTTAAGTGATAATTTTTATTTTATTTCCAGATCGACACTTATTTTATTGTGCTGGTTTTTGACATACTATTGGTTGATACAAATGCCTTTTTGGAACTATGTGTAACAAACCCAACTTAAATGTGCATAAACAAGCATGTACCATCTCGTATATGTTTGTGTCGTCTGACTTTTTGTTTAAATGTCGCAAACATGTACAATAATACCATCATGGCCATATATGGATAAATTCCAGTTCCAAAAGACAAAAGAATTATGTTTACTTATAAAATAAAAACAACAGAAACTACCGTTAAAGGTATTTCAATTAAAAAATGTAAGAAAAATCTCATTACAGATATAGAATCCCCCTAAAGAAAACGCTTTAAACAAACAAACCCATTTTTTAACTTTCAGATACTGGGCAAGAATACCAATTCATTGTTCTTGAAATATTATGCTAGTAAAAATTCAGTGTACCTTGAGTTGATAATACTTGTAGGCAACAGTGGGTATGGAAAAGCAATTAATAGATGGCAAAGCCTTAGGGAGACAAACACACGAAATAGCAAGAAATAACTTACACAAAGCCCAAGGGAATCTGACTGTTTCAAAACGCAATATTTCTCAATATTGTTTTTTTTTCATATACTCATTGCTCTAACCACTGTTATCCAATCTAATTGTTGATTTATGATAACCAACGAAAGACGTCATTATTGACCAATAATGTATACATAGATTTGTTTCTACAGACAGATTGATGGTGATTAAGGCATATAAGAAATGAAATGTAACTCAGACTAATATTTCATAGACATTGAAAGCATAGAGATTAATAGAGAAATCTTAACACAGAAATAGTCTTGAAAATACATGGACGTTCAGACTTGGCGTTAATGCTTTTACGACTAATAATTTGAAAAGTAATGGATATAAAGATGGTAACTTGTACAAAGCAAATAGAAAGCCACTGTCAATAAAATGGGATCGTTAACATGTTTTGACTACTCCTTGTAAAACATAGGAATAAAGTCATTTTATGATTGTTTTTTTGAGTTTGAGCGTCTCATGGTTATACTTTTTATATGGAAGAGTAATCAAGGGAACCAAGATTCTAGCAAAAATCAAAAGAATGTAATCCATGAACAAAGACCAGACATGGAAAACAGACAAACACAACAAAGACAATAAGTAACTAAAAAAAATACATAAAAAGTAACAAAAGTAAATGAGCAACTCGGACTCCACTAAAAACTGGGATCATGGACCAGGTGCACCGGTAGGGTAAGCGTCCTCTGCTTTTATAGAAACATCCACCGAGTTGCTCTTAAAAAAGTCAAGTCCAGGGTAGATTAAAGAGGAAAGGAAAACTATGACACGTTGAACAAATAAGTTTTCATGGTGCAGATGGATACACCGTAACGATCCACGAGTTTATGCTGACCATAAAACTTCTGTAGTGATGACGTCAATCTTGTAGCAACATTACCCTGTTTAAGAAGTTAAGCGTAGTTACGGCAAGCTCTGGCATAACGTATGAGTTGTGATATGAAAACTCCGTAGGCAGGTTCTGACGGGATGTTGCCACAAATGAAAGGAAAGTTGACTGAATGAAAAGTCATAACGTTTGTCGTAAAATTTGATCAATAGTTTTCCTTTACCATCGATTTCTAAGTGTAGGTCAAGATATTGGTCTGACTTCACAGTGTCTGTAGTATCCTTTAAACGTGAGTAAAAGATTGAAATAAATATCTCGCGCATGACAAGTTTAATTGTCTTCAACTTTGTATAGGCAAATTGCCGGAACTTATCCAGTATCGTCGGTCATTCTGTGTGTCATTCCTGTCGCCACAAATATAAATGTTGGACTCCCTATTTGACCTTAACTATTATACTGCTATTTTTATTTTTCGCATCAAAATCGACTGTTATTCTACTTCCTTTTATTTTATTATCATCATTTTGTATCTCATTGTCGCTATTTTATTGTATTTCGTATTGAGTAAGACATCCAAGTCTTATGCAAATTGTGCTGCTGACATGACAATCAGAAACAATTCAAAGTTGAGTAAAAATATGCATTGTATGTCTTAAATTTTGTTTCTGTAGTTAGTTACAGATGCCGGTCCATGCGAAATGGAGATGTGCATATATATATTTATTGTTTATTTATTATTATCATGTCCAGAAATGCATTTCGAATATTTTGTCCAAAAGGTTAAGGGAAGAATCACTTTTATTTTGTGCAATTATGAACCGTATTTGTACACTTTTTGAAATTGCCCGTAAGAGCAGTGCAAATATTATGAGCCTGTTGAAAGAACTATTCAATATATTTCATTTTTGTGCGGCTTAACTTGTAGCAGTTTTTTTTAAAATTTATTATGCAGAAGCAGACGCAGAAATGTCTTAGTCTGGTCTTTGATTTCAATCTATTCCATGTACTTCATATATTGAGTTTAACTATTTAGATTTTTGTTACAACATCATGAGCCCCATATAGTCAACCTTTGGAATTAACACCTCCTCCTTCAAATATATTGTTATGCATGTTTGATAAAGTTAAATGAAATAAATAGAGTACTATTTCCACATATATGATTAACCCAGTACTTTATTAAACATATTTGGGACGTAAAACATGATGACATCGTGCGAGTTCCCAATATTTTAGATGGCTAATGAAATCAAGCTTGACAGTTTTACATGCAAAGGCAATTATAAGACAAATAAAATCCAAAGGCTTCAGATTTTGAAAACTCCATGAGATAAATTACTACATTGTTTTTTCAAATAAGGCTCGGTTTATCAATTATCTAAACATTGTATTCCAAAAGATAGCTCCAAGAAAGCACCCATTTACCATTTAGGATAGTCAAAAACAGTCCAGTATATCTTTCTATGCTGCAAGAAAATGTTCATCTTACTTACACCCGTCGATGATATCTAATTTAAAAGCTTGTTTTCGTAATGTGTATAAATAATATCTATATAATAGTGCTCAACTATCCTTTAGTTTACATATTACATTTTTTAATTTGCATAAATCATGTCAATGTAAAAAATGATAAATAATGTAGTGAAGTTTTCATTGGCATTGCCATGTAATTTATTCTTACACATTTCCTTTTTCTGATCAAAGACATTTCAAAAATACATGGCCAAGAGAAATATTTTAAATTGCAATCAAATCTTAGCTTGTATCTATTTCTTAAACTGGTTTTGTAGTTAAACATTAAGTGACATCTGTACTTATATACGGCCTTACCTTTGCAAAATGGAATGTTCAAGTTCAAATATAAACAATCCTCGTCTTTTAGTACAGTAAAGCTCGAAATTTCAAACATATAATTTATCATACGTTTTTGTGGACACACTCCATGGATACTAAAATTACCAAATACTCTATTTCCAAGCCATTTTTCTAATGATTTCATTGGTGGCATGAACCGTAACATTTGTCGTTTAATGGAAGCATACGGAAATCCAAAGATACCGTCTACTGATCTAAGGTTTTTGTCTCGGAAATGAACATCCATACCTAATATGTTTCCAAAGTTAGTGAAGTACAAATGAGATTCACTTGAGATAGTTACTGCGATAAATGCTATCAATATAAGAAAAACAATTGACTGTGCATTCTTCATTGTGTAGTTAATAAAAGTATGGTTGTAATTTAACATTATTTCCCAGATATTTATTTATGGATACATTCACTTGAAGCACTAAACTGTACGGAGAAATGTACATTCTTCACAAAAGTTGGCATATTGAATATATACCCATAATGTAAATCCACAAAAGGTCAGTCAACATTTATCATCATTTTGTATAATTCCCCGAAAATTGATAAATGTAATCACATATACCAAATCATTTTAGTTATTGATCTAGTATTAGGAGAAATTCAACATAGATATACCCATGAGAGTATTTTGTTCGATTAAATAAAACTCATGTTATCACAGATAAAGAAGCATATACAAATACAAAACAAAGTACAAAATCAAAGTAAATTAACAAAAATAAATACAAAAATAAATTAAATAAAGGAAAAAAAAAATCAAAAAGAATTATTCTAAGTGCACTAAATATACAAGATTAAACTTGGTTTGGCTGACCAATTTTTTTTTATCCCAATCAATACATTAAGTCATTATAATTGTGCGTCTTTGATAAGGTCTTGTTTCCTGATGCAAGCTTAAGTTCGGTCTCTTCGAAATAAACCATATATGCGTTTAAAAGATGCTGCTTCCAAACTCATTTGAAACTTACTCTTTGCATTTTGTGATGGAGCGGTAACAGTTACAGTTTTTGATCAATCACAAATAAAATTACTTAGTATCTCCTCAAAATTAATGTTTATCTCAGCCATGATAATATTGTTCTGAGGAACTAGTTCATTAAGGAATTGAAATATACGGAAATTGTCTCTCAGTTAGAAGCCCCTATAAAATATAACAATCGATAGAAATACACAATGAGATCCCATAAATATATTAAAAAATTAGCATGCTATAAAACCTGATTTACCCCAACATTTCCATCGGAAATTCCTGTTCCATTACGATGGTTCCAACATTTGATTTTAGTATTGTCATTTATTATAGTTTACCTTCTAACTATTCCTATTGTGTACTGCTTACAGTATATCAGTTGATTTATCCAAAATCTATTTCTCTTAGGCCTGAACTTATCTGACGTTTCCCTTCAAGATATAACCTGAATATTGCCAAGAACATTATTTATAATACAGTTATGAATATAACATAATAAAACCGTTTCCGTGCATTTCTTATTTTTCAAATATTTCTATAATCTTTCATGTTATCACCTTTTTAAAACTGCTACTTACATGTTTTTTATCATAATTATTGCTTATGGAATTTACAATAAGAATGCCATCTTTCCTTTGTGAGTTGGTGCATTTCTGTTTACTGTACGAAAGGTAGAATACTGTATTTTTTTATTCCTTTTTGATGATTTTTCAAAGGTGAAATTTCGGTTATTGGTAAACTGATTAATACAGTTTATACGTAGTCATGTATATGGTATAATTGATGATTGTTAAAATTACCTCGTTTTTGTTTAAGTAGTAGTCTTTGTACGGATCGTGCAAATTCTATAAAATGTGATACACTTAAACAAAAACTAATTATTTTTATTTTTGTTATTAAAAGTTGCTTTATATGTCTATATGATGAAATGTATAGTTATTCATTCCAATCTGTTTGCTCATATGAGATAATCCACATTAAAAACCTAACAGTTTCTATTGTATTTTTGTGGCATTTGCAGAGTTATCTTCCTTAATTTTGAATTTTAAAGTACATTCTATATAACTTTTATCTCCCAAGACCAGGGTTATATGAAAAACCATAAGTAAATTTCTTTGTACTGTAACATTTTAAACAAAATCTAAAAAAAATGGCTTTCCAACCATGAATCACATTTTGCATGATTCTTAGCTAGAGTGCTAATTAATTACATGTATACATACAAATTTAAAATTGAAAGATACAAGAAAGAATAATCAATCAAGGCAAAATCAATCTATTAATCAAAAGAATGTAATCCAGGGACAAAGATCAGACAAGAAAAAAACAGACATACACAACAAAGAACAAGTAACTAAAACTAAGAACCAGGTGCATCGATAGGGTAAGCGTCCTCTGCTTTTCTAGAAACACCAACCGAGTTGACAACTCCATTTGTTATATGGACTTTCCTTTGACTTTTCATTTTATCTATTGCTTAGAGTTCATCAGTCCAGTAATTTTGTTATTACCTTTCACCCGATTTTAAGTGATTTAAATATGTGAATGTATTTCATTTTGTTCCTGTTTCATGTTTTACGGCTGGTGTTTCAAGCAAAACAGACGACGCTTACCCTACTGGTGCACCTGGTCCATGCTCCCAGTTTTTAGTGGAGTCCGATTTGCCCAATTATATTTACTTTGTATGTTTTATCTTAGTTACTTTATGTTCTTTGTTGTGTTTGTCTGTTTACATGCCTGGTCTTTGTCCTTGGATTACATTCTTTTGATTTCCGCTAGAATCTTGGTTCCCTTGATTACTGTTTTAACTATAACGAAGTGTTTTTATACATTGAAACTTCTGTCGGATGCTTGGAAATATATATAAAAATGACAGCATATAAGATGCTTGGAATGCATCAATAGCGTATAAATAAATCTATGCTAACAATGTTATTGTGTCCGTCTTCTTCTCAAGAAATAAAATGGATCACACGTCTGTATCCGCAGTCAATCTGTCTGTCTCATGTCAAGATTCTGCATCTTAGTTGGAAATAATTGCGTCAAAAATAGAAGATAATTTGAATATACATAGACTATTCGATAAAAAGACATATACTCGTTCTTAGACCCAATATTAAGAGATTGTTTAAAGAAATTATTTGTTCATATACAATATGTAAGGCCAAAGCAACGGCTATACTTCCGTACAGTATAGATCACTTGTGATTATTTGAATTTTTGGATATCTATTCTGTGGAGTGAATTTATCTAATAATTATCCTTCACTTTTCGTTGATAGTGTATTTATCTAATAATTATACTTCACTTTTCGTTTACACTGCAAACAGAAATTTGTTTTATATCACGTGAACTTAACTTTCAATCTTCAATTTTTAAACCAATTTCACAAATATTTAAACACTTGTTCTGCTATGAGTGATCAATTATTCAATATTAAAACAAATCTTCAATACCTTCGTAGGGTTAATATATTAGAACAGGGCGTGGTGGTTTAAATATAAAAGGATATAATCGCAATTTTCAACAAACATTTTTGTGTTGCATCAAATCTGTCTTTTTGTATTATTTTAAAGATAAATATAAGACGTCCTATATTTGTGTCGCATTTTAAAAGGCAGTGATATAGACCCGCTATGGATATGGAATAGACAAATATGACGTTGTTGTCCTTTAAACTTTTACTTTCTCTAAAGTCAATTGCGGGACCCAACTTAAGTTGCATGAAGTCGTTTACGTAAACTCACAAGCCTGTGTAAATGGAATTCTAGACATTACTAAATGAGCTTCAACGTCAGTGTAGCGTATGCCATTTGAACCATACAAGCAACACGTTCATATGGACGTAGCCGTACCAATTTATCGACTTGTCTGTATGTATCAATACTAATTACCTCTCACTTCCATGTATCTTAAAACAGAATTGATACCCTTACTTGAACACTAAGATTTAAGCACACAAATATTATGGAATGCAAAAAAATCAAAGCGAAAGAGTAATCAAGGGAACCAAGGTTATAGCAGTAATCAAAAGAATGTAATCCAGGGACAAAGACCAGACATGAAAAACAGACAAACACAACAAAGAACATAAAGTAACTAAATTCATACATACAAAGTAACAAAAGCAAATGAGCAACTCGGACTCCACTAAAAACTGGGGGCATGGACCAGGTGCACCGGTAGGGTAAGCGTCCTCTGATTTTCTAGAAACACCCGCCGAGTTGCTCATAAAAAGTCAAGTTCGGGGTAGACAAACGAGGGAAGGAAAACTATGACCCATTGAATAAATCATGGTGCTGATGGATACACCATAACGATCCACGAGTTCATGATAAAGACCATAAAACTTCTGTAGTGATGAGTTCAATCTTGTAGCAAGAAAGTTAAGTTATATCAAATAGGAAAGAAGGGAAA
This sequence comes from Perna viridis, assembly GCA_037379345.1. Lineage (NCBI taxonomy): Eukaryota > Metazoa > Mollusca > Bivalvia > Mytilida > Mytilidae > Perna > Perna viridis. Next base: position 16,384,983 of record CM074515.1, read on the forward strand.
TCGAGGGAACCAAGGTTCGGACGGTAACCTACATAATATAATCCACTGATTATGACTAGACATGGGAAATAGAAACACACTACGAAGAAATAAACCAAAATAACAGATAAATAGACAAAAAAAGTAAGCTTCCTTTTTTTTAAATAGAACATAGTCACTAATGAATTCAGTCGTAACAAAACACACTTATTACATATTTTGATATCCTATCTTTTGTAGGTTTCTGTTTCATTCTTTAACTTTTAGATGTTCTTATGCACTTAACGTTTACATTTGTAAAAATTAACTCAGTAAGAAATGTAGTTTATTGAAAATATCATTTTTGCGGCCAGGATATTCCTACTCATCAAACAAAAATCGAAGTTCTGGTATTTAATTCGCAAGTGTAAAAAATCCCCTTTCTTTTTTTGGAGCTTCCAGGTTGCTCACTATAGTTTCCAGTTTATGTGACCAAAACATAAATAGCCTGTGACGTCGTAAATGCCTTTATAATATCAGTTATGACAACCACTTCTCAGAGGTATAAAACAAATATAAAAAGACAGGCGCCAACTTAACATCCAGCCATTGATTTAAAAATTTTAGAAAAAATGTTAATGAGTCAGTATTGTTGTTGTACCAGGATTGTTATGATCTAAGTTGTCTTGGTATGGCACGTTAGGTAAAGTTACAGCAGATGTTTAAAAAAAAAACAATAGAAGGTCTACAAAATAGATTATTGGAATCATTGCTGAGATTGATTCACGTGCACATTTCTGCTTGTGTCCTCCCCTTTCAATTTACTCAGAATCAGCAGAATTTCTTTTCATACTGTTAAAATAAGGTTGCTGTTATTTCTATTTCTGCTATATTTCAGTTTTTTATAGCATATTGTTGATAAGTTTTTAAGTGAGAAAAAAAAATCCGCCCATAAAATGCACTTACTTATATGCTTGAAATGTCATCTTCCGTTCATCGGTTACAATTACCCAAATGATATTCTAAATAGCGTATCGTATTTAATCATTTAATATAATGATATTCATTGCAAAAAGTTTCTTACCTTTATATAATGAAAAGATACTCATGGTAAGACAATTCTCGTTCATACGTTTCAAGTATGTTTGGATATCATTATGCCGCCAATATCCATTTTCAAGAGTTTTCTTCTGAGGGCAAACAGCTCGGTACTTAGACAGTTTCCTTATCCCCTGCCACCTATCAAATGATCCACTAGGTGGAAGGAATCTTAGTTTGTTGTTTCTAGTAGAGCCATACTCCAATCCACGTACGACATCTACTGGCGTAAGATTTCTTAAGAAGTATATTGTACGAGTTCCAAACAGGCTTCCATATTTAGTAGAATAAATGATTATCTTATGTCTATCGCTTTTGATAATTATTATTTCACAGAAGAACACAATAATTACGAATACTATGGTTTGATACAGCATCACTCATCAGGTTGATGTTTTGAAATTGTGAATGAATTGTACTTATATACAATCAATATAGAAAATGTGTGATCTTTTTTGTTTCGCTTTTCCGTTACTGGGCAATTTCGCCACATTTACTCGCCTGTCATAAATCATGTTATTACGGCGTCAGCTTCCCTGTCATTTACTTTATTTTGGGAAACCCATTCGACAGATGGAAGCTCTACAGCAATATACGGGCTTGTATGGGTATCTAGTCACAATATCTATCATTCCTGGCTGTTGTCAGTATTCAATAATAGCAATCCTCCTAGTGGTCAACATATCGCGTGATACATTACCCTGACTGCTGTGGAGAAAAGGTTTAAGATATTTATTCTCTTGTTGGCTAAAGTGTCGTTGTACTTCAGGATATAAGCGTCCAAGGAATAACATTTAGGTATATATGGGAATGAGTAGACTGAGGAAAATATGTTATTACAAATGAAAATGGTCATTTATGACATACTATAGTTTCTGTTCGATCATTCTTAACAGTAAACATTTCAATTGTTAGCTCTAACTGTTTATGATAATTGTTATATGTCTCCTTATGAGTTGCTTATTACTACTAAGCTTTTAAATCTAATCTATATATGGGGATCAAATTGTTTGTAAATATGTTTAATACTTCTGTTATGTACTTTATATTATAATGTAATTTCAAGCCTTTGTTAAAAAACATTTTCAGATTAATTTGAGTTCAAATAATCTTACTAGTAGAGATTTGTATTAAGCAAAGATTTGAGGAAAATCCTAATTAGAGATTAAGAAAAAAATGGACCCAAATTTCTATATTTACATCAAAATTTCCAAAATAAAACCCTAGATAAGAAGCGAACTTTGTCCCTTCAATCACTTCAATTTTGAAATTACTTTGACTTTAGATTGGTTACTCTCTTGAGATTCTACATAAAACAGATTTTAAATTGAAGTAGTTAGGGGATGCCATTAGAAAGCCGGATTAAAACGTATAGATAGAACTGATTAAATCACACATATCTTTCCCGTTACAAATAGTACATACTTTAAATTGAAAGTTTGGATATATAAACCGATGATATACTATTATATATACTGTTGACAATATTGTTTAGTTTTATGTAAGTAATGTCGGGAAATGAGATTGATAAATGAGCTGTACAACTTCAACAAGATTACATTGACGACTAACTAAGTTGAACCCTTGGAAATTTCCATTTACATTTTAACCAATTCCAAATTTCACAACATTATCCTGTAGAAGACATTATGTATCAAATACATCATTTTTTTTTTTATACCAAAATGAAATTGTGAATGGAAAACTTGTTTTCATATCTTCTTTATACTTTCCTGGAAAGAAGGGTATTATTGGAAACAGGACTCTTAAATGTGTTCACTTGGGCTGTATACGCTGTATAAGGGAATTGTTAACACCAATTGAGTATGAAATAAACTGTTATAAAATTGAAAAAAAAAAAAAACTGAACAAAATGATAAAGAAACCACAGAAGAACGATGCTCAGCAGAAAAAAAGTATTTCAGAAAGTTTAAACGTACGGTTCCCTGACTCGTTCTTTGGTATTAAGTATTTTTAATTTGCTAAAGGAAGAAAAACTAGTCATGTTTAAGACACCAAATGTTATAGACTGTTATATATCCCTATTATACAACAAATCTAGACTTTTATTTGACGTCAGGCAACGAGGGTCACAACATGTTAAACTGAGTTAAATGTGTTAAAGGATTGATTAATAATGAGATGTGTAATATGTAAGAGATCGGAGTTTGAAAAACAATAATTATGCTTTTTACAGTTTTTCATCAACTAGGATTCACTTATTTTTCTTCATACTTTAACCAAAATTAAAGATTTGTTCTTTAAACATTGTTTTTATTGATACAAATTTAGGAAAGAACCTTACTCTGTAAAACAGGTAGACTTCCTCTAAAACTGAATAGTTTCTCAGTGTTTCTATGTTCAAATGTTAAATTCGTGTTGATTGCCGTAATCCAGGAAATGTTGTAACAATACATTATCAAAACAGAAAAAAAAAAACTAAATTCTCTAAGGATGTATTGAGCAATAAGAAATATCATGCCGTAATAAATGTTTTCCATGAAGATCTGGCCACGCAGTGTGCTTATTTGCTAGATATGTGTCTTCAAGTGGGCATAAGGGATTTAAAAGTCCGTTGTTGTGCCAGACAGCGCTTGTATCATCTTGTCACGTTTCTAAAGATCTGATGGTTAAAAAAACCAATTAACTTTTAAACAAATTAGTGGCCTAACTAGAACATAAGTGCAAAGAAAAATATAGTGCTGGTCATTTAAAGCAGAGCATATATCGTTAGTATATATAGCATATCATACCTAATAGAGAAGACTGCAATATACGTTTTCACGAACATCAAGAAATAACATGACATATCGTAAGATACATACCACGGAGCGATTGTTTTGCAACACTAATCAAGGGAACCAAGATTATAGCGGTAATCAAAAGAATGTAATCCAAGGACAAAGACCAGATATGGAAAACAGACATACACAAAGAACATAGTGTAAATAAAATCATATATTCAAAGAGAAAAAAGCAAATGAGCAACTCGGACTCCACTAAAAACTGGGAGCATCGACCAGGTGCACCGGTAGGATAAGCGTCCTTTGCTTTTCTAGAAACACCTGCCGAGTGGCTCATAAAAAGTAAAGTCCGGGGTAGTCGAAAGAGAAAAAGAAAACTATGACACGTTGAACAAATCAGTTTTCATAGCGCAGACGAATACACCGTAACGATCCAGGAGTCTTTGATTCCTTAATTATTGCAGAAATATTATAAGAGGGACATACCACTACTTATGGAACAGAGATTAAAAATGGTACATGAAACATCATAAACAGCAGAATATCATTGAGAGGTTAGTCATGTTGTCGTATTAAATTTTCAAATATGAATAAATGTATTAAACTTTAAAACAAAGACCAGTTTAGCTAAAAATTTCTTTTTGAAAATGAAAACAACTATTGTTGTTATACTTTTGTCATAGATGTAATATAAACGCTGCCACCTTTCTGTCCAACTAAACTAAAAGAATCGTTAAAACCATCGAAATATCTGATAACTTTGCTGGTGACATATGGGGTAAACAGTATCAAAAATGCTACGTAGAAGGATACGGTGTAAACATGACTACCAACTGTGAAAGCTTGAGGGCACCTTGGATGAACGGAAGCGAACTTGTTCAATCATACAGTCTTCTGACACTTTGGGACGAGCATGAGAATACTTTTATACCAATCAACAGGTTTTAGCAGCATGGAACCGACAGACTATGGTGACTTTAAAGACCTACTGTGCAGGCTTTGCAAGCTTCCAGTGCAAGCTGGAGTAAACCTTAATGCCCACTGTGCAGACCCCTAGGCATGAAGGACAAATTCCGGGTTTCTGTTTCATATTTTTTTAACGGGTCATTGTAGCTGGATTTTATCTTCTTAAAGATTCGAAAAATAATTATAAACCAACGATACAGATGGTTTTAACTTACATTTTGTCAATATACATTTTTATGAATTTGGATGTGCAAACAACATGTATTCAAATCGCTTGCACCATTTGGTCTGCATGGTTTTACAGGTAAGAAAATTATTATCATATGCGATACATTTTTTTTTCTAGGAAAACACAAACTTCAGTCTAATGTATGTAGCATTATATATCTATATTAGGTGTCATTCAAATCACTTCAGATTCAAAAACAACTAGTATCCGATGTTACAAACATTTTACAAATGTTTTCGGTTACATCACAAAATCTGAAAATGAAGCTACAATAAAACAAAATGTCGTCGCACAAACATGATAATGAAATCAGCAGAGGTCGGATTGTCCTTGAATTTGTTATGATGATCAGGAGATAGAATTAAGACGTGGTAACATGTTCAAAATATTTATAACACTAACATTGCATGTAGGTAATCAACTTCTGAATCAAAATTCGGAAATTGGGCATGTAATACAGAAATTACGATTAAACTCACTCCGAGATAAAACTTGTGTAAACTTATATATGATTAGTTCTGTACCATTTATAAAAATGACAACAACAGAGAATAGTGAACACAAATTTAAATATATTCAGACAAAGTTGCAAAAATAAAAAAAATAGCCTTTAGAACCATCTCGAAATTTTGTTATTTTATTTAGTTTGTTTTGGGACACTTAAAGGCACCAGTAAAATGATGAATATGAACCCTGCATTGTGCACATCAATATGAGAATTTGTCAAGGAAACGTTTTCCTTCTATACCCTCATAAACTTACAAAATGAACACAAGCTGTTTTATTGGACATGTCTGTAAGAGTGATCCATTGGGCCAGATAGAAACAAAACATAAAGAAAAATATATATAACCGTAAATTAAAGTTTGAACTGAAAGGTCAACATGAGGAAAAGATGAGTCACTCACAGTTTTAGCTGATAGGAAAGTGTGATTACAATCAGTTTATTAATCCTTATTAAACCAATTTTATAAATGTCCTGGGACTTAAGCAATAAGAATCTGTGGGGAACAAACCAGGAAATAACTTCTAATTAAACATTTGTCATACAATTCAGTTTTGGGAAATATATTTGATTCTGAATACATTATTAGGAATGAGAAATAAGCGAAATCGTTTAACAATATTTTTCAATTCCCATTATTGTGTAAAGATAAAATGAATTCCATTCATGAGTCATCATTTCTATTTTCAAAATTCATGACTGATATTTGTATAATTATATCCAGTTTTCGACAATAATTGACAAAATTTCATTATTGTTTAAAAAAGCTTCGAAATTATTTAACAAATCCAAAGGAAAACATTAATTGATTCAAATATTTAATCTAGAGGAAAATTTATTTCATAATGAAAAAAGTGAAATAGCTCTGGAAAAGTAAATTATTTATATCAATTTTCCTATAATTTATAGGATATTGAGATCAAGATAACAAGTTGTCCTTTCACAAGCGTGTTTTGACTTTATCAGTTCATTTAGTTAGAACATTTAATGAGCACTTGTTTACAAACAATAAAAAATCCATATTACTTGTCAATATGATGATAAAAAATGACAAAATTGGTTTTGTTTTGTTGAAAAAAGTTATTTTCAGTTTCCAAAGAACAAGTGTAACGTATGAAAAAAAAATTCTATTCCATTTATGAATGATAAATTCAACAATACTAGAGAGAGAAAAAAAAACAATTTTACATTTAATATATATCAGGGCATTTAAGCTGAAATACTTGTATTCCAATTATTATATACATTTTCCATATCTGTGTTAATGCACATAATATATTAAAACATGCAACTGCTTCTAATAATAATATTGTTCCTGTTTGGTCTCTCTTTTATATTAATTTTCCCAGACAAGGCTTTTATCTGTATGTATTTTGTTCGAATTGAAAAATACAAGCGTTTATAGTTTTTTGGAATCGACATCATTTTTCGTATAACAAAAGTACCAAAGTAAACAATAAGAGCGAGCGCCGGGAAGCGGTGTGAGCTCTACCGTTATTACGTGTACTTTCTAAATTTCCCTTAAGATTCCCCAATATACTAACGAAAAAAATGTCATGTCCCGGAAGTAACAAAAAGTGACTGTCCTTACGGAGAAAATTCATCATTTCCTTCAATTAAACAAATAAAAAAATATATGTTACGTTTCAGTAAAAATAAATATATCTTTTCTGATAGTTTTCAAGTCTTTTTCTAATTTGTTTTACTTATTTAAAGAAGTGAATGTTAATAGGATATTTAAGTCTCGTTCTATTTTCATTTTCTTTACCGGAATTTACAACGTAGAACTTATTAGAAACCGAAGACCGATCTGCATTTTATTGTTTACTTCCGGCTACTCGAAACGCTGTATAACAATGCAAAATCTTCTATTTTATGTTTTTTCTTAATACCTTTATCATGTAGAAATAGATATTTGTTATTTTTTATCGGTAAATTTAACACAAAAAGATGTTTTGCCCTCAACACTGAAGTCAACGTTCTCTAAATGACAAGTCTCCATGCTTTTGAATGGTAGACTAGGACCCAATCTCGTGAAACACGGGGTCACATGACGAGACTTACATACCCTAATTCTATGTTTATAAAAACTTCGGGAAACACGTGGATGTACAGGTACATACATGTATCTCTGCCACTGTTGCTGTTGTCAAGAACCGAACCCGCCTTAAAAATATAACTCCGATTATATTATCAAAATCGAAGCATAGCTTTTCTAAGATAGGAAAGGCAATCATTTTCTTGTTTGGAATTTGCAGCTGTCGTCTGAATTTTGTTCACGTCACATGATATGTGTAAAATATTCCCGCCATTCGTGGAGAACTGTACTATGTCTGGTATCTGTACAGATCGATCTGACAGGCAAAAACTGAAAAGGATGTTGCTAGAGATGCCCTTAAGGGATGAAAAATGTAAATTATTGCGAAGTGCTATAAAGTTTTTGACCATTTTGAGAGCGAGGGGAAAGGGGGTATGCTCATGGGGTTGGTATATTGGGGAAAAACATTATTCAAGTTATTCATTTATTGGAAAAAAATTCCCCATAAATTAACAAGACAGATTTTCATATTGATTTTACTTGCTGCTAAAATATAAATAAAAAAAAATGCACTTGCGAAGCAAACATTTTCATCCGGGTCGACAAAATGCCCCCCCCCCATTTTGTCATTTATTATTTTACGAGTCTAGCACAGACGGTACATGTATAGTGAAGCTCACGGTGCTCGCTAATTTAGGCAATGCCTACCCCATATTAAACTTAATTTGGCATCTTAAATAAAATATACTCTTAATTTGTGTAGTGGAAGCCTATTATAGAACCATCAGACAAAATCATTAGATTATAAAGCCATCAAAGTTTCCAAATAATTCCTGCAGTTATATTACGAGATAGTTGTTCTGTGATGGCCTACTTTATCAATTATCTAAAGACAGTTTTTCAATGACAGCTTTAAAGTAGCTTTAATTTATCATTGGTGGTTGTCAAAAGCAACTCGGCAGATATTTCTAATACTATCATAACAGTAATAAGTCAACGAAGAAAAAGTTTTTTTTATGATCAAGATAAATTTCAATGATTGATTGATACAGGAATGATTTACCATATAATAACATTTGTTTGCTTGTATTTTTACCGTTTCAGAGAGACACACTTAAACAAATTTCTGCAATACTGCAATAAAGAGTTGATTTACTTCAGTTAGATAATATCATACTCTTACCGGGAGCAACGTGTATCCTTCTAAATATCAGACATGAAGTCGTCACTTTATATTGTCTTTGATTAAAACAAAAGATTACATCTGAATGTTTTCCCTTAAAGGGATTTTTTAAGCGTCTTCAATGGTATGATAGGCTTTGTTTTTCGTTGTTCACAATGAATTATATGTGTTTCGTTATTTGAAGAATTTGATAAAGTGGCATAGTTGTATGGTAAGATGTCTTTGTAATTGCCTTCGTTAAGATAGGCCAAACAGAAGAAAAAAAAACCAAACAAACAAAAATTCAGTATAATACAAATTTAATCAAGCCTACCTTTATGTACAGGAATGTACAAGTTTAATCTTTAGCAGTCCTCACTTCGAGGGGTGGTTTTGTTGATATCACCATGAAATAAATTTTCTTTCTGTGGACACACTACCTGATGACTTACTTTGCTAAATATTCTGTTCCCAAGACACTGTTTAGCACTAATTCGTACGTTATTTTCTAAGAGCATTAGAATAAGTACGATACAATGTGATATTTTCATCCTTTTATTCAGTTGTACTAGAAAACTAATGAAAATGAAAAAAGTCCAGTCATATGAATAATGATAGTAATAAAAGTGAAGTGCAATTAATCTTCCGTACCGTTTTTCATTTACAATGCCCAAACCTTAAGAGTTTTGTCGCACAATTTCTAGCCAAGATAAAATTTCGTTGCAAATACGAAGCACCAAAGAGTAATTTAACTAAGACATCATTTGGAATAACTTCTAGAAATTAAGCAACCATCTAAGATGTCAAACATTGTAGATTTAGATTTATTTTGATCGTTTTTATGTCATTTCAGAAAAAAATACCGGCGGAAAATAATCGGATTCAAAATTCAATATCCTCATTATATAAAAAATATTCAAGAGTGAATATATATTTCATTTTGTTGTAACACAATGTAATACTCATCGGTCTAATTTGTTATTTATTATAAAGATAGTATAGATTTACTGAATGTTCCCTGTGTAATTTTTTGTTGTTGATATTTCACACTGAAAACATTATGTAATTTCACTCTTGGGCTATCTCCCGACTATAACCAAAATATAATCACTCCAGCAAGGAATAAAATCTTGTGCTGATCAAGATCGAGACACTCGTAAAATCTAAGCACTTCTCGGCACTCAGTTATTTTCTCTTTCCTATTATTATTACCTTTTCTATAAAGTATAATTGTTAATTTTTTTTTTAAATTTTCTGTTTGCTGCTTGTAACTACACATGAAAGAAGAGATTTAAAAATCGTAATATCTCAAATATATCCACATATATTATTATACAAAATATTGTATAGATTTATACTTGTCCGGTGTTTGATGCCTTCTTATTTTATGATATATACATGACGATCTTTTATAACTGAACATTCAAATATTGAGTGAGTAACGGAATAGAATCATTTTCAATACTGAGTGTTGCACCCAGTCCAACCAAATTTTCATTGTCTTTGCAGAATGTTACGTTTGACTATAAAAAGGTATCAGAAAGATTCAATTAGCTTTTGAATACTTTCAAACGTACGAGGCAGGTTGCATCATGTAGTGTCGATAATCGGACTTTGAACTGATTGTACCGGTTATGGCCATTCAACAGGAGTTTCCAGTCATGCTTCTATTCATTGGTGAAGTCCATTAGCTTTGTTTTATTTCTTTTGCTTTCTCTTCAGGCCTTTGATGTTTTTTATTCGTCTTCTTATCTTGTATTTTAAGCATAAAAATTCGTTTAAAGCAACATTAAACTCTTCATTTCAATGCATTTTATTTCTGACGACTGCAAAGATGACTGTAAATGTAACAAAAGACTGCAAAATTGTTTTTATTAATATACTATTTAGGCGATAAATGTTTAATTTATGAAGGGCTACAGCAAAAAGTATTTAGTGAAATTAACATACTGATGACAGCATTACATGATTCACCAAAACAATTGCCTCGTGCTCTAAAAATCAATTGTAAGCTTTAACAGTTAAAACAAATGACCATTTCGGGAATACTACACAAACAATAATTTGTTGAACATTGTTTCAGAATTCAGTATAAAATGTTTTAGTGCAATAGAGTTTTCGATTAATATTTGATTTATTCGATAACATTAAGTTACAGTAAGCAATTATAAGCAATTATAAACATTAAACTAGAACAGCGAGTGTCATAACCAAAGTAGCACTTGTAAGATTGAGAACTTGTAAACCTCATAAAATATTTAAATTTGTATTATCCTCTTTTAGAAGCAGCCAGACATAATTAAGTATCTTTATGAAATAAAGTATGCATAACATTCGTATGAAGTTTCATCTTGATCCATTAAAAAGTTCAGGAAGAGTTGCACTTCCATAGTACCTTGTCGAACGGATAGACATTTAACCAGATGGATATAAGTACGGGCAAGATTCCTTAAAATTTGCTTTGGCGGTATGATAAATTGATACTGATATTATATGGCAACAATTTTAAAAAATGAAATTAGACGTAAAAAAGTAGATTGTGTTCCAATACTTTCAAATGTAAAGATGCAGATGATTCAAACATGTTCTGCTCTCTAGAAACGTAAATCAAGAACTCTGTGTTACATAATTTTAAATTCAATAAAGTCAAAGAAAAGTCAAATTCAAAACTGAAATGTCGAAAATCGAACAACACATTGAAACTACACATATAATCCATAAAAAAACTTAGTGTAAATAATCAAAGGATAAAAAGAACGGATATGCCGGACCTCAACAAAATCACCAGCGTGAAACCTAAATACAAAAGGGAAAATACATTTAGACAACATCTAACACTAAAATTAAAAAAAAAATATTGACAAAACTTCCTCCTCGATTTTTTATTCTAATGCTACTGCTGTAAGGTTACTCCTTGAAAAAATATGTGCAGCATATGGAAATTTGCGATATAAATTATTAATAGTATTACCTAAGTCTTACAAGCTAATATTTTATAAGATATTTTGTACATACATGCATATATACAAACAAATGCATAAATATACTTTGTTATATATTTCTATGATTACGAAATTCTTCCAATTTCATGATTTTTTTACTGATATTGAAATTCTAAAAATTATTTCCATACTGCTTTTGGATTATTTGGATTATGCCTAGGTTGTAACTGCTGTAAAAATCATTTAAATCGACCGCATTTCATTGAAATAATTTTAAATATAGATCGGTTTCTTTGGGGTAACTTCTTATTTTCAATTAACATACAATTCATTTGTTCCGGTAAAAAAATTTGACAAAAAGTAAGTCTGCTAGTACCGTCTTATATATGTTAGAGTAAATATGTGAAGTGAATAAAAACACGTATTTACTATAGTCCAAGTCACCTCAGATTGTTTGCGGTTTTTTGCGTTTATTTTTGTAATTACTCGACGGTTCCTTTCAAAAACTTGCCATTTTATTCATGTCGTTCTGTACTACGATTCCCTTACAATTATTTTTCGTTCTTACCTCCGAGATTGAAAAAATTCAAAATTTATTTTTCCTACGAGAATTTTGCATTGAATGTATTGTTTATCCACCATCTTCTTTCTATGGATATTTTGAAATGTTCCCTATTATCTCACAATTGAAGAGGGAAATCATGGTATTTCAGCTCTTCAATTGTGAGGTAATAGGGAACATTTCAAAATATCCATAGAAACAAGATGGCGGATAAACAATACATTCAATGCAAAATTCTCGTAGGAAAAATAAATTTTGAATTTTTTCAATCTCGGAGGTAAGAACGAAAACTAATTGTAAGGGAATCGTAGTACAGAACGACATGAATAAAATGGCAAGTTTTTGAAAAGAACCGTCGAGTAATTACAAAAATAAACGCAAAAAACCGCAAACAATCTGAGGTGAATTGGACTATACTGATTCAAGGACATACATGTACTAGAAACTTGAAAGAGTAATCAAGGGAACCAATATTCAAGCGGAAATCAAAAGACTGTGATCCAAAAAGCCAAGACCAGACGCGGTAAGGAGACACAACAAAGAACACAAAATAACCAAATCAATACAATCAACTCGGACTCCCTTAAAAAACTGGTAACATGGACCAAGTACACCGGTAGGGTAAGCGTCCTCTGCTTTTCTAAAAACACGCTTTAGTAAGGACGCTTACCCTACCGGTGCACCCGGTCCATGCTCCCAGCTTTTAGTGGAGTCCGGGTTTCTCATTTACTCTTTTTACTTTGTATATATTATTTTGGTTGCTTTATGTTCTTTGCTGTGTTTGCCTGTTTTCAATATCTAGTCTTTGTCCTTGGATTACACTCTTTTGATTTCTGCTAGAATCTTGGTTCCCTTGATTACTTTCATTCTCAAGATTCTCGTCAAAACCGGAAATACTGATTTTAAAGACCGATAAAAATGTTTTACAATGTCGGACCAATGCGGTCGGTATATAGAAAAGTTTGTAAAAAATCAACTTATTTAGAAGGGGCACCATTTCATATTTAAAGACCACAGATCTGTAATTCCAGGTTTGTGAAAAAATGTAACAATAAAACTGCTTTTATGACAATAATATTTGTCAGGATTACAAAGACATTTTCAGCAAATAGCAAGATTTACGAGCGGACATTTCTAAGTGTGACCACGAGTCCAGTATGTCAATCAACAGAGTTGTCCTGAACTTAATTTACCTGGTATTACCTGCACTGTGACACAATTAATTAGATTGTGTATTGGAGCTTCCCAAACCCGGACAGTCTACCGTTAGTAAATCAAAGTCCCGACTCGAGGCGTAACGCCACTTGGAGATACCTTAATTATAAATCAAACAACCACAGATGAATCAATTTTAGCTCTGAATTATGTTTTGTTTTCTTAAGATTGCTATTCCGTAAATATTTTATCTGGTATATTGTATCGAATATTGGAATTTGTTCGATATATAAAGTGACCTTCGCCCATGTTAACTTTCAAGCACTTTTTACGCGTACCTATATTATAACGAATATATTGAATATGATAAAATTACTCAAAGGATATAAAGAAAATCGTGAGACATAAAAATCGTTTCCTTTTCTTTCAGAAACCATGATTTCCGACTTTAAGTTTTCGTATTTGTATCATTTCAAAAACTTTTTTTAAAAATTGTACACGCTGATTTGTGTATTAGCTTGGTAATTAATTCGATTATTTAATTCCCATTGGAAAGTAAATCGAAATATACAGGATGTGACAGGCGTGCTGGTCCACCATTTTAATATCATGTTGACAATATACAGGAAATAACTGACATATCTATTAATGTAAACTGTTTATACGGGTTAAGTGTAACACTTTAGGGTTCCAGAACACTTTTTACATGCAAAAAAAAAAAAAAAAAGGTTTTCAAACAATAAATCGTGCAAATATCTAAAGGTTAATTAAGACTTACCTATAAAAAGTTTAGATAGACCAAGACAATGTGTTACAAATTAAAGTATGCAAATAGTAATCAAGGGGACCAAGGTTATAGCGGTAATCTTAAGAATGCAATCCAGGGACAAAGACCAGACATGGAAAAAAGACACACACAACAAAGAACATAAAGTAACTTAAATCATACATACAAAGTAACAAAAGCAAATGAGCAATCGGACTCCACTAAAAACTCGGAGCATAGACCAGGTTCACCGGTAAAATTGCTTAAATAGGCAAATTGTTAAATTTGGAAATTTATGGAGACATAATAAAATTCTTTTTTTTTGTAAGAGATTTAAATCATATAAAATTTAGAATTCATATAAAATTCATTATTTTTTTCTTATGAAACTAAAAGTTTATCAAAATTCGTTCCTTTAAATGATTTAAATGAACAAATAAACGAAGGTGGCGATTAAAGGGTGGGTTAGGTTACTGCGGTATTTGTCGTAAGGTAATCAGACATATCGCATTTAACGTAAAAATCATGTGACTTTTCAAGATCGAATAAATGCATCTTTAAAATGAATTATTTTTTGGAAAAACTAGGCATTTTTGGCCTTGAAAACTTAAGTAAGCTCTATGAATATGTGGTGGACAGTAATTTGATAGGTTTCACCGTATTTGTTGTTTTCGTTTTTATATTTTATTTGTATTTGCTTAGGCTAATAAAGATGGTTTCATTGATATTTCAATGGAACTGGTTATCAAATACTTATAGTTTATATTTAATTGACGATTTACGGTTATTTGACCTATTGACCGATGACTATTTCTGTGGTTCTGTTAATTTTTATCTCACTGTATTGAATTCAAAGGGTTTTCCATTTCATGGTTGATTTGACCGCTCTCTTTCTTTAAATTCTATTGGATATATTTTTGGCGCTAAAGTTCTTTTGTTCTTTTATATATCACTCTTCATAGTTTCTCGGATAGACAAGATGTGTCTTGGAAATATTAAATTCAACTTATATCTTACTATATTCTTGGAGTTTTTCTACTGCAACTTTACAGGTTAGTTCTACTCCTAAATTACTAATATATTTATATAATATGCCAGAATTCTGAATATTTTAATTGGAATGAGTTTGCATGATTTTCCCCTATTTGAATGATGATTGAGCGATGTGCGTTGTGTAGATGTTAAACGCTTAAATCTAATGATAAAGTGCATATTTATTAAAAGAATAACGTTTATTGTTTTTCATGCATTTTTCATAAATAAGCAGGTTTAACGTAATTCCAGTATAAAGAATGTGTAAATAAATAAACTGAGTGAGTGCGCATTCGAGCGCTCCGGAATGAATGATTTAATGTCTTGATCATTTTAAAGTTAAAGGGCAATCGTAAACATTTTCGTTAACCGTAAATACTTTTGTTAACTGGATCAATTATATTTTTATTGTAAAAGTACAAATCAGTTTTACAGGTGATTTAGTACAGGTGACAACATATTATATGTAAGGTATTTTTGTTCTACAGGTATTTTGATATGTCACCTATAGTATAGATTGACCTGTTTGTGATTGAGGTTTTGCATGTAGACTGTAGACGATTTTGCAGCCTTTGCACCTTGATGTAAGGTAAGCAGAGTGTCAATTTATTGTATAGTTATTTTTGTATGTATATAGTTAGTTTGCTTACCGCATAATATAGAAGATATAGCGTGTTACGATTTTATATGCGTTTATATTGTTGAAGTTTGTAAAAACTACAAGCGTACTTTATTTTTCATATTTGGTAATCTTTATATAAGTAGCTTGATGCGAATATCAAGTGGCAAGATGCGAATATTTCATATACATGTAAGCTGGAATAAATGTGGCATGGAACAAAAGTCTGTGTTAAAAATCAGAATTTACATGTACACGGTTAATATTGATGTTTTATGTATAAATTGTATTTTGTCTAATATAGAATTGATGTTTTCTGCAAAGTTTGTAAGTTAGAGTACTTATGATTGTATTTATTTTGCAGGGTCTTTTTTCCCTTGTAATATCCAGACATCCAGTGTCATTGTTAGAAATAAAATATGTAACCCTACCCTGTCTCTTGGTGTTTTGCGCCCAACTTTAAGAGCGATTACAAATACTCATATTTGAAAAAAAATATCACTTTAACACAAGCTGGTTCAAAGCGTCTGTAGAAACCAATATCCGAAAAGGTGGCCACAACTCTGTATAATGATGAAGTAGCTTCATAAACAGGAGTATCAAGACTTGGTTTGTAAATGGAGTGTAGAAGAGTTAGAGTATAGAGAGAATGTGATGAAGTCCAAATGGTTTTGTATGAAAAGATTAATACCATCATGCATCTAAGCTGATGTATAGTGGCGATGGCCACGAATACCTTATCCGGCCTGGATTTTTGTTGAATGAATTCATCACATTTAGGCTATTATTATATTTCCTATATTTTTTTTATTTTGTCCGCCCTTTCCCTGCAATAGTTTTTAATTAAGACAGATTGTCGTAGAGTGTCGATTTGCAACCAAAGTCATCATGACTTCTTGTGTGAAAGGTTTTGTTCGTAAGGGTACTAGTATGTAAAAAATATCATATTTTACATGTATTTACTCGTTTCAATTTAGCATTCAAATTAATTAATGGATCAATAGATGAAGTTCACTTTATATCTAATGAATAAAAAGTGTTCATTGTAATGAGTTTACATGAATATTAAGTCAACGGATTGAGAAATGAATTAAAACATGTTAATGTGAAGAGGAGAGACATTTCATAGAAGAATTATACAATTAGCTTCTGCATGATAAACATGACAAGTTACAGATCCACAGGAGAATCAAATTTGTCCAGTGTGACCATTTAACTAAAACGCGCTCCCCATATCAGTAGGGTTTTCCTCTCTAAATCTATAAGCTATGGTAAATTTCTGGCCTACAAGAAATCATATTGTCAAATTCAGGAACATAA
Source organism: Perna viridis (assembly GCA_037379345.1). Classification (NCBI taxonomy): domain Eukaryota; kingdom Metazoa; phylum Mollusca; class Bivalvia; order Mytilida; family Mytilidae; genus Perna; species Perna viridis. The sequence goes on from CM074515.1 coordinate 16,402,079, forward strand.
TCTGCTTTGTTGTCGTGAATAGTAATATCAGGCTGCACATTGCGCTGAGAAACAGTGACTTCACTATCAATTTATTTTATGTATATCATCCGGGATCGAAAATTACGTCATTTCATGTATACTTGCTATTATTCCATGGACCTGATAACGAATCCCCAAAGGGATACTTTCAGTAACTTTTTATTCATATACCAAGTGTTGATAGAGGACATGGATTTCCTAGAAATGTACTATGCTATATGGTTTTGAGGAAAATAAACAATTTCAGATTGCCACTAAATTTGGACGTTTGAATTGATCCTTCCCTATAAATCAGTTTACACCAAATGTCACTAATTTGGAAAATGATGTTGACACTGACAAATACGTTAACGTTCTTGAGATAGGAACATTGCATTCCATTTGTGATGGACAGGGTTTTGTAAAGTGTTCTTGCAAAACCGGTTGCAAGAACAAAATCACCATATTGTAAATCGTATTTTCATTTCGCAGTTTCAGATACTTTCATAAAGATTAATCAATCTATTAAAAACAATTGGAACTTACATGTTTACTATCCTTATGTATAAGATTTGGTAAATTAAAAATAAATTTCACTTACCGGACACTTTGAAGCAAAAAACTGTTAACAATTTTTGTTTTGTTGTGTGTGGAGGCTGTACTCTTTTCCATTATCAATTTATTCAAAATATCTGTTGTCTGTTCATGTATAACTTTTGAATAAAAATGTCTAAGGGAATCTTGCGGTTGTTTCTAAATTGCCGGTTTTTGCCTGATATTGCCATTTGTTACATGGTCTTTCTTTCTTTTGACAATTCCTTTTGACTATTACTTACGGGATTTGCCTACCAGTTCTGTTAGTTTATTAATACATTTTATTTGTATAAAGGGCTTTAGTGACTTAACAAGCCATAACAGTTTTTTCGTAGTATACAATAATTGAATTATGGTTTTTATCATCAACGATAAGTTGCAGATGAAACTTATATTGACTTTTTTACTTTAATGTTATCATTTAGAACATATCTCAGATACACATTATGGTAATTAGTAGACTGTTGCCATGATCAATCAGATAAGCATTCAATATAAGTAAGAGAAAAGTTGTAAACTGACATTATCGAATACGCAATAAAATTTTCGTATAAAAAATCTCCATCGTCGTTTTCTCTTTTATTTCAGACAAATCCGATGCCAAATCCCCGTTGAACAGAACACTTATGTAATGCATGGCAGTTTGTCGAAACGAATACGATAAACACTGAATAATTATCACGATCGACATACCTTATCGGTACAGAAAACAAACTGGCGACAATCAACAAGCTAGATCGGGTCACTGTAATGGTGATGACAAACCAACTCACTACTAAGTAATGGGTAACGACATATACACTATTTGCATAGGGTAATGGTGATGATCGACATAATATATTGGTACGGAATTACAGTAACGATACTATCGACACACTTTATCAGTGCACTATCATGATAAAGTTTCTACACCATGTTGGTACACACTTATTGTGAAGTTCGACACAAGCCATATCGGACAGAATTCTGATGACAAGTGACAGGCCATATCAGTAGAGATTGATGATCGACACGTCATATCGGTACAGATTGATGATGATCGACACGCTATATCGTAACAAATTGATGATGATCGACACGGTATATCGTAACAAATTGATGATGATCGACAAACTATATCGGTAAACCATTAGGGTAAAGAGCGATACAGGTACAGAATAAAGGTGAAGGTCGACATAACATGTAAATTTTGGTTTTTGTCGAGGTTTGAGGTGATTAGCTTAATCTTCTCTCGACTTTTACGCATAGGTCATTTTATGACATTTTATGCAATCTGACTTAACAATGTTCTTCAAACTGTAAATATAAACTTTATGTTCTGGTTTAAAGGTATTGCCGAAACGTTATTTTTGCAATTTTTATCATGAAGTGAATGATATAAGTAATTAGCAACATAGTATGTACAATGTATAAGGTGTCCATAACACACTTTATTTGTGATGTTACTTTTGTATTGTGAAATTGGCAATATTTTCTTTGTAATCTATTTTATATAACCACTCGAATACAATGATTAAATTGTAAATTGGTACATAAATGGATATATATCCTACCTTGGACGAGAACAAAAATGTTCATTGATAAACAATTTTCCCCCTGTCGTGGTATGTAGGAAAGATGGTCAAAAAAATGTACATAGCTCCTGTCACGAAAGAACATCTGTGGGCACACGGAACGATATCTAAAGAACTTTTGTATACCTTTCCATTTTTCTAATGATCCACTTGGTGGAAGGAATCTCAATTTGTCACTCCAAGTAGATCCATATTCAATTCCTCGAATAACAAAAGCAGGCTTGAGAAAATCAGTCTCAGGTGGTGCACGTGTCCCAAATAAACTGCCGTATTTAGTAGTATATATAGTCGTTTTGTATCTCTCACAGTTAATTAAAGTTAAAACAAGCACAATAACAAAGCATAGTAAGTTGGTATTTATCATAGTTTAGAGAAATTATAATGGTTATAAAGTTAGATGTTGTGTTTTGGTTGCGTAACGATCTATTTAGAAACCTCCTGTAGTTTCGCTTTTTCCGTCACTTGGCTATTTAGCCTCATTTTCCATTTTGTCATAAATCATATAAATATAACTTAAGCTTATCAATCAATTACTGTATTCAGTAAGACGATAAGAAAGATAGAACCTCTGGGAGAATAGAAAATAAAACGCTTTCCCATGTAGGTAATCATGATATATACTATGCTTATAGCTCATAAACACAAAATCCATGAGTCTATTGCAAGTTTCACATACTTTGTTTTTCTTCCGACTCATAGTTTCACAAAATGAGATATGAACTTTTTGCAAGTAAGCACGTTTATAATTTGAATTTATCCAATTAATGTCACTGGTGGTGTCGTGTTTGTTTGCAGCTGTGTTTATTAAGATTACCCTAACTTCTAAATCTTTCCACTTTTGATTGAAGTCGTTAGAATGTCCTTTCAGTGCTCTGCATAATCCAAAAAGTTTGTATTTAACACCATGATAATGTTACCGGCTACATATATAAACTTTGAATTCTCCCGGTTTTTGGATAGATCAAAACAACCATGCTTTTAAGTAGCTGTCTTTGTAAGAATCATGCAAAATCTGAAAATGTGATACACCCCAAAAACGGCTTCATACGTTTATTTTTGTAATTATGTTGTTTTATGGGTGTATATTATCAAATGTGTAATTATTCATTTCCATCTATTTGCTCTTATGAGAAAATCAACATTGAAAATCCGGTAGATTCTATTGTATTTGAGTTTCATGTACAGAGTTATCTCCCTTAATTTTGAAATCTACAGTGCATTAAATATAATTTTTATCTCCTAAGAACACGGGATATATGAAAAACCAAATGTTAATTTATGTTTACTAAAGCATTTTAAATAAAATATCAAAATAAAAATATGTAGGCTTTCCAACCATATATCTCACTTTACATGATTCTTAGCTGGAGTGCTACTTAACTAATAGGATAAACAACAATTTGTTTTAAATAGGCGTGATATTTCATTTTCACGATGTATCAACTAATGTAGCAAACTGGTGCCACTATTTATGGTTTTAAGAATTGTAAGGTGAAGAGTAAAGTGATCAATACAAACATCACAATTGACAGACAATTTACAGATCATAAGGACTTCTTGGAAAACAAATGATGTCACCATTAACGTTCGAAGTCAGAGCATTAATACAGGAAAAGGGACACATGAGTGTAATTAGAAATTGATTTTGTCACAATCCATAGGACAGGACGGAATGATTAATGTTTTACTACTACAGCTTAAGGCTCTTTTTAATAAAATCTATGAACCTGGTTTGTTTGATTGATTTCAATTATATTTCAAAAAATTCATTTCAAAGCCTTAGATAGCAGTATTTGTATTGCATTATGCGTTGTTTGTGAGCAGTAGTAGTGCGTTGACAGTATATTTTCAGGCGTAATAATGTCACTGAATATTTTAACTTTTTGGATGACGTCACAAACTATGAATTGTTTTCTTGGTCCAGATGGTGTTTGCTTCGATAATTAATCGTTTGTTCTGGCAAAGATTTTTTAACAATAATTTGTTGCACTAGCAATAAAAGCACACTGACTTAGAAAAGTTTAAAATACGAACTAGGATCGAACCAATGATTGTTTTTGGGGGCAGCTTTATATTTTCTGTATGTTCTGATCCTCATTTAAATATTAGTATTATGCTTATGTTTGCATATGCTTGTATTATTGTCATGTTCATGTTCCGATGTTGTTCAAATTATTTTATTTTATATTTATTTTAAAAGGGGGAGGAGTATCAGTGACATAGTAACTGATAGAAGGATTTCAATACGTGATGCAAATCCCAAGAATTGATGTACAACTCGTAAATAGATATCTGTAAATAACTTTATGATTAAGTTATTGGTTGAACAGTTTTAAGTAATTAATATTTATTTTGTAATATCCATATCATGTGATTGTTTTTTTCCAAGGTAGTAAATGTTTCACCTTGCTGTATTTATGTATTTAGATATACTAAATATGCATCATAAATGTTGGTACATTTCAACAAAAATTAACTTTTGGATGCGAAATTTTCTCCATGAATTTGAAAAGAAAACTCTTAAATAAAAATACTAAAACACACTATCGCAACAGCATGAGAATTAGTTTTCAAATAAGTTGGATAAACGCTTACCCTACCGGTGCACCTGGTCCATGCTCCCAGTTTTAGTGGAGTCCGAGTTGCTCATTTGCTTTTGTTACTTCGTATGTGTGATTTTAGTTACTTTATGTTCTTTGTTGTGTATGTCTGTTTTCCATGTCTGGTCTTCTTTACATTCTTTTGATTACCGTTATAACTTTGGTTCCCTTGATTACTCTTTAAAGACCAAGGTCAGATGGAGTGAGTATTTTAGGAAAGATAATTCCATTGAAACAGCCGTAATTTGATACTAGCCTCATCATTAATGATATTGAATTTAGCAGCTATTTATATAATAACAATTGATGTAAATGACGGGGGATGAATGACTACTCCTGGTTTGTTAAAAATAATGTACTTAGTCTCATTTCAGACGAACTCAATATGAAAAAAAGAAGAAGAGCATTTAAACTAATTATTTCTATTAAATTTACAATCTGATTTTAATTGCTTGGGTTAAATTAATTATTTTCAAACAGACTTTTTTAACTAGAAATGAGACGAAGTCAGAGTTAAGAGAGCATCCACTAAAGCAAATATTTACTTTGGTTAAATTCAGTTGAAAAAGAGTAATCAAGGGAACCATGACAGTAATAACAAGTTTTGTTTTGATGGTGATAGAAATAATGAATTGTTTAACGTCACGGCAGTTGTCTTGAAATAAAATTTTTCTACCTTCATGTATATTTGCAAGGAAATTAAAGGAACAAAGATACATGTTGGTACTTTTTTTCATAGAGAACAAATTTCAAGGACTACGACCAAATAAACAAAATAGGCACAACAAAACCATGAAAAACCAATATAAAGTCAAATAAACAGTTTTTGATGAGGGAGAATAAACGTTTTCGTTAAAGACCATTGGCATGTTCGTCGTCAATATAAAACATAGACAATGTTTCAAGAAACAGGTTATCGTTGGTAATCTTCATTTACAAATGATTCGCTTTAGATTTCGGTATTCATTTCCAAGTTAGAAAATCCTAAGGATAGTAATAGGATAAATAATTGGAAAGAGTTAATAAACAAATATGACCACGATTACCAGAGAACGCCCAGCTATAGCGAGTAAGCAGAACTTTGAACTTACTCAGCACGCAATATAAATCATCGTGGCATAAGTAACTTCATTTTGGTTAATCTCGATAACCAATTGATTGTCTGTCTATTAAATAATTAAATAATTTATTGTTATATTCAACATAAACTTCAAATTTCGTAATCGGTGGATTTATTTTCTTTTCATGACGTTTTATTCGGGGGAGAAAGTCCGATAGTGAAATTACAAAATTTACTTCACAATGTGAAATTTGTTATGTATAGAACTTCGATAAATCACTTCCATATTACAGCCTAAGAGCTCAAACTGATGCAGAACAAGTTTTACGACATGTATCAAATTGTAAAGCAAAAGAAAAGAAATGCACGTTTAACAATTAGAATTTTTTAAAATAGAATGATGATATCACGAAGCTGAAAATACCCACGTTTGTAGCTACTAGTATTACTTCTCTATACATAATCAAAAGGTATAAAACTAAAGCGACATAGACTTGTTTTTATAGACCAATAAGCAGTATATAGATATACAAAATCATATCAAACGTTTGTAATATGTGATGCGAATATTTTTGTTCGTTTGCTTGATTATCAAAATGCAAAAATCCTCCTGAACTAAAATTTTGACTTTAATCTTGGTTAGCGGCAATTCGTTTATTAACCCTGGCTAATTTGCATTTAGGTGACCAGTCCAGTTATAGGTATTTTTTTTTCAAATCCATACATGACCTGAATAATTAATTCACAGAAATGAGATTATAAGCTATGAAAGATCAATTTTAGAGATAAAATGGTCTTTGTGAAAACCTCAATAGCCAGAAAAACTCAAATACTGATAAACGTTATGAAGTCAGGTAGAAGTTCATGACTACTATTCTTTTGTTTTAGTAAGGTCAAGTTCTAAAAGGAAAACTTGGGGACTAATGAACTTATAATCAGTTGACTAAACTCAAACGCCATTGTAATTTTGTTGTGTACAAGCAAAGTTCATGGAAAATGTACATCAGATGTCAGTAAGCAAATGTCAAACAGTAATGTACGTCTAAACTAAATCAGCAAAACTACACACATGTGCCCTCCTTAAGTCAGCTAACAAAGTTAACATGCTTCGTAAATTAAAAATCACAAATCGGGGACTATTGAAGTTCTAATATCAGATATCATAATCTCAAACACTACTATTGTACAAAACAAAATTTTAACACTTATGTATTTCTAAAGTTAATTAGCTGAACTCGAAAAGTTCATTTAAAGCGTTTTAATGTTTAAAAATATACATAGTTTCGTTACTACTCAATGATTCGCACAATTGCTATTTGATTAAAAGACATGTTATAGAGTATCGTTTTCTATTTATTGTTCTTGTCAATACTTAAACGTCTCTACTTTTGTTTGATACAATGTTTAAGAGTATGTTACTGGTTGTATCAACCAACATTGCATACGAGAAAACAGGTTACGTCAATATGTTTTATAAGTTAGTCATATCAAATATTTGTTTTAACCATCTTTCAACATTACATTGTTTGTATCTAAAATTATTACGCTTTAAAGATAACATTTGAGTTTAGAGTAGTATTATCAAATAATATTATATTCTCACTTCAGTCTATGCATTTTCCTTTTGGATCTTTTGGAAACAATTAGTTCAAGACTATTATCCGAATATAATAGCATTAAAACCTATGATTTTTCAACACTGTATACTTCTATTCCCCATACTCAGTTAAAATCCCGACTTAAAAACATTATACATCGTTGTTTTTCCAAAAAAGATGGTACACCTAGATACAAATATATAGTTTTTGGAAGTGATTCCTCATACTTTGTAAGAAATAATTCCAAATCATCTTCCAAATATACAGAGGAAGATGTTTACAAAATGCTGGAATTTTTAATCGACAACATATTTGTCCAGTATGGTGGACGTGTTTTTCAACAAAAGATCGGCATTCCAATGGGAACAAATTGTGCTCCTTTACTTGCTGACCTATTCCTTCACTCTTATGAGGTTGACTTTATAGCTACACTGATCAGAAAGAAAGAATATCGTTTGGCCAGATCCTTCAATCTCAATTTCCGCTATATAGATGAAGTCAGCCTCATATCTTGACCTACACTTAGAGTTCGATGGTAAAGGAAAACTATTGACCAAACTTTACAACAAACGTGATGACTTTTCACTCAGAATTGTCAACTTTCCTTTCATCTGTGGCAACATCCCTTCAGCATCTGCGTATGGAGTGTTCATATCACAACTCATGCGTTATGCCAGAGCTTGCCGAAACTACGCAGACTTTTTGTATCGCGCTAGAACTCTAACAAATAGGCTTCTGGAACAGAGTTATGTTGCTACAAGATTGAAGTCATCAGTACAGACGTTTTATGGTCCTCATCATGAAATCGTGGATTGTTATGGTGTATCCATCAGCACCATGAAACCTGATTTATTCAACGGGTCATAGTTTTTCTTCCCTCGTTTGTCTACCCCGGACTTGACTTTTTATGAGAAACTCGGTGGGTGTTTCTAGAAAAGCAGAGGACGCTTACCCTACCGGTGCACCTGGTCCATGCTCCCATTTTTTATGTGGAGTCCGAGTTGCTCATTTGCTTTTGTTACTTTGTATGTATGATTCAAGTTACTTTATGTTCTTTGTTGTGTATGTCTGTTTTCCATGTCGGGTCTTTGTCCCTGGATTACATTCTTTTGATTACCGTTATAACCTTGGTTCCCTTGATTACTGTTTTATTTTAACGCTGCTTTTTTTTCCCCAAATGTTCAGAACATTCTTTAATTTTCAATTGGATTAGAAAGAGCATTCAAGGTAATCAATATTTTAGCGGAAATGAAAGGAATGTAATCCAGGAACAAAGACATGGACATAGAAAACATACATAACAAAGAACATAATGTTACCAAACTAATACATATAAAGTAACAAAAGTAAATGATTAACTCGGAATCAAGTTTTGTGAAAAAATATAATTCTGAGTTTAACAACCAATACACAGATGATGATGACAAGGGAACCAAGAGTTGACTCACTTGTGTAATTTGAGAATGAAGAGTATTCTAGGAAAGCAAGATTCTAACAGAAATCAGAAGAATGTAATCCAGGGACAAAGACCAGACATGGAAAACAGACACATACAACAAAGAAAATAAAATAGCAAAATAATATGTAAAATCAACCAAAGTAAATGAGCAACTGGAACTCTACGAAAACCGTGGATCATAGACTAGGTGCACCAATGAGTTAGCATCCTCTGCCTTTCTAGAAACACCCGTCGAGTTGCTCATAAAAGACAAGTCCAGGGTCGACCAAAGAGGAAAGGAAAACTATGACACGCTGAAATAAGTTTTCATGGTATAGATGGATAAATCATAACGATCCACGATTTCATGATGACGAACATAAAACGTCTGTAGTGATAACTTCAATCTTGTAGCAAATAACCCTGTTCCAGAAGCCTAATTGTAAGAAGTCTAGCGCGATACAAAAAGTCTGCGTAGTAACGGCTAGCTCTGGCATAACGCATGAGATGTGATGTGAAAATTCCATAAACAGGTGCCGAAGGGGTGTTGCCACAGATGGAAGGCAAGTTGACAATACGGAATGAAAAGTCATAGCGTTTGTCGTATAGTTTAGTCAATAGTTTGTTTTTACCATCGACCTCTAAGTGTAGGACAAGATATGAGGCTGACTTCACATTGTCTGTAGTATCCTTTTTCTCAAGTTCTTTGGGGTAAATGCAATGTATCAAATGCCCGAAACTAGGATTGTTTAACGATAAATCTATATATCAGAAACTGAGATTAAAGGATCTAGCTAAACGATGAACGATGGTCCTTCTTTTGGATCAGCTGAGCTGTAAAGTCAGTCTCATAAGAGTGAAGAAAGAGATCAGCAAGTAGAGGAAAATAGCTTTCGTGCGTGGACAAGGTACAACGTAGAAAGTAAACGAACTCTGTCGTCCTTGGAAAAAAGCCAACTAATTCAAGTCTAGTGGGCGAGGTGAAAAGCGAATGATATATAGAACAAACATTGCCCATATTCAAATATTTTGCAAAAAATAAATTGTCGTGTCTAATTAGCAAGCTTTCTGAAAGCATTTTAGTTGAGAAAAATTTCATCGAATATACAGCAGATATACTGTTGTTTCCATAATCCCAATATTATTTGGATAGAAACAATAGTCACCACCAAACCCTAGATTGGTTAGGAAAAGCACCATGTTTGAAACAAGAACTTGATCAAAACGTTTTAATTCAGCTCTTGTCATCATGCTTCGTGGAACACATATTAACAGATAAAGGTGTACAATTTGTCCAAATAGAAATGCATTTAAAAAAGAAAATATGTTTAGTATTTTGTGAATATATTTTAAGAGAATTTATTTATAAATTTTCGGTCTCCGTCAACAAATATAGTTTGGTTTAGATTTGCACCCTTCTCTTAAGTGTAAAATATATATTGTCATATAGATAGTAGTGTTTTATCGAATGTTTCCAGTGTAATGAATTTCGATAATTCACACTTTGAAATAAATTCGGTAGTTTCACTCTCGGGCTTTCTCCCGCCAAAACGTCACAACTTATATCAAAAAATTATGAAGGAAATCTATATAATAAATAGGATAATCGATTGTTTATCGTGAATAACCAATATATGATCACTCGTGCCAATACCGTTTGAAAATTTAACTCGTGGGCGGAACAAGCTGTGCACACTCGTCAAATCTATGCGTTCTTCGGCACTCCTGATAATATGTTGGTTATTCACTCTATCCAATTAATTATTCTATTAATATTGCCTCTATACTAGGTTTAACTAAAATCAGATCCATTCTAACAATATAATAAATTATAATTTAATGGAAGTTTTAAGAGTAATCCAACCGTACAGTAGCGTCAGATTAAACAATCATATAATAGGAGAAATAACCTATACGAATAACTTTTACTACAATGCAAAAACGCTTATTGTTTTATATAAATATTTTGAAAAAATACAGTATACCTTACTTGTAAAGCTACAGAAACATTTCTCAAATCTCATTCTAAGAGAGATAAGTTGTGGGAAAAATGTGTATTGGAATGTTTGGAGATTTCTTTTGTGGCATATTAGAAGAAAACTAAAAAGGTTAAGTACTAGTTCATTATTTATAAAGTAAAACTATCAAGAAATATTAATTTTTCAACAATTCGGTCTTTTGACTTTATATTATGAATAAACTGTACTTCCACAGTAAATTTACAATTTGGGCAGTTTAGCTTCATTACCCATATGTTTACGCGTAATATGTCACTAAAAGCATACAGTAATCAAACGTAATCAAGTAAATGCAGATTTATATAACCCGTTGCTCGTATTAGAGTAAAGAACACATACTGTCAACAATTTTGCAACTGTGAAAATTTCATTACATCTGCATGTGAAAGGAATATACCAGAACAATTGCTTTAATATCAATAAGTATCTTTCAAAATAGGTTGGAAACAATACAAGTAGAAAAAGAAAAGTGATACTGTTAAAATTTACTTTCAGACTAAAGAATTATTTTACGAATAATTTAAATACATATATATCCCTAATAGTGTGAAGGCAGCAGTACAACAAAAATGTAAAATCGGGTTAATAGCTTGTTAACAGAATTCGCTGTATCATACTGGCTCATTTTATAAAGTAATAAAAAATAAGTTGTATCTTCCTGTTCGTGTGAAATTAATAATAAGCTTCAATATCACCCAAACTAACAAACAACCTAAATAACCCTAGAATATAAATCACGCCATTGTTGTTCGGATATGGCCCAGTTTATCAATTATCTAAAGACAGTTTTCCACTGACAGCTCTAAAGGAGCATCAATTTATCATTGGCGTTTGTCAAAAGCAACACAGCAGATATGTTCTTCCATTCAGAATTAGAAGACAGTACGAAGAAGTGTGATGGGCCGATGGTTTTTATGACGTGTTTGGTTTGCCACTTCAATCTAATTAAACAAATTGCTCTTATATCTTTATATAACTAGCAGTGAATTGTTTATTGACCCTATTACGTAATTAGAAGCAAATAACGGGCTCTTAACAATGGCACTTTTTGTACTTTGCTTCCGCTCTTGTCGTACTATTTCCTAATCATTCGAAATTGCTGCAGTCGTCGATAACGAGGCTGTTAATAACTTTAAGTGTTCAAATATTGAATAAACTTTAAAAAGAGCAATTACGAAATCAATTTTGTACCTAATTAAAGCTTAGTGATTACACGAAAAACGGAATAGTTCGCCAGTTTCGAAATTTTCATGCACCACTCTAAACTGCTCTAGTCAATCTTACGTAGTTTTCATATTGCACTTTCGACTAAAAGTTATAACGACTCAAAGGTTTGTCTAGTATGATGTCAATTCTACATTTTATCAGGGAACAAATCGTTATTAAAACATGCTGCGCGGTTGAAAATTTATTATCTATAAATTTTGAAAAATATTACCAAACTCGTCTAAGGACGATGAAAAGTAATTCATAAAATCAATATTACACCAATAAAACATAAAACAATCCAGTGTCTCGCAAGTGACATGCAAAAGCATAAATATTTGAAAAAGCCTTACAGCAGGATTCTTCACTTTGATCTATTATACATTATGCCTTACCTTTAAATATCGGGACAAATAAGTTTAAACTAAGACAGTCTTCATTTTGTGCCACAGTATGACTTTTATATGGATTCCAATTACTAAAACCCCCAAACTCTCCTTGTGGACAAACTCCATGAAAACTAACATTGCTAAAACTTCTATTCCCAAGCCACTTTTCTAATGATTTCACTGGTGGCATGAACCGCAACATATGTCTTCTTATAGATGCATACGGGAATCCACAGATAATGTCTACTGATCTCAGGTTTTTATCACGGAAATGAACATCCATGCCTATGATATTTCCAAAACGAGTAAAATACAGTTGGGACTCCTTGATGCCATTTGTTGCGGCAAATAATATCGATGTAAGTATAAAAGATAATTGGTATAGCAAAAGTGTGTACTCCATTTTATGAATTGGTTTTGTAATAAATATATAGGTACTAAACGTTGAAACATTAAAACATTAGTAAGGTCTTGTAGCTGCTAAATCGAAATATTACTAATCGTACTTTGAAACTTCACATAAGGTTTAACCGATCGTCTCTTTTCAAGTGGCAAAACTTTAATCCTTCTGCATACTATTATCAACTTGTATGGTGGCGCATTACATACACAAAGCCCTAAAAGGTTAGATGACACAAGTCATCATTTTGTATAATTCTCTAGAAGTAAATGAAGCATCTATGATATCAAATCATTATGGATATTGATCTAGTGGAACTTATAAGGAAAGTTCCACAAAACAGCTGCCGGTGAAGATATATTCTTTAAATCTTTACTCAATATCTTTAAATAAAACCACTGGAATCCGATAATTCAGGAAAGGCTTTAACAGTAATAAAGCATAATGTCAATGATTAATACTAGAATAATTTTCAATTATCAACTTTTATTTATTAACGAATTGTTTTTGGATTTTGTTTCTTTTAATTTTCAATTTTACAGAAAATCTGTAAGACGGCATATTTTTACACATGTCCAATCCATGTTGTTATATTACAAATAAAATATATTTAAACTGATGAGTTGCGGAACGTTAGCTGAAAAGCAAATGTTTTGAAAATTATAGGTTGGCGTTAGTACTTCATTTTTGTTTGATTTATTTTGCTTTGTTTTTTGGTTTTGACTTAACAAAAATAATTTTGACATATTCTTTTATATAAAAAATATTTTTGAGAAACAGATTATGAAAGTTGAAAAAAAAATACCACAGCAAATCTTAAAAAATATTTCCGATTTTGTGACACCGTTGATACAAGACTACCCCGTATGTGTTATAAATACGTTGAGGCAAAGTGAAAAGCAAAAAAAAAAAAAAAAAAATTAATTCCTTATATCTTCCTCTGAAACAGAAATCATTACCAAGTCAATCCCTTTCCCCTTTCCTGGGCGAAATAGAAAATTAAAGCACTTGTTGTAAAGCGCAATCAAGATACCTAAAGAAAAGTGACAATACTTGATTCCATCAGGGCTATTATTTTTCCTTTTCGTATTTCATTGCTTGTTTAAAGTCGCTAATTGTTCAAATTGTCATGGGGAATAATTGTTCGTTGTCACATATTTGATCTGACGAAGCCTCCACATAACTAACACATTTGATCGACCGAAGTATTCGCATTTCAACATTTATTATGATTTATCAATTTTACAAAATGTAAATTAAGTCCCCATTCATATAAAACTGACTAAAACTGGTCGAGGTGATTCATAGTGTTGAAAAAAAAACCAAAACAAATGAACAATGCTTTTTCGATCTACAAACGGCATAGTTTAGGTAAATATAGTCCATTCTTCATTCAGTTTGTTGAAAACCACCCTTCGATCTCCCACTTAAATTAACAAACACAAGAACGATAACTGTTGCAAAGTGCAAATATGAATTTAAATACATCACTAATAGAATAGCAGGAATTAACACTTGCAAAATTAAGACGGCGGAAATATTTAATTTGTTTTGTTCTGTTAAGCTCAGTCATCAAATTTCATAAGTCCTTGTAGAAACTTTATTTCATAATGTTCATCACATGGAGTTATTGGTAGAAGCTATGGCTTACAAAGTAATGTAAGTGTATGTGTAATTTATTAATTAATCAATGTTTAGAACAGAAACATATGAAATATATGAATATTAAGTTAAAGATTACAGGAAATCCAAAATTATTGTAAAAAATAATTCCATCATGTGAGTCTTAATATCCTTAACATGAATAATGAGGCAAGTAAATACACAGTTAATAGATTTAAATGATAAAATAAAAAGCAACAACCTGTTCCTCGTTACATTTTTTTTCTAATTCATATAAAATTTGAACATTGTTTCTGTTACATTTTTTATTGTCATTGTAAACATGTAAGGAAAACAGTGCGAATTTGAAATATCGATGATAATATTTTAACTTCAAAGCTGATAAAAGTCTTGCGTTTGTAAAACCAATTTAAGGGTAATTTCGTAAATGCCAGCATTTGTCATTTTGGGAATAAATTGTGAAATTAGAATTAAGAAAGTGTTTACAGATCAAGAAATGTTCATCGATCAATGTTTGTGCTTTACAGCATTGTGTTATATAACATTCCTTAGTGTACTTACTTAAAATTATCATCAAAATTGTACCAACTAAGAACACGTCTATATTTGTCATATTTTTCTTATTCTCTTGTATAATGATAGAACCTCGTGGTGATTAATTTGGCTACCTATTTCGTAGTTTTTGATTTAAGATTTTTAGTATGCAATAAATTGTGGAGTTAGAACTTCCTTTTTATATGAGTCTGATGCTGCTGACGAGAGGTTATGTCTTAAAACACGTGTACATTATATAGAAATTTTCAATTTATATGATTAGTATTTTTGTATTTTCTAAGAAAAAATACTACTACAACAATTAACGTTCTTGTACTGTCTTTTTTCTAAATTGCACGAAGTCATTACATATTTGTATTAACTAATTGATGTGAGAGGATAGTCAATCTGTAAACAAAAACAGTTGATTGGAGATATTACTGTGTACAGGTAGTTATATTGTGTATCTGTAACTTTAACGAAATATATTTGTTTATATGTTATAATTTTTATAGGCAACACGGTACTATTTTTCCGATACATGTGGCAACATTAAAAGTTTGTGTACACCCTTTTAAAACAATGATAGAGCTGCACAATGACTTTTTCCAAGTTACAACTTCATTTTCCTACCAAAAAATATAACAAAATCGTTGATTTAAAATAAATATATTTTTAGCAGATGATATTTTTGGCAGATATTCCCCCTTTTTATGTAAACGACACACACATATAGAAAGTAATCATTTAACCTCTAGAATAAAAAAAAACCATAATGCAATTAGAAATGGTAATAAAGAAACCATAATTCGAATTGGAATCAAAACAATGAATTCATAGGGAAAAAAAGTCACACACAATGAAGAACATGAAATAATAAATAATAAAATAAAAACAAAACAAAAACACGTATAAACGGGTAAAACGTATGATTTGTAATTTGAAAAGCCCATTTGTATTTGCTAAAGGGATGTTAAGACAGATGACAGAAAAGTTGATAATACGTAATCGCGTTTGTCGTATGGTTTGGTCATGAGCGTTCCTATCAATTAACCCCTAAGAGTACCCCAAGACTTTATAGTGTATGTAGTGTTCTTTATACTAAGTTATTTGGGGTAGAATTGATGTATAAAATTCCCGAAACTAGAATTGTTTGACGACAATAAGTCGTTTACTGGACAGATATGTTGTCGATAAAATATTCCAGCATTGTTGCATGTTCTGAAAGAGTAATCAAGGGAACCAAGGCTCCAGCGGCAATCAAAAGAATGCAACCCAGGAAAAAAACAGACATGGAAAACAGATATACACAACAAAGAACATAAAGTAACTAAAATAATACATACAAAGTAACAAAAGCAAACGAGCAACTCGGACTCCACTAAATACTGGGAACATGGACCAGGTGCACCGCGGTATGATAAGCGTCCTCTCTGCTTTTCTAGAAACGAGTTGCTCATAAAAATTCAAGTCCGGGGTAGACGAAAGAGGAAAGGAAGTACTTACCTGGGGGAAGTACACAAAAGACCAACCTTAAATAGTACCATAATTCTGTTCTAACTAAATTGTATGGACGATAGAGATGTAACGTATATCCTACTTTAGATAGCTCACTTCGAACTATACATCATAACCTTATAACATAGATTGCATCAAAAAATCTGTGCTGAATTCCTATGTTAGTTATCATTATATTAAGATTATAAAAATGAGGTTGTCTTTCCAACTTAAAACATCACTTTTAGTAAGAAAGGGATTTTAAAAATGGTATGGCAATTTAGAGATATACTTTTCAATCAACAAACTAGCAATTGCTTCAGTCTACCATTTTGTTCAAGAATCGAACTTGCAACTGCTATGTGGCGGCATAGACAATAAGTTACGTATAGAGAATACATTGATGTATTACAACTATGTAATTATTGGAAATATCTGTCTGGAAGTACACTTTGGTAAATACATAGTAGTGATATTAAAGTTTTAATCAAGCACGCAACACAGTATTAATAAAATGGTACGATTCGTCAAATTTAGAAACGATACTGAGTTGCTTGTATTCAGAACCGTAGCTATTGTAAGTTCATAGTAGTACCTTATCATTATTATGATGATTATATCCATTGGTATGATGATTATTATAACCCTTATAAAATACAGTGTGCAGTCTGCCTGAATTTCTATTTTTTTACAATATAAAACATGAGAACGTAAACTTGATGCATAATAAAGTATTAATTACTACTAAATATTTATATGAACTGATTATAATACCTTTATTGATTTTATTTTGTTTCAAACTTACAGTTATTCCCCAACCTATACATAACGAATTTACAAACAGTTGGAGGTATTCATATTGGATATTGAATCACTTCAACTATCACAATTGAACATGGCAGTAAAATTAATTTACAAGATGTGTTGTTTAAAGAACAATATTTACCATTAGAGTGGGTTAAATGTGTATTTAGCTACAGACCTAAAATCTACCTGAATATGTATCCTACCTTCCTTTATGATAAAGATGTTCATGGTCTGACAGTCTTCTCTCTGATGAATAACGTTAGTATGGAAATTAGTATAATGCTGATATCCTTTCTCAGACAGTACCTTTTGAGGGCAAACGGCTCGATATTTGAACAAATTTCGTATTCCTTGCCATTTATCTAGCGAACCACTAGGTGGAAGGAATCTCAGTTTATCGTTCCGAGTCGATCCATACTCGATTCCTCGAACAATATCCACCGGCTTAAGGTAATCGAGATCAAAGTTGACACGTGTCCCAAAAAGGCTTCCATATTTTGTACGAAATATAGTTGTTTTATATCTTTCACTATTTACAATTATTATATCAAGATAAAGCCCTGCAACTAGAAACGAAAGTAATAATGTTTGATACGGCATATTTCACATCAATTTTATGTAATACAATTATGAAGGAGTTATACTTTGGATGTGATACGATCGATAAAGAAAATTTCTATTCCTCTAATTTCTACTTTTCCGTGACTTGGCTATTTAGCCTCATTTTCTTTCCTGTCATAAATCATATAATTACGACTTCAGCTTCCCAATCAATTACTGTATTTGGCAAGACCATATGATAGATAGAACCTCCGGGAGAGAACAGGATACGGACGCTCTAAATATATATATATAGTCATTATACAAACTCTCATTATTGTTCATATTCAATATTTTTATATCTCCAACAAAGTCAAATCACGAAACAGGTTCCTTGGCTTAAAGATGTACTTAAGAATGATTGAAAACTTTGTGATTTTAAGATGAATGCATGGATCGGAGATAAAAAGTATTTGTTTTTATCTCCTACTGCAATGTCTATTTCTAAATCGTTTCCTCTCAGATATGTCATTCAAGATATGTATTGGTATTCCACTTTTACTCTGCTCTCTGATGCCCAGCAGTAATATTCCGTTTTCATATTTATGTTATAATTCAATAACTTTACTGCTGTGGTAACTGGTCAAAAATGTAGATCACATTGCCTTGTCTCCCTTGGAATAATTACTATTGAGTCCAATTATACTTGGAATGAACACATAAAGTACTTGTTCATAAATATAGAGATTAATGGTGATGATGATTTTTGTCAATACTTATGATGTATCCCTTTACGCCATATTAAGAAATATCGATGCACTGTTGACATTCTCGCTGGTTTGAACAACGTTATTTGGGAAAGTAAAGTGATCAATATAAACACCAAGATTGACAATTTCCAGATCATAGAAAGACAAATGATGTAAAAACGAACGACAATGAGAAGTCAAAACTCTATTACGGAAATAGGTAACTAATATGTAATTAAAATTGATTTTGTCACAACCCATTCAATGCGATGTTTAATGTT
This sequence comes from Perna viridis, assembly GCA_037379345.1. Taxonomy (NCBI): domain Eukaryota; kingdom Metazoa; phylum Mollusca; class Bivalvia; order Mytilida; family Mytilidae; genus Perna; species Perna viridis. Next base: position 16,420,987 of record CM074515.1, read on the forward strand.
GCTTCAGTTTAATCGTTGTTGGTGTATCATTTAATTAAAAAGAAAAGTGGCTAAACGATCTTCTTTAAAGAACAATAAAACAAATTAATTTTTCATGTATAAAAGCAAACAAGCATTATAATACGGGTGCTTGTAAGCTCCCAAAGTTGGCTTACTGAATATAAAAATAGAACAGGTGAAAACATATCAAATATGTAATTTAAAAAAAATATTCCTGCTTTGTTTGAGGTACCAACCAGTATAACATTTGGATATTGCCTACAATAGACGTGATCCATGTGTAGAAAAACTCGCCGCGACAAACAATGTTTTTTAGGTCAACACATGGTCATTGTTTTACGTAGCGACAGTCCTTTTTGTATACAGTCGGTTTTTTTTTTATTGAAAACTATATAAAATATCTCCCACAGTCAACTAAAAAGAAAATCAAAATACCCCCCCCCCAATTAAAAAACAAAAACAAAAGTTAAAACAATGCAAAACGATAACTGTTGCAAAGTGCGAATTACATGTATAATCAATATAAATCTATCCTAATAAATGCAACAACCAAATGATATACCAAGAATGGTTATATGGTTTCTAAATAATAAATAAAAGTTGTATAATTTTTGTTTTGTTTATTTTTACATGAACGAATCACCTCCTATCTGATTCTTATAAAGATTGCTACTTTAATCTACAGTGTCTAGTCTAAGTTAAAGCTTAAAAACTTTTTTTCTTTTAAGCATTATCGACTAATCTTGGCGACTTGTTTACCTTTTCTGAATAACATTTCCTATTACAATCATGCAAAGAGTACAAACTTAGTCTAGCTAAAATAATGACCATAATTGTGTAGGCATGCAAGTTTATTCAATATCTAAATTACACTTGATAAGTGCATGCTTGGTAAGAACATTGAGTATAAATCAAGATTCGGAAATAATCTCAAAAGGTAGATTAAGTACAACGTTGCATTTTTTTTGCATCAAAAATATATCGGTTCAAGAAGCTTTTAGGATTATCAATAAGTTTTTGATTTATCAACAGGTTTTGGGTGAAAACAGAATGGTTCATTTAATTTTGCATTTTTTTTTAAATATTCTTCCAGATTCGAATTTATATGATTTCAAATTTCACTTGTTTAGGAAAAATGTTTAGTAAATAAAAGAAGTTCAGGGTAAAATGTCAACACATTGTTCGCCTGTAAATCGGTAAAAGTTGAATACTTTTTAAAGCCCCGTGCAGGTTCGGGTGTGAAAAGAATAGGCCTGCAGCAGCGCAAAGCTTGTCGTAATGAATAAATAGTGCTCAGAAACATAGCCGGGGGATAGGGCATTCTACCTATAGAGAAACTGGGTTATGTGCCCCAGGTGGCTGAATGGGGGTATCCCTGGCATGCTACATGCTAGGATCGTCAGGCTATAATACGAAAAATCTGACCGCAAACCATAGTGTTGCACCATGTTGGAAAATAACCCTGCTGTAGTATTCGACAGGAGAAGGAGCCTTGGCTTCGCCACATAAAGCCCGACTGTACCCACCTCTTCCGATTTCCCAGTGGCAAGCGAAATTCGTCGACTCTATTATTTCATGTTCATCGCCTAGATATAGCTCAAATATTGCTGCTAGGGCGTGAAACACCGACAATCAACAAATCGATCTTTTTTAAAGCGACTTAAAAACATTTCAACATTTTTAAGAACATTATATAATAGCACATTTCTTTCTTTTTGATGTAAATAACACAACCAATGAAGACAGCTGTGCGTGACCTTTTTTATAATGGCATTATCAGCCTATCGAATATTTCGTCTTTGAATACGTTTCATTCATCATTTCCAGCAGCTTACCTTTACGGTGCACCTAATCCATACTTCTAGCTATTTTAATGGAATCAAAAGTCGCTTATTTACTTTTGTTTCTATGTACGTATTATTTTGGTTATTTCATGTAATTTGGGTGTGTACTTTCACTGCATTTTCTTTTGATCAAATTGAACCTTGATTGCTCTTACAGTAATTACAGATCTGTAAGTGAAAAATGATTAAATGTTATATGAAAATTCGTGATTTTGAAATAACAACAGTTAAATACATGTGTACGGTCTTAAAAACAAACCTAATATAATTTAACAAGAAATTTTAATTAACGGAAATCCCGGAACATTTATTATAAGCACGAAACCTCTCGAGTACTATTGGTGAATAGTTATGTCCAATAATATTGTTTTCCCCCTTGATTAAGGAAACGTTTTACCTAGCAATATAAAATGGAATTTATCTTCGAGTTTTCTTATCAAGTAAAGTCCGACACAGTGTCTGCTTTCTTTAATAACAATCTTATGAATTCTACCTATATGATTTTGAAACGATGTATCGAATATAGAATAAAAAACTCAAAAATTACTCGTAGATTATTGAACTTATTCGTTTCTGTTGTATTTTAGTTTTTTTGCCACTTCGTCTTTTTAACGTTTCCCAGCCAAGTTTTTTTCTTGGATTTCCTCCACCAAAGCCACTGCTGGTGGAACTAATGTCCCCGAGGTCAACCAACCAAGCAGTGAAACTTGTCTGACCCCGAATAATATCAGATTTGTTTATCATATTTATCAAATTTTACAGTATTATGAATTTTGAAATTCTTTAAAACTGAGGCTTCTTTTTTGCATTGCATATGGAAGAACCTTTTGGAAATTGATTCGGCTTTCTAATTCGATAGGTTTGGTCTTGAGGACTTCTTGTAATCAATTACATTTTGGATTAAGATCTTCCTATATATTTGATTCTAAAGCTACTGATAAGATGTTACTCCTTGAAAAACGGGCCAATCGAACTTTGCAATACATATAATTAGTTTTTTTTTGTATTTGTAATGTATGCATCCTACATTTTTTCGATCAAAAAGAAAAAAAGCAAATATTTTTTTCTCTTACGTTCTGAAGTTATTGAAATTTTTTAGTTGTTGATTCATTTGACTAAAATTGTTGACAATACATATACATGTATTTGCGTTCCATAGCCATAGCCATGATTTTCTTACCACAATAAGTTTGTTTAAATGTTATTAGAATTTCATTTTGAAAAACCTACAAAATAAACATATCGTTCCTGTATATATAAAAGTCTAAAGGATTGTACAACGATACCGATAAAGATGTTAACACACTATAATAAAGTATATAATGGGCAAAATTTTAAGTCAACAAATGACCTTCTTCAGTGCCTTAAATAAACTGAGTGTGTATGAAAGTAAATGGTCTGTGAACACAACTCACTACCTAATCAGGTGAATACCTGTGACGTATAAATTTTTTTACCGCCAGTAACAAAGATCTTGAACATTGTGCTATAGACACACGTTGTGTGTTGATCTTGAATACTGAACTATAAAAATAAAAATATTTACAAACACTGTTATAAGAAACTATACAAAATAGGAAGAACTTTTCTTTGTTAATTCCATGTGGGTATAAAACAACAAAATCCATCCCGCTTCACTCTCTGTAGATCGCTCCAGATCGTGTTTTGTTCCACGATGAAGATTTTCATTTTGTTGAGATCATCGAAGCAGTGGTTAGGTAATCTGAAGTGTTGACTGACTGGGAGTAAAGGCTTTTTTGTTAGGTCGCTCCTGTGTCCGTTCAAGCGCTTGTGAAAAGGCTGTTTAGATTCATCAACATATTGAAGGCCACAAATGGGACAGTGGAGCAAATATATTACATTAGCACTCTCGCAATGGACGTTGCAAAATATTTTGTACCGTTGACCCGTGACTGTGCTGGTGAATGATGATGAGTGGTGCATTTGGTTGCAACATTTACACCTTTTGTCACCACAGCAGCGACTCTCGCCTGGAGTCAAGTTGGGCTTAGATATTTCAGCCCTCACAAGTAGACTACGCAAACTGTCTGGCTGTCTAAAAGCAATCATAGGTGGTTCGGGAAAGACTTTGGATAATGTTGAGTTTCTCTCGACAGAGGCCCAGTGCTCACGAATGGTGTTGTGGCTGTTTTTAAGGCAGGGGTGGTATGTTAGAACACAAGGGGTTCTTTTACATTTTTTCTTTGTCTTGTATTGTAACAGACTACTTCTTGGGATATTGTGAATTTTTTGGAACCCTTCTTTGATGGTCCTGTATCTATATTCCCTTCTTCTTAAATTGTTCTTCAGTTGACCTAGACGTTTCTTTAAGGGTTCGTCATTTGAACAAATGCGTCTTAGCCTAAGCGTTTGACTGAATAGTATATGCTTGTATATAGTATATAGTCAGGTAAGATGGATGACAGCTCTTAGGCATAAGACATTGATGTGTGTCAGTTGGTTTTGAGTATAGGTCCGTGGAGAGCTCTCCCCCCGATAAGGTGCTGGAGGTATCGAGGAACGAGATGCTAGTAGCAGATGTTTCGTGAGTGAACTTAATTGAAAGATGTTGATTGTTGGCACGAGCGATAAAATTGTTTAGTTCTTCTTCGTCATGTGTCCACTTCATATCCACGTCGTCAATAAACCTACACCAGGACAGAGGCTTTTCTATAGAGGATTCAAGTAGTTCTTTTTCAAATTTTCCCATGAAAATGTTGGCATAAGACGGAGCCATTTCATCCGTCTTATGCCAACATTTTCATGGGATATATATATATATATATATAAACGTGTGGACTTTATATTAAAATTATGAATGTGTTCCAGGAATACCATAAATTAATAGAATTTATTACTCTTATTATAGAAACCAACAACTATTAGAGATTTTGATTTGTGTTATTTACCAAGTATTCTGTATTAAATTAAGTGTCCCTACGGGGTTAGAAAACAGTATTTTATTTATTTGTTACATGTGCTGCAATCATTTGGTCTTGTAAAATCAATGCGAAAAACCACTATTAAACACCACTTAATGTACTTAACCACAGCATTGTTTTATAAAACGACATGCACTCAAGGACTTACTTTCCAGTACGTACGATGTACTTTGCCGTTCTGCGTCGACCATTCAAAATATGCATAATTCCGAAATACAATATTTAAAAGCAATTAAATGCTATTATTCTGTACATCATCTATAATTATTTTTAACTTAGGTATCGTTCTGGATATTTACAGAGAGTAATCATTTCTTTTAGGAAAACTGTTTTCTTTAAACTGATAACTTGAAACTCAATTTGATTGATTTACAAAAAAAAAAAAAAAATCATATTTGAGAGGTACAGTTTTGTGCCAGTTTCAAACTGTATATTTGATCTTTATTTTTATGTTAGTTTTACTTCACTTTTTTTACAACGAAATGTTTGACCGTAGTGGTGTGTTATTATATTTACTGTATATATTGAATAAGAATTTTAGTCAATATGTTCTGTCGTTCCATTCAGTTTAAATAGATTTTCATCACCACTGTACAACTAACATCTTTGAACTGGCAATTATTTTCGACGGGACTTAATAAATTACCTTCCTATCCTGGGTTCAAATATTAATGAGACCGATAAAAAGAACTACTTTCTGTTTAACTGTAAGGCAGAAGATAAAATCTTTCCTTCTTTTAAAATGTATATACATATGTATTGAGGTGTTGCTCACGCCTGTGTGTGTGGTAAATTTCTATTTTTTCACGGGGTTTTGGTGGTAAATTTTTTCAAAGGTTTTAATATCACCCTAATAGGTAACCAAATATTCATCATGTAACATATACAGTTTACATTTTGAAGAAAACTGCATTTCATTAAGTTTGAGTATATCGTCATTGTAACCGTACAATCGAGTAGTCAATTCAGAGTAATATAAAGCATATGGTGCATTTATTTCTAGCTGTAGAATAATGAAAATTGAATCAAGATTATCAGAGAAGATCACGGTCCTAAGCAACGATCAAATAATGATAAAGTGTTTCTGATATCAGATGTGTCCTTACAAGAATAGTTCACAGGGGAATCGTAATTGATCTCAGATATAAATTGAATATAGGAAATGCAATAGATAAACTGGAAAATGGAGTCTCTTTAAGAATGAATACACTAAATTGTGTAAAAAGGTGAGAACAACAGTTTGTTTAATATATCTAAACCAAATTTTCAATTATTGTTCGTAATTAATAAACAGTAAAAACGTGTCATTATCAGAATTATTATATAAATATGTATTTCAAAATTAAAGACTGATAGTCGTACACAATACTGAGATAACTGTCAAATGCAAAAGCGTGGTGATCCCAATCAATGTTTGGAAATTTGCCTAAAACAGTTGAAATAACATCAACCTTAAGTAAATTGTTACAGTTTTGTGGACCCGGTTCGAGTTAGGTTAACATTTTCTTCTCATGCAAATCACAGAGTTGTTTACATAAGAACCATGAGTTTAAAAATAGAAAATTGAAGAGAGTAACATTTACATGAAATAACTAAGACTCTATTAGGGTACTATATGCTTCTATTCGTGTCAATATTGTTTGTGTGAAGTCTGATATACTCATATTGTCAAATAATTGTTAGAAAGAATAAATCGCTGTCGTGCATTTGACGAGTAATACAACCTGAATCATAAAATGTCACTGTGACGTCATAATTTACGATCAATTTTACACTTATGACCTTTTGTTAAATTGACTGCTGTTTTATCAATAAAATTGACATATTTGTACTTGGGCCTGCTTTTCAGAAAAGACATTTATCTATTTCATCGCAATGAAAACATTAGAACTGTCGAAAAATGTCAAAATAAGCAATATATTTTGACCTATTTCTTTAACATAAAAGTATAAAAATAATCAACTCTCTTACGACCAACCTATCATTGCGCCAATAAAGCAACCGGTATACCTAAAACCTTCATAACAAGAAACAATTCCATTAGCTTCATAATAACATACACATCACTCTGTGAACTAGGAAGTCTTTGAAATGGTGTACGTCTTAGGCACAATTAATTGTTGCTCTAGAAGTGTATATATATATTAATAATTAACGTTGTCATTAACCAAGGTTTAATGAACTTTGGAATTGTTTATATGTAGGACATCACATCTTATTATTGTAACATTGGTAAGTAAAACTCTGAAAACACTTCGAAGAGATCGCATAATCGAAGGTACAAATTCAAGTTACAGACTATAGTCATATTTAGATTTAAATTATATAAGTTGCTTGTAAAATCTTAATTTGCACACTAATACTTTGATCGTTACACAATGTAAATTATTGATAATATTTTATTCATACTGCAAGTCATTGGCGGTATAACTCATGCTTAATTTTCTTAATTAAATACTTAAGTACTTAAAAGTTTTTCTGGATATTTTATTACATAGCAATGAATAATTTAATCTTTAATAGCGACATATTTCTCCAAGAAAAGGCAGTCTAGCAAGATATTGAACCTCTTTGCTTCTTTAAAAGGTTTTAATTTCGACGATTTGTTCTTGGTCCATTGTATTAATTGTTTTCCAGCACTGTTTTGTCCATACATCTCCCTTTTTTGTAGCATCCATTGGTGCTGCTGTTGCTTACCTTTAAATGGGCAGACATCTTTTAAAATTATGGAATTTAATTTGTTACGATAAAAATATTTGCGATACAAAATGTATCTACCTATATTTTGAATTCAATATTGAGATGTTTAATTCAATGTTTTGATTCTTGTTCTATCTATCTATCTATCTATCTATCTATCTATCTATCTATCGTTTTACTTATTGCATCACGATGTGTGATGTATAAATCCGTTTGAAAGACATATATAAAGCATTTCGGTGTTATGCTCTAATTGGGATTTCGACATATTGTGATATAGATCTGGCATATACAGCATAATTAACGAAAGACATTACCATTAACATATTTGATTTTAAAATCTACAAAGTGTTAAATTCTGAGTAACTTTTTTTCTCATTTTCGGTAACAACACTACAAAATTCATATATCGTATCACCTTCACAAGTTTTGACTTTGTAATGTGTACTCATTTTACCACCCGCATGTGAATGAACCAAATATACCGCAGAACCTTACAAAGGACAAAAATGATAAAACATAATTTACAATGTAAAGAAAGTATTAATTGACCATGTTCTTTTCAAGTTTCGAGAATATATTTCGATTATATCATAGTCCCCTTAATTAGAAATCAACACTATGATTTTGATTTTAAAAGCATCAATTCTCCTTTCGTATGCAGCGATTTATTATCTATTCCAACATATGGTCTTCAATTGTTTAATCCATACGATATGTTAGAGAAAGTTGTCGCTATTAGAATAAGGTGTATGAGAAAAGCTTTTTCCAGACATTCAGATCATGATGAGATTATTCTGTTTCCGATCATTTTTAGGATGTTCGCTGTTCTATTTAAGAGGAACAAGGATTTTTAAAGGGTTGTGAAATCTTTTCATGCTAGGACATTATAAGATGAAAAATAGATTGGTCTGTATGTTCGTTTTGTTTTTGGATATAAGCATTTTTTTTGCGGGAAAAGAATTTCGTCTGATTTCCATAGGTTTTGTATTGGTAGGCTTTAACCAAGTAAACACTGAAGAAATAACATCGATTTCATAAAAACTTAAATAAATCATTGAAAGGTCTGTTTAATGATATTATGAAAAGAAAAGTGGGAGTTACTGGAAAAAATATAAATAGTATGAAATGGATAAAACCAAGTCCAAAAATCTGACAAAATGACCAGCTAATATCCTATAACTACACATTTTTTCTTAATACATTGAACAACCTTATATATTGTCAACCCTTTTGATAGACTTTACTAATATTCACTGTTCTTTTATGATATGATGAATTTGTTTCTTGATCTCACATATAACAAACTGTTTGACTTGAATATAATAATTTGGTTATTAATTTCTATGATTATGACGCTTTGTAATAAGTGGTCATATCATAAGTTGAGTCAATGAACATTTTCAGAAAAATCTTTCTTTTTAAATTTTAATTTTTAAATAAAATTATGTAAGATGTGTTTTTTTTCGTTGTTGTTGATGATGTTTTAATCGAAACACTTTTTTTTGTAAAATTATGCATGAATTTCAATAACTGACTAGCATATGGTTTTTGACAACAATCAATTCTTTATTCGTTTATCTTGTCACATATTCAACTTCTGTGTTTCCTCCCTGTACAGTTAGCATCATTAAAAAAAAAAAAAAACATTATGTAATATTGTGTCCCAAAGGCAATCTTAAAACTAAGTTATCAAATTAGGAATAAAATTCCTAAAAAATATAATAAAATCAGAAGAAGACAGGATGTATTGCCTAAAGTTTGAAGATAATTGAAATACCTTGAGAATGTAGTGTTTAAAGATTGCCTTAATAAACCGCATGTACTCTATCATGTATTAAATATATTTTTTCAAACGTTGTAATGTTTATTGCCCAATACTGACTATCTAATTTTAATCAATGAAGAAGTACGTTACCTTTTCTCGGTACATACAAACTCAACATTAGACAATCTTCAGCTTGGTTTCCAACAAAATGTACTATTTGCTTTAGATGTTTGTCAAGAATCATTACATCGTGACTGTTATTTACAATCTGAGGACATACTCCACGGTGACTGATATCAGAAAATACTCTTATTCCTAGCCACTTTTCTAGTGATCCAATCGGAGGAATAAAACGCAATTTTCTTCCTCTTGTAGAGGCATATTGTAATCCAGAAAAAATATCAACAGGTGTCTGTCTTCCAACCTGAAAAATCATACCGGTTAAATTTCCATACTTCGTCTTATAAACAATAGGACCTTTATCCAAATCTAAACAGTAACAAATATCAAATTGAATAACACCTAAAATAACACTAATTTTAAGAAATCGTAATGATTTAAGGAGAAAATCCATACTCCTAAGTTAGCATTTTATCGCGAACAATGTCAAAAAGTAATTGCTTTTATGTAAAGTGTGATCAATAAATTAGTTATCAAGAGTCATCGGAAACTGTTGGCGATACAAATCATTCCTTTACCATTTATATTTAGCTTTTCAATCAGTGTATTTTCCAGGCATCTCTGTGATCAATTTCCATAACATATCAATTTCTCTTTTATATCATCCAAATACAAACACTTTATTTCATTTAATTTCCAACCATATTTGGTAACTGAATTATCAACTTTGAAAGAAAGTTTCTCCCGTCAACTGTCAAGCGCGAGAATGAAGTTCATTTCACAAAAGCACAGTTTACAATGCCATAAACATCACATTAGAACATTTCACTAATACTGACCTAATCTTTCAGCCATTAGGAAATATACCAGTGCAAAATGTACGATATGTGTATGGTTAGTTTCTTACACGATTCAAACTATATTAATATTAAAAATCTACAGTTGTAAGTAACTTTTTTCAGAGTAAAAAGGTCTAACAAATAACACTTTTTAGTACTGAAAATCTAAGTATTAATTCTAACATTGTACAAGATTTGTGAAAATTGGATAAACATCTTTTGGAAAAACGAGAAAAGAGAACCAATTATTTTACATTCAGCGTATAGTTTTGACAATAGGAATATAAATTCACTTCTCGAAAGTAATATTTTAGAGTAATATTAGTAGGTGTGAATAGCAGGCTTTAACTTTCATAGTTTTGTTCTCGACAAAATTTGATTCCTTTGCTATTAACCGTCACAATATTTGCTTCCTGTTAAAGATACCTTGTTGATACTTCATGATTTAAATATAGATTTTCATCATCCAAAGCCCTGGTTTTCAATTCTGCATCAAATACCACCACTTGTCATAGTGAGAATTATGTCAAATCTCAGTGCTTAAATGATGAATATAAAAAGTTTGTCAGAAATCGTTTTTCGTTGATTCCATGGAAACTGAAATTGAAAATTTCTGAAGGCTTTGATCCATAGAAACATTATTTGTTGTTTATGAAATAATTGGATATGAAAGTAACGTCTTGTATCACAGTAATAAAATCAGAATTGTGTTCGATGCTCAACCGGTTAACCCATTAAGTTTGTCAGTAGCTGTAAACATTGAACAGTCCTCCATAGTAAAGTGTTATTCCTAGCCATAATCCTTTACGACGACATCAAAGAGTAAAGGACAAAATCTGGAAGTAGCTATAACAACAGCCAAGGAAAAACATTTAAAATGGCTCACAATAAAAGGTTAGTGTAAGCAATTGATAATACTGTGACACGGAAAACTTCATGCGATTTGATTGAGAAAAAATATGTGTGATGTTTAGTAAGTTATAGCACAAGGCAGTGTAAAGAATAACTTGTAGTTTTGAAAGACAACATATAAAAAAAAATTCTACATCTACTTAAAACCTTTGTACTTGAGCTTGAGACTTGAATGGTTTAGTAATTAAACCGAAATGAAAATGATTTAAAAATGGCTCAAGATAATTTTATACTAATAAATTTGTATTCAGATTAAGTTTATCGAATTGACTGCCCTTCCTACACACATCTTACCAGCAGGCAGACAAAGCCCAAAACAACATTGTTTTTGTCTGAAACACGTTTTACATCCAATGTTTATTATCAGAGGTAGACGTAGAATATAATAGCAGTGATAAGACCTATACTGCTACCACTAGGTAGGACGATGATTGTAATTTACCGTCTATGTACTGGATTCCTAAACTTCACAAGAATCCATACAAACAACGTTTCATAGCTGGATCTGCAAAATGTACCACCAAACCTCTTTCAAAACTTTTATCTTCTATACTCACAACTGTCAAAGAGGGTCTGCAGTCCTACCACAACACTTGTTACTACCGTAGTGGTATTAATTCAATATGGATCCTGAAAAATTCGAAAGAACTTTTGGAGACACTCAGTTCAAGACTATCATCTGAATATAATAGCATTAAAACCTATAATTTTTCAACACTGTATACTTCTATTCCCCATACTCAGTTAAAATCCCGACTTAAAAACATTATACATTGTTGCTTTTCCAAAAAAGATGGTACACCTAGATACAAATATATAGTTCTTGGTAGAGATTCCTCATACTTTGTAAGATATAATTCCAAATCATCTTCCAAATATACAGAGGAAGATGTTTACAAAATGCTGGAATTTTTTTATCGACAACATATTTGTCCAGTGTGGTGAACGTGTTTTTCAACAAACGGTCGGCATTCCAATGGGAACAAACTGTGCTCCTTTACTTGCTGACCTATTCCTGAGGCTGACTTTATAGCTGATCTCAGTTTCCGCTATATAGATGATGTATTGTCTTTAAACAATCCTAATTTCGGGGATTTGATACATCGCATCTACCCAAAAGAATTTGAGATAAAGGATAATACAGACACTGTGAAGTCAGCCTCATATCTTGACCTACACTTAGAAATCGGTGGTAAAGGAAAACTATTGACCAAACTTTGCGAAAAACTTGATGACTTTTCATCCCGAATTGTCAACTTTCCTTTCATATGTGGCAACATCCTTTCGGCACCTGCGTATGGAGTGTTCATATCACAACTCATACGTTATGCCAGATTTCGCCGAAACTACGCAGACTTTTTGTATCGCGCTAGAACTCTAACAAATAGGCTTCTGCAACAGGGTTATGTTGCTACAAGACTGAAGTCATCACTACAAAAGTTTTATGGTCGTCATCATGAACTCGAGAATCGTTACGGTGTATCCATCTGCACCATGAAAACTGATTTGTTCAACGTGTCATAGTTTTTCTTTCCTCATTTGTCTACCCCAGACTTGACTTTTTATGAGCAACTCGGTGGGAGTTTCTAGTTCCTGGTCCGAGTTGCTCATTTGCTTTTGTTACTTTGTATGTATGATTTTAGTTGCTTTATGCTTTATGCTTTTTGTTGTGTATGTCTGTTTTCCATGTTTGGTCTTTGTCCCTGGATTACACTCCTTTGATTACCGCTATAACCTTGGTTCTCTTGATTACTCTTTCTGAACATTTGTCGTACACTGTACATATGCATACGTGATAATGATTGATTTACCGCACTTACTTGTTAAAATGTGCAAATGGCATATTATTGTGATAATTTGGAAAAGGGATTGTATATTGCCTTTAGATGACCAATCAAATGAAACCTTTTCGAAAGGTTAGGTATCCAATACTTAAATAGTTATTTAAAGATGTATCTGCAATAGTTAAACGTACATGACATGGCTTGTTAATGGCATGCTATATTTATTTTTTTAATATCCCACTTGTATAACTGAGTATGAAAAATCGTAAAAATATCGTTGCCCCTTCGTTGTTTGATTTATTTGCACGTGACTGTTTTGATGATTGTATCATTTACCCTACATAAAGAGTTCTCAATTTGAAAGAATTTTGTTCTTTTCTATTATTTGGCGATTGCCCCGCAAATTATGATTCACATTTTATGGATGGTTTTTTATTTTACAATTTAAAACACTTCTTTAAATCATAATTTTTGCTTCAACCATTTCTTCTACTAGTGATGATTTGTGTCTTAAATTAAGCATTTAGACTTGAGCTATTTTTCTACCAGAAAGGAAATATTTTGGTTTGAACCTATTTCTATATGGTGATGATTTGTGTCAAGGAATATTTGATAACAGCGGCAGACCAATTTATTTTTATGTACACATTAGAAATCTAATCAACGGTAAATTTAGAATGACATGTTGTCGATGTGCTTCCTTGAAATTGATATTAATTTCTGAAATGCTATCCGAGTCAGAATCCTGAATAATGGTCATATCCGATTGCTTATAACGTTGCTGACATTGCGCTATAGAATATACTACAAAATAAACAAATGCAGTATTAATTTATCTTGGTTTTTGATGCAGCTACACAATAGAAGATAAAAAAAAACTCGAAAAGCTTTTCATAGTTTTCTTTGCTATATTACACAATAAATCATGGAGATGGCCTTTTTTGAGATTGGTAATTTCACTTTCTCCCACTAATGCTTTTATAACCACATTCACTCAGTTTGTCTATCAGTTATCGTCGGTCTTTCTGTCCTATATAATGTATTGGTCTCAAAAGACAGTCGTGAGTTTGACTTCCTGTGATAGATAAATTGTATCCGAATTAATAGATCTAGCATTTTCTTGTACTTGGGAACTCTATCATTGGCAATTTATGATCATCAGTAAACTATGCATAAAGATATGAAATGGAAAAATAATTACATAACGTACCAATTGTTCGATTAGGATTCTGTATTAACAGTGTAGAAAAACGAACTTAAAGTATAAAAAAAATAACAATAAAATTATGAGATATTAATTATATACCTATTTGTGAAATGCATAAATACAAAAACTTCTAATCTATTAAGTATAATTAGGGATGAATAAAATCAAATTTAGTGATTAAAGAACTTGAGATAAACGACACCGTACACGCTAAGCGCTAAGCCTCAATCATTTCCTTGTGATCAGGTAGAAACAGTTAGAAGAACACTATGATTGATTTCTTAAGTAAATTTCCATCATGATGACCTATTCTGAAAAACAGTTTGAGGAACAATATGGTGTACGAATGTCCATCTCCTTCATGATGTCTGTTTTATTCCAATTGGCATCAGTCTGCTTTTCTGTACGACACTGGAAAAGACTAAATTAATATGGAGGGTGATTCTAGAAGAACAAAAGACGCTTACCGTTCCGGTGCAATAGTGCCATGAGCCCCGGTTTGATGGAATTCGTTTAACTTATTTATTTTCACTAATTAAGTTTCAGTCCATGGTTTCTTACCAGATTTATTTTGCTTGCAAACCTGTTGACATTTCTTAAAACACGATTAGTTATATTTTATCAGAGATTTATATCGAACTACCGTTTTCATATAGGTATTTGGTGGCAAATATGTAGAGTTTTGCCAGTACATACTAATGTGTGACGTGGGCATTGGAAATAATCGGCATTGGCAATACTAGTATTACAAGAATTTAAGTTCAGTCTAACAGAAAAAGGCGACGGCAATTAGGTATATGGAAGACGTTTACAATTTTATGTAAAATATTAAAGGAGAGAAAAGTTTATGGTCTAAATATATCTATATAACGCCTTCCTACGCGAAATAAACCAAAGATGTATATAAATTTATTTTCAGTACTTTCAGTTTGTACAAATAAGTCGTTATGGGCGCTTTGTTTGCTCAATATCGTAATATACAGCTCAATCAGAATATCATAATTGAATAACACATCAGTTTGTGAACGCTAATGATATTATTGGGCTTCAACAGAACTTATATGGCACCCAGTTCGATATTTCTTACAGATATCTATTTTCTGTGCAAAGGATTAACCAGAACGTACCATTGACCTAGGGTTATTAGTCTTTCATATTTAGAAGTCTTCTTGTTTGTCAATGACCTTGTCGACACTGCAGACATTCGAACGAGTAATGAACATTTTACGTTAGGAATTTCTCTGTTGATTGTTGTTGACTTAAAGGCATACGTATGTTGATATCAATCAATCATTACCTCAATTCTGGTGATGATTTACATTATAATGATGTCAATGAACATATTTATTTTTTTACAAGATTTGCTTAAATTAATATGATTGAGAATATTATCATTGGTATTTTATTCATCAGTTTTCAGAGAACAACACATAGATTCGGGCTATTTTTTTTCTAAATACAAATTTATTTCATCAGCTATAACCAATTGCACACGTATTATTACGTTTTATTTCTGCCAATAATTAGTTGCAAAAAAAATGAATTGGTAAAGTAAAAATCACAAACAGGCACGTTTGTTTGATTGCCAGTTCAAATTATGCGTCATTCGCTACAATTCTATCGGATTTGACATCTAATCTGCAAAATACAGATTTTGAGTCAAAATCCATTCAAATGTAATTTCGTATCTTATATAAATCATGTCGAATTCTAAGATGGAGCATAACTATCAACTACTGCACAAAATAAATTTCCTTTTTACTATCCATATATAATACTACACCATAATGATACATAAATGCTTCTATATAGAAATAGTGAGCTCGAATGCAGTAAAATATACTTTGCAGAGCATGTAATTGGTTGAAAACGGCGTAATTGACACATGGTAGTAGATAACGGATCAGATCAATTTTATCTATTACAGCCATTATAGTAATTATCTATCTAGGAAAGCTTCAAATTCAACGATATAATATGTATGTCCAGACTAACCAAAACATTATACATTATCATAACCCCACAAACTTATATGTTATCTATGTTATCTGAAGCCTTTAATCAGACAGGGGGTAATTCATGCATGTCAAGAACCCACCTAATTCACTGTTATTTCTTATTCAGAAGCAGTAACAGACCACATAACAAGTCTTAGTTATTGATTAAGAAGTTGCTATAAAAATTGTATAGGTTGTGCATGAAATTTGCAATTTGTAAGAGATATTATTCTTGAATTGGTCTTGCTTAGTTGAATTTAGTAGGATATGAATGCATTTTTTTTAAAAAAGAAAAGATCTGATTAAAAAAATAACTGTAATTTGTTCGGTTGGTTTTTCTACACCACGAATATTCTTTATGATATGTTATGTTTGAATTTGATATAAGTGGTACTTAAAAACTGTTTGAGTACCTTTTCTATATTACTTTATTTTTGAAATATACAAAATGAACAGGTATTTTCATTTTGATTTTGCTATGCTTAATTTTCCATTCCTATATATATATATATATCAAAAACTTCCAAAAACATTTTTATTCATCGTTACACAACTTTGGCAAAAATAAAATATCACTTAGGTTCTTAATTCAAAATGTGCTGTCAATCCAGTTTTTACCGAAAACATAGTCTATTAAGCACATTCTTTCAAATAAAATCCGATGGAAATATCATCTGCACTTAATAGATTTACTTGTAAAGCATACTATCGTCAAATTATTGTCTATTCTTTGAACTTTCTTGTCAAAAATAGAGATATTCGGCCCCTGATTTAATCCTCGCATAAAATTCATTATGAGTATCGCACTACACCATCTTGTCCATTAAGTACTTGACATTACTTCTCCATATCCATTCCACTAGAATAATACGACCGAATTTTTCTAATGCTGGTAGTTTTGATGGTATGGTCAGTCTTTAATATGTCCTGAGCTAGCTGTCAGTTACTGTCAACGTTCTTTAAGGGAATATCTTAATTTGTCTATGTGTTTGTTGTATGTTGATGTAATCCATAGAGAGAATTGGATGTATTATTGAGTTGAGTGAAGTTAATATTGTGTTTGTTTGTTGTTTCCATTCATATTTGACCTTACTTACATGAAAGTTAGATGGATGGGTAAGGTCTCATAAAACTAGTTTAACCTCACCGCAGATTTTATATGTATGCGTCTGTCCACAATCAGGAGATGTTGGTCATTGATGTGTCTTTTTTTGTCATTATATTACTTTTTAGTTGTGCCATCGTTCTATTACCGTGGATTTTATTTCTTTTGTTGTTGGGGCCTTCCATTGCTTAATTAAATGTTTGTATATACTTGTTAAATACCTTTTTTGTGATCTTTGAAAGTATTAACTATTTTGAATTAAGGTTATACGCTGGTGCACTTTTACGTTGCGTTTTACCATACCGGTGCCTCTTTTTTGCAACTTTTTTTGTGGTTGGCACTGTATGATTCATTTTTTGGAAAAAATTCTATACACGTATTATCATGTTATCTTCTGGACAATCTCTTGAAACTTAAGTGTCAGTCTCTGTAAGAATCAAGCAGTGGGTGAAACATGGTATGAAAAAAATCATCATTTTGATAGTGTAATTTGACTATTTGAACCATCAGAATTAAGGAAAGATAATTCTGTCAAAACTCTCATTTGTCGAACTTTTTATTGAAAAATTTCTGAGCAAAGCCAGTGATGAAGATGATCAAATAATGGTCTTTTCAAAAAGAAAAAAGTATCCTTGAGTGATATTGCATTGTCAGAAAAGTGGGGTTTTGACATGCATTTTCCCCATTCAACCTGATTCTTACAAACACTTACACTTAATTCATAAAGCGTTCAAGACTCAAGCCCAAGTACAAACTCAACATTCCTTTTGTAGTATGGCACATTCTAGTAAAGTTTGAAAGAAATCCATTCCCTTTTCTTCAATTACTCTATCATCTTGAAAATTATTGTTTTTGATCCCTTTTTGCCTCGTATTCCAGATGGTTCAAGTCACAACCACAAAAAATTGTGGAATGAAACCTCATTTGCGTAGTAGTATAATTTCAAATCCATAACTTTTAAGTTATTCTCTCGTTCCAATTATTGGTAGACGAAAGAGAAAAGGAAAACAATGATACGTTGAACAAATCGGTTCTCATGGTGCAGATGGATATGCCTCTTGTAGTGGTATTTAATCTTGTATCAATATAACCTTCCAGAAGCCTTTTTGTAAGAATTCTAGTGTAGTTACGGCAAATTCAGGAACAATGATGAGTTTTGATATAAAAACACAATACGCAGTTGCTGAAGGAATATTGCCACGGATAAAAGAAAAGTTGACAATACGGAATTAAACGTAATTACATTTGTCGTATAGTTTGATAAACATTTTTCCTTTACAATTGATCTCTAAGTGATCGTCAAGATATGAGCCTGACTTTACAGTGTCTGTATTATTTCTATCTCAAATTCTTTGAGGTAGATCCCAGAAACTATGCTTGTTTACCGACAATACGTCATAAAAAAAAATCAATACATTACTTAGGTCCAAAAACAACTTTTCCTATGTTCATATCCTTGGATCCCCTTTACATTTATACATCGTGTATTATTATTTTACTGGTAACAATGTAGAAATCTGGCAGGATATTTTTCCGTACTTTTCTGTAGTGTAACTAAATTTTTAGTTTAAATATCTCCAGTAAGCAACTTTTATTTGCACTTTAATTTTCGAATATAGTTTTAATGAGGCCACATGGATCGGTGCTATGCCCATTCTTATTCTTGGTGTATATTAATGACATGCCAGAGTCCTAAGACCACCCTGAAACGAGATTATTTGCAGATGACACCATCCTGTTCAGAAAAATCAACAACCAAGCTGACAGCAACCTACTACAAAAGATCTCATTGCCCTCAAGACATGGGAGGACAAATGACGGATGAAATTAAACCCATCAAAATGCACTGTCATCATAATCATTCCGAACAAGACCAGACCCGTACTTCAGACACACTACCAACTTCATGGTCACACACTTAAAGTGGAGGACTCCAGCAAGTATCTTGGAGTTACACTAACAAGCAGCCTGACATGGGACCAACATGTAGACTCTGTTGTAACAAATAGTAAACTCTAGGAATCGTGAGAAGAAACGTAAAGGACTGTCCAAAAGCAGTGCGGGACCCTAGATAGACCAACAGTCGAGTATGCTTCATCAGTATGAGACCCTACCAGCCTACGTGAAACCAAGGCCCTCGATAACGTTCAGAAACGAGCGGCGTGCTACGTTACAAGGGAATACACCACCAAGACACCTGGATGTGTCACCAATATGTTAAAGAAACTAAATTGGACATCATTAGAAGAGCGACTCAAAAACAGCAGACTGTATATGTTATTCAAAATACAACACAACTTGGTAAACATTGACAGTGACAAATACCTCCGTTCCAGTTACAGCACCAGACGTGGACAGAGATTCTATCAAGAGAGAACCACCAACAATATATATATAAATAGAGATGCCTTCTTCCAACGAACAGTCAGAGACTGTAATGTCCTGAACAACACCACAGTCCATAGCACCACCATCGCGGACTTCAGGGCTAACCTTCTCCATGCTAGCCCTGAGAGATGCTCGAGCACCACCACCCATGTACATAATTTTACTATAAATATTCGGACGTTTTAAATGTATATACATCTATGGTCTACAGCTTTGTGCACTGGCCTAAAAAGTACTCCTACGCAGAACTTAAAACAGTCGTTCCACGACTACAGTTCTTTATGGAAGATGATGATGATGATGATGAGGTCTACTGAAGGGTTTTCAAAAAAACATATATATTTAGGATTAAGAAATGCATGAATCACTAATTATACGTTTCTGTCCGAAACTCTAAGCAAGATGCCTAACACCCTTTGCAACTTGTTTTGTGGTGTGTGATAAATGAATAATACTATCAAATTTTCTGAAATTCTTATACCTCATACAGCACAAATAGGTACATAGTTAGTATTAGAAAGTCAATTTTTATGATACCTCACAAATGTAATACATAAAATTCCTCTCTTCTGAACAGATAAATATCTATCAGAATACAAGAATACGGTGCTTGAAAAGATAAGCAATCCAAAAGAGATCTCCAAAAGCAAATAATGATTAGATGCTAAAGAAAAAAACTTCAATAAAATGTTATGGACTGGCACCATAAAAATCAAAGACCCAAATAAAAGATGAAGATATCGATGCCACGGTCCAGATACCGGTTGCTACAATCAATGCAATAAGAAATAGAAAAAATATCATCAAAGTCAGATTGCCTGACAGTGTGCTGAATTATACAACAGCTTCCCAAATATGTCACTATGTAAAACTTGAACTAACAAAGACTCTATTTGCAAGGTCAAAAACACTTATTTTCTGATGAAATAGAAAAATCAGGAACGGATAATTGAAAATTGACCCGGTAGTCAAGAATTACATCTTAGCGTATGTAAATGGTCCAGAAAATGCAGTAGTCACCCGCAGACTTCTTTAACGTATTAGAGATATTACAAGCATAATCGGAACATATATAGGAGTTTATAAGGGATTAATAGTTAAAGCAATAACAATAAACATAGGTAGATGAGTATTCACCAAATGATCAGAAACTATTTTGGCCAATGTTTTGTCTGAAGGATATGTTAAAAAATGTTAGAAAAAGTAAACATTTTCAATGAGTTTGGAACTCCCCGAACCCTATGAAGAACAATGCCAAATGTAACACAAATGAAGCATCACTCTTTATTTTGTATGTCTATTTGTTTCAGTTTTTCCAAAATTTTTTAGAAGTTAGCAGATGTTGAAAGATTTCAAAACAACTAATTATTCAATTATTTAATACTTGTTTGCCGAGCGAGACCTACCAATGGATAACTCTTAGAGCGTGTGGATAGTGTTATCATTGCTCTTTTTGTATTAGAAGTGTACATGTAATTTTCTACAAGGCGCAGTTGTAGACGAGAGTTTGAACTCAAATTATGGATAATGTTCTTGTACTCCATAGAGTTTTTTGTATGCTAATTCAAAGGGTACATTCCTGTTGGGTTAAAAACTCAATTACACTTCTTAGTCGATAACTCTATGTATAGTTATATCTAATTTTGGTTACAAATATCATCATGTTGATCTAATAGCGCTTCTTATATTACATTTTAGTTAAATTAGCCAGTGTTTAATATTTGATAAGAAATTCCTGTGATTTGGAGATCAATTTACTAAATAGAATTAACTCGCTATTTTTGTATTGTAAGGGTTGCATAGGGATTTAATCAATTCGAGTATTTTTTTTCAAGTATCAAAAGTTCAAATCTTATTTTATAACGAAACTACAGTCTTTTGTAGATACCATCCATATATATCAGGGCTATCATAATAGACTAAATGATGAAAAACTCTAACACAAGATCAGCCTTAACAGCAGTAATATCCCATTTCAAAATTTGTAAAAGTATTTCAAGCACGGACTTCAGTCAAATAGTGGTAATTTTTCAAAACCAATGGTGTTAAACATTCAAATCGTTTAAATGAAAAATGACTGAAGAGATTGACCATATCCTCATCATTATTGATTTTTTACATAATCTTAGAATATTACCCTTCTTTATTATAGACTACACTAACATATCAAAGTAATGGATATTTTTCTTAAGACATCTATAGTAAGCGTACACTGATCCATTCTACATCGAGGAAGTACATTCTTATCAATTCTCTTCAATGGGTTCCAGAAATAAGTTTATAGAAGTATGGATTGATTTTTTTTTCTTTTTTGAACAGACAGGATCATTTTAAATATTATTTTAAACACAAACTTATTATGATTGTTAGGATGGTTTTAAAAGACCATAACATCTTCATTTCCTCAGACCTTCCAACCTATAGTGCACCATTTCATTATGTTTCCATTATAATTCTGTATTTTTTGTTTGGGTTTTGTTCACATGGATGAATTTTTTTGTACAGATGTCATATATGTAAGAATTAGTATTTGTATATTGATCTATGTGTATTATATCACCATGTGTATTGTTCGGAAGATTTATAAATACAGCAACAACAGTGCAAAGGTTTTATGATATTGGCTAGGAAACAAAATCCCAAAAATGTCAATTAGCTAACTTTTTATTTCTAATTCCTTCTATTTAGTAGCATCACTACAGTCAAATAGTTCTAAACTATAAATATACCTATTAATATCTCAATTTTTATCCCTCTCTTGGCATTGTATTGACATAAAGACTAGAAATTGTAAAGATATTCAGCGTTTTAGAAAACAAAACTTAAAGACATTTACAAATACACAAAGTACAGAACAAAATGAGTCCAAACGAAAGCATAAAATTCTTTAAATATCTCATTGTAATTTAAAACAATATATATTTATTTATAGACTAGACGCTGAAAAAAAGAATCACTGATAAACAATAAAATCATCAAATTACAAAAAAAAATGATGTACAGATAATTGTCAAACATTCATCTCTGATTCTGTCCTTATTCACTTTTGTTGTGTCCCCAGCCTGTAAGGGTAACAGGCAAATAATGCTGTCATAAAATGCCTGAATTATCTAAAGCCAAGTATGTATTTGTATTTACATGAAAATACTAACAGAGGCCATGAAATACCCTATTGATTATGGTACAAAAATGTCCAAGTGCCCTCTGTTCTATGACTGTACACCTGTACTAGAAGTTTCCAGATGAAAAACTTTATTATAAGTACATTATACTTAAAAAAGAACTACCTGGTTCCCACATGATACTTTCTTTTACATTTATTAATGTGTTTAAAAAAGTAAACCATATTTATTTGTACCTCTACAGTATATTCAAAAATATATATATATATCAGTAAAATCTCATAGATTAGAACAGATTAAAGTTGTGTGTGTGTAAATGTAAAACATCAACAGCATACAGTTTCCATGTGTTAAACAGAAAATAAATCAAGTTGGCATTTTCAACTAGAAAGATCTCCCCCGAATTCTTCGCAAACAGATTTAAATGCACATAAATGACACACAAAAATAAAATGGCAGGTACTAAACTGAATCCTGAATAGACCAAAAACCTGTCTAAACCAGATACTCCTTTTACTCTTTTCATATCAGCTTAAAGAGGTAGACCTAGGGTAAGGGACACAACTCTTACAAATCAATGGAATGTTTGTGTAAAGCATTTTACATCAATCTCTTCTAAGCATCAAAGTAACTTGCATTGATTTTATTCAATTTCAAATGGAAGCTTGATAGCTTTGGTGAAATTGAATATAATGCAAACATATCACTGATTTCAAGTTGTGTCCCTTACCCTAGGTCTAAAATGTATTTTGAAACTGTGTAAACTGAACATGTCTAAACAGGACAAATTCTACATTCCAAAAAGGGTTTGGTATAGACAAGTTTCAGTGTCTATGTTTTTGAGAGAACTCTAGGCTCATCCAGAACAGTAACAAAGCTCTTCAAAGACAAAGCAAGATATACATGTATAAATGACTGATATAACATAAAGATAATACCACAAAAATATGGAAAAATACAAAAAAATATGACAAATGAATTCCTGAATTGTAATGTTCCTCATTATTGCACATAGCCATTACTTGAAGAACATTCATTGGCGTTATCATGAACACCAATAACTCCTTCATGATGTTATCTGTTTCTTTTATCTTTCTCTACAATTCGTCTTTCTGAAAATAATAAAACAGTTTTAAAATTAGACCTGAAAGAATCTCCATCCCAAGTTGAAACAATTTTAGAGGTTTTAGTTTCCCATCAGCTATATTTAGGCCAAATTAAAAAAATTTTTGTTCAGCTAAAAATAAAATACATGAAAGTTTTTTTTTCAATAATCAATGTAAAATTTTCTCCCACAGACTCAATGTAAAACCTATATGTACCTATCCTTTTTTTTCCCAAAGGTATATAACAGCACCATAATAGATTGAAAATTAAGAGGTGTCAAGAACTTCAGTTACATAGAAACCATTAAAAGCTTGCACAATTTTAATTCTTCCTAATAATGGAGTCATCATAACAGTAATCTATTTGGATTCAGCTTATGGCCTTTCAGTCACTTACAGTCAGTTTCAGTTTGCAAGGAAATGAATTAACAAAATCTTCACTACATAAGGGGAAATCTGAAAACCAGCTTGACTTTTCACTGGATTAGACATCTCTGGTAAAAAATGGCTATCAGCAAAATTACATGTAGTAGAAAATGAAGTTATAGTAATCCAGATACTACAAGATTTCAACCAGTATTGGGGTCAGGATTTCAGTAAATGAGTGGTTTTGTATTGTGATAACTGAGAAAGCAAATAAAATGATTCTGGATATTAAAATAATCAACTAACAAACGTTTTTTACACTTGGAAGGTGAAGTGTCACAGCTCAATTCAAGCTTATCTGGCTTATAATTGGACCACCTTACAGGTTACACCTTTCTCATCTTAATATAAACCCATACGAAGTACAAAATTTATCTTACTTTCTTCTGATTTCTTCGACAGTCACACTTAGAATCGTTATCAGAGGGCTGATCGACTGCTTCCCATGTTGAGTCTGGGGGTCGTGGCTTATACTTTAACAACTTGGAAAATCTCTAAAATAGATATAAGAAATATTTAAAATATTTAATTCAAATCCAAATGCATTAGCAAATCTCATATGAAATTTAGAAATTTTCAAAATTAGACTAGTACTTATCTAAAACATCAAGTTGCACGATGTTGTCACGCTAGGCATCCTTCCACTTGCTATTAAAAAAGTTGGGGTATAAAAAGTAAGTTGTGATATCTCTGCTAGACCTACTATAGTTATAGAACAACTGAATGGAAGTAATAAAATTGGACAGCAAAGTCAAGAAGCCATAGTATACAGAGATTTTTAAAGTACCATTCCATATAAAATCTAAAATAGTATCACACATTATAGTTTATTCCCTATTACTGTATGATTTTGTGTTTGTTTTTAATACTTCTTTTCAGAAATATGAGATTTTCCCATTTGAGCACTTTTCCTTCAAGATACTTTTTACTTAGAATGCACCGAGACTAAGGGAAATAACTTGTCCGATAATTAATTGTGCATGTTTTTGTAGTAAGGGGAAAAACTTTGAAAAACACACATTAATTATTTTCTTAATGAATATTATGAATATTTTCTTAGTTTGACTTGTTTTACTAAATGTAATCCTCATAAGACTAGTGACTTTCTGTCCTGCTCTTTCAAGATCTTTCTTACAAGGAAAGCACGAGAGAATATTGTTTCAAAGAAAAATAATTCATAGAAAGCACTACAAATTAAGTGTGTTAAAAAGGATTTATGATATTTACTATAATTTTTTTTATCTTTTTTATATGAACATTTTTTTAAGCAAGCAAATTTAATTAAAGTTTGGAAACAATAATGTACCACCTGACCCCAACCACCCTGACATATTTGTCTGATTTTAATATGGAACTATACTTAACAAATGTGTGTGAATATTTAAATTGCAACTGTTCTAGGCAAGCTCTCACATTATTCCCCCAAACTGCTATATTGATTCAATTTTTTTTTTTTTTAAATCGCCACATTTTTTTTAGTTCTTTTTCATTCATAAAATTACAATCATAGTTATTATAGTATTGAATACTAACACCAGGAAATGCAAGATAAATCTCATTTCCATGCGGACATTTAAATGCTGAAATTTACAGAAATTAATGTTACTGTAAAAGTTCATGGGGTCCATGGCTTAACCAGGACATTTGGTCCCCAATGTAAAGGAAATTTCAATTGATGTCTATACAAAAAATATCAAAACCATGAATTTAAGAATTTATTTTTCTTCCCTAATCCATGAAAATTAGTATCCACAAATTAATCAATGTAACAATTATATTCAACAAGGTCATCACTACAATAATTCACTTTAACTGTCAAAAGTTAAAACATTGCTGCAATATTTAAATTATTACAAAAAAAGCAACATAAATTACAATAATTAAAGTGTAAGTTCTTGATTTTTACAACAGTGCTACTATCAATTAATTTATACATTAATAGCAATCGTGCAAATTTATTTTACTATTTAACAAAACACTGTGGAGAATTTGACATTTTTCATTCTAAAGGTTCCTGCAATTTTATGCTTGTGTCATCACAAGCACAAACTGGAAGTACTGGTATCTAAAGACCAATAAATAATTTTTACAGTGTAGGACCAATGTGGTCAGTAAACAGAAAAGCTTAAAAAAAAAATCAACTTATTTAGTTAAGAGCACCATTTCATATTAACAAGACCATAGACCTGTAATTGTAGGTCTATGTAAAAAATGCAATAATAAAACTGCTTTTTATGACAATGAAACTTGTCACGGTTGCAAAAATATATTCTGAAAATACCAAAACCTACAACGGGCATTTCTTAGTATGACTATGAGTCCAGTTTGTCGATCGACAGAGTCATCATGTAATTAATTTACCTGGTGACACCTGCACAGTTGATCATATTGTATATTGGAGCTTGTGTACCGTTAGTCCTAGCACACGGTGTAATGCTACTTGGAGATGCCTTAATTACCAAACAAACAATTAACTACAGATCGTTCAATAAATGAATCATCATCAATTTTAGCTCTGAATTATGTTTTTCATCAGATCGCTATTTAGTAACTTGCTGATACAGTATTTCTTATACCTAACAATATATCATTGAGTATTGGAGTTTGTTCAACATGTTTTAAATGACAAAGAAAGACTACTGTGCATGTTCAGCTTCAAACACCTTTTCTGTGGTCATTATTGATTATATTGAATGTATTAAAACTACTTAAAGGAAATTAAAAAAAACGTGAGAACATAAAACTCTTTTTATTTTCAGAAACTATGATTTCTGACTATAAGTTCATGTATTTGTATCATTTTAAATACATTCTAAAATAGTGTACGAGCTTATTTGTGTAATAGCTTGGTCATCAAGTCATATCCACCCATCGGCTTTTATATCAAAATATACAGCATGTGACTGGCATGCTGGTCCACCTGTGTAATATCATGTTGACAATACACAGGAAGTAGCTGATATGTCTGTTTAATGTTGATCATTTAACTGTTTACACGGGTTAAGTGTAACACTTTAGGGTTTCAGAACACTTCATTATGTGCATAAATCAGAAAAAGTGGTATGACAAGTCTTCAGACAACAAAAAATTGTGCAAATATCTAAAGGTTAATTAAGACTTAAGAATAAGAATTATTAAAGTTCAGATAGACCAGGACAATGTGTTACAAATTAAAGTATGCAAAAACTGCTTAAATGCCCAAATAGTTGAATTAAGGAATATAATGAGACATAATAACAACATTTTTTGTAAGAGATTTAAATCATATAAAATTTAGGTTAATTTATAACTGATTAATTCTTTTTTTGTTTTTATCACCATACTGTCACCTTAGGAAACTTAAATTTTATAATAATCATTTCCTTTTGTCGCTGTAGAAATTATTAGAAAAGCACAAAAAAACGTCAGTTGCAATTAAAGGTCAAGGAAGGTTACTGCAATATTTGTAGTTTGGTAATCAGACATACTGCCTTTTAACGTTAAAGTCCTGCGACTCCTCAAGATCTAAGAAATGCATCTTTAAAATGCATTTTTTGTAAAAAAAGACACATTTTTAGTGGAAATAAATTAGTTTTCCTTGAAAACTAAAGTAAGCTCTATATATACTCAAATTTTGAAAAAAAACACGAACTTGCACATTAAGTAATTTTAACGTTTCTGTGGTTTAAAAAAAGGGGTATGTAAAATTTTTTTTAAACATAATTTTCATACATGAAAGCAAAAAATTTTCACATCATTCTTAATTGATTTATTTAATGTGGTTAATGGCTTTGTTTTTCTCTCTATTACAATTTTCAGTTTAGAAATACTTACATGAAAGACTTTGGCATGATAGCAGTAAATATCCTTAGGCAGGAGATTTTCTCTTACATACAATCTGGCATTTTTTATTATTTTCAACACCTGCCAAAGAAATTAAAACATACATATTACCAAATATTTAATTATCAAAGCAATGAGAATAAAATGATAGAACCATTAAAACTAGAGAAACCTGACATAATAATTACAGATACTCCTCCATTCAAATTCAAAGCAAATTACAAAAAGGACCATAACTTCAAAAGGGTTAAACCATATAAAAATATAAACCATTATTGATTTCATGGTCCACAGCATTGCAATACAGTTTTAAAAAGAAGTATTGATGTCCTTCAAAGCTGTTTAGACCACAGCTTGGATGAAAAAAGGTGATAAACACATGATCAACATTTTGTGCTACATATAGGGTGTTTTATTCAAAAATATGAAGATACTAGTCCTATTAGAATAAAACTAAATCACAGAAACTCTATTTTATGATTATTTTACCACAGGCTGGTCATTTATGTTGTTATTTAACCCATCGCTATTGATTGGGGTAAAACAATGCAACATAAATGGCCAGCCAGTGGTAAAAAATGATAAAATGGAGTTTCCCTGATTCTTTAATAATTCAATAAAGACTGGTAGTGCATGGCTATAATAAATGATAAAATAAAGATTATCATTACAATTGAAATAAATTAGCTTATTCATTACAACATCCAACTGAACCTTTAATGTTAACTCTGAGATATTTTTCACTTTCTTTATTAAGCACCTTTGTCTAACTGGTGAATAAACTATAGTCATTAATGTTCTAGCCAATGAAGAAGCTATTTGTAGCAATTTCAAACATGGTAATTTTTTTTCATTTTTTTATAGAAAAAATGCCTGCAATACTTTTTTGGACAACCCATATCACCATAAGAGTTAAGAGCCATGAATTTTTTCATAGCCTGAGCAAATTAACTGTTAATTATATTGTAATAAATTCAAAATATTTTATTTATAGATGTTTCAATACTCTTTTTTCAATGACGGCATGAAGATGTGGTGCTAGGCATACCCCCACTCATTCAGACAGCTGATATCTGACAACATCCAAAATGGCTCATAAAGAATATCAAATCTGTATGAAGCCACATACCAAATTTGAAATTAATCCCATGCATTGGGAGCCAAATATAATTTAAATGAAATTCTAATATATGGTGGATGTACAAGATGATTACAGTATACCACACACATGTGTGAGTGTGTAAAAATATACAAGTGTTATATACCTCCTCCTCATGATTCTTGGCCCATTCTATCTGCTTGATGAGATCGCTGAGATCTTGTTTAAAGGGTATATAATGAACATATGGCTTTAGATCATGATAAAAATGTTCATAATACTCTGATGTATGTTTGAAAACAACGGAATCTCCTGCTAATAAGTAAGGGAATCTATATGCTGCTACTGTTCCATCTATATTTATTTGATATTTGGACTGTAAAAGAAAACAAAAGTTTCTATTTTAAATTTAAGCAGTTTGTCCATATTATGTGGTAAATGGAGAAAATACAGCAACAACAATTTAACATGTAAACTGAGGAATGATACACATATCTAACTTCAAAATGTGGACAAAAAACTTTCAACAATTCAAACATCTGGAACCTAATATGAATCATAAAGTAAAATACAACATAGGTTCTATCCAAGTCATGGGAAATACTGCTGTCCCAATATTTGTTTGACCTAACATGCGATGATTTTTTTCAGGGTAAGTCTCTTGTCACCTTTTTGTTTGTAAATGTATGTTTTAGAATGGTCTTGTTTAAAAGATATTTCAATTATCTTTTAGTCAATGTATGTTCTTTGTTTGTAGGACTGTATTTTTTTGGAAGGAAATTTTGCTAAACATGGTATATATTTCACCCCAACATAAATAGTTCCTATATCAGTACAAGATATATATATAGGTAGATATTTTGAAAATATGTCTTGCCCCTGTGCAACGAATGAGTCTCCAGTTCTCTAATGACACAATATGATTTACACAATGGACTAAATGGAAAGTACTTTTTTTTAGCAATGAAAACTTTTATCTCCCGCTTGACTTCAAAAGCTAAGAATGATATATTTGTAAATTGATACAAATTATCTTCCTTACAATAGGAAAAATTAAAAAAAAAAAACAAACCTACTGAATATTATTAAGTTAGCAATGTAAATAAATATTCATGTGCCAAGTAAACAATATAATAAATAGAAGTGATACTTTTACACTAAAAATGCAAACCTTAAAGAAATCAAAGAATGATATAGTTTTGACAAGCTCTCCATATTTGTTTGGGTCTTTAGGAAAGAAGAACATGTGTGTGAGAGCAGCATCAATCACTTCTGGATGTTTTCTTGACAATATGACCAGGTCCAACCTCTCCTGACGACTATCTCGCCCTCTCCAGAATGCCTTGGAAGATTTATTTTCCCAAGATGGACCTGTATTTCCTTGAACTGACAAGACATCAAGTGAAACCCTATAGATACAAAATGAAGCATAATAAGAATTCAGTTTCAAATTAACTTTCTGAACAGGTTGAACAAACAGTGACAAGTTTCAAACTCAAAGGAACACAGCATTCAATTAATTAAATGATAGGAGTTTTACTTCATACAGTTTATTTCAAACATTCCAGGACAAAAATGTTAATCAATTAAAGAGACCCTACTTCGTACTAATCCCTAACAATAAGTCTGATTTTTGATGTGCTATCTCACAGAAGCAACAGCCCACAGGTTTGGCATGTCACCCAATTTCAACACATTATTTAGACTCTGACCAAAGCCTTCATCACTGTAAAAATGTATTTTTTATGTCTTTTGCTTGGTGGAGAAGCAATGACTTTCAACTTAAGTCTTTGGTATGATTCATCTCTACACAGCAGACAAGAGGTACAAACAGCATCTCATAAATAACATTCTGTAACCATTTTATATTGCATAAAAGCCTCTCAAACCCCCAAAATCAATCCCAGCCTGACTTTCATGCAAATATATTCTTAAGGTTTACTGGATTTAATAAAGTTAATTTCTATGAAATGCTTGTTTTGGGCCCCTTATATTAAAAGCGGTGGAAGGGCCATAACCCCCAAAATCAATACCAACCTTCCCTTTGTAGTTTGAAACTTTGTTATTCAATATTATTAAGACCAACCAATATTCATACTACTGCACTAAAGGCAACAAGATTCTTTTTTCTCTGCTTAGTGTAACCTTGTCTTCATGGTGATAAAATATTTCTTATAATATTTGCAGGGGGCTTAAAAAGACACTATAAAAAGACAATAGTACCAAAGATAGACAGAGGCTGAAATATTGTCTTGAAGTTTACTAATAGTATAATATATAAACAGAAGATTCCCGCCCAAGGAAACAGTCAACATTCAAAACCATCAGATATTCTTAATAGTAACTTCTTGTATCAAATTAAAATTTTTAATAAGGCACATTTTTGTTGAGTTTTATCTTAACCACTGATTTTCATTAGATTATCTACTGAGTTCTTTCTATTACAAAACCAAACAAGATGCTGCATGATGCATCGTGCTAGGAATACCCCCACTCAACCATTTCAGTCAAAACTGGGAAAAGGAGACACAGTACAAGTCATCAAGCAGAAGCATTCTACCAAATATCTAAAAATTCCCTGCAAAAGAAGCTAAGAATTACATTTTCCATTATGCAGCACCCAAAAAACTACAAAGTTGATCAGGAAACAGGAAGTAGATGAGCAATGAATCTGAAAAGGAAAGACACTATACAAGTCATCACAAGAAAGCAATATACCAAATATCTAAGAAATTCCTCCAGTAGAAGCTAAGAAATCTGTTACAAAAAAGTGTAAAGGACAGACAGACAAGGTGATTGAAATATGAGTGAGGGGGATAGTTAACATAGCAGAACTTAGCCTCTCTTTATGCATCACCTTTGTGTCAAAAAAGCACTCTTATAATATCATCCTTTCAATACCTGGACATCATTTCTATGGTAGCTTCTGTGATGTCATATGTTGGCATGACAATGTCACGAGTTAGTTCTGATCCACACCAGGAAAATATTGGTAGAGGGCTGTCTTTTTTATTTCTCTTTTCCAGAGGCCAGTCACCTAAGTTGACAAAGAACTCAACATCTGGAAGTTTTACCTGTGCAAGACAAAAAAATATCAAATATAACAAACAGAAATGTAATCATCAGTTTAAAAGACTTTTCTGTAATTGTCATTGCACAGGAATCATTTTGGAGGTGGCCATGTGTCTTATCCCCAACTAACTTAAGTGCTGATTAATAAGCAGTGTTGAACATAGTGAAGCCCTTATGTTTTGGTATGATTTACCTGTTAACAGCCATGCATAAAATCATTAATTTCAGGTCAAAGTTCAAGGTCAAAATTCAACATGCATGGTATATAAGACATCGTCTTGAACTAATCTACCCTCATTGTCCAATATCAAAAGATAAAAAAAGTTACAGCCCAGAAGCAAATCTGTCATGTAAAAATCATTGACTTGACCTTGAGGTCAAAGTTTAAGATCAAAGGTAAACAACCATGGTATGCAAAACTGAGCTGATAAAAATTACAGCTTGGACAAGACTTGTTATGTACAGACAAACTGAATAATTAAACCTGTACCTTCTCTGCCATTAAATATTTCTGAGATAGTAAACAAATGTGAAAATCATCAATTTTGAGAGAATAGGGCATCAACTCGTACAGACTTGTAAGACTTGTGCAAATCTTTTTAAAGCTGCATCTGAAGATGAAATGTTTTAAATTATTTCTTTCTTCCAGACAGCAATGTTCCTTTGGTTTAGGTAAATTAATAAACCGGCAGTCAACACCTCTCTAAGTATAATAATCTATCAACATAAATTATCGCCTAATCTTAGTTATACATTCACAAAGGTCCTTACTTGGGATGATTAAATTATATCAGCTGCCATTTAAATATCTTATCTTATTACTATACTAAAAATTATAATCTTCAAATCTATTAGAAGGTAAAAAAAAAAGAGTCTTAAGAATTAAATCATTGTTCCTATTTAAATGGACCTAATAATTTATCAACGGGAATGAGACTTAAAATGCATTTATAAACCTCATCTATTTAAATCCATTAAATGTCGCTACCAATGTTTTTGTTTAATTTGGGTGTTCCCTGTTAATTTAGTCTAGTCTGGGTGGAAAGCAAATTTTATTTTTTTATATGTCAACAGGGGTCATATAAATAAAAATCTCATCATTTATATAAATTCCAGCATGTGGTGTCCATGAATCAACTGTTCAAAATTTTAACAGGAATTACTTTAAGCCCTTTCATTTAACTTAATTCTTCTCATTTATAGTAACTTAAAGGAACACAAGTCTTGAAATATCACTGAAGTCTGAGAATATTCCTTTAGGTTTCGACATTCAAACTCCCAACTTTCAAAATTTAATCATTACTATTAGTCAAATCAAAGGTCTCATGAACACAACAAATATCACCTATTAAAACAACATTTGAATAGAAATTTAATTTTATTATTTCTATTGGATATACCTTTCTTGTAAGTGACAGTAGAATGGAGTCACTAAACATCTTGAAACCAACATGCTCACCATAGGTTTTCCTGTAGATCTGTAAAACAAACAATAGCCTGAAGTTACAAGGCACATACGTGTATGAATCATATATAGATTTTAAAACTGTCTTGTAGTAAGAGAATTTAGTATAAATCTTTATATTTTGTGGTTACAATATTACATAAGATTGTAAGTATTAGTTTTACCAAGTTTGAAATTGCCCTGCCGTAAGAGAACATTTTTGTTAATATGAAAAAAAAAATCTTTTTTTATGAATACAGGCTAGTTACTTAAATACATACAGTAAGAAATTTATAATAAGTCAAAAAGGAGCTCACATAAATGAAAATAAACTTAGTCACAGTTTCTTAAAAATGGCACCAATGCGTTCTGAGTTGGTGCCCCCCTTTTTTATGAATAAAGTCCTGCAACTCCAAAAAATAAGTAAAGATTAATTAAATTGAAAGAAAGATTATAAATAGAAATTAGCTATTCTTAAAATTTGTGAAAATTGGCTTAAGTGTTTTTGAGATATATTTTGATAACAGGAAAATCCACAACCTTTTTTTACAAATTAAGTCCCATAGCTCCAAAATGTTAAATTGAATTTTATATAAATGAAACGGGAGCTAACATCAATACTAAGAAACAATTCATCAAAATTTCATTAATTTTTGAAAGCATTTTTGAGTTATTTTACTAAGTGTAAACGACGGACAGATTGATGGATAAGAGTATACTGTAATGTGTTTCCGCTTATAAAAATCAAACAAATTTTACATTAGTTATTTGTAAACCATTCCTTGATCATTGAAGTGTAATTGAAACTCCTAAACAGGTTCAGTTTCACACCTACCGCTTTGACTTAAAAAAATAGAAAAAAATCATCTACATTTAAATCATGTAACATGACTACCAATAAAAGTTGTCAAAACTTTATGACTACATGCATGTATGATTTATAGGGTATTCTATACAACACTTGTACTTATATAAAAATCAAACAAAAACTTTTTTTTTAAATAACACTAACATGATGTTTATTTCAACATCTGTTATATCTCTACCATGTAGTGTAACTAACAAAATATGTAGAAAACATCGTCATGTTGATTGGTATAAAACTTTGTCCTCAATGATGCACATCATCAAATGAATTTTTTTCATATCAAATTTTAACTTTCTTTGACAAACATAGGATGGGACATGCTAAGGCAAATTACAGAACACCAATCACTGCATCAAAGGGAGAAAGATAATGAATTCAATAGCTTCAGTTTGAACATATACATGACAAATCAGGGCCACAAGATACAGATGAATTGGCTCATGGGGTCTGAGATATACAAGCTGATAAACTGAACAATATAAACGGCAAAGTGAGAAACTTGTTTGCTTTGGGCCATGGTTTATCAATTGGTCAACATGACTAGAGAAAGGCCAACCATCTATAATACTTGTCATACAGAGCAATTACAGACATTAATTTGATATCAAATTCTATCTATATACATTCTTTTTACATCTAGGTAAATGTCTTCATAATATCTTAACGTTCTAAAGACCTTATCTACGTAATAAAATGTGGTTAGAAAAGGCATAATCAATTAAAATGCAGTTTTCTTTCCCCGACTTGTAAACTAGATATGGTCAATACTATAAATCCTACAGGTAGTCCAATATGTACAACTTGAAACATTTTAAACACCATGTTAAAATCTATGCTGTGTCAGGGCTGGCAGGTTTTCTGTATTATCAAAAACTAAAATAAGGTTCTGATAGAAACATAATTTTTAGTGTTGGGTTCATTGCTAACTAAATACCTATCCATACATTTCATTAACTTTGTTGCCATTTTACAGCAATACAGTCAACAGACAATGCCATATAATACACACCTTATTGTCAATAATCCTGTAATGACTTAGACTATGCATTCCCCGATTACTAAATCTTGTAATAGCTTCCTCTGCGACTTTATCTAAGTCAACTTCATTGAAAATTGACAAATCTTTATCAATTTGCTGGTAACTATCAGGGCAATCCATGGTCTCAAACCATTTTTCTATCCTTTTGACTGGACAGTCACACTTCTCATTATAAACAACACCTTAAATACAAAGTATAAAAATAAAATATACATAAATACCTGTATTTACATTAATTTTTTTGTGGTATTAAAGACTGTGATAAGGTAGTTATTCAATTTGCACATATTCAAAAGAAACTGATGAAAATAAGACTGCAGAAAGTTAACCCTATTGAAAACAGGTACCCTGCATTCCAATTTGTACACTGTACCCACAGGGGCTTGCTCCCACTATCAAATATACAGCCAGACTAATATATTAAAATGAATATGCAAGGTGGGCTGCATATTTGATAGTGGGAGCAAGCCTCTGTGCTGTCCTAATTTTGTTAGGGCTGTACAATGTTAATTAAATAGGAGAATCAAAGCACACAGTAATTAGAGGTAACTTCTTGTTTTTTAATCTTATTACTGTATTAAAGCTAGAAAGAGATTAGCAATGTCCTGTATTACCAAAGTAAATACTGGGGATGTGTACTTTTAAAACCCCATTACTAAAACAAAACTCTTCATTTTTATACATTTTCAAATTAAAATAGTACCAGCACATATAGGAACACCTATATTTATATATCACACAAAATCATGTTTATTTAATGTTTTGAACAAGCTAAACATGAATCTGCAAGTGTCTTTTAAGATATATACAATTCTAAATTTGATAATTCAAAAAATCTTCATTGACATTTAATTGTACAGTGTCTTTGACCTCATAAATAAATTATGTAACTCATAAAACCAAGATGCTTTATAGGATAATTAAATCTGACAACTAAAATTTTTATATGATCAGATGGACAAGTAAAACAGTGGTATATCAACTGAAACATGAATCTAAATACATATCAATGATTTTGGTATGTAACATAATGAAGTGCTATATATAGTTAACAGAATTCTATCATATTAAATAACTCAATAAAATAGCCTCAACCATTTCAAGGTCTCCATGTTTAATATGGGCTATTTGATCACTGGCCTTAATAATAATGACTACAGATGTTATTTAATCAGCTGAAGAGCAAGACCTTTTAAAGAATTCTTTACTTTTGAGTAGTTCTATTCAATAAGAATTATTGAATAAATTTCACATCATTGCTTTGATATTAAAAAAATCTCTATTACCAGCATAGGAGACAAATGACAATAAAATTCACAACTAGGATATCATTTATTTCTTAAATAAATAAAGACAAACAGAAATAGGATGGAGAAATACAGTCATATTTAAACTCACTAAAATAAAATTTACAAAATTTGATGACCTTAATGGAAAGTTTTGAAATTTTCTTTCTTCTATATGTAGTTCCCTGAAACATGCCTAACTGAAAATCTTTTAAATACACTTTACAATGTAAAATAGTTTAACATAACAATTTTCATTCCCAAACTGTGAACATTATAATAATCTGACACTATCTTCTCAAAAATGAACTTGGTTATGTTTAAACTAGATATTTTTGTAATGTTTAGAAATTACTATTTACACCAGCATGAACTAGATATTAATAGTTTGAATCAATCTCTCAGTAACCTGCTATAAAACACTTCTGTTTCAATAACATACAAAAGCAAAAATTGATGTCAAGATCATAGGTTAAAATTATCACCTATGGTACACAACTCATACTCTTTAAGACATCTACAAGCATGCCAAATATTACAATGGTTTGCAGGACACAACTTGATATGACCAGTGAGGTCACACCCCAAACAACTGAGACAAGCATGAAAACCAAATGTTCGGGTTGTATTAAAACCCATCTAGTCAGGGCAAATTTTATGATGAACACATCATATGAAAGAAAGACTGGTCATCATTATAGGGCATTTGTCACATTCTGAGGCGGGTCTCTAGTGATAGAAGGAATTGTATATCCAACTTTAAATAGATACCAATTAAAAACACATTAAACTTGATAGAGACTCCTTGAATGTACATATTTTTAACTCACTTAAAATTTTGGCTTAAAAAAATGAGGTAACTGACATCACCTTGTTTCTTTACTATATTTTACCAAAAAAAAAAAAAAAAGTCATGTAAAACTCATTTCATCAATGAAGATACAAGCACCATTAATAAAATTACATAAACCCAAGGTGTGACATGTCAGTGAAAACAAAACTACATCATATAACCTTAAGCATTGTTTATAACATATTAATGAGAAACAAAAAAACCACCTTAAGGACTTGTCAAATAATAATTGTAAACTACATTAAAACATATAACATGGGTAGAACTTGTATAACCTAGAGTATCAGAGGCTGAATACGGTTTAATTAAAGAACTTGTAAAGAATGTATTCAGCTTTGAGATTTGTTTTCTGAATTTCATGTATTTGTCCTCAAAGTGAGCATAAAAATTAAAAAAAAGTCCTGTCTAAAATTCTGCAGTTTACCTATCAGACTTTCTCTCTTCATCAATAGCAAAGTTATGCAGTAGCGCAGAAAACTTAAATTATGTCAGAATTTCATTATGGTGTAGTCATTAGCCTCTGGTCTTGTTGATTGAATTGGAATCCAAAAAGTTCTTCACAATTCACATGATTGCAGTTTCTTCCTATCAATGGCCAAGTCTGACAGAAAAGGGGCAACAACTCCTATAAGAAGTCATCTTATAACTTTAAAAAAAAGGAGAAATTCTGCACCAGGAATATACAACACATGTATGTGTAGTCAAGTACATACTGTGAAAGCACTATGTTGGTGGGATACCAATTTTCGTAGTTTTCGTGGGTAGAGCAAACCATGAAATTTGGTTCCCAACAAAAAGGAGATTTCCAATGATGTGTATACTGAAAATCTAAAAACCACGAACTCAAGCATCCATGAAGTTACATTTTTTCTGCAATCCACGAAATTGGTATCCACGAATTAAAATACTTTCACAGTAATGTTTTTGTCCTCAATCTCTTCTAGTTATAATATGACCCAAAATGGAGGACATACATGGCAACATACTTAAATTAAATCCAAGGAAACTGGTTGGTTTTAATTAAGAAAATGATGGCTATGGCACATGAGCTGAGCATCTCATAGGCCTTTGGTCAAGCTAAGTTTATGATCATACCTCCCAAGTTTTTAATGGTCCAAAGATTTGTATTTGGTTTTAAAAATATTTGGTTGAGTGAGACAGACAAATAGATCTCTATATTTTTCACTTGTATCAAGCGAGTAAAAAACAAACATAGGTAAGTGTTAGATAACTTGCTTTTTGAACTTGATTAAAGACTCTATAAACAGAAGAGAGTTTGAATTAGTACTGACATACATGTATTTTTGGACTGCAATTATTACATACATATATATTTCATGAAGTCTGTAGTACATGCTCTTAGTTAAAGGAATTTAGACAATATAAATAAATATTCATAGGTACAATTATATCACATACATGTAGCTACAAAGCTGAACAGTTTCCTTTCTTCTAATTAGGAAAATTGTAAAAACTTAAATATTCACTAAAAGGAACTTATTATGTAAAATCTTACAGTGTTGTAACTTAAGGACTAATTGTCAACTTCATTTATCAACATCAACAGTAATAATATCCACATACATCATCAATGAATCTTGGTTGTAAAAACAAATACTTCCATGATTTACATCCTCACAATAAAACATACAGAGTGTGGGTTAATTATTTGTTATCTATCAAGAATAGCCTTACCTGATAACTTATATGGGGACTTGGCCACATGTTTCTCATTGTACTTGATGGTGATGGTAACATCAGTGTAAGTCTCATACAGTCTGTAGCGTACAGTATAGCTTCCATCTTTAGTATCCAACACCTGAACCCATGCTCTGGCACGATTTCCACTGCCTTGTGTCACTGATACATCAAATGCTCTTTCACCCACAGACCTGGTAAAGCTACAAAATAAATAATGTATGTTTTATTTTCATCAACAAGATTTTAAAAGACTGAAAGCTTTCAATTTAACTTTACTTTTCATGCAAAGTAGGATATTTTTCAGGTTTCTAACAGCAAAGTATTAAGATACAGCGTTCTAGAATATTTGACATAAAATTATAAAATCAATGCTACACAGGAATTATAATGGAAGATGCTCACAAGTTTCAAAGCAAGTACAGTGGAACCTGTCTAAATTTAATTTCCTATGGAATTTAAAATTTTGTTTAATTTAGACAGGTGTGAAGTTGACCAATTAAGATTCAAAATACATTTAAATGGTGTAAAAAGGACTTTAAAAGTGTCTGGTTTATACAAGTTTAAGGATTTTTCAGGGTTTAGTTTATACAGGTGTCAATTAACTACATAACTTTCTAACAAAAGTTTTAGTAAGTTTCCCATGCAATGGTGACCCTGGATATGGGATTTCTAAATGCTTAATATGTACTGGTTAGTAAACATATGTTCATTCACAACAGTTTCATATTTCACCTTAAAACAGTGTTATGGTACTAAAAGGA
The DNA here is from genome assembly GCA_037379345.1 of Perna viridis. NCBI lineage: Eukaryota > Metazoa > Mollusca > Bivalvia > Mytilida > Mytilidae > Perna > Perna viridis. The sequence goes on from CM074515.1 coordinate 16,461,192, forward strand.
ATATATTTAAGAAAGATTTTACATTTTCAATGAAGAATTCTTATCACTGGCTAACACCAACAATGTATTTTAGGAGTGGATGAGTATTTCTACAATATACTTCATAAAATTTGATCTGTTAAAATTCTATTTTCCTACAAAGTTTCATTTTTCAATTGAATGAGTTTTCTTTCAATATTTTGTTGTACATAATTTAATCAAGGGTGTGGCAGAAAACATCATCCATAACTAATGTCTACCATTGATCACAACATATCAAAAACATTTAAAAAATGTAAGTGGTTAAACCTAATACATTTTATAATAATCTTTTGCATAATGATTACGACAAAAAGAAAAATCAAGACCATAGATTCGGGAGTACAAAAAAAAATGTCACAACCAACAAACTTTTGTTTCATATTGCACATCATGCATTATTATTTGAACTAGAGGCTCTTACAGCACCTGCATTAACTTGCTTCTATTTCCTAAATGGAATTTTTTTTGCATTATGTGAGACCAATTAATTTAGTAGATTGTAAAATCTAACATCTTTGATGTTTTATATATGTATGCAGTCAATATATATTTCAGCTTATAATTATTTTTTTATGAAATTGTGAAATGATAAATTATCCTTGAATCAACAACAAAGTTAAAATATATTTATATGTATTTGTAAATGACATAGGAAAAAACTCATTACCTAATACATGTAAATAAGTTTTTCTTCTCATAAGTTAAAGTGTCCATAATCATTACTTGGACATTTTCTATAAGATTAAAAAAAAACTCCCTGTATATAATGGTATGGTACATGTATTTGAAAATGTATACTTAATGAGGGACAAAATGAAAATGATAATAAAAAGTCAAGGCAGAAAAAAAACAGGACTAAAATATAAGATTGTTAAACTTGTCCTAGACTAGGGTACATCCAATGAATAGCTTTCAAAGCCTTATGACATGAAGTTCATGTAAAAACTGTGAAAAGTCTTTTGTGCTTTTACATGTAGATACAATGTAGATTCAGATTTGAAGAAAAAAAATTCAGAATAAAATGATAAAAACATTGTTTAAAGTACTACTTCCAAAGAGGTCTACATGTATTTATGGTACTAACTAATAGAAAAGGCATTGTCATGGTAAATTACACAAATATATGTCAATGTAAGTGTAATTGCAATAATTTAATGAACCCAAAATTTATAAGTTTGACCATCTTTGACAAAATCTACAGAGAGCAAATCATAAACTCAGAGTACAATTTAAAAGCTAAATACTTTATCTTAGTATTTTTAATTATACTATATATTTTGAGCCTCCATGTCTGTATTGTTTCCATTGCAAATGAAGGAGGTAGCAAAATGGTGATTGATATGGAGTCAAATATGTGTAGGGACAGGGAGTTTTGTGGCCCCTCTCAGAGTTTTCATTTCCTGGAAGCTAATGAATTTTCAGAATAACAGAGAGTTAAGTTAATGCGATACCCAGCAAACTTGTATGATGTTGAATTTACTTACAAAATTTAAAGTTGGAAAAGATGGGATGCACAATGCACATATAATTTCAGAAAAAAAAAACATTACAATATATACATTATACTGTTATAAACATATAATCAGATATAAATTATTTTGTACTTTATGCATTTCAATTTTGGTATTTGAGAAATTACATATATTAACACCTTTTTGAATATAACCTTTGTTTTTTCACAAATTAATATTTACAAACTAATTCAAATACCTTCACAAAATATTCATGTACATGTCAAGGCCCAAGGACGCCCTTTGTCGACAACCCATGGCAGTTATTAAAACTACAATTGCAACATATTCTTCCAATAATTGTTTGAACAATTCAAATAAAAAGATAAAAGACAAATAGTAGTTTTTTTTTTTTTTTAATAATTCCAACATTTTTATAGGTTTCAAAATGATCATGTACTTACTTTATTTGGTAAGTATCCACTGGTTGAATAAAAAAGTATCTTACTGGTAATGTAACATGCTTATCTAACCCTGGTCCAAAAACAAACGACTTCGAAAGGTCCACATTTATCTCATTATCTAAAGCAGACGATTTTTCAACTTCAGTAGTAAAAAATAACAGTATTGCAAACGCGAAAATAGCTAGGCAGTTACTCTGCATCATGATAAGATAAACATTAAATAATTCAAGTCCATTATGTCATTTTTGCAGTATTATCACAGACTTTTCTGGTAACCGGAGAGGTGCTGTAAAATAACCCAACAGAGTTTGACGACCCTTAACAAAATAACGGGCACCTGCTAAGTGTCGTCTGTCACCGCTTCCGGTTATTGGAACGATTGGACACACCCCCTTGAGAAAATGAGGTAATGCAAAATGCAAGAGTCAACGACACTTCTCATATGACAAATATATATATTACGGCCTACATTATTACTTTTGAAGTTTAAAAATGCAAAAAGAGAGTATTATCTCTTTACCTTTCCCAAATTCATCGGTTGACTAGTATTTTTCTCCCTAAGTGACCACTCACTACTGAGCGCATGCGTAATATAGACATTCTTTTCCTCTCGCAAGATACCGTCGAAGACGCCATTAACGTTTTCCCGAGATACAGACGGGATTTTGAGGTAAATTTTGAGAAAAAGCGCCAAATCTGACAGTTCTACTTTCACTTTGACTTTATCAACGGAATAAACACATTCAAGAGATGAAGATTGGTGTTATCCCAATTGCGACCTTTGGTTAACGATAACACAATGAGTCTTCATGAATTCCGCATGCAAAATTATGAAGTCAAAAATATATATCGAGGTATACACAACTGCATTTGGTCAATCTCGAAATTTTTGACAGGGGTCTTCAAACAGCTTGGCGGAGGGTGAGGGACTGCTGAAAATATTTGTTCAATGAAAAAAAAACATCTGTCCACAATATACTATACCAGAAAAGGTGTCTACAAAAACAGATTCATAGATTGGTGGCAATCATAGCTTGATTTTCTTTTCCGGACATCAAGATCTAGGCCGAATTTTTTAGCGAGGTGGTGCTACATAGATGCCTTTGGTTAACATACACAGAACTGCGAAAGAAATTTCAAAATCTGTGGCAGCTACCTTCTTTATCAATAAGATTACTTTTAAATGATCTTTTGAACAGATAATCTAGAGCATTTTATATACTGCTGTACCCTCTTTCCGATGTATACCTAGTTTCGATGTATTATTAATATCCCTTTTTGTACGGAACTGATTACACATGCTTTAGTCAGAGTCAGACGTTGCTGACACTGAACCCGGCCTGTTTCATGAAAACAACAACAAATATCAGATTGCTGGTATTCCAGGTACTTCACAAGTTTTAAGTTCAACATTTTCAACTTTTCTCTGTAACCTCTGTATGCCATATTATTTAATCTCTTTAGAATTGTAGAAAATATGCATGAAACCAATCAATCGATATTGATTTATCGTCTGCCATTTGCAAAGCTTCCCTAACAACAACCATGTGATCAAAATATGTCATGTGTCATACAATTCACCATGGAAAGCCAGATTAACAAAAAATGAACATTTTCTGAGGATTTGACAAATTAAAATATCAAACATTTTTTTTTCTCTCATCTTAAAAACATTCTGCTTAGAAAAATTCAATGGAAATTAATAGTTATGCAGTATTTAACACTAGAAAATATTCACAATGAACAAATTTAAGCTAATTTGGGATATTTTTTTTATTTACAAATATATATAAGAAATCTGCCTTCAATGCAGTACAGAATGGATATTTTTTTGTTTTACAGTTTTCTTTTTTTTTGCTGCTGTTGATTTTGTTGTTCAAATGTATAAATGATTTAATTTTCTAGGTTAGAATTAATTCAAATGAGAAATGAGTTGCACAAAAATAGTATATGAAATACTATCAATTAAAAATTTGCAAGTATCAATATTCTAATGATTGAGATCACCTAGTATATCAATTTTAAGTAATCTTAAATATTCTAAATGATTTCTGTTCTTAATTAATTTCAATCAAATGATTATTTGCATTGAAAATGAAAAAAGATAAACATCATTTTGAAATAATTTGCCTTAAAAATAAAGTTTTTAAATTCTCACTTATAAATATTTCTCTTTAAATAGACTGAAAATAGATTTTATAAAGTTATTTTTGTCCAATACTATATTTTTTTCAATAAATCCAATACTAGCATATTTCCATTTATTTAGTGTAAATGTATTGTATCCCATATGGCTCCCCATACTTGTTTAATCTCTGAACCGGAAATGCATGGATTTTGGATATGACAACATTAATGGCGGATGATTGACATTTGATTTTCAGTCACTGGTGTAATAATTAAATCAAGATATGCACATAACATAATTTACGGAAGTGGAAAGTAGAATGTCCGAATTTTATTTTTATAAATAATGTTAGCGTTGTCTGGTCAAATCGGTAACTCAATTAGAAGAATAGTATTTTGACCAACGGAATGGGAGTACCCCAGTATATATGAAGATAATTACAATTGAAAAAAAAAGGATTTTTCCATCTCAGCAGATGGACTTAGTAGTTCCAAATGGCTTCCAGTCAATTTAGATTCCTTCAATTAACCAATCAAATTCAAGTGTGATGTATTATCGAAAATGCAAATTAACATAGTTATAGAGCTATAATTAACAAGATTGGCAAGACATACGAATCCTGCTTTACATGTATCACATGGCTTGAAACAGGACTTGATTACTAACAAGATTTGAAATAAAAATTGTTTTTGCCAAGAATTTATTCAACAGGGATTGTAACCCCAAGCCCTTTGTCTTTAAATCAATCATATTAAGGGGGGGTTGGTTCTTTGGCAATATTCCTCAAAAACAGTTCTGGGAATACTGGTCATGCTGGTGTTAAGACTAAGATTAGTACAATGTACTGAAACTTGGGGTACTCATAAGGACATCAGTCAAGTTGCTTAGGATTGTGTTTATTTTGAACTTTTTTAAAGATCTTATTTTTTATATGACTGTTAAATATTGCACACCACAGGCACTAAAGGTACATGTAGGTTGGAATTGATTTTGGGGGTTACCAATTTCTTATCTATTTCCTCCTACACCACTGAATTGAAACTTTCTCAGAATTTTTAATACGTGTACACTAGTGTACATACATGTATTTCAAATGTGCACAACATATTTTAAAATTTGTACCAAATTAATTTTGAGGTTTCATGTAGCAAAACCTGGACTTGGTCATTTCTGAATATGGGAATGGGGATACAGATCTCATCTATCACTCCTCTTATACCACTGAATGGAATTTAATGAAACTCTCATCACATTTTTTCACAGTACATCGCCTACTTAAGATTTTGATCTAAATCAATTTGGAGGTAAAAGGTGCATGCTATCAAATGGGGGAGTGGGGTTATTACAGTTCTCTTACTGGAAATCTACAAAATTTGAAGATTATGAATCAATGATTCATCATTTTTAATAATTCCAGGGAAGAAAAAAGGAGCACTTAGTTGTCAAGGATGTCTACAGATGCAGCTAATGATGACATCACATCAGATGTTACTCAGTCAGGGTTGAATGTAGAAACATTGCCTATCAATACCTTATCAGTTCTACCTCAGAACTTTGGAGATGACACTGGTCTAATCATAAATGGTTAGTTTTTGACTTTTTAGACCTTTTATTTGAATGCATTTGTAGTTTTTCCACATCAAAATTTGTCAGGGCTCATGTTACTTTAGAGGAAGATTGGACATCATATTTAGAGGTACATGAAGGAATATAAATCAAGGATTAAACATTCAGCTTTTAACCAAATTCGAAGTGAGACAATTCTCATTGTGAGCTTGCAGTATTTCTAGATAATATATTTTTACAAGGAAATTGTCCAGCTAGTCCGTGGTACAAGTTGGACATGGTGTTTTCACAATCCTTCATCATGATATATTGAAGAAAAATTAAATTTAAAGTAGTCATAGATTATTAGTCATTGTTATACCTTCACTCAGTATATTTGAATCATCTCGTCCAAGCCATCTGTTTGAATTTTGGTGCATATTACAATTGTCTGGATTCCCTGTGGATGGATTTATTTCAGATTTTGTGTGTGGCTTTATATAGATAGGGCAAACATTGTATTGTAAGCAATTTTGGGTGGTATCAACTTTTCTGTTTCGTGGGACTTTGCTATTTTCACTACAAGGAATGATAGAAAAAAATTTTGTCACAAAAATCTCAGCTTCCAATGAATGGATTTATATCAAATTTAGGTTATGGTTTTATATTGATAGGACCTACATGTACATGTATGTTGGAAGCAATATAATGATGCTATCCAATATTGACTTCCTGTACAATTGAGTGTAAACCTAGCATGACAACTCATGCAACTTCATATTATTTATGCCTTTCAAAGTCGTCATTGTAGATGAAAATAAATGAAAAAAATCTTTTCTTCAGGTTAAAACTTTATTTTCTTGTAGATCCTAGTACTGATGAAGAACCACCTTCAAAACGTATAAAGACAGATTCTCCCTCTACAGATCAACTTAGCACTGATCAGTCTATCAAGGTCTGGATTCCTGTAGTGAATAATTTTACTTCATGTGTTAATTAGACTACTTCTTTAAATGATACTGGAGTAATCATGCTGCATTTATTTTTTTTTAAACATAACATAGTTTGTTTACCTTCAGTAAATTCAGCTTTTATTGTGTTCATTTGTATTGCTTATTATGATAACAAAGCCAGTCACAATAATATCACAATAAGTTCTGGATAAACAGGATATGACAGTTATGACAATAAATTTACTGAGGTTTGTAAATACATAATTCAATGTTGAAAATTCCAGTTGTAAGAACCTTTAACAACTGAGTCCTGTTTGAAGGAAGACCAACTAGTCTACCATCATGTCCATCAATGAATAATAAGACACATCTTTTTATGGTTTTACTTTGTGTATAATTGAAACAATGTTATTTAATATGGATTTAAATTCTTGATTATCCAGAAAGTTGCTTGCTCATTTTAAAATTTTTCACTTAAATTGGGAGCAGTATTTGAATACTTTCAAGTTTCTTGGTTCATGTATTTTAAGCTTTCCTCAAAATCTAACAAATATAGTGATGTTTCCTTGTTCTTTAATGTAATGCTGTATTTTTCATCCTCACAGCAATTATTATTCACCATAAACAAAGCCATTTGTATGAGGCTAGATGGTATAGAAAATAGCATAGAGATTCTGAATGGGAGGACTAAATACCTTGAAGAGAAAATGGATGACTTGATATCTTGTGTAAAAACCAGGTCTCCTTTAGCTGGTAGCTCAAGTCAAGTGTCACCAAACCCATCGAAGAAAGGAGGGGGGTAAGTTCAGGTCTCCTCTAAATAGTAAGCTTTAGATACGCATTACCAAATCCATCAAAGAAAGGAGGAGATAAGTTCATAGGATAAATTTAATCCAATATATTGCTGTTTCAGTAAAAATGTAGGGATATTGAAAGTCTAACAATGAAATGTATTGGAATTCACACTTTACTATACATTCATGTGGACTTTATAGTTACTTTTTACTGCTAATTTGGGGTTTATTCTATTATTTTTATAGAAGAATTGTGAAATTTCTGCCTTTCCTTACTTCCTATAATCTCTATCCTTGGCTTACCTTTTCACCAAGGCTTTGCCCCGGATGAAAAAGTGTTTCACCATGCTGACATGCATCTGTGGATGTAGTCATGTTTTTTTTTTTCAATGTTAAAGCACATGCTCAAACATTAGCTAGTTCTATAATCAACAGGAGAAAGTTTGTTATTCCAGTGAAAAATAGAACTTAGTAAGTTTGTGCATAGTTGAAAATCAGAAATAAGTGACTTGATATATAGGAAATTGGCATTTGATGTATTGCATTCAAATTAATAGTCAATACATTTGTGTCAGTCAAAGTAAGGGTCATTCCAGTAGAGTTTCATTGAAGGGGTGGGATGCCACAATTCATAAGAGGTTCATTGTATCACTAAGAGAATTAAATAAAATAAATCCTTTCCTCTTTTGTCTACCCTGTACTTGACTGTTTATGAGCAACTCAGCGGGTGTTTTTAGAAAAGCAGAGGACGCTTACCATACTGGTGCACCTGGTCCATGCTCCCAGTTTTTAGTGGAGTCCAAATTGCTCATTTGCTTTGTTGCATTGTGTGTATGGTTTTGGTTACTTTATTCTTTGTTGTGTACGTCTGTTTTCCATGTCTGGTCTTTGCCCCTGGATTACATTCTATTGATAGCCGCTATAACCATGGTTCCCTTGATTACTCTTGCAATGCATTAAATTGTGTAAAATAACAGAAATACCACCAACCAAGGTTTAAATATTTAAGTGGCATTGCACCCCCTCCAGGAAAACTTTACTTGAAGAAAACCTGTCAGTCATTGAGGCAAATATTAATTGGTCAACAGGTCCACCAGGATAAGTTCAGCTTCTGGTACAGTGGTTAATATGTTGGTTGTATTATTTATTCGATCTTTTATGATGACTCTGTAACACCTTAGACAGGTGGTGATGTACATGTATGAGTATTTGTAAAAGTCTAATTATACTAATTAACAATTAATTTATTACCCTGAAGTATCAACTATTGCCTGAGGCAGGGCCAAAGGTCTTAGTTTGAATTGAGGGGTAATAAATATACTGTTCCCTGATAAACAGTGGACAAATGTTTTCTTATACTGAATCATTGTAATGTTTTTTTTAATCCTTCCTTTAAGAGAATCCATTAGCACAGCCATTATTGTTGATTGTCATCTGTTGAATCTGAAAAAAAACCAGAAAGTATGAGTATAGCACTGTTCCCCTGGTCATTAGTATGGTGCTGTTCCCCTGGTCATGAATATGGCACTGTTTCCCTGGTCATGAGTATGGCACTGTTCCCCGGGTTATCATACAAAAAACAACAAACAAGGCTTTTTGGAATAATTAGTTAAAATATTACACTACAATAGAAAATACTAAAGAATAATGATAGAGTTTACCTGTACATATTGTATATGAAAAATGCAGTAACAAGTTAAATCATATTTGAAGAAATTTTGAAAAAAGATGATAGTGTATGACTCACTTTCTTGTCTTTGGAACTTAATATGATATTGTAGGCATGAAATGCATATTCAGTTTTTACAGATGCAACCATCTTCATAAAGTTATTTTACCATTAAAACATGTGTAAATTAAAGTTTGTGTTATATTTGCAGTGCTGTGATAGTTGGTTTACCACAGAATGGACAAGCAGGTACTTGTATTATACATGTTTGTATCACTGTTATAAGTTGGTACTTAAAACAAACATTTGGTAGGTGAGAAATAATAGCATATAAAGATACATGTATCATGATGCTCATTTTCCACCAAATCTGTTTGCACCTCTGCAAAATAAAGACAATTGAATTTGACTTCATGTTCTGTCAGTCAAAAATTAGTTGCTACCACATACAATATTTGTCAAAGTTCAAGGTCAGTAGGTTAAAAAAGATTTTTTGATTGACTAATGTAGGTCTCTAGAGTTTTATTAACTCTGCTCAGCTACCTTGATATAAGTTAATTGGTATGTAAGTTATTTGTTAATGTGTGATTATAAACCAAAAGGACTCTCTCCACACATTTCAGGCTTTAAATTTAATTTCTGTTTTCAGGTCAAAGTGTAGATAGTGTACAAAATATGGGACTAGGACCGAATGTTACTCTCATAACGCTTAACTCAGAAGGTTTGTGTTAAATTATCTACTGTATAAATATTGTAAATTCAGAAATTATTGTGGCATTTTTGTTATTGCAAAAAATGAGACTATCTGAAATTCACAATGATTTAAATTCACATTATGGATTTTTTAATATGTATTTCTCAAAGTGCAAATGTGTCAAAATCTCATAGTTCAAATTACAAAATTGCAATAATTAATGCACACAATAATTTCTGAATTTACGGATATTTTATTCCTTCTCAAAAGAATAATAAGTTGACTGCATTCATTTATTTGAAATATTTTAGTTTTATTATCTTTTCCATTTATTGTCATAATGATATGGCTTTGTTATGATGCATGGTAAAGTGCCTATTGCAATGTCATATATACCGTATAAGTCAGTGCTTTCATTTAGAGCTGATACCCGGTCCTTTACCCGGCTACGGTAGCGTCTGGAATAAAATAAAAGCAAAAAAAATCATGAGGAAAAACCAAGTAAATAGATATCTAAGATAGTTCCGTCTGTAGAATATGTCTCCAAAATTGCGATCTCTACTTCTAAGGGGGTTTTTAACGTCCTTGACTACCATGTCGGGTCTCGCATGGACAGGTCGCTATCTCTAGTGTTTATTATTGTTTATATGGGTGTCTTCGTCGAGGTTCGCGTCACAATTTAATCGGTAAAGCGCTTTAACCTACGACAATTTAACATACAGTACCCATTAATAGAAAACATGTAGTGACTTAACAATTCAAAGCAATCACTGATTATTTTGTGCTGAACAAAAAGCTAAACACAGGTGAAGATTCTGTGAAAACGTGTAAAAAAATGCTGTTCGTATTTTGAATGCCCCATACCCATCATTTTTCATGAGTTTGTTGTGATTTGTGTAGACAGTGCAGGAATTTTTAGTGTTGAGAAAGAGTCAACACGTGAAACAAACTTTTACAGAATGTGATTTAAGGGACGGCCCTTTGATTCCGCGGAGAGAGATAGTTTTGGTAAAAATATTCTAGCAACCCTAAGTTTGAAAAGAACACGTCTTGCTTTTGCTCAGAAGAATATAAAAAATATTGGATCTGAGGTTCAACACTGCCATAAGTAATAATAGAAAATAAATACATTGTAATGTTAAAAAAATTTTGTCTGTCTAAAAGTCAACCAAATTAAAACTGCCAGCCTTGTTCTTTTTCTTATCAGACTGTGATTTTTAGACCAACATTTCAAAATAAGACACATGCAATTGCACTACATGTCACAGTAATAATTAGGCAATAAACAACAACAAAGTTTCATTATGATAATTATTTAATCAGCACTAGGAACTGCCACATGTTATGGAATTTCATTTAATAAATGTTCAGTTTTGTTTGTATGCTTTTATTTGCATGTGTTAGTGTTCAAATTTTGTAACTAGTAATTAAAAGCCTAGAACAAAATATGACATTTATCAAAATTTCATATAAAATGGCATAGTATTGAACAGTCAACAAAGTTTATCAGCATTAGCAGTAGAAATGAATCAGGTGGGAATCATGGGGGAGCTTCTGGATTTCAGAGTTTTGAGACTAAATCAGTTATGATTCATTATATATTTTGATTTCAGATTTATATATTTTAAACAAAATTGAAGCAAATATTGCAGACTTAATCCCATATTTTCAAGCCAAAATTTAAATCTCAAAAAGGCTAATATCCAGGAGCTTGCAGGTGGGGCTTTGCCCCCTCAGACCCTCCACCCGGGCGTGGACCCACTGGGGACAGCCCCCAGACCCCTTGCCAAATTTATTTGGTACCTCCTACTTTCTGCAAAGTACCTTCTGCCTGAAAAATTAATGAAACCCCTGATGAGTGTTTTTTTTTTGCATTTATTTAATTGTCATCACATTCATGGTAACTGTTGGGATGCTAAATAAAAACTTGTGACCAATTACCCCTAACTATTTAGAGTTATTCCTCTTCATTTGGTATATACTTTAGGCTTAAATGAAATAACCCATTTTTCCAAGCGAAAATGAGATTTTGTTCCCACCAAAAAAAACTTGCTTGTTATTTTCTATCAGACAAAATTTTACAACTTCTATACACTCAAATGTAGACCTTTTAATTTGAACAAGTCTAACTTTACGTATAATATATCTGTAGATGATTTTCCCAATGGAACCTGGTTAGGAGATGAAACAAATCCAGAAATGAGAGTTAGAGTTCCAATAACTCCTAGGTATACAATAGTTATTTATCTTTTGTCACAACATTTATACAGTAGTGTTTCAAGTGTGATTCCATTTCTCTTTTTGAGGAGGATATATTTCACTTTTGTTTCAGCACAAATAATCCAGGGCCTAATCTAGAGGGAGAAATAAGCAAAAACTTCTCCTTGTTTGTGCGCAGTTCTTCCGTTTGTCTTTGACAGGGAGAAGTTTTTGTAATAAATTTTATAGACAAAAATGTCATTGTTATTTCTCAAGCAGAATTTACTAAAATTTCTCCTTGTCATCAGTGTCTAGATTAGGCCCTTTAATCTATTGTGTTGTTTACAATGCACCTTTGATTATTGAAAACAGTTGTGTGATCTACAATCTGCTTTCTACTGGTTTCCCTTTCACCAGTGATTACCAAATTAGCCTGCTTTGGCTTTGTCATGACTGTGAAATTTACATCTATTGTAAATCATTCTTTCAGCAAACAGCTTTTTGTAAAACTCTATGCAGGGCCTAATCATGAGGAAGAATTGAGAAGAAACTTCTCTTTGTTTGTGCTCTGACACTTTGTTTTTATAATACATGTAGATTACATAGAAAAAAAAATGTCAGTATAGTTATTTTTAAACAGAATATACTAAAACCTCTCGTCATCAATGGCTAGATTAGGCCCTGCTATGTTAACTAATGTTTCTTACGTCCAATACTGTGTTAATGAATGCTAATACATTTCAATAATCCACACTGTAATAAGAATAGAGTCATGGAATCATAATTAGACCATATGTGGCTTCCCTTTCTTGTTCATGTTGTGGTGTGATTATTTCAGTGATTTGCTACATGTACATTCCAACTGTCGAACAGCAGAGAAGATGGCACTTACTATGCTGGATTACTTGTTTGACAGAGAAACTCAGGCATCTTCTAATCTCTCTGGTATGGGTAAACATGGCAAGAAACAACTGGATCCTCTTATGATTTATGGTATACGGTGTAAGTAGGTTTACTTGGTATTTTATTAGGTTACTAATAATATCTATAGAGTTTTGTGTCCAATATTTTTAGATTTTTAAACTGTATTTATAAAAATGCAAAGGTATGTTAGGAGTTTCCAGATGTACGGTGGCTGGGTACCTGCCAAACGTCCACACAATAAGTTATAAAGTATTTGGTAGATTCTGTTTAAGTTTGGGTCTGTTGTTTCATGTGACAAAATGAAGTTTAGTAAAGTTTAGATATTGCTTCAGTCATTTTTGAGTGGTGGTCATTTTTGTAGTGGAAATTGGGAAACTTGACCATTGCCCCAATCTAATTAAAATTAGACCAATAATTGTTGGCCTACATGCAGTGACTGAATGGAACAATTGATAGGCTTGATTTAGAATATATTGCCTAGGTCCTTACAATAACTTGAGAAGTATTTGGCAGAATCTTTATAAGTTTGGCTATGTTATTTCATGTGACAAATGTTTTTTTTTATTTTATTTTCTTATTGCAAGAGACATCTCTCACATTCTTTTCTCCAAGTTAAAAGCAACTTTCCGACTGTGATTTATTCCTAGTATGCACAAATCAAGTTTTTGATACAAGGGTTAACTAGTTTGTTATTGCCTGAAAAAGGGTAAAAAAAACAAAATGATTCTTGATTAGTCACCAAGCCATTGCTTATTTGAATTTCAGTGAACAGTCTTGGTTTAGATAAGACATTTGAAGGAAATTAAAGGTAAAATCGAGGACTATAGAAGATAAATGTCTATTTACCTGTAATTACTTGGACAAAAAAACTATGGTTTAAATTACTTTGGTTCAGCTCTTGCCAGAAGTTTTTGTTCAATTTAGACAGATATTTAATGTAAGTGTGAGGTCAAGACCATAGTTTAAATAACTCCACATGTATTATCTTATTTTGCCTCTAGTTGAAAGTAATGGGAAGATCATGTTTGGTCTGTCCTCAAATCCACAAAATTTTCTAGCTACATGTCTGAAACTGCTTGGAAGATTGCTTACATATTTTACAGGACGTACTGTTAGAAGTGTAGATGTTTACATTGTACTTCCATTTTGATTCATCATGTTTTGCATCAGTTTTTATATGCCCTTCAGTTTGGATTGCACATATCATGGTATACAAATGTCTTGTGTCTATCTGTCTGCCGTCCGTCTTTGGTAAACATGTCACACCGTAACTTGAGAACAACTTTTCCAATTTTCTTTAAATAGATGCTTCTTATGATGGTTTAACAGTCTGTGTACTTTTTGGTGAAAAATAGATTAAAACTTTTTAAGTTATGGAACTTGGTAACTAAAATAGAGGTATCTCAAAAACAATTTATAATTATTGCTTAAAACTTTACTCACAATTTTATTAATCTAATAATCTGTATAGTTTTTAGTGATGATTATTTATTTTATTTTTGAGTTATTGAATTTTTTATTGAGTTTTTTAGATTATTTCCTCTGAAACAATTCAGCAGATTGCTTCTGTACTAAAGTATTTGTGAAGATGTATTGTTATAAAATACACAAGTGATACATCAATTTTGATTCAAGAAATCTTGAGGATGTTATGGGATTTTGTAGACCTTCAAGTATTTGACAATTCATCAGTGTTGAGGTCATATGGCTGTCTGTAATCTTTAATATCTGTTTTTATTTTGGCAGAAATAGAATAATTATGTTGTTTGTTCTGCTTTCAGGTCATTTGATTCACAGATTTGGTATAACTGAAGCAGACTGGCATAGAATCAAACAGAACATGGACTCCAAGTGTAGAACAGCATTTCGTAGGAAGCAGCGAGGAATGCCACTGACAGTAAAGGCTTTCCGTGGGAAGTCTGTACCTAATTTTACAGGCAATCCTGGAGATCTAACAATAAGTGATGAAGACTCTTTACAAGACTCTGAGCTCCATATTCATCAGGTATTAATAAAAGGAATAATCAGTTCCAGTACAGATATGATAATGCTAGATGATTTTTGAATTCTGGATTTCATTTGATTAATACATTGTAACCCATTGTATTTGATGTCTGACTTCCTTTTCTATAATCTTTCTTTCTGTCCAGACTTTACTGGTTCATTCCTAAATAGAGCTTTATTTAAGATTTACTTCCAAATGAAAAACTTGTATGTGGTATAAGTACTATGAGACTAAGAAAGAAATTAGAAATTTTATGACTTGCCATTAGAAAAAAAGTTAATTGGATGTTATATATGACATGCCAATCATTTTAATTAAGTCACAAATATAAAGTTCTTGTCAGTTGTTTAACATTCTATATCTAGGTTGACCAGGACTTGAAGCACGTAGACAGTAGTTTAAAGCAAGCTTTATCAATGCAGACTATTGACAGTAGTATAAAACAAGCCCTTACAATGCATGGAGATGGATTACCCCAGGGAGAGATACAGATCCTTCATGCCACTCCAGAACAGATCTCTCAGTTACAACAGGCACAACATATACAAATCTTACAGGGAGACCAGATAATACAGCTACCATTACCTGTATGTCACACCCAGTTTACCTTTTCCTGTAATTTACTCTCCGTTTCTTAATCTAAATAAAGTTTCCCAAAAACCACATCTAAGCCAAACATTCCTGCAGGAAAATTTAGTCATTGTTGTATTCATACAATGTGTTTTTGTCAAAAACTTCATCTTTCCATTGTTTTAGTTGAAAGAAAAACAAGCTTCCTATGAAGATTTTTGATCATCAGTTATAATGTAATTGCTTTTAGGCTTTTTACAGTAATCAGGAGATTTAAACTTTTCATGTTACCATTTATTTACACCATTCAAATCTCAAATCAAGTTTTTACACTTTTAATGTAAACTTTTATAAGCAATACCTTGAAATGCATATACCTAGTACCTGTTGGTTATATTTCATTATTGTTAACATTTACAGATTTCCCAGGCTGATGGAACTGAGGGTCTACAAGTGATAAACTCAGCTGCAGATCAATCAGAAAATCTTCAGGTTGCCACAGTAACAACAGACAATGGTGAAATATTACACATCCAACAAACTGACCAATCAGATTGATTAAACACTATTTTGTGAACTTAGATACATATTGTTACTATACACACTCTGTCTCTCATGTTATCTCCTCTATACGTTACTTGTCAGTAGCCTGTTGAAGTGTCTCAACTTTTAAAAATCCAGTCATTGTAGGATTTGACTCTGACACACCTTGCATATTAATGTTGAAGTATATATCAAGACAATAGATATGTTAAACGTTTAGAAAACTTATGTCAACAAATGTTATACAGCATGCAGAAATCACCATATCTACTATTCTGTCAGTCTATTAAGCTCATATATTCCAATATTAGTGATGAATTACCTCAGAGATTCAGGCATTATGTCATTTGTATTGTTTCTATATGAAGCATATTATCTTTGGAATGCTCCTTACATAGTTCATAAACAAACTGGATCAGGTATATACCCTTTAGTATAGCATTTGCTGTAGTGTATAACAACTCAAAGATTAAATGACAAATTACTCTTCATTCAAGGTTTCTGTTAACACTTAATTTTTAAGAATTTTTTTTAAGCTAGAAGTAAATAAATTAAAATCTTAATGAATAAGAAGGTGCTGAGCACATCTGACTGATCGACCCTTTTCTTATTCTTTACTTAATACTAACTGGCTTAGATTATAATCTAGTTTATCATTTGGTTAAAAAATAAGGCACAACCATTGATATGTCCCACACACCCTAATATGTGATTCTGCCATGATAAGTTATGGATCAAGTTTACATTTTGTTCTGCTCTGCTGATTTTTACTGAAGTAACAGGCCTTGGACTAATCAAATTTTATTGAAATAACAGTTTTCCAAATTTTTTTCTCAATACTTTCTGATATTGAGCTGATTTTTTGTGTGCAAGTCTACTACAATTTAGCAAGATGAGTTACAGATCAAGTTTATGTTATGTTGAGATTTTCTTTGAACTTTATTTTCAAATTTTTTTTTATTAGTTCACCTGGCCCAAAGGGCCACGTGAGCTATTGCCATCAATTGGGGTCTGTAGTCTTCTGTTGTTGTTGGTAATGATTTGTTCAAATATCTTCTCCTCTGAAACTACTTGACAAATAAGAACCAAACTTAGTATGAATGTTTCTTAGGGGGTTCTGGATATAACTGATGTAGGGATTTGTGATCAGTTGAAAAACATGACCACCATTACTAAAAATTGAAAAAAAGGGGTCAGACAGATATTTTATGCATATATCTCAAAAACCTTTAGGTTTAGTCAAATTCTGACTGGGTAAAAGAGTTCAGCATGATGAGATCTATCAGTGGTTAAATTTTCGTATAAATCTGTAGAACTATGTTGGAGTTATTGCCCTGTTTCGATGTTTTTTTTTGGCCTTTTTTAATATCATTTCTTTCAAAAATCTCTTCTTACACTACCAGTCCAATTAGAACCAAAATTGGTATGAGTGTTCCCTAGGGTGTTCTGCTTAGAACTGTGGTGGGAATTTTATATCTGTCAGGAAACATAGCCTCTGTTACTAAAAATTGAACTATAGACAAAAGTTTTAGCTTATATTTCCAAAACTGTTAGGTTAAGCCGAATTATGATAAGACAAAAGTGTTCAGCATAAAAAAAAACTATGTTGTCAAATTTTTGTTTTAATCTGTAAAGCCATGTTGGAGTTAGCGACCTTTTTCAACGTTTTTTTGCACTTCATATTGTTTTTTCTTAAAAAATCTTCTCGATCAATTTGAACCAAACTTGGTATGAATGTTCCTTAAATGTGGTATAGGGATTTTTGGTCCTTCAAAAAATACGACTGAATTTACTAAAAATAGAACAAAGGGGTCAGACAGAAGTTTTTTACATATATCTCCTTAACCATTAAGTTTAACTAAATTCTGACCAGGTAAAGGTGTTCAGCATGATAAGATCTATCTCTGGTCAAATTTTTGCTTAAATCTGTTTTAAGTCATGTTGGAGTTATTGCTTTTTTTCAATGTTTATTTCTATTTTTAATATTTCTTTCAAAAATCTTCTCCTCTGGAACTACCAGACCAATTAAAACCAAACTTGATGAATATTCCTTATGTTATTCTGCATAGATCTAATGAGGGGAGTTTTGATCTGTCAAAACAAATGGCTGCTGTTACTAAAGATAGAACAAGGGGTCAGGTAGACTACCTGTTACTAAAGATAGAACAAGGGGTTAGGTAGAAGTTTTTCTCATATATCTCCAAAACTGTAAGGACGTATTACTGCCCTTGAAAGGTGAGAAATTATGTTTTTTTTTACAGTTTTCAGCCAATATCTTGAAAACAACAATAGATAGAAATAAATTTTCATTGATGAAATGATCCTTATGATAAGTCCTACCAAAGTCTGACTTCAGTAAAAATTGTTGGACAACTTGTTAGAGTTGTTGCCATTGAAAGGCATAAATTTAACCAAGTACATGATTCATGGTTCCTGAATCATTGCTGCAAATAAAATTAAGATCTAGGCTTTAAAACAATTTGTTTTTAGGAAATTTGGTGTCAAGAAGCATTAAATGCATTAGATATGTACTATTTAACTTATCAGTCTAAATCTTCACCCATTCATCAGTATTTTATGATTGATAAACAGGAAGCAAGGAGCACTTATTTCAACCAAGTAAAATGGGCAGGAAAATTCAAATTGAAAAGAAGCAGCCATTTTTTTTTTTAAATTATGCACAGCTAGGAAATTATTTTTTTTTAATATAATTGCAAATTAATTTTTTGATAGGTTTCCAAAAAATGTGAAAAAAGTCAAATGAAACAAAATTTGTCAATGTTTGGAAATTTGGATATTGTTTAACTATTGGTCTTCAGATTATATTCATACTCCTCATTTTAGGGGCGACCTCCCACAAAATCAATGAAAAGTTCAGAATCTCCCACATAAAAATGTAAAATTTGTGGAGGTTTTTGGTTAAAATTAAGAAATTATTAAATTTTCACCTAAAAAATTAGCTTTTATTTAAAAATCTCCCACATGTGACAGTGTCAGTGGTGGAGAATCTCTTATATGAACTGTCACAAAGGTTAAGAGGTATGCATTTCTCTGAAATACATTGTAAGTATTATAGAAACATTCAGTTTAAACATTTAAGAAAAAGGACAGTTCTAAGTTATATGGGAATTACAAATTTATGATTACAGCTCTATTTTACATTATGAAATTTTTGTAACTGATTGTATAGTACTATTTTCACAAGAATAAAAAATCTCCAATGCTAACAGCACTTTGATTTTTCATGATTTGTATGTGTTTTACATTGATGAGTTTTCTTCAAAACTTTGGGCTTGTCAGGGTAAAGCATTTTGTTTTTCTACTGTTGATGGGACTTTCTTTCCTTGCAGTGTTACATATGCCTTTCAGTTTGAAATTTGATTAACCTTTAGTTATTTTTTACATTGAACTGGTTGAATACAAAAAAAAACTTGAGATGCTTTGCATTGTGTGCCTTTTTTTTTTTTTACAAAGTAATTAAGTAGTCTGAAACACTTCCAAATTCATCATACTAATTTTCATGCAGCCAATTAGAGTGGTCATGTTACATCTGCCATATTCACATAATTTACAGAGTGAGCTGATTGGTTGTTCACTTCTCAAACACTTGTGTGGTTAAAAAAAAAGGCCAAAAAGCTAGGTTATAATCTAATATTTGTTTGAATTCTCTGAAAATTTCAACTTGTGTCAGTGTAATGGATTGGCTAATTATTCTATAGAATTTGTATACCTATTAATACAAATTAAAAAAATGTAATATTTGATAGAATTTATTGCCTTGAGGTAAAGAGTTATACAAACTGTATACAGTACTGTTTATTACTGGAATGATACCTGACTTATTCATATAAACTGTATACAGTACTGTTTATTACTGGAATGATACCTGACTTATTTACTACAATGTAGTTATTCATGGTTTCTGTAAAATTATTTAAGTAGTTCATTGAATACTAATATTATTGTTGTTGATGAATGAGAACATAATAGTTTGTACGTTTTTGTTACATTCTCATAATACTTTGTGATAATAAAGTTCTGATGTCTTCTTTTTTGTGTTTCTTAAAATTTATATATTGAAGCTTTATCAATGTCACTTCCCCAGGGTAGAGAGACATGTTGTTTTTCCCTGTCCATCTGTCTGTCTCACATTTGTAAGCACAACTCCACAAAACCGCACCAAATTTCATGAAACATTTTAGTTGCTTATACCCTGCTCAACGATTGGGTGCTACATTGGAATCATCTTGTGCATCTGTCATTCTAATCCATCCAACAAAGTTACATGGGAATTATTTCGGCTCCCAAGGGTTGGATTGATTTCAAATTTGGTATGTGGTTTATTATGGAATGGGCAAATTTTGAGAGTGATTTTGGGTGCTGTGTCATCTACTTCCTGTTTTGTGGGACTTTGCCATCATTTTGCTATATGGAATTACAAAGAAAATTTTCATCACAAAAATCTTGACTCCCAGTGGATGGATTGGTTTCAAATTCGGTTTGTTGATCTATATAGATTGGACATATGTTGTAAGTTCTGGGTTATGCCCCTTTGAACTTTGAAACAATAGAAGACATTTGCTTTTGTGTACCTTTATTTATATCGAGGAAATAACTACTTTTTGGAACAATGGATTTTTCCATCTACTGAGTTCGGTCTTGATATGTTTTCTACAAAATTGCCATCATTTGTTCAAAACTTGCACAAATTGAAACATAAATTTTATGGATTAATCCACCTAAGGTTTTTTTATAGATTATAGGGGAAATGATCAACTTTGACATTTTCCTGCATGAATTTAAAAATACAAATGACACCTCTGCCACTTACAAGGTGGTGTTTGTGAAATGAGGCAAGAGAAATATACTGATAGTGGGGAAAATCCCTCCATTCACTCCTTTTACTATACAGAGCTGGGTAACACATTAGAGGTTATCCTATTGCCCAGGACAAGTGAAACTACCATTTTGACAAGTGAAAATTAACTACTACTTGCTTGGAGGACAACCAAATCTATTTAAAAAAATTTTTAACATGTATTTACTAAAGGACAACCTAGATTTCAATTTAGGCAAGTAGAAGTCCCATATGACAAAGGTTCATAAAATTTTAATGTCATCCTCTGTGTAGGTACAAGTTCATACATCACATTTTTCAACCTGATGGGTTTATTCTCTCTGACATATTTACCACCTTAATTCACATTACAAGTAGTAGACTTTCAAATGAGCAATTCATAATAGTTCACATTGTTTAGGGATTGAAAAATTAAATAAATCAAGATTTATTTTCTCCAAAATGACTATGTTCCCACAATTTTCACGGAATTAACATTTTTTAAATCAAAAACAAAGGTCGATTTACCTTTGTGACGAATTGTCCCAATTAAAGGGAGATTAGTTAGAATTAGTGACAGATAGAAAAAGAATAATAATGATTGATGGCATCAAGATCTAGAAAAAGGAAGAAAATGGAGCAACCGGAGATTGATTTGACTCCCTTCACATGTTCCATATGTCTCGAAATATACGCAGATCCAGTGCAAATTAAATGCGGAAATAAACACACGTAAATATGCATAATCAGCAGCAACAAATACAATGTTCCAAAGAAGAACATCCTCCTCTACATTCTAACGGTGAATTAGTTGCATAAAATATCTTTTAGTATATAATGTATATATTCAGAATATAATCACTAAGTAATCGGAATAACAAGGTTTTTTGAAAATCAATTGATTAAATTAAGTTACTTGTAATTAGATTTTTGAATGATTAATGATTACTTGGATAGTTGTAATCAATTTCACCTGATTAATGATTACAATCACAATTACCCCATCTCTTGTCTATAGTATATACTATTATAGACAGTTTTAACAATAACTTCAATGCAGATATTTTCTTGCAGAAATAAATTACTTAGTTTTTGTGTATTTTGATTGATATAATTTTTGGGTTTATGTTTGAGTCCGAGAGTTAAAAGACTTTATTCACATAAAAGGGGTTTTTAGTTTTCATGAATAATGTCCTACAACAAGAACTTTCAATTTTCAGGACACTTAGTGTAATTGTTTATTTCTTATGTATGCTCCCTTTTAATTTTTATACATTTTGGATTATGCATTTTTGAGTTATGACACTTTATTTACTCAAAATGAGACATCTTCAGACTTTCCACTCAAAAACACTTCCATCAAATCCCATAACATTGATTATTTTGTTTGATTAACACTTTAGATCTATAATTATCATACTTGAGGGAAGCAAAATTTTAGGGCATTTAGAAATCACATTGTCTGTTTGTCTGTCCACATACATTTTTTAAGTGCTATTGCAAATATTTAGGTTATTTGACCACTTTCATTCTGGTTATAATTTTATCATGTGTCAAATACATGTATTTAACACAACCAAAACTCAAAGTGGTATCAGCTTTGCATGTGATGTCCATACATTGTATGTGCCCCATTTGTCCTGCATGCTTATCTAGCTGTGCTCAATGAAGAATTTCGGGGACTTTAGGGATGTATTTTAAGTAGCAGGTAAACTGACGAAAATTTAGTGAGGGTTCACCTAATTTTGAAAAAAATGGGTAGCTGTCAAAAGATGAGCAAGTAGCAGTCATATTTTGCCAGTTGACAACTTCTATTGACATTCCTACATTTAATTTTACCTAAGCTAACTACAGTAACGATCATCTCAATGCATGATAATTCAAGCTATTTTTACACGAGTTTCAAAGTTTCTGCCTTCTGACATTTGTTTTTTTCTTACAGATATTGTTTGCAGTGCGTTCAGCAGTATCAAAGGCTATCAGACCCTCAATGTCCGCAGTGTAGACAATCATTTGATCCCTCAGCATACCAACTGGATTACCATGTGATTGACAGCATGAAAAAGGTTGTTCCATGTAAATGGTGCAGCCAACAGGTTAGTACTACATGTACAGAGAAGTGAAAATGCTGAATTTATAATTTCCGACCAACAGAATAAGAACACATAAAGATATTTGATAACTGTAGTTAATGTTTATCATCCATTATTCAGTTTGTATTTTAGCTCATACCTAGGAAAACTGGGTTTGATCAACAGAAAACTACATGTAGGTCTAATGTATCATCTTTATATCTGTATACAATAATTTGCAACATATACCGTGCTTTTTTTCTGACTGCCAATTGGATGAGTAGTGCATCATTATTGTGTTAACACAAATTTATATTAATGTATCTTCTATTTTTGCCTATTCATATATTCTTGGATTTAATTTACCACATCAGGCAATGACATTAAAATATTGCAAATATATGATAGAGAAGATGTGTTTTTATAACATTGGCTTGAGAGAAGATATAGGGCTAATCTTGTTTGTTGTATAGTTACATGTATATAATAGCTTCATTAAAATCCTTTTTTAATTTTTTTACAGAACAATATGAAATAAGACTGAACAGTCAGAAACTCTGACCATATGATATAAATTTGTAATATGTGATGATGCTTTGACGTACTTATTTATGTTTTACTTGGTATTTCAGTTATCAATAAGTCAGCACCGAGCTCACTTGCCAACATGTTTAATGGCTGATAAATCTATACCTAAATTTAGACCTGTTAGACAGACATCACAACCCATTCCTGAGTGAGTTATTTATAGTAACACTTCTGTCCTTCTATAACACCTTTTTGCAATGTTATTGACTGAACTTAGCACACACTTTATTCCTTCTTAATTCTAGTACATGAACATACATTTGTAGAACCAAATTTATTTCCACAGTCAAGGTGGAAGGAATCTCATGCTCCTCATTACCCTTGTTTAATTTATCTTTCTCATCATTACCTTGAACACTCAGCAAGTTTCTCCAAGATAGATGCCTTCTTATATGATTGCAAATAATTTAGTCCTATAATGATATCATGCTGTCGTCATTATTTGTTCACTGTCTGGTATCCGTAGACAATTTGGTTCGCAGAAAATAACTTGAATATGAATGTATGAATCTGATATAAAATTGTCCACAAGGTGCCATACCACAAAAGGGAGACTGGGATGGATTTTGAGGGCTGTGACAAGCTGTCTAGGAATTAGGAGCCAAAAAGAGGCCAGAAACTAGCATTTTCATAATGTCTGGACAATAACATGACTGCAAGTGAATAGATCTCCTTTAAATTGTACCACGAGGTGCCTTACTACAAAAGTAGTGCCAAGATTGATTTTGGGGGTTGTTACAAACTGTTTAGGAATTCTTGTCAAATTCTTATCCATTGTCAAATATTTTAACAATCAATGTTCAGAGCTGTATCAAGTTTGAATTGTGTGGCCATATTTGCCCAAACTGTTCAGGGTACAACCTCTTTGGTTGTATCAAGCTGTGCCCAGCAAGGGATTCTTTTAATAATACAACTCACTTGACACTGGTGTTTGAAATGAACAAGCTATATCAGATAAAATTTCCTAGATAACCTTTATGATTTGCAAAGTTATTTTTAACAATTCAGAAATGTGCCAAACAGATCAACTTTTGCCTGTCCATTTTGTGGAAAAGCTAACTTAGATACAGCTGGAATGGTTCAACATTGTAACGAGAGCCATGCCGGTGAACCCTCCAATGTGGTATGTACTGATATCTTTTTCTAAAATTATTGTCGTATGAATGCATGACACTCTCCAGACTTCAATTTGGATATTAGTATATAGGTCCTATGAAATAGTACAAAAAAGTGCCATTCAACAAAGGAAAGCTCAGATTGAATTTTGGGTTGTGTCTGGAACCGTTTAGGAATAAGGGACCAAAAAGGGATCAGAAGCAAACATTTTCCTTATACAGTCTATCTGTACAATAGCTGGAATACATTACAAGTGAATTAATCTATGTGACATTGTACAACAAGGTGACATTGTACAACAAGGTGCCATTCTACAGTTTGATTTCATGGATTGAGTTAGGGGGTTGTGACTTGAACTAATTAAGAATTATTGGCTAAAAAGAGACTAACACCATTCTTATTTCTGGAAAATATTTTAAGTAAAAATATGAAAATCACCTTGAAATAGTACCACAAGCTGACATACTATCATAGGAAGGATGGGGTTGATTATTATGGGATTCTCTAATTTGACAACTTCAAATCTTCAAACAGTATATGTCTCTCTTCTTTTGCTGTCGCTTCAAGACAAAACACTCATTTAAAAATATTTTATGATTTAATGGCTGAGAGATTATCTAATTGAAATCAATTATATAAATACATGCATTTAACACATAAGATGACATAAATATACGAATTTAATCCAACTTCCATACGAGGGAGGTTAAATGGAACAGCTGTTATTTTGACTACGCCTAGGGAAGTTTTTGTCACAAAAATTCCCGTATTTGTCATATTAGAAAAGAAATAATTCCTTCCCGGGGTAGATTTGTACTCATTTTAACATGGGTTTGGCATTTATATTCTCATTTAATACCTCACTGTCGTTCGGTGTTAAATAATTAAATATAAATGTTGTATCCATCTTAAAATGAGTACAAATCTACCCCCTCCACAAATTATTTCTTAAGTTACCTGAACTGTTTAGGTATTATTGAAAAAAAAAGGGTCACTTCAATTTTGGTTGAAATTGTAGCGTGTATCAAATACTTAATTGTATGCTAAATATAAAGTTGTATCAAGCTTGAAAGGTGTGTCCAAACTTTCCTCAACTGTTTGCAGTGTTATCAAGCTGTAAGCTGTGAACATTTTATTTTTTGTTAATATGATATATATTTAAAACAAAGCTTAACCTTGGTATAAACTCTTTTTTTATGACAGTTGCTGCATTTGAAATACATTGTCAGTTTCCACAACCTTCTCCTTTATCTTGATGTAGCAAGTTTTGAGCTGTGTATTCCTATCCCTCCCTGTATGTTTGTTAGTCAAAGTTAATCATTTCAGATAAATCCAGTTTTACCATCATCAGAGGAATTTGTTAATAAGGACATTAAGTTTATCCCATCTTGTCTTACGTTTACAGAAAGATAACAAAGATTTCCATTAGGGGCTTATTTACAAGAACTGTACATGTATACTTATATGGTTGAATCTCTTAACAGGCATCTCTCCAGAATATCCTGCAGATTGAATTTTTGGAAACCATATTTTTATTTCTATGCAGGTAGAGCTGATATAGAAAGTATTATACCTAAAGAACTTGTAAACAAAATAACGTCACAATTAGAAATGTTTTTTTTTTAATCTGAATTTTAGGTTTGTCCAATCTGTGCAGCAATGCCTTGGGGCGACCGTAATCAAAGAAGTGGTGACTTCTTACAACACTTAAATTTACGACACAAGTTTGATTATGACACATATGCGGTAAGTAATACTGAATATGTTTTCTGATTTCCTTTTCATTTATTGAAGTGATGTAAAATAACTCTGCTTTAATTGTGAAATACTTGATTTAAATTTAATGATAAAATTTAAAATACTCAGTGAAACCTGTGTAAACTGAACCCCATTTGGTTTGGCGTAGACAGGTGTTTTGTATATAAAGTTGATGTAACAAAACTATAAAAAATGTCTGGTTCAGACAGGTTTCCTGTATAATGTAAATTATATCAAATATGGTATAAGACGAAACTTGAGCACAAAAAAAGTTAACTTATAAAAGTATTCTTCATGATTTTTTTTTGTACTTGTAGTTGTGATAACATTTTATGCATTTTTCATGTTGTCATACAGATAAGTAAAAAAAGGAATGTATCGATTTATGGAAATAATTTAGTATCTAGGATAGCTAGGTACTACTGGTATAATTGTACATGAATTATTGAATGATACATCAGAGAATATTTATATCATAAGCATAGCCATTAGTGCCATGCAGTGCTCCAACATTCTAAAAAAATTTATCACACTGAACTGTTGGTTTTAACATTGATATATGTTTCAGGATTATTCCCTTGATGATGATGAGATGTTAAAAAGAGCATTGCAAGCCTCACTAGAAAATGTGTGAATGTTGGAGCATGGTTTTTTTTATCCTGTCAACCTGAATTATGATTGTGGTTTTAATCGATTTTTAAAGATATGACTGAAATGAATGTGATATGAGTCTTCTGGAAGTCTGTGATTGTAAAGATAAAATGTGTTTTTATTCTATTTCTACAACTCCAGCATAATATTTAGGGTACATACAAAACTGAATAATTATATTGAAAACTTTATTTTTCATTTTGATGTTGGTGTTGCATAAGTTTGTCAAGTTTTTATCATCATTAAAGGTTATTGTTGAAAAATTAGTCGTTTGAAAACTCAAACTGGAAAACATTAGATTGTAAACTATGGAATTTTACATTTTACATTATTTGGAATACAAATATTAAGAAATGATCAAAGTAATTTAAAAACAGAACACATTGGTCAAAAGTATACCCAGGGCTCAAAGTGTGACATTATAATGTTACCTTTATCCACAATTCTGTCCTTACATCCTTATGCAACAGTTTTCCAGACTATCAAGCTCACCTTGATCAAAAGTTATATCATTATTTATCACTTTGATTCCTTTGTCGGTAGTAATCATCTGCCATCAGTTAACTTTTATCCATTGTTTAACTACATAAAAACCACTCATTTTTTTTTAATTTTAATGGAATGGTGTATGAGAGACCCTCTACAAATAATCCACATTTGATTCAGTGTAATGAAACAAGTTGTCCACATAAAAGCTTTCTTAGCTTCTGTTTGACCAATTATGAAAGACTGAATCTATGTTTTCAGATTTTTTTCAGTGTTTATCCCATTAAACAAAATTTGAAATCATGGGGTACTTTGATATACTGAATTTTATGAATTATTTAGATATTCAGTTTTGGACACTATATAGACATTCATAATATGTCAGAAATTTATGATGTGTCAAAATTTTAATAGAAAATTGGTGTATATATATCAATGGAGTGCATTGTGTGAACTGTTCAGGGTTCAATCTCTATAGATAGTATCATGCTGTTCACTGTGTCTTGTTTTTCATTTTTCAAATGGTGGAGCAGTTTTACTAAAAAAGCAACATTTCATTTGCACCATTTTAGAGATAAAACAGATAATAAAGGTAAACACAAACACATACATATAACAGAGATGTAGGTTTTACATTGAATGTGAATCTTCAAAAGAAAAAGTATTATCTCAAATGTATTTATTAGTAGGAAAATTTAGACTACAATTAAATTTGGTCTAAATATTTATTAGTGCTCATTCACTGAAAAGCATATTTTCTTTAAATGTTTAATAACCTCCTAGTGTGCATTTTATTGAGGTTTTATGATTTGGATATAATATGTTGCTATATATCTTTGCCCATTTGTACCTATTGACAATAGCTCTTTCGCTGTATGATGATATGATAATATCAGTACACTTTGAAATTTTGGTAGACTGTGTATGGGACCCTGGTCTGTGAATCTAATTACTCCTCACCTTGTGACATATGAAAGGGTTAGCGCCAACAACAATAACATACATTTATCTGAAAACACATAATTATAACTAGCATGTACAGACTATTTTAGAGAGAAGAAACATTGCAGCTCACATCTATGTATACGTAAATGCATTTTATTGAATCGTATTACTATCTTAACGACCAAGCATGGAATCTGGTGGGGTTAAACTAGTTTCACCAGACTTTAACCATCCCCTTTTAATGTAGGTTTAAAAATGAACTGATACAACAAACAAACACGCCATAAATTTCACTCAATAATACATCGAATTCTTTCCATGGTATATCTCAACATACAACATATAGACAACATGTGATTTATGGATTTTTGTCTTGATGTTAGTTTATTTAAAGGTTAAAACATGTTTAAATGTATACTTTCTAGAAAAGCAGAGGACGCTTACCCTACCAGTGCACCTGGTCCATGATCCCAGTTTTTAGTGGAGTCCGAGTTGCTCATTTACTTTTGTTAC
The DNA here is from genome assembly GCA_037379345.1 of Perna viridis. Lineage (NCBI taxonomy): Eukaryota > Metazoa > Mollusca > Bivalvia > Mytilida > Mytilidae > Perna > Perna viridis. Next base: position 16,490,118 of record CM074515.1, read on the forward strand.
TTTGTATGTATGATTTTAGTTACTTTATGTTCTTTGTTGTGTATGTCTGTTTTCCATGTCTGGTCTTTGTCCCTGGATTACATTCTTTTGATTACCGCTATAACCTTGGTTCCCTTGATTACTCTTTAATAACCAACGTGTTTTCGATATTTGTTTTTACAGTTTTCCAAAGATATTGGTTTAAAATTGAAAAATGGACTTTTAGATCCACGACACGAACGGGTCTAAGTATTTTCTTAGTGCTCATCCACTGAATGGCATATCATCTTTAAATGTTTAACAATGTTTTATTATTTTAAGCTTCAAGTGTGCATTTTATAGAGGTTTTCAACCTCCAACTTAAAATTTCGACAATTAAAAATCACAATTTTGAAGATAATGTGATCAAAAATAAACAATATTTTCTTGTTGAGCACTAAATATGTTGAGGAAATTATGCTGTGCTTTTCAATTCCAGTTTCTATCCCTCCCCTTCACCGCAAAATCGATCTAGGGAGTATGTACATTACCTCAAAAATGGTGTTTTCGGCTGGAAAATGACGATTTAACTAATAAATTTTCTCCCGAATAGAAAGTACCATAAAGAATAATTGTGGCAAGGCATGTTCAGCAAAACTGACAATCGTCCTGTATAACTACCAATATTGACTATTCTCAGAAAAAAACTCTTGTACATGGAGACTGGCACCCATAGTCACTGATCTTTTTCCGACTTGCGCGGATCATTCGATGTTACAAGAAATACAATACGTTGTTTTTTTTATTTGTCGGATTATTCCTTACAGTGGAAACTTGTATACATCTTTTTTCAAATACGTTGTTAAAAAGGGATTCATAACACGCAAGAGGTAAATAAGCACATTTTTTTACACTGAAAACAAATAAATTATGAGTTTAAGATTTTGTTTCAGAAGTGATATATTTTTTTTTTGCAGTTTTTAAAAAGATGTAAGCGAGTCTTTGGGTCCAAAGTTCACGTAAGTAATTAAAACAATATCTTTTAGTTGCTGTGTGTCTCTGCTTTTGAACTGTACCAATGTATATTTCTGTTGACACAGGGTATTTTTTTTACTGTGAATGTGAAATATGTTTCCTTAACAAACAACTACAAACTTGCAAAAAACATATTGTGAATGCTAACTTTTTAAATCGAAACAAATTTAATTACGAAGCAGTTGACTGTGACTAACATAAACATCCAGGTATATCACGCCACGTACCCAAATTCTTGGACACTGATGCCCATGTCAGCGTAAGTACTAGGTGCAATGATATAAAAACTTATCATTTTTTTCTATAAGAATTATTGTATTCGGATAATTATCAAAATTAATGTAAAATTACAAATAAATGATTTTCAATGAACCAAACTATTTTTTTGGTCATTTAATACAGCATACAGCGACTGAATTTATACTATATTATATTTCAAGTTTTAGTATAAAACGTACATGTGACACTATCAACTGTATTTAACGTATTTCCCAAGTATTTAACGAACTTCGAATGATTAATGCATCTTCACTTTCACACCTTAACCAAATTTTCACGAAAGCGACCAAACACAGCACAGCTTTCTCCCTTTCCGCCATAGTTTAGAAGAAACATCGGTCCATGACGAACCCGCCTCCTTACCGTACAAGTCAAAGAACATAACATACCAGGATAGACCCGGATATGTCATTTAAAGTCCATACAAATAAACTTAAAACAGAGTCATTTTATTTATAATTAATAAATTCGGTATGTATAGTATGCTTTACTTTTCTTAACACAGGAGTCTTTCATCGACAATCGGGGAATTGTACATAGCTTTGGTATTTTTACAGAAAGATGGGTAGTTTTGGTGGGCACGCCTTGCCAGGATCATTCTTTATTGTATTTTCAGTTTGGTGGACAGTTAATCAGTTTTATCGTTATTTTACCCGTAAAAAGTTTACATCCACAACTACGTATCCGTTGTCGTGTGGTAGATATAAAATCGCGCTTTTTGAACCCATACTCAAGCTTGTATTAATATGTATTGGAATAATACACAGGTTACGATAAACGCGTTGGGAAGTTTATATTGTCTGGAAATGCTCAACACGCAACAATGTTTTTCACATTCGGACTTACTGGCGTTGTTGATATATTACTATACTTCAAAGTTCCTTTACCCAAAGACCTGGACTATGGTATAGCTGTTCTAGCGTTAGTAGTAGAAGGGATACTTTTTCACTTTCACCTACATGGAAGAAATGAACTGGATGTCCGACTACATACATTGTTAGTTTACTGCATAGTTTTCAATACCTTGGCTGTTTTAGCTGAGATGAAGTTCAGGAACAACGCACTGGTAGCGTTAACTAGAACGTTATTCTTCTTTGTTCAAGGGACATGGTTCTGGCAGATTGGGTTTATATTGTATAATCCGAATCCTTACGCCGAGAAATGGCTTCCAGCTGATCATTTTCAACTGATGATGGTGACGATATATTTTACATGGCACATGTCCGTTGTTGTACTGGTCATGTTGGTATTGGGAAGTGTTGTCGGTATTGTTTTGAAAAAATCATCCTCTTCCACAATACCTCCAAACGGTGAAATCGAATATACTAGTATTAGAAATAATATAGAAATCAGTTCTGATTTGCATCATAGTAGCGAATACAGTGCATAATTAAATATAATAGCATCGAAGATTTATTTATTATAAAAAAAATTACTATACGATAAACTATCAGACACCTACTCCTACAACGTAAGAGGTTGGAATTCCGTTCATCCATACCCCAACTAAGTCAGAAAATAGCTTGCAAGACAACCTCTAGCATTGCTGGAGTATCAGACACCCAGTCAAGTCTTGACGCATTTTTATTCCAGTATTTATTTTACTAGTAGTTTAAACATTGTTAAGCATTCCCAGTATGCTTATTTTTGATGAAGTATTTTTAGTGATACATGTATTTGACTTTCCATATAATGTTAACTTCCCCATTCATGGTGGCAATACACCAACATTTCCAGCCTATGAAGTATACATTTTACATTTGAACCATTATTGTCGTGCATGTGATTTGTACTGATTGTCAAATAAGTTTGTAAGAAAGGGGTAATTGTGCAACATTTGTTGATAACCACCACGCAAGTTTTACAGTCGCCATCAACATTTGAACGACGAACCGACCTGGAATTTCTACCTCAGTACGAGATTCGATGTCCTCACTTAGGTTTCACGTCTTAACCCATATACAACCCACTAAACTTAACGTTAACGGACTTTACTCTATTGGAATGTGACTGGTCCCTCGGGCGGACCGAACATGCTCATCTTTCCAGAGTATATAATGTCACACCCAATTTTTAGCTCCCCTAGCCTGAAGCTTATTTATGAAACGATCGCAAGGTGGGCGATTCGGGTTACTATAGTGTTGTGCTCAGCTTTATGCTGTCTTGATATGTTCCTTAAAGTATACTTGCCGAAGTTGGGATTTTTGATTGTTGACAAACAAGACCGCTCTTTCTAAAAATAGACGAAAAGGGTCAAAAAGCAGTTTTTTGTTTGTTTTTTTCTAAAAAATCCATTAGGAATTGACTAATGATAGTAGTAAAAATATTAAAAGTAAGAAGAAATCTATCAATGGCAAAATCTTCGTGAAATTATGAGTCATGTTGGAGGTATTTCCCTTTTTCACTTTTCACATTATGATATTAAAATTATTATTTTCTGAAACTAAATAACAGAGTCTCACCATATTCTGTAAATATGGCTTTTAGGGTATTGTGCTCAGAACTGATGTTGGCATTTATATTTGTTGAACATGGCTGCCTTTACTAAAAATAGACCATTAAAGTAAAACAGCAGCAAATTTCTCAGAAAATTGGTTAAGAAAAAAATCTGTTTGGGGTAAACTCTAATCTTAAATCAATGGAAACACTTGCCGAAAAATCTGTTGATCCACGTTGGAGTTATTGCCCATTTATTTTACTTTTTTTGCAATTTTTGTTTTATCATTTTAAAAATAAAATCTTTTTACCTGAAACTTTACAATAAAACCGTACCAAATTTCGTATATAGGTTCCTCGGGATGCTGTGCCTAGAAATGATTAAGGGATTTTTGATTCGTCAATAAACATGGCTGTTGTAAATAAAAAAGGGGGAAGACACACACACAACAAAGAACATAAGATGAAGCATATAATGATATGGCGTAGTCGTCTGTATTTATTTTACTAGATTTATTTCCTCCAGCGTTTGGAATTAACGCCCAAAAATTAAAAAAATAAATATTTCATAAAAAGTAGTTGCAGCGAAAGCTTTAAAAGACCGAACTCCTTTTGTATTTTTAAATTGGTTCGGTTTAGACAGGTGTTTAGCTTACCAAGGTTCAAAATATATTGAAAACTATTGTGACGGCCGATTATCTAAAAGTATCTGGTTAAGACATTTCCGGATAAATTATTGTCCCGATTAGACAGGTTTCACTTTATATAACTCCAGTAAAAGTATATAAATGTATACGATATATTGTTCCACAGTATTCTTTTCCACAAAAGGTCAAAATGTTAATTGATCTGATTATCAGCCGATATATTTCAGAAAATTAACTTTCAGTCCTCATTCAGCCATCTAAAGGAACTTTTTTCTGTTGTCGTCATTATGTATGTAAATTGTTGGTTTATTCGTATCTTCGGATTCTGACGTCTCAGAATTTTCCTTCTGTTTTCATTCTTCGCTATTTTTTTTCTGATAACACTGCTGTCTATATAATAAATACTTTTAATCAATTGGTCTGAAATAGCAAAATGTGTATTGGCCCTTGCCAATGTCTTCACCCAGCACTGCTATTTAAAGGACTACAGTGTTTTCTTTTTCGACAATAAAATTACTTCCAACAAGATAAAGAACACATCGAGAAGGACAAAGCAAAGCAAAAACAAAACAAAACAAACAATACCTGTTTATCACACCCCCGACAATGTGGGGCAGTTGGACTTCATTCGACCAACTATATATGACGTCAATTTGCCTTCATTTTCATTTCAATCATCGATGCTTCCTTATGGTTGAGTGAATATTTCTGCAGTAAGAGAAAATGCAGTAAAATTGGAATTCAGACGTACCTAAGTATGTGACAAAGGTCTTTATTTTAATAAAAAAAAATAAAAAAAATACACCCCCCCCCCAAAAAAAAAATAAAATAAAAATCACAATGAATGTAGGGAAAAATTGATAACCAGAGCAACATTATAAAAACGCAGAGAACAAAATGTTTTAACATATAAAAATAGGAGATTTGGTATATTGCCAATGAGATAGTCATCCACCAAAAGTCAAGCAACGAACAGTGGTCACCACACGGTCTTCAATGACGGGCAAAACCCACACCATAAAGCCATCCTTATTAAGCGGTGTTCATTGACAAATCCTCTTGTTTACGTTCGTATATCGTGTATCCTACTCAATAGTTATCGAAGTAGTACCGCCATACCAGTTTTCATGAAATAGTATAAATAAATACTTGTAAAATATTTGGGTTACATAGGATTGAATAGATTGAAGAACCAAATTGCTGACAATATAAAATAAGATAAGCCTTCACTACGGAACGTTTTTTGATTCAATAAGTTAATATTTGAAAGGCATTAAAATGTGAATCCATGCATCAAGTATCATGGTCTATGTTCTGTTGAGTAAATTTTCCCTATTGTTTCCTTATTTAAGCAAATAAAGAGGATATTTGAACAAAAAGATTCATTACGACCTGTTCACTTAAATTTTCACATATTGGCACATTTACTTATTTGCAGTCGAGCTCAGGCACTTTAAAAAGTAGTATTGAAAGCCTCTTCGAATGTCTCTGTGTCGCGGAAATGGTCGAGTAATTCCAATTGCTTTGTAACATGTAGTTTCGTCTAGTGTCCTTATCATATTTCTAATATGTTTTGTCAAAGTATAAACCCTCTTGTGACAATCGGTGTTGGATATCTTAAAGAACTTTATCAATGATTCCATACACTGCTAAAAATGTCACGAATAGGGAAAAACATCAAATTTGTCCATAATAGGAGGTGCACATTTTCAATGTGTATTTAAAATAGTAATCAAGGGAACCAAGGTTATAGCGGTAATCAAAAGAATGTAATCCAGGGACAAAGACCAGACATGGAAAACAGACATACACAACAAAGATCATAAAGTAACAAAAATCATACATACAAAGTAACAAAAGTAAATGAGCAAATCGGACTCCACTAAAAACTGGGAGCATGGACCAGGTGCACCGGTAGGGTAAGTGTCCTCTGCTTTTCTAGAAACAACCGCCCAGTTGCTCATAAAAAGTCAAGTCCGGGGTAGACAAACGAGGGAAAACTATGACCCGTTGAATAAATCAGTTCTCATTGTGCTGATGGATACACCATAACGATCCACGAGTTCATGATAACACATTGCAAATTAAGATAAATATTGGTTGGATAATTACACAAGATAGGTGCAGTCCACAACAGCCCTTAATTTAGTGGAAATTAAGAATTGATGCTGATGATAATGCTGAAAATAAGAAAAAAAAATGTAAAATTTCTCCATAATAGGAACTTCAATATGTATATGTACACAGTGCAAAGTTTGAATTGTTTTTGAGTTACACAAATAAAAGGGAGCACAGTTCACGACATAAAGTGTCAAAAAGTTCAACATTAAAAAAAATATCATTTTTTTTTCCACAAGAAAAGGTGCAAATCTTTAACATATATAATAATATTTTTAAAAAATTGTATGCAAGAAGTACTCAAAACCATATATATCAAAATCGAAAGCCAAATCCAGCACCTATAAGTTGCACTAAAAAGATTATTTATGGTAAACACGATACAACATAACTAGATGAAAAGCAATATTACTTTAATCATAACCCACTATTTTGTAAGCTACGGTGTCATTATATATGTTTGTATCCGCGTAAAATAATATAGAAGTAAAAAGTTGTGTATTTTTACTTTTCCATGTTAATAGGGACATGCTTCTCCTTTCTTATATTCGGTACAATTACTTAAATAATTTACTTAGATAAAATTTTAAAAATCTTATGATTTTTTACTAAGAGCATAACCTATCTCATTTCTATCACAGGATTATCAAAAGTTTAACACGTCTAATCTCTTAAATGGGATGTTTGAAATCGACTTGACGTGAATTAAGGAAAAATATATTCATCCTTGACCTATATTGTCTGTTCGTAAATTACAACTTAGACCAATATTTTAACAGATATTTTATTACAAATCTCTTTCCTAATAAAATTGATAGTTATAGTCCCTCCACAGCATCAATTGCAATAACTGAATGCAAAGCCCGAATGACCTCTGTCGTTTTATACAAGTTCAAACTTAAGTGTCCACAACTGAATTTTGAATATCGTATTTCATGTCCAAATTTTTGACATGTTTTCCTTAAACCGAAACATCATTTTTTTCAAGGTATTATGGACCCTATGTTGACACTATTATTCAATTTGCATCAGATAAATGATACTGTTTACTTCTCAGTTTCATTCTTATCGGCTAAATTTCATAAGTGAGCGTTACACACACACACACATCGTATATAGAATAGAAAAATAGAATTTGTTGTTGGAACTAACGCGTGTTTTTGCATTTTAAAGACAACAATCTTCTTGTACACCTTAATGAAAGTACATAAAAGTAAATTGCTCGGTACACGTAATGTACAGCACATAAAATGTATTGGAACGTATTAGTAGATAATTTGTTTTTGTACAGCATAGTAGACGTAAAAGAAAGTGGTGGAAAATTTCTTGTCATTTTCTATAATCTATTATATATAAATAAATGAATGTAGTATTCATACGTAGTGGACAAATTACAAGATCTAGTTTTAATTAGCTTGTATTCATACAATTAAATAAAATGTAATTTCCTTGTAGATCGACATGACCTTGTATTAACGAGCTCGAACTAAGTGAAAAGTTCTAATGAATTATTCAGTTCGACCAAAATTATTTCCTTACAAAATACAATAAGACATCAAACTCATGTGTATTTATGGTGCTTATTTTTTCACTATGATATATCTTTTATATACATATTTGAAGGAAACAATAAGACTATCCCATTTGTTATAATGCGTGAAATAAATTGAGCGTCAAAGAGATAACTTCATATTTTCTTATATATATGGCATTTTATTATTACTTGATTACTTCTTTACTTAAAATGAATGTTTTTTTTTGTGTTAACAGCCACTTTCAAACAATGAATTGAATCGGAATACTTGGTCATTGACATATTTTAACTTAATATATATATATAATATATATATTAAAATTTTAAATACACGAGCATGGCTAGTTTTTATGTGTATTCAATGAGTGTATGGGCAAATGAAGATATGTCAATCAGGCATTATAACAACGTAAGCTGCGTAGCGAGAGTAAAACATAATAATAAAATAAATAAATAAATAAATAAATAAAATAAAATAAAATGGAGCGTCTTAAGCAAGGCTTAGATCAGGCCGAACAATAAAATATTTGTTTTATTAATAAGACATTTTTCTCTTTATACTTCAGATATACCAGTGATTGGAATATTTTGTACAAACTCATGCTTTTTTCATATTTAGAAGACAGCAATCTTCTTGTACAGCATAATGAAAGTACATGAAGGTAGATTGCTCAGTAAATTCATGTACATCACATAAAATGTACTGGAAAGTACTAAAATATTATTTGGTTTTATTGTACAACGTATTAGATGTAAAAGGAAGTGGTGGAAAATTTCTTGTCGGTTTCTAGAATTTATTTTATGCATTTGTGCTTTCAACTATCTCTGAATTTGAATAACAAAGTAAATTTTATAGAAGAAAATAACTATTAAAAGCAACTCATGGGTAAAATGAAAAAAAAAGTGTTGTTAGAAAATGAAAGTTCAAGGCATTTTGACACTGAAAAATATTCTTAAGTAACTGAACTGACTTGAGCATTCAAAATATTTACCTATAATAATAATGATGATAATAATAATAATAATAATAATAATGACAATACAGTAATATAAATGTAGAGTAAATATTTGTAACTTCGAAACCACACAATTCAGATCAGATCAGGCTCTTTAGAGTCAAATGAGTTTAAAGTAAAGTCAGTATTGACAACTGTAATAAAACAATGATGTTGTACCTATAGACGTGTTTGAAGGCATTGGTCATCAAATTGATATAAGCTAATTAAAGCCAAAAAGATTTTTTAGTATATTGATAACATTAATCTAGTCTGAAATAAAAAGAGAGAGTAAAAATAATTATTTCCATTGCTACTTAAGTTGTTTTGAAACTTTATTTGCAATGGCCGTATTTTGTCTACAAGTTGATTACTTCCCTATCATTATAGGATCTATTCTGACCTTTCATTTCATAGAATATAATCCAAAAGTTAACAATAACCCACATGCATAATATCCAAAAAATTTGGAATACACGTTTACGTAATAAAACATATAATAAAAATGAAAAGAAATACACATTGTAACTTGGAATTGTCATTATTCGTTAAATGGAGATTTGGACGAGTCTATTCGGAGGTAAATCTTTGCTGTAGGTCTGCGTTTTACTACCTTTATATTGATAAACAAGTTGTGTGGTCGTCAGTTAAACCAGGTGTGTGGTCTGTCTACATGTATATAGGGGAAAGTTTAAACATAATGTCCCCTAATTGTCATTTAATAACGCTTTTGACCCCTATCCAAATGACTGATCCGAACATCAAACATTTGCACATATGAAAATAAATAGTTTTATAAATTCGTTGTTGTAAAGGAAAATATATATATATATATATATATATATATATATATATATATATATATATATATATATATATATATATATATATATATATATATATATATATGAATCAATATCAAATGATTGCCCCCTAACAAACATTTTTAGCAATAAGGCCGGAAATTTGTGCACATCAGTTATTTGAACCATTTCTCATATCATTATTGTCAAAAAGCATAACATAACATTAGCTAAATTGATTTGCGACTTGAGGACTTGATTTAAAAAAATAATTTCCGACATCTTTCGAATGGAATCACAATTTTTGTTCATACTTGATAGAACATGAAAGAAGAAATGAATTAAATTAAATTAAAAGGCATTGCCTATAAAATCCTAAATTAATACGAACAAAATGGAATATAGACACACCAAAAAACTTTTAATTATTTACAGACACCTACAGCATGAGTCGTCAACTAGGTTCGATAAAAAATTCAAATATTTTGATGACCAGTGGACAGTCTCTTCATGCATTATTTTCAATTCCTAGATATTGTATGACGTGTGTTACAAATATGTATCACTGATCATAAAGTTCTCAAATCATATTTTGTGAAAAAAATCGTATACATGTGTTGAGTTTGCCTGACCGTTTCAGTTTTCGACCTACTGAAAGTTCAAGAAGGGTGAAAATAATAGACAGCGTAAGTTTACACTGGATGAATTTTGAAAAATTGAGAAAAGAACTATCTGTATAATATGAACTGAAATTCATTGTTATGTCAACTGTGTAAGGGCTTCTTTTCACATTGTTTTCATTAGTTATGTTGATATAATTATTTCTTAAGACATACAAGAAAAAAAAACCAATAAAAACCAAAGCAAAAGAAAAAAAACAACGAAGTAAAAAGAAAAGGACAAAAACAAACGAGTGAAAATAGTGATGAAAATTCTTATTTAAAAAAAAAACACAAAGTAAAACAAGCATCTCGATCGATTATAATGCCTAATACACAAAGTAAAACAGGCATCTCGCCTAATACGAAAGTAGCAGAACATCAAGAACTACATATAATGGAGCAGTGAAAATAGGTTACCAGAAAACCGAAAATTCTGAAAATCGTGGGTACGTCCTGATACAGTTGTATGACATAATTTGAAACAGCACCATTATGTAGAAATAGAGATATCCTATTCGGTCGGTATCGCTAGTGTGTGCGTCGTTAATGGCAAAGTGTGTCGTAAATTTTACCAAACTTTAACATGGACACTTATCAAGTGCAATGTGGGCATATATTCCTTGCAAGACATAATAAAAGTAGTGTGGAATTGAAATTAATTACACGTACACATTTAAAAAAAAATGCATAGGTGGTGACAAAAGATAAGGATATTCTTAAACATATGAAAAAAGAAAAGTTTAAATGATTGACTTATTATAATAGTGTGACTAATACGTTACCATTTAATATCCCATTTTCAATTATCGATTCAGCAATACTTCAAAGGGCTGACTAGTATTATGAGCTATTGGAATCATATCGTACATATAGAATAAGGGAACGTTGTCGCTTGTAAAAATGTTGTTTTCAATTTTATTGTTTACATGCATAACACATGCGAAGCATTTACTTAGACATACTTTTTTTTCACACTCGGTTTTCATTACGAATTTTATGAAAAATCCAGTATTGTTACTGGCCTTTTTTATTATAAAAACACGTTTCTCACTATTATGCTTTTAGCAAAGAATAATTGTCTTTTCGTACTTCATGTTAAATACGTTTCCGTTCAATTCTGAAGAATTACCATAGGTTTTATCACTTTTGTTGCCGGGGCTAGCTTTTCAGGGATAACTTAAAGGTTTGTTTACGCATGTTGATGACCTTTTACTGATCTCTGAAAGTATAATTACTATTTTGTATTTATGTTATACACTTGTGCAATTGTTACGTTTCACCATATCCATTTTCCAATGTCGAAAGAGCTGTAAACGACATCGTGCGCATGTCGTATTCCTATGATAGTCTTCTGAATGAACTCTGCATAAATGAAGGTTTCAGTTATCCTGCATACAACTAACAACATTCAACAAAGATAAAGTCCTAACAAACCATTATTCCTTCATGACTTCATTTAACATACCACTCGGCGTGAAGTCAGAAGATTTGTCTTACTCCATACGATCAGAGGTGTATAGTCGGATCATCAAATGTTCGACAAAAGAATTGTCAAAACGATCATTTCACAAACATTTTTACAGCAGTAAAAGGAGTACAAAAAACATGCTGCGTAACTGTATACTCATATAATGGAATTAACCATTTGTGGATTCTAAAAAACTCAAATGATCTTTTACAATACTAGTATCTGAAATTTCGGCCATTTATTAAAGTTACATTATTTATTTGCTTTTGTATCTTTGTACGTGTTATTCTGGTTATCACATGTTTTTGTTGTGTATTTCCCTTGCCTGATTATTATCCTTGGAATATATTCTTTTGATTTATGCTCGAATCTTGGTTCCCATGATAACTCTATAATGGGTTATTTCTTGTTGTAATGTTTGAAAGATTTTTATCCCAAAATAAACGGACTTGAAAAGTGTTCAAGCACTTCTTAAGTGTAATTGTCTTTTGAATTTTATGCCTCTTTTTCTACTTTGAAAATCATTTGTTTAAAATAAACTTATCATAGCATTAATTCATATTGTTTGATGGATACGTCCAAGAGTAATCAAGGGAACCAATGTTATAGCGGTAATCAAAAGAATGTAATCCAGGGACAAAGACCAGATACGGAAAACAGACATACACAAAAAAGAACATAAAGTAATTAAAATCATACATACAAAGTAACAAAAGTAAATGAGCAACTCGGACTAAAAACTGGGAGCAAGGACCAGGTGTACCGGTAGGGTAAGCGTCCTCTGCTTTTCTAGAAACACCCGCCAAGTTGCTCATAAAAAGTCAAGTCCGGGGTAGACAAACGAGGGAAGGAAAACTATGACCCGTTGAATAAATCAGTTTTCATGGTGCTGATGGATACACCATAACGATCCACGAGTTCATGATAACGACCATAAAACGTCTGTAGTGATGACTTCAATCTTATAGCAACATAACCCTGTTCCAGAAGCCTATTTGTTAGACTTCTAGCGCGATACAAAAAGTCTGCGTAGTTTCGGCAAGCTCGGACATAACGTATGAGTTGTGATATGAACACTTCATACGCAGGAGCCGTTTATCGTACCTGGCAGTTTCATCATAACATAATTGTTAATCATTATAAGTAGAATTTTATTTATTTACTAGTAATTAAGTTGCGGTCTTTATAGAATCAGACAGGTCATTCGTGCATATGAAAAATCCACAGAATTTACTTTCATTTCAGTTAAAAACCACGTAAACAGTCTTAGTTTTTCGTTTAGTTGTCACGCCCTCGAGATAAAAAAAAATATAGAGATTATGTGTGAAATTGGAACTATGTAAGAGTAACCATTCTTGATTTGGTTTGATCTGGTCGATTTTTGTGAGGTATGAACGTAAGGCTTTCTAAAAGAAATACAGACCTGAATACAGAGATGACTATTATAAGGTTAATTATAGCATATGTGGACCGAAAATGCATCATTTGTTTCATGGGTTTTTTACTCCATAAATCACCTCTACCATAAGCAGATTGACATTACCACATGTTATGAGAGATATTTAAAAAAAAAATACTAGAATGGACGTCGCTTTGGCCGTAGAGTTTGTACGAAATCATCACTTTTTTGAATTTACAAGAACAAGATACATAATAGACTTAACCGGATTGATAATGTATCGCAGGTTTTTGTGGTAGACACGAAACATCGAATTATTATATCCAGTACATCAATTGTACGGAAAAGTCGGTGATCAATTCATGGTGTAGCTTCGAGTAAGATCTGCTGTAAAGTCAGCCTCATGAAAGTGAAATTGACAACCAATAGCTGTTTGTTCTCATTGGATATACGATTGTTGTCAGTTCGATATAGATACTTTCTGTAAGTACGAACATCGTTTGGAAAAAACACGGTTTTTGATAGAAAGAATCAAACATTTTTTTTCAATATTCATATTTTGAAAGTGACTTTGAGTTCTTATGAATGTGTATATGTAAAATGTAAAATGTAACACTATATATTTGCATTTATGTGATGCATTGCCTGCCAACAATTTCAGCTGTACATGTGAATTGCTGGTATATGTAGCATTTAAGATTAATCTTTTGCTGATTACCTTAAATGAAAATCTCGATCGATTTGAATCCTATTGGACTTTCGAATTTTTAAATAGAAAAACTAAAAAGAAACTTGTCCAAGTTTCATGCTGAGGGTTTTCCTATGACATACGTACTCGAGACTAAAACAAAGAGAAGGGAAGCGACAAACAGTCTGCTTCAATTGGGTTACCGATTGAATAATTGATTAAATGTGACTTCACCGAATACATATACTTAACGTTGATGAAAATATTTTTGAAGATTTACAATGTTGAAAATTGTCTTTTCTATGGAACAAATACCTTGCAACTTTTTGCTATGAACAATAAAATTGGATTTCGAATATGTTTTTATACCGAGAGTTAATAGTGTACTGAGCAGTTATGACTTTATATTGGGGGTTTGAATTTGCAGAAATTTTGATTTTACGTTTTAAATGCGATTATTCTATTTTTTTTTTAAGATATGAATTGATTAATAGAGTGTCACACCTAGTCCAACAGTGAAAATATATCAGTCCGATATTACTACATTATTATTACATACTTTTTGGACAAACATGCTTGTCTTTACACTCATGTTTACGCAGAAATGCAAAATAAAAACATTAAAGACGAGGTGAAATACACCATGAAATCAAAATGTAATTAAGGGACGAAAAAACTAATGAGATGAATTAAGTTTTAATTAAGTTATAGTTTTTTTTAAAAAAAAGATACTGAGATACATTTTATTTACAAAAAAAACGATTAACAAGGTAATAATTGTCTTTAATTATTTTGTCGCTTGTTTAAAACAAATAGTGTCCAAGCAACCCACTGTAATCATAACCATCTCAATATGTGTTTCCCATGACATGAAGATCAATGATTAAATAACTGAAATTCAAACAAAACAAAACTTCAGTGTAAAATCACTTCATTCGACAATTTCCTGAAGCCACATCGAATCGACTATTAGATAGACATCGTCGAATTAGAAGTGAATTCCCCTGGCAATGAGCAAACAATGTTGTAGACTTAAGACACGCAAATTTCTCTCCATTTGTACAGGATCGACACGCACCTGCAACAACACAGCCGTGGCCAAGTAAACATCCTGAAATGGAAAATTTCAAATCAAATCTCATTTGCATTAGGATTAAAAATATACATCGACACACAAAAACACAAAAGAAAAACATTTTTCGATAGACATTCATTTTATATAATGTAATTGTTTCTTTGATTGTCCTATTTGAGAAAAATTTGCTTCAGTTACCATTTTTTGAAAATGTAATATCCTGTTTGTGACCATGGAAAAAAGTGTTACTGAAAATGTTGGTAAGATAATTAATCGTTTTCTATCATATACATATGCTATAGTTACAGGTTTATAATTATATATTTACCAGGATTACGTATTCCAGTTGGTCCGTTATTCTGTGATACCGTATTTCCAGTCATAGACGCCGCTCCGGCAATGTTTTGGTTCACCCTTGGTTGCATGGCCATTTGGTTAATTCTTGGTTGTTGTTGCTGATTAGATTTATTAGACAAATTAATGTTATTGACTCTCTGTGGTTTTGCTCCTGTGTTAAGTCTTAATGATGGGGATATATTGGAAGACTTTCTACTCGGATTTTTCATAACATTGAGATTTCTTTGAGTCTGTGGAGTTCTATTTTGCTGTTGTGTGTTTTGAACTTGAGGTGACGCACTTTTCATAGAAGGGGATCGTTGTGGTTGTGATGTTTGGGAAGACATAACACTTGGTTGCTTTTCAATATTCTTTGGCCAGTATTCGTTGTAATTGCAGAAAAACTTAATAAAAACACTATCATCCTTAGCAGTGGGAAAGTATCTATTTTTGTAAAACTCCCATGTGTCCTCAACAGCTTCGCCAAAATTCAAACTATACATCTTCGGTGAACCAGAAGTCATCTGGAGTGCACCATGACATGGCTGATACTCTTTCCTACCGCTCATCTTACAAAAAGCACTGCACATGCGCCCACAAGAATCAAACGCGCTTATTATTGTTTGTGTCATCCCAAGTTCCGGTGATCTAACAGCAACATAGCCCATAGCTGACGACAATGCAAGTCTGTTGTCTACAATGACGTATTCCTGATAAGTACCATAATAGTTGAGACCTTCTGATTTAATATAAATCTTTCCAGCATTTGAAACTGTATCTTTACAATAATCATATTTTCCTAATCTGACAGTGTGCAATGTATTTCTCAATACACGATAGGCATCTGGAGAATACACATCACCATCGTATATAACATTGCCATGAAAGACTGGGTATGAATCATAGATAGTCTTCTCTGGGGGCCTTCTGCTAACAATTTCGACTGGAATATACACCCATTCTCTGATATCTGTCATATCATCACTTCTGTACCGATTCTGTATTCCCCTGCTTGCTAGCATGCATTTGTTGTTTTCGTTTAATGCGACTGCCAAATCATTTTGTCCAAACATGAAACCACCAGAATTATGACCTACATTAGAATTAGTACCGAGTTGCCCAGTCGCTCGTAAGTGTTTATTCCAATCTTTCCTGGTAAGGCTCACACAGCGAGACGTGGACAGACTTGTGTCACATCTAAGATACACGGAACCACAATCAGGATTAGCATGTGAACAGTCGGGCAAGTATTCATACGTGTATACAGATTCTGTGAAAAAACTACTAAATCCGTCAATGTTTTGCAGATTTCCAAATCCCATCGGCTCGTTCATACCCGGAATTCCTCGGATCGTTGGATAATCAGAAGCAGGATTAACGCCATGTTGATGTTGTATCATTCGGAATTGTTCCCATATATAGTCTACGTATGCCATATGGTTGAAGTACATTGGATCATGAGATGCAGAGTTTAGATCCGACATTTGTCCAGATCCTCCACCAATCCATCGATTAACTAAATTTTGCTGTCTTTCAAGACAATTCTCATAACGGGCATTTGGTTCGGAAATGTCCTCTATACGTGTGTTATTTAGGATACGAGCTATTCTATTTTGAGCAAATAGCTGTCCCATTGCACCAATATTTCTTACAAGTGGACCAGATGGAGTTTTCCAATTGGCATAAGGACCACTATTAACCACGCCATTGCCATTTCCAACAAAGATATCAGACCAAATAACACTCTCAGTAGGGTCATCTAATGGATCATCCAAGTCTGAGGCAAAGTAGGGGACAGTTACAGTTGGATCTATCTGTCGTAAAGCATTCTCATATCTGAAATTTAACTATTAAATATTAACTTAGCGAGTAGACTATATATCATAAATTCACACATTTACTAATACAAAGTATGGCCGAATGTCTGTTTGATCATCGATCGTAATTTCCCATTTTATTGTTTTTTTTTTCTTTTGCTACGGAAATAATTTTGTATTTACATTGCTCTTACTAAAATACATCCAAGAATCATCTGGTGGCATTCCTGTAATTATTTCCAGAACCATTTATTGCTAAAATACCTTGAACACATATTTTAAACAGTCTTAATATAAGTAATGATGCAGAGATCGAGACATTTTTCACTGTTTATACACTATACGAAAAGAGTGGAAAAATGTTGCAGTGCTATAATATGTCTTCATCATCCTTGCTCTGCACTATAAGAAAAATAAAGGTTATTTTTAGCTGAACTATAAACTTTTCTTAATATACAGTTCAGGGATTTTTTTTTCACGGAGTATCACGGTTACTTGAGAATCTTCCTTATTCTTACATATCTAAGTAAGAGAAAATTATTATTTAATGATAAAATGATAAGATACTTAAACTTACATCAACAGATAGACCCTGTGCCATCCAAGGAAGTTCGGATTGAAGTGAGCAACGGGTATAGCATCACCTCTGTGTATGTTGGCAATAAATTCGTATCTTGAAACGTTTCCTATCTGAAAATTCAATTACATTTTGATACTGTCAACTTTCGATTCACAACTTAGGTGACATTATTATTTATTCAATGTTGAAGATATTTCATTTCAAAAATTGAAAGGCTAGATACCATGCATCAATTTTCTTATTTAATCCTTTCATTTTTCCTGAAATCAGAGTTAAACTGATTGAGTTTCATTTTAGATTATTTTCGTTATTCTAGATGACATTTCTATCTTTAATGCATTATTGAATTATATTAATAATAGGATAATCAAGAGTGAATAACCAATTATTATATTTATTATACATATCTTATCCATTATTCATTGCTATTTTCAACATGAATTTTAAATTTTGTGAACGGCGGATTGATATTCGTATTAGGAGGTCTTGTGACGTTTTGGCGGTAGAAAGTCCGAGTGTGTAGTTACCGAATTTATTTCACATTGTGCATTGTCATTTTTTCACACTGGGAACATTTGGTAAATCACTGCTTTCTATATAATAAATATATAAACCTTATCTACTATTTTAAGAAACTAAATGCAATACTCTGAAGAAACCTACCGGCATTCCTTTCAGTTTATTGACAGTTCTATGATACTGGTCCCTCTCGAGGTCATTCATTAGTCTATACTCTGTTCGGATTCTTAGTGTAGATGCTGCCTGTCTTTTCTTTCGTCCTGATCCTGTTGCACTTGATGTCGCAGCAATAGAGCTTTGAAAATCTGGTATCTGAAGGATTGTATCTATCCATTTCCTATCCTGGTCAGAAATGTTCATTATACTGTGATCTACAAGTCTCCAAATGCTCTTCTGCATACAGATCCATTGGATTTCAGTTGCTGGGACTTTAGTCATGTCACTTTTTCTGCTTAATGACTCAAAGCAAACCTTCAACTCATTTGGTAACGGTATCTCCTCCACCAAGGCAATAGAATTCCCAATGAAGAGGACCAACAACAAAAAGGCATACATACTTACTAAATGAGTAGACCTAGAATATAGAAACCAGGTGTCACGAATGTTTTGCTTTTCAGTACTTATAGTTTTGAAAGATATTTTCCATTTTTACAAAATAATGTCAATCGTCTGAATATAGCTGAAATATTGCTGCTCGGACGTTAAACCCCAACAAACAAACAAACAAAATAATGTCAAATATTTGTAACATTAATTAGTTATAACCAGTTACCTTTAGAAGCATGTAGTGGTCTTTCGGTGTATTATTGAATGCCGAAATTCGGGGAAAAACGAACAAATGATACTACCTTAGAACCTATCTACCATGACTCCTCTATCCACCATGACTGTGTATGTCAATGACCTTAAATTTGTGATAAGTATTTGTTTTTAAATTTTGAACAAAATAATTGTTTGTAACATTTATCATGTAATGGTTTAATAGAGGACAAAATCCTCATAGCGATAATCAATACAAAGTCGATCTTTGACCTTAAAAGCACTGAGAGCCCAAATTCAGTCTGACAGAAATTAATATGTATACATACATGATACAGAGTTAGGATAATCACTAGTTTCTTATCCTTAGCAAACATTTTTTTTAACTATTTATAGTTTAGATCTTAACAAGTTTTGTTAAATTTTGAAGAAAAATAAATCCTACTTGATGTAAAACTGAAAAAGGCATAATTATTTTCAAAAATACCAATAAATTAAATTTCTTCCTCTTACAGGATACACCTGTCACATATAGAAATGAATTACTTTTGAATGCATGTATTGGTCATTTAATGTTTTATTTAACACAGAAATTCTTTGTATTCGGGGAAAACCGTATGAACTATCCACCATGACAGTGTACCATCATGTCACAAAAACGATGTGAGTTGCAGAAAGCTTTAAGGGATATGAGGTTAAAAGAACACAAAGTAACAAAAACATCATTTTGAAAACAATGAAAATTTCAAAGAAAAATGCAAACTTAGAAAATCAGAAAGAAGGAATATTTCACAATCAATTATTTTACAAGTATAAAATCCTACCTAATGTTATAGCGTCACATTCCGTACTGTAAGGTTCACTCAGGAAACGATATGTCCATCAATTAGTAAAAAATGACAGGTTTAGGGTCATCTGACAACAACAATGACACAATGAGGACAATATTCGACCATTACACTGCATCAGCTAACCACATGCATGGTCTGAACGTAATGTACACAGACCTTATATCATGGACGAGTTATGACGTACAATCTGCAATACTTAAAACTTTTCAGTGAAAAAAATCCATTAAAGATGTTGATAGGCATAAAAAAAAAACAGTGCAGATCAGTGTATATATATCCGATGAAGTTTAGCACATTACTATTGTACTAACTTAAGCAAAAAGGGAAAACCTTCAATAATTTCACAAAGACCTTAATTTGATTTTTTAATAGGATTTTGTGAATAACCAATGCAATATATTATGATTTTACTCTTCAAATTGGACCAATATCCAACAAAATGGCACTCATAGTTTTTTTCACTCATTTTTTCTTAATCGAGTTTTGTTAATTCCAATGTAAAAAATATACGGACATACGTTATCATACAACTGTACTTAGAACAAGAATGAAATAATATTTTTTTTTCATGTACATTGTCTTGTTTGTCGAAGTAAAAAAGTATAATCACTTGTATTTTTTGTACATTCATGATATTTTATCCTTATTTGTGTAAACTGTATTTTATTAGCTGTATTTGTTTATAAATAAAGTCATATAGATACCTTTATATTGAATATACATGGTATTTTTCCCATTCAGATGAGGATAAATTCTTTACTGTAGATGTCTTTAGCTATAGAACTGTATTCTTGCAGTGAATACAAATTGACATTCATTTTCATTTCGTTTTTACCACTAATTTAACAGACTGCTTTTATATGTAAATACTTTTTTTTTCTTGTGCAGGTGTAAAGATGTTAATTACTGAAGCCTTCATTTATATCAATATTCATACAATAATAATGTCAATCATATCAGTTAATGTTGTAATTATATTCAATTATCAAAGGTATAATGACAGATGGAAAATGACCATAGGGCAGTAATAGTTATTAATGTAGTCATCATGTTTTGTCATATTGTGCATCATATATAAAAATAAACCACATATTATTTTCAATATCATAATTGGATTCAAATGACTTTGCAGGGTGCAAAAAATGTTAGTTGACAAAAAGTGATTTTTGTTTTACAGAATGCCATTACTTTTTTTTAATTTGTAACATAAATTCTTACACTTCACTAAATGTTCTATAATTATTCAACAACTGAAGCAGAATAGCTTAACTTTTCACAATAATTTCAATACTTTTCATCAGTATTTTTACATTTTCCAACTATTTGATATTACACAATTTTGGCAGTATATTATTTTGACCTACAATATACATATGATTATTATTTTTTTTATAATTTGATAGAGAACAAGACTATGTTTGACATATTTATTGACATAAAAACAGTAATAATAAATATGAATATTAATAAATATCTACTTATATACACCTAACTAGTGGACGGATCTAATCACTACTAGCACTAAACCATTTAAAGCATAATCACATAAGATATAGACCTGTCCCTTTCTAAAAAAAAATGAAAGCAGCAATCAGAGCAGTGTTTACAGACTTATCTAACAAAACAACGAATTTCATCCTCTTTGTTAAAATTAATTTTGTGATCTGGAACTCTTTATAAATAGTATGGTCTTAGAGAAAATATTAAAACAAAAGATCTCATTCATTAGTAAAAAAGTTCCTTTTAGATGGAAAATCTTTTTCCTCCTTGCGAAGTCATAATGAAAAGTGCATTTTTCTAATTAGAAAATTGTGTTTTAAATGGCATATAAAATTTCTCCTCAGGTTATTACAAAAAGAATTTTTTACCAAAAAAAAAATCAACTATGACAAAATAACAGATATTTATTTTATAACTGAGAGGAATTGGTGTATAGAAAAGTAATGGGAATGTTAGTTTAAGAAAACAAAAAACAAAAAAAAAGTTCGGAGACACCCAATTTTTGTTTTATGAAAGAATGTCTGATAAATAATACATTTTCTAAAGAAATTCTATAGACCAGTTTTTAATACTTTGTGAAAAAGGGGAAAGTTCTCATCTAATCTATATAAAATTTTGTACAACACTGCCTTCATTAAGACTCAATCATCTTAAAATCAAGTTTCCTATGTTTTTTAAATTAAAATTCTGGAGTATGTTCATCTAACATAAGTATCTGAGAAATTTAAAAAAATCACAGTAAAAAATATTAAGCATGACCTTCCTCAAGGATTTTTATTCTTTTTGATCAATTTGAAAGTAAAGGTTCTTCTAAAGTAGCCAATTGCAAAATTAAAAATTACTGTTACAACAATGATTTTTTATATCTAAGCTTTATATCATATCATATTACTTTAAATCAGATTCATTAATTAATATTTAAGCAGAATAAAACAAAGCAAATACCTCCACAGCCTGTTGAACCCTGTATATTCAGGGACCAATGTGGACATACGATTCATATTGGACACAACTCTTATAGTGGATACACTATGAACTTCCTGCTTTCTAAAACATCCAACTCCATACAGAAATCAGCACTATTTTTTCATTGACAACACAATAACAGAATAAGACTGATTCCTGACAATATACACATCACCATCTGATAATCTAACACCGCATGGATTTTCATAGCATTCCCACAAGTCGTTAAGTAGGAATTTTGAACAACCCACCAGACCAAGTTTGGCTGAAAAATGTGTAAGTTCTAACTCTCATCATTTCTACAATTTTTGTTCAAACATACATACCTGACAATATGCACATCCCAATAAGTTTCCTAACAAACATGCAAGTCACAGAGATGGAGTTGCAGACAACGCATGAGACCAGTTTTGCCAATATGCATATATTCAACAGCAATCATTTCTACAATTTTTGTCCGAACATAAATTCCTGTAAGTATGCACATTTCCATATGATTATATTACATAACAATAACTTAATAACAATAATTTCATAACAATGCTGCAAGCTGCTTAGAAAAAAGTTTTGACAAATTGACAGACAGGGTGAAACCTATTAAAAAAAACATCTCTGGCTTTAAAAGCCTTCATAGAAAAATATATTCACTACTCTAACTCTATTTAAGTAGTACAAAATGCTAGTAAGGTAACAAATACATATATAATTTGTATATAAATCATTTTTCCTCCTGATTTTCTTTAAAAAATCAGAACACATTTTTCCCTTACACTTGTGTGATAGACAATTAGATCAATATACATTTTATCGGCAGGCATGGATCCAGGGAAACGCATGCTGTGTGTATTTCCCCAAAAATTTGGAAATTACTTTTTTGCATTAAATCTCAAATTTTCACCAATCCTATTCCCAAAAATATTGTTACCTTGTTTCTTTGGCTGGGCTTCTATTTCTGCCAACCATTACCGGGATCCAACAAAATATCACAAATATATAAGGCTACCTTTATAACAGCCTGGACACAACTGTAATGGATCACCACCTAACTTGTGTAGAATACATCAATACAGATATCAGTAAATTATAACAGTAACAAAGAAACAAAAAACATGATTATTTAGTTAGTACTTGATATGCATTTTCTTTTCATCACAGGGAATAAAATGATCAACAAAAAACAACCCTAAAATATAAATATTGAACAACAAAAACTTAACAACATATTACTCTAAGTGGTTTTCTTCTTGCATTTAATAATTATACAATATATCATTAACTCACAACACATTAATGTAAAAAAAACCCTAATTTGTAAAGCATGATTCAACAAATCCTACACATACTATTCCTCAGATACAAAATGCTTAAGTTTGACATTTAATCTCTTTGAAGCACCCATAGTATTTCCTCTCAATGAATTTGATAAAAAAATGAATCAGTGACTTCAAACCATGACAAAAGTTACACATTCTGACATTGTTGATATTTTTCGTTGTTGAAAAAAAACACTCAACTAAAGTTATTTTGCTGATAAACTGACATAAAAATATGAAGGATGAAACTGATTTTGCCACAAAAATATTGTCTTACACAAATAAGTAAATCTTGCATCACAAAAAGTTGTACATGAATTATGTTTCATCGCAATTATATTAAAAACTGGTTTTCTGTACCGATAAAGGCAGGCATTCCATGCAACATTAGAGATAATACCAGTAATTCTGCAACTCTATAAATGTACTGTACAAAGAAGCACCTTGTTATAGCAGTGTAGTGTGTTATACCAAGTGTTGGCACAATATTATCCATTAGATACATCTAAGTTGGCACAGGTTTCATTAGCAATTTATATAGCAAAAAGGAAGTAATGCTCACACATTTAAGAGATTCTGTATTACTGGTAATTATTTTCTCTGTGGACTTTAATGCTTCCTCAAAAGTATTTAAAAAAAATTGAAAAAAGTAAACATCAATATAAGTTGGCTTAACCATTGTTTGCTATAATAACACACCAAGCAGGCTTAACTCTGATACTGAGGTTTCATTTTTATTTGTGGGGTATCTATTTTCATAGTTTTTTTGTCAAATGGACAGAGTGGAACTTTGAAATAAAAAAAATCAACAATTAACCCTGTGAAAGTAAATCAACTCTGAAAGAAAGACTTAAAAATGTTTTATATCTCAGTATCATACATGTGTCATTTAAGAAGAAGCCAATATCAAGCGGTAAACATCATGTCATCCATTTTGATTGCTTAATTGAATGGCTAATCAACATTAAATGGAGCTTATTTGCCTTGGGGTTATCATTTTAGAGATACTTGCTATTTTTCGTTGTTTACATCTTTCCACTTGCTAGGGAAAGTGGCATTTAGTAAACTCCAACTTTTAACATCTTTGTCAAACACAGACTAAGAAATAGCACCTGGATTTTTCATTCTAAATAATTTTGACTTTTACTTGTAATCAGGGAATTCAAAATTGGAGTATTATATATCATACATGTTACTTACATCCAAAATAAAAATTAATTCATCTTAATTCGCCATGTTGTGAAAGTTGTGAAACATGTATGCCTTTAAAATGTTTATTTTTATTCTGCAGCAAAAAAAGGTTTTGCTTAAATCATTTTTTTAATCATTTATACAATTGTTTTTTTTTGTTTTCATTTTATTGATCCACAAACCACAAATTCAGGTACCTAACAAAATGTTTTTTCCCTCTAACCATGAAAATTGATCTCCAGGAAACTAAATGAAACCACAGTACATGGATCTCAGTACAACAGGAGAAAGTTACAAAATACACACAAAAAATGAGCAAAAAAATCTTTGGTGACACTGTTATTGACCTATGTAATATTTTACTTAGTTGCCTAATATGTCAAGCTGACTTAGATGTACAATTGTCTTGAAACACTCTCCTGCCTATTTGATGATCCTGGTCATACACTCATTCAATGTATTATATCAGGCAAAAATAAAAAAGTAAAAATTACTCATAAGTCAAGGAATACCACTGTGAAAGCCAATAAAACAGAATTCTTGAACTACCATTCAAGTATTCCTTTTATCAATGATCTCTCTCTGCTGTCAAGCTTCTTTACTTCAACTGCAAATGTCTCAGTTGACCCTGTAAATAAACAATTAATGAAGAATCTACTCTCACTTTTATCATCTAAAGACAGTGCTGAGTATACTCCAAAAAGTAGAAGTAACTTGCTATCATTTATATGCCTTATTTATTATATATATTATAGAATATTGCTTAAGATACTATTTCAAATTCTAGAAGGACATAACCAGCTTCACAAAACATGATATACCTGGATCCTGAACCTTTTTTTTTTTAACAATCACAGTTTTGTACCTCTAGAATCAAAATTCAGGAGAAAAGCAATTAGGAGTTCTTTAAACACATTCAAACATTGTGCAAAAAAAACATTAAAATCCCTCCAAGAACGATTATATCATCTAAGGAAATGAAAACCAAAACAGTCTTATACCATAAGATTGGCATGGAATAATAAATTGCTTTACATGGCATAGCTAGGCATGACAGCAGAGATCAAACATTGAACTGATGAGACAAGTATACACAATATTTGGGCATGATGCAGCTCTTAATTCAACTTGCTATCAAATGTTTAACACAGCATAAGGTTATAACCAGAACAAAAAAGTAATCAAGTGAACCAAGATTCTCGCAGAAATCAAAAGAATGTAATCTTGGGACCAAGACCAGACATTGAAAACAGACAAACACAACAAAGAACATCAAGTAACTAAAATAATACATACAAAATAACAAAATGAAACGAGCAACATAGACTCCACAAAAAACTGGGAGCATGGACCATGTAAACAGTAGGGTAAGCGTCTTCTGCTTTTCTAGAAACACTGCCCAAGTTGCTCATAAAAAGTCAAGTCCGGGGTAGACAAAAGGGAAAAGAAAACTATGACATGTAAAACAAATCAGTTGTCATGGTGCAGATGGATACACAATCGACGAGCTCATGTTGACCATAAAACTTCTGTCTGTAGTGATGACTTCAATCTTGTAGCAACATAACCCAGTTCAAGAAGCCTACTTGTAAGAAGTCCTGCGAGATACAAAAATCTAAGTAGTTGCAGCAAGCTCTGGCATGAGTTGAGATATGAAAACTCCATAAGCAGGTGCTGAAGGGATGTTGCCACAAATGAAAGGAAAGTTGACAATTCTGAATGAAAAGTCATCAAGTTTATCATAAAGTTTGGTCAAAAGTTTTCCTTTACCATCGATCTCTATGTGTAGAGAACTTATTGTCCTGAATCATAAAAATGTTTGTTTTTGGCCCTCTCTTATTGGTTAAGGTCACAACCCCTTAAAATCAATCCCAGCACTGTATTAGTTTTCAGGTAAAATTTCAAACAAAACCATACACTCTTATACAATTAAGTTCAATAAAATGTTTTGGTTCCTTTTCCTAAACAGGAGCCCTAAACCCTAAAATCAATCCAAACCTTCCTTTTGTCATTTTGAAACTTTGCCATACAGTTTGGTCTAGATCTTTCAACTAACATTCAAGTTTTCACACAAAAACCAACTGTCTATGGACACTGACAATGACATGTTCATACCATTATGCTACCACAATTTTTTACAGTTGTATAAGAATGCACTGAGGTAGCCATACAGAAAAGTTCTAAGTATGAAGCTGTCTTACTTAATTTTTCAATTTATTGTTTAATGTTTCTTCAAGGTAGTAAGACATAATGGACTTGAAAAAAAAGAAACTGAACTTTTCTTCATAAAAAAAACTACAATTTAGCACTTCAATGACCTTTTCTTTTTAAAAAGCAAAAAAAAAATATGTGAAATTGAAATATTTTTACACCAGATTTAATATAATTGTACCTGAATTACAGATCTTTTTCAGTTTCTGTAAGAAATCAAGGAAGGTCTGATTTAATGCTGTATGTCCCTGAAAAGTGAAAAACAGATAAAGGAATTAATCATTATTTACGTTTTAAAATTGTCATCATGTATTTGAATATCGGCAGAAGTTTTTTTTTTTATTTATTGTTATTACATAGTTTGAATGTACAAATCATGAAATTTTTTCAAATTATTTTCAAAGGACAAGATGTGGTCACATGACACTTACAATTCTCAAGTATTTTTATGCTCACAACCATACTAAGAGATATATGTGAAATGAAGGCAATTCCATTTTTCCATAATTGGCTCTAACTTAAAAATAGTAATGGTTCTGTTCATAAGATCAGTATTACCCACATGCCAAATTTAAATGTGATCAATTTTTAAATCATGCTTGTCAAAATAAATGGTTTCTTGAAAAAATATTGTTGTGAAAATCACAGTAAGACTTAAACAAGTATGTTCATAAAAGAGCCATCAAATTACCTCTGGTTCCTCATCCCAGCTATCCCAATCAGAACTTTCTCCTTCACTCTCACTGTCAGACTTATTACCTCCCCTGTCACTCTGCTGACTGAGGGCACTCAATCTACCAGAGGGCAGACTACCACTGTTGTTACTCAAGTTCAAGGTCAAACATTCAGGGAAACTCCCAGGACTGCTCACTAAAATGTTATGATTATATTTGCTTTATTTCAACTAAATTCATTCACAATTGAGAGTACAAATCAGCATTCCTTATTTATTTTAAATACTTTCATAATGGATGTGCAAATGGCTACTTAAACAATCCTTATTATTTACATAAAATACCTGTCTCATACAAAAACATGTAATAATTCACTTGTGTCAAGAATTATAGGTTAGGGTAAATAATATCACTGATAATCTTGAAGTAGTGTACTAGTGTCAAGCAGTGTACTCCAGTGTAGGTTGGGACAACCTCTTTACTCATATTACCGATACCTGTGTATAATAAATAGGTTATAATGGTACAGACTGTAGTTCAAGACAGAAAATACTGTACCCATCCAAAATAAAATAAAAACTAGTATGAAACCTGTTGCTTATCGAAATCAATCCATCAAAAATATACTGAAGATCTAAGTAAATACAGTAATAAAATGTTGACACACATTATTTTTGTAGTATCTCACCCTTAATAGCTGTGTCTATGTTATCCCAGTCATCCAAGGAGTCAGGACTACCAGATAGAGGTATATCATTGGACAACAATGTAAAATCGTCCTCCAATCTTGGTGAATGCTCCATGTTGAAATACACACTCTAAAATCAAATTGATGGTATAAATTAAATTTACTACATTATAAGACTATCTCATTCAAAGATTAGTCATTCTATTTTTAAACAATAAATCTCCATTTAGCACTATAAGGTCAGTAAATGTAACTTATTTAATCATGTGAAATACAGTAGTGTTCATTTATAACGTACAGGCTTGTAACAATTTCAGATTTATAACAATCAGAACATATTTCCCAGTCCCAGAGTTTTAAAAATACCGGTAATGGATTATGTTATTGATATAAAGAATTCTTTATAGCAAAATCAGGGATATAGCGAAGTATTTTTACAGCCAGGCGACAGATTTATTGTTGAAGTTTGTCTGGATAAAATGAAGGATCAATTTAATTGTAATGTCAACATCAGACACAAGTTGTCTGCTACTCACGGTAATTGATTAATCAACAATTTCACAGTTGATGCACATACAGTTAGAAGATCAACACCGCTGGCATGGCTAATTTTACCTGTATTGTTGTTTTATTACTCAGTAAAATATTATCAAATAATGTCATTCAAGCCATTAAGATAATTAGCCTAAGAACATCCTAGCTTGTGAACTTTTATCACTTTTGATTTAATGATTATTTTTGTTGGTAATATTATCAAAACAATAGTTTTCACACTACAAGCAATGAAATATACTGTGTTAATTACTGCAGACTCGAAATGGTTTGATAATTACAATTCTACACAATTTTGAAATTGCAAGTATGAAGAGAAAGGCAATTGATCTTGATACTATGTAACAGTTCAATCACGTGGTACTCCTTACACAGGGGTCTCGCATGGACAGCAGGTTCATGTGGAGGATAAGAAGATAAGAAGAATGTTCTGCTTGTGATTAGAAGTTGATGTTCAACACTGGCAGTAAGTTTAAACAGAGTATATGTTGTACCTAAAGCAGGTCGACAGTACACATGTCTTCTATACCAGTTGTCAACAAAACATCATGACACATATTTATAATGTTTTTCATAGTAAAACATGCCTTATCCAAGCCACCTTTGGACTGGGAAAATTATTCCATTAAGGCATGTGTTTGGTTTTTACAGATTTAAAAAGAGTCAAATCTGATTTTAAGTGACTTCAGAAGATATCTGGTTTAAACAGGTTACCAGTCTATCCAAGAATCAGTTTACTGTACTTACATCACTGACTCTAGAACATATTGCCATGAGTATGATCCTTATATGACGTGAAGGGTTGATCACCTTACATAGGACTAGGTATGCTGATAATATCTTCTGGACTAGGTGTAAATCTGCACTCTGAAAATAATCATCACAGTATAGTTACATGAATCGGAACTAACGATTATAGTTTTTAATACCATTACAGTACTTCAATGCTTCAAATGTACATGAATTTGGTATATAAAATGTGTAAAAAGGAATAAACTAGATTTTTTTTGTATAACCAGTTCAAAAATAACAAACATTCTTTGTTTATCAATTACTCATGGATTCCAGTAAAAACATAAATAATTGATCCTTAATCAAACTGTTTGGGATTATTTATTATGTCACATTACCAAGCCAGATTATACAAAATAAGCTGGCTCCTTAAAGAAAATCAACCAATCAGAAAGCTTGTTACAATCAAATTAAATTATATAGAAATATCTAATTGTTATTATTTTGATATTTAAAATCAGCACACAATATAAGATGCATATTCTTCTCAAAATGCTATATTCAAATTTACTGCCCTGTTCCAAACCATAGGAATATAAAACAATGTCCTCCATATTGTAAAGTACAATTTATAACATTAGAAAATCTTTTCTTATTGCCTTGATTCATTGACTAGTTAAAGAATTATGCAAGTACTAAGAAATATTATACATTATTTTCTACTAAAATTATCTTCAATTGTTTTGGATAAAACATTTTCAAGATAATATTGCTGATTTGTTGGACCAGCACTAATCACAAGGTTAAAAAAGGTCTACCTCTGGCCAGTAAATCTTTGTGAGCCTCACATTTTCATAGTTATAGATGCTTGAACCTAACATTAATTAATGTTGGACATCATTTAAATATTTGTAAAATTTATGCATTAAGTAAATAAAAGGTTGAAATAGTAAGATGGAATCTGTCATAAAATTTGATATAATAAACATGATATGGTATTATACATCAAATTACCATTTAATACCTAATTAAACCCACATCCAGTATCCTACCTTCATGGTAATTATAGCAGCTAGTTCCTTCAGTGTCAGATGTATACACTTGAGACAAGCCTGCATCTGTGGTTCCTCTGTCAAACCACTGATAAAGTCTGTTATCTTACCTCCTAATGCGTTCACACTGAAATTCAAAGTAGGGGATCAATCAAGAAAAGCAAAAGCATGAAACATGGATGATTTTTAAATGATAAATGGCTTGTGAAAAAGTCTACAAAAAGTCATTGAATTTCTGAGACATGTGAAATTGTATATCTTTTCATTGGTAATTTAAAGAAATTATTATTTTGTGTCAACAATGATATCTATTGAAAAATATCTTTGTGAACAAATGCAGTGCTCTAGGTCCCCCACCTAAGAGCAAAAATTATATCTAAACAAGAAAGTAAGAGAAAATTCAAAAACAATAAGTGTCTTTCATACTCCTTAATGATGAACATGTATAAGTTACAAGTACATGAAAATGCACAAAAGCTTTCAGAGGATATCCACCAAAACAAACCTTTACTAGATAAATCATATATATCAACTACTGCGCAAAATATAAGTTAATGATAAGAACTAATCATGGGGAAATAAAAGAACAATGTGGTTTGTAAGATACTTATAGTTATTTACCTACCAATCACACATTGCTTTACAGACATGAGTATTATCTATAAACAGTCCAGCATAGTGTGCTACAACAGGTAACATTAACGATGAGCTTTCAACAGGTAAACTCAGCAGGAATGGCTTAATACCTTGGTGAACCTCATTTACAAAGAACTTCTCCACCTAAAAATACAGCGAGTATACATGTAATTGAAATATATACAATGGTAAGTCTCTACAAATATTTCCCGATGCATATTTTATGTGTATGTGTATTTGTATTAGACATCAATTCATCTAAATACAAATACCCTTTTGCTTAGAAATACAAACAATGTTAATTTTAGATTGTAGACGAAGTAAGGAGGAACTTGTTGAAGCTAGATTGAAAAGAATTAAGAATTAAAAAAAAAAAGAGCTGCGCTTTAAGCACATGATACATCCGTTGCCCTTTTCACTTGTCCTTATGCTTTTAATGAAGTTATATGATCAACTAGAAATACTGTGAGCCCTGTCAAATATCCCCCCCCCCACCCCCCCCCCCAAAAAAAAAAAAAAAAAAGTAAATAAAAATGCACAAAAAATTTGGCACTATCATCATAAATGGTCCGTTTTCAATGAATAAATTTCCTCAGCCTTTTATGCTGTTTTTTAAAGAGTAAAACTTCATAAAATGGAAACGTAAAATTTGACATTTATACAAATCAGATTGGAGCTTACTTCAATAGATATGAACAATTCATCAAAGTTTGATAAAAGTAGGTGAAAGGGTTTTTGAGTTAATGTCTGAAAACTTGAAATCTCCCTTTTTTAAGTATAAAAAATTCATTAACATGGAAGTGATATATCTCAAATTTATAAAATCGAAAGGCAGCTTACATCAATAGATATGAACAATTCACCAAAGTTTGATAAAAGTTGGTGAAATTATTTTTGAATTATTGTCTGAAAACTTGAAAATCCCCCTTTTTTAAGTATAAAAAATTCATAACATGAAAATGAAAAATCTGAAATTTATAAAAATCGAAAGGGAGCTTACATCAATAGATATGAACAATTCACCAAAGTTTGATAAAAGTTGGTGAAATTATTTTTGAGTTATTGTCTGAAAACTTGAAAATCCCCCTTTTTTAAGTATAAAAAATTCATAACATGAAAATGAAAAATCTGAAATTTATAAAAATCGAAAGGCAGCTTACATCAATAGATATGAACAATTCACCAAAGTTTGATAAAAGTTGGTGAAATTATTTTTGAGTTATTGTCTGAAAACTTGAAAATCCCCCTTTTTTAAGTATAAAAAATTCATAACAAGAAAACGAAAAATCTGAAATTTATAAAAATCGAAAGGGAGCTTACATCAATAGATATGAACAATTCACCAAAGTTTCATGAAAGTTGATGAAAGTGTTTTTGAGTTATCTTCCAAAGTGTTGACGACGGATGGATGGCATAAATATCTGTAAGTTTATACCAAAATGATTCAAGATTTAAGGTGATGTAGCTGTATCTTGATTTAAAACCTAGCTTAAAGATACATCTTGTTATTGTTTCCACAGATATTATTTTTGAACATTATTACAAAACATATAATAACAGAGTTGGTACACAAGGGAATCTAGTCCATAGAATGAATAAATGGATAATGGGTTTGTGTTTTTTCTTGGCTTCTTGAGGCTTTTTGCCAGAAAGTTTCAAGGGGAAAATTTTCCAAAAAGCACCATTTTAAGCAAACATTTTTCCCAGACATGATGATCATACTTATAAACAAAATGTGAAGAATATGTAAGTACATACTGTCTGTAAAATTTTGTGTACTCTGTGGGGCCAACAAAAATTGTGAGATCTAAAAGTACATTTTTGCCTAAACCATGCAATATACTTATTTAAAAATAATGTACTTTTATTCTTTGTGTCATGCTTCATTCAAAACTGCTTGTTTTAACAAAAGAAATCTTGAATAATATGCATAAGAGGGAGACTCAAGAACAATGTGAAAAGAAGATGTCACAACTCTCCAAATGAGTTGATGACTCCCATATTTTTTTTTACTTAACTGTAAAAAGATATTTCATTACATGTATTATAATTGCCAGAATATCAGAAGTTTTATTGGTAGATCTGAACAGTAGAATATGTCTAAAGCATAAAGAAATTAACAAACAAAAGAACAGACCTGCTTAGCACACTGTAACTTGCCCTCTGGTTTAACCAGACAACAACTGAGGTAGCCATCAAATGGTGAGGTAAATAGACGGATATCTGTTCCCTGTAGTAATTCTTTAGAGATTCTGGTGTTAGGATGAGAGAAACAAAACAATAGCTTCCAGAATGACAACACTGTGGCAATCTGGCTAAACCTCTGAAATAAATAATTTCATTATCATTGAGATAATCAAAACCTATACAGAAATGTTTATACCTTTTACAATCAAAAGTCGAAAAAATATTCTAATATTTGTCTATTCCTTACTTCAGAGTCTAAGCAGAAGAATTTAAAAGGCTGTTTTATAGCATAGATAAGCAAATAATTCAGGAATTTATACTGCATTAGAAAACTGTATTTTGGTAAAGTATCTTGTGATGACAGAGTAAGATGTTTCACATTATGCTTTACCTGCTCAGTAGGAATGTTAAAGTAACTGTGTGCTGCTATTATACTACATGCTGAGACCACTGACAGTCTGTCAAAAACAGGTCGTTGTAAAAGTGTGTCCATATAAGGGAGATAACTCTGTAAGTCACCAGTGATGTTATTGACAATCTTTGATATAATTTTCTTGCACATATCATAATCCTGAAACAAAAATGTTTCTATTTACTGTTAAAAAATCAGGCTACAAACCAACCAACCTGAAAAATATCTTAAGTCTTGCAAATAACTGAAATCAAAATCTGTCTGTTAATTAAATCAAAAATCTTGAATGCAGTTACCAATAGAGTTAAGATAATCTTCGACATAATTTTTTTTAAGAACAAGGTATTCTAAAGAGGTACAAGCAAAAAGATGTCTTTAAAGCTGTTGCAAAACTACTTCAGGTAAATGGTTAGTTGTAGGAGTTGTGATTCATAACTACTTTTGCCAAAGTTTTGTATGGTCTGTTTAAGTTAGGTTCCAGAATTAAAGATATGTCTTGAATAAACACATATGTTCTTAAAATGGCAATACATTTGGTTATATAGACTAACCTGCCAAGCATTTGGGGGTCTTTGTAACAAGGGAAGTAACTTGATGCTATGAACAACAGATTCTTTAAGTATCACAGCAGCTGCATATGTCAAAAGGCAAGTCTTCTTCGGCAAGTAGGATTTCCATATTGTCTCTAAAATACTTATATCATACCATCGTATTACTTCTGCTAGACATGGAAGAACCTAAAATATACAAACTATGTATTATATAATTACTTACAGAAAACAATTTGAGTCACAGCTCACATAAGGATTTACATACTCTACTTCTTCATATATATTAGAAACAAACCAACATTAGGTCAAGTTGAACTATAGGATTCATCATCATCAACTGAATGCAGCCCTTGACCTCTGACCTCAAAATCAACATGGTTATAGATGTAATGAAAAAGTATGTATCCAGCTAGTAAAAATGAATTGAGGGATGTTGTTTCTAGGGTGATGACAAGGGTAGAAGGGCGGCAGTGTTACTATATACCTTGACAAGTTACTTGGTGATGATAAAAAATCTATTTCAAAGCAGTTACTTCATTCGATACCTAGAATGGACTTATAAATTGTACCAACTTGAAGATAGAGAAGCTGAAGCTGCTTTAAGAGCAATTTATGAAATATAAACAAGGAAAGTGTTGCTACCTGTTTAGCCATGCGTCGCAGTTCCCACTGTTTGTCAGCCATACAGTGTAGTGTCTGATGTAGAACTGTTATGAGAATATTGCTGAGACAATCTACATCAACTATCCCTACATCTCTCTGTAAAATCTCTTCTATGGAGGAGTTATTTTGTGGACTGAAGTATAAAGCAGATTAAAATTAGGAATTCAATGTGAAATACTTTGGGTTTTGAAAACCTTATTCTAACAGGATGACTGAATTCCAAAACTTTATTTGTGAATTGTTATGTGTAGTATCCACATAATCAGTATGAATGCTTACCATGGTGTTTATATGAAGGAACATGTAGTGTTTTGTTTAGAAGACAATAATATTTTTGACTTCAGTTTTCATGTTTTTAGATAACATTTTTATTAGTTTTATTTCTTTTCACTTTTAATTTTCATTGATAATTTTACATAGAAATCGAATAGTAACCTTGATCTAGTTAAGATAAGATAGTCCTTGTTTGTCTGGTCATCCAGTACATGGAACCAATTATTACAATAGCGGCCAGCCCCTTAACATGTTTAATGATCTGTATCAGACAGACACTGAGATAGCAAAAGTTCAAATTGGTAATTTGGGGAATTTTCCGTTACATATAGGTTAACTGGGTTCATTGGTTCAGATTTGGCATATAATTATTGACAGTTAAAAATCAGAGTTCTATCGATAAACATTGTATTCACATATGTGAATGTATAGATTGTGTAAATAAACGTAGTATTAGAAAGATCATTTTTAATCAAAACCATGGTCGTAGAAGAAGGTTATAGTGCTCGTTGTCTAGCTTCCAAGGGCAAGTTTCATAAAAAAATCAATTGAGATTTTCCTCAACTCAAATCTCAACCAATCAGATCACTTGAAACTGAATATCAGAGGAAAATTTCAATTTGAGATTATTTTTTTAAAACAGGCCCAGGTGTATAAGAACAAAAACCATAAAATGGGTCAAGTTATAAAACAAGAGGCTCCCAGGAGCCTGAATTGCTCACCTGGTTAAATTTTGCCTTTCAAGAAGTCAACAGAAGACAAGAAGTTGTCCAACAATTTTGACTCAAGAAAACTTTGATAGGACTTATCATAAGGATCATTTTAGCAAATTAAAGTTTAAATCTATCATAGTTTTCAAGACACTGGTTGAAAACTGTAAAAAAAACCTGAAATTTTCCCCTGTCAAGGACAATAACTCTTTTAAGGAGGCATCTGACAACTTTTATGCCTGAAGACTTTTGTAGTCCTAAAAATAAGGATCATTTCAGCTATTGAAAGAATTTGGCTAAACCTAACGATTTTGGAGATATATGTGAAAAACCAATGTCTGACCCTATGTCCTATTTTTAGTAACAGTGGCCATGTTTTCCGATGGATGAAAAAACCTCATGACAGTTCTATGCAGGATACCCCAAAGAACATTCATACCAAGTTTGGTTCAAACTGGTCAAATTGTGTCAGAGGAGAAGATTTTTAAAAGAAATAACATAAAAAATAGCAAAAAATGTTGAAAAAGAGCAATAACTCCAACATGGCTAAATGGATTAAAATGAAAATTTGTCCACAGATAGATCTCATCAAGCTGAACATTTTTACCCATGTCAGAATTTAGCTAAACCTAACGTTTTTGGAGATATATGTGAAAAACTAATGTCTGATCCCTATGTTCTATTTTTCTATTTTAACAGTGGCCATGTTTTTGACAGATAAAAAATCCCTACACCGGTTCTATGCAGGAAACCCCTAGGAACATTCATACCAAGTTTGGTTCAAATTGGTCAAGTAGTGTCAGCGGAGAAGAGTTTTGAAAAATTGTTTACGACGACGATGGATGCCAAGGGTGGCATTAGCTCACATGGTCTTCGGCCAGGTGAGCTAAAAATGCATTCCTTTGGAACAGGTATCCAATGGTCTTCATGTAAACAACCAAACCTGGGCAAAATGATGCATTTTATTTTGGTAATATTACTTTGTCAGAACATAATCCTATGTAAATATATTCAATCTAAGGTCTAAGTAGCCTAAAAAAGTTACATCCATGGTGTTAACCTGATGGTTACACACAAATATACAGACAGATCTTCATAAGCATATTCTGTGTACCACATTTAAGGAATGGAAATGGGTAAATGTATAACAAATATTAAACCCCCTTTACATATTGATTTCTGAGAACCAAATACACTGATTAAATCTTTACCCATCTACTAAAGACACCCAAACTTCTAAGTTTGTTTTATTTTCCTATCCCTGTCCCAGGTTAGGGGAAGGATTGAGAACTCACAAACATGTTAAACCCTGCCACATACTTTAAGTCCATGTCCCAAGCCAGAAACCTGGAGTCCAGTGGTTGTCTTTGTTTCTTATTGTATTAATATTCATTTTATGTTTTTTTTTTCTACAGATTAAGTTGATTTTCATCTTTTATGAATAGTTTCACTTCATTTATTTTAGTAACTTTTACAGCTTGCTTTATGGTATAAGTTTTGCTCATCATTAAAGACCATGTAATGACCCCTAGTTTAACTGTTCATTACAATCATACCATATCTCCTATTTTTATATGTGTAGGAATAACAATAAACAATAATCATACTACCTAGATTTCAGTAATTTCTCCATATCTTCTAAAGATGATGCATGCATGTGATGTTTACTACTATTTTGATTATTCTGAAAAAAAGTAGTTATGAAAGTAAAGCAGAGAACATTCTCTTTAATATTTAGGCTTATTCCTAGAATGAAAAACGCATCTGTTAAAAACTGATAATAAAACTACCATAGTTACCATGTGCTAAACATATTTTTGGGGGAAGACCCAGCTTTGTAAGTGTGTATTATATATAGTGTGTTACCATGGTAATGTTTATGTTATTGGAGCCATGGTATTTGATTGAGTTTCTACCCATTTCCCTCTAAATATAGAACAACACATAGGTTAATGCACAGACTGTTTACAGTAAGTCCATAAGCAGATTATCCTCTTATTTCAGAATGTCTTAATTGATTAATTGATTCTAAAATATAAGTGGTTCATGTTACACTTTTTAACTACAAGAGTCTATTGTACTAGAGGATCCTCCCAAGATAAGGGGTTATGAATGCAGTCATGTTATATACCTTATAACTTGATTTCTCTAAGACTTGTATTTGATGAAGTATAGAATAAGTAGTATCAAACTGACTGGGTCCCTGTATGAAAACATCCTCCTGTACCTGGGAACCAGAATGATTACATGGAGAGTCTGGATTCTCAGATAAAGAATGGGAATTCCTATCAAATGAAATGAAATAAACAAAACAAA
This sequence comes from Perna viridis, assembly GCA_037379345.1. Lineage (NCBI taxonomy): Eukaryota > Metazoa > Mollusca > Bivalvia > Mytilida > Mytilidae > Perna > Perna viridis. The sequence continues at coordinate 16,528,704 of CM074515.1, forward strand.
AACCATTAGAGTTTTCTGAAAACACAAGATATTGAAAAGGGGACTGAGTTTTAAAAACCTGCACATTACTTACATAAATACAGAAAGCATAATATTTTTTTATAAAATGTGCAGTGAGCTAATTACAAAAAATATGTAGATACAAACAATATAAAACTGTTGAAATCACAGAAAAAAACTGTAACCTCCTCATCGATAGTTGTTCTTACACTTAAAACCTTAATGTATTTCAAAATACATTGTTTGCAGCAAGTCATTCTTATTATATAACATACCCGAAACCTATTTGAAAATTTTATAATAACTAACAACTCTACCTGTGAGTGTTTTCTTGAGCTCTATTGTACTGTGGTCCATACTGAAAACAAAGTAGAATTTCAAAATATACCTAATTTACAGTCTAGTGAAGTTAAATTGTATCAAAATCTTTCATTATAATATTTGCCCAAAGGAATGTTAAGTCCTCTGAAATACTAATGAGTAGTGAACATGGAAAGGTGCAATATCGCTTACCACATAAGTATAATATATTGTAAACCTAAATTTGGATCCAGCAAAAGCTAACAACAAAAATTTATATATAGAATACAAGGAAAATCACTCCTTCACAATATATACAATGAAAATTATCAAATTTCAATCTTCCATTCATTGCATGACAAAGAAAATGTGATTAAAAATTTTAAAAGTCCTTGTGCAGTGAATGGTAGAAACCAATTAAGTTTGGACAGATAAGAAGGACAAATCAATATCTTTAAAGTGTTGAGTAGAATGTCATCATTGATATTTGCTTGGATGAAATTACAGTTTTTTTAATATCTTAATAATAATAATAATAATAATAATAATAGATTATTATACATCAGTGTAAAGTAATTGGCTCCATGTACATTTGCAAGTAACAGGAACAACATACCAATTTGCATGACCCACTTTTTCAGTGTCAAATTTATATCATTAAGAGTTAAAAACTGATGTACCATTCAATATAAACTATTAGCTGTAAATAGGATTTGTAAGTTTTGCTCTAGTTTCATTTTCTTTACTGGATTTCCTAATGTACAACATACTGAAATCCGAAAACCGATCCGCACATGTTATTGTTTACTTCTGGGATGTGGGAATGGTGCATTACAATACAAAATCTTCTATTTATAACTTTTCCTAACACTTTTGCCAGTAGAAATAGACATTACCCATTTTTGATTGGTATATTAACACAGAAAGATGTTTAGCTTCAAATACTTTTCTAAAAGCTCAGTTAATGATAAGTTTCCATGCATTTGAATGGTAGATTGGGACCCATTCTTGTGAAATCACAGAGTCACACGATGAGACTTACATACCCTATCACAGAAAGGTAAGTGATGCTCATGTGACTTATATAAAAGTTCATCATTGGTTAATACATACAGCTATATAACAATGAATATAAATATAATATTTCATTTTGATCAAAAATATTATACAGTTATTACATGGGTTGGATGCAATAGACCAGAATATTTGTCCTGAGATACTGAGATCAAGTGTCTATTGCATGAGGCCAACATGTAATAAACAAGATAAAACCTTATAATTAGGTAATAAATTGTGATATTGACATGCAATAATAACCATGCTGAGAACTACCTGAAGTCTCAAACTTTGTTTCATCATAATCTGGTTAAAATCAATCAAAAACTTAATATAGATATCATGTTTTACCTTTTTATGCAAGCAGAATTAAACATATAAAAAATTCTAGACACAAAAACTGCCAAGCCTGAAGAAAAATCTCCATTTATGCACTCAGTTTAAAAAATTAAAGGCATTAAGCAATTGGCAATTAGCAACCAGTCCAAATGCATTAAGTTTTTTAAAAAGAATACAATTACGAGTAAAAAAAATCTTTTCTTATCAGTAAATCTTTTAAATTGCAATTTGCAAAAAGAGAATTTGTCATAATACATTATATGAAGCTTACCAGTAAATACACAAAAATTATTTCACATCTTATCCAATGATTTGAATTTTACATGAGGTTTCTTTTGATTCTGAGTTTGGCTAATGAAAAAATGCTTTCGTTATGCATATATTCTTTCTTCGTTTATAACCAAAAAAAAGATCAGGGATATGCAACAAAAACATGACAGTACTGAAAAAAACATTGCATTAAATAATTACATTTTGACAGTCAATAATATGTAAATAAATAGAAATGGAAAATGAGAAAAACAAAAGTGGAATATAAAATTATTCTCTCAAAACTAGTTTTAGTTATACTATTCCATTAGAGGTCCTAATTAATGAACCTAAAGCCATCAGCTGGTAAATAAACAAACAAAGAGTGATGATCAGCTGATCAAAGAGTGACACAGGGAAGTGTTGATATACTCACATTAAAACATTTGTCAGATTTTGAATACTGAATTCTCTTGGAAATACACTGAAAATAGTCTCTATAAGTTATATGGGATGCACATTTAAGAGATTTGACTTAACATTGAATACATAATAGAAACTGGTACTTTTATACTGCAACTATTCCATTGTAGCAGTCAAAATGCTCTGACCATATACTTTCAAGTGATAACTGGTTATTGATTAAACACATCCTTTATTTGGGATGATATAAACATTATTGTAAATAGTAAGAGCATAGCCTTAATGACTGAAACACAGATAATGACCAATTCACAGGCAAGGTGCTACTGAACTACAGATTAATATTTATCTTACAAGACCTGTCATCATTTCAAAATTATGATCAAAAGATAAGTATTATCATGTCTATTTCATTGAAGAACACATTCATTTTGGGCAGTGATTGGGATTAAGATTTTGAAAATGCATCGTTTTTGACAATCTTTAGAATTTCAATGGGCCATTCTTTTACACTGTTAGTAAAAGTTTCTGATTTTAAGGAGACATTTTCAAGTGAAATGTGATAAAATGCACATGTCCCCTATAACCCAATCACTGATTTTGGAGTGTATTTTTTTTTAATATTGCATCTCCATAATATGGATCTTAGGAAACATACCAAGAACATTTACTGAACATTAAATTCACTCTTTGGACATGTTGGAAAGAAAGCCAAAATCAAAGAAAATGTTCAGCCATTTCTATCAATGGTTCCAATTTTTTCTGCAATATTTGTCAGCGAAGCATTAAACAAATCACTAAAGACATTACATGGCAGATCGGACAAGTCAAATACATATCAGACAATCAAGACAATATTTTGAATGATGATTTTGACTTGTAGATAAAGTACTGAATGAAAGTCACATGATCAACTTTATTCCAATAAAACTATTGAAAAAATTGTATGACATACATGTAATGTCATTATAACTAATCGTAATATGTAATAGTTACAAAGCTGATTATACTGAAATATTGCAGTAAGAAGAAGTAAAAAGATTGACATCCATCCAAAAGAGGTTCAAATCTATCCTAATGGTGTCAATGATCTGCACTAACTACTATCTTACCTCATGTCCTGCATCTACTGTATGGGACTTGTTCAGAACCTTGTGACCTTGACCTTGATCATTAACACCATTAATACCATCACCACTGCTAAAAAGACAAAGCATTTTATACAAATAGGGAATCTTCAGTTGGCAGATAGTTAAAGTTGGGTAACACTCCTAGACCCATATGGTTTCTGGGAATAAGTTAGAGTGTCATCACTGTAACTCAGTTAAGAGTGGGACATACACAGAACTCTGATAAATGTACTCATGTATACTCTGATCAAGTATCCTGTAGGCTGGGCTCCACCACCAACAACAGTTTGATCATTTAACATAACAGAATCCCCAAGAGCAACCATGTGAGACCCTGCATTGTGTAGTCAAAGTAATTAAAAACCACCCTAACCATATAAATATAACAACAAGAAAAATTTATTTGTTTGGTTCAAAAACCAAATTATAAATAACCATTAAGAAATCAATGTTTCTAGAGAATAAGTCTTCGGTGTTTTACATGTAAAACTTTTTAGTATACATGACCAAGTGTAAATATACAATTAATTACACTTTCCCATCCAACAAGCCAACTTAACCTAAAATATTTACCAATCTTGTTCTGGTTCCCCATTCTGGTACTTGTCTACATAGTTTGCTCCTGCTGGTCCAAATGTATACAGCCAGTGATTTTTTAGTAGATATTTCATGATAAGTTCATAGGCAAACAATCTACCCTCTTTACTCTCCCAAGCATCTAATAGTTGGGAACCTAAAATATTATTGTCAAATGTCATCTTGATAATCTTGAACTGTTGAAGCCTTGTTGATAATAATTTGAGATAAACAAGTATTAAAATCTAATTCATTACTAAAGGTTCACAAATTTTCCGGGAGTTATATTTTGTGATTTTTGAATGAACTGCAATTTAAATAGATGATAAAGTGCTTTTAATTATCGATTGACCAAAGCCATACAAATTCTAATTTACAGTGGGGTCAAATAATGAATATACAGATGGAATGTATGAGACTGATAATTACTCTTGACAGAAGTTACAGATGTAACATGTCCATTGCACATAGTACCATGGTGATGATCATCTGGTCTGGTCAGCTGACTTAAGTCTGGTTCCCATCCTTCTATCAGACACTGCAGGACCAGTTTGACCAATACAACACAATGACTACTCTTAGCAACTTAGAAAAAAAACACAGTTAACATTATAAAATTTAAAACAAATCATTAACTTTAAACATCCTCAAAAGAATAATTAGCAAATCAAAGCAGTTTAATTAAAACATGCAATCCTACATCCCATTCATCACAAAAATTCAACAAGTATTGTAAGTTTCAACTAGAAATCCTGTGAGTGAGCTAACAAAAAAATTACCCCATCATTGAGTAAACCCTTTAAGTCAAATTATCTCCCACAAGAAGTGACATGTCAATGATTATATTCCTTCATGTACATCTACATATGATGCCTAATCTTTCTATCAAAGATCCTCAAAATTCATTGAGTAGTTTAAAAAAATTTGTATGTATGATGTTGTAACATGATAAACATGCTTGTCCCTTGCAAGGATAGGACAATAATTAACTTCCTTCATGCAAATCTACACGATGGCTAAACTAAAGATGCCATTAAATTCTTGTAAAGCAGTGGTACAAAAATCATAGTGAAAACTTTATTACCAGTATAATTTTATAAATTCCTCCAATTGTAAATTTAACCTACCTAAATATTTAAAGATATTGCTGGCAGCCTGTCTGACTGAAGAGGCTGGATGAGACAGATACAAAAGGAATGTGGAGATATACTCTGACCATTTTGGCAGTAAAATATTCAGTGGTAAGGTCTGAAAATGACATATTTTTATATCATAAAGTTAAAAATGGTTTGACTTAACCCTTTCCTTCATGGAATTCGGCTGATGGGTTTATTTTTTTTACACAAGTGATTCCAACAAAAAATTCAAAATGTCAATTTTTTTCAAATAAAGCCCAAAAAAGCTCAAACTTGGTGGAAGTATTAACTGGTCAGGTGTCTTTGAAAACCAAATGCAGAGTCAGGTTCATGATTACCATGGAGACAAAAGGGGCCTCAAAAAGACAGAAAAAGCTCATTCTTTGATGATTTTTTTTCACTGAAAATTGGTTTTAACCAATTATCAAAAGTTAGTATTAAATGGTAGGATCAGAAACCTGCTAAATTCATAAAATATAGCTATTGAGTACATTTTATGGCCATTTTGCATAGCTGTAAGGACTCCAGATTTTCCTGTCAGCAAGAGGGCTTGCCCCCACCTTTGAATCCCCATACAGAGAGAGGGTGGGGTGGGGTAAAAATAAGAGCATCAGATGTTGCCATGAAGGAAAGGATTAAGGATGAAAAAGAGCAGATGATTTTATTTATTTAACTTCATAGTTTTTTTGTTTTCTCAATAACATTTTTAAATGTTAAACTTGGTACAAATCTTATTTATACTGTGTACATAATTGTCTTTTTTTCTATTCTACTATATCATTGTTCCTTTATATGTGCTTATATTGTATTTATCAATTCACACATAACAATCTGTGTTAAAGATGAAATAAAGGAATGAATGAATGACTATAAACCATTAATGTGTTTCAAAAATGTTCAAGTTTAAAAAATCCTTCAAATCCTGTTAAATCAAAAAGTGGTAGTGTAGAATGAACATCTACATGTCATCATAACACAAGCCTCTACTAACTTGCAACTGCTTAGTATTATATCAACTTACCTTTAGAATAAACAGACTAACATTGAGAAATCCTTCAGAAGCATAGTCGTCTAGAAACTCCACTGGTAATATCTACATTAAATATTAAACTGAGCTGAACAATTATTCTGTATTAATTATGTACATAGTTATTAACATTATAACTTTTTAACATTTTCAATATATAGCTAACAATGATGTCTCTTGATTTCACAAAATTTAACATTTTTAAAGTAAAATGGGATTTTATAAAATAAATACTTATCATCATAAATTCTGAGTAAGTCCATCTGCGCAAGTCAAGCAATGGGATGACCTAATAGTAGCCATCTACCCTTTATTCATCCATTTAATTTTTTTTAATTTTCAAAAGTAAGCAAGAAGCTATACAAAAAAATAACAGGGGATGAAGGGGAGGCTGGGAGGAACTATAATTTATGATGGTATAATGAAGAGTTATTGCTTGAAATATTGACTGGAGAAGTTCCCATTCTGTATTCAGTGGGGCTAGAGTTCTCGATAGAGAGTCTGCTAAGACAATGAGTTTCCCTGGAACATGACAAACTACTAGCTGAAGCTGAAGTTGATTGCAAAAAAGAAGAATTTCTTTTGCAAGAAGAAATAGCTTGAAACAATGAGTTCCCCCTTGGTTTTTTAAGTAAGCAACAACCGTCATATTGTCGGATGCAAGAACAAGAGACTTGTTTTGTAAAATATGCTGAAAATGAGAGATTGCCAGAAGAACTGCTTTCATCTCTAGAAAATTGATGTGTTCTTTCAGTAAGTCTGGGCTCCCGACCCCTGATACTGAACGACCTTCCTGATACGCCCCCAACCAAGGTTGGAAGCATCTGTGAATAGAGTCTGATTGGGAACTGGAAAGGACAAAAGCTGGTATTTCAAAACATTCTCCTGAACAATCCACCATAAAAGGTAGGGAGACAATTCCTGAGGAAAAATTGGAATTTGATATTCCCAATTCTGAGAAGATGGGAGCCAATGTTGAAGTAGATCAAATTGGAGAGGTCGAATGTGTAGTCGACCAAGTGGAACAACATCTGCTAAAGAGTTCAAGAGACCTAGTAGCTGACAAAATTGGCGAGCAGAAACTGTTTCCTGAGAAAGAAACTGATGAATTTTCAAGCTGAGGTTCTGAAATTTTTCCTGAGGAGGTAGAACTAGTCTTAGATGAGTCAGGTAATGTCTTGAGAAGGAATCAGATCTGACTTTTTCCAAGAAATTATGAACCCCAAGGGAAAGAAACAGTTTGATGACAAGATTTGTGTTTACGAGAAGCTTGTCCTGAGAAAGGTCTTTCAACAGAGAATCGTCTAGATAAGAATGAATATGAATGGCCTGAGAGTGAAGATGAGCTATGGCAGTCTGCATAACCTTGGTGAAAACTAGAGGAGCAGTAGATAGGCCGAACGGTAAAGCTCTGAATTGTAGAGTTAATCCCCCTCTGGATGATTGAGTTTTGTCAGTAACGTATGGGAGGGCAACTTCCTAGGTGGAAAGATTAGACCTCTTACTGCCTTTAAAATTACCTGTTTGGTGTTTAGTAACCGTTTTCTTAGAACCACCTTTCATACCGCCCTCAATGAAAACCTTCCTTCTCTTTTCTGTGGAAGGAAGAACCACCTCTCTTAGAATTATTTCCCGAGAGAGAAACGTTCACCTTTACTGGTGCTGGAGTATGATTAAGCTGTTTCTGAATCTCAACAAGAGGAAGACCAAATGGAGATTTTAACAACGAATCCTTCAGGCTGTCTGAAACTCTAGCTTTATCTAGAATCTCAGATCTTTTGGATAAAGTAAAATTTGCCAAACTTCCCATAAGTAAAAGCTGAAAAGAGCCAAGAGCTTTATCAACCTGAAGTAAAAATGGTTTTACTTCAGGAGGAGGAGCAATATCTTTCAGTAAGGGAGCTACAGCAGATAAATAATGTTCCGCTGTACCTAGTACATGAGAAGCATTTCTAAGAAGATTTTCAGTTTTAGACCAGACAGACTGAGAAAGGCGCAGTCCATCCACAGGCTTTGAATTAATTGAAGAAGAGAAAGCTTTATCACAAGACGGAACCAACTTACCCAAAGTGGAATTGAAAATATCATAATCCCTAGATATGATCATTAAAGGAAGTTATACCAAAATCACTTACCTTGGAAAAATGAGACTCATTGGCTATGATACCTTCATTAATAATTTGAAGAGAAGTGGACATGTGATTGGATTCTGGGAAACTAGTAGACATACCACAAGAAACTTCAAAAGTTGAAGTGAGTCTCTTAGGTTTGGGAGGTGACTGAAATGGCACCTTATTGACATCTCTCATAATAGAATAAACTGAATCTCTAAGATCCTTCAAAGTAGAAGGAGTATCCTCACTTTCAGCAGCCTTGTTGGAATTGGTAGGAGACCAATCAATAACAGAACGAGCAGTATTACAAACCGAAACATTCTGAGGAACCTGATCCCTAATTTCACCTTCTTCACCAGATGAAAAATTACCTTCCTGACTACCTGGGGCCACTGAAAAGCGTTCCTCATCATCACTATTCTCATGTTCACTTTCAGAGTTGTGAACTGTAGGAAGTGGAGTCATAGAGGAGCTAGGTGTGGGTTGGTTGGTATTTTTCTCCAAAGCTGTGAGGCAATTGGAGAAAGCAACAAACTCCAAAGATATGGATTGACGAAAGTCATCTAAAACACTCTTAAACCCATCTAATGAGGGAGAAGAGTTAGTAAACTGATTAGACTGATACCTAACAGAAGAAGTAGGTGCAGTTGCAGGTATAGCAACACCACTACAAAGCACTGCTATAGGAGGAGCAGGGGTTGACAAACTAGGTGTGAAACTTCGAGGACCAATAGGTCCAAAGTTGTTACCATAAGGCCAGAAACCTGGAAAAACCTAACAAGGAAAACCTGGATAAGGGTATGTCTGAGGCCAGGGATGTCTTGACCAAGACATGGGTTTATTAGCCGAGGAGGGCAAAGTAACACCACGGTAAGACACTGGAGGCCTTGAACCAGGTAAATTTAGACCCATAGAAACACCAGGGGTACAGGAAACTGAACCCGTGGTGTCTACTGGCCTAGATACTGTAAGAGTTACCGTACTTATAGTAGGGATTACTCTATTACTATCCACAGAACCTACAACTGGGGTCTGTGGAATAGTAGTGTTAGTCACTGAAGTTAAAACGTCAGTTGATTGACTAGACACATTTAGAGTAACCACCTGACTATCATAAGGTAACGACCCATCCAAAAAAACATCATTGCCAGTAATGGCTTGAAATGGGCTACTAACATTAAACTCCATAATTAAGTATCAATATACAAAAAAATAATAATATAAAAGAAAAGTCCTCAAAAAAAGGAATTTCTAATATTACAAAATTTCAATATTATTCACAATATAATTTACCACATGTGTCTTCTTGTGCAGGTGGAAATTAAAATGGATGAATAAAGGGTAGATGGCTACTATTATGTCATCCCATTGGATGATATTTTTAGATAGGGGATTCCGCCTGCTTGACTTGCGCAGATAGACTTACTCAGAATTTATGATGGTAACGTATTTTTAGTAATAAAAACAATATCATTCCAATAAAGGAGTACTCACAGAGACAGATAATTATTTCATTTCCAATGTATCCCTGATTTTGCTGGTTTGTGTACCATGTACTTTTTTTTAATGAGTTTTCTAAATTATTTATTACCGTTATCATAAACATTATTATAGACAATACCTTCGAAAGTCTAATTACATTCATGTCACTATAATATATCAGCAAGAAACATTTACATTTTTTGAAGAAAGAAATGTTACAGTTGGAGATCTGTGTCAAACACCAGAACTAATAATTAATGATATACAGAAAGAACAGAAACTGTTTACTTCAGATACTACATTTATTTACATTACTGGAAACAACACTTTAGAATACAAAAGATCTCTTTTAAACCATCATATAAAGAATAAAAAAAACTTACAATATCAGTAACCCCATCAGCAATACTTCTGCCATTCCGCAATACTAACAATACTTGTCCAAATGTAGATAGGGCCTCCTAAAGTAAGAATATAACAACAGCAAATGCATTAAATATCTCATATAACTATATTTTCATCCTCAATTTTTTTTTAAATGTATTTCTAGCCCTGGAAGCAGAATGATCTGGTATGTAAGTTCCATTACCAAATCTTGCAATCACTTAAGGCTAGCACCTATTAAGATAAATATTGCAAACCAATTCAGAACTCTGTATTTGGAAGAGTCAACCAACACTAAACACCAAAAAAAAAACAGCAACAACTTATTTTGACACTTTTCATTCTTATATAAGCAGGTAAAAACAACTACCACTATCAAATTTGTAATGTATTTTCAGCTTAAAACATTCACTTGGAAAAGATACTTAAACATTAACTAACCTGCATATTAGCAGAAGAGATGTAAGCAGATATGGCTTTAGCTGCATGCTCTCGTATTGTCAATTGTGGATTATATAGTAAAGTAAAAACAACATCATGAACCTGACTAGAAATAAATTGAGGCGCTGAAGACTTCTGAAAAAATACGAACAAGTTCAATGAAACATAATAAATACAAAGCCAAATGTTATTGTACATAGAAGATATTACGTTAATTCCTATTCTTCACAGCTGTGATAATTTGGGGTAAAATATATTTTGACGAACAAGGCATTTTTCTAAGTTGTGTATGTTTTATGTTCAATATAATATTAGTAATACTGAAACTGGAAGCAAAGACCCTAAACTTTAATCGGTGTTTTGGAGATATCAATACTACAACTAGTCCAACTTATGACTGAGAAACCTTACTGTGACTTCTTCATCCAAATCAAAGTTAACATTCTTTCTATCATTGCAATGATGTACCATAGCACTGATACCTGTAATAAAGGGAGGTCACAAATCAAATGCTTTCATCAATGAATATTTAGTTATCAAAATCCCAGGTTCAATAATTGGCATGGATAAAAATACCATGACACCAGTATGAATCAATTCTTCTCTTATTCTGCTTTAAGTTCATCTGCTTTGTATTCTGAGAGGAATCACTGGGTATGAACTAATAATGGAACATAAATCTGTGGTTTAACGAACCTTATAATGAATAATGAACATTAATGAACCTGTTTACTTCTGAATATTAAAGATCAATGATATGAGAAAGATGCTGACTTACATGAAAGCAAAGAATTATTCAAGTTTGACAATGGAGTCAAATTATATGTAGAGTTTACATTATTATAGACTGAAAAGTATGTCATACTTTTTTGGTCATGTGACCAACAATATTCTCCTGATTTTCCAGTTGTATCTAGGGCCATATTTATATAGGCAGAAAGGTTTTCAACAGCACCAGGTATACCAAATTTGACATCTCTACCATACTAACTAACAAGTTTTATATACATGTATTATATATGCTCAATGATATTCAATTCAACACAAAATTTGTTTGAAAAGAAATCCTGAAAACAAACTCAAGAATCCTCACCCATTATGGCTCCTTCCTTTGCTTGCCATGAACTGTTTAGACATTTACAAATCTGAAATGTTCACAAAGGTTCTTAACTAAAGTCTGACATATATATGATTAATCTGAAAATTCTGACAACTAAAGTTTGAGAAAATATACAGTAATTTAGGCTAATTATAACATGTATAAATAAAATTATCTTTTAAGTTACTTCCACTTTCTAAATTTCAGTTGAAAATTACCATGCAGATGTGATAAGAACTATGAAATAATATAACAGCACTTACTGTGACCAAAATTTTGAACAATTCCTCTTGATACTTATTTGGTAAATATGGTGTGATGTGACCTAATTGTTTGGCACAGGAATTTCTAATGGCTGACCACACATCTGTCAGTGACATCTCTATCAACCTCTGTAAATAAAGAATATGTTTTTAAAATGGACATCTATGTTTATTCAATTTAATTGAAGTCTAATTTTAATGCATCAATTCAGCAAATGGTCTCTGAACCTTAGTTTCATTATGAATTGAGAATTTTCACTAGAGGCTCTGAAGGGCCTGACATTTTCTCTGTCAAGTTAAAATAGTTTCCTCTACCTCTATGTTCTAGAAATAGCCATGAAGGCCATGGTTTTTGGTTTGTGGTCATAGCCAATAAAAATTTCAATTAGATATCCTTTAAGATTTTGCAGCAGAGTGTTATTAAAATCAGTTCTGTGGTTTCAGAAGAGAAGATTTGTTCAGATGAGATGACAGAAAATGACGGATGCAAGGTCTACGTTAGCAATCTGATTTCTAGGGGAATCAACATTTCTCATGAAAACATGTTTTGAGGAAGTGTCATAAAGATTTATGAAACATGATCAAAACTTATTTAGTTATTTCTCTATTACCCGTACAAGACAAGATATTCAAAAATACTCGTTAAAACATTTTGAGTGATTGTGACATCATCTGATCTTCTTTGGAGATGAAAATGATGTTATACAACAACAGTGTGTAGTCACACTACAAGCTCTTTGGCAAAACAAACGTAGTCTAAAAAATGTACATTAAAGTGATTAACAAATGCAAAAGCTGGATTACTGATAAATAGAACAACAGTTATTTTTTATTTTTGTACTGACAATAACATGTGGAATATCTAGACCCTTGTATGCATGCTCATCAAGATATTCGACATGATATTGTCAGCATCAAAACTGAAAGTAACTATTATTCTTTATGTATTGAACTTACCAGTGTAATAGGAAATGAGGGACATGTATCTAGGCTTTCCCTGACCTTACCAGTATGATAGGACATGAGGGACATGTATCCAGGCTTTCCCTGACCTTACCAGTATGATAGGACACAAGGGACATGAATCCAGGCTTGCTCTGACCTTACCAGTATGATAGGACATGAGGAACATGTATCCAGGCTTTCCCTGACCTTACCAGTATGATAGGACACAAGGGACATGAATCCAGGCTTGCTCTGACATTACCAGTATGATAGGACATGAGGAACATGTATCCAGGCTTTCCCTGACCTTACCAGTATGATAGGACACAAGGGACATGAATCCAGGCTTGCTCTGACCTTACCAGTATGATAGGACATGAGGAACATGTATCCAGGCTTTCCCTGACCTTACCAGTATGATAGGACACAAGGGACATGAATCCAGGCTTGCTCTGACATTACCAGTATGATAGGACATGAGGAACATGTATCCAGGCTTTCCCTGACCTTACCAGTATGATAGGACACAAGGGACATGAATCCAGGCTTGCTCTGACCTTACCAGTATGATAGGACATGAGGAACATGTATCCAGGCTTTCCCTGACCTTACCAGTATGATAGGACACAAGGGACATGAATCTAAGCTTGCTCTGACCTTACCAGTATGATAGGACATGAGGAACATGTATCCAGGCTTTCTCTGTTCTCCTTTAACCAATCCATTATATGAACTACAGCTCTGTTCCTTACCACAGGTAAGTTTGACACTATAAAAAAAAACATTCCATAATAAAGGAAAGAAAATAGACAAAATATTCCAAACTTGACAAGAGCACAATAACAAAATCACTACATAGAAACTTTGGTAGATTTAAAATCTTACAAACACAAAACAGTCCGAAAAAAATAATTTTACAATGTGAATGTCTCTCATATGTTATTTAATAAAATTAATGGATTCAAGTAGATGTAGTAGCCAGCCAGATTGATGGACATTTAGAAATTTCATACAAGTTTAGAAAAGACCAAGTATTGTACATGTATATCTAGTCATATCACAAATAATAAAAAACCAATATTGCTCTGGTATAATTGTTTAAACAAAAAAGAAACTCAAATGCATTACTAATAGTGTTATAAATAAAGTGTATAAACACTATACTAAGCATGCATAACTCATGTATATATCATTTGACAAATTTTTACAAAAAGATGAATTTATTGCAAAACTAATGATGCAAAAAAAAAAGATGTATTCTAATTCTATGGTTTGTTCAGTAAGGAAAGGGAAGTCAATGTCAATATTTCAAAGCAGACATAAAGACTTTCACTCCTAAGATATATCTATTTTTCTCTATGATTTGGTTGTTTTATCATCTTCTTGGATGGATAGTATGCGTATCACACAATGGATGATATGATGCAGAATAGTGATATGACAAATTCACATTTGCAATTGCTTTTTGTGTGATTGTGTATTATTATCTATAAAACCTGAATGATCGAAAGTGATGTTTCTAACCATGTCCTCCCGACAACATTGTTGATGTCATAGAAGGACGATTGCTAGAATTTCCGCCATGACAGATGCTGTATGTCAAGCAGCAAAAAATTTCAAAGAGAATCATAGAGAAAAAGGTTTTATAACACATGAAAGGTGAATATCACAAAATATCAACTTCACAACAAACTCACCAAAGCTTGTTTGTTATGATTTTGAAATGAAATTACTTGAAGTGATATTTTGCGATATTCAACTTTCACTCTTTATGAAACCTACAACTACGAAGTTATATTATAATTATTTGGGAAAATATACAATGTGCCATAAATCTGCAAAGTTAGTAGTATGGAAAAAGGGAAAAGTCATGAACTCAGTTTGATGGGTTTATTTCATTTTACTTACAATGACCATTCCGACCTGTAAATTTACAGTTAAGTGTTAACTTACAAATAATAGTGTTTTCTTCCTTGTAAATTAATTGGTAAAAATTTTAATAAGTGTATACTAATTACATTATCATAAATATTACCAGTGGAATATGAGTGGCTACTTAATTTGTCTTGTTTGTACTACAATCAATCAATATTATCAAAAAATAACACCAAGTATATTCAAGTATGGCTATCTGAACATTTAAGAGAGTTTACTATTTGGCATTTGTGGAGCAAAGTGCTTTAAAGAATTACCAAATAGAAATATGTACAATTTATTATTACAGTTTTACTAAACTCACCCTGTTTTAAAGTGTATTCCAATGCCAACAACATTTCTTCTGTAATCTTTTGATGGAGAATCCTATTAAATAATATTAGCCTTTAGGTGTAAATGCACATCTAAGTCAATATAAATTGATATAGAAGCATCTTTTTGCTCATTACGGAATTCTTTACAAAATAATACCACCTGTGGTAGCTCTTTATTTCTTATGTGCCATCATATTTTGGTGATTACAGAGAACTGCTCTCAATAAAGTAATACATGTAGTTTGAATTTTAAACAAACATGTTCTGTGTTCTGATTTGGGCATCTATTAAAATCTAAATATTGGGATAGAGTATCATTAGTAAAAAAACTTTACAGGATACGTTAACTTGTAGTCAGAGAAAGTTCAAGATAGCCTGTCTCATATTTTTTATCTCTAAACACTACAGACATACTGTCATATATAATTAAAGAGTTGAATTCACCTGTAAGTACTCTATGACTTCATCCAATTTTGATAATTTTGTTTGTATGACTATTAAATTGAAAAAGGTGTAATGTTTTAGTACACAGATATTTAATACATAAATTACCATTGCAATAAACTATCAATAAGATCATTGATGAAAGCTTTCTGTTGTCCATCACTAGCTTCCAAGGTCACACCTGTGCAAGACAATCGCCGCACACGACGACCAACGTGATCCTGGTTAGATTCTGACCAACCAAAACGTCTTTCAAATAAATAGCATGTAAACTTGTTAAGAAGGTTCTGTGTTTTACAGAGTGATCTAATGTTGACATCAGGGTATGGGCTCCCATCTTGAGCTGACAACAAGAATTTGATATCACCATCAGATTCAGATTTATCTAAAGCTGACGACAGACATCTCAACTGTTTGTGTATTGACTTGAGTGAACCAAGCTCAGTGGCCGGGGATGATGTACTAAACAGCGATGACAGAAACTCAGGCAGAACTTCCTCAGGATTTTCCATGGTTAATCTTCATTGAAGAATTGTGGTAGCTTTATCCAAACAAATCATTACTACAATCAAAGAACACAAACAATGATAGACAGTTGAACTTACTTAAAGACCAGAAACAAAACTCTGAATTAATATTTTCATAGTTTAGATGTCTTAGATTTATCTGTCTTGCATTCTTAGTGGTGTGGAATTCTTAATACAAATGTATCTCTTTACTGGAAATAATTATAAGAACCAGGCCCGGGGTAACTGTAATGTGTAATGTAATGTGGCCAATTTCAAGGTAATGGTAAAGTAAGGTGAAATGGGCCTAATTTGCTGTAATGATTATGGTAATTTAATGCATTACTTTACAAAATTGACCAATAATACTCTGTTACTTTCAATTACATTTACATTACAACTGATATTTTTTATTCCTATGTTCTATGCTATCTGGACAAGCTGAAATTTATGCCAGTTATTGTTAAATAGCAAATTTGATATTGACAGTATACACAGAAAAAAGGATTTTTATGGTAGACTACTATGAAAATTGATGCATAGAACAAGCTTGATGTAGTATAGCCATCCAAATAATGAAATGAAAGAAAGCCAACCATTTCATGAAAAGGTAAGTTAATTCAATGCACTTATACAAGAAACATTAATAAACACAATGATAGTACCCGTAGGACTGTCCTTACCATTCAGTAATTATATTTATCAAAACAATCTATTTACATTTTCAATTAAATAGCCTGCAGGTTCTCCATGGATTAGAATTTACCCATGGAGGAAAATTTTATGGCACAATTTTTCATTTTTCACTTTTCCCCTTGAAATTGAATAAATAAATGCATTTTTCTGCATTGGAATAAAAGGAAAATATAAACTTTTTGCATTTTATGCACTATTTTACTAAAGGAATAACCAGTCTCTTGAATGAAAATATATACTGTAAATTTATTCTGATAAGACTAAAAAATTCAATTTTGTTGTTGCTCTTTTTATGATAAACCATCAAATTAATTACTTCAAGTGTTATGTGTTATAAAATACTAATCATAACTCAATAATTCAATAAATACCTATTTAAGTTAGCTTTTTGTACCTGTCAAGGTGAACAGGTAAAATTTACCTGAGATACATGTACCAAAATTTACTTCCAATTAATTAATGAATTGTATATTAGAAATAAGGGAGATAAACTTCTAAGAATTGTGCTAGGTATGCCAGGTATTGGTGGTATACCTGGTATTTATCAGACTATGCTGTGAGCTGTATTGTATAGTATAGCCAAAATTCTGCATAACAAACATTTACACTGTAATATATTTCTATGTAAAGTGGTATTTTGACTTTACATGTATATAACACACTTGAATACATGCATAATAAAATGGACCTTGGCATTCTTTTTTTTTGATATTTTGAAAGAAATATGGCAATGTTTTAATATTCATTCTAGTACAATGTAAACAGGATAGTATCATTCCCATTATGATATGTACTTATATTTTAAATGTGACAATAAAAAAATGGCGTTTTGTGAAGAAATACATATGTATGTTATAGTTTTCTATTTTTAGAAACGATTGCCATGTTTTTCAACTGATAAAAAATCCCCACATCGATTATGTGAAGAATACCCACAGGAACGTTTATACCAAGTTTGGTTCTTATTGGTTCAGTAGAATTAGTGGAGAAGAGTTTAAAAAAAAAAAAGATAACGGCTACAGACACCAAGTGATGGCATCAGCTCAGTTGCATAGCTTATGGCCAGGTGAGCTAAAAATGTAAAATTTCAATTAAAATACATGACTACATGTACATGTATGTAATTTTAATTTTCAGGATATCTTAGAACTGTATAAATTCAAAATGTTTGGAAATAAGATAATGAAACAAAAAGCAGCATCAAATGTTATTTTTTTTCACATACTAGTCACGGAGTAGTTCTCGCAATCTATTTCAGGCAAACATATTTATTTCATTAAATGTTCACACTGGAAACCATTATTTTCTGATCGTGAGGAATGATAGTAATTTCTCAATATGAGATGTAGTAGAAGAGCTCTCATGCCGTGACAAGGTCATGAACTGGTTCATTGCCTCTAGCCATGCTGCTTTCTCGAGATCAAGTCAGGTGGAAGAGAAAATAATCTAATGACTAATCAGTTCTGAAAAACTCCAAATTTGTTATTGTTATTGAATTGAATTTGGTAACTGTTATTAGTGTTAATGAATTCAGTAACTTTATGGTTAAAATTATAAAAATTTGGTAAGTTTGAGATATTTTCATTCTTGGCATTTTTCAACAAAATTTGGCATTCTCTAACAACTAATAGGCATTTGTTTGATTGAATCAAATGATGAATTTTCTCCATAAGGACAGTCAATTTTGGTTACTTCTTGGACACAACTTTTTTTTCCTTAGTATATTGGGGAACCTTAAGGGAAATTTAGAAAGTACACGTAACAACGGTAGAGCTCACACCGCTTTGTGGCACTCGCTATCAATTGATAGAGAAGGTGATTTTCAAAAATTCTACCTGTGGAAACAAAAATCTTTCTATGGGATAAAAAATGACAATGATTTAACCATAAGAGCCTACAAAATTCCTACAGAAATCCTTATACATATATCTCAAAGTTAACAAATTTGATAACTGTAGAGTAACTTTTTTGATAGGAGAGGACGAAAAGTCGGTTTGGCGAGAATTACTTGCTGCCAATGCTGACGAGAACTACTCCTTCATCAGTATGCAATTTTGTTTTCCATCTAAAATGATACACAGTAATTTTGATACTATTTAAATACATTAAAAGGGAGATGTAACTCACTTTATAAGGAATGGACAATACATCGTTTTTCATTAAAAGTGATCGTGAATGGGCCGCCAATATTTCATTCAAAGCTGTCGAAATATTTGTCCACCATATTTGTTTATGTTACGTCATATCCGGTATCTAATGATGTCTAGTACCCTGATCTTTTCAGGTTCCTGGACTTATCCGCTTTTTGAAATCAGAACTCCTCATGCAACTTACACATCTGACCCATATCTATCAATATTCCATCGATGTTGTCACAGTCCCACAAGATTGGCGAGATGTCCTTGTAGTACCTGTATTTAAAGAGGGAGAAAGACACATCCCAGCAAACTATTGACCCGCTTCTCTTACATCCATCTCCTGTAAAATATTAGAACACATAATTCAAAACACCATGAAGCATCTTGACAAGAATAAGATACTAACAGATACCCAACACGGCTCCAGGAAGAGAAGATCAACAGAAACTCAACTGATAGTAACTATACAGGAGATAGCTAAACATCTGTCAACAGGAGCCCAAGTGGACGTTATATATTACTTGATTTTGCCAAGGCTTTTGATAAAGTCCCGCATATCAGACTCCTTCACAATCTGATCTACTATGGCGTGAATACAAACATCATCTCATGATTCAAAGCCTACTTGAACAACAGAAACCAGAGTACTAGAGGGGGCAAAGTCAACACCAGCAGAAGTAATGTCAGGTGTGACACAGCGATAGGTACTAGGCCCTCTCTTATTCTTGGCGTATATTAATAACATGCCAGAGTCCTTAGACCACACTGAAACGAGATTATTTGCCGACGACTTCATCCTGTTCAGAATAATCTACAACCAAGCTAACAGCACATTAATATACAAAAAGATCTCACTGCCCTCGAGACATGGGAGGATAAATGGCAGATGAAGTTTAACCAATCAAAATGCACTGTCATCAGAATCAGTCCGAACAATACCAGACCCGTACTTCAGACGCACTACCAACTCCATGGTCACTCACTTGAAGTGGAGGACTCCAAAATAATATTTTGACAGATCATCAATCTGGATTCCATCAGAAGGATTCAACCGTGAATCAACTATTGATTATTTATTACGATATTATGAAAAATTTGGATAAGGGAAATGACGTTCGATTTATATTTTGTGATGTTTCCCAGGCGTTCGATCGAGTCTGGCATTCTGGTCTAATATATAAACTGCAAACATATGGCATAAAAATAACTTCTTTGGTTGGTTTCGAAGTTATTTATTCGATAGAAAGCAACGCGTATGCATGGATGGATAGCATTCAACTTGGAAATCTATCAATGCTGGTGTACCGCAGGGATCCATTTGAGGACCTTACCTATTTTCATTGTTTGTCAATGATATTATAGATGTTGTCTCTAATAAAATGAAGCTGTTTGCAGATGACACTTCATTATACTGTATCGTTGATAATCAAGAAATAGCTGCCGAATCACTTAACTCTGACCTTGATAGTTTATATACATGGTCTACGGATTGGGGAGTTACGTTTAATTCTAATAAGACAAAGTCCATGCTATTTACTAGGAGACTATATGATGATATTCCGACATTATACTTGAATGATGACGCCTTAGAAAATACACAGGTTCATAAACACCTCGGTTTGAATCTTAATTCGAAGGGTATATGGAGAGACCATATTAACGATATCTACTCGGAAGCCTGTGCTCAGTTGAACGTCTTGAGGATGCTCAAACACAGCCTTGATCGCGATTCTCTAGAGAAGCTTTATATCGGGTTCGTGAGACCCATTTTGGAATATGGTAATCTCGTATGGGATAATTGCACTAACCAAGAATCGGATCTAATTGAATCTGTGCAGCGCGAGGCTGCTAGGATAGTGACTGGCTTGCGAAGAGGCAAATCTAGATTAAAACTATAATGAACTGGGATGGGATTCACTCAAGGAAAGACGCAGAAAACAAAAACTTATATTTGTGTTTAAAGCCTTGAGTGGACTTCTTCCCAGTTACATATCTGAATATATTATATCGTGCATACATATCGAGGAAAACTATCCTAACAGAAACCCACGATTCTTCAATATTCCTAGATCCAATACTCAGTCATACAAGAACAATTTTTTCCCGAGTGCACTGGCTCTATGGAATGATTTGGACCATGATTTTCAAAACGTGCCGTCACTTTCATTATTTAAGAAAAAAAAACTTAATACAAATATAAAGAAACCTCCCAGTCACTAATCGGTGGGCCCTCGTAAACTAAACATTATTTTATGTCAATTTCGCAATGAAATTAGGAATCTAAACCATCATCTTTTTCGTTCACACTTGTCTGAGAGCTCGGAGTGTGCATGCGGTGAAAATATTGTGATAGTGTGTAAAATTACTGGTATTTTATATTTTATTTGTATCTTAAATTTGAATTTTGTTCGTATTTGATATTTATTTTCATAGATAATAAAAACCTATTTCAATTTATATGTGTGTTAATTTCAGATGGAAATTAACGTTTTGACCTAGACCTAAACGACGTAACGGACAGACATTTCGAACCTGGTATTTCTTTTCTATCAGTTTGAGATTTCGTATTTTCTCGGTTGGATTCGGTCTTTTCCATTCTATGCTTGCTTGAACTGCACACTTTATTCTGGCGGGTAATTAGTATTGTCCGTGGGGCACTCACCATTCAGTTTCCGACTTGACAACACCTATAAGAATTTGATAGAGGTCTTGGTTGGAAATAATATATCTTGGAAACTTTTCTAATCAGTAACTGTATTCAGCATGATGACTTAGTAAGGTTCGTTATATTTGCATGCTCAATTTATTGCCTACTTTTGTTAAAGAGTAATCAAGGGAACCAAGGTTATAGCGGTAATCAAAAGAATGTAATCCAGGGACAAAGACCAGACATGGAAAACAGACATACACAACAAAGAACATAAAGTAACTAAAATCATACATACAAAGTAACAAAATTAAATGAGCAACTCGGACTCCACTAAAAACTGGGAGCATGGACCAGGTGCACCGGTAGGGTAAGCGTCCTCTGCTTTTTTAGAAACACCCGCCGAGTTGCTCATAAAAAGTCAAGTCCGGGGTAGACAAACGAGGGAAGGAAAACTATGACCCGTTGAATAAATCAGTTTTCATGGTGCTGATGGATACACCATAACGATCCACGAGTTCATGATAACGGCCATAAAACTTCTGTAGTGATGACTTCAATCTTGTAGCAACATAACTCTGTTCCAGAAGCCTATTTGTTAGAGTTCTAGCGCGATACGAAAAGTCTGCGTTGTTTCGGCAAGCTCTGGCATAACGTATGAGTTGTGATATGAGCACTCTATACGCAGGAGCCGAAGGGATGTTGCCACAGATGAAAGGGAAGTTGACAATTCTGAATGAAAAGTCATCACGTTTGTCGTAAAGTTTGGTGAATAGTTTTCGTTTACCATCGATTTCTAAGTGTAGGTCAAGATATGAGGCTGACTTCACAGTGTCTGTAGTATCCTTTATCTCTTTTGGGTAGATGCGATGTATCAAATCCCCGAAATTAGGATTGTTTAAAGATGATACGTCATCTATATAGCGGAAACTGAGATTGAAGGATCTAGCCAAACGATATTCTTTCTTTCTGATCAGATCAGCTATAAAGTCAGCCTCATAAGAGTGAAGGAATAGGTCAGCAAGTAAAGGAGCACAATTTGTTCCCATTGGAATGCCGACCGTTTGCTGAAAAACACGTCCACCACATTGAACAAATATGTTGTCAATTAAAAATTCCAGCATTTTGTAAACATCTTCCTCTGTATATTTGGAAGATGATTTGGAATTATTTCTTACAAAGTATGAGGAATCTCTTCCAAGAACTATATATTTGTATCTAGGTGTACCATCTTTTTTGGAAAAACAACGATGTATAATGTTTTTAAGTCGGGATTTTAACTGAGTATGGGGAATAGAAGTATACAGTTTTGAAAAATCATAGGTTTTAATGCTATTATATTCAGATAATAGTCTTGAACTGATTGTATCCAAAAGATCTTTCGATTTTTTCAGGATCCACATTGAATTAATACCACTACGGGAGTAACAAGTGTTGTGGTAGGACTGTAGACCCTCTTTGACAGTTGTGAGTATAGAAGTTAAAAGTTTTGAAAGTGGTTTGGTGGTACATTTTGCAGATCCAGCTATGAAACGGTGTTTGTATGGATTCTTGTGAAGTTTAGGAATCCAGTACATAGACGGTAAATCACAATCATCGTCCTTGGTAGAGAGACCAAACGAGGATAGCACAGATTTCTACAATCTGTTCTTTGGAGAGAGTGGTAGCAGTGTAGATCTTATCACTGCTATTATTTTCTACGTCTACCTCTGATAATAAACATTGGATATAAAACGTTTTGCAGACAAAAACAATGTTGTTTTGGGATTTGTCTGCTGGTACGACAACATATTTGTCATGTATAGTAGACAATGTTTTTGCTACATCGGGGTCTTTGAAAACTGATGTAGTCTTGGCACTCATTGACCTACTTAAAACTTTCATTCGTTTCAAAATTAAAGACCTCACGGCCTTTAACCACTCTGACAGAGAATCAATGTCTTCATGTTCTCGTTTTATCCATTTTCTTGCATAGTCCTCGACGGCATCCATAAGAACTTTAAAGTTATAATTCCAATTTATGGAGCGTGGTTCACGGTACTTGGGACCTTTAGAAAGGATATTACGCAGAGATTCGTTTTCGATAATGGTTAAATCTCCCGTAACGACGTGACCAGAAGGACCATATTTGAATGGAGAGGTTTTGCAAGAACAGTCTGGTGGTTTAGCCTTGAAGTCCTCAATCTCGAGGTTTTGCAATAACCTTTTATAATTGAAAATTTTGGATGCGATGGGTGAAGTATAGGAATATGAAATAATTGGTATGGATTTGTCTTTGAAATATGGGGGAATTTTGTTGGTAACGTTTTTGTGATGGAGTATGTTAGCCAAATTAATTGCATCTATACCTTTGTTGACAAACGGTAGTGGAAGAAATGATCGTTTTTCTTCATCTTGAGTTTTCACACAAACTGGTTTAAAGAGTCTGTGGAAACCAATATCCAAAATGATGGCAACAAGTCTGTATAATGATGAGGTGGGGTCAGAAACAGGAGTGTCAAGACTTGTTTTGTAAAGGGAGTGTAGTAGAGTGAGAGGTATAGAATAAAGTTTGGTTCTAATGTGATGAAGTCCAAGAGGTTTTTGTATGAAAGGAAGGAGACCATCTACGGAGACATCATGTAACTTAGGTGACGTATAGTGGCGATGGCCATGACTCCTTTCCCGTCTTGGATTTTTGTCAAATAAATTCATCACATTTATGTTATTGTTATATTGGCTTGAAAGGTTTCCTATACTTTTGATGTTGTCATTTGTTAAAAATCCTTTAAATTAATATTTTTATCCGGTATGAAAGTTTCATGAATGTCGGTTTGCGGGTGAGAGAGAATGTCTAAATATTATAACCGTTTAAATAAAATAAAACATAATTTAGGAATAGTAACGTTTATTTTTCAAAAATTTAAATGACCATTTCTTAGCCAAACTTTTCATTAAAATAACAAAGCAGTAACGGTTGAACGCATACATGTACGAGGCGAGACATTTGCATGAGAGAATGATATGAAGATTTCAGGGAAGGCATATAAGGCTGAACTAAATAAAAGTTTCAGAGATTTTCAACATAAACTAGAATCTGATTTACAGGATTTGTCGAAAAAAGATTCTAAGAAATTTTGGAAAATTCTGAAACGATTAGATAAAGGGGGGTCTCAGAATGATGTAAATATCACAGTTGAACAGTTGTATGAATATTTTAAATCGCTAAATAAGAGCGATGACGCAGAGGAAGACAATATTGAAGATTTATTAGACAATACAGAGAATAACGATATTATTGATATTTTAGATAGGGAAATCTCAGAAGACGAAATTTTGTCAGCAGTGAAAAATTTATGCGATGGTAAAGTTCCCGGGGACGATGAAGTAGTTAATGAATATATAAAAAGCACGGTACATCAATTCCTGCCTATTTATATGAAACTTTTCAATCTGGTGCTTAATGCGGGGATTATTCCAAACTCTTGGTTAACAGGGATAATTAAACCATTATACAAAAACAAGGGAGACCCAAGCAATTTGGATAATTACCGTGCAATTTGTCTTACGTCAAATCTGGGAAAAGTGTTTACCTCTATTCTTAATTCGAGACTTAATAAATTGTCACATGAGATTGGGTTTATTATTGATGCCCAGGGTGGATTTTGAAAGGGTTATTCTGTTCAGGATAGTATGTTCGTCATTCATGCTTTAATTTCATTATATTTGAATTCGGGTAAAAAATTATTTTGTGCCTTCGTAGATTTTAGAAAGGCATTTGACACCGTGTGGAGGGTGGGACTTTGGCGAAAACTTGTAAAAAATAATATTGGTGGGAAAATGTTTAATGTTATATTGAATATGTACACTGATATTAAGTCTTGTGTTAAGAGTGGAAAATTAATAACTGAATTCTTTCCTTGTGAAATTGGTGTAAGGCAGGGAGAAAAGTTATCTCCTTTTCTCTTTGTCTTATACCTTAATGACTTGGAAGAATATTTGTCTGAAAACTCTGTGGATTGTTTAAAAATGTTGAGTGAAAAGGTTATGGACAACCTTAATATGTATATAAAGTTGTTTATTCTTTTATACGCCGACGATACTGTTATTTTTGCGGAGTCGGCACCAGAGTTACAAAAGGCACTTTCTGTCTTTGAAAAATATTGTACTGATTGGAAATTGAGTGTAAATGTAGCAAAAACAAAGGTTGTTATCTTCTCTAAAAGGAAATCACAACAACATGTTTCTTTTAAATTGTTTAATCAAAATATAGAAATAAAAGACTCCTATGTTTACTTGGGTCTTTTATTTAATTACAATGGAAATTTTGTCCAAGCGCGGAAAATATTGGTGGACCAAGCTCAGAAAGCTCTTTATGCACTATATAAAAAGATTCAAAATATTTCCATTCCGATTGATCTGCAATTAAAATTGTTTGATGTATTGGTTGTTCCTATTTTGACATATTCGGAAATTTGGGGGTTTGAAAATAAGGCTAATGTTGAAAAATTACATCTTCAGTTCTGCAAACGTATACTGGGTGTTAGATCATCTACACCAAACTTTAAGGTTTATGGGGAACTTGGGAGATTTCCACTTGAACTGCAGATCAAACTGAAAATGGTTGGATTTTGGCATAAATTAGCTTCTAGTGAAAATAAACTGTCTGGCAAATTATACAAATTATTATTCTACATGTGTGAACATGGTGAATATAATTTTTTTAAGTGGATTAACTATTTAAAATCTATATTTGATAACTGTGGACTCAGTGAAATATGGAATATCCAAGAGAATGTTTACGATAATCTTATGAAAATTAACGTTAAGCAGCGTCTTCAAGACCAGTTTATTCAAAAATGGTTTATTGATATGAACAACTCGTCTAGAGGTGAATATTATTCTAATTTTAAACATGAATTATCTTTTAAAATTAAAGTTGAGTTACCGGATAAATGTTTGTAGATTAAGGGTATGTAATATAAAGTTTCCCATTGAAACGGGGAGGTGGAGGAATATCCCAAGGGAAGATAGAATATGTAGAATTTGTGGAACTGGTCTTGGGGACGAATATCATTATTTTTGTGAGTGTAATAATAATGTAGTTTTAGACTTCAGAAGAAAGTTTATACCAATATATTATACGAGGTATCCAAGTAGAGAAAAAATGTATGGCATTATAAAATTTTGCAGTATAAAGGTATTAATAAATGTGTCGATATTCATGCAAAAACTGCAAAAGATGTTTAATTAGATATGCTATTTGTATGCAATAATATTGTGAAAATATTGTCTTGATAACTTTATGTGTGATATTTTGTGTTTATATGTATGTACTTTATATTTATATATACATTTATATACTCCTGTTACGCAGTACTCTGCGGCTGAGTTTTTTTTCTAATAAACAGTAAACAGGAAGATGTTCATTTTTTTCTTGCAATTTTGTTTTAAGGGTAAATAGACTATTAAATACGGGATTTAAATATCTTGAATTTATATTTCAAAGTGTATTTTTGTTACTACATGTTGATTAGCAGAGGTTTATAATAATTATTTTTGTTATACAGAATGAACACTTATGCTTGTGAAAGATATAGATGTATTTGATGATGTCTAGATGTCCTTAATTATCCGTGTCACTTGCACGATATGTGAGGTAGATCTTTTTGTATATATCTTATTGTTATTTTTTATGATTTGTGCGATTTTCAAAGTCACAAAAATTATAGATATTTGGTAATTTGCTGATCGCAAATGAGCCGTACAATACACAATACACGTATATTTGGTAATTTGCTGATCGCAAATGAGCCGTACAATACACAATACACGTATAGTTATCTTTATTTAAAAAAAAAATAATTTCCAGATATGTTTGTTAATTTACGGTTGCCTGAAGATAACCTAATAGTGTTGCTCAGGCGGAAAGCACCAACAATCAATGTTAATTTACGGAACATACCCGTTATATGTTTTAATAATATTTCTTGGCACATCGGATTAATTTGAACATATTGGTTAATTGACTTATTTATGCACAATCAGGTGATTTTGAGATGAAACGAATTTTTCATTTCCCGTAATTTTTACTTAATATTCGAACGTCATGTGAAGTGATTTTTGCATAAAGTATTATTTTTTTCATTGTATTTGCTTTATATGTTTGTTACAATGTTTAAAGCGTAAAATGTAAAATTGTAATTTGTGCTATAATATTTGTATTTTTATTACAGGGCATTTTTCCTCTTTCATACAGATAGTTTTGTTCAAAGTAAAGTATTGAACCTGAAACGACTTAATATCGAAGCCCCAAGATTTTAAGCGCTTCCACAATATTGAGAATTCTTACAGTTTCACTATTTTTATGTGTGTCCCTTTTATACCAGAGCGCATGCGGTATTACTAGATGATCTCAGGAACTATCCTGATCGATTCCCCATTCTTGATTTCCTTTTATGTGGATCGGATAATCTGTCTCCGGTGGAGAATGCACACATCGCAACTACTGTTTTACAATATATATCCGACACAAAACGATTTGATCAGATGTCCATTGATGTATAACCTATAATAATGCTAAGGGTTCGCCTTTCGTATTTATAATATACATGGTATTGTTTTTCCACATTCTTCCGGTTGCTGCTCCTCCAACCTTCATTAATGTAACTTAGAATAATCATATATTTCTTCAAAACAATGAATATAATATCAAACATCCAAACTTTATAAAATGATTTAAAAGTTCTAGATTTTATCATTTCGATAAACTACAATTATTGTTCATTTGTCCAGAAAAAATAAAATCCTGTTCAATAAAGCAATAATATCAAAAACTAAGGATGTATATAGGCATA
The DNA here is from genome assembly GCA_037379345.1 of Perna viridis. Taxonomy (NCBI): domain Eukaryota; kingdom Metazoa; phylum Mollusca; class Bivalvia; order Mytilida; family Mytilidae; genus Perna; species Perna viridis. The sequence goes on from CM074515.1 coordinate 16,557,184, forward strand.
GCCTGTTTTCCAATCCCTTTGATGTACTTTAAGTCAATAAAATATTTGAAATTGAAATTGAAAATTGGAGGACTCCAGCAAGCAGCAAGAAGTTAAACTAACAAGCTGCCTCACAAGCGACCAACATGTCGACTCTGTTGTAACAAAGGGTAACCGAATTCTATGATTCGTGAGAAGAAACTTGAAGGACTGCCCAAAAACAGTGCGGGAAAGACCCTGTGGTAGAATCTGGTACGGATGAATAATTCCAAGACAAGTAAAACTGACTGTAACGTTTATTACAAGAGTAAAAGCGAGCTCTCCGAATATACAACATGTTCAAGAGTAAAAGCGAGCTCTCCGAATATACAACATGTTCAAGAGTATAAGCGAGCTCTCTGAATAGCTCTCTGAATATACAACATGTTCAAATATATATAACATTCAATTATATAAGACACATCCATCAATCAATGTGAACCTGGACACAAACATTCCATGTGTCCAGTTTACCCGCCGATTTATTATTTGTGTACAAGTATTTCTCTGACCTCTAGGTATAATTGCATTTCTTTTGACTTGCTCACCACTTGTTACGCTCCCCGAACACACAACATGTTCAAATATACATACCATTCAATTATATAAGACACATCCATCAATCAATGTGAATTTACCCGTACATGTTTCCGTACATGCATATAATTCAATTTATAGTTAACATAGACAATATTAATTCTTAAAGTCATTATACATTCCTCCCTTTCTCAACAATAACAATTTAATCAATAATGTCTAAGTACTGTCCTATCATATTTCCTCCCTTTCTCAAAGAATTATCGTAGATAATTCAGCAAACAGGCCGGTAACCGTACTTGCATTGTGGTAGTACTCGCTAATTGTGTACAGTCAAGTTTATTTTGAAAAATCCGTCGCCAGAAACTAGGCACACATCAAATGAGAAAAGTTATATAAAGATGAGTACGAATCTGAGTGAAGTCCTCAGCAATTGCAGAACTACCAGCATTGGGACACTGTCTAATATTGGGTATGTCTGTCCAATTGATTGTTAATCACTGCAATTGTAAACATGAATTGTCAATGTCCGACACCGCATGAAGATGATAAATGAAGTTCCGATCCTATCGTTACTGGAACATCAAGTTCAATAATATAATAACAGATCAATGAGTTTATTTACAAATCATCCGCGCTCCAGCTCTCCTCTGCTCCATGATTATAAAATGTAAAAGTTCGATTATACAGCTATCAATTCACTAACACCGTCAACTGCGCTCCAGCTCTCCTCTGCTCCATGATTATATAATGTAAAAGTTCGATTATACAGCTATAAATTGTAAAAGTTCGGTTATACAGCTACAAATTTTAACAGTTCGGTTATACAGCTACAAATTCACTAACACCGTCAACTGCGCTCCAGCTCTCCTCTGTTCTATGATTATATAGTATCGTCAGTTTGTGTGAGTTTGCCATATTCGTCTCCCGTCTAATTGCCATCACTGCTAAGGGTTGTTAACCATTGTGTTGCGCCTCGAACGAAGGATATATCTTGGAGACTGTTTTCATGACCACTGTCTCTACTTTGTTTTCGTCTAAATCGCAGTATCGTCTATCACGTAACCCAGAGTCAGCATCTGTCGACACCGTTGGCACCAGTTTATACCCATTTTCAGCTGCTTCATGTTCGTCAGACTTGCCTCTGTTTTTTTCTGGCCAACCATGAGTGTCTGCAAAAACTAGCTTGTCGACAATAACAAAATATTCCAACCCCAATTAATATGGCAATTAACAATGAAATACCTGCATACCCCCAATTTGGAATTTGAAAACTAGTATCAATTGTTCGTAAATCTTTTAACTGATTGATTAAATTCGCCATTGGTATGGTTTCCATATGTTGCAATGTGTTAGGAAGCTCATCAATAGTAAAATTAGGCAAAGCTAAATGAAAAGGTTGCCATATTGTGAATTCAGACACATTTAAATTTCAATTAATCTTTTTAATGGTTGTGAACTTTGAAAACGGTCTTCACCCTTGTAATATGGTAAAAGTGTTAAAAATCACTAGTAGCAGAACAAGAAGTTTGTAACTTTACTAATCCAATAGGTGGATTTATTCTTGTGGTAGACCATTGGGAAGGATGACGACAAACTACAGAGAGTCTTAATCTTTTTTGTGTGGCTATTACCCAAAGACCTTCCCGTATGTGATCTGCCATAGGTAGAATCGAATTAGGATAAATGAGTGTTTGGCAACGTGTATTTAAGATATTTTTGTTTTTCATGAAAAGAGTAATAATGCATGTCTTACTTAAGTTTACTGGGTAGACTGGACTTTTAATGTTGCAAAATCCGACTAATGAATTGGAACATTGTTTTAATTCATCTGAAGTTAACAACACATATTGCTATTCTAGCCTTATAACTGCCAATGCATTACTTTCTAATTTATACTTCGCAATCAGTGATAATCTACCAATACGATTAGACATCATAGGAATAGGTAAATTGTGGGCCTGAAAAATTTCTAATTCTCCTTGATAATCAAGCAAAGGTAAAGAAAAAATAATTAAAATTTTATCATCTTGAATTAAAGTTGAACATGTTAGAGATTTATAATAATTCCACAAGTCCTTTTTGGGATCGGAAGATAATTGTAAAAATGAAGGTAAATGACCTTGAACGTCCAGTAACAGGTGTCTTAACTCCGAAGGTGTAATAAGTGAAGGTGATAAATGGCCTAAAGATAGCATGTTTAATTGAAGTTTCAAATTATCTAAATAGACTAAACCTTTTTCAATCATAAAATGAAGTTCTTTAACTAAATCCCGCAAATGAAAACTAAGTACCATGAAATTTTCTACACTTACAATATGTTTCTTTAAAAGTTCAGTATTGTTTTGCAGACGACCTATGAGACCCCTATATTTAGTGACCAATGAATTCAAAAGTTCCCTATTTTGGAAGACCTCATTTCTCGTAATATTTAAAATTGAGATACTTTCGGACACTACATGTGTAATCTTGTTTTGATTACGGGCCAAATTACCAATATTGCGCCGAATAGAACTCAAATCAGACTCAGAGACTGTACCAAATAGAAAACTTAAAGCTTTACCTATGATTGGAATAAGGCTTCTTTTCCTTCTATCCCCTAAGATGCTAAAATCAACGAAACTGTCTTGAATTAGTTGTTTAGTAGTATTTAATCTCGCAATTTCAACAGCAAGTGACGAATAAGCAGATAACACTTCCGCATACAAAGGATTGGTACGATCAACTGCTAAATTTAACATTTGACGAACTGCAATGGTACCCTGACCTAAATATATGGATAATGAATCTAGAAAGGACTGAAAAGGTTGTAAATCTATGACAAACGTAACTAGCCATTGTGACTTGCTCATGGTGACCGTATTAACCTTTTGGAAAACTACATTTTCATGAATCGTGACGCCTACCGCACCTCCAATGAGCAGGAAGACAACCAGATGGAACACCACCATCTCTACAATAAACAAAACCAATAACTAATAAAATTATACACACTAACCAATTAAAAGAACACGACTAAATATGCGCCAGACATAATAATTAAACCACTCCAAAAGTAAGACCATAATAACAAGGCGCAAACATGAAAGCGAGGGTGACGCCTAACTACAATTAAAATCACTAGTAATACAAAGAATACACGAATGGTAGGAAAAACCAATTTCTTTATTCGACAAATGTCACACTAGGATAGTGGAAAGAGTAATATTGAAACACATTACTCTCATTACGCCGGCGTCCGCAAAATGGCCCCGCGGTCAACAGCAGGAGGCGGTTGGCAGTATGGGACCTGTTGGCTCGACAAGTGTTTAACCGTACCGAAACACGCAAACACTCACGGATTTTGTGAATTGTTCTTGGGTGGTGGAGAGTCACCCAATGGCGAAGGGTCTCCTCGTACACTTCCCTGACGGCCAGTCTGTTCCGCCGAATGCCATGGTATGCCCGAAAAAATACCACGTGACTCCGAATAGCCACAGGCCGAAGGCAGTGCTCATCAACCAAATCAGTATCGAAAGATACACAGGCCGCGACCGCAATCTGTAATTCAAAATTACAATCTCGCACCCGACGCCTGTGCTCAGCCTTCGCCTGATCTGGATGACCCCCACGAGACATCATCCAAATGATACCTGTAATTTCCGGAGACAGAATACCCCTGAAAATAACACAAAGTTCGTGTAAGGGAATGAACACATTCAACACCCTGTTAAGCATCGTCGTCGATGTCGGCTGGCGGTGCAGCCAGGTCCACATTGCTTCCTTGTCCGCTAGGTAATGCGCGAGAGTCTCCCTTCGACCACACAGCCCATATCTTCTCTGCCATCGCCTCATCCGATCTTCCACCTCATCGATCTCTGTCTGGCTCACGTCCGGCAATCCTCTCCCGGGTTGAATAAGATATGCTGCCAATAGCGTCAACTTGACTGGATCACACGCATACAAGGATGGTGCCATCTGCATAAATGATACACGAACCCAATGTTATAACAACAGATAATTTCTAAAGCTTTGGCTAAATGCCAACGAGTTCAACTGAATTCGATCTGAACCACCATTTTCTAGTTAACTTTAAGGAACCATACTAATGATTTCAAAATGAATAAAAAAATAAACAATGAAAATGAATGATATGACTACAATGAAAACTTTTGTGAACATCTGAAATTGTTCACAGACAACTAATAAAAACTTTAACTGTGCACAATAAAATTGACAACAGAACTACAAGATCAATATGACAATGAATTAAACGCACTGCAAAGCAATCTTTTGCAAGACATCTAAAGTCAATTTTAACGTCTCATTCCCTTTTGAGGATTTAGGATGACGACGTTTCTTACGTGATGGAAGTATATGTTTTGGAGTAACAGCATCCACTGACATCTCTTCTCCACTGCTTGAAGGCCTGGTTGATCCCGTTGAACCGACCTTCGACGAAACGGATTCTGAAATGTACTTATCAGAGTGTGATGAAGAAAAAGGAGAAGAATATTCACCAGATGAAGTTGTAGTACTTACTTCCGTATCGGTATCTATATCAGTCTCAGAAGGAGATTTCTGCTTAATTTTGATACCTTTTACGAATGGAGTTGAAAAACGCTTAGCTAATGGGGTGTCATCTTCAGACGACGAAGTGGATTCCTCTTTAACAACCCGTTTGTGCCTCTTTGGTTTAATTAATTGAGCCAAGGGAATATTATCATCTGACGTAGTCGCGTCGTTATTTGGTAGATCTGAACTTCCTGAGTCTGACTCACCTTGACTATCCATTTCTGACGTCTCTGGAGGTACTATATACCTAGCTTTACGTAATTTTCTTCCTGTGACTTTTGGTTTTTCCCATTCCAACGGTGCTAATCTTAAATGTTCAGCATGAGCTTTAGTAGTACTGTTATCTAACTGATTCTTAATAATAAAAGTAAAAGGACCTCTCTTTTCAATAATCCGAAAATACGGCCGCCAATTGCCTTGTAACTTAGTTGTTTTGCGATGATTTTTGTAATACACGGGATCGCCAATTTGAAATGCCACGACCTTAGCCCCTTTGTTGGCATTTTCCGCCTGTTTCCTTTTAGATTTTTTCATGATCTTGTAAGTTTCCAGAAAAGTACGATGTTGATTTTGGAGGATAATTTTATGAAACTCTTCACCCTCATATTTTCGACGAGGTTTTAACAAATTATCTAAAGGAAGAACACAATCCCTATTAAATAAAGCAAAAAATGGAGATTGTCTAAAAGACTCATTGACATTGAAACGAATGGCTGCCAAAGCATGGTTTAAATGTAAATCCCAAGAGTGCACATCGTCTGCAATTAATTTAGATAAGATATCATGTAATGTTCTATGAAAACGCTCTATTTTGGCATTACTTTGAGGATGGTAAAAACTGGTTTTAACATGTTCTATTCGTATTTCCTTAAGAGTCTCTTTCATCGTACTATTACAATTTTCAAGACCATTATCAGTTGTTATTTGCAAAGGACAACCATACCTGTTGATAATATGCTCAACCAACAGCTCAATGACATTATCAGCATTCTTAGACTTTACTGCAAAGGCTTCAGGATAACCACTGTATAAATCAATAAAACCAATGACGTACCTGTTTCCGGTAAGAGTAGTCGGATAAGGTCCACTGAGGTCTAGGCCAATACAAGCAAATGAATAAGGTGGTATGCCAGTCTGCTGTACTGGTGGTTTGATTTTCTTCAAATTTCTAGTCTGACATGATACACAAGTAGAAATATAATTCAGTGCATCAAACATTCCGTCCGAACCTGGATGACCCATGTTATCGTGAAACGCCTTGAAAACAATTTCATGCATGTGTGAAGGAACGTACAAGCGCATTGTCGGGGCTGTGTCATTATTTGACAAAAATATAAACGACCATCTTCAGCTACAATAAACTTATTTTGAACGCTATTCTTTGCTTTGCCAGTTAACAGATCGTCTCTCAATTTAACAATGGTCTGATCTTTCGCTTGTTCAGCTTTCAAATCTATTGTATCCAACTCGTCAGAACGATTATTATCAAGACTAAAATCTAGATTTTGCGTATCACATGTGGCTCAAAATGATTAGAATTCTAAGTATTGACTTGAAAAGCATGATCACTTATATCGAGTTCCTGATAATTCTCATTACTATCAACAGCAGCCCTGTCTGCGGGCAACCGTGAAAGAAAATCCGCCACTAAATTGTTTTTGCCTGCAATATATTCAATTGTACAATTGTAACTAGAAATAAAAGTAGCCCAGAGCTGAATGCGCTTGTTTTGAATGGGTGAGTCAAAAATATAACGCAACGGTTGATGGTCTGTTCGAATAACAAATCTTGCCCCATGCAAATAATGATCCAATTTTTGTAAAGCATAAAATATACTGAAACTTTCTTTTTCAATGGTACTGTATCTAACCTGGGATTCATTTAATTTGTGTGATAAAAAATATATGGGTTTCTCAAGCATTTGTCCATTTGGCATCTCGACTAATTGAGATAAAACTGCCCCTACACAATATTTGCTTGCGTCAGTTGTGAGTATAAAATCTTTTTACAAATCTGGGTGATTTAACAATGTGAAGGATGCTTTCTGCTTAGCCTCTTCATCTAATTCAACTGCCCAATACGCAGATCTGGCGTCAAGAGAAGACATATACACTGCATTTCCTAACAGCGAGAGAATATCGTCTATCAAAGGCAACGGCCAACTCTTAGTCTTTGTAATTTTGATCAATTTCCGAAAATCACAACAAATTCTCAAAGTCCCATCTTTTTTCTTTACAACTACTAAAGGAAAAGCCCACGGTGAATCAGATTCTTTGATTACATTTGCGTCAAGCATTTTATCAATACACTCATCTACTTCATGACGATAATGCAATGGCACCCTGTACGGACGGAACCGAATTGGTGGGTGATCCCCAGTATCAATGGACATTTTCAAAGTCTTAGTCCTACCTAAATCCCTATCAGTTTGTGCGAACACATCCTCATTAGCTATAATCAACTCATTAATTTGATCCCTAAATTCATGTGGTACCTGGACATGATTTTCTAATTCAGATTTGCTAACCGCATTGATTTCAATATTTATATCCGGCTCGCCCCGTGATACAAAATTCGACATGTCCGTTTCCGATATAGTTTCATCGGAAATTGGATGAGCGTAACCCAAAAAACACCCACGCCTAAGATGTACCGTTTGATTTGTATTGTTCGCAATCATGAGTGGAAAACGTCTACTTTGACGCATTTGAACTAAACTATTCCCTAACATAATACCCGGATGAGAAGCAAGAAACCCTGCATCTGCAGCTTCTATTTGAATAAACTGACATTTTTTAAAACTCGGGTTATGCTTTAATCTAGCTTGACAGACATACACTCGTTGAGGTTTTAAAACTGTGCTAGCCGACAATCGTACCATGGAAGCTATACGCGTGTCGTTCTCTAAAGGTACATATGAACTATTAATTTTCAAAGAATGCAAATCATAATATAACCTCACCCCATATTTTGGAAGCCAATCCCTGCCTAAAATAATATTCCTATTTACGTTTTTAACCACATAAAATTGATGTGTCAAAATTTCCTTGCCAATTTTAAACTGAAGTTCACAAACTCCTTGAACATGTAATGCAGACCCGTCAACCCCTTGAACATGCACCCTAACAAATTTCAAATGTGGTTTATTTCTCAAAGAATTAAAAATTCTATTATTCAAAATACTAATTTCTGCTTCAGTGTCGATAAGAGTTCGGAGATAACGATTTTGAATTCGAATTAAACAGGAACTTGGTGTACCCGCTAAATTAATTTTAAAATTTTGACCCTTCAATTTTTTAAATTTCTTGACACGTATTTTCTTCCCCTTATCGCTTCCGGAATAAAGAGAAGGTTTTAGTTTAACTGAATTCTATGAGGTGGTGGAAGTGGACAATTGGTTGAAATATGACAAGGTTTCTGACATCGATAACATTTTAACAAAGTCCAATTTTGGAATCTTTGAGCAGAGCCCTGTGGATTATATAAAGGAACACGTGGACCATTTCTGAATCTGTGGTCTGAAAAATTTGGATTATGTAAAGGTACATGTGCTGCCTGTGAATACTCCTGTCGTTTATAACCATTTCTGAAATTATGAGGTTGCCCTAAAGGTAATTTAGAGGAAGATCTACAAAATTCCACATTATGTCCAAACTTATTACACTTATTACACCTTTGAAAGCTATCAACCTCCATGGGTTCGTGTGAGGATTCTTCATGATCAACATTGTGATTATAGGGACGCCTATACTGCCTATCAAAGCGTTGCCTAGCATTAGGGTCACGTGACTGAGACCAGTGATGAACTCTATCTGTTCTTAATGAAAATCGTTGCCTTAAATTTTGTTCTTGAGTGGCACTTTTAACAGCTGTTGCAAAATCAGCAGGATTTTCCCTCATTAATTTCAATCTAAGTGAATCTTCTAATAACCCATCAATAAAAATTCCCAAAATTTCACGTTCATGAGCATCAATTCCCCCCGGCAGATCACCATATGCTTCCTCAGCCAGATTTAATAACCTTTCAGAAAACAATTGAACATTTTCATCATGTTTTTGCCTAATTCTTCTTAGCATTGTTCCCGCGAAATGAGCATCAGAAACAGAACCAAAACGAGCGTTCAATTCTTTCTTTAACCCGTCCCAAGTTTCTCCTGGAAAATTCGTAAGCCTACATTGAATTGTGTCACTTACATAACCCTTCGAAGTCAAGAAAGCTAAATGTTTAATTTCAATAGCAGGTATCTTACTGATAAAAGCATGTTTTTCTAGAGCCTTAACCCAACCTTTAAAATCTTTTGAATCCCCATAAAAAGGTTTAATACGGTTAAGAACTGTTTGTACATTAACTGAATTCGACAAGCTAGCTAATTGTGCAGTCAAACCATCAAATGGATTTTGGTCGGTCATTTTAACAGAAAACAAAATCTAACATAACATTAAAGCGACTTACTTTCAGGAACGAACTGTCACGGCACCAAAAATATGTGGTAGAATCTGGTACGGATGAATAATTCCAAGACAAGTAAAACTGACTGTAACGTTTATTACAAGAGTAAAAGCGAGCTCTCCGAATATACAACATGTTCAAGAGTAAAAGCGAGCTCTCTGAATAGCTCTCTGAATATACAACATGTTCAAATATATATACCATTCAATTATATAAGACACATCCATCAATCAATGTGAACCTGGACACAAACATTCCATGTGTCCAGTTTACCCGCCGATTTATTATTTGTGTACAAGTATTTCTCTGACCTCTAGGTATAATTGCATTTCTTTTGACTTGCTCACCACTTGTTACGCTCCCCGAACACACAACATGTTCAAATATACATACCATTCAATTATATAAGACACATCCATCAATCAATGTGAATTTACCCGTACATGTTTCCGTACATGCATATAATTCAATTTATAGTTAACATAGACAATATTAATTCTTAAAGTCATTATACATTCCTCCCTTTCTTAACAATAACAATTTAACCAATAATGTCTAAGTACTGTCCTATCATAACCCTAACTAGACCAACAGTCGAGGATGCGTCACCAGTATGTTAAGGGAACTAAATTGGGCATCATTAGAAGAGCGACGCAAAAACAGCAAACTGTCTATGTTACTCAAGGTACAACATAACTTGGACATTGACCGTGACAAATACCTTCGGTCCAGTTACAACACCAGACGTGGAGATTCTATCAAGAGAGAACAACAATATATATAGAGATGCCTTCTTCCAACGAACAGAGACTGAAATGGCATGAACAACATCACAGTCCAGAGCACCACCATCGAGGACTTCAGGGCTAATCTCCTCCAGTATAGCCCTGAGAGATAATAGAGAACCACCATCCATGTACATAATTTTACTGTGAATATTTGGAACGTTTTAAATGTATATACACCTACGGACTACAGCTGTGTGCACTGGCCTAAAAGTACTCCTACGTAGAATTTAAAACAGTGGTTCCACAACTCCTGTTCTTTATGGAAGATGATGATAGATTAGTGTAGCGGAAATGGCCGAGTACTTTCGATGGTCGGTTTTTGGTGTTACTGGAAATACAAATAAGCACCACCACCACCACCAACAACAACCAGCCAGTCATACAAGTTTACATAAAGTTTGGAAATTATAAAAAAAAACTCCCTTTTTATGCAAGGATCTATATTTCACTCACTCACTCAAACCTTCATTCAGAGTTCTCTACCCTAAATTTTTGATTGGCAAAACTATAATGAAAATAGACAAGAGTAATGATGGTATAATAAGGCTGTGCCACGGTTTATGTAATGTTTCTATTTGAAGAATAAAACAACACAGAACATTAAAACATTCAGAGCAAATAGGTGTTTTTCTCAGCTAGGTATAAAATGTGGCTAGAATATAGGCACGCTTTAGTTTATACATATGTATTTTGACAACACATCCTTTTGAAGTTGATAAGTGGTAGGGCGAATAGCAGCCAACACATTATCTCCAATAACTTTAATTAAAGAAAAAAAAATATAAACGAAACAAAACAAAACAAACAAACAAACAAACAACAATTTACAAGTTTACCACACTTTAAAAATAAATCTAAATAGGATTGTACATTTCAAAACGTTTAAGCGGAATTATGTATATGTGTACAAGTTGTCATATCATACAAATTGTAATGTGTATGAAAAAATGTACAAATTATGATTTGTATTTTGACTTTGCAAATTACAGTTTGTCCAAAATACGCTTAGACAAATTATAATTTATACAAAAAAATCTGCCAAAAATCTCTTTCAACTTGTACAGAATAATATCTATCATGCAAGCAATTAAATGATTTTAGGGTATTTAAAACCTTTCTCATTCCTTTATCTGTTGTTAGTATCTTCTTTGTGATCATAAATTTCATTCACCAACTTGTCATTGAGTTAAAACTGTGGATTTATTTTGTGCTTGGTCTGTTATTGAGAATGATTGACAAACAGGATAAGTTTGTTAAAGAAATATTGGAACTTTCTAGAAACAGTACATCACATCGCAATGTACTACACACCCAGGCTAAAATTGATGAATCCAAAAGGTTTTAAATGCAAAAAAAAACTGTTGATAAGAAAACTGACCAAGACCGGCACTCGAAGACATAATATAATGATGTTCTTCAAATTCAAGGATTACAGAAACTGGTACAACGTCAGCAGTATTGAAACTAAGGGAAATCTGGAAAGAATATTTTGACCGAGGCCGGTGAAACCGACCATGAAATTGATCAATTGAAACAAAGGATCAGGATAACGTATAATCTAAGAAACAGAACAATAGTACTACCACCACTGAAATTGCCCCCGATGAAATACATGTACTACTGTTCAGCCTGCGAGAAAATGGGCTTTCAGGTCAACGCACTAAGGCAGAAAAACTAACAAGACACACCAAACAAAAATTGAATGAGCTTTCTGTCGGAAGCAATATCACCATTCCAATACCACAGTTCGATGGAGGATCAACTGATTCTAAAAACACAGAGGTGTAATTTAGGATGTCTCTCGTCGGAACACATGCTGGTACACTTACAGGCTATCTTAACCACAGTCAGTTGGTAGAAGTAAATGATGCACGTCTCAAACCTGCACAAGTTCCTCCATGACAAATCTTGCTTCGTGAAGCTGTTTGCGAATTATCAAAAACTGGTTGCCAGGGATACCTTAATATAAATGTAAATGTAAAGGTAGTTGCAAGAAAACTAAATGCAAATGTAGAGGAGCTAAACTACATTGTATTCACGTTGCCATGGCTCATTGACATGCACCAGAAACAAATGAAATGACGTTATCATGAATCTCGTTTAAGTTGACTCTAGGTCATAAAATAGGTATGAAAGATTCTTGTACAAGTTGAAAGTGATTTTTGGCCATTTTTGGTGCAAATTATAATTGTCCAAGCGTATTTTGGACGATTTATTATCTGTACAATCCTTCCACACAAATTACAATATTTATGGAATGACTACTTGTACACAACACATATAAAGCATTATCCCCGTTTTCATATGATCAAATTATTTTCTTCCAAATAACACTAAATTACCAAATGTTATTACATCATTAGACTAAAGAATATCTCTGAATGGCAATAACTTCCAATTGGAACGTTTCTTTTGTTGATTGAATGTAGGTCAATATATATTACATAACATTCGACAGCACGTTTTATTTAAAATACTTCCCCGTTTTGGTTATACATGATGTATACAGGCCTAGCCAGTGCATGACCAGTAGAGCTGAACATTTTTAAAGTAAAAAACACTAAATTACCAAATGTTATTACGTCATTAGACTAAAGAATATCTCTGAATGGCAATAACTTCCAATTGGAACGTTTCTTTTGTTGATTGAATGTATGTCAATATATATTAAATAACATTCGACAGCACGTTTTATTTACAATACTTCCTCGTTTTGGTTATACATGATGTATACAGGCCTAGTCACTGCATGACCAATAGAGCTGAACATTTTTAAAGTAAAAAAGCAAGGAAGAAATTCTGTAAGGATATTTATCGCTTTGGCCACATTATTACTAAATATTGGCGTGTTTTGTTTTACATTTGGACAACTAAGTTTAACACGTGTATGGTTTTTTTTAAATTATTGTTCTCATTTCGAAAGGAGTAATCTGAAATTCAATTACGGATTTTGTCATATCACTTCCTTCATTGGATTACTCGCCTTATTTAGATTTTTTTAAATTATTTACAGAACCAGAAAGATGATATGGTTGGTTTGCATGCTGATGGCGTTTGGGTCTGGTTTTAGCTCGGCAAGGAATGTACATGAGATGGAGCAAGATGATGACAAAACCTACGGCTCTTTTGTTTTGTGTGGTAAATATGTCTTAATCATATAAAAAAAAACTGTTCATACTCATTAAGCAAAGTTTGATATGATGTACCTGTTTTTAAAAGAAGCAACTTCTCATCAACAGCATTAGGATCAAATACATGGGAAGATGTATAAAACAATCCAAAAATTAATACCAAAATTTTCAAAATATGGAGCACGATCCATCGCTTAGAGGTTTTACTATATGCAATATAAGGGTTTCTAGGGATTTTGAAATTTGTTTTATTGCAAATTTCGAAAAATGTCGCGACAAAGTATAAAGATTATCGGCCGTGGGAATTACGTTTATCTCTGCAATGTTAATTAATAAAATTTGAGATATCTTTAGATCTTCATCTGATACGTTAAGATCAACTCTAGATACAAAAATCTGGTGTAATCTTAAAAACTTGGTAAAATTGTTGCTACAAGTGCGATGCATATTGCAGACAAAGGCATCTTATTTATTGTGTAAATTTAGTCAAGACAATTTATATATAGCAGAAAAAAGAAGCAATTAAACATGGTTGAGAGACATTGTCACACACAGTCACTAGAAGTGAAAACATACAGACGAATCAACTTGTACACGCTCTAAGTACATCGGTCGTTGACCCATTCCTGTTTATATACAACCAATACAGATGGAAAAAGCTTATTCATCCTTATGGATGAGTTCGCATTCCCTCCATCGATATCAATGTTAATGATGACAACCGTACCATTCATTCCTTAAGAAACATTTGTTTGAATTCGATGACATAAAAGTAAACTTAAATATTTATTGTGACAATGTTGCAACAGATCTTTAGTAATGAAATGAAGTCAGAATATATTATATGTAATTTTATTCTTATTTTTCTGTTCGTTTGTTTGTTTGTTGGGGTTTAATGTCCGAGCAGCAATATTTCAGCTATATTCAGACGATGAACATGAAGTGGATGATAAAATGAACATGAAATGAAATGAAAAAGTGATGGGACACAAGGGCAACAGGGTCGACAAATTTAGATTACCACCAGAAAAAGGGAGGGATGGGTAGGGTCGGGCAATGTAGCCTCCTGTGGCGGAGCGCAAAGATTCCTACTCGTATCGAATACCACAGCAGGGTTCTTTAACGTGCGAGGAACGTGGCATCTTTCCCAACACGGTGCACCACTATGGTTTGCGGTCAGGTTTTCCGTATTATAGCCTGACAACCCCAGCATGTAACACGCCAGGGGTACCCCATTCCACCACCTGGGGCACACATCCCAGTTGCTCTGTGGGCAGAGCGCCTAGTCCCTGGCTAGGTTTCTGAGCACTATTTAGTCGCTTTTTACGACAAGCTTAGCGCTGCTGCAGGCCTATTCTTTTGACACCCGGACCTGCACGGGGCTTATTTTTCTGTTATTTGTCATTTATTTAGATAAGAATGCTTACTACCTTAATGGAACGTGGACGCCAAAAAATATAAAAAGAAGTGGCTTAATAAGTGTTCATCTGGATTTTAAATTAAGTAAGTATCTATTCATGAAAAAGGAGGAATGAGTCCATACAATAAATCGAGGAAAATGTATGTGTGAATAATTTACCTAATAATGGTTTAGGGGATTGAAAGTTTTATAAAAGTATTCTAGTAATAATTTAAGGTAATAACAAAGGTATACGAGTCTTTGTATCAATATTTAGAGTTTATGCATAGGGGAATGGACATATTCAATAATGGTTGGATTTTAAGAGAAATTGAAACCAAGAGTAAAGCCCCAGAGTAAAAAAAAAACATGAAGGAAGAAAAATGGAGATCGGATTCATGGAGACACAGAGGAAACTTAAAATAAACCTGGAGCATGCAGCCCGAACTGAAAAAAAAATATATGAAAGCATGAACCTTAGGCTCCGGTAGGGTATGAATCCTCTGTCTGTTTTTCTAGTGGCTATTTGTTTTGGTATTGTTATGGGTAGTTTGACGGGAGAAGTAGCAATACAAGAGATCAAAAGAGGAGCAAACCCTGATCAAAACAACGCCACAATATCAAAAATACAACAAACGATTAAAAACCCTGGACAGAAGAAATCGAAAACCCTACAATATCAAAAAAGGAATAAATGATGAAAAACATTGGATAAAAACAACGCCACAGTATCAAAAATACTACGTAAGATGAGTAAACCCTGGGAAAAAAACGTTACAATACAACAAACGATGGAAAACTCTGGATAAAAACAACGCCACAATATCAACAATACTACAAACGATGAAAAACCCTGAAAAAAAAAAACAACGAACACAAGACAATTTAAATTTGCAAAACACTGAATTGCAAATCTTGCGCCGCTTTTTCTTCAACCTACCATGTCATGTGAGTAACCATTGGATGCAGATTTGCATGGGATGTAATAAAATGCATTTTGTTTTACAATATTTACTAAAATAAATTTGTAGTTACAATGTGAAATTCATGGGATTTTTTTATCCCATGTGATTTTTCAATACATCAAGGGATTTCATGAAATCCCATGGGATTTTTTTTTGTGTCCCATGGGATTTTTTTCTCCCATGGGATTTTAATTTCTCCCATGGGATTTTTTTTCTCCCATGGGATATCTTGTGTTAAAATACAATGATAGTCATAGAGAGTGTATGCCTTACATATTCACTTAGCGCATTTTTCTTCTGTGCAGTATGAATAAAAAAGCTGAATGGCTAAAAGAGAGAGGTTTTTTGTATTGTTTTGGGATGTTTTTGAAGTTTTTAATCTTTTATAGGTCTGAAATGAAATCACTTTGAAAATTCACTTATCAACCACAAATGTAAAACAACGAAATAGAAAAAAATATTCAGACACTCTGACTATAAATATGCTGTTTAAGAATATAAACTTAGAATGCTGTATGAGCAGTACTTTTATCTTAGTATTTAAATAAATTATAAAAATTCTAATGGAAGTCTAAATTCAGGTCCATAATCAGCTTTTTGGCACTTCTTTTTCTTCTTGGTCAGCTTCAACCCATGAAACATGCTTCCTTTCTCGTCTCTGTAGAATGAAACAAGTAAAAATCTTTATGCAAACAAAATATATAAAATATTTTACAATACCATTTTATTTGTAATCAAAGTGATCTTATTTTTTCTTACTTGATATATGTTCATTTCTAATATCAACAGCTGAAATTACTTGCAATCAGACATCTAAAAGATAACATGAACAGACAAACAGACACACAGATAAAGTGCTTTCTATATAAGTTCGTGGCAGCACTTTTGATTTATTGTGCAAAGTATGAAGAACAGATGGACGGACACCAGTATGCCATAATATGTCCCGTCTCAAAAAGCAGGAGTACAAAAATTCTGGAGAACAGTGTATACCTGATATGATCAGCTATCAAGTTTGCATATACTGAATTAGTCATTCACCATAGAGGCAAGCAGGTGGCTGATCCCTGAAATGGTGAAAAACAATTCTGCATGATAATACATATGGTACCTTTCAATTTAGTTGTATTAATTTTCATTGCAAGAATCCTTAAAGCACTTATCTTGTAATGCACATAAGTAACATTCAATGTTAAGTTAAACATGCTGGGGGTAAGTTTAATCAAAATTAATTAAGAGATTGTGGAGAAAGCTGTCATTGAACTTTCAAAAAATGTAACAAGTTTAGTGTAGTCTGAGTTGCTCATTTGCTTTTGTTACTTTGTGTGTATGATTTTAGTTACTTTATGTTCTTTGCTGTGTATGTCTGTTTTCCATGTCTGGTCTTTGTCCCTGAATTACATTCCTTTGATTGCCGCTATTACATTGGTTCCCTTGATTACCTTTGAAACACAAGGTATGTTAGTGGTGCAAAGAGAAGAGCTTAAAAAATAATGGTCCAGTTCAAATATAATTTTAGAACAGGACTTGACAAACTCTATTTGCAATTGAATATTCACACAATAAAGATATTTGTTTTTGGCTTAATCATATAACAAAAGCATCTGTATATAAAAAGAGATATCTCCTGATAGCAAGTAATAGTGATTTTTACCAGAACTTAACATCTAGCTAGAGCTTGTTTATCTTTCCTCAGACATAGTTGGTTTAATATTTAATTTTGCAAGTTCTTCAAACGTCATTCACCTTTTACGAGTCATTACTAAGAATCCTTTCATGCATCCTCTAATCTCTCTTGAGCAACATAGAGCACCTTCAAAACAAAATTATACTTATTATGCATTATTTCAAAATTAGATAACTTTCAGATTCTGTATATAGACAGTAAAATGGAGTTATAAACATGTAACTGAAACGGGGGCTGCACTGGCTTCCAAAATTCTGTCACCAATTTTTTTTAATCAATGTTCAGAAATAAGAGCAAAAAGTGGTGCCAAAAAAATATATTCCAATTTTTTAAAATATGACAGTACTAAGTCCACTAATGAAAGTCCATGAGAAGAAAAAATGAAATCAGTACAACTTATATGCCATATATATACAATTTCCAAATCGTAACACAATTTCTCTTCAAACACAAGAAATCTTACACCCCAATTCCCACTAATGAAAACTTGCATCCAATCTTCAGTGTGTGATGGACAGGTTGAAAAACTAAACTAGTATTTTTATATTTTAAATGCTAAAATCAAAACTCTGTACTACATTTGGGTCTAGAAGGACTGAATCTATTATGGTTTCAAATGATCATATCTATATTGTTAATTTCAAATTTAAAGCCTTTCTGAATTGTTAATACAGAAGATTAACAACATAAACAAGTTACATTTGTACTCATAACTATCCATATCTATATTTTAACAAAAAAAAAAACCATTTGTACTGTATCTTATGTGAGGCAGTACCTACCTCTATCTAGTTTGTCTTACTGCGTGCACAGATGAACTTATGGAACATATACAAAATGCATTATTCCAGCATTCAAAAATGGTCATTGCTTATACTGTTTTAGTCACATTTTTCACTCGATATTTATTCCATCACTTGTAGAAGAATTACCATTGCAGTACATAAATAAAAATCATTGCTAAAAATATGCAAACTATAAAGTTTGATTCTGCCACATTTGCCCAAAAAATGGCAAACTATTGAAAAAAAATTCCAACAAAAAAGGGGGGTCTAATTAAGAAAATTATGAAAATGATACACTATTCACTTTTATCGAAAATATGTGAAGCAACTATTTGTTTGATTATTTCTTATGCACAAATGTCACATTAAAAAATCAATTTATAAGGGGACCAAGGACAGCCGCCATAAAACCTGGTTTAATCCTCAATGTCCAAAGGAAATACCTGTACCGAGTGACGATGACCATTGCAATGGTTGCAAACTTTCCTGTTGTACTTTGATAATACCATTTAAATTTTATGCAGACTTTTCATTTTGACTCTTATATAGAGTTTATCACTTCGATAATTTTGTCAATAATCATTCATTTGTTATGGACAAATATTCATGTTAGTCTCTCGCCCTTTGTTTTACGGTAATATTCTACACATAGCAGGGAAACCTCGATACTCGCCCAATAAGTAAACTAATCTGTTGAATAGGCTTATTCGTAAGGGATACAATGTTATGATATTCTTGTCAGATCTTTAAGGATGACATTTTTTTGGTATTTCATTGAATCGCTCATGGAGTCTTTAAATAGAAATTGGACCACTATAGGAGAGTTCGCCAATCTCATTAGTGATTGTCATATTCACTAATTTTCATATCATTAAGTGTCAAATTGGTTGGCAAATAAACAACGAAATAAACAATTAGCAAATTCATGATTAGAATCCAAATTTTCAAAACTTTATAACTTTGTTATTTTATATCCAATTTTGGTTCTGTAAAATGTTTCATTTAGATAAAATAATTCATATTTTGTGTGTAAATTTTTTACTCTTTTACTTAAAAAATAAATTTGAAATGATATTTATATGTAAACCTCTATTATCATTAAAAATTATTTTAAAATTTTTATGCTCACATAGTCTAATTACTGAATATTTATTTTAAAATTCGTGGATAAAAAGAGTATTATTGGCAGTGTAGAAAACCAAAAGAATTTTTCAATTATCTTAAAAAACGAAAACGTTATGATGATATAAAGTTGATGCCCCATGCCACTCAAGGGATTTTTTGCCAACCAAATCCAAATCACAGGTAAGTGATGACATCACGAAGAACTCTCCTATATTTTAAAACAGTTTTTGGCATGACATGGGTTGTGTCCTAATTGTATGACGTGTGAAGCACCGTGGCTCAACCGCGCATGGGAAGAATTGAAATTGATTTTACATTTGATAGGGACATCCAGACTTGGGACCGGCAAGTTATTCGGGCGGAGTTATTGTCCATTTAAAAGATTTTTCAATACTAGATCCAATACAAGGTAAATCTGTTTAAGAGTAGATTACATCTTTTTGGCATTTTTTGGATATATATATTCGTAACTTCTCTTTTATTTTCATATTTTTATGAAATACTTGATATCACTACCTTTTACAGGTAGACTGACACAATTAAATTAGTGCCAGCCTTTTTAAGCGCAATTCAACCACGGGGCAATATGTTGGGACAATTAAACTAGTTTTTCATCCAATTGGCGCAAAAGTTGAATCGAAAAACGCGCAATGTACACTTTCATTAAACTTCAACGTGTAGACACTTGGTAACCAATATGAACTGTACAAAATAGTATGTTCAGTGTACACCAGGTATAGATTGTACATATAGATTCCACCGTATAGTGTTTCGAAAATTAGAATGGGTGAATCTTATTACACGTATGTACAATACAGTTTAATGCATATCGTATAAATTGTAGCTATAACCAGAGATATGACAAACTTTAGAGCTTCAGTTTCCCTACATGTATGTAGGCGATTTTGAAATTATACAATTAAGGATTTTTACTGTAATGTTGGAATATACTAGTATATCTTTGTCATCATCTCATCTGTGAAAGCTTCTTGTATATAACAGGAACGCACTTTTGTACACTATATACACACGGATGATCAGAACTGTAAGGGAACGAACATCTTCTGCAATATTGGACAGATAAATCCTGTCACCTGTTGAGTCACCTGTTCTGTCTGAGCCATAAAACAATTAATTTTTTTAAAATTACCTCAGGGCGATTCTAATCGTCACCTGGCCTGTGTAGTGTCGTACGTGAACTTAACCGAGATTTTGAAAGTGGGTTCTAAAAGGGGTGTGTCATAGTATAATATTTCCTCATTTTCACCAAAATTTTGCATGAAAATATCCACATTAATCCAATTATATCATTTTTAATACTTCATTTTTTAAATATAACAACCAAAGGATTTTGATAGGCTATTATAAAAGTCCTTGTATATAATTAAATTTACTGAAAGGATCTGATTACTAGTGAATGAGTTTTTTTTTCTTTTAATTTATATAAGGTTTTTATAATTTTACTAGCGAATTAAAACCGTACATGTAACAGGGAGTTATAATTAATTACAGGTCTATGCGTGTAACTGTCACCAAAGATTTTACAGTCCATGCTTTAATTTACATTACAAAACCGAATTACTGCAGCCCGTGAAAGAGGTTCGCTTGCATGGAAGTTATTTTCTGATATGGCACTATCCTATGGACGAACGGAAATGCCAGCATCTTACGTTAGATCTGGGTATTAAAATGTACACGTACTATGTTTAATCAAGACAAAGTCCCGAGAAAGTGCAGTTTCATTCGTTAGCCCAAGGATTTATATTATATATAGCATTTACCTAAATTTAACTCCTTCGCTAGCTATGAAATAACTTTTTGTACAACTATTTACTACGTTACTGGAATGCTCATCTTGTGCGTTCCTGCATCGATAAAACAACAAGTGTTATACGAAAGGATAATTACAGAGGAAACCTCGGATATGTATTGTCAGTCAGTGGCGAAACGGGGTGCCGAAATCACGCATGACACAAGACGCTTTTATATACGGTTCATTCCCCGCTATGACCTCGTCCCAGCAGCGAGATAAGGTCTCAGTATCGTATTAATTTTCCCATAGACTACTATAGTGAAGTGCATATTTTTAGGATTTTTTTAAAAAATATGTAAATTGATTCAATAAAACTTTCACTTATGTAGCATTTCTAAAGACATGTGAAAAAATAATTTCCCGCAAAGAAAATAGGGTGAGTCCACGAAGATCGGACAGAAAAGTAGTCTCGAACTATAAATAGCCATTTTCCCTACTTTCACTTTCGTTTTGCGCTCACCAAACCAACCTTTTTCAGTGGAACATATTTATGATATCATGTTAGATTTTCTTTTAAAAAAGTTCTTCATCTTACAGTGTGATGTTTGCTCTATTTTATAAGTCATTGTTCATATCTTTTAACAAAATATTAGTTTGTAGAGAGGCAAAAAGAAAATGCACTATATTTTTATAGCATTCATGTTTTGACATACACCTACTCAGGGATATGCAATACGATACTGGTACCATAAGTGTTGATGCTGCAGTCGTTCAGAAACTAACGAATTCAATACAGCAATGAATGCATACGTCAAGTTCCGACTACATTAAGTTAGGAGTTGTACTGCTCCAGAAAATCTGCATGATTTGCTCTGACTACTATGCTCCTGAAACAGTCTCCTCCTTCCACAGTCACACTCACAGGTTGGGAACTACAGCTGAATTCTCGTGCGTTGTTTACCCATTATAAAATTAGAATTTTTTTTAGTACTTTATTTGAAGGGGGAATATTTATTGTATCTGAAGAATCCTTTTGTGAATTAGGTTCACTGTAATTGTAATATTTAATGATTAAAGTTACCGTGTTCAGGGAATTTATATTACAGGGACTGGTCACTCCTTACCAAGTTTATAATATGGAGTAGGCATTGCCTAAGTCAGCGAGCACTGTGAGCTTTACTGTATATGTACCGTCTGAGCAAGACTTAAAAAAATAATAATGGACATTACAAAGGGGGGGATGTAAATGTTTGCTTCGCAAGTTCAATATTTTTATTTATATTTAACCAGCTTACAAAATCAATATTTCTAATTGAGAGAAGAATTAAAGTATTTGTAATCAATTCAACCTCATTTGAACATTAATTACAAGAACAAGTCACAAGTTTTCAGTCAGTAGAATAGACTTACAATTTGTTTACTTATAGTACAAAACAGGCACTACCTGACAATCCTGCATAATGTTTTAACTGGATTTGTTGCTTAGTATGTGTTCCTAATACATATTAGTTCTTAAAAGTTCTTAAATAGAACTTAAAATAAGATATGCTGTGTGCAAAGATTGAAATATGTTAATTGGCATTTGTTTTTTGTTTTTTTTTGGGGGGGGAGAGGGTTCAATACCAACAGAAATTTTTCAACAGAACCATATTTAACTCAATCTTTACACATGTGGCTGGCATTTTAATACTTGTACAACTAAATTTGTCTAGCTGTATTTTCATTTTTTCAGAACTTTAAGTGAAGACTTGTATTTAAAAGAGAGACACTTACACGTTTCTTAGAGAAGAATATTGACCAATTGAAAAGGGCGATTATCATTTGACACATTTACTGTAGCAGTAAGTACTTATGCATGCAATACTCAGTGATTATTAAATAATTAAACAATTTTTTTTCATCCACAGGTATGCATTTTTTAACATAATCTTGATGACATTGTCAATAGGCTGAAACAGTTTTGCTTTGAATACACCGGAAGCTTTCATGACACACATTTTAATAGAAAGCACACTTATACTCGCAAAATAGTAGTGGAGATGTTTGATTTTGTTTTTCGTTTCACAGACTATCAGAAACTTTCACGCATACTGTTGGAATGATTAAAAAGTCATCTAATTTTTTATATTATTAAAATTGGAAAGTTAGGCTTTATGTAAAGATATAATATATGCACTAGACCCATAAAGGGAGATAATTAAACTGATTGGTTTTTAATTTGAAAACCTTGTTAGCACAGCTCCTCCAAAACCACTCAAGGTATTTAAAAAAAAATATGTGAAGAAATGCATCAGTAGAGATTCAATGCAGTACTTTTAGCTTTGTATACTGTAGAGACAACCTGATAATACCAGATGACTATTAATACATTGACCAACCTGATGGATTGGGTTTTGGATCCTGTAGTGAGAGCAACATGTGATAACTTGTAATTACAGGTATTCCTATATATGCATGGTAAAGCATTACTTGTACATGATTTTGATGTTTGTTTTAGGTAATCAGTTTACTTCATATTATTATTAATGTTGTGCACTCTGTTAGTTAATTGAGCACAAGAAGCATATTACTTGTAGTTAGTTTTTCAACTTAGCACATTAAGTTCTGTCTTTATACATGAATGAGTTCCATATAAATCAGAATACATTAATAAGTTAGAAATATTTGTAAGAAACCTTCAAGAGTTGAAGACCTACAGATTATGCTTTGCATGGCTTTGAAAAGTGAGGGGGTGGTTGTTGCCTGCTGAAACTGACCAATCACCCTTATAGTAATTAGTCAGCCAGTAACACAAATCATGTTTACATTAGGTTGTTACCTTATTATCTTTCAAGGTAGGTTTTTGATAATTGGCATGTTGTTAAGCATTTTTAAGATGTATAGCCTTCTACATGCTCTAGGGTTAATTACCATTGACCTTGACATCACATTTTTGTGCTTTGTTTGCATTTTTTAAAATTAAAAATCTACCCAATACTATGACATTTTTAGTTCTTAACTATTTTTTAGGTATCATTATTGGTTGGGATTCTATGGTCAGAATAGCTACTGGTATACAGCAAGAAACTCCTGCAAAATTTTAGGAGGATTTTCACATTATATTTAAGAGCAACACTATCATGATCAGATCATCACTACAAAGTGTGCAGTACATAACATGAGCTTTTACTATTATTACCATCAAATGAGAAATTGAATCTTCTTTTGGTGATACTGGAGTACAGTTGTAAAGAAATCATCATTGCTACCTAAATATGATATATGTACATACATGTACTTGTGACTGCTAATATTATTCCCACTGAAGCTAAAGTGTTGACATTCAAGAAATAGTTTAGATGTATCAGCCTCATTTACAGAAGGGTAAAATTGGAGGAAACTGTAGGGGTTTAGACATAAGCAACAAACATGTAAATTTTGAAATAGGAATGTAGTTACCCGTTTATTCATCAGAAGAAATCAATTCATTTTATTCAAAACCCCACCATTGCAAAAAAGGTTTTAATTTTTTTAAGTAATCATTAATAAATGTCTGCAGATTCAGGAAAAACTTAGAACATACATTATTGTACCTTACTATAATTTGATGTGCTGTAATGTGTATCTAGCATTCATTTTCTGTTTAAGTAATTTTATATCTGTTTACATTCATGACAATATTAGGTGTTTTTATTATGTCTATGTTAGCCAGATTGGAATAGTTTATATGAACTGTGGTTCTTGCCCATGACATAAGGTTCAAAATGATAAGTTAGACTTTGATTCAGACATTTAATTCCTGTCAAATTGCATGGGCATCTATTTCATATCCTTGGAAATTATGAAAGAAGGTTTAGGCGTTAATTTGCTCATTTTTGCCAAAATTTTGCACAAAATCAACCCAATTTTTACACAAAAGGGGGGTGTGTATTAAATAAAGTTGATTTTGCATTTTAACACTTTTTGTTTAAGAATGGACATAAAATGCCAAAAAATACAGATACTTTTGTGTTGAATGTGGATATGGTTATGAAATGTGATGATAGACTAACCTTTTTGTAGTTTATCAACAATATCAGTACTTTTGCAATGCAAAAAAAATGAACTATATTTTGTTATAAAGCATGTTCAAGAAATAATACTTATCAAGATAATTTAGCTTCAATTCTTTCTTAAGTTGAATAATTTAATACATAAAAACATGCATATTCCTTATAAAATTTAATAAAGTAATAAATATACTTACTAAATGTGAGAATGCTTATTACTTGCTTATAAATAATAGAGATGTAAAATTATTTAAATTCTATAGCTTTATTCAATCTACACACACATTTGTACTTTCTGGTATCTTATCATAATACCTCTTCATACACATGTACCCATTTTTATGTGTTTCTGAATGTATTGATTTACAAATAAAAAATCCTATGGGACAAAAATAATCCTATGGGACACAAAAAAAAATCCCATGGGATGATGAAGAATCCCATGCGATAAAAAAATCCCATGATTTTTAAATTGAAACTATAAGTTTATTTTATCAAAAGTTGTAAAATAAAACGCATTTCATTAAATCCCATGCAAATCTGCATCCAATGGTTACTCACATGACATGGTAGGTTGAAGAAAAAGCGGTGCAAGATTTGCAATTCAGTGTTTTGCAAATTTAAATTGTCTTGTGTTAACGTTAAAATATCAAAAATACAACAAATGATGAAATACCCTGCATAAAAACAATGCCACAATATCAACAATACTACATAAGAGAAGGAAACCCTGGACAAATCAACGCTACAATATCAAGACGGCAATAAACACAATAAAGAAGAATAAATGTAACAGTCTATAAATTGCACATAGAACAAAGAACAACACAAATCCGACTAATATAATAACCAGGATGAAATCCATTGTCCCGGACGTTCAGCAGTTTTTGCTTCTTGCAAAAAGAGAAAGAAAAATATATCAATGCTGCTCGTTGAAATGTAACTATAATCTATATACTTCGTATCCTTGTACAAATAGTATCTCTAAGTCGCCGAGTCGTATGAAAGTCGGTGTAATGATTGCTTTAACTTAAAACGCGAAAAAGTTGTTGAGACAAAACCTCCATAAACCAGAACAAATGTACATGTAATGTTACTACATATAAGAATAAATGAATGTGTTATCATGGCAATATAATGAACACATGGCTTCTTTCGAATATATCATGGTACATACATTGAAGACACTTGGAAGAACCGACTGTTGTATACGTATAATAAAATGACTTTTGAAAATAAAATTACCACATACAATAGCCAAAGAACATTCGATTATCTCTTAAATACATGTGAGTTGAAAACTTCACTAGCAATAACAACCTGCCCACAGCTGAATGGAAAGTAAACTATTTGAAAAAAAAGTCTAAGGTTTCATCTTTCTTTTATTTCTGAAAATATATATTTGAATGCGACAAACATAGCAGGTGTTTTAAAATCAAATTCATTTTGGAGGTCCATATGATTGATATAATTACTGAATCTAAGAGTGTTTTCGAACAGTTAGCCCTCTTACCAGCAAAAGGTTCGATTTAAACAATTTCATTTATTCTTTATCAGTTTTTTTCTACATTACATATTAATAATAGGTTGACGAGTTACTATGTAATTTCTTTTCACTGTAATGTGGAAACACTGAAGATTCGTTAGGACAGCTGTATACTAATTTAATTAAAACGTGTTTGGTATTCGTTTTGGTAGACGCAGATCTTGTAAGTGGAAAACTAGGACTCGATTGGTATCTAAAGGCAGAAGAAAAAGATCCTTGGATACTTTCCCTCGGCTTCTCCAAAAATTACAAGTGCGCCGCATTTCAGCAATATCTTGAGTCATCCAATTTAGATATTATAAGTAAGCCAAAGAAATGCCCCTATAGAAAGGGAGGTAAGTAGTTGTATTGTCAATTAAGTGCTGGAATCTATAAGAAGCAGGTAAAATTGAAAAAAAACGAAATTAACCCTGATAAAAAAATAATCATACAAATCTGACAATGTAGGCAAATGGCTTATGGTCTGTTGGAAACGAAATCGACAGTTCTTTCTTATTAATGTCGAGGATATATGCAGAAGAGCGAATTCAAAGTAAAAATAGAATGAGAGGGAAATGAGTTATCTCCCTTTGATTATGAAATTGCAATGCATTTCATAAAGTTTGCACCTCGAATTACTGACACTTAAAGCGAAATGAATGCCTTTTACGTACTTCAGATAACATTTTGAATGAGATTTCATTGAGTCTATCCATTCAGAAATGTAACCTACAAAAGCTTTCGTATCACACTCCAATTGAATGATTATAATTTTTTGTACAATTGCTTTTCAGCATCTTTAAAAAGTAGAGATCTGAACATTAGGTTTTATTTGGAAACGACAGTCTATCTAATATCATCAACCTCTTTACCTGCTAATAATGTTGTTTGTAGCATGAACTATTTGAAATACTGTTTTTCCTTTCGAAAAATGATTTTTCCACAACAATTTAGACACAGGTATCAACGAAAAAGCCACCGAACCGACAATGTTTTCTAGTGTATAAAACAAGTTTGCTGTTGTCAACTATCATGACCTATTAGTGTCCGTGGAATGAATGTTTTATCTAAATGATAATCGCAAGTAACCAATTATTTTGTAGACCGTTTTACTTTCTCCCTCGATTATGAAACTTTCAATGAGGTTCCATCTGTAAGTATACACTCTCTCCAATAAAACCAGGGGCGTAGCTAGGCCTGTTTTAGTTGTACTCAAAATTACGTCGTGGGGGTGGGGGTCGTTCAAGGCCCCCAGTGAGTCCGGCAAGGCAAAGCCCTGAGGGAAACTCCTGAATTTTAACGATTTTCGATCCAGTTTTTCAGAGCCTATACTACGTTCATGGTATGCATATGTGATAAATAACCTTTATTTCATCTTTAAAATGTGTATTTGCGTATAGGCAGCTACGCCCCCGAAAACTGTTAACACTTTACGATTGTTAGACCTGCCGACAACACATCCTCTTTATTTGCCTAAAACATATGATACAAATAAACGCCACAGAAAGTACATTGCAACAAGTGGACCAAATTATACTTTATTTTCAGCCTTTCAAACAAAACAATTATCAAACATTCGCATCTCATGTATATTAATTTATATCAAAATACACCAGTTGAACGTATATTTACAATTATCTGGTTAAAATAAAGACTATAATGAGAGATTTACGATTTAAACAAACGCACATTATAACCAAGGCGATATACTCACATATAATAGTAGAAACATGAAAACAAAATATAAGGACAGACCTTAACTGAAGTTAAAATCATGTTTATCATTCGACGATAGACTAAGAAAATGTCTTTTTTTGTCAGGGTTATAATTTGTTAAACATCAAGTTAACAAATGGTGCTGAACATGTGTATTTTTGTCTGAATGCCACCACCTATGTCGAGGCTCCTGATGACTGGAAGTGAAACAATCTGTTATAAAGGCATTAAATGTATTTTTTTTAATGTAGCTTATTGAATATATTTCTAATATAGTTTGTGTAACTCATATCTATAACCAAACTTCTTATTTTTGTCTTTTTTGTACGTTCAATGTATTTTGCTTTATATTTAAGGATGATTGTTTTTTTTTCATTTTTGACCAGGTTATGCGAAGTAACTAACTTTGGGACTGTTTATGCTTTTTGAACCATGAAGCGTATCTTGCACCAAAGATGGTTATGCAAGAATAACTGTGGCAAGACGAACAATAAATTACATTTACCACCGAATATAATACTAAATATAAAATGCAATAACCAAACCTCTTGAAAAATCCAAATTTGTTGTCAAATTATCCAAAAGTAGATATCAAGAAACAAGTGTTACAGAGACCACTGTCCCGTACTACCATACATCGTGCACTAAGTTACAGCCCTAGATTAGTCGGCCCAAGTTAAAAATAAGACTAAGTAATCCGGCAAGTAAGTTTTAACATGATATTCATACGCTGAAAGGATATTAATCTAGTAGAAAATAAATTCATTCGTATTCATGAGATTTCTGTGCTGTAAAATTGATACAATGTGTAAGAATGTAGGTAGTATTAATACGCGTTTAGTGCTGTAGCGCTTTCCAACTGCACAATGCAGAGAGGATGGCTAATGTCATTCAGAAAAAAATCGATAGTTGATTATACATATAGCCTTAGAGGCACCCATATAGGTAGGACTACGCGCCGACAGGAAAACAGGTCGACGACAAGACGACATAAAACATAACAAGTATTCATGAAGACAGGAGGACACGCCGACAGGTAGATAGGACGAGAGGTTGTCAGGACGACATATAACCTAACAAGTATTCATGAAGACAGGACAACACACCGACAGGACGACAGAACGACATTTTATTATGTTCGCAGTTTCGTGTCGTCCTGTTTTATTTGCCGGTGTGTTTTTATTTTTGTCTCCTTGTTGTCTTGTGTTCATGTCATGTTGTCCTGTCGACATGTCGTCTTGTCTACCTCTCGGCGTGGCACCCAGTTAGTATGTAAACCCTATATAACTGTATGCACAGTTATTATGTGTACCTGTTGTCGGGTCGTCCTTTCTACCTGTTGTCATGTTTATCTGTTTACGTGTCGTTCTGTTGACCTGCGTCATGTCGTCATGTCTACCAATCATCCTGTCGTCCTGTTTACCTTTAATCATGTATACCTGTTGAAGTGTCATCCTGCCGACCAATTGTCGTGTCGTCCTATCTACCTGTCGGCGTGGCACCCCGCTAGTATGTAAACCCCGTATAACTGTATGTGCAGACAAAACCGATTCACAATCCAAGTTTTAATGGAACCGTTCAGGTCCTATTTTATGTTTCGTTTATTCAATAAACTCTGAAGAAAAAAAAACCTATTCACAACCACATTTGAACTTATTGAAGTCATAACAAAACATTCTACTAAATCCGCAGAGTTATGAAGGAACTATTTAGTCTTATATTTTACTTGATCCGATTAGTTCTACGAGGAGGAATGACCCGGCCAGCAAAAGCTGTATTTTATATAGCCCAGCTGGCCGAATGGTCTAGGGCGCTGGACTTTGTGCAGGCGGTGTTGCCATAGATGTCACAGCGGTACGAGTTCGAGTCCCGCGGAGGGAACGACCAAAAATCTGCATCGCAATCGTACCTCCCGCGACGATTATTTTAATAACAAATACAAAAATACAACAATAGAGTTTATTTGTGGAAACCGCAATGATAATATAAGTTGTGTCCTGTATTTCCTAACCTTGTGACAAATCAGTAAAATTCACCACTTAACTTCGTTTCCTAGGAAACAGGTCACAGAGTCTACATCATCTTGAAATAAGTATATAACTTTGGCGCAAACATAAAAGAAAATTACAAAACGAAAAGCAGAAAACTTCCCTTGAGAAAGATAAGAGGAGGGAGGGTTAAATATGAAATTGATTTTGTTAAATTACAGGATAGAACAAGGAGGCGGATGTATTAAAGATGAATAATTCTAACGTTAGGGCTACATAAAATTCTGATCCATACAGTATTGCCAAATTATCGACTTTTATCAAACGTTAGTTATTTTGTAAAGATAATACTTCTTCTAGTGCATTTTTGCTTAATTTGTTATTAGTTATCAACATCGTACTCATTACACTTACAATGAGGTGTAGATTTGGTCTCAGATACACAGAGGGAATCGCCCTAAGGGGCCAGGCAATATTTGTCACCAGGATGGGACCGGTACAAATGGGTATTGAACTGTATGTTTTTCTTCATAAACCAAAATAAATAAATAAATAAATACAAATAAAAAATAAAAAATAAAAAATATATAAAATATATAAAATAAAATAAATTAAAAAACACAGGTACATCCTTCCTTTTACAGCCATGTGAGAAATCCATTTCGTAACCAGTGGCAGATGAAATATGCAATGTTTGTGACCTCACAATTAAACATTTTATGACATCGTGTAAATTCAAAAGAAATTTATCAAGCACAGTTTTCTAAATTAGTGTAATAATCAGAAAATTAATTATAAAAGTTTGAAAAAGAATCATAAACTCCTAGAAAATAAAAGACTCGTAAATCTCAGATACCCTCACTGGCCTCAGGTAAGATATTAATGTCCGCTATGTTGGCAGAGTCTTGTTATAGAACTTGAAATCTTACTCTTAGGTGTCTTAGATTTCTCTGTCTTGCATTCTCAGCGGTGTTAGATTCTTAATATCTCTGAAAGCTAGGCCTGGGGCCATTACCATTTAAGAGATTATATTTTTAAATAGCCTGCGGGGTTCTCCATGGATTAAAATTTGACCATTGAGTAAAATTTTATGACACAATGTTTGCTCACCCGGATGCATTCAAGATATAACAATTTTTCATTTTATTGTTTATGGGTTTTATTATTAATTATGATATTCATAAATATATAGTATAGAGAAAATCCCACTCCACATAAAACATTTAATAATTTCTCCATGTTACGGTAAGTGGGATTTTGGCTATACATGTACTATATATAAAACACTTGAATGCATGTGTATTAAAATTGATCATTTATTTTTTTATTATATTGAAAGAAATATGGCAAAGTTGTAACATTCATAGTAGTAAACTTATTTAACAAATACACATAATGCATTACTTATAATTTAAATGGGAATATTATTTAAAAAAATGGTGTAGTGTAAAGAAATACATACATGTATTTAATTCAAGTTGTCAACTTTCCTTCCATCTGTGGCAACATACCTTCAGCACATGCGTATGGAGTGCTCATATCACAATTCATACGTTATGCCAGAGCTTGCCGAGACTACGCAGACTTTTTGTATCGCGCTAGAATTCTAACAAATAGGCTTCTGGGGCGGAGTTGTGTTGCTACAAGATTGAAGTCATCACTACAAAAGTTTTATGGCCGTCATCATGAACTCGTGGATCGTTACGGTGTATCCATCTACGCCATGAAAACTGATTTGTTCAACGTGTCATAGTTTTTCTTTCCTATTTCGTCTACTCCGTACTTGACTTTTTATGAGCAACTCGGTTGGTGTTTCTAGAAAAGCAGAGGACGCTTACCCTACCGGTGCACCGTGTCTATATTCCAGTTTTTAGTGGAGTCCGAGTTGCTCATTTACTTTAGTTACTTCATATGTATGATTTTAGTTACTCTATGGTCTTGGTTGTGTATGTCTGTTTTTCATGTCTGGTTTTTGTCCCTGGATTACATTCTTTTGATTACCGCTACAACCTTGGTTCCCTTGATTACTCTTTAATAAGTATACCTATATTATTTTCTTGTGACCTATTTCTTTTCTTATACATATTGCTATAAATTTCCAATATACAAAACAAAATGTTTTTCGGATGGGGTTGGTCTGGGATTTTATTTTTACTTCCAGTTAAACGTTCAGGTGATCCAGAATGTGCTACTAATAGCATTTAATCAAAAAGTGGTTTATATAAAAATATAAACATCTTAATGTCCCAAATGGGACAAAGGTTACAGAATGCTCTTTTATTTTCATCTAAAGTGTTTTAGCAAGTATCAAATGGAATAAACATTGTTTCGGGAATTCTTTACGTTCCTTAATTAAGTTTCCTTATGTTGAAATGCTTTAACATTCAACCTTTGCATTTAAAAAAAGCCACGTGTAGTTGGCCAAAAAATGACCTACCTTTAATCATTGTCACTTTTGATCGCCTCACAATAGATATTTTCATCTGACTGACACCTTCCTTAAAATTAATTTGTGGGATAACTTATTAAGAATCTTATCGACATTATCATAATTATCTTCAGATTGGCTTCGGTCGTAAATTTGGCATTATTTATTGCATGGCTTATATTATCTGAGTCAGTAATTGATGAGTTTCTCTGGCATAGAATAGTTGTAGGCCCAATATGGTAACTAAAAGTTGATCATGGCAGACGGCAATTTAACCATGGCACTGATGTTTTTTTAACATGGCGGCCCACCTTGCTTATACTCTGAGCCAGTGGTCATTTCCTCTAATTAGACACATATGAAGTGGCATGTATATTGTTTTATTTTAAAATTAAAATTACAAAATATGACTTAATCAAGACCATTCATTAAAGAACATCTAATACAAACTATATATAAGAACAGCTATAAAATAAAATTTTTCAGTATTTCCAGGGAAATATTCAGACATAAAAAGGGCATTCAAAGTGATAAAACCTCAAAACACTATGATTACCAAGTGCTAAAAATTAAATACTCTTCAAATACCATGTTGAATGAATATCTGTATGTCTTTCTGCAAAAAGAAAAGAAAACTAAAATTGCTGTTTTGAATCTATAATGTAATGTGTAATGTAATGCGTGACATCATCAAAATTGATTAATGGTAATAGTCATGCAAACATTATAAAATGGTAGTGTAATGCATTGCATTGTTGTGTAATTGACCCCTAGACCTGAAAAAAACCTTGTCCCAAATCACTTAAACATACGTCTTGGCAGTCACTGGTTTTCAAGCTGAATTTTATTAAAATTTAGAAATACGTACAACAAATGTATATTTTCAATTAAAGTACATGTTTATGTAGTT
Source organism: Perna viridis (assembly GCA_037379345.1). Classification (NCBI taxonomy): domain Eukaryota; kingdom Metazoa; phylum Mollusca; class Bivalvia; order Mytilida; family Mytilidae; genus Perna; species Perna viridis. The sequence goes on from CM074515.1 coordinate 16,590,971, forward strand.
TTAATTTTCAAGATGTATGGGAAAATGTATAAATTTCAAAATGTTTGGAAATAGGTAAGCAAAAATATCAACTGTTATTTTTACATATACTGGTTAAGGAGTGGTTCTTGCAAGGAAGAAATTCTCGCCTAACAAGTTTTATATTTTTTTAAATGTTCATGCTGGACAACTAATATAATCTCATTATGAGAAATGATATTTATTTCTAATTATGAGAAGTCAAGAAGAGCTCTCATGTCGTGACAAGGTCATGAACTGGTTCCTTGTTACCTGCAAGACTCCCGCCATGCTGCTTACTCGAGATCAATTCTGGTGGAAGAGGAAATAACTTAATGACATATGATGTCGTTGGTTATTTAGGAAGTGAGTTGCAACTCCATTTAACGTTTTTAGATAGTATATAAAAATTGATGTGTATCATGTTTAGATAAAGAACAAAAACAAAAAAAAACAAAACAAAACAAAAACAAAAAACAAAAAAACAAAAACCAAAAAAACAAAAAAAACAAAAAAAAAAGAAACAAACAAACAAACAAACAAAAAACAAAAAACAAAACAAAACAAACAAAATGCATAGACACCTTTCTTATTTTCCATTTTTCAAATACCTCTACAGTTCTATTTTAGGCAAATGAATTTTTTTATATTAATTTAACTTTTTGTTCTTTTTAGTTTAAATAATTAAGCCGTCTTGGATATAAAAGTCGGGTAGAACATTTTTTTAGAAGTAAGTGTCCGTTTTCTAAATACTCACGGACATCATCTGTCATAGATTCATTTTCTTTTCCACCGGACATGTTCTACCTTTTCTTGTATTCAAAAACTCAGTTCTATGTTTGGTAATGCCATGTCTGTGAGAATAAAAGCTGGTTTTTTAGCGTTTACCATCCCGAACTTCAATGATGTGTTTGACACTATTGGTGAAAATAAACTAACCTTTAGTTGTATGTACAGCCTGAGGAAAATCAGTGTGAGTGTTGAATTGTTGTGTAATGTGACAGAGTAATCCAGGGTACCACGATTCTGGCGGAAAACAAACGATCGATCTTTAAGTGTAGATCAAGATATGAGGCAGACTTTACCGTATCTGTAGTATCCTTTATCTCAAGTTCATTGGGGTAGATGCGATGTATCAAATTCCCGAAACTGACCAGCGCAAGCGTGGCTCACGATGAATGGAACGATCCAAAATAACTGTTAACAAATGACAAAATGTGTTTTTTAGGAAAAAAAACAGCCGGAACCAAATATGATCTTGAGTGAGAGTAAACTCAGTGGGAGAGGGTGTCGCAAAAAAGTTGGTTCCAGGATTAATGCAGCTTCAAATTTACAAATGCACAAAAAATTAAAAAAAAATTAAAAAAAAAACACAAAAAAAACTACGGACAGAGGCAGCCTGGATTCGTGTAATTATTATGTATAGTACCGACAAACGGTATTAATCACTTCAATTTCAATTTGTAGAATGCCGATCATACAAAGACACATTTGTTAATTTCTTTTATATGTATGAGGCTGCAAACAGTATTTCTGAAAATGGGTTTTCAGCTTTGGAACCAAAGGTATTTGTTATATTAATCTCCTGTGTCAGTATATTTTTTAATTTAGATGGGTATTGGCTACATTATTACCTCGTTTCAACCCTTCAACATTGCTGAAAACAATTTCTTAAAAAGTAAATGTTTATAACAAAAGAGGTTTTGACGTCGTAGGGGAAAATTTGAAAATTGCCATTGGACTAGCTACAGAAGAATTTATAGTTGGTGACTTGAAGGGATTAGGAAAGACGTGAAGGGATTAGGAAAGACTTGAAGGGATTAGGAAAGACGTGAAGGGATTAGGAAAGATTTTAAAATGTACAGTTATATATTAGTTGTTAGACATCTATCTCGATCATATATTATATTAGATGTCATTAACAGAAAGGCCTTGTTGCAGTTCGTCTTTTGCATGTATATATATTTCATTCTTTTCCGGTCAGATCATTTTTATTAAGTTTGTTTGTTTGTGATGTCCTCTACGCCAAGTGTTCTTGACCTCAACCTTTTCTTTTGTTTCAAAGTACAAAATATTATTGATGTTTTTCAATACTATATTTTGTGTTGATGACTCTTTATTAAAAATCATTTCCCAGACGATTGGTTAACGTGATTTAATGGAATTTGTTCATCATTGAAGACTGTGTGGTGACCTGTAGAAGTTTATTTATTCGTTGTTTGGTATTTAGTGGACGAACTTTTGATTGCCGCGTTGTACTCAATATTCTACATTGTTTATCAACCTGTTGGTTGATCGTTTTTTTTTAAACCGGATGTATACATTATCAGCAATTGTGTAAAAACAATATGAACACCCCCTTACCTAAGTACATTTTGTTATTTGTTAACAGTTATGTGTAGATTATAGCACTGAACTGTCTAAATCGGGTAATCTGATTTGATGTTAGCCGATTACCAGACTGACTTGTACATCCCCGACATTGGTGTTTTGAAACTTTTTGAAATCTCATTCAGAAGGAGGTTTGGAAGGTTATGGAAAGCTAATCAGATTTTAAAACCAGGAAAAATCAATTTTTCAATCAAAGAAGTACATAGGTAATAAAAGTCGATGTCAAACAAAACAAAACAAAAAAACAAAAACAAAAAAAGAAGCAAAAACAAAAAATCAAAACAAAACAAACCAAAACAAAACAAACAAACATACGAAAACAAACAAACGAAAACCAACAAAAAGCGAAACAAAACGAAAACAAACAAAAAATATACAAACAAAAACCTAAACAAACATTTACAAGTTTACCACATTTTAGAAAATAAATTTGAATAGGATTGTGCATTTTAAGTTTTAACTGATATTGTATATGAAAACATTAGCCATGTTTATATATGATCCGATTGTTTTCTTCTTAATAATTTATACATGTACGCTGCATTATCAAATGTCGTTATTAGGTCATTCTCTGAATAACTACAGCTCCCTATTGGAACGTTCCTTTTGTTGATTGAATGTAGGTCAATATAAATTATATATATGTATTACATTACATTCGAACATGCACACGTTTTATTTACAATACATGTACTTCCCCGTTTTGGTTACACATTATGTATACAGGCCAATCCAAAGCACTGAGCAATAGAGCTGAAAATATCCAAATTAAAAACCAGGAAGAAATTCTGTATGAATATTTATTGTTTTGGCCACATTATTGCTGAATATTGGTGTGTTTTGTTTTACTTTTGGACTACTTAGTTTGAAGCGTCTACGATTATTGAAAATAATTATTCTTTTTTCGTTTCAATACCCATTTCGAAAGAAATAATCTCTAATTCAGTCACGGATTTGTCATTTCACTTCATTCATAGGATTATTCGCATTATTTTGATTTTTTAAAAATTATTTATAGAAGTAACATAAAGATGATATGGTTGGTATGCATGCTGATGGTGTTTGGGTCTGGTTTTAGCTCGACAAGGAATGTACATGAGATGGAACAAGATGATGACAAAACCTACGGCTCAGTTGTTCTGTGTGGTAAATATGTCCTAATTATATTAAAAAAAAACCGATTATACTAATTAAGAAAATTTGATATGATGTACCAGTATTTCAAGAAGCAACTTCTCATCGACAGCATTCGGGTCAAATACATGGGAAGATGTATAAAACAATCCAAAAATTAATTGCGTGCCAGAAGTACTAACTACCAAAATTTCAAAATACAAGAGCGGAATCCAGGGCTAAGAGGTTCTACAACGTGTAATATAAGGGTTTCTAGGGAATTTTTAGTTTGTAATACTGCAAATTTCTATAAATGTCACGACAAAGTATAAAGATTATCGGTCGTGAAAAAATTACTCATACTTCCGCAATGTCGATTAATAAAGTTAAAGGTATCTTTTGATTTTCATCTGATACGTTAACGAAGACTATCAAATCTAGATATAAAAACCTGGTCTTGTTTTCAAAACATGGTAAAATTGTTGCTACAGATGCGATGTATATTACAAACAAAGGCATCTTATTTATTGTGTAAGCTTAGTCGAGCAATATATACAAACCAGTAAAAGACTATACATGAGAATGATTAAAAAAGCAATTAAGTAGCATTTCACCAAAGAATTATGCAAAATGTGATTCATGGTTGGATAGATATATTTATTTTTGATATTTTGTTTAAAATGTCATAGTAAACAGAATTAAAGTAACGCATGGATTTTCATATAACCCTTGTTCATAGAAGATAGATTTAAAAAGATTGTACTGTAGAATTCAAAATTAAGGAAGATAACTCTGTAAGAGTAATCAAGTGAACCAAGGTTATAGCGGTAATCAAAAGAATGTAATCCAGGGACAAAGACCAGACATGGAAAACAGACACTCACAACAAAGAACACAAAGTAACTAAAATCATACATACAAAGTAACAAAATCAAATAAGCAATTCGGACACCACTGTAAAGTGGAAGCATGGACGAAGTGCACCGGTTGGATGAGCGTTCTCTGCTTTTCTAGAAACACCCGCCGAGTTATAAAAGTCAAGTCCGGGGTAGACAAACGAGAAAAGAAAAACTATGACCCGTTGAATAAATCAATTTTCATGGTGCAGATGGATACACCATAACAATCCACGAGTTCATGATGATTACTATAAAACTTCTCTAGTGATGACTTCAATCTTGTGGCAACATAACCCTGTTCCAGAAGCCTATTTGTTATAGTTTTAGCGCGATGCAAAAAGGTCTGCGTAGTTTCGAACACTAAAATATGACAGAAACGTTTGGATTTTTCATGTGGGTTATCTCCTAAGAGCAGGCAGATTGAAAAGTAAACTTAATTATTTATTGTGACAATATTGCAACATATCTTTAGTAATGAAAAAAGGTCAGATTATATTGTAAGTAATTTTATTCCTACATTTCTGTTCTTTGTCTTTTGTTATTAGATAAAAATGCTTACTATGTAAACGGAACATGGACGCCAAAAAATATGAAAATAAGTGGCATAATTACTGGGAATGTGGATCTTATATTCAGTAAGTATCTATTCATAAAAAAATTATTCATAATAAACCTGAATTGTGAACAAAATCTGAAAGCATGGATCTTAGACTTCGGTACGGTTAGAATCCTGGTTTATTGGAGTGGCTAATTGTTTTTGTATTGTTAAGAGTAGTTTGACAGGATAATTAGCAATACAAGAGATTCAAAAGAGGTGTAAACACTGGTCGAAACAACGCCATAATATCAACAATACAATAAATGAGGAGTTAACCCTGGACAAAACCACGCTACAATATTATTAAGACAACGAATTAGGAGTAAACCCTGGACAAAAACAACGCTACAATATCAATAATGTTACAAACGATGAGTAAACCCGGAAAAAACAATGCTACAATATCATTGAGACAACAAGTGAGAAGTAACCTCTGGACAAATAACGCTACAATATCAAAAACACAATAAACGAGGAGTACACCCTGGACAAAACGACGCTACAATATAAAACAAGGCACACACAAAGATAAACCTTGAAAAAAAATCAACGCTACAATATCATGAATGCATCAAACGATGAGTACACCCTGGATAAAACAGATAAAACAACGCTACAATATCAGAAATACAACAATTGATGAGTAAACCCTGGACAAATCAACGCTAAATATCAAAACAACACCAAACGAAGAAGAAATCATACAAAACAAAAGAAACGTACTTTATATTATACATAGGACAATTAATAACTGTGAGGCAAGTGCCCGGACTGGTCAGCCATTTTTTTCCTTCTGGAAAAAAACCTAACCTTGCTGCTCGTTAAAATTTAACTGTAATCTACATACACTGTACATCCAAGTAGTCCAATAAAATAAGTTTTTTTTTTAATTTACCATATTCAATAACCTTAGTACATTCGATTTTCTTGTATACATATGAATCAAAAGCTTTACAAAAAAAACCACTGGCCATAGATGAATGGAAAGTAAACAATACGGGAGAGAGTCAAAGGTTTCATCTATTTTTTTTTTATGAAAGTATGTATTTAAATACGACATTCATAGCTGGTGTCTATTTGGGAGGTTCATATGATTGATATAATTACTGAATGAGTGTTCTCGGACAGTTAGTCCTATTACCAGCAAAATTGAGATTTATTCTTTATCACTGTGTCTGCAATAGATATAAGAAAACGAGTTGCGATGTATTTTCTTTTCATTGTAATGTGGAAATACTTAAACTTCTGTATTTTAATTGAGTTAAAACGTGTTTGGTATACGTATTTTTTAGACGCAGGTTTTGTTAGTGGAAAATTAGAAGTAGAATGGTATATAAAGGTAAAAGAAAAAGACCCTTGGATACTTTCTGTCGGTTTCTCCCAAAATTATAAATGTTCCACACTTCAGCAAACTCTTGAGTCATCCAATTTAGATATCATAAGGAAGCCAAAGAAATGCCCCTACAAAAAGGGGGGTAAGTAGTTGTATAGTCAAGTCAAGTGCCGGAATCTGTTAGAATCAAGCTTGAAAAAAAATAATGAACTATGTTAAGGAAAAAATCATGAAAATGTGACAATGTATGCATATTGCTTATGGTCTGTTGAAAATGAATCGACGGTTCATTTTTGTTAGAAGTATCAAAGGCTGCAGAAAAGCGAGTTCAACGTTACAATAGAATTAGATGAGGAAAGAGAGTTATCTCCCTTTGATAATGAAATTGGAATGAATTTCATATACGAATTACTGACACTTAAAATGTTATGCCATTTCCGTATTTCAGATAATATTTTGAATGAGATTTCATGGAAGGATTTGAATGATTTTCTCCCATGATTCATCCACTGAGAATAGCACTTGATTCATCCTACAAAAAAGCTTTCATATTACACTCCAATTGAATGATTATAATATTCATTTGATCAATTGCTTTTCAACATATTTAGAATATAGAGATCTGAATGAGTCTAATCATTAGGTTTTACTTTATTTATACCACAGTCTGTGTAATACCATCAATACCATCAACCTCAATACCTGCTAATAATGTTATTTGTAGCATAAACTACTTGAAATACGTTTTTTTTTTTCATCCTGAAAATTGATTATACCACAGCAATTTAGACACAGGTATAACAACCACCCCCTCCCCCCAAAAAAAAACAAAAAAACAAAAAAAAAACATGCAACCGACAATGTTTTTACGTGTATAAAAGTGTGCTGTGAAATACCACGACCTGTTAGTGTCTGTTGAACTGATATTGAATTTTGATAATAACCATAAGTTACTACATTATTTTGTAGACCGTGTGACATTCTCCTTTGAGTATGAAACTTTCGATGACGTTACATCTGTAAGTGTACACTCTTTCCAATAAAGTTGTTAACACTGTTAATGATTGTAAGATCGTTCTAGGACATGTCCTCTCTGTTTGCACGAAATGTATACATTTGTGACACAAGTTAACCAACACAAAGTACACAGCAACAAGTGGACACAATTATATTTCATTTCCAGCCTCTTGCTTCTCATGTATATTAAATCATATCATAGTGTAATCAAGGGAACCAAGATTCCAGTGGAAATCAGAAGAATCCAATCCTGGGACAAGGACCAGACCTTGAAAACAGACACACACAACAAAGAACATAAACTAATCAAAAAAATAAATACAAAGTCACAAAAGTAAATAAGCAACTTGGAATCCACTAAAACCGGGAGCATGGACCATGTGCACCGGTAGGAAAAGCGTTTTCTGCTTTTCTACATGCACCCACCGAAATTGTCTTGCTGAAGTTAGGATTATAATATTACATTTGCGATTAAAACTTATGCTCAGTATACCAGGGGAATATACTCACAAATAATAGTAGAAACATTAAACAGCTCTTTATTGAAGCTGAAATCATTTTTATTATTCTACGATATAATAAGAAAAATATTCTTTTTTGGCAGGGTTATAATTTGTTCCACACAAAGTTGACTAATAGTACTGGGCACGTGTATGTTTGCATGAATGCTACAGTCTATGTGGAGGCTCCTGACGACTGGAAATAAAACAGTTTGATGATCTTAATCATTTAACTATTCATTTTAAAGTTCCAGAGTGTATTTTTGATATAGTTCGCTTCACTCATATTACACAATTTCTCCTTGTTTTGTCTTGTTTGTACGTTCAAAGTATTTTGTTTCATATATATTAAATTGGATAGTGTTCTTATAAATAGCGGAATAATATGTATATTGAATGAATTCATGCTATAGATGTTCAATACAAGAAGATTCCCAGAAATACAATCATCATCAATTTTCGAGAGGAAAAATTACGGAAAATTTGATCACTTGGATAATCTAGTGGCACGAAGAACTACTGTTTACATTAACCACTGATTACATTACTAAATAAATTTGCAATATACCTGAAAAAAAAAAAACAGGCTAAAGACATTTTGGTCAAAAATCTGTATTGATATCTTGATTGATTGATTGATTGTTGGGGTTTAACTTCCAGTGCGCCCTGGACCGCCCGACCAGCTAGGCTATATAGGCTGGATATCAAGATTATTCTATGATGTTGTAGGGTATTCTTGGCCATTTCTATGGACCCAAAACATAAGTTTGCATAATTATCAAAATACAAACTAGTTGGTAGGGGAAGTTACATGTAAATTGACAATAAAAAATGCATTTCATAGGGCATTTTTAATAGTTTATATATATTATTGTATTATTGGGGGTTGGGAGTGGAGTATATATATTCACTTCCCAAAATTCACAAAGTTAACAACCCAGGTGGACCTATAGTCTCTGCTAACGGCCATCCAACAGAGAAAATTTCGGAATTCGTGGACTTTCATCTACGTCCACATGTTGAAAAACTTCCATCATTTATAAAAGATACGACTGATTACTTACAGAAGATGCAGGCTCTGAATACCCTTCCACCAAACACCACTCTGGTCACTATGGACGTTACATCTCTCTATACCAACATTCCTCACTCTGATGGTATCGAGGCTTGCAGAGAAGTATGGGACTCTCGGGAGGTCAAAGTTCCACCTACTGATTGCCTAGTCACTTTGCTCACAATGGTTTTTAAAAAGAACAATTTTACTTTTAATGGAGACCATTACTTACAAATAAATGGCAAATCTATGGGTACCAAAATGGCTCCGTTTTTTTGCCAATATTTTCATGGGAAAATTTGAAAAAGAACTACTTGAATCCTCTATAGAAAAGCCTCTGTCCTGGTATAGGTTTATTGACGACGTGGATATGAAGTGGACACATGACGAAGAAGAACTAAACAATTTTATCGCTCGTGCCAACAATCAACATCTTTTAATTAAGTTCACTCACGAAACATCTGCTACTAGCATCTCGTTCCTCGATACCTCCAGCACCTTATCGGGGGGGGGGGGGGGGGGGGGAGCGCTCCACGGACCTATACTCAAAACCAACTGACACACACCAATATCTTATGCCTAAGAGCTGTCATCCATCTCACCTGACTAAGAGTATAACATTCAGTCAAGCGCTTAGGCTAAGACGCATTTGTTCAAATGACGAACCCTTAAAGAAACGTCTAGGTCAACTGAAGAACAATTTAAGAAGAAGGGGATATAGATACAAGACCATCAATGAAGGGTTCCAAAAAATTCACAATATCCCAAGAAGTGGTTTGTTACAATACAAGGCAAAGAAAAAATGTAAAAGAACCCCTTGTGTTCCAACATACCACCCCTGCCTTAAAAACAGCCACAACACCCTTCGTGAGCACTGGGCCTCTGTCGAGAGAAACTCAACATTATCCAAAGTCTTTCCCGAACCACCTATGATTGCTTTCAGACAGCCAGACAGTTTGCGTAGTCTACTTGTGAGGGCTGAAATATCTAAGCCCAACTTGACTCCAGGCGAGAGTCGCTCCTGTGGTGACAAAAGGTGTAAATGTTGCAACCAAATGCACCAATCGTCATCATTCACCAGCACAGTCACGGGGAAACGCTACAAAATATTTTGCAACGTGCACTGCAAGAGTGCTAATGTAATATATTTGCTCCACTGTCCCATCTGTGGCCTTCAATATGTTGGTGAATCTAAACAGCCTTTTCACAAGCGCTTGAACGGACACAGAAGCGACCTAACAAAAAAAACCTTTACTCCCAGTGAGTCAACACTTCAGATTACCTAACCACTGCTTCGATGATTTCAACAAAATGAAAATCTCCATCGTGGAACAAAACACGATCTGGAGCGATCTACAGAGAGTGAAGCGGGAGGGATTTTGGATAAAAGAACTCCGTGTTTTACACCCACATTGAATTAACAAAAAACATTAAGTTCTTCTAATTCTGTATAGTTTCTTATTTTTATAGTTCAGTATTCAAGATCAACACACAACGTGTGTCTATAGCACAATGTTCAAGATCTTTGTTACTGTCGGTAAAATTTTATACGTCACAGGTATTCACCTGATTAGGTAGTGAGTTGTGTTCACAGACCATTTACTTTCATACACACTCAGTTTATTTAAGGCACTGAAGAAGATCATTTGTTGACTGAAAATTTTGCCCATTATATACTTTATTATAGTGTGTTAACATCTTTATCGGTATCGTTGTACAATCCTTTAGACTTATATATATCTAACCTAATAATTTTCCATAATATAAATTGAATCATTTACAAAAACTACTACTTAGGTTTTTTTAACGTCCTTGACTGCTCTTACGAGTCTCTCATAGGGTATTTGAAAACTGCTTTATAAAAAAAGTTATTTTTGAATTTAAAATTTATATTTAAATTGAAATATTGACATCATGTGGGTGGCTGTCACACATATTTCAGTCCTAATTCTACAATTGACATATTTTCACACAACAATTCTGATTTCTATTATGATGTGAAATGATTATAATACATGTTAGTATGAAGAATGTCTATGTTGATATAATGTGGATGACTGTGGCATATGCATTTCTTTCAAACTTCTTAAAAACAGATATAATTACTGCAAAATGTATAAGTGAGAACTCTTTTGATTACGTTTAGATTAAAATTTTATTTTATAGCATACCCTAGTTTAAAAATAAAATAAAATTTATGTTTAATCAAGTGTGTCACGTTTTAAAACTTCCGGCAATCTGAATTCATTTTTAAATTTAAAAAAAATAATTTTAGAAGCATCACACATATTTCGAATAAAGTATGAACATTTTGCTATATTCTTTTCACAATTTTTGCGAAACACGAAAAACCGTAACTTTGTTGATAGGAATGAAATTAATCAAAAAGTTCATGGCGAATGAAAATACTTCGGAAAAAATAATGCGAATCAATATTTTGTGGATTTAAATTTCTTTTTTTAACCATAGAAACGTCAAAAGCTACGATGATACGTTAGTACCAGAAAGGTTTAAAATCATATTTGATAACGGTTGTTTAAAAAAAAAGAGATGGAAATTACAACGTCAACGTCAACAACGCCTCCTGTGACCAATCACGTGACTCCCGTAGTAAAAGATTCTGATAGTTTTAGACTTTTTTAAATATTTGAGATGTAAGTGTAGCTTTTTTATTCATCAGTATAGTGTTCCAAATGCATATGCAAAATTGGAGAAAAAAAATCGCGAACTTTAAGGTATGAATCACGATAATAGTTGTTCAAAAGTAAACTTTTAAACGAGTATTTTATATGGCTAATGGCAAACATTCCAATCAAAATGATATTGAAAACATTTCAATAAATCTCTGGAAATCATATTTGAATTCACCTAGTAAGAGAAAAATGGTGATATAAATAAGCTGTATATACCAGATTTAAAAACTTATTTATAGTATGGAAATCCTGAATTGAATCTAAGATACGACGCAATTAGTTTGGAAAAATCAATCAGGCGATTGGAGAAGGAAATAAGGGAGAATTAATGTTTGACAAACAAAATGACGTATGGATGGGTATCCTTATTTCCACAAAATACATTTCAAAGCGATTGTAATCAATTTCAAACTTAATAATGCCTTTGTGTCATATTGATAAATATACTTCTTTCGAAAACTTACCAGATTTCTTATAATCTTACTGCATGTGCTGTTGCGGTAACGAGGAAGTTCTTCTGCCTTCTTATAGGCTCTTACAACATTATATAACACAGGTATTTTCATATTATCAAAGAAAATTTTAAAACGAATTATCTTTAAAAGACCTTTTTTTTTAAATTAAAAAGTAACTATCAAATTACCTTTCTTACCGGGTTGGAATGGATTTTGTAATTTGTTTACACTACAAATGTAAGTTAGCATTAGTAGAAGTTTCGTCAAGAATTTAAATAAAAATGAAATTATCATCGTCATTTTGTGCTGTAAACAAATGATCACAGTGAATTGTTTTTATTTGATTTCAAGCTTCGTTTTAATTTTTTTTATCGTGAATCGGCAAAATGACATTGACATTGAGTCAACGGCTGATTGTTAGTTAGTGATGTTATAATAAATAAAAATTGCCAGCTCTTCTGTTTCAGAAGCTAATCACTTTATGCATTGTTTTTTTCCTGTCTAAATACCAAAGACCTTTAGTGATTAATTATATTTAGTTAGGCTTGAACACTATTTTGTTCATTAAGAAGTGCAATATTGCTTCAAAACACTATATTTCGTTCCATTTGCAGCGTAAGTAAAGCATGGGAAATTACAATTAACTCAATAGAAACAGCTGGAGTGAGTCAATGTTTAAATTCAGACAAGTTTAAGTATTTCTCGAAATAACTCTTCATTCATTGTCTATTTCAAGGGTATTGATTTATCATTTAGCTGCTAATGGAACTATATTTTTTGTGGTTATAAGTCATAAACAAATACATGATTTATCAAAGTGTACATAGTTTAAAGAAAGTTGATAATTTGTCCCTTTAATCATTTTACTGATGTTCTGTGGGTATATTCTTCATGAGAATTAACAATGAATGGCCTTGATGGATGTATCGATTTGTTTATTAGAAGAAGGTATTAAATTAATTTAAACTTATTTTAAATCACACATTGAACATATGTACTGTGTACAGGCTGCAAACTGAATAATTTTCGTTAATTTCAGCCGACAAGATCTGGCATTAAGAATAATCCTCTTTTAGATTGCTTAATATGAGATTAACCCCACAGTGTACAACGAAAGGTATTATACATTATTAGCCGATCAAATGTTCTCGTTCAATAGATCAGGTTTAGATGCATTTTGGATTTAGACATAGTTTCGATGGAATCGGTGATCGAGATACATTTTGGAGGAAATTTGATAAAGAACAAAACATTGAGCAAACATAACAACGACTAATGAAAGTGGTTGTAATTGGTGGGTACTTTTCCATGCTAGTTGAACGGTTTAAAGATGGATGTAGTGTTCTAATATCACTCGTAAAAAAAACCAGTAAATTGTAAACATGAGTTATTCAATGCCTGTTAAAAAAGTGTCAATGCGTCCGTTTTTAGTGGACTTTCAGAAGGCAAGATCACCCAAAGTTACTTTCGAATCATTACCAAGATCACGAGATTTAAATGTCTTAAATAGTGTAAAGCAGCATTATCAACAACATGGATTTAATAATAGAGACAAGACAATTCCGAGTTTCAGAAAGCCTGCAAAATCTGTAAAGAATAACTATAGTTTTAGCAATGATACAGGAGCAGAATATCTAAGGATGTCAAAATTAAGTACACATTTAGATCTTCCTCTAGATGATGAAGATAATGACTTAAATTATACCCCATATGATTACAGCGATCTTGATGATGACTTTTATGATCAAAGACCACAAACATCGTACCTCAATGTTCCATATGCTGGTAGAAATAGGGCATTAGAGAGTATAGCAGAATGTAGAACTCCGACACCATCCTCCTCTTCGTCACGTGGCGGTGACGTATCACCAGAGTTCAGACACAATCAAATCCTTGATGTTACGCATCAAAATATTAAGCAGGATTCTGAAGAGGATGTTCAAAGTGCTGCGACATGGGTTTCTAAATTAACAACTCTGCCAAGAATAAGAGATGACAAAATGATAATTCCAGTCAAGGTCAAACCAACTCTTAGCCTACGACCAAACGAACGACTACCAAGTATTGACAACGCAAGCAGCCGGTTAGAAACAGCAGAAACATTCCTTGTTCATTCTAGATTCATGTCTGGACTCAGCAGAGCTGATTCTGTCGAAAGCATCCGAACGCCTTCGACGTCAAGACATTTACTATGGTCACGTGGGTCAATAATGTCTGATGGTGGATTTCCAAAAATACGTCCCGATACCAATATGACAAAGCATTCCTTCTTATCTGAACCAACGCCGGTAGTCAGTGAGTCTCCAGATAAAATTAAAACGACAAAAAAGAAAAGACGGAAGCAAAGAAGGAAAGCTGCAACAAAAGTATATGTTCCTTTCCAGTCTTTCATACAAAGCGTGAATGGAAAAGAAAGTGACAAATCGAAAACTTTTATAAAAAGTGCAAATTTCACATTGTATTTTCCTTCAATTCACAAAAAGTGTGTCATTTCGCCAGTGTCAAAGGAGAATAAACCAAGAGACAGGTACAAAAGACAGTCAAGTACATAGTCTTTGGTAAATAACAAGTTAGCAAGATAACTTTATTCATGTGTTTTTATGAAACAAAGTTTGCAATTGTTTTTCACTCACAAATCATTTGTTTTGTTAAGTTAGTGATGATATCAAATATCACAATATTGTATATCTTGTTTTGGTTTTTTTCTATATGTGTTTACTTGTTTGTTTTCATTTTTTTTCAAAAGACATATGTTCTCCTTTTAGGTGTTGTTACAAAGGTTTTCGCGGTATTGATGAATTCTTAAAAAAAAACAGGAATAAATTTGTTCCTAGGATTGATGGGTGATCGAGATTCATAGCAAGTTGACCTGTATTATTCATGATTCATAAAACTTCCTTTCAAATAAAATTTTCAATTCAATGCATTTCCAACAAAACATCATTACATACAGAAAGGAAGACGTCAAGCATAATGTTATTTGTTATTTATTTAATTATATGGTTTGAAAATCAAAATTGAAGACATTCACACCATTGCTTCTGTACAAAAAGATTAATGTTCCATGGAGAATCAATGAAAACACTGCAAATAAAATTTTAAAGTGTAGTAGAACATACTGAAGTTATAAATAAACGAAATGGTAAAATAACTTGTATAAAAACAACAATGTGGTACTATAATATGATTAAACGATGTCTAGTTAAGTGTTCCAATTACAAAAAAAATATCTGAAATTGAATTCATTTTTTTGTCTGCTAAAGACAACGTGACTGGTTGCCAATTTCAATATTCGAAGTAAAATTGGACTACGGTTAACCATATATCATTTTTCTTTTAATTAAAGTTCTAGATAAACAGTGTCGAAAATGAAAGAAACAAAGAAATAAAATACAATATCAACGATACATGTTTTTGAAATTTACACAGTTGCAATAATTTTCACCGCACAGACTGTGGAAGGTGAACAACCAATCATTATGCACGAAATAGAAACATTCTATTAAATTGTAATTTGATCATTCTTTGATAACTTTAAATCGTTTAAAAGGCTCCATTGGTTATAGTTTACTCTGGGTAATTCCGTAATCATAATCAGGATTTCCTTCACGTAAACCAGTAAAAAACTGTATATGATGCTCTGGTTTGACAAAAGTATTTTGCACTGCCGGAATTTGATTCATTCGCTCCATCCAACAAGCTAACAGCGGGAAGTTTATATTAGTAATATCCGTCTCTGGAGCTACTTTGGATATACATTCAAGTCTTTCGAACCATGGCCAAATCATGAAGTCTACCATACAAGGCTTATCCCCTGTAAATATATTTTTATTAGAAAAAATGTGTTGGTGTCGTCATTTCTGTACTTGTTGCAGCGTTAGGGATCATGTACCAGTTAATGGAATAGGGTTGATCAAATTTGTAAACCCATAAAAACACAAATATAAACATGAGCTGCTTTTCTTCGAAGTTTAATAGTATTGCTTTTGGTTGCTTTACACAAAAATTGTATGTAAAACAGTAAAAACCTAAACTTGTGTACTACTGGAAATTCTGGTTTTGAAATCAATATGCGGTGGAATAAGTTATTTCACATTCAAGTTCTGATAAGTTGGCATTCATCTAGATGCATAGCTTCTCTTTAATAATTTTTTGAATTACAATATTGATGGTAGCCCTTCGTCCGTTTACATATTCTACTATTTTCAATTTACCGACAATTAAATTAGTACGTGTGCTGAGATAACCCGCCGTGCATCGACCCCCACCCATCAACCAAAATATGACTTTCAGGTACCCTTATACCTGCCATTTACGAATCTTTTTGTCGCCAAAAAATAAACTGAAGCATTTTTGTATTTTTTTTTTGGCTACTTTGTATACCTCGTTCAGGCAAAAATCTATTTTTAAAGATTTTTTATTCTGCGAACTTCTTCTTTCTACAGAACGAAGTAAACTGACAAATGTATGTATTATTATCATGTAGCCCAACCAAGAAAGTTGCGGTAAAATGAAAAAAATGTACACCTACCCCGCCGACAAAAATCGCTTAAATTGACATATTTTTCAATGTCAAAACCCCTAGAGTATTTATGCTCCAGTAAATAAATGGCTTATTTGGTATTTTCTGTTTAGTATTATTGCATTTTTTATCAATTTTGGCGGTTTGCGTAGTCAGAATTTATCAAAAAATGCGAAAAATGGGATTTTCGGTCAAAAGTCATAAAAAATTCGACTGTACAAGTTATTACTTAAATAAAACGTCTCGATTTTGGTATAATTCGATAGATAATTCAATTTCCTACATAGAAGTCACGATTAACTAATTTTCAATGATATAAATTACTACCCCTTCCCCTAGAAAACTGGTCTCAGTATCAAACAGAATTCTCATTCACAACATACTGACACCGTAGAACTCATATTTTAGGCATTCATAATTAAGCTAACGAAATACATAACATATCTGGTCAATTCAGATGCTTAGAGTTTCTTTTTGGGGTGACAATTACAATAAATTTGGAAAAAGGGGAATTTTCAGAATTTTAGAATTTCTTCTATATCACCCATTATTTCGCTTATTTTAGAATACCGTAGTTCAATCAAGCTTTTGGGTGATCCAGTACAATAATATGATGTCTTAGCTTTAAAATTAGCCCAAGTAATAAATAGATGAACTTTTCTACGTCAAGTTAGGTGAAAAATTGCCACCCCTACCCATTAAAAAAATGCATCAACATGAACCCAAATGTTAGTAATTGATATATAAATGGTGTACAATAGACGTGTTGGGTACTATTGTTTTATTCATCGATTTATCCAACACATTTTCTCATTTCTTGGGCGTATTTTTCAGTTTCAATGTGACAATAATAAGTTTTTCATAAAAAGGGGATTTTTTGGAATTTCATATTTCCTTCCATTTCACCTATAATTGTCTTTTTTTTTTCAAATACGTTACTTCACATAAGCTTGTGCATAGTCAAATACAATTATATATTATCTTAGCTTTGTAATGAGCCCAAGCAATAAATATTTGAACTTTTCCAAGTCCAATTAGGTGACAAATTGCCACCCCTACCCATGATAAAAAATGCCTAAACATGAACTAAAATGTTAATTTTTAGCACATAATCGATGTAAAATGTTGGGTACTATTGTTCTAATTATCGATGTATTCAACATATCTTCTCATTTCAGGCGAGTTATTTTCAACTTCAAGCTGACAATAACAAGTTTTTCATGAAATTGGGAATTTTCGGATTTTAAAATTTTCGTCCATTTCGCCTGTAATTGGCAATGCTTTTCAAGTCCACTACTTCAAACAAGTTTTTGTACGAACAAACACATTTATGTAGCATCCTACCTTTCTAATGAGCCAAGGCAGTACACAATTAAACGTATTCCAGGCCGTTTGGGCGAAAGAATGGTGCCCTTACCCACTAAAATCTGCCCCATGTGAAAGAAAATGATCGTTTATAGCATACACGGACTGCAGGCAATGTCTGTCTGGCATTTATAATGAAGATCTTCTTGTATCAATCACATTGTCAAGCAAAATTATGCTTTTACTGCCCCAAAGACAACAAAATATTACAAAAGAGGGAAATTTAAGAATAAAACAGTTGATCACATATTTTTAGCACGTAAATTGTATAGTTTTTGTTTAAAATATCACAATTTTTACATGATTTGATTTTATTTGCTATCATTATTTTTTATACATATAGGTTTCAAAGAAGCAACTACGATGAATGATTGACATAAATATATCCAATACCATTTAAAAAATATTAATCTACCACATACGAATTCTGGGTTTTTCACGGAAATTTTAGTGGGTATGGGGTTCCATTCTTTCGCCTTTATGGCTTGGAATTCGTTAAAGTATGCAATGCCTTGGCTCATTAGAAAGCTTAGATGCTACATAGATGTGTGTGTATATACAAACGTTTGTTTGATGTAGGTTGCTTGAAAAACAAAAGCCAATTACCGCTGAAATGGAAGAAAATATGAAAATCCGAAAATTCCCAATTTTATGAAAAACTCATTATTGTCATATTGAAACTGAAAAATACGCACCTGAAATGAGCAGGTATTTTGAATACATCGATAATTACAATACCAGAACACAGCATGTCTATTGTACACCTTTTATATGCAAAAAAAAAAAACATTTTAGTTCATGTTGAGGCAGTTTTTATCATGGGTAGGGGTAGCATTTTTCCACCTTATTGGACTTGAAAAGGTTCAAATATTTATTACTTGGGGTCGTTAGAAAGCTAAGACACTATATAATTGAATTTGAATATATAAAATCTTGTTTGAAGTACGGTATTTGAAAGAAATTGCCAACTATAGTTGAAATTGAAGAAAATATGAAATTCCAAAAATTTCTTTTTTATGAAAAACTCATTATTGTCACATTAAAACTGAAAACAATACGCCCCTGAAATGAGACAATATATTGAATACATCGATGATTAAAACAATAGTACCCAACATGTCTATTGTATACCGTTTATATGCCAAAAATTAACATTTTAGTTCATGTTGAGGAATTTTTTCATCATGGGTAGGGGTGGCAATTTTCCACCTAACCTGACTTGTAAAAGTTCAAATATTTATTAGTTGAGCTCATTTTGAAGCTAAGACATTATATTAATGAACCGTATCACACAAAAGCTTTTTTTAAACTACGGTATTCTGAAAAAAAGACAATGTCGGGTGATATAGTAGAAAAATTCTAAAATTCTGAAAATTCCCATTTTTCCGATCTTTCAGTAATTCCACTCCAAGAGGAAAACCTAAGCGCCTGAATCGATCAAATATATTAAGTACATCATTATTTTAATTATGAATGCCTAAAATATGAGTTCTACAATGTCAGTATGCTGTGAACGAATATTCTGTTTGATACTGAGACCAGTTTTCTAGGGGTAGGGGTAATATTTTTAACATTTTTTGAAAATCCTTTCTTGAAAACTAGTTTATTTATGTAGGAAATTGAATTATCTATCGAATGATACCAAGTTTGAGACGTTTTATTTAAGTAATAACTTAGAGAGTCGAATTTTTGTGATTTTTGACCGAAAAATCGAAAATCCCATTTTTCGCATTTTTTGGATAAATTCGGACTACGAAAATCGCCAAAATTCATCAAAAGAACCCCAGAAGTATAAATTGTGATAATACTAAACAGAAAATACCAAATAAGCCATTTTTACTGGAGCATAAATACTATAGGGGTTTTGACATTGAAAAGTATGTAAATTTAAGCGATTTTTCGGCGGGGTAGGGGTACATTTTTTTCATTTTACCACAAAACCTGTGTTACTTTCTTGGTACCATTGTAAAGCTGAGACATTGGGCTTTACGATAATACCTAAGGTTGTTTACTTTTGCACACATGTTATCCCAGGAAGGCTAAGACGCTCAAACAATTAAGTCACAAAAATCTTGGCTTTTTGACCCAGTAGTGTACAAATATAGGCTTATACCAAAATAGAATCCGAGAATATTCTTTGGCGACAAATTGATTCGGTAATGGGAGGCATAAAGGTACCAAAAATCACCATGAAGTTGATGAGTGGATGTGCACGGTGGACCCTCCCAGGCAATGGACTAAATATATAACGTTCAATCATTCCTTGTTTTGCTAACAGATTGCCTTATTTAACAATAGGGTACTGTATCAAGTTTATATATAAAACAAAGCTTATGCTACAAAATATAGTAACTAACCACCGAAGAATTTTCCTCTTTGTGAAAGAGCGTCCTCATACCGTTTAATTTCCCTCAGATATTTCTTCAGGGTGACCTTGAATGTACCTTCTACTATAGACGCTGGTACTTCATAAAATAATGATATTACCTAAAATAAACGAATGTTAAAGGGATAAACTACCTGCAAAATACATTAATTAAAAAGATATTTTACCACTTCACTGCTAAATTACCGATGACGATTTTTTGTGTTAACAAGATTTCTTTCAATGGGATTTAGAACAGTTAACAAGGGTGTCTAACGACATTTTAATATCCGTATTTTTTTCTTCCAATTTCCGTGAACGTGAAAATATCTGACATGTCTCATTGAAGGCGAAAACAAACTCAAGTTTGTCTCTTTGAATTGCACTGATAGCCTTTTAAACATGTTATTCACCTTTCATTAAGACAAAACCGTGATAGAAATTATCACTTTAATGACGGTATTCATTTTTTTTTTAAATTTGTTCGTTCAACCATACCTTATTAAATGTTTCAGATAGCATTTTATCTTCTGCCTTCCTGTAAGGATCTGAAGGTGTTAATTTAGGATATGGATAAACTTCGTCCAGGTAGTCATTGCATACACTGGATTCATAAATGACACGTCCATCCTTCTCCAATATAGGTACCAATCCTGCCGGATACCGAAAGCGTAACCATTTCGGTTTTTGTTTCAGGTTTATATTCACCAACTCGTGGCTAGAAGATAAGCAAAAGTTAGAAATAATAAATTATCCATTGTTCATATTTATCATACAAAATCACGAGTCGTAAATCACTGCTTAGAATGATTGCTTCCCTTTCTAGACTACTTAAAATATACTTGAAAAGTTATTTGTAAAAACATCTTTCTTGTATTGTAAATGTGTGTCATCGAATGTGTCGATAATATCGATAATATGGCAGTGTTATTTCAGAGTCCTATTTAAAATTCAAATCACAATTCTGATTTTTATTTATCGAACTACATCTCATTATAAACACATTATTAACAGTTAGCCCAGCAGTAAAATACATATATAAGCCAGTTCTACTTTCTAAAAATCAAAAGGATTGATCATGTGTCTGTTTTTTTTTTTACATTAAAATCGATTTGATATAACTTTAAAGTACCGGTACAATACATTTAATGCAGTAAACATGTTGTATATCTAGATTTCAAATAAAAATAATCACAATTTGTATTCAAAGTTATGTATGAGACTTGTAAAAATGACATCAGGTGCTCCTTCATGTTTAATATCTATTAAGTACAGGTACATAATCACATACGGTATTTCTTTATACTGTAGTACCAGTCGTGTTCGTTGGGCGTATGGACAAAATCTCATGCTGTATATTCTCATTACTCCAGGTGTTAACGGTGGACATTCTGAATCTTAATTAAAAAACAGAGATTCAATTATTATCATGGAAAAAGCACAAGATGTGAATCAGCAGGTAAGATTTAAAACAAATGTGTAAAAACTTTATGTAAAATCAGTAAATGAAAGGAAATTATAGGTGCACATAAAACCAGTTTTAGTTGGCATACTTTACAGTTGTTCAATATGAAGGATTTTGGGGGATACAGTGACTAATTTAACTCGGAACAGTTCGACTGAGTCCGAAAAGTCCTAAAATTCATTAGCCCTGTAGTCCAATGGTCACGGCCCAATTTAATAATAAAATAATAATAATAAAACAACAACCAAAAAAACATACAAACAAACAAACAAAACAAAAACAAAACAAACAAAAACAAAGAAAAAACTTAAACTGAAATTTTCCTAAAAGCGATCTGACAGGTCGAAGTTTGAGTTGAGAGCGGATTTTAAGAAAGTCGCAATTTGAAATTGTTCATGAAACCTAGTCCTGGGGTCTAGTTGTCCGAATGTTCCGTGGTCGTCTAATAATCCTGTGTCCGCAGCCCATGATTTAATATTCTTTGATATTTAAAAATTACTAGCCTCGGTGACCTACGCGTGCATCGCGAGTATTTTTGACTATCCGCAATCGCAGGGCAAGAGATATTGTCGGAAAGACTTGACAAGCTGAAAGTAAAGGTATGTCATATCAAAATTAGTATTTTATAGTCGTTTCTGAAATTTTATTTTACGACATATTTGCTGTAAAGAACAGGGGAAAAGACATAATTGGAAAATTCAAATGTCCAATATTGCTTATTTTTACTGTATATTACTGTATAAAGTCATTCTAGCATGAATGCATGATATTTAAAACAATAACGACTTTCATTTTTGTAACCTCATTGTCATGCCCAAATTCATTCCATGTAATTGCTATGAAAGTCATTCCATGTCATTTTCAACTGTTCAGTATCCATGAAAACCATTTATGATTTTTTTACCATAAATGCAATTTTGAATAAATATTGAAATACCGAAAAATTTGCACACATAGCCGAATGTTTTCTATAAATATGAGCAAATACTTATTTAATTCATTACAATAAGAGAAAATTAGCCATTTGACCTTGAAACCCATAGCAAAAATATAAAATTTGGGATTTATGAAAAAAATAAATGTTCATCTTAACATTAATTTATTTTGCCATAACAGGAAAAAGTTCATAGGCAATGTCTATAAACTGTTTAAAAAATAAGGCCAACTAGAGAGTGAGTGATAAACTGTTAAATAGTGTGGCAGAAAGGTTTATTGCATTAATTAAAATCCTATGGCATACCTTGCTATCTTTTTGAAATTGTTAAAAAGTCACCTTGAAGAAAGGGAACAAAGAATTGTAATAAAAAATCAATGTCCTCGTTTGAAGTGTCTTGGCTGGAATTCTACATGGATCTGTGCTAGACGCTTTGTTATATTTCATTTTGTTCAATGATATTAGAAAAGCTAATATCATTGACAATACTTTTGCAGACCATACATCATTAGGAGTTTCTGGAAGCGATCATCTTAGCTTATTTCACTCTTCACTTAGCCAAAGTTAGCGCAATTGTTATAACAAGTTACAAAATATATCCAGTTAATTATCGGGCTTCCGTATTTATGTACATTAAATCAATCTTGATGAAAGTTTCATCAACCTATATTAATCACGCGACCAAGGAGACGTGCACTTGTCTCCATGCATACCCGATTATCCCGCACTCATCGTCTTTTATACACAAAACGCGAATTCATCTATGCTGTATTTTGTATGAGAACATCTTGCCAGTACTTTTAAGCCACGCCGTCGCCCATAATTATTCGAGGATTTGGTGCACACCACATGGAACATGAAATCAATACCGTGTACTCCAGATATCAGTTGTACTATTTTCATCTGTCAGTTTCTTATTTTTTCAACAAATGTATTTTAATTCCACTCACATATTGAAATAAGTCATATCTTACACAAATCTATAAAACTCAATAACATAAGACATAACATTTATAACAAAATTACATAACCCTTATGTAGCCGTTACATAACAATCAATTAAAGCCCTTTACAGCATCACAAAATGAACATTTAACAATTCTCCCCACATAGAAAAGCACATTGTCTTTTCTAAAAACAAAATATTGAATGTTATACGAACTGTAAAAACACAAGTAACTGCAGTTTACATTCTACTCAAGTTTTTATGATCATATCACTTCATAAATCTTTGAAACAATAATGACCCTCAACGAGCCTGCTTATAAAATTGGTTTCTTTTTAGTGGTTTGGAAGTGCTGTTTCCACTACCCTGTGTGTGTCAAGACATGAATAACATAACTATCTGTATGATGCATTCCTTCCGTCAATCTGTTGATTGTACCTCCAGAAATTACTAAAGCAAATGTCATCTTCTTGTTTTGGTAAAAACAACCGTTCACAACAAACGAAGTCTTTTCTTTTGAAGACTTTCCCAAGGGTATCTTCCAATACCGCTAAATAGATCGATCTTGCTAAAGAACTTATCCTAGCTCAACCTCACTATCAAATCATCAGGGTTTCCTTTACATATCAAATTTGGTTATCTTGTTTACTCCCTGAAAATATGTACAAAACATGTACATATCATCTCTCTTCTTCGCCACTTCTATTTGTGTACTATAACTAGAATGCGATCTATCAATGACATTCATCTACAAAATCTGTTCTACTTTTGCTTGATATTCTTCTTCTTAACAAGATAATGAGCGGAATACGGCCTTTTGTCGTCAGTAGTAGTATTTTGTGCTCAACCAAACTGGTTGTACCTGGTTGCTTAGAAAAGACATCTGCATACTCTTCTAAAATACTCTCAACTTAACCTTCTTCTTTTCGTCCAATTCTAGATTGATATTAACATTATCAATATTGTTTTCTTGCCATGAGGTAGACATCTAAACAATTTCTCTTCTGAATTTTCATCATCTTTAAATTCTTTTATCACAGACACACTTGAGGCAGCATCAGATCATCTCTTGAAATATACTTCTTCAGGAAGTTTACATGATAAATCATGACCTTCCCATTAGCTTAAATTCTATAATCCACTTCATTTACTAAATCTTCCACGGTATATGGTCATTTCCTCTGTAGCACCAGTTTGTTTTTGGTGGTCTGTTGGAAGCAGTTCAAACTCTTGTCATAATGTTTGTATTCCCTTTTTGACACCCGTGAACTCCACAGTGCTGATTGCAGAGATTTTTGTAGCCTTTTCTTTGAGACAAGTACAAAATTATAAGTATTTTAATATCATCAAAGTTCGTGTCCGTCCAACATTCCTTCACAATCTGCATTGGACTTCTGATTTGTCGTCCATATTACAGCTCGAATTAAAAAATCCTGTATTTGCTTGAGCAACATCTCATTAATCAGTATGCAAACAATATTTTTCTTCCCTGTCTCCAATATACCCTTTACTGACTGGCTGATATAAGCTCCAATGACAATCTGCACTGTTTCGCAATTAGCCAGCTTCAAACCTCCATCAGTTTAACATAATTTGATGGCTGATATTCCTTTCTCTGCAGTCGGTGCAGTAGTTTACTGTCTGATTTTCCTATGTTTTTTTTTCTTTTCACAGTTGGCTGATATATGTCCAGTTTTGTGGTACTATGAAATTCTCTGGTATCTGGCCCCATTCCTGGACTTCTCTCTTTAGTTCTTTTTTCAACTATCTCTGTTCGGCAATGCAAGTTAACTGGAATCCAGCATTTCAGGCTGAATTGACGATGCTATTGGAAAGGGCCAAGAGATTCAGTGGGTATGCCCACCGGTATGTTGACATTCCCTAGCACTTATCAGTCTTGCTCCAGTTATGAATAAAATAGCCGGCCAGATTGGTTCGTTAACTTAAACGAGTAACTCATCTAGAGGAAAGAAACTCTGATATAAAACCTGGATAAAATAGATTCCTTAGCCATTGAAACCGACCATTCTAGAGAAAGGAAATCCCTGGTCCGTCCATCCGATTGGAGATTGACCAAGGGGTAATTTCTCCATTTCGAAAAACTTCTAATTATTCAATAATTCAACCACGAGACATCAGGATACCAGCAGAATCCTGCGTCTATGAATGTTGTTAGTGGAATCCAACAGGAAGATAGAAGCGTGAAGAGTATACTAAATACAAGAACAAAACTATGAGTAGGCTTTTGGAATGTCCGTATCATGCATGAGTATGGAAAGTAGGTTCACGCTTGAGGAGATGTAAAGCAGAACAAAATACAAAAGAGCAAGATTTTACACTAAGCCAGTCAAAACATCCGTTATCTAAGTCTATTTTCTACCGCTTACCCTACCGTTACACCTGGTTCATGTTCAAAGTTTTTAGAGGAGTCCAAGTTGCTAATTTACCTTTGTTGCTTTGTACGTATTAATTTGGTCATTTTACGTTCTTTGTTGTGTGTGTTTGTTTTGCACGTCTGGTCATTGCTACTGGATTACATTCCTTTGATTTTCGCTATAATCTTGGTTCCCTCGATTTCTCTATAACAAATGACGCAGAAAGTGACCTTAAGGGAGATTTCTATGAGGCACTTCAAGCTAAAATAGAAAAGGTTCAAAAGCAGGATATGACAATCTTTGGGTTGACGTTAATAGAAAAGTGGGAAACAACAGCATAGGATATGAAAGAGTAATTGGTAAGCATGGATGTGGCAAAATGAATGAGAATGGAGAAAAGTTTGTAGATTTCTGTGAGAATGTGAGGTTAATACCTTAAAGCCAAGAAAAAAATGGCGATAATAAAAGCAATCTTGACTTAAGAACAACAAATCATCTGGAGACGATCAGCTCCCACCAGAAATATTTAAAACCGACCCTTCAATATCTATAGATATCCTTTATCCACTTTTCTGCAAGATCTGGAACGAAAACATCACACCAACTACATGGTCCGAAGGGAACATAATAAAACTGTCAACGAGAGAAGATTTAACCAACTGTAATAACTGGAGAGGTATCACCTATCTTCATTGACAAGTAAGATAGTTGTTGATAGGATTAAAGCAGCAACTGACAGCAAATTATTCAGTTTTATATCCTATGCAGATGACCTTGCCTTATGATCACATCTTGAAGCACATATGCAGGATAAGACATCAAAACTACAGCACAATGACAGCAAGACTGAACTGAAGACAATCTGAAGGCGAACCGTTGAGGCAGGAGTGAAAATGGATATGACCTAGAAAGAGATGTAAACGACAGCAAGGGATAGAGGAGAATGGGAAAGGCTAGTCCTTGCCCTGTGCACCTCCGAGTGCAACAAGGACTAAGTATGTATGTAAGTATATCTGTTCTCTCTGTTCTACAAGTTCCCTTTCTCTCTTTTCATTATCCATTCTTGCAGTCTTTTCCTCTCTGTCTTATATATATATTGTGCAGCAATTAACTCTCTCAGTTTGTACTAGACAATGGTTCTACCATGTGCAATATGAGGAATGAAGCCTCGGTGTTGTAAGTATTTTGAAAGTTGAAATACTAAAAATTTCGATAAATCTGATAAATACAACTCTGCATTGTGCAAATTCAACTCTACTGATTTTTTATCAAATACTAAATACTAATATTATACTATTTTTGCGTATAGTCCAATACGTCCTATTGGCCTAAGCCAATATTCACCTTAAACAGGCCATTATGACGTAGTGGACGGGTACAAGCCGTATTGGACAGCTTAATCCCGTATAGGCGCACTTTTGTATTTTATTGGCAATTTTGATCATATTTAGGCTAATATTGGAACGTTAGTCAATAATAAATGTAACTAACTAATGAGGTAATAGAAATATCGGGGTACAATGTACCTATTTTTTATTTGCTTCGCTTTCGGTTGATTTCGGATGCGAAATCCGGTAGCTTCAGTTTGACAGTCTCGTGGTTGTTGTTACATATTCAAGCAGTATTTTTGTCTTCTTCAAATTGAATGAACAACCCGCCCATACATGCATACCAAAAACCCTACTGGTAATCACATATGCAATAAAATTTGCTCCTGTCAGAGAACACAACCCTGCATTGTACAAATTAAACATTACTGAACTTTTACATGTATTAACTCTTATCTGTACTTACCTTTTACCCCCTCCCAAATAAAATAAAATAAAAATAATAATGCCGTAGGCGTATGTGGGCAGACCGGAGAGTTAGTAGATTTTTTTTTGCTGTGATTCAATTCGACGAGTAAAATCGACTTACCTTTCCCAAGTGATACACGAGACAAGTCATTCTCAAAGTTAGATGATGATATTTTTCTATTCGTCATTACTTCAGCATGTATCCTTGGACGAATAAACGACATAGCACCTCTCAAGTGAAACATTATCTTAATTTTGTCATTTTGTAAACATTTTAAGGTTATAATGTAGGACGTCAATAATTCAGGTTATTTCCCCTTTCCGCGCCAAGTTAAACGCACCGACTCGCTTCAGTTTTATTTTAATTATTTTCTGAATTTTTCATTCTTTTTTGTACACGTTATCAAATGTGGTAATTGTAATATGGGGTAGGCATTGCCTAAATCAGCGAGCACCGTGAGCTTTACTATACATGTACCGTCTGTGCGAGACTCGTCAAAATAGTAAAGGACATTACATTGCTCTTTTGTCCCAAATATACTTTATTACGAAATGAAATCATATTTTCTATGGTACTTGATGTACCTATTACTGTAAATGTATTGTTTAATGGCTCAAATATTCTTAATGCTGAACAAAATGTAGAAGTTTTTCTTAAAGTTCAAAAGTTTATTGTTAAGAGTAAAAGGTTTATATATGCATGACTTCCATGTACTGCATCTCTACACTAATTTTGTAATTCCATTTTTGTTTTTCTATTCGTTTGTCTTATTTACTAGTCAATTATGAAAATCATTCCACATACATCTTATTTATAAGAATATTCTTGCAAGTTTACTCTTAAGGACACGGAACTTTGTAGCTTCTTTCCGAATCCTACCATGAGTTTGTATGTAAATGTGTACACTGTATTTGCTTGTGCTTATATTTGAATAAATGTGTTTAAACTAAAGAGGGGGAGGGTCGACCCGGATGGAAATTTTTGCTTCGCAAGTGCAATATTTTTATTTATATTTAAGCAGCCAGCAAAATGAATATTTCCATTTGAAAATCTGTCTTGTTAATTAATGGGGGAGGTTTTTTTTCAATAAATGAATAACTTGACCACCCCCCCAAAAAAAAAAAAAAATCCAACCCTATACCCCCCTTTCCACTCGCTCTCAAAATGGTCAACGACTTTACAGCACTTCGCAATACTTTATATGTTTTATCCCTTAAGGGCATCTCTAGCAACATCCATTTCAGTTTTGGCCTGTCAGATCAATCTGTACAGATGCCGGAAATATTACAGTTCTCCGCGGATGGTGGGAATAGCTCGGTCCTGGAATGGCTTTCATGTGACGTAAACGAAATTCAGACGACAGCTGCAAATTCCAAACAAGAAAATGATTGCCTTTCCTATCTTAGAAAAGCTATGCTTCAATTGTGATAATATAATCGGAGTTATATTTTTTCCGAGGCGGGTTAGGTTCTTGACAACAGCAACAGCAACAGCGGAACAGCGGAGATACACGTACGTACATCCACGTGTTTCCCGAAGTTTTTATAAACATAGCATTCACTTCTTTAAATAAGTAAAACAAATTAGAAAAAGACTTGAAAACTATTAGAAAAGATGAATTTATTTTTACTTAAACGTAATCTTAACCTATATATTTTTATTTGTTTGATTGAAGGAAATGATGAATTTTCTTCGTAATGACAGTCACTTTTTGTTACTTCCGGGACATGACTTTTTTCGTTAGTATATTGGGGAACCTTAAGGGAAATTTAGAAACTACACATAATAACGGTAGAGCTCACACCGCTTCGCGGCGCTCGCTCATATCGAGCTAATTTTTTGTCTGTTTTTTTTTTGTTTTTGTTTTTGTTTGTTTTTTTTTTGTTTTTGCATGTTTTGCCTTTTACTGGATTTAAACTGTTTTAAAAAATGGACACCAAATCCGGTACATTTAATAACGTAAGTCTGACGTTCGAATGTTCAAGCAGTAATTTCTTTTCTTACATACTTTAAAATTTTAAACTGGCCCTTACCCAACCCCAACGATCGATATCAACATGCAGTAAGGGATGTGTGCATTCAAAGAATTTTGCTCCGGTCAGAGAAAAAAAACCAAATTAATAGGTTTATTATAAACTTAGAATTTCTATTCGAATAATTGAAATAATTTTTTTATTGAAACATGAAGAGGTTAACTCAATGATCTATATCAATAATTCATGTTACTACAGTAGACACATAGACATGTATATTTTACATTTATAACATTTAGACCCATCACAGTATTATCTGCAACGAACTTTCAAAGACAACACAATATATTCATACATATAATATGTACACGCATATAGTCCATGCACTGGTAGGGTATTGATATTTTATGATATAAAAGATCTAATGCCGTTTACAGTTTTACATTGACTAGGGTTATTTTTTTCTCCGTAATTTAAGAAATTTTAAGACGCGAGTTATATTCATAAATATAGTTTGTAAAAGATGCGAAACTAAAAAACAAAATTTAATATGACGTAAAGGTTTTCCCTTGGAGGGTAAACGGTATTTATATAAACAGAAACGAATACATAACCTACTTTATTAGACTTTGATCATACACTACAATTTTTATGGTACCATTAATATTATATGAAATAAAAATTATTATCGAAATTTCACCGGTTTTATCATTTTCTACGTTTTAAAACTAACTTGTTATTTATTCCTACCGCCACGAAGAAATTTGTTTTAGTAGATAATAAAAGATGTTTTAAAACGTATAGGCCTTAAATAGGGGTATACATGTTATTAGTACCATGTTAGTAAATGTTGTTGCACACATTATAAACATTAAGCAATGTTTATTTGTGCAAACAAATAAACACCAAAGCTTATTACAAACGATAGAACATTTATTTAGCATTATCCATTGCTAAAGTGTGACTGTAATACAATGTTAGAAGAGTTGTCAACATTCATTTGCAAATTTAATATGCCTGTACGTTCTGTCGATATGCATTAATCCGTTGTTCCAGATCAGTGAAATTCATATATATTAGTTCTATTCCATATTATAACTTACAGCCGGGTAAATTTATAAGAACTAATGCATAAATCCGTCTCGAGTGAACGTTCGAAATGGATGAATAAATAAAGAATAAATAATAAAGATACAGCAAAGAACATATAGTCCTTGCATAACAATACAAAAACGATAAAAGAAAAGAAAGCCATTCCAGGTCCGAACTAAACTATTTTCTGTTCTAAAATGGTTCGGAAAACTGTTCCACAAAGTAGCTGCAACAAAATGAAAAATGTTCTTACCATATGAACTGGTTGTGATACCATATGTACTGGTTCTGATACCATATGTATTGGTTGTGATACCATATGTACTGGCTGTGATACCTAGTATATTTTTGTACCTGAAAGTATATTTATAAGATTTCACGGTGACAATATCTCGTAGGCATAGAGGTAACAAATTATTCATGATTTTAAAGGTTTTAACAGACTTTGTTCTGAGGCGTCTTATACGCAGCGTAGGCATCGCGGCACGTTCCAAAAGTGCTTCGTATGAGATAGACATATCAGCATACATAAAATGGAGTGCTCTTTCTTGCACGTCTTCCATTTTTTTTTAAATTTTAACAGTACAGAAATGCGACGCCAAAGGGGTAAAAATAAAATTGTTACGAAGAAGAAAAGTATGGAAAATGGTGAATCTTGTGAGTCTATTCAAAAAGGACCCAGACGTTTGAGTATATTTAGCTATATAGATGCTTTCCTACAAAAATTACCACAGTGAATATCAAACTAAATTTTATAATCAATTTCGATACCCAATAGTTTCAACGTATTTTTACGGATAAACTTGCAGAGTGAATATTGATACATGTTTGTTTTTCAAAAGTCTATTTACCAACCGGTCGGACCTGAAATTTGTCAGAATAAGCCTGCATTTTATTTATTCTAAACCACTCAAACAACTCCATTGATTCAGTTTCTAAAGTGGAAATTAATACATCATAATCATGTGAACAAAAAGATAAAGTGTTATCATCTGCGTAATTGTTTAATGGAGAGAAAAAAAATTCATTGATATTACTGTATTGAAAAGAAGAGGATCAATGATAGATCATTGCTGTACCCCCTTATGGATGTCAGCCCAACTACTGAGAACACTATTAATTTTGCCTGTTTTGTATTATTCAAGTAGGAATGAAGGATGTATATTGAAAGCTTTGAAATCCCATTTGCTGACAATTTATCAAGTACAATTTCATGGGGAAGCAGTCGAATGTCTTAGACAGAGTCATCAAAACTGCAGCAACATAGAAATTTTATGTAGTGCTGATGGCCAATCTTCTAGCAGTCTTGGCAGCGTAGTTTGACAACCATGGCCCCTATGTACGAAAAACACATAAATAAAGATGAAATTGTAAGAAATATTCGCTCAATTGAGTTTACTAAACTTTTTTCGCAAACTTTTGAAAAAAAATAGATAACACACTGACAGGCCTGTAGTTTGATTTTTTCGTTATACGACCGTAAAAACTTGCATTCGTGTAATGTTTTCGTCTGGGGACACTTCTTTTCCGTGCGATAACTTAGAATGTGTTTGACCAATTGTTATGAATTTTGATATGATTTTTTCTAACCACTAAGGAAAGGTTCCTATTTAATTTGGAGTTAAAACACAAGTAGAATGGTTTTTTTTTCTCTGATTTTAATTTTTTATTGGATTTCTTATGAAAATTCCTGCCTACATTTTTCAATCAGATTTTAAAAATCTCTTCTGGTTCTCGAGTTATATAAGGGATCAAAGGGACCACACCCAAAAAATCGGCTTAAGTTTGTCAAAAGGTAACATTTTGTCCATAATTGCCTTAACTGTTCAGGGTTCGAACACTGCGGTCGTATCATGTTGTGCTCAGGGAAGCTTTTTATCCTGCATAAAGGTGTTACTTAAGTCTGCTTCAGCCTGTTTGAAAAAAATACCCACTTTCTTTAGAAACATTTTTTTATATTTTTTAACGGAGGTTTAATTTTACGTTTTACCATTTCTTAGAATCTTAGCTAGTATGCCATCTACAACTGTGGATTTTTTTGCAACAAAAATCATCAACCTTTTTAAAATCAAAAGATGAAGTACATACATTTTCTCTTTCTGACTTGAAATTAATAATATTACTGTTTGTGGATTGATCGTAATTCACACCTTCACCAATCATCGTTGCTACAGTTGAAAAAAAGTAATTAAAATGTTACTAACTTCAGTTGAGTTATTTACAATTCTATTATTTTCTTGCAATACAATCTAATCGCCAAATTAACAATTTTTGGACACCATGTTTTGACAGTAGACCAAAAGTCGGTACTTTTTGTGCCACCTGTACATCTTTCTAAAAAATATTGTCTGGTCGAATTCATTTTTATTTTGGTTACCACGTTCCGTTGTTTTCGATGTGTTTCCCATTTTCTTGAATTTCGGTTTTTTTTTGTGAATGATTTTGCATAGTTCTCTGTTCGTACATGGTAATTTTTTTTTTCTGCATAGTTTTCTTGTTTTTACTGGAGCATGCTTGTTCAATATTTCAGTGAAATTGTTTTCACATTGGTGGTGTATATCAATTACATATTCCTTTTTGATGAATCATCTGGTGTCTTTATCTAATATGTATTTGCCAATGTCAAAATTTTTGGAGCTTCTGTAATTGATTGACATGTTACTTTTGATAATAATGTACTTTACCTTTAAAAGAAACTGAAATCCTGTTGTGACAGTCGCTTAAATTACCACTGGAGCTTGCTCCCACTATGTGTTTATACGTACATCTGTACTAGTCGGGCTGCATATTTGATAGTGGGGGCAAGCCCCTGTGCTTATACCAGCAGGAATGTTTTCAGATTTTTCTTGTTTGTTAGAATGATATTTATAAGAAATTGTGTACAATCTTATTTGTAGAATGTGTAATGAATTGTGATAGATCAACAATAATACATATACATGCTCTGACATTTCGACTCATTTAACATCTCAGCATATAAAAACGGAAGTTTTCATTTATCTATATTTCTGGTAAAATAGTCTAAAAAACTAAGTCAGAGATAGATGGAGGTTTGTAACCATTTGTTTTATAAATATGTATTTTTAAACTAATGCTTTCTAAGAGGTTACACCCAAATTTAAGTCGTATCCTCTTCTGGATGCAAATTCATTATTGAACTACAGCATAAACTCCTTGACATCACCGTGACGAAAGTTTGATCAATTTTAGTGTCTATCTTTTATTATGAATAGATCAACAAGTGAATCAGTTAGAAGCTCTTTAATTCTTCAAACTTGTGTCGAATACTGTACTACTATTTATCTGACGAATGCTGATAACCCGGAACTATTGTCCGAAATCGATCGTGAATTAGAATATTACATGTGATAGACCATGTGACTGCCCAAAATGGTAGACGACAAAAAATGAGTGTTTTCAGGAGTATTAAAGGAACCTTTGCGGCGGGGTCAGTATATAACTATTTGGAGGTTTTTAAACATTAAATACTTTAACATTATTAACTTTCGAAATGATATCCGGTAGCCAAGTCAATTGTTTTAAAATTATAAATCATAATCGTATTTTCTTTTGTACAAAATTCATCTTTTATTTAACATTGTTGTTTATGTTGGAAAGCCATATATTTCTTATTGGCAGATGGTATATTTTTTATATGCTCAGCTGATATATCAAACACTTGTTCTTACTAATGTTTTCAGACTAAAGTCCATTACTTCAAGGGAATCAACAAAGCATGACTTCACTGAAGGCATTACTGCTTCTTCAGTGAATTTTGATGCAGGGGCTGATCTTCTTGCAAGGTATTCAATTTAATTACTCAAAGTCAGTGGGATTTTTACATGAAAAATACACGTATACATTTAGAATAGATGTGTTTTATCACAGTTCTCATCATACATCACATATTTCACACAGGTTTAAGTGAGCTTTTGCCTTTACTTTACACCTTTTGTTTTTTTTAACATTTATCATTTGCTCACATGCAATGTACTTAAAACATTTTTAAACCAGTGTTTTCTTAACAAAACATGGTAGGACTTATATTTACCTCACAAAATCCTTTGCCACCAAGGATCAAACCCTAGACCTCTTGGTGACAATTCAGTGACAAAGAAATTGATCTGTTCAGGAATGAGGGGACAAAAGGGACTAGCAGCAAGTACTTAACTGATGTTCTAATAATACTAAACTGTAACTTGAGTTAAAGGAAAGCTTTGAAACTACATGTATACCACCAAATCCAATGATATAAAAGGAAGGCTGGTATTGATTTTAGTGGTTGCGACTGGAACCATGCAGGAATCAGGGAACAAAAAGTGGTACAGTGTAACTTTGATATTCTGGTCAAATTCTTATTCTATGTCAAATATGCAATTGCAATCCAAATTCAGAGCTGTATCAAATTTAAATGGTGTTTCCCAATACAGTTGTACTTCTTCCATCTCAAACTGGTCAAGGTTTTATCTCTGCCACAATATTCAGCTGCACCCTTTGAACTATTTTATTATTTTAATTTGTTGCATTCATTGTAAACTTTTGTAAAACATGAATTAAGGGAGATCAGTTAGCCTGGATTTTTTTTTCTTGGGGGGGGGGTGTCTGCTCTATCTTTTTTTTTTATATATAACTCCAAACTACTGTACAATAAGCTGTTTCAGGTTTGAAAACATCAAAACAAAACCTAGTTGTGAAAACAGTGATGCATTTCATTGATATTCATCCACAATATGGGTGGTTTCTGTCCATAAGATCAGCTTATTGTAACAAAAAATGAACCTTACTATTTTTTATCTTAAATTAATATTCTAAGGTGCACTTTTCTATTTTCATTTTGAAGGGATAGGCAAGTCCGGTGTTAGCTTAATTAAGTAATAATACTCATATTTTGAAGTTTGCAGCTGTGTGATCCTTTTATTTAATTAATGAACATGTCTGTATTTTTATTTGACTTAGATGCTTAGTTGGCTCAGCAAGTGGTTGCGGCCACTCAGAGTTGCCATTTAAACCCTATTGCACATACCCTGCTAAAATTGTAGTGTAGGGGAATATGTTTTTTTTATTTATTGTTTTTTGTTGTTTTTGTTAACATTCCAGGTTAAATAGCATTGTATATAATCAATATGTATACTTAAAAATTAATATTGCTTTAAAATCAGTAAAAAATTCATTTATTAATAAACAATTCTTATTAAAGATATTTTTTTTGTATACAAATGTACTATAAATGAAAACATTAATAAATTTTACTTTTTTATAGGTATCAAGATGTATGGAAAGAGCTGCATGGAAATTGTCAAGAAAATGCTATCAAAGCAGAGGTAACTTATTAAATTGAATTATTTCATTTTTAGGCATGAGACTTCAGATGCTTTCTAAATTGCTCAGTCAATAAATCATTTATATACATGCTCAGAATTAACCTTTTTGATTATATCTGGACACAGAATTGATCTGTTGCTGTTCTATTTAGTGTATAGCGTTTTCACCAGTATTTAAAAATTATTAGTGTTTGCTCATTTTTATTTACATTTCCAAACATGAAAGTTAGACAGTATGCAACAAATCTATGTATGTTTTATTAACAGAACCAATGTTAAATAAAATCATGAAAATCACTACTGATGTGCCAGTGTCATATATGGTATTTTGACCGCTGTGAAAAATTGATCCCATGTTTTTAAATATAATAGTGATATTTTGACCCCATTGGAATTGCATAATCACTCCATATATGATATTTTAATCATTTAAATAAAATAGACAATAACAGTGCACTGACACAACATAAAAATGGTGTACAAATAACCATGGGAAAATGTGAGGTTTGTGTCAAAATAGTATATTAAAGGCTTTGTAAAGTCAGAGCACTGTTATAACCTGTCACTTACAATTGAAGCAGGTCAACTAGCCACTTAACTCTGTCTGTCTATCTTTAATGATTAGGAGGAACTACTTTATATAATCTGTAACCCACTGACACAGAAGAAAAGATAACACCAGCTCTAGTTAATTTAAAACTTAAAAAATTCTAATACTTTTCATTTGCTAATATTTTAGAATGCTGACAGTCAGATAACAGAACTCTATATTAAGTATGACCGGCAACAGGAAGTGATGTCACAGTTACATGACAGTGTTGGATCATTACCAATATTAGTATCACAATTACAACAAGCTACAGATCTTTTAGGTAAGTATCATATATGTACTGATTAAAGTGTTATAATGTTTTGTGGGTGTATTAAGTGATCATGGTGTCTGTCTGTTCTTCCGTTCATCTGGTTTGTTCAAAAAGATTTTTTATTAGTTTCTCCTGCCTTTTTAAATCATATATAAATATATATATAAAAGATTTGAGGCTACACTGGTATGTTTAGGAGATAAAATCTACCTGGTATAGCTTTATTGGAGCATGACCTATTATGTTTGTAGATTTAGGAGAATATAAACATTTTTTCCCTATTAGATCAACTACAGAAACACGATCAGTTATTATCTAACATATCTTAATATTACATATGGTGTGTTGCATCTTGATTTTCATTGGCTAAACCAGTATTTTCACTTACAGTGACAAACATGACATTCTAGTTCTACTTTTTCATTTATCCAAGCTTTGTTACTAAAAATAGTTTTTTTTTATATTATACCAAGGACTTTATATTACTAAAAAGACTGGTCACTCTGAACAGTGTCAATATAATTTTGAAGTCCCTAAGTAAAATGACCAATAATTAATAAACTGAGTTGTAAATAATATTATTTACAAATACTGAAATCAACAACTACATACATGTAGTGACTTCATCCATTTACATTCTAAAATTACAAATTAATTTTAAATATGCAAATAACTACTAGATTTGTATGGCATAAATATGAAATTAAATTAATTGTTAATGGCTAGCTTTACACAGTAGGCACAGCTATTTTAATAATATTAATAGTGACCGGTCCCATTATATTATATTGTCCTTGATTTTACATATGCAATATAAATATT
Source organism: Perna viridis (assembly GCA_037379345.1). NCBI lineage: Eukaryota > Metazoa > Mollusca > Bivalvia > Mytilida > Mytilidae > Perna > Perna viridis. The sequence continues at coordinate 16,628,861 of CM074515.1, forward strand.
AAGGACTCTTAATTCTGTTGATATGTTATATATAGAACTTGGAAAAGTCCATAGTTATTGATTATTCTTGTTTAAAGTCAATAACTATTTTCAGAGTCTGATATTGACCTTCAGCAATATTTACATTTTTTAGGGGATAGATCAATGTCATAGAAAAATTTAAATATTTTAGAAAGATAGTTAAATTCTAATGATACTCGTTACACTAAAATCCTACTGTACAGCTTCATTAGAAGAGGAATATGAGAAGGTGAATACTGCTTTAATTGAGCTAGAGGATGTCATAGAAGAAAAAGAGTTACTAACGGCTCAAGTCATTGATACTCAAAAGTTGTCAGAATACAACCAAAGAAAGCAAGATGAATTAGAGAACTGTAAAAGTAAGACTTGTGTCATTTTTTTCTTATTTATTTCAAGGTAGCATATGTTTGTTGAGCAAAACAGTATACTTTTAGTCTTTAATATGCTGAATATTAATATTTAGAATCAAAATATATCATAATGATTATTATGTGTTTTGATTTTTAATTTTGTGCCCTGTCTTTATTTAATGTTACTTTGAGGCTTAAAAGATTGAAGTTTAATCCTGGTTTATTAATCGACTTACTACAATATGTATAGAAACGCCTATCCTTTATGAACCGAAAATTTTGATAACTGGTCATTATGAAACCGGAAATTCCTTCAGCCAGTCGTTACGAAATCACAGCCATGCATTACAAATTTCAAAACAGGGCATCAATACAGGGCCATTATGAACTAAATCAAAATGGTGTACACTTCTTAAAATAAGTGACAACTTTAATTAAGAGTGATCTAATAATTCAATTAATTAGAATAGGATATTTAAAGTTGCTGAAAGATTGTAGTGGGACTAATTATATTGAATTATTATGTATGTTTAATCTTGAGTTTTATATTTACGATTTGGGGGGGGGGAAGGATTATTGGAAAGGCAACAAAAATGAAATCTCGAAATGGGAACACATACTTTTCTATACAGAAATGCTAAAGAAAAAAGATGACTCGTGTTTAAGTAATTTCCAAAGACAAAATGTGCAGTCAAATCTCATTGTTTTGCATAAATCCAAGTGTTGAAATTAATTTTCAAAGTACATTTCTTTTCTCTTTTTACTCATCTAGATCTACCTTGTGTACTCTGTTGAAAGAGTTCCCACAACATTTGTGAATAGCTTGATTCCAGATCAAAATGCACTTAAAAACATGGTTTTTGCGTAAAAAATTGCCAAATTTTTTTTTTAATTTCCCGGGTCACATACTAGGACAATATTAATAAACGATGACGGAAACGACCCAAATATTCCGTAAATTATGGACATCTGAAAAGTCATAGCTTTTTAGATGTCAGGTATTGGGCGACTGCCTTGTGATTAATTAGCTCATGGTGATCACAATTTCTCCATGAATTATTAGGTATGTTTAATCTTATACTTGTCTATAAATTTTCGATTTTTTGGAGGATTACTGGAAAAGACAACAAAAACCTTCATGATTTATGATCATAAATATTTGATTCATCGATATGTAGACCTAATTTTAATTAATGTTAAATTATATGTATTGTTAATAGATTCTGACTATGTCCAGAAATGAAGTTGGTTAATAAAAATATCAATGCATATAAATCATCATATAGAAAATAATGACCACAAAGAATTTTGGAGATTAAAATAGTATTAATATATGGCCTTTTCCTTATTGGCCCTGTAATATGTCCTTGGTATTAATAATGGCCATTATAGCCATCTGTGGCCATTATTAATACCAAGGACATGTTACAGGGCCAATAAGGAAAAGGCCATATATTAATACTATTTTAATCTCCAAAATTTTTTGTGGCCATTATTTTCTATATGATGTTTTTTGTCATATGTTAAGATTTCTGATTTTAGACTTAAATAGTTTTAAGCCAAATTTTCATATTTTTAAGGTCTTTGACCACATATTCCATAAAAACTTGTTGTGTCAAATTCATAGATAATGCCATATTTCAATTTTCCCTTGTTTTATTCAAAGAACTAATCATCTCTGAAAATGATCATAATATATGTGATATATTCTTAAACTTTTTATTTTCTAATATATACTCAAGATAGTAGTATACTGATTTTGTCTCACCTGTTACAAATATTGCAAAAGGAAAGACTAAAGTATTGTGTTTCTTGTGTCCACATTAAGATTTTCATGTTAAGTTTTCTGATTAGGTCAGTTTGATTTGAACCACTTATGTTAAGTCAGTCATATTTGGTATGCAGTTGCATTGTCATCACTCTACCACAATTCTGTGTCCATTTCATGCATATGTCCCTTCATTCACTGTTTACTGACTTCAAGATTATCATTTCGTCATAGTTCCATATAAGCAGACAATAAACTATACCTGAGGAATCTGTCCACATTTGGTGTTGTCAGATGGTTGAATTGATGATATTATATATTGTCCATGAAATTTAAAATTAGAAACACTGTCACAATCAATAAAGTTTTGAATAACAGCATCCAGGTATGACAGGGGAGACATACATCTGTGATAACAGCATCCATGTGTGACATGGGAGACATACATCTGTGATAACAGTTTATATTTTATATTTTTGATAGTTCAGTTAGCCAGAAATCATGCCAGAAAAATCCAGGATCTTGAAAAGAAGAAGAAAAACTTACAAAAAGAGAAAGAGGAAGCATTCCAGGATGCCTTTGAAGATGACATAGATTTTTTCAAAACATATGGACGTCTTGATAGTAAGTATATACAAGTTATTGTAACATTTATATTGAGAGAGATAATTGTTAATGATATAAAAATAAATCTTTCTCATTCTATTGATGAATTATTGGAAATTCAGACTTAGAAAGAAGCAAAATAAACATTAACGTTAAAACAAATGAATGGTAGATTTGTGAACCACGCTCCATGAATTGGAATAATAACTTTAAAGTTCTTATGGATGCCGTAGAGGACTATGCAAGAAGATGGATAAAGCGAGAACAAGAAGACATTGATTCTCTGTCAGAGTGGTTAAAGGCCATGAAGTCTTTAATTTTGAAACGAATGAAAGTTTTAAGTAGGTCAATGAGTGCCAAGGCTACATCAGTTTTCAAAGACCCTGATGTAGCAAAAACATTGTCTACTATACATGACAAATATGTTGTTGTACCAGCAGACAAAGCCCAAAACAACATTGTTTTTGTCTGCAAACCGTTTTATATACAATGTTTATTATCAGAGGTAGACATAGAAAATAATAGCAGTGATAAGACCTATACTGCTACCACTCTCTCCAAAGAAGAGAATGTGGAAAACCATAAATCTGTGCTCTCCTCTTTTGGTCTCTCTACCAAGGACGATGATTGTGATTTACTGTCTATGTACTGGATTCCTAAACTCCACAAGAATCCATACAAATAACGTTTCATAGCTGGATCTGCAAAATGTACCACCAAACCTCTTTCAAAACTTTTAACTTCTATACTCACAACTGTCAAAGATTATCTGCAGTCCTACCACAACACTTGTTACTCCCGTAGTGGTATTAATTCAATGTGGATCCTGAAAAATTTGACAGATCTTTTGGAGACGATCAATTCAAGACTATTATCTGAATATAATAGCGTTAAAACCTATGATTTTTCAACACTGTATACTTCTATTCCCCATACCCAGTTAAAATCCCGACTTAAAAACATTATACATTGTTGTTTTTCCAAAAGAGAAGGTACACCTTGATACAAATATATAGTTCTTGGTAGAGATTCCTCATACTTTGTAAGAAATAATTCCAAATCATCTTCCAAATATACAGAGGAAGATGTTTACAAAATGCTGGAATTTTTTATCAACAACATATTTGTCCAGTGTGGTGGATGTGTTTTTCAATGAACAGTTGGCATTCCAATGGGAACAAATTGTGCTCCTTTACTTGCTGACCTATTCCTTCACTTTTATGAGGCTGACTTTATAGCTGATCTGATCAGAAAGAAAGAATATTGTTTGGCTAGATCCTTCAATCTCAGTTTCCGCTATATAGATGACGTATTATCTTTAAACAATCCTAATTTTGGGGCTTTGATACTTCGCATCTACCCAAAAGAACTTGAGATAAAGGATACTACAGACACTGTGAGGTTTGCCTCATATCTTGACCTACACTTAGAAATCGATGGTAAAGGAAAGCTATTGACCAAACTTTACGACAAACGTGATGACTTTTCATTCAGAATTGTCAACTTTCCTTTCATCTGTGGCAACATCCCTTCGGCTCCTGCCTATAGAGTGTTCATATCACAACTCATACGTAATGCCAGAGCTTGCCGAAACTATACAGACTTTTTGTATCGCGCTAGAACTCTAACAAATAGGCTTCTTGAACAGGGTTATGTTGAAGTCATCACTACAGAAGTGTATCCATCAGCACCATGAAAACTGATTTATTCAACGGGTCATAGTGTTCCTTTCCTCGTTTGTCTACCCCGTACTTGACTTTTTATCTCAGCGGGTGTTTCTAGAAAAGCAGAGAACGCTTACCCTACTGGTGCACCTGGTCCATGCTCCCAGTTTTTAGTGGAGGCCGAGTTGCTCATTTGCTTTTGTTACTTTGTATGTATATTTTAGTTACTTTATGTTCTTTGTTGTGTATGTCTGTTTTCCATGTCTGGTCTTTTCCCTGGATTACATTCTTTTGATTACCGCTATAACCTTGGTTCCCTTGATTGCTCCTTCCCATCCAACCTTTACAAAAAATGGGGGGCAGGTGGGAGAATTTTATTTTTTTGTGTTTTTTATTTATACCAGATATTTGCTAGCCTAATTTTAGCTATCTGAAGTATAGATATGTTCTAAATCTATAGCCACATCAGTTTGAGAGAGGGAACACGTTTTAGTCACCCAGGAAATGAAAGATTTATGTGTAGTAGTATTTTTGTTATTGGAAGAGAGATGACTCTGATAAGAAAGTGTGCAGTCCTGATCACGGGCGATGTCTGAAAATTCATTTTGCTGTTTGTGTTGTCTGAGGGTGAAGTGAGCAACCCCAAGGTGACTATTTTGCTAGAAGTGTCATGTAGTATGAGCCCTGATCTCAATACTACAAACTGACACATGATGTTGAAATCCCCCCCCTCCAAATTTATCTACTAAATTTTGTTTTCACCTTACAATGAGTAGGTAGGTATTACTGAATAAAACTTGACTAGGGCAGGTAAATAATGGGAGATGTCCAAGTAGTTTACATGAACTTTGCTGACTATGTTTGATTTCTCTCATTTGCACATTCATTTTGTATTATTTTGCAGCCTAATTGTGTGTACGCCATTGTCAATTTTTAAAGCCAATTTTTCGTTTGAAACTAAGTTCTTTTTTAAGGAGTGTCTGTGTCTAGTTCTGAGGGGAGTAGGAAAATGGATATAGCTGATGTGACATTTGAAGAAGATGATGAAGCATTAGATGAATTTCTAGGTTCTTCAGAAGTTACACCTTCTAATGAAAACTTACCTGGTAAGGTTAAGACAATCATTATACAGTAAAATCTGTCTAAACTGAACCACTTTTGGACTTCAGATTTGGTTCAGTTTAGACAGGTGTTCTGTTTACCAAGGAATGAAATAATTCGAATTGATTTAAATCGATCTAAGTACATTTAACGGTGATTTTATGACACATTGACAGGTTAGTTATTTAAGTACCATTCTGTATAAGAATCAGGCAATGAGTGGCAATTTTTTTTCTCAATTTGGTCCTTTTTGCCTCTAACATATTCAAATACATCTAGAAAACAACTATTAAGCTATTTAAATTTATCCTGAAGCATTGGTGACATAGATGTTTTTTGACTGCTTATATAAGGAAAAAGTGCAGGAAAATTTTCCCACCATTTTTCCAAGCTGTCAATATCTCAAAAAGGCAAACTTTACAAACACTTTGACAGTAATTTCTTGGGGTTATGAGATATAAATACTTGGATAATGCAATAAAATCTCTGTGTATTTTTTCTTCGTGTGCCACACCTTATACACATTTTGCCTGATTCTTAGACAGAGGAGTACTTAACTAATAGGGATGGCATTGAATACTCAAGTAACTTGGAGTATAAAACTTAAAGGTAGTAAGAAAAAAACTGCATCCTAACAAGAATTGATATTTTTCACAGAATCATGTAGTTTGATCTCAGTACTTAAGTACTTGTAAGTTTCATGACTGAGTCATAAATTAACGATGGATAGATCATATGACAGATGAACTGTATACCAGTTATACCCTTTAATGACCACATGGCATTAATGATATTAAAGAAATCATACAATCATCTGGTCAAATAATCGTCATTCTGGTTGACAATTTGGGGCATTTTCCACATTTCTTGATTGCTCAATAAATCTCGCTAATTTGTTACATATAGATTTTAAAGTATGCTTCTCTAATATGTCAATAAAAATCTAATCTTGAAGTTTTAGTACAATAAAATCACTGCTCGTTGGTAATTTTAATGATCACAATATTTATCATCTGTAAATATAAGTCTAGCAGTTCTAAGGAAACTCATGTTTGATCTCGAGGTATTTGTATTTTATGGTATTTGGGATTTGTGGGTGATAAGGTAAATTGAGACTGTCACACTAATTTTGGCTATACGGTAATGAATCAATACATCAAAAAACTATTATTAATCTTAAGATGACATCTATATTGCTTATCTATAACCACAAGAACATTGATATCAGGTAGAAGGGATCATCATCACTGCATGTTTTAGATATTAGAAGATAGAATATTTTTTTCAACTATATTTTCAATTTTAGGTTATTTATTGTTTCATGTCAAATAAATATATCATTTTCTTTACTATAGAATCTGCAGAAGAAAACATTCTGAGTGAAGATGACTATCTACCAAAAGTTGATGAAGATTCTGACATGATCAAATCTGGAGAAACTGTTACCAGTGATAGTGATGCAGATAATACAAGCAAAACACAACAACAAAATTCTATTCAAACCTGGATAAATGATAGTCATCAAGATGAAGGTCAGAAAGAGACAAGTCAAGGTCATGTTGAAAAGGCTGATTCTTGATATTTTTTTTCTTCTTTGTCCATCTTTTTGTCTTCCAATTAAATTATTCCCATTTGTTGTGCAATATCAGCAATCCATTGTGTTTGTTTTGCTTTGATGTTTGTTATCATTGTTTTCTTCCTGGGCAATTTATATGATCAATCAGCAATACCTTATGTCTATTGCTCAAACTTAATTGAAAGAACGCTTTTACACAGTGATTTACAGCTGCCACTAAAACCCATTTGTCTGTCGTACTGTAAATCTACATAGTGATACTATAAACACAATTTTGAGTTTTGGTGACAATATTATTTTAATTAGACCTATCAATTGTCATATTATATTGTAAAGTTAGATTTCTGTAGTTTATGATATTGTTATGTTATTTTGTGAATTTTAATTTTTTTCGTTTGTCATACCAAGATATTTAAAGACATTTAATCATAGTGGTGCATATTGAGGTATTTTGTTATTGGAATATATAGGGACTGGTTGTTGTTGGGATCAAACTTCATATATCAATTGTATTGTTGCTTTTAATCAAGTTTATATTAAAATGTATTTGGTTGTATAATCAAGTAAATATAACACTGACCAAATGGGAGGAGGGGCAGGGTGCTAATATGATGTCACTACAATAATTGTAAACATGATTCGCCATTCAATTCCAGATTCCAGGTAAATAGCAAAATATTCCACTGTTAGATATCCAAGAATAGTGCAGTCTAAGTATCTATACATTCCCATGAAGAACAGTGCTTCTTAATATCTTGATTTCCTTAAATTGAGGGTTGAAAATTTTAAGACAGTTATTACTCTGTATCCAAATAACATATTTTCAGGGTAATTGTCATGGATACTTCTTGGGTTCCGGTTGATATTCTGTGTGTCTTAATTTTATTCCTTTTGGCAATATGCATCGGTGTCTCCGCTTCAAATACATAATTTATTGGTTGGAACAACAAGTGTACTGGAAAATTTTAGCTATTTAAGGATTGGCTGTTGTATTATTTTTTTTAAAATTCTATGAAGAAATAACCTCAAGTGTGCACCACCATCATTGAGGTTATTTCAAATTGACTGAAAATATAGGTCTTTCCTTATGATTAAATTTAAGTATCAAAATTCAACAAGTAAATCATTAAAAAGTTCGATGACGTCACAGTCACATTTTAAAATGAGAGACGAAATATTTTTATTCTACCAGAATCCGTGTTACTTCTGGTTACATACCATTAATTCAACCAATGAGCTTTTAGAACGTTCGCAAAAATAATGCTACACAAGTTTTAGTGCACTTGTGTTATGTTGCTGTGGAAAGAGTGCACATCAAATCTGCACAATTGAGCTTGTGTTTGGCAGGGAATTATATTTTCTTTATTTCTACGTAAAATGGTCACTGTAACTTAGTGAATTAAATAGTTCTGCATGAAGACCCCTTTTTGTGAAATGTAGGGGAATCCCAATTCTATTTTAGCTCATTGTCTTCTAGGAGCCGGTGTCTCACTGCAAGGTAGTAAACCCCACATAACATTGCCAGCGCTATTTGTGTACACATGCAGCTTTTAGGTGACTTCTTCAGGTTAACTTAAGATAGAAGCTCCATAACTCATTGAACTTAGTGAAATTAGCATTGGAGTCTATTGGAAGTGACATTAGTTGTTTGTTGCCTTCCTCAAATTAAATTATTATGATCAAAACAATTCCTGTGATGCATGCTATTGTCGGTCTGCGTTCTGTCTCTCCACTGGCTCGTATACGGCATCTGTTAGACTATTATTTCATTAATAATCACAAAGATACTTTATTGGTTAATAAAATATTTCTGTTCTATTTCTATTATCATTCAGGGACTTTATATTTCTGTGTATAGTCCCTGTTATTTTGGTACTAGCGTTGATTTTGATAGGTGGAATTAAGCTCTTTTTGTTTTTGGTCCTTCTAGTTAAAAATTACCTTATGTCACTGGTTGACCAGAACTTCTAAAATGATTCGAAACAACAAATCACTTACTGGTCCATCTGATTTTCTTGGAATACACTAGCCAGTTGCTGGTCAGTCTGAGTTTGTTTGACTACAATAGATAAGCCAGTTTGTAACTCGTCCGTCTGTTTTTGATCGAATACGCTAGATAAAGCCGGTCAGATACTGGTTCATCAGATTTTATTGGATTATACGACACCGGTTAGTTAATTGTCCGTCAAATTTTGTTGGAATACATGGTCAGTTATTGGTCCGTCTGGTTTTGGGCAATACACTTGTCAGTTATTGGTCTTTCTAATTTTGTTGGAGTACACTAGATTAGCCGATCAGTTACTGGTCCGGCTTGTTTTGATGGAATATACCAGATAAGTTGGTCTGTTACTGATTCGTCTGATATTTTTAAGTGGAGTCCAAGTTGTTCATTTACATTTGTTACTTTGTGTGTATTATTGTAGTTACTTTATGTTCTTTGTTGTGTTTGTCTGTTTTTCATATCTGGTCTTTGTCCCTGGATTACATTCTTTTGATTTCCGCTAGAATCTTGGTTCCCTTGATTACTCTTTCAGTTACTAGTTAGTCTGATTATGTTGGAATGCCCTAGATAAGCAATTTCATGACTGGACCTTCAGATTGCGTTAGAATACACTAGATAATTCTCGGTATATTACTGGTCTGTCTAATTTTGTTGGAATGCCAGAAATAAGCCAACCAGTTACTTGTCCGTCTGATCGAGTATGTATGCTATAATTTTAAGTAACAGTTGTCCTTTTCATATTCAGATATGTACTTTCAGAAAATCATTCATTTATCGCCCACTAAAATCAACCATATCGAACAAAATTAAGAACGATAACTCTTGCAAAGTGCTAATTTCATGTACAATCTATATAGATTTTATCTCAAAAGCGCAACACCCAAATGAAAAACAAAGACTGGTTATGTAATCTATAGCGGTTTCTGAACAAGAAATAAATGTGAATTTGGTGGGTTTTTGACATGCATGAACCACCTCCTGTCTAATTTTTACAAAGACATACTTAATACACTAGATGAGCTGATCGGATACTGGTTCCACAGATTTTGTTGAGAGACACTAGATAAGTCGCAGTCAGTTACTTGTCTATCTTTGTTTAAATGCCTTAAAAATTTCAGTTACTGCGTGATCCGTCTAATTTTGTTGGAATACTCTAGATTAGCCATGTAATCAGTATCTCGTCCGGCTGATTTGTTTGAATACACTAGAACAGCAAGCCAGTTAATGGTCCGTCTGATTTGGTTAGATTACACTAGAAAAGCCGGTCAGTTGCTGGTCCATCTGATTTTGTTGGAATACACTAGATAAGCCAGAAAGTTACTGGTCCGTCTGATATTAATGGACAAAAGATGACAAATAAATTAAACACTTCATCGACCACAAAGAATAAACTTTCCTAGTTATTAACGACAGTTTGACAGAAGTCATATAAATGTACTTCGTTATGATCTCTATCGTAGGTATATCCCCATTAAGGCATTTAGAACAAACAAGTCATCATTACTGAAGCGTGACCGCAAAACAAGTAGCGAGATGAAAATAACAATATTCATTTTATTATAAAGTACCGAAATGGACGCATCGTTAGGGTACGTTCGTCGTCTTTCTACCAAGAGTGATATTTTGTCTGGTATAGATTTATCTGCGGCTGAAATAGAAAGAGATGATAAAGTAAGTGATTGCAATTCATTATAATTTGCCTTAGCTTTGTATTACACATAACCAGTCCATCACGCAGGTAGTGTCCTTTTCACTGAGTCGCATCAGATTTTTAAAATAGTTGTAGTGGATTTTCACAAGGCACGACAAAGCGGAGAAAATATTCATAAAAGGACGCGTTTTTAAAGAATTCCATGGACCGTAATACAAAGTAACAAAAGTGAATGAGCAACTCGGACTCCTCTAAAACTGGGAGCATGGACTTTCGACTTTCGGAAATTCGATGTCTAAGGTCAACATCGAAGGCTCAAAATGGTTACGAAATTGTGCATATTTATCAATTTCTTTGAACCCTTTGACTTAACGTGACGTCATTTTCCTAGTATGGTTTCCTTGATTACTCTAATTATGATTTGAACAATTATTATGTTATTACACTAAACCTGATAGTTATGGGCCATACTCATAGGTTAATGACCCGAAACAACTAAAACACACCAATACCAAATGGAGATGGTGACGGTGGCCTCAATCGGTATATATCAGTACTATATATTACAAGATTACAATAAATTCTTGAAAACGAAAATAAAATCGTGTTATTGGCTAAACATGTAATTTGATTGTAAGCTTGTCGCTTCGTTTCTTGGATTGATTGTATCTAAAATGCGAAACCTAAAACTTAAACACACAATGTCGATAGTTACTGTATTTGTTTTTAAAATTTCAAATTTCCTTGACTATTTAAGATTTAGCAAAATTGCTGTACTGCTCACATTTTCGAAAAACGTCTATGATTAAACCTTAATCAAAGATATCTTACCCTACCGGTGCACCTGGTCCATGCTCCCAGTTTTTAGTGGAGTCCGAGTCGCTCATTTACTTTTGTTACTTTGTATGTATGATTTTAGTTACTTTATGTTCTTTGTTGTGTGTGTCTGTTTTCCATGTCTGGTCTTTGTCCCTGGATTATATTCTTTTGATTACCGCTATAACCTTGGTTCCTTTGGTTACTCTTTGATTACCGCTATAACCTTGGTTCCCTTGATTACTCTTTGATTACCGCTATAACCTTGGTTCCCTTGATTACTCTTTGATTACCGCTATAACCTTGGTTCCCTTGATTACTCTTTAACATACCGTCTTTTACTAAATTCAGCCGTGTTGTGTTTCCGTGCATTATTTTTTTTTTACAATTAACTCTTTGTTCCCGTACTAATATATATTTTCTTGAGGCATATGCATATAAAATGTAATAATTGTAGAAGAGAGAATAAACGCAATAGTTTAAAAGAAACTAAATTTATTTAGATATACGCAGTTGCAAATCCGGGGACTGGATTGGAGGTTCTTTGGGTTCCCCCTTTTCCTTAGAAAACAATGTTCATGTCACCTTTTATTAATTCTCTGGACCCACAACTGTCCACTTCTTACGGTGAGCCGAATGGGACTCTTGTGTTTTTTTTACTCAAAACTCAGCATAAAAAGTTGACTTTTATATAACTGCGTTTCAATACCTTAGTTGAACATGATTTCAAAGCAAATAATTTACCTTTAAGAGTAGTTGACAAGCTTTCAATGTTATACATCTGTGTGCTATTTACAACGCGTAAGTCAACATTTTTTCTATTAAATGGAAAGTTGGGACCCCGCGGTACCCCTGTCCATCTCAAATATCTTTTAAGAAAGTTGAGGTTTTTTTTTATATTGATATATATCTTTTATATATATTTTAGTATCATATCTTCTGATATTTCGTGTGATGTACGATTTATAGAGAGATACTAAATTTGTTAAATATAAATCTAACTATAGTCCCTCGGACACCTGCATATTAGAATATTCCAATTTTACACGTTCAGCTATCCTCAGTCCGCATTAATGTAGAGGAGTCTGAAACAATTTTAATAGGGGTGTTTATCATTTCTTACAATCAAATTGATGGTTATGTGTGTTTCATTTCTTTTTATTTCATCATTTGAAAAAAAAAAGTAAATTGAAGATTAAATTAACATGTTCAACGAACAGTATAAATGCAGTTTAGATTGTTAATCATAGTAAGTCATCGGTCATATGTTAGACTAACCCAAATTGCGCGGGAAATTAGTGTCGCTATATTGGAAAATTATGTTAGTTATATCAGTATTCAAAATGTGTTTAGTTTTACTAGAGATTAAAGTTTTAGGTCATATGGTTCTGCACTATCAAGCAGAATTTTTTTTTATAAATAAACATCCATAGAATGCCAAAAATTCTCAACATTAGTGCTACATGTGTACAATTTATTGGAAGCAATTGAGTGACACAGATTAGCAAGTCTTAATTAATATCAGTTTTGGAAGAGAACATGTATTATTTTCCTTTATGTAAATGTATCTGCAAAAACAGCTCTGAACAGCCTTAATTGCTCAATTGGTAAAGTAAAAAATCTGGTTACTATTTCATTTGTTCCAGCAGTCCATTAAACATATTTGTTAAGTAATACATGATATATACGAGTTCTAGTCCCGCGGAGGGAACGACCAAAATTGACAGTTCAACAATCGTTGGGAATTTTTCAGACCTTTCTATACGTTTACATATGTTTTTAGTTCACCTGGCCTAAAAGCCATGTGAGCTATTGACATCACTATGCGTTCGTCGTCGTCTGTTAACTCTTTCAAACATATTATCATCTGAGACCATTGGGCGGATTTCAACTAAACTTGACATCGTTGTTCCATAGGAATCCACTGGTTAAGAGGGATTACTTTTCTCTTTTTATGTCTCATCACGGTCTCCATGATTGTAAATGTTTCAACACGTCAGACTGCTGTTAAGCAAATATAATATAAACGCTTGGACCGAATTCGGGCAGATTTGACGATCAGGATCCATATCTTCCATTATCTCGATTAAGCCATAAAAGGACGTCATATTAGAATAATCAATATTGTACAAAATCTCCTATATCTGACATATACTTTTTTATTAGGTATTATTGCAGAATAGCGTATCACCCATGTGATATGTCCTTGCTCGAAGTAATCGGAAACCTGCGAGACCATCGGTTACTATATCCAATGAGAGGCCTTCTTACAAAACCATGATGAGATAATTTATTTTCATATCCAAATGATTTTTGTAAACTAATTTGCATACAAAATTGACTTTTGTGTTAAATTGTCACTTCTGTCTCCACAAAAATTAATTTTAATTACAAAATCACAGGATGCTAACTAATTTAATGAACATTTTGCATACAATTTCGATATTGTCTCACAAAATTGGCTTTTGTTATTTGATGTGAATATCAGGTAACTTAAGTCAATTTTCTATGCAAATAAGTTAATATTTGTATACCTGTTTGAAAAAAAATGAATTTTTTTCATGACAAAAATGAATTTTGTCATTATAAAATTGAAGTGATCATAAAACAAGTCTGTATAACATAGTTTTGTGTGACAAAAATGATTTTGTTATGACCGAGCCCCATTCGGCGCCCCGTACTACATACTATTATTGAGTATGAAAAATTTCAATTCAAAATATACCACTGCCATAAATTTTTGATTTTTTTTGGATTTGTATCTATACATTACATTATAAGTTACTAATAACTAAAATTACACTGTCTTTATAGTAAATAATTCTTCAGCGTTCCTTTATTACGGTGATTCAAACGATCGTTAAAACAATTGGAGGTCTTATGTTGGTTGAACTTATCCATATCCCACATCCTCCAAAAAAACTTGAAATAAAAAAAAAAGAAAATTACATGTTATATCTTTAACCTGTATGACTCGAAAGAGTGAAACAAAACTAGAATTTAATTTTGTTAAAGCATATGTTTGAATTTAGAAATAACATTTTACGGCATAAAAACATTAAGTTAATGCGAAAATTTGAAAAATGGGCAAATTTAAGAACTTAAAAATTTGTTCATTTTGTCGACAGAAAGAATCATTTTTATCGTAAATTTTAGTTTTAAGTTAACTATTATTGATATGAATATTTAGATTAAGAAACGGACATTCTTTACACTATACATATTTGCTTTATTAAAAGAAAGCTCTGCAGGATATAATATTGAAGTCGTCGTTGTTAACAGCCAAAATATCGTCCAAGTATCTGAAGGAGTTATTAAAAATATTTACCAAATTTTATTTGAAACGGTCTTTATTAATTAAAGCCATAAACTGTCATTCGTAACAATGCAGAAAGAGGTCCGCAATAAGTGGTGCGCAATTGGTCGCTATTGTAATTCCAATAATTTGACGATAAACGGTATCGCCAAAGCACTCGTAAATGTTGTAAAGTATTCTAGTAACAAAGCACACGTCAGTAAGTTAATTGATTTGCTCATATAATAATGCCATGGCTCTGCAATTTCAGAACACATTTTATTTTGAGTTATAGTCTATACTTAAATAAAATGTTCTTTTAAAATATGTCCTATATACGACACGAATATTTATATGCGTTAGTTAAACAAATTTTGTGTATTATTTGGAAACGTCGTGCTGTCCTGTTAGTGCGTTCAGAGAGATTTATATTTTATTTCTTTTGAAATGGATAAGAATTTTATGAATGAATGATTACGCCCGAAAGTCAGTAGTGTTTGACACGTGCCGTGGAATTTCTTATCCTTCCGGAGCACCCGTTTTTTTTGTAGGAGTTCATATTGTTAGTGCAATAGTTTTTGTGTGAATTCTTGTTTCGCTTATCTTCAATTCTTACATTTTAATCTTTTTAATGCGGTTCGCTAAATTGTATGTAGATTGTCTCTGTTGCATGTGTTAACGTGTAGGTCATGTTTTTGAATTTTGACGTAACCGAATTATGCCACAGCTGAAGTATGGGTATTGCTTTGCCGATATTAAATAAAAGGAGGACTTGGGAACTTAAAAAGTGTATATTCAGAACATAATATTATTTTTACTATCATGATTCAAACCTTGTTTTTTATTGTAAAATCATCGGAAAATTTCATACACCAACAAATTAGTTCATAAATAAGAGATACAGAGTCCCTTGAAATCGCCTGAAAATTTATTCATGGAGCGTTTGTGAACGGTGAACCGTCTGTAATCTTAGGCTACTAAGGACAAAATGTATATAGGTGTGTAATGTATATGTAAATTTGGAAATATTGGTACTGGCACCAAAAAGAATTTTCACTACTATTCCTGATGTTTTTCTAGTGTTTGGTTAAATCTGTTGTCTATTTTTAAATAATATTCAATATTTATCCTGAATTAAACCAGATAAATATTCGGAAGTCATACTTTGTGCATGAAAAACCTCACTGTTCTAAGAAGTACTGTTCACCCCAGCTGTTCCAGGAAATATGTTACAGTGTATTCGTAGTGGAGCCTTTCCGGCTAAGCCCGGAAATGTCTACTTCTATTGAACCATTGGTTTTAAAGCGCTTATATTAATTCCGGAAGACGCAAAATAACTTACGAATTCTACTCTGTATCATTTTTTACCTGTGAACATAAATGTAATAAGTATTCCTTTGGTAACTTTATTATTGTCAATTACATAATTAACATTACAGTTGTGTAATATTATACAACATTCATTCTGTTTAGAACAATTGTTATAAAATTACATTACATTACTTCCATTTAGAAGACGTGTTAGGAGAAAATTATGTTCATGACATACTGAGACCGCTACTATATATATAATGCACTCATAACTGTCTAGGTTACTGCTCTGATGCTCTTGTCCGAATGCGAGGTCAATTCCTTTCACACTAAAACGACTCAAAGGTCAATGATAAAATCGTTTAGTTTCAGTGAAGTCTTGAAGTCTATAAGGCACATTCTCTCAAACAAAATCCGATGGGTTTATCGACTGTCCTTGATAGCTTCATCGTAAAGGTTACTATTTTCAAATTACTGTCTATTCTTTGAACATTATTTTCACAAATAGAGATATTCGACCCATAATTGCACTCCTTCATTTTCAATATTGAAACAACATCGAATTTTTCCTATTAACGTTCTTGACGTTACAACTCCAAATCCAGTCCACTGGAAATGTAGTGATCGATTATTTCTAGCACGGGTACAGAATTAGAGCGATTTTTGTGGTGTGATTGGTGTTTCAGTTAATTTTTTGCCTTACATTAATGAAAGGTAGTTAAGGTCTTATAAAACTGGTTGATCCCGCCACAGATTTCATTTGCCTACCCATATTCGGGAAATGTTGGTCATACATGTGTCTTTGTGTCGTTATATATTAAAATGTTTAGTTTGATTTTGAAAAAAACTGTCAACGCTCTGCTACTATGGATTTTATTACTTTTGTTGTCGAGGTCCTTTTTAGCTTCCATGCTTAGTTGAAGGTGTGTTTACACTTGTTTAAGACTTTTTGGTGATCTCTGAAAGTATTTATTATATTGTATTTAGATTATAAGCTGGTGCAATTGTACGTTGAACAATATCCGTTCTTTTTTTTCATAGCTATGAACTATTTCGATTCTAATATGATAATCGTAAGGTGATGTCACAGTCTGATTTATCAGTTTGCATGAATGTTTTTTGATCAAATGCATAATGTGACGTCGCCGGGTTTAGCCTCAGATTTGTCGAGAAATGTGTCAATAATAGACCCAATTCCGTATTGAACGATCGTGAGGCACTGGAAAGCCTGACCCATAACTACATGAGAAATATGTTATCGTCCCTGCGGACAAAGTTTCGAGCTACATTGTATTTGTTTGTAAAGCGCATTACCTAAATTGCGTTATTAAGGAATTTGGCATGGATAGTAACATCCCAGGTAATGCCACATGCAAACGTACTACTTTTGACGAAGATGAAATCCTTAACAACTATATGTCCTTTATTTCTTCTCTCAACATCGAAACAAAATGTGAGGACTTACATTACTTGTATTCGATTCCCAAATTTAATAAGAATCCATATTCAGAAAGGTATACAGCAGGATCTTCATCTTGCTCCACGAAGATGTCAATTCATCTTACAAAGATATTGTCCGCAATGAAGGATGGACAGCCTTTCCTTGAACGCCATAAACATCTGCGTAACCGACCCCTGAATCAGGGGTATTAGGAAATGTGTCTCAAAAGGTCTCTTACCAAATTCTTTTTGATGTCAGTCCTTGGTTGAAAAATAATCAGTTTCTTCTAAATTAATGAGTAATGATTGTGTCTTGTAAATTGTCCTTTTGCTGATGTGACCGTTGATTTACCGATTAAGACGCAATAGCACGCAAATGCCATTTAATCACCACTGATATATTTACGCTGCAATGGAAGAGGGATGTCAATCGTTCTGTAAAACCTAGATTTAGCATACCATTTTGTTTGAAATGCCTGTACCAAGTCAAAACCATTGCGGTACCAGCTTCGATGGTGCAATGTCTATTTTACCGGATTTATTTTGGACTTGACTTGATTATGAATCGGATTAGTTTTTGGTAATTTTGTTGTTATCCTTATTTGATCTTTGCTGTGAATCATATTAGATTGAAAAAATATATGGGCAGCAATAATAATTATTAAGATTAATATTAAGATTGATGATTCCAATGACTATCTATATAGGT
Source organism: Perna viridis (assembly GCA_037379345.1). Lineage (NCBI taxonomy): Eukaryota > Metazoa > Mollusca > Bivalvia > Mytilida > Mytilidae > Perna > Perna viridis. Next base: position 16,647,171 of record CM074515.1, read on the forward strand.
ATGAACGGCTAAAAATAGTAGCGTCTTTTTAGCTCACCTGGCCAAAGGCCAGGTGAGCTATTGCCATCACTTGGCGTCCGTCGTCGTCGTTAACAATTATACAAAACTCTTCTCCTCTGAAACTACTTGATTGATTAGAACCAAACTTAGTATAAATGTTTCTTGGGGTATCCTGCATAGAACTGATGTAGGGATTTTTGATTCGTCGAAAAACATGGCCGCCGTTACTAAAAATAGAAGATAGGGGTCAGACAGTAGACAAAAGCGTTAGGTTTATCTAAATTCTGACAGGGTAAAAGTGTTCAGCATGATGAGATCTATCTCTGGTTTTTAGTCCGTTAAGCCATGTTTGAGTTATTGCCCTTTTTCAACGATTTTTGCTATTTTTAATGTTATTTCTTTCAAAAATCTTCTCATCTGACACTACTTAACCAATTGAAATCAAACTTGGTATGAATGTTTCTTGGGGTGTCTTGCATAGAACTGATGTAGGGAGTTTTTGATCCATCAAAAAACATGGCCGCCGTTACTTACAATAGAACATAGGGGTCAGACAGTAGTTTTTCGCATATATCTCCAAAACCGTAAAGTTTAGCCAAATTCTTTCAATAGCTGAAATGATCCTTATTATTAGGACTACAAAAGTCTCCAAGGACAAAAGTTGTCAGATTACTCCTTGTAAGAGTTATTGGCCTTGAAAGGGAAAAAAATGACTTTTTTTTCTGAACAGTTTTCAGTCAATATCTTGAAAACTATGATAGATTAAAAGAAACTTTCAATTGTTGAAATGATCTTTATGATAAGCCCTGCCAAAGACTTCTTGAGTCAAAATTGTTGGACAACTTCTTGTTAAATTTACCGCCTTTGAAAGGCAAACTTTAACCAGGTGGGCGATTCAGGCTCCTGGGAGCCTCTTGTTCAATATCCGATAGATAAATTCATCCATTAATGTAAATGCACTTCTTATTACGGATGTAAAATAATGCTCCGAATCCGATCTTTGTTTTGTTGGTGGTATTAAGAGGATTATATAAGGACAGTTATCTTGACAAAGATTGCATACAACTTTAACATTTATTTGTAGCGATTAAACTTGTTCGGACAACATACAAGTGTCGTGGGTTTCTAATCAATTCAAATAGTCCATGAAAAGCATATGGCGTCGTCAGATAAAGTCTGTGATGTTTGTCTTGAAGAGGAATGTAGTTCATCATGCCTTCTAGCTCTTGAAACGACGAAAGAAGACGAGGTATTTTCATGGTTAAATGTTTTGATTATTATTTGCAATAAATTGCATATCGAAATTTGCAATATTTACATGATAGGTAATTTTGTATTTAGTATATCTACATACGCAATATAGCGAACCAAATAAAAACTAAAGATAAGAGAAACAAAACGAAACACGATAGCTAAACCATTGGCAATATGAACACCCATAAAAACAGGAAGTGACACCAGGTGCTCTGGAAGGGTAAGCATGTCGTGCTCCGCCAGCGGCAGTATCCGGTGAAACACTTGTAACAATAATTAAGTGTCAAACATAGGAATCATAATGCAAATGTGGTAAATAACTTTGAAGTAGTGGAAACATATCCGAAATTGACAAAATTAGACTAAGGTAATGCGATAGCACGACGCTTCCAAATAATATATAGAATGGGTTTAATCGAAAATTTTGTTGTTCATTTTAGCCGGACCTACGTATTGATGTCCGTGTACCTTTCAAATAAAGGTCGTATTTTAAGAACATTTTATTTAATTTAGCATAGACTTAATCTCAGAAGAAAAAGCGTTTTCAAAATGCAAAGCCATGACATTGATACAAGCTATGAATTGAAGCAAAAAAATGTCAATATCAAACACATCCACTTCCGGTAGAGGATTAAAATAAATTTTATCTCTCCAGGCATTAGCATGTAAACTCTCAGGATAGAAATGTGATTTATAATAGTAATAGAGAACCATATTGTGAATCCTTTGACCTAGTCACTTTGACTTGTGTCAGAGGAGCTACGTGTAGGTATCAAGTTAAGCTGATAGTCAATACGTTGAATGTAATTTAAGATATCTGATCTCACCGGGTTGATGATCATTGCCTTTTTCATTTGTTATCGAAAGTCCTATTCTTAGGTAGGGAAACGTAGATAGAAATAGGAATACGAGACTTATAAGATGATTTCATGGTCAAGCACATGTAAAAAAAAATTAAAGTTTAAAACAATTATTGAAAATGTTTTTTTTTTCTGCGGATGACACTATGAAGATAGATATTGGAGTATAAGACTCATAAGATAATTTCACAGTCACGCACATGTAATAGAAGATAATATGTTAGTTCACAAGAATTTTTTTTCTGCATTAACAATGAAGTGGATATAGATAAATCAATCATTAATTTTTTTAACAGCAATTAAGATAAGAGAAAAAAAATTCGAATGATTAGTTTATTGATCTTGTACATGCAGAATGTACAGGTTGAACCGTTCAACCTTGAAATAAATGTTGGACAACATTATTATATGAACCAACCTCTTTTATTTGATCTCGTCTTATCCCTCAATATTAGTAGACATTATTGTTAAAGGTCAAGATATCAAATCTATAGTATAGTCCAATACTTCTGGCTACCTGTAGTGCTTTATTACTTACATCTCAAACACATAGTCTTCCTGAAAAAAAAAATGAAGAATTGTGTAAAGAACATTGCATCTACACTTCATATTGATAAATTTGAAGAATTATGTCAGAGTTTTAGTTGGCATGTTGTAAATGGAAATCAGAGTTTAAGAAATCTCATGCAATTAAGGGGCTGTCCATGAAAAAATCAGGCAGTGGGTGGCACATGACAAATTTTGTTTTCGAAAAATTTCATCATTCAGTGGTAAATCGAAATCTAAAAGTTCAGTGTATGTTGCTAATTTTAAGTCATGAGCATGTTTACACTGGATGAATTTTTAATTGTCACACTATGTCGAGGTTATTCACATGGTATTTGCTCCATAGATTTGTCTGTCTTCTACCGGAAAACTGATCACTTTGCAATAATAGTGACCTGTCAAAACAAAAATGGTTTCAAAGGTCATAATTCTAGTCCAATAGGTGTAATTGTCTCTGGTATTACAGGATTAATATTTTTTTCAGTACATAACCCTTTCAGCAACTTAAGCCAATTTCAAGAAATTTATACTCTGTCTCAGTATATCATATCTTCATTGTTATGTCATTGTTTTAAATTCTCTTTTCTTTATCACTAAAAGAAAAATCAGCAAGTTTCGGTTTATTTTTCATCACGATAATGTTTTGCAGGGGAGTAAAAAATATGTACATCAGAAATATTTTTGTTTTACTCCCTACTTTTAAAAACTTTTTTATTTTCTTTTAAAACAGGGCCTGTTTATTCGAATAAATAAAGTGATTGATAATGTATCAAGAAGGCATTCCTTAGTTCCTGTTAGCCGGGAGTCACCTGTTGCTATAACAACCATCAGTGAAAAGGAGAGCGAAGACATAGCAAACCATGCCAAAGACGTGAAAACAGAAAATGACGACTGGAAGCTCTTATATAAAGTCAGCGACTCACCACCATTTCATATGACAGTGTTATTTGCTTTCCAGGTATAACAAAATATGTAGGCAATAGGAGTGCACTTGCTTTATATAAAATCAGTATACACTTTAAGTTTTGAATTTCGTGAATATGCGAAACTGGGCAGAGTAATTTCAACATACAGTTGTAGCCAAATTCATACATCGACATTTTTGTCGAGAATGTGCTATGTGATGGTCTTTATAATACACAATGTTTAGCAAAAAAGATTAACATTTCAAACGAGAAAAAAATAACTAACAAGCATTCTGTCAACTTCAAGCAAAACAAAGTGACAGATTGCGGATTTGGGTAGCCAGTTCATTTATTTAGTTAAAGGATTAATTCTTTAATCCTTTCGGTTTATTTTTGAACTATCACCGTGAAAGAGTAATCAAGGTAACCAAGATTCTAGCATTAAATAGCCAAAATGATACAAACAGAATAACAAAAGTCAATGAGCAACTCGGATCCACCCAAAACTGGGAGCATGGAACAGGTGCACCGGTAGGGTTAGCGTCCTCTGCCTTTAGAAATACCCGCCGAGTTACCCACAAAAAGTATAGTCCAGGGTAGGCGAAAGAGGAAAGGAAAACCTTGGCACGTTGAACAAATGAAGAAAGGTTAAAATTCAATGAACGATTGTGCCACGTATTAGTTTGTGAGCTGAATCATGCACTCTAGTTAAACTTTGCGACCATAAAAAATCGAATTGTGTTAAGATTGAACAAGTTGCGTTAAGAGTCATTCAAAAAATAAAAGATCGAAGATTTAATTCTTTAGCCCCAATCAATTTTTCACTGGTCGGTCACTTGAAATAAATCATGCTTTCCGGTTACACATCTTTCGTTTACACGAAATTACTATGCAAGGGAATCAAAAAGTATATGCCAAACAAAGGAGTGCACAATTACAATTACGTGTACAACCTTTCATACAGAGAAGTGTACTTTTAACAAATATAGCAATAAATGTAATGTATATATGTATTTTGTTAGTTTAAACTTGAATTAAAATTTGACACAAAAATACCGAATAATCCAACAGTTTGTTTACAATATTTCTACAAACTTGCTATTTAACTACCGCTTTGTCCAAGGAAGAACCTATAAGGTCTCGTTTGTATAATTTTAGCCCCTTAATTCAAATTTGTGTGTCAGATTGGCTATGTGTTAATGTTTATAGACAATTACTTGGATTTTGTCATATTTTTCTGGGTTACAGGCTTATACCTTGATATTGACTGAAGGGACAGTATTAGTTGAAGAATTATACAAAGATTGTCAAGATCTTCTAATAAAAGATCAGATGTTGAAATAAACCAAAAAGCTAAAAGTGCAATTTCGTCTTGTATACAGATATAAACATAAAATATACAAATAATATCGGAAAATGCAATTCTTTGTACATTTACTAGTTCTATTTCTATATTTCTATATTTATAGAATTAGGAAATGACAAAGTGATCCAATAGTTTTTTTTATCATTTTAAAGATCTGAATACATCTACTAAATTGGTTTTTTTTATCTATAATTAACTTTGCTCTTTGCCCCCATAAAAACTTGTTTTATGAAGTCACGAAGCGTAACATTATTTAAATTGGGTGTATGCATCATGTGTGAATAAACTCAATTTGTAAACACAGTCAAAAAAACTTCTCTACTCTTTGAAATTGAATAATTTAATAAACAATTTTTGCAGCAAACTCTGATGGTATTGCCGTTCTGTGTAATGTCAGCAATAGTCATTGCTCAGGCGGTTTGTGCTGGGGATGATAACGAGTTGAAAACACAACTACTCTCCACGACAATATTACTAGCATCCTTGTGTACAATATCACAAACAACTTTTGGAGTCAGGTAATAATGCTTTTTATTGTGTAGCAATATCATTTCCCATAGAAAGAAATGGAATGTCAGCGTGCAATGAATTTCCAATTTGCACTTGTTAAAATTTGTGACGTTTACAAGTTTAATGCATACAAATTATATAATTTTCTGAATTTAAAACTGTATAACTAGTTCATGCAATGAACAAAAAATAAGTTTAAAGTATTAAAATGCTTTTACATAATCATGAATGGGTAATTTCATCTGTCATTCTGTATGTTTTCGATATCATGTGATTTTTTATGTAGACTACCAGTATTTCAAGGACCTACTGCTGCCTATCTAGTGCCGCTCCTGGTAATAGCTGGCTTACCCGACATGAAATGTGAACCAGTTTGGAAGAAAGCCATATATAATGCAACAACAGGTAGAAAACTCCGGATTCCTATATAAACACAAATAGCCTTGTTGTTTGAATTAAAGTAATATTTGATAAAGATAGTATTATCATCATTGATTTACCTCCTATAATGTCTATAAAATACAAAAATACCAATCATATTTATTTTGCTTTTTGATATATTGTTCAAGAATTCCACCCACGAGTAATCTCTCATCGATGGTAATATTTAATTTTCGAAATTATTATACGATCTTATGTCAAGCTTTTAGCTCACCACTATGTTTATGTTTTTTTTTTTTTTGCTTAATTCGTCACGTTATTTGTATTCTCTAAACGGATATGGAATATAATTTTGATATATCATAAGCTATGGCCCTGTGACATAAAGTTTATGAAAGAGATCTTTTCTTTTCTTAAAATAACTGAAGAAAAAATCTGATTTAGGAATATCTGTGTTGAATAAAGAAACTAGTTTTAAGGTAGATAATACCTATTACATGGAGAATTCTTTTCTGTCATCTTACAAAAACATACAGGCATATATATTTTCAATTATCTACTAGCGTTAAAATGATGTAAAAATAATTTGTTAAAAAAAATTATAAGATTTTATTACATAGACATTTTTAAAATTACAGACATGAACTGTAATACGAGAGATACTTGGCGGGAAATGTTCGATAGACATGAAAATAGGAGTGTTTGTGTTTTTTAATATTACAAGAAAAAGCGTCCCATTTTTTGTTTTTAAATATGAAAAAATGTCAGTTAGTTGTTCTTTATATAAATTTATAAGAAATCTTATCTGACAGTTTTTTTTTAATATTATGCGAAAAAGTGAAAATTCCCGACAGAATCCATATAAAATGTAATAAAATGCCTTTATTTAGACTCAAATATTTGGAAATTCAGGTCGGTGACCTATATATTTTAGATTAAAATTCTTAAGTATGTTCATTAAAGGTCGTCTTCGAAAAAAAATTAGGAAAACCTATCTACTAGAAATATTAAGTATGATCTATATTCAGTACATTGACTCCATTTTCTTAAGGTGAAAACATCACCACTGATGAACTGGACATTGTCGGTTATAGAGAAAAAGTAGCAATGCCCAAACTTAGACAAGTAAGTTTTAGCCAACAAAGGTAATATGAAAACGTATTTTTTTTGTCGTTAGATAGAATAACTTGTATGCCTGTTTTGTACAACCTATTAATTTGTTATATTCTAAAAAGTAGACAATCTAAACTAAATCGTTTGTGTGATTTAAAACAGCCGTTCGTACATGTCAAATTAGGCACGTTCAGAAAGAGTACAAACTTGGTAGCACATAATTTTAATCATTATACGATTAATGAATAAAAAAGAATGCCAGTTATTCCGCTATTCAATTACGTAATTCGTTTATATTGCTTAGTGAATCGTTTGTTTGATTAAGTAAATCTTAAAAAAGTTTAAACATTTCATATTAATTTCAGTTTCTGCTAGAAATACTTTTGCAAATATTTATCATAAAGAGATATATAGTTAACAAATTTTCTACCACTAGCTTCAGCATACCAATAAAAAACCAATTAGTCAATTTACAATAACGCTCAACCCCAATTAGGAACTGCTTAAAACATGATTATATATGAAAGAAATGTGTACTTAAGCTTTTCATGCGGGTCAGAACACTTCATATCAATCCAAACTCTTTCTTTCACAAAGTAAGTCTTGACGCTCCAGACCCAGAGCTTACGTCACTATTATATATAGATCTGTCATTATTGTTGATATTGGTCAGCACAGAATCATTAAGCCAATTGATGATTAAGGTCAGTAAGGAGAGAATCGTTCGTTTCGTCCTCTCCCGTTTATCACCAAAGATATAGAGGCTACCATCTGGCTGATATCTGCATGTACTTTCCGCAGCTGTCCATTCTTACCGGATTAAGACATCGTTAACATTTATGGAGTACTATGCCAGAGCAAGGAAAAAAAATAAAAAATCTTGATTAACTGTCATATTGATTAATAGCTGTCAGGTCTTTAATCTAAAACGTATGATGTTTCTCTACTGCTGGTCAGTGTCACTGTTTTAACTTTTAAAGAAATCGATGTAGCAAAACATTGTACTCTATACATGAACGGTTAGTTATTAAATCAGCAGACAAAACCCAAAATTATATTTATTTTTGTCTGCAGGACGTATTGCATCCAATATACATTATTGGAGAAGTAGATTTTAGCAATTCAATCAGTAAGAAGATTTATACTACTATAACGCTCTCTAAAAAATATACTAGTAATCGACAACCATGCGTCCGTTCTATCGTTGTATTGGTTACCAAAACTTCACAACTACCCATACAAAATTTACTACCTAACTTCTATCAAGATTTTAGTTTCCAGACTCGCAGCTGTCTAAGGGGGTCTCCTGTCATACAACAACATTTTAACTCTTATAATAGTAACAATTCAATTTGGATCCTAAACAATACAAAACGTCTTCTTTAAACTCTCAATGTTAGATTATTATCGGAATATAGCACATAAAGATCTATGTTTTTTTACTTTTTATGCTACTATTCGTCATGTTCTGACAAAATCCCGACTCAAAAGCATTTAACTTCGTTGTGTCTATAAGAAAGACGGAATACCCAGAAACAAATGATAAGTACTTGGCACAGATTCTTCATATTTTGTACGATGCAAAATCATCTTCAAAATACCGCTACACCGTAGATGTTGTCAAAATTCTGAAAATTTTTGTCGACAAAATATTTACCCAGTATTGTGGATGTGGTAGTAACAGACAGTTGGTATTCCAATATTGTGCTCTTCTACCCACTGAAGTATTCCTTCATGCTGATGATGCTGAACCTATCTAAAAAAGGAAAGGCGTTTCGCCAGATCCTTTGATCTCAGTATCCTCTATAGAGGTAATGTTTGCAAAAAAAATCCTTTATTCCCGGATTTTATGCATCGCATGTACCCCAATCACACGAGATTAGAAATATTCTAGTAACTTTAATATCACCATGATATTGTGGCCTATTCTTAGAGATGATTGGAATGGAAACCTGTGGCTAAATTATACGACAAATGCGGTGACATCTCGTTTCGTATCGTCTTCTTTCCTGTCATCTTTTTTTGTATGTGCATGTTATTTTAGTTATTCTGTGTTCTTTATTGTGTCTATTTGCTTTATCTAGTCTTTTATCCTGGCTTATGTTCTTTTTGAGTCCTGATTCCCTCGATTTCTCTTATCAATGACTAGTTATGGCTTTATATTTGTCTATGAATCCTATTGTCAGGAATATGAAGTACTAAAGAACTTGATGGCCTGAATGCTACTTTAGAAGTAGTAAACTACAGAAAGGGGAAAAAGTGCTCAATTAATCAACCAACATATTCGACCGTAAGGTGTTGTGACTCCCCTTCCCCCTAAATCCGCATGTATATATATATATATATATATATATATATATAACGTCTCAGAATGTGACGACTCTATTCTCTACACTGCTCCATCGGATCAAATTGATGCAGGGAAGATAACGTAAACTTATAGAAGGATCTGAAAAATTCCCAACGATGTTAGAACTGTCAAATTTGCGAAGCAAATTTTTGTCGTTCCCTCCGCGGGACTCGAACTCGTACCACTGTGACATCTATGGCAACACCGCCTGTACTAAGTCCAGCGCCCTAGACCACTCGGCCAGCTAGGCTATATAAAAATATAGCTTTCGCTGGCCAGGTGATTCCTCCTGCAGCTGTCTAAGGGCGCAGGACTTAGTGCAGGCGGTGTTGCCATAGATGTCACAGCGGTACGAGTTGGAATATGTTGTCGATTAAAAATTCCAGCATTTTGTAAACATCTTCCTCTGTATATTTTGAAGATGATTTGGAATTATTTCTTACAAAGCATGAGGAATCTCTACCAAGAACTATATATATTTGTATCTAGGTGTACCATCTTTTTTGGAAAAACAACGATGTATAATGTTTTTAAGTCGGGATTTTAACTGAGTATGGGGAATAGAAGTATACAGTGTTGAAAAATCATAGGTTTTAATGCTATTATATTCAGATAATAGTCTTGAACTGATTGTCTCCAAAAGATCTTTTGAATGTTTCAGGATCCACATTGAATTAATACCACTATGGGAGTAACAAGTGTGTGGTAGGACTGCAGACCCTCTTTGACAGTTGTAAGTATAAAAGTTAAAAGTTTTGAAAGAGGTTTGGTGGTACATTTTGCAGATCCAGCTTTTAAAGGTGTGCAATTATGTAAAAGGGATTGATTTTTCCCAACACTATCATTAAAAATCAATTCTCAAAACGTTTAAAATATAGCAAGTTTACTAAACTGTAAGAACAGTTCACTAGTCTGTACAAACGATTCAATTACTTTTCTTTTTTTAATGACCCGTTGTTTAAATCTTAAAAAGGAGTGGACTTCAATTTAACAAAAATATCATTTAAACTTTAAGATGTAAATGTCAATATCACAAACTGAGTAACTATGAAGAAAGCTGTGATTGAATTTTCCTTTTGTTCATTTATGAAAAATGATAGATTTTATTTGAATATTATGTCAAATTTTCTTATTTTAGATGCAAGGCAGCTTAATTTTAGCAGGGATAATACACATGCTGATAGGACTGACTGGTTTCGTAGGAGTGTTGCTGAAGATTGTTGGTCCACTGACTGTTGTTCCTACTCTTCTGTTGATAGGATTTGAATTATACGGCGTCATGAACAGCTTCTGTGAACCAAACTGGGGTGTAGCGGTAGGGTAGGTATACAAGTAACTTAATTAGTAGAAAAAGGTAATGAGGATTTTTGGATGAAGCTTTTAAAAAAAAACTCAACGACGCAATATCTTTTTTCTTTTTTTTGCAGAACATCTATCTTGTCTTTAATCCTTATGGTGTATTTGAATGGGTGGAAGATGCCATTGCCTGCTTACACTCGTGAGAAAGGATGCCATGTCATACGATATCCACTCCATCAAGTTTTATCTGTAAGTTGCGACTCTAAAACATCTTGTAAAATATTATTCGTTTTTTTTTATCAATGTCTCCAGTGTGAATGATTTAATGTTTAGATAGTGGATCTTGTTTTTTTTGGGTAGTAGAAAAGAAAAGGCAAACCATTTCTTTTTTATTTTGGAAACACTCTTTGTGCAATAAAGATTGTCAAGAAATATGTCAAACCGCTATTAACTTGATTATAATGCTCATGAAACTATTTCCTTTACTAGTAATTTTTTACTTGTAGTTAAAATTATGTATTAGTTATTATATAATTTTGAATCATCTCTTACCTGATACCAAGTTAAAACTATTTATAGTGAACACGTTAGTCTTATTTATTATTAGATGTTTTGTTTTGGTCCTTACATCGATATATACTTTTAAATAAAATCTAAACACCAGTGCTTAATATGAATGGATTACTAAATATGAAATCCCCTCTGCAGTCAAAGGAAATGCAGTACAATCGCTAGATTTTATATTGATCAGAATCAAACAGTAAAATTTCAATGAAAATGCATGAGGGTAAACTCATGAAGACAACGACCCCTGTATGATAAGATGAATATATTAATTAAAGAGGTACAGGCTAGCCTTCAGCATTAGATAGCTTTCCAGCCTTTGTCGTAGGTTAACACTACAGAATACAACCAACCAGTTATTTCAACATTTGTAAATTACAAATACAGGGACAGATAAGACCAAGACAGTACCAGACTAACAAAGGGTATATGAAACATACTTTGATTTAAACCATCAGTTCCATACGCAACTACTCATTACATACTACCATTCATGTCGACATACAGACAGTTACGAAACTTTGTTCTGTATGCCTATGTTTTACATGTTTTCAAACAGATCATGTTTGCTATATTAATCGGCTGGGGTGTTTGTGGTATTCTTACCTACGCTGGAGTACTGACGGATGATCGTACCAGTAAACAATACAAAACACGAACAGACTATGGTAACGATGCCGTTGAAAGAACACCGTGGTTTACCATGCCTTATCCTGGTAAGTATAAAATCTTTGTTCGGAAGAAATTGTTATAAATGTAGATACGTTGTAATCGCAACGCTCAAAACTGGCGTTACAAAGCAGATTTTTTGTCTTAAATTGCATGAAGGAAATCTCCATCGATATAACAAACGAATTTCATTGTGGTCAATTGACTACATTGCAAAAGCTGATGTACAATATTATTTTTGAATTGCAATTATGTTGTATCCCCAATTGTTTTTATTTCCTAGACAAAGTGTTGTATACAAGTGCGCTTTTTTATATAAGTTTTGCAAAACATCACAAAGAGAATGCATGTTAGTCAACCCTAATCCATTAACTATGAATTAAAATTGTCTGGAACATGCTATTGATGTTTTTGGTAATTTAAATTAAGTGTACGACGCAGCATTTATTTGATTGTCTTGTAACTAAATCTTAGAGTACAAGGTGTATCCATATTTGAAAATGTCTTTGTTTACACCTAAAATCATGTCATAATGTAAAACGTAACTGACAATGCGAAAACGGCATCAGAAATAAAGTCTGCTAACAAAATGTCTCACAAAAAACATAGTAAAACTATATTAAGATGGACAATTAATTCTGGTGTCAAGTTAACCATAGGAATTTTGATAATTGATAAGATTAATAAAAAAACAATTGGTCACGTTTTTAATTTAATAAATGGTGGAGTGTATTAATTTTATAATGACAGAGTACGTCTGATGACATTGTACTGGTCACGTTTGATAAAAAGATAACCTGATTTAATCATGGGATAAAGTCGTCAAGTACAGAACCCTTCCTTAAAAATTGAAAATTTCACGACACGATTTTGGAACTGTCAGAATCAACGTCAATGGAACATTTATTATACAGATGAATGCAGAAAATGAAGGAAAAAATAAACAAAGATCTGAAACATATAATTGTAATTATATCTAAAACATGGATTTCATAAAGATGTTTAAAATTGCAGGACAGTTTGGAAGCCCTGGTTTTAGTGGTGGAATATTCATTGCGTTTTTTATTGCCACACTTTTATCAATAACTGAATCCATGGCTGATTACTTTGCATGTGCAAGAATATCCCACCTGCCACCACCGCCATTAACCGCCATTAACAGAGGAATTATGATAGAAGGTTTATGGTCTATGATAGCTGGATTTTTTGGAGCAGCACATGCAACAACAACATATAGTAACAATATTGGATTGATTGGGATGACAGGAGTAAGAACGGCCATACTTAAAACACCCCTGATTTACAAAACATGTATCACCCACCAACTAATTTGAGAAATTATTCGTACGAATTCGTACGCATCGGCGCGTAAAATTATTTAAAGCACTCCTTCAATGGATATTGAGTTAATTTATTTATTTCACAGTTCTTGTGAAGAGCTAGTGTCATCTTCGTTTATTCGTCAAATGTCAAGGTCTGATTCTAAATTGGAGATAAAAGTCTGAAACCCGTATTTATACCCGTAATTTGTCCAATGTATTTCCTTCAATAAAAAGAGTCTCTGGATTTTATAGTGGAGTCCGAGTTGCTCATTTGCTTTTGTTATTTTGTATGTATGATTTTAGTTACTTTATGTTCTTTGTTGTGTATGTCTGTTTTCCATGTCTGGTCTCTGTCCCTGGATAACATTCTTCTGATTATCGCTATAACCTTGGTTTTACGTACTCTTTATGTACTAGATACTTTTGATTTGGTTTATCCTAAGGTTGAAGACAAAATTGGTATTCGCACAGTAAAAAATCCCTTGACTTGATTCAAATTTTATTACTTATTTCCATATGGAATTTTAATGCACATGATTTTTTATAAGGTTAAAGAAAGAAAAATCTCCTAATTTCTTTCAAATTCCCTTAATTGTGTTTCAGGTTGCCAGTAGGCGAGTTTTGCAGATGTTAGGAGTACAGTTGGTGTTATGCGCGGTCATTGGTAAAATGGGAGCAGTTTTTGTTACTATCCCGTATCCAGTTTTAGGAGGTGCATCTATTATAAGTTTCGGAGTATTTTTAGGGATTGTGCTGTCTTATTTACAATTTGTCGATATGAATTCTCCTAGAAATTTAGCTGTCGTTGGTGTTGCATTGATTACAGGACTTATGGTCCCTAAATGGGTGACAACAAACTTTGAGGCAATAGATACAGGTATTTTATGTACTACCGAATATGACATTTTATTGTTGTAGAAATAATTATGGAAGATTTAAAGGACACAAGACTTGTAATGAAATGATGATAAGATTATGGTATATTGTTTGAATATAATGCATCAAAATATTACGCTTGTGACTGGCTTCTATCTTGAACTTTAAGATGCCTAATTGCAAACAACTTCCATGGAAATCATTTTATCATTTTTTTTAAATTATACAAAACTGCTCATTTATAAGAAGGACAATCCTCTCTAGTAAGGAGGGATTAACGGTATTGATCATTTAACATAACCACATCTAATAGGTTTTTATTCTGTAATGTTCATTGGATTTCAGGAAATAAAGATTTTGACAAATTCCTTATTATGGCTCTCACTAATCCATCTCTATTTGGTGGACTTACTGCCTTCATTTTGGACAATACAGTTAAAGGTATTATGAAATATCTAGATTTATATCTTTATGACAGTTTTTTATGAAAGCTTAATAAAGAAGCATCACAATTAACAAATCTAAAGGTACTGAAATGATATCAAGTACTGTTTTTTTTTATTTAGTGATGACAATTTTGACGAATATGCATGATCAATGTGATTTTATGAACTCTGCTTTACTGATAAATTTATCACTTTTGAAATGTACAAAGAAATTTTCTCCCGTCTTTTGAAAAAAATAGCATAAGCAACTGGAGAAATATTTTAAAAGTAAATATTGCACATTGATAACGCTAGCTGAAAATGTAATTCAAAATTGTTTTAAGGTTAACTCTTTGTTCTGATATTTTAGGTACCAAACTGGAACGGGGTATAGCAACATGGTCTCTAACTGAAAATCTATCATCAGAGTATGTTCAACAATCTGAAGAAAATGTTGAAGTCTATGAAATTCCGTGTTTAACAAGATACTTTGATAAACTTGCATTTATGAAATTTATCCCTGTGTTTCCTACATTCAGCAAAGATAAATGCAGGTGCAGATCAAAGTCTCCGAACTTAGCATAGAACGGCAATGATATAAAGCTGCCATATCTTATTATGTTTCGTTTTACTAGCAATCACGTGCATAAACTGCTTATATCGGGTCAACTTTAGAATAGAACTTCTATATTTCATATACTGTATAACATTTTGCATTCCCTTTGACTTAAAGATAATTTAAAGTATTCAACCAATTAGTGATATTATGAATACGTGTTATTTGTCTCTACAACAGTATTCAATACATTAAATTTTCGGAGACTTTAATAATTTTAGTCAACCACCACTTTATTAATAAAGATAAAGTCACATGTAACTAAAACGGAGTTATATATCAAGTTTAACACCAAATTTCAGGTTTATATCAATGAATTTTTAATATTTTATACTAGTAATTTAAAGAAAAGGGATCCATAATTAAAGCGCATATGGGCTGCAGAAGTCCTTGGGCGTTGTATCAGATCATTCCAACCTTCGTAAATATAGTATATGTTTAATCTTATTTGTTATGGTTTCTCTCCTCCTTTGTATTTGTCCATGTACCAAGGACATGTCAGACGATAAATAATGCTATATTGCATTGACCTTTCCATTTAGTCATTTGTTCTCCCAAAGCAACAGTCGAAGGGCAGAATATTTTTAGAAAGTCGTTTTTTCCTATTTTGAATTTTGACAGACTCCAACAAAACTACGAACACAGAATCTTTTATTTTTAACCATCACAAAACATGCTGTGAAGAGTAGTCATCGAATATCTGTTATTTAGACGTGTGGGCACTTCTCGGTGTAATTGGCCATCTATTTATTGTTTAACAAAACTTTTAAGTATTTATTCTGTAGATACATCCTTACATTTTTTCCTTCTGAGAATTTATGTTTTAGCTGTGTTTAGTATATATGGTATTCGGGTTGAATGACGAATCCGCTTGTGATTGATGTAGTGATAGTGAAACCACTCATTCATAGACCCATTTGGTCGATGCAAAAATTAATTTGTGAATTGTAGATTATGTTTTTTTACTTGATCTTTAAAAGCATCTTATGCATAGCTCTCTTAAGCCAGACATAATAATCTTTTATTATTGTCCGATCTTAGATAGTCGTCATTTACAAAGCGTATTGTTTTTAGTGGAGTCCGAGTTGCTCATTTACTTTTGTTACTTTGTATGTATAATTTTAGTTACTTTATGTTCTTTGTTGTGTATGTCTGTTTTCCATGTCTGGTCTTTGTCCCTGGATTACATTCTTTTGATTACCCTATAACCTTGGTTCCCTTGATTACTCTTTTATATTTTGAGCAGAAGGACAAAGATCAAAATTGTTATAAATAAAAGTAGACCTTTAGTATATAATATAAAGGTGCTGAGCCTATCCTAATGATATACTTCTTAAATGTTTAGTCGCTGGGATGTCCTCTTTTAGAGATTGATTATATGTAAATGAAAATTGATAAATCTATAATATTTTGATTTTGAAACTGATTCATAAGATATGCGTGACTTCTAAATATCTTTGTTTTATAAATTATATATACAATATACTTTTTATTTTTAAGCACTTGATGGTTAGTGATATTACTTTTTTATCTACATTATATTTGGCTTATATTTCATGTCTACCATGTTATATCTATTCTGTCTTTGTACCTATATTTGATGTAAAACGTATGGATAAATAAATTATTTAAATTAAATTGAATTGAAGAAGTATCATTTCCAGAGGACGGTTACCATATTGGTGCACTTGGTCCATGCTCCCAGTCCTTAGTGGAGTCCGAGTTGCTCATTTGCTTTCGTTACTTTGTATGTATCATTTTAGTTACTCTATGTTCTTTGTTGTGTATGTGTGTTTTCCATGCCTGGTCTTTGTCCCTGGATTACATTCTTTTGATTACCGCTATAACCTTGGTTCCCTTGATTACTCTTTAAACAGATGGTGTCTGAAATTTGTAATAGCTGTATGCATTTTATTATTCTTGAATTGAACGGACTCTGTTTGCACAGCAGAATTATTGCCATAATAAGTTATACAAAAATAAAGCGTTATATTCAGCATAATGCATTTGAGACCGGCATTATAATGAATGCTCCTGGATAACATCTAGGGGGTTTGTTGAGGACAAAAATTGTTATGGAAGTTTTCCACCTCCTCAGTGAATATTATTTAATATAACGTATCCCATTTCTATATTTACGCATGATTTTCATTTTTTCCCCACATATTCAAGGAGTATTTGACAGGAACTTACCCAGATTCTGCTGTAAGGAATGACAGATGCAGAGCTCTTTCTTAATTGATGTTGTTGTTTAAAGTACTATAACAAAATACGGCATCAGTGTTTTAATTTTCAAAAGAAGAAAAATCTATAATTGTTTGTGTCACTGCTTGGAATTGACTTTTGTTTATTATGTGTCATTCTGAATCTTGAAATAATCCACTGATTACCATGAAAACGATTATGAATATTTATTTATCATTTATTTTATTTATTATTATTATTTGCCATTCAAAAATATAAAAACAATTAAAAAAAATCATCTATGAAGAAAGTCGTATGTCATCCTTCTGGTACTATTAAAGCTTAACACTATTATCTACTAAAGACTAACTGAAATTTCTTTTTTTTTTGTCAATTCAGTGAATATCAGACGATGCAATCTTAAGTTATGAAAAGACGCTTGGACGTTGGGTATTGTGTTATATATTCTCCAGTATATCAACACATTAGTTTATAATTTATTAAAAATATTACTTATGTTACGATGATAGCATTCTATTGATTAGTAAAGTCAAGGGAAGCTGTCACTCTCAGGTTCCCGCAACTACCAAGAAAAAATAAGCTACACCGGACACTGCTTTTTATGATACTCTATCAAGTATTTCAAATAAAAAATCTTTTTAGTCTGCTAAAATTTGTATTAAGATGGTACACCGAATTTTTCAGGGCAAACCCCCATAAAATATTACACGTTTTACACGTTGTAAAAGCTTAACGGCCTTAAGACAAACCTAGAAATATATGTCATACGTCATACAATTGATGCATGACCGTCGAACTAATATCATAGAAACAAAAATATAATGTTTAACTATTGGTAATCGTGATGGACGCATCTTTAGGTTATGTACGTCGTCTGTCTACCAAAAGTGATATCTTGTCTGGAATAGATCTTTCGGAAGCTGTAATAGAAAAAGATGACAAAGTAAGTTAGTTTCATTATTTAAAACACTTAAAATTGTGTCCTTTTCCATTATATTCATTATGTAGTGTCGTGTGCATGGATGCTTTAATAACTAACTAATTGTACAGATATCGTAAATAAAAGATAACTTACTGAATAATTATTCGTTCAGAAATATAATCTTAGCGATTTGTTAGTGTATTACAACCCTACTTAGAAATAGTAGAACACTAAATACTGTCAACAAATCATTCAGAATGATTTATATTTATAGCTTTATGTTTTATTTTTTCTCTCAAAAAATAAAGTGCGTCGGTATACTTCGATTCATTTGAGCAAACACTGTATATGTAAAAAAAACATTGAAGAAAAAAGCAATTGAACGACAAAAGTTTGATATTAAACTTTACAAGGTAAAGCTACGAAATCATATATAAATGTGTAAATGTTCATATAAGAAGTATATTTCATGTAAAAACACTACACGTAAAATAGTTTTCGGCTGATATTGATAAAACATAAGTTTTACGTTTGTAAGTGTTATTTCTTTTATATAAATGTTTGTACCCGTCTCAGTGAAGTTTTAACACGCTTTAAACTTCCTGTATTTTTGTATTTTTATTTGAAGCGTTTTAACATATAATAAAGTATAACGTACTGCACAATCGTATTATTTTGGAACATTTTACATTCTACAATATATAGGAAATAGTTATGTAAACTCTTGAAAAGTTTCAATTTGGAATTAGTTGGAGATTATACAGTATGAATTAGTGGGAGATTATACAGTATGAATTAGTGGGAGATTATACAGTATGAATTAGTGAGAGATTATACAGTATGAATTAGTGGGAGATTATACAGTATGTAAATATGCATGATGTCATGAATTAGAATAAAGACTGTTAACTCAATTCAAATTAACATGACACAAATTTTCTCTATTAGCTCATTCCAACCTAGTCCATTGACGTTAGTATCCTTCTTACAGTCTCAAAGTACAGAAAATTGTGCTTAAAGTTTTTTGCATTTCCACATAAATAATACAAACTTATGCATATTGTAGGACCATTATGTATGCTTTGTTTATACTATGGGTTATCCGGTTATTCCACTGCTTGGAATTGACTTTTGTTTATTATGTGTCATGCTGAATCTTGAAGGTAATCAGTGATAATCCACTGATTACCATGAAAACGATTATGAATATTTATTTAGCATTTATTTTATTTATTATTATTATTTGCCATTCAAAAATAAAAAAACAATAAAAAAAATCATCTATGAAGAAAGTCGTATGTCATCCTTCTGGTACTATTAAAGCTTAACACTATTATCTACTAAAGACTAACTGAAATTTCTTTTCTTTTTTTTTTGTTAATTCAGTGAATATCAGACGATGCAATCTTAAGTTATGAAAAGTCCCTTGGACGTTGGGTATTGTGTTATATATTCTCCAGTATATCGACACATTAGTTTATAATTTTAAAAATATTACTTATGTTACGATGATAGCATTCTCTTGATTAGTAAAGTCAAGGGAAGCTGTCACTCTCAGGTTCCCGCAACTACCAAGAAAAAATAAGCTACACCGGACACTGCTTTTTATGATACTCTATCAAGTATTTCAAATAAAAAATCTTTTTAATCTGCTAAAATTTGTATTAAGATGGTACACCGAATTTTTCAGGGCAAACCCCCATAAAATATTACACGTTTTACACGTTGTAAAAGCTTAACGGCCTTAAGACAAACCTAGGAATATATGTCATACGTCATACAATTGATGCATGACCGTCGAACTAATATCATAGAAACACAAAAATATAATGTTTAACTATTGGTAATCGTGATGGACGCATCTTTAGGTTATGTACGTCGTCTGTCTACCAAAAGTGATATCTTGTCTGGAATAGATCTTTCGGAAGCTGTAATAGAAAAAGATGACAAAGTAAGTTAGTTTCATTGTTTAAAACACTTAAAATTGTGTCCTTTTCCATTATATTCATTATGTAGTGTCGTGTGCATGGATGCTTTAATAACTAACTAATTGTACAGATATCGTAAATAAAAGATAACTTACTGAATAATTATTCGTTCAGAAATATAATCTTAGCGATTTGTTAGTGTATTACAACCCTACTTAGAAATAGTAGAACACTAAATACTGTCAACAAATCATTCAGAATGATTTATATTTATAGCTTTATGTTTTATTTTTTCTCTCAAAAAATAAAGTGCGTCGGTATACTTCGATTCATTTGAGCAAACACTGTATATGTAAAAAAAACATTGAAGAAAAAAGCAATTGAACGACAAAAGTTTGATATTGAACTTTACAAGGTAAAGTACGAAATCATATATAAATGTGTAAACGTTCATATAAGAAGTATATTTCATGTAAAAATACTACACGTAAAATAGTTTTCGGCTGATATTGATAAAACATAAGTTTTAAGTTTGTAAGCGTTATTTCTTTTATATAAATGTTTGTACCCGTCTCAGTAAAGTTTTAACACGCTTTAAACTTCCTGTATTTTTGTATTTTTATTTGAAGCGTTTTAACATATAATAAGTATAACGTACTACACAATCGTATTATTTTGGAACATTTTACATTCTACAATATATAGGAAATAGTTATGTAAACTCTTGAAAAGTTTCAATTTGGAATTAGTTGGAGATTATATAGTATGAATTAGTGGGAGATTATACAGTATGAATTAGTGGGAGATTATACAGTATGAATTAGTGAGAGATTATACAGTATGAATTAGTGAGAGATTAAACAGTATGAATTAGTTGGAGAATATACAGTATGAATTAGTGAGAGATTATACAGTATGAATTAGTGGGAGATTATACAGTATGAATTAGTGGGAGATTATACAGTATGAATTAGTTGGAGATTATACAGTATGAATTATTGGGAGATTATACAGTATGAATTAGTGGGAGATTATACAGTATGTAAATATGCATGATGTCATGAATTAGAATAAAGTCTGTTAATTCAATTCAAATTAACATGACACAAATTTTCTCTATTAGCTCATTCCAACCTAGTCCATTGACGTTAGTATCCTTCTTACAGTCTCAAAGTACAGAAAATTGTGCTTAAAGTTTTTTGCATTTCCATATAAATAATACAAACTTATACATATTGTAGGACCATTATGTATGCTTTGTTTATACTATGGGTTATCCGGTTTAGATAGACTGTAAAGAAATGATTTGACACGGATTTGACACGGTTTGTTGATATTTGTGTGAGGTTTCTTATGTTACGCTAAAAAGGTACTTTGTCTATTATTATTATAATTTTTATTACTTTTATATTTACAGGGACTGTTTATAAGATTAGATAAAGATGTCGACAAAGTAAGCAGAAGGGCATCCATAATTCCCGTTAGCCGTAAACCATCCATCGCAATACCAACAATTAATGAAAAATCTATCGCTGATTCTGATAAAATTTGTGATATTACCGAAAAAAATGATGATGACTGGAAGCTCCTATATAAAGTCAGTGATTCTCCACCGATTCACATGACAGTTTTATTTGCATTCCAGGTAATACACACTAATCAATTCAAAGTGTTTACTGAAACAATCTATGTCACAACCTAATTATTATAAAATGCTATTACTCATGACATGAATTATTTACTACACACTTTAAATTTTGAAAAATACGTTTAAATTCTACACGAGCTGGAGCCATAATGGTTAGAAACACAACAAATTAAAACGAAACGGTGTACAACAACACATCAATAAATTGCAATATGATATTCATAAAATATTATGAAAACACATAAATGGCAGCGGAAATTAAACAAGACACAAATGTATAATTGATTCGGACATTTCATTGCCCATTCATAACTGTTTCACGTTCACGTTTGCCAAAATTCGATGAAGGTTTCTTTTTATTGATAAACATGTCATTACTTCTATCAAAACAAGAGTTAATTTTTTCACAAAATTAATTTTTATATCGAAAGTAAACATAGTAAGTTACACCTATATATGACAATGGTAATGCTTTCTATTTATATCATGCTAAACCCTAAATAAAGAGGTGTATTATTAAACTGTGTTATGTTTTGTTTGTCTGTTTGCTTTTAATGGGAGAATATTTTTTTCAGTTCAAATAAGGGCTAAAATTTGGATGTCAGTACATGCTGGTAGTCCTGTGTGTATTGTTAACTATGCTTGATTGCTTATGGTCCGTATTTTAACAATGAACACATGTATCTTTTGAAATGAGTTTTGTCTTGAGCTTTGTGCATTTATTTGTGCTTATTCACACCTGTTGCAAGTCAAAAAATCTTCAGTTTTTATTACTCTTGGACAATTTAGATTTTTTATAATTAGGTTATAATTTGATCACAATTACCTTAACCAGTTTAATTGTTCAAGGGGCCAATTGAAGGGAGAACTATGAATTTGAGAAATTTCCTACCGTCCATCGAAAACTGTCATTGGCTTTACCTATTTTACAGTTAAATAGAGTTATTGTCTCTTTGACAAAATCCACTTTTCCTCAACATTTTCTCTATGCTATATTTAATGAATTGTTTTCTATGTAGTTTTCATATCTTTTACAGCAAACTCTGATGGTATTGCCATTCTGTGTGATGTCAGCTATAATGGTCGCACAGTCGGTGTGTGCTGAAGATGACAATGATTTAAAAACCCAACTGTTATCCACCACAACATTACTTTCAGCTTTGTGCACAATAGTTCAGACCACATTTGGAGTCAGGTGAAAATTTTATTCATATTCGATTAAAAACAATATTTTTACGGAGTTGTTTTGAAATTACATCATCGGCATAAATAAAGTGAAAGATAGTCCTCAAATTAATCTAGTCACTGAGATGTTAGACGACGTTTCTGCAACAATTTCATAGTAAATTGAAGAACCGAGTTTTAAGATGCCATAACAAAATGAAATAATAAGAACAATACCGCACCTCAAAGCTGCACATGTAAAATTATTAGTACATTCTATTGTATTAGTAATGGTCTGTATCATCATTTTCTGTTAATTGATATTAAAACGTTCGACGCTTCCAGTTATATTTTGACAGGAGGGAGAATATTGCTTAAATTTCAGTTTATTTGATTATCACCGAAAAAAGTTTTACATTTTTCCAACTCAATATGGTTCTTTCTGTTATGTGTGGCAGATAACACTTCCAAACACGAGGAAATTCGAGCAAATGGAAAACAATTCAATTTGTCACTTTATTTAGAAGGTAAATATGTATTTAATGCAAGAATAATTTAAATTCTTGTATTTTGAATTGTCTTTTTGGTATATAGACTTCCTGTTTTCCAAGGGCCTACTCCTGCATATATAGTCCCTATTCTTGTGTTAGCTGGCCTACCCGACTGGAAATGTGAACCAATGTGGAAGAAAGTCATCTACAATGTAACAACAGGTTTGTTTTTTAAGAGGTGAGAATTAAATCATTTTGTTGTTCCATATAAAGTCTTTGCATTGCAATTATATTCAAAGTATATTTCATAGCTCATTGTTAAAAGTATATTTAGGTAACACACTTGATAAATTATCGATAGACTTGTTATATATCTTCTGGTTATATTTCCACAATAATCCAACTTAATATTGATAAGAAGAAGATTTAAAAAAATAACACTATTTCCTTGTATTTCTCATTGCATCTTTTGTTTAGTATCTCTATTTTGATCTTATTTTTGGCATAAAAAGTAAGATTTTAGGAAACGGAAAAGTATTTTAGGGAAAAATGTTCTTTGGATCTTCTCAAAATAATCTTTTAAATACATTTTGTTGTGTTTGATATACAGATGAAAACATCACCATTGATGAACTGGATATTGTTGGTTATAGGGAACAAATAGTATTGCCTAAAATTAGACAAGTAAGTTCAAACTAACAAAAGCAGGTACGACCAAAGATTTTAAGTATTGCAATCAAGACGAACTAGCGATGTATATGTGGGCCTTAAGGTTAAAATATATATCATCCACTGATGATTACTTATTCCGATAATGTACACATTACAATAACTATTTCATATCTTTAAGGTCAGACTTCAATAAAGGTCATTGTAAAACATGTCACGCGTAATATCGTCGTATATAGTTCTAGTATTGATCTAAGTATGGCATTTTATTATACGTCTTACTCATTGGTCTAGATGACAATGTCGGAATTTTGTCTAATTGATAAACATTGTATCAAACATCTGAACATGTGGGGCCTTGAGCTGACATATTTCATCCCGATGGGTTTGTTGCCTTTTTGACATATTTACCATATCCATTCTTGTTATGAAGTAAAGATGCAAACCATCTTGCATCAAGAAAAAAAAAGTAATAACATTTTATGATATTTGTCAATGAGGAGATATAATGATTTTAACGAGGGAAAAGGCACATTGCCTTTAGCAGTACATTATTTTATCAAAATATTTACGGTCTAGTTATGATTTGAAAAACAATTTACTACCAGTGTTACATCATGCAATGAAATACAAATCCTAGACAAAAAAGAAAGTATCAAGGTTTTTTAAAAACGAATTTTGACCCTTGACACTTTTTTTCTAAATATCACATCTACGACTTGTTTCAAAGTTTAAAAAAAAATCCCCAAGGTCAAGACTTAAATAAAACAGTACATTCTAGTACGAGATTTATTATGACATTGTGATGTATTCGAACGCAACGATCTTACTCGAAATATACACATTCCTTACTGGGATATGTTACAAATAGTTGTTCAAGATATATGAAATGCCATCTTGATACAATTTTCCTAAAGTATACCGACCTTTGAACGCAAAAGTAAATTCGTTTGTAGACAATCTGTCCTTTATCGCGAAAATAAATTTTATATATTGTTTACCAGCAAATATATAGATATAGAAGAACGATTTAAACCATCATATAAGGCCTTCGCCAAATGTAGATATAATACATGAAAGATCAAACATTTTTGGGAATGGTAATTTTATCATATTTATTCATTTATAAGTATAAAAATTTTAGATGCAGGGTAGCTTAGTTTTGGCGGGATGCCTTCACATGCTGATAGGACTGACTGGTTTTGTAGGAGTGCTCTTGAAGGTCGTTGGTCCACTGACTGTTGTTCCTACACTTCTGTTATTGGGAATTGAATTAAACGGTGTCATGAACACCTTTTGCGAACCAAACTGGGGTGTTGCAACAGGGTATGATTTGCATTAAATGATAAAAAATGAGAGTATGATATGCTTCCATTATGCTTTCTTTATATCGTCATACTTTTCATTCTGCTGTTATCCGTTTTTTTGTAGTTTGTTTAGCCTTTCTTTCTAAAAACAAAATTATCTAAAATTCTTCGATTTGTGTAACTTGTTCTTCGTATTTTATAATTGGACTTGGAACTTTAAAATATGCTTCAATTATGTTTCCATTATATGTTTTCCTTTTCTCAATTTCTTTACTGATTATGTAGCCTATTTCTGTGTACTTTTTATGATCTAATCCAATTTAAGTCATACTTTAAAAAATGTAAAGAAAAAAGACTTCGAAATATTCTAATTCTTAATATCTTATGTTAGAGAAAAAGGGGACAAGTATTACATAGGACCACTAGCAACATATGCTTTTACATTTAAAAAAAATATGGAAACATTTTTTAAGGAACAAAATTAAAATATATGGTTTTGTGCCTATAAAAATACATGGAAACATTTTTTTTCAAAAAGTATATGAAAATCATTTTCTTTTAATCATTAAGGCCTATGAAAAGTTTATATTTCGCAGATGATTTATATCTATATTTTTTATTTGTCACAAAAATATGTTTTTCACATGCTTTTCATGGTGGTCCTCAACATATGAAAAACATGTGAGAAACAAGTGTTTTTCATGTGTTTTTTTTTCAAATATGTAAGAAATGTATGTTTCTATTTTTCCTAAAGTTTCGTTTACTATTTTAAATCCTTAAATTAATTTCTTTTTTAATTAAAGTTGTAATGATCTGTTTAGTCCATATTCGCACTCTTTTTGAATCTAAAGGTTGTTGATTGAAAATAGCCTAAAATTTCCAAATATTATCTTGTGTATTAATCAGACGAAAACTTTTCAAAATGTTGTGTTAAAATTATAGCGGTTTTGTGAAGTACAATGTTGTCAAATTAATGATATATCATATTTTTATAATTATTTTGCTCTTAAGAATAGTTTTTTTTTGTCTTCACAATCTAAAAAAACGTAGATCATACCTATTACCCGGTACAAACAGTATACCAGCTCTTTAATCGTTTACGTGAGAGTCGACATTATATACAGAATCTTTATAAAATGCTTTATAAAATCGAATGAATGATGGCTTAATTTTTACTTGGAATCAAATTTTCTGATCTATGTTGTTTGCATTCATTTTCTGAGGTAATTTTTGTTCAAGGTAAAACCTTGGAGAAAGAGTAATTAAGGGAACCAAGGTCATAGCGGTAATCAAAAGAATGTAATCCAGGGACAAAGACCAGACATGGAAACAGACATACACAACAAAGAACATAAAGTAACTAAAATCATACATACAAAGTAACAAAAGCAAATCAGCAACTCGACTCCACTAAAAACTGGGAGCATGGACCAGGTGCACCGGTAGGGTAAGCGTCCTCTAAGATCTATAGTCAAAACAAAATTTACTACATCCAAACTTTATACAGGTAAATCTAAAAAAAGCAACCTTTAGGTAGCATGCTATGTTGTATTTATTTCAGAACATGTTTGTTGTCTATGATATTAGCTGTATATCTAAATGGTTGGAATATGCCACTACCAATGTATAGTCGGGAGAAAGGATGTCACATCATGCGATATCCACTGCAACAAGTTCTATCTGTATGTCGTAAATCATAAGGCGTTTTTAAAAACAAAAAGCAAAGTTTTAATAATATTATTTTGGTTCATTGTTTCATGTGCTCAGGTATTTAGTTTTAGATCAGTTCATAAAATTATGATTCCAGTCATATGCAAGGGTCGCATCATTATTTCAACTTTTATATACTATTAATATATTGTTTCGATATTAAGAATGAAAAAAAATGTTTTCGAGACTAGCCTCTGTTATTGTCGATTTCAAGCTGTGATAAATGTTTTATCTTGATATAATTTTCCTAAAGTATACCGATCTTTGAACGCAAATATGAATTCGTTTGTTGAGAATCTGTAGTTTATCACGAAAACAAATTTCATATTCTGTTTATGGCATATTTATTCCTTATCCAAAGAAAGGAACATCGTTTAGCCAGATCCTTTGATCCAGTTTCCGCTTTATAAATAACGTATTATCCTTAAACAATTCTAGTTTCGGGGATTTTATACATCGCATCTACCCAAAAGATCTTTTGCAATTAGGCTTATGGAACAGGGTTATGTTGCTACAAGATTGAAGTCATCACTTCATAAGTTTTATGGTCGTCATCATGAACTCGTGGATCATTACGGTGTATCCATCTGCACCATGAGAACTGATTTGTTCAACGTGTCATAGTTTTCCTTTCCTCTTTCGTCTACTCGGACTTGACTTTTTATCAGGGGCTCGTCGGTGTTTCCGGAAAAAAAGGAGACGCACCTAGTCAATTCCAGGTTTTAGTGGAGCAACTTTTGTTGCTTTGTACGTATTATTTTTATTTTTTATGTTCTTTGTTGTGTCTGTTTATTTTTTAATTGATGTTTGATCTTTGCCTTGGATTACATTCTTGTGTGATTAAAATTTCATATTTTGTGTATAGATAATGATTGCTATTTTAATTGGCTGGAGTACGTGTGGTATACTGACTTACACCGGAGTACTGACCGAGGACCCTAACAACATACAGTATAAAACTCGTACAGACTATGGTTATGATGCCATTCAAAGAACGCCATGGCTTATCATTCCATATCCTGGTATGTTTTTATTTGCAGCCAGTTGTTTTTAAGGTCAAATAAAAAGGACATTAAATGCACCAGGTAAATCTGGAATAAAAACTGTGATGTTTATGTCTTACTAGTTATAAAGGCATATTAAAAAAAGATGTATTTGGACAAAATAAAAAAAAAATATCTGTAAAAAAAAGGCGATGGAACTATGTAATTCGGTCTGAACGTTTTGCATAAACTTTAATATATGTTTGAACTTTTGATGTACTATTTTTAACATTTACTTTCAGAATGTTTTTTTTCTACTCGTTCCTTTTTCTTTCATTCTAAGAAAAGTACGATGAGACGAAAACAGTGACTTTCTCTATGTAAAGTGATTCTTTGAATAGTGTATTAAACAACCAACATTGAAATTGGATTTCGATTAATTCAATCTTGCATATTTCTGATACATCTCTTTTACAGGCCAGTTCGGCAGCACTGGTTTTAGCGGTGGTATATTCATTGCGTTCTTCATAGCCACTCTTTTATCGATAGTTGAATCGATGGCTGATTATTATGCATGTGCAAGACTGTCCCATGTCCCGCCACCGCCGTTACCCGCCATGAACAGAGGCATAATGGTGGAAGGATTAATGTCTATGATTGCCGGTTTTTTTGGAGCGGCACATGCCACGACAACATACAGTAACAATATTGGATTAATCAGCATGACTAAAGTGAGTATAAAAATGATCTTTGAATTGGTTTTAATTTAACTGTAATATTCTGATGTTGCTTTTCATTAAACTTGAGATCAATATATTTGCTGTCTTGGTGGTTGATGTGAGTATTCATTTTTTTATAAATAAAATGTACTTTAATTGTCATTTCAGAAATGTAGGGTTTGATTTATTTTCCTTTTTTATTTATTTTATCTCTATTTTCATAAATATTTTTCCTATTAAGGCGTCAGCCCTATCTCATACAAATCTTCGACAAAGCATGAACTTGATATAGTTTATTTCTGTTCTGATTATGGAAAATTACTTTATCAAGAGTACTGTTAAAGTACTAATTTTTGCGGTATACTAATTTGCGCTATTTCTTGGTGGACAAAACCCGTCAAATTGATTTTAACACCATATCACGCTAATCAATGAAAACAGAGAAAATTGATACTCGCAAATATGTTCACTTGACAGAATCCGCAAAAATTTATACGTTTACAGTAATAAAATATTTCGTATTGCATCAATTATACTTATATACGAATAAATATATATGGTATACCTGTCCTAAATTGCTTCGTGGTTGCCTTAATCCCTTCTTGTTCCTATTTGTTTCGAAATTGAGGTATGTACGTTTTGTACAGATCAGTAACCATTATTTTTTTAAAGGTTAATATATGATTACCTTTTAAATCTAAACTCCATGTTGAAAGCTTTCTTTTTGTATGGATAATTCCTCACATCTACCATACTACTAATGTATCAATAAAAGACATTACTTATTGTTTCAAAAACATTTCAGTGAGATATTTTTTTTTCAATTGTTTATTACATCCCCACTCAGAAAGGTTGTTCCTCGCCTCTCTCTTAAAAGAATTAGTGATTTTATCAAAGATGTATGGAAAGTAGAATATATTTTCGCAGCGTTTTTTCGACGACATCCAATGTTTGCCTTTAAACATAAACGTTGTGTATAAGTGTCCTTTTACTTCAATTAAACATGATTTAATTGAATTTAATTTATATGAAAGAGTAGTAAAATAGACAAAATAATACGTACAAAGAAACAAAAGCAAATCTGCAACCGGAATCCACTAAAAACTGGGAGCTGGACCAAGTGCACCGGTAGGTACCGGTACAAGCTCCTCTACTTTCTTGAAACACACACTAAGTTGCTCATAAAATGTCAAGTCCGAGATAAACGAAAGGGAAAAGAAAACCTTTGACGCAGTGAACAAATCGGTGCAGACGGATACACTATAACGATCGATGACTATAAAACGTCTGTTGTGATGAATTTAAATATTTAGCAACATAACCTTGTTCCAGATGCTTTATTGTAAGGAGTCTAGCACGGTTAATAAAAATTCCGCGTAGTTTCGGCAAGCTTTTCCATAATGTATCAATTGTGATATGAAAATTCCATACGCAGGTGCTGAGGGGATGTCTCCACAAAAAATTGACAATATGAAATGAAAAGTTTTCTCTTTCCGTCGATTTCTAAATATAGCTCAAGATATGACGCTGCGTTCATGGCGTACTGTCTTTCCATCAAATTCTTTGCTCTAGATGCCAAGATTTGAAGCAGATAGTGTATCAATACGACAAAAACCCTACACTAAAGTGAAAAACAAACAAACAAAAATCTACATAGGCAAAGTGTCTTATTCAGGGAGAGCAGGTTTTTGCAATAGCTAGCGGATTCGGCCAAAATTAATGTAAATAGAGCATTGTCCATCGGGCAGAAACTATTAATGACGATATAAGTTTAAAAATGAATTTCTAAGTTATAACAATGTTTTCTTTGTTCGAGGTTGCCAGTAGACGTGTGTTTCAGATGTTAGGATTGCAGTTGGTATTATGCGCAGTCATTGGTAAAATGGGTGCAGTTTTAGTAACCATACCATATCCAGTCTTAGGTGGTGCTGCTATAATTAGTTTTGGCCTATTTTTAGGGATTATTCTGTCCTACCTACAATTCGTTGACATGAATTCTCCTAGAAATTTGGCCGTCATTGGCGTTGCCATTATTACAGGACTAATGGTTCCTAATTGGATCAAAAGTAACTTTGATACAATAAAAACAGGTAACTCGTATTTAGTGTAATTGAAAACGATATACAGTAGAAAATAAGGGAATTACATGTTTCAAGTTAAGAAAAATAATGTTGTCATCGCTCGACTGATTTTGATTATTATTCGAAGTGAAGATTTTACTTTCACAATTGCACTTTGGGTTGCTCAAATTGTTGCAGTTGCCTTGAATATAGTAATTGTTATACATAGATCAATTTAGTAAACCTTTAAATTGTGAGTGGTATTTAAGCATAAATGATTTGGCAAGAGATTGAAACCCTTGTCTGATAAATGCTTCCTTATAAAACCGGACGTTGTGCATATTCTTTGTATATGATTTCAGGAAATGACAGTTTCAACCAGTTTATTATTATGGCTCTAACAAATCCATCTCTTTTTGGTGGACTATCTGCCTTTATCATGGATAACACTATTAAAGGTATCACAAAAACATTGTTCCTTTAATGTATTTTGACATGGCATGTTCATGATTGACTTTCAAAACCAAATATGCTTCGACAAAACATAACAAAAACAAAAGAGGATAATTAAGCAAAATAGCAATTCACCAGAAACATAAACACTATGAATTTTCAGACCATTGATTTATATAAAAACAAATTGATTTTCGTACAAAGCATATAGTTTTTTATCATTTAAGTCATAACATTGAAATAAGTTTTTCCGGTGGAAACAATATTTTAGATAATAAGTTATGTTTTTAATAGCAAAACTAAAATATATGATGTCAGCATATTTGAATTACTAGAAATCAACTTCTTTTTTGCCATTTTAGGGACCAAAAAGGAGCGCGGTCTAGCAACCTGGGCAGAAGATAATAGCCAGTCAGATGATTTTCAACAACAAACAGAAGAAGATGTTGACGTCTATGAAATCCCTTGTTTAACTAAATATTTAGATAAGCTTCCTTGTATGAAATACATCCCCGTGTTTCCAAGATTCAACAAGGATAATTTCAAGTGCAAATCAAAGTCTGTTAGCTCGACTGAAAATGACATGGAGCTTTCATAAGGCAATACACACCGAATTTGAAGTTTTATCTTACAAAGCATTAACTGACACTCAAGCAAATGTAGAAATAAAGTGGAAATGGTTTGCATTGTTTTATCATTTTAACAGTAGTAATTTAATTCTTAGTGATGTTTGTCTGTAAGCTGATATATGTGAATAGATGATCCTATTTTCACGAGACCCATAGACGGGCATGGTCTTGTAAAAAAACGATTACTGTGGGTAGTCATAAATAAGAATTGTCATAGCACTTTAAGTGATATATGGCAGAAACTAACACACAAAAATGATCTACGTGATCACGTGATTAGTCCCAACAGGAATGAAACAATATATAATGAAAATCCACAAGCCATTAATAAGATCTGTTTCTGTCGAAAAGTACTTCAATATTCTTAATGATACAGTTTGTGTACTTTTTTTGTAAATTTAGAAAAACAAACCATTGCTTACATAATGGGTATGGTAGACATACTTATGTTACAGTAGAACGTAGATATTGTATTATCTGCAATGGGAATGAGGATGATGTCGAGTTTGTGATTTTATGATTGATTTTGTTTGTTTTATGTTACTTTTCAATGAAGTATTTCAATCAATGAATTAGAAGACTGTCAGAAAAGCTCAATTAGTCAAGTGAAATTTTAATTTGATCAAATCTGAAGTCTAATCCAATGATATTGCTTTACTATAAAAAAATTTAGCTATAGTAAAAACGTTTATGAAAACTTTGTATTAAACCATATGGTCAATATAGAAACAAGGTCAAATGCAATGTTGGTGTCGCTCAAACATGAAATAAATCCCATGTTATGACATAGCTATATAAACTTCTGTAGAAAAATCAGTAGTTGAAAAAAATGTACAAAAATGACTAACAACCGGAACGACAAACACCATGAAGTATCAAAATATATACCTCCCGCTATATAAACGGATGTACACAAGGAGTAATCAAGGGAACCAAGATTTTATCGGAAATTTAAAGAATGTTATCCAGTAAAATAGACCAGATATTGAAAACAGACACACACAACAAAGAACATAAAATAACCAAAATGATTCATACAAATTAACAAAAGTAAATGAGCAACTCGAACTTCACCAAAACCGCGGATCATGGACCAGGTGCACCGGTAGGTTATGCGTCCTCTGCTTTTCCAGAAACACCCGTTGAGTTGCTGATAAAAATTCAAGTTCAGGGTAGCCGAAAAAGGGCACTATAATACGTTTAACATGTCACTTCTCATTGTGCAGATGGATCAATGAGTTCATGAAGACGACCAGAAATTTTGTAGTTTTGACAAAGAATGGCTCTTATTATATCACTCACTCAAAATGAAGGATATATAGAGATAAGGGTGCCTGTCCTTCCGTCCATACTTGTCTTTCCGTTATACAAAGTGGTTCTCATCTCGTACCCATTACTCCACCTATACCACTGAATCTTTATGAATCAATTGGGCAGCTCTTATTTCAAATTTTGAATCAAATAAATTTTTAGGTCAAAAAGTTCATATTTCCTATTAAATCTGCATTAGCTTTCATTATCGTAAATTTGTGTTTCTGTTGAAACATACCTTAACTTTGAATTATTTCTAATAAATTGTACTTTTCCTGTATAATTTCGTTTGATATCCACAAATGAAATGCATTAAATATATGAAATAGGTGTCGATATATTTATTTTCTTGCAAGACAAAAAGTCGACCAAGATAAATTCGTATGCATGTGACTTCTGGTGACCTTAATCCGCGCATGTGCTGTAAGGGTCGCTTCTTTAATAATACAAATCTGATTGCAAAACGAAAGTGGTTATTCAAAGGCGAGGAAGACCAACAAACTCAAGCCGTAAAGGATTAAACTTCGAATTCAACGCAAGGATCCTTTTGAAATTTGCGTATCATGATATCATGTGGCTAAATATGTTCATTATTTATTTGAAAACTAATCAAAAAAAAGATGAAATGAAATGAAAACAAGACACGTGCGTACCTGAGCAGCCGTTGTTGTTATTTTTTTTTACAAGATTAAAGTATTTTTAAACCCAGGTGAATGTACTGTCGGCAATCTTTGGAAGTAATGGCGAAGCATATTTCGATCAGAGATATCGATCTTCGCTGATTAAAAAAAAGTTGTTTTCACAATATACTGTAGGTATTATCGACATTTATTGTTTCAATTGCATTACTACAAACTTATTTCATTGAATCAGCAAAATTCAGTAGAATCAAAACTGAACAAATTTGGCAGCTAATGCAGCTTTAAGATTGGGAATAAGGTATCATGTTAGTGAGCATTGCTCACAATTTTTCTAATTTATTATTGTTTTGTGTGATTAAAAGAAATGCGACAGTTCCGTTTTGGATATATTATTCCATAAGAAGGAGGAAGGAAGGAGCGTGAGGGGAAAATGGCACAGGCACAAAATATATGATATAGCAAGGATACAATTTTATGCAAATTATAGTTAAGTATTGGTAATGCATTTTACCGGTCCATTATGCTTTAAATATTGTATACTTAACAACAACAACAAAAAAAACGAATCGTTACTATAATAATATTTGTTTCTATGTTTAATTTATGATTTTAAATTATTTCCTTTTTTCCTCATTGGGACAAATCATGCATGGAAACTTCTGCTAGGTTTAATATTTCTGTTTTGAAACTTCTTTGAGTCATTTATGAATGTTCTATTTTGCTGTCATGTTTAATTAATGCAATTTGTCAGTTTTTGTTTGTTTGTTAAATCAAAACATATGTGTACATTACAATCATATCATATTACTCACACCAATTTCAGGTCAGTTGATAATTTATTCAGATGAAAGTGTCACCGTAGTACTTACATCAGGTTTAATGTAGAGCCTGGTGGACATGACCAACATTTGAACCCTTTTAAACAGTATATTTGAAAGGGTGTCGAGTTATCCAGATGATATCGTGCTTTATCTGATGAACATCGTTAGAAGTTTAACGCCCCATACAAATAGTACAAGCCACTGGGACAATTATCACGTACAAGGCTTTTATTTCAGTCACTTTTTTCAAGGTCAACAAAAACCGTTACATGTG
Source organism: Perna viridis (assembly GCA_037379345.1). NCBI lineage: Eukaryota > Metazoa > Mollusca > Bivalvia > Mytilida > Mytilidae > Perna > Perna viridis. Next base: position 16,682,162 of record CM074515.1, read on the forward strand.
CTTAAGTAGATAAACATTGCGAATAAACATTTTAGCGCCGACTTTTTAACATCAATTGAAAAGTTATTTAGACTTTTTACTATGCCTAAACCATTGTTAGCCTTTGGGTTGCTTTAAGAATTATACAGTATACTGTAATGTAGACCACCTCTTTTTGTGTTGGTTATAGATAGTTTGTATATATATGTTTGACACAGATGTGTTTTCTAATTAAGTGTAAGTTTTTGTAAGAGCCAGGCAAAACGGGAAAAATCAGATTCATGCAAGTAACCCCCCATCTGACAATATGATTTCACTCGAGGATGCTTTCTCCATTTGAAAGACCGTGGTTTGATCTCTGCATCACTGAATTTGATTAAAAAGTTAGAAATTAGTTTTTGACAGAAAAATCTGCCCTTGAAATGTTAATATTCAGTGCATTTAAATAAAATCTTAACTCAATTTACCAAAGTGATGTGGATAATCTTGTCTGTTTTCCTTGATTCTGATCAAATTAAACTTTAAAATGGTAGGTTTTTTCATACAATGCCTTATTCTTACAGAGACCGTCGCTGAAATGTTGTTTGCTGTTTATAACTCTGGAAGATGTCAATCTATGTTGTCTATGTTGAAGTTACTTCCACTCAATAACCTACGAAACGAAGATCGTGCGTCACTGTTTTTAGAAAGGAGATGTCACTTATTGTAATATTTATATAACACTGTCTTTGTTATTTGGCGGCTGATAAGCCAATCATCTCAATTGGCTCTGTTGAAAATGAGGTAACTTTGCTAAAATTGTTTGTAAGTACCCCTGGAATTATTTTGATAAATGATGTACCAAATTAAAGATAAAAGATTAAAAGACTGGAAAATGGCAATATATTTTATTTATTTACAGGAAATAAGAGGAATGGTAATATTTACAGTACGAACTTAGATTATTTAAGACAATTGCAAATGACCAAAATACTTCATACTTTTTTTTAATTGATAAAGGTTGGTTTGTCGTGAAGTATTTGTGAAAATAATTGCATATTTTAAAATGAATCAGTATCAAATGACAGTAGAGAAAACATCTGAGGGATGACAATTGATATTTGTGGTAAATTTGTTAAAAAATGACTGAATGAATGTACCTATGTCTTGAAAGACTAATTTTTGCATTTAAAAGCAATTTGTTCTCAATCTCCATTGAATCTGAACTGTTGCACAATCTTAGTTTCATGGTCGGGTCCAACATTGCTGCCAATAAGAAATTGTCATCTGATATAAAACCACCAAGACGTTTCTCTAACGACAATTTCAAAGTTTGGATCATTTTGTTATTGTATGCAACAGATAATTCATTTATCTGATGAGTTAAACCCATATATATATATAGGAACAACTAAGCTGGCAGACACTGACTTGTCTTTCTGAACCACAATTGTGGCGTCTTCAAATGGTTTGAGAATAGAACAAAGTTCCTTCAAAAGTTTTCTCTCATAAGGAGACAACTGAACTGATGCCCCAGTTTTTGCTAGTTTTTCCTCGGGTACTGCAGAATAGACCTTATCATAAATATTTGAGAGTTCCAACGAGTTGCATTGTCAGATTGAAGTCTTTTCTCATTTTCAAGGATATCTGAGACATTAACAGATTTTCTTACAAATTTAACTATATTTGCAGCTTTTGAGATAACTGTTTTTAAACTATTGCTAGTGTCTTTCAAACCATCTTTTACTTTGTGTATGTCTGTTTTCCATGTCTGATCTTTGCCCCTGGATTACATTCTTTTGATTACCGCTATAACCTTGGTTCCCTTGATTACTCTTTTGAACATATTTTGTACTTTTGTGTTAACAAACTGAATTAAATTTTGTTGTTTAGTTGAATCGTTGCTGGGAGATGTATTTATATATAGCTCATTGCGACGTTTTCTCTAAAAAAGTAAATAAAAAGTCTTTAAATGTTGGTCCAGATAATTTTTAAGTTAATATTTTAAGGAAAATTAAATGGTTTAAATTTTATCTTTGTTTTAACAATCTCCTTAATTACAGGTTATATAACTACAGATAAATGTAAATCTGACACTTAATCAATAACAAATAATTGAAACAGAGTCTTGCTGTCATTAATTAAAATCTTTCATTAATTGACCAGTATTAAAAGAAAAGAATATAGTTAAATTATATTTCTTTATTCTCTTATTTACATTCATAAACAATTACATAAATATGTTTAGTGTCAAAGTGGAATGCATGAAGTTATTTGTATTGTATTGGTTCATTGTCAACATCACTTTTTATTCTTAATCTTAATGTTATCATAAATCAAATGTTATCTTTTTTAAAACTTTTTGTAAAATAAATGTCCAACAAATATTCAAATTAAATAATAAAATCTCATTGACACTTATATCAATCTTCTTACATCTATTATAGAGAATCAAATTTTATTTATAATTACTAAGTTTTAAAAATTAAGTAACATTCCTTAATGTGAGTTGAAAATTTTGATGTTGTTTGGGCATTTCCAGATATTAGCACATGACAGTATTTGCATTAAACTTTAACAGTTCCTTCAAAAGGAAAATCTGGTGGAATTTCATAATGTTCTCTCCAAGACATGACAAACAGCCACTATGTCTTCCAAAACACTACTAAAAATACTTAACCAAACAAAAATGCTCACTATTGTAAGTGAGTGAACAAAATTCTCAAGTTTAATATTGCACCAGAAATGCCCTTAGGTAAAGAAGGAAAACAAAGTCTGGACTAGAATGACAAATAAAAAACTCTTATTGAAAAATTATGCATTAAGAAATTTCAATAAAATTAACAATTTTTATTTTAGTGTAGTTGGGATATTCATTCAGCCTTTGATATATTTATTTTGAACATAAATTAAAGGCCATTTGTTTCAAAAGCTGGAAAGAAGGTTAATTTGTGAGGAAATCTTGTTGACATAAGGGACTTTAGATAACAACAAATCTAATAAAGTGCAACTTTTCAGAACTAACAAGTCATTGTATACATGATATTTTATCTGTACCTGTAAAAAGAGCATTACCTGAAGAATGCATCCAAATGCACTGAAATAAAGTGCTATTTTGTCAAACTATTTTTCTAAAGTAGTCGAAATGTAATCGAAGGTAATCGATTATTTCATCATATGTTTGCTGTAAGCGGTTAAATTACGATTACATGTAATCGAAAAGTTGGTCGATTACAGATTACTGTCGTTTAATCTGAAAAATGTAATCAATTACAATCGATTACGATTACATATTACGATTACCCCACCCCTGTCATAAACTTATTTTCAAATTACCTTTACTGATGATGCTGTTAAAGTAGAATAGATTGTTTTGTCTTTGTGCGCAAAATGTATGCATATTTATCCCGGTATATGCAAATAACTTCATCGACGTCACAAAGTTCTGACAGTTTTTACAGTGAAATATGGCCCCAAAATTAAAAATAGTAAAATTCCAAAGAATGATTCTGGAAATCCGTTATTGTAAGTACTCGTAGGGATCTTCCACCGGTATAAAAACGATTCGATTGTCTCGAATTCGTTTCAATATAAAATAATACCAAAGAAAACTTACTTATACGTTGCTTCATTTTGGCCCCCAGAGTGTAAAATATATTATGACTAATTTAGGAGATAAATTTGAAACATGCATTAGAATCCATTGATATGGATTTTTTTTACACTTTTAGTATCCTTTACACCATTCGACTACGCCTCAGGGCGTATTTAAGTACCTCAGGTACAAAAAAGTCTCCATACCCACGAATATTAGCGTAAGTAACTTATATCAACAGTTAGAAGTTGGTCATTTCGCTGGGACAGTTGCTGATAACTTAAAAGCAATTATTGATTTTTAGAAGTAGATTTTGACATTTTTATGATATGTTTTGAGAACAAACCCTTCCAAAGTATTTTGATCATAACTTCGTCATTATCTATTTGTTAATTAACTATTTATAAAGCAAAGATTCTGAATAAATTCTCTTTCCTGTGGTATGCATAAGTCAAATGTAAACTTTATAGGCTCTATGTTTACCTAGTTTAAAGACTGGAATACAGTTATATTTTTAATTATAAAGACTTTGTTATGAAAGAACATTCCATGTAATATAAGTCCCTGGTTCAAAATTGTCAATGAAGTTTTTGGCGAATTGAAGACCAATACACAAACTTGTTTTAAACGGTCTTGAAACTTAATCTTACTTCTGTTGTTTGTAAATGTGTTAGTTATTCTAGTCCAAAGTCTTCGACAAAAAGCATGAAAACATTTGTTTGCATACAGGTTCGGTGTTTTTTTTCTTTTTCATGTGTAGATATAACCATCCGAGATATATTTAGATAGGATGCTCTGATGTGTTTATATCTTAAAATGAAATAGAAGCCGCCTAGTTAGCTAAGTGATCGTTATAAAATCATCTATCGGTACTGGAAGAGGATAGATGTTTGATAACATCATCTAAAAGGTTCTATAGTCTTCAAATAAGCAGCTTTTGAAATTATTGAACATATGTCAGATGTGCTTTCATAAAGCGCGCAAATTAGTATATGATTAATTCCTGAAGGATGTAGTTTAATGTTCTTATTGTTTATAGATTGTTGATACATTTAAGCGCAATGTTAGATTTATCGTTGTATTATAAGATTTCATTGTTTAAAGTCGTTATTACTATGGAATAAATTTCACATTTGTGTTCCGATACATATTTTATGATCTTAAATTGTTTTTATCATATAAGCATAATATTGTCAAATAAATGTTTCATATATATTTAACAATAGCATTATAACTGACACAACTGTTATATATTAAAACAAATTTTTTAAGCGTCGCCTGAATTTTCGACCATTAGATAAATCAATGATTGTGACTTAAATATCTTCAAAATCAATTCTGTTATATCTAAACTAATGTTAAAAATTAATTAAAAAATTGTCTAAAGTCAGTTTCAAATGTGAGCAAATATCAGATTTCTCATTATCATTGTAGGTACCAATTGGTTGTTAGACAGCAAGAAGACTCCATCGAAGGGACAATATGTCAGTCAGCACATTGAACATAAAAAACACATTAACAATCATATCAAATCAAAACTGGTAGATAGAGCCCCAGGCGATTTTCAATTCAATGTTTACATATATAGGTTAACTAATTCAGGACTTACATATATATTCATTGAGACGAATACCAAGTAGTGGTTACCTTTAATATCTTATACAATAAAGCTGGATATACTACTAACGAGTCTCTAAATTTTAGTCTATATTGACCAACATATATAGGGTCTTGTTCGGTGTTTTTTAAATTATGGAAGTGTTTTCTAGTGGTTACGGTAGGCGACCCTCGCTAGTGGAAGGTATTAATGCTGTTAGAAATAGAAGATTTTCTATTAAGTCAAGGAATAGTGAAGATACGAACTCTGAAGACTATGATGAATCCAAAGGCGAAATAGTAAGTTTAATATTTGTGTAGTGTCAATTCAAAATAAGTGATCAATAAGAGCAATATTTTTTTTTACTTTTTTAATTTAGGGGAAATAGAAGTTTTTTCAAGCTTTGATCGCATTGATGATTTCGATTCTCGAAATTCCTTTGGATATCTACTAACCATTTATCTTCTGCAAATAGTCAAGGCCACTCCACTTTTTATCATTCTACTGATTAGTATACAATAGTCATAAATTAAAATATATACCTTTTTTTTTATTTTAGACAGACTGAATTAATTACCTTCAATATAAAAAGTTATTTTCGGTTTTATCCATGTGGCAACGGTGAAATCATTGAACTCTAACAAGGCTAGTCTCATACAAATATAAACTGGTTATGCTGATACCATTTGGTTTTTGTTTTAAAGCTGCATTAGCTGTCATTTCGTAAATGTTTGTTTCTATTGAAATATGCCTTAACTTTTAATTATTTCTACTAAATTTTACTTATCCTGTATAATTTCATTTGATATTCACAACTAAAATGCATTAAATACATGAAATAGGTGTCCTTATATTTATTGCCTTACAAGACAAAAAATCGACCTCGATAAATACGTATGCATGTGACTTCTGGTAACCTTAATCCGCGCCTGTACTGTAAAGGTCGCTTCTTTAATAACAAATCGGATTGCAAAGCGAAAGTTGTTATTCAAAGGCGAGGAAGACCGATGGATTCAAGCCGTAAAAGAAAAAGTTGCGAATATAACGCAAGGATCCTTTTAAAATTTACGCATTGTGATATAATGTGGCAGAAATATGGTCATTATTGCCTGAAAACTAATCAAGAAATATATTAAATGAAATGAAAACAAGACACGTGCTTACCTGTATATTCGTTATTGTTATTTTTTTTTACCAAGGTTAAAGTATTTTTAGCCCAGATCTGTCTGCAATCTTCGGAAGTAATGGCGAAAAATAATTAGATCAGAGCTATCGATCTTCTCTGATTAAAAAAAAACGTTGTCTTCACAACATTCTGTAGGTATTATCGAGATTTATTGCTTCAATTGCATTACTACTAACTTATTTCACTGAATCAGCAAAATTCGGTGGAATCAAAACTGAACAAATTTGGCAGCTAATGCAGCTTTAATTATTATGCATGCAATTGTGGTTGATTATGTCACAATGACAAGTTTGTAAATGTTTATACTATATGAGTTCTGACATATAATGATTTTATAAATACATTAATATCGCTTCAGCATTAAGCATGACCAGAATAATATCAAAAATTGTGTTTAAATAACAAACTAGTATATCATGTGATGTATTAATTGTAACATATTATGTTTATATTTTAAATTTCTTCATCGTTTATATCCAAGTAAATACTGTTCATGTTTGAAATTAACTATTAAATTATTTTGTATCATTTAATGTCTAACTTTGTGATTCCAAAACAGTATACGTCAGTAAATGTCGGTTTTGCAGTACTGGACACACATTTACCATTCTGTGTCTCTGATAGAATAAATCCATCTTAAGATAGAAGTATGTACCAAACAAATGTCCAAATATCCAAAACCATTTTTTTTTAAATTGGGAACATGTATACTGATATGTGCATGCACTTTCACGTTTACATAAAAATTGCTATTAAAAAATTCAGAGGAAATTTCGATTCAGGATAGTTATTTTGACGTTTCTGCAACAATCTTTGTGATGAAGCTGTAAATTGTTAACCATTCAATAGATATTTAAAAGAGAACAATCTTTAACAGTTCTTCACTCTTATGAAGCTGATTTCAGAGCAGATTTCAAAATAGAGAATGAAAAATAACCAACTTTTTGAAAACAATTAGGTATTAGGAAATGTATCTGTCTTTACAACGTAAATTAATATATATGTCTTTTTTGCTATTCTTGTCTTCATCTGCAGTACATGACAAGAAAAATACAGCTTGATTTTGATGAGGACACCGTCCTTTAGCACTTACTTCTTCCTCTAAGATATATCTATTTTCTTATCCATTTTCAATTCTAAGTCTCAAATTTAACTATGTGTGTGTGTGCGTCTATAGTAACTACTAAATGCAATTTGATTGGATGTGCCAGGTGCACTGGCATTGTGGTTTTACGATTCTTGCTTTAATAAGCAACACTTGAGATGAAACAGAAGAAAAGTAAAACGTATGTCATTTCCTCGTACGTTGGAGTAATGGTAAGCACAATCAAATATCAATGGTACAATCAAGGCTGAGCCAAAAATATAGATATAGATTTCATTATCTAAGGAATAAACACAGAACAAATACAAACCAGAACAATACCAACAAAGTCATACAGTAGCTTGGAAATTATATTACATTTAAAACTTAAGGTAAGTGTGCCACTCATACTTCAAAGAAACACTAACATAGGAAGTATTATTCTTGTTAGGTAAAAACACCAACAGCAAAAAACACACATAAAAAGTAGAGCATCGAACTAACGTACCAGTGCTGAAAGCATTCTCAGTTTTTCCAGAAACAACTTCCGAGTTGCTTACTAACCTTTCTTGAATAATAAGAAAACAGAACACTACGACGAACTGAACGAAGATATCCTCGTGATAACGATGTACGCCCACTTGTCAATTTGCTACGAATTACCCCCAACTGTTTCCAAATGACTTTTTTACGATAGCGCAAACCAGAAAATTTAAGGACTTGATGGATTATTTCCAGTAATAAATAAACAATACTGAATAAAATCAACGTGTATTCCGTATAGTATGGCAATGAAATTACTCTTTCATCTAGTATATCCCGATTAAAGACAAAGAAATCAAATTCCCTGAATTTTCATTTATTTATTTATTTATCTATTTATATATCTTTTTATCTATTTGCCTATTTATTCATTCATTTATTTATTTATTGTCTATTTATTTAATATTCAAAAGGGGAGATTTTATCAAGATATTCATCAATTCGAGGATTGTGAAGTAATAAAATTTCATCGGTATACTTTCCCTGAATACAATTATTTTTCTATCTTGAACTTCCTAAATCCAAACGCTGCTAATGAGAGATAACAACTTGAAACACGTGTACAGTATACCACAATTTGCTATATTTATGTGATTGGTATTCTTGTATTTCAAATATATGGTCTGCTATTACGCCTGCGTCATAATGGTGAAGCATCATTGTAGTGAACAGAGGGATAATTCCGATTACATCAATAGGTTGGCTTGTAATATATAAAGCATCAAAATCTGTTGACGCTCTGGCCTACGTGGGATCTGGGAGTAGGCCAGAGCGTCAACATAGCAGCCTAGCCGCTACTAGGACATACTCTGAGTGAGTTTTTCGGTCGAGTATCCCAGCAGGCTGGGGTCCGCTACCTCCAACCACTAACTCCAACCACAGACATTTACTAACAGAATCCCCGTGCGAGATCCGTAAGGATAGTCAAGACCGTAAAAACCCCCAATCATCAAAAATGTCCAACACTCTTCACGTTGACGTACTCCCAAATATATTACAATTGGAATGTCATTTGTCAGTAGAAATACATCACATCACATTTGATAAAGAAGATGTTGCTTTAAAACTCTTATTTAGCATTCTAACATTTGGAAATATCTTATTGTAAATGTTTATATAAATCGTGTTTCCACAGTATATCTTGAAGAGATATTTTGAAAAAAAATCAAATATAAAGTATTTAGATGTTTTTATGGTATGAATTGTAATTGTAGAACCCAGTTTTTATGCTGAGAAATGGCTCAATATCATCCACAATACCTATTGAGTTACCATCACAACGAAGGTCTGTATCATCATGTAAGTCAGGAGAAAATGGATTTCCACTGTCAAAAGTGGTTGAAGAGAAGGAGAACGGCGAAGATCCAGAGAAAAACATTGATATTGATTTAGAAAGTTGGAAATTGGTTTACAAAGTCAGTGATTCGCCGCCGGTTTTGCTAACCGTTCTGTTTGCTATGCAGGTAATTTCCATTTTAAATATAGATGCTAGTTTTCTTTGAATTTATAAAATTGCCGTAAATCTGTCAGTCTCTGGTTAAAGACCGATAATATTATTCGTCATTGCAATTAAACAATGTATTTTATGCTTTATCTTACTCCTACAACGTAAGAGGTTGGAATTCCGTTCCTCCATACCCCAACCTCTTACTTCCGAGCGCCATACTGCATAACACTCGATCCGTTTTGTCAAAAACATATTGCATTCCGTAAAAAAGTGACCTAATTTAAAATGGCTGGTCATTTTCACAACTGTCTTTATTACTAATGCTTTCTAGGTATTTAACAAATATTTAGGATTTTTATCGCTCGATTTCCGGTAAGTTAAACTTCTTTAATGTAAATAAAAGACTAAAAATATTTTAAAACACATGATTAGCTAATTCACATTTGCGATGGCTTTCAACATGTTAGATGCTAGAGGTCAGGATGGCACCAAGTCAGAAAATAGCTTGCCAGACAACCTCTAGCATTGCTGGAGTAGCTTCATCCCACAAATAACTTTTAATTGCCTAAATGATAATGATGGGATGTTATAACTTGATATTGAGGAACATTTCGGTATAAAATATAGAGTATATTGTTATTTTATTTAAGCAAGTACTAACATCATTACCAGGCTGTGTAGTTACAGCAGTGTTAGTTTCAGGGTCGGTTTGCGGAGAGCCAGATAAAGCTTTACAAGCCCAACTTTTAGCTACGACAATTTTTTTGTCTGGGTTGACAACCTTTCTGCAAGTGACGTTTGGTGTCAGGTTAGTACGATATATCTTCTATTATCGCTATTTTGTTTAAAATTCCTTTGATCTTTCTATACGATAGTTTTTAATCTCACGCCAGTTGAGTGAGACTGAAATTATCGCTAGTTTCTATGTCCCCGCGTGACATACAAGCAACAGCGTAAGAATATTAGTCTATAACTACTTCTCGATATGTTAGTGTTACTAAATGTGTCGTTGCACTACAAAATGATTATATACTTCTAACACACTGACGAGAGTGGGAGAAATGACACTGCATAGAAAGATTTATATATAAATACAAAATACTAATTAATTTACCCACGTTGTGATGAATAACTATCGATTGTAGCATGGAAATAGTGACCAAATAAGACCACATTTTTTATTGATTGTTTATCTATCTCCTATTGTATCTAATCATTAAGTTGATCAGATAAAATATAACTTCTTTATTTGTTCATTCTTTTTAATATAAAAAGATAATACATATTCTGTTTTATACGTAAATTATTGGTCATATCAACTCCATAAGAACTTTAAACTAAATTAAAACAAAATTTTATGTCTTTGCTTTTATTTCAAGATTGCCAGTTTTCCAAGGTCCCACACCAGCTTATGTTATACCGATATTAGCTTTAGCTTCTCTACCAGAATGGTCATGTCCTACGGAAGTCTCCAACAATAATAGTACTGGTATAGTCTAAGATGTAGCACACTATTTGAAGATATAAAATTAACAAAGTTCTATTTACATTTATAGTAATTTATAATGTGTATCCGTTTTTAACTTATTATACTGATTATGCCTTGCGTCACCAATATCTAAGTATTATAAATGAAAACGTTTTGTTTAACCTTACAATTGAGACTTAATTTAAGATTGAAAGTATAATAGAGTGATACAGTGATAAAAAGTATATGAGACACTAACAATTGAGTACCATCTTTGTTCCAGAGATGATATTTGCCTTTGGGAATAAGACCTTTGGAATTGAAGAATTGAGGAATAATTTTATAAATCCAAGATTAAGATTGGTAAATACCTGTGTAGCACTGTTGTATTTAAGATAAAAGGAGACGAAGTCCTCATTATTGTATTCTAAACTGATTTGACCGGAGGCAATGGAATCACTGAAAGTCCTATATGGAACAACATGAAACCTCCAGCGCATATAAGAGAATGTCTAGACTGGACCCGCGTGACTAGAATGTTCTCAACATGCAAATTGTTATAGAGAAAAAATAGCAGAAAAGTACCAATAACCAGGATTCCACTATTGAAGTCCGGATTGAAGTTTATGGGCTGATCTGCATAAGTTAGAAAATGGGCTTACAATTCTGAACATTGCAAAAAGAGACTATTAAAGTAGAGTGTCATAGCTTCTGGATAAATAACAAAAGTCTTGGATAGCTATACCCTGCCATTACTGTTTAAATCTCAAATTGTATACATGCCGTATAAATGATTTCTTATCAGAAAATATATGGTTTACGATAAAAGTATTAAATCAAGTCATCTTGGTTTGCGTTTGAAATATTTAGATTTATAAAGTATCTTTTTTTTCGTTTAGCCATTCAAAACATGACTAAAACAAGGTATTTTGTGAGCTCAAAGCATGACAAGCACTACAAAAAAAACAACTTAATGACAACAAATTATTTGTAAAATGAACTGATGAAGGAATTTGTGTCATGTTAATCTCCTTCTGATTTCTGCTAAGTTGTCTATTATAGCAATACCTTAAGAATCAGGAGTATATGACATGCAAGGACATTGACTCCTTTACAATTAAAATAATAGTTCATATTTACTCATAATACATTTCATAAAGTGATATCATTATACAATTTTCATCGTAAACTCAAGGTATTCCTTCTATCAATAACAAGGAAGTAAATGATATTGTATACAAAGTAAAAAAAAAACGATACATATTTGAGTCATGTCCAACAGATTAATCTTTAAAAAAAAACATGAATAAACATTAATAGTAAGTAAATTGTAGAACGGGATTGTCCACGAAATTCAAATGTGTTCTTTTTTTAAACAGAATATTGTCTACCAATTTTGTTTTTAATTTAAACAAATACATTTCCAAATTTAACAACATTTTCCCCGTCTATTACAAAATATGTATCACATGTTTATCATTCAATGATAAGTTTGGGCTCACTTATTATTGTGTAAACTAAAATAAAAATGGTTGAGTGTAAGTTTTTTTGTAAATTTCAGGCAAACTACGAAAAATCAGAAGCATGCATGACAAAAACCAACCGAGCTGATAACATAATTTACTCAAGGATGCTTTCTATTGACCATTATTTGATCTCTGCATTTACAAAATGATATGGAAAATCTATTCTTTTTTCCATGATTCTGGTGGTGCAAATAGTCAAATTACACTTTAAAATGGTAGTTGTTTTTTTATCATGTTTTACCCCACTGCCTGATTCTCATTAAGACTGAAACATAAAACTTTTATTTTTTTTTATGTGTTATGTTATCAACTTCATTTCTATTGATTAATGACCCTTGTTTTTTTTTCAGTTACAAGGTAGTCTTGTTTTTGCTGGATTACTACATATGTTGATAGGGATGACCGGATTGGTAGGACTCTTATTGAAATTTGTAGGTCCCATTACAGTAATACCTATGCTCCTACTCCTGGGAATAGAATTTTACTCTGTTATGACAGACCTATGTAGCGCTCATTGGGGCATATCTGCAATGTAGGTACTAGTATATTGTTTCAAAAATTGAAATCAAAATAGTCATGTTAACAACAATGTCAAGATATAAAATGATAGAAACAACCAGCAACCTGTCCTTTTCAAAATGAATGTATGTAAGATTTATTGGTAGGGTATGCCTTGTCTCTCTTATCGTCTTCAAATATCACTATTAAAGACTACGTTAATATATCGGTGTACACCTCATTGAGAACTGTGAACTGCTAGTTTTTGTTTGGTTTTGGTTTTTAGTATAATGAAGTTTTGAAGTAAGATTACTTTAGGGGTGATTTGGTTTTGTGTTCTTTGTCATTACATATAATTTTACCTTGGTAATGATGCTATAATTCATTAAATTGGAGAATGTAGCGTAAAACCGTCAAAAGTAAAATGTATACTGTCACTTGATTGATGTCTATTTCACGACAGAACAGCAACAGTAGCAATAATATTAGCAGTATATTTAGGGGGCTGGGCTATGCCATTGCCCTTTTGGAGCAGAGAAAATGGTTTCCGTGTCATCAGATTCCCGCTTCAACAAGTATTGGCAGTAAGTTGTCCATGTTTGTCTGCATGTCGAAAATTGAACATTTTTTGATAAAAATCAAAGTGAATGATAAAAAAGTAATATAAGATATAAAGTAATATAAGTTATAAAGTGGCAAAGTTAACTGCACACATGTATAATAAACAAGCAAATAATATACAAATTAAATGTTATAAAAAGAAATAAGGATGATCCAGATTTTCAGCCTGGCGGTCTTTGAATGGCACTTAACATGAGGAAAAACAGACAACCAAATAAAAAAATACAAGAGAATGCAATATTTTGTCTACACAGATATTATTATCAATGGTGATAGGATGGTCACTTTCGGGGATATTGACTAGTACTGGTTATTTTTCTGATGATCCAAAGAGTCCACAGTACAAAGCCAGAGCCGATTATGGCATAAACACTATCTCCAAAACACCTTGGTTCTATTTCCCATATCCGGGTAAGTCAATTCCTATGTACGCACTATTAGAAAAGGATAACTTATGAACAAATTCAACTTTCTTGGAACAAATGAATCACATTTTTTTTCATTTAAAACTCTTCTGTATCTAAAGCAGAAAAAGGATGAAAATACCTATCATCCGAATGAAACAAAAAAAAATTAAAAATCTCTTGATGACTTCCTTGCTATTAATTTTTGTCTAATTCCCCTTGAAATCACATGAATGTTGACGACCCTCTTTACCATACCTTCATATTTGTAAGCATGGCTGTCTTTTGTAGGTCAATTTGGAAAGATAGACTTTGACGGAGGTGTTTTCGTCGCGTTTGTCACCGCCACTCTAACATCAATCATCGATTCAATAGCTGATTATTACGCATGTGCCAAAATGTCACACGTCCCACCACCACCTGTGCATGCTGTAAACCGTGGAATAACTTGTGAGGGATTCATGAGTATGGTAGCGGGTTTTTTTGGGGCAGGCCATGCCACTACTACTTATGGTGGTAACATAGGAACAATTGGAATGACAAAGGTAAACAATATTGAAGTGTTACAACGATATAAGCAAATGGCATTATATGTTAATTTGATGTTAAAAATATTAACAGATGCCAAAAAGCAAATAGCAAATCACAAAAAAAAACAACAAACAAACAAGACCTTAATAAGAATTGGTAAAGAGAGATCGACTTTTCTGGTTACGTTTTTCCGCGTTCCTGACTTTTGCTATTTTCTGATATAACGAGAATATGTATGGTGTATACGTCAAAGAGTCAACAACCCCTCTGTGATAAAAATATCAGCCCAGGGCCACCCATTGGTCTTCCATGAACGTCGAGAAAACCCTCGTACCACAGGACAGGCTGCAGTTGGTCCCAAATCATCATTATACACAGGTACAGCGAAAAGTACAGTTACCCATAAATACTCAAGTAACATAAAAATAAACTAAAGGTGAAAAAGAAACAATACTTACAGAGGCCAGAAATTCCTGATAGACGCAAAAATGCGGCGGGGTTGAAGTACTTTGACGTGACCACAACCCCATATTTAAATCTGACCTCTCTGGAAAAAAATACAGCGCAATTAAACACATCTAAAAATCAGTTCAAAAAGGTCTGACTCTTTTGCTACAACGGAAATCAAGGAAATGAATATACATTACATATATTAAAGACTACTAGCAGTAAACATGCCGGCTCCAGACCAGTTTAAATCAACAAAAAGCGATTTCCCAATCGTATATAAAATAATCTTACTTAATCCCATATGGGGTTGAGAATCATGGTAATAAAATAAAGGACACAACCTATTTTCATGCCAAAAACTTATTTCAAAAATAGTGTTTTAATTTAATGTTAAGACCCTACGAGCGAATCAATTTTAATACCAAAAAATTCTATCTTTAACGATTTGACAATAATATCGTAACAATATCCTTTACGAAAGACCCCATTCAACGGTTTACTTAACTTATTGGATGGGTATCGAGCTTCCCGTGCTTTTTGTATCATATTACCGTAATACAAAGGGTGAGAAATACCTACACGTATTAATCCTTTACAAGTATGTCTGTATTTGAGAGTGAGTTCCTTGTGTCGGTTGAAAAACCTGTGATATACTTATTGAAAACATAAAATAGATCCACGAAGGTTGGAAACAATGAATAAAAAAACTCAGAAATTGACTAATGTTGCCTATGGATTTTTATTAAAGTTGTTGTAAGATCAACTCTTTTTTTTATTTTAGGTGGCAAGTAGACAGGTATATCAGTTATTTGGAATTATATTGATAGTAATGTCAGTGATTGGAAAATTCACAGCTGTATTTGTTACAATACCTGACCCAGTTATTGGAGGAGTTGGAGTAGTCGGCTTTGGTACATTTCTGGGACTTGTACTATCTAATTTACAATATATAGATCTTAATTCTTCAAGAAACCTCGCCGTAATTGGTATATCTTTGTTAATAGGACTAATGGTACCTAATTGGGTCAAGAAGCATCCGGAATCTATAAACACAGGTACAATAAGGTCACTGTATTGTATATAAATATGGCTTCGATATAATCATTGTTTTCTTTGCATGTCAAAGCGCAAAGACAACAAAGCTAACTCCAGAATTGTGCCGCTTAATTAAATTCGAAAGGAATAGTACCAGAAAATAATTTTTAATTAGCAATTGTGTGTTACAAAAAATCCTTTATCTTGTTAAATGAAAACAAGTTTTTGTTTTATACCTTAAATATTTGTTGAAATTTTCATTTGAATTATCTAAATACAAATACATGTACTTGTAAGTTGTAATGAAAGACAACGACGATTCCTTTACTACATTTACGGAAACATTTTGGGTTATGACGAAGTTAAATAGATCAGGTGTCAGGATTAAATCATCCGAAAACATCTAGAAAAATCATTGATTTATTAGATGTTGTATTTTATCAGGATCATCAGACCTTGACAGTCTGATACAGACAATTCTTACCAATCCGATGATGGGTGGATTCTTAGCGTTCTTCCTGGACAATACAATATCAGGTATACGAACTCTCAATTAATGGTGTTTTACTTGTTTTATTCTGAGGGTAATCAAGGGAACAAGGATAAGAAGAACACAATTTATATAATCGACTAGAATACGATAAACTCAACAAAGAACGGTGTTTTACTTGTTTTATTCTGAGGGTAATCAAGGGAACAAGGATAAGAAGAACACAATTTATGGAATCGACTAGAATACGATAAACTCAACAAAGAACGTGAAAGAAACAAATGTAAATGGGTAATAGTATCTAAAATATAAATAAACTTATATTCATGAATATTTTGACTGAGAATAACAGAATATATATATATTCTAGTGAAGAGAGAAGAGATAAAATTATTTTTGTCCTTATTTCAAGACATGTAAGTCATTCTCGTGTGTTTGAAAATCAAAGATCCTTAACCAATATTACAGGTTCTAAATTAGAGCGAGGTTTAGCAGAGTGGGATACCAGTAGTGCAGTAGAAATTGAGGAAGACAATGAAGTGGAATATGAGGAAGATGAATCCGTTTATGAAATAGTAGGCATCTCAAAATATCTCAAGGATATTAAATGGCTGAAATACATCCCCATACTACCTAACTTTGATCCAAGTGTATTGGACTGTAACTGTTGTACATGTTGTGTAAGATGTAAAAAAGCCAAGTTATAGAAAACCTAATTTACATTATTGTTTGAAATTAAATAGGAAAGGTGTATAAATAAGTCTAGTATACAATTTTCAGTACACTTTTATTAAGGCAGCTAACCGACAAATAGCTAATGTTGTTTCTGGTCTCAATTGCATACAGAATTTTAACACGTAAATAAAAGTTTATGCGTGCATCTTACTCATACAAATGCAATCTTTCATTGTCATTGCTCAAAATTTGTTTCTTTTATAGAGTCTAAGCTTTATGAAATGCATTTCCACAACCACTTATATATAACATGGATATAAAACTTGTATTTATCATAGCTTATTTGTTATGAATTTATCAATGTCAATAAAGTTTGTTGATAAAAAATAGAGGCTCTAAAGAGCGCGAGTCGCTCACTGAAAATATTAAATCAATTGGCCATATTATTTGATCAATCAAAAGAAAAAGAAATCCTTGGTTTGTTTGTTTGTTTTTTGTTGTTGTTGTTATTTTAAAGGAGCCATACACACCACTATATAACATTGATGTGGACCTTTAAGGATCATTACATCAATCGAAAATTTTAATTTATAAAGGGATTAAAGATCTTTAAGATTTTTTTTAAATGCAAAATCAAAGTGCTGTTAGTACTGGAGTTTTTTTTATTCTTGTGAAAATTGTAGCATGAAGAAAGTTTAAAAGATTACATGATGTAAAATAAAACTGTATTCATACATTTCCCATATTATTTAGAACTGGGTTTTCCTAATATGTTTAAGAAAGTAGACCTAGGGTAAGGGATACAACTCATACAAATCATGGGAACTTTTGTATTCAGCATTTTACATCAATCTCATGTAAGCGTCAAAGTAACTTTGACTGATTTTATTCTGTTTCATATGAAGGCTTGATAGGCTTTGGTGATCTTGAATATGATACAAACTTATCATTGATTTCAACAGTTATGTCCCTTACCATAGGTCTACTTCGGCGGCAATTTCCTTAAACTGAATGTCAATCATGAACATGAAATGCAGTCAATAGTTAAACAATATCTTCACACATTTACATGTTTTGTTCCATTTCACCTTTTTCCCAAATTTTTAAACCTGTCCAAAAGTTAATTTGCATTTAGATTCAAAAATATTTTAACAAAGTATTTATCTTACACTGTAATTATACTCAAATTTTAGCTAAGGAAAATAATTTCTTTAATGAACGTAAAGACGTTTTGTCAATTTGAGTTTTCCCGGAAATTTTACCCAATTTTACTTGGTTAAAATCCCTGTTTATTAATCCTAAAATATTAATGATAGGATGGAGATTTTGACTAATAGGTATTAAATGGAACATGCAGACCACGTTCAGTACTTCTTGACACATTACTGCAAGAACTTTATTAAATGCTATTATATAATAAATATCTTCCAAGGCCATAAAGGAGTCCCTCAATTCTTCTGTTGATTTATTTGAACACTAGCTCTTCATTTTATTTGCTCAAATAATAGAATATTATTGAGCTGAATAAGTGCCATAAACATATTTACTGGTTAAAAAAGGGGTATTGAATGATGTCAAAGGAATTACATTTGGACTATACTTAGTGTAGTGTTCAGAAATAGTAAGGAAATCTCTGGAATGAACCGGCGACACAAGCTATTTTGATCATGAAGGATCAAAAATCCAATAAATGACATTTTGCACCTTCTAAGCCGATAATTCCTATAACTTCGACTCGTGGAGATTTTTGAAGACATAACCATTAGGTTCCTCTCAGCGATTACGCGTTCCATCTATTGTGATTTTCAAAATACTAGATAAACACTACAAAAAAACAAATGAATTTTGTCTTTCAAAGGCAAGACTTGTAATGCAACTTGGGTCAAAATGGAGATTTTTTGTTTTCAAGTATTGGCTTAAAACTAAACAAAAGTGTCATTTTTCCAATATCAAGGGCTATAACTCGAGTTAAGAATCGTTCTATAACCATAGAAAGCTTTTTAAGAGTTCTTCATGTCAAAATAGGATGGTCGCCTTTATTATTTTTATTTCACTTTATCTCATATTGTTTGAAACACTACTTTCAATAAGGTCTCATCCTGGTGTTTTAACTAGACATGAGAGTGGTCTTATTGGTTTTCTGGATCTGTATTATCAACTTAAAGTAAATACTTGTGACCAATCCACATGTTACAATTCACTGAATGGTTTCAAAATTATTTTTAAAGATAAGTTGATGAAGACAGATCCAAAGAGGTTGATATTAGTTCAACTATGGTCCAGTTGCGCTAAACATTTGACAATGTCACGTACATTGCGTATCACCTGAATAACAGATGTCAAAAGTGATAAATCAATTCCAAACTGTTGTACTTGCAGAAGATTAGGTACTGAAGCCAGCATGAAAAAAAATTGCCGTCTTCGCAAATCAGCCGTTGAAAGCTCTTTGTAGAACTGAAAACTTGCGTGTCCAAGTTTAGTACATCTAATTCCTTTAGAACAACGAGATCTGCTTGATTTTGAAATTTCACTCTGTGGCATTAAAATTTATGATTTACACTAAATAAGCATTTATTTTTTTTCAGTTATGAATTTATTCAGCCCCTATTTAATTTGATTAATATTTTTGTTGTTTTGGACGTATGGTGTTAAGCCTTTAAATAATAGTGTTTATAATGTAAATAACTTTTGTGAGTGCAATCTTTAAGCCACCTTGGCAAATCAAAATAAAAACATTTTTGTCAAAAATTAATATGTTTTCGTCATTAATGTAGAGTAACCAATGTAGCTAACCAATTTCCTGTTCACATCTCTAAAACTGGAAATTAAAACTTGTATTTGTAAAACTAGTTAGGGTACTTGTGTGAAACTTGTGTATGTTTGATATTTTAATCAGTTTCCCTTGAAATACTTTTAAAATATGACAACCTCTTATAAAAAATCGTCTTGAGTCAAGATTCAAGAAGAAATCAAAAGAATATAACCCAAGAGGGAAAACAGACACACACAACAAAGAACATGAAATAACCATAATAGTACGTACAAAGCAACAAAAGTAACTGAACAACTTGGACTCCACTAAAAATTGGGAACATGAACCAGGTAAGCGTTCGTTGATTTTCTAGATACAAATAAATTCCATCAATTTTGTTGGTAACCCAAGTTGAGTGGTGTTTTTTCATACTTTGTAAGAAATAATTCCAAATCATCTTCCAAATATACAGAGGAAGATGTTTACAAAATGCTAGAATTTTTGATTGACAACATATTTGTCCAGTGTGGTGGACGTGTTTTCAAACAAGCGGTCGGCATTCCAATGGGAACAAATTGTGCTCCTTTACTTGCTGACCTTTTCCTTCACTATACTTAGGCTGACTTTATAGCTGATCTGATCCGAAAGAAAGAATATCGTTTGGCTAGATCGTTTTATCTCAGTTTCCGCTATATAGATGACGCATTATCTTTAAACAATCCTAATTTCGGGAATTTGATACATCGCATCTATCCCCAAAGAACTTGAGATAAAGGATACTACAGACACTGTGAAGTCAGCCTCATATCTTGACCTACACATAGAAATCGATGGTAAAAGAAATCTATTGACCTAACCTTACGACAAACGTGATTACTTTCATTCAGAATTGTCAACTTTCCTTTCATCTGTGGCAACATCCCTTCAGCACCTGCGTATGGAGCGTTCATATCACAACTCATACGTTATGCCACTTTTTGTATCGCGCTAGAACTCTAACAAATAGGCTTCTGGAACAGAGTTATGTTGCTACAAGATTAAAGTCATCACTACAGAAGTTTTATGGTCGTCATCATGAACTCGTGGATCGTTATGGTGTATCCATCTTCACCATGAAAACTGATTTATTCAACGGGTCATAGTTTTCCTTTCCTCGTTTGTCTACCCCGGACTTGACTTTTTATGATAAACTCGGCGGGTGTTACTAGAAAAGCAGAGGATGCTTACCCTACCGGTGCACCTGGTCCATGCTCCCAGTTTTTAGTGGAGTCCGAGTTGCTCATTTGCTTTTGTTACTTTGTATGTATGATTTTAGTTACTTTATGTTCTTTGTTGTGTATGTCTGTTTTCCATGTCTGGTCTTTGTCCCTGGATTACATTCCTTTGATTACTGCTATAATCTTGGTTCTCTTGATTACTCTTTCAGGATTTCCAAAAAAATTGATAAAAAATTAATCCTCAAAACTCTTATAGTTGATCTGATCCAAAGGAATGAACATCGTTTAACCTCAGTTTCCGATATTTTCAGGGATTTTGTGTATTTGTCACAAAGAACTCGAGACAAAGGATACTGCAGACACTAATATCTTGACATACACATAAAGGAAAACTTTTGACCAAAGTTTACGACCCGCGATGACTTCATTCTGTATTGTCAAATTTCCTTCCATCTGTGGCAACATTCCTTTACCCTTGGAGTTCTCATATAAAAAATGGTATGCCAGAGCTTGCCGTAACTACCCAGAATTCTCACTAAACTTCTTACAATTAGGTTTCTGGAACAAGATTACGATGCTATAAGATTAAAGTCATTACTACAAATCCATCTGCACCGTGAGAATAGATTTATTCAACGTGTCATGGTTTGCCTTTCCTCTTTTGTCTACCCAGGACTTGACATTTTATGAGCAGCCTGACAGGCAATTCTAAAGCAGAGGACGTTTACCCTACCAGTGCACCAAGTCCATGTTCCCAGTTTTTAGTGGAGTCCAAGTTGTTCATCTGCTTGTGTTGCTTTGAACAAGTAATTTCAGTTATTTTATCTTCTTTGTTACTGGTAGGTGTGTCTGTTTTCACTTCTGGTCTTTGTCCCTGGATTACATGTTTATATTTCCGCTTGAATCTTTGTTCCGTTGATTACTATAAATGTCCTTATCACACACCTACACATAAAATTGGTAAGATGAATTTATATTCATTTTTGTCAAAAGCTACAATGTAAATTATGAAAAACTAAATTTTATTTTAATTTTAAAAGTAACAAAGATCATCCCATTTCACATAATTATCAACTATTCAACTTTTTAAAAAAAAAAACTTAGTACTGTAAATTGTCTTCTTTTACATGGATAATTTGTGACAATGCCTATGCCTAAAACAAACATTTTGAATGAAGATTACAAAATGAAAATGAATGTTTGAGTACTTACAGTACTAAAGATACCACTAAACCACATTCACACTCCAATCTCACATAATGTACATCAAGCATGAACAAGACATCAATAATAAATAAAATGATCAACAACTTTAAAACACTCATAACAGGGAGGTAATAATAAACATCAGGGCACATGATAGACATACATAATCATGTGACTAAAAAACCTGAATGAATGATTTCCAATGTAGTACATGTCATAACACAACCATGTGGCTCCAGTTAGTTTGCAAATTAGCACAAAATATGATTCATAAATATATTTTTCTGACAATAACATCAAATAATACATCATCCATGAAAAGTACATAAAAACAAGATAAGACCAGACAAAAATTAATATTTATAATACAGCAAATAACTGTTCATATCATGTCAAGGGAGACTACCCAATGATTTCCAATGTGTTACTCCAGTTAACTTCTTTTCTAAGGTGTAATTCAATACGTGTCTAAGAAGGTTTACTAAAAGAAAAGAGAAATGATGTATAAACAAATATCTTACAAAAAAACTGAGTGATTTCACATAAAAAGTATTATTGTTTGAACAATTAATGTTTATTTCTAGCAAATTTTAAAATATAATCATACAACTATAAGTAAACTTTATAATTTGGGTTTGTTGGATGAGTTTCTGAATAATTATCAAGACAATGCATTTTTTAAAATCAGTTTAGTGGAATCCACTGTAACACCCTACATGTATAAACATTGAAATACAAAAATTTAGGAATAAAATTCTGTTATTCTTGAATAAAAATGTAAACTCTATACTATAAATTCAGAAATTGTTGTGATTTTTTTTCATTATTGCACAAAATGTGACTAGATGATAAATGAATAATTAAAACAGGCATTAAGAAATTTCTTCCACAACTAAGTGAAATCCACCTTAAAATCACATTAATGCACACAATAAGTTCCAAATTCTCAAGTATTTCAAATGAACATTTTGTTTCTAGAGTTTCCTTTATCAAGTATTAAAATTCAACATATATGTATAATTTGTTAGTAATATCACTGTGTTACCAAATTATAAGCTAAAATATATAATGCTTTGTGACACAGATATCTGTTTAAAGTAAAAATCTTTGATACATAATTTAAAAAAATACAATACAAAAGAGATGATCTCAGAGTAAGATCTCTAAACAGACAAAATGCATGCAATATACAAATGAAAAAAACAATGGTTGCTGAGATTTGGAATTTGTACTTAAATGAGGGAACATTACAATTAGCAAATAGATAATACATTCCATATAATTAAATGTATGTGAAGAAAAATGTTCCAGATCCAGTCAATGAAGTCCTGAAATCTGTGTAAGGTCTTCATTGGAAGGTTCATTTCAGTAAAGCATTAACGACAGCCTTAACATTTAGATTTCTGAGGTCAGTATAAGTCTGTCCTGTACCAACAAAAACTATTGGTTGTCCTGTTGTGTAGGTCATAGAAATAGCAGCACCAACCTGAAAAATATTGTAAATGTGAAAGATAAACAATCAAGTGTTTACTTATCAATTATTGTTTACTTGAGACTGTTTTACATGTACTGATTCCTGTGATAGTATTATTGTTCGTGGGGTACAAATTTTCGTGTTTTGCTTGGGTTCCAAAAACCAAACAATTTGGTTCCAAACAAAAAGGAAACTTCCAATTCATTTCTACAACAGAGTTGTCAAATCAACAAATTTAAAAATCTACATACTGAGATTTTTTCCTTAGATCACCAAAAAATAGTACATGTACCAACTAATACAAAAGCTTTCATAGTATTTATAAAAAATAGAAAAAAAAACTATCATTGTCTTCACTATGCCAAGGTATTGAACAACAACACAGAGCCTAATCTAGTGGGAGAATGAGCAAATACTTCTTACTTCTCCCTCTTTGACTGGGGAGAGTTTTTGTAATAGATTACATGGACAAAAATGTCAAAATTTACTGAAACTTCTCGTTACTAATGTCTAGATTAGGTCCTGGAACATTCTTTTTATTCAACTGTCTGGCATTCTCTAGCCTCACCCATTTAAGTACTGCTACGTCTAAGAATCAGGCAAAATGGGTATAAAGTATGACACATAAAGTAATAATACACAGAGATTTTAATGCATTATGCAAGTATTTATACCTCATAATCTCAAGAAATTACTCTCAAAGTGTTTGTAAAGTCTGCCTTTTTAAGATATTGATAGTTCAAATTTAGTTGAAATGCATTATGGAAAAATGGTAGGAAAATTTTCGCTAAGTTTTTCCTTATATAAACAGTAAAAAAATATCTACATCACCAGTGCTTGAGGATAAATTTAAATAGCTTTTCAGTTGTTTTCTAGGTGTATTTTAATATATTTGAGGCAAAAAAGACCAAAGTGATGTGCCACTCCTTGCCTGATTCTTACACAGAATGGTATTTATAAAAGTAGACGTACTTTGTTTTCCTTGGTTCTATTTTGACTGTATGGTCACTGTAGTCATTATTTTAACCAGCAGTGTTATCAGCCTGTTATAACACTGGTGATAAGTATTTAACACTCTATATTCTCATTCAATCAGCATTTGTCCTGCTAAGTATTTTTTTTGATATATGTCTATGTTTATGGTTTTGCCATACTTTTTTAACATTTAAGGAATGACTGCTATATTTTCGGTATATGAAGAAATAACGTAAATCACGTGGTGCAAAATAAATAATCGGTGTAGCAGTTTATTTTCAAGTGTGAACCATAGGCATTGAGGTTATTTGAAATAGACCGAAAAAATATAACAGTTATTCATTATAATTTAATTTGGTGTCAAAATTCAATGAGTATTATAAAAAAAGGTCTATGACAAGATGAACAAAGCCTTTTATCCAGCCAGAAACAATGTTACTTCTGAAATTAAATTATTAGGACATAAATGCACTACTAATTTGATACAAACCTTATCATCAATAGTATCAAATTTGGTTAAAACAATTCCATCAATAAGTCGTGGATTAGTCATGTTAGAGTGATCAGCAAGGGCCTGGTTAAACTTAGTCAGCTGATCAACAGCCTCGTTTCCTACTAGAGCCTCACCAACAAACAAAACCAGATCCGGCTGGTTCACTTTTATTAACTGAAATATAACAAGATTATGACAGTTTATTAGATTCCAGGTTAATCACAACAATCTATTCCATTATTCATATAGAAACTTCTGAAGCCTTTTGTGAAACAAGGTGAATCCATTATACCACCCACTCACTGAATAGGTGTTCAATAATTCAATACTGACAATTCCTAATTATTAATACTAAAGGAAAATGATCCAATTTCAAAATTATGGGATCAGTTTAACCTAATCATCAATGATTTTCCTTTATTATACCTTAGACAGAGCCCTCATAAGAGGTTCATTGTCCTGCATTCTTCCTGCAGTATCTACCAATACCACATCTATATGACAGTCTCGAGCTGTGGATAAAAGAAAAACAATTATTTTCAATTACCTGTATTATGAGACAGTAGGTGAGACAGTTTGTTCTATTTTATATTGGTCACGTAATTTTGTAAAGTCTAGTTGATTCTCCATGATTCATTTCATGGTTATTAGTAATAATTAAAGACCTCAATATTTTAATTCTGATAAGTATTGCATTTCAAGATTGATAAAAACCTTTACTGAAATGATAAAGCAAATTTTGGAAGCTGAATTCATAGACCATATTTTTGACATATATCAATACAATTACATGTAAAAAATGAATAACATGACTATACCATAATTGATAGCCTCCATCGCTATGCCAGCAGCATCTTTACCATATCCTTTCTCATACAGTGTGACCATGTGTTGTCCATTTTTATCTGGGGGATGGAGAGCATTCAGTTTCCTTGTGTGTGTACGTAGCTGTTCTACAGCCCCTGCTCTGAAAGTGTCACAGGCTGCTATCATTACTCTAAAGCCATTTTCTACCAACCAGAAACATATCTGTTCAAATGAAAAATAATAATTATTTTCCAGTTTTAATGTACAACAAAATGAAAAAGTTGTAACTTCAATACAATTAATCACTCAGTCTTAACATACTTATCATATACAGAACATGTACTGAAGCAGAAAAACATCTTTACTTTGTTATTTTGACTTTCCTTTATGTACATGTAGTTTTTTCAAGACCTTCAAAGGCTATATGTAGCTTACAATGAACTGAAACAAATCTCTCACCAATGACTGACTGCAGGAATATTTGAGGAGAAAAGTCACAGAAATACTTTTTTCAACTATTCAATTGTCAGTACTTTTATTATGCCCATTGTCAGATAACAGCAATTTACAGTCATAACATACCTTAGCCAAATTTGTAGATTTGCCGACTCCATTCACTCCACAGAAGGTGACACAGTAAGGCCTTCCTTTTTGTTTACATTCCATAGCATCTCTCAAAATATCAATTCTTCTCTTTGGTAACAGAATATTAACACATGAGTCTTGTAATGTCTGTCTAACAGTACTGGTCACAGCTGTAAATATACAGGAACAGACGGTACAGACAGTAAACAACAGTTATTCATATAAATTAAAAAGCTCTAGTCACCTTTTAAAAATCAAACAAACATCAGTTCACTTTTCGTTTAGTACTAATTTCCATGGTTTGATCATACCACAGAATTTAACCTAAATGAATTAGAACGTAGCAATAGATAAATCAATAATTAAAAAAAAAGACAAAATTATTATCCCTAAGAACAAGCAAAATTTTCCTGAACAAAGACTATTTTATACCAACCAATAGCTACAAACCTAGTATTTAAAAAAAGGACATCCCCCTTTTCTTCTGATTCTTTGTTCGATTTATATCCTAAACTGGCTGTGTAATCTAAATCTATATTTTACAATCTTGTTACATTTTACACCATAAATTTCGAATTCACAAAACTTATTGTGAGAATTACGATACATGTACTTACTTGTAAAAGTTCCAAGAACTTTGCCTTCTAGTTTTGCTGCCACAGAATCACACAATTTGACTGCTATGTCTGAGGCTACATTCTTTCCTGAAGAATTAATTCATTTTGTCATTAGAATAATTCATTATTGGGAATTGTTAATAAGGCAACTGAACAAGTTCTTTCTTTGACTGGTTTGATTTTTTATTTAAAACAGCTGACAGTGTGTGAACAAAATATCAACAATTACAAATGTCGATGACAATATTTGTTTCAAAAGCAATCATGATGTGCCAATTAAATTTCCCATTAACGCCAATTGTCGAAATTTGTGTGTTGGTATCCTATAAAAACATGAAAGATTAATATTTACAAGCTCATTATGTAGTAAATCATTGTAATAAGTACACACATAGGCAAATATTGTTCATGTGAAATTCATGTCAATCAATTTTTATGTAAAATTAACATGGACTTCACTTGAACATAAAAAAGTTCACCTAAAAATCATGTGGAGGCTCATCTCACACAAATTTCATGTGAAATTTGTCATAAATTATAAGTGTTCAATTTCGGAGAAAATCAGTCGAAATTCACGTGAAATAATTTTGTTTGTGTATAACAAATAAAAATAAAAGCAATTGAACCTATTTTATATATGTTAAATACTCTACCTATGATATGATCTTTCATTTTCTCCAAGGCAGGTTTTAAATCATCTTTAGTGAGAGTCTTTGAACCAACAAGGTTCTTAAACATAGTGAACATTCCACCTCCACCACTTGCTTTAGATCTTAAAAGAAAAGAATATGTGATAGTGTTGTATAAAGATCTGTCTGAAAACCAGGCAGGGGGTGATTCACTATATATCATGATTATTAATTAAACTGTTCAAATACATTTGTTACATCCTAAAAGCAACTTTTCTAATGTTCATATCCTTGAATCTGCTATACCTTGTTAAGTGTTAATATCTCCTTTGCCCAACTTTCATTTGCACTTTTATTTTTTGAATTCTACCTACCACAGGATTTCCAATCAAATATTATATGGGATTAACAAATGCATGAATAACTAATCATAAGCTTCTCCCTGGTTTTAAGGCATATATGCACTAAAGTAATAGTGGACATCATGGAACACTGGCCACTAAGTGATTTAAGAATGACAACAGCCTTTTATCAATTTTTTCATCACCATTCAACTCAAGACACCAGGTTTCCTTGCTAAACCAAATATCATTGAAATCC
This sequence comes from Perna viridis, assembly GCA_037379345.1. Taxonomy (NCBI): domain Eukaryota; kingdom Metazoa; phylum Mollusca; class Bivalvia; order Mytilida; family Mytilidae; genus Perna; species Perna viridis. The sequence continues at coordinate 16,710,625 of CM074515.1, forward strand.
CAGCAACTAATTTGATGGTAGTATAAAACTCTGCAATCTAACATACAAGCCTATAGGGGTTTAATTAATATCAAATAGTTGTTTACACCTGGGCAAATACTTATTGTTTATCTCGTTGCATGGTTTTTATGCCAATAAGAATTACATTTGCACCAAAAAAATATTTCATTTACATTAATAAACCATAATTTATTTATGCAAAGGCATGACCCGGTCTATTAGAAATAAGATTACTTGTAGTCTAATTCAATTTAATTCATAAAAACCCATCTGTTATCATACTCAATCTGGAAAAATTGTCAAAAACGACACCTTCAGGGGCCATAACCAAAAAAAAAAAGGAAAATCAACAGTTTTTTTATGAAATGTGCACCAACAATAGATCTTTAATAATCAATCTGCTATTGTTCTCTAAAAAAATGGCAAAAGTTGGAAAAAATCCTCAAAAATAACCCTTTCAAGGGCTACAACACCCTGAATAGTGGGCCACTTTTTATGAAATATGCACAAACGATAGATCTTGACTTTATACAGTTAGAATTGTCCTGAGAGCTGCTGTACTTTTCAAAATAAATAACTGAAAACAGCAAAAATAGGTTCAATTAGCAAGAAAAGGACAATAACTCCAAAATTGGTCATTCAATTATCATAAAATTTTCAGCGAAGGTAAATCTCATTGAGGCAAAGACTATAAAGATGTCTCAGATTTCTTCTATCTGCAACGGTATTAAAGATTTAAGTCAAAACTTTTGTAGTTTGAACACTCAAGCACATTTTCATATTCAAAGTGGAGTATTGATAGTTATACTGGAATCAAAATTTTAATTAACTGGAGCTTGTTATGTTCACACAGCCATATTAACTTTGCCCTCTTTGAGTCTGCATCAGCCTTATATCTACAACACTGCTGACAGATTTCGATAGTAACCCTACCTCTTAGTGGATTCCTTGGCTCCCTTTTCCTCTTCTACCTCCTCCTCACTGTACTCAGACTCCTCATCTAAATCTCTGAGTCCACCTTTCATCTGTCCTACCCATCCTCTCTAATAAGAAAGGTAATAGCCAATGATAAAAACTATGCTTAACAAGAATTTTTTTAGACCAGCAACAATAATGTGTCTATGGTATTAGGAAATTACTCTATGCCAATTTACATAGCGGCCAATTACAGGTTATTTTCAACTTACCATTAAATTAACAAAAACCTGAATAAATATTTATCCATTATTAAGACTTGATCAAAGAGTAGAAGCTGCTGTGATTTTCAGTTTTGGTTGATAAGAGGCTAAGCTTTACACTATATATGGAAAGAAATCAGTATAGAAATACTATGAACAAAAATGATATATTTTTTTACAGCATTTATGCACTCAAATTATACTATAAACTAAGCAGGAAATTTTACTAAAACCCTATATCATAAAAATGTTTTGGACATTTTAGAATCTAAGTATTTAAAGTACCTCTTCTGCAGATGGAGTCTCATGTTTTTCTGCCAAAGTACCATTTGTAGTTGTCTCCCCTGATCCATTGGCTGAGCTATAATCTAAAGCTACTGCGTCCTTATTTGTACCTCCCATTTCCCACTTTGTGGCTTGCTTTCCTTTCTTCTTTGGGGTTTCTGCTTTAGGACTTGCACTAAAAAGGAGATAAAATGAAACCAACTGACATTACAAAAGTAGTCGATCAGTTGCAATCAGAACACATAGCAATATATCATTATCAATTGCTGATTTTACTATAGAAAGTTGAGTCAAGAAAATAATTTCTAGTTTCTACAATTACATCCAAATGCAAGTAGCAATGTATGTTAGAAGTTTCATGGTAATGTAAAACTCTGCAATCTAACATACAAGCCTATAGGGGTATTACTAATATTAAATAGTTGTTTACACCTGGGCAAATACTTATTGTTTATCTCGATGCACTGTTTTTGTGCCAATAAGAATTTCATTTGCACCATAAACCATAATTTATTTATGCAAAGGCATGACCCGGTCTATCTTTGACAAATCATTACTTACACCTTGGTTGGCTTTTTGCCTGACATTTTAGCAAACTTTTTTTCTCTGTTTTTCTGGAGTATAGCTTCATCCATCTCTTCTGACGTTGCTGTGTTTTCAATCTTCTGCATAGTTTCTTTAATGACAGGCTCTGCAACTTTAAGGAAAACAATGTTAGCATCAAACAACTGCAATAGTAATCAAGGGAACCAAGGTTATAGCGGTAATCTAAAGAATGCAATTCAGGGACAAAGACCAGACATGGAAAACAGATATACACAACAAAGAACACAAAGTAACTAAAATCATACATACAAAGCAAGAAAAGAAAATGAGCAACTCGGACTCCACTAAAAACTGGGAGCATGGACTTATACATGGATTTGATATTATAGACAATTTCAATTAAGATCCCTGTCCTATAAACCTATGAATTCTTTGTTTTTAAGTACCATTCTGTATAAGAATCATGCAATGGGTGGCACATCATTCTCCCCAATTTAGTCATTTTTGCCTAAAATATATTCAGTACATCTAGAAACAAACAAAAATCTATTTAAATTTATCTTGAAGCATCTGTGACATAGATATTTTTTGATTGCTTATATAGGGAAAGAATGCATTTTTCCATAGTGGATTCAACTAAATTTGACCTATCAATATCTTAAAAAGGCAAATTTAACAAACACTTAGACGGTTATTTCTGGAGGTAATCAGGTATAATTACTTGGTTAATGCAATAAAATCTGTTTTTTTTTTCCTTCATGTGCCAAACCTCATATACATTCTCGGACAGAGAAGTACTTAAATATTCTTTTTTCATAATTGTCTATCATAATTTATGTGTGTTTTTTACTTGTAAACAATTGGTACTACGTCATTGAAGTTAAGCTTTTATAGTCAGTAACTGGTTTTAATTGGTCAGTATTCCAATAGCTTGCCTATAACCAAATGCCAAACATTTAATTCAATTTCTTTTCCAATTGTGTTTTAAATGTAAACTATCATATAATTTACACTGAACGAGAGACAAATCTAACGTGTAAATTTTTCAATACCCAGATTAATTTACCTTTGACTGGTTTATTTTCCTTCCCTTTCGGTGTTTTCTTCTCTTCTTTCTTGTTTTCTACCATAGATGCTACAGTCTTTTTTGATTTCGCTGACTCTTCAAAGGTTTTCATTTTCCTATTGGAATTTTTTAATTGACAAAAGTTCTATTAGTAATGAACACAACAGAGTAAAAGACAATGCAGTCAGATATCAATAATTACACATATATAAAAGGGGTATCAATCATATAAAATCAGAGAAATTATATGAATAAATCAATAAAATCCTATATGCGCCTTATTTATAAATTGTATCCAACAAACACTTATACCATTTAAGATTTCCTTCTTCTCTCTAGATTATACTTCCTTTATACAAATCCCACATTCAAAAATGTCATTTCTATTAATAAATGTTAATTTCCAAAACATGCAGGTGTTTAAATCACCATTAAATAACTAAATAACCTTTATCTACAGTCACAATTTCAGTTCACAACATTACTTCAATCTTTGGACAATGGTCAACAGTAATTAATCAAAATTTAAAAATCTTAAAAAACAGAGCAATATAGGGTGACAAAAGCCTCCAGACAAAAGCCCCCTATCTTATAATAAGCATAATGTTAATGTAAAATTATTTATTTATTTTTGTTCTTTTTTTGTTCTTTTGTGTGTATTTTTTAATTTTTCTTTTGTTGTGACTTTTATATTGGTACTGCATTTTATTTATGTTTGTCTGTTTTTTGTGTGTAATTTTTAATTCTGTTAAATGTATTCAGGAAGTTTTTGTTTGAATTAAAATGATTTAATTTCTGTGTATTTTTTTTTCAAGGGTATAATCACTGTATATTTGATGTTGTATTTCTTATTATCAGAATCATTTGAAATTTCAACAATAAAATAAGGAAAGCTGCCAGTAATACACTTTTTAAAAAGAAAACAAAATGAATGTTTTTAAACATATTTCCTTTTTTAAGAGTGTATATTTGACAACTGTTATCATTTTATTGATAAAATGTTGTCTTAAAAAGAAACAAAAAGTTAAAATGTCAACAATTTAGTAATTAAATTTCAAATTTTACACTTTCAGTACTAATAGAAATATTATTCATAACTGATTAAATTATTTCTCAGGGTGGGCTTTAATCCAGAAGGCTTTTGTCCTGATTCAGTGACCGTTGTAATACAACGTTGAACACCCTTTTTTAATAAAAGTGCTTACTTCTGAGACTTGGCAAATGCCTTGCTCTCCTCCTCATTTTCTTTCAATATCTGATTGAAATTAGACATGAAATTAAATGTACCATATGCTGTTCCATCATTCAATCTATCCTTGTATTTGTTTCTAAATTCCATTTGGATGTCAGTAAGGAATTTGTCTATGTAGGATAGTTGTAGAATCTTCTGATATGCCACCTAAAAGTAAGCAAAGAATATGTCTGCTATATATGTGATGCTAAAATCACAATCTATGAAGACAATGCTGGTGATGTAATAATAAACATTTGTCAATGAACATTGGACAAGGTTTCATTAAGTTTCAATTTTCAGGGGCAGATCTAAAGATTTTGATAAAGGGATTCCAGACTTTTAAAAATTCAGATTTTCTACTTGCAAAATGAAAAGTGGTGCATAAAATATAACTTTTCCTCACCAACACTGTATGTACTTGCCCCAGATGAGGGGAAAGAGGAATCTGAAACCCCCCCCCACGGAATGTCACAAAAAAAAACTTACCACAAAGACCAACTCAAATTCATTGTCTAATTTATACTTCAGCTGAAGAGCCTCATGTGTGAAGGTATTACTTCCAGATCTTTCCTAAAAAAGAAAATTAACTGCCATGAGTTTTTAGTAATTTTTGCATGCTTTACAATGCACAAATGTACATATATTTACCAAAAGTACACATTTATACTCGATTATATATATCATGATAATTTACAAAAAAATATACATTTATATCCGATTATATATATCATGATAAAACAGTTAAGATTTATAAGAATGGGGGTAGCAAAGCAAGAAACTACATGAGCAGGCATGTTATTGTAGAGGTTTGGGCATTTATTTTCGCTTCCAAATTATTAAATCAAGAAAAAAATCAGAACTTTTTTCATAAACTGAACATTGTGAATTTGTTTGTTCTTTACGCATATAAACAATTAATACCTCATATCAATTAGTTCAATTACTTATATTTATATGATTCTATTCAGTATAACAGGTCGACAAAAAACATTTTAAAAAAAAATTGTGCTGACCCAAATCCATCTTAAACAAGACTTTGATTACTAAAATGCCCTTTTAAACAGGATTCCCAGAAAAACACATTGTGAACATGTATGTACTTCAATATTCACAACCCTGTGCGAGCCCAGGTTATGGGGATGTCAAAAGAATTACCCGCAGCAGCACTAATCTTTTCGTAAAAGGCGACTAAATAGTGATCAGAACACTGATCAGGGACTAAGGCGCTCTGCCCACAGAGTGGGTTGTGTGTCCCAGATGATGGAATGTTGTACCCATGGCATGTCAAATGCTACAGTCATCAGGCCATAATATGAAAAACCTGACCTAAACCATAGTGGTGCAACATGTTGGGAAAGATGCCACATTTCTCGCATGTTAAAGAACCCTGCTGTGGTATTCTATCGGAGTAGGAACTATTGGGCTCCGCCACAGAAAGCAAAATTGCCCAACCCTAACCACCTCTCCCTATTTCCAGTGGCAATCAAAATTTGTCAACTCCATTATCCTTGCAACCCATCCCATTTTTCATTTCATCATCATTTCATGTTCATCGCCTGGATATAGCTGAAATGTTGCTGCTTGGGTGTTAAACCCAAAAAATCAATCAATATTAACAACAGAGGGGCACACTGGGAAATATGATATAAATGTGTAATTTTTTTTTATAATTGCTAGTTTATCATTTATCTATTTAGTTTTATCATTATAAAATAATAAAACAGAAAAATATATTCAATCACCAATTAACCCTCAATAATTATAAGTTTCATGCCTTTAAAAAAAAATGTGTCATTCATAGAAAATTAATAAGGTCTAAAAAAATTTTCCTGCTAACCTTATCAACCCTAATTCTTTGTGCTTACACTTAAGTTTTTTAGTGATTTTTAGCATACTTTGTTAAGAAATTTTGATTCTTAAATTTCTGAGATTAATTAGGCAACAAAATTAACTTTATACTATCTTCAGGTTTATATTTCCCAGTAATTCCTGGAAATCCTTTGTATATCCCTCCCCTAGAAAAATGGGTAATTCCCACAATTTTACCAACCTTGCTTTTATACATCACAATCATTTGAATAGATATCTAGAAACTTCTATCCATGTAAATAGCAAATCAACAACTATTCTGAGAATGTCCTCCACACTTGTATTGAATTATTTTAAAACTAGAGAATTAAGTACTCAATAGCGAAGTCATGTTAATTTACAATAACATACTGTTCAAATATTACAGTTTTCTGCTATAAATTTATTTTAATAATTCTATCTGTTGTAATCGGCCATATCATGGCATATAACCATGCACTGTTGGAGTTAATGCTAGTCAAAGTATAGTATTGTAAATTGACGTTCTCCGAGTATTAACACTGTAATCAGACACAGAACATTACGCCATTTTAACTTAGGAAGGCTACCCCTCTATCTTAAGGTCCATACTGATTTTTTTATACACATGTTCGACAATATGTTAGTTCTCACATTTTTGTCGTAATTAAAACCGAATAATATAAAGCTAACCTCACCTGAAGAATTACACTCTTAATTAATGAATTGACAGCGGGTGTAAATAGTTGAGATGTTCCTTGAAAACACCAAAGGACTATTCCACCTTTGCTGAAAATAGTGAAAAAGTCTAACATCTTGGACTGCTTGGTAGATTTTCAACGTGGAGTGTCACAACAACGGTGCCGGAAGTTGATTTTGCTCGGCTATTTCCGACTGCATACGGACTTTAACGAACCGCGTCACATAGTAAATGTGTACAAGCAAAATAATTCTCTTGTGTGAATGCTTTGTCTTTGTTTAATTTATCTGGCAAGAATATTAAAATGAATAGATATGTTTTACTTTATAAAAACAGATTAGTTCATGTTAATTTTAACACAAAATATGATGAAAAAATGTTTTGACACTGAAGCACCTGGTTCAAATTAGTCCGCAAACATTTCAGCAGGAACAGCCATCTTTGTCACATGTTCAATTTTCATCTCACATGACCTGTTGTTTGGCCCCGTGATCAACTTTTGCTTTATTCCTGGCAAATTCAAACTAACATAAAAAGTCACATGGATATGCTAGATCAGGCACTAGAAGCAAGGTCTGTCTCGAAGTTCTGAACAGTGTGAAAGTATCCTACTCAAAATTTTGTTGTGACAATGATTTGTAAATGCTACACAGATGTGAAAATATTTTATCTGTAACGCATGTGAAACTGTCAAAGCTCTAAAAACGTGCACATGTTAGACCCTCATTTAAGTTATATGACAAGAAATTCCCCTGTCTTATTATATGCTTTTATGTGACACAAGCAATTCACATCCTTGTCTGATATACAACAAACAATGAAAGGTTTGTCAACCAACAACATTACCAGTTACACAAATAAATACTGGAAAGTGACAAATCTAGAGAAAAAACTTCTCCTTGTTTGTGTTCACTTCTCTTGTTTATCTTTGACAGGGGGATTTTTTTGTAATACACATGTAGATGACATATAGACAAAAATTTTTATTTTTCATATAGAATTTACTTGAAAACATTTACTTCTTGTCAATGTCTAGATCAAAAACTTTTACTTCTTGTCATTGTCTATACTAGGTCCTGATATTTATACATCTCATGGTTCTTTACAGTCTTTGAAACATTTTCTCTGTTGGACATTTTGCTGTTCAGAGCCATATGATAAGTCCCTTAATCTTAAGATTCCAAGGACTATTGCAGGAAGTAATATTTAATTATTTGCATAGATTATGTATTTATAAGTAAAATGAATATTTTACCTCAAACAAGATATAAAACGAATTGTTCCTATCCCCTGTTTTAGTCTGTCACCCAAGTAGATACAGAATGTATGTATGTTATTAAGATGGAAACTTCGATCAATGCTGTTTTTTTGTACATTTTTGGGGGTCAAGTGGGAAACATGAAGTTGATATTTTAATGACAGTCAATGAAAAAAAAACTTAAGCAGGAATAGGATGTCAAATATTTAAAGGACTGTAAAGCATATTTCATCAAATATCTTTCCCACCTTCTTGCACTTTGTAATACTTTTTTTTATCATCATCAAAAGCTGTTTGAAATGAAATACCCACACTTTGGAACCAACAACTCGTAATGCTACATAATGAAGTAAATGCATACTTATAATATCAGTTCATGTTGATTAGCATTGAGTTACATGTACATAATTTACATTTGTACATGTATGTAATAAAATCCTTAACTTTATGTACATATTTTATTCCAAGGAAACCATACAGATTAAAATAACTTTGTTTTTTTTGGTAGGTTGCCAAAAATGTCATTTAATGATTTTCATCATACTAAAGTTCTATTTTCATTTGTTAATTTTTATTCAAATTTCAGCCTATTTTTGTTAGATTCATAATTCTTCATATTATTACAGTGAACAGAAGAACAATGACTCCAACAATTCAGATGATGTAACACTAACTCATGATCCAGGTACGTTTTATTTACAGTACATATATGTATGTTTTGTCACAAATTGTGGAAGGAAATTTCATACTCATTACAAATATAACAAGAAATAGGTATGATGTATATGTTAAAGAAATGAAAAAAAATCCTGGGATGAAAATGTCAGCCCAAGGCCACAGATTATTCTTCAAATGTATATTTGTACAAGAACATGGTATATACTTCCATATAAATTTTCCAGTCTAGATCAAACTTGATATTCCCAATTTACAGAAATTGTTATTGACAAACTAAGAAGCACTACACTTGTTTAAAAAAAGAAATTTTAACAACAATGTACATGAACGAAGTACATTGTATATTGTTAATACATAAACATGTATAAGTAATACAAACATAAACTTATCTTTCTTCATGCACAATTTCATGTACATATGAGATGCCCTAACATCCTGTAAAGTTCAGTGAAAAAAAATACTATGAATTTGATTGGTTTAGAAGGAATTTTCCATCTGAAAAAGTGGACAGCTGGACTCAAAATTTCATTTAATAGAAATTGTTATGTCAAGTAAATAGTCACATTGCAGGTATTATTGTCAATTCATGAACTGTATGTATCTATTTAACATTTTACCATCATGTGTCGTCTGTCTCTAATAGGGGAGCAAGAAGAACATGCAACAATAGCAAATGTACAAACAGTTGGTGGTACAACATTAGCTTTAGATCCAAACATACAGTATCAACTGAGAGCTGACACAGGACAAGGTAAGTCAAAATAATACTTCTCCCTGCCATTGATTCACAAATTTTCAGCAATCAAAGTGGAGGACTATATTTTTGTATGGACATCAGTGATTTATTATGCCCCATGATGCATTTATACACAATGTACAATGTACATGTATAAGATATGGGCTTCAAGATATCTTTTATAGGGTACCTAAATAACAGATTTTCCGCCTTTACTTTTGTGGAGACCTCTTTTCCTTTAGTATATTTAATTTATGTCCGCATTGGTTTTCAAAGAACTCATATTCAGTAGTGTATGAACTGAAAGAGTTAAGAAAGATTTTAGAAGTTGATTGAAGAAAGCTGTTTTACCATTAATTTTATATTTTGAGTTTACATTAAATTTTATAGCAAGTCTTTAATCTGACAATTGATAGATTGATGATTCTTGTTTTGTCATTCAGGTCAAGTAACATACAGAGTTGTTCAGGTAGCAGGGGATGGAAATGAAACCACAGCTCAAGTTGTAGCAAGTACTGGTTTCCCACCAGGAACACAGGTAAAGATAACAGTCTGCTGTACCAGTCAGGGAACTCTGTAAGAAGGAATTTGATTTGCTATAAGGACCAAAGTAATTTTTAAATAAAAGGGACAGTTATCCTTTTTAGATATTCTTATAATTTTTACTTAACTGTAACACAGTGCTTCCAGTGACTTGTTATAAGAATCGAAGTAATTTGAAAAAAATAAGGGACGGTTATCTTTTTTAGATATCCATATAATTTTTAATTAACTGTAACACAGTGATTCCAATGACTTGTCACTCTTGATAGGCAGTGTGTGAGACCTCTGCTTGCCAAAGGCAACTGAAAATTACATTGAACACTTGCGAAGGTGGCAAGTGCTAAATTCCTGTCTAGTATTGTATTGACACTACTGTTTTATGTATTATAAATATCCCTCAACATTTCTGCCAACTTGATATGCCATATTATATATTTAATTACTGTACTTAAACTATGCTTACTAGTCAAATTTGGTAAGGACCACAGGCTCGTATGTGGATTAGAGAGATAATAGGGAGATTTTTCTAATGGAATTGCCACTGGCGGCCAATCTTCCATATATCTTCTTACACAAGAGCTTGTGCAAGGACTTGATCACTATCAAAACATAAATGGTATTTTGTATGTTTGTGCTCCTAGAATAGATAGCATTCCATATGTGCACTATACAAAACATAATAATCAGTCTTAATAGAAATGGACCAATCATAAAAGAGATACAACAGTTTGGTATGGTTAAAGTTTTCTTAGGAATATCATACATATTCTCTTTAAGAGTTGTCAATTATTCAGCGTGTTTGAATTTTTTTTTACAGAAACAGTAGGGGAAGTAATTCATTGAATGATATCAGAGTTTTTCCTTCTTCTGTGCACATAACTTGATGAGTTAAACATTTTCTTTTTACTTTCTGTATATCTGTAAAACTTCACTATTAACAGGCTTTCATACAAAGTCCATTTAGTAATGGAAGTAGTCCACCACAAGAACAACAACAGGACACAAAATTTACCTATTTTCCTGCAGTGAGTGCTGCTGGGGCTGAAGCATCACAGCCTGAGGTAGCCCAGGCAGGAGGTATAGGACAGGTTACTACAGCAGGTATGCTACTTGGTCAAACTATTTAAGCCCACTAGTCCACTGGGTTGACAGAAAAAAATGAACTCTCACATATTAGTCACTAACCTAGATTTTGAAATAATTGATGCAAGAGTATTTATAATGTAGATAATTTACTGCTCCATTGGGTTACTACCAATTAGTTACAGATGTATTTTGATGCCAATAAAGATATGGATATAAGAATGGTTAGATGATAACTTTTGAGATAATTGAAGAATTCTTTAAGATGAATTAAATTGTTGTTTTCCTTTTAGATTGTTATCTTTGATTTCATATTACAGTTGATTTACAATGTACATGAACATTTTAACTATACAAACATCTACTTTTTATTTATTATTTTTTAGGCAACTGGGGCCAAGATGGGACATTAGGACAAGGTATGGTATAATTATACATTAAAAAAAATCTCATGTATGTCCTCATTATTACTGTGGAAGTACAATTGTTCTAGGGGTACCAATTTTCGTGGGTTTGCTAAACCATGAAATTTTGTTCCCACAGAAATGAGATTTCCCTTGATGTGTATACTGAAAACCTCGAATTTAAGAATCCACATTAAAGCACTTTCACAGTATCCCAGAATATAAAAGTTTTACTGATAAATGTTTGGTCAATGTGTCATTATTTGATTATGTTGGGACCCCATATCTCTGTTTGACAGGACTAAGACTTACATTTTCGCAGGTTTATTTTTTCTGATGTTGATATTTAAGATGTCTCACATTTTTGTACTATGAAATTTTGCATACCGCTATTGAACTTCACCATTTTATGCTCTCATTGTTACATACCTGCACTTCATGAAATTTTTAATTCTCACTAGTTTTTAAACTTCACATTGTGTTTTTGCTTATGTTGCTCACAAGCATATGACAGGGACACATATTCAAACATGTCTTGTTTAATTAATAATTTCCTATTTGGTATTCATGTATTTCATAGACATGATAAGTTTAATGTATTTTTATACCCTCGCATACTGTTTTACCCTTGTCCATGCTTCTGCCCTTAACAAATTTTTTCTGTCACACTTTTCTCACTAACTACTCATCATGGCACCTTAAAATTTCAAAATATCCTTCCTGCAGGTATACCATATGGTGGGATTCATTTTTTGAAAATTTGACAAAAATTTCCTGCTTACTGAGGACATGATTTATTTTCTTTTATCATGATTGAAAAGCATGGGTATTACTAGTGAGCCAATGCTCACAGATTTCTTGTCATACTGCCATTCCATAAGATAGGGAGGTACATGTATTTTGTTTAACCTTTGTAACTTTTTTTTTTTTTTTTTTGTGACAAAATTCTCAGCTTTTGTAGATCACAGGCTGTTAATATTTTATACAAATCTTCAAATGGGTATTCTGAGTCATGGAATGTGTTTCCTTCTCATGTGACAACTTCCTTTCTTTTTATTGTGCTATAAGACAAAGTTTTCGCCATATTTTTTGGCCACTAATAATCATGGGTTGTCAATTTATTGTATTAAGCTAGTATCGTGGGATGCATTTTCGTACTCAAATGACCACTTCTTCTTGTTTTGCCAAATAAATATGAATTTTCCTTTTATCATGATTGAAAGCAGTGGTATCACTAGTGAGCAGTCACTCACAGATTTCTTGTTGTAATACTGATTAGAAATATAGACATCATTGACAGGATTCATTATAATCGTAGTTAATATTCTGATTATCTTTTGATAAAATTAAAAAACCAAACAAAACTCATATTCATATGCAAGAAAAAATTTTTTAGCAGGACAGTTCTATGTAATGATGTCACCACAAGAAGTCCTCCAGGGACAGAGAAATATAGCACCTAGAACTAATTTTAACACACCTAAGGTAGAAGGTGCCCGGACAGGGAGAGACGATCGAAGGAGAGCCACACATAATGAAGGTATAATAGATTAGAAATTTTTAATGTCACTTGTCATGTGTGATTCCCAAGATCTACATTGTTTTTGTCTGCAACTTTAACATGTTCAATACATGTATAATAATTTTTCGTTCAACTAACAAATCATGATACATTGCATAAAAAATATTACTCTTTTAATCCAATTAGGAAGCATTAAAAGTTTGTAATCATCTTCATTCATACATGTTTGTATGACCATCATGCAATGTCTGTTGTTATTTTCAAATAATACTTCTTAAAATGGATAACTTTATTCACAGTGTTAAAGCATGATCAGTAAGTTACTGTCAACAGTTAAATTACATTGTGTTTCCCCGATGTTCTGTCTTAAATCCTTGTAATTGTGCCCTTTCAGTGGAGAGAAGGAGACGTGATAAGATAAATAACTGGATAGTACAGTTATCTAAAGTAGTGCCAGACTGTTCTTCTGATCATACCAAACAAGGACAGGTAACCAATAAAGTAGGCAGACAACTTCTATAGATATGTAGCACTATCCCTCACTGTTTGTTCACAGTATTCACAAAAATAAACTGTTTCCTGAAGTGTTATATTAATAGTTTTCCATTGGGAAATACAAACTTTCATTTAAAAAGATTCTGTCTGGATGCACATTTTCTGTTGTTTTTGAAAATGCGGTCACTATACATCTATCATTCCATAGCTTAACATTGTGAAAAGGGGGTCAGAAATAAAAATAATTTCTATCTAGCATAAATTGCTATTTTATAAATTTTGAATTATTACAAAAGTTTTTGACCACTTTAATTCTTGCCAATATCTGTTGTTGTATCAAACTGCAGTCACAGTCCAAGTTCAAAACTGTATCAATTTACATTCATACTTGTCCGTATTATTCAGTGTTCGACCTGTGCAGTCTTATCAAGTTGCTTCCTTCAAAGCATTTTATGTCCTTCAGTACCATACTACTAAAATGTAGTGTGAATTCTAGCATTGTTTTATTTGTGCTTGTGTGACTGGGGACTAATTTGTGAAAAAATATTTATAATATAAGAAAAGAATAGTCCTAATAAGGAATATTGTTAGGGTAACTATGGTAGTTTTTTGTGTCACTTTCACACTTGTACAAAATGTTCCTTGAATGTTAATAGACAATCTAAATTTTTGGAGTACTTCTTTTTCTAATTTGATTTGATATGCCTTGCACGCTTCCGGAATCCAGTACACTTTCAAAGCAGGATGTGTTTTCGATTTCAAGTCTAGAGTCATGGTTTTTAGAAATAAAACTCATGTTTTTAAACTATGAATATTTGTTGACTTGAAATGTAAATGTGATAATAATATGACCAGTTGCACTTCAGGTGGTTATAATTTAACACGCATGGGTTTTGTACACTTATTCAATCACACCTTCTGAAAGAGCACATTGTTGTTGCACACTTACATGTATTAAAATTATCTCATTATCAAAGTTAGTTATGAAATATGACATTCAAACCACATTTATATCATTTTGTTTTTGAAGAATTCTTTTATATACATCTTAGCAAATTTCTTACATGTAAAAAAAAACATCACTAACTGTCACTAATAATCATGGAAGTTAAGAAAAAAATAAGCAATCAGTTGATTTTTTTGTCATTTTTCCTAACAACATAAAAAAAACTTCAAAAGGCCACATATATAATAGAAATGCCAATAAGATGTGTGCCTCTAGTTAGGAATGTACTTAAATTAGACTCAATAGTTTTGGATACATTTACACCAAGAAATTTGACTGAAAGTATGAGTTTATTGCTTTCTACATGATTCCCCTGGTAACCTGTACTTAAAAGTCTAAAGATAATTAAAAAAAATAATAATTAATTGCTAGACATTTGTGGAAACAAGTCAGTGTGTATAAATGCTTATTATTTAATATTCAGTTGTGTACAAGCTTATCTATGACTTTCATCAATTTTCAGAGCAAAGGAGGAATTTTATCTAAAGCTTGTGACTATATAACTGAATTAAGGACATCAAATGCCAGAATGACAGAGAGTTTGAAAGAATCTGAAAGATTATCTGTTGATCACGATCTTTTACGACAGCAGTGTGAAGAACTGAAAAATGAGAATCAAATTTTAAGACAACAATTACAAAATCATGGGATAATTCCTGACATATCTGGAACGGGTTCATAGTGGTGGATTCTACTGTCTCTATACATTATGTTGGTGTCAGTATTATACTGCATTGACAATGTCATAAAATATCATATTATGTATCACATCATGTGCACCATTAAGAAGATAGTTTACTGTGTAGGCAATCTACTAGACAATTTATTTGACAGATTCCAGTGAAACTCTCCATACACATTTTGTAAATGTCCTTTTTGGCAGAGAATACCATTTTTATTAACAGAAGTGCATATATCCATTTGTCATTTTACATTCGGTTCAAAACATTGATAGAGTAATGATATGTAATTTATATTCTTTTTTTCACTCTGATCTCTATATAAATATAACACTTTAACTGCCTTTATTCAATCCTCTGTGTATTGACACTAAGTTTATGCATGTAACATCTACAAGTTGTGCAGTAGTTTAGAATTAGGGATTCAAAACATTTTTAGTGACTTCCGTAAAGTTCCTTTTAGTGCCCTCATTGTCATCAGTTATTTTGTTTAAGTATATTTAGCAGCTAGTGAACTAAAGATTACAAAAATAATAAAGCTTTGAATCATATAGGTGATGACTCCCATTCTGCAAATTTTAGACAGAATGCTTTAAAAAATAATATCTTAAGAGTTTATAAATCAATTTCAAAACAAAATATTTTAGGAATCTTTACAATCCAGTGACAATTTTGATTAAGAATGGGTGAAACAATGTACAAAAAAATTATATCTTCTTTTAGTAAACTAAAGATTGTCCAATTACATAAATAGATCAATTAGAATGCAGGGCTTGTTTAGATAGTGTCAATAAAAGGTCAGCTCAGTTTAGTATAAAGCAGGGTCTGTTTTATTGGTAAATTGTTCTAGTCCTGACATATCTGCCATAGGATGTTAAACCATAATCAGCCAATTAATGTCTATATAATGTTTGCTTCTTTCTGTTTTCACCATTAAATATTATTGATATGAGAATAGATATCAGATTTTTTTACTAACAATTGTGACTTCTTAACAATCTTAAGTTGGGTTTATTTGAGATTTCAAGTTCTTTTATTTGTTGAAAAAGTGGAACCTTAGACCACCTTCTTTAATCCTAATGAAATCTCAATTTTAAAGTTAACTACATTGTTTGTATCTATTCTTGTTATGCTGCTGAAGATATTAAGCAATTTTTTCAGAAGAAAAAAATGATAGGGTTTGCCAATATTGAAGAAACAGAGATCTTTATGTGTGCATGTTATTGATAGAATATCTATATCATCACAATATCAGAGGGTGTATCATGTATGCTATACACCTGAACCATGAAAACCCACCTTTATTACAGGTAGGCAGCAGAGTAAGGCAATTATGAATATATTTACAAGACTTACCAATATTTGGACTGTACATTTATGGTCTGGACCATATGCTTATACCTTTATGGTCGGAGATCACAGAGCTAGGGCATACAAGTATCTTGGCCTTATATTTTGACTATATGTTTTCAATGAAAAGGAAAGCAATATCATTTACTTGATATGACATTTACCATACCAAGATTGTTTGCTAGTAAAAAAAATTATATAAAATATTCCAAAATATGTTTGTAATCCTGTTTTTAAAGATATCTTTACATTAGGATTTTAATATTTTTTCCTCCAAAAGATTACATATTTTTAAAACTTCCATAGAAATTAAAACAGAAGCGAAAATGATAGTGACGATTTTCATACATTTATGCTTTAGTTTATAGAATCAGTGAGAAAACACTTTAATAATTATCTGACTTCATTTTTATACTTGATGGTTTCTTCCTATTAACCATACAAATTGTTAATATAAATGTTCAGAAAATACAAAATATATTTGTACACTTTACAATTTATGCCTTGTACATGTAAGTCTATTGGGAAACTTGAACTATACTTTAATACAAACCTTGGCCCAGTAAATGGAGAAGTCATATTGCCTACTGAACTTGTTGTTGTGAAATGGTAGTTACCTTTGTGATCATGAATGTTTTATAAGCCTTCGATGTAAATATTGATAGAACTTTATCTTTTGTTATATTGTTGTACATAATAGTTATTTTATTGCATTTTTATTCTGATTCTCTGTGTTCATTGTAATGTGGTTATATACATGTAGTCTTTTGGGTTATTGAATAATAGTTTCAAGTTTATCTTGAACACAAATGTATTATTTCGTGCTCATTTATTGAAGAAATAAATCATTATTCTGTTATTTTCAAACCACCTTCACCTTGGAAACACTTCACTGCATGGCATAACAGAACTTATCAATGATGGTTTGAAGAAATTTAATTCAGTGGGAATATCAAATATGTGGATTTATATCTTATTTGTCAATGTAAATTTATTTTTTTATTGGGTACTTATATTTTTTAATTGTGATTGAACTAAACATTCAAACTACTTTGACAGTAAATTGTCTCCTCTTACAGGGGATGTAATAAGCACTCTCCAGCTGACCAACAGTATGTGGATTTCAAAACGTGCAGTTCAATGTTAAATAGCCTTTTGTGGTTCAGTTTACCATAGAAGAAAGTTAACTCCATTAGGGGTAGTTCAGTTTTGGCAAAACTTGCCTGCTTGAACAGTTGGGAAAAAATCTTATTTCTACCCTTACTCAAATATTACCACTGTATGTGCTATCATCAGAAACATTGTGTTAAAATACACATACAGAAAACTTTTTGAGAATATTCTATATGATTGTTTAGAATGATAATATTTTAATAAGATATCTCAGCAGGATGGTTTAATATATGGGTTCATTATTTTTATGTGTTATATAGATTTGCCTTAATAAAAAAATCTCCTGTTAAGTTCTACAGTATCTGCAGTTAAGTTGAACCACCTATTAAAAGAGAAAATGTCTTGATGTATATTGATAGATTGAAAGCAATAATAATACCCAATTCAGCTAGTGAGTGGTATATTGGAATCACCTTGTCCTTTTGTCCAAATTTTGTTGCAATTTTTTTATTTCAATTTCATGTTGTGGCTTTATATAGATGGAGCAAACATTGTAAGCAATTTTGGTTGCTGTCAAATATCTGCTTCCTGTTTTATTAGACTTTGCCTGTTTTTAGTATATTTAATGATATAAAAAATTTTCGTCACAAAAATCTTGGCTGCAATTGGACGGGTTGATTTCAAATGTTATTTGGCTTTAATTCGACTGGGTATAATTGGAAGCTATTTTGTTGGTTGTCTGATGTTAATGTTCTGTTTCATTGGAATATCCCATTCTGTATGTGGTGTGGTAAACTTAGCACAACAACCTCTGTAATTTTATGAAATACCTTTAGATATATGATGCACACCAAGTAATCAATAATGTAGATTATATTCAGTTACGATCGTCACATCTTCGGTATTATGTTTAGTTCAGCTATGTATCCACAGTTAGTCTACATTCATTCCTTCAGTACCAGTCCACATAATATTTAGACATTGCCTATGGTAGAGGTGATTCATAGTGCAGAAAAATAAACTAAGTGCAACAACAAAATGGCAAACTTAGTGTGGTTAAGTATCTGTAACTGTTTCTGAATTGTAAATACAAATGAAGTATGTGAGATTTTTTAGATGCACGGAACACCTCGTCTGATTTTTATGATGACTGCTACTTAAAACTTAATGAGAAATTTAAGGTTAGTGCCTTTAAATTTATGTTCGTATCAGTGGAATAGTGTATAAGTAGCAACCAACACTTGGTCATTCAGAAAACCATTAAGTCCAATATTTAAAAATACACTGGAACTTAATGGTTGCTGTGCTAATTTAATTAATTGTATTATACAATGTTATTTAATTTATTTAACTCCATAGTAACTAAGCTGATTCAATGGTTTCAATTATGTTTGTTATTACACCATTGTCAGATGGATTTTAGATCTCTTTTATTTCACTGTTTTTGTGGGCTTTTAAAAAATTTACATGTAAACCTCTTGTTTAAAATATGTCATGATAGACTACTATAATGTTGTTATTTAATACTAAGGAAACAAAATAAACTTAGAATAAAATACTTGAGATGTCAGTTTATTCAACTCTTTCATTATACAATTATTAGGAACTTATATGTATGATTGAGTGGATTGAAAACAAAAATTTACTTATGAATAATTATATCCCCTGCAGCAAAATTGGAGGATATACAGGATTCACCCTGTCTTGTCAGTCAGTAAGTTCTGTCAATATAATTTGTAAGCGCAATTCCCTCCAAATTGGTAAATGGATTTTGATGAAATTTAAAAGGAAGGTTATTTGACATTTCATTTTAATATGCGTGGTTGAAAATAACTAATGTCTGGTCACTGCAATGGGATATAATTCATTTTAATGCAGGGAAAGTGCGAGGTTCAACATATGCAATAGTATCAAGCTGCGAATCATGAAACAATTATATAAGCTCGATTACATGTTATCTTGTGTTCGTTTTATAATTAAGCTTTTCTTGACGAAGCTGGCGATTGACGGCAAACTCAAGTGTAAGTTACAATTCGCTTTAGCTGACTATGGTGCATTCACACAACTAGATTGAACCCAGTATCAAATTATATCCTTTAAGTATTTTTATTTATTTAGTACACGAGGGTTTCGGCTAACTAGTTTTTAAAAAAACGGCACCTTGCAAAGGGAGTCCCACGTAAATTTTATTTAAGAAAAGTTTGATAAAGCCCAGTGTGCCACTGAGTCTATTTTGAATTAACACGATTAAAACTCAAATAGAAGTGGACAGTGACGTACAACTCAATCTGAACTGTTCATTAGAATAGGCTTATCAAGGTTTTAATTCCCGATAGCATGCACATCTGCATGTGATTATATAACATCAAAAACATCATAACAATGCTGCAAGCTGCTTATAAAATATTTGCGGACAGACAGGGTGAAAACCTAAATACCCGCCCAAACTTCGTTTGTGGACGGGGAGGGCGGGTATGAATATAGTCCAAAATGTCGACTGCATGTCATGTCTGTGTAATTGTTTCTTTGACTATAAAATAAAGAAGTAGATCTATGTATTAGGAGACTTATCTTTCGATCTTTCCAAACAAAAAACAAAAAAGAAACGGAGAACATGAAGCCTTTTCCGTTTGAAATAAAACATTTAAAGATATCGAGTCTTTATCGATGAACCCCTTTTTTGAAGCTTAACACAAAAGTCAACTCTCCAAAAAAGTTAAACAGAAATGGGACAATCAACTTTCCCAACATTCAAAATATGAGAACACATATTGACGAAACCTGGGTTCACTCGCACACTTGTCAGGAAATGACATAAGTATCTAGACACGAAGTATACATTGTTGAGAGTGCAAGGTAGAGAAATCTCAGACTTCTATTAAATGGTATACTTAATTCCAACACGTGTTTCAAGGATTAACCTCTCACCAGCATCTTTAGAATCAAATATACTCAAAATCAAAACTACCCAACTAGGAAGCCACCTAAATCCATTATCGATCGAGCCGAGAAAACATCGAGAATCAAATACCACAAGAAAATTCAAGATTAGGAAATCTAAGACACACTCAGATATACCTTATTTATGGCGAACAGTTTATTCTCAAAAATAAAAGTATTTACATGTTAAAATAAACATTTATCTGTATTTGGCGGTAATACAATGCACCGGATTGAGCGTTGATAAAGAACAATAATTAGCTTTCTATGTGATTTTATGACCATATGTATAGTATAGTTTTAAACAGAATTGTGATTCACGACGATGTAAACTGTGAAAATGACAAAATATTTCGATTTTTAGGAAGCTATCTGCTGCATATAAGTCTACAATTTCGTACTTTTGTCGTACTGTTGGTTTCAAATCGATAACGTTTACATGTTTATATAACGTACGATGACTTTACGGAAATCATTTTGTGACCTAACTGCACCTAAAAGGATTGTTGTGTCATAAAAATTCTTGGCGCCAAATGGCTACACAATTTCAGTAAAAACAGTAAGTATAAGAAACATATATAGCCCTGTGCCTATCATAATATAGATCTCATTGAATGTCAGACTCATTTACTTCCTCTTTATTTGCTAAATTTAGACCTGTTTATAAATGCATTTATTTCATTCATGAAATATTCATGTGCTTCGAATACAACTAACGTGAATGTTCCAATCATCCGCGAAGAGGGTATATCGGCGAACCTTAAGCTCTAATAATAAAATTCGGTTGTTATATCACGAAATCAGATACCAGTCAGTGAGAGCGACCCCCCTTTTTCGCCACTATATAATTATGCATAGTGGTTGGAGAGAATCACCTAATATAGTGGATAGTGGGGGCACCAGTTTTACGTTAGAGACTTTGCCTATCTCGCAGAGGTGGTTTTACGACAGGGGTATGAAAATACTCCAGTTTCATAAATTTTGAAAATTGATTACGGGGTTGGGGAACGGGACTCCTCATGGATCCGCCTGTGGACTAGGTCGTATTTTTTTAAAAGAAATTATCTATGGGTTGTAAGCTGATGATAAACAGTACATAGCTTCCTGACAATATGTAACCCCTTGCTTTTAAAGTTCATTCTATTTAATATGTGGATGGACCGGTCAATAAAAATCTATATACCAACAAATCTCCGGGAACTTGCCACAGGTACTTTGGTCACGGATTTTCTTACGTGTTCATCCGTATTTAACATAATGTTATATAATATCGGAGGAAATTTTTTTTTTTTTTTTTTGGAAAACCAACATGGTTGATAATTGTATTTATAGAACAAAGAGATTAAATGGTATAAATACAGTACTTTTAGATCTTTTCTGGTTTAAAGACCATTCGCGACAGTTTTTTGCCTATGCTGAAAAAAAGTTCTAAAGTGAAATCTTCGAATGACTACAACTGTTTTTAGTTTTCGACATTGACATTTGGGTAGAGTTGAATTGCCCCTTTAATACATCTATAATTTAGAAGATGTTTTAGATTTTGTTATAAATAAATAAAGAACACTTTTCAAATAATTATATCTGGCTTTGCATTAGCTAGCGATATTTATTTTTTGTTCTGTGCCAAAAAATGGCTATAATTAACATAATAAAGAGACACTGTTCAAGCGATATTCTAACCTGTAAGTCAATACAAAATCGAAGCAATGAACGCAGACGGTATAAAAAAAACATACATTTTTATAGATGTTTTATCACTAAATAATCCTAGATTTTAGGACTAACATAATCTCGTCTACTTTATATATTGTTTTTTTTTTCACAGATGAACTGTTTCCACGTTATTTCAAAATTGTATTGTACCAGAAAGTTGACAGTGGTTATTGAATGGCCGGGTGACATTTCCTTAGATACCCTGTTTTTGCTGATAATCGACGAATCGACAAGCAGAAGTGTAGCGATTTTCCTGCAGCCATCAATTGGACATTTTCATTCTTCTTTAGATTTCTCGCCAAATAATAAGAAATATACAGTTAACATTTATGGTTTGGTCACCATGGAAACTAATCGTGGAAGATTCTATCGGCATAAATGTTGTTCGAAAAATGAATTGACAGATGTAACAGGTATGAAAGCAATACATTGTTGGTATTCTTACAAATATTCCAGTTTTTGAATAGTATTCTTTTATTCCGTGTGCAAAATAGAATAACATTCCAAGGGCAGTATGCAAGGTAATATATGAAATTCTTCGTTGTGTTCCATTTTATTAATAATAGGATAATTGATTGGGAACAGTGAATAACCAAAATATGATCACGAGTACCGAAGAACGCCTAGATTTAACGAGTGTGCGGAACGTGGTCCGCGTACGAGTTAAATTTTAATGCGTTCTTGGCACGAGTGATCATATTTTGGTTATTCACGATAACCAATTGATTATCCTACTTATTATATAGATTTTCTCTATAGTTCATTGTTATTTTCAACACAAATTTAAAATTTTGTGAACGGCGGATTAATATTCGTGTTGTGACGTTTTGCCGGAGAAAGCGCGAGAGTGAAATTACCGAATTTATTTTACAGTGTGAATTATCAAAAAAGAATTACACTGGGAACAATCGGTAAATCACTGCTATCTATATAATAATTGTCTATAATATGCACAAAGAACTACGACTTTATTTCAATACTATCCCAAAACATTGTAAAAAGATCTTGCAGACATAGCATTCAGTGATAATTCCTAGAGGTAATTTAACACTTGACTTTCTACTTTTAGATACACATAGTCCAGAAGTAGTAATTTTATTCCAAATAACAACCTGTAGATGTACAAGTTTTCCTTTTAAAGAAAACCCAGAGGTTTAGTATGATTTAAAATATAAATTATTCTTGGTATAGTATTGGGGACATTTTAATAACAGTTTCTCTCTATTCATGTTTCGCTTTGATTCTCATTTTTCGGCCTTTGCCTACAGGAGGCAAATTGGAAATCAGTTTTTAGACTATGCCTTTTTGAAGCAGACTTCTTGAAACTTAAGAAATTGCACGGGTTATTAATATCAAATAAGCGATTTGACTTAAGTTCGTTCAATTAGAAAAAAAAACTTTTCTTTCTTTGCAATCATTAAAAGCAAAAATCCCGTGTTTATTTTTTCATATTTTGTCAACGATCTGCATTGTCTTTCTCCAACTATTCTGTATATAATATCATCGACTTTTATTATAATGTTTAGGAGTATGACTTTATGTGATCCCATCTATAAAAATATTAATCCAGTTTCTTAAAATCCATTCTTTTTTAAAGTAACTGAATATTTTTCTGTACATAAAGCATTACTTTTTAAGTTTCTTTTCAGGCACCGCCAAAACTTCAAACTGCTTTGAAAGTAACAAATTTTTTTTTCTGTACATTATGCATTACTTTTTAATTTTTTTTTCAGACACCGCTAAAACTTCAAACTGTACGCAAACCTCCAAGTACTTACACTGTGATAGCTGATACTAAAACCAGAAAAGTTTACACTTACATTATTTTTGTGAGACAAAAAAAAGATATTTACATACTGACAATAACTAAAGAGATGTTGAGACTTACCCTTCCAATAGATTTGGTGCCAGGTACATGGACCGAAGTACTGGTTATCAGAGGCCTACAGGAAGATAATGGCTATAACAGATATATGATGTGCTCTACTTCATGTCGCGCCCTAACGTCTTTCAAAACATGTAGGTCTTTGTAGGAAAAAGGGAAATCAGGAATAAATTGTCAATTTATAAACCATAGATAGTACTTTAGTTAGGGAAAATACATTGTTTTTTACATTGGTAAACCTTTTTGATGTATTTACAGTACTTTGATCACCGTTTCACATTCGTGCCTAGAAACTTCAATAATATTAATTGATTAGTTATATTTTGACGTCCTATGTCCTACGGCATATATATTTATTTCAGGACGAGAATGTTTGATCAACCGAACAATTGCCCGACAAAATTTCAAAATAACATGAAAAATAAAAACAGTAAACAAAAAGAAAGCATGGAGTAGGATTGAACTTAAGTTCTCTAAATTACATTTACGTGTAGATTCCTACTAACCAGTACTAACCCGTCAATCTCGCTAGAGTCAGCTATATCATATTCTTGATGCGGTGTATATTGTTTATTGTTTATTCGTTTTTATTTTGGTTCATTATAAAGGTACAATTTTTACCAAACTACATTTCTGCTTTTTAAAAATGTGTTTTTCTTAAACAAACGAATGTGAAAAAAAAACATCATACAACAAAATGGTCAAAAATACTTTGTACTTCGGGAGCATTGGTGAGAATTTTGGTACTTTTCCTCCATCTAATTCTGCTAAAATCAGCGTTTATACATGTAGTAATAATAGTAACAATCTGGCAGTGTCCTATAATAGTTTTGAAAAGGTCAGAATTAGTTTAAACAGTATTTTATTTAGTATAAAGCTGAAATGGATTGGGCAGCAGGCTAAGCCTATATAAGCCCTCTCCATAAGGTCAGAATTGTGGGTAAAATGGTCGATGTCCTTTCATTTATGACTGGTTATTTCTATTTCAGATATGTCTATGGGGGATTATAGAATACTGATCCAGCTGGCAGAAGTATACATAAATCGTTTAAAAACTAAAACTTTTCAACCAATTCAGTATCTTTACAGAAATAAGTCTGGACAATACTTTCATGATATTTTGGCTTCAACCTCAGGAGAAATGACTCCATATCTTAAAGATTTCAATGGTGACCAGGGTTCCGTCATTAATGGTTTTATACATGGACTATTTTTCAGTACATATTTAGGCCCAACGTCTAAACCGCCACCAATATCGTTTTATGGACCAATACGGTTTCATCTGCAAGCAAACCTAATTTTTACAGATAAATGCAACATCTATTTTGCTGACTTTTATTGCCATTACAAACAGCACTACGTCACAATCGTTCTGACTCCTCAAGGTACAGATGGAGATACATTCTGTAGACAACATTTAATTCTACTCAACATATTTAACAACCCATTTGTGAAAATCGTACAAGTTGCAGATAACCAGAGAGTCGTCGTGGTAACAAAGGCTGTTATTGTTGAGATATTTTACACAGAAAGCATTAATATTCGAAATTTTTTACAGAAAGGATATGGTTTCATCAGTAAAGCTGTCTGCATGGGTCGTGGGAAAACTAAACCCGAAGGTATTCCCAAAAAACAAGATTGCATAATTTGCAATTCACCAAAAGAGACAATTTAAAAAATGCCTCATTATGTTTTTCATAATATTTTTTACAAATGTATTAGGAGAAACTGATTTCTTTTCTCCCTATACTTTACTTAAACCTTTTTTTCACTCTCTTTATGGTAAACTTTACATTTTAAAATCTCAAGCGAAAAAAGCACTTAAGTTTCTGCATATTTTGAACACGATATATATATGTTTGGAATGAGATCGGTTGTCCCACTAACACGTACTTTGTTCTTGGACCCTGCTATTGTATGTTTGGACTGAGATCGGTTGTCCCACTAACACGTACTTTGTTCTTGGCCCCTGCTATTGTATGTTTGGACTGAGATCGGTTGTCCCACTAACACGTACTTTGTTCTTGGACCCTGCTATTGTATGTTTGGACTGAGATCGGTTGTCCCACTAACACGTACTTTGTTCTTGGACCCTGCTATTGCTATTTTATAATCGATTGACTTAACGAATACATTTTCAATGGCATAAGAATGTCACGAAGAAAAATATTTTGCATTGTGGCTAATGACGTGCAACCTTACGAATCTAAAACTTTGTTACTATATATACTGACATTCCTATACAACGCATCTTGTGAATGTTGAATAGTGATCAAGGGAACCAAGATTCGAGCGGAAATCAAAGAATTAAAATCATTTTGTAAAATTTTATGCTATCGAACAAGCTAATAAATGTGTTCATGTTTTGTTTTGTTTACTGGGAGTTTTCTACAGTTTCGACGGCTGTTTGTTCTAGTTTTTGTCTTACGAATCTCGGAACTCAAGTACGTGATTGTTTTTACTGTTTGAATTAATTTTGAGACATGAAGTATTATATGTCGTTTGTCTCACTTGTAAACCGTACTTACCCTGATATAAAAATGGTAAAAATACACTAAATCGACAATGATAAATTGACAACATAACATTTATAAATTTAGTTTAAATGATTATGTTGTGTAGTTCTCATTTTACATAAGTAATTTAGATAAGTAAACACTTTGTCAATAGTCTTAAACTAGAAGTGTTGGTCATAAACCTGTTGAACGGTGCTATATTGAACTCGAGGTTGAAAGCAAAAATTCTTAGCTCATAGAAACAAACTTATGATATTTCAATATCCAATTAGGAAGTGTTTCAGTGCTAGTATATTGTACAGTTAATCTAAAACTATTCAGTACGTATCCAAATTGTGCAGAGCGTGATAGTATAAGCTTACTCATTATTATGAATTATGATACATAATATTTATAACAGAAATGCATTTATCTACATGTTTACATAAACGACGTTGTATTTCTTACTCTAAACATCAGCCATATGCACCAACCATTATACCATATATGAGGTTTACAATAAGAAAACAATTTGAAAAGAATGTGTCAATGACAATACACAAAAAATGACAAGGACAACATTTTGATCACAGCACGCTTTTCTCTAGGTCTTGTTTTTATCTAAAAAATAAAAAAAAAACTTATAAAGTGCATTGATTTTTTTGTTAAATAGACACCTATTGACATGCTCAAAACATTGCTAAAGACATTACTAAAGCTAAGGTTAAAGTTAAAAAGCGTTGGGTGATACACGTCTCCTCGTCGTTCATTGAAGAATAAGGGCGAATTTTGGCTGAGATTTTTATCTAGGTGGGGTTGTCTCTTTGACATATTCTCCATACCTATTCTGGTTATCATTCGTCCCTTCAAAAGCCATGAAGATTGTATTTAAATTATATAGTGTGGTATGATGCTAAAATACATAATATATATATTCTTTCCTGTATTTACCTCGAGTAAATCATACAAGCATGTCTTTCCCTGCTTTCTGACAGAGACTGCAAGCTAGAACAAGGGACGCAACCTGAAAAGGAAAAAAAGCTAGTTGTTATTCGTTGTTTTGACTTACTCTTATATTTCCGTAATGAACGATACACGAAAATCTTTTTTGTTAAGTTTGTAGGAGAAAATTATATGTGAAAAGCTGCTTTTTTAAAGAGGATGTCATGTTAAAATATTCTATAATAAGCTGGTCATATCTTAATTAAAATAATTGAATTTATTTTACAGTCATTAAAAAAGTGTCCGAAATAAAGTGTTGAAATAAAAGCATATTCATAATATTTTTTATAATATGAATATTAATCTAGATCTGGATCATCATTTGAGTTTAAAAGTAAAAGATTTGAATTGGGTTCACGTTTGTACAGCGAAATTTCTGTCTATTTCTTGATGGGTGTCTGAAGCTCGGGAAAAAGAGTTCGGCGAGTTTCTGGCTTTGGATTAAAGTTCATTATCACCTTCCGAGAAACGTGAGCCAAGCACAAACCTAGGTATCTTGAAAAAAATAAGGCAAAGCATGCCCTAAATATGAGATAGTAATTTTATTTTTTATGTAAAATTAAATAAAAAAATGATTTTTTTTCTGTGCATTTTTTGTCATAACAACACATACAACCTGATTTTCACTTGATATTGTTCATTCTATTACACAGTTTAAGGATCTGTTAAGGTCAAAGTCAAGAACATTAATTGTCGGAATAATTTCAGTAAAGTTGTTAAGTATGCAGTTACAAAGGTCCTGAAAATTGTGCTTAATACTTCATCATACAATATATATATATATATATATATATATATATATATATATATATATATATATATATATATATATATATATATATATGCATGTTTTCATCCTTCACAAAACATGTTACTACAGCCATAGAAGAGTGTAAACAAAATACAACTTACCTCAACTATCAAAATAAAGATTCCGACACAAATGAAGGCGATGGAATATTTCTCAGCAAAACTCTTTATGGCGTCATAACATTTCTATAAATAATGTTATTATATAACTATTCATGTAACATTTACATAAAAATCAATGACCAGTTGTAATTGAAGTCGATGTTATGAAAATACCTTTTGCATTAATTTTCCAAAATAATTCTGATACCAATGGAATAAGGATTCGAACGATAATCAAAAATAACAGAACATTATCCAGGGAAAACGACTAGATCGAGAATATAATACACAATAAAACATGGTATAATAACGATAACACCTACAAAGAAACAAAGTAAATGAGCAACCCGGACTTCACTAAAACTTGGAGCATGGACCCGATGGACCGGTAGGATATGCGTCCTCTGATATAGTTGGGGTCAGACAACTCTGACTACAGGGCTGTTGAATACCCTCGATGCCCCATGGTCTACCATCTGTATTTAACTAAATATATCGAAACAGGGAGACACATCTAGCTCTGATAAATTCTACCATAGTATGTCAAAGGAGCTAAATTATTGTAGTCCCATGTTTAATACACGGAATGAAGCCTAAGTGTTCAAGGGTTTCAAATTTGTGCAAATGTTAGTAAATAATATATCATATATAATTCGAGTCGAACATATTATAGCTAAATGTTTTGGGTATACACACGGTGACCAATGGCCCAACAGTAGTGGCAATGACCAAGTTATTTTTAAATACAAAAATATCAATCATATAAATATTTAAAATTTGATATGCAGTACACGTATTCCAAAAAGGTAAATCCTAAAAAATATCCGGTATATTCATTGAAATCTATAGAAAATCTTTATGGCTATAAAGATTTGCTTTGGAAAGCGAATAATTGTACGTAATATTGTTCGATATTTTTTCTTACATCAGTGTGACGATTCGTTTTAGGACTACTAGTCTGGCAATCAGTAATTGGTGTCGCATAATTAGATGATGTTGCTCCTTTGCAACAGGAGTTGGGAACTTCGTTACTCCCTTTGTTCCATGGCGAAGCAGCATATTCGGTTACGGGATCTTCAATGCCACAACATTTGAACTGTAAAGAAACAACCAGGTTGAAGAGTGAAATATAAATTAAGATATATGATTAAATAAATAACTGAAAAATACATAAGTGTTCAAAAATTGTTGGCTATCAGAACTTACATTGCAAGTTACAATTGAATGTAAGAAATACTACTGTCCATTCAGTTCGACTAATAAACTAACAAAAGGTATAATGAATTATAATAATCTTTAGTGTGCTAAATTTGCATTTTGTATTCTTGTTTTGTCCGTTTCTTTTGCCTTGTCTATTGAAATAATTTGGAGCCTCCTTTACGTTTACTGTAGTTAACCTTTCATTTACAACAACAATGATAATTTGTATCAGACTTACGTTCATATTCAAATAGTTCCACCCAGTAGATGTTTCATCTGTAGTTAGATCATCGTGTGAAAACTTTGCCAAACCTTTCTTCATTTCAGACTTTAATTCACTTTCAACCTGTATGAAAATTCCTTTTTCTCGTGACATATTATATTGAAATTATTTTTTTGTCAATCACCATTATTCCTCAGTATTTTCAAAATAGTGTGTTTAGCCTATACAATGAATATCACAATTGTAAGCTACATTTTTTTGTTTGCGTTTTAATGTGCGTGTGGGGAAAATATTAACATTTCATATTTTTGGAAGAATATTAACGGACTCGTGTGTAAAAATATCATTGCAGTTTTCTTCCCTTCTTTATTTTACGTAAATCAAAAGGGGACACAATATTCTTCCAATGAAATCCAACGTTTACTATTTTGAATGCGTGTAAAACAATACATACAGTATTCCAAGTAAATAAAAAATGTATACTACTCACACTAGAATTAAAAACCATCCACAGAACGACAATGACAAGCTTCCCAAGCAACAGAAAACCAACAACTATCATATACTGAATAATGAGAAGAAAATAAGTAACAATTTGCCCATGACTATTTTTTTCTATTTTTTTTTCGTTGTTTTGTTTTGTTTTGTTTTGTTTTTGTTTTTGTTTTTGTTTTTGATTTTGGTTTTGGTTTTTGTTTTTGTTTTCATGAATTTCCCTGGAACAGTTAGGAAGGAGTTGTGCTTACAAGGTTTCAATATGTAAAACAGTTGAGTATGATTATCTCCTGACAGAAACTTTCTTCATGCATATCTACATATGATGCCCAACCTTTCTATAAACTTTCATCAAATTCCCATGATTGGTTGTGGAGGAGTTGCGCTCACGAGGTTTTAAAATGCTTAATCTTTAATTTGGATTATCTCCCTTTAGAGTCCCCTGACAGTAACTATGTTCTTTCATGTTCACAAACACAGTAAAAATAACAAAATTGTACATTATAAAGATGTATGTAATTTCTAAGCACCCCATTCCCTTCCTGTCATGTTCAGTGCCATAAAATATATCAAGTAAGAAATATATTAATGAATAAATTCAGCCAGAAATGGTAAACATACATTTAACAGACAGACATATGGGTACATAGTACTGCCAGAGCTAAAAGAAATACTTTAAATTAAGATGGATTATACAGTACGACTATATAATGGTAGATCAACTTACAATGATAAGTAAGCATTTAACTTCACAACAAGCACCCATACATCCCAGCAGTGATAGAACTACAACAAAGGATCCAATAACTATCAGTGTAATAGAGAGTCCTTTAGCCATGTCTCCTAAGTTAGACACTCCAAAGCTTATACTCTGCAAGGCTGGTAAGACTTCATCGTTGATAGCCGACTCGTTAGCGACGACCAGAATCCCAGGAATGAGAATTCCTAATCCAAGTAACTACAAAAAAAAACTACTATTCAGTATGATTATTTCTCATTTTATTTAAAGCTTCAATAACAGTATGTTATTTTTTTCAACCGTAACAAGCAAATGCTCGTTATTTTTTAAACCATTGTAAAATATGTACTTACTGAACATAATACAAATGTATACTCAGTTTATTTATCAGTGCGAAAAAAAAAGCTTTAGTTTTGTTACAACGCCTTTACTCAAGAGTCTTTATCTAGCGAAATGGCCTTTGGGTTTGCTCAGATATCTCGTATAATAACGTTGAAAGACAGTCTGAACTTATTTAAGCGGATATGTCTTTCTGTCTTTATTTTCTATGTTGAGATATCTGCGTCAGTAACTCTTTTGTTATTTAATTATTGTGTATGTTTGTATTTCTGACTTATTTCTTTTCAATAGTTTCTTTCTTATTGGTTAACTTTGTCATACATATTTAAGAAGAAAGATGCATGTATGCATGAATGATAATATAAAATCGGTACGGTAAAACATACACAAATAACATATACGTAAACAAAAAGTTCTTTACTGTTTTCGAGTTCAAAGGGAAACTATAAAACCACAGGACAACAATGATTCTATACATAAAAATGCCTCAAAGGTCTTCAGACTATCTGATGATAGCTAACTAGGTGGGATAAATATAGGTTATACATGTATTGCTATTTAACAAGGCAAATGTAGATAAAATATCGTATTCTCTGTACTCCAATCCAAAACTTAACATGCAAATGTAAAGCAGCAGCAAAATCCATTCCTTTACATGTATATACTCGTATATATAAATGGGCTAAAAAACAAATTAAGACAATATTAATTTGCCGACCAGCCAACCGTACAAGATGGACGCCGGATTTTATTGATATAATAAGTCACATCATTAATATCTTATATACTCATGTAATAAAAAATAATAAACTTCTCCAACCCCATTCCAACGGCCAAGGCACGCCCAGGAACAACCAGAGATAAAACCTTTTTAGGAAAAAAATTCTCTGGAAACCTGTATTTTCATGGCAAAAACTACCTTTCAACAGACCGTCTAGGAGTTCAGCGTGAAAACCTGCACTGACATCTTGAATATGTGTGAACTTTATTTTACAAGAAAAGTTATACCTCTATATAAAACTATCGAAATTTGAACTTGTCACTGCGAAAGGTGGCTAGAGAATGACAACACAAACGCACCTGAAAACCAATTACCATTGGTCCGGCCACATATCATGTGATTAACTTCGAATTGACAATACAATATTTTCCCGTTATACAAGCGAAACGCGGGAAAATACATTTAAGATGGTCTTAAGACATTTCGAAGTCGTAACACTATCAAAACTGCAAAAAACACCAAAAAAACGGGAGTGACATCAAGTGTTTCAGAAGGGCAAATATGCCCTGCTCAGCCAGTGGCACCCGTCATATTGTGAGTGGGTATAATACACAATCCAGTAATAGTCTAGCCACAATAATGCAGTTCCCCGACACGGGTTATAGAGGGTTCTGACAAAATCAATTCATAGTTGGGCGATATCATTCAAATCAACAAAGTATTATGATGTAAATAATGCGGAAATGATGAAAATATTATCCGAAATAGACAAATTAAATAAAGATAATAATAACCACAGTAAAATATAAAACAATGCGAACAATATATTAAAAAAACGCCGAGATTGGATCTTGAATTTGGTATAACATAGTAAAAAAATCATGCAAAAACAAAAAAAAAAACATCCTGCAAGAAATGTACTTGAAGATTTCAAAGGAAGTGAAATGTATCTGGTATCTGTTTCAATGCCTTCACATGGTGGCAGTATGATTTTCACATTGTAATAGTGAATCATATGACCTATCTCATTTAACTTGCTCGTATACAGTTTTATAAAAGGGGTTATATCACAGCAGATAGTAAGTGTCAATTTCGGCAGGTAGTCTATAAAATGTACATTTGAATTAGTTTCCATCCAGATAGTGTTAGCAATCAATGCTAATAGTTGGGTTTTGGAGTGGTAAGATTTCACTAGCTACGCTTATTTTCTTTACTCATTGTGAAAAATGTGATGTGATGGGTAGAAAATATATCGGTGGTTTCAAAGTTTTGATTTTAAAGAAAGGTTAAGGACGAGCCGGTGTGTTCGAAATTGTAATATTAACTATTGCGCCCCTAGTTCCACACCTTGAACGGTAATTACGAGAGACAACTTTTTGTGTTGAATAGCTTTCCAATTATTCGATATCTATGTCAGAATTATTAACAATTTGGAATCATCGGGTCACCAAAAAACTATTTAGTTTACAATGTGCTTTTTGAAAACATGACATTCATACATTGTATTTACGTTCTTACTGATAGCAAAAAGTAAAATTGCGGAACACTAGACACAAAAACTGTAGTTTTACTTGTTTTACATTCTTCTGATGCATTTTGTAAACAATCGCCATGTTACTTGCATCTTACAATTTCCTTGAAAAAGATATCCCGGTCGCTAAAGAACCCTTATGGGTATAATATCTGTATATATACAAAATTTTCTTTTGACACATTCTGGCGATTGATACGTTAAAACTATATTTAGTTTTGGTCTTTTGAATTTTTTATATGCATACAGATCAAAACAAATTAAAAACTTACGATAAATAAAATGTTCAGCACCACGAGAATTATCTTACTGGTCTTTTTACTACAACACATCTTTTATCTCTGAAAAAAAAAATAGAACAGTAATCATGTCAAACGAAAAAAAAAGAAGGTTTCTCTCCTTTTCATGTTATAGATCATTCTTTCTCTTTCTTTTAAGACGTTTGTAACTATGCTAGGTACATTAAAAATTATGTGTCATTTTTGTAAGAGTCAGGCAGTGGGTGAAACACGGTATGAAAAAAGTGTAATTTGACTATTTGGACGATCAGAATCGAGGAAAAAAACAAGATTTTCCATATGATGTTGCTGCATTCAGATATAATTTCATTGAAATACACTGTAAATGAACATTTAAAGGACACATAACTCTGTCAAAAATCTAATATTTCTAGCATTCTATTGAATAATTACAGGCAAATCTAATGATGCAGAGATCAAGTAATGGTCTTTTCAAATAGAGAAAGTATCATGTAGTGTAATTTGATTGTCAAGTAGGTGGGGTTTTGAAATGCGTGTTTAAGATTTTTCCCAATATGAAATGCGTCTTCAAGATTTTTCCCAATATGCCTGATTCTTACAAATACTTAACCTTAAACACTTTCTCTTTTGTTCAGACACGTTAAAAGATTGAATACGGGTTTTTCTATAAGTCCATCTTTCATCGTATTATGTCATACCGGCGTCTATCAGTCTGTTTGACATTCACACGTTGCAAAATAACTAAAATGCTGCTAATGTTTTTTGTGAAACCTTTGTTTAGAAGTAATGAAGGGCCTCTGAAACAAGATTCTAACGAATTCGAAAGAGTGAATTCCAGAGATTTTATACCAAGACAAAAAGACGCACATATCAAATAATATGAAATAACCAAAATATTACGTACAAGGAAACAAAACTAAATGAGCAACTCGGACCCCACTAAAACCTGGGAGCATGGACCGGGTGCTACGGTAGGGCAAGCATCCTCTGCTTATCTAAGAACATCTGCCGAGTTACTCATTAAAAGTCAAGTCGGGGTAGACGAAAGAAAAAAGGAAAAATGTTTCTTTCTATTGATGTGAACTTTCTTTCGATTTTTATAAATTTCAAATTCTTCGTTTTTTTAATTATGGGGCATTATTTGTACCAAGACTGGTTGATTTTATGTCTTCAGACTATAACTAAAAATATAACTATTGCAGCAATTTCAATGAAACTTTGGAAAAATGTTTATTTAAGGTTGATGTACGCTCCATTTCAATTTTGAGTTATAGGACTATATTTATAATTACAGACTCTAGAATGTCGGAATCGCTAACCTGTCTTGATAAGAAACATTCAATTTCTTGTATTCATGGATAAAAATTCCCAACGATCATTTTGTGCATGATAATTAAAGAATAATCATACCAACTTTCATTGAAAACTCTTCAGTAGTTTCCGAGGAGAAGATTTTTTAAAAGTCAAAACATAAAAAAACGTCCAAAAGGAGGAATAACTCCAATGTGATTCAACAGATTTCGACCACAGGTAGATCTTATCATGATGAACACTGTTACCACTGTCAGAATTTGATTAAACCTAATGGTTTTGGAGATATATGCACAAAAATCGAAGCATAAACTTTGTGCAGGATACCCTAAGGAACAATCACGCTTAGTTTCATCCAAATCCATTCAGAAGAAAATACGTTTAAAAGGAACAATCATATCAAGTTTGGTTTTGATTGGTCTAGTAGTTTCAGAGGAGAAATTGTCAACCAAGACAACGACGACGGACGCCAGGCGATGGTAATAGCTCATATGGCCTACGACAAGGTAAGCTAGAAAGAAAGGGTTGAATTTGTAAGTTTTCTGACTATATAACTTTGGAAATTCTGGAAATATTTTTTTCCTTTGATGTAAGCTCTCTTATCAATTATTTCTTATTTTTAGTTTACAGGACTTTATTTAGAAGCTCTAAAGAGTCTGAATCGCTCATCAGACTTTGTCAAAGTGGCTATGCTTTTTCTTATATAAAAATTCCTAACGCTCTAACCTAGTGTACATTCATATCAGTTTTCATTTGATTCTGTGCAGTAGTTTTTGAGCAGAAAATTGTTTAAAGTAATAACATTAAAAATAGCAAAAAGATGTCGAAGAACGACTATTACTCTAGCATTGCCTAACAGATTAACAAAAATGTTATTCCACATCATGCTGAACACCTTTTCTCTGTCAGACTTTTTCTGAACCTTACGGTTTTGGAGTTATGAGAAAAACTTCTGTCTGACCCCTATGATCTATATTTAGTTATGACGGCCATGTTTTTTTTCGACGGCCCAAAAATCCCCACATTAGTTCTATGAATGATACCCAAAGAAACATTCATACAAAGTTTGTTTCTAATTGGACTAGAGGTGTCAGGGGAGAAGATTTTTGAAAGTAACATTAAAATAGGGAAAACGGTGGAAAATCCCAATAACACCTTCATGGCCTAACAGATTAACACGAAAATGTGACCATAAATAGATTTCCTCACACTAAATACTCGTACTTAGTCAGATTTTTGCTTGGATATATATCCGATAAACTTCTGTTTAACCCCTATGTTATATTTTAGGAATAGCGACCATGTTATTCGACTGATCAAAAATCCCCACAATAGTTCTATGAATATTGTAATTTTGTAAAAAGTGCAGTCGGAGCAGAGAGGTCGAGGGCATGACCTGGCTCCTCGAGATGTCGACTGCCTCCCCATCCGACGCGTTTTATATGGGGCAACCTTTCGACTGTCATTTTTGTTGTTCGTTTGGGAAAAACTAGTTCATGGTAGAGTCTTGGTGGAGTGGTTTTCTCGCTATCTCTGGCATACATGTAGTTCTATTTTTGTCAGTGTCCCATCGGACACTGTGTGCTTTCGAGGCTGGCCTGGTAAATAAAGATATCAAGTTTTTACTCTTTATTGTCCTAAACGTACACAATGATCAAAATATATTTAACTTATAATTTAAACTTAATACTATTTATACTTTTATTTATATGATTAATATATTTTTCCGTTTAATTATTTTAATAAAAAAGAATTTAATTATTTACTTAGTTGCTTTAAATGAAACTCCAACTAAAAATTTACTTCTAAAATTCTAATTATGAAAGTTAGAAATAAATTATCAGATTTAAACTGCTCACGTACCTGGCAAATAAAGATATCAAGTTTTTACTCTTTATTGTCCTAAACGTACACAGTGATACCAGGGCTGGCTTGAGCTCCCTTAAAAACCCAGTATCACGTGCTGTCGGACCTGTCTTTATTTACCAATGAAATCTCTTAATTTTATTTAATTACCAAAGATAAATATTCATAACGCTTCCAACAAATTCCATGAAATTTTGTTGACTTATTTATTTTTACAAATATAAGCACTATGCTGATTTATATACGGTATATATTTTGGATTGTATATTTTTGAGTTATTGGACTTTACTTACACAAAATGAGACAGTTTCCTATTTTCGGACTGTAACTCAAAAACGAGTCTCTTCCGTTCCGGTAAATACTTTATTCTGTGTCAAACAAAATTCAAAGCTGTGTCAAGCTTGTATTTTGTGTCAATATTTGCTTATCAGTTCAGGGTCACGTCGATTTGTTGCGCGAAGCATTTTTATAA
Organism: Perna viridis; assembly: GCA_037379345.1. Taxonomy (NCBI): domain Eukaryota; kingdom Metazoa; phylum Mollusca; class Bivalvia; order Mytilida; family Mytilidae; genus Perna; species Perna viridis. The sequence goes on from CM074515.1 coordinate 16,748,433, forward strand.
GACGTTTGATGTATACAATAAATACATGTTTATGATATCTTATCTTAGAAATTCCATTATTGCCGGAGATCTATTTTTACAGACATTTACGTAAAACATGTACTAGGTTCATTACCAAATATAAAATAAAACGAATTTAGATAATTGGGTTCCTGAAAACATTTTATTGGATTAAGGTACTTTAAAAGGTAAAGCTAAAATTCTTCGACGAAAATTCGCCGTGATATTTTTATTTAAACGAGTTGTATTTTTTTAAAATGACTGTAAATAGTAATGTTTCGCAATAACATGTCTCATTTTGAAACTCAGATTATACACAATGTATGTGTATATAATGTTTATGTGATCAACGCATACACAATATAAATCAATACTTCGACAAGAACCTAAAATAGTTTATTGTCAAAAATTTATCCTAGGTGAAGTACCTAGCCGATATATTACACGCGTTTATGTTGACCATATACTTATGATTTAATCCTATTTTATACATATCCGTGATGTTTTGAATAAGTGACATTACAGTTATAAAGCAGATGTAGTCTACAAAGAGATTTTCAAACAAATTTGTAAACTTTAAATACAGTCCAATCTAGATAATTCTGAATTATAAATTATACTTTAGAATATGAAAACACGTACGTTACTCGCCGAATTGAAGATAATACGTATAGATGAATGAGTAATCAAGGGAACCAAGATTCTAACCGGCATTTTACTTACTCTAATTACAAGTAATTACTTACTCGGAGCACCTAATTATATTGGAAACTATGTAATTTAATCAAAATAATAAAGTATCATAATTAAAATTATATAACTAGTGAACTAAGTAACATTTTATGTAATAATGGATACATACTCTTTAACACGGATTTAATCCTTATTTTCTCTCTAAATACGAAGGATATTTTCAAATACACAAACGCAAAATGAATGCTTCAGTGTGAGTCAGTATACCGTTACCTGATAGGTAATCGTGAATATTTTACAATGGCAAGTTCTTTAAATAGAGGCCGTATTTATTCAATGCCAGAAAACAATATATCATATGAATTTGGTCACGGAACTTCATTCATAATCAATACATTCTCAGGGATTTAACATAAAAAAAGTGTTGCGTCGTGTTTTAAAATACAATGATGTACCAATTGTCGTTTTAAGCCACAAGTATTGCAATACTTTATGACTTAAAATTAAGAGAGACACATTTTATATTGAGTGGGACATGTAATAAATAATGAGGGGTTTTCATGTATTTTTAACAATATACTTTGATTTGGAACAAGTCTGCTGATTTGGTGGTTCGTTTTTGAGCATACGGCAAGCTCATGTTGTTAAAGCTGGTTTGGTACCATTATAAACGTCGCTTGATCTACAAGGCGTAATCATCGAAACATATTTATTTCCATTAGGAATTAAATTACAAGTAGAATTTTACGATGTGATCAGTTTCGAGGCAGTTTCACATCTTTTTATAGTTTATAAGACAGTGATTATCTGTTTCAAACCAATAAGTTATGTAATGTTAAAATGAAAGAAATAAGACTTAAATTACGTGTGTCTTACATCCCTTTATCGGTTATAATTGAATCATCAAAAGAAAAACAGTTAGAAAAAGAACAAGTTACACACCCTCCCCCCCCCCAAAGAAAAACCTATATAAATTTAAAGTCAAAGTATGATAAAATTCAATTCCAAACCTGATCTGCATGTCTGTATAATAAAACTTTATTCTAGCCAAAATAAATGTTTCTTACTGTAACAATATAACAATGCATATTACGAGATTGGATATTTGAATATATCAGAGACAACATGTCTGTCTGCATAATACTTTGGTAAGAAATAACTTCATTTCTTTCTATGAAGTTAAAACCAAGTAACATCCTGAAAGAAAACATTCCTTTAGCCAGTGCTAATAGAGGGATACAGAATCTATATATTAATTACAATGTCAGGTTTATGTTAAACAACAATTTAGAGCTTTACGAAGCACATCTGTTCACTAAATTCCAAGAAGGTCGACATATTGTTTAATCACTAGAAAGAATTCTTATTCCTCCGCTTCTCATACAAAGTTCTCATACATAAATGTCGTTTTTGTCTTTTGACCTAGGCATTTGCTATTGATAATTGCTTATACCAAGATAAGACCTTGTGTCGCATGCGTATGATCCTTAACCTTGTGAATGAATGTCAAATGAAAGAATTTTAAGGCATTTCCTAACCCAGACCATAATCTTTTTTGTCTTATGAAATGCGCCATTGATCTTATGCATGTGGATGTATCATGATAATACAGTGTGGTACAGACCATTTTGATGACCTTAGACCTTGACATTTTTCGAATAGGTCAGATAATTGGACTTAGCAGGCATTTTTGTTCATCCAAATTAAGACTATAAATAAAAAATGAACTACGCGACGGACTTCCTTGAAATTGTTTTGTTTTGAAGCGTCATCAGTAGAACAAGTTAACGGAGCAATTGCAGCATCTCGGCCAATCTCGTTGATTCCGAGTATAGCCGGGGTTGGCCGAGGATGTACCGATTGGTTAACGGAGAACATTGTGCACAGTTGGAGCAGATTGTATTGTTGGATTGTTTTGTTATAGTCATCTTAATAGAAATGCCCACTGTTTGTAAAAAACAATTGAAGTAGTTGAATGGTGGTATAATAAGTTTTGAGATAAAGTTCGGGTACGATAAAGCGAAAATGTAAACATTTCTATGTTATTTAGTTCCCCACCAATCTAACAATCTTGATATTTGGAGAACTCTTCTGGGTCCATGTGTTTTCAGTCAGTAACCCTGATTGGGTTAAATGCATATTTCACCTACTAAACGGGCACTAGTAGTAAATGTTCACAAATCTTGAATAGTGTTTAACTGTCCCACCCAACCACTTTTCTCTAGAATATCGGTCATTGTTGTCTACGTTTAATCATCTATTAACTGAGGTTAATGTTAAAGTCAAGCGTCTGAAAGAAACTGTACCCCAGCAGCGCTAGATGTTGTCTGGCAAGCTATTTTCTTACTTGGTGCCATCCTAATCCCTTACGTTGTAGGAGTACAGAAATTGTAAATCTACAAGTGTAACTTACCTGGTTGGAAGAACATATAGGTGAGTGTATTGTAACCGTACCTCTTAATTTTCAACTTTAAAGACAGTTTCTTAAAAATGTAAAATAAAAAAAAGATCTACTGTACTTGGTGATCACAATACTGGTATACCAGTATTGTTATACTAGTATTGTGAACAATACTGGTAAAATACAATATTCCAGTATTGTTATTTTTTTTTAATTTTGTACAATACTGGTATACTATACTCGGCGTCACATAAATAACATACTGTTAAAATTTGAATAAAAATATTTTCTACGACTTTATTGACACCTACCGTCGTTTAAATTGTCTTAAATGACTTGCTCATTCGTTTAGCCAAACGGCTTCTCCCTGAACAAGTCGCTTTTAGCTTAAATCATGCGTAACAAATCCTTACGGGAAAATCCCATACTAATATCCGCCATGTCGGTTTCTACGGGACGATTTGTTTACAAACGAAGTTCGTAAGTTCCCGTCGAACTGCGGTGACAATCGTCTGCTTGATTAACTTCTCGGTATTGTACGTTGTTCGCGTAAAATAAATCCGAGATATCCGAAATAACGCCGAAATGCATTCTGGGTTCTTCGGTTTTTGGACAAACCATTTAAACGTAAACAACATCTCCTAGCAACCCGATCACTGTAAACATGGCCGACTTTTTACAATGTAAATATTGGCACCTAGAATTAAAATCTGACCGGAATTTAACGATTCAATGTTTAGGGAGAAGCCGTTTGGCTAAACGAATGAGCAAGTCATTTAAGACAATTTAAACGACGGTAGGTCTCAATAAAGTCGTAGAAAATATTTTTATTCAAATTTTAACAGTATGTTATTTATGTGACGCCGAGTATAGTATTGTACTTATTGGTGCTGTAATTGCGTCTTTAATTGTTATGTAAACACAAGCTGCAAATTTTACAGAGCTTTTTATATATTTTACTGAGTTTGTTGTTGTGTATGTTGACCAGTTGCTTAAATTTGCTTATTTGCATGTCATGTTGCAGTTGTGGTGTGGATTTGTATGCAACTAATATACTGAAAATTTCTACACAGAGTAGACACATGAACATGTAAAAAACAATTAATATTTTGTTTATTATAGTGATACATATAACATCATAAAGTATAAATAACAAATTATATTTCAACAGTTCAACTATTTAAATCACAGAATTCTCACAAAAAGTCAAATTACTGTTCTGCAATATGGGCATTGATGTTGGCATAGGCATCATTTGTGGTACGTAATCTCATGGGACTCGCCACATTCTTTCATGTAAGTAACTAGGGAATTGATAACACGAAACACCTTTCAATTCCTTGAATCTGTACTTTGCATTTGCCCAGTAGGATTCTATGATCTGAGTGTACTCCAGTGTCTTGATCTACAAAGTCAACGGAATGGTTGACAGTTCCATGCAGCAGGTTAAGTTCCTTAGGCTTTCCATTGGTCGGAGTGTATGATGGTCCCTGGTTTCACTGCCTTGCGTATTAATGTAAGAAGAGTAGCTGCATCTCTTTTGTCCATTAGCTCAAGGGAAGTGATGGATGGCTTGTGTGAAGTATTTGCAAGTCCAAACACCTTCTGTTCTTTTTGAGGTCGTCTCGAACGGTTGTACTTAGACTTGAGGTTGAAGAGGCTTTCCTCGATCTCCGCAACTGTACAAGTTCCACCAAGATCAATAGGTGTGTTCACCAACTTTGTTGTGGAGAAATCACTACTGCTGTAACTATTCTGTTGACTCCACAGGTAGATGATGTATAACCGTTTATCTAACGTGACTCTGGACTTTTTGAAGAATGGATCAGTGTATATGGTATATGTATGTCTTTTGGCACAACTCTGATTGGTACACCTCCAGTCAGAACCATCGGATATTATACTGCTTGGTCTGTTGAAAAACTCCATGGGTTGGGTACAAGGCGTACAATTACAGGCTGCTGCTAGTAAAGCATGGTTCTTCATGTAGCCTATAACTGCAGTAGATCATTTTCTAACGATGACTTTTGGTGTTAGATCTGTGTAGAAGCTTGCCATGTTTACTGAATGATGGATATGACAGATTCGATGGCCATTTATGTCAAATTTCTCATCATGACTTGTATTTTTGTGAAACACTTTTCTTTAAACATGACATCAAAGACATCATGAAGAACTTTAAAGAAAAAATAATGAAGATCAAAGACATCAAAAAGCTTTAATAAATTAATTAATACCTTAATTATCTAGATGATATAAGATTATTTAGAGCATCATAGAACTTTTAAATTAAATGAATTAAAATAGTAAATTTTGACAATTAAAACAGAAAGTAAAAAGTAAAATAAATGACTGTTTATTGTAAGGATCATTTAATCATTGCAATATAGAAATTCTAACAATAACAAAATAATAATTTTATTTTGCAAACATACCCATAAAAATGTTTTCATTACAATTTATTAAGAAATGTTTTTTCTCCATCAATTTTGTTGCACATATGACATAGAAGGTTTTTCTCTAGAAATCTTTTTGTATCTTAATACTTCTAAAGGAAGATAATAAGTGTTGATATTTTTATTTATATTATTTTAATTTTGTCTGGTCAGGTGTTTTGCAATTATTTATTTCCATCTACATCAGTGTTATACATCAATTAAGACATTTTTGGTAAAAAATCACAATACTGGTACAATATTGGTATACAATACTGGAATATTTTTATACCAGTATTGCGATCGCCAAGTACTGGCGATAAAAAACAAACAAACAAACAAACAAACAAAAACAATGAGCAATCGAAAGGGACTAAGTAGTTTTAGTGTGTAACGCAATTCTTCCTATTGCTTTCGTTGGAAATTAGTGTAACTTTCATTTTTCAAATATCGAGATATCCCATTATGATTTAAGTACAATTACAAAGCGTAAGTTTAAATTTTATCAATACATGTATTGGTACATATATCATTAAAAACTAAATACACAATAACAGTTAAAAAAAACATTGACTCGATCCATATAAGGGATACAAACTTACAATGAAAAGCTGAATTTTCATAAATCCACTTCCTTAAACTCTAATCTGGACTATTTCCAAATACAACAGTGATTATTACCTAATATTACTTATTTAAAAAATCTATATACTGGACTATTTCTTTTTGGAAAAAAACGGCTGATTGATTTGCAACAATGGATGTTTGAAATCGAATGAGTATTTATAAATTTGATATGTCTTTACATATTAGGTAAATAAACCTAAATTGTATGTTTTGTACCACCTTAATTGTTGTAGATACAGTCGCATATTACCATTAGGAATACTATATAAAAGTATGGAAGAGTAATCAATGGAACCAAGATTCTAGCGGGAATCAAAGGAATGTAATCCAGGAACAAAAACCAGACGTGGAAAACAGACACAAACAACATAAGAAAACCAAAAACATAATACGTACGAAACAACAAAAGTAAATGAGCAACTCGAGAACAACTCGGACTCCACTAAAAACTGGGAGCATGGACCAGGCGAACCGGTAGGATAAGCGTTGTCTGCTTTTATAGAAACATCCGCAGAGTTGCTCATAAAATATCAAGTCAAAATACCAAAAAATAACATCGTTCGCTAAACATGCAACGACTAGTAATGTATGACATAATCATGCCGAAAATTTAGTAAAAATTACAAGTGTCAAATTAAAAAATGTCCGTTGACAAAACATTTGGAACACAAAAACGACAACATGCAAAAATTCAAGTTACGAAATACAAAGGGGATATAAACTCAAAAGAGGACCATAGATCAACCCCAAAGCACCATTACACCTCCATTCTCGAACAAATGTTTTGCCAAAGAGTATTATCAGACTATTTTACTACCACTGAGTAAACTCCCTAGATTGCTCAATGGCCAATTTATGATATCATGCGTGGAAAGGCAAAATATATAGAAACCATTTTATAGTCCAAAGTTTCCGATTTCAGATGGATTAAGAAAGTTGCAGCGCATACTACATACGGTGATTGAGTTAAAGGAATAGCCCCACTACCTTACCGAAGGAATAGCCCCACTACCTTACCAAAGGAATAGCCCCACTACCTTACCGAAGGAATAGCCCCACTACCTTACCGAAGGAATAGCCCCACTATCTTACCGAAGGAATAGCCCCACTACCTTACCGAAGGAATAGCCCCACTACCTTACCGAAAGTATCGCTTAACTTAACATACTTCCTTAGAGTAATAATTCTGCAGTTAAAAAAATGGCTCAGTTGGCATTTTCGTTTTATTTTATATCATAATTAATAATATTTCCTTTGATGACTTTGGCAATATTCGTATTCATAATTTAACAAAAGATAAAAACCTCGAAAGCTGGATGTTTTAGCTTCCATAATAGTCGCATCGCACTAAAAGCTCAGCGCTATGAATTATTGCATTAAATCTTTTTCCTACTTCGTAAAACTAATTGTCAAGTAAGAATTTTCCACTATACTTGAAAATAATGCATACGAAATCTAGATCGTCTCGATGTATTATTATGTGACACGATTAAAATTAACATTTTCATACATATTGAGTTATTATGAGGGATGAGGGTGGCAACATTTTACCTTCATTGATTTGAAATGGATTAAATTTAAATGGATTTAATTTTTTTTTTACTTTCTTCATTTGAAAGCTGAAGTAATGTGTGTGTGTCCTGTTTCATCTAAAAGCTTATTTCAGAACTATTTATTTATTATTATGCACATAAAAATTAATCATTTTAGCAAGTTGTTTGAATATTAAGGCCAGGTATGCCAAAAAGCGATACTGCTAAATAACTATGCTTATTTGGGGAGACAAATAAATCAATTTTAGGGCATATGTGTCTTGTACATATCGACTTGTCATACTGCATATCGACCGAATTCTCCTTGTACCGATTTGTCTATATTGCAAACTTGTAGGTAATTCTCCGCGTCTTTCCCCCTACTTTAAATCTCCCTTTGATCAATTTTTACCTAATTTTTATGTCAAAACAAACATTTTGCAACTGAAACCGAAATGGCAGACCTCATAATTAATCTTCCATCGTTTACAAGTTCTTGGGAAGGGGAAATGATTGTAAATCATATAAATGTTGAAGCTAGTTTTGAATGTACACCAAATGAAATGTTTACAGCTGGACTTGTTGACTTTTTGAAAGGAGACAAAGTGCACGTGAAAAATGATATGAGCAAACATTTTCCACCATATAAAACTGATGACTTATATCTTTCAATACAAAAAGAATGTTTTGACTTTGCATTTAACAATTTTGTCTATATAAACAGGGAGTGTTTGGAAGACATAGAATGATAGATGCAGTCAAAATTTATAAGTTTAAGAAAAAACTTTGAAAAAATGTCTCTAATGGAATCTTCGTTTGGAGTTTGGTTGGATTCTAAAGTTAGTGCATGCTGTAAAACCGAAACTTCTATGATGAGAGAAATATATGTCAGAGGTAAAGGGCCTGTTGTCAATGTGAAAACATTTGACACAAAATAAAAAGATCTTTTTCAAATATTAAGATAAGTCCTCTAAGTTATTTCAAAGTTACAGTTATATATTAAGATGTTGGTAGTTTATAGGTAAAAAGTAAATACAACATTAGCAAAATAAACAAATTTGAAATCCAAAAATTGAATTGTTTTCACAAGATACAATATACATATACACTACTGTCAACCAAAATTTTCTCCACTTTTCATTGCGGAGTCACTCACGTCCTCCACTGTGACTCCATTGAAGTAAAAATTGGGATAAAATTGTACCATTCCATTACATCAATATTTTACTTGTCCATTACTTTTCAATATATTTATAACTGAGAAATGTTATCAAACTGCTAGAACAATTAAGGCTAAAAACCACTAATTCCACTTCCCATAGGCTTCTATGCTAATTTCACAATATTCAATGGCTTCTCTGGACTTTACCTTAACTTTAACCTGCAGAGGACTATATATCAGCATGATTCTACATATGTCAGCTCACAATCCTCAGAATGGCATGTGGGGTTAGCAGACTTGCAGTGCAGTACTGGTCACCGGAAGTGAAGGGTCTATAAATAGCATGGGAAATCCCAGTGTTTTTACAAGATAGGGGTATATTTAAAAATCATTATGGAGATTAGGCTTCACATCACAAGAAGCAAAATGCACCTATAAAATGTACAGAAATGTTTTTCCTTTCAGAAACTGTTTAAATTTTTAAAATAAGATGAGAACTTTTTTCACAATGTCTATGAGGAACAGGGGTAATTTCTGCGTAGGACTATTTTTGCGTACGTTCCAAATGCTCATTGGTTGAATTGGTGGTCTGTAACCTAAAGAGTCACTTTTTGTCTTAGAAAAAATAAATAACTATACAGGTATCTTCCTACATACATACTGAATGCATTTGCAAAGTTTCAGTGAAATGTGACAAGCACTTTTTTAAATATTTGATTTTTAAATATAGGGTAACCAAGTTGTGCGAGCAAAAAAGTAACAATATTCTACCATACTTAAATGCATTAAATATTTGCAAAGAACTTTTTCTGACTTTTCAAATAAAAAAAAAAATCAATCACAACTTGTTTTTTAACAATATTAATGAAGAGATAGTTTTAAAAGTAATCATTTTCTGAGAAATTCGTCTATTTTTAAAAATTTATTTCTGACATGCCTCCCCCTTTTTCTTGATCACATGTCAAAAATCCTAAATCTTTAAATTTTCACAAAAGGTGATATCTTTGGCTTTAAATTTATAAATACAGTGTTTTCACATTAAAACATGACCAGTAAAGGGCACCTAAAGCAAAAAAAGTACTCAATAATGGATTTTCCATGTTGCCATAGGGGAATGCTTATATGTCCTTAACCGCAGTAATGAAAGTGAGTTTTTCCTCATTTCTAACCTAATTTTTGCTCAAATCTACACAAAACTTTATTTCAAGTGCTGATTACTACCATATTTAGGTAAATATAGCCCTCAAAGTTTAATATTTGATATTTTTACTAAATTTTCTACACTTTTTACAAGATAGGACATAAAAATCAGCCAAAAAGACCAATTTTCCATAATTTGGACCTATAACTTAAAAAAATGCATATTTTGAAGGATTTTTGTAGTGTATTCCTCTCCTGGCAAAGTTAACAAGATCTTCAAGTAGTTTAAAGCTATTTCAAGAAACTTTTCATTTTGCCATGGCTTCAGCTTAAGGCTGAAAACCACTAATTCCACTTCCCATAGGCTTCTATGCTAATTTCACAATATTCAATGGCTTCTCTGGACTTTACCTTAACTTTAACCTGCAGAGGGCTATATATCAGCATGATTCTACATATGTCGGCTCACAATCCTCAGAATGGCATGTGGGGTAAGCAGACTTGCAGTGCAGTACTGGTCACCGGAAGTGAAGGGTCTATAAATAGCATGGGAAATCCCAGTGTTTTTACAAGATAGGGGTATATTTAAAAATCATTATGGAGATTAGGCTTCACATCACAAGAAGCAAAATGCACATATAAAATGTACAGAAATGTTTTTCCTTTCAGAAACTGTTTAAATTTTTAAAATAAGATGAGAACTTTTTTCACAGCACTATGAGGAACAGGGGTAATTTCTGCGTAGGACTATTTTTGCGTACGTTCCAAATGCTCATTGGTTGAATTGGTGGTCTGTAACCTTAAGACAGGATTAGTAAAGTACAGGCAATTTTTGAAATGGTGACTGCACTGTACATTTTACCTACAACTAGAAGTAAACTTCCATGAATCGGGGCACCCTTAGCTTAACTTTATATATATATTAACCCTTAGAGCTACATTAATCTATGGCAGAAATGGAAAATTATAGACTCACAGACTCTTAAGTGTATCATTAATAACATGTGTCCTATTTATTTTTCTCCAATATTCTGATTGATATTATATTCAGCCCTGAAAATAACCTTTGTCAAATTATTAAGGACATTGCATGTCTTCTAATCAAATATGTGCTTACTTGCATGTATGGTAGTTTACACACGCATAACACAAAGAAGATGTGAAAAATACTTTTTTTGTAGTCTTTTGTTTGTGCATTTGTGTTATATATAATCATTTTCTTTATTTCTGTTTTAACAAGGGACTCAGACCTTTCTGATTTCAATTTTAAATGTGTTTAATTGTGTTATATTTTTCCACAATTACCAGATTTACAAGGGGGAGGGTTGTAATCATGCCAAAGTACAAATGTACATTGTACTTTAACCCTACCACATTTTTTGCGCCCATCCCAAGTCAGGAATTTCTGGCCTCTGTACATATTAGTATGTATTGTTTCATTTTCACTTTCAGTTTACATGTACCTTTTCGTTGGTTGAGTATATATAGGGGCAAGTATTTCGCTGTATCTGTGTATAATGTTGTGTCACAGCTAGCAGTAGCATGCCCTGTGGTGCGATGATTTCCTCGACATTCATTGAAGACCCATCGGTGAGCTTGAGCTGATATTTTTCATCCCTTGGGATTGTTGTCTCATTGACATGTTCACAATATTCATAATATCTTAAACATTTATAATAATTAAAAGGGTACGTTTAGTTTATTTAAAGATCAGCTCTAAAAATATCTTTTCATACATGTTTAGATTGTGTTTATTAAGTAAAATGCATGTTTACTTTACCTTTTTAACAATTTTTGAATGTAAATCATATAAAAACGAAGGTGCAAAATGCAAAATGTGTGAACTCAACAAAAAACAGCAAATACATGAACATTTGTATATCCCTAATAAGAGTACATGTATATCTTTCTATTTTCACATCCTTATCTTTCTTGTATCTATATTATAGCTACTTATACACTATACAATTTTTTTAATGACTACATTCCATTGCTGATGGAGTTTTCATATCACAACTCGTAGGTTATGCCAGAACTTGCCGTAACTATGCAGACTTCTTGTATCACATTAGACTTCTCACAATTAGGCTTCTGGAACAGGGTTCTGTTGCTACAAGATTGAAATCATCATTACAGAAGTTTTATGGTCGTCATCATGAACTCGTGGATCGTTATGGTGTATCCTTCTGCACCATGAAAACTGATTTGTTCAATATGTCATTGTTTTGCTTTTCTCTTTAGTCTTCCTGGGACAACTTTTTATGAGAAACTCGATGGGTGTTTCTGGAAAAGCAGGGGATGCTTGCCCTACCAGTGCACCTAATCCATGCTCCTAGTTGTTAGAGAAGTTTGAGTTGCTATTTACTTTTGTTGCTTTGTTTGTATTATTTTGGTTGCTTTATAGTCTTTGTTATGTTTATATCTTTGTCACTGAAATCTTGGTTTCCTTGATTACGCTTTTTAATAGGTACATGTTCATTGTATTATATTAGAACCAAGCACCTCAACATGACACACATTGTGATATACATTTACATGTACTATATTGTATGTTTCAGGATTGAAATACATTTATTTCTATAAAAATATCTTGTGCATAATGTAGTAAAAAGAGTTTTTAAATCATATGATAAAGAAGAAAGCGGAAATGGCAAATGTGTCAAAGAAAAAAAAGACAAAGGCTGTTTATAGGAGTTCTATGAATGATGAGAAATTTTTCACACCTGGCAAGTACAGGGATAAGTTTTTTCTGCTTTTTAAAAGAATTACGCTATTACAAATCCAGATTTTACATGAATTTTTGTCAATTTCCGCTTTGTTTGTTGACCTCGTAAAATCATCCCTGTAGTACATGTATGCCATACCATTTAAACAGAAACAAGCAGTATCATACTTTACCGAAAACAAAACATATAAAAAAACAAAATAAAATATTTGATATATTTTACAGAATTTTTTAACGCCTTAAGATGTTTTATGATCAATTGCTGTGCATGACTAACAACATAAGAAAGATGGATCTGACTGAAATAATGTATCGAGACCTTTTTTCTTGGCATTTGTTCGCATATTTGATATAGCTGTAATGTAAGTATAAATTTAAGGGAAGTAAATTGGATACTGTAAATGTATTATTTTTCATGGTGTATATATATTTTGCTGTATGTATTTTCATATAGATAGAAAAGCATATTAGAATAGTACCCATGAAATCAATTTTTAACATACTAATATTTGAAACCGTGGAAATTTGTACCCATTAATATGTTCAGTTGAAAAAAATCAACGAAAATTAAAATATGTTTACAGTAAGTTTATTTGAGTATGAGTTTTACTGGCAGTGTACAAACTGTCATGACAGTATTGTCTTTTCACATAATGCGTAAATATGAAAATTTGTGTACCTCTTTTTGAAGCTTTATAAGCTAACAATTGAGTAAACAATACTTTGGTGTGATATCTACATTGTTCTCTTTAGACATTTTTTTAATCAAAATCGTACCAATTTAGAAGGAGGTTATATCCTTACTAGTTAATGCAAATAGCCACGATAGGAATAGTTTTTTTACCTTTTGTGATTGCTCTTAACGTCCAAATATCTGATTTTGTTTTTATACCCCAAAACAAGGACTGGTGAGGTACAATGTATTTATGTGATACCCCATGAAAAGTTGTCTGTCCATCCTGCGATGGTTTCCAGAACAGTAGTTTTTTTAATCTTTGCACAGTTGTTTAGATCATAAAATACAAGTTCAATTCAATTTTCAGTCAAATCAAAAATGTAGTTATAAATTTAGGCCATTTTTAACAGTTTTGTCATCAGCCCGTCTTAGCTCACCTTGCCTAAGGCCATGTGAGCTATTGTCATCACTTAATGTCCGTCATCGTTGTTGTCATTAACAATTTTTCAGAAGTCTTCTCCTCTGACACAACTTGACTGATTGGAACCAATCTTGGTATGAATGTTCGTTTATGTATACTGTGTAGAACTGGTATGGGGATTTTTGATCTGTCAAAAAACAATGCATGCGTTGCTAAAAAAAGGAACATAGCGGTCAGACAGTAGTTTTTCGCATATATCTTCAAAACCTTTAGGTTAAGCCAGATTCTGACAAGTAGAAGTGTTCATCATGATAAGATCTGTCTGTGGTCAAATTTTCGTTTTAATCTGTTAAGCCATATTTGAGTTATTGCCCTTTTTCAGCATTATTTTGCTATTTTTAATATTAATTCTTTCAAAAATCTTTGCTCTGACACAACTTCACAAGCTATAACCAAACTTGGTATGAATGTTCCTTGGGGTATCCTGCATAGAACTAATGTGGGTATTTTAAATTCATAAAAAAATGGCTCCCATTACTAAGAAAAGAACATGGAGGGGGGGGGAGACAGTAGTTTTTCACATTTATATACAAAACCGTTAGGTTTAGCCTAATTCTTTCTATTGCTGAAATTATCCAAAGGCCACGTGAGCTATTGCCATCATTTGGCGTCCATCGTCGTCGTTGACAATTATACAAAACTCTTCTCCTCTGAAACTACTTGACCAATTGAAAGCAAACTTGGAATGAATGTTTCTTGGGGTGTCCTGCATAGAACATTTGTGGGGATTTTTCATTTCGTCGAAAAACATGGCCGCAGTTACTAAAAATAGAACATAGGGGTCAGACAGTAGTTTTTCACATATATCTCCTAAACCATTGAATTTAGCTAAATTTTAATAGGATAAAAGTGTTCAGCTTGATAAGATCTATCTTTGGTCAAATTTTGGTTGTAATGTGTTTAGCCATGTTGGAGTTATTGCCCTTTTTTAACGATTTTTGCTATTTTTAATGTTATTTCTTTCAAAAATCTTCTCCTCAGAAACTACTTGATCAATTGAAACCAAACTTGGTATGAATGTTTTTAGGGTATCCTGCATAGAACTGACATGGGGATTTTTGATCCGTCAAAAAGCATGGCAGCCGTTACTAAAAATGGAACATAAAGGTCAGACATTAGTTTTTCGCATATATCTCCAAAACTGTTAGGTTTAGCCAATTTCTTTCAGTAGCTGAAATGATCCTTATTATTAGGTCTATAAAAGTCTTCAGGGATGAAAGTTGTCAGATGACTCCTTGTAAGAGTTATTGTCCTTGAAAGGGGAAAAATGACGGTTTTTTTTTTTTTTTTTTTTTTTACAATTTTCAGTCAATATCTTGAAAACTATGATAGATTAAAAGAAACTTTCAGTTGTTGAAATGATCCTTATGATAAGTCCTACCAAAGACTTCTTGAGTCAAAATTGTTGGACAACTTCTTGTTAAATTTATTGCCTTTGAAAGGCAAAATTCAACCAGGTGAGCGATTCAGGCTTCTGGGAGCCTCTTGTTTTTGGTTACACTGTATAGTAGTTGATTATTATCTTTTAAATCTACATGTACATGTAGATTCTCTCATTTACTTTCATGTATTTTCTTTCTATTTTCAGTGATAATCATAATTCACAACCATTGAAACTTGAGTGTGGGAAGGAGACAGTGATATCAGAACCTGCTGCTGTTATTTGTAAATACAGATGTGTATTCCTTTACAGAAAAAATTATAGCAGTAGTTGAGGTACATATATTGGTTGTGTACATGGAAATCATTTTAGGGACTTAATGATATATATATTTACTGTGATTTGCAGGTTGGAGAAGTAAAAAAAGAATCGATCTACATGTATTTTTTTGTCCTAATCTTATTCAAGTCTCATGTATATTAAATATGGGTACTCTAGGCTTCTTAGCGGTCATCTTTTATTAAAACTGTTGTTCATTGTATGAACACAAATTCTGCATTTATGTTAAACTATCGGAAATTTTTATTTTACTTTTTATGAAGTTAGAATATCACCTATGATTAATCTATTTTACAACATGTAATTACAGTTTATCTTTGACTGTGTGTAAAATTAGTGTAACCTGTGATTTGAATAAAATTATTCAAAATGCTATCTAATTGAACCATGAGAAAATTTTTATTCATAGTTAAACCCCATGTTGGTTTTGAAAGCTCATTAGAACTTTTAAAACCAACTTTTAAACCCAACTTTTGTGTTATAATGTTTTACATGTACCGATTATAAATAAAGCTTTTGAAAAAAAACTTTGAATTTGCAAAAGTTCAAAACTGTCTTCCTCAAAATTATATCTAGAATTATGTGAGTGTTTTTCAGATAAAAGTAGCCACATTGACTGTTTCACTTTCACTTCTATGTCCTTAACAATGACAGGCTATTAAGTTAAACTGCATGTACAATTTTTTTCCATCATATTTATCATCAATGCCTTTAAAATTTGAAGATAATGTTTCAGTGGCTGTTAACTTTTTATCTCTGAAAAGTAGAAAAAAGTAAAAACTAGTTCAAATCTAGAAATAAAGTGGTTGTTCATGACAGAAAAACCGGGGCTTTAAACCATTGCTCAATATCTCACTATTAAGAGTAATCAAGGGAATTAAGGTTATAGCGGTAATCAAAAGAATGTAATCCAGGGAAACCAGACATGGAAAACAGACATACACAACAAAGAACATAAAGTAACTAAAATCATACATACAAAGTAACAAAAGCAAATGAGCAACTCAAACTCCTCCAATTTTTTTGCCAGTGTAATATTTCCTTTTCTCACTTTTGAGACAAAGATATTCCAATTTATAGCTATGTAAGATTTCCTCATCTCACTCATAAGTTTGTGACATCACAATAAAATGTCATATTATGTCATGGAAATACAAAGGAACTTCAACCTACAGGGAGTTTTGAATTTGGTACTAGTATACCAATCACAAACTAAATTTCAAATGTGAAAATAAGAATTGAACACCTCCAGGAAATGCAGAACTAGGAAATCTCAGACACCCTTGAATAAGATTTCAGTGTTTTTTTCTCTTGTTTTGCACTCTCATCCATTGGGAGATACAAATGCAACATATATGAAATGACAATGAAATGTTTATGACCAATGTAAATATAAAATTATAAAAAGAATTAAGCACCACCAGACAATGCAAGATTATGAAATCTCAGATACTCTTAAGGTAGATTATAATGTTCTTTTTATGGCAGAACCTTGTTTCTCAGTGTTGCATTCTCAGCACTATTTAAATCTTAGTGTTTTGAATGGTCCCTCTGGATCAATGGTCACAATACTACAATGAAATATCACTCATTTTATTTATTTTGATTTTAAAGGTGAGAAAGGATTATAGCCGAGATCAGTCTAGGAAAAGAACTTTCAGTGGTGAATTAATATCAGGCCTCATAGGTCACATAGATTCTGGATTGAAAGGTCAGCATACTGGTGATATGATAGCAGCAGTACCATATTCAGTGTTTGGTTTGGAGGGGGTTTTTGGCTTTATTGTTCAAGGGACAAAGGTGAGAAATAAAGAAGCATTTATAAAAATTGTATCCGACTTAAGTATAAATACATGGTTCTCTTTGACATGTACTACAAGGTTCCATGCTATAAAGCTCATACCTTGAATAGTCTATGGACCAAAAAATGAAAATTCCTAGAGGGATTTTTGCAGGCCTATTTAGGTTGGTAGATATTTACATTAGAAACATAAACTACCGAAAAAGGTTAAGCAATTTCATGGAAACTAGGCTCTAACAGTAGGCCTCTAGGTCTTTTTAAGTGTTTGGCTTTAAAACTTGTCGTTCAATCCACAAAAAACTGATACTATTTTTTGTTGTTGAACTTTATCTATATAAAATGAACTTTATCTATATAAAAATAGTACAAAAATAAAGATATTTCTCTATACTAGAGTGGAATGACTGTTATATTTTTTGGGTCTATTTGAAATAATCTCAATGCCCATGGTGCACAATTGAAAAGAACTTGCTATGTAGGTCATTTAGTGTGCACCAGGCAATTGATTTTTTTTCCTCATAGATCAAACAAATTTATAACTGCCTCCACCTGAACGGTTTTCGAATTATAAGGGGTCAAAATTTTTCAATGTCAAAACCCCTTGAGTATTTGTGATTCAGTGAAAAATGGTTTATTCGGTATTTTCTGTTTGTTATTATCACAATTTTACTTCTAGGGTTCCTTTGATGAATTTTGCTGATTTTCGTATTTAGAATTTATCCAAAAATGCAGAAAATAAGATTTTTCAATTTTCTTAGAAAGTCAGATAAATTCAACTCAACTGAAACTTCTCAAGTTTGGTATCATTCGACAGATTTTTTTATTTTCTACATAAATAAACCACAAAAAACTAATTTTCAGGAACGAATTTTCAAAAAAATGGTAAAAATATTACCCCCACCCTAGAAAACTGGTCACAGTATAAAACAATTCTCATTTACTGCATATTGACAGTTTAGAACTCATATTTTAAGCATTCTTAATTAAAATAATGATGTACAAAACATATCTGATCAATACTGACGCTTAGATTTACCTTTTAGGGTGACAATTACTATAAAATCAGAAAAATGGGAATTTTCAGAATTTCAGAATGTTCTTCTATATTGCCCGTTATTTTCTTTTATCAGAATACCCTAATTTAAACAAGCTTTTGTGTGATACAGTACAGTAATGTAGTGTCTAAGCTTCAAAATGGGCTTAAGCAATAATTATTTGAACTTTTTCGTGTCATGTTAGGTGGAAAAATGTCACCCCTACTCATGAACAAAATTGACTGGTGACAATTTTATGCTGCCTGTGTGTGTTGAAATACTTGTATACTGGAAATAATGAACTTTTGAGGAAGCAGGTGGTTACCATGCTATAAATTCTGGTTTAACCCTACATTCCTAACAGAATTGCCTGTACCAATTCAGGACCATTGCATTGATTTTTAACTTTCCTATTTTTACCCTGATATTGCCATCTGTTGTATGGAATTTCCTTTTGTCTAGTTTTTTGGTAATTTTCTTATTATTTAAGGTCACAGTGGCTTCCTTGTGTGTTGGTGAAGAGTTCATGGAACAGCTTAAAAATGGAAAGAACAAGAACAGACATGCCTTTGTTCGTTACAGCTTTGAATGTAACTTCTTGACTAGAGATGGCAGAAGTCAGCTAATTGATATATTCTTAGGCATTAAAAAATTGTTGGAATGCCTTGAAATATAAATATTAATTTTCTTATTTTTGACTTTACAATTTCGATGTCCATATATATTGCAATCCTTGTAATGCTCAACTAATTTGAGCCATGGATGATCAAATGATGAGTTGTGAGTGGATGAGTGATATATTTATAAAATTTGAGTTTGAAGACTCTAGGAATGAATGCTGAGTGAAGAGCTAATGAGAGTCATATCAATGTGATTTATTGAGTGTTGAAATCTTTAATGCATATGATAGAGTGAATATCTTGACATACACTTAGAAATCGATGGTAAAGGAAAACTATTGATCAAACTTTACGACAAACGTGATGACTTTTCATTTAGAATTGTAAACTTTCCTTTCATCTTTGGCAACATCCCTTCGGCTCCTGCGTATGGAGTGTTCATATCACAACTCATACGTAATGCCAGAGCTTACCGAAACTACACAGACTTTTTGTATTGCACTAGAAGTCTAACAAATAGGCTTCTGGAACAGGGTTATGTTGCTACAAGATTGAAGTCATCATTACAAAAGTTTTATGGTTGTCACCATGAACTCGTGGATCATTACGATGTATCCATCTGCGCCATGAAAACTGATTTGTTCAACGTGTCATAGTTTTCCTTTCCTCTTTCGTCTATCCCGGACTTGACTTTTTATGATCAACTCGGCGTGTGTTTCTAGAAAAGCAGGGGATGCTTACCCTATCTGTGCACCTGGTCCATGCTCCCAGTTTTTAGTGGAGTCCGAGTTGCTCATTTGCTTTAGTTACTTTGTATGTATGATTTTAGTTACTTTATGTTCTTTGTTGTGTATGTCTGTGTTCCATGTCTGGTCTTTGTCCCTGGATTACATTCTTTTGATTACTGCTATAACCTTGGTTCCCTTGATTACTCTTTCAATAATATGTAGAAATATTTTCCAGAAAATTGAGATTTTATAAGAAATTAAGATTACAAAAAAAAATCACATGACCTCAATTTATAAAAAAAAAAATCCAGTTCTACTCATACTGAATCTTGTTTTTTTGTTCAATTTTGGTAGCCCTAAGTAATTTAAGTAAGATTAAACAATATTTCTTTATTAACTGTATTTTGATTATGCCAGTAATCAGGACGTTTAGTTTAAGGACAAATTTGAAAGAAAAGTAAAATTTACAGTCGTTATTGTGTCTCTTGTTCTAGTCATAACATATATGCTTTAATATTTATTGTCAAAATTATTGGAACATCCCTTTTCAATAAAGTCGGCTGGAATAGGCCTACATAAAAGTCACATTCTTTTTTATTTTTATGTTTTACATTATAGATAGCTTTTTTTCACTCATATGGGCAGAATAATTGTTTTTCAATTTACACATGCTTATTTCTAGGTATTAAAACTTGTTCATGGTCAGTCTATTCCTAGTAAATTATGAGTGTGATTTATAAACATTAAATAATTAGAACCACTTTATTCACATTCTTATCTTTTACCACATTGACTTAATTCCATTTTCTTCTCTATTATTAAGGAAAACAATATAATAGACTTTAACTACCATAATCCTTAAAGACGAAACTGAACTTCAAGAGAGTCTCGGCAAACAGGTCATTATTATGTCAGAACCTAGGCTTTCAATGAATGATGGATCGAAACAATTTGAGTGGTATAGTGGATTAATCCCACTCCGGTTGTCAAAATATTTTCAAAAATACATTCAAAACAACATTTGATGGACATATTTTGTTTCTAAACACGTAACCTGGATATTCTTCTTTTCAATTTCGAAATGCTTGTAAATGCTAACCTACTTAAGGAATGGATGAATAACAAGGGTCATTGACCACCACTATTATTTTTGTTTAGCCTCTCGGTGTTGTACATTTCGTTATCATTTGACTTCCGTGAGAAATGCATCCTACATAGCAAACCATTAATCAGTTGTAGGTTAATGATTAATGTTAATATCATGATTTAATTTTGAATGCATACAACAATTTGTAGGGTATACACACCTGATGTATAAGGATTTCTAGGTTGTCTATGCCACCCTCTACCTATTTTGTAGGGTATACACACCTGATGTATTAGGATTTCTATGTTGTCTATGCCACCCTCTACCTATTTTGTAGGGTATACACACCTGATGTATTAGGATTTCTATGTTGTCTATGCCACCCTCTACCTATTTTGTAGGGTATACACACCTGATGTATTAGGATTTCTATGTTGTGTATGCCACCCTCTACCTATTTTGTAGGGTATACACACCTGATGTATTAGGATTTCTAGGTTGTCTATGCCACCCTCTACATCTTTTGTATTTTTTGTACATCAAACTCATATTGTGTGAAAATACATTGTATATGGTGTTGCCAGTACACATTTTTTTATTTGTAACTTTTGCTGTTTTAACATATATTATTCGAATTATCGAGCTACACAAACAGTACAAATACTGTACAAGAAGTGCATCTCCAAGTGTGGAGAAAGTGACAATAACTGACACACTGTTCTGGTTGTATTTGGTTTATTTGTTTTGTTTAATTTCAGCGTTAGGATCAGCAATCCATATTACAGGTTTTTCTTTCATAAGTATATCTACGTATACAATAATGCTATTTATACGCAGGTTTTTAAAAAAGAGTAATCAAGGGAACCAAGGTTATAGCGGTAATCAAAATAATGTAATCCAGGGACAAAGACCAGACATGGAAAACAGACACATACAACAAAGAACATAAAGTAACTAAAATCATACATACAAAGTAACAAAAGTAAATGAGCAACTCGGACTCCACTAAAATCTGGGAGCATGGACCAGGTGCACCGGTAGGGTAAGCGTCCTCTCCTTTTCTAGAAACACCCGCCGAGTTGCTCATAAAAAGTCAAGTCTGGGGTAAACAAACGAGGAAAGGAAAACTATGACCCGTTGAACAAATCAGTTTTCATGGTGCTGAAAGCATTTTATTACCTTATCAATTGGCAATCATGATAGAAAAGATAGAAACTGTCAATTGATACTATGAACCAAATTTTAAGGCATATAAATTCCCCGAGCGTCCAAATGTTAATGCACACTCCTTATACGAATTATTGCCTGTTAAATGTCTCTAATAATATCTTCAACATTAGTTGGTTAATCTATATAATGTTTTTATAACAAGGTTCCAAACCATTGAACGAAAGTTTAAGGACCCAACCGTTTTATAGTTAGGGCCTAGAACATCCATTTAATAGAATGTAACTATAAAACTCCATTTAAAGCACAGGAGTGAACAGGCATTTCATAGAATTTAACTATAAACTTCCATTAAAAGCAAATGAGTGTCTTCGATATTGTTCAACAAAATTCTATACCACATTGGTCTTTGAAATTTTATACCAATGTGCCATAACACCAAAGGGAGGCTGGGATTGAATTTGGAGGTTAAGACTTTGGAATTAGGGGGAAAAAGGGCCTTAAACAAGCATTGTGTGTATGACCGGACAATAACTGGAGTAAATGTGAATGGCTTTCTTTGAAATTGTACACCATAAGTCACAAAAGGAATTGATTAAAGGGGGTTTGACTTGAGCATGTAAGAATAAGAGGTCATAAAGAAGTATTTTTCTGATTTCTAGATAAAAAAACTTGGGAATGGATCGTTTTGAAACTGTTCCAAAAAGTGTCATAAACCTAAAGAAGATTGGGATTGATTTTTGAGGTTTCGTCTGGAACCATATATATATGTATGGTAAAAGTATGACGTCCAATTTGAATAAAAGGTTCCATTTTATTTATTTATTATTTTTTTTTGTCAAAGGCAAGAGTTTTTTTCAGGTGAGCGAATCAGGCTCTCTAGGGCTATGGAGTAAGTTCTATTCAGAATTGGAAAAAAAATATAAAAGCCCAACTGGGTCTTGATGACCGCATTTCTTTTGGTGCTTAACTCGGGAAAGCTAGTTAGGGTATATCGCCAGGTTTGCTTATGTGAAAGAATAAAAGTTTCCGTGATTGTGTTATGTGTTTTATATATATGAATCTATTTGTGTGTACCTTCGTATGTCAACATCATTTTCGCATTGAGTCTCGGTATGTTGTTTTTTTTAATTCCGTCTCCGTTTTAGTTAATAAATGAAATACAATTTCCGTGAATGGATTTATTAACAAGCAAAATTAATAGTATAACAAGTACGAAAAAGATTATACATTAAACTAAAGAATTCGAGTTTCCTTATTTGTATTCCAAATTAATCATGAAAGGATCAACAGAAAGTCACATTTATTTCATATTTATAATAATAATATTTAAAAAAAATGATACGCTGAATTGTGAATGTTTTATTCTTTGATCGAAGCCTTTACCATGATTAAACTCAACTTGCCTGCTTTATTCCAAAAAACCAATAAAGTATACAAATACTGTAGGAGGAAAATTTATAACTGCAATGACGAAAATACAAATCAGCAAAAAATAGTAATTGACGTATTTCTTGCTTTGATTCTTCTCCTTTACATTTGTATTTTGTTTGTTTGCGAGTAATAAAAATAAAAATTATGAATTATTTTACAAAAAGTTACGTCTATCAAAGAAAAGATGAAAGATAAATGATATAAAACAATGTTTGTTGATATCACAGTACTGCTCATTCATTGTTACCCAATCTGTCTTAAAGATCACCAGTTGAACCTTTGTCCTTTACCTAAATCATGTAAAATATAACAACATTATGTTAACAGGTTTTTGTTTTGTCAATTTTTAACAATTAACTGTAAGTTTTCATGATTTTTTATATATATAAAAAACGTAAGAAATAGACGTTTAATTTATTAAGGACTTATTATTAATGGCATGGAAATGAGTAATAACACTGTTTTAATTGGCCTCGCTAGATGAGCAAATGAGCTCGTCGTTTGAAAGAAAAGTCCACTAATACGACATGACGTCTTTCCTCCGTTAAGACTGGTGTAGATGGACGCGTCGTCGTAAACTTTGGAAGTTTTATAGTAAAGTTGATAGGTTGATTAGTCATGTATATAGTTAATTACCTGTTTAAATTGTGAATCGTCTCTGTTTACACGACATTATCTTTTCCAGAGTTCTTGCACAAGATACAGGCAAACACGATGACAGCAATCTGAAATCACGCAGCCTCGTGTATTTTACTTTGTATACTTTTTTTCTGACCGTTATATACAAATTTGTAAGATTATGTCTTAATGTAATCAAGATTTGAACTTGTCCTGTAGTTAAAAAAATACTACTACTTTAAGACCAAATATTTGTTTATAGAAACATCGTTCCCATTTTCAAATTAACGCCATGTTTGAATTTGAGTAATTTTTTATCCGAAAAAACCTGTCTAAACGACCACGTCTATTCAACAATATACTTTCTTGAAAGACTGTTATTAAAATATCCCTTTTGTTGGGAATTCTATGTAAAATTAACCCGTATATAAAAATCACATGTCTTATGTGTTCATGATTTTGTTCTTCATTGGACAGTCATTCAAGGAGATGGACATAACTGTTTAAACCAATGATGTGTTTGTATCATATTCAATTTCACCAAAGCCTTTCAAATATCCATTTGAAATAGAATGAAATCAATCAAAGTTCCTTTGACGCTTACATGAGATAAATATAAAGAGCCTGAATACAAACGATCCAATGCATTGTTAGAGTTGTGTCCCTTACCTTAGGTCTGCCGCCTTAAGACAGACTTGACTGTAAATAAATTAAAATATTTAAGACTTGCAGAAGTCGTCAATGTCTAAATGATACTGGTAGTCTTATGTTTTTAAGTTTTTTGTAGGATGATTTTATATTTGATGACTTAATTAAGCTTACCTCCACCAGAACAATGAAGACCCCAACACATATAAAAGCTATGGAATATTTTGTGGCAAAGTCTTTCACAGCTTCATAACATCCCTAGAAAACATTAAACGAAAGTCAGTGATTCAAGTGCATCGTTAAGCATTTGATTATATGCCAATATATGGACTGGAATGCAATATTCGAAAACTTGAAAAAGGAGTTTACCTTGCATTGAAAAATTCGATATATTTTAAGAACAATTTTATCTTGTTGAACGACGATGTAAAGTTATAGTAATAGCACTTGTATACAGTTTAAATTTAAGTATCTATTTTTTTTAATGTGTAATCTGACTGAGTTTTACATGCATTAGCATTTCTGTACATATAGTCTTTTCAACGCACAATTTATTGTTTTAAATATTGAAATATAGAAATAGCTTACTTCAATTTTACAAGTGACTATAAAAGCAGTAATTTTGGCGATGAACATTAAAGCGCGAAAATAGTACTCGCAAAATTGATTTTCAACACTATATAATATTTATCTTGTATTATAATCCGCGAAAATTGAAACCAGCGAATATAATTCACTTGACAGAATCCGCAAAGAATTAGCAGTCGCGAAAATTAAAACGTTTACAATAGTAATTCTACCGTATATTAAATCACTGACAAATATATTTACATTCATCATCACTTTCTCCCAATGATCTATTCTATTTGTTTAAATTTTTTTATCGATATGCTTGAAATGATACGAATTATTTATTAGTAAGAGGTCATATTTAAAACTATGGATGAACATCGTAAGCCCGGTTGTTGCAATTTGGGTTGGTCATTGATATGGTGCTATCTTATCTTTGTTTATTTACGAGTCTGACTCCTTACGAATCTTTGATTATATTTTAGTTTGACATTTTAGGTAAATGAATACGTTATACGCCTAGATGCTGATTATAAGTTTACTCTTAACATTTGTAACATACGGAAGCGTTACTGTTTTTGTGCATCTTTATGAGCGAGTTTTGACCGGATTATATAATCCCTGGATGTTGTTAAAATTTGAACTAATAATTTGATTGTAGTTATTTATTTCACAATTTTTCTAGTTTATAGGAAATAAAAACTGCAACAATATCGACGTGCAGATTACAAATGTTGATAAAAATTACATAGAATCAGATTGTTCATTGTAGTTTGCACATATAATCACTTAATGAATAGCAATTGTATTGAAACCCAAGGAAGATCGAGTTATTGTTTTTGATTGACGTTTACTCTGAATTTCTTATATGAACTAAATAGAGATCACCCTTACGGAAGGAATGGCTATCATTGACCACGATTTGACCCTTACGGAAGGAATGTCTATACTGATTACCGCTTTAACATTTGTTCCCTTGATTATTCTTTGACACTGATATCTAATTACGTCATAAACTATGTTACTTAATTAAGTGCAATTCGTATGATCTTATGTAGTTGCGATTTTCGGGTGCAAATATTTCAAAATGTTATCTATCAGAAACAAAATTGTGCGAAAGTGTCAATGCATCATACAAAAACCCATGATATTGTAATTATTAGTTAACAAATAGAACAGATACTAATGACCGTCACAAAAAAGAAATAGTGTCCGTTAAAATGACTGAAATGAATGCATCGTATTTCATCAATTTGTATTTTTGTTTTCTGGCATATTATATAGCTTTTGTTTGTAACTCTTACGTCAGAATTAAGTCCCGCGGTTGATGAAGTTGTTGTACATGCCCCTGGTCTAGTATACGACGATGGTGTTACTCCTGAACAGCAGGAAACGGGCACTACATTTGGATTAGCAGTTCCACCCGTGACCCATTTTGTAGTAGTATAATCAGCTTTCGATTCTATGCCACAGCACTTGAACTAAATATTACCATAACAAAAATCAAATGATTATATATATTTTTACTTTGTAACATAAACAATTAACACAGAATATACAGAAAACTTTTTATAAAAAGTTTAATATAAATGAGCAACCCTGACTGCACAACGACTTTTAGCAATCGATTGGTACGACAATTCAGAAAAAAGCAAAACCCAGATTATACGGAATATAAAGAATATCTATGAATTTTTGCATTTCAGCTTCATTTGAGTGTAACTAATGCTAATCCCATATGTTTATCTTGTAGTGTGTGATTGATAATTCCCATATTATAATCTAACATTGTGGAAGTTTATTTTCTGTCTTGTCAAGACGAATGCGATAATTGCCTTTTCCGCAGAAATGTCTTGTTTTAAAAAAAATGATTTTTTCGTACTGAAGATCGAATATATCTATTTGTGAAAAAGGTAACTTGTTGTCATTGAAAGAAGAATGTATAATTTGTTATGAAAGTTTTGATGTATCTTTCTTTGGTCTTGCTTAATAACAACAAAGAATATAAATCAAAAAAGTTATTTTTATACGAATCTACATCTTTAAATAAATTGCAGTCGTGTTGCAATTATTTAAATGAGTTTATGAAACCAAAATTTGTATATAAGCTGTGAAAGCACTACAGAATGTCACAGCTTTATCTGATATATTTGAAACAGAAGTTAGCTTTCAGGTAACGCCCTTAATATTGACGGAACCATAAATATTTGATTCGTGATCTAATAGTATGTTCCGTTCTTCATTAAGACTGACCTTGACTTGCATTATTTATAATTCTATAATAATTGCATCCCTACGTAAAACAAATGCATTTTGAATATTGCATTTCATCAAATCTTGCCTACTAAGTATTTGACGTTACTACTCCAAATCTAGGCCACTGAAATTGCAATGTCCAATTATTTCTAATACTGGTAGTGTTTAATGATATTGTCATTCTTTAATGTCTGAGCTAGCTTTCAGTAACTGCGAGTGTTCTTTAAGTCGATATCTAATTTTGTCTATATAAGGTGTATGTTTTGGTATTCCATTCGATGTGTATTACTGAATGAACTTTATGGTGTGCTTGTTTGTTGTTTCTTTTCGTATTTGACATTACACTTGTGGTAATGGGTAATGCCCGATACCACCACAGACATGCTCCTGTCCACAGTCAGGAGATGTTGGTCAATAATGTGTCTGTGTCGTTAGTTTACTTCTTAGTTTTATTTTGAAGAAGATTCATCAATTTGTTACTGTGGATTGCATTACCTTTGTTGTCGGGGCCGTTCCGAGATTACTTAAAGGCGTGCTTACACTTGTTAAAGACATTTTGTAATCTCTGAAAGTATTTACTATTTTGTATTTACATTATATGCTGGTGCTTTGTTGCGCTTCACCATATCTGTTCTTTTTCGTTTGATATATTGTCCGCCTGCACTGCAAAGTGCATTGTGAAACAAGTATATAAATAGAAGTTCCATGTTTTATATCACTTGAATGTATTTACATATACGTGCATATTAGTTCCAACAAATGTTTGTACATGCGAGTAGCTGGATGTTGTAAACAATACTTTCTAGTATCGTACTTTTTCATAGTTCAAACAAAAACAATAAACGTATTGTATGAAATTTTCACCAGTTGATATCAGTTATTGCGCCAACATCTACTACCTAGCTACATTATCAAAGTGTCACCGTCAGAAACACTGCAGGATTATACTACTTTACTTGGCAAAGATATACATGTGATTACAGAAGGTTATCACAATATGTATTTTATTTTTATATTTGAAACTTTTTTCTCCATTCAAACACGCATAACTGAAATACTTAAGTATTTCAAAACAACCTTACATTCATATTAAGGTAATTCCATCCAGTAGAAACTTCATGAGTTGTAAGATCATCAGTTTCAAACTTATTCAATCCATTCTTTAGTTCGTCTTTTAATTTACTTTGAACCTAGAAAAAGAAGTAAAGCATGTGTAATGATGAATACTTTTTCAGAAATGGATGAAAAATAGGTTTACGTAACTGATCCCGAGATACCTTTTTTCTGAAGATTTGAAAGAGTAATCAAGGGAACCAAGGTTATAGCGGTAATCAAAAGAATGTGATCTAGGGACAAAGACCCGACATGGAAAACAGACATACACAACAAAGAACATACAATAACTAAAATCATACATACAAAGTAACAAAAGCAAATGAGCAAAGTCTTTTTCATGCAAACACCAAGATTCGGAATATGATCAAGTAATTTCAATGTTTTTTTATCTACCAGTATGATATATTCTATGTTAGAATTATTCCGAGAAAAGTACTAAAATGTACCGTAAAGAATATTTCTCCGAGATGTTAACACTTTCAGGAGAATGCAGTATTAAATGGAGCACCTGAATGAATTGAGGAGTATCTTTATCATTACGACTAATACTGTCAACTTCTCAAGTAAACACCAGGGATGGGGAAATTATAACCAGTTATCGTATTCTGCTGTAATCGATTACATTTTAAAAGTAACCACATATAATTAGTAATCATTGTCTTTTATAATTTCAAGTAATCACATGTAACTGATTCATGTTAAAAAAGTGGTGAAATCATTATTACTTTTGATTACAATTATATTATGTTATCATTTGTAATTACTTGTAAAATCCTCTAAGGCACAATGTTGAAATAGAAAATTGTGAAACAGTTGGCGAATATACAACATGATTTGTAAATAATTTGTTGTGGCTTAATTCAATGTTTATGAAGAGATTAAATTTATGGAATTTCATACTTAAAACTATAATCAAAATCATCTTTATTTTGCTTCAGAGCCATTAAATTTGAATGACGTGTACTATGTTATATCTGTGTAAATGATAATTTATTGAAATATTGAAATAGTCTCAGGAAAGAGTTAAATAATGAACATGGTTAGAATATTAAACATAACTAAATGCTATTGTTTACAGATATGATTTTAGGCTATTCAATTGCGTCGTCACATTTTTGTCACTTCACTTAAACACATAGTTAGTCTACTTATTGAAGTAAAATAAAAAAATATACCTGTTAATTGACAATTTTCACAGGTTATGTTTACCACAGCTTTGAAATTATGTATATACTGCATGAATTATTACTTGTGCTTTAAAATTATATAAATTATTTTGCTAAACATAATTTGTCATTACATAGCCTAAGCCAAGGAAGTTTATTTATTTTCTTTTATTGCGTGGAAATATCCTAAGTAATCGTGATGTAATCATGTTTACTTTCACATTAAGTAATCACATTTTGTCGATTACATTTGAAATGATAAGTAATCTTGATTTAATTGATTAAATATTTAAAGCCGCGTCATCATGATGTAATCGATTAAATTTTGAGAGTAATCAGTGCCAACCCTGGTAAACACTTGGATGTAGTTATTATCAGCTACTTACGTCTGAATTAAAGGCAATCCACATTACAACGATTGTAAGTTTCCCAATCAACAACAATAAGACAATGATAATATACTGAAAAATAATCATAGTAAGATCATTCATGAGTCTTTTTGTTTTTGTTTTTTTTTTGTAATTTTATGGGTTTTTTTTTTAGGGGGGTGTTAGGGTTGGTTATTTCTTTATCACAACGCAACTTCTTATCAAGTCGCTTATGTTTTGTTAGTTATGACGTAGTTATTGCGAGTTTTTTTCTTGTGTTTTTACCAATTTTGATTTTGTTTTATCCTTATGAGTTCTTAACATTCAACTATAGATAATCTTACTTTAATAGATTTTGTACGCAAAAAAAAATACTTACAACAACGAGAAAGCATTTTACTTCACAGCAGGCCCCGATGCATCCCATTAGAGAGACAATAACCACGAAGGACCCTAACACAATTAGTGTAATGGAGAGTCCCTTTGCCATGTCTCCTAGGTTAGACACTCCAAAACTGACACTCTGTAACGCAGGTAGAACTTCATCGTTGATAATAGACTCGTCTATAAGAACCAGAATTCCTGGAATCAGCAGGCCTAGGCCTAACAGCTGTTAATAAAAAACATTTAGTGATATAAGAAACAAATAGTACTCTAAGAATAAAAAAAACGTGTAACAAATGAAATTATGGAAGACCAGTTGATTGGAGATGCAATTCTTTTGCGGTTTAACAGACCATAAGATTAATATTTGACCACGACTTATGTGTTTATAGTGCTACATTCTATGTACGTAAATAATAATCCATGTATTTCTTCCAGAGTAGGTTCTATGAAGCAGCTTAAGATTGCAAAACATTTCACTCTTATCCAATTATCTGGTAACAGTCGAAATTGCTTCTATGCTTTTTTCCAATTCTATTCTCATTTTATTTGCTATTTCGCACTGGTTTTTCCCAATTTTTCCTCTTTCTAATCATATAGACTTCGAATTTCGAATAAACTTTTAACAAACATTAATTAATCGTTCAGCTGCTCTATGTAACATGCTACATTACTGAAATTTTGACTTGCAGTTTAAAACTGATGCTAGTGTGCATATTCTTCATGTATATTTGCACGCGTTACAATTTAAAGTGATAACCTTTTACTGGCTAATAGGGCAACTTTATATGCGTTTTCGTATGATTGAAAAATAGTAAAACATGTTTTTTCACATGTACAGAACCAACATGAACAAATTGCTTAAGACTAATGGACATTTTGTATTTTCTAATGCGCTAAATCTTATATTTCCACTGTAGTCTTAAACATATATAGACAAATGTGTTTCAATTAAGGTTTGAAACAATTTTCTTAAAAGGACAGATTGCTTCGTTTCTGGTGAATATGTTCCTTTAATGTAATACCGTTTTTACGATCTTATCTAATAGCAATACAAAAAAGTTGGCATTGATACTTACAACAAAAACTATATTCAGTATGACAAGGACTACTTTACTGACTTTTGTACTGCACATTGTTATCTAGAAGAGAGATAAGATTATAATGACAAATAAAATGATAGAATGGTGTCAATGGTTTCAAATAGATTATACAATCATAAACATTTCCAATATTTCAGATAAAGAATATCCATCCATAATTACAATCATTGAATAGTCGAAGGGAAGAATTAAGATTTTTTTTTCGAAGTGCTTTAAGCTTGATACATTTTTGCGATTATATTCTAGTTGCTTTTCATCAATTCGTATCGCAGTAAAAAGAACTGTCAATTATTGAACAATCATTGGAATAAGTGTCAGAGAATATGTATTATAAAATCAAACAACTGATAAAATCATGTTTTTAAAACGTTTATTATCAATAATACAAATTAATTCTAAAATATATGACTCTGAATCTATCTCTCTTTTTTTTTCTTGAATGGTTTTGTTGATAGTGTTTTTCTTTTGTTGCTTATATTGCATTTAAAATTTTCGTTTCTTACATTGTAAATACTTATTTATTCAACGGAGATAACATTGACAGGTGGCTATCACTATCTAATTCCGTTGGACTTGAATTGGACTAATACACTATAATGAAGCCGTGCCTTACTGTTTTTTAAATGTATATTCGACATGATTTTTATATGTCACCCTACTGGGCACCAAGAATTGATCTTATACGTACATTTTATTATTTTAAATACCTATACACATGTACACACATCCTTAAGATTAAAACGCTGGAAATGTTTCAACGCAAACACATAAATGATTTATCAATTCGGCTATACAATGTATAAAATATCATGTAGTTGATACATGATGTTAAAATTTGATCGTAAAGCTTTTGGTTTTTTATATTACAAATAATCATGGGTATATAAAAAGAATTAGTGTGGGTGAATTAAAAAGTTTACTAACAAGATATGTTTTTTATTTCAATTACTCCAGTTTTTTTTAAGTCCCCAAATATCAAGAGCTATAAGACGTCGTGTATTAAGGAACTGACCCTCGTTTATATGATACTCCATCCTTTGACGGGACTTGATGGTTTCAGTTGAACAAATGGGGAAAATATGGCATTATCACATACGCGAATAGCATTGAAAAAGATCAACAAACAAGTGGTTCTAGATTCTGAGGAGTTTTTTTTTTTAGAATTAACATTAAAAATAGCGAAAAAGCTGCTTGGGCGTTAAAGAACAACAATCAATCAATTAATTATCATGCTGAACATTTTTGCCTCACGTCAGAATTCGCCTAGACTTAACAGTTTTGGAAATATATGCGAAAACTTTTGTCTGACCCCCTACGTTCTATTTTTAGTAATTTTTTCAAGTTGTTTCTGAGAAGAAATTTGTTAAAGTAATAACATTGAAAATAGCGAAATAAAAACGTCAAAATTGTGCAATTAGTCCAACAGATTTAACTTTAACAGATGAACATTAAAATTTGTTCACAGACAGTTCTTATCATGCTGTACACCCTTAGTAACATTTGGTCAACTAGTGTCAGAGGAAAAACTGTTAACGACGACGGACGATGACTACGACGGACGATGACAACGACGGATGCCAAGTGATGAAAATAGCTCAGATGATGGCCCTTTGGACTCACTGAGCTTAAACGGAAAACGTAATTGATAAATCTGGTAAGATAGTGTAGGGGCTCAGTGGTAATAATTTTCAGCAAAAAAGGCTGGGCTTCAACCCCCGGAATCCCTCCATGGATCCGCCACTGCTAGCTTTAACCATTTTATCCCCCTTTCTTCCCCTTTTCATTTTCACAAAACTTCTCCACTACACACTCCCAGTGTATTTTTCCAGGCCTTCAGTGTCATGGGATATTTAAATCATTTTAACCAGATATTATCGGTGCTATTTATGCAAACGTATTTTGGATGAAAAAAGGAAGGTTATGTAATGTTCATTGTATCATATTCATCACATTTTTTTGTCTTGCTAATTGATTTCAACCCTATCATATCTATAAGAAAGTTTACCTTTTAAATTAGATCTAAAAAATCTGAAGATTAATGTGATGAACCTAAGTCAAAAATCATTCTTGTAATAATAAAATCGCACTTAATAACTTTGAAACAGAAAATATTCCGATTCGGATTCAAAACTTTTAAGTTTCTTTAATAAATCATGGTATAAGTGTGATACCACGGTTTTCAATTGTATAATTATTGATTATTGGAAAGTATGTTTAAGTATTGAATCCATTGGTTCTATTACAAAGGATAAGATTAAGATCGGATAACCATATAGGCAGTTACAGCAGGATTGTATAAAATACATTGTCAATAAAAAATAGTTTGGCTGTTATCGTAATAAATCGCAATATCTGTGTTACAGAAGATCCTTTTGACTGATCGTGTCCTTGTGATTAAAACATGAATCACAAATTCATCACAAGCCGTGATACCTAAGGTAATAATCCCAAATGTGTTTTTTCTCTCATTAGAATCCATTTTCCGTAAATGTGTCACTGTGGATAATAACACTGTTCTTCATATCACATAAATCTAACACAGATTTGGTAATAAATAATCATAAATCAAAATAATCATAGCTGAAAATTTCTAACACAACTTTACAGATTTAATACCAAATAATACTAAAGGAAAATGAGTTAAGTGGGTTGATATAATACTGAAAGTTTGATTCTACAGCTGAAAATATTGGAAGGCTGTTTCGAGGTATATTTCGTGTAACAGTTGATATCAGAATGCCTCCTTTTAGGCAATGTTCTAAAACTACACCTGATTTCAATTAAAGAGTATTATTTTAGCTTGGCCTCTAAAAGGGTAGTCAA
Organism: Perna viridis; assembly: GCA_037379345.1. NCBI lineage: Eukaryota > Metazoa > Mollusca > Bivalvia > Mytilida > Mytilidae > Perna > Perna viridis. Next base: position 16,782,948 of record CM074515.1, read on the forward strand.
TATATAATATTAAGGACATTTGATAGAAATAAAAAAAAACATACACGATAAAAGCACAAAAAATTGTTACCACACATACATATCTTAATGTGAGTTTTTGTCAATATAAAATAGTAATATCATAATTGTGCGGCTTACCTTTGATGTTTTTCCAACCAACTTCTTTCCAAATCAAATACAATGGACGTTGTTTACCTGTTACCTGTAAAATCGATGTAAAACCAATAGAAATGGCAGTTAATAAAAGATAACATTCATCTTATCAACGTTAATTCATTTACTCTTTCTCTAAATATTTATTTGAAGTCTTAGTGGAATAAACCTGCATTATATCACTTCTAGTCTGTTATTTTTTCTCTTTCGTGAATTTCGCAATACTAAGCATATTCATGAATTCTAATTAACAGTTACGCACGTAATCGATAACAAAGTTGATTGATAATAATGTATCATATAGAATAATAACCTAAAACTTTGGATAAATGTGATAATTGAATGTTAATAGTCTCACCGAACAAGTATCAACCAAGCTAGTGAAACTTGTTTTGCATTTAATTCAAAAATACATTAAGAAGATATTATGTACTCTTGCAGGAATAAAACGACAAATGTACGCATTTTTACGGTGTTTCAAGTGGTTGATTGTATTTTTATATTGTTTCTGTTAATAAGTGTACCAACGAAACGATTGATTATATCCAATATTATCTTCCTTGTTGCAAAGCAAGTTAGTTTTTAAGTTCATAACTGATAAGAAACTTTTAAACCTTTTCTCCCTTCACAAATCATTTCCAACATTTGTATATGTACATATATTGCCAAAAATGTTATCTACAAAGCCTATTAACTGTGTCGTTTTTCTAATTGTAGCGTACAGTTGTGTAATATAGTTATGCTTGATAGCTACATCAAAGATTTTACATACAAGTTAAAACATAATCTATGGAAAACAGGAAAGAATACACTATAAAAATCTTGAATATAAAGTTAACGCTGTATCACCATGGATACACCCGACTCTATATAATCAACGTTCTAGTAAACATAGTTCATAGCCATGATAAGATTGTTATAGAAGCTCACATCAAATATTAATAAAACTGTTCCACATGACATCACAGTTCTCCTAAGTAACATGGCACAGGTAAATAATGCATTATTGATTTAATCTATCAGATGATGAAAATTCAGCTGACAACTTTATCCCTAGTGGTCATTTTACGATTCTTTGCTTTCTCCAGTTCTATTGATCAATTAATTGCTCTATTTTCCTTCGATGTTTTTACGATAAGAAGTAATCAATAATTAATCAAAATGTTGTAATCAATTCTTTCTTGTGCACTTAGTCTCATAGGATTTCTCATCGAGATAATTTGTACTTTTATAGAAAAGTTTAATCGATTTTGAACTTCTTTGTAAAAGTAGTTAAATGAGTTAGAAAAAAATAGTAAAAAAAATCTTTTTTATATGACACAATTAAACTGTTATGGTAGGTAAATCTTTTTTAGTTGGTAATATAATTGATATAATAACATTTCGTCATATCCCGATATAAAACAAGGAAGTCTTGAGGAAACCCGAGAGGTTTTAACTGTTTGGTGTCACTGTATTGTGTTATTGTTCGTATTATACATCAGGTACAAAATGTACTGTGCAGAAATTATATAACATTGAATAATATCGCAAATAATTCGTGAAACATTTATTCGTTGGTTCGCTTCATTGAATAAATATGGTAAAATGTAAACAGCTCCTCACAAGTTCGTGGCGACATATCGGACGACACTATTCACATATAGACGTGATTTTAAAACTTATCATCCGTAATAGTTAATGATAAAGCTTTAAAAGTTTCATCATGTGAAAAACTACTTGGTGTAGAAATTGATGATACTCTAAGCTGGAAATATCTTGTTGATCATATATGCTTAATATTTCATCAAAATTGTATTTTCTAGCAAAGATTAAGAAATATCTGAACATTAAACGAAAAAAAACTTTCTATAATGGGTACATTCTTCCACTTATTGACTACTGTTGTATTGTATGGAGTGGCTGTGGCTCTGAAGGATTAGACAAAATTCTTAAACTCCAAAAACGGGCTGTCCGCCTAATTCTAGATGCAGAACCTTTTTCTCCCTCAGAACACTTGTTCAAACAATTAGGAATCATGAAAGTAGAAACAAGGATTAAATATCACAAATACCTATTAATCTATAAATCTCTCAATGGGGAAGCACCAAGTTAGCTATCAGAAAAGTTTAATTATGTTTCAAGAAACAAACCTAATTCACTAAGAAATGTTGAACAAGGAAAGTTAATAATCCCAAAATTTAAAACTGAACTTTTCAGACATTCATTCATATATTCTGGGTCTGTCTTGTGGAATAAATTACCCAAACATTTATGTAATCAAATCACGGACAACTCATTCAAAGTCAATCTAAAGAAGTACCCTTAACACGTTTGAATAGAAATCTTAAAAGAAAAATAATATTGCTGATTACACTGTTTTTTAATGTTCTATATTGTATTATGTTAAAGTAATTTGGTATTGTCAAATCAGCTTTTGTTTTTGTGTTGTGTTGTTGATTTTTAATTTTTAGTAGATATAGTTTTTGTGTGTGAGGGCCTCAGGAAGATTAGCTTATAATAACTGTGTAACCCTCTTGAAATAAAGATTTTATTATTATTATTATTATTATTATTATTATTATAGAGGCTACCCTTCAGAGTGAACAGCTCTGATCGTGAACACCACACATGATGATGTATACTGAATATCACATGCCAAAATCTGTATCACAAACCATACCAACCCTAGACTCCTCTGTCACCTAAAGGGTCATCGGCCCGCGGGGTGATGTGGGATATGCGATATAGGATAAACGATATTAAGTTTAAAAATCACTTATAATACATGTAAATAAGAATATTTCAATCTAAATATGCGATATATATTTTGTTTCCAATGTAGACATAATAACTAGATAAGCACCGGGGACGACATTTAAAAATCATGACGTAAGAAACCTCATGCGAAATATTCTGTAACCCAAGAAAAAAATGTAGAAAATTCCTTATCAACGGTTTAATTAACGTTTTGGTACTTTTCTCGCCCTTATCAAGCATTACAATGTTCCCTTTGATTTTAATGGTATTTTACAGAATTTACTTAAGATACTTGGCAGAGTCCGGGGAGAACAACCCGGGTAGTTTGAAAATATTTTTTGTTGTTATATCATTGTTAAATTCTATATTTATACCAATATTGTACAATGGAAATATGTATTTACCTTGTTATTACTGCAACAATTCCTGTGAAGTTGAAAGATGTCTCATGAAATCAATGCTTAACACTCCGTTCCAGATCAATGCTTAACGTAGGTTGGTAATAACACATACGCTTCATATATCACCTTTATGTAGCTATTTATGTTAAATGTAACTCATAAATCAAACATTTTCTACTTTTGGTAAATTTCAGATCCTTTTCTTTACAAGTCACTCTTTCATATAAAGCAAAATTTCATACACGTTTTTAATGGAAGTATGTCGCCATCATTTTTAGATATGGTTGTGTTAACGAAATTTATGTGAAACAACTTCATTCAAATTACTTCATCAAATAAGCAAACATTAGGGCAACAAAAAGTGCAAAAAACAAGTGCCCCTTAATCAAGAAAAAGAAAGCACAGTACTTTAAATTATATGATTGTTTTTTAGTACATGTATTTATATATCATGGAGTCTATGCCACTGCTTTACCCGAGGGTATTTACGAGCCCAGTTATCAGAATTGTCTAACCCGAAATATATATCATAAATTATTGACTGCAATTTGTCAGTAGCACAAACATCGAAACCCCATAAACACTTGAGTTTCATTGTGTTAAACATGGCAGCTACAATAATATTGTTCCTTTTACATACAACATAGCAGTGCTGGATTTTAACTTTCTTGCTCAGTGTTCTGTGATTATGCTGCTGATGAGAGGTTACTTCTCTAAATGCGTGTACAGGGTAACGAAATTTGTAATATTTATACGATTGCGTTTTAGCATTTGATGACTTTCATAATCATATTTATCAATAACTACTTGATGGACCTCAGATTTTTACCTCTTTACTTTGCGTTCATCTCAAATAAACAATAGAGGAAAGAACTTGACCAACTCAAAGACAAGCACGATGATAATTTTCCATTGTCAGTAACCCATTTCTATGTAGAAATATTCCAGCAAACTCGCAATGTATAAGTTTCGTTAAAAATTGTTGTATCGATGATTTTATTGCCTCAGCAGCTTACACAAGAGATACAGGTTTTTGCCCATTTCTTAATGTCATAGTTTCGAAAATAAAAAACGAATGCAACGTAAGAAAATAAATAATTATACATTATCACATATTTCAATACATTTAAGTAAACAGAAATCAAATGAATAAAGATATCACACATATATAATGTCATTTAAAATTCCAGAAAAGTTCTTCCACTAGGCTTTAGCGGCACCTTCTAAGCCCAATCCAGATTTCTTCTTGCACAATGAAATTGCAGCTACAACAACCGACACCTGAAAAAAAATAAAATATTCAATTTTCCCGTATTTAAAACGAAGCATATAAGCTTAATTTCAACTTAAACCCTGACAAAAATAACCGACGCGAGGGCAATGGGACAAATACAGTAAGCCAAAATCTAAATACATGACTAGAAACAAAGACGAGCAACACTCATAATGTAGCGAGCCGAATAAATAGATTTCCTGTAAATACTTAATACGTAACACACAAAAAAGGACTAAAGCACTAGCAATATGAATTCCCACAAAAAACGGGAGTGACGTCAGGTGGTTTGGAAGGGTAAACATGTCCTACTACTCCAGCGGCATCTGTCATATTGAAGTGCGTTAAATCTGGTAATATAGTAATATAGTAAAAATAATGCAGCTCTCCTATACGCACTACAACATAAGTACAAAGACATGTTACAAGTAGGAAATCATTTTTCTGGGGGTTACATAAATGAATTAAAGGGAAATGAACGTCTGTTTGGCACTAGTGCAGTAAGACTTGAACTGCATTGGCTGCATAGATCAATCTATAAAAATACAAACTACTGATCAATTAACTCGTATTGTCTGGTAGGTAAAAAGAAATGAGCACACACAATTATTTTAAATAATCCAAAAACACAACCATAATGGGGTTGAAGTCCCATGATTGACTATCAAATTCGAATATGTTACGCTTAAAATTTGTAATAACCCAATTTGTATTTATTTCACCTCTCATAGCCATGAAAGGGCTAGAACGAATTGGAAGTAGCAGTTCTGATTAAGAGTACATTTTTTAACTTTTTATATACATTTTATTTACTCAAAAAGGTGCAACAAAGTTTTTGCAGGTGATATAAGTGTATAATCATTACAAACAATAACGTTAAAATGTAATGATATAAGGGTTTAAATTGAAAAGAAATTTCATCCAAGTAGTACCTAAAGACAAAACATCTATGATAAGAACAAAAGATTGTATACATTCAAGTAGAGCATTAAAACTACGAAACCTAACATCACTTTAAGCCCAGTAAGTTACAAGATTTCTGAACACTAGCTACAGTTGTTTGTTTCACAGTTTTTCTTCCTTTCTTATAGAAAAAACTCCCCCTCAAGTTCAGTAAGCTATAGAGGTTAAAAACTCTTCCCACGCTTTCAGTAAGTCAGAATAAAAGAAATAGCAAAGTATCTTATGTGAACGGAAATAAATCACAGTGCAACTATTCACATTATTACCTCCTAAGACCAAATTATGTTCAATTCTGGTGTATGTTGTTATAGACTTTTGATATCATGCTAATAAGTTGCAAGCAGTTTTTAACACATAAAGTAAGTGCATTGGAACTTTTATCATACTACACCAGGAAAGTATTTTTAAAAATGGGTCATTAAGTTGGTTCGCAGCACTGACATTTTCAAACATGCAAATAAAGCATCAATTAATTATAGTGCAAATATACAAAAAAAGTCAATGGTTTTAATGCACATACATGTGAGTAGAAGATTATTCAACACCAGTACAGACAAACCAGATTAACCAACAAATGTAGCAAAACAAAAAAAAAAAACATTTCTATAAAGAAACTGTAGGTTAGGGTTAGTTACATAATGAGAGTAAAACCACGTTACTACTTCATTTATCGTTGTCCCTTTCGGTAAGAGTTAGTATCAGTTGATGGCAAGCTCAATCGGATTTTAAAACAAACGTTAAAAAGCATAAAAAGTAGGTTCAACTTGTTTTGATAAGAATATATTATATGTGCAAGCTGCGTGTGAATAGGATTGCGAAACATACAATGTCGTGAACCTCACAGAGTAATCAAATAAAAAGTTTCGCGTAGCTCAGTATGATACGGTCGCAGCATGTTTAACTCTGTATGGATACAATATTAGTTTTAGACGCTTATGCATAGGGACTTACAGTTTATAATGAACAAACCTTCTGGTTTAGACGCAATAAAGTACAAAATTAAAAATTCAATTAAAGGTGAAAAAAGTGCTTTAAGGGTGCTAATCAGAGACCCGTTACTAAAATAACGTATAAGATGCTAATCTGATAGAGTAACGCAGGCAGAGATTTTCATAAGGAATCCAATGAAAAATTTCAAAATTGGACCAAAAATAAAAAAAGATCACGTAAGAGATATCTAACATCTGATTGAAACAATGAAGACAGGGATTTTCATAAGGAATCCAATGAAAAAATATCAAAACCGGACCAAAAATAAACAGAAGGCTCTAATGAGTCTCAATTGCTCACTCTCACCAGGCTTGAAAAGCTACACTTTATTTTTTTTGTAAAAGCGGCCATGTTGTTATGGATAGAATCCAAATAGTCATTTTGTACAGGATTCCCTAAGGATCAATCATACCAACTTTGTTTTTTATTCTATCTAATTATTTCACGGTAGAAGACTTTTTTACGTTAATAACATCAAAATAGCAAATATGCGCCCGAAAAGAGCAATAACTCCAACATGTATCAACAGATTTTCACGAAAGATGACCTCAGGTTGATCTCTTCATGCCGAACACTTTTATTCTGTATGTAACGAAGATATATGTCACAATTTGCCATCTGCCCCATATGTACTATTTTTTGTAATGGCGGCCAGGTTTTTTTTTCACAGATCAGGAATCCGATCAGATTTTGTTTGAAAAAATGTAAATGTCATGTGGTGGCAATAACTCACATAGACTGTGGCAAAGTCAGCCACGTATAACTCGAAAACTGTGAGAGATATCAGCAATCTGATTGAAAAATGCAGGCAGGGATTTTCATTAGGAATTCAAATAAAAGAAATCATAAGCGGACCAAATTTATTTTTAAAAATGTATTTTTTTTTTGGAGTGGCCTAATTTTGTAACTCTTCAAAAACAGTTAAAGATAATTCTACCCTGTAAAAACTTTTTAAACAGAATTTCAATACCAACACTGACGTCTGCTTCATCACAATCGGATTAACATTAATCTTTTCAATTTCACTGATAATGATAACACCAATTTTCCCCTTCTAGCCCCCTAATTTCGAAAGAGGTGGAGCAAAGACCTCCAAAAACTATAGGGTCATGTCCCTAGAAACGATTTGTGTAACTTTCAAAACGACCGAAAAGTTTATATTCAAGTTTTGGTAAATAAACAGAACGAAGACGACAGTGTGATACCATTATACGACCGAAAAAAGTTGCAGTCGGATAAATAAATTAATGCAACAAAAACGTAGAATGGTAGTTGTGCCAAATTGTAAATGACGTATTGTTCAACAATAAAACAATAAGTGTGCAATTCAGTAAATTCTTTATCACAGTTTATACATACGTTTACTTGTTTTTACACGACTAGATCTTTCTTCGAGCTACGTTTACATATCACAAGAGCGCTTATAACTCCTGTTATCTAAAGCAAATAAACTAGTCCTTATAATGTACATATTTTTTCTGACAAATATATATATAAACAAGTCAATACATCTATCTGTAAGGTACGGGAGTCTTTTATTTTATGACAAAAATTGACCTTCAGACATTATTGAACTTGAAGAAATGTGTTATTACTTTTAGATACTTAATCATTGCTGATATGTAGCAGTATCATACCAGATATGAAATAAGTTATTGTTTTTAAAGCTGCATTAGCTGCCAAATTTGTTCAATTTTGATTCTACTGAATTTTGTTGATTTAATGAAATAAGTTTGTAGTGATGCAATTAAAGCAATAGTGTTGATAATACCTACATAATATTGTGAAAACAACGTTTTTAATCAGAGAAGATCGATAGCTCTGATCTAATTATTTTTCGCCATTACTTCCTTCGATTGTCGACAGGCAATTCACCCGGGTTAAAAATACTTTTATCTTGGTTAAAATAAATAACAATAACGGATACACAGGTAAGCACGTGTTTTGTTTTCATTTCATTTCATCTATTTTTTTATTAATTTTCAAATAAATAATAAGCCACATTATATCACAACACGTAAATTTCAAAATGATCCTTGCGTTATATTCGAACTTTTTTTCTTTTACGGCTTGAGTCCGTCTGTCTTCCTTTCAGTTGAATAACCACTTTCGCTTTGCAATCAGATTTGTTATTAAAGAAGCAAACCTTACATCACATGCGCGTATTAAGGTCACCATAAGTCACATGCATACGAATTTAACTAGGTTGATGTTTTCTCTTGCAAGACAATAAATATTTAGACACCTATTTCATGTATTTAATGCATTTTATTTGTAGATATCAAATGAAATTATACAGGAAAAGTACAATTTAGTAGAAATAATTCAAGGTTAAGGCATACTTCAACAGACACAACAAATTACAAAAATGACAGCTAATGCAGCTTTAATTAAATCGAATAATTTTAATATACTTGAAATCATTATGATAATTGTGTTCGTTGGCTTGATAATTAGCCCCGTTTCTATTGTGAAGTTTTTTTTTCTGAATGAACTCGATGGAGCATGATATGATCATTCTGTTTTCAAAGTACATGTGACTATCTCAGCAAGATTAACATATAACATTGATGACAATGTCTATTTCATTTCCACATAAAATATGAGTAGGCAAATACTTGCATATGCGTATCATATGTAATTCATTGATATTATATGTAATTTATAATTATGCATTGCAAATATGGCTGTAAATAATGATATTGATTAAGGAGGGGCGGCTATTCTTCATTTTGATAGTGGCGTAGAATGCTTAGTATAAATTTAATACTTTACCTCAATTAGTAAAATGAGGACCAGCACAACAATGAAGGCGATGGTATACGAACTGATCAGGTCATACACCACGTCATAACATCCCTAATAAAATATAAAAATATCATAAATATCACTTTAATTGTACATGATTTCGCAATGCAACATGACAAATAACACGGTTGCTAAAATTGGAAACTTAATTTTTGATTTTGCTTGAAAATAAATTTAATCAACAAGGAAAAAGGGTGTTAAATTTGTAATTAAATGACCCGTACAATTTTGTTTAAATATCAAGAAATTGTCCTCATTTGTTACAGACTAATTAGTAACATAAGGCGGATATTATTCTATATTTATGTTATTACCATGACACTTAAAAAAAGGTACGGAATATAGGGAAGTTTGCAAACGAGGGGGAAATCAGTCGAAAAACGTAACCTGGAACATACAATACAAAACAAAACGTAATAGGCAGAAAAATATCACAGAAATATCAGATATATACAGGAAGCTGTCAAATGAAGGATGATAAGAAGACATCATGTATACATTAATTGCATCCATCTACAAATTATTAGTGCAGGTTTATGTTATTTCAATACACTTCAAAAAAAGCTAAATATACTGTAGTTTATAATCAGAGGAAAAATACATAGGAAAATAAGCATCAGAATTTGTTTATAAATTGAAGATCCTGGATGCCTATTAATCTTTATTTTGATCGCTCAAAAATTATATATGGCAATATACTTCTATAGGTAACAAACAGTAAACAAACAACACTAGTTTGTATATCAGATATTATCGATGGAAAAAGAACCGAAATGTTAAACACAGCAAATTCACAAACGTATAACTTAAATCGAAAACATTAAATATGTTCAGAGGTATCCATAAGGTCGTCAGCAAGTGTTGATACACCTTAAAGCAAGCCCTAAAAGGCCCCGAGAACAAAAGTACGAAATTCGCGATAACAGAAAGAAGATAATTCTTAATAATTAAACTAAAAAATAGCATAATGTCACCAAGGCAAATTAATTACCAACAACTTCTGACTATGGACAGACCCGTGATGTATGAGAGTAAGGCAAAAAAAGCAAACTAACCGAACTGACAGGCAATAAACCAGATATTGTATAGCGCGTTAAACATCGCGCTTCTATTACGGTCGAGTATGTCCTCTTCACTGCAAAATTTCCACCGGATAAAGTTGGTGAACCCAGTCATGTTCAAGATATAAATTTATTATTATTGGAGACAAATACAGTGTATATGTCATCGGTAACCACAAAATTAAAGTCACGTTTAATTTCGGTTATAATTTAAATATATATTTTTTTAAATTTGGATTCAAAACAACAAATATGTGAAAAACATTTTGTGTGTTTATTATAAAATCTTTATAATTGCGCCGTCCATGCGAGACTCATGTGAGCAGTCAAGGAAGTTTAAAAACCACCACTATCATACTCACCTTTGAATATTGTCCAACAGGAGCTGTTCCAGAGCTTGATGGACATCCTGCATTTGTGGCAGAGGCTGAGTTATACGAAGTAACTGTGACACCAGGACAACAACCAAGAGGTATATCTGTATTTGGTGAACCTGTTTGCCAGCTTGTCTGGTCAAAGTCGTTTGTTGCAGATGTGACAGCGGCAATCCCACAACACTCCATCTAAACACAAAGAAAAAAAATCATGCATGTCTTACATTTGGTAGGTACTCTTTTATTGATCACCTTTCAGTCAGAAACTATGCATACATTAACAGTTATCTTGACACACCATCAATTTACTCTTCCATATATTTGATTGATTTAAACAAGAAATATATGATACCATCCTGTCTGGTCAATTCTTTTTGTGTGTTATTTTGGGTTATAGATGATGATTCATAATTTCTGTATGAAGCTTTACATGTGCATTTCAGGTTTACAAAAAAATCCATTATTTATTTGTATATTTTAGTATGTAAGATTTTTATTTGATTTTAATATAATTCGCGTGTATCTGTAGTTTATAGATTTGTTTTTCGTTTCTTTCTTTTTTTTGTGTTTTTTTTATATTAATAGAATTTTAAGATATGGCTTCTGAACATATTACAACTATTGTCGTATATTGTGTATACAGGTGTATTACCTGCATAAAAAGATAGTTCCATGCTGTAGAGACTTCGCTGCTAGTCAGATCATCGTGGGTGTACTTACTGAGCAGTGCCGTAGACAGTTCTGCTTTAAGTGTTGAAACAATCTAAGAAATATATACTACCAATGTAAGCGATTAACCAGAATATTAAAAGTTGAGGTCTTCTGGTGGGGTAGGTGTATGTCATATCAATTCACTGTGTATTTTAAAGTAAACACAGAGACAGATTTAGAATTCAAATATTGCTGGACTTTTCAGAAAATAACAATATTGTAATGAAAAAGTGCAACTGAACTTACCCCGGTATACATTAAATACACTTCATTTAATTGAATGGCAGTAACACAATTGCCATTTTCTTTAATAGAAATAGTTTTTTGCAAAATAATATTTATACAAGATTACTTTAATCAGTATATATAATTAAAGCCTAACTTACCGCATCGTTCATTACAAACCAAAGAACGACAACTGCAACTTTACCAAGAAACAAAACGCCAACAATAATTGCATACTGGAATTAAAAGAGCATTGTTTAAAAATCATGCATAAAATGGACAAAAATGAAAAAGTAAATATTTATGTCATTAAACCATTACATTATTTTCACGATATATAACTAGCATATACCTTCTGTTTTTTAAGTTACGAAGGTGTCAACATTTCCATTTAGGTTGTATCTATTTGCTATGTCTAGTCTGTCAGTAACAAATCCAATGTTCCTAATGGCGCAACATCTGGTATCTATGATTCACGGAAGAAAAACTCTAAGGAAAGTAAATCATTTCAAAGGTTACTATCGCGACCAAAGAACAGCAGCTTTTTCTCATAATAAAGCTGGTAATCGGAAACCAGCCTAGTAAGGTACACACGTGTCATTTCTTGTCAGTCAAGGGAATCACTAAATGACTTTACATATGTGGTGCTGCGTTCTTCAAGTATAGTATCAAACATTCGGCCGGAAATATCCAACTACTACATAGTTAGCAACCATATAGACTTTGCCATACTCACAGTTTTCATTGGAGTCCGAGTTGCTCATTTAATTTTGTATGTATTATTTTTGTTAGTTTATGTTCTTTGTTGTGTGTGTCTATTTTCCCTGTCTAGTCTTTGTCCTTAGATTACATTCTTTTGATTTCCGGAAGAATCCTGGTTCATTTGATTACTCTTCAAGTAAACTAGTTGTTTAATTATCTTTGCGCACACTTGAGGGTTAAGTATAGTAAGGTGAACGCCTAATCATATTGTTGAAGGGGTCATTTTGGCAACAAAAAATGCTACCTCTTTCCCTCTTTCCCTCAAAAACCTCGAAACGAACAAAAAAAGCTAATACATAGCATATACGGACTGTTACAGTAAATAATACACTTATGGGTTTTGACTTAATGCTTTATATATCAGAACATAAGCTAACATGCCCATCTTCTGGTCATAATGATTATATAAATATCAGAAAGGGTAAAAATCAGGATTTAAATATTTCAGCCATTTTGTCAGTTATTTCCTAATATCATCGTTTAAACATGATTGTACATTATAATACAAGTATTCACATTGATAATACAAATATTCACATTGATAGTCTCTAGGTATTTTTTATCACATTTGATGAATTAATTATTGCCATATCTGTTCAGAATACCATAAGAACTATGATTTTTTGTGGGAAAATATCATATTTCTGTTTCTTTTGTCAATAAAAAAGCAAATGCTAAGTGAGTAACCGTTCGAATAATGATGAGATTTCTTTGATGTTTAAAAATGTCAATGTTAACGCATCTTAACACTATCTAACATCAACTATTAAGTTGTGTAGTTATAAGATAGACAGATGATAAACAGTATCAATGTCAATCATCATCATAATTTTTCTTTGAAACCTTACAGACTACACGTATATTGATGATTAAAAGCACACAAAATCATGCAAAAACGCTGATATTTGAAACAAAAATACAATTTATGAGCAACTCGGCGGGTGTTTCTAGAAAAGCAGAGGACACTTGCCCTACCGGTGCATCTGGTCCGTCCTCCCAGTTTTTAGTGGAGTCCGAGTTGCTCATTTGCTTTTGTTACTTTGTATGCATGATTTTAGTTACTCTATGTTCTTTGCTGTGTATGTCTGTTTTTCATGTCTGGTCTTTGTCCCTGGCTTGCATTCTTTTGATTACCGCTATAACCTTGGTTCCCTTGATTACTCTTTGCCATAGATGTCACAGCGGTACGAGTTTAAAAAAAGAACGACCAAAAAAATGTGAACCGCAAATTTGACAGTTCTAACGTCGTTGGAATATTTCAGACCCTTTTATGCTTACGTTATCTTCCTCGTATCAATTTGATCCGATGGAGCAGTGTAGCGAATAGAGTCTGTCACATTCTGAGACTTGTACACTAGTATATATATATTTATATATGTTACTTCGCCCTGTTAAACAACATATCAGGAGTAGTAAAACACTTACCACAACAAGACAAACTTTGTTCTGACAGCAGGCACCGAAAGCTCCAAACGCAGCAACGATAAGGACAAATGCTCCAAGTACAATAAGAGTGATAGAGAGACCCTTAGCAAGGTCACCAAGGTTAAACACTCCAACCGTTATCTGCTGCATCAATGGTAAAATATTGTCATTGACAATATCGACATTCAAAATCATAAGAATCCCTGGAATCAGGAGTCCTAAACCGAGTAACTGGAATTAGTAGACAATATTTTTAATTTCGTTGACAATTCAAATTAGTACTGTTTAAGTTTAAAAGCATCAATTACCTCGTGATTGTGTAATGTATTACTTGGTCACCTTATTTGAAGACACAGCATTGCCATTACGATGTTATTTTGTTATTTGTGGTGTATTTAAATTTGGCCTGGTAAACAAAATAAATGCCACCATTTTTTCTAAGAATTAGTATACTTAATTGTTTGTTTGTTTGTTTGTTTTTGTTTTTGTTTTGTTTTTTGTTTTTGTTTTTGTTTTCGTTTTGTTTGTTTTTGTTTTGTTTTGTTTTTGTTTTTGTTTTTGTTTTTTTTGTGAAAATTGAAAGTAAAAATAATGGAAGTAAAACATGCAGGTGATTGTTGTGCGTCAGTATATAATCTATTAGTATTTTGTATCCATATTGCAATAAAGAGGCCGCTACCTCCAAGTACTCATAATGGCAAACTTCAAGATGATATTTTGTAGAAAAGTATAAACAATCTAGTTACATAGAAATTAAATACTTACAATGAATATCGTATTCAGTACAATAAGCAAAATTTTGCTAACTTTTTCGCTGCAGCACATCTTGTCTGGCTTTTATACTGAAATTATTTGGTAAAATCATACATGATACTGTTGTTTCAACAAGGGTATCAATATTCATCATCAAATCTGGAGACGTTTCTCGATTATCGTATTTAGATAAAGGATAAAGGTAAAACCATCGTTGACATTATAATGAAATAGTTTATAATAAAATGGCACCAGATTATTTAAAAGATCTAATGCCACTGACGATTCATTCTACAACCGTATATCCGCTTCGGAATGGTGAAGATATCATTATTCCCCTTTGTAGGTTGTTGGTACTCGTGAATCTTTTTTTTATTCCACCAACAATAATCGAGTGGAATAAACTAGGCAGAGCATTAAGAGAGATCCCGGCACCCCAAAATTTAAATTATGTTTACTGAACACAAATGATAAATTAACTGTTCCTAAACATGTTTGCTAGGGCCCAAGAAACGGCCCACATCACCTAATGTTATATATTTGACTGTCTTTTCTTAACTTTAGAAAAATAAAACAAGACTTGTGAATTTGTATGCCTATACCTTTCGTAATTATCATTCCAGGAGAAGACTTCACAAGTATGTTATACACGAATTCACACAAGTCATTTTACTCCGAATGACCCCAGATTTGTCTCCGAATCAATGAAACAATGTGATTTTAAATTGTGACGTCATTAAACTTTTAGTAGAAGGAAAATTCAATACCAAAACAACGGGAAAATATATTATTTTTGACAATGGCTTCCACAAGTGTAAAAATGTCTATTTTACTTGTGTCTGGTCCATTTTGTTTAATACGAATAAAATATGTTTAAAACAATTTAATGAGGTAAACACAAGGCTCATAGATCGAGACAAGGAAGATAATTTATACATAGGTCTCACTAACCACTTCCGGGTCAAATGGCCACCCCCTATGTAGTACCAAAAACACACTGAACCTAGACATATGCATTGTAAGTGCATTATTTGTGTGTATTATGATTAAAAGTAGTCAAAATAAAGCTGAGAATGTGTACTTTAAAATCATATATGTAATTAACTATAAAAGTGTATGAATATTGTTTACATGTGTGAGTAATTTGCCTCCATGCTGTCAGTTAGCAGAACAGGTAAAAATGTGGATTTTCAGTATTATTTATTCAAGTAAATTTTGTGAAGAATTTCTACTATCATCGTACCATTAGCATAATGATTTTGGAAGCCTTATTTTCCAAGCTTCGCAACGGTATGCAGCTTTAAGATGTCATTTGTCATGGGAATTCACAGTGAGACTTTGAAAATTACTTTTTTAACATGTAAAGTAATGGAAACGTTAGAAGTGGTTAGTGAGACCATAAATTGACAAAACTGGAAATCAAGAAATTAGCCTCTATGGTCCTGACTTGGTATTTCAAAGTGAAAAAGTTGCGTAAAACCAGAATTTATGACCAGCCAAAAGTGACCATTTGCTAAATGAAAACAAATGACAAATCCATTGAAATTGATATATGATAAAATGGGAAGATTAGAACATGCGCGCAAAACAATAGAAAGGCAACTGCATAGGGAATAAAGTTTATATAAAAACAACTGATGATAATGAAAATCATTATTAATGATGTGTTTACAATAAACAACTGAATGTTGCTGATAACAGATATTTTAATGGCCAAGTCAATGCTTGTACATACAACATGTCCTGCAATTTAAAACAGAAAAAAATCCAATACAAAAATTCCTTACCTTACAGAGATTTTAATGGATAATTTACTGAGGAGTTACAATAAATACTGATTTGGTTCAATGACACTGTTGATTGACCTTGTTTTTGTATGGACTTTGAAACGTCATAAAGAAACATTATAATCCTCAATTATATGAGAACAAATCATAATATAGACGTCACTGTTCGTGATTTAAAGTTTAAATTATTAAGTTGAAATAAGTCTAACTTTCTGGTATAATAATCTGGGTCTTTCATCTGTCTACTAAATATGTGTTTTGTTTTGGTTTTTGTTTTCTGTTCTGTTCAATTATATATTACTATCGTATTTTTTTGTTTGCAATTACAATACATACTACGAGAAAAGATATTCCCTAATATACATGCAAACACTTTATTTCTGTTTCAAAAGCAAGACTTACATGTACATGTCCGTACTCTGCGATTTAAATTAACTTAACCAGCATAGAGGTTTACATTGTATATATATAACGATCTGAAAAATTCCTAACGATGTTAAAACTCTCAAATTTGGAAGAAAATTTCAGGTCGTTCCCTCCAAGGGACTTGAACTCGTACCGCTGTGACATATACGGCAACACAAATGTCCAGCGCCCTAGAACACTCGGCCAGCTAGGATATATGTATACATACACATGCATCCCTGTTTTAACATTCTATGTATATCCTCACCGTGTATGCACTAGGAAGTAAGATGGTAGAGTTGCAACATCCCATTAGACTTCTTATATGTATTTTATACATGGTGTGGCTGTACTTATATAATGTTGCAGATCCTTCCGTCTTATTCAGGTAGTCATATTCAGTTATTACACGTGCTGATGTTCGAGCTCTAGACTTACTTACGAGGAAGTATCATTCGGTTAATGAATGCTATATTTTATAGCCTAGTTGGCCGAGTGGCCTAGAGTGTTGTACTTAATGCTAGTGGTATTGCCATAGATGTTACAGAAGAGAAGGGGTTCAAATCCTACTTAGGGAGGCTACCTTGTATCGATTCTAGAGTTGGTATATAATCAATTATCATATTATATGATTGGTATTTTTGTAGTCAATATTTGGTAGAAATTGAAGATGTTTAACATAATAAACTTTTGGCGACAGTTTAAACTTATACAGTGCCAAGCATTTTATAAAAAGTGTAAACTTACCAAAAAATAAAAACATTTAACCATTAAATATCCAAATTTTATAAATTCGTGGTTCTATTCACACAAAAACTTGTTCCCATCTAACAATGGCCTCTTTGGATGCAAAATAATATCATGATTAACGTCCAAGACAATTATAACACCAGTGAGCACTGACCATCTACTGAATTATTTACAAATAGTTAGGCAAAGAAGTAAAAAAGGATATTACCCTTAATACAAACAAAACGTTTACTTAAATTTCATGAGTTGCTGTACCGGAGTTTTAAAAAAGCAAAAAAAAATGGATCAACAAAACAAGAAAGGGAATACCAAAAATAGCAACATACAAATAACAAGTCGCGCAACGAAACTTAATTGATTAGGAAGGAATAAGAAACGAAAACCGTGAACCCCGCAGGCTGAAGTTAAGTGTTTCGGACAGGTGAGCAGTTCATGCTTCTTGCAAGACACCCGTCCTGCTCATTATTGAAAGTAGAATGACACAAGTACTATCTTTAAAAAAAGATAGCCGACGCAGTAAAATTTGTAATTTTTATTTATAATTTTCAGTATTTCATCCAGCAAATATCACATGGCACGCAATATCAATTTTCGATACAGTTTTTTTTTCGAATGCCATTAAGTCATCAGTATTTGGCCAATCGTGAAATAGAATTGGGATCAGGTGACTTGCGTTTTTATAGAAAAGCGTCTCTTAGGTCAAAGGATAATAAGCAGAACTATACCGACTGCGTGGGTAAAACTCCATGCAGCTTTGACATTAAGTACTACGCATGAAAGGAAAGTTGACAATGGTAGGTTTTTCCGACGCAGTCGGTATAGTTTCGCGTTTTATAGAGAACATAAAGATAGGCGCTAAATTCTGTGATTATTTAGTGGATAATTAGCATTTATATTGCGGAAGTTAAATTGATAGGACTGTGTCAGCTTACGAAACAAATTAAAAACGGTATTGCAATTCCTTCAAATTCAGCTTTATACACAAATGAACACTTCCGTTCTTATTGCGGAACAAATGAACGCTTCCGTTCTTATTGCGGATTAGATAAGATTACAATTATGCATGTTAATTTTACACGTAATTGTATATCATACTTAAAACAATGATAATTTGACATTTGTTATTCTTTTTGTACCCTATTACGTTTTTCTTTTTTTCATTGTACACAAAATATAACGATAATGGATATGGAAACAAAAAACCCAAAGTCTTGTATTGAAAACCCGCATAGAACGTCTATAAAAATTGATATATCAAGTGGAGTATTTGTTCCCTTCTTTTGACAAATGTTCATATTTCATGGATAAGCTACATTTTAAATCATTTTTAATGTGTTGCATGACGTGTACCATAATGAGAAAAAAAAATAGCATTTTTGGAATTCCAATAAGGTTCCACAACCTTAATTAATTTTTGAAGAGTAGTTTTTGAATAAGTTTAATGCAGACACTGTGTCAATATTGTAGATAATTTTAATCAATAAAATCTGAGAATGGTTAGCAAAATCATCATCGCAAATAGTGGTTTAAAGATTTTTTTTTCTAAAGAAGCACTCAACGAGGCTAAATCAAACAAAATTTCATCCATTTGGATCTGCCATTTAAACTATTCCAGATTTCTATCAGCAACACGATTTATCTGGCATACTCACTGGAGGTCCACACGTGATTGACCCACGTGGATATTAAGTCGAACCATTTTTCGTAGAACTATCATATAGGCTATAGAAAATAAATTCGATGAAGAAATACGTCTGTGCAAACTCTGTACTTTTAATGGCTTCCTGTTTAATTTCATTTCTATGGACAGGTAAGATTTCTATGGACAGGTAAGATTTCAGTTGATTTTTTTTTTCTTTACTTCTTATCACTTCTTAAGAAGTTTGTACAAGTATTTTGTTCTTTGTTAATAAATAAGTATTGAGCAATGATTAGTAAATGCATTTGATTGCACACAAATGTTCTGTTTTCTATATGTAAAACCCTTCAGCATACCGCCTACAAACTGTTATAAAAACAAGTGTCGGAAAAGTTGGGTTTGGTTCATATATACATGTATATGGATAAAATTTAGTTGATTATTGCAAATGCCTTACTTTATAGTCCAAAGTTTTATTATGTACAGCGCAGGGGAAACAAACATTAAATGAATTGTTTACAAGTCTTTTAGTTAATCTATTTTCAACTGTAGAATACACATGTAATGGATGGTTTTTGAGGGACAACTTTTACTTATTCATTCAAAAATATTCGTTTGCTTACTGATTTTTGTGTTTTTGTCTGTTTGTTTTTAAAGCGTGTACCACTTTTTAACATACATGTATCTTACGTAATGAAAATGTTACTTTATATGAAATCGTTCAAGCAATGTCATACTTTTGGGAATTTTGAATTAAAATAAGACACTTTGTAGTTGCTAAAACATTGATGCGGAATTTATATGTACTCTACATCCAAGGGTGTTGGGACATTAAGTTATGGAAATGATTAAACATATCAACTTTGTCGTAATAACCTAGAAATTATTCAAAACATTGTAAATAAATAAATATTAGGAAAATGAATGTTTTATGATTTTAGTTCTTCGTAATGACGTCATATTGGTGTCACAATTTTACGTCATTTAATAACTGTTGAGAATTTGTTATGTCATATTTACATCCAGAAAACTGTATCCACACCAAAGAAACATCTATATATTTTCACATACAATAAACTATGAAATAATGATTGTTTTCCCTAAATATGAAGTTATTTCTTAAGTGTGGACATAACTTATTTACCAGAAATTTGACGGGAAAGTACAAAATGAACAGAATATCTGAATTTTGCTGAGCTTCAAACAATCATTTCGTTCTTTTAAAGCAAGAACTCTAGAAGTCCTAATGTTTTCTTGCATGGTTGTTATGAATTCAGAATTAACACTTTTAACACTCAAAAATAATTTGCAGTTGTATTATTGGCCAATAAGAGTCTTTTACCCCTTTCTAGTTTTCAAAGAATTTTGTAAATATTTAATTCTCTTAGAAGAACATCAATATCAAGTTTGATTGAGGTGGCTCAATAATGGATAATAAACAAAGTAAGATTTAAACAAACGAACGAGACATAGATGTTTCATAACAATGACAGTCTGATTTTAACGCATCGATTAGGACAATAATGTCAATTATCCCAAAACACTGTGACTAAAACTTATCAGATTGTAAATGAGTGAAATTCGTTTAAAAAACTACTGAATAATGTCCTGACGTAGCTGCCATATACGCAATGACGCACTTGCGTGCACAGATAAAAAAAATCATTTTTTTTTTATTTCTTTTATATGAAACTCATCAGAAAATCGCTTAAAAGTGAAAATAATGCAGCAGAATAATAACTGTTACGTATACATGTACAATATATCTTAGTTTATGTTACAACAATTGCCAAATATTGTCGAATGTTGTAGAAATGCATCAAAAAGATAAGTAAACCCTGTGAGGATAGTGGAAACCTTTGTCTTCAAATTCATTGATTTCATACACTAAATTCATAGGGATCGAGTAACTATAATTTTAGTGTTTTGGATACAAGACTTGTTTAAAACCCCTTAAAACTGATGATTTCATGATCCAACTTATTACCATATGATTATGTCGTGGCCATATGGCCCGTTTGGTAATATATTTGTCGCTTTTCAAGTATAAATTATTAGTTACTTAAAACGAAGCTAAATATGCTTCCGAAATTTCTATCCTTTATAAGAAGAGCAAAACCAGCATTGGGCCTCGGTATTTTGTAATCTTGGCAAAAAACATGCAGACAAGTACGATGTTAAGAATGTTTCATTAGCCGTTTCCGTTTTCAAGTTTTAAAAATAACAGGTTTTCTTTTGTTTTTGTTTGTTGGGGTTTAACGTCCGAGCAGCAATATTTCAGCTATATTCAGACGATGAACATGAAATTGATGATAAAATGAACATGAAACGATGATGAAATGAAAAAGGGATGGGACACAAGGACAATTGGGTCGACAAATTTTGATTGCCACTCGGAATAGGGAGAGGTGGGTAGGGTCGGGCAATTTAGCCTCCTGTGGCGGAGCCCTATGGTTCCTACTCCGGGAGAATACCACAGTAGGGTTCTTTAACGTGCGAGGAACGTGGCTTCTTTCCCAACACGGTGCACCACTATGGTTTGCGGTCAGGTTTTCCGTATTATAGCCTGACAACCCCAGCATGTAACACGCCAGGGGTACCCCATTCCATCACCTGGGGCACACAACCCAGTTGCTCTGTGGGCAGAGCGCCCTAGCCCCCAGCTAGGGTTCTGAGCACTATTTAGTCGCCTTTTACGACAAGCTTAGCGCTGCTGCAGGCCTATTCTTTTAACACCCGCACCTGCACGGGGCAAAAAAAAATAACAGGTATTGCACTGTTTAATTAACAGCGCCTCTTCGGTGAAGTACATTCTTACTGGTTTAATGTTATTAACATTGGAATCTAAATATACGCTTGATATAACTTCGAGATTTGTTTCAACTATGTCCACTACACTGATATTTATGGGGTTGATTTTGTTTGATTGTCACCGACAATCCATGTCAGGGGCGGATTCAGGATTTGACTTTTTTTTTTTGGGGGGGGGGGGTGGGCGTTACGGCGTTAATTGAATTAAATGCCGTGCGAAGCAAAGCAAAAAATATTATGGGGTGAAACTTGTGGTGATTTCCCCGATTTATAGGGGGCGTACGCCCGGCACGCCCGTCCTTGGATCCGCGCCTGCATGTAAACATCACTTGTCCGATTTTCTAAGACAATTTCAAGTTGAACGGTTTGACCATGTTGCCATTGCCACGCCTACGCCTTCGTTTACTGAGCAATGAAAGATCAGTCTTCATAGTCCTTTCCGATGTTAATAAACATTGAAAAGGAGCACTAGAAGATATAGATCAATATCAGGCTCCACTGAAGAGGCGGAAACTGATTTTTTATTGTTTGTATCAATGAAAGAACAGTCTTCATAGCCCTTTCCGATGTCCTCTTTTTCATTACTGAGGTGAGACAAGTGTCGAAAAATCAGAATCATTATTTACACAACTGTCGGAATTTGTATACTTAGCCTCTAAATTAATAGGAAATCGTTAGTCAATAAACATTGAAAAGGAGCACTAGAAGATACATACCAATTTCAGGCTGCACTGAAGAGGCGGAAACCGATTTTTTTTATTTTTTGTATCTGCCGCTGACTTCAGTGGTGTAACAATCATCAGTTCCGGTATCTTTAGTTTCAACAATTTCCGAAATAAATACATTTTTACCCACATTTCAGTATTTGCTTGATTATTTCAAAAGTTCCACTTGATTCTGAAGTTGCTCAGTATATACTTATGACTTTCTGAGTTAGTAACTGCGCTAGCTTTTCGCGGAATTGATTGTGACATGTGACGGGGTTTTGCGGATCTCAGCATAGAAATTGAATTTCACATTCATTGCTATTTGTTTAATGTCAGAATTCTACATTGTCGACATTTTGATGTATGAAATAATAAAACCTTGTGAGAAAAGTGTCGGTGAGTAAAACTCGAGTCTCCTTGTGATTACTTGGCCTAAGGTTACACGTTCTTATTTTTTGTCTTTTTAAAATTGTTTTGTTTTTCTTTCTTTTTTGTTTTGGTTATGATTTTTGTAGTTTTATTCGAATTCTTTTTGGTAAACAACATTTTGTCTTCTGTTAAATTGTTTTTATTTTTTGTGCTTTTCTTTCTTTAGGTGTGTTTGTTTGTTTCTTTGTTTGTTTTTGTATATGTTTGCTTAATCGGTCAGCTTTTATCATATAATGGCTTGTTTTGTTTTGTTTGTTTGTTGGGGTTTAACGTCCGAGCAGCAATATTTCAGCTATATTCAGACGATGAACATGAAATTGATGATAAAATGAACATGAAACGATGATGAAATGAAAAAGGGATGGGACACAAGGACAACTGGGTCGACAAATTTTGATTGCCACTGGAAATGGGGAGAGGTGGGTAGGGTCAGGCAATTTAGCCTCCTGTGGCGGAGCCCTATGGTTCCTACTCCTGGAGAATACCACAGTAGGGTTCTTTAACGTGCGAGGAACGTGGCATTTTTCCCAACACGGTGCACCACTATGGTTGGCAGTCAGGTTTTCCGTATTATAGCCTGACAACCCCAGCATGTAACACGCCAGGGGTACCCCATTCCACCAACTGGGGCACACATTCCAGTTGCTCTGTGGGAAGAGCGCCCTAGCCCCTGGCTAGGGTTCTGAGCACTATTTAGTCGCCTTTTACGACAAGCTTAGCGCTGCTGCAGGCCTATTCTTTTAACACCCGGACCTGCACAGGGCTGTTTTGTTTTGAACAATTAAAAAATGCTTTAAGGTAGCGAACCTTTTTATCCTTTTATGTATAATAGTTGAATGTCATTTGTTTAATTTGTAATTTTTAAATGGAATGTTAGACTTGTGAATAACTAGAAAGCCAAATATCCATAGCTATTTCTTACTGATTCATAAAACCATCCATTTCTTTACATATGTAATCTTTTTGACTTCAGTGCCTTTGTAATTTAAATGCAATTTTATTGCTGATTGAAATAAAAAAAAATCAAAGCATTGTATCACGGGCTTTGTAGTTAAGTACTAGTCCAGCTAAGATTCATGCAAAATGTGATACATGGTTCGAAAGCCTACATATCTTTATTATTGGTATTTTTGTTTATAAAGTTATATAGTAAACATAAATTAACATGTTGCTTTTCATGTACTTCTCGATGTTAGGAGATATACATTGTATATAATGTATTTTAGAATTCAAAAATAAAGGGAAATAACTGTATAAATGACACTGAAATACAATAGAAACTATTGAATTTTCCATATGAAGTTATCTACTTAGACAAGACAGTTTCAAACAAATGACTCTACATTTCATCATAAAGACCCATAGAGCAACTTTATAACAAAAATTAAAATGTGTATTCTTTTTGGGAGTGTATCACATTTTACAGAATTTGCATGATTCCTACAAAGACTGCTACTTGAAATAAAAACGTTTAATTAACATCGATCTTCCACTAGTTGCACATTTAAATGAACCAAACAGTAAATATTATGTTGTATTCAGACGAATTTAGCGGTTCGTTGGGAAATTTTCAACTGTGTGTCAACGCCGGGTATACAGACTCATGAAAACAGAAAGAAATGTTGCCCTGTATACATACGTAGTATTTTCTCCTTTGTTTCCATGATGCTTTCACAAAACAACCAGTATTGCAGGCGGTCCTTTCGATTTGCTATATAACTTAATCTATATAAATAAATGTAATAAAAAATGTAATATAAACAAGTTTTCGTCAGTAGGGCTAGTAATTTAGTATACTACAATTGTAATATTATGAACAAACAAATATAAGTGAATACACATGAGGATTGGGTTAATGAAATAACATAAAAAGCTTCAATTACTTAATGTTGACAAGTTGTATTCAGTAAGTGATTCAATGTTCATACATCCTGGCATATAGGAACAATATCAAATGAGTGTTTTTTTTTTTTTTTTTCAAATAAGTGACAGGTCTCATATTCCCATCTTTACTTTAAAGCTGCATTAGCTGTCAAATTCGTAAACTTTTTTTTCTGTTGAAATATAACTTAACTTTGAATTATTTCTACTAATTTGTACTTTTCTTGTAAATATTCATTGGATATTCACACATAAAGTGCATTAAATACATGAAATAGGTGTCTATATATTTATTGTCTTGCAACACAAAAAATCGACCTAGATAACTTCGTATGCGTAAGACTTCTGGTGACCTTAATCCGCGCATGTGCTGTAAGGGTCGCTTCTTTAGTAAAAATCTGATTGCAAGGCGAAAGTGGTTATTTAACGGCAAGGAAGACCGACGGACTCAAGCTGTAAAAGAAAAAAGTTCGAATATAACGCAAAGATCCTTTTGAAATTTACGTATTGTGATATAATGTGGCTCAAATATGGTCTTTGTTCATTTGAAAACTTTTCAAGAAATAGATGAAATGAAATGAAAACAAAACACGTGCTTACCTGTGTATCCGTTATTGTTATTTTTTTTTACCAAGGTTAAAGTATTTTAACCCACGTGTTTGTCCTGTCGGCAATCTTCGGAAGTAATGGCGAAAAATAATTCCCAGACAGCATTCCTACGTTGGGCCAACGTTGGTTCAACGGAGTCATTTACGTTGGTCCAACGTAGGGTACCCAATGTTGGCCCAACGTTGTATGTGCAAAGTGAGCCAACGTTGGCCAAACGTTAACCCAACCATCAGTCCGACAATTGAATTCTTTATGATATTAGAACATAATTTTATTACGTATTTCCTGTTCATGTCGCAGAGTGCTGATGCTGTACACTCCTTCAGACTAAGCGCTCACGTTTTTCCTCATTTCATCATATAAATTCTTTACTGTAAGAATATACCAATGACAAGCCGATTGTAGTTTACAACATTAAGATAAGAAAATCTATTATAAAATTAGCAGATACTACGAGCATTGGTAGGTATACTAATTATTAAAAATTTGCAATTTTTTGCATTGAATAGACATATGATAATACCTGTCACTGTTTTGTGTTTAGGGTGAATTTACATTGAAAATATGTTCAAAATGAAAGACAACTTTTGTTTTGTTAAAGATGTATTATGCTCTCAGTTACAAAGCTGCATAAGGGGGAGATAATCATGTACACTATTGTTATTATAAAATAGATTTGGTTTTTCATGATAACTTTTTTTTTTGTATTATTAAGTTCTAAATATTAAATGTGAATATTTGTTGCATGAATATTAAACATGCAGTTAACAAAATTCGAGAAAAGAGCCAACAGTACTTTTTTGAAAGAAGTAAAATCATATTAATGAATATATACATTTTGGTGTTTCAACGTTGGGACAACTTAATATCGCAGTTTAGATGCACAATATTTGCTTTCATATTATTCCGGATTTGCTTTCTAGTTTTATTTTCTTGTGACCGACATACATTTTTGCATCAAGAATAATATTAAGTCTTTTTAACATGTTTGTTACCAAAGTCGTTTCGACGTTGGGTCAATGTTGGTTCAGTGTTGGCTCACTGTTGGTTATGGGTTGGCTCACTGCTGGTTCTGGGTTGGCTCACTGTTGGTTCAGTGTTGGCTCACTGTTGGTTCTGGGTTGGTTCACTGTTGGTTCAGTGTTGGCTCACTTCTGGTTGTGGGTTGGCTCACTGTTGGTTCTGGGTTGGCTCACTGTTGGTTCAGTGTTGGCTCACTGTTGGTTCTGGGTTGGCTCACTGTTGGTTCAGTGTTGGCTCACTGTTGGTTCAGTGTTGGCTCACTGTTGGTTCTGGGTTGGACAAATGTAGAATTATGCAAATCATGTGATCATGGTTTTGATTTAAAAATCAACATTTAACAATGCTCTCACACAGAATTCGTTTCTAAACAAGTTTGTAAAAAGAAGCATTAAATGAAATGGTTGTTCAAATAAAGTAGGTCCAACGTAGAACCATTTTATGACATGAAAACATTCGAAATTTCAAAATGACGTGTTTAATCATTTAATTGTCAAGTAAAAACCATTTTGGTTATAAACAAATCAAAGAAATATAAAAGCAAATCCTATTTTTACATTGTTATATGTAGCTGTCGAAGATTTCCTTATCCCACTCAAGAGTTGAGACAAAACACGTGCGCTTTCCCGTAAAAGAGGCACAATGGTAAACAAAGAGTTTGCAAACGCTCAAATCTGGCCAATTTATGTTTGAAAATTAATTTTAATTATTATTTTTTGTCATACATTTAGTTTATCCAGTGACTGTTTTAAAGCGACTTATGTTTTACACTGGTCACATTGATACGTCATGAACAGCTGTTAAGTGAGGGTCATTTTGATTCGAAACAATTAGTCGGAAAACAAACAGAATCAGTCACCAACTTTTGTCATGCAAGATAGGGAAATCTCAGACACGCACGGGTAGGATATTTCATATTTCTCTAACGAGGCTCACGATTAAATCTTACCCTCGGGTGTCTGAGTCATCACCATCTTGTACTCGCACAGATGTTAGATTCTTAATTTCTCGTAAAGAGACAAGAAAATTCCTATTTTTATCTGTGCGAAATTTCTTTATTTCACCCACCGGTTGAGACGGAACGCGCGCGATTGGAACAATCTAAAAAAATGTTACTGAACGGTCATATCTTACCAAAATCGAATACGTGTTTATGAATTCTCTTAAAATGATAATTTTATCTAGAATTTGACATATTTGGCCTGTTACGTCGCGATCAGCTATTAAATTCAGGCTTTTCTCGTGCAAGATTGGGAAATATATTTTCATTTTACCCTCCCCCTTTCACTCGTACAAGCCTTAGACAAGGAGGGTCTTTGAGTTATTTCCCCTTGCACTGACCGTTCCGATCATGTTTTCTGACAAGCTAGCGTTGGAGTGAAGGGAATTGTAGTCCAACCTCTTACGTTGTAGGGATATACATGTATATATATAACCTGTAAAATCCAGAACGCTTGTCTTGTCCTTGTAAAAAATATGTGTCTAGTGTAATACATGTAGGAATCCAAATATTCCTTTTAATCCTTGCTTCATTTTGAAGAATTTTCCGTGAATTTTATACTTTCGTTTTCGGGATCTTTCAGAGCTTACTTTAAAGGTGTGTTTATACTTGTTGAAGACATTTTGGTGATCTTTTGAAGAATTAACTATTTTGTATTTCGCCCGGGGTAAATACACTATTGCATTGTTGCGTTTCATCATATCGTTTCTTTATCTATTACTTGTTTACAGAAATCAGGTTATTATAGAAACTGTAAGGCGCAGAGACATTGGACTTTGAGCATTCACCGTTAATGTCCGTATGTTGTTTAAAAAACACTTCATTGAAAGCAAATGAAACTAGCCAAACCACTTTCACGAATCCTTTTTCATAAAAAAAAATGTATAATCTAAAATGAAAGTTTCCATTTAAACCAGCCAGAGGTACGAATCTCAGCAAAACTGTGGAATGGTAAATATCATAAGAATTTAAAACAACTCTTTTACTTTTTAGTGTCGACTAGTTATAAAATGATTGAATGTTTGAAAGTTAGTCTTTCTCCAATCATTTTGTAAAACGCTGCATGTCGTCCTGTGGACTATATTATTATGATCTTAATTTTTTTATTAGCAGGGGTTTTATGTACAAGAAATCATAATTTTTCAAAAATCTACCTTCATACAATAACGAATGTTCATCCTGGTGGAATATTTTGAAATATGAACATGCAATAATCAAAGTTTTAACTATCTGTTTTCTTTGTTAATAGTTTCTTTATTCCATACAAATTTCTGCATCGCACTGGAGTCTGTGTTAAGTAAGTACACAATTGGCCGTCTTTTTTTTCTGGTTCAGAATAAAAATATTTCACATATGGTAACTTTTTGTTTTTGTATTGGGTTAAACTTAAGAGTATTTCATGATTAAGAGTGTAACAGACACCATTTTTGATGTGTCTTTTCACAAGATAAGGACTATTTTATATTTTCAGTTCCAAAGAAAATTATGATATGAACATACTAATTGAAATATATTTCTAAAATTTTTCAGCTGAAGCAGGGACATGTTCTAAAGGAACTCCTTACATATCAAATTCTGAACAAGTCTGTTACTGGATTATAACATCCATTCAGAATTACAACGCAAGTCTGGCGAAATGTCAAACCGACGGTGGAAGTTTGGCTATCATTCCTG
Organism: Perna viridis; assembly: GCA_037379345.1. Classification (NCBI taxonomy): domain Eukaryota; kingdom Metazoa; phylum Mollusca; class Bivalvia; order Mytilida; family Mytilidae; genus Perna; species Perna viridis. The sequence goes on from CM074515.1 coordinate 16,812,298, forward strand.
ACCAGCAAGCTCTAGACTTCGTCAATGCATTAAAAGGGTAAGAAAATGCCATCATGACTGTGTATGTCGATAAGTCACATAGGCGTGTTTGAATGATGTCTCTACTATTTTAACATGCCAGATCAGCGAAATCTAAAACTTCAAAATAATATTTAATTAAGATGGACTGAAGGAGAATAAATCATGCAGCTTCTTTCTTTGAATTTGTAGAAAATTTTGAGTATATGTTTTATTGAAATTTTGAATCTGACAGTTGAAACCTTTTCTATAACTGCAAGAAAAAGGTTCAAAATTTTAATAAAACATAAAAACATTCACAGCCATCTAACAGCCGTACAGACGTTATAGGTGTTGTCTTGATTAATTAACGAACATGTTGAGCTGACATTTGTCATCCCGGTGGGGTTCTTTGTCTCTTTGACATTTTCAAAATATCCACTCTCGTTATATTTCTTAGATAATCCGTTTAAGATGGAAAGAGATTTAATTAATGTAAGTCCTATAGTCATAACGTCTTAATATTCTATGTATTAGTACTTTTCGAGAATAGAAAAATCTTTAGGACCCGGATGATCACCAAACCAGTCGTTCAAAACATGTTTAAGTCTATATTAGTTCGCCGTTAACTTTAAATCTTCGTTATTTATTCGTAAAAATGATTTTTAAGTTAAAAAAAATAAGGATCAGGTACCCATTGTAAAATCGTCTACCAGAACGTATAAAATATCACGATGGTCGCATTGATCCACATAGACAGAGAAAAGGTACAATAATAGCATTGTAAAGTTGCAATTTAATAAATCTTATAACGTGTATGGAAATATGTTTAATATTGATTTTAAAATTTGAATATCAATATAAATTCAGCAGAATATTAGAAATTTATTAAGGATACGACCTTGAACATATGCTATTTCCTTTCAATTTGACTGGAAGTCAGAATTATCAAACTTAATTATACAAGCTGTCAAATAGTAACAATCGTGAATCAATATGCTCGTGTTAGTAGACGCACTATGATTAAAACCATATATTGACAGAAACATTTAAGATTACTGCTGCCACTTTGGTGTAGGTAATGCACGTGCGTATATCGCCTCTTGAGATAGAAAAAAGGATCACCAATAGAAGAGGTAGATATCCCGTTGGCGGGGTGCACCGTGCAGAGCCTCCACTCATCAACTTCTTGGTGATTTTCAGGTATCTTTATACCTTTCATTTACGAGTCACTTTGTCGACAAAGAATTCTCAGATTCTTTTCACTGTTCTTTTTCAGTATAATCCTGTGTTTGTAACTCATTGTGTCAAAAAGCCAAATTTTTGTGACTCTTGTCTTCCTGGCAGGACATCAAATATACAGAAATATTTATAAATATCACGTAGCCAAATGTCTTTTGCTTTCTAATGGTGCCAATAAAGTTGTATAACACTTATGACTTTTGAGTTAAATGTATTACTTATATGTACCCCTACCCCTCGAACAAATCGCTTAAGGTTCTGCTAAAGTCAACATCTAGGATATTAATTGTCAAGATAATATTAGTGCAGATGTTAAGAATGCAATTATTATGTTCCTGAAATCTTTGCTGAATACTACTTTATACAGTATTCTACACATATGCATGTTTCTTTCCTTCTCAAAGCATGTTACATGCGTACTACAGCCATATTTTGCTTACAACAGATAGAAGTGTAAACATTAAATTTTAAAATAAATGTACATGTACAGATTTACCAGAATGGGTTTTTGTTCGGAAATGCAAATATTCTGGAGCCTAAATATTTAGTGCAGTGTAAGCTAGCAATAATGTGTGACAAATTGTCAGATTTGAATGAAAATGTTAATAATTTATGTTTATTGGTGTTTAGCTGGATCATGGCATAAAATATCTCAATTCATCTAAATTTAAAGAAATGGATTTTTTCAAGAAAACTAATGCCAGCTTGCATTGCATAATACATTCAGTAACAGGTCTATATGAATTTCAGACTTCTAATCTTATTTTTGACACTGTAGATTTATTCTAAAACATGTTGTTTACAGTTTTGCCGTTCTTGTTATAACAATAACACTTTTGTTGTTATATAGATGTTATTAAACATTTGTTCCTAAGTTTGACTTGTGCTTGTGTGTTAAATACACATAAAGATGCACTTAGAAATATTCAGCGCTTAATTTAATATATTATTAAAACTATGAATGACTGCTTTGTGATTTATATATGTGTCATTTACCCCGTTTTGTATTTTTGCCTAAACGAGGTTTAAAAAATGGCCCAAAAAACTCAAAAAATTTTGATGACAAATTGATTCATAAGTTGGAAGTGCGAGGGTACCTGAAAATCATATTGTGGTTGATGAGTAAGCGATGCGTGGGGTTATCACAGCCAACCTTGTGGTTGATGAGTAAGTGATGCGCGGGGTTATCACAGCCAACCTTGTGGTTGATGAGTAAGTGATGCGCGGGGTTATCACAGCCAACCTACAAGGAAAGGAGTTATGTGATCATATTGGCCAATATTTTTATTCAAAACGGGACTAGTAGATGTGCTGATCTCGTACTAAGTAGAGGAAAGGCTTTTTTGGGAGACCTTTGGAGACAATCAGTTCCAGACTATTATCTGAATATAATAGCATTAAAACCTAATGATTTTTCAACACTGTATACTTCTATTCCCCATACTCAGTTAAAATCCCGACTTGAAAACATTATACATCGTTGTTTTTCCAAAAAGATGGTACACCTACCTACAAATATATAGTTCTTGGTAGAGATTCCTCATACTTTGTAAGAAATAATTCCAAATCATCTTCCAAATATACAGAGGAAGATGTTTACAAATTTTTTAATCGACAACATATTTGTGCAATGTGGTGGACGTGTTTTTCAACAAACGGTCGGCATTCCAATGGGAACAAATTGTGCTCCTTTACTTGCTGGCTTTTTCCTTCACTCATATGAAGCTAACTTTATAGTTGATCTGATCCGAAAGAAAGAACTTCGTTTAGCTAGATCCTTTAATCTCAGTTACCGCTATATATATGACGTATTATCTTTAAACAATCCTAATTTCGGGGATTTGATACATCGCATCTACCCAAAAGAACTTCAGATAAAGGATACTACAGACACTGTGAAGTCAGCCTCATATCTTGACCTACACTTAGAAATCGATGGTAAAGGAAAACTATTGACCAAACTTTACGACAAACGGGGTGACTTTTCATTCAAAATTGTCAACTTTTTTTCATCTGTGGCAACATCCCTTCAGCAACTGCGTATGGAGTGTTCATATCACAACTCATACGTTATGCCAGAGCTTGCCGAAACTATGCAGACTTTTTGTATCGCGCTAGAACTCTAACAAGTAGGCTTCTGTAACAAGGTTATGTTGCTACAAGATTGAAGTCATCACTACAGAAGTTTTATGGTCGTCATCATGAACTCGTGGATCGTTATGGTGTATCCATCTGCACCATGAAAAGTGATTTATTCAACGAGTCATAGTTTTCCTTTTCTCGTTTGTCTACCTCGGACTTGATTTTTATGAGCAAATCGGCGGGTGTTTCTAGAAAAGCAGAGGACGCTTACTCTACCGGTGCACCTGGTCCATGCTCCCAGTTTTTAGTGGAGTCTGAGGTGCTCATTTGCTTTTGTTACTTTGTATGTATCATTTTAGTTACTTTATGTTCTTTGTTGTGTATGTCTGTTTTCCATGTCTGGTCTTTGTCCCTGGATTTCATTCTTTTGATTACCGCTATAACCTTGGTTCCCTTGATTACTCTTTGTGAAAAGCTCCGATTTTAACAAAAAGTTCTCAAAGTCTGATGTTACTATAAACTCAAGTGGACACTATTTTGTCGAAAGTGGAGCACGTGTCTTCTAGCAGGCCATTTTAATGCCTATAGGACATAAAGTGAAGCTAGGTTTTTATAAGCGCTACTACAGCAAAAAAAAGAGAAGCACGTAGCTCAGTCTTACGATTTCATAACCCGTTATCTTATTGACAAAGTATTTTTTTTGACAAACAGATCATAGATGATTTTCAAAATGTCAATAAATTAATTCTGTTTATTGTTTTTAGTTCTTTTTATTTTCACTTATGTGTTATTCATATCTTCTGTATTGTATTGACTACTGGTCTTACCAATTATAACTATTGACAATTTGATGCTGCTTGGAAATAATGAACAGTGATGGAAGCGGGAGGTTCAGTGTCCTATAAAACTTGGTTCAATCCAACTTTCATTTTGAAATGCCCGTACCAAGCAAGTCAGGACCACTGCAAAAAATCCCAATTTATGGGTTTCCTTTCATTTAATCTACCCAAGTGATTCTCAAATTAAAGAGAGGGCTGGTACATCTTCTGTTTCATACCTTAACCTTAACCTATGTGATTGGTGATACAGGACGTATGAAGCGGAACTTTATGACAAACATGGCAATTTTACTTTCCAATTGTAAACATTCCCTTTCTTAGTGTTAAGTGGGTTATAAAACCTGGCTCAATCAAGCATTTCCATCGATAATGCCTGTACCAAGTCAAGGTCATTACGATTGTTTCCAATTTTTGCCGTGATATTACCGTTAGTTTTGTGGACTACCCTTTTTATGAGCTATTGCCATCACTTGGCGTCCGTCGTCGTCGTTAACAATTATTCAAAACTCTTCTCCTCTGACACTATCTGACCAACTGGAACCAAACTTTGTATGAATGTTTCTTGGAGTATCCTGCATAGAACGGATGTGGGGATTTTCGATCCGTCGGAAAACTTGGCCGCCGTTACTAAAAATAAAACATAGGGGTCAGATAGTAGTTTTTCGCATATATCCCCAAAATCGTTAGCTTTAACCAAATTTTGACTGGTATAAAAGGTTTAGCATCATGAGATCTATCTGTGGTCAAATTTTCAATTTAATCTCTTAAGCCATGTTGGAGTTGTCGCCCTTTTTGAAATTTTTTTCCTATTTTTAATGTTATTTCTTTCAAAAATCTTCTCCTCTGACACTATTTGACCAATTAGAACCAAACTTTGTATGAATGTTTCTTGAAGTATCCTGCATAGAACTGATGTGGGGTTTTTTGATCCGTCGAAAAACTTAGCCGCCGTTACTAAAAATAGAAGATAGGGGTCAGACAGTAGTTTTTCGCATATATCCCCAAAATCGTTAGGTTTAACCAAATTCTGACTGGTATAAAAGGTTTAGCATGATGAGATCTATCTGTGGTCAAATTTTCAATTTAATCTTTAAGCCATGTTGGAGTTGTCGCCCTTTTTGATTTTTTTTCTATTTTTAATGTTATTTCTTTCAAAAATCTTCTCTGACACTATTTGACCAATTAGAACCAAACTTGGTATGAATGTTCCTTGGGGTATTCTGCATGTCTAACTGATGTGGGAATTTTTGACCCGTCGAAAAATATGCCCGCCGTTACTAAAAATAGAACATGGGGTCAGACAGTAGTTTTTGGCATATATCTCCAAAACCGTTAGGTTTAGGAAAATTATTTCACTTGCTGGAACGACCCTTATTATAAGTCCTTCAAAAGTCTTCAGGGATCACAGTTGTCAGGCGACCCCTTGTAAGGTTTATTGCCCATGAATGATGAAAAATGACTTTTTTACAGTTTTTAGCCAATATCTTAAAAAAAACTATAATAGATAGAAACTTTCAATCACTGAAATGATCCTTATGATATAGTCCTACCAAAGTCTTCTTGGGTCAAAATTGTTGGACAACTCCTTTTTGAATGTATTGCCCTTGAAAAACCAACTTTAACCAGGTGAGCGATTCAGGCCCTGGGGACCTCTTGTTACTATTCCTGTTGACTGTTATCTTGGGCTTATCATTTCAGCGGTTTATTTACCTTTCATTTACCTACCGCGCATTTAACGTGGTTAATGTGACGGGTGCCGATGATGGAGTAGGGTATTCTTACCCTTCCGGAGCACATGATGTCATGCTCAGTTTTTTTATGGAATTGCTTTAAATTGGTTTGGGTTTTTGATCATAATGTTGTATCTGCTTTTTCTATCAGGGATACTGAAGAGTATTATATCGGTTACAAAGTAGTCAACAATCAGTTGGTACGATTAGACAACGCCATACAATCCTGGGCACCGTGGAAAGTTGGGGAACCTTCCGGTTCCGGTGACTGCGTCTCGTCTTTTAATACGGATGGTACATTTTGGGATGAGAGGTGTACTGCAGAATACGGTGCAATTTGTCAATATCCAAGCTTCAGTAGTAGGTTATGTTACAAACATCATACAACGTATACAATGGAAATGGAAACACTATGACATATCCATACATTTTTTTCATTAATTAGTGTTCCATATAAACGTCTTAGAATGTGACGACTCTATTCGCTACACTGGTCCATCGGATCAAATTGATAGAGGGAAGATAATGTAAACATACAGAAGGGTCTGAAAAATTCCCGACGATGTTAGAACTGTCAAAATTGCGAAGCGGGACTCGAACTCGTACCGCTGTGACATCTTTGGCAATACCGCCTCCACAAAGTCCAGCGCCCTAGACCACTCAACTTGATTTGTTGTGAAACGTATCATTAATTTGATCCTCTATCCTACATAATAACACCTAGATGAACTGTCCAGTACTACCATACATCGTGTACTAAGTAACAACCTTAGATTAATCCTACGAGGAGGAATGACCCGGCCAGCGAAAGCTATATTTTTATATAGCCTAGTTGGCTGAGTGGTCTAGGGTGCTGGACTTAGTGCAGGCGGTGTTGCCATACATGTCATAGCTTCCAAATAGTGAACAATCAAAGCTCGCCATTTACTGTGAATCCTATAAAGGTATATACACCATTAGAATCCTTTTTTTCGAGGACACTTTCATATAATACAAGCTTGATAGTAGTACTCTTATCGATTGGAATGTTTAATAATGAGACGGAATTGGTAGTATTGACACTTAAAAAACACTTTGTAAATGATTTGTTTCGAATTTTGAATGTACTCATTCTTACATGTATGACAAGTTTCAAAGAAACAAACCAAATAAAACAAAACCAGATAAAACAAAACCAGATAAGCAAAATGACATTCAATAAACAAATCAATATATCTATTCACTCTTACTTTTATTATAAAAATATTTCGGCAATCGATTGCTATATTTTTTTTTTAATTGCATCTGCAGGTGTACACATTCAGAGTACGGCTGTTGACTCTGGTACAAGTCCTATAATGGAAGTAGTCACAGAATCAACAACGTCATGTCAGGTCTCGACCACTGAGCCATCGTGTGTTTACGTTTGCAAACAACAGGGAACGCATTCTAATCTTACCGAAGACGTTAAAAAAGAAATAGCAAAAAATATTTCAAAGGAACTTTACGTTGACAAAAAAACATTATCATCTACCATTCGTTCAAAGACGTCGGCAAAAGACGAACGACCATCGGCAACTAGTATCGGCTATGTCGGTGCTGTAATTCTTACAGTGATATTCGGTGGAATAGTTATTTTGGATACGCCAACCTTCGCAAGCCTTTGCAAAGGAAAAGTAAAACAAATGAGGTCTTTGAGTTCGAAATGTAAAAAATGACCGTTGCATATTAGTTAAACGTTCATTTATATCAATTGCATAGTGCTTGATTCGTGACAATATTGCACATATGAATGTACATATATAGTTCTGGGCGCTTCTAGCAATACAATTTCATTTACTCAACATAAGTGTCATGCATCAACAGTCAGCTGTTTTTGCTAACGAGCGAAATTTTAGTTGGTTTACTGATTTAACTATTAAATATATATGTATATATGTATTACAGGTAGTTGCTCACCTTTGTCATATTTTTCCTGTTGACATGTGAATATTCACTTGTTCTTACAATCTATACTAACTTTTTGTATTTCTTTCTCCTACATGTGAAACATTTTCTCATTCCGTCTAGGTTATTAGTGAGACATATGTTTCTGAATATGTACATACGTTTATCACTCATTGTCCGTGAACGGTCCAAGCACTGATTATATTGTCTTTCTACAACGCATTTCCTTGTGCAAAAGTTTGAATGAAATTGAAAACTTTTCTTCGGCTGTTTATATCTAAAAACCAAAAACTATACTTACATTACTACGGTGCATATTTAGATTGACATTAAGCTGTTTTCATGTATTGTAGATTTATGTAATGGTGACAATGGCTGGTGCATTAGATTTAACCGGACAATTATATGTAGTTCAGTCGTCGGATTCACGCCTTTCGTAAGTGTGAAATTGATCGTAAATCATGACGTCAAAATGCTTTTATAGTTTATGATGTCATTACTTACGATCAACCTTACACTTACGACTTTTTGTGAAATCGAGGCCAGAAAGCTGCGATCATAGAAGAATCAAAATACACAGAACATTTTGGTTCATTGGAAATTATTATTGTCATATATACATATCCCATTTAAAATACTCACGTATTTATAGGTGTGGGAAATAATGAGCTGTCCAAACTGGTCCCAAAACAGAAAGTCGGGGATATTGTGATAAACCTAATGGGACGATCTTTTGATTATGAGGGGGCGAGGAAGAACTTATTATAATTATTTTGATTTTGAATATCGAGAAAAAAATATTTTGATCCTTTCAAATCATTATGAACCACACATTATGCTATGAAAATAAATAAACTGGTTCGATAAAACTATTTTAAAGCAAATATTTTAACAGTTAACATGATGAAAATAGATATTTCGATCCGAAGAAATTAAATCTTCCACGCTCCCTGCCCACAAGTTTATATACAAGTTCTAGCCGGGCTACATATTTGATAGTGGAGCAAGTCCTTGTGGTCAGAGTATACAGTTAGGAAGACAGAGGTTGTTTTTATTAGTTCAAGTTGTTAATCGACCCTTTAGTTACATACACATGCACAATCTAAAACTTCATATAGATGTCAGTTAAGGAAGTATTTATAACGAAAAATCATACAATCTTGAAACAAAAATTAATATGAACGTCGCTGAACTAAGAAGTTCTACTTAACCAAGCTAACCTTCGGTCATAATTTTATTGGTAAGTTTATTCAGGTTTACAGCGCTAAATAGTTAAACCACACCTTAGTTGTAAGTATCCAATGTTACTTTAAGTGTTTCTTTGTCTAAGAATCAGACACACTGTACATAAGATGTGGCACATGAAGATTTTATTTCATTTTCCAAGTATTTATACCTCATATAACCTCCAGAAATATCCACCAAAGTGTTTGAAACGTTTGCATTTTTACGATATTGATAGGTAATGCAATATGGAAAAATGGCGGGAAAAATTCCCCGTACTTTTTTTTCTCATATAAGCATTAAAATATCTACGTAACTGATGTTTCGGGATGAATTTAAATAGGTTTTCTATTGGTTTATAGATGTATTGAATATATTTAAAGCAAAGAAATTCGAATGGAGAAAAACCATGTGCCACCCATTGCCTGATTATTACACAGAACAGTACTTAAAATGTTTCTATGTTTTGTTATTGACTCTCTGTAGAAAAATTTAACTTATCTTAAGTTGACATTATTAGGACGGACTCATCTGTATCTGTGAAAATACGTTCAGGGTGTACAAAATCTAACCACTTCTTGGATGGTAATCGATCAAAAGTGTTATTGACACGAAAAAACTTTGTTTTTGGGACGGATATGCAGTATGTCCCAAACTACTTGCCGAAAGATATTCTTCTATCCAGAATTTTACTACATCGCCTAAAATGTACAAAAACATTATCGTATTTTGAATCTGATATCATCAAAATCATGCAATATTATGATCTGACTGAGTTCCTAGATGAATTTTTTACAAGAAGCAGATTTCCTTTTGTGTCAAAGTGACATTCAATCGTTAAAAAACGCGTAAGTGAATTGGAAGATATGCACCTGGAAGAAAGGAAGTCACCCACATCTCAATTAATTCGCCAAATATATAGTTTCCTTGTGTGCCTTAATTGAACCGGGTTTTCTATTACAACGTATTGGTTTACACAATAACACAGTGCTCTTCATTACCGTGCACAAGATTTCTTTTCTGGATGCACGAACTGTATTAAAATTGGCCTCATCGCGTTTAATAATACATACCAAATTTGCCTTGCAACAGCTAGAATTGTATATGGAAATTCTCGACTCCGACTCTAAAAAATTTACATGCTCTTTTCTGACATACAAACACAAACTTTACAATGAACATGATAGTTAGCATCTTTTTTTATATTTATTTATTTAATTAGTTTAGTACCAGGTTATAATTATTCCATATCATTATAAATAATAGACCTTAAAATGAGCATTTAAATTTGAACTTTACTACCATTTGTCTACTTCTATTTGATATTTAATTTTCCTTTTTATGTTTACTTATTTGCTCTCGATATGGACGATAGTAAATACTATATAATAGGATTTTAATGTCTAAGTCTGCATCGTACACTTGCTTGATAAGTAAACGACTTAAGTTCATTTTATAAAGGTGGTTACGGCAAAACGAAGTAAAAACTAACGAAAAGCACACCGAAAACTGAAAGTAGTGCTGGTTCCTAATGATATTTATATAAAAACATAATATGTTTATCATTTGTTTTGTTTTTATTAAGCTTTTTTTAAATTTCGGTCCTCATCATAAAAGGCAAATAAGGTTTGTTATTTTATTTAGAAAATATGAAAAAAAAAATATGCTGCAATTTATCCTGTATACTTTAAGTCAATAGTCTAAACACACGATAGAAATGAACAGATAAGTGCAAAACCACTAGACATAAAGTTTCTCCATTCGGACAGGTATTTAATTTACAGTAGATGATGACGTGCACTTCCAAGCATCGCATCCATCTTCCGTAATCATTCATACATGACACTAAGTAGATATGACAGCTATAAATATCAGTATTAAAGAAGTGGTATTGACTAGAACACAAACATCGTGTTCAATATAATAAGTAATATTTAACAAAATCATAGCTAGTAATCTCTTAACGACCGCCATGCAACTTCACATGATAGAAGGTATCTATGATATAATGAATGACTAATGGTTGTCACCGTCAATGACATCTAATATGGGTCATTTGCTACTTGTGCATTCATTAAGTTAAAGGCAAGAGCGGAAAGGCAAAACTTGGCGCAAATCTTTTGTTTTCCTTTTTGATTGAAATTACTGATGATAATTGTTTATCAGTGAATACACACGTCTCCGTAGACTGAATTAAGATCAGATCAGATGACTGGTTACCTTGGTTACGAGAAAGCATCCTCGTTAACATAAATAAGTAGATTTAAATAATTCACTAGCAAAACTGTCAATTGGATATTTAATGTTAAAACACGGGGAGTTTGTTTCATTCTCCTTGTGATAATAATAAATAATATGCAAAAGATTGACCACAATTCGATCAATTTTACCAGACATTTAACCCCCATTCATATATATATTGATTTTGATTGAAAATATTAAGGTTTACCAATAGGTAATTTGTGATCTCACTTCCAACGGAACTTTACGTTCTGCGCCCTACAAGAATGTTGCAAGTATAGTTTAGGTAGAACTATTATATCTTTGTTACTTGTGTATTTGGTTTCAAAGCTAGCACATTCTATCATTCCTCTAAAAATAGGCAAGTTTGGCAATAAATGTGCTCGCCACATTTCCGCTTTATTGCACATGATTTGAATCCGTTTCCTACCGGTGGCAATTTGATGGACGGCAAGCACGGTTCCAGAAATGTCTATTACTTTGGCACCGATCTCTCTTGCGAACCAAATTATCCAATTATCTACTAAAGGCCTACCTATAACTAAATCAGGAACTAACGTCCATGGAAATAGCTCATTCGTAATATAATAATCTGCGGCAAATCCATATGATAGATTGCCATATCTTGACAGAGTATCGACATCGCTAGGTTGATCTATACGGGGTTCGTTTATAGCAGATATATTGACGTCTATCCGTTTTCCCACTATAAGAATTGGTCCTTTATTGAAGAAATCGCTTTTAACAATAGCTGTTAAACTTTCAACAAAGCCATCATTAAACAAGATATCTGCATTTGAATAGCCGTACAATCTGGATTTTGTTGGCATTTCCATAGCTTGAATAAACATGGAACGCAATACGGGGGTACCGAAACAAGCGGTCGTGTTAATCCGCTTAACGCTCCAACCCTCAGATCGGGCAGATTTGGCGATACCCTGGTCATCGGTAAAGACAACCGTTTTCACCTTTGTGCTCAGTGAGTGCCAGTTCTTTACCGCATTGGAATAAACGACTGGTTTCTGCATGGTGGAATCCCATGTTGTAAATAGAGTTAGTAGTGGCATGCTCTTATTCTTTGTACTCCACGTCATGTTCAAATATTTGCTATAATCATTATCTGCCAAGTATCTTTTATTTCTACTGAAGATTGAAATATAATTCGATGATGTTGATCTTACACTTTTTTCAGAAATAACATGTACAAACGTAAAGGCAATAACAAGAACTGATCCAAGGAGTATGAACGGTCTCCAAGTCAAACGATAACGATAAAATGTCAGTTTTATGGGAACAATATGCCATGTCATTTTCTCTAACACTCGGTAATTGGATTCTTCTTATCATCTGTGTTATAAAAGAATCTAAAAAAAAGAAGTAGATTTTACATATTTCATTGTTTTTTGTTTTTTTGTTTTTTGTTTTTGGTTTTTTTCTGATTGAGAATACTTGAAAAAAAAGTCATGCTGCATATATTTGGGAAAAAACTTGCAGAACGAAGTGTTTGGTTGGGAGAGTAAGACCAAAGTTTCATGTTGCAGGATTGGTTACCACCCCATCCAAGGTAAGACACGTCCAACTACAGAAAACAAACCTTTAACGTTTTTGGTATTTTATGGTTTACCATCATTGGTCGATAACGATTAAGCATTATTATACATGTAGAAGTATTTGATATAGGCAAGTCTGCAATTGTTACATGTAAGTACATGTAGTTTACAAAAATATTTAATTGCTCACCGATCTTGATCTGGTCACACTAATTCGACACTGCCCTGACAATGAATTCAAAGTGGATTTGGTTGACATATTTTCACAGCTTTAAAAGTGAACTACATTTTACTTGTCTTGTGCTATTTTGGTTTTCCTTGTCTGTTAATGCGTAGTGGTGACAAATCGCCTTTTCCTCTCATCTTTTTTATTCTCAATTAAGAGCGTCAGCTAATAAAATTTAGCAGCCGAAAAATTGCAGGAGTGGTAATTGGTTGGTTATATACTAAGAAACAATCAGCCAAATGTACTTATCAAAATATTGCATGGTGAATTACATAACGGTCCGGAAACTGTTATTTTTGGTAATTTAAAAGGTTTCGCATTTCCGCACAAATGTGTTATTAGATGCACATAAAAATAAATGAAATCGTTACAGGACTAGCGTGAACGCTCAACCTATAACAGTATTGCTGCCATGCGAATAATAATGTTCGGCAAAATAAGCATATAGCTTGCTTTCCTCCCTATGAGAAGAAACGCCTCGATGGTTTCGGTCTAGCGTGCACACTTATAGTCAATCGTTCTCGTCCTGAACTGCATGAAATATTCACCATACAAATCAACAAATCTATCAATAGAAACCGTGTCTTGATGGCGGTCTAAGTCTTATAAAAACAAAACCAATTATAATGTCGCAGTATAAAATAAATAGCCCAGTGTAAAATCTAGTCCACATATAAAACGTATGGCATAATATGGTACTGCAGTAATTTAAGAAGTCCAACTCCTATGTTGATATCTTTATTTGAAACAAATATGTACATCATGAATAATAACAATACATATGACATATTACATCGCTTCACCAGAAAGTATAAATCTGGCACAGTTTCTTCAATACGTATAAACTATGAAGCATTCATACTAAATTTCATTTAGACTACCCATCTTTAAATGCCCTAAATAATTATGAATTTAACAGGCGCATAACTGAGGCCAAATTGAAGTGTAGGCAAAATTAAGGCAGGGGGTCTGGGGCCGCTTAAGGCCCCCAACAGGTCCAGGGCGGAGCCCAGGTAAGGGGTCCAGGGGGCGAAGCTCCCCGAAACTCCGCGGAGATAGCGTTTTAGAGCATCATTTATGCCTCTGCTGGATGTATTGTATCTCAAAATTTTTTTTTTTTGGGGGGGGGGGGGGAATTGGCAAAATTAAGTGCAGGGAAAAGATTTTTTGCCTAAGGGCAGCTACGCGCCTGTTTAACAAAAGTACGATGTAACTTTCTTAAACTCTCTGTATCTAAAGTTATTAAGGCATTAACTTTAATCTTTCTTTTATCAATGTACAACTTCAATATACCTGAAGCGGCGACTAAAGCCAATCGTAATACGTTTCTGGACTAATGAAACAATGGTTATATTTTCTTAGTCCCTATCTATACTGCACCTCCTGAAACGTGTTACATTTCCATTTTAGCGTGCTTCGTGTTCGTGTTTCGTGGGATCGCGTATCGTGCAGCGTGGGCTTCGTGTCCGCACTTCGTGCTTCGGTCTTCGTGTATCGTGCAACGTTCTCTGTGCAACGGTTCTGTATTCTGATTGGATGATAAAAATAGCTCCTATGATAGATCAATTTTACGTTGTAATTTCGTTTTCTATGCCAAAATAAATATTCCTTTTACATTGAAAATACGATATTTTGTCAGAAATCAATACTTGTAGGAATTAATTGGTTTCAAGCATTCGAATATTATTTGTACATATAATAAAATACTGTAAATATTGGAATGGCCTTCCGGAATGATCGGGGGGAAAATCCCGAACTATAACTGCTTATGATTTCATGGCGATCATTCCCTTGTGGTAATAGTTTGTCTTTTGAGAAATTGAGTATATATTACCCCAATTTTATGAAATTTCATTTTTTTTCATAATCCCAGTCCAGTCAAAATGTTTTCGCAATGTATCATGCATAATAAAATGGACACTTTTCATATCAACAATGAAAACATTTTATCTTTTATCACATTAGCTTAAATAGCTAAATTATTTCAAAATAGAGTGCTTTTTTCCAATACTTTATGAAATTTTGGTATTTTTGTTCCACTGGTACAAGAAAAATGTGTTTACAATGATCCATATACAACAAATATGGACATTTTTCATATAAACATTACTTTCTTTTTATATTCATAGAAATTAGATGGTATCACATCTGTCAAAAACACTCTATTATCTAAAAATTGAGTATATTTTACCCCAATTTCATAAAATTTTAATATTTTCTTATTCCAAGACCAGTCAAAATGTTTTTGCAATGTACCATGTATAATAAAAATGGACACTTCTCATATAAACAATGCAATGTTTTCTTTTTTAGATAAATAAGATGGTACATGTATTGCATTAGCTAAAATAGTGAAATTATTTATTTTGGGTATTTTCATTCTCCTGGAGCAAGGAAAATGTGTTCCCAATGATCCATATAAAACAGATAGAGACATTTTTCATATGAAAATTACTTTCTTCTCATATTTAGAGCAATTAGATGGTATTGCATTTGTCAAAAACTTCTCTATTATCTATAAGTTTAATATATCTTACTCTCATTCTATGAAATTTCTTTCTTTTCATACTCAGAGACTAATGAAAATGTTTTCGCAATGTACCATGTACAATAAAGTGGACATTTTTCATATCAACAATGCAATATTTTCTTCTTTTTTTTTGAAAAATGGTATCTCATTAGCTAAAATAAGTAAATTATTTAAAAAAAGAGTACTTTTTACCAATACTTTACGAAATTTGGGTATTTTTATTCTCCTGGAGCAAGAAAAATGTGTTCCCAATGATCCATATAAAACAGATAGAGACATTTTTCATATGAAAATTATTTTCTTTTCATATTTAGAGCAATTAGATGGTATTGCATTTGTCAAAAACTTCTCTATTATCTAAAAATTGAGTACCACATTAGCTAACATAGCTCAACTATTAAAAAAAAGAGTACTTTTTACCAATACTTTATGAAATTTTGGTATTTTTATTCTTCTGGAACAAGGAAAATGTATTCACAATGATCCATATGCAACAAATATGGACATTTTTCATAAGCAATAAGATGGTATTGCACTGCAGTAAAACACTCTATTATCTAAAAATTGAGTATACCTAATTTTATGAAATTTCAATATTTTCATACTCAAAGACTGATGAAAATGTTTTTGCAATGTTCCATGTATAATAAAATTGACATTTTTTATATCAACAATGCAATATTTTCTTTTTTAGATAAATAAAATGGTATCGCATTAGTTGAAATAGCTAAATTATTTTTAGAAAAGTGTACTTTTTACCAATAGGAGAGTTCGCCAATCTCATTTGTGATGTCATATTCACTAATTGACAATTTCATAATTAGAATCCCAATTTTCAAAACTTTATAATTTTGTTATTTAATATCCAATTTTGGTTCTGTAAAATGTTTCATTTAGATAAAATAATTCATATTGTGTATATGAATTTATAACTGTTTTACTTGAAAAAATAAATGTGTAGTGATATTTATATGTCAACCTCTATTTTTGTATAAAATTATAATTAAAATCTTATGCACATATAGTCTAATTACGGAATATTTATTTAAAAATTCAACGGATAAAAAGAATTTTATTTGCAATATTGGGACCAAAAGAATTTTTCAGTTACCTTTAAAAATGAAAAAGTTATGATGATTTAAAGCTGATACCTTATGCCACTCAATGGATTTTTGCCAACCAAAACCAAATCACAGATGACATCACGAAGAACTCTCCTATACTTCCAGACCAATGACAGTGTTTTCGCAATATACGATCTATAGCGAAAATTAACGTGATTTTATATCAAAACATTTATAGACATTTAGAAATTGTGTATATCGAATGTGTTTATTAAAGCATAATACACATTAATGTAAAATTACATGTAAGATGTTAGCAATCAACAAAATACGACGAACACGTACACTGTATATCATGAATTATTATTAGTTTCGTTTTGCAAGTTAGATTTCGAAATATACCAATTACTGAGAAGAATACTTCCGGCGGACACGATCATTCGTTTATCGTGCTTCGTGCAACGTGTTTCGTGTGGCTTTCGTGTATCGCGTGCTTCGTGTGCGTGTTTCGTGGGGTCGTATGTCGTGTTTCATGTGCTTCGTGTGCGTGGGATGTGGAACGTTACACGTTTCAGGAGGTGTACTAAAGGAAGAGACCGATTTTTTAGCTGCAACTCCTCTGAATTAAACCATACAAGTTCGAATGTATTTGTGATATGAGGTTTTAATGTAGTGTTGTGTACTTCCTAAATTTGTCTATGAAATAATCTCTTTTTCTATACGCAAAAGGCGAATTTTCGGGAAAATATCCAATTCGAAGACCGTCATTGGTCCGTGTGTTATAATACGCTTTCGCGCTCGCTCAATCGACGTACTGCCCGGATCATGTGTACATGTGTTACAATAGTATTCGTACATGTTAGTTCATTATTTTGCTTAATTAAATGACATCCATCATTTTCTGGGGTGCGAAACTATCTAGACATGGAAAAGCATAGAACGTGTCGAAATCAACCTTAATTCTCCCTTCTCTGTGTAAACATCTGCGTCCGAAGTCCGGACCCCTCCCCCTATTTATGTGTAAGACTTGAGTAATTGAAGAATTTATTACGCACCTTTTAATTGGGTGGAGCAGAACTTTCAGAAAATTAAAGGGTGTTCAACCCAGCTGCTCCTTCACTCCCACCTCCCCCCCAAAAAAAAGGCCGGATCATCAATCGCAAATAACAGGTAATAACATTTCCACACATTTAGAATGTATCGAAGTAAACCCTCCCCCTTTTTATGTGTAAAAACACCTGCACCCGAAGTCCGCGAGTAAACCTTCCTCCTTTTATGTGTAATAAAATCACCTGCACCTGAAGTCCGGCGTTAAACCTTCCCCCTTTGTATGTGCTAAAACACCTGCACCCAAAAACAAGGCAGACGTCCAGACCCTCAAATCAGACCAAGAAGACCCCTATAAGCGGAATTCTTGATATAAAAATTAAGGTTACTCTCTTGCTGCCCACTGGCCATGAAGTGAAAACCTGGACGAAGCACCAGGATAACCGGCAAATAGCACCAGGGTTACAGGTAGAGACGGCTAATCTTGAATTAATCGATCGCTGCAAAAATACGTCATTGGCGCAACGCATGTCTGGAGCAGTCAGATTGATTATTGCAAGTGTATTTTAAAGAAGTTTGTTTCTTGTCCACAGCGGACCATATAAACTTTTAAAGTCTTCACTTTGCGTTTGTTGGTGTCGTCATCGTCGTCGATAAACATCAGCTCCTCCCATACCCCTAGTTCAATTAAACCTGGAACCAATAAAACAGCCTCTAAGTCCCAGATTAAACCAGTTTTTCCAGGAAAGTTCATTGGCATGAGGATATGAAACTTTGCTTTGGGACGCACCATTCAACTTCCGGTGGGCTTCGTGTTTTGGTTTTTTTCTTGGTTGTTAAAAACATTTCGATCATGACTATGGAGAAAAATATAATTTGGTAAGGAAGGTTTAAAAAATAAGTAATTCGCTTACATGCGTTAGAAAAGTACACTTCTTAGTCAAAAAGAAAACCAAGTTCCCCTGAAAGGTTAATTGTCAACTCCTCTTAACTACTAAAGCAGTTTGAACAAAACTGTACACCATTGATGTATGGTAGATGATCGTAGATCCTTTACAGCGATTACTTATTTTGCTTGCATCCGTCAAATTAGTACTGTGTCTACACTTTGCTCAATCGACCGCTATTTCACGGGCATCCTTCAGTAGTTTAAAATACAAAAAAAAAAAAAAAATGTTTACGCGATGATTTAACGGCTGAGAAGTTATCTAATACTATAATGATACTGATACTTATTTAATAGATTTGGATATGTCGTTTATTTCTTAAATAATCCAACTTCCACACAGGGGAGGTTAAACGGAACAGCCGTTATTTTGGCTACGCCTAGGAAATTTTTTTTCAAAAATATTACTGTATTTGTTACTCGGTATTAAATGAGAAATGAGAATATATATGCCGTACCCTTGTTAAAATGAGTACAAATCTACCCCTCCGTGAATTATTTCTTAAATAGAAGCGTTCGTGTAAACGCACGATAAACACACAATAGAAGAGTTTATGTAAACGCACGCCAAGAGCGTTCGTTTAAACGCACGTTTTTTAAACGTACGATAGAAGCGTTTGCTTTATTTTGTACATTTATTATTTCCTTTATTCAACTATTTATTTTCATATTTTTTGTATTTTTATCCATTCTATTTTCGATTTTTACTTACTTCATTAATATTAGTTAATATAATTATACATCGTTCGTTATCGTGCGCTTAAACGCACGCTATGAGCGTTCGTGTATCGTGCGTTTAAATGCAGTGCCACGCTAAGAGCGTTCATTTATCTGCGTTTGGTGAACGTTTAGCGTGCGTTTAGGTCTCGTGAGTGCGGGAAATCTAAACGTGGCAAGGAGTGTATACTATATTAAATTGATCCTTTGAGAATACAGTTATTACGTGTAAAACTGTGAGTTAATTATGCTTTCTTGATGATACTCCCTCTATTTCCCAGAGACTAAATAAGAAGTGTATATGAAATTATGTGCTAAAAATTGTGAAAGTTTCATTAAATTCTATTAAGCGGTTTAAGAGGAGGTGTGGAATAGATCGACGGACCCACCTTTATCGACAGATGAGATGTATTGCATCAAGAAAGCCCACAAAAGTCATCCAGACGGAAATACAAAATAAGAGGATGTGATAAAGAATATGTTAATGTTTGATCAAAATTTAATTATTTGCCAAATCTATTGCCCAACAATGCAAACCTGGTTACACGACAAACTTATTTTAATAAGTAGTGAATACCTTGAACTCCTTCAATGGCGCTATATATCATTTTGTAAATTTCAAAGGACCTACAATACAAACTTCCAGCAGGTTGGCAACAAATCCTGAATTTCAAAATATAGAAATGATATCGGTGAGCAAACTTTTTTTGAAAAGCTTATACTTGTCATGAATTAGCTTTAATGCTCGATATGGATTATCTAATTGTGACCAACAATACAATAGAGCTGGTTTTGTATAGTTTTATCTGCACCGACTTTTAAACGATATAATTGCTAATCTTAAGCATAATTAAAGTTGGTTGGATTTTAATACATTTTTCAAATCAACTTCAACTTCCTTGTAGTAAAGAAGGGAATACCTGTCAGTAAGCAGGAAGAGAACTTCCTTGTAGTAAAGAAGGGAATACCTGTCAGTAAGCAGGAAGAGAACTTCCTTGTAGTAAAGAAGGGAATACCTGTCAGTAAGCAGGAGGAGAACTTCCTTGTAGTAAAGAAGGGAATATATGTCAGTAAGCAGGAAGAGAACTTCCTTGTAGTAAAGAAGGGAATACCTGTCACTAAGCAGTAAGAGAACTTCCTTGTAGTGAAAAAGGGAATATCTGTCAGTAAGCAGTAAGAGAACTTCCTTGTAGTAAAGAAGGGAATACCTGTCAGTAAGCAGGAGGAGAACTTCCTTGAAAAGACGGGAATATCTGTCAGTAAGCAGGAAGAGTGCAACTCAGAAGATAGGTGTACTCATGATTCAGGGTTGGATCTAGAATTTCAGAAAAGAGGCGTTCAGATCAAGAAAATAATAAAAAAAAGTCAGATAAGAACCGGATTAAACAACTAGCACTGATTATATAGGTCAGAATGTGACGACTCTATTCACTACACTGCTCCAACGGATCAATTGATACAGGGAATATATGTAAACGTATAGAAAGGTCTGAAAAATTCCCAACGATGTTAGAACTGTCAAATTTGCGATGCAAATTTTTGGTCGTTCCCTCCGCGGGACTCGAACTCGTACCGCTGTGACATTTATGGCAACACCGCCTGCACAAAGTCCATATATATAGCTTTCGCTATATATATAGCGAAAGCTATATATATGGACTTTGTATATATATATATATGGTACAGCCCTAGATTAAACCTACGAGGAGGAATGACCCGGCCAGCGAAAGCTATAATAATTTTTACCCTAGCTGGCCGACTGGTCTAGGGCTCTGGACTTACAATGTAGAACACTGTTGCAATAAGATGTCACAGCGGTTCGAGTTCGAGTCCCACGGAGGGAACGGCAAATTTGACAGGTCTAACATAGTTGGGAATTTTTCAGATCCTTCTATATATTATATCGGGGCCCTGATAATATTTATGATCTACCTACAGTCAATTTTAACGAGCCACTGTGTCAGAATCGGAGGCTGAATAATAAATAATATATTCAATTCAATGCTTAACGATCATTTCATCTTTGAAATCAAACAACAACAAAGCACACACATAGTTCACATGTGTATGATAGTTAAGAGGTATATTCACGATTTCACGGTCTGTAAAAAAAACTTGCTCATTGTTTAGGTCTGTAAACAAGCTTGCTCATGGCTAAGGTCTTTAACTATGCTTGATCATTGTTTAGGTCTGTGGAAAAGTTGCTCATTGTTTAGGTCTGTAAAAAACTTACTCATTGTTTAGGTCTGTGGAAAATAGCTTGCTCATTGTTTAGGGGATATTTTGGTGGTTTTTATTAACAATATTCAATTTTGGTCGCAAAGTATTAAGGTTAGAAAAACTGTCGTACTGAAAAAGGCGTTCGTAATAATAGAGTATAAAATCACTAAACTTTTTAGGGAATATGTGTCATCTAATATAAAGTTATGAGGGCTTTATTCGTTCCTCGTCTTGTTCCATGATAGGATTTTCACTATCTTGCACTCGGATTAAAATAAATTATTCTTTCGATGGAGCTCAGATTTCAAGTAATAGATTTTCTAAACAAGTCAGCCGTCTCTTAGCTTTATCTAATGTTGAGAATAAAACTTTATGCATTTTTTTTATAACGGAACTATTGGTATTCTGATGGCAAATGCATTTGAATCTTTTATTTTATAAGTTGTATTTACAGACGTCCAATATAAAAAAGAAACCCGCAAAATGTTGCTGTATTGCGTATTTCGTATCGGTCAATTCCGTATATCTGGTATTTTCGGTCGATTCCGTATATCTAGTATTTTCGGTCGATTCCGTATATCGGGTATTTTCGGTAGATTCCGTATATCTGGGTAACATGTTTCCTAGTTTTTTCATCTAAAATATCTTTAAACATACACAAGATAGTTTTGTCTTTTTAAGTTACTTTCTCCTTTTAGTACATTATAACATTTCTTTCTCCTTTTTTTATTTTTCTATTGTTCATGTGTGCCTAATTTAAGAACTGATTTAACAACAAGAGGGGAGCTCTGAATATATATATATATATTTTTAAAATCTGGTTTATAGTTCTGGTGCTAGCCTTATAAAATCAAAGGGTAGCCATCAGTGTACTATATTTTGAAAAAAATAATAGTACCATGACCATGCACAAAGTAAAAAATCGATCTCCTCCAGAACAACGTTATTTGTACTTGGAGGAGTAGTTCTAACATATTTGGAATTAATTAAATGACGTGTGAACTTCTGTGATATAATAATGTAATATTAAAATACCGACAATATTTTCATAGATATATTTATGACAGAATATACGGAAGCAGAATGCGGCCATATGAAAATATTTTGGTGTTGTTCCCTCTAGATACTATATCGTTCCCTCAAGATACTTGATACAATATCGTTCCCTCAAGATTCTTATCTTGTTCCCTCAATATAATTATGATGTTATTCCCTCAATATAATTATGATGTTATTCCCCCAATATACTTATTTGTTGCCTCTAGATATGATGTTGTTCCTTCAAGATACCATGTCATTCCATCAAGATAGTATGCTGTTCACTCAAGATACCATGCCGTTACCTTAAGATAGCTATGTCGTTCACTCAATATGTAATGTCGTTCCCTCAAGAAGATATGTCGTTCCCTCAAGATATTATGTCGTTCCCTCAAGATACTATGTCATTCTCTCAAGATCTTGAGGGAACAACATATTATCTTAAGGGAAAGACATACAATTGTAATATCTTGTGGGAACAACATAGTATCTGGAGGGAATAAGATAAGTTTCTTGAGGGAACGACAAAGTATCTTTATGGAACGCCATGGTATCTTGAGGGATCGACATCGTATCTTGAGGTAACAAAATAAGTACCTTGAGGAAACGACAAAGTATCTTGACGTAACGACATTAAGATATTTTTACATTGCTGTATTCTGTTTCCGTATGTATGTATGTCGTAAACACAAAGGCCTCTGATAATGTCTCCATAGTATATCCTAGTCAACAAATCTATATGATATTTTACCGTTTCATTGAAAACTACGGACGCCCGTTGGTGTACAAGGAAGATGTTTTAACTTGTTATATCAACTTAGCTTAGTGATATCAAAGAAGTTGTAAATTAAACAATATATCAATTAGTACTAACCAACTGTACTTAGTATCGTTTCTTTTGTTGACTAGTTTTATTATCTTCAAAATTGGTAGGAAGGTTATGCTTACATGTAACTATCATGACAACAACGAACCAAACCAATCACACTAGAAACATTAGTTACATTCATCTGATAACCATTATATTTTGTGTGAAAAGGTACAAAACTTTGAACAAATCTATGAAAAAAAAATCAAACCTCACACATGTATACAAAAACCAACAGAAACAAACATACCAAATAGAATATAACGATTATAGTTATGGTGAAAATGACAAAGAGACAAAAATATGTCAGCTCAAGGCTACCCATTGGTCTTCAATGAATGACGAGGAAACCCTCATACCGCTAGGCAGACTGCAGCAGGCCCAAAAACAACATTATGCACAGAAACAGCGAAATAGTTCCCCCATACACTCCAGCAATGGAAGCCTACTTCGTTATATGCTTTAGTTTTAAGATTCACGCTGGACTCCATATAGCCACTGGTAATCAAAAACATCATTGAACAGAGTTATGTTATGGCCATTAACTCATTGTTGAAATGAATTATATTGAAATATCAAGGACAAAACTAACATAAAAAGAGAGAAAATGAATTCGTTCCATTCATTATACTATATATACAGCTACAGCATGGATAATACCAACTTCATGAAAAAGCCAGAACATTTTCTCCCAAAAAGCCAAATCTATATGAACATACATTCATGTATCTATCAGAAACTTAAAAACGAATTTACCTGACTCAACATGGGTGTACCTCCACCTTTTTCAATTTTAAATGAATTACCCATTAAAACTATACTATTTGTCATCATTAGAGATAATAAGTTCTCACTGAGAATGAAAAGGTAAAACCAGTTTGTGGTGAGGGTTTGACATTTATATGTGATACATATTGTCAAGTCAACGATTTTCAATATATATATATATTGTATATGTACATGTACACAGTGTAGGAACGAACCACAATTTTGTTCACTACATGTATATTTCGTACAGCCATGTCAGTTTTGTGTAGACTACTAAACTAAAGTTTATATTCAGGTTTTATGTACACTAAAATACGAATGATATAACAATGAGTTACATATGTAATAAATTAAATGTCCTTTCAAAATGAATGTCAAAATATCGTAATTTGATTCTGAGTTGTAAAACCATGTCATTACATTAATTCTGCCACTTTCTTCTATAACTCAGGAGAAGGATAGTGGAACTCGAAAACAAACAGTAACAATGGTAACCAAGATTCTAGCGGAAATTAGAAGAAAGTAATCCAAGGACAAAGACCAGACATGGAAAAAAGACACACAACAAAAACATGCCGATTGAAATAATCAAAATTATACATACAAAGCAACAAAAGTAAATAAGCAACTTGGACTCCACTAAAAACTAGGAGCATGGACCAGGTGCACCGGTAGGGTAAGCGTTCTCTACTTTTCTAGAAACACACGCGGAGTTGCTGCTAAAAAGTCGAAAGAAGAATGGAAAACAAAGAAAGCTATTATATACGGCTCTATTCAAAATACGGGCAAGTCCAGTCATCACACTATGACTTTAATAGAACCATGTCTTTGTGATAATTTTATTTTAAATAATAGATTTTTAAACACCGATGTATGTAAAACCATTATATTGAGGAGTTGTGACCACAATTTCCTTATGTATGAGTGAAGATTTAGTATTAGTGAAAACTCCCGCAATCGAGTTCTAACAATTTAACTACGATATTGCGATTTTTTTCAATTAGTCTGTAATACGATCACGTGATTACGATGTTATTTAATGTAATGTTTTGTTTAATAAGTTTTGAAATTGTCAATATCTATTTTTCACACATTATTAGACACTATTTTACTTGTAAGGCACTTAACAGTTCAACTTAAGTTACTTTTTCCGGAAGCACACTGTGTTAAAGAGAGAAGAGAGTATAATTAGTGGAGCAGTTATTTCATATATAAAGTATGTTCAACTGTACTATTTAATGCACAAATGTACTTTAGGCACTGACTATATTTATACTGAGGGAGGACTAGGATTTTGAAAAAATTATTCAAAATTTGAGCAGAATAATAATTATCTTACTCAGCAATTGACATTGTCAAGAAAGGCTATTTATAGCCTGAACTTGACTTACAGATCGTGGGCAAGTGGGATTCAACCGGAAGTGGGGTGTTGACACATGGAACCGCCTAAATATTCCGCGGTCTGTTCTCTTTACCCTCCACCTTTTCCACCTAGCAAATTTACTTTAGTATATCGCTCCGCCGTCGATCAATATGTGATGCTTTATTTTTCGTAAGAGATGGAAGTATTATGACATCAAAGCTTTTATAATATTTGTTGAATTTCAATATTACTATGATTATGTGCTTATTTTAAAATATTTGAATTTTGTCTTAGCGAGCAGGATTATTTTTCCTAATTGACCTGACGCAGGTCAAACACGGTACCTCCAATGACCAAAAAACAGTATGGCGTCAGGTACGAGAACACAATTAATTCCCCTTTGTTTTCGTTGTATATAGTTCCAACTTTGGTAGTAGGTACCTTCCACATTTTTTCATATTTTTACTGGAAACTTATTTGCTGAAGTTTTGCCTCTACTTGGTAGAAAATAGGTTAAAATTACATGGAATTTTTTTTTCATTAATCAATTCTGACTAAAAGTTGTGATTTGGTTCAGTGGAAGTAGGTTAAATTTTAGGACTTTTTAACTCAGTTCATTTGTCATGTTTACCCCATCTCCGAATTATATATATTAATTTCAGAAAATGATGGTAAAATTTTCTACAATTTATATATAAAATCCTGTTTGTACATATCTTTAGGCCAGAGAAGTTTTATTCAGTTTGCGTGCCGTCAGAAGGACTAATTTCAATGTACTGACGCCATATTGATTATTACATACTTTCGTTAGGTATCTAGAAAGTGCTGGAATACTAATAAAAAAAATAATTTGCAAGTGTGTTTAAAATAACACAGTGAGCAATTATACCACACAAAAACGTGTTTTATTGAGGTTTTCGGATTTTCAATCTGATTTTCGGTTAACACCGAGGTTTCTGGTTATTCGAGGAACCCGCTCAAACATTCACAAAATGTCGGAAGTTTTTAATGACGGATTATTTTGGACCTGCAATGTACACTCTTTGAGTTGTTAGTATATTGTTAATGTCTACCATTACAAGATGGGTCCTGTAGGTTTAAAAGTGTTATTTTTTTGTCAATCTTACCGAGGAGTTTAATATAGACTACTATCATGACTGTAAAAATCTATTGCGAATGTCGGGAGCCTCTAATAACTGGTTTTCGGAGCTACAATGTACGTTATTTTGTGATGTACAAAACGTAAGTATAGTTTTAATGTTTATGATTACAGTGAGGGTGCGGGGGGAGGGGGTGTGGAGTTGGCATCCCACCTTTTTATGGGGCAATATATAGTTTTCATGTGTAAGATTGACAAAAATGGCAAATAATGTCCTAGCATCCCCTTTTTCTGAGGAACCCAAGCTCCCACTCCTCATCTTCAAAGTGTGTGGATCCGCCTGTGCCATATCCTGAAGGTTTGAAAGTGTTCTATGTATAGTGTTTGTAAATTACTGGTATTTTTGTGAACAATTTTGATGAAAAAAGTATTTTTACATATGCTAAGAGTTTTTAAGCTGTTGTGTATTTTATACACATTGTACTGTTAAATACATATTGATCCTATATATATATATATATCAAGTATGTTTGATTTGATTCCACGCTCTTCACGTTGACGTATACTCCCAAACAGTTAGAGTGGGGAAACGCTCTCGGACACAAGTGGCGTCTGGGAGTAGGCCAGAGCGTCAACAGAGCAGCCCAGCTGATAGTAGGACGTACCCTGAGTTCTTCGGTCGGGTATCCAGAAGGCTGGGCTCCATTACCTCCAACTACTAACAGACATTTACTAACTGAATCCCCGTAAGGGGCGGTCGTGCGAGATCCGTAAGGATAGTCAAGACTGTAAAAACCCCCGATCATCATTTGATCCCAGGAATTTAAAATACAAGCAATGTATACATGTACATGAATAAACTTACAAATGTACAAGTAGCAAACAATTATGAAGTATTTAAACTTTAAAAAAAAACATTCGAATCATGGAATTGTTAAATTAATATGATTTCAAAGCAGAAAAATAAACAATGTCTGTTTCAAAGGTAAAAATGAAAGGCAATATAATTAAAATTAGATCTTAATTGCTCCCCCATTTTTCTATGTCACATGAAGTCATGCGACAAAGAAAAAAGGGGTAGCAATTAAAATCTAATTTGAATTAGATTGAGATGAAATGAGGTCATGTGGCATATATATTACATTCAGTAGTTGATCTTGATCTATTTAAAAGAGGGATATCTAATAAAAATTAGGTATTTATATGTAGCCAAACAAACTTTTAGAGCATACAAAATGTAAAGAGTCTCCGCTTATGACATTCCCGCTGAAAATTTTCCTAAATATGTTAAAAATGATTTGATTACATTTTGATTGTATTAGAAATTGCCCCATTCTAAAATTTTCAATCATTATCATTGTGGCTGACCTGTGATTTAAATACCCTATATCACATTCTTAGGCCTAGACCTATATCGCATACTGTATATCACACCCCTAGACCTATATTGCATATCCTATATCACACCCTAGACTTGTATCGCATACCCTAAATCACAAGCCTAGACCTATTTTGCGTACCCCTAGACCTATATTGCATACTGTACAAATGTATATCACACCCCTAGACCTATATTGCATACTGTACAAATGTATATCACACCCCTAGACCTATATTGCATACTGTATATCACACCCTTAGACCTACATGTATATCGCATATCCTATATCACACCGCTGCACCCTTAGTCATACATAATGATATGCACATGATGTACTGCATATCACTCCCCTAGACCTACATACACGTATATATGGCATACCCTATATCACACCCCTAGACCTATATGGCATACCCTATATCACACCCCTAGACCTATATGGCATACCATATATCACACCCCTAGACCTATATGGCATACCATATATCACACCCTTATACCTACCGGGTATATGGCATACCATATATCACACCCCTAGACATATATTGAATACTTTATATCACACTCTAAACAGAACACACTTGAAGTATAATTAAAATATATGTTTTAATGAACATGACATGCCAAAATCTGTATCTGATGCGGTATCAATCCTCGACCTATATCACCCCGCGGCCAATAGCCTTAAGTGGGTTGACATAGGAGTCTTGTGTTGATACCGCGTGTGATACAGATTTTGGCATGTAATATTCAGTATGGAATGTACATGTACATGTGTATTATATCCATATACATGTAAATCATAATTGATTATCAATATGGTTCTTTTTTAGTGCATTATCAAGATATACATTTAGAATGCAGACCTTTAAGTTAGATACAGGATTTTCATGACACATGAAAGACACAGTCAATTAGGTTAGAAATTTTATGTCCATGAAAGTGGGTTGAAAATATGATGAATATCAAGGCTCCAAAAAGTAGACATTTCCTAAGAGCTGATTTTCAGGGACATTCATACATGTACAATGTATTAGGTAAGTGAAGGTATACATAAGTTTGTTCATATACTTCCAATGTACACAATGATTTAAAATTTTCAGAACTGGTGATAAGTCTACTGTAAACATTGCTAGTGTAGAACAGTTGTCATATGTCTTAGCAAAATTTGCAGTTTACATTTGTATGTCTGTGAATAGGAAATTTATACTCAAAACTACAAAAATGCATGTGCATGTACGCTAACTGGTTACTGGCATATGCAGTACAGTATTAATTAAAGATTTCATACATGAAATTATGATATTTGTAATATAATAATACATGTATCAAATTTGTTATATACTTTACAGTGTGACATTAATTGCTCATAAATAAATCAACATACATGGATGGATCCAGATATTTTGAAATGGGGGGTCCAGACGTCATTGTAAATCATCAGGTAACTAGAAACCATACATGGGAGAAGCCCTAAAGCAATATCATTAGTAAACTTTCCAGTTTCTGTAAATAGAAGTTTTGTCTAGTACATGAAATTACTTTAATTTATTGTTTTAAACTCACCACTTCAAACCACTTTAATGATCTTCCTGGTTATGAGGGGATGTTGTTTTAACAATGACCACCTGTCAGTCAGGTGAAAAGTAACCTATTCTACTCTTACTTATGTTACCTGTTATTAACAATTATTGAAACAAAGAAGTGTTTATTTTTCTTAATTAAAACAGCTGATAGAGATATTTTAATAGCATTTCAGAACACTCAAATATAATATGTATTTATTGTATTAACTTTTTATAATGTAGGACAGAAATAATGATGTTACAGAAATACTGTTTGCAAAATTTCAATTAACCAGTACTGACTAGGTGGCTTAAAACCAGTAAAAACCTGGAACAATGATAACCACCCAACCTCTATTTTTGCCTAATTTTGCACACAATTATATGTACATGTAAGAATATTTCTGATCAAGAGGAGGTTAACTCCATGTGATGTGGCTAAAATACATGTATATTTTCATACATTTATATATTGTAACATATTGCAAATATCAAAGGCACTGTTATCATTTTTCCTTGATTTCTTTTCAGTGGTAATCCCTTTTAAAGTTTCACTAGAGGTAGCGAGAAGAAAGCAAAAGCAAAGTGGACTATTTTTGTGACACTATTTAGGCATGAAACAAAGTTCGTGATTCTCAAGTGCTGGTACATGTCAACATCTCTTAATAAAAACTAGAAATATGAAGTCTGGTTTCGTAGCACTTATTTGTTGGCTAACATAAGAGTTACTTGTATTTGAATATAATACATATTGGTGAAACAATCATGCAGAAAAAAATGAAAGAAATGCACACACATCATTGAAGGCAGACAGGTATGAAACACTTTGCTTAAGCGCAATAATGATTCATCATAAAAAGTGGTACTCACGGGGTATGGGTTCACTAGTAACCTTTTTTGTTTTAGAAAGTAGAAAAGATGGATTTATATTCAAAGTGCACTTGTTATAAAGAAAGACATAATATTTCCTGTATTCACCACATCTCTTTATCAATGACTTTCCATCTTGATTGGAATCCTAAATTGCTAAAATATATGAGGTACAAACAATTTTTTTAGTTTAAAGGTCTTTAAACTGCAAAGTAGTTTTGATAACAAGATTTTGTATCCTTGTTTGAATTGAAAAATTCCTAGAGAAAGGTAATTATTTATTGTAAAAAAGTGTATAGTTTTGACATTTTCAACTTATGGCCTAATCTAGACAACAATGATAAGAACAAGCTTTAGTAAATTCTGTTTGAAAACTAACAATATTGACATATTTGTTCATTTAATCTATTACAAATCACTGTCAAGGAGAGCACACACAAGGAAAAGTTTTTTGCTCATTTGTCCCTTTAGATTAGGTCTTTAGTCAACCTAGCTCCACTAGTCCACAGGATTCATTTCTACTTCATGCATCTCCAACCCGAAATTTCAAAGTGTGGATTTTTTTCTAACTTTGAAAATCCATCTAATATTGATAGTCAGTGATTCACAGTGGAGATCATATTTTTGAAGAAATGCTGGTTAGGTGTAAAGTGTCAAGAAATTTGAGGACATAAACGTACACAACCAGAAATACCAAAACAATAGAAGAAAAGAAGATCCATAAATACATTAATAAACAAGCAGTATTGATATGCGTTTCATTAAAACAGATGGTTTTCTTTAAAATGACTAAGTTTTTGATCGTTTTATTTAGCTTTCAATTCGGTTACATGAATATTTATGAGGTCTTCCTTGACACAGTGCCTCAGCACTTTGATTTTATAATTTGATCTAAGTGAATGGATTTAGTGAGGAATACACCGCAGAATACACAAGTCACTACAATGTAATACAGAAGGGAATGGGTCTACATGTTCACATTCCTAAGTGATCGATTATTTCTACAATAATCACCCGTAGGTATGATATTGTTAATTTTACCATTTGAAAGAAATCGAATAGGGATGTAAATAAAATATCTCCAATACAATACGATTTGCTACATCGTCTGCATTTAAATCAAATCTTTATTACAACAAATAAATATCTTGCCATTGTGACAGTTTTGAAGAGAAAAGCTTGCTTTGTTTAGTGAAAAGAAAAGTTATGGATATTTGAAAAGTTTGATGAAAACCCTTTAAACTCTTATTACGGACTCCGGATGAGTTTTGTTGAACCATATAAAATCTTTCGATTATATATGTCACTGGTATATACATGTAAACTGCCTCTTTATTCTCGTTCAATTAATATTTAAAACGAGGTCTGTATTTATATTCTGCTTTTATTGTTTTCTTGCGATCAAATAGCGTCCATGTTACCTATTTAAATAGGTGATTCCTAGGCATTATTGAAGCCACTACTGAGAGACTTGGTAAAAAATCTAGATGTTTTTTTACTATCAATACATTAAATTCAAAATAAAATGACATTATAACAGCGTTTGTATTTAACAATATTTAATAGTTGGACAAAACCGATCAAAGAAATTCTTTGGAACATCTTAAATTACAGAAAGACAGGACTTCCTGAGAAAAACTGAAATGAATGCCAAATAACTTGTAGCAAAATATATTCAGTAGTGGATCCAGAAGGGCTTGGCACCCCCTTTCTATTGGAAAATTTGTCAATTGCAAATTAATAAATAATGTCCCAGCACCCCCCTTTTCTTAGGAACATCGGCTGGCACCCCACCCTTTGCAAAGTGTCTGGATCCGGCCCTGGTTTTGAGTTTTGTTTGGACCATTCTTATCAAATTTTCCAGCAAAAGAGGCGTTCGAATTCCTGGTCACCCCTTGTATTTGCTACTGGCCTTACATATAAATCAGAAGCCAGTATTATGAGACCATATAAAGTTACAAAAAATATTGAGCAAATATAACAAATCGTATCACTGACAGTTCGTAAGTATTAGCATAAGCCTACTCATAAGATGTACTTAATGTACGACTATTATTCACTATTTTATAACCTTGTTTATACATGTATTACAATAAAAAATGCACTTTGAAAAATAAGACATGATCGGACAAATCATAAGCAAATTGAATATACTTACGTATAAGAGTAAATAGTATCCCCTGTTTCTTGACGCTAGTAACCATTTAAAACACTCGTTTACTAGTCCAGCCAGACTATTTTGTTTGTCGACCAGTGACCACTGTCAAACGTAATTCCTTGTACAAACTTTAAGTGTATTAATTTTATTCAATATTATCCTATTGATGGCGTTCAGCTGGCATAAAAAACAACAACAACAACACTATAATGAGAGGATAATATCATCAACTTAAACCCTATACAATAGACTTCACTGAATTTTACATTTGCAAACTACTTTCGGTTACATCAGTTAAAATTATGTGTATTACCATACAAAGGTCAATCCAACTGGACCAGCACTATGGACTAAAGTCAATACTGATCATACGAATTAGAGATAATACTGTAAGTATTTAGTAAAGGATTCATTTGTCAACTACATATAGCTTATATTTCGGAGTTGTGTACCGCAAAATGTAAAATGGGTTAATCTAACATAAATTATAAACTTTTACATGTAAGTCCGGTCAAGTTTGGTGAAAATGAAACTTTCTCGGTGCACTGTTTGGTAAATCATTCTGAACAGAGATCGATACATCAATGTATTTTTCGGCATTATATGTTAATTTACAGGCTTGGTAAATCAAGTTTGGCTTAGAGCAGTATATTGTCCTGATTGTGTAAACATAAACAAGTATTAGCCTTTCTAAACTTAGCTGTAAAAATTAACCGTAGATATTAAAATATTTAAAATTGTAACATCGATATCATGTGATCTCTGAACTTGATGTTTTGGATAATGTTTTATGTGCTGGGATGTACATGTATCTATTATCTCGATAAATAAATGGCAATCCGATCACCTTACCATTTTTTTTTTTTGGTATCCCTGTTTTAAATGTTGGGAAGTCGGGACTTGTTTAGTTGTTTTCTGTATGAATAAATCTGGTCTGTTCCATACTTTTGTAGCGACACATTTTTCATTTTACCATCCATTTATCTACTATATGTATAAAATCATTTGGGGACACCTTATAACTCGGTGTAATTTTTAGCAGTTTAGATTAGCAAGTCACCTTGCCAGTTTTTCTCCAGTTTGACTGTTTTTCATCCATATTTTACTTCCGTATCTTTGAAATCGTTCTCAACCTGCTTTTGTTTACATAGTTTAATTTAGTTTAGTTTAACTTTGCAATAATGTGCTATAAACCAGTTTGATCACACATTACAATAATTTTTTTTCTTTTTTTTTTTACAATCGGACAAAGGCGAGCGCTCTGTCGAGACAAATTATAGGCTCGTTCACATTATGGACATAATGGAGAATCTGTCTCATTCTACGTAGTATCCCAGTTATTTATCTGGTTGTACTTAATCGTCGCACCGACTTCCCTTCCTTTTGTCTTACCCAGGTCGGGTACCTCTGCCCTGTGATAGACTTATAATTGTACAAAACTGGAAACTGTGGTATTAGGCGAAAGATTCGACTATTTTTGTAAATGAAGTCACGACAGTGTCTAAAATTGATCTAGACAGCACATGCAATCTTGCTTATCATAATTTACAGTAGCACTCACACACATCCGCGATCAATAACATAGCAAATGGAAATGAGTGAAATGTTAAATGGGAAGGAGTAAAAATAGCCATGAAATTCAAAGTTAATCAAGACCAGCATGCAAGAGAAATTTCGCTTCTTTCATTTAATTAAGAAAATCCGTATAATGATTTAGCATTATTTAATGACTTGTTTCTTCGGACTATTTTCACGTGGTGAAAATTGTCGTACAGTTGCCAGCCATCCAGTGCGTAAGAATCTCATGTGACCTTAGAACAAATTTCTGAAGCAGAAGGGAACACCAAGCGGGAAACACTTCGACTAATTAAGGTGGGTAACTTCACGAAAGCATCCCATAATGTGGACACCATTCTTTCCTTACAGATCCTACTTGCGAACAAGTTTTGATTATCTCGACTGATTGGAAGAGTGAATAGTTTTTTCTGTATCTGTAGCTCCGGCTAGTACCCTCGCGTCACCCCGCCATCTTGGATTTCTTCAGTTGAGCATTTTGTCAAATCTTAATATATCCTTTAATTTGCCTAATTATTTCAAGATGTAGTCTTAAAATAGCTTAAAGTAATATTAAAGAGACAAAGGTTTATGTATTTTAATCTTGAATGGAAAATGAATCCTTTTTTCTCTGCCAGTCAACCTGTTATTACCTTCGGGTCACCCCGCTATCTCAACAGACGAGCGTCATGTCAAATCTTCTGTATATGGCCTGTTTAATTTTGTGATGTTTAAAGTAAGGTTCTATTAATTACAACTGAGTGATAGAGGTAACTTTACACGCCAAAATATTTTGGGCGTTAGTGAAAAAATTGCCTTTTCTCCGTAATTTTTTTTTTTTAAATTTCATATGATATTGTAAAATGGTTGTATGGTATGTCAACGTTCGATCTGTTATATTTAATATGCAGTAGGCATTGCCTATATCAGCGAGCACCATGAGCTTTACCATATTTATACCGTCTGTGCGAGACTTGTAAGAATAGTCAAGGAAATTAAAACCCCTTATAGACACAAAAGGGAGAGGGTTCGAATAAGATTTTTTTTCGCAAGCGCAATATTTTTATTTATAATCCAGCAACAAGTGAAATCAATTTTTAATCTGCTTTCTTAAATAATGGGGGGAGGGAGGTTAATTTTTTTACCTTGTCTGCCTTAGTGAGAACTTAAAACTGTAAAAAAAATATTTGGTTCAATCCATTGATAAACAAAAGCAAAAACTATGTAGTCAACGTAAAAAAATAAAACAACAAAAAAGCTTGGGATATTGAATTAACATGTTTAATGTGTATCATCAAATTTATGTGTGTTAAACCTTGAAAAAAGTTGTGGGTTATTTAAAATATTCCCCCATTTGTCTTGTCTTCAAGACTACTGAGCTAATAAATTGTCTTTGTAAAAATACATTTGCTTTGAACAACATTTACTTTCAAGATGCAATATCGCTCTTACATAGGGGATATATACATGGCGACACAACCAGTACACTGAGAACTTGCTGAAGTAATAGAGAAACAGAGGAAAGATGCAAAACACACTACAAGCAAACACACCTATCAAGATTCAGTTTGTGAAGAAGGGGGAACTATGTCAGAAAAGTAAACAGAACACATCAGGACTGTTAAAGTAGGCGACAGACTGGCAGTTAGGAAAAGGGAAAAAGCTGCAATTTCCTGATATTGTACCAACTAACTTTAGACCAGACATGGCTCTTTGGTTTTCCGGCAGTGAAAAGGTTGTAATTATAGAGCTGACTGTTCCCTGGGAGGAGAGATGTGGCGGAGCCAATGAAAGAAAGAAGGCAAAGTACGTTGCACTGTTGGCAGAATGCAGAGATAGAGGATGGCAGATCGACATGAAACTTTCCTGTTGAGGTTGGCCGCAGCCTTCCCTGCACAGTCAGTGTGGATGTTGTTTTCGGCAGTAGGAGTGA
The DNA here is from genome assembly GCA_037379345.1 of Perna viridis. Taxonomy (NCBI): domain Eukaryota; kingdom Metazoa; phylum Mollusca; class Bivalvia; order Mytilida; family Mytilidae; genus Perna; species Perna viridis. Next base: position 16,848,476 of record CM074515.1, read on the forward strand.
CTGACCGGCATAGAAGAGCAGCAATTCAGAAACTGGGACAAGCAGAAGAGAAAGCGTATTGCTGGATATGGATGAAGAGAGACAGTTGTAGCTGGAAACCTACCACCAATGCGCAGTGATTGATCACCACTGTTGGACCCCAACCTTAAAAGTGTACCGAGGTAGGGGTCGAAACACATGATGATCACACAGTTCACCAAATAAAATCTTAATCAGATTTTGGCATTAACGAAGCGTGAGTATACGACGGCTACAAGACTTCATGAAGTCCCATTTTTCATATGTAAGCAAATTTGCACATGATTATGTACTTTACCTGAAATTAGTATACGTGTGTAAAAGTAGATTTTCTAAGCATTTATATGTCTTTTTTTTCATATCTGCGCATCAAATGACGAAGTATTGGGTTTTAGGGTTTGGGGTTGGCTTTAGGGGACGACCATTAGAGGTCTCAAGGGGGAGGGGGGCTGGCAGATTCTGAAAATAAATAATCTGTCTCTGATTATATAGGAAATAAATAATATGGCCTTATTATACCAGAAAATAAATAGTCTGACTTTGCAAATTGCTAGAAAATAAATATTCTGACCTTGGCTAGTGAAAATGGGTAATGTGTAGCTGAATATTGCAACTGTAGATTTCATTCATATACATATATATGCGAATCTGACCCCTAAAAAATCTCTTGCAACATTGAATGAACTTCATTTAATAATGTGTTTTATAGTAAACATAGAAAGTAAAACATCCTTTGATACAGAACCCCAACCACATAATTTTGGTAACCGGATATGCACATTTACATTTTCATAGAAAAAAAATAGACTCTTTTAAGCGCATGGAAAATAAATAACCCAGCCAAGGTTATGATGAAAATAAATCATCTGACTTGCAATAGGCTGGATATAAAATTTCATACCTGAAAAAAAAAATTACCAGCCCCCTTTTAAGAATCTACTGGTCGCCCCCTTAGCTAGCCAGAAAGCAGAACGTAATACCGGTCTCACTAATTTGAGACAAGAAGTGTCAAGAAGCGTCATGAAGTGACATGAACACATTCAAATCTGGCAGGATCATCTACTGAAATACATTGAGATGCAGGTACCTTTACTATCTTTTATGATACTGATCATGAAAACTTCTTACTACTCACTTCATCAAACAACAGGCAGGTACAAGACATAGATATTTTAATACTTTAAAGTAAAAAAACGTATGCAAAATTGGACGATATATTCCACTCATTTAGCTGGTAATAAGAGTAAAGATATGAACTAAAAGTGAATTGGGTCTGTTGAAGGTGCGTGTCTGTTGTGATATATATTATATTTGTTAAAACTATTTTTTAAAGATAAACGTATTTTTCTTTAAATGAGCTAATTTAAACCAATGCAAAGTTTTATTTAACTCGCTAACTTACATTTGGAAATAAGTATCCCAACAAAAAGGCAATTACAAAAGCGATGAAGCCGAGATACACCGCAACAATTAAATTGCGTAAATTCCACTGAATGACCCAATGAAAACACAGCATAGCCCAATACGACTTTAAAAATATAAACACAATTTTCAAGAAGAATTGTTTAAGTATGGTAAGTTCTGAATATAAGCGGATGCAATTTGGTTCAGTCAATCGAAGTAAAAGAGAACATCAACAAAAACTTGCATAATGTTACCGAAACGACATATTTAATGCAAATGACCTTTCATCTCACCTTTCATGGGTCTTAATCCTTAGACCATAAAACCAGAAGTGATGATAGTCTTCATAACAACATTGGAACATTACTATCAAAGCAAACATAAGTAAAGGGTAAATCATATTCAGGTAATCTTATAAAGTGTACATTATTTGTTTCAAAATGACTTAGGGTTTTAAGGCTACATAAAATGATAGCACGTGGTAAGTTTCTTAAGGTATCATTACGTAGTGATTGTCATATTGGCTTGGTTATATGTATTGCCTTAGACCAATATGACCAGCCCTGAACCTACAACTAGGTCAAAATATATTTGAATCGTTACGTTATAGTACTATAAATATACCCACCCTGTATTGATCTGTATTGATTCTGAGTAAAGGTTAGGATTCAAACTTACCGCAAAAATGCTAGCATATTGATGATTCATTTCTATTGTTTTTAAATCATTGGTTAATTACTATTTATATGTAACATGTAGATTCAAAATACCTTGTTCCAGGGTGGTAACGAATTTGGTTTGAACTATCGGCCATTAAACCAAAAAATAGGGCCCTCTAATAACAATGACACCACATTTAGTTAAAATATTTAATAAAATGTCGATAATAAAATTATATGAGCCATTAATCTAATTTAGGTTTATATTTCTCCTTTAGGCCTTATGAGCAGAATTAATCTCATACTTAAACAACAAATGGTGTATTAATGGCGTTTAGAATGTTATAACCAGCATGTACTGTGCAAAAGCTCTGGAAGTTTCATACAAGGACAATAACAAAAGAACATAAGCCAATAACATATTTAGCTGCTTCTCTTAGTTCTAGGTAAAGTTTTGCTATAGTCCATGCACTTCGTGGTTTATTTTCACTATGTATGCGTCTGATTAGGTTAAAGACCTCGTCGCTTAACAGCCACGAATACAACTTAAAATGATCAGTCTTTTTTTTATCTGATCCCCGACAATAGCTGACCATGCTTTTTTTATGGAAATTAATCTGACACCATAAAGATAAATGGGGGTTGCTATTTGAAGGAAATTTTCAGATCAAAATATCTATTTTCACCATGTCAACAATCAAAATATTTATTTTTCACACATATCGAATCATGTTATTCATTTTCATATATGTAAAAGTACGGAAGCTTATTCGAGCCACTTTTTTGAAAGAAATTATTGCGTTTAAACGCAAAACATTGCGAATAAACGAAAAATATTGCGTTTAAATCTTCTAGATCAAAATATCTTTTATCAAAAAGTGAAAATTGTTTCACAATTCTTCAAGACCTCCTCAAAATCAAATTGACAAACGTCATCTTTAAACGTGACCTGTACTGGTTAAACATCAATACTGTAATAGATCATTTAAGCACATCTTATATAGTTACATCAAATAAAATTTACAACATGCACATCACTGTACTAACGAATGGTTTATAATAGACGTTTATGGATCAGGACATACTTTCATTCCAAAATACTTCAAGTCATTGCCTGTTTTAGATTTTTTTTCTTTGTTTTTGTTATGATAATAAATTATAATATTGTTTTTTTTTAATTTGTATTTTGTTTTTATGTGGCGTGAGTTTATACTGCAAGTGATTTAGCGTTTTGTAAACGTATGCTATAGTTTTGATCTAATTTTCAGTTTTTATATGTAAATGTGTTTTAAATATATTATTTATCATTTCATCTTGAACTTGACGCACACAAAGTTCAAGACTTTTTGAAACTCGTGGCTAGGATGTACATCATGTTTGTTGTTTTGTATCATGCAAGTAAGCTTTCTACTATACAAATAAAGGGTTTCGAATACCACAAAGTTTTAATTCCTTTACTGCATAACACCATCTCCTGCTTACCTTTTCAGTTATTAGCAACGTAAAAAACAGGAAACAGGTAACTGGTTTTAAGGTGCCCTCGCCGACCGCCGCACTCAAAAGATTGCTGGAAAAACTGTTTTGGACAAATTTCGCATGTTTAATTTGAAAAAATGCGATTGCAGGTTAAAAAAATACAGGAACATTGTCAAAAAGATCAATATATCTATTTGTACTTGGTTTGAAACAGTCAGATTATCGGGGGAAACCTCGCGACCGTTCCTAAAGCTCGTCAAATAAATTTGATATATTCCGGCAATATACATGTATTGTATATTAGTTATTTCAAATTATTTAAAATTGTTCATGTCTTCTGTACTGTTTTGACTACACGTTTTTACCGATTTTGACTAGGGCAATTTGATGCTGTCCATTTTTATTAAAATATACCCGAAATAAAGTACCGTTAATGAAAGCGGGAGATCTAGGGCGCTATTAAACCTGGTTTAACCCACCTTTCATTTTGAAATGCCTGTACCAAGTCAGGACCATTGCGGTGGTTTTCCAACTTTCCGGTTTTTCCCCACTGATATTGACATTTGTTACACGGAATTAACTTTTAGACATTCCTTTTGACTACTGCATATATTTTGTTAGTTCAGTAATTTTGTTATTACAGATTCATTTATTCAGTTGACTACCTTGTTGCAATATATACTATTAGATAGTTTCACGTTTTGGTCATGTTTTTATGTCCTTCTGTTTCGTGCTTTTATGTTTGTTTGTTTGTATTTAATATTTTAAAGAATAAAATCACAAATAGAAAACTATATAAAATAACAATGATTTGCCACGGTTAATAACATTATTGGAGATAATCGCTAATACAATTACTACAAACAACCCACAAATATATGGAACTGACTCCAAGTATATATTTTGAAAAATAATACATGCAGCTACAGTTTAACATATAACAAGTCCATTACATATAAATATACCAGACCGTTATATTCACGTGAAAACACAATAACATAATAATGAATACAAAATCCAATTAATCGTATGAATAATATAAAGATTATGTTCAATCATTAAGTGCTCGAAGACTGCAAAGAGTAATCAAAATAATGTAATCCAGTGATAAAGACCAGACAGGGAAAAGAGACACATTCACAGCAAAGGACATGAAATAACCAAAATAACTCGTACAAAGAAACAAAAGTAAATAAATGAGTAATTCGGAACCAACTAAAATCTGTGTGCATGGACCAGGTGCACCAGTAGGGTAAGCATCCTCTGCTTTTCTCATAAAATATCATCTTTGAGCTGAATTCATTATAGTCCATGGGCTGGTACGGCCCAACATGCACCCCCACTCGTGAATCAAAATATGATTTTCGGGTACATTTATACTTCTAATTACCGAATCAATTTGTTGTCGAGGAATATTCAGATTTTTTCCGGTATAAGCCTATACATGTACTTGTACAGCACAGGGTTAAAAAGCCATGATCTTTTGTGACTCCATTATTCGAAGTCTTCCTGAGACATTAAGTATGAAAAAACTAAATATATATTGAAATTATCATGTGGCCCAATGTCTCAGATTTCCAACGATACCTAGAAAGTTGATATAAAACTTACGGTTTTTGAGTTAAATGTGAAATATGTAGCCTTACCCCAACAAAAAATCACTTCAATTGATATATGAATTAATGAAAATATGTTTTTCGTGGTTGACTGATGTAGAAAATTAGATTATCTATCGAATGATACCAAAGTACAGACGTTCTGATTGAGCAATAACTTGTAGAGTCGAATTCATGCGAGCTTTTATTGAAAATTCGAAAATCCCTTATTCTGCAATGTTTGGTAAATTCTGACTATGAAAATCACCACAAGTCATCAAAAGAACCCCAGAAGTGTTAAGTGTGATAGTACTATATGGAAAATACCAAATAAACCATTTTTACTGAAACATAAATACTCTGGGTGTTTTGACTATCAAAAATACGACAATTCAATTGATTTTTCGGTGGAGTAGGTACATATACTTAATTTTACTCAAATTCCCGAAGTGTTACTGCAACGATCTTGGTAGCATTAGAAAGTTCAGGAATTTGACTGCTTGATGATACCTACATGTGTCCATTTACTTAGTTTTGTAGAAAAAAAGAAGGCATAGATGAACAAAAAAGAATGGATTTTTGACTCAACGAGGTATAAAAAGTGGCCAAATATACATAAATGGTTCAGATTAATTTTTTTGGTTTGGTGACAAAATGATTCGTAAATGGGAGGTATAAAGGTACCTTAAAATCATATTTTGGTTGATGAGTGCGGTGGGGTGTACGGGGTATATAACAGCCCATACACTATTAACCTGTATGACACGAAACACACGTTTTCCACTCCAAGAAAATGTTTTTTTTTACAACGATGATGTTCTGTTATGTCTTGTCGTTTGTTCGTCCTTTTGAGACCTGCATGCTAAAACGATAATTCGCGAATTTAATAGGTTAACAGCTACAATGTAGGTCGTTGAAGTAAGTATAACATATCCTATCATGGAGATCACCTGGATATTCTTCCTTTAACATCTGATGTGTATTGAGTTACCGTAACCGTAACAAGTATACATCAGCGTTCAATCATTTGACTGAATGTGAAAAGTGTCTTAAGCCTTAAACATGCCTTATGCAGTCTTAGGATATATCTTTGTCTTAAGTCTGTTCATCAAAAATGTTAAGAAATTCTCTTTATGTTTCTAACTTTAGGACGTCTGATTAGTAGCTTAATGATCATCTTAAGATAAGACGTCGACTTAGATGTCCCGAACAAGAAAACACACATGGTTCCTACATTATTCCACATTAAAACTTCATAGGCAAATTATTAAAAATATAATATTAATTTCTATGCAAATTCCTTCCCAAATTGTAGTTTTCGTGTGATTTGTGGTAGTGTTTGTAGCTTGATGAACAAGATGACTTTCTTCTCGACCTCATCTAAAAGAATCTGAAATCAATCTCGCTGAATTTCGAATTAATTTTACTACTCATATCAAAGTGTTTTGAAAATATATTACGTGTTTTCGAGTACTGCCCCACCAAAGTGACTATTTCCCCAAAATAGAGAAAAATCGAACGGTTACACTTGGTGGAAAATCCGGGTATTCTGAAGATACAGCAGCATCCGTCTGCAGTTTACATTGCAAGAACCGCAAATATTGTGAGAATGGACTTTCGTTTTCGTCAAATTGTGCACAACAAGTTTGCAAATTATGTGGTAATTAGAACTCTTGATCATTTTGACTATTCGCTGTGCTGCAAAATCATCATTTTGCTTTAAATGTAGATTTCCTGGACATTTTGCTAAAATGTGCAAATTCAATACCTCCCCAGATGAAAGAACAAGTAATAAAAGTGAAATCAAACATAAAATACATGTTACGTTCCGGTATTAAAAAAATTAAACACGGTCATGCGCGTTTTTTTTTCCACATGGGAAGTCAATTTCGTTTATATTGGTCAGTAGTTAACATTTTGTATTGCATTTTATTGACCCCGTTTGTCAATATATGTGTATACACAGATCACGTAGTTCTTTAGGAAATCAGTCGGAACTCCTCAGCCTTTCTGGTTACGCAAAAGAAAAACCTCGGAGATACTACGCGAAAGAATCTGTCCGGAGTTGACCGATCCGATTCTAAAATTACAGTTTTACTGGTTGAACTTTTTACCGTTACTGTTTTTCCCTCGCTCCTCGCTTCGCGTCAAAATTCTTGACGTATTTATTGTTCTTTATTTCAAGTGTTAACTAAACCATATTTTAGCGCGACCTAGTGGATAGAATTACTTTGAGTCGCGTATTACTACAATACCGGCATTTTTTTTCAAGAAGAAATTCTGCTTTCTGCAACCGAGGTTATTTTTTACTATAGAGGAAATTGCCCAGTAGTTCCGATTGCTAAGAAAATGAGATCATAAATAAAATACTATAAATAATTACTGTAATTGTAGTACTTGTGTTTTCGTTTCCATTTGGTTGTAAATATTAAAATATATAATCAATTTTACTTCTCTGTATATATGCAATTTATCCCTTTCTTAAAAAATATAGTTAATCTAATGACTTAATAACACTTGTGAACGTCATAAGAGTATCTTTATAACTTCGGTTGTGCAACTTAAGATTCTTCGTAAGATGATCATGAGATGAGCCTAATCCATGTCCTAAGATATGTCTTAGGATATATCATCGTCCTAGTGTCTACGTTGTCATGAAATTACATCTCGTCTACACTATTCTTCTAATAGTCGTTTTTTCCTATTTACGGAATGCAGGCCATTTGAGCAAGTTTTTTTTCAAAGGAGCGTAATCCACCAACACCTGACAATCTGATTGGTCACATGCATGTTTAACTTGAAATATCTTATCGACATGTATTTATTTAGAAGAAAGAAACTGGACTGCGCTTTTGTAGATTATCGAAAAGCTTTCGATTCTGTGACCAGAGTTTATCATGTCAAAAACTGTTACGTAATGGTATTTATTATTGTACAAAATTTATATCAGAATGCTAAGTCTTCTGCATTAGATCTGGTAACAACTTCTCAGAATATTTTGCCTCCAATGTAGGAGTCAGACAAGGTGAGAATCTTTTACCCTTATTGTCTGCAATTTTCCTCAATGATCTGATTTTTATCAAATGTTTTTATGGAGTTCTCACTAATGAATGTAGTATTTCTCATTTGCTATTTGATAACGATGATATTGAAGTTTTCTTTAAATTGTATTTGTTATTTTATGTTGATGATACTGTCACATTTGCCGAACCTGCTACTGAATTACAATCTGCATTAAATGCTTTTTATTTGTACTGTGAAACATGGAAACTCAATGTTAATGTAGCGGATACGAATATCATACTTTTTTAAAGAAACAGACAGAGTGAGAATATTCAACTTTTCTATAAAAATAAAAAAAATAGATGTATTAGAACATTCTCAATACTTGGGTACAGTGTTCTCCAGAAATGGCACTTTTCATAAAAATAAGACCGGTGGTGGATCCAGGGCGGGGGCAGGGGGCCTAGGCCCCCTTTAGAAAATTGCAATTTTTAAGAATTGTTGAAAATTTCTTCAAGATACCCTTAGAATGCAGGATTTGAGGTTTAATATTTCAAAATTTATTTGGGGGCATGCCCCGAAACTTCCCGAACAAATTCGGATCACTTCGTAATCCTCATCGGTGATCCTGTCTAGAAATTTGTTTTGCCCCTACCCCTTTACCTAAAACTCTGGATCCGTCACTGAAGGCTAAGACTTGTTCAATAAGCTAGAAAAGCAATGTTCTATGTTTTATGTAAAGCAAGGAAACTTAGTTTACCAATAGATATACTGTTACAATTATTTGATGCAGTGGTTGCACCTGTTATATGGTGCGGAGGTGTGGGGGTTATGAAAATAATGATATAATTAAATATATGCATTTAGAATTTTGCAAGTATATACTTAAGATTAAAAATGTATGCCTATCTGTATTGTCTATGGTGAACTTGGTAGAACACCTATGTCTATTTGTATTAAAGCAAGAATGATTGGTTTTTGATAACGAATTATAATTGGGAAAAAAGAGAAAATATCTCGTACATTGTATGACATGTTATATAGACTTGATGGATGTGACATGTACCATTCTAAATGGCTGTTATGTATAAAATATATTTTAAATGAATGCAATTATGGTAATTACTGGTATGACCAATCTGTGTCAATAAATGTTAAAATTGTAAAGCAATTTCTTCATGAAAAAAAATGTTGAGGATTGGAAATCACAAATATTTGATTCACCCAAGTGTGTAAATTACAGAATATCTAAATCTGATTTTAGTTTTGAAAAAAATTTCTTACTCTGCTTCCACCATATTTGATGTATTATCAAATTTAGATGTGGCAGTCATAAATTGCCAATTGAGTATGGTAGATTTTTCAGTATCATTAGAGCTGAAAGAATTTGTGATGGTTTGTAATAAACAAGAATTGGGTGATGAGTTCCACTATATTTTAACTGTAACTTTGTAAGTCAAGAAAGACACAAATTTATGCCTGTTCATATCTATTATAACAGAAATATTGTTAGTCTGTCAGATTTAAAGAATAGTCACGATAAATATGTCCCTGTCGGTTTGGCGAAATTTTACAAAATTGTAATATCTGTAAATGATATGTTACACTTGTAGATGTATTATTCTTTCATCTGCATAAAACTAATTCATGTGTATATAATATTAGTTTATGCATTATTATTGTTTGTTAAATTCATTGTACTATTATGCTTCATGTGTGACCATTAGTGAAAATAAGTTTCAAAAGGTGGTCTCATTGGGGAAAGAGAAAACAATTAACATTTTCTTGGAAACTTAACCTATCTACACTTTGGTAAGTACTTACTTGGTTTGAAATAAGTTATTCTAAAGCTTCCAAGTACTTACCGCGGCTCTTATAAATTGAGTATTTGAATTTGAAGTCTACTGCTGTCTGTTGCTCCAATTTGACAGTAAACCAGTCTGTCGGATGACCAATTGTAGAAAGTTACTACCCTTTGCTTAAAAATCTTTAAAAAAAAACGAAGCCAAAAACCGGCGTATGAAAAAGGACTATTCTCAAATGACTATGAACAACATGGTGACATCCTTTATTTGGTCAAATATGCCAAATATGCCCGGAAAACTCTTTGACTTGTTTAATGAAGATGTCTAAAGACTAAGACATGTCTTAGGACGGTCTTCGGAGAAACAATAGTTCTAAGTCTGTTTATCGAAGATTAAGACAACTCTTTATTTTTGTCCTAACTTTAAGACGTCTAATGGTATTTACTGCTGCCTTCACATCATGCCTTATCATAGTTTACTTATTTGTCCTTTAAGTGATTGTCATATACGTTGAACAATAACCTCAATTTTCAAGTACTCTTTTATCAAGCAAGGTATCTGGTATTTCCATCAGTAGGTCACATGGTACATGTATGTCATCATTGGTGTCATCCTAAAAACGTTGGTAGTTTCCAAATAAAGGACAAGTATAAAGATCGTCGGTTTATACGTGTCGTCTGTGGTATATAGGTCTTTGAAGGCTCTGAATATCCTGGTCTGAGAATGATGATTATGAGAAAGGTGATAGTAATGAGTTATATAAAAAGTCAATAATTTTAAATACTCATGAAAACTATCTGAAATGAATGGAAAGTAATACTAACCAGACGTACACACATTCATTCTACAATGGTTTTTAAAACCCACAAGAATATAAATTGATAGGGCTTCTTTCCTCCAACCGATGGAGCTTACATCCACGCATTTCATTTGACAAAAGTGATAGCAACCGTGAAGTTCAAGGCTCAATTAGGCGCAATGGTGTCCGGAATATTGTAAATCATTTTTATATATTGAATAATTTTTACATATTGAATAGTTTATTACATCCACATTGATTTGTTAACAGATAGTAATTTTCAGCTCGGGGAAGAAAGAGTAATCAAGGGAACCAAGGTTAAAGCGGTAATCAAAAGAATGTAATCCAGGGACAAAGACCAGACCAGACATACACAACAAAGAACATAAAGTAACTAAAATCATAAATACAAAGTAACAAAAGCCAATGAGCAACTCGGACTCCACTCAAAACTGGGAGCACAGACCAAGTGCACCGGTAGGGTAAGCGTCCTCTGATCTTCTAGAAACACCCACCTAGTTGCTCATAAAAAGTCAAGTCCGGGATAGACGAAAGAGGAAAGAAAAACTATGACACGTTGAACAAATCAGTTTTCATGGCGCAGATGGATACACCGTAATGATCCACGAGTTCTTGGTGACGACCATAAAACTTTTGTAGTGATGACTTCAATCTTGTAGCAACATAACCCTGCTCCAGAAGCCTATTTGTTAGAATTCTAGCACGATACAAAAAGTCTGCGTAGTCTCGGCAAGTTCTGGCATAACGTTTAAGTTGTGATATGAACACTCCATACGCAGGTGCTGAAGGGATGTTGCCAAAGATGAAAGGGAAGGTGACAATTCTGAATGAAAAGTCATCATGTTTGTCGTAAAGTTTGGTCAATACTTTCCTTTACCATCGATTTCTAAGTGTAGGTCAAAATATGAGGCTGACTTCACAGTGTCTGTAGTAGCCTTTATCTCAAGTTCTTTGGGGTAGATGCGATGTATCAAATCCCCGAAATTAGGATTGTTTCAAGATAATACGTCATCTGTATAGCGGAAACTGAGATTAAAGGATCTAGCTAAACGATATTTTTTCTTTCGGATCAGATGAGCTATAAAGTCAGCCTCATAAGAGTGAAGGAATAGGTCAGCAAGTAGATGAGCACAATTTGTTCCCATTGGAATGCCGACCGTTTGTTGAAAAAATGCGTCCACCACACTGGACAAATATGTTGTCGATTAAAAATCCTATCATTTTGTAAACATCTTCTGTATATTTGGAAGATTATTTGGAATTATTTCTTACAAAGTATGAGGAATCTCTACCAAAAACTATATATTTATATCTAGGTGTACCAGATAAGAAACAATAATTCCCAAATGTCGGGATAGGATTATAAGGATTAAGCAGCTATTTTCATGCATGTATAAACGGATCTCGGAGCTCCCAAACCCAATGAACGGCCGAATGTAAGCTTTTTGTGAGGTATGACAAAATGTCTTCAATAAAACTTTTCTTTCAATTATAAAATTGATCTTTTAAACAAAGTTGAATCTTTTTACTCGGATCTCGTTATAACATTCAATAGAATAATAATTAAAGCTGCATTCGCTGTCAAATGTGTTCAATTTTTATTCTACTCAATTTTGCTGATTCAATGAAACAAGTTTGTAGTATTGCAATTGAAGCAATCAATGTCGATAATACCTACAGAGTATTGTGAAAATAACGGTTTGTTTAATCAGAGAAGATCGATAGCTCTGGTCTAATTATTTTTCGCTGTTACTCACGAAGATTACCGACAGGACATACACGTGAGTTAAAAATACTTTAACCTATAACAATAACGGATACACAGATAAGCACGTGTTTTGTTTTCATTTCATTTCGTCTTTTTCTTGATTAGTTTTCAAATGAATAATGACCATATTTGCGCCACATTATATAACAATACGTAAAGTTCAAAAGGATCCTTTTGTTATTTTTTCCTATAAGGCTTAAGTCCGTCGGTCTCCCTTGCCGTTGAAATAACCACATTCGCTTTGCAATCAGATTTGTTACTAAAGAAGCGACCCTTACAGCACATGCGCGGATTAATGTCACCAGAAGTCACATGCATACGAAGTTACAAAGTATCTAGGTCAATTTTTTGTCTTGCAAGACAATAAATATATAGACACCTATTTCATGTATTTAATGCATTGTACGTGTGGATATCAAATGAAATTATACAGAAAAAGTACAAATTAGTAGAAATAATTCAAAGTTAAGGTATATTTCAACAGAAAAACAATTTACGAATTCGACAGCCAATGCTGCTGTAAGAAAAAAACTTATTTTTGCAATTCAAATTATTATGAGAACTTTCCCATTATCGACAATTTAAATATTATGGTAAGCATAATTAGACTTATGATTAGCTGAAGTAGACTTTAAATAATCGTGACATAAACATTTAAGCCAAAATACAAACATTCTATATATCAATAGTTAAGCATAATAGGTGATTATTTAGACGTATAATGCACGATTCGACGTTACTACAGTAAATAGCATTGCCATAAGAAATGCCGTAACCTGGTATAACTTAACGACCAGTGTAATAAGAACACTGTGAAATCACACACAATAGTTAAGTTTACGAAGCAAGTAGAAAGGAGGGGTGTTTTTTGTGAAAAAGTAAACAAAAGTTTTGTTTTTGAGATTATGATGTGAACTAACGAATTTCATTAAATTGATATTATATTTGGTTATTTTTTAAAACAAAAAACGTATTAATTTATAAAATGACTTTTTTTTATTAGCTTACAAAAGTTTCCATGGGACGAACATAACAGACAAAAAGAAAATTGCAATTGATAAATAGCCCTACAAATGATTCAACTGAGTCGGGGTAGAAAATATTTCTTGAAAGTTAAAAATAGCAATTTTTGCAGCTTTTTTGCTTATATTTTCAGAACCGTAGCAGATATGGAAAGTTTTTCAATTATTCTTGACATCAAATATTCATAGGGCGATGATTTAAGTTCCAGGTGGGTGATCCAGGGCTTACAGTTACAAGTATTAAGGTTCCCAGCTCCAAATCTTCTCTGGAGCAAACAAATGCTGGAGTTACCACACGACTCTATCTTGGCCTTCTTTATTTTTCTTTTATATATAAATGACATTGTTGATAATTAATTAGTTTCACCACGCTTTTTGCTCGTGATAGATCGCTTTCATATTTAGCACAACTTTATTCTACAATCGAAGATGTGATGAACCTAGACCTAGAAAATATAACAACATGGTCGGAGATATGGTGCGGAAATTTCCAGAAATAAGTTTTAATTATTGCCTAATACAAACATACGGAAGACATTGATTTGGTGTTTCAAAACCAACCCACTGAATTTGTTTCGTCACACAAACATGTATGTATTACTTTTGACTCGAATGGGACGTTTTCAACCATATAGAAAACATTATGCAACATACTAGCAAAAATATCCATTCTTAGAAAATTTATGTTTCAAGTATAAAATACTCAGCTGTAATTCATCATATATTTATTCACCAAGTTATTGCTTCAGAAGTCTAGGATCAGTGTGGTCTTGGTGTTAGTAATAGTTAAGAAAACACGCAACTTAAAGCTGGACATATTATAACACGATTACTTATTCTTTGCCAGGTAATTTATTGGGAGCTATATGGGACAACAGAAGACGATCCCAGCATCTTTGACATGTTCTACTCTATTCATATCATCTGTGTCCACATGTCACTATTTAATTAATGACCAAAATTTTATCGTATAGTTTATGCAACAGTGTGGATTATACCAAAGTTGATTTTAGATTAATTAGTACTGAATGGTCTTTCGAGAATAGAAGTAGCTAAAAACAACGTTTTTCTTTTTATTTTTTTGGGTGTACACCTGACAGTGTTCGAACATCGGGCAAGACATCTTTAAATTATATACATCGCTAAACTTTAAACTTAAAATATTAAAGATTTGAGGGGGAAATCAAACTGTACGAATAACAATATCTGCAAGATAAAATAATCTATTTGAAACAAAGTGAAACAAAAATTGAAAAACAAACACGCACATAAACAAGCACACAAAAACAAAAACAACAACAATAATACAAAGCCCAACAGTAACACAACACCAACAAATGAAACAAAAAAATCTATACATACAATGGAAAAACAAACACCAACAAGGAACAAAATTTTAGAATATAAAAACATACTTCAATATTTCTCACAGATAGGACAAGATATTTTCAATTCGATTTTACGTCTTATAACGAACTTGAAAATTACGAGCTGCAGTGATGTAGCTCCTTTGACATAACTGAATCGGAGCAAGTCAAAGGAGCTAGGTCATATAATTTACTACGGTTCTCAATTGCAATTACAAATCCCTCTATCATCGTGTGTGGCCCTTCCACTTTTCATAACATTTGAAATCTTTTAAAGTCAACTTTTGGCACGATGTTAATTTTCATCGCATGATTCATTGGTATATTATATATAGAGAGTTCAAGATCAGATCTGGGCATTTTTTTTATCTTAACTTACTTTATCTTTTTGGATAATTTTTGCTTTATTTACGCATTATTTACTTTACTTACATCATGACACTTAGTTGAATTGAATATAATACCGCCATAGTGTGAATAATGTTTTTGACGGGACCCCTTTGTGTCGGAGAGCTGAATTATTGTTGCAAGACTATTACCAAATTATACTCACGTGCAATATGACGGATGCCGCTACCGCCTACCCTTCCGTGGTACCTGATGTCACTGCCGCTTTTTTGTGTTCATATTGCTTGTGTATTTTTTTAGTAATCTATTTTATTCGGTTTGCTTCACTTTGATTGTATTGAATCCTATGTTCACGTTATGTTTTGGGATTTGGTATGACGTATTTCAATTACCCCGCTACTGACGCTTTGGTGTTTTCTTTTTTCCTTTTTTTTTTTTGGCCAATATTCAATATCTCGGTTATATAACTGTAGTAATTCCATTAGCTACTTTAAAACTCATACATGTAGTTGTATTACCTTCTGTCTTAGGTTTAACGACATTTTTTATAGTTCCAAAAAATATTCATAAAAAATACGTTATTTACACACATCGGAAATGTATTTTGCCCAGGTCAAAATCAATTATACTTCTTGGGTAGTTAAAAAGTTTTAACGAAACAGAGGTCGAGATAACCTTATCCAAAAGTTGTCGCATGTGAAAATGTTGCTAAGTAAAAGTACAATGGTGAGTCCTGACGGTGACTGGGGTTGGATTATTGTATTAAGTTCGTTAATGTGCAACTTTCTAGTAGATGGAATTGGTCAAGCGTATGGTGTATTGCTTCCAACGTTTGAAGACTTCTTCAAAGAACCAAGAAGTAAAGTGTCTTTTGTAGGAACAGTTTTGAATGGCACAAACATGTGTATAGGTAGGTATGGATTTTTTTTCATTAACATATAAGATGTTTAAAGCGTAAATTGTTAAGTGGGCAATAAAAGCAATATGAAATCTCTAAGAGAAAATAGATTTGGTTTAAATTTGTAGGTTTTAAATATATGGTTCTTAATTGTTATCACTTTAAGATGGCTTAGTTTTCTCGTTTTCTTTTTACATTGATTGATTGGAGTTATGATTTCCTTGTTTTCTATACCGAGTTTACGTTTTATCCTTCCTTGATGAATGAATAGGGTAACCGGACATCAATTGGGTCGATTTGAATGACATTTGACCAATCAAACTCCTTAGACATAAACAGGCAAAAAATTAAAAAGAACAATAAGGAAGTTTTTTTGTGGTTTGATTAAGTGACAGTCCCTGTAAGAATCAGGCAGTAAGTGAAACATGGTATGAAAAAAACACATCATTTTGATAGTGTAATTTGACTATTTGCACCATCAAAATCAAGGAAAAAAGACAAGATTTTACATATCATGCTGGACCATTGAGTTACAATTTCATTGAAATGCACTAAAAATGAACATTTCAAGGGCAGATAACTATGTCAAAAACCTCTATGATTCTATTGAAACATTAATTTCTGCGCAAAGCCAACGATGCCGAGATCAAACAATGGTCTTTTCAAATAGAGAAAGTATCCTTGAGTGATATTACATTGTCAGATCGGTAGGCTTTTGACATGTATGTTTCCGATTTTTCTCATTTTGCCTGATTCTTACAAACACTTACATTTAAGTCATAATGAACCATAAATGCATTTAATTTCCAGGTCATATCGTGAGCGTACTCGTCAATAACTTTGGTTGTCGGATAGTATGTATTTTTGGTAGTATAGTGTCGATGCTGGCATATGTAATTGCCTCCTTTAGCCAACATGTAGATACTGATTTTAACGTATGACTTTCTTGGAGGTAAATGTTTATTACTGTGTTATTTCTTTAAAGTGATACTAATATTAAAGTAACGCAACTATTAAGGTGAACAAAATTAAAAAAAAATGTAAAATAAAAAAAAAGAATCAGAAAAACAAACAAAAATAACCAAAGAACAACAAGAATAAGTTAAACTCGTATCCAGAAAAGATATATTTTCGAATTCGTAACTAAAAACATTTTGTTGTCAAAAATAAATTGACGCATACATGTACAATTTTTTATTACTTTGTGGAAGAAATGTAATAAACCTCTCCCGAAATAATAAAAAAAAAAAAAAACCAACAGCAACAACAAAACAAAACAAAACAAAAAACATTTCTTTTTTCATGCATTGGGTTTGGGATGGTTTATATGCCATCAATCGCAATAGTTGAAAGGTACTTTGATAAGAAACGTCCATTAGCAACTGGAATCGCAGTCTGTGGTTCAGGCATAGGAACATTCATATTCTCACCAATGGTAAAATATATATCTGAAACGTATGATTGGAGAAGTATGCCTGTAATAGTGGGAGGTGTCTTACTAAATGGAGATGTCTGTGGAATTCTTTTCAGACCGCTGAACACCAATATGTACTTCCAGTCAATGTCTGATAAAAGTGCAAAAACTAGCATTGATGGAAAGAGGCCTATAAAAAACATATACATCAAAGGAAGTAAAATCACATTCTTACTGCTTCAAACAACAGCAGTATCTGAATATAGAAAAAGTAAATCAATGAGTAACCTCGGTAACGTAAAAAAGAAACCGGAAATGAACAGGAAATGATTTCCTATAGTGCAAGTACGGATTGTGTTTCACAAGATAGACCAAACCCTAAACATGCAAATCGTATCCTTTCCGATCGTTTCGCCAATGAAAATGGCAGTAAAAAATCGTTTACGAGGCTGCAAAACCTAGAGAACATGTTTGATATCGTACTATATTGCAACATGTCTACTAATTTATTTTGGAAACATGTTCGCCCCTGCAGCATATTTTATTCCGTATATGTATCTAGTTGATAGAGCATTAATATTTAGAATCAAAAGTACTGATGGCTGGTGTCTACTATTGGTATACAATAAATCTCGCTTTAAGGATCCAATAAAACCCAAACATAATAATATTTGTTGAAATGTTTCCATTCATAACTTTGATATATGCATTAAATGTAGCTCAGAAAGTTGTTGCAGGCATCTTTGAATATGTCGTCCAATAGTACAGCACACATCCTTTTATATGTCTGCTCTTCAATGTATTATGAAGGGCAAATCGACATTGATTTGCGTCCCTTCAAAGTAGTTTCTGTCATGGTCGATCTAAATAACAAAACAATCATTCTGACATTAAGTGCACTATATATTCTCAAGAATAATTACGATTTTTTTTTATAAACAAAACTCTGTCCTGATAAAGCTGTAGATTTATGTTAAAAGTTTGATATTTTTTGTGGGCAAAATATATATAGAATGGCATGTTTAACCAAAAAAAAAAAATGAATATGCTTAATATGTGAAGAATACTGTACTGAGAAGTATTAAACAAAGTTTCAGGGATTTCTTGAAATCATTCTTGAAATTATGAATAAAATCATTTGATATATAATCATGTCCTAGATTTTGCCTTTAGGGAAATTTTCACTATTTTTGTTTAATAAACCTTTTGTGCTAACTGTAGGATAGCCGATGAGCATGCGTAGAGCATGCTCAATATACACTTCCGCGAGGAAAATACTTTTGTTCTACCAAAGCTCTACCACGCGGAAGTGTACGTTGAGCATGCTCACCAACTTACGACAAAAGAGTCTATTAAGAAGCAGTTTTTATGTAACTCAGATGGAAGAGGACTCGTGTTAATTAGGTATACAGCTACAGAACTCATAAACAGTTCTTAGTTTGTCTTCTGTTGTTGCACTTTGAGTTAAAAATTGTATAGATTGTGTATTAAATTGGCACTTTGCAGGAGTTATCGTTCTTTATTTTGTTGATGCCAGTATTGTTTTCTAAAAAAATACATATATTTATACAGAAAGGACACCTAGCTATAGTTCGTAGAAATAGCATATGATGTCCTGAAGCATCTTGAATCATTCTTCTATCGGCAGCTTCTGAATTTTATGTGGATAGGTAGATAAAAGTTACGAAGTAAATGAAAAAAATAGCGTTTCTAACCTGAACAAACCTGAACAGAAAATATAATATCCGTTATGTCTGTATTTTTTTCTAAAAATCTTGAGAACTTTTTGTATATAGATTTATGGGTAAAAAGTAAATTAAAAAAAAGAAAAGAAATGCAAGTCATTTTGCAGTGTTTTCATAAATGTGAACAAAACTATCGCGTTATTTTTTTTCCAATTTAGGTATTGCAAACACACCAGGACGGATACTATCAGGATTATTCGGGACATTGAATGAGGTAAATTCATTGATACTGAATAATATAGCGCTCTCTATAGCGTCATTCACATTATTTGTACTACCATACTTGACGAGATACCCCGAACTTATAGTGTGTAATATACGGACTGTGCATTGGTAAGCTATGTATTTATGATACGGCATTGTAAAAAAAAGAGAATGATATATCGCCATATTGCACGGTTACAATAAAACCGATATGACAACTATGCGAAAGGAATTTGTTCATACTAGCCAACGTTTCTGTGGAAACGGGTTACAGGGAAATTTATTCTGATTTTAACAGTTTAGTCTCAGTCATTGATAGTAAATCTCAACAGAAAGTCAAATTAAGAATTAAATTAATCATACTTAGTGCAAAAAGTATACAGTATACTTTCTAAAACTATTTCAGGAACATATGTATCATCAGCACCCGTAATTCTTTGTGACTTCCTAGGTGTTGAACGTTTAACAAGTGCGCATGGGCATACTGGTGTAGCAAGAGGAATATCATCAGTTGCTGGACCTGTAGTGGCAGGTAAAGCATCTATGTACCAATTCGTATTATTTTTTAGCAGGCCTACTTGGTACTTCAGCGAGGTACAAATGTAGGTCTATATCTTATTCTAGTAATTTCAGTATTTCAAACAACAAATCGATTTTTGAAGAGAAATGTGTTGTACTGTATATTTAGGCTTTGCAATATTCAAAACATGCATTGTTATGCAAAAATGAGCTTGCATGTATACATCATAAGTGTCAACACAAAGATTTGTTGGGCACTTCACAGGATAATCAACCTATTTTCAATGAGGAGAAAATAAAAAAAAATCACAAATTTAGTACCGACGCGTTTTTTCTTCAACATCGTGATATTAAACTCAACACGAGACAAAGGAACACTAGTCTAGGTTGAAACCTACCTGAATCTCTAGGGTAAAACCGATTTGAAGCACTAGTCTAGGGTGAAACTGACCTGGTGCACAAATCTAGGGGAAACCTACTTAAAGTACTAGTTTAAGGTGACAATGATTTCAAGCACTAGTCTAGGGTGAATCCGACCTGAAGCACTAGCCTAGGGTTAATCCGACCTGAGGCACAAGTTAAGTGTAAAAACGAACTGAGGCGCAAGTCTAGGTTGGAACATCGACCTCAGGCACTAGTCTAAGGTGAAACCGACCCGAAGCACTAGTCTATGTGAATCCGACCTGAGACACAAGTTTAGTGTAAAACCGTCCTGAGACACTTATAGTAAAACTGATCTGAAGCACTAGTCGAGAAGATCTGAAGCAGTGGTGTATAGTGAAACCAATCCGAAGCACTAGTCTTGTAGTGAAACCAACCTGATACACTTGTTTAGCTTGAAACCGATCTAAAGCACTAGTCTAGGGTGAAACCAGCCTTAAAACACTAGTCTAGAAGGAAACTGATCTGAAGCACAAGCATAGGGTTAAGCCCTAGACCTAAAGAACTAGTGAATGGGAGAAACTAGTCTTGTTCTTCCGATCTAAGGCGCTAGTATAGGTAAAAAACTGACCTAGAGAACTAATCTACGGTAAATCAGATCTGAAGCACTAGTCTACGGCAAAACCGATATGAAGAACTAGTCTAGGTGAAACCCGATCTAAAGCACTAGCCTAGGGTGGAACCAATCTGAGGTTCTAGTCTATGTCGTAACAGATCTGAAAACACTAGTTTAGGATGAAACACAGATCTGGAAACAATAGTCTAGGGTGGAACGGATCTGAGGCACTTGTCTAGGGTGAAACCGACCTGAAGCACTAGTGTAGGTTCAAACCGACATGGGGCACTAGTTTAACGCGAAAAACCGTCCTGAGTCAACACATAGTTCATATACGTGTTTGTTCACTGACATCGCATCTGAAAACGAAAAGAACTTAACATTGAACATTTCAGACACAATAATATTCTGATTTTGATCTGAATTTTTATGTCGAAAATGGCAAGAAATGAACGGTACGAACTAAACTGTACGACAAACAAACGACTTTGATTGCTATGGTTAATATATATGGAGAGTTAGATGCCTTTAATTGTCGCAATATAGAGATATTTTTCTTTTATCAAATGACTTTGACTTTGCTAAGAGTTACACAGAAATAATTACATGTTCTATGCATATCATAAAAATGCGTTTGTCTCTTTGGATAATTGTCTTTACATAAGCCAAGCCAACATTTAAGTGGGGCTACTTTTATTGATCACTGCGTATTGTCTTTTTCTATGTATATCTTTAATAAAATATGAATTAAATAAGAGATGCACTAGATATTTTTATTATAAAAAAATGGATGTTTAACGTAATAGAATTTAAGATTTAGCTTAAATTCGGTTATCGATGTGCCGGAAAACGTTCCGTCTTTTGTCGAGTTTTATTATCTGAATAGTAACGTCACTTGCGTTGACCATTTCCTGATCAAAAAGATAGTGTGGGTCTGACGATTTTTGAAGTCGAATCGATCGACATCATCGCTTGAAGCAGCTTTGATTCAGCTTACATCAAAATGTACCGGGTGTCAAAACGTAAGAGAACACCTACTTCATTGGCTTTATCCAGTGTTTCATTTCGAAAGCAGCCAAAACCAACTACAAGACGTAACATGGATGAAATGGTTCCATCATCATCTGCACCGATTTTACCTGTAACTCAACAGGTTTTTACAAGTATATTTTGTTCCGTCCACCCACTTCGTTTCCAGGAACTTGTAAAATATATGGCAAATGTTCGTTTGGGGCTCACAGATGTCATGGTATGAGCTGGAAGCTCTATGATGAGCAATATAGGTTACGCAAAGCTACAGAATAGTTCTTGGGATACAATTGACACCGAGCTATGGTTACTGTATATGTCTAGGACTAATATGGTTGAGTTACAAAGCACCCCAAATTCGAATAATTTCAGATTAATTATCAAGGTACCTGCTAAAAAGTTCCATGTCAATTTGCACATTCTTGTTTATTTTGCAATGGAGGTCATCCAATCACACAATGCAAAGTAAAACAAAAAAATACAAATATTACTAATTCAAATACAAGATTTTATCAACCATTCCAACCACAACATACACACTTAAGACATGCTGTTAATAACACTTCTCTTTCATCAAATTTTAGGATTCAGCAGCAACGATTCCCAAGACCAAGAGCTTCGTGGGATATTGCGGCAAATAGGCAAAACTCCTATTAAATTGATGGAGGTTTTGGAAAATTATCCGAATCATTTAGAAGCAAGAGAGCTTTATAAAGGTTTTGAATCAGGTTTAGGATTCAGTACACTGGTCCTCGTGTTTATAATTTTTCAAAAAATCTCATTTCTGCTGATCAATACACTGAAGAAACGTTTAAAAAAAGACTGAAACGTGAAATAGATCTGGGACGAATATTAGGGCCATTTTCAATCTTACCGATACAAACTCTTCGCATATCCCCCTATAGGGCTTGTTCCAAAACAGGATGGTACGTGGCGATTAATTACTAATTTGTCACATCCTATAGAAAACAGGCTATAGATCCTGAACTTTGCGAAGTAACCTACTCCTCATTTGATTCTATTTTGGAAAAAAATCCACGATTTGGGTAGGGGTACCAAGCTCGCAAAAATGGACATTAAATCCGCCTTTCGCTTACTACCTATTCATCCCGAGATTTTGATTTAATGGGTATCTATTTTGATGGTCATTATTTTATTGATAAATGTATGCCAATGGGTTGCGCTATCTCGTGTAATGTTTTTGAAAAATTTGCAACTTTTCTACATTGGTTGGTTCAGTTTCGCTCTGGCTTAGATTCATTAGACTACTACCTAGATGATTTTATTTTCATGGGGGAAAGTAATACCGGGGACTGCAAGTACCTGATGTATATGTTTGAGGATACTTGCAACAAGCTTTGTGTCCCTATAGCTCATGACAAAACCACTGGTCCCACTACTGTTTTAACTTTTTTAGGATTTATTATTGATACTAAATTAATGATGGTTATCATACCCCCAGAAAAACTCGAGAAATTGCACGAAAAATTAAAATGCTTAATGAAATTGAAAAAAGTAATGTTGAAGGATTTACAATCGGTTGTAGGCTTGATGTCTTTTTGTGCAAGGGCCACCCCTCTTCCAGAGCATTTTTAAGGCGTTTTTTTTTATCTTACGTCTCACGTGAGACAACCTTTTCATGGAATTCGTTTAAATAGTTAAGTTAAAGCAGACATCAGATTGTGGTTAGAATTTATAGATAAATTCAATGGCCAAATATTTTTCCCGGAAGAACTTTGGACATCAACTGAAATTTTAAAACTTTTTACTGATAGTTCTGGAAACCCAGAATTGGGATGCGGGGTCTACATGTCTGGGAAATGGGTTCAATTAAGATGGCCACAGCATTGGACAAAAACTGAGTTAATGGAAAACATGGCCTTTCTAGAGCTAGTTCCGGTTGTTCTAGCGACTTATTTATGGGTCCACCTGCTTGACAATAAAAAAAGTTATTTTTCATATTGATAATAAAGCTCTTGTTAGTACATTGAATAAAAAGTCTTCTAAAGACAAAGATATCATGAAACTAGTCCGACCATTTGTTTTAAAAAAACATGGTTCATAATGTTCAATTTAAGGCCATTTTTATCCCAACTGCATTTAATTGTATTTCTAATGCTCTCTCACGTTTTCAGGAAAACAGATTCCGTGTTTTGGTTCCGGATGCAGACAAGAACCCAGCTCAAATTCCATCCGATTTTCTGGACCTGATTTCGACAATACCATAAATAATCTGTTGTTTAAAACAGTGGCCCCTAGCACAAATCAAACGTATCAAAGAGGGTTAATTGCTTTTATTGATTTAGACAGAGACATGGATTGCCTGAAATCTGGCCAATACCCTTACCTGATATTTGTAATTTTATTGCTTATCTTTTCGAGGCCCTTTTGTCACATTCCTCGATTAATTTTTATTTATCGGGCGTCAGTTTTTATTGTAAAATCTACAACATAGACGATCCAACACAAAAATTTGTGGTTAGGAAAATGCTAGAAGGTGTTAAACACTCCCGAACGATAACAAAAGATCCACGTTTACCACTAACAAAAATCTTGTTAAAAATTGTATTTTGTCGGCTACACACAGTGTGTCGTACCGGATAAGAAGTTTTGCTATTCTGTGCTGCCATTTCGTTAGCTTATTTTGGCTTGTTTAGAATTAGTGAAATAGCAATTTCTAATTCGGATAAACATGTCGTTTCATTTGATGACATTGACTTTGGTAAACATTTTCTAAAAGTACACCTTTCTTCCTCAAAAACTGATCAAAATGGTAGAGGGACTGATGTTATAATTACTAGTCAATTAGAGGTCGAAATATGTCCGTTTCTTAATAACCTTGCTTTTAAGAATCAAAGATCGAAATTTACTGGTCATTTTTTTTGTCATTTTGATGGGTCCCCTTTAACTTTTTATCAGTTTACCTCTGTATTAAAGAAAGCTTTGGCCGTATCGGGTTTAGACTCAAAATCTTACAACTCTCATTCATTTTGTACTGGTAGGGCAACAGATTTGTCGGCAGAGGGCGTGTCTGATTCTGATATAATGTTTCTCGGTCGATGGAAATCAAATTCTTACAGGACTTATATCAGACCCTGATCTTGGTAACTTAAGTAGTACTACTTTATCTTGTATATCTGTAGGTGGTTTGGAGCATGTTTGGATTGTTGGTAGCTCCTTAGTTAAGAATGCATATTACCAATCGAGGGACCGTCCAGGTGGGGTTCATCTTGGACTGGACAGGAGAAACTTAAAAATTTGGTGGAACGGGCGGAGTGGCATGGTAGTACATCACCTTAGAGGTCATATCCACTCCATGCTTGAGATTAGGGATCCACCTAAATATCTTGTTATTCATGTAGGTGCCAATGATCTTGGCAGTAAAAAGGTCGGTTATTTAAGAAATGAAATAAAATTCATATTACGCGGCCTTTTAAGAATTATGCCACAAACAGTACTTGTTTGGTCCCAAATTTTACCTCGCTTTTCTTGGAGGTATTCGGACAATTTCGAAGCCATGGAAAGATGTAGACGGAGATTGAATAATTGTATTGCATCTTATATTCTGAAAACTGGGGGTTGTTATATACGACATCCGGAACTAACACATCCTGCTCTATTTAAGGACGACGGTGTCCATTTAACTGATTTAACTGATTTGGGCAATGAATGGTTTTTGAAAAAACATTCAGGGAGCTATTGAAACATTTCAAAGAAGTTACAGTCTTCTTAATATGTCCGTCACTTTTCCAGATCAATATTAAATAAAGTCGATTCGACTTATATTATTGACACTTGCATTTGTATTCATTATTCTATTGTATATATGTTTTAGTTTTTTAATTTAGATTTTAGTATTTTGGGTGGTAAGGATCCATAGGGCATGCAGCAAACCCCCATTTTATGGCGGTTGACAGCTACATTGTATGTTGCTGTCAATTTGGCACATTTGCTGCATGTTATAGACTTCGTGCTGTGCTAACAGCTTGTTTAAGGGGTTTGGATATCTCACCTGTGTTTCCCAGGGTGATCAAATTCTTATTTTTACATTACCATGAGTTTTGGTGATGAATATTTATTTGAATTGGTTGCCATACCAGCATTTTGCGGTAACCATTTGGACATTTTCATCTTGCGATTTGCAGATATTTGAATTGATTGATTGATTGATAATGACTTTGATTGAAATGATTTTGATATTTTCTTATATTGAATATTGATTTGTATAAATTAAACTGTGGTCCTTACCGCCAACTGTTTTACTTTGTCAGGCATCTTAGATAACAAATGAAACATTCTACTCTTAAATAATTAGGAGTTGCTCACATTATCGAAGTTTAACAATTTTTCAAACATCTTCTCCTCTGAAACTACTGAATGGATTTGGATGAAACTTAACGCTATTGTTTTTTTAGAGTATTCTACACAAAAAGACCGTTTGGAATTTTGATTTGTTAAAAAAATGGCCGCCGTTACTAGAAATAGAACATAGGGGTCAGGAGTTTTTTGCATAAACCATTAGGTTTACATGTAACCAAATTCTGACATAATGTAAAAGTGTTCAGCATGATACGATCTATATGTGATATAGTTTTGGTGAAGGTCTGTTGACCCCCGTTGAGTAATTGCCCTTTTTGGACGTTTTTTTGCTGTTTTTATGTTATTAAAAAATCTTGGCGGCCATTTTTCCGCTAATTTTTATTCTTGCTTTGATTTCAATGATAATAGGTTTTATACAGTAAACATGGTCTCCTGATATGAATGGTGATAATGAAAATTTTGGATAGTCGTGGTTTAACTTCATGTTATGTTTTTTCCCAGCAAATCTATACTGGGCTGATGCCCCCTCAGACCTGGTGGAATAACATGGCATAGGAGCCCCTGCCGTATTTTTTTTCCAGAGGTTCTAAAACACTTTGAAGGCATTTCCGACATTTTACAGTGCCTTAGATACTCTTTAGAACTTCATTTATTGAACATTCATCAATATATGCTTTTATCAGCATTTTATTGTCAAACATGGTAAAAAGTATGATACTTCTACTTAGTTAATAGGGTATGGTTTTGTCAGGTGAGCGATTCAGGATCTTCAGGAGCCTCCTCTTTTTATTTTGTACGATCTGTTTGTCTGTTGCCATTTCGAAGTTGCCGATAGTTTTTGGTTCTCAAGGAATTCCCGACATTTGTACCCAGGATTTTACTATTTCGTCCTTATATTAAACATGTATTTAACAAGCTCCCGACAGGAACGTTAATGGTTGTATCATTAACTTGGTTTTGCCTATTTAAGGACTTTTTGTGCTCAAGTTACTTTTGGACACGAGTGGACCAAACAAATCTTGCTTTCCAAAGCTTTGGGTGGGAAGGCTCTGTAAGAATTAGAAACGAAGGTTTCTAATATTTAATTTGCCGATACCAAGAATGTTGGTATGGCAGAGTTTCCTGATTTTTATATCAAAAACCCTAGATATAGGTTGAGGTCCTTTTGTAAAATGATGCCAGTTCTGGGCTGGAGTTAATCTTAAGCTTTTCTTAATGATGCCTCAACATCTGTTTGTTAACGATGAACAAAATAGTAAAATGTTGACCACTACTGAAAAATGCTGACGTGGATCTATTGTACAACAAGGTGACCCTGGCCTATGTCATACTGACCAAAGTTAAATATTTGATAACTTTATTTATCAAAAGAATGTAATCCAGAGACAAAGACCAGACATGGAAAACAGACACACACAACAAAGAACATAAAGTAACTAAAATCATACATACAAAGTAACAAAAGTAAATGAGCAACTCGGTCTCCACTAAAAACTGGGAGCATGAACCAGGTGCACCGGTAGGGTAAGCGTCCTCTGCTTTTCTAGAAACACCCGCCGAGTTGCTAATAAAAAGTCAAGTCCGGGGTAGACAAAGGAGGCAAACCATGACCCGTTGAATAAATCAGTTTTCATGGTGCTGATGGATACATCATAACGATCCACGAGTTCATGATGACGACCATAAAACTTCAGACCTCAATCTTGTAGAAGCTCTGGCATAGCGTATTAGTTGTGATATGAAACTCCATACGCAGGAGCCGAATGGATGTTGCCACAGATGAAAGGAAAGTTGGCAATTCTGAATGAAAAGTCATCACGATTGTCGTAAAGTTTGGTCAATAGTTTTCCTTTACCATCGATTTCTAAGTGTAGGTCAAGATATGAGGCTGACTTTACAGTATCTGTAGTATCCTTTATCTCACGTTCTTTTGGGTAGATGCGATGTATCAAATCCCCGAAATTAGGATTGTTTAAAGATAATACGTCATCTATATAGCAGAAACTGAGAATGAATGATCTAGCCAAACGATATTCTTTCTTTCTGATCAAATCGGCTGTAAAGTCAGCTTCATAAGAGTGAAGAAATAGGTCAGCAAGTAAAGGAGCATAATTTGTTCCCATTGGAATGCCGACCGTTTGTTGAAAAACACGTCCACCACACTGGACATATGTTGTCGATTAAAAATTCCAGCATTTTGTCAACATCTTCCTCTGTATATTTAGAAGATGATTTGGAATTATTTCTTACAAAGTATGAGGAATCTCTACCAAGAACTATATATTTGTATCTAGGTGTACCATCTTTTTTGGAAAAACAACGATGTATAATGTTTTTAAGTCGAGATTTTAACTGAGTATGGGGAATAGAAGTATACAGTGTTGAAAAATCATAGGTTTTAATGCTATTATATTCAGATAATAGTCTTGAACTGATTGTCTCCAAGAGATCTTTCGAATTTTTCCACATTGAATTAATACCACTACGGGAGTAACAAGTGTTGTGGTAGGACCGCAGACCCTCTTTGACAGTTTATCCATTTTCTTGCATAGTCCTCGACGGCATCCATAAGAACTTTAAAGTTATAATTCCAATTTATGGAGCGTGGTTCACGGTACTTGGGACCTTTAGAAAGGATATTACGTAGAGATTCGTTTTCGAAAATGGTTAATTCTCCCGTAACGACGTGACCAGAAGGATCATATTTGAATGGAGAGTTTTTGCAAGAACAGTCAGGTGGTTTAGCCTTGAAGTCCTCAATCTCGAGGTTCTGCAATAGCCTTTTATAATTGAAAATTTTGGAAAATGGGTGAAGTATAGTGAAGTATAGCAATATGAAATAATTGGTATGGATTTGTCTTTGAAATATGGGGGAATTTTGTTGGTAACGTTTTTGTGATGGAGGATGTTAGCCAAATTAATTGCATCTATACCTTTGTTGACAAACGGTAGTGGAAGAAATGATCGTTTTTCTTCATCTTGACTTTTCACACAAACTGGTTTAAAGAGTCTGTGGAAACCAATATCCAACATGATGGCAGCAAGTCTGTATAATGATGAGGTGGGGTCAGAAACAGGAGTGTCAAGACTTGTTTTGTAAAGGGAGTGTAGTAGAGTGAGAGGTATAGAATAAAGTTTGTTTCGAATGTGATGAAGTCAATGAGGTTTTTGTATGAAAGGAAGGAGACCATCTATGGAGACATCATATAACTTAGGTGACGTATAGTGGCGATGGCCATGACTTCTTTCCCGTCTTGGATTTTTGTCAAATAAATTCATCACATTCATGGTATTGTTATATTGGCTTGAAAGGTTTCCTATACTTTTGATGTTGTCATTGCACCCCTAAGGTATTGCAGTACCTAGTCTGCGTATCCAGTACTCCTCTCTTTCCCTACGATAGTTTTTACTTAGAACGGGACTGTTCGTAGGATGGTAAATTTTTTCTAAAACACAAACTTTCATGGAGAGGATTGAATGATCTTGTTGATTAAAGTGTTGCTAAACTGTCGGGAAATAGGTGGTGTTAATTCCCGAACGATGACCGCACATTCTTTTATTTAATCGTTCTTGTGTTTCTCCGATATATATTAAACCACATAAGTTGCATTTTAATCCATATATAAAGTTTGTTGATTTGCAACTTAAGTCATCGTGACTTCTTGTATGGAAAGTTTTGTTTGTAAGGGAACTGGAGAAGTAAGGGTCGGTTATAAGAATGTTGCATGTTTTGCAATTTTTAATATTACATTTTGATATGGTACAATGTGGTTCGTCATCGTTGTAGTCAAATATATTGTTTAAAGTGATGGAACATGGTTTGATTATTTTAAAATAGTCAGAGATTTTGTACTGGAATAGATGGTCTGCAGACTGAACGTGTGATTGGGTACTTTTAGTTGAATTGGTCGGGGCACTTTCCATACCAGATGTGACTGTGCTAAGAATCCCATCTGGGGACACCACATACTTACAAGACAACAGAGTGTCCGATCTGCTGTCAGGTTCGGACCTTTTTATACAGGGCGGCGTCCGAGCCAGTTTTTCTTTCATTCCTCTTGTTAAAACCATTAATTTAAAAATTGTATTACTGGGTTGATGATACCTTCGGGGACAAAATCCACCAGCAGAGGTATCGACCCAGTGGTGTGAAAATGTAATCAAGGGAACCAAGGTTATAGCGGTAATCAAAAGAATGTAATCCAGGGACAAAGACCAGACATGGAAAACAGACACACACAACAAAGAACATAAAGTAACTAATATGTACTTTAAATGAGTGGCCTAAAAACCGGACAAATTTCCAACCTCACAAATTTATGGCCATTAAAAGCACCACTTTCCGGTTTGTACCTTCAATTTCAGGAGCTTATATACAGCATCATGGCAGATCGATTTGCGCATACTTTGTAAATGCGGTTGAGAACAAAACCAGACTCGGAAAATATTCGCTAGTTTCGATGAATAAATACAAATCGAATTATAGCTATTACAAGATAGGGTTGGCCTTTACACGAATTTCATTATTCACGAAAATTACGTTATTAATCGTCTCCGTGGAGACTATTATAAAGAATTGAAAGCAGATAACATGCACAAAGAAATTGAAAACCATCATCTCATTGGATAAAAATCTCAAATAACGCAGAAATGAAGCGCCGATTATTTATGATTGGCTGACAACATAACATACTCTAAAATAAATACGTAGAACCGTATGTGCTTACGGTATATTATCATTATTGTAGCATCTTCTTTAGACTGATACTGGCTGAACGGAAACCAGTCTTAAATCAGAAGAATCGGTAAACTTCATAAATAGTGGCAACGATCAAATTAAAAAAAAAGAGTTACGATATACATTCAATATGGTATTGATATGTAACAATAATTTCAAGAAAGTTTTGATACTATCAATGTTATTTAATATTCACTACATTATCTATCATGTAGTCCCGTTTTATTTTCGCGGGCTTTTCGCGCATGAATCATAAAAGAAAGTTTGATCATGAATGATTGACTGGTTACGTTTTATGTCAGTCAATTTCTAAGAAACTATGTACCCTAGGATGATGTAATGAGTTGTGGAAATATATCTTTGGGAGTCTGTCAGCATCAATATAGATAATCAATGTAAAAAGCATTAATGTAGAACATTCAAAGCTCTAACTTCCTGCAAAATTTCATCATAATTAATAAAGTTTTATAAAGCTGCAGCTCTTAAACTATACAAGATAGATAATCGATATAAGGAGCCATAATGTAGAACATTGAAACGTCTACCCACCTGCAAAATTACATCAAAATCCAAAATGTTTTGAAACATTACAGCCCTTAAAAATTTTATTTTTTACCGAAAATTATTTACCGTATGTAGTTAAAAATTTATATCTTTTATAAGTAAGAAAAATATAACATTTAAGGATATTCACGTATTCTATTTTAACGCTAAGAGACGACTAGCTTTTTTGAAAAGTTAATACTTGTCAATATTATCCATAATTCTCGGGTAATTAAAAATTTGCGAAACGATTACGAAAGAAAACGAAATGAAAAGAATCGAAAAGAAACAATTCGAAAAAATGAATCAAAACGAAATAAAAACGAAAAAAAAGAATATTTTTAAGACGATCCGCAGTTTCTGAGAACCATTATGTTGACCTATATTTATTTAGACAATTCGAGATTTCGGAGCAAGTCAACCCATAATTCCTTTCGAATGCTGGACATTTTGGCTCATAGACATTTCAGACAATGACAATCAGGATAATGCTTTAGGACAATTAAAACCGTGTATCATTACAAAATGTACCATATGGGATGGTTTTAAGTATGATCTTCAAATCTGAGCTGACAAAAATCATCAAAGGTGTTTTAATTAATGTTTCTTTGGGAGCGTTAAAAGGTTTCACCTTCCTCATATTATTTTATTCTCATCTGTAATTTTAAAATACATCATATACATTGATAATTCAAATAGGACAAAAATCATTTATGTGGGACATTTTGACCAGATCAATTAAAGTCTTAATGTATATACTATCTTAACCCCTCGAGCGCCATGCTATTTTAAAAAAAAATGATTTTACACGTGTTATGTTTATATCTGAAGACGTTGTTTGAATGTCGACATTTGTATTGTAAGACACTGGGGATCACGAAACGAGTGTTTTTCATGATTTAACACACACACAATTTTTCAACAATTTATTTCTAAAGGGGAGCGGGCCAAGAGCCGTCCTTCCCCCGGATACGCCACTGTACACATTCTTTTCAAACTGGATGTTCTAACTGACTTTCATAAAAAAATGTGCAGTTATGTTTTCACATTTTTTGTTGTTACCAAGGCTACTTTCTATCTCTTGCAGTGTCCATATAAGAAACATTGAATTTTCAATTTCTCTATTTCGTATGTTATTTTGTTATTCCTAAGTATCAAAGTACTTAATTTGATCAAAACAAGTTTGCTACGCATCTCATCCGTTTTTATCTGTTTTTTTTAGTATGCTGATAAAAAACGTTCTTTTTAGTCAAGTGAATATATTTATTTATATCTTATTTGCTTTTTACAATTCTCACAACAGTTGAATAGGGAGTAAGTAAGTGACATCTACTAAATTCACAGACTAAATTTCATTTAAGTCAATGAAAAAAAAGAACAATTGAAAAGAAAAAAAAGAATAGAAAAAATGGTCCCAAACAAAAAAATATCAATGGTTCAACTTTGTCCTCTTGCTGATTATATATTCACCTGCCTCATATTAGTTCTCAAGGGTATGGGTCTCCTTTAATATATAAATACTCATCAATTAAGAGGTTGGAATTTAGTGGACATTTCTTATTGAAACTTTAATTCGAGATAGTTTAGATGATGTGTCATGTTTTGCCTTGAATTATGTAGAAACATACTTAAAATATGTATTGCTGTTGCTGAGAATTAACTTCAATGTAACAAATGTGGTGTAAGTCATTCAAGTGTGAAACTGGGAGAAGATAAGTCCATTGTTGTCAGAGTGTCGTATAACATCATAGATAAAGAATGTTGGGTATTCGTGAAAGTTGCTGAAATTTTGACTTACGTAAAATGTGATGTCTGTCAGTCATGTGCCAAATGAAGGTCGAGATTAGGTGAATGTTGTTCGATTCAACCCCCAAAAAGTAGGAGATCAAATATATACCCACGAAGTAGGGTGCATAGACCTAATATGGTATTGCGTCTATTAGGTATTACAGTATTAAGACAATGTGCATGCACAAACCCAATAGTTGATGGCACAGGGCAAAGGATAAGGTCAATTTTGGTTTTATTTTTGGCAAGAAAATTTTGTCCACACCAAAACAAGAACTTTATATTTGGTGAATACATTCATTATTAAAAAGTTTATCATATATGAAAATATACAGTTGTTTCTTTGGTTTGGAGATATTTTTTGTGGATGTTAATACATGAAATATGTCCGAATTAAAAACAACCACAATTTATCATTCTTGACTGTTTATGTCAAATGACGTCAAATTTGTTGCACCATTTTAACATCATTTAAACACCTTTTTAAAAAATGGCGTATTTCATATAAAAAATGCACCCTTTCTCAAAGTGGAATAATAGTTTTGATTAATTGCTACAACTTAAAAAAAACATTGAAATTTATTGAAAAACGGGAGATTACTCTTTAATTTTGTTGCTATGTAGGAGGTAACTTTAAAACACCTTTACTGGGCCATCCATTGTCAATATGAAACAAACTTTATATTGTTTGGCATAAATGTAATTTAAACATTACATTTAAACAAAAATGTTCAGTGGGATGACATTTACCATGTGTCATCCATGTCAAAGGATCTGCATGATTCTTAAATGGACAGTTATCAAATAGAGACTACACAGCTATCGATGTTGCTCTCAGAAAGAATTCCTATGTATTTCATCTCAGATGAGACAAAAAATTAGTGAAGATTTGAAGTACCAAAACACTCGTAGAAAACTTTATTAGTAACTATTTATACTAAAAAGTTTAAACATCATAAAACAATCAATACATCAAAACTCAAATACTTACATCATGAAAATATCACATGACTAGAATGGCATAATATGGTAGAGACATTGTAAAACAAGCACTGTCTTAAACAAAAAAGATAGACCACGCAGTAAAATTTTGTTCTTTTTTAAGTTTCTACATTTTTTTCAAGAAAGAACACATGACACCCAATTTCAAATTTTCGATTGTTTTTCAAACGCAATTTCAAAATTTCGATACAGTTTTTTCGAACGCCACTATGTTAGCAGTATTTGGCCAATCGGGAAACATAATTGCGATCAAGTGATTTGCGTTTCCATGGAAGAGCGTCCTAAAGATCAAAGGGTAAAAAGCGAAACTTTAGAAAATGCACTAGGCAATCGTAAGTTAATGTGGGGTTGTATTATGAAGGATTTTTTGTCAATCCATAAATGCAAGTTATATTTTATTTTATAGTATAAGACTGTAAAAAGTTTTGATCTTTAACTTTACCGTTTTGATGCCATAATTTTCGTCTGACCTTTCCTGTCATTTACCTTTTTATTTTTTTTTATATCAACAGCCCTTCTTCTAGTTCATTTTCAAAAATGGAAACATAATTTATCAGACTTAGAAACCTAGTATATCAATCATATAGTAATCTTTGAACTTTCTATAATTACTTCTAAAGAACGCAAAATTTTCGCTCCAACGATCCATACATATTCCCGAGATCGTTCCAATGGTTTACATATCAGCATCTATTTTTAGATAAGAGCTTCGGAGTTCCGTTTTAAATCTTGCATCGTCTTTGTTAATACAATATATTAAATAACATAAAATAGAAAAGGATGAAAAAAAATGTGTTATGTTCAAGTCACTCAATGAGGAATTTATAACCGGACTAATATTTATAATGTTCTGTTAGCAGTCTGCAGTTAATAAAACACAGGTTCGCTGTAACTCATGTAACATCTATAAAATCATAGCATATTACGGACCGGCTTTGTGCCGGCCCGTAATAAGTTCACCCAGCCTTGACATAAATTATTATTGTACAAAAATAGAAATTTTAACACTGATCAATGTGGGAAATATCTTTCTCAATGTTATTCTCAAAGAGATTGTTATTTTCATTGTTTTAACTGACCTGTGTCCTAGCAGTCATCTTACAAAATAACAAAATTCATTCATTTCAATACAGCATCATTCCTCCCAATCGAACACAGAAGATAAACAACAGGTCAGTGACATAACGGCTTTGCAAATACGTTGTTTGCATTGTAAAGTGACTCAGTTGTTGTACCAGTTGGTGAAGATGGTGAAGTAAATGCATCTAATCAATTAATGTATCAAGTTGAAAAGATAAAGCCCAGTTACCCCAAAGAGAAAGTTTGTAGGGAAAAAAATAAGAGGGTGTCCATTGAAGACCCACACAGTGGATGACACCTGTCAAATTTTGTTTTCAATGTTGAACCAATAGAGATCACAAGCTCGTGTTTTCTAAGAAATGAATGTTGGGTTTTAGTTTAATGAAATGAAACATAAACAATAAATTATATAGGCCTTAGATAGGATGAAATAAAGGGAGATTACTGCTTGATTTGTTCATAATATTGTTGATTTGTTAGAGAACTTTGAACATATATTCTGAGTCATCCACTTTGATACAAAATATCCAAGTTCGTTCTGACATCAAAATGAGTTAAACGTTCCATAGGAACAAAATAATTGGTAGGATAAAATTTTACTCTGTGCCATCCACATAAAAAATCTGCCTGGTTTCTTTATGGACAGTCTCTAAACAATTACATGTAGATAATACTAGCTACGTACTACTCCTATAGATAATTCTGGATTCATCTGATATATATACAGCTTGCTTTCACTTTTGCAATGGCAGCAGTTCTGTTATTAGTAATGCTGTGATAATGAATTATATGTTCTGTTAATAAAGTAGCAGTCACAAATCAGACAGGAGGTGATTCATGTCAAAAAGCCACCACTTTTATTCCTCATTAAGAAACAGTTACAGACAGAAAACAAGTCTTGGTCAGTCATTCCGTTGTTGCACTTTTGACATAAATAATAAAGATAAATTGCACATGAAAGTGTCTTTTTTCATAAGTTTTTCGTTCTTGATTTGATTGTTCTCTTTTGAAGATTAATGTATGATTTTCTCAAATTAAAAAAAAATACTATCGTTTCCTAAAAAAAAAAACATTGTTTTTTTCGGCGCGTTTTCCTACACCATAAATCAACTCTACCATAGGCATTGTTTGAATTTGATATGGACCAATACTTGAATATGTGCATGTCTATGGCATTAATGTGACTTAATCGATCCAGGTAATTTTGCACAATGGTTCTGCAACCAGCCTGCACAATCCCGGTTATGTCAGAAGGTGGCCATATATACCACTAAAGTATGTTTATAATCGTCTTGGTTTTACTGATCTATCAACCTTTTTCCTTCTCAACTACCATTTTTGATTTGCGAATTCACTTGATATACGTCTTTAAACAAGGTAGCATAATGATAAAATGGAAGACGGCAGCAACAAAAAACATACTTCCCCCAAAATAAAAAGAAGCGTGATAATTCCCAGTCGTGTCGTAGATAGCGCCTACAATTGAGTAAAAAGA
Source organism: Perna viridis (assembly GCA_037379345.1). Classification (NCBI taxonomy): domain Eukaryota; kingdom Metazoa; phylum Mollusca; class Bivalvia; order Mytilida; family Mytilidae; genus Perna; species Perna viridis. Next base: position 16,885,533 of record CM074515.1, read on the forward strand.
ACAACTCATAATGAAGTTTTTTTATTCACATATCACTCAAACAATTATAGTATAAAAACACAAAGCTAGAGCATTATGGATTTTCTGATTCCTTTGTTGCTTCTTTTATTTTCGTGCAGTTTGAAAGATATTTACAAAAAGACAAGCCAACTCTCTAGTAATCTGAATTTATTAGGCAAAAATATTCATTACCGCTTATCTAATTGACCAATCGGAGCCTGTTCTTTAATTTGAAAAGGAATATTACGGTAAGAACTGCATTTTTAAAATACAGTTTGAACCTCAGTTGTCTAATCGTAAACTCATTTATTCTTCTAAACAAGTTCTTTTAATCTTTTTGCACCGGTTTGAAAAAAGTTAATAAAGTTGATGCAAAGTGATATCAATAGTTATTACGACCAACAAGGATCAAAATGTGCATGGCGTAATGCATTATTCATGACTAAATGGCGTAATTTATGTATTACCCATTGAATGGCAATCAAATTCGTATTTCATTAAATCAATTGATCATTATGTAGAGATAATGACGAATTCAGTTAATGTTTGTGTGATAATATGCGTCGTAACCACATTAAGTCAGACAATATAATATTATTGGTGATAATAATATATTTTTCGGTAATAATAAAATATCTAATAAATGTGGTTTTGGCGGTCCATAGACATCTTCGTCTTAAGCTTAATGATTATATGATTTATACAATATTGTGGTGAGATAGGAGTGATGTTGTTGTATTTCTACCCTTTACAAGAATATGTCATCAATAATGCCAAATCACCCATTACTTATCGTAGAATTACGCCTCTGTTCAAATGTATATACAATATATATTTAACAAACAGACAAAATGAGAATTGATCACATATTTTATTATATAAATGTATGATATTGTTTACATTATAAAATATGTACTGTAAATTTTAGGTGACATAGCGTTAACTTCGTATTTCAAAATGAAAAAAAAAGTTCATTGTTTGTATTTCATATTGTACCTGCTAAAAACGGTCCAATAACGGTTGATATCCCTCTAGCTAAACCTAGATGTCCAAATGCACTAGCTAAACGGTCGACACCTAGAATGTCACAGAGTATTATAGACGTCAAGGAAACGTATGTTGCTGCAAAAAAGAATACAAATAATTAAAAACATTTATCTAGCTAGTACTAGTTGTTTTACAGTAATCTAGGAAACCAATATTCGAGTAGAAATTAAAAAAAATCCAAGGATAAATATAAGACAGGGAAAACAGACAAACACAACAAAGAACATAAAATACCAAAATAACATGTACAAGGAGATAAAAGTTAATAAGCAACCCGAACTCACTAAAAATGGGTCCTCTGCTTTTTTAGAAAAATCCGCAGAATTTCTTATAAAATTTCCCTACCAGGGCAGAATAAAAGGAAGGAAAGCAAAACTATGACACGGTGAACAAATCTGTTCTCATTGCGCAGATGGACACACCATAACGATCCACGAGTTCATGATGACGACCATAAACTTTCTGTAGTGATGACTTCAATCTTGTAACAGTATAAACCTGTCACAGAAACCTTATTTTAAGAAGTCTAGCACAATACAAAAATCCGCGTAATTAGGCAAACTCTGGCACAACGTACAAGTTGTGATATGCAAACTCCATGCGCAGGTACTGAAGGGAAAGTTGACCACGCAGAATGAGAAATCATAACGTTTGTTGTACAGTTTGGTCATGAGTTTTCTTTATAAAAATCAATTAGATTATGAACAATACTAAAACAAAGACAGCTTCTGTTCCTTGAAACAAAATTAAATAAAGTCATACCGAATCTTGTCATTATTTTTTTTTTCAGAATTAACGATCCAATTAGGATGAAAAAAAGATTATTTTCAATTAAATTACTGCTATATTGTAATAGCAGTATTTTACTTAATTTTAATAGAGCATACCGACACTTAGTCCATATAAAATGCAAAATATTAACAATTCTGTGTAGCTTGTTAGAACTGGAAGCAAAAGTAATGTCATGGACGCCAGTAACAGAGCGATGTTGTTTAGTAGTAAAGAGTTGACTTTCTTTAATGTTGCCAAAGCTCCTGCCAAAATCCTCCCTACTATATTCATAATACCTGAAAGTTACATACGAAAGTAAACAGCATTTAATTTTTAACAAGGTTTTCTTTTGGAGATATAAGGTAAAAGCAAGGAGACTTAATATAATTTACAGATAATTGATGATTGGTGTGTGTATTTTAGTTCATGTTTTATTTTGTTTGTTTTGGTTTTCAAACTAGAAATTTTATACCACCCTCAGGTGATTCTGCTGCATCATTGCCATTACAATATTAAATTATTCGGATAAACGATTTTTAAGTCTGTTTTTAACTAAATATTAGCGAAATTAGAGTTTTTTCCCCAATTTCCTATATACCATATTTATCAGACTACTTGTAATTATATATACAAAGAAAACCAATTCATCATAAGTGTCTAGATAATAAAAGAATACGCAATTGCAGTTTGTTAAAAAAAAAAACGAATTCTTATTGTAGTTTATCGATGCTGAATGAACATCACCATTTTTTAAACGTACCATCAAACTGAAGGGTTTTGATTCAAATGGTATTTATGCTGTTGTAGAAATGATTTATGCCCATACTTATAACGTCAATTCAATTTTTCAATAACTACTGTATTAGATTATGGAGATCGTATTTTACATTGAAAAAATATATTAGCGCATGCATTGTATTTTTTTTCACAAAATAATAGAATGTTCATACATATAAACCATATTAACGAACCTATTGTGGACAGTAACCACGCTGCTGCACTGCTACGGATTCCAATCATTAAGGCATTATCCACGAGGAAGAGAAAAGCAATATAATAGGCGGCGGCTGCAAATACATTCCCTATAAATATCAGTACGAATGGCATGTTACAATACAATGAGCAGTCAAATATATCGTTCATTCTGTTAAGAATGAATCTATGCTTGGACATTTCTTCGTATCTAGAGTATTTCGAAGAATATGTATTCAAATTGACAGAGCTTTTTATAATAGAGGGTTTGTCGTCCATTCTTCCGCCGGATTCATGTTTACCCTTTACCATAAATTCAGTTTGATCATCTAGATAACATTTAGTTAACTTGCATTTCATCGTTTCGTCAGATTTCTCATTTGTATCGTTTGAGACTTCATGGAGTTGTATAAAAGGTTTAATTTCCTCTGATTTGATGCTTACATGTCCTTCATTTTCATCAACTGCTTTTATAGTATATTCTGAACATACACACAGGCTTGTTTTGTTGTTTAGTGGTCGAAATAGCATGCCACAAACTACACCATGTAACAAAATTCCAGCTGTTATAATGAGCATGCTCCTCCAATCATAAGTCTCAGACAGGTAGTTTATCAGTGGTGAAAATATAAATGTCCCTATACCAGATCCACAAACAGCTATTCCAGTTGCAAAAGGACGTTTTTTCTCGAAATATTCTCCTACACTGACAATTGCTGGTAAATATACCATACCGAATCCCAAACCTAAAATTTATACATTTTTACTGTTTTAAAGCAAGTTAATGATGAAACATCGTGTAAGATACTTGCTGATCAATTATGACTTCTAGAACACGACTAGAATACAGTTAAAATGAAATTTATAACATCACTACTTTTGAATTACACCAAAGAATAGGATTTTGTTTCCTGTCGAGATTTCGTAATAGTTCTTATGTCAAATCAAGTACTAGTTCGGTAATTGTACAGTTTATTGAATTTTTATAGAACTTTTAGTAATGGAAACAATTTCCCGAACTGGTAATAAACAATTTAACACATACATAACGAAAGTTAACATAAAGACAATTAAAAGGGTCATCAGTTATTGACATGTTGAAATTAATAAAGTGTGTATTTACATTTTTGGTAGTAATATATTTCTTGACATTTGCCAGAAACAACCACACTTATTTTAAATATTTGAATGAAAACTCAAAATAATTTCGTCGATGACAAAAATGTACTAATCAAACCATTGTAAAAAGGTAAACAGTGAAACCTTACCAAACCGAAGCCCGAATCAACCGAGGAAAGAACTTAATATCAATTTCAATTTCAATTTATACGAGTATAAATCCAAGGACAAATACCAGACATGGAAAACAGATATACACAACAAAGAACATAAAGTAACTGAAATCATACATACAAAGTAACAAAAGCAAAATTAGGATTGTTTAAAGATAATACGTCATCTATATAGCGGAAACTGAGATTAAAGGATCTAGCTAAACGATATTCTTTCTTTCGGGTCAGATCAGCTCTAAAGTCAGCCTCGTAAAAGTGAAGGAATAGGTCAGCAAGTAGAAGAGCACAATTTGTTCCCATTGGAATGCCGACCGTTTGTTGAAAAACGCGTCCACCACACTGGACAAATATGTTGTTGATTAAAAATTCCAGCATTTTGTAAACATCCTCTGTATATTTGGAAGATAATTTAGAATTATTTCTTACGAAGTATGAGGAATCTCTACCAAGAACTATATATTTGTATCTAGGTGTTCCATCTTTTTTCGAAAAGCAACGATGTATAATGTTTTTGAGTCGGGATTTTAACTGAGTATGGGGAAATGAAGTATACAGTGTTGAAAAATCATAGGTTTTAATGCTAGTATATTCTGATTATAGTCTTGAACTTACTGTCTCCTAAAGATCTTTCGAATTTTCAGGATCCACATTGAATTAATACCACTACGGGACTGCGGGAGTAACAATTGTTGTGGTAGGACTGCAGACCCTCTTTGACAGCCGTGAGTATAGAAATTAAAAGTTTTGAAAGAGGTTTGGTGGTACATTTTGAGATCCAGCTATGTAACTTTGTTTGTATGGATTCTTGAGGAGTTTTGGAATCCAGTACATAGACGGTAAATTACAGTCATCGTCCTTGGTAGAGAGACCAAAAGAGGATAGTGCAGATTTATGGTTTTCCACAATCTCTCCTTTGGAGAGTGTGGTAGCAGTATAGGTCTAATCACTGCTATTATTTTCTACGTCTAGCTCTGATAATCAACATTGGACGTAGAAAGTTTTGCAGATAAAAACAATGTTGTTTTGGGCTTTGTCTGCTGGTACGACAACATATTTGTCATGTATAGTAGACAATGTTTCTGCTACATCGGGGTCTTTGAAAACTGATGTAGCCTTGGCACTCATTGACCTACTTAAAACTTTCATTCTTTTCAAAATTAAGGACCTCACGGCCTTTAACCACTCTGACAGAGAATCAATATCTTCTTGTTCTCCTTTTATCCATTTTCTTGCGTAGTCCTCCATGGCATCCATAGAACTTTAAAGTTATAATTCCAATTTATGGACGGTACCTGGGACCTTTAGAATGGATATTATGCAGAGATTTGTTTCCGATGGACAAATCTCCCGAAACGACGTGACCGGAAGGACCATAATTGAATGGAGAATTTTTGCAAGAATAGTCAGGTGGTTTAGCCTTGAAGTCCTCAATCTTGATGATCTGCAATAGCCTTTTATAATAAAAAAAAATGGATGCAATGGGTGAAGTATAGGAATATGAAATAATTGGTATGGATTTGTCTTTAAAACATTTTTTGGTAACTTTTGGGAATTTTGTTGGTAACGTTTTTATGATGGGGTATGTTAGCCAAATTAATTGCATCTATACCTTTGTAGACAAACGTAAGTGGAAGAAATGATCTTTTCACACAAACTGGTTAAAAGAGTCTGGGAAAACCGATATCTAAAATGATGGCAACTAGTTTGTATAATAATGAGGTAGCGTCAGAAAAAGGAGTGCCAAGGCTTGTTTTGTAAAGGTATATATTATCACAAAATTCTACCTAAAAAGTCTATAGACTAGTAAGCTCTCTACATGAAACTTCCACATCATACTTATGTAATAAGGTGACGATTTAAAACTTCCAAATGCATAATACATTTAAGTGGAGATATGGAGATAACCTTGATCTCGATAAAAGATTATTTTGGCAGGGCAAAGCAGTTGATATTTAGACAATCACTGTGTACATAATTACGTACAAATGCATGCTATGAACATATACGCACATACATTATTTAATTTTATATATGACGCATTCCATTCTTTTCATAACAGTAAATAAACGAAAATGACAATATGCGTTGTATACTGTATAGACAATTTTCTATAGTCAATATTGAAATTATTGTCATACCAATACTTATATACTAGTAGTTATATTTTGTTTGTGTTTGCATAATACAATGAATAATAAAGTTTGAGTGACATTATCATTAGAATACCTCCAATTACTCCATACGTTAAAATTAAAACATTCAGATTGGGACTGAATGAAGCTAAAATAAACCCTAGCGCCGAAATAATACTTCCAGCAATACACACTACTCGACATCCAAACTTATTCACCAATCCACTGGCAATTGGGCCTGTAATTGCAGAAAAAAGGAAACGTGTTCATTAATCAATGATTTGTTTTAAATGCACAATTGAATAATTTCTGAATGCAATAGTACATTCAGATCATGTTTTGGTTGTAACCTTATTTAACGTAAATTTTATAGTGCTAAAATTGATTTGCGAATCATTTCTTATTTTCGCTAAAATAACAATTTACTTAGAGAATATGAAAAAAAGTAAATTTTTTGCATTTCCAGTTTTTGTCATTACAAGTAATGTTTATTATAAACAAGTTCGAAATGAACAAACAAGAGTAGGTAGATTGATGTCTAGCACCATGCAAAAATAATATATTCCTTCGAACTTTTTATGATGTATTTGATGTGACCATTGCAATAATTTCATATACTTGAGAATTCAAAGATAATTTTGATATTGCTATAATAGTTTTATTGATTTTATATTACCTGTAAATTTTTGTGCAGTTGTTCATGAAAAGAAGAACTTTCAGTTTTCTTCGTTTTCAAATGTTGTTGAATATGCGTATCCCTTACGTGAAAATCGAGGTTGATGCATGGTTTTTATTTATTGGTACTGATAAATCTTACCTGTGCACATGTAAGTCCCTATCAAAACGGATCCCATCAACGACACTTTACTTATCGGTTCATTGAAATAGTGAACAAACTTTGGCAATAAAACTCCATAAGCAAGCCCAATTCCATCAATTAATACATGGCAAATGAGAGAGCTAACTACGACAACCCATCCCCAACCACCATCGGGAGGTTGTATAGCCATTTTGACTCTAATCTGTCCTCTTATCTGTATGCATCGATTTGGCTGTTTTGGTTACAATCATTCTGGGTAACCTACAAAGATATGCTAATGACACATTTCATATTTTCTTCCTTGTTGTTAACTGTTGCAAAAGATATCACTAATCCTTCTTGATTAACGTGCGCGGGTTTGGCAATAGATGTTTTAGAAATTTTAAGAAAAATAAAATTGTCATATGTTCTTTCTCATGAACAGGATTACTTACCGCCTACATATTTTCTCCAGTATCTTTTTTGGTTGGAAAATAATGCTGATATAAATAGCACCATCGTTATTGTAAACTACTGTAATAGATTATACCTTTTATGCCCATCATACACATAGTGCATGCGACCGGTTCGTGTCCCGTATAAATTTGACGGTATATATAGGCTAAGGGAAGTTCAACGTTTGAGAAAACAAATATCCCGATTCATATATCTAGTTTTAGATCAAATTTAAAAAAAAGGAAAAATAACAGATTTCAATTTTAAAAACTTAGAAATTCATAATTTTTAATTGGTGATTTTCCATTTTTTTTTAAATATATATCGCCTTCTAACGGAATAATATTTAACTAATGACGAACTTCTGTAAGGTTTAGAGTTCAATTATTGAGTTTAGTGTAGAAGTTTGTTTATTGTAAAAACGCATTTTACAGTTGATAAGGTGAACATATTTTTGTTCGAAAGCCAAGTAGAAAATGACTTTCGAGCAATTATTACAACACTAAATTTTTAAAACTTACCTACTTAAAACAGCGATGCTTACGTCTAAAATTGACATATTTTAAGTCCCCTTTTACTGATAAAAAGGATGAAAACTAATTTGACGAAATATACCAATAGAAAAAGAAACTAGTACAAAAAATAAATGAGTTATATGTTGCTAAATCATATTTTTCATATAGTTCCGCTGTATTCACTATTCTTGCGTAAAGTATGCTTTCGGAAAATCAAGACTATAAGCGTCAATGTGCAATAGCTAATGTATATTTTTTTCCGATTGCGCTATATTTAAAACTCTATATTTAAATCTTCTTGTTTTTACAATGTTTCTTTTATATCCTTATTCTTTTTAGTTTAAATCAATATACTTATTGTAGTATTGACCACGTGATTTGTATCGTTATATAGCCATGAATTGTAACATTATTTAAAATTGACAATGATGTAGACAGAAAAAAGTAAGGAATAACTTCATTTCATGGTTGAACATGTGCTCAAGTATGGTGGAAACAACTTGATGTCGAGAAATAAGACTTTCAATGATTTTAAATTTATTTATGTTATATAAACAGTAGTGCTTATACAAACAACATGTTTATTAATGTCATATATGCATTGCCTTGAATAAAAACTTCTTCCATCTATTCTGTGGTTAAAAAGCCATTTTTAGTGTATTTGGTTACTGGAATCACATTGCACCCTTTTCAAGTTAATTATGAATACAATGAAATGGAACCCTGCTGCTAGAAGAAATGCTGAGCCACCAAGCAAAAACGATGCGTCATAATTGCCAGTATACTGGAGAAGCACGCCTGGATAATAAAGATGTAGAGTTAGGTATATTTTCATATTCATATACATGTAATAAAACCAAACACTACATGGAGATGTCCTCAAATGATTTATAAATGAGATTTGAGATCTCATTGATTAATCGAATCCTATTTTAGACTCTTTGTTTTTCATCTTCAGCTAATAACCATTACCGTTTAACCCTTTGCAAAATTAGTCAAAATGTAGCAATATGGCTTAAAACACTATGGCTTTCAACAATATGGCTTTCAACAGTATGGCTTATAACACTATGGCTTAAAACAGTATGGCTTATAACAGTATGGCTTACAACACTATGGCTTACAACAATATGGCTTGCAACAGTATGGCATATAAAAGTATGGCTTATAACAATATAGCTTACAACAGTATGGCTTAAAACGCTATGGCTTACAACAGTATGGCTTATAACAGTATGGCTTAAAACACTATGGCTTTCAACAATACGGCTTACAACAGTATGGCTTATAACGCTATGGCTTACAACAGTATGGCTTAAAACAGTATGGCTTATAACAGTATGGCTTATAACACTATGGCTTACAACAATATGGCTTGCAACAGTATGGCATATAAAAGTATGGCTTATAACACTATAGCTTACAACAGTATGGCTTAAAACGCTATGGCTTACAACAGTATGGCTTATAACACTATGGCTTAAAACAGTATGGCATATAAATGTATGGCTTATAACACTATAGCTTACAACAGTATGGCTTAAAACGCTATGGCTCATGGAAAGATGAAATGTTTAGATTTACGTTTATATCAATTTGATTAATGATTATTCAGAGTAATATAAAGACAAATATTAGTGCAGCTGTATGTAAATAGTTTATTTTTATTTTACAAACCGGCAAAATATGGACCAATAACTGATGCAACACCCCTAGCGACACCGAGTAATCCCCAGGTAGCAGGTAGTCTATTTACTCCAAGTAAATTGCAAACGACGATAGAGGCTGTAGATACATAAACGGCTAAAGCAAAAAAGAAAAATGAAATAGAATTAACAAACCATTTAGAATTTATATGCATGATCTTATCATAATGAATTTTAAATAACCTTTTTTAATCTTTGTAATGCATTCTATACAAAAACAAACCTGTGCATAACGACCACCTGTTTCATGTAACAGTGGTTTTGCTCTCCGTTGGAAAGTCACTTAAGACGGATTAACCTAAGGTAAGGCATGTTTTCTGTTGTAATTATTATATTTGATGTATGTATTTGAAATAAAATATGTTTAAACTAACATCGCTTTTATCAGGGACCCTTTTGTTCTGTACTCTTCACTTTTTTATCGATGATTGAATGTTATGTTAAAGAGTAGTCAAGGGAACCAGGATTTGAGAGGTAATCACCACAAAATATATTTTGTAGGATAAAAATAAGGCAGGGACAATAGACAGACTACAAAGCACACGGAAATACCAAAAAATATCACGTACAAAGAACCAATAATAAATGAGCAACCCAGACGCAACCAAAAACTGAGTTCATAGACCAAAGGCACCGGTAGGATAAGCGTCTTCTGCTTTTCAAAAAAATATCCGCCGTGTTGCTCGTAAAATTTAGACGAAAAAATAAAACCATGACACGGTGAATATATCGGTTCTCATTATGCAGAAGATTACGCCATAACGATTCTTCATAGTTCATTCTTCGAGTTCATAGTAACAACCATGAACTTTTGAAATAATGACCTTCACCTTATAGCAATATAACCCCGTTCAAGAAGCCTATTGGTTAATTTGGTTAAAAAAATCTTCATTTATAATAAGAAAATCAAATCGCTCGAATGGTATACGAACGATGAAATGTGTTCAGTTGTACCTTTAAATTTGTGGTTAAACAAATACAAATACATTTATTAGACGCACCTATACATAGGCCATATATCACACAGAACACCACCAGCAATGCATAATCGGTACAGTATTGTTGCATGAACAGCGATATCGATGCAAATACCAAAGCACAAATCGTCATCACCAAAGCATTCACAGAATTCAGATACGCCAGCAGACCAGCAGCTATTCTACCGATGATGTTCATCATATCTAAATAGTTTAATTTGATATGCATCAACCCTTCTAGTTAGTTACTGTAACGTCATCAATATCGAATAATGCGCAGTTCGCGATTGAAATACTCCTAAAAACAGTTTTGTTTGAGGATCAAATTTTATTTCTATATATCGACATTAAATAACAATTGAACTACCATCATCGCAGATTGTCAACGCACTTCTAGTTTAGAGGCTCTTATAATTAAATTATAAATGAATTTCTCGAGAAACAGTCTTTAATTTTCTAATACTCCTAACATTGCAGTGTTGTGTATCTAAAATTAGCGGGTTAAAGTTTAATTCAATCAATTGTCATTTGCACACACAAACGCGATACACACATAGAAAAGTAGGGGTGGAATAATTAATACTCATATTCAACTGTAAATTATAAGATCACAGTCTAATCAAAAGTTAAATATGTACTAAACATATATTTTCTACAGTCAAAAAGACATACTATTTGGAATCTAAATGACAATTTATAACCTTACCAATAATTGACAGTAAAAACGCGGCTTTTTTGCTTGATATGCTGAGAAGTAAAGCCCGGTCAACTATGTATATAATTGGTATATAAAAACCAATCATACCAAATATATTACCAATAAAGAGAAACACAAATTTCAGATCCAGGAACAAAGAAAAGTCAAATACGTCTATAACATATTTCCGTATGGAATATACAGTCAATGTACAAATTGTTTCTTGTAGAAAACGATTTTCTTTATTTTCTTTATATGATCTATTTTTCCCTCGGAGTTGACATATTTCATGTTGAGCATTGTCTTCACAGGCATGGTCAGTTATACCTGTCATTTTTACTTTTCTGAACTTCACCAAAATACATGCACAATTGTATTCCTGAGATACGTGACGGATATGTATCTACGTTGATAGGATTTAATTGAACTTTCTGTCTTCTTTTCGTCTTCTTTTTCAATGGTCTAATCAGTGAACCAAAGACTGCACCAACTACAACAACACCAAAAAGTATGACAAGACTTCCTCTCCATTCGTACTCCTCTGACAGAAATTCTATCAATGGCGAAAATACGAATGCACCAATGCCTGATCCGCTATTCCTGTAGCTGCAGACAATGGAAGGTAGGTACATCATACCAAGACCTAAACCTAAAACAAACCAAAAACACACACGACTGTTTTAAACCTTATTCTTATATTTGCAATATACCGTCACTATACAATGAAACATTTCTTGATAGCTTTCAAGTTATCAATATTGCTTTGATATTTTTTCAATGTAAGGAATTTCAAAGCCGGAATATTGCATGTTAGGGCGTAAGGAATATCAACCAATGGAAAGTGATATTCCAAAAAAAAGAAGAAAAAAGGAAAGACTCAATCGTCACCATTATCCTTGTCGCTTGTGACAATACACCATATTGTTATACATTCATGAATCATCTTCTGTCTAAAATCTATAACAAATGCTAATATGTGTTACCTCCGATAAAACCATATACTGCTATCAGGGCATCTAGATTTGGACAAAACGATCCACAAAGAAAGGCAATCCAGGACAAAGCACTTCCGGCAATTGTAACACTCCGACAACCATATACATTCACCTGGCCCCCAGATAATGGACCTTAAAAGGAGTAAAAATGTTGAAATATATGTTTAAAACATGTAACATGACAAATATAAACGGCATTATCCTTGTAAAAAATATTTCGTATTGCTTAACTTGTTGAGCAAACTTTTCTATATTAAATTTTCAGAAGACAATGGCATATACTTCATAGAGCACTTCACGTAATAACGAATAAAACACATTCTAGTGTGTATATGATAATATAGAAACATTTAATAATTTGAAATAGAAAGAAATATAATGAATGAGGTTAAATTATCAAACTTACTTTTAGAATAGAAAAAGATTCAAACAGCGAAGGAGGAAAAATGACAGAAAAAATAAAGTTTATTGCATGTATGACAAAATACGTGTATAAAAATGTAGAATACTTTGCAGTGAGTTCTACCAATTTTCAAAGGAAATTTCCCTTAACTGCACGTTTTGTATAAATGAGTTGATTATTCATTGAAGATGTTTGTAAGACTCGAAAGAGCGGTTGGGACGCCGAAATGCGATGGTCAACGCTAAGGTGCGTTTGGGTATGTTATGCTTACGCGCGGAAGTACGTTGATCTACCATGTAGTGAGTTGGGTTATTCTGAACGTATATACATGGAAGTGCGTTGGTGATGTATTCAAAGTTGCCAGGAAAGAGTACATTCATATAATACAAGCCGTACGTACGTATATACATGTGATGTGTTTATCTGAGTCGGTTAAATGCTTTGTGGTAAATAGAAATACTGTAACAAGTAGCTGTATTTGTGACAAACCAACGGATTTGTAAAATGAGATTTTTTTTGTGACTAAGGAGAACATGCAGTAATGAATAGTGAATGAATGAACTAAACATATTTTATTGCAAAAGGATTGGACAAAAGTTAAAAAAATACACACACACACACACACACACACACACACACACACACACACACATATATATATGTGACGACTCTATTCGCTACACTGCTGCATCGGATCAAATAGATACATGAAAGATAACGTAAGCGTATAGAAGTTTCTGAAAAATTGAAAAATTCCCAACGATGTTAGAACTGTCAAATTTGCGAAGCAAATTTTTGGTCGTTCCCTCCGCGGGACTCGAACTCGTACCACTGTGACATCTATGGCAACAACGCCTGCACTAAGTCCAGCGCCCTAGACCACTCGGCCAACATCGCTAGGAATTTTTCAGACCCTTCTATATATATATATATACACACAAATATAATGTACATATGCGCCTAAATATAAATTACCATCATATAAAATAAGCATGAATATAGTTAATATAATTATAACAGTTCATTACAAACGCCTAGTTAACTTAATAAAATGTTATACAATTTTGAAAATTTGTTTATTGTTTTCATTTCAAATGTCATCATCACCAAATAAAAGAGTTTCTATTTTCATCCCATCAAGGAAAGACGAACTATCCTTTTAAATTAAGTTTGAAACGATTATAGACTGGGCATTTCCAAAAAAAATAGCGAATAGAATCCTCTATTACCAATCGCATGAGCATTTTGGATCAGTGGTCAAATTAATCCTAAAGTCGTCTGCATTAAGATCTTAAACGAGTTTGAACAATATTTAAGGAGGTAGACATAGGGTGAGGGACACAACTCTTACAAGTCATTGGAACATTTGTTTTCAGAATTTTGCATCAACCTCATGTAAGCATCAAAGTAACTTGGATTGATTTCATACTGTTTCAAATGAAAGCTTGATAGGCTTTGGTGAAATTTAATATGATACAAACATATCACTGATTTCAAGAGTTATGTCCCCTACCCTATTTTGGTGGTTTTGATAAGGTGGTATTGATTTTTCTTTTTGAAAATATAACGTGAAGAGGAGTTTCGAACGTTTTCATCCAATTCATTCCACATGTAATGGTAGAAGGAAAAAGGAGTGTGAATGAAGTAACCTTGAATTCGATATCCTATATTCATTTTGATTTCTTAAATTGTAATATTTTAAACTTGATTGAAATATTGAAGACAAGTAAGTAGGCAATGAATGAATAATTAATACGAAGTAACAAAAGTAAATGAGTGAAAGTATTACGTTTGATCCTAATTTTTTTTCAGTTGAACAGCACCGTACATCTACCGTTCTGATCTTACCTAAGACTTTACGCTGCGTTTTTGTTATCTTAAGAAACTGTTAAAAAAATTTAATAAATGAGTTTGTAATTGGACTCACCTGTACACATATACGTGCCAATCAAAATTGATCCTAGCAAAGAAGTTTTGCCTCTAGTTTCTGAAAAATACTCAGCAAATTGAGGTAAGAGCACACCATATGCAAGGCCGGTACCATCCACGAGCAGATTAATCATCAGAGAACTGAAAACAACTACCCAACCCCAGCCACCATCAGGAACGTCAAATTCAATTCCGTCATCCTTGAATGGTGATTCTAAATCGTGTTTATCTCTTTCTTGCTTATGATTTCGAGTCTCATCCGAACTTTCCGGCAACATTTTCTAATATGAGATTTTTATGTTGTATTTTTTTTCGTTTCTTTCTGTACTCTTCTAAATTTTTTCTCCAGTTGTATATTAAAGTCAGCATAAAATATATTTGCTACGAATTAAATACAAGGTTCTTTACAAAGCAATTACAATAATAATAATAATAATTGAGGTTATTTATTGTTAACAACTCAAGATATTCAAGTCAACTTTAAAAGGACAAAGTTCATCTCGAGCCAGCAAATATAATGGTATATGGAAATGTTAAAACGAATTGTATTTTCTTTTCATAATTTAATCTCCCCAAAAATATTTAATATTAAGTATCGTGATTAACGTAGAACTCAATGTACATATTATTCCATTATTACAAAAAAAAATATTCGATTAAAGAAACAGATCTTGAATAAGAGAATTGTCAATAGAATGACACTGTTGTTAAAAAAATCAGTCAATGGAGTATAACCATTTTTTTTTAATTTCGCGGCCCCACTTAAGTTTTTTTTGTCTGACCCCGAATAATATCACATATTATCTACCATTTTTATGAAATTTGGCAGTATTCCAAATTTAAAAATACGTAAATCACCGAGGCTTCATTCCTTGCATTGAATTTGGTAGAACGGTGATGGATTGGGCTTCCTCTTTCGATAGATTTGGTTATGAGTACTTCTTGTATACAACTAATATTTTGATTATGATTTTCCTACATATTTGATTTTAATGCTGCTGATGAGAGGTTACTCCTTGAAACACCTGTACAGCATATCGAAATTTGCAATATATAAAACTGTTATTGTTTTGCATTTAGGAACCACTGGGTCGATACCACTGCTGGTGGAGATGAGGTCCCCGAGGGTATTCACCAACCCAGTAGTCAGACTTGTCTGACCCCGAATAATATCACATATTATCTACCATTTTTATGAAATTTGGCAGTATTCCAAATTTAAAAATACGTAAAACACCGAGGCTTCATTCCTTGCATTGTATTTGGTAGAACCTCTCGGTGATTTATTTGGCTTCCTCTTTCAATAGTTTTGGTTATGAATACTTCTTGTATACAACTAATATTTTGATTATGATCTTCCTACATATTTGATTTTAATGTTGCTGATGAGAGGTTACTCCTTGAAACACGTGTACAGCATATCGAAATTTACAATATTTAAAACTGTTATTTTTTTTTGCATTTTAAAAGCTGACTTTAATTTAAAAGGTTTCTTCAAATATTTCTGTAAATTCCGTTCAAATGATTAAAAAAAATGGATTCTCCATAATTTTTCCAATACAAATCGGAATTTTGAAACAAAATGTGCCTATCCATTCGTAAGTTAATCAGAGTAGTCTTCTGTAAATTCACTTTTTGTTTTCGAAGCAAAAGGGTAAAATAAAAACGTTCGACGTAAGGTATATCACTAAATCAGTATATTTATGGCTGATTTAGTATCACTAAAAAAGTAAGGGCATTTATAAACTGATGAAAGAGTCCAGACAGGTCCCTTGTTACGTATTGCAGATTATTCAAAATAAAACAAAAATCAACAACCAGGATTCGAACGGATATAATAAATCATAATCGTAGGATAACGAATCGACAAGAAAGAGACAGACAGATTAGAAAAAAAAAACACACACACACAATAACACGCACATAGAAGGTATACTTCTTTTATATTAAGAAAGTTACATTGTTTTAAAGTCGCTGGATGGTAAAAGTCTTATTTTTCTTTCAAAAGAAAGTTGCAGTATAAAGATAAAAGCAGTCTCTGGGGATGCAGAAATAACACACAGAATGCTACTATGTCAGAAACAGCGATATAGACGGTCTATGTATAAAAGTCCTCCCTGTAGCAATATCATTGTATTTAATCGTATAATTGTAATGTTGTTGAACTGTAGCAGTAGTATGGTAAGTGTACCTTACTTACAAATGTACTAGTTTACATGATTAATATGAACGTTGGCATTTATGCATTATAGAGTACTAACCTAGAGGACATTACTTGTATGTCTTTGATGTATTCATATCGACTGATCTTACAGAGCTATATTGTTAAGTATTCTGATGATAACTATCCTCCTGTCAAGAAAACAATGTGTATACATGGGTTGTTGCAATCAACAATAAGTCGTCTTTTGAACAATATTTCGAGCGTATAGAAATAAATGATTACCTTATTGTATGGATTGATTTACATACAATCCACCACTAATGGCTGTTTTGTTTTTGCGATTCAACAGATTCTTATGCTAATGTATGAAACGACTTTAAAACTAATTCAGCGTACACTCTTATGATAATGGGTGGGTGACTTTGATGCGAAAAATAGCGGCCCAAGAGATGGTAGTTCTACAACTGACAAGAAACAAGCATCTGTTATTAAAGAGTTTCGTTTGGTGCCAATGCCCTTACTACCTGTAGGTACCGGTATATCAAAATTTTTAAACCTATATGCAAGGCGCTGTTGATAAGGCAAATGATCATTTCTTTAACGTCTCTGATCGCTTTTTCTCTTTTGCCTAGGTCACACATTTACGGATTAGTGCGCCTGTTCCACCACGGATGAAATTCAACGGATGATCCCGGAAAAGTAACGTTCCGGTATTCAATACGGATCCATTGCGGATGCACAACGGTTTATCTACGGGTTTTCACATATTTAGGAAATTGCTAATTGGCAAAACTGATACAGATTGTTGTGGCACGACACAGTGTGGAATGGGATTAACACGGTCTAACATGGAAATAACGTTTAATACGGAAGGATACGTATCATGACGTATGCACTGTGGATACACAGCGATGTGCTACGGTATAGGTATAGGGCCTAGTGTGGATAAGTATAGACTGATATGGAAAAGTGCACATTGCTACGGAGATGTAGTTGTGTTTGTTTACAAGAAGATACGATCTGATGCTTAACTATCATAATTTTCAAGTTATGAGTACCACGACCTGTTCCGATACGACAAACTTTTTGTTACGACCGAATAAGTTCAGATGCAATTGCCCCGATTGAGATTACGATATTATCACGATCTGATACGATCACTACGATCGTTGTTCAAGTTTGGATACGATCTGGATACGCTTATTTACGTTATTAAGGTTTGGATATATTGTATTGCGTTAAGATACGATCAGAGTTGGAAAATCATTTACGCTTCGATGAAAAATTATCACCACTACGACTCGAGCCCAATTGATGTCTATACATATATATATAAAGCCTTGTCATGTCCATATATATTTCATTACTGTACATATCTGTGCAGAATGCTGATCATAGAAAATGAAATACATAGATTCTGAATCATATGACAATGTGACATTTGCCGGGTTTTTAATATATGCAAATATAAAGGAATAAAAACAGAACGATCAGGTACAACGCCGAATCCAAGGAGCGAGGGGAGCAGCAAGAACGTGGTTTTCGGTTCGGCCACGTTAAGATATCTAAGGTACAATGATCCAATGCCGTTCCAAATCTGCTAAAGTTTTTGATGAAGTGCTGACAAAATAACTCTAGCTATCGGAAGGGAGTGGACAAGCTTTAGAAGTCCTTTATCGTCAGGCCTGAAAGAGTAATCAAGGGAGTCCAGACTCTAACGGAAATCAAAACAGTGTAATCCAGGGACAGACCAGACATGTAAATTAGAGTGTAATCCAGGGACAACGAACAGACATGAAAAACAGACAAACACAACAAAGAACATAAAATAACCAAAATAATTCATGCAAAGTAACAAAAGTAAATTAGTAATTCAACTAAAACCCTGAGAGCAGGGACCAGGTGTAACGGTGGGGTAATCGTCCTCTGCTTTTCTAGAAACACCCGCCGAGTTACTCATAACAAGTCAAGTCCGGGTAGACGAAAGAGGAAAAGAAAACTTTGAAAAAATCAGTTTTCATGGTGCAGATGGATACACTGTAACGATCATAAAACGTCTGTAGTAATGACTTCAATTTTGTAGCAATATAACCCTATTCTAGAAGGAAGCCTTATAGTAAGAAGTCTAGCACAATACAAAAAGTCTGTGTAGTAATGGCAAACTATGTCATATGGCGTATGAGTTGTGATATGAAAACTTCATATGCTGGTGCTGAACGGATGTTGCCACAAATTAAAGGAAAGTTGACAATACGGGATGAAAAATCGTCGCGTTTGTCGTATAGTTTGGTCAACAGTTTTTCTTTACCATCGATGTCTAGGTGTAGGTCAAGATATGAGGCTGACTTCACAGTGTCTGTAGTATCCTGTAGCTCAAATTCTTTGGGGTAGACGCGATAGTTCAAATCTCCAAAACTAGAAATGTTTAACGATAATACGTTATCTATATAGCGGAAACTGAGATTAAAGGATCTAGCTAAACGATGTCCATTCTTTTTGGATCAGATCAGCTATAAAGTCAGCCTCATAAGAGTGGAGGAATAGGCCATCAAGTAGAGAAGCAATATTTGTTCCCATTGAAATGCCAACCGTTTGTTGAAAAAGCGTCCCCCACACCAGACAAATATGTTGTCGATAAAAAATTCCAGTATTTTGAAAACATGCTTTTCGGTATATTTGGAAGATTATTTGGAATTATTTTTACTAAGTATAGGAATCTCTACCGAGAACTACATATTTTTATCTAGGTATACATTCTTTTTGGAATACCATGATATTGTTTAATGGAACCATAAAGCAGGAGATGCATGTCCAGGGGGAAAATAATTTTTAACTATAGAATTTGGAGGGGGCGAGAGTGTTATAAAATGCTTTCGACTTGCTCGCTAACAGATTCCAATGTCTTTTGACGACTCTATAGCAGAAAACATATACGGTTGAAGAAGTTGAAGAATTTGAGGCGACAATAGTTCTTCATAACCCACTGCGATTGAGGCATCCAGATATTACAGCATAAGGAGCAGATCTCATTTTGGATCAGAAACTCTTACTATCGTATCTGATCGTATGTCAGTCGTGTCGGGTCGTGAATATTATAAACTAACACATATTTCTTTAAGGGAATAAATGGGATATCGATGTTAAATGCCAGAAGAGACAAACGCAATCAATTGCAAGAAGAAATGGTTGATAAGGAAAGGACTGAATAGGTTCTAAAAAATGTAACAGATACGAACGGTGCAATATACTGTCGGGCAATACTCTAAATGAGCAAATGTATCAGTCGTTTCGTGTTGAATAAAATACGCCAAGGGAGTAGCCTCTAACTCATATCATACCTATTATATAAAAATACTGTGTGAATTAATTGTGTCCGTTTATATTGTTTGATATTCTAATCAGCTGAACAGTTGAACATACATGTATGTCGTAAGACTAATTACTTTATGAAAAAGTCAACTGACAACATGTGTGAAAAATACAGTACTAACTGAATGGTTTCGATCCAAAGAAAATGGTTCATTTACAATTCCAAATAAATGCTCTTATGTAACTACCTCACGTCATATTGCATGGGCACTTTGCTAAATAGAAACTTAATTTTATATGCTTTTTAATGGATGGTATTCGAAACCGGAAGCACTATGAAACCAGGTTCAACCCATCTTTCATATCGGAAATGCCTGGTTCCACAATCCGGTTCTTTCCTATAATTCTGATAAATGCCTTGGATTTATCAGTTCGATAATTTGTTATGTTATACATGTATCCTTCAAGGAATGAAATCTTCCATGCAGTGTAGTCAGAAATTTGGACCAGATAAGTCAGAACTGCATACATTTGTCATGAATGCTGCAGTTTGTAAACGTACCATTCATATTGCCGTAATATTGGAAAATTCGGTATGCTGTACACGTATTTTAAGGAGTAATGGTTACCTTTCATCAGCAGCATAAGAATCAACACATTGGAATTTTTTTTTTATCCAAAACTAAATTGTATACAAGAAATAGTAAAATCCAAACATTTCAAAATGGAGAGCCAAATCTAGCACCGAGGAGTTACGCTAAGTACAATCAATACAAGGCATGAAACCATAGAGTTCTCGCGCTATTAAAGGCTACAAACCACTCATGTCACCTCCCATAGGCTTCAATGCCAATTTCACTATGTTTAATGAGCTATGGAGCTTCCACCTTAAGTTTAACCTGAAGAAGACTATATATCACCTAAAAGCTACATGTTTACACTAATAGCCCTGTAAATATAGTGGGGTTTACTTCCTTACGACACCTGCTCCTAGAAGACAATGAGCTAGAAATAGAATGGGAATTCTCCTATACTTCACAAAAAGAGGGTGTTAAGGCAGGACTCGTTAAAATATACAATTCAGTAAGTTACAGTGATCATTTTATGTAGAAATAAAAAAAAATACAATTCCCTGCCAAACAAAAGCTGACTTCTGCAGATTTGATGTGCACTTTTTTTCGCAGCAGTATATCACAAGTGCACTAAAACTTGTGTAGAACTATTTTACATTCTAAAAGCCTATTGGTTAAATTAGTGGTAAATAACCCGCTAAAGTAGGTAAATAACCTATGATATATCGGGTCAAACAAGTCTGACTACTGGGTCGATGAATACCCCCGGGGACTTTCATAGTCCAGCTATCACAAATGCCACATATTTCAATGTTATTGCATACTTCGGTGTGCTGTACACGTGTTTCAATGAGTAACCTCTCATCGGCAGCATTAGAACAAAATACATGGGAAGATACTAATTCAAACCTTTCTTGTATACAAGAAATATTCTAACCCAAAAACATCAGCATCAAGAAATACTATCTGCAATGGAAGATTTTAGCGGCGCTTTCGAATTTTCGGTACGCTGCTTAAGAATTAACTTCTAATCAGCAGCATAAGACACAAATACATAGGAAGATCTTAATCCAAGATACATTATGCAATACACCAGGTATGCTTTTCAAAGGCCCTGTTTGGTTGGAAGTTACGACCAGATTATTCAAACGAAGTCGAATACGGTATGCAAAACGTAGGACTTGTAAAAAGAGCTCGAAAGAATAAAGAAAAAAAAACTATGGATTGCTATATATACAAACAGAAATCGTTCTTTCTTTGGAAACTCGTTCTTATGAATACCCTAACAATGTCGAAGATATATTGATTGATTATTATTGAACGTCCTATGGTAGATATTTCATGCATTTCAGAACCAGAGCGATTGACCAAACGAATATACTCTGCTCTGTCCTAGACCGACACACTGAAGCGAATTATTATTGTGACAACTCACAAAAGCAACAGACCGCAGTCATGTATGCCACCCGACTCAAGACACATTATTCTAGTTCCGAGCCAATCAAACATCATTCTATCCCCTTAAATACCACCAAATCGTTGAGTTTTACCTTGTATGTTGTCGATTCACAAAATTCGCTTTGGAAATATAGTTAAAAATGATAGCATTGCTTTGGAACCCGAATTTAATTTCTTTTGATTTCACCGAAAAGCTGTTGACATACAGCCTATATTGACATTCTTGCGTACATATCTAGCAGGGACTAGATGAACAATATCGTTTCATCGTAATAGCGTAAAATTGCAAGTTCGTGGTGATTCAAATTTCCTTTGTTGTGAAGGTGGTCTTTTTTTTTTTTACATAAATATCACTTTGTTGAGTTTGACACCATACAGACTAGTTTGTATGTACATGTAGTTTTATCCACTATCAGACAACTGAGGAGGTTGTGTATATTATACATTATAAAGTACTGTTTTATAGATATTAAAGACCATGTTTTTAAGATTATCTCTCAAAACAAGATCGGGTGACGGGTGTCCTCTAACTTCAGTAAAATGGTTTTTTTTAACAATTAGTTTTGTTATCAAAGCATGAATAATTTTAATCTTATATAATATAGAAAATAATGATATTAAGATTCATTCTGTTCTTATTTTGTTCAGAATTTTTCACATAAATACTGCAGCAATTCTGGACGTACCTCCCTTCTAATGGAAAACAAACCACCATTTTATGGCAGCAGAAACATTCAGATGCAACAACACAACCTTCCAGGAATGTACTGCCTCAAGAGTGCTCATGCACAAACAAAAATTGAGTGCAATTCAGAGGCGAATCCAGAATTTTACATTAGAGGGGGTGCACAGTTAAAATTTTTTTAGATTAAATTTTTGAAATATTCTTCTCGAGTAGGTGCAATGTAGATATCTTTCAACCTAAAGTCGCCTAAATCTACCCCTAACACCCCATACTTTGCAAATTTTAGGGGGCTCATGCCTGCCATGCCCCCACCTGAATCTGCCACAGCAAATTATGTCCTGGGTAAGGTACAAACCGAAAGAACTACATAGGAATAGACAGGATTAAAAAATATGTCCCTTATATTTGTCATTAATTTTATTAATAATAGTAATAAAAAGTTTTCTGGTCTGGATGAAAATTACATCCCTCTAAACTAATTGAGTTATTATACATTATTTTGAAATTCAGAATACCAATGCTTTCATTGGCACTACATAGTTAATTCAAACTTGAATATGTCAAATTCATTTTCAGAAAGTAACTAGGTCATGTGACAAACAATTAATTGTAAATCGCAATTTCTGCTTTGTATAAAAAAGAGAGACAAAATCCATATTTCTTTTATTTTTCATAACAATAACCTGCTGTTGAAACCATAATATCAGAATTGTATATATTTCAACATTATTAGTACATGTACTACAAGTTTACAAGTTTTTTGTCTTGGAAAAGTATAGAAGAATCAATCTCATGTTTAAATATAATATAACCATTTTCCATCGTATATAGAATTGCATGATCTATTGTGGATACTCCCAACATCTTGGTTTTTTTTTACATTCAAAAGTGTAAATTCAAACATCTTCATAAATAACATACTGATATATCATATGTATTATGTACCTGAATATACATGTAAGTGGCAAAGAAATAGCATTCATACTCAGCACATTGGAATCAATGTCCAACATAGATTATGCTTATCAGTTATTCTGTTCCACAAGACTTCCATCAGTTTTTCCAAAATATGCCTTTTTGGCCATGTTTATAAACAGACCTGTATCTACAACACCTGTAATAATGAAAAACATTTAACTTTGGAGCAACATATCATTTTGTTATACTTAATAATCATGGACTTTTTACAAGGCTTATTTTCCATTAACCAGTACAAACTGACTGTCTCTAATTCTGCTTCTGGTTTGTCTGGTGCATGGAACCACTAGATATGAACCAATAACATAACACAAATCTGGGGTTCAAGTGGAACAAACCACTTCATGGAAAGCACCAAACATCAATGTCTACATTCGTATATTAAACAAAAGGCTCTCGGGAACCTGAATCGCTCACCTAGTTCAATTTTTGCCTTTCAAGGACAGTAACTCTAGCAAGGAGTTGTCTGACAATTTTGACTGAAAAGAATACTTAGGTAGGACATACCATTAGGATCATTTCACCAATGGACAGTTTCTTTTATTATTATTGTTTTCAAGATATTGACTGAAAACCGCAAAAACATCAATTTTTCACCTTTCAAGGGCATTAACTCTAACAAGGAGTTGTCCCACATCTTTGATCTAATGCAGACTTTTGTGGGCCTTATCATAAGGATCATTTCAGCAATTGAAAGTTTCTTTTTATCTCTCGTATTTATCAAGATATTGGCTGAAAACTGTAAAAAGAAACGTCATCTTTTGACTTTCAAGGGCATTTATACTAACAAGGACATCTTTGATCCAACACAGACTGTTGAAGGCCTTATCATCAGGATCATTCGGTAATTAAAAGAATTTGGCTAAGCCTAATGGTTTTGGAGATATAGGAGAAAAACTTCTGTTTAACCACTATGTTCTCATTTAAGTAACGGGGGCCATATATTTGATGGATCAAATATCAACACATTAGTTCTATGCAGAATACCCTAGGGAACATGCATACCAAGTTTGGTTCTAATTAGTCAAGTAATGTCAGAGGAAGAGATTTTTTTTAGAAACAACATTGAAAATAGCCAACAAATGTTGAAAAAGGGCAATAACTCCAACATGGCATAACATATCAAAATGAAAATTTGCCCACAGATAAATCTTATTATGCTGAACACTTACTCACTGACAACAACGGAAGCCAAGTGATGGCAAATACAACAGGCTCCCAGGAGCCTGAATCACTCACCTGCTAACATTTTTTGCCTTTCAAGGGCAACAAATCTAACAAGAAGTTTTTTGACTCACAGAAGACTTTGGCAGGACTTTTCATAGGATCATTTCACCTATTGAAAGTTTCATTCTATCTATTGTAGTTTCCAAGATATTGGCTGAAAACTGCTAAAAACATCATTTTTCACCTTCCAAGGGCAATAACTCTTACAAAGAGTCATCTCACAACTTTGACTCAATGCAGATGTTTGTACATCTGATAATAGGGATAATAAACATTTCAACAATTAATGTAATTTGGCTAAACCTAATGGTTTTTGAGATATATATGAAAAACTTCTGCCTGACCCCTATGTTTTATTTTTAGTAACAGCCACCATGTTTTTGATGGATCAAAAATCCCCACATCAGTTCTATGCTGAACACCTTAAGGAACATTCATAAAGATGTTTAATTCTGATTGGCAGTGTCAGATTGGTCGAGAAGTTTCAGAGGAAAAAAATTTTGAAAGTAATAACATTCAAAATAGAGAGAAAAATGTTGAAAAAGGGCAATTACTCCAACATGGCTTTTCAGATTAAAACAAAAACGATACCAGAGATAGATCTCATCATGCTACACACTTTTACTCATGTCAGAATTAGCCAAACCTAATGGTTTTAGAGACAGATGCAACAAACTTCTGTCTGATCCCTATTTTTTTAAAGGTGGCCATGTTCTACGACATATAAAAAATTCAGATCTATTTAAAATATCCTAAGGAACATTCATACCAAGAGTGGTTCTGGTCTTGTAGTTTCAGAGGAGTAGAGTTTTGAAAAATTGTTAACGACAGCAACAGACAACAACGAAGACGACAATGACAGATGCCAATAGCTTACTTGGCATATGGCCATGTGAGCTAAAAAGTAAAACAGATTTGATTGTTTGATGCATAAGATCTGCATTGCTAGCTACATTTATGCTTAAGTAAACAAACCATGGTAAGTATAGTAAATACTGTCAAACCAACCCCTTCTGGACAATTGATTTGGTTCAGTCAAGTTTTCTGTTCACTAAGGTTTAAAAAAATTAATATCAAGGGATTTTAAAAGTGTGTGTTTTAGAGAGAAATTTGAATTATTGAGCATTAAGTTAAGACAGATTTCACTGTATATCAATTTTTTATTCAACTGCATCTTGGTCCTGACATACAAGTAGCTTCATAAAAATGAAGAAATACAATGTATGTAAATTGAAGCAGATCCCTGATGTATCTACTCATATGAACTTTGAACTTTTGTACTTCCAAACATGGTGGTACCAAATGTAATTGAAAATCAGGAGTAAATATGCTGTTTCAAAAATCTTTAGATTACAGCTGAGATAAAACTTCGATTAACAAATGACCAATGTTTTAGAAATACGACAGTCACATTTCTAACATCATAAATAAGTTTTCCCATTTTTACTGACTTCATATTACTGTACTAATTTTTGCTATTTTTGTGGTTGCTTCAAGAACATGAAAATTAATATCCGCGAAGATATATTCACACTGCCAAGTCTTTTGACCATTTTAATCATGGTTTCCACAATTTTGAATAGAAACATTTATTTGTGCAATCAAGTATGAATTTCCACTAAGTCTTTTATAAAACGTATATGGTAAAAGTATTTGGATAATAATTTCCAATTCATAATCTTATTTACATAACGATTTTTACCATTAGCCATAGAGTACCTGTCACATCAAAGAAGAGAAATCAATACTGTGCAAACATTCTATTTACAAAAGAGCAAAATGTAAGTGTCAAACACACACTACAGGTCATCACCGATAAAAGACAACCATTAAATACAAACACAGTTACACTGATAACTGTCAATAAAAAGTTATTCCGTAAACATGCAATTCAAGTGTCAAAAGTTAATTCCTACAATAAGCTATGACTTGGGCAATTAACTGAGTTCTTTTTAGTGTCAATAATACACTGTTAGATTAAATTTGCCAAAGGAAACTATATATGTGGATTTGTCAACTTGTTAATGTCGTATCAATGTCCATCATTAATTTATTGAAATATTAACTGTAAAATAACTGATCCAAAGAGGAATCACACACAGCCAAGACTATTGAAAAACTTTATTTCTTTAACCTTGAAAACTGCGAAAATTAATACCCGTGAACATGTTGACTTTCCAGAAATCGTGAAAATTAGCTGCAACGAAAATTAATATGTTAACCGTAACAGATTTTCACTCCATAATTGTTGCCATTCAGTGCAATACATAGACTGCATCTTTTTAAAAATATTAAGCAACTAGTCCATTTAGAATTGAATCACACAAACCTCATTTTATCATTGTTTCACCATGGACTGTCAATTTATGTCAATATTTAAATGCAACATAAATGGCAGCCCCCTGGTAAAACAATGATAAATGGGGTTTCTGTAATTTGTTTAATTTTGTTTCTTAAATTACAGATGACTTACAAAACACAAAGTGAACAAAAATTATAAAGATTTGATTATCTCCCTTTGCAAATATCTTGCTTCATATTCATTTAAAATTTCCGTCAATATCCCTTTAACTGTTCTTATGCTTAAAAAGTACATGGACAAACAGACAAACATGATAATTCCTATTAACACCCAATCTTTTGTTTGCATGGCCCATGTCATGTGTATAATAAAACCTTGTTATGTGTAGAGAATTTGATTTTTGGCTGAGACGTTCAGATGATTATGTATAAAACCAACCTGGTATCATTACTATCTGCTGATTTATTTTATTCCAGTCCATTGGAAGTGTTGGAAACTGCCAGTCAATTACAAAGTTACCATTGTCTGTTACTATTGGTCCCTGTTGACAAAAGAATATGAGATAATAATGATCAGTGTACAAGGAGTAAAGAGTAATCAAGAGAACCAAGATTTTAGCAGAAATTGAAAGAAGGTAAACCAGGGACAAAGACCAGACATGGAAAACAGACACACAAAAGAAGGAACATAAAATAACCAAAATAAAACATACAAATTAACAAAAGTAAAAGAGAAACTTGGACTCCACTAAACACAGGGAGCATGGACTAGATGCACAGGTAGGGTAAGCATACTTTGCTTTCTAGAAACACCTGCAGAGCTACTCCCAAAAAGTCAAGTCTAGGGTAGATGAAAGAGGAAAAGAAAAAATGACACTGTGAACAAATCAGTTTTCATGGTACAGATGGATACACTGTAATGATCCACAAGTTCATGATGACAACCATAAAACTTCTGTAGAGATGACTTTAATCTCGTAGCAATATAACCCTGTTCCAAAAGCCTAATTGTACAAAGTCTATATCGATATAAAAAGTCTGCGTAGTTATGGCAACCTCTGGCATATACATATGATTTGTGATATGAAAACTCAATACCCAGATGCTGAAGGGATGTTGCCACAGATTAAAGGAAAGTTGATAATACAGAATGAAAAGTCATCGTGTTAGTCATATAGTTTGGTCAATAGTTTTCTTTTACCATCAATCTCTCAGTGTAGGTCAAGATATGAGGCTGACTTCACAGTATCCTTAAGCTCAAGATCTATGGGGTAAATGCCAAGTATCAAATTCTATACAGCAGAAACTAAGATAAAAGGATCTAGCTAAATGTTGTTCCTTTTTTTGGATCAGATTAGCTATAAAGTCAGCCTAATAAGAAATCATGTAATTTCTTAGACATTTTGTATAGTTCACAATTTAGGCACTGAGGCAATGATAAGAAAGATAAACAAGAAATTCAGTTTGATAAAATATTTTGTACAATTTTTCACATATGATATGGAATAACACTTGCTCATAATCTTTGATAATGGAGCATGAGTTGCGTGACAACTGGTCCAATTATTCTATTGAGCATAAATCAAGCATTAAAATGATGTGTAATTATTAGATTTTTATGATCACAAATTTTTGTTGTAGTGTTTGTAAAGATATTTTTTGGTTGTATCAAATTTTACATGTGCCCTCATTATCCCTGTTAATGAAAACTGTGACGTTACAGAGACCCCCAGATTAGCTGTCCCTGGGCTAATAGGAAGATTTATAAGAGGATTAGCTAGCTGTCCTTGGGATAATAAGAGGATTTATAACAGGATGAAGTTAATAAAAAATGTTTATAGTCTTTTCTTTTTAATTTCGTGCTGTAATTCATCATTATAAAACCTTAAGAAAGACACCTCTATTATGACAAAGATACTTCCTGTTATGTAACAGGGTTGTGGAATATCCTACTTATAATGTACATTAACTATCAATTTTCAAACAAAATTAATTTTTTTCTGTAGTATGTTATATCAATATTTTACTAATAAAATAAAACGATTTTGTCAAAATTTCAAATACACATCTTAAATAACATAAGTATTGAGTTAAATGGAACAATAACAACAAAAACAATTATCATGTATAAAAAATAAAAACCTACGCATTTTTTGACAGCCATTCTGAGGTTAGCCTGGCCACCCAACATGGATTCTAATTTTAACTGTACAGGTCTGTAAGCTGATGGAATGACTTCTATTGGTATACCTTGTTTCCATGATGTTCCCAATTCTTTGGACTGTTTACTGAAAATATAAATAGCTACTTTTGCCATTCATAATGAGACTGAATAAATATAAAGTGTAATAAAACAAATTAGCATTCTGTAAAATACAATGATAAATTCCAATTGATTACTGACTTTGAATGAGTTCTAGAATAAATATCAAATCAGCATCTTTCTACACCCAATTCTGAAAAACCCAAAAACCTTTTCTACACCCAACCCTGAAAAAGCTGAAAACCTGTTTACGCCCAACCCTGAAAAACCTGAAAACCTGTCTACACCCAACCCTGAAAAACCCAAAAACCTGTCTTCGCCCAACCCTGAAAAACCTGAAAACCTGTCTACATCCAACCCTGAAAAACCTGAAAACCTGTCTAAACCAGACACTTTTGAAGTTCCTGAATATCAATTTAAAGTTTTTTAACCTTGGTAAACCAAACCCCTGTCTAAATACAACTAATTTTAATGTTTACAGGAGTTCAGTTTACACAGGTTTCACTTTATTTTTCTGGCCCATGAAGCAGAGAAAGACTTTATCCTTACCTCAAACAAAATCTTACTAATTGATATGTTCAAATTTATTCCAACAGAATCTTGATTAACAGCAGGTCAACTAATAGGGCATTAATTCATACACCACCATGTTGGGAAATCAATTTTTACACATCTAAAGACAAAGAATAATGAATGGTAGGTACCAGTCAACCATATTATATATTCATGAGTATAAAATTATCTTGGGTCTAATCACTACCTTCTACAATATGTTCAAAATGTCTGTCAAATGGAAAACAAAGCCTTAAATTCATTTAAACAGAAACCACAAGAAAAGGGGGTGGCAAAATTTAGAAAGATTGCTAGGTGTAGTCATATGTCCTCTGACATAACAAAAAAAGTAGAAGTACAAAAGTCCCATAACTCCTGTAAATTTGTAGAGTCCAAGTTATGGTACAATATGATCAACTACATATGATGACTAAAAATTCAACACAATTTCAACAAGATCTGCAGAGTTCTTTCCACCATTAGTGTAGCATGAACATAATCTAACCAAGTCCAATAACTCCTGTAAAATTCATTCATCAAATCAAAATGGCTGTGCAATATGACAAACCACATATAGTAACCAATAATCCTACAAAAACTGAGCAAAGTCCATAGAGCAGTTTATAAGGATTTTTTTTCCAAAGTCGGATGCACACACAGACACAGGTACTTTTATGTTCCCTTCCACATTGCTGCAGGGGACAAAAACAGCTTATCTGGATGGCTTAAAAGGATTTGATAACACACACCAGTAAATGAAATAGGGTATCACGTAATACCAGAGATGATTTATATCATGAATATGGCAAGCCTAGATTTACAATATATTAGTATGTGGGCTGAGGTAACATACCCCCCTCCCTACTCATCAACCAAAATATGATTTTCAGGTACCCTTATACCTCCCATTTACAAATCTTTTTGTCGTCAAGATAAAAACTGAAACATTTTTGTATTTTTTGGCTACTTTTTATACCTCATTGAGGCAAAAATCAATTTTTTAAGTGCTTTGATTCTGCGAACTTCTTCTTTCTACAGAACGAACTGACATGTATATGTATCATCATGTAGCCCAGTGTCTCAGCTTTACAATCATACCAGGAAAGTTGCAGTAACACCCCAGATTTTGTGGTAAAATGAAAAAAATGTACCCCTACCCCGCCGAAAAATCACTTAAATTGACATATTTTTCAATGTTAAAACCCCTGGAGTATTAATGCTAAGTTCAAAAATGACTTATTTGTTATTTTCTGTTTAGTATTATCACAATTTATACTTCTGGGGTTCTTTCGATGAATTTTGGTGATTTTCGTAGTCAGAATTTATCCAAAAATGCAAAAAATGCAATTTTCAATTTTTTGGCCAAAAGTCACATGAATTCTACTCTACAAATTATTGCTCAACTAAAATGTCTCAAATTTGGTATCATTCAATAGATATTTTAATGTTCTACATAAACAAACCACGAAAAACTAATTTTCAAGAAAGGATTTTCAAAAAATGTTAAAACTATAAAACTATTACCCCTACCCCTAGAAAACTGGTCTCAGTATCAAACATATAATTCTCATTCAAAGCATACTGACATCGTAAAACTCATATTTTAGGCATTCATAATTAACATAATGATGTTCAAAATATATCTGATCAATTCAGGCGCTTAGTTTTTCCTTTTTGGGTAACAATTACTATAAAATCGTAAAAAGGGGAATTTTCAGAATTTCAAAATTTTCTTCTGTATCACACAATATTGTATTTTTTAAAATATTACCGTACTTTAAACAAGCTTTTGTGTGATACAGTACAGTAACACAATGTCTTAGTTCCAAAATGAGCCCAAGTAATAAATATTTGAACTTTTCCAAGTCAAGTTAGGTGGAAAATTGCCACCCCTACCAATGAAAAAAAATGCCTTCACAGGAACTAAAATGTTGATTTTTGGCATATAACGGTGTACAATAGACATATTGGGTACTATTGTTTTAATTATCGATGTATTGAAAATATCTCCTCATTTCGGGTGCAAATTTTTCAGTTTCAATGTGACAATAATGAGTTTTTCATAAAAAGGGGAATTTTCGGACATTCATTTTTCCTTCCATTTCACCTATAATTGGCAATTTTTTTCAAATACTATACTTCAAATAAGCTTTTGTATATTCAACTACAATTACATAGGGTCTTAGCTTTGTAATGAGCCCAAGTAATAAATATTTCAACTTTTCCAAGCCCAAATAAGTGAAAAATTGCCATCCCCACCCATGAAAAGAATACCTGAACATGAACCAAAATGTTAATTTTTAGCACATAATCGATGTAAAAAAGACATGTTTGGTGCTATTGTTTTAATTATCGATGTATTCAACATATATTTTTTATTTTGGGCGAGTTATTTTAAGTTTCAAGCTGACAATAAAGAGTTTTTCATAAAATAGGGAATATTCAGATTTTCATATTTTCTTCCATTTCACCTGTAATGGGCAATGTTTTTTCAAGTCCTCCACTTCAAACAAGCTTTTGTATATTCAAACACATTTATATAGCATCTTACCTTTCTAATGAGCCAAGGCAATGCACAATTAAATGTATTCCAGGCAATTTGGACGAAAGAATGGTACCCCTACCCACAAAAGTCTGCCTAATGTGAAAGAAAATGATTGTTTATAGCATACACGAAATATCTGTCTGTCATTTAGTACGCATTTTAGTACGTAAATTGTGTATTTTTTGTTTTAAAATATCACAGTGACATGACTTTGTTTGCTATCATTATTTTTATACACATAAAGTTCCATAGAAGCAACTACGATGAATGATTGGCATACATGTATCCAACACCATTTAAAAAATGCTAATACAATGTACCACATACGAATTGTGTTTTTCACGGAAATTTTAGTGGGTATGGGGTACCATTTTTTCTTCTATATGGCTAGGAATATGTTAAAATATGCATTGCCTTGGCTCATTAGAAAGCTTAGATGCTACACAGATGTGCTTGTTTATGCAAAAGCTTGTTTGAAGTAAGGTACTTTAAAAAAATGCTTATTACTGTTGATATGGAAGTAAAATATGAAAATCCGAAAATTCCTCTTTTTATGAAAAACTCATTATTGTCATATTGAAACTGAAAAATATGCACCTTAAATGAACAGGTATGTTGAATGCATCGATAATTAAAACACTAGAACCCAACTTGCTTTTTTACATTGATTATATGCTAAAAATTAACATTTGGGTTCATGTTGACTTACTGTGTTCATGGATAAGTGTCGCAATTTTTCACCTATTTGGACTTGGAAAAGTTCAAATATTTATTACTTGGGCTCGTTAGAAAGCTAGAACACTATACAATTATAGTTGAATATACAAAAGCTTGTTTGATGTACGGTTTTTGAAAAAAATTGCCAATCACAGGTGAAATGGAAGGAAAAACGAATGTTAGTAATCAAGGGAACCAAGGTTATAGCGGTAATCAAAAGAATGTAATCCAGGGACAAAGACCAGACATGGAAAACAGACATACACAACAAAGAACATAAAGTAACTAAAATCATACATACGAAGTAACAAAAGTAAATGAGCAACTCGGACTCCACTAAAAACTGGCAGCATGGACCAGGTGCACCGGTAGGATAAGCATTCTCTGCTTTTCTAAAAACACCCGCCGAGTTGCTCATAAAAAGTCATGTCCGGGGTAGATAAACAAGGAAAGGAAAACTATGTTCTCCTTTTTATGGAAAAACTCATTATTGTCAGATTGAAACTGAAAAATATGCACCTGAAATGAGAAAATGTGTTGAATACATTGATAATTAAAACAATAATACCCAACATGTCTACTGTACACCATTTATATGCCAAAAATCAACAAATTAGTTCATGTTGAGGCATTTATTTCATGGGTAGGGGTGGCAATTTTCCACTTAACTTGACTTGGAAAAGTTCAAATATTTATTACTTGGGCTCATTTTGAAGCTAAGACATTATATTAATGTACTGTATCACACAAAAGCTTGTTTAAAGTACGGTAATCTTTAAGAAAAATACAATATTGTGTGATATAGACAAAAATTTTGAAATTCTGAAAATTCCCCTTTTTACGATTTTATAGTAATTGTTACCCAAAAAGGAAAATCTAAGCGCCTGAATTGATCAGATATATTTTGAACATCATTATGTTAATTATGAATGCCTAAAATATGAGTTTTACGGTGTCAGTATGCTTTGAATGAGAATTCTGTTTGATATCGAGACCATTTTTATAAGGGTAGGGGTAATAATATTAACATATTTTGAAATCCTGTCTTGAAAATTAGTTTTTCGTGGTTCATTCATGAAGAACATTAAAATATCTATCAATTGATACCAAATTTGAAATGTTTTAGTTGAGCAATAACTTGTAGAGTCGAATATATGTGACTTTTGGCCGAAAAATCGAAAATTGCATTTTTTAATGATTGACCATCCAAATGACTAGTCAAATAGGAAAAATCAGAAATCAAAATGCATGTTTAAGAATTGATCTAAAAACCTTATAACTGATAAAAAAAAACTGAAACCCAATTCTATTACTTAATTTCAGTAGTCCCATGACATAAAAAAATCAGCACTTCATTCATATTATAGGAATAAATTCAGTAATAAACTCCCATTGCTTCCAATGCAAATTCATGTTTTAAGTTATGTCACTTGTGAATCAACCTTTAGAAATCAAGAAGTTTTATGTATCACTCTTTAAGGTTCATGAGCCAATTTATCTTCTGCAACTTTCATTATATAGAGTCATGCGTCATTTTTTGGCAATTTCCATGGTTTGTTTACATACAATGTGAAAATGTGCTAAATTTTTACCCTAGCCCCACCGATGTTTAAAGTGCTGTGAAAAAAATCTGAAAGCAAAATAAAGAATTGGCATAGCCTGAAGTGCAAAAATGAAATATCTTTCAAACTATATTAAACTGAAAAAATATTACTGGCCTTCACATCATGATAGATTGTTCTCCCCAAAAGGGGCAGTCCTTGTGATGTCATGAATATTTACTATACTTATAAGTACAGTAACCTACAGCACATACCTAATATCAGCAACAATATAAAACTCTTTGGCACATGATGCTACAATTTTTTCCTGAGTCAGACATGCCCCTCCCCCTTTTATACAGTTCAAATCTTTATCAACTTCATCAGCTCCATCAATAGCTACATCTATCTGAAATGGAATCAATGTAAATGAAATGTGAAAATGAGGTAAAGACATTACCTTATGAAGATTTTTTCTTGCCTTAAGTAATATAAGCAATATTTCTAAGGTTAAATAAAAAAAAATCACGTAGACTTGAGTTTACCACAGACTGGCATTTTAAGTTCAATGTTTTAATAATGTGCAAGTCCACATCTTATTAAAACAGTAACTCTAATTTGCCATAACTCTCAATAAAGAGTTTACTATCTAGTATATAAGTAGCCTGTGCTTAAAGAGAAGATATGGCTCGTGCCAATACCAATAATAATGTGTATTTAATAATTTTAGCAACGCACATTGAAAAATGAATTAAATCTGTTCACATAAAAGGCATACCCATAGAAAACCTTTTTTCCAATGTTTCTGGATAATATTTTTTATGCAACCAGTATAAAAAAATCAAATTCTTCATTCCTGTTAACCTTTAAAAAAGTTCAAGTGTGAAATTCTCCCCCATTGACACTGTCTCACATAGGAGACATACACTCAAAAGCAAAAGTTTTAAGTAAAATTCAATAAATATTTTTTACAGAAAATGTAGTATTTTAAACAAACATACATTTTTCATGTGGGATATTCTTAACTTTTCATTGATTTTGTAGAGGGCTCTCCCGAAATGTGAAAGGGTTAAAATTTATGAAATATTCTAGGAAGTTTTCAACTTCATTAACTCCATTCCCACACTTATGGTCTCAAAGCTTTTGTTGTATATCATATTTGACCTAACTTTAATTTTACTCATGTCTAGATACTAGACTCTTTATCTATTTACATGTAGTTACTTCACGGCAACAGACATAAAACATAAAGTTCAGATAATAAAATCAACCTGGTCAACACTATTAAACTGAGATGGTCCTATTTCTATCTCAGATCACTTGCTTACTTTATTATGACCTGGTTTTGTAAGACCTATAGAAACATTTCCGATTCTATCCTATGTTTCTATAGAATGTCTATAATTTACATGTGGATATGTTTCTATAGAATGTCTATACTTTACCTGAGGATATGTTTCTATAGAATGTCTATACTTTACCTGAGGATATGTTTCTAAAGAATGTCTATACTTTACCTGTGGATATGTTTCTATAGAATGTCTATACTTTACCTGAGGATATGTTTCTATAGAATGTCTATACTTTACCTGTGGATTTCTATCTAGATCACCTAATGACAAACCATTTTCTACAATCAACTGTTTGGCCTGAAACATGAGAAAACATTCTTTATATTACTCATTGACAATTGTGTATGCTTTATACTAATTGAAGCCGCCATAATTCAAGTCAAATCATTTTTTGCATGAAATGCCCCATGTTAAATAGTCTCACCTAAACAGTTAAAATGTTTATGATCAATAATGTTGTTGATGTCAAAATAGCAGATGATGTTGGTTTGAGGACAATCATAATAGTGTTCAGCAAACTATAACAGAAATCATTTATTGCCAAACAAGATTACATTTCATTGTAAATGGACAATGCCTTGTGAAACAGCATTAAAAAGTCTGATTTTTCAACCTATTATACTTCTATTCCCAATACTCAGTTGAAAACCTGACTCAAAAACATTTTACATTGTTGTTACTCTCGGTACACCTAAATACATTTACATAGTATTTGGTAGAGATTCAGATAAAGGATACTACAGACACTGTGAAGTCAGCCTCATATCTTAACCTACACTAAGAGAACGATGGAAAAGGAAAACTATTGACCAAACGATCAACAAACATAATGAGTTTTTATTCCATGTTGTCAATCTTCCTTTCATCTGTGGTAACATCATTTAAGCCCCCATGTTATGCCAGAAATAATATTATCTTGACTACACAGACTTTTTGTTTATTAATTTCGAAGAGAATCTTTGTTTCCTTGATTTCTCTTTCACACAAATTAATACTCTGAAATGAATTAATTCAAATTTCAGGTGTGTGAATTAATAAGATTTTTTCAGCCAGTAAATTTACTCTAACATAGATGTATATCTGATCTACAATTTGATTACAACATCAATTAAAATAAATTTTAATCAGCCTTCAAAGGCTTATGAAGCACTTCAAGTTTAAAGATCAAATGTTACTCAATTTTTACCTGGAAAGATTTAGGAATATAAATCAATTACATGTTACCCTGTTTTTTGCTGAAATGATGTAGGGGTACAAATCAATTACATGTTACCCTGTTTTTCCCTGGAATGATGTAGGGGTACAAATCAATTACGTTACCCTGTTTTTACCTGGAATGATGTAGGGATACAATTCAATTACATGTTACCCTGTTTTTTTTCTGGAATGATGTAGAAATACAAATCAATTAAATGTTACCCTGTTTTTTTCCTGGAATGATGTAGGGTACAAATCAATTACATGTTACCCTGTTTTTACTTGGAATGATGTAGGGATACAAATCAATTACATGTTACCCTGTTTTTACCTGGAATGATGTAGGGATACAAATCAGGGTCAGAAACTCACTAAAATTCTAGCCAGTCCTGAATACAGTTTTTCAATATATTTACTATATGGCTATAAGATTTTTGCTAAAATTAGCCAGCCCTGCCAACATACAACCAGTCTCGTACTGGCGGGCAGTCTACTATTTCCAACTCTGATACAAATCAATTACATGTTACCCTGTTTTTACCTGGAATGAAGTAGGAATACAATTCAATTACATGTTACCCTGTTTTTACCTGGAATGATGTAGGAATACAAGTCACAGATAGTCCTTCCAGTTTTACCCTTTCAGCTGAAAAATAGTTAACTTAAAATTATGGAATCTTTTTTCAACAGGATAAGTAGTCTTAAAAAAAAAATGATCAGATCCATACACCGCTAATTAGAAGTAAAATGCAACTTATTAGAACAATAACCATGACATTTTCTCTTAACCTTTCAGTTCTAATAAAGCATGATTTTCTTCTGCTTTATTTCTTTTTAATTTTTCATATGGAAAGCTTAGAGCATGGACCTAGAAATGTAATGACTTATTTTAGTCCAAATATAAAATCAGCAGTCATTTTTCATCTGTAATTTGCTTTTTGCAGAGGTGATTATTTTTTTACTTTAATAAATTCAAATTGTTCTGTCTATAGTTACCATCCCTGAACCTGAACTATTTGATGGATCGATGACAGCTGACTGATTGATTGATGACAGACTGAAAAACGATGACTGGTGACCAATCTGACCACAGTTTTTGTTATGTAAAATGACAGATGATCGGTTCATGTCAATTTAAGAATTTCCACTTGAACCAACCCAATATACTACCATATTGATTTTACACTAATTTTAAGATATCAAATCTATATATTATTTTTTTTGGTTAAAAATAAAACAAATGTGAAATAAAAGTAATTAATTGATGTTTAAATCTATTGCATTATGTAAATATGCATACAATTGACAAAAGAAACAATGGAATCCATAAAATATATTGACCACTCAGTGTTCATGTGATGCAATCACAGGTTTAGTGGATTGGTTTGAGGGATCAATGACTGATCGGTGATCGATTATCGATCGGAATTTTAGTTGCATTGATCGGTTCAGGTACTGTATATCAAATATCATGAAACTGGTTAAAAACGTAAACTAAATTTATTTTAAGTACAAACAATGATGAAACATCTGAGAAATGAGTATGATATCATTATTAATTTTCTAAGATATATTGGCCATGTTCTCTTCAAACCTTTAAAACTGCTGTGTACACAGCCAACAGTACAAAACATTCGTCTTCAGCTTAAGCATATTTTGAATCATTCCAAAGGGTATACAAATTGTCTGACAATAGTTTACAGACAGTCTCAGCTCACAGCAATTAACGGCCCAAAAATAGGAGACCAAATGTGAAAGTTACATTTTACCTATTCTCTGTACCGCAAACACAATTGTAGAACCACTTCCTATACCAACAACTTGGTTTGTCTGAAAACATAAACCATGTAAATAATTGCTTCATGTATTATAACAATTCAGTACAAGTAGACAACATATTACATTTCAGATATAAAATTAGTTTACCTTGGTAAATGTAACTTTAGCTTCAACCTTGACATATACTCAGTACATGTAGTAAAGTTCAAATGAAGGCCTGAGAAAATGGAACATTTGTATCAATAAAAAAAAGTGAATTGTTTTTGAGTGACTTCTCATTGATCCGGGGTAAAAAAATATTTGTGATGAAATTTTGGTAATGTGATCAAGACATGTTGTAATGCTAAATCATACAAGCACAATTTGCACCTGGGTCAAACTTTTATAAAACATTTTTGTCTCATAATTATTCAAATCCCTGTGGTGTGGAAGAGAGACCTTGATTCTCTCCCAAACTATCAAGACTGCAACCATAGTACAAAGAAGTGTTTCAACTGAAAGAGACAGACAGCT
Source organism: Perna viridis (assembly GCA_037379345.1). Lineage (NCBI taxonomy): Eukaryota > Metazoa > Mollusca > Bivalvia > Mytilida > Mytilidae > Perna > Perna viridis. The sequence goes on from CM074515.1 coordinate 16,925,377, forward strand.
CCACAGACGGATTGAAATCACAGGTATTCTCACGGGCATGTCAGCCAATCAATGGGAGAAAATCATAAATTTTGTACATTCATTTAAGGTCTGTCTTCTGATGGTGAACAATTTAACTCTAAATCAGAATTTTGCCAAGTTCAACACTTTTTGAGTTATTTGCAAAAAACTGTATTTCTACCACTATGTTCTGTTTTTATTAATAGCGGCCATACTTTTTCACCAATCAAAAACCGCAATGGTCGGTTTGTGCAGTTTATCCTAAAAAACAGTAATAACAACTTTCATTAAATTCTGTACGGTAGATTCTGAGAAGAAGATTTTTTAAAGTAATAACGAAAAAAACGTCCAAAAAGGCCAACAACTCCAACATGGGTCAACAGATTTTCACCAAAATTTCAACACAGATAGATCTCATCATGCTGAACACTTTTATCCATGTCAGAATTTGGTTTAACCTAATGGTTTTTGAGATACAAAGCATATGCAATAATCTGCTGTCTGACCTCTATGTTCTATTTTTAATACGGTCATTTTGTGCAGAAATCAATCACATATAGTTTCATTCAAATCCATTCAGTAGTTGCCGAGGAGAAGATGTTTGAAGAATTGTTAACGACAACAACGACGCCGATGGACGTCAAGTGATTGCAATAGCTCACCTGGCCAATGGCCAGGTGAGCTAAAAAGCTGACACAGTAATTTTTTTTACTATTTTTCTACAGTTCATTATAAAAAACTACACAGCAGACCTGATTTCTTAATTTTCAATACAGCTTTTTCGAAGACTGTTAAGTTATTAATAGTTGGCGAAATGGGAAACATAATTTACATAAAAGATCAGGTGACTTGCATTTCCGTACAAAAAGGTCTTCAAGGTCAAAGGATAAAAAGTAAAACAAAACTGACTGCATCAGAAAAACGCTATTATTAGTTTAATGGGAAAGTGTCTGCATATATTTACATTAATTCCATTTTCAAAAACTGACCAACCTAGCTTCAGAATAAACACGCATGCAAAGTCCTGGCTTTCCGCTATCAGCAAAAGCACTTTTCTAGATCATAAGTACTGGGAAATAATGATATAGTTAAGATAACATGACCTTCCATCCATCCGCCTTTCAGTCACAAGAAAGAATGTGGATGGAGGGTTAGGTTATTGTAAATAGCAAGGGTTGTGAATGATAATTGAAAATGTTTCTATAACATATAAAACAGTATTTATGGCAATTATAAACAACATTTGCTTAATTTATAATTTGTGCATATGTTCTGTTTCGAAGTTCATTAATTTTAAAAATTTGAGTACTATTCAAATTCATACTGCCTGATAGCCATATTTACACTTGTGGACGCCATTGGCGAAAATAATATATTTTCCAATTGTTTTTGTACCGATTTCGACTTCAACTTAATAGATTAATGTCGTCACAAATTACATTGTTTCTTAGACGTCAAAAGGTTATTCAGAGACAAATCTGGGGTCATACGAAGCAGAATGAAAACTGTGAATTTGTGTATACTGGTATATGTAACCAGTTTAGATTTGTAAATTTATGAGCTATAATATTGCAGTTATGATTCAAATGTTGTACATCAAATATAAATACTCCTCTTTTAATTCCATCCCTTCAAACCCTCTTACTATGAAAGTATTTATACTTCATACTCCAACCAAGTAAAAAGATGGCAGTGGCTATTTTGCCCCATCCATCAAAATAGTGTCTGAGGCTATTTTCCTGTACCTAATTAAAATATTGATTGATGATAATATAATGCTGTTATAAAAAATTCTATAGGCTTCTTACTGACTTTATTTAGAAACTATAATGAGTACATAGCTTGTTTCATGTCATATGGAGATATGATATAGAATTAAATTTTGAATGAAAAGTTTAAAAAAATAACGCATAAATTAAAGTATAAATGTTATGAGTTAATAGTGTACATAGCTTAAAAGACTACTTCATTTGCAGTTGATACAGAATCAGTATTTCGCTTTTGTTGTTTAATACATGCACAAGAAAAATGTTGCCATTCCAAGCATGAACAGCACATTATGCTCTTTTCTAGTTTATCTCCATATCCGTCACAAGTTTTACATATATGTATATAGGATGGTCCAATTTCTGCTTAAAAATGTTTGAATTGAAAGCCATCCATCACCTATACAGTACCAAACTTGGCCAATATTTATAAGAGGATGATACTAGTTCTGGTTTGACTTCCACATGTTCTTCTTTTACATACATCTGACCTTTCATTGCAGATATAGCTACATCTCTCCCAACAAACCATTCTAATATCATAGTGTCAATTTCAGTTGATAATTTGTTCTTAAATGACTTTGCATTCTTTTTTTTTGGCAATCCTATGATGGTTTGAGTATTTCCTTTTGGGCATCTGCGTTTCTTCATAACAGGTGGAAGAATAATATTTGACATTGTTTGCTAAGCAATTGTTCTTCTTGGCGAAAAAATGTCTCTTTCATGTATATCACTGCAATAAACGACAATCTCAGTTTGTAAATATCAGTGCTGGCATTTCCTTGTGTTTGCATTTCATTAGCTGTTTCAAGCACTTCCCTATCTGTTTAAAGTACCTCTACTACAAATGCATTTTTCCCTTCTTTCCATATTTCTAGTAGACTTTGTAGCATTCTATTGCCTGTCTTTTCAGATGCATAAGAAGATAATTGTTGTGCAATTCTGTGTGTTTGCCTATATTCCTCAGTCTATAAAATATCTATCACTTGCGTTAATGATGTCTTATCTTCTTCAGTCAAAAGAAATGCAGCAACAATTTCACTTTGGCCATTCCATCAATGTTTATAAGATAAAGATGCATTCATAAACTGTTTGTTTTATAAGTTGTGTAAACCAATATTACCTCAGGAAAAGCACTAGATAAAGTATGCACGCTAGTATCTTGGTAGATTATCGCTTTCATTTCATAATGTCAACTATTAAATATTCAACTAATCCCCCTTTTGATGTCAAAGTCTGATTGACAAGTTCTAATTCACAGTTAACATTTGACAACTTCCTTTTCTTCATGCTTTTACTAATATTGTGCAGATCTTTATGAATAATTTGCTTTCCAGTCTTCTCTATCATGTGCTGCTGCACCATCTTTTTATTTGCATTTACTTTCATCATTGTTTCAATTTCAGTCTTCTCCTCTCCTAATGACTGCCTCCATCTTGGTAAAAACTGAAGCAGGTTCATATTGCTTTCATAATTGTGCTCCTTCAATAACTTTTTAATTATCAAATGACTTCCATCAGTAGTATTAGCAAGCTGAATGAAGAATGGACAGTTCTGCTTAAATGTGGATTAATTCGGGAAAAGACCTGCAAACAACAGGATTTCTGTAAAAATTAAAGAGTTCTTGAAAGTCAACTTTTAAGGAGTAAGACATTAAGAGTTCTACAAAAAGCTGATAACCCATGGGTATTTTTCTATCAAGAGCTTAATCAATCACAACTTACCAGAACATTTGTATGTGCAACAAAAAAATTTGCTTTTGTTCCATTTTCATGGATACTAAGCAAAGAAATTTTAAATATGTTACTGGAAATTCATCATCTTCACAAGAAATACATGTATAAAGTAAGCTTTCTAAAATAATACATACCAGTAAAGCTTATTTTAGGTTTTTTTTTGCCACCATGAACACAACATAATTTTATGCCACTGTTGACTAAGTCATGGTAATGGGTCTTATTTGGTGCAAGATTTTGCAAGTTCTGAATTTTTCTTGCATCCTTTGAAGTTCTTCATATTTTCTCTTTGCATCTTCAAATTCTGCATAAGAGCTGAATTTGGTATTCAGTGCCAGTACACCTTGTTGATTAGTAATCATTGCTTTCAAAGCTGCACAAATTAATAAATTTGGTGTTTTAACATTTAAATGTACTTACCAGAGAAGTTTTTTGAAATACATGGCCTAAAATCATGTACTTCTTTCAATTCATTATCACGATAGATTAATCTTTTGAACTATAATGGTTGTTATAATGTTAATTATAATCTGTAAAATTGAAATATACTCATCATAGACATAGTTTATAAATAAAGTCAGTAAGAAGCCTATGTAATTTTTGATAACAGCATCAATATTTTAATTAGGTCATCAAAATAATCTCCCTGGCTATTTTACAGAATCCGGTAAAACAGCCCCTGCCCAAAATTAAGGAATAACTCGTCAGCTAAACATGCTGGAGTAAGGACTAGTCAATATATAATAATATCAACCTTGACATGGTTGTCAACTGCTATCTTAGCTGCTGCTGCTTTTCCTTTATCCTTAACTTCCATTTGTGTAGCAAAGCTACTCTGTAAACAACGTTTTTCACTGTTCCTGATTAAAAACTTTATCAAGTTTCGCGCAATTAACATTACTGTGTAATGATAAGTCTAGATGCGTTCCGATACATGCGACCGGAAATATCTTAATCTCGGTATGTCTCTGAACTTTTCTCAGAAAGTATAGCACACGTGGATTGTAAACAGACGGATTCATTTCAACCATCAAAATGTCAAATAAGAAAACGTTTATAGTCGGATCTAGGAAAAGCCAGGTACCACTTACTCTCATTTTCATTATATGTAATCTTTTTGACTCGTAAAATGTAAACTTGATCAACTTTTTAAAGAGGAATTTATGGCAATTTATTTCAGGGTCAAAAATGTGTTACATCATCGGATCGGTGAACTGCATTTGTATCATGTTGATAATATGTAAGGACTACATTTTACATAAAACTCCAACAACATTGACTCCACAGCTTTATCTACCATTTACATAAACTATTCCAGGATTAAGTTACGGAACTAAACATTTAAATTAAAATGTACAATCTTTATGACTTTAACGAAATTGTTTTTTTTTGTCAAATTAAATTTGAACAAAAGTTTGTTTGGTTTTAAGAACAGTGTACATGATGTTAAAATTTATACAAAAATATAGAGTATATTTCAATCAAGGGTCCTTTGCAGAGCATATATATACATTTGTAGATATAAATTCATTTTGCATGTATATGAATGTATGTGACAATTATATACAATAATGATTATCAGACATTTACAAACATAACAGAAAAGAATATAACACACATGATCATGTACGTTTTTTAGATTCTTTATAGTTAGGTCAGACAAAAATACATGTATCTAGGTTCTGAAGCCACTCTTTAAAACAATGTGGGAAGGAGGGTGTTTTTTTTGCAGTCAAAGCAGATAGATGCATTTTTTGTGAATTATTTCATGCATTTTCTGCTCAGTCTGATAATTATTTATTGTACAATTATGATATTGTGTGATGGAAGTAAAAATCGTTGATGCATGAGTGTTTAAGGGGAAAAGACTGCCTGGGAAAAATTATTTTAGTCTTACTACAAGTACATTTGTATGTGTACACAGTGTACTTGTGCATGCTTTTTTTTTAGTGCACGCCTAATGTTTTCATACTTTTAAAAAAATAGAAATGGAGAATATGTCAAAAAGACAACAAACCCACTGGATTTCGATAGAAAACTTTGATCCTATAAAAGGGTCTCAATTTATCTGAAATTAAGAATTTAGATTGTTACAATGCTTTTTTAATATGAATATTACTGGCTAAGAGTGCATTTTTTACAGGCACATCAACTTTTTTACCAATCTTGGATTTCATCATTTTGGTTCAGTGTTTTCCTTTTCTGTCAGGAGTGGGTGTTTCGGAAATCCCCTTTACAACCAGGTTTAATTTTGAAGAGAAAATTTTGCAACCGGGTATTTCTTAAGGGGTATCGAAATAAATAATTTGAGTAGAAATCCATGTTATTAAAATAAATATGCAGGTATTACAATGCAATACAATTGCTTACAGGTATTTCACATTTGTACAATTTTCTCTTTTATCATATTTACTTTCTTAATCAAGTTGTCCCTTTTCTGTTTCCTCTCAGAAACAGTTTTCGTCATCATTGATTTGACAACAACTAATTTCAGGTCCTTTTTCCTCCTACCAAACAAGTTTCCCCATATTTTAACTGCTGCATTAATACATGGTTTGTCAATTCAGATTTCTGATTTGTTCTTTGCTTTTATGTTCTATTTTTGACAAATTGGCCAAAAGTGTCTCTCCTGGTTGACTATCAACCATTTGAAGTCTTTTTCCTCACTTGCATTACAGTCACTGGATCACAGTTTTCCTTGTTTTCTTCATCATGATCATCTTTCATTTCCTTTGTTCAGGAATGAAAATATTGATGAATGCAAATCCACTATGTATGCTAATGAAAACAACTTCGCAAGGCGCAATTAAAAACCAGAAATATGACAGTGTAGAACTGAAAAAAATTGAATTTTATGAAAAAATGCCGACCAGCTTGTCAGAAGGAAAGGTGGCTGGCCAGAAATTTAAGCTGGTCAGCAAATCTGGCTTAAATGCCTGATGGAAAACGCTGCTGGTTTATCATGAAGAGTTAGTTAAGAGAGAAATAAGCTGATGAATGTACTTCTTTCATCTTTAGTTTAACAGAACATACAAAATGTACATTCTTTGGTTTGATCAATAAAAAATGATCATTAAAATTTTTCGCATCTATGTAATCTGACAGGAAACACTTGTGTTACATTAATGTTAATTTTTTTTAACATGGTTTTTGTCAGGTTTTCTCTCTATATGTACAAATGTACATGTAGTCATTTAATCTGTACATGTATTGTATGTCAACGTCTTGTCGAGGTGTGTGATACAGAGCAGACATGCTTCCGAGGCTAGAAGATGGCAAAAAGTGTCTCAGAGCTACATAACACTTTCTTCTTAGCCAAAATTGTGACATGTATACCACAAACAGACTCAAAAATTTGTGAAAAATACAACTCTGAATACAAGGACACAATAGAACACTTAACGCTTTTCTATGAATGCAATTTAGAATTACAGGATCACTTTTGGACGACAATACTTGACAATTTCGGAATTCAGACCTTCCTCTTTCTTGATGGACTGTACAGCAAAACACCCGACGAACTTCTCTGTATTATGATGGGATGTACTACTGGTATACTTGAAAATTGTCCAGAAATTGAACAATCCTTAAAAGAATTCTCTAACCTGTGTGCAAATTTTATCAGTAATGTTTCAAAAAACTTTTTTAAGCCGATTTAACGTACAAGTAATGCTTCAAATGTTTTCATGTTTATTTTTTCTTCTCTGTTTTCCATAGCTGTTTAATTTTGTCATGTAGTGTATTTTGCTTTTCTATTGTTGAATGTGTATCTCTGTAAAAGAGGAATTAAAGTATGATGATGATGTATGTGTACAATAAACTTCTAGGGGCGTAAAAAAATTGTTTTATTTCCAGTCACCCTACCGACTCTCCTCGCCAAAAAGTTTTATTTGTGATTTTGAAAAAAACAAATTATTGAAAAGGTTGCCGATTACCTTACAGAAAAAAAAAAAAGAATAAAGTTAAGCCCAAGAAAGTTTTTTCTGTTATACACGTAGATGGAAAAACAGAGAGTTAGAAATACTTTAGGGATGAAAATCGCCCAGACTACTCGATTTTTAAGTGGGTTACCAAACTTAGGGTAAAATTTAGTTGAAAATATAAAAAGTATTAAACAAAAATGTGGGCTGGGCTGCCAGCTTGTATTTCCTATTTTTTCCCCAGTACTGGTTATTTATATTGAGAATTGATTGTTAACATACATGTGAGTGAGCTCTTGGCCATCTATTTCATGTTTAGTCTTTGCAGATTTGGTTTTTATTGTATTCTGAGTTTGGTTTCACACTTATTTCATTTCAAAATTTTAAAAAAAATTAAAAATCCCTACCATATTTTAGAGGGTAGCTCAGAAACACATTTTTTTTGGTGCCATATTGGAATATTTTTATTATTTGATATAATTATTTTGTTATTCAGTTTTTGTTCTAATTTTTCAAAATGTAGTTCAGTACAATACTAAACCGATCCCAATTGATGGATGTTATTGAGATGGATGTTTTGTTCTTAATTTTAAGAGATTTTTTTTCTGTTATCATGTCAAAAATAGATTTGTTAGGCATACATTTTTGTACATGGAGATGCTAGTACATGTGTATATGCATATATTTTCAAAGAAATGTTTGTCTGTATTCAGTTTTCATGCTTTTTCGGGAGTTGTCTGTTAAATGTACAGTACATTCTAGTTTCTACATGTACATGTACATACAATTTTTTATTGAATATTGAAATTAATTTTGATAACTGGTATGGATATCTTAGCAAATACATATACCTGTACAACGTGTAAATACAAATGTACATGTGTACATTGATCAAATTATTTTCCCAAACCCAAAGTGAAAATATCATGTACTGTACATGTAAAAAAGATATACATGTACATTGTACATAACATACATGTATGCATTTTTAGAAGGAAAATTTAATTTACAGTTTGAATACATTGTACAACTACATGAATATTTATATTTTGTAGAATTGAAAGAAAGTATGGAGAACATTATACATTATACATGCACTAGTGTATCTCTGAATTTCATTGTCAGTTTGGATAATGTACATAATGAAAATTGATAAGATTTAGATGATACTTAATTAACCATATTAGAAAATATATGCTGAGTATATGATTTGTGGAATCATGGAGAGATTGGTTTGGTCAAACTGTTGCTCAGATTTGCTCAAAAAAGTACATCAATACATTTCTTTTTATTGTTACATGTACACCGGTAAGACTGAATTTCCCCAAAATAACAATAATTTAGAGCCTAGAGGTGATTGCAATATGATCAATATACATTCATACATGTAAAAGTTTATTGGTTCATTTCAGCTGGCCCTCATTCAGACCAACTCAATAATAGAGGCCCTGAAGAAAATCAAACCAGAGTTTGACTTTGAAATAGGTATGTATTCCTCAAACTTTCTATATTGATTTAATGCTCATTATATTTTTACACTGGTCTTTGATCAACATGATCAATGGTCATATATATAATTGAAAAACTTTGAAGTAATTTCCTCATTACATGTACAATTTAACTTGACTTTTCTCATGTCTCAGACCATTAATGTCAGTAAAGTTATTTTCCTCATGTTATTACAGTATCCGTGTAACAACCAGGATACATGACAGGTATACAACGTCACACCTGTATTTTACCTCAGCTGTGATAGGTAACATCAGGTCCAACGTCATTGATTGAAATTATGATACATACCAAGATGGGATTTAATAAAGAATGCTTAATAAGATTTAAAATGATCACGATTGTGATAAAAATAAACTTTCTCCCCAACTGAAAAAACTGTTTGATCATTGAAAAATCTCGTAGTACCGTAATGTACAGTATATTTAAATCAACGTTTATTTTTGTGTACACCAGGTACATTTTATTATTTTTTATCAAATGTCTCTTAGTCAAAAAAACTGTGACATACATATACATTTACATGTATATTTGTACATATACATTTGTAAACAAAACTAATATTATGCAAACATATAGCATATGTGGTTAGTTGGTTCATAGTAAAAATTTCCTGAATTGTTCATCAGGTTTCTGATTAATTGTCTGTCTCAATTTCAATGTTGTACATGTACATGTACCTTTTCCTACATTGTAATCCAAAATTCTCCTTAACTTTTCATTTTAAGGGTTGTTTTTAATTTTTACCAAGTTATGTGAAACTAATTTGGTTATATAAGCATTACTTGGTAAAAAATTATAATTTAATTTGTTATGGATGTTATTAAGATTTGATCCTTTAATTTATCCAAATGTTGTACAGTTTATGATTATTTGAACTGTGGATTATGGACCAATCAATGTTATTGATGTCACAGATGCAACGTTCAACGCACAATACAGAATCCTGCTGTGGTATTCTCCCCGAGTAGGAACCATATGGCTCCGCCACAGGAGGCTAAATTGCCCGACTTTACCCACCTCTCCCTATTTCCAGTGGCAATCAAAATTTGTCAACCCCATTATCCTTGTGTCCCATCCCTGTTTGTCTTTACTAAATAACCTCTGTATGTATGTTGCCCATGGAGAACCAATCCAGTCTTTGAAATTGACTCCAGCCCTACAGCCATGGCTGGTAAAAATGCTGGTGGGCTTGCAGAATTCGGCTTACATGCCAATGATTGCTATATAAGTTCATCAGAATTTTTAAGCTTGGGCTTGTTGTTAAAAATTTAAATGGCAAAGACTGCAATTAATTAGAAAGCTTATTACAAGTCAAATTATATTGTTGTGGATTGATTCCAGTTTTTAAATAAGCTATATGATATATTCAACTTCTGTGTAATTTATGTCTTACATGTGTATAGAGTCCTTAGTTAGGGGTATCCTTCTTTTAAGTATGTACAATTCTTGTTCAGTTTTATACATTTTTAAACCCCCACAAACAAAGTTTAGTGGGTATTTATGAATCACCCTGTTCTGTCTGCCTGCATGTCAATGTTTCTTGCAAGTGCAACTCCTCCTCAACAGAAAGATTAGGCTACCATCACAGATATAGAAGTGCATGAAGTAAATTGTAATACAGTTATTGTTGGAGCACTTACATGTACTGTAAATTGGAGATAATCACATTTACGGGTTTAACCTGCTCAAGAGATTTCAATAAAATTTTACGGGAAGTTGGGCATCATATGTAGATGAACATGAAGGAATATACAATATAAGGACACAGAACTTTGTATAAGCTATCTAGCTTCATTCCAGATCCTACCATGAGTTTTGTATGTAACTGTGTATCTATATTTGCTTGTGCTTATATACTTGAATAAATATGTTTAAACTAAAGGAATTTACATCATATTCAAGTAATTACTGATGGATTGATTATACATTTAAGTGCATTTGAAGCAAGGGGTATTATCTGTGTACTTGTGAAAATTTATAAGTGAACATTATACAGTGTACACTTTGCTTCTTTGGTGTTCACTTTGTTTGTCTGCTACTGATTTTTGTAAAACAAATTATATCAGGGTTAGAAACTTGTTAAATTGTGAGGTTGCCCCAAAAGCAGAAAATATACATGTACATGTAGGGTTTTGATTGAATATTTCAGTATTGTATGTAAAAATCAAGTAATCTGAATTAATCTTAGGTTTTTACATGATTTCACACTATGTGGTGTCCACTTTTTCTGTACTTGGTGAATAAGAAATATTTAAAGAAATTATAAACCCCCACCACCACCCAAAAAAAAGTCTATAATTGACTTTGTTGAAAATGTGAACCATGCTGATTCCAATGTTTACATATTTTGTTTCTTTATCTTTCAGTGTCAATGTCCACAACTGGTGACAAAATACTGGACATAGCTCTCTCTAAGGTAAATTATTTCCTAATACTGAATAATCAGGCATTTATTGATATGAGGCCTATTTAAGGTTAAGAAAGTCTTAGATCAGTATTATCTCTGAGTATTACATGATTTATGGCAACATTGATATGTTAAGTGGTCCATGGTTCAAATCATATCATAATTTTACAGTTTACATACATTACTTGTATTAACCTGAGAAGGAAAGAAATATCCACATATTTATCTACTGTCAATACTCTATATTAACATTAAAGGATTTATGACATATATATACAGTATATGTATTATCCCAGAAGGAAAGATTTTCTTGTACATGTATATTTATCTACTGTCAATGCAAGAAGTTGTATGTACAATGCACATTGAACTTCTACTCTCATAGATAATTGACATTTAATGTTTCAATATACATTAAGTACATGTATAGTTTTAATGTTTTAAATGGTTCAGAAACTGTACATGCATATGTTGTTTAATAGAAAGCTGGAGGCTTTAAACTTAATTTTACGCTGAGTCTTGAAAAAGTTATTTACTCAACTGAATGGTGCGATATATATTTAAATTGGTACTATAATACAAAGCAGTAACTGTAAGGTCTCTCATGCGCTGGATACAAGACCCTAGGTTGCACATGGCTTAACATTAAGAATTCCATGTCTATTAACCTCAATGTATTCTTTTTTTTGTGTGTAAATTTTGTAAAATTGTATATAAAGTGAAGAATATTATCAATCACATCAGTCAATGACTTAATATTCTATGATGTACCTTCTGGCTATTGTAATACCATCCCATCATTTATCCAATGATTTATTATTTAATGATCTGTCAATGTAGTTTTTTTTCTTGGGGAAATTTATATTGTCATTACAATAGACAAATTATGTTCAGTAAACATCTAAAACTACCTAACCTTATCTTAGTGTTCATGATTGAAGAGTTACCAGTTATGTGAGACCTGGTGTATTGAAATAAAAGTGTCATTTAATGCCTTTAGCTCAAGTATAAAAACCTCTTTGAAATTTTGGTTTGTACATGCAGTATGTTGACTGAACTTTGCTGAGCATGATAGTGCTTGTTGGAAAATTTGTGTACTCACTTGTATATGTGTACAAAATATACATGTACAAAAAATGCATGTATGTATATGTCAGGTTTGATGAATCAAAAATAAAAAATACTACAACTTGAATTATAGTTACAGGATTGATGTTCATTAAATATTTCTATATCTATGTACATGTATTTAATTTAATCAATCTGATGATTGAAGCTTTATACTGTTGGCAGGTGGGCCTCTATCATTTTGTGGTATAACTTTATTCTCCTTAGAGGTTAATATGATTTTAGGTGTTCATGAGGGACAGAGTTATTTGTACTTTTAATTCGGTGATAATGCACAGTTATGTTGTTATGTTGTTGATGTCTTTACCAACAGGAACATACGAGAGTTCCTAGAACACACACATCCTAACATACGAGAGTTCCTAGAACACACGCATCCTAACATATGAGAGTTCCTGTAACACACGCATCCTAACATACGAAAGTTCCTGTAACACGCGCATCCTAACATACGAGAGTTCCTATAACAAACGCATCCTAACATACGAGAGTTCCTGTAACACACGCATCCTAACATACGAGAGTTCCTGTAACACACGCATCCTAACATACGACAGTTCCTGTAACACACGCATCCTAACATACGACAGTTCCTGTAACACACGCATCCTAACATACGACAGTTCCTGTAACACACGCATCCTAACATACGACAGTTCCTGTAACACACGCATCCTAACATACGACAGTTCCTGTAACACACGCATCCTAACATACGAGAGTTCCTGTAACACACGCATCCTAATATACGAGAGTTCCTGTAACACACGCATCCTAACATACGAGAGTTCCTATAACTCTCGCATCCTAACATATGAGAGTTCCTATAACACTAACATCCTAACATACGAGAGTTCCTATAACTCTCGCATCCTAACATACGAGAGTTCCTATAACTCTCACATCTTAACACACGAGAGTTCCTATAACACACATCCTAGCATGTGAGAGTTCCTATAACACACACATCCTAACATAAGAGAGTTCCTATAACACACACATCCTAACATACAAGAGTTCCTATGACACACGTATCCTAACATACGAGAGTTCCTATAACACACACATTCTAGCATGTGAGAGTTCCTATAACTCTCGCATCCAAACATACGAGAGTTCATATAACTCTCACATCTTAACACACGAGAGTTCCTATAACACACATCCTAACATACGAGAGTTCCTATAACACACGCATCCTAGCATGTGAGAGTTCCTATAACACACACATCCTAACATATGAGAGTTCCTATAACTCTCACATCTTAACACACGAGAGTTCCTGTAACTCTCGCATCCTAACATACGAGAGTTCCTTTAACACACACATCCTAACTGCATACATCATATCCAAAATATATCACTTCTGATAGAACTATTTTGAGCCTTCATTTTTCAGAGCATTAAATTTTACAAATATATTTGAATACCCTAATACTCCATCCCTATTCAACTAATGCTAGAACATGTCGAGAGTACATGTAGGTCTACATTTTTGCTCATATTCATCAAATTTACTATGACTGATTTTGTTATTTCAGATAGGAGAGAAAAACTTGTTTACCAGAGAATTAGAAGTTGCCTTAGAAACAAAGAGAGTAGATATGGTAGTCCACTCCTTAAAGGATCTACCTACAACTCTACCTGAGGGACTTGTGGTAGGATGTGTCTACAAGTAGGTCATCAGGCATACATTAACATTATCATTCCACCTAGATTCTACCCCTTCAAAATGTGTACAAAATCAAGTCTGTGTAAAATTTAGTTTATAGTTCTAGGGTATGGAGAAAAAAAATTGTTCCTAAGACAACTAAGCTTTTCTGCAAAAACTTTGTTGGTATAAATTCTTTAGTTGCACATATATATTCTTTATAATCTGACACTATGAATCAGAGGTTACATGTATCATGTCATAATCACGTCTGTTTCTCTGTTGTCCTTCTGTTCATCACAAATAATAGGTTCCCAAAATAATGATTGGAAAACTTCTCCTTTGAATCTTTTCAGCAGGCTAACACTTGCTTAAGACCATTACATAAAAGTCAAGTTTTGATTACTGGAACTATCAATGTAAATAATAGTGGCATTTTAGAAGGCATTTTTTTTTTATTTTGTTTGAGTCTTCCTGTGATGTATTGAGGCATGAACATTGGATTAAACAAAAGCCTCAGAAAATGTCATAATTATCTGGATTTATCCACAATATTGCATTCACACCCTTTATCAACTCTCTCTAAATGAAATAAGTATGGAGAAACTGATATGTAATACTATATTGTACCATCGAGTTAAACTTAATGTTAATTAAAAAAAAAACAGCATGTCAAAATGTGTGTATTCTATTTCAGGAGAGATAGTCCTTATGATGCTGTTGTAATGCACCCTAAACACAAAGGCAAACAGATAGGAGACCTTAAGCAAGGAAGGTGAGACAGTATTTTCTAAATATCAACACAGTCATGGCTTATAACTATGTTCCTATTTTAGTGTCAAGTGTTTTATATATATGTACACGTGCCCCTTAGCTGGTGCTGATAGTGTATTATTTTGCCCCTTTTCAAGGATATATATTGTGTTGTCCTGCTGTCCGTCTGTCCGTCACCAATCTTGTGTACACAGAGTGTATTAATTTAATCAAAATATAACTTATTTATATATATTCATTTGTATATCCTTATTATTCAGAATGGTGTTTGATATACATGTATTAGATTGTACCATCATTGGGTAAGTGAAGTGCTTCTCAATTTCTTTTTCACATCATTTATTGATTTATTACAGTGTAATTGGAACCAGTTCATTGAGGAGAGCATCCCAGCTTCAGAGAAAGTACCCAACATTTAAGTTTGAAAGCATTGTATCCTTTTTTATAGAACATTTGTAGAAGTATCAATAACATTGGCAGGTAGTTACTTCAAGATGATGGTCAGAGACAATTCAGTGATCATGAGGAGGTAGACCTAGAGTAAGGAACGCATCATTTGAACGTTTGTTTTCAACATTTTACATTAATCTCATGTAAGCATCAAAGTAACAATTCATTCTGTTTCAAAGGAAAGCCTGAAAGGCGTCGGTGAAATTGATTATAATACAAACATATCACTGATTCCAAAAATTATGTCTCTTACCCTAGGTCTACCTCCTTAACAGTTCCCTGTTTTGCATTTATTTTTCTAAGAATTTCAACCCTTTGATTGAATATGGTGATAAAGAAAGTAATTTTTACTTAATGCTGAATTTTTTTCTTTGGAATGATTATACATACTTATAATATACCATGAAAAGTACACATGTAAAATGCATCAACATAAAATGCAGATGCCCATATTAACATATTAAAACTCTTCTTTCTTAATTATATGGAAAAATCAAACTGTAAACAATAAACATGTATGTATTACAAAACATTTTTTTTTAAAACTTGTTCCTTAACTGAATCTCAGAGAGGAAACTTGAACACTAGATTGAGGAAACTGGATGAGAATGGAACCTATGATGCCATTATTCTGGCAGAAGCTGGTCTACACAGAATGGGTTGGGCTGATAGGATATCTCAGGTAGATTTCATCTCAGACCTTTTATAGTAGAATTAAGTGATTTGCAACAGTCAAAGGGAGATAATGGGAACTAAGTTATTGTCAGATAATATAAAACACTGACTTTTATTTTCTGCTGAGAAGACACATGTAATAGTAAAATTGAGTTAACATTTTTTAAAGGACTTTATCTTTATTTTTTGTAATAATTGTGCTAACATTTGACATTGCAATATGTTATTTTAACACTTACTTAGTACTGAATGGATTTTTATTGGTTTGCAGGTCTTAGAATCCATAAAGTTTTCAATAGGAGCTTTTAGCTGTCAGGAAATAGGCATATTTTAAAATCACAGATTAATGATTTTATGAAATTTCAAAATTCTTTTTTTTTCTCTTAAGAAATGACTTACTCAAAATCAACTTTAAAATCTGACCTTTCACTTGTTACTATTTGGTGTTAACACATATGGTTCAAAAAGTCAGTTATAACTTATTTCTATAATTCCATAAATTATAACAAATGAAACAAGAATATTATGTCCATAAATCCAGTTTTTAGCTATTTTATATGTTTTTAATCCTCCAGGATCAAAATACCTTGTCACTGGTTTATGCCTGGAACTTCCCAACTGTTTCTGAACACTACACAAAAATATAGTCCTAATGTAGTTCCCTTTACATCATTCCATTTATTTTTATAACCAGTAAATATGTTTCTGGGAATTACTCAGCTCAATAATCTATTATTTCTGCAAAATGAAATTAAGATCTGAAATTTTCAGTTGATTTGAAAATTTGAGGGACTCCTTTTTAGCCTTGGAAGATGTTTAGTAACAAAATAGCATTAAGGAAATTCAGTTCTTGCAATAATGTGTCAAGAAACATTAAGTATGTTAAGAATTTTCCATTCAACATGCTTATCAGTCAAAATCGCCTTCCTGTCCTTAATATTTCATGATTAATAAACAGGAAGTGAAGAGGAGTGATTTTAACCTAGTAAAATTGGCGGACAAATTTAAATTAATAAAATTGTTTAGTTTTGCAAAATCTTATGCTTATAAGCTGAAATCAGTTTTTATTTGAGTATAATTACATTGTAGGATAAATACTCTGTTAAAATATTTTTTGAAGGTAAATGCAAATTGACTTTGGACGGGTTTAAACATTTGGGGAAAAGGTGAAATAGAACAAAATTTGAAAATATAAGTTTAGTTGGATACTGTTTAAATTTTGATTACAATTTATACTTCAGAAATCAGTTTTAAAGATTGACATTCAGTTTCTACATTAAAAAAAAAGTTCTAAATAACAGGAGGATACAAATTCTACATGTTCTATATACATGTAATATTGGAATTGCTAAAATATTATTACAGTTTTATTTACATCATGTTATCTTTCAGTGAAAGTTTGTTTATGCTACAATTTTCATTAGAATCAAAAACCTCCAGTGCTAACGGCACTTTGATTCAATTATCTTATAAATAAAATTTATTGAGATGAATTTTAGTCGTTCATCAAAAGTGATTAATGGAACCAAGAGTCAAGTGAACAATTAAAATTGACGATGCACAGTTTTATTATTGTATGGGTTCCTCTCTCAGCCGGAGTGTAGTCAAATTTACCATTTACTGTTAAAGGTTCATTTACAGATTTATACAGATTTATAAAATATTTAATGTTCCAACCTCTTTATAATTGCAGGTTTTGCCATCAGATATGTGTATGTATGCTGTTAGTCAGGGAGCAATGGCTGTAGAATGTAGAGGGGACGACACTGATACACTCCACCTGTTATCACATATAAATGACCAACAAACAGCCTTGGCTTGTATAGCTGAGAGATCATTCCTTAAAACTCTGGTTTGTACCTAATAATTTTCTCAAGTATATATTTCGTAGTTAAATAACAGTGAAACAGAATGACTTGTTTCAAAATCAACTTTAGAAAAAAAACAAGTATGGTCTAGACTTAATAAAAGTGACTTTATATTCTACAGTAAGGGATTCTGTCAGAAATAACGTATGTACTTTGGGAGTGATTGTTATAATCCAGGCATAGAGCTTATATTGTAGAAAGTCACACATATTCCTGTTTGTCTAAATATCACCCATAACAAAATGGAGGTGTACCATCGTTATTTATAGTACAAATAAAAAAAAAAGCATATTGCTCACTCCCTCATAGGTAAAGCCTGAATTTGTACTTATCTGGAATCAAATATTCAAAACAGTGGATGATCATGGTGATATTTTGATCTATTTTTCTGCTCCTTATAGTAAACCATAATATTCAAGACATTGTACCTACCCAAATTAACTATAAAAAGATATCTGAGTCAGTCATTTTATTAATGTTTATATTTCCGTCATCACCTGAATGTTTCACTGTTTGTACCCACTGTAGTTTCATTAAATATTTACTTATTTAATTTACAGGAAGGAGGCTGCAGTGTACCAGTTGCTGTGTTTACTGAAGTCAAAGATTCACAGGTATGGAAGTTATAGGAATTTTTAAAATGTTTAGAAATCCATGTTATCTGTTTTCTTTATCTCATTTTTGAGGCCAGTAAATTACTACAGTTAGTTTTAGCTTTTTGAGATTTTTTTTTATTTCATGTACAGGTGAGATAAAGCTTATTCAAATAAATCATATTAAACTGACTTATTAAAATAAAAATAATAATAATAATAATAATAATAAAATAACAGACTGGGCTCTCTGATTTGGCATATTTATCACAAAATTGATTTTGATAATGAAAAATAGAATCAAATATTGCCTGAAATTCAAGACTTCAGAATTCTTAATTTTATGCATTCTTTTACTATTACTTTCTACCAATTTTTAAGGCATTCTGGCACCAGCTGTCTATAAATAGGAAAATGTGAATTTTAGTGTACTTACAACATGCAACTTTCTGTAAGCTAAAAAATTGGATATGGTTGGAATTAACTGAATTCAGTTTTATTTACATGTTTTCTAACTTCAATGTATAATCATAAAAAAATACGCCTTTCCTTCTATTTTTATTCTTAGTGTTGAAAATAAGGCTGAAAGATCTAGGCTGTTTTACAGGATCATTTTAGTCAAACAATAAAGACACAATGATGTTGTCTTCATTACTAGACAATTTGTTACAAAACACAACCATCTCATATCACTATGTATCCACTTCAGCTATCCTACCGCACATCTATCATAGACAGGTGTTGGTTCATTAACATTCTCTCAGCTATCCTACCACACATCTATCATAGACAGGTGTTGGTTCATTAACATTCTCTCAGCTATTCTACCACACATCTATCATAGACAGGTGATGGTTCACTATCATTCTCTCAGCTATTCTACCACGCATCTATCATAGACAGGTGTTGGTTCATTAACATTCTCTCAGCTATCCTATCACACATCTATTTTAGACAGGTGTTGGTTCATTAACATTCTCTTTTAGGATATTTTAGATGAGTTTTTTTAGAAAAATATACTTCATTGTGCTATGTCAGTAAATCTAAAGAATTGTTTTTAGATAAAGATAAATGGAGGAGTATTTAGTATTGATGGCAAGCAGTGTGTACAGGATGGTGTAACCAGAAATCTTGGAGACTTAGATGAACCTCCTCGAAAAAAGGTACAGTATTGTGATAAAAGAGATAACTAAATATACAAAATATTGGCTAGGCATATTTTAAATGATTTTTAGTGTACCAAGGTTATAATTGAAGTCGGGCAGGTGTGGTCAAGGAGTAATCAAGGGAACAAAGGTTATAGCAGTAATCAAAAGAATGTAATCCAGGGACAAAGACCAGACATGGAAAACAGACATGCACAACAAAGAACATAAAGTAACTAAAATCATACATACAAAGCAACAAAAGCAAATGAGCAACTCGGACTCCACTAAAAACTCGGAGCATGGACCCGGTGCACCGGTAGGGTAAGCATCCTCTGCTTTTCCAGAAACACCCACTGAGTTGCTCATAAAAAGTCAAGTCCAGGGTAGACAAAGGAGGAAAGGAAAACTATGACATATTGAATAAATCAGTTTTCATGGTGCAGATGGATACACCATAATGATCCACAAGTTCATGATGACGACCATAAAACTTCAGTAGTGATGACTTCAATCTTGTAGCAACATAATCTTCTTCCAGAAGCCTATTTGTTACAGTTCTAGTGCGATACATATTTAACCCTTTTGAAGAAACTCTAGCTTTGAGATCAAATTAAAATAATTTTGCAGTTGGGCCTCTTTTTGTTTTCAAAGAGCTACAATTACAAAAGTTTTATTTTTGAAAATGCGGCAGATCTTGTCATTTGTGTTGTATAAATCAGTATAATATTATAAATCATGAAACATTTCTGTAATATATTAGTCAAACTCTAATCCTCAATTTGCTTGATTTGAACAGTTGTGTACAGAAGAAGAAACCAAGCATTATGCAGCGATTGTTGGACATGATATTTCTCAGCATGCCTTAAATGCAGCTATGGAAGCAGGAAATGAACTAGCAAATAGAATTTTGACACCAGAGGGAGCTGCTATACTGGCTAAAGCTAAAGCAGATACTGCTAATGCAGTTCTAGAAGAAAAGAAAAAAAAGGAACTTATTAAAGCTGTTGAAAATCATGGACAAAGTTCACAAAGCATAAGTCAGAAATCATAAACAGAAAGACAGAAGTGTGTTTAATCTGTTGTTTTTTTGTTTGTTTGTTTTATGAAGTAAATAATTATGTTTCTTGGTGCTACATATAAAAAAGTAACATAAATTACTGCATGTGTAAATAAAGGATAAGTTTTTAACAGTAACTGTTCATAGATTTTAATGATAAGGCAAGATTAGTTTATTTGTGAAAGACTATGGTTGAATACTTGCTTGTAACTGTAAATATTGTTTGCATTAGCTATGACTAAACATTTAAAACATTTAACTACAGTCGAACTTCACTCACTCGAACTCGGATGGATCGAACACCCGGGATTTCTCGAACACAATTCAAAGTACCAAAATTTTCTCCTATATAATCAATATAAATAACCTTGGATTTCTCGAACACTCGAACTGACTAGTCGGTCCGTTCGGTAATAAATCTTAGAGAATAACCTCACTAATTCAAATTCTTCAGCAATTTTGGGTAATAAAAGGTGTGAAAAACTGAAACCCTATCATTAATCAGTGTCATTTTAGTTAATTACAGGTAAAATTCAAGTCATCACTAATTAGGTAGTTTTGATCTTTATCATAACACTGATTGAAGTTCGAGAATGATAGAGTCGGTATGATAAAAGCATCAAAGAAAATCGGATGAAAACAAATTATTGACCAAGGAACTCGAACTCTGAACGTTTTTAAAAGCGTACACAGCCTTTTTAATGTCCACAAATCAACATAATCTTCCGAAAGCAAACGAAAAAGATCTACGAACTAACAAAACTTTGTAGGAAGTAGGCAATTTTAACGATAAAGTCGAACTCGGATCGGCACCGAAAAAAATCTGGAATTATATGAACTTCAATTTCTCAAACTCTTGATAATTCGAACACATTTCAATGGTCCCTTGGAGTTCGAGCTACTGAGGTTTGAATGTATATTGTAAGAATTTGTTATTGTAGAAAATTGTTGACTTCTTACAA
Source organism: Perna viridis (assembly GCA_037379345.1). Classification (NCBI taxonomy): domain Eukaryota; kingdom Metazoa; phylum Mollusca; class Bivalvia; order Mytilida; family Mytilidae; genus Perna; species Perna viridis. The sequence continues at coordinate 16,947,024 of CM074515.1, forward strand.
AAAAGTAAATTGGAATGGGAGTTACCTGTACATAGCATTTTATGGTATTGTGAGGTTTAGGAAATATTAAAAATAATAGAAAGGTCTATAAAAAGAATTGAGTATCCAATGAATGATGTAGCATCTGTATAAACCTTCATGTACAAGATTCACAAATTTTTTTTTTAACACAATGAAGTATATTTATTTGTATGTTTGGTCAATTAGACATTAGTATTTTATGCATTAATTATTGTCACAGTTGCACTATAATATAGAATAGGTAATTCATGTGAAAGTGAAGCCTATAAAAGATCAACTAGGTTTATTATGTACAATATCATATAAAATTCAGACTCTGCTAATGATAGAGGAAATATAAGTTGTAGAAAAAACTATTCAAACAATGATCTACATACACCATAGATACATGCAACTATAGTCATTTCTATATACAGACCTGTGTTATAAAAAAAAACATAATTATCTCTCTCCTAAATCAATCATTTCAAGAACAATAACGCTTGCAGAGTTCAAACTTTATATACAGTCTATGTAATTATTATCTTAAAAGTGCAACACCCAAACTACCAACTATAAATACTTATGAGACTGGAACTGTTTTTGAATTAGAAATAAAAGTGAATTTAATGGGTTTTGATATGCATATATCACCTCATGTCTGATCTTTATAAAGACTAGTACATATAATGGCATGCATGTATAACCACATGTCTGATCTTTATAAAGACTAGTACATATAATGGTATGCGTGTATCACCACATGTTTGATGTTTATAAAGACTAGTACATATAATGGCATGCATGTATAACCACATGTCTGATGTTTATAAAGACTAGTACATATAATGACATGCATGTATCACCACGTGTCTGATGTGTATGAAGACTGGTACCTATTTGATTGCTTGTTATGCTGTATTTGATATATATTTAATTACTTGGTAGACTGTATATTTTATGGTTCTTGTTACCTGTGAGTACCAACTAGTTATGCATGGGAAATAAATAGTATTTTTTTAATCTGCAAAAAAAATATTTATTGTTAGTGTTATGTTTACTACTGAAATGAAAAAAAAAGCCTGTCACTTTTAATGTATATATAAATTAAATATCTCGGTTCTAATATAAAGTGTTTGATTTTTACTTTCATCCTTCACTGAAACTTGTATTTTGTTTTCGTCATAGAAAGAAATTTATTTATAAGATAATTACGTGTAGGTAGAGGAATCTTTAATTATATTATTGCCTTGCTGCTGTCGCCATAGGAGATGTGATTATTTGTACATGCAGGCATTTATATATACTTAAGTGGAAGTTTGTTCTTATGTCAGATATATACCCCAGTATTTATATCAAAGACATTTTTAACATGGAGTCGTATGTACATGTTTAACTCTATATATTGTATCGGATTCCATGTATGTTTTTTAACTCCTTAATTACAAAAAAATAGATTATTATTTTATATATCTTAAGTTATGTTCTTATTGAATAACTACAGAAATGACTTTTATCAAGTTGTGAACTCTGTTAACTGAAAAAATCATTGCATTGTTTTTATTATTGTAAATAATTGTGATTGAAATGTAATAGCAATGATTAAAAGTGTCAATATGAAAGTAACTGTATTTCTTGCCTAAACTTGAAATCTTGGGGTCATGCTACAAAATCACAATAACAAATGCACACAATAACTGAAGTAATTGATAGAAATGGTACAGAAAAGGTGAACACAACATATGGACCATCGTATAACCCTTATAAAATATTTTATATGTACAGAGGTCACCAAAATGTCTTCAATAATTGTGAACCCGCCATTAAGTGAACTCTGCAAGGCCTTGACAACAAAAGTAATAAAATCAATGGTAACAGAACGATGACACTTCTTCAACTTAAAAGTCAAATAACTACACAAAGACAATCATATTAATGACCAACAGCTGACTCTGGACAGGCGCATATCTAGGGTGGGGTTAAGCTAGTTTTATAAGGCCTTAATCACCCACTTTTATGTAAGGTCAAACATGAATTGAAATAAATACACCATAAAATTCATTTCGTAATTCACCCAATTCACCTTCATGGAATACCTCAACATACAATATATAGGCAAAATCAGAAATCCAATTAAAGAATGTTCACAGTTACTCAAACCTAACTCTGAATGATAATACCATCAAAATTACCAGCATAAGAAATAATCGACCACTACATTTCTATTGGACTGGATTTGGAGTAGTAACAGCAAGTACTAACTAGGTAAGATTACTTAAAATTAACCCTTCCATATAAAAAATCAACACTGCCGTTGGTTAAGGGTGATTCAAGTTGTCGAAAACCCCATCAACTAAACGACGCCTTTTTTCATTTACAACAATATTTTTACGTAACTACAGTCATTCCAGTATACAGAACTGTATTTTGGAGAAAACCATTCATTCATCTCTTATCACCCAAAATCAAGAACAATAACTTTCAAAGTGCCAATTTCATGTACAATCCGAATTATTTTTTATCTCGTAAATACAACGTTATGAAAAACTGAGACTGGTTACGTGATGTTGTTAGAAACAAAAGTGATTTCTATGGAGTTTTAACATACATGAATCATCTCCTGTGTGATATTTATAGAGGCTGCTACATAAATTAATCTGCCTTCTGAATCATATGTAAATCGTAGTAGGTAACCACAAGTACAAAAAAATCTAAAAATTTCTTTTACTTTGGATGATCTTACAAAAATAAATTCTACACAACATCCTTATAATTTGTCATTATTATTGGGAGACTGTCAATGTAGAAATCAGGCAGATCCTATGATAAAGATAGCACATAGCCCATAGTAAATTTTATCATACACATTTTTTGTTCCAATGTAATGTTCAGCTCATTATGATACAAGAAAGAACATGATATTTTCTGTACCAAGAACGGATGAATCAGAATGTATATTAAAAGTTCTCTATATCAACTGAATTTTGAAATGTCAAGTTAGAGTTATTTCCTTTGAAGATCTTAGTGCTTTGCACGTAATTTATTTCACTCTTACGACAAGTTTATAACAAACCAACATTTGATTTTAGCTCACTTTGCTCAAGAAGCCATTACAAATAAGCGAATATTATCACTTTTCGTCCTTTGTAGTTGTTGCCTACTTTTTAACGATTCTTAAAACATCTTCACTAAAACTAATTGATAGTTCGCACGAGTATTGCATGTACACTGCGTTCAGACTTTTGATCGCAGAAAATAAAATATGGCCAGCATGTCTATTCATAGTACATAGGGGGTAAAGGCACTTGTTTCAAGGTATATCTCGAAACCACGAGAGACAGAGAAAATGAATATGCTAATAATTCTGCGGCTTGAAGAGCTCTACAAAAGTCTTCTTTGATCAAAGTTGTAGGAAGATCCTTTGTTTTTTTTGTTTTTTGTTTTGCCCTTGATATAATAAAAATGTCGTTTTTGCAGTTTTACATCAATATATTTAAACCATAATAGAAAGAATAGAACATAAATGGTAAAGAAACAAAAAAGTGTGGTCATAGTTATAGGATGACTCCTTGTTAAGGTTATTGCCCCTGAAATGCCAAAAAAAAAAAGATGACTTTTCAAAAGTTTTTAGCCACAATCTTGAAACAATTAAAAATAGAATAAAACTTTCGATTGAAGTACAAGGATCGTTATAATCAGTTCTTCACAAAAGATTCCACTTAATTCTGGCAAATGAATACTTCTTATAGGAGTTACTGCCATTTAAAGATATAAATAGCTATTTTTACCGTTTAATGCTTATATTTGTAGAATTTAGCAGATAAGGAAAATGTTTCAATTACTGGGAAATTTTCTTACATCTTGATATCATATAGTCATAAGGCGAAAGGAGTAATCAAGGGAACCAATATTCTAGTGGAAATAGACCAGACATGGAAAACAGACATACACAACAAAGAACATCAAATAACCAAATTATTACGTACAAAGTAACATAAGTAAATGATTAACCCCGACAACACTGAAAACCGGGAGTATGGACTAAGCGCACCGGAAGGGTATGCATCCTCCGCTTTTCTAGAAATACCCGCCGTTAAAAGTCAAGTCCAGGGTAGGCGAAAGAGGAAAGGAAAACTAAGACACGTTAAAAAAATATCAGTCTTCATGGTGCAGATGAATACGCTGTAAGGATCCACGAGTTCATGTGATGACGACCATAAAACGTCTGTAGGGATGATCAATCTTGTAGCGGAGACATGAATTCTATTGATTAATACAGGATCCAGGACCTCTAGTTAAAATTAAAACATTAGTATGTGATCTTTAATGGATAAAACGAACCCACTGCCTAGGGTTTCCACGTACCTGAAATATAAATGACTTGTTTGAACAAGATTGAATACATTGGAATCTTATTATCAATAAAAAGACTTGTAATGTGTGACTTCATTTTTGGGCATTTTTGTGACAAAATTTTATTTATTTTTGATTAAACTAGATTTCAATAAATAAATAGGGGTTAATTGAAAACCACGACAAATTACCAAAAGCCTTCTCAAGTATTTATATTAAAATATATGGAATACAAGATAATGCAGGGGCATCTTGCATACTATTCAAATATAGTTTCAGTACTACAGGGTTGAAAGATTAACACTTATGCAATCATGTTAGTATACTAGTATTTATAATTGTTTGCTTTACTTATTAGGACAGAATGATTCTCAAAATATATTGAAGGAGTAAGCTTCCTTTAATTAGCAGTGTCATATACAAATGTAATCTAACTAACTTTACAGTTCTGTTTTCTAGTCATAAAAAACTGCTGTTAAACTGTTTTTTCCCTCAGTATTCCTGGGGCGTTACAAAATGCAAACCATTGTACTTTACTTTACATTTACTTGAATATGTTTATCACTTTTGTTAACCATATTAGTAGCCAAAAAGAGCAAAAATGACAAAAACACTGATTAAGATATAAATGACCCATGAAAATAAATCAGATATAGCACGGTATCGTATTCCATTTAATTACAAGTTTGTGTTTTTAATGATCAAAAGATGAAATTTTATATATCAATAAAAAAGTTTCTATTAACCGATACCTAATTATATGGACTAACTAACAATTAACGAAAATATGAAAAGGCTAAATATGAATACCTTCTTTAAGAAGAAGCTTAAATAAAAAAAACTCAGCAATAATAATTACGTCGAAACCAGACAACTTTTAATCGGAAATTTTGAATATTCTATGTTTAAAATTAGCTTTCATCTATTCATTAGTCATTAATAACAATTTTAAAGAAAATTTATACACAATTTATGGTTTTCTTTATATGTAATTGATTAATTTATCAGACCAATTTATACATTATAAGTCATTCTTATATTTTAGTATTAATCGTAACCATATATATATATATATATATATATATATATATATATATATTAGAATTAGAATTATAAATGACTCTGGATTCTCTCTGACCTCTAAAAAAACTATGATTGTATTTCCCTCCGCAACTGTACAACTCAATGCAATTTGTAATAATATATTTTTTCTGCATACCTTAGTACTACGTCGGTTTTATCAGAATAAATATTATATATATATAATATTTATTCTGATAAAACCGACGTAGTACTAAGGTATGCAGAAAAAATATATTATTACAAATTGCATTGAGTTGTACAGTTGCGGAGGGAAATACAATCATAGTTTTTTTAGAGGTCAGAGAGAATCCAGAGTCATTTATAATTCTAATAAATTTGCACAATTTTCTTAGTTTGGATTGCTGTTTTTGATTCATAACAGCACTAAATTTTAAAATATAACAGTTAGATATGAATTTTTTATCTATGTAAAGCTTTCTATCGTTTCGAAAATTTGGACATTCCATCAGGTAGTGGTATTCATCACCATTGGCCTCTCTGCATACAGGGCATGTTCGTTGATTACGCTCTATATTTTGCCATCTGCCGCTTTCCATTGGTAGTTTGTGGTTCATTGTCGTAAACTTCGAAAATGTAATAATATCTTTGTCATTTAGTATGTTAAAATATTGTTCGAAGTTAGTTTAATTCTTGAATAACCGATAGTTAATAGTTTTTGGTGAGTTGTTGACGTTTCCTGCCCATTTCTGCTTATACTGGTCCTCTAGTCTTTGTTTTATTACGTGTTTTATATTAGTTGTATTTTGAAAAGTCCAAAGATACGAAAATCCACAATTATCGAGAATATTTTTCATCTTGTCTAGAAGTCGGGATCTAAATGTAGATTATGCGTTAATCTAAATAGGTATTTAAATATGATTGAAGCAATTTTGTTTTCTTTTCCTGTTATCAGTTTTGTCCAAAACGATATCATTTTGGTTTGTATGTCTATGTATAACGGAAAACAACCCAATTCTCCATAAATGACATCATTCTGAGTCGATGATTTTAGGTGTAAAAGGATCTTATCAAATTTTAATTGTACTCTTTCCAAAATGTCAATATTTTCAAATCCCCATATTTCACATCCATATAGTAATATCGGTCTGACAAGTATATTGAATAGATCTATGTGGCACTTTATAGATAGATTATGCAGACGACCTTTCCTTAGAACTTCATACACAGCACAAGTTGCTTTGTCCTTGAGTTGCTGTTTGCATTGTTTAAAACTGCCAAATTTACTAAAGGTAATTCCTAAATAATTAAAGTTGTTTAATACGGCCGTTGTAGTAGATATTTGGATAATTTGTTCTTCCTTTTGAGAAAATAACTATCTTAGTTTTGTTAACATTAACTTTCATCATCCATTTCTCGCAATAGTTTCTAAACTTGTTCAAGGCTTCTTGCAGTTGTTCTGGTGTTTCAGCTAAGATCACTGTATCATCGGCATACAAGATTATAAAAAAGTTTAAGAAATATTCCTAGCTTTTCTTCAATATCTGAACTTATGTTGTTCAATCCGGCAATATTTTCGGAAATGAGGTAATCTTCCAAGTCATTTAAGTACAAAGAAAACAGAAAAGGCAAATATTTTCTCCTTGTCTAACGCCAACTTCACATGGGAATAGTGCCGATGTTTGATTATCATAACTTAGGCTTGATTTTATATTCTCGTACATAATGTAGATAATACGGAACATTTTACCGTCTATATTGCTGCTTAATAATTTATTCCAAAGAGATTTACGATCAACAGTATCACATGCCTTTTCAAAGTCTACAAATGCGCAGAATAGTTTCTTTTTAGAGTGTTGTTGAATTTCTATCAAGGAATTAAGGATGAATGCACAATCAATTGTTGAGTGGTTTTCTCGGAATCCGTTTTGGTTTTCTTTTAACCGTGATGTTTGCTCAGCAAAATTCTTGAGGCACTCATTTAATACGGCTGCAAAAACGTTTCCAAAACAGCTAACAATGGTTATTGGTCTATAGTTTTTGGGGTCACCTTTTTCTTCCTTGTTCTTGTAAATCGGTTTTATAGTTCCTTGGGTCCATTTCGTAGGAATTTTTACGGATTCGAATGTCACATTGAATATTTCCACGTACACGTCTATTAGGATATGGGACGATGATTTTAGATATTCGTTGATCAGTCGGTCTTCTGCACAAGCTTTATTATTTTTCAAATTTTTGAATGCCTTTAATATTTCATCTTTTGTTATTTCACAGTTTAACATGTTATTAATTTCCTGTCCACTGTATCGTGTATTCGGGTCAATTTCGCGTGCTTCGTCATCTTCGGGTGGAGCTCTGTTAAGTTCTTCGAAATAAGTGACTATTTTTTCGAAGTCGGTGTTAGATTGGTTTGTAATTTTCTTTGAGTTTAGGATTCGCCAAAATTCTTTGGAATCATTTTGTTTTAAGTTATTCATTTTGTTTCTATTTTCTCTTCTGTGTTCCTTGTGTGCTTTATTTAAGATATGTTTATATTCTTTCTCGACATCTTTAATTATTTGTCGATGAAATGGTGACATGTTTTTCTCTCGTTTCAGCTTATGGAATTTTGCCCTTGCTACTTTGTAATCATTGTTAAAAAACGGTTTGTTTTCTTTAGTGTTTGATAAATTATTTCCTCTGACTTTGTAATATCCAAACGTTTTTCCTGCCGCATCGATTAATACATTTCCGATTTTATTAATGATTGAGTCTACACTTTCTTGCGTTACTTCTATGGCATCGACCATTTCAGAATTTATAATTTCTATTTCTGTTAAATTCAGATGCTCTAAATAAAGGTTTGATTTTTCATTTTTCCATTTTCTTAGGGACTTGACATTTTGCTGATTAACTAGGATCTCGTCGTTTTGGCAGTCGGTTTCCCCGGTTTGTTTCAACAAAATATCTAATGCCGAATGGACATCTGAGTAGAGACATGAAAATTCTAGTACTGTCCAATCTATGAAGTTTTTGATAAGATCTTCGTTGCATAAACAGTAGTCAACTACACTAGAATTACGTCATGTAAACTTTCCGTTTAAGTCGCCCGGTGTTCTGCTATTCATTATAAAGAAGTTATTTCCACGACAAAATTCTAATAATTGGTCTCCGAATCTATTTCTATTGTTATCCCTACTATTTCTTTTGCGATTAAATCCAAATTTTTCTAAAGTGCAGATGGCATTAGTTGACATATTTTCCATTTCTAATACATTGAAATAACTATCAGGGATATAGATAAAATCGTCTTCTGAACTGGTCCTTGCATTAAAATCGCCAATAATTAAAGACTTTGAAAATTTGTTCGACAGCTCGAGGTATTCCATCTCTATTTCATTAACTGCATCAGACGAAGAGTAAGAAGTATATTCTGGAGGAACATAAAGAACTCCAAAGAGTATATCGTCTTTTGGACTAGTTTTGTTTGTTATTTTACACCATAAGACATTTTTACATTCTGTTTTAATATATTCAATAGTTTCCTTAAGATTTGCTTTGTATGCTATAGCCAAACCTCCTGATCTCCTCTTGCTTATTTTTGATCTGTTTTTGAAAATAAATTCGTATCCTTGTAAATCAATACTATCGATGTCATCAAGTTTTGTTTCTGCAAAGCCAGCAATGTCATTTTGTTTGATTAATTCGCAAAATTCAGGGTATTTAAGTTTTGATATTATTCCGCAACAATTAATGTACATAAGTTTTAAATAATTAAAATGCGTATTTAAAATGTTCGAGGACTCTCTCGACCTGTCCTACATATGTGTAGTGACATTTTCTTCATTTATAGGTTCGTTTGGGTCATTTTACAGCATTAATATCTTCAACACTTATGTTAGCAATTCAATATTTAGAATTCTAATCTTCAATTGACTAATTATGCTTTTTGACAGTGTTGTTTTTTTAATTCTTATGGTTTACTGTATATTAACCCCCCCTTTTTTTTTATAAAATCACACAAAGCCTCAGGTTTAACAGTTATTGGAATTGACTTTTGTCAATGTGTCAATACTATGATAGATTAAACTTGTCAATCTAACTGCTGTCATATGATTCCGAAAAAAAACGACGGTTAACGTTGAAACAAAGTGTATTTAATTGTCCTTTGCAATGGAGCTAAAATCAAAGTAGATGTCTTGTTTGTTGTATCCCTTTGTTTCAACCATGTAATTACTACCATTTATTTGACTATCAAAAGTACAACAATAAAGTGATTATTTGAATACAATAAAAAATATCGTCTATCATACATATGTGCCTCAATTAGTTAAAAAGGCTGAAATTACTATTGAAAAGAAAAAAAAAAGATTATTCGTGATTCTGTTTGGTTGTTCGTTTTGTTATGTAGCCCAGTATTTAGAGCAACTACGGAAAACACACATTCTTGATATATTTGAGTGAAAAACATATTCTCAATTCTTATTAAAGTATCTTATATATAAGCCTAAAGGAAGCTACCAATAAACTTAATAGGTATCGGATCGTCGAGTCATGACGATACAATACACAAAACTTTATAAATCTAAAGCATTGTACAACGATATCGATAAAGATGTCATAAGTGTATGCAAAGATACACCAATTGCCAATTGTTTACTAGCATGGTCACGGGAAACGGGGAAACGTTACAAAACGTACACCGCAAGAGAGACTGTCCCGTCTGTGACCTCCAATACGTTGGCGAATCCAAACCACCTTTTCACAGGAGCGACCTTGAAAAAGCCCTTACTTCCAATAAGTCAACATTTCACGTTACCAAACCACGATCTCGATGATTTCAACAAAGAGTTAATCCTAATCGTGGAACAGAAAAAGATTTGGAGCGATTCACAGAGGTTGAAGCAGCAAAGGTTTTGGATAAAATTCCGTGCCTTACATCCATGCCGAATAATTTAAAAAAAACATTAAGTTCTTCCATGCTTGTATAGTTCATTTCTTTATAGTGTTTGTCTATGTTTCTAGTTGAGTTTTGAAGTTCAAGATCATCTCAAATTTGGATTTCAAAGTTATACTTTCGACAATAATTGTTAAACTGTGAAAGTACTTTAAATCGTGTATACCAATTTTCGTGAATTAGGAAATACAAGTTCGTGGATTCTTGACTTCGTGGTTTTGAGGTTTTCAGTATACACTTAAGTAGAAATCTCTTTTTCGTTGGGAACCAAATTTCGTGGTTTGGCCTACGAAAACCAAGAAGATTCGTACCCATGGACAATAATACTTTCACATTACGTCACTGGTATTCACTTGATGCAGTGAGTTGTGTTCGTGTTATTTACCAATCTACACACTCAGTTTAGGCTTAGCACTGAAGGTGGTGATGTTGACTGAAAAGTTTGCTCGTTTATATTCTTTTATAACATCTTTATCGGTATCGTTGTACAATCCTTTAGACATTGATATTTATAATGACTTGTTATAAAACTTACATAAAGATGAGGTTTAGAAGCGCGGGAAATGTTCGGCACAGTCTCGTATTTTTCCTGAGAGGAGCCGAATATAGTCAATGCATTTTGATTGCTCAAATGGAACAGTTGCAGTATAAATTGTGATAAAACCATTTCTGTAAAATTACGAGATAATAATCCCGAATAAGATACTAAAGCATGTCAACATTAGACTGAATATAAATAACGACGTTGCCTTAAAAAACCTGACCTATTTATTTGATATGCATAACGAAAATATTATAACACTTTTACCTTGATCTTGGTTTGGAAAGGGAACGTTTTCATTTAATTTTCAGTCAATATAGACACTGGTAGAGGTGATATAACCACGAAAAAAACAAAGCTTTCCCGGTAGATATATGCATTATTATTTATTAACAAAACGATGATATTTTTTTGCATTCAAATGCATTTTGTTTATAGAAAATCATACATTCAATTCTCTCTGCTAGTAAACTAAAGTCAACCGAATCACAAATATCTAACAGTAACACAGGAACAGGCATGTATTTGTCTTGCTTTTATTTAGAAAGTTCAACCACAGAATGACAACCTAACACTGGTAATGTGATCTTCAACTGTTTATGAATTCGTATTAAAAGTGAATTCTGTGTGGATTTTGGCTTGCATGAATCGCCTACAGGTTACAGATCACCAATTCAACCAATGAGCATTTGGAACGTACCCAAAAATAGTCCTACGCAGAAATTACCTCTGTTCCTCATAGTGCTGTGAAAAAAGTTCTCATCTTATTTAAAAAATTTAAACAGTTTCTGAAAGGAAAAACATTTCTGTACATTTTATAGGTGCATTTTGCTTCTTGTGATGTGAAGCCTAATCTCCATAATGATTTTTAAATATACCCCTATCTTGTGAAAACACTGAGATTTCCCATGCTATTTATAGACCCTTCACTTCCGGTGACCAGTACTGCACTGCAAGTCTGCTAACCCCACATGCCATTCTGAGGATTGTGAGCTGACATATGTAGAATCATGCTGATATATAGTCCTCTGCAGGTTAAAGTTAAGGTAAAGTCCAGAGAAGCCATTGAATATTGTGAAATTAGCATAGAAGCCTATGGAAAGTGGAATTAGTGGTTTTTAGCCTACAGTCTGACTTTTATAAAGACATAAGCAAGCACACTATTAATACACAATAAAGGGTAATAACAACCGAACTGATAAAACCTAGACATAGTTAATACACAATAAAGGGTAATAACAACCAAACTGATAAAATCTAGACATAGTTAATACACAATAAAGGGTAATAACAACCGAACTGATAAAATCTACACATAGTTCATAGCAATAGTACTTATAGTGTATTATTTTTCGATTTATTTCCAGTTCCGTCATGATATTGGGAAAAAATTGCCATATTACAGTTGAATATGACAAAACACATTGGTTGGAAAACTTAATTAATTTATGACGATTTTGAATAAATCTACAAATATTTGAAATATGAAGAATCATATATTCATTTGATTATCGATATAGGAAAAACTGTATGTCGCAGTCACCGTATTTAGTTTACATTTGCAATAACAGTCACAGTTTTCTTAAGCCCATCGAAATGTTATCTATGAAAAACGCAAATATAAAGCACCTTGTATTCTAATTTATATCCTGGTCATTTTAAATGTTTAAATTATATATTATGTAAGAAAAGATCTGAAAGAGTAATCAAGGGAACCAAGATTATAGCGGTAATCAAAAGAATGTAATCCAGGGACAAATACCAGACATGGAAAACAGACATACACAACAAAGAACATAAAGTAACTAAAATCATACATACAAAGTAACAAAAGCAAATGAACAACTCAGACTCCACTAAAAACTGGGACATGAACCAGGTGCACCGGTAGGGTAAGCGTCCTCTGCTTTTCTAGAAACACCCGCCGAGTTGTTCATAGAAAGTCAAGTCCGGGGCAGACGAAAAAGGAAAGGAAAACTATGACCCGTTGAATAAATCAGTTTTCATTGTGCAGATGGATTCAGCATAACGATCCACGAGTTCATGAGTTGACGACCATAAAACTTCTGTAGTGATGATTTCAATCTTATAGCAACATAACCTTGTTCCAGAAGCCTATTTGTTAGAGCTCTAGCGCGATAAAAAAGTCTGCGTAGTTCCGGCAACCTCTGGCATAACGTATGTGTTGTGATATGAACACTCCATGCGCAGGTGCGGAAGGGATGTTGCTACATATCAAAGGAAAGTTGACAATTTTGAATGAAAATTCATCACGTTTGTCGTAACGTTTAGTCAAAAGTTTTCCTTTACTATCGATTTCTAAGTGTAGGTTAAGATATGAGGCTTACTTCAAAGTGTCTGTAGTATTCTTTATCTGAAGTTCTTTGGGGTAGATGCAATGTATCAAGTCCCCGAAATTAGGATTGTTTAAAGATAATACGTCATCTATATAGCGGAAACTGAGATTAAAGGATCTAGCTAAACGATTTTAATTGAGTATGGGGAATAGAAGTATACGATGTTGAAAAATCATAGGTTTTAATGCTATTATATTCAGATAATAGTCTTGAACTGTTTGCCTTCTAAAGGCTAAAGGTCTTTCGAATTTTTCAGGATCAACATTGAATTAATGCCACTACGGAGTAGTGGAAGAAATAAAAACCGGAAAAACTTCATTTTTTTTGTTCAACTTAATCCATGTACACAATTCGTTTTATAATTAACCGTTTAAAAAATGAGAATGATTTTATGCTATGGACTTACATAAATCAACACATGTATTATTTATGTCTTAATACTAGTACTGGCATATCTGGAGTTTGTACAATGGTACAACAAGTATAAGTAGATTTTGTATAATTATTTTGTTATCAACATGAGCAAAGCATTCTATACGATTTCATATAGAAGCGAAAAATACTGAAATATTTTGATGGGATCAATTTCAACGATATAATCAATGGACAGGAAATGGTAGGTAAGTTATATTTGAATATTCAAATATAGACGTCAATTATCTTTTGGATACAAATTTACTTATATGCATAAAAGATATTTTATATCAAACATCCAACAACTGGACGAGTCCTACATATGCATTGCCGTGCGATGTAATCGATAGGTGTTTCTCAAAGAATAATCAAGGAAACCAAGGTTATAGCGGTAATCAAAAGAATGTAATCTAGGGACAAAGACCAGACATGGAAAACAGACATACACAACAAAGAAATGAAGTAATTAAAATCATACATACAAAAGCAAAACAGCAAATCGGACTGCACAAAAAACTGGGAGCATGGACCAGGTGCACCAGTAGGGTAAGCGTCCTCTACTTTTTTTTAGAAGCACCCACCAAGTTGCTCATAAAAAGTCAAAGTTCGGGGTAGACGAAAGAGGAAAGGAAAACTATGACACGTTGAATAAATCAGTTTTCATGGCGCAGATGGATATACCGTAACGATCCACGAGTTCATGATGGCGACCAATCTTGTAGCAACATAACCCTGTTCCAGAAGCCTATTTGTTACATTTCTAACGCGATACAAAATCTCTGCGTAGTTTCGGCAAGTTCTGGCATAACGTATGAGTTGTGATATGAACACTCCATACACAGGTGCTGAAGGGATGTTGCCACAGAAAAGAGGAAAAATGACAATTCTGAACGTTTGTCGTAATTAAATCTCACAATGCCAATGTTCAGTTTGATCTCTTTTATAGTTATCATAAGTTAAGTTGCATCTGTTTTGTTTTGGCTGTACTTGTTCTTTTTCCTTTGTTGTTTTTGTTTTTGGAAGAGAACAATTTTAAGTACTATTGTTCTCATTTATTGATTTTACTACTTTGAAAAATATTAATGATGGGTGCCTCTGGAAAAGTAGATCTTCTTTACCCTTCTGAAGTACCCGATGTCACTCAATTCTTATTGTTAGAGTTCATATTGCAAGTACCTTATTTGTGTGTGTGTGTGTGTGTGTGTGTGTGTGTGTGTGTGTGTGTGTGTGCATTTCAGAAAATACCTCAATGTCAAAACTCACAAATTGTTTTTTTTCTAGACCACATACTTTAGTTTTCCATTTCGATGTTTCAGTTTTGAGATAAAAATAATATAAATTGCAAGAGTTCTTGATTAAATTGATTTGTTGTGAAAATACAGGTCTGAAAACAGAAGGTCCTGAAGTTGCATAAAATATGGCGTATGTAGTCCGAGATAGCATGGGCTGTTAGATAGTTCTCTGCATGTTAAATAACATCTATAACTGGCTGTTCCTAAATTTTATATAGATCAGCACTGAAGTATTTGACTTAGAATACATTTTTCAAAGAGTAATCAAGAGAACCAATATTCAGGCAGAAATCAAAAGAATGTAATCTAGGGGAAAAGACCAGACATGGATAACATACACACAAAGAACATAAAATAGCTAAAATAACACGTGCAAAGCAGCAAAACTGAATGCAACTCGGATTCCACTAAAAACTGGGACCAGGTTCATCGGTAGGATAAGCGTCCTCTGCTTTTCTAAAAACAGCCGCCTAACTGTTCATAAAAAGTCAAGTCAAGGGTAGACGAAAGAGGAAAAGAAAACTATGACACGTTTAACAAATCGATTCTCATAGTGCAGATGGATATACCGTAACGATCCACGACTTCATGGTTACGACCATAAAGCTTCTGTAATGTTGACTTCAATCTTTTAGCAACATTACCCTGTTCCAGACGCCTAATTGTAAGAACTCTAGCGCGATATAAAATCTCTGCGTAGTTACGGCAAGCTCTGGTATAATGTTTAATATAAAGTCATTACATTTGTCGTAAAGTTTGGTCAATAGTTTTCCTTTACGAGCGATCCCTACGTATAGGTCAAGATATGAGGCTGACTTTATACTGTCTGTAGTATCCTTTATCTGAAGTTCTTGTGGGTAGATGCGATGTAGCAAATCCCCGAAAATAGAAATGTTTAACGATAATACGTTATCTATATTACGCAAACTGAGTACAAAGGATCTAGATAAATGATGTTTCTTCCTTTGAATTGGATCAGTTTTAACGTCAAAGGATCTGAATTCTTATTAAATTTTCGCTTTTTGATCGTGTTGATGCATTACAACAGAATTGTCTATCATTGATAGAATTCTGTGTTTTTCTATGCTGTCTAATTTCTTACCTATTGAATCGTGTATAGATATAAATAACATTAAACCCCTGAAGTACGTAATCTCTGATTTTCAACACAACATGTAACGCAAATGTGACGTTTTTGCAAGTATTTTTGAAAAATATGGTGAAATATGCGAATTTTGGGTATTTTTTTAATCGGATGTAGGATACTACCTTTGCTTGAACCCTACAGGTGCCTAAATATAAGGTGTTTTTATTGAAATAACAGTGGAAATCGACAATGTTGTTTTTGCCGGTAAACGTCTTGAGCGTTACGTCACAGACGTAAAAAGTTGATGGGTCAGAGATGTGACGTCGAAACTAAACTAGGTCAGGAATTCAATTGACGATGAGGACGACGAAGCAAAGTCATGTGCGTAAAAAGTCTGAAAAATAGGACAAATGAATGGCATCAAAGAATTAATTCGTTTAAAAGATACGACATTTAATTACTCGGGATATATGGAGTGTACAGAATTCATCATTCATTGAGGTGGTTAAGAACCTCATTTAATCTTTCGGAGCTAAACTGTTCAAACTGTGAATCTTCGCCATATTGGACGCTGTCAGCAGTGCGCATGACGTTTCCCGGGGAAATGTCTAGCAACCCCGAGGACATGGCCTAGTAACGTTCGGGGATATGGGATTTTGAGCGACGTGTAGCTAACCAATAAAATTTCAGTACTGATACCCAGCCGGGGATAAATTGACATATATCCAGAGCATATTCACTATATAACATAAAATGGTTACACTTAAATCAGAAGTTAGGAACAAAGCAATCCATATGTGTTTTACTGGCCTACTCGGTTTTCACAAAACACATTTTTTTATGACATATGTTTTTGTATCTTCAACACATTGCATGTTCATCTGCTAAGTAGTGACCAAATTTGCAACCTTGAATTACTATCCGCCAAATTTACCATGGATCATATAATTTTATGTGTTGTTGGTTTCGTTAGGTTCAAGAGTATTTGACCAAACTTTAGTTGTACTTTACCTGTTCTAAAATTCAATATCACTTAGCTCCAAATTTCACAACCGTTCATTTAATTATCATAATCTTCCTACTTTTAGAAGGTCAACTTCGTTATATATAGCGCTCCAGCTAAGAATTATGAAAATAAGATTCATGGGTAGAAAGCCTACATACGTTTAATTTAATTTTTGATATTTTGTTTGCAATGCCATAGTAAACAGAAATTAGCATTCAATTTTTCGTATAACCCGTGTGCTTAGAAAATAAAATTTATATCGAATGCACTGTAAATTTAAAAATTAAGGGACATATCTATGTAAATGACACTCAAATACAATAGAATTTACTGGATTTTTAATGTTGATTATCTCCTTAGAGCAGGCAGATTTCAATGAATAATTACACATTTTCACGAAAATAAAAACATGTAGCCTTTTTTTTTGGGTGTATCACATTTTTCGGATTTTACATGAGAGCTTTCAGAGATCACTTCTCTTATGTCAATAATGTAACCTTTTATGTAGAGCAATACCAATTTCCCTGTATATTTCAATGTGGGGTCTGTTGTTTCTGATGGTGACTGAAGCGAGGGTATCAACTAGATATCTTAACTGTTCTCTATTACTGTAGGATACCCCGACACTTGCAACATTATCAAGTGCTTGAATCCTGGTTTATGAGAAAAAAGATATATACAACTTAAGAAGTAGTCATTCAGGAGGTGTTTATGTATGTCAAAACATTGAATAAGCATACGATTCCTTCTCCGAATTCAATAGTAATGATGCATTAAGCAGATTATTTCATAACACGAATATCAAAAAATGAATAAGATTATATTATTATAAAATGGAATAAATCAAGAAAATTAACTTATGATTCCACATAATAGCAAGCTATAGTTTTCTAAAATTATTTTTTCTTTCATTTGATTTTAATAAAACTATTTTTTTTCTATTGAATTCACAACATTAACAGTTAGTCTTTTTAAATCACACTTTACTTATAAGACCTATATCGTGATCATCATGTCAATAATTCCTACTAGACTGGGTGATTTGTTTACCGGTAACAAGTTCAGTGTATTATTTATAAATTATGAACCCACGATAGACTTTGTTGTTACTTTCTCAATATAGTAAATACCGTTAATAGCGTTGTCAATACCTGGCCGTTCTACTGATTTGTTATAATCATTATATTCAGTTCTATTACTTATTCATATATTTCAGCCTTTCTGAACTGCAATCAAGAAAACTTACTTATATAAGGTAAGTCAGTGGTCGTTCTTGTTGAATTCATATACGAGAACAGTCACACTATTGTTCAAATATCTTATTTATCAAAAATAATAGTTTATTAAGACAAATTGTTTGTTTTACCAGATATAAAGACTTTTTTGATATTATATTGATTTTGTAGCATCAAATTAATCACGTCAACATATAAATTCCAAGGTTACCTAGATTTCGTCCAATGTTACCAATTTAATATCCAAGGTCCAATATAATGCTTGTACAAATTTCCAAGCTCCACACAGTGGGAGTCATTCGTTTCCTTTGTTACTTACCGCTTTAGACAGGCATTTCAAAATTTTCTGACATCATTCAAATTAAAACGTCGTTTTAAAATCGGATATCGTCGTATCAAATAATTCAATGCTTTCCGACTTTGCAAGATTCTTGCATTTCTTAGAGGCCGGCGACAGCCAGCTTGACAAATTTCTACCAAAGAAACAGGTAACTGGCACATGCAACTAAACTGGTGTATACAATGAAGTGTTACAGTCCTTTGCCTTTTTTTCATCATGTTCAACAATCAAAACAAATCCCTTATACCACACACAATAATTCCAAATTTAATTGAATGCACATTATACCCAGAAACCCAAAATCACTAGTCCATTGAAGTGGTCGTTGTCAACTTCATCAGTTCTGTTACTCTTTATGTTTTAAATTCTAATGAGGTCTTAGTCTGTTGTATAAATAGTGCATAAATCTGAGAAGTAAATTATCAAATTAAATATTTTTCACTACTTTTTAAACCTTCAAAGTTCACCTATCAAACGATGCAAACCAGCTATTACGAAATTTGTAGACAAAAACCTGAAACCCATTTTGGTATTTTTTTCTCTTCTAACGAAGACATACAAATGGTAATGTTCCATTGTTACCTTTCTTAGGCCCAGTAAAAATGCAAGAGGTGACGCATGATTATTATGAGTCAGAATGTTAAAAAAAACTGCTGTGAATGTCCGAAATTAAAGAAGAATGTTTTGTATACTGATCAAATTTTTCAGCTGGAAATGAATGAACTATTATCCAGTCTGCGATACAGACCAACATAAAAGCAGATAAATAATTCGATTTGTATCTGCATTCCTTTGGCATGTTGACATAAAATATATGCTGAAACATTAATATAATCATGCAGTGCTCGGCATATTTGAAATCAGCTTGAATATCTAACTGCACAAAATAAATCTGTGTGTAAATCAATCTTACAATCTATATTATGTAACAAAACAGGAGATGGTAATAATAATAAAAAAAGAAACAAAGAATTGTACATGTACTATGTGTTATAAAGGTGTTTTGAAGTCGAAATCACAAAGTAAACATTTTAAGTTTCCATTAATGAATCTTAGGTAACAATTAATGATACAGATCAATAGTGGTAGATATAGTATCAATATTCTGAAAAACTTATGATATGCTTCTAATATTTTCAACGGTGGAACACATTTATATTTGTATACAACCAGTGTGTTTCAATTACAGGGGGAACCATCATTAAAGACTTCCTGCAAAACACAATACATTCCATTAAAAATTCAATTTCATTTCTTTTCATTCCTCTTTGACGAACATTGGCTACTTGGAAGATTGATTACGCGTCTGATAACTACTATTAGTAATTGAGAGAACCATTCATAGTATTCTGCTTCATCTTTTCAAATGTTTGTTTTGTTAACTGATATCTTATTTATAAATATACATGTAATATTATTTTTAGACCTACTCGAGAGGCTAAAAAAACTAGTGTACAATAAAACATGATATTTCAAAAAACATTTAAACTTCCCCACACACATACTAGTATGAACTAGTATGAACCGATGTAAATTCAACGAAATCTCATGGTAAGCCTCTGTTAATAGAAATTATGTCAACAAATAACTAACAAACAAATCAACTTAAAGAGTAATCAAGGGAACCAAGGTTATAGCGGTAATCAAAAGAATGTAATCCAGGGACAAAGACCAGACATGGAAAACAGACATACACAACAAAGAACATAAAGTAACTAAAATCATACATACAAAGTAACAAAAGTAAATGAGCAACTCGGACTCCACTAAAAACTGAGAGCATGAACCAGGTGCACCGGTAGGGTAAGCGTTCTCTACTTTTTTTAGAAGCACCCACCGAGTTGCTCATAAAAAGTCAAGTCCGGGGTAGACAAACGAGGAAAGGAAAACTATGACACGTTGAATAAATCAGTTTTCATGGTGCTGATGGATACAACATAACGATCCACGAGTTCATGATGACGACCATAAAACGTCTGTAGTGATGACTTCAATCTCGTAGCAACATAACCCTGTTCCAGAAGCCTATTTGTTAGAGTTCTAGCGCGATACAAAAAGTCTGCGTAGTTTCGGCAAGCTCTGGCATAACGTGTGAGTTGTGATAGGAACACTCCATACGCAGGAGCCGAAGGGATGTTGCCACAAATGAAAGGAAAGTTGACAATTCTGAACGAAAAGTAATCACGTTCGTCGTAAAGTTCGGTCAGTAGTTTTCCCTTATCATCGATCTCTAAGTGTTGGCCAAGATATGAAGCAAAAATCACAATGTCTGTAGTATTCTTTATTTTAAGTTTTTTCGGGTAGATGCGATGTATCAAATCCCCGAAACTAGGATTGTTTAACGATAGTACGTCATCTATTTAGCGGAAACTTAAATTAAATGATCTAGCCAAACGATATTCTTTCTTTTTTATCAGACTAGCTATAAAGTCAGCCTCATAAGAGTTTAGGAATAGGTCAGCAAGTATCGGAGCACTATTTGTTCTCATTGGAATACCGATCGTTTGTTGAAAAACGCGTCCACCACACTGGACAAATATGTTGTCGATAAAAACGATAAAAACTTCCAACATTTTGAAAACATCTTCTTCTGTATATTCGGAAGATGATTTGGAATTATTTTTACAAAGTATGAGGAATCTCTACCAAGAACTATATAATTATAACTTGCAGTTTGACAGGTTGCTCAGGCGGGTAAGCTTTTACCCTTCAGGAGACCTTGATGTAACTACTTGCTTTTTGGTTTTTTTTTTGTTTTTGTTTTTGTTTGTTTGTTTGTTTTTTGTTTTGTTTTGTTTTGTTTTGGTTTTTTTTTTTTTTTGGGGGGGGGATTTGGTTTTTTTTTTTACTATTTCGTTTTTCGTGTGCTTTTTGTTTTACTTGCGTACAGTTTATGTAATTAGATTTAATTCTATTACCTACATAGCGCATATAGAATACTCGTTTTTGTTTCTTTTTTGTTTTTTTCATTTTAGCAATATACTTGGATTTCACTGCTGTGAATTGTTCTTGCGTTTTTATGCTTCGATATTTTTGTCAATATTCAGCTGAATTTTTATAGCAGGTAAGCATTTTTCATTTTTCAACGGAGCATACATACAATGTCATAAAACAAATTATCTATAAGGTCAGGAACTCGGTCTGTAGAGAAACTGATCGATTTAATCCTACGATTTCTTTTAAATATTATTTTGACTGTATAGTCAAAAGTTTGTATGAATGAAGACTTAAAAATCAAATTAAAAATAATTGAACGCTTCAGTATAAAGTTTTTAATAAACAAATTTGATGTGGTCGTTCAAATAATTGTGGTCGTACTTACATGCGTGTTTGATATAGTATGTGGGCTGACAAAAAAACCCGTACACCCCCTGCTCATCGAAACATTTGATTTTCAACAACCCTTAAACCTCATATTTACAAACGATTTTGTCGCAAAAAAAAACAACACAAAAACAAAACCAAAACAAAAAAACAAAAAAACAAAAAAAAAAACGAAGCATTTTTGTATTTTTTGCTACTTTTTATAGCTCGTTATGGCAAAATTCATTTTTATGTTGTTTTTTTTTTATTCTTCGAAATTCTTCTTTCTACAAAACGAAATAAATTGGCATATTCTAACAACGAAAATCGCCACAAGTCATCAAATGTCATCCCGAAAGTTGTGATTGTGATACTTAACATAAAATACCAAATAAGTCATTTTTATTGAGGCGTAAATACTCTAGAGTTTGACATTGAAAAAGAGGTCAATTTAAGGGTTTTTTAGGTGGTGTAGAGGTATATTTATGAAAAAATGTCATTTTAATTAATTCAAATCTTAAGTGTTACCGCAACTTTCTGGGTACCATTGTAAAGCTGAGACATTTGAGACTTTGGGCTACATGATGAAACCTATATGTATTTAGTTTCTTTACACCTGCTGTCCCAGGGAGACTTTGACGCTCTAACAGTTGAGCAAAAACAAAACTTGGCTTTTTGACCCAGTGGGGTACAAATATAGGTTTATACTGAAATAGAATCCGAGAATATTCTTTGGCGACAAATTGATTCGGTAATGGAAGGTATAAAGTTGCCTGAAAATCACCATGAAGTTGATGAGGGAGGGATGGACGGAAGACCCTCCCACCCCATGGGCTAATAAGAAGTCTCATATGGACCACATTTATATTTCTCGATTACAAAAGATATACGTTCACGTTTTTTTTTATACGAATAACATTTTATCAACTGTTAAGAACAAAGCAGCATTTAAAACTACTTAGAATTCGTAAATCATTGACCAGTTCAGTAAAAAATAATAAAATATGACATTGTACGCGGTATGGTTTATACTACTAATGATAATGTACAATAATGTTAGAATAATTTGTTCGTGCGCAAGAATACATATTCCTATGTACATGCATATCTTCCGATATAGAATAGGAGTGTTCATTTTGTGATATTTAAAAGAAAGTATTCGAGCATCTCTTCGAGTGTTACCGGGAGGTACCAGTCTATAACAAACCCTATACAGTTGCGATCACTTCTAATCTCTCTTCGATCCTGTCAGGATTCGCTGTCATAGAACAGTTCTAAACTGTCAGAAACTTTTCTGACCTGCAACACACCTTGCCAGGGTCTGTCAGGGCTTTGGACAAGCTCTGTCATAATGTTCTAGGTAGAACAGATACGTGGATCAGAAGAGTTCCTGGCAGATTTTGACAGTCATTAGCTCGAGAATACTTCTCTGGATGAATTATATACGGTACATGTACGTGATTCCGAAACAAAGGCGTAGCACCCGAATCCCGATTCGTACGACGGGAAGGAAGCCTTGCTATGTTTAACTTGATTTTTTTTTCAATTTTTTATCCGACTTTTATGTATGGTATGCAGTACCAACAAAAAGTATTGCCTGCCGTACCTGCTACGCTCCTGACTTTAAAGAATTTGGACTGAATTCTTTTGGTTGCAGATCTAGACACCGATATGATACAGAGTATCTATATTATTGACAATTTTAAATAGTTCATACAGAAATTTTAGACCTTTATGACATTTTACAGAATTTTGACTGAACGTATATATACGATTTTGAAGAATTTTTACTGAAATATACAAGTCGAAATCCCCCACATGGTAGTTATATTACAATAAAATTGCATTTTTGTCAATAATTTTAGTCTCTTATAGAAATTTTGCAATAATTTTGACTAAAATTTAATGTGTCACAGCTACCACATGATAGTTATATCGAAAAATTCAGCATTTTAGTCATTCATTCTAGACCCTCATGGAAATAAAAAATGCTTGCACTCATACATTTTGCAAGAATATGACATTTTTGTAGAATTTTGACAGAAATATATGAGTCACAGTCACCCACATGATAGTTGTATTGAAAAAAAAATAAGCATTTTAGTCAATAGTTTTAGACCCTCATGAAAAGTAAATTGCCTACACTCATACATTTTGTAGAATTTTTACTGAAATAATGGTGTCACTGTCACTAATATGAAACTTTTTAGCTTCTACATTTTTTATATATCAGATTATGTAGAGAAATTGGAAGTGTTATCACTCATATTCGTTGCTAAAAATGATATTTAGAAGAATTTTACCGAAATCAATATTTAGGTATCAGTCTCCCATTTAATGCAAACTTGTCAATTTCAACATTTTTAGAATGATTTGTAACCCTTATGTTATTGAAAGTCGCTTTCACTCAAAAAGTACTTTGTCAATCTTGAACTTCGTTAGAATTACCGAACACCTGAAAGTCATCCGTTACTTAGAACAGAAACATAGACCTTTAATTTTATAATTAAATAATTTGATTTAATTAATATCACATTTCCTAATCGGGTCAGCTAATTTACATTAGTCACGCAGTTTCTTTATTAATTGTGGACTTCCTGTTCTAGATTACGTCACACAGAATAGAAAGATTTAGTGTCAGGAACTGTCCAGGGGTATGACAGTTTAGAAAAGCTTTTCGTATTTTCTTTGTCACGACCCTGGACAGTTTCTGTCAGGATCTATCAGGGAATAGCTCAAAATGTGTCCTGACCCAAGACAGCCTCTGTCAGATCCGGTCAGGATCCCGGATCTGTCAGGGTTTCTGTTCTATCTGCTGTTGTATCTGACAGATTTTGACATAATTTAAGAGAGGTTAGAAGTGATCGCAACTGTATATCAAAACAAAGATAAAATCTAAACGCTAGAATAATAATTGTAAATCAGAAATTTTTGAAACTATGAATATACCAATAGATTTTTTACAAAAAGCAACATCTTCAGTCTTTATAGATTAGCATTGTTGTTCAGAAGTCGTCGATACTGTAGATGAGTATACTTACTTTGAATTCAATGATATATATTTAAAGCATTTTATCATAATGCTATCAAGACATAAGATATTGGTCAATATTCAATTTTCCTGAAATACATGCATGCATTAAACTGTGACATTGTGTTTTTTTAATCGATAAGTGAATGCATGTGATAACGTATAAGTTCACTACCAGTAGAACTGAGGTCTGTCCCAATATTAAATCCAAGTATCTAATAATTTGTAGCATCCTATTCGGTTCGTTCTTAAATCTTTTGCCTTTGTGAGGTAGAAGGGGTTCGGTTATCTTTGTTGTCCTCTTTTATAAATATGATTTTATGAAGCGTCATTATGAACATTGTGTTTTACAACTTGTACGTATAGGCCATTTGACTTCAACCCATATACACTGTTTAAGTTACTTCACAATATACAGACAAAATCTGGTAATGTTACTGATATTAATATCAAAACTTAAAATATGCTTTACGCATCAGTTTACTGTGTGGATGGATATACTTCTACGTACTTCTGTCTACCTTGAACTTTATATACTGAATCCTAAAGTATGTCTGGGTGCATATCATATTAAAAAAAATCAAATATGCATATACCATATATGCTATAATTATTTTTAGTTACCACACTCATTCCAATGGTACCTAATAGTGGGAAATTAAAACGACCGGGTATTTATATAGAAAATTAACTGTTTGAAACGTTAGTGTCAAAATTCCACACAGCCCCATATGCAAAGTAAAGATGGATGGTGTGCTCAGCACGTTTAACTGGGTTAATCTGATAAAAAGATACTGACATGACGATAATAGGACTATTACATTGAGTCCATATCACATAATAATTGCAAAATACGATTTATATGTATTAAGTACTAAGGTAAGCAACATATATGATAGAAAATGTTTCTGCTGGTATTTTCCGATGCAAGTTCTTTTCTTACTGTAGGTATATTTCGTGCATTACATTTATGTTATTTATGAAAAAAAAAATAGTAAATAGATAAACGTGATAAAATAAAACGAAATTCATAAATGTAAGTGACATTTCATTCACAGACCAAACAGGCAGACATTTCTAATACGATAGCTCCCAAAAGATGACGGCGATTCAATCGCTGTCCATTTCAGTAAGACGTTTGATTATCGTGGTAACTTTAGTGATGTGTAAAAATGTTGAGAAAATTCCAATAATCTGAAATATTTTCCAACAGCTAGTGTTTATTTCAGAGGCTGATTCATAGATTCTGAAAAGGGGGACTACAAACTTTGCACGAAATGTTCCTCTTTGCATTACCTGAAGAATGAATCATCAAAATAAAAGACACATTATACATATCCCTTGCAAATGGTAATCATTTTGACATCTTTGGTTTGTTGAAATTGTTAAAAAGTTACAAAATAACATTTTCAAGAAATTCTATTGACCAGATTTTGTGTTCTGTTTATGTGGTATATAATTACTAGATATCCATTGATTTCTGTATGTTTTGATGTTACTTATTCCTAGAAATGAAAGTCGTATTTCTCCGATAAAACCCTGGGAATATATGCTGAAAATTTAGAGTGCTGTGTAGGATTGCAAGCCTTAACTACAGATAAAATCTTAAAATCTAAAAAAAAATTTATGGACAGACGCCTTACTGAATCTTGACCTTAACGTACTTCGATCATAATCAAGCTACAATATTTGGCATATATTATTGATTTATTCATGACCGTTTCTCTGGCTCGACAGTGTGACGGGTGCGATTGCCGGTTTCATTTACCGATGCCGTCGACGTCTTTTTACCGACATGACTCTTTTACATTTAATATAGCTGGCTGAATTTCGAGTTACATGGATATCGTTATGTTCATGTAGCCGCATTATTATTATTATTATCATTACGGAGCTAGTTTTATTGTGATTTCTAGTTTAAAGCAGGATGGACGAAATGAAACGTCGGATGTTTATTTCAGTCAACTATCACCAAAATAACAGACCAATGAACTACATAATATAGAGGGTTAGGCACTGATCATCATGGGTGATTGTGCACAAGAAACAAGGTCACTTTGATAAGTCGCGAAAACATGACCTCGTTTCACTTCAATGGTTTCGTTCTCTCTTTTGTTATTCAAACAAAGCAAGTATTTTTTTTATATGGCGCACGTAGTCATCGAAGCTCTTGACTTGTGGTATACTTAATAGGATCAACTAGTGTCAATTTAAAAAAAATAGTTAAAATATTGCAAAGCAAGAGTGCGCGACCCTCATAATCATCAAACATCCCTTTGAGGTACGTTACAGAAAGCAACATTAAGCTTTTGACAACAGAGTATGTCTAAACAATTACCTATATATAAATACTAGCCAAGATAGTGTCCTATTTAATTATAGAAAACGAATTACAAATCTTTAACCTCCCTATAAAACATATACATGTATGAAGTCAAGGGTATACTATGCGCTCGTGACTGTAAATGAGTTTTTGTGCTGAATCATAGAAAAGTAACTGAATGTACACTTAAATATAATACTTAAAGACTTCTTGACTTTTGATTTCATAACATCTGATTAGTTATAAATCCACATGTAGGACATATAAGCCTCCAATACACAGTAAGTATATATATTTTAAGTCGGATAATTTAACTTATATTCAATCTGTGTTGTTACATGGCATATGATAAAGGCGTGTGAGCATTGGATATTTATTGATTAATACATTTCGTGTGATATTTAATCTGTATTTTTTCGTTTTAAGACATGTCAATTCGAGTTTTTGAATTACAATTTGTGAGTAACCCGTTATTTTTAACTCTTACAACGTGGAAAATAACTTACAAAATGGCACTTGTGCGCTTCCGTACAAAATCTTACATACAATCATCCTTTCATTTTCGTTACTATTTTTGTTAGAATGTTAATCCAGACATTCCTGAGAAAAAAACATGTCTTGTCCATTTTTTAATTTATCTCGAAACGTGTCTATTCCAAAAAAATATACAATGCAAAATGTGATGGAAAGCAGCCTGTTGATCTATTCTTTATTATGCTATCCAAATAAAAAACTTAACACATAATCTGGCGAACATTGTGTAAACCAAAATCGACAATACACAAAATTGTTTTACCTAAACGTTCATAGAAAACGCCAAGCTGTCACGTCATGAACAATAATTATTAGTTCGTTTATTTAATTGTTTGTAAAACGTCTTCAGCCGGAAGAAACTTAAATGTATTTTTCCGGTTTGGAACATATAAATGCAACCAGTATCCGCATGTCATTAATTCTGCTTGAAAAAAAGACTTGTGCTAAAAAAAAAAAAACCCTGACCCTGCATGCAGTAGCAGTTTACTTTGAAAACTAATGTCTTAATCATTTAAACTGTCTTATTGACCATTTGCGAAATGAATGTTAACTTTGGACATATATCGGTTTATAATTTTTCACGTAAGTTGGTAAATAGGTAGCTCTCATCATGTTTAACATTTTTAGCCTGTCAGAATATGGCTAAACCTAACAATTTTGGGGATATTTGCGTAAATATACTGTTTGACCCTATATTCTATGTTTAGTAACGGAGGCCATGTTTTTTTTTTCCGCGCGGATCACAACACCCAACAGTTATTTTCTACGGGTAACCATAAGGAACAAACATGACAAGTTTGGTTTCAATCAGTCCAGTAGTTTCAGAGAGAAAAAAAATTGAAAATTATAATGTAAAACATTGACCCCTAAAAATACGAAAAGGGACAATGACTCCAAAATCGATGGTCAATGGATGTTCACGAAAATTGAAATGCAGATAGATCTCATCATGCTAAATACTTTTTCCCATGTTAGAATTTAAGTTAACTAAATCCTGCGGTGTTGGATATACTTACAAAAAGTTACTGAATGACTCAATGTACTATTTATAGTAGCAGCGGTCAAGTTTTTTCACAGATCAAAAAACCCAACGGTCGTTTGTGCAGAATACGCTAAGAAACAATGATGCCAAGTTTGGCTCCAAAGAGAAAATTTTTGAAAATGTGTCCACGGACGGACGACGACAACGCACGCCAAATGATGGCAAAAGCGCACCAGCTCGTTGGACAGTGACCTTTACGAGGATCTAATAAATATAACCTATCTTACATAAAAAGTCATATCCCACCATTTACCGCTCACAGATGAATGGAGTCATTGAATATTTTCATATTCAGGGCATTAAAAATTGAAGGCGAGAAACTAAATTTCAGATAAGTAAACAAACAAGGTGAATTACATTAATGAAAGGATATTATAAGAAGCTTAAGTAACATTGTTATCATATATTATAAACTGAAAAAGTATTAAAATTAAACTGGCGTAGCATCGTAATAATATTATTTTCTTTATATATTTACTTTTAAATGATTTAGAAGTGGGTGTTTGATACAATGTTTGGTGATTTACGCCTCAAGCCTATACCACTGACCCAAGTTTAAGAACTATTTGAAATTCATAATAGTACATATTCTCTATGCTGTTCACTAGTTTCGGGTAATACTGTTCGTAGACATTTGTGAAGTAGTGAAGTACTTTCTTGTCGTTTTTTGTGTGGAAAAATATGAATATGTAAAGTATTTTATAATAATTTACAGGTTGCCAATATAACTGAATATGCCACGTGATCAATATAGTGGACACAGCAAATAGGCTGTGAATGCTTTAAGCAAGGTAGTAAGTAACGATCTATAATTGGAGTGATACCTTGCTTAAACAGTTCAAGGACTTGGCATATTGTCAATAGTTTTTTTTTTCTGAAAAGAAGGATCATTTGTAGTGCTGATTGCCACGTGAAACCGCTTCAACTAATTGTGCGTATTATTAAGTAATAGAGTTCCTTTTTGATGTCATTTTGTCATTATTATTATGAATAAAAGACGGAAAAGGTTGAAAAAACATTCAGGAGTTTCGTCGTTCGTTTATGTAACCTATCTATCAAAACACAATTCAGTAACTATTTTCAAATTATGTCTGTCGTAATGAATACAATATTTTCCTCGTCAACTGTGCATGTAACATTTTCGTCTTTATTATGGTGTGCATATTAATGAAGCTATTTATTTTTCTATTCCAGATAAAGAAATGCAGGTGCAAAGTATTAAAATAAACAAATAAAGAAGATAAAGTGATGGGTATATCGAAGAATGACTAAGATAGGGACTAACAACAAAAAAGATTTCAAGGCAGAAATCCAAGAGGATGATGTACTCGATGGCGGATGGGGATGGGTCGTTTGTGTTGGCACATTCCTTGCAAACTTCATTGCAGATGGAACAATGTTTTCTTCCGGTGTCCAGATGTTGGCATTCTTGGATTACTTTGGGGAGTCGAAAGCTGCAACAGCATGGGTGAGCTCCACACAACTTGGTCTCAGTATGATGATGGGTAAGTTCACTTGTAGTAGCATAGCATTGTCTAGCTCCACTGAGATTGATGAATTATATTATAATCAATAGCAATATAGCATAACCTTTCTCTACTTATTTTGGTCGGTGAGTTAATTGAAAGCTATATAGCATCACCTTTCTCCGGGATGGTGACGAGTGTGCTAATTAGTGAAAACAATCAAATTGAAAATAGCTTACTTCACCTTGATTGGTCTTAAAATAGCTTACTTCACCTTGATTGGTCTTAAAATAGCTTACTTCACCTTGATTGGTCTTAAAATGGCTTACTTCACCTTGATCGGTCTTAAAATAGCTTACTTCACCTTGATTGGTCTTAAAATGGCTTACTTCATCTTGATTGGTCTTAAAATGAAAAGCTAATTTGTTAGTGAAAATATATAGCATAACCTTTATTAACTATTTTCGATACATTAAATTCAGCAGTTTTCTTGTCTATTCTCGATACGTTAGAATCAGTTGTTATACAATATAATGATATTCGGTAATTGTCTGTCTGCTCTCACTACATTAAATTCAGTAGCAGTCTGTTTATTCTCGATACATTGTCTGTTATCGATACATTAGATTCGGAAATTCTGTCTACTGTCGGCACATTAGATTCAGTAGTTGGATTTCTTTTCCTCCACACATTAGATTCAGTAGTTGTTTGTCTATTCTCTACACGTTAGCTCTTTATTTTTTTACCCATTGGATTTATTTGGCGTGCAGTAGATTTAGGAGTTGTCTGTCCATTCTTGATACATGAATTTCAGTAGTTTCATGTCTCTTCTCGATACACATAATATTCAGTTGTCTGTGTATTCTCAATACATTAGATTCAGTTGTTGTCTGTCTATTCTTGATACAGTAGATTAACTATTTGTCTATCTATTTTCGATTAATTAGATTCATTAGTTGTCTGTCCGTTGTCGGTACATTTAATATTTGTAGTAGTTTGTCAATTTCCATATTTTTAAGTCCTATAACGATGTGTTTTAAAGACAATATGTACATTTGCTCGAAGGTTCACATTGTTTGTAAAGGTTAATGATGAATTTTAAACATATATAACATCTAATTACCATTCACATTTTCTAAGGTATCCGTGTGTTTTTTAAAGGGACTTATGTTTAACAAGCAGAAGGAGATTATTAAGCTCCGTCCTTCAAACATTTGAATTTCCATGTCAAGTTGATATTTTCAATATTTCTGCAAATACAGTTATAAAGTGGAAAACTACTACTGAAAAAAAAAATTATTATTTCGCCTCTTTTATCTACTCTAAAGTTACTAACCGGGTATAAAATCAGGAAAATGCTCAATACCAACAGCTTGTTTTCTTCATAACTGGTTCAAAACAGTTAAGTTAAGCTACTGTCAACTATTCGTTGAGTGTATGTGTATTTGCGGTTTTAAAACACGTGCAGTAGACTATCACTAACATGTTATGACAATGATGACATCAGATATGAACAGGATGGGAAGCTTGTTTAGAACATATCTTATTATGCAAACATTTATTTTCGTAATAATTATTTTTGTCGTAATGTTGTATATTAAAAAAACAACAACAACAAATTCACAACAAAAAGTTTATACGCTGTTGATAAGATCTTTTCTCACCATCATTGTATCTGTTGAAGTACTAAAGGACATCAACTAAGGCACTGACCATTTTTTTACTGAGTTACTGAGGGGGGGGGGGGGGCTCGGATGATTTTGAAAAAAAAATTCTTGATATGAACAAAACATTTCTTTTTCACTCAACCATTGACAGAAAAAAATATGATTCAATACTACAATATTTCCCCCATTACTTAACAAAGTAGATTTTCAATTAAAAGATTTTAACTCTGCCTGCTAATGAAAAACAATTGTGAGAAAATGGTCTAATCCAATCATATTGTATGATTTGTAGGTCCAGTAGTAAGTTTCTTCATAGCAAAATACTCGGTTAGGACCGTGACAATGGCTGGTGGAGTCATAGCTTTCCTAGGTACTCTGGCAGGGACCTTTTCTCCAAACATTACCGTTCTTATATTTACCTACGGCATTATCTGTGGTAGGTATATTTGTGAGTCGCTTTATATATTTATATTTAAGGGGGTTAATTGGTTGGTCTCGTTCTATTTTTTGGATTACGTCACAGTAAGATATGGTTAAAAAGACAAATCAAACATGTAAAAAACTTAAAATTTAGTCAAGATATACCTTAAAAAAAAACAATAAAAATGTATGTCATAGCGAAAATGAAAGTCAAGGTCACTAGAAAAATGCATGTTTATAAAATCAGAAATCACGACAATGACCTTTTTAAAAATGACCTTGAAGTTTAAAATTTTGATTGTTTATGTTCTTTAGAATTGTTTTTCAGTTTTAACCTGCTGACTTAAAACGAATACGAATAATAATGAAATGCTTTGTGGAAAAAAACCACTCAAATTCGCCATTTTCTTGTAAATTACTATGGTTCACTTCAAATTTCTCAAAAGAAAAAAAAAATACATCTCTAGTTTTCTAGAACATTCTTGTTTACTACCTATTTTTTTAAGTTTACACATATCTACGGGTGAAATTTCGTAAAAATTACATAAAACAGGATTCTGAAAATGAACAAGTTACTATTTTTGGAAACCATTGTAGCCAATTTTAATACCCTAGTATATGAAAACATGATTGTTACTACACACAAAAACTGGTTGTATTATTACCATGGAGTTGTCAAGCTAAGTATCCAAAGCATAAATTTATAAAATCTGGATTAATGGTTTCCATGATAACAAGTTTACTGAAAAAGGAAAATTTCTCTTTTTATACATGTAGTTAAGGTAAATATATGTACTAAATGTTGGTTTCCATGTCAACAGGTTTGCAAAAGTAAAAAAAAATCTGCCCATTTCGATGTTAATATGTCATAAAGAATTATTTCAGTTATTTTAAAGATATTTCAAAGTTTGAGGTTTCCACATAATTTTGATTCAGACTGAAAATTGTTTTAAATATTCAGAGAAAATAAAATCGCTCATATTTTACGTTATTTGTACCAAAATTTTAAACTGTTTTGTCAGATACTAAATAAATTCTTTAAAAGTAATTCATGAAATTTAAGATAAAGAACACGCAGACATAGTATGATTGCACGACATTATGTATGTACATGTAGAACTAAATATTATGAATTAAGGACTAATGCAAAGATATAAACTTCAAAGTAGATGAGCTTTCGTATTCATGTTAAAACACACTGTACATTAGTTACCATGGATATCTCAACAAAGTAGATACGTCTTCCTCCTGAAAATACAACATTAAGATTTGCAACAGGTATTTTTAATTATCTGTATGCAATTTCATATCCCTGTCCCTCTCTGTCTTTCCTGTAAACATAAAAATGTCTAACAAAAGTTTAATTCTTTATTCTTTAGGTATTGGAATATGTTTATTTTTTATTTCCTCTATTGTGGCCGTTGGGTTGTATTTTACAAAGAAACGAGCAATAGCGACTGGAATCGCTACTAGTGGAAGTGGATTAGGTGTTATTATCTATCCATATTTAACTGAATCCTTATTCACCATATATGACTGGAGAAACACATTACTTATTATTGCTGGACTTTGCCTAAATGCTACGGTTTGTGGTGCTTTATTTAGACCCTTGACAAAAAAGAAAAGTTTTTCTGCGCCTTGTGATTGTTTGGATGAGAATTCTGCACAATATCGGGATGCTGAAGAAAAACGACCGATGCTTGTGCCTTGTGACAGTGGATTAGTATTAGATAAAATCATCTCTGACAAAATGTACAATTCTGCTTCAAATATAGAAAACACTGGGAATCACTTGAGCGGGCCCGCATTTAGGGTAGTCGGCGGGCCCTCTTGTTTTGAAGTTTCTGGAGTATCGGCTGTGGAAAGAGTAAAAATTAATGATAGAAAATATTACAGTGACCAGAACATACACGTGGCACATGTGTCTAGCCACAAACACAAAACTGAATCTCATCACTTTTTGTCTCCAAACTTGCATAATGACGTGTTCTATAGCGGAAGCATTTACAGGTTACCTTTTCAACGATCTGGTACCATTTTATCCAAGAAAGATGATCTGGACTGTGACGACAGTGCAATTTCTTCTGACTTAGATTCCAGCAATAAATGCGAGAGCAATATGATACTTATACAGAGCTGCATTGCTATGTTGAAGCAACCAGCATTTCTTCTTCTTTTATTCTGTATGATTCTATGGACAGGTATGAATTATGATATTTTAATATAGCAACATTTTGTCTTAAAAGTACTGTATTCTACACTTACACTTCGGAACTGCCGACAGAGTCAAAATAACACGGAACAAAGGAACTGGCTAAAAAAAAAAACATAATTATACCGAAGTTTCTTTTCAGCGTTTTAATTGGGATAAAATAGGGAACATTTTGCTTCCTTTGTGTAAAGCAGTCCATTACCCCAGGGAAACAACTTACTTTGCTGTTTTGTTTTCTTGTAGCACAGTCCATTACCATGACATACATTCCCGACATGGCAGTCTCCAAAGGAATTGCACGAAACCAGGCAGCAATGTTAATATCTATCATCGGTATAACAAATACCGTAGTAAGAGTTATGGCTGGATTTATAGTAGATATCTTCCATATAAGGAGTCTTTATCTATACATATGTGCCATTGCTTTAGGAGCGGTGGCGAATATAGTATTACCTTGGTGTGAAAGTTTTCCTCTGATGGCTGTTTGTTCTGTTGGTTTTGGCTTTTGTATGGGTATGTATTCAATAAGGTTAAGCTAATATTTTGCAGTTATCTATGATCTTTATTCCCTCAAGCACGATTCATGATTATCTATATAACAGCCCTTACCTAAGATATAGACTTTTTACTGTCATTGACATAAATAACCTTGTTTCACTATGGACTGGGCATTGGCAATGTTTTGTTCATTCACTGTAACACGGCATTTTAATGGAATACACAACTTTTGGTCTTCCCGTCTGTGAAAAACATACCTGTTTTTTAAATATATATAACTGGCATCTCTTCTATACAGCACATACAATGAATGGTCGTCTAAAACTGTAAAATTACTTATTTTTTTTAGCGATTAATTTTCGCTAATTTCTCGAGCAAGTAAAAATCGCGAAATCAAACCGCAAAAAAATATGAGTCTCTATGTAATAGAATACATCTTGGAGAAAGTTTTAATCCCAGAATAAAAAAACCACGTAATTGGATTGACATTCTAAATCACGAAAGTAACCAGTATTCACTACGCGAAAATCATCAAGGTGGACAACTATATTATGTTTCTTATATATATATATATATATATTGTATGTTACAAGTGTTACATTTTAAACATTATACATAATAACAATATATGAATGTCGGGACAGATATTTTTTATGATTTTGGATTATGACCTAAAATACTGTTTTAAATGATTTAATTACGACATATAAGTCCGCTTCAAGAAGTTTTTCTTAGTTTCCAGATACCTAAGTTATATAATAAGTAATTTTGCCGTCACTGTTAGTATGCTTAATGTTTCAAAATTATATTTTCTCGTCTGCATGGCGATATATAATTGTAATATTTGGAATATTTCACAAAAACTAAATATCATATTAATCGAGTTCATGTACACTGATTCATTTGTTTTAACAGTGACCAGCTGATTGACATCTCATACTTCATGCACTCTTGTCTCGTATCAACAAAATTTTCACTAAAGCACTTAATTGTATGTAATGTCATTCAATCCAAATTACATGTGAGACATTTCTTATGATGCCACATGTTATACTGTGCCATAAGGACCGGGTGATGTGGGAATAATGTAACATTTTCTTTGGCACTCTTGTTTTTATTTTTATCAGGTTCGCTACCTAGGTCACCAGCAACACGTATACATAGGTGGGGGTAAGTCTCACGGGCAGGCTTTACAGGTAACTTTTCGGGGGTTGTTACTTTGACCTAGTTGCGAAATGTCTTATATTGCAGAACCGTAGAAGTGATAACGTTGGTTTTGTTTTAATACCACAGGAATCTCGTAGCAATGTCTCCTGGTTTGCAAATTTTCAAATAATATTATGAAGATTGTTTCCATAATTAAAAAGTTATTTAAAAAATCATATTATTTGGAATCTACAATACAGTACGTGTAATTTAACTGCATGTTTTTTTTTGTTACTCTCAATCTTATTTAAACCATTTTTATTCTTGTGAGCTTGTGAACATGTACGTATTGCACATTAGAAAAAGAATCTTAAGACAAGCCCATAACAATCTTCAAAGAAGTTGTACAAATAATGACAGGAAGCAGTTGACGTCGTAGAATATGACAAATATACAAGCATGCATTACTAGATTAGTGTGCATTGTACAATATAAATACACGGGTTCTTTGTACCATCGAGAACGATCACCAGGCATTCCCAGCTTATACAAAATTGGATACCCATTTCGGTGCATTGACTCATTGGTCATGCGCATTCACTTACATATAGCCTCGATTACTTTTAAGTATAATCACATCATCCTATCGACCTGCATATCAGTGGAGGTTAGTGTTTTAACGGTTATCAAACTCGACAAACTGATATAAATGTTTGACCTTGGAATATGTCATACACCAGAGATATGTCTCATGTTCAACACAATCCTCTTTTGCGATTGATGAATATTTTGACCACAAAGCTGTCAACGTAGTTGTCAGCCTCTTGATTTCGGATTAAATGGAGTCTGAGTACCGGATAAACATTTCGGAATTTAAATGATAAAAAAAAACACATTTGAATGTATACTTATAAATTTTACCACAGCTTCTATAAACCGATTATCCCCGTCCTTGTATTAATGTTTTGGCTCTTCCCAAAATGAAATAAAGTTGTTTTTTTTACAGGAACTGTTGTTTGTTTGAGGACCATTTTGATTGCAGATATACTTGGTATTGAACAACTTACACAGGCCTTTGGTATCATTGCATTTTTCCAAGGTCTTGCATTCTCCGTGAATCCACCATTCGCAGGTAAATACTCTCTTAAGTCAAAGTCCCTGCACGAATCAGGCGGTGGGTGAAACATGGTATGAGAAAAACACACCATTTTGAAAATTTAATTTTTCTGTATGTACCATCAGAATCAAGACAAAAAGACAAGATTGGTAAATTGAGTTATAATTTCATTGAAATGCACCGAAAATCAAGTATCAAGGACAGATAACTTTCTATTGAACGATTTCTGAGCAAATCCAGTGATACAGAGGTAAAAAAATTGTCTTTTCAAATAGGGGAAGCAGCATTGAGTCAGATCGGTGGTTTTTATATATGTATGTTTCCCATTTTGCCTGATTCGTACAAAAAACCTACCTTACACTTCTTTTGTTTAGAGAGGATAATAAGCGCATCAACTTATTCACAGTGTGGTCGTCAATGATTTACTGTAACATTATTTACACAATTAATCATGAAAATCATAGAAATAAAAAATAAAAACTGACACATAAATAACAATACACATATTTTAATTACAATATGAATTTAAGTAATTTGCTTTGAACATTTCTTAAGATGTACTTTCCCTAAAATCACTTGACAGATTATTTAAAGTAACACTAGAGGGAATAGCTAACGAACGCTTATACTATTCAGTTTTAGCTTTTGGTATTAAAAGTAAAATTGGATCACTCTGTCTAGTTTTCTAGAACTTTTTTTATCCAGTATGTTTAAGTAGCACATGTAAAATGTGATTCATGGTTGGAAAGCGTACATATATTTATTTTTGATATTTTTTTCAAATACATGTAAATGTTATAGTAAACAAAAATTAAGTAGCTGTCTTTGTAAGAATCATGCAAAATCTGGAAAATGTGATACACTCCAAAAAGGCTACATATTTTTTCTTTGTAATTAGTTGTTTTATGGGTCTATACTATGAAATGTGTAAATATTCATTCAAATCTGCCTGCTCTTTGGAATAGTCAACATTGAAAATCCAATAATCTAATGTATTTGAGTGTCATTTACAGAGTTATCTACTTCACTTTCGAATTCTACAGTTTTTATCTCCTAAGATACAATTTTTATCTCCTAAGAACATGGGTTATATGAAAAACGAAATGTTAATTTTTGTTTACTAAAGCATTTTAAACAAAACATCAAAAATATAAATATGTAGGCTTTTTACCCATGAATCACATTTTGCATGATTCTTAGCTGGAGTACTACTTAACATGTGGCTTTCCATAAAACCCATGTTCAAACATATATGGAGTGTACTATAGAATTTAAAATTAAGGATTGTAAATGACACTAATATACGATAGACATTGTTGGATTTTCAATGTGGGTTATCAAAGAGTAGACAAATGAATAATTATACAGTTCATCATGATATAAATTTATAAAGCAACTTAATTACAAAAATAATAACATGTAGCCTTTTATGGGGTGTATCATATATATTACAGAATTTGCATGATTCTTACAAAGACTACTACTCAAATACATTTTGAGTTGTTTAGCACATTATAGGTTAGGACACACTTTCTATAAATAAAATAACGACTTAGAGGCATCTCAGTGTTTGACAAAGAAATAAAGACGATGGACTGATTTCATTAATATTCTGAATAACACGAATTGCTCTTTTTTTGGAGCTTCAATAAAATATCAATATTTGAGCTGTCTTTTGCCCCTGACCAAACAGAACAGCAGAAATTAACATGAGAAAAAACTACGCATGTAAACGTTTTTTAATTTTAATAAAATCTTAATTTTCTGTCTGCTTTCTCTTCTTTTCAATCTTACACGTGTTGTTTCTGTTGTAAATACCTTATCCTGGTTTGACGTTCAAATGATGATGAGCAGCATTGCATTGCAAAATGCACTTAGAATATGATGGCCATAGAAAATTGGTTAACTTATCAATAGAGTTCGATGATTGCTCATAAAGCAACTATGTGGTACTTAAGTTGAATCTACATTCAAACAAAGTTCTTGACAAACATAGCCTTGAATCCATTTATATTTCAGGTTTTCTGTTTGATAGGACGAACTCGTATGTATACCCTTTCCTTCTTGCAGGATGTTATTACATCATTGCACTTATATTGTGTATTCTGTTGACATGCTGTCCACGGCACAAATTAGTGCGAGACACTTCATTCGACGTTGAATCTGCGGACAGTGCTACCGAGCATTCAAACGATTGATGACAAAAAGTTATTTACTTTTATCTAAACCTATTGTTGTCATGATATGGAGCGAAAAAAAGATTCTGATCTGATACTCTGGGTAAAGGTAGACAATGTACATAATACACGCTGAATATTATTCAGTTTGACAATATTAGAGAACAGAACAGAACAGTCAGACACATTTAAATGTTACAAGAGGAATTAATGCAGACACATGAATGGAAGACAACAATATCATTAGTGAATAAGTCAGGTTAACATAATTAAAAAAGATTTTTTTAGTTTTCGTAAGAAAATATGGATATTATCTAATACATTTACATTACATATACAGAGCAATCCATGTGATTCATTGATTGTAGGATATATTATATTCAGGAATATTATAATACGTATACGATTGTCGTAAGATCTACGGTCCTCAGTGTCTCGAATGATGCATATGATTAATGTTTTACTTGAACCATAATGTTTATGACCTTTAATTAAAGTTAAGATCATTAAGATTGAATGGCAACAAACAGTTTATTAAAGGTTTTTTTTTACACGAATGTGTTTTAGGCGCCGTAATTGTTTAAGTGTTTTTGTAAAGGTAACACATTCAAAGATATCTAAAAGTCTTGTAATACAGTTGAAAGGATGTGATATTGCAACACGTTTCTTTTTCATTTTTTTTCTAAATATATTAGTATGCAATTAATCAATCAAGGTTTTCACTATTTGTGTTTGACCAAGGATTATAATACTATAGTCAGTTTGTGAAATAGTCGTAATGTTTACAATTTGTAATATGATTACAGTTTCTGAAAAAATACAGAAAGTTTTGAATTGAAAAAATAATACGACTTAACATATGTTTTTCAATACATGCTGTTTTAAGTTTGCATTTATTCTACGTTGTCATTGACCAGACTCTCTAAAGACTTCCTGAATTATGACTTTGGTTTGATGTACCCAACAATTACTATAAGGCACATTATTTGACCTTATTTGACTTATGCTGACACTTGTGTCTTGAAACAAAACCAAGTCAAACGTAGTGAGAAATTATGAGATTAGAGTATGCAGTGATAGCAGATAAAACGTATCTACACTGATATTAACTGCTCTACAAGGTTAACTAACTTCATTCACAAATACCACAGTTA
This sequence comes from Perna viridis, assembly GCA_037379345.1. Classification (NCBI taxonomy): domain Eukaryota; kingdom Metazoa; phylum Mollusca; class Bivalvia; order Mytilida; family Mytilidae; genus Perna; species Perna viridis. The sequence goes on from CM074515.1 coordinate 16,987,716, forward strand.
CAACAAATTGTCGATCACGCGATATTATTTGTCGTACTCGTGTTAAAACACTGGTATAAGTGCACTTATTATAAGTTAGTAATACCAATACGTTATCGCAAAAAAAAAAAAAACACCGAAAAAAAACCCATAAAAACACAAAAACAAAAACAAACAAACAATAATAACAAGAAGAATACATGTGTGTAAAAAATAGTCAAGAAAATTTAGTTGAAACGGAAAATACAATAATGAATGTACAACAACTTCTGAAGTGTTTGAAGACAAGGCAAAAAACGAATGTAATCAAGTAAAGCTGAAAGCAGAAATTGAAAAAAAATAAAGCACAGAGCATGGTTTGCTCCCTCCGCACAAATGGGTACTGAGAAAAACATGTTAAATTAAAGATAAAGGTAAGCAATGTATCAATGTTATGAACAGCAATGATTTCGTTGAAAACAGCAAATAAAAGTACGTGTATCTGGCATTGTCTTCTGTAAAGTACAAGATCGAAACCGGAAGTATATGAATGTTAATAGATTATTTTCGCTCATGATTAATATAGTAAATACAATTAAAGCTATTCGATGCTATTTTTGACAATAGAAAGAAGAGGAAACTTTACTTTTAGGGAAAAGAAACGACATTGGTTCGCCTTTACCGATTAATTTTTCCCGCCAAACGCAGTTAATAGCTTCGCTCATCCTAATGGTGGAGTTCCGTAGCGTCTACCAAACGGAAACAAGCGCTCCAAATCCTAAAACACGAAATCTAATTTCCTATTTGTGACTTTTAATAAAACTTTCCTTGCAAAAAAATTTTGGTAATTTCATACATCTGCTTAAATAGGACCGGGTAATATTTTCTATGTTAACTATGGCTTAAGACTTTTAATTGGTATTTTGTAATCTATTAAACATTTCAATAAGTACTCATTTACACACCGAGTAATGATTTTGAAAAAAAAATGTATACATATATTGAACTTGGTAGACTGACTGTGCAATGTTAAAATTCTTAATATTATGTTTCGAAACATGATTATGTTGCTACAAGATTAAAGTCATCACTACAAAAAAAAATTGATCATGGACTCGTGGATCCTTATGTTGTTTCCATCTGCAGCATAATAATCTATTTGAATTCTGGATCCTTTGATTTCCAGATGACTAAAACATTCAGTTTAAAGCTTATCTTGGGCATAAACGATTTAGAGGGAAGTAACCATAGTTATAAGAAAATACAAACTCCCGCTTTTTTCCCTGTATGGTAGCTCTCTAATATTACCATGTAAATAAATGGCACAAACCCTTCATGTGTTTGTGTTCGTAAGCCTACACTTACAAGAACAAATCATTTGTTTTTTTTTATTTCAAATATTTTTATAGTCATCAAATCGGCAAACTGAATTTGTCTGATGTATTCCGTATCCTTTTCGATGTGATGTCAATGACTCGTAGTGAAACTGATCATCAGCATACCCTCTTAGTATTATGCAACACATAGGCGTACACCAGGGGCCTCCATCTAGTTCTGTCTCTTGCTTGCTATTCTTTCCATTTCACCAAAACTGATTCCATTCTCTTTCATTCCCCATTTTATGTCCTTCACCATCTACCCTTTGCTCGTCCTGGCTTCCTTATGTCATCTGGTGTACACCTTAGTGTTTTCCTTACATGCCTGATGTTATCCATTTTATACACATGTCCCGGATACTGTGAAAGTACTTTAATTCGTGGATACAAATTTTCGTGGATTTGAAAAGAAACACAAGTTTTTGGATTTTTCAATTTGTGTTTTTGAGGTTTTCTGTTTACACATCAATGGAAATCTCCTTTTCGTTGGGAACCAAATTTCGTGGTTAGACCTACCCACGAAAACCACGAAATTTGACACCACACGAACAGTAGTACTTTCACAGTATTTCCTTTTCTTTACTTCCATGTTGACTTACTTATTCCAGTTCTTTCTGCGAGTTCAATGTTAAATATTCTATCCGTCCATTTAATTCTTTAAATTTTCCTTAATCTTTCTTCTACTCACAGTAGTTTTCTCTCTATTTCCTTGGTGGGGATCCATGTTCCTGCTCCATATAGTAATGCTGCTCTTACATTGCTCTTGTATACTCTTATTTTCGTTTTGTTTGATATTTTTCTTGCTTTTCAGACATTTCCATGTTTGTTAAAAGCTGGTTTTGCTTTGCTTATTCTAATATTGATTTCCTTCAGCATTTCTCGATCTCTACTAAAGGTACCGCCAAGATGGCAAAAGTTTGACACTTCTTCAAGTTTTCCGTTCCTCTTTTGTCTACCCCGGACTTGAATTTTTATTAGCAGCTCGGCGGGTGTTTCTAGAAAAGCAAAGGACGTTTACCCATCAGGTGCACATGGCCCATGCTCCCTGTTTTTAGTGGAGTCCGAGTTGCTCATTTGCTTTTGTTACTTTGTATGTATGATTTTAGTTATTCTTTGTTGTGTGTGTCTGTTTTCCATGTCTGGTCTTTGTCCCTGGATTACATTATTTTGATTACCGCTATAACCTTAGTTCTCTTGATTATTAATTCAATTGTCTGGTCATTCATCATTACCAGTGTGTTGACAATTTGTTTTCATGATCTTGGTCTTTTTATCATTTATCTTCAACCCAATTTTCCTCACTTAAATTCTTTGCTGTCATTCGATTTCGATTGCATGTGCTGGAAAGTATGGGAAAATAGACTAAAGTCATCAATAAATCCAGGCCTTCTAATGCATCTGTTAGTCCCCACTTCCACACTAAATGCCTCTTGGATTATTTGTAACTCTTCTTATTATCCAGTCAATTGCAAGGAGTAAGAGTAAAGATGACAAATTATATTGCTGTCTTATTCTTTATGTTATCAAAAATCAATCTGTCAGCTTGCAATCATGTCGTACTACACATTTGAATCCGTTGTACATTTCTTTGATGATTTTTATGTCGATCCCATAACATTTAAGGATGTTTCAAAGAGACTCTCTATAAATATTATCAAAATCCTTTTCAAAGTTTATGTAATTAGTATAAAGAGATGTGTTCCATTCATTTGTCTGTTCTATAATAGTTTGTAATATAAGGATATTATAAACACACGATCGATTGTTAATATAGCATCTTTGCTCTTCCCGCAAAACTTTATCTACTGATTCTTAAGTCTGTCTAGTATAATACGACTCGAGACCTTTCCCGAAACTGACATAAGACAATTACCACGCCACGCCACTTATTGCAATCAGTAATCAAGTGTATTTAGATTATGTTGTGACTCCCTTTTCTGAACTTCATTGAAATGTTCTTTCCATCTTTTTAGTTGGTCTTCTTTTCTTGTAAGCAGTGTTCCCTCTTTTGATTTTGACTTTAAATAAATGGTACTATTTTGGTGTTGGCAACATATGGTCTTGTTATTTGATATAATGTTCTCGTATCCCCATTGTACGCAGCCTGTTCTGCTTTCTCTGCATTGCGTTTTATCATTCTTTGCATTCTTTTTTACCTCCTTGTTTAATCTACTAAATTCATTGTTATTATTGTCTTAATTTGCTTCTTTTCTTTTTTCTACTAACACCCATGTGGTATCAGATAACTATTCATTTTTCTGTTTGTTTCTACATCTAAGCACTTCTTAACTTCTTTTTATATGCCACGAATGTCTTCCCAGTTCTCATATACAGAACAATCCTGTAATCTTCATAAAGACTGCAATTTATTTCTTGGAGAAGTACCAAATGCTTGCTATTTCTCAACACTTTTTCGCTGTGTGATATCAACTGATGTACTTTTTGGTTGTGATGTGTTTTTTTTCAGTTTTAATTTGATCTTCCAAGTATCAAGATTGTGATCGCTAAAGATATCCACACCTCACCATAACATTTCACAATGATGTTCTCCATTTCTTGTTAATCAAGATGTGGTCTATCTGATTCTAACTCTGTCCATTTGGTGATAGCCATGTTTCTTTGCGGATGTTTTTGTCTTGAAATATTGTGCTTACAATAAAAAGATTGTTTACAAGGCAGGATTTCATCATTAGCGTTTATGGTAGGAAGTCCATATGTTCCCATGACTTCATCTGACCCGGTGTTATCTGCTTCAACCTTTGTGTTTAGATCTTCCATAACTATGATGACATCATGCTTGTGTATTTCTGCATAAGCTGTATTTAAGGTGTTCTAAAATTTCTTTTTTTTCAGTATCTTTGGCATCGTTTGTTGGTGCATAACATTGACAAAATATTACACAACCATAGGAGGTCTTGAACCTTGCTGACATTAGGCGCTCACTGTATGGTTTCCATTTTGTTAAACATTTAGCTGTTGTTTTGCTCATAATAATTGCAACACCTTCATAATGATTCCTATCTTTTCTACCGGAATGATATATCTTCGCTCCTGAATTATGAATAACTGTGGCTGAATTTGTCCAACGACATTCATTTATTCCTAATATTTCTGGATGGTATACGTTCATCTCTTTAATAACGTACTAATTTTCCTTGCTCTTACGTTGTTCTAACATTCCAACATCCAAACTCTGAAATGTTCTTTGGAGGTTGGGTGGAATGTTTCGGAGATATTATATCCGTCATGTTCTAATTATAGCAGCGTTGTCTTCCTGGCTGCTGAGCTATTAATTGTCCCCATGCCATCTACAAGACAGTGGAACTATTTAACCCATAGCTGTGGAACGATAGATGTTAAAAAATATTCGACCAACCGCAATAAGATTCAGCACCTTTCAGTGTCTCATTTATTTGTCGGTAACGGCAGGTTTGTCGCTTTTGTCCATTTTTGACACCTGGCCAGATATTTGTTTAAATAATATTGCTCCTTATGTCTTAGCTGTATCGTTATCTTACTTAATACGAAAACATTCATTAGTTTAGTGAATTTTTTAGCTATAGTTTGATTTGCAACAATTTTATGTAATATTAAAATTCTGTTAATTAAAGTCCAGTACAAGGCTTGTTTCAAAACACTTTGCAGAAAATTGAAAAAAAAAATTGATCTCCATTATAATCTTGAAAAAGATTTAATTGAATTGCGGAGGGAACGACAAAAATTTGCGTCGCAAATTTGACAGTTCTAACATCGTTGGGAATTTTCAGACCCTTCTATAAGTTTACGTTATCTTCCCTGTATCAATTTGATCCGATGGAGCAATGTAGAGAATAGAGTCGTCACATTCTGAGACGTTGTATAATATTGATTTGTTGTGACATGCATCATTTATTTGATCCTCTATCCTACATAATAACACCTAGACGAACTGTCCCGTACAACCATAAATCGTATTGTTATTAAAATTTTATGGGAAGGTTGCGTACCGTATATGGATGTGCAAGAATGAACATAATTACTGTTACTGTTGGGAGACTCCTAAGGAAGATCATCCAAATTAAGGGCTTCACATGTTAAAACAATGTGAATGCAACACTTTCTAAACCACTCAAGGGATTTTTACGAAATTTTAAAGGATGGTTGGGTACCGTATGTAGATGTGCATGAAAGAATATAACTAGTACTGTTGGGTGACTCCAAAGGGAGATAATCCAAATCACTACTCAATGGATTTTTTTTGTAATTTTATAGGAAAGTTTGGCATCACATGTAGATGTGCATGAAGACACACAGTTACTGTCTCCAAAGGAAGATAATCCATATTAATGGCTTAACATGTTTAACCTCCTAAACCGCTCAAGGAATTGTGATTATATAAGAAAGTTTGGTATCGTATGTAGATTTGCATGAATGACTAATAATTTACGCTGTTGGATCACCCCAAAGGAAGATAAATCCTAATTAATGTTTTACAGTGAAGTCCATTTGAAACCGGGGTGCTATTTTCTTTGTGAACTTGCTCACAGTATTTTTAGTTTTTAGTTTGATAAGGAGTACAATGCGAATTTACAAATAAATATTCAATAAATAAATAAATAAATAATAAACAAAATGAAAGCTACACAAATTGTAGAATAAAAATTTACATGTACATACACTATATATGTTCATATAATTTTCTACTGAAATTATAATGGTACATGTAAGTGCGAAAAGGAAATGGTGGTGCCAACTGCTAGCTGTAAAAGTGCTGACAGATTCTTAAGATGTATGACATGCATACTATGAAACCGTGAGCCCATTCTCATCGTCCAGATCGAAGTCAGTGTCATAAAATATCATAACTACGGTAAATTCGCCTTGAGTCAGAACCGTCAGAAAGTAATGGATGTCACGCGTGTCATCATAAATGGTAAGGACGATGGGGTACTTGTGTAGTTTGGATAACTTAGACTCGCTTAACACACACTCTGTCCATCGCAGTGTTTCAGTCTCATTAATCCTAGAGTTAACCAACTTGTTCCTTGACTTTTCTCCGAGTGAAGGTCTAGTCCATCATGAATCTATCCAAAACATCGACAAGGCCATATCTTATAATTATACGGACGACATCAGGAACAAAGCCGGTTCGTTGTAAACATCTGGTATTTAAACAATCGTGTTAGCAAAGGCCGCTTCTGTCTGATAAGTTGAGGACACGACCAGTAAACCGAAACTTTTGTTTGTCTATCATACTTTCGATAGGGGTACAAGTATGATGGCGCATATGTACATTTTGTATGTCGGGATCCGAAGTGGGAGTGGGAAGCCTTGTATTATTTATTACATGATGGTGTGCTATGTCTAGAAGTAGTAATTCATTTTACGAACTGGTGTTAGTCTTACATTAACTTCTTACCTCCTGTAAATAGGGGAATTACGACACTTTCTTTCCAAGAAAAGGGCACCATACCGCATTGTAAGATTAAATTGAAAAGTGCACACAACAGTGTTGACAGGGTTAGCCCTCCACACTTTGCATGCTCATTTGCTACGTAGTCTAGGCCAATTGCTTTGTTGTTGTCTAGGGATTCGCAAATTTGTAGAACTTCAGGAAACATTTAAGCTAAAATCTGAGAAAAGGTGATTTGTAAGTTTGGCTTTTGACAGTTTTTTCCTCCACCGATTCGGCACTCTTCGTTCGAAATCGTAAAGCACATAAATATTCGGCTTTAAATATATGTTCAAATTGCAACGGCTATCCTTCGCTTTTCTCTACAGGATTTTCGTAGGTTTTTCCGGACACTATAAGTTTGTTACACGGATTAGCTTTTTTGTGGTCCATAGGAGTTTTAGTTCAGATTCAGTGGATTCTTCAAGTTTCTGTGAACTAGATTCGATGTTAGCCTCACACGCTTTGTTCAGTGACGATCTAAAAAGTTTCAAGGTATTCATGGAAGTAAATTTCATCTTTGTTGTGACGTTTCCCGAAAAGATTATCTGTTTGCACAGTGAACAATTATAACTACATCTTATTGACATCAGCGGAAAATTTATCATTATATAATGTTAACATCAAAAGAAAGACAACCCATCCATTCTTTCAAAAGTTCAAACCTAGTGCTGAACTTAATATAATGATAAAATAAATACATGATTTAATATCAATGTACGGAAAGGTATTGAGCTTCTAGTACCTGATCGAATACTAACTTCACATGATACTTTTTCTACTTATTGTTTTATTTATTTTTATTATGAAAGATTGCTTATGATTTCCAAATGTAAATCATTACATGTCGTGATTTCCATTTCCTTTATTATACATCAATTAACTTAATTGATTACCAGTATGACATAACATACATACATACATACTAACATACATACATCGTTTGACCATTCAAGGCGATCTCTTCCAATATTCTTCCCTTCTGATATTGTTCACTTGGAGACTTCCTGCTTCAATTTTAACATTTTTGAAATTGATATTTCACACAGGCGGCTTTCTAGAGCGGGAAAAACTCACAAAATATATTTGATCATTCTCTCATATAACATGTATACTCGGGGACAGCTCATGGACTTCGATTTGCAGAAGATTATTAACACTTATCAAGTTCATTATTATACATTACTTCACGGTCATTGGGTTATGTGTAAATTACAAAGACAGAAATCTTGCATCATCAAGTTTTTCTGTATGTTCACTACAATCTGCAGTTCATTCCTATGATGCTCAAACATCAACATCAACATCCGTCGTCTGTTTTCATTGTTTTTTTCCCTTCAATTTTCAAACAGTATTGTCCAATTTTCCAATATAATTGACTTTTTATTACAACACTCAATATGATCTGATGCATTTGTATGCATTAGATGGAAAACAAGTATTTCCCACTAAAACACTATAAGTATACCAAAAGTTGGGTAAGTTTTTAAGCTACATCAAAATGTATATGTTTTGATACTTAAAGTAACAGTCTTTATAAGAATCAAACAAGGTATGATTCGTGCATGTGAAAACCCAATCAATTCACTTATTTCTAATTCAGAAACAACTTACAGACAACATAACTAGTCTATGTTTGGTTTTAGGTTGTTGCACCTTGAGATAAAAATCTGCAAGATTTTCGTACTTGATTTGGTTGATTTTAGTGAACGATAAATCATAGTGTGTTTTCTAAAAAAATAGATCTGAATACAAAAGAGGTTATTGTAACGTAAATATATAGATTGTAAAAGCATTGTTTGTTCGAACCACCTCTACTTAATAGCTGATCTGATCCGAAAGAAAGGACATCGTTTAGCTATATCCTTTAATCTCAGTTTCCACTATATAGATTACGTATTTTCGTTAAATAATCCTGGTTTCGGGGATTTGATACATCGCATCTACCCATATCGCATATCACAACTCATACGTTATTCCAGAGCTTGCCCAAACTACGCAGAATTTTTGTATCGCGCTACACTTCTTACAATTAGGCTTCTGGAACAGGGTTATGTTGCTACAAGATTGAAGTCATCACTACAGAAGTTTTATGGTCGTTATATATCATGGACTCGTGGATCGTTACGATGTATCCATCTGCACCACGAAAACTGATTTGTTCAACGTGTCATAGTTTTCCTTTCCTCTTTCGTCTACCCCGGGCTTGACTTTTTATGGGCAACTCGATGGGTGTTTCTAGAAAAGCAGAGGACGCTTACCCTACATACTTTGTATGTATTATTTTAGTTACATGTACTTTATGTTCTTTGTTGTGTTTGTCTGTTTTCAAGAATACTACAGACACTGTAAAGTCAGCCTCATATCTTGACCTACACTTAGAAATCGATGGTAAAGGAAAACTATTGACCAAACTTTACGACAAACGTGATGACTTTTCATTCAAAATTGTCAACTTTCCTTTCATCTGTGGCAACATCCCTTCGGCTCCTGCGTATGGAGTGTTCATATCATCACAACTCATACGTTACGCCAGAGCTTGCCCAAACTACGCAGACTTTTTGTATCGCGCTAGAACTCTAACAAATAGGCTTCTGGAACAGGGTTATGTTGCTACAAGATTGAAGTCATCACTACAGAAGTTTTATGGTCGTCATCATGAACTCGTGGATCGTTATGATGTATCCATCAGCATCATGAAAACTGATTTATTCAACGGGTCATAGTTTGCCTTTCCTCGTTTGTCTACCTCGGACTTGACTTTTTATGAGCAACTCGGCGGGTGTTTCTAGAAAAGCAGAGGACGCTTACCCTACCGGTGCACCTGCTCCATGCTCCCATTTTTTAGTGGAGTCCGAGTTGCTCATTTACTTTTGTTACTTTGTATGTATGATTTTAGTTACTTTATGTTCTTTGTTGTGTGTGTCTGTTTTCCATGTCTGGTCTTTGTCCCTGGATTATATTCTTTTGATTACCGCTATAACCTTGGTTCCCTTGATTACTATTCCATGTCTGTTCTTTGTCCCTAGATTACATTCTATTGATTTGCGCTAGAATCGTGTCTCCCTTGATTACTCTACCATATACAGTGTCTTAATTATATACGAATTGCACTACCTGTTGATCATTGTGGAAATAAAGGGCTTTAAAAATAAAAATAAAGAGAATCATGTCACTCACTACTACATGTATCAATAGATACGTAGTCAAACGGTATACAAATATTTACAAATCAATTTCATGAAACAGAAAGCATTTAAATGTGAATTGTGTGCAATGAATATTCACTCAACCATACTTGTGACCTAAATAATGAAACAAAAAATCAATTCAGTACAGGTTTGTTTCATTACGTAATCATAATAAATAAGTCTGCGCCATTTTCTATAATAAGATTTATGGTGTACTTTCGTCTCATTACTTTGAATTATATAAAATTTAAAGATACTACTTTCTTAATATTTTTATCTTCAGTTTGTTTTTTTTTTTAATTTACATTATGTTCAAATGGATGGCTATGTTTAGGTTACATTCTTTATATTCGCTTTATACACGAAACTGTGTTTCTTACAGTATTATTGAAAAATTACATACATATATTTATGTACATGTTCGATCATGCGTAGTACTTGTACTGGTTCCACACATGACTTGTTCTACAGACGCTACCTCTACTGAAAGACGTTGTTGCATTATCAGGGTAAGTTTGTTTTAATTTTCTGATTCACTATTCACTATAATGGCACCTTCTTCCCCAGAACGAAATAAAACAGTTCGAACTGATTGATTGTTGTTTTACGTCTAGCTGTTCAAAATATTGTTGCTCGGGTGTTAAACACCAATAATCAATCAATAATGAAAAATACGAACGTTGATCATTCGGTGACATACTTGGAAAAGCTGAGCTGGATTTTGAATATGCTATAGCACCCAGAAACAACATCACACAGAAATACATATCACCCAATTTATCTCTAGTATGCTGTTTGATTAGCAGAGGTGACTTACAATGACTTGATAAGACGCGGTCGGAGATCGTGCTACATGACCTCCCGTATTCGAGGCGATCACGCTTCCACGAAACCACATATGCATCGAGGCAGGTATTTTTGTTTTGTTCCTAGAGTAAGTGGTAAATTTTATAAAGTACTTCATAGAAACATATTGCAACTGATAATTTTCTACCATATCCACTTTATTAACTTTATTTACATCATAATACTTAAATTGAATTGATATTGCGCTTCGTTATATTTCATGGGACTTTTTTTACTCGTGTTGGGAAGCTGCTTTAGTGTTAATACTTTTCATTGCTGGGATATACTCACTTGCAATATTACGTGTACACTTGGCGGAGCAGGACGTGGTTATTCTTCCGTTGTACCTGATGCCACTCCTGGTTTTTGTGGCAGTTCATATTGCTATTGCATCAGTTTTGTGTGTTATGTCTTGTTTTCTTATATTCAGTTTTTATATCTATTTTATTCGGTTCGTTATTGACATTGTGTATGTAAGTTATGCATGTCAAATTTCTTATAATTATGATTTGTTGTGTAATCATCGCGGAAATGTAACGTCCATTTTTTTGTGTATTCCCATTTTCGACGTTGTCGTTACAATGACGTCGGCTTGGGCGGAAGTGTGATTTAGATGCGATAAACGCTCATTGAAATCATTAGAAGTTTTTAATATTCGCCAGTTTATAGTTCAACGTATTTCCCACAATGTATTTTGACTTATGTTTCTGAATTGCCTCAATAATGATATTTCGATTTTTTACCGATGTATTGTTATTTTCAACAGAAAAGGTTACAATTAAATATAACATCACAGCGTAGTTGTACTTCCCCCAATGCCTGTAACTACACATTGTGAGTGTGAAGTTGTATTGAATATGGCCAGTAATATTGGTGTAACTTATTAGATTTCACAACAAATTATAAGCTATGAAGAGTATAAAGCCGATGAAACAGGATGAGAATAAATTACATTTTACATTTTAATCTGAATTTTAATATATCATTTCATTTTTTTACTAATATAATAAAACAATAATCAATAACGTCGCACTATTTATGTACACGTCAATATAATTTAGTGGATCAGTCTGATTTTAATAATGTTCACATAGTTCCGAGAGCTGGTTGATACGTTTTAGAAAGACACCATAAAATGAGAAAACATACTATTGGGCCTGACGGTGGATGGGGCTGGATGGTATGTTTAGGGACATTCATAGTTACTTTCATAGTAGAGGGAACAACTGCTGCGTTTGGAGTGATAATAATTCCGATACAGAATGAGTTTGAAGCATCTAAATCGAGCACTACGTGGATTGCATCGTTGTCTTTTGGCGTCTGTTTGCTCGTAGGTAAGTAGTCCTGATAATTCAATATTGTTTCTATGCACTTCATCATTGCAGTACTTGGAATAGAATCATCTTGGTTATATTCAACTAGAAGTTTTGATGATACGGAGATTCATACATTTCAGGTGTATCATTTGAAACCGCTTTTTAGCTCACCTGGTCGATGGCCATGTGAGCGTATGCCATCACTCGGCGTCCGTCTTCGTCGTCGTCGTTAACAACTTTTCAAAACTCTTCTCCTCTGACACTACTTGACCAATTCAAACCAGACTTGGTATGAATGTTTCTTGGGGTATCCTGCATTGAATTGATGTGGGGATTTTTATCCATCGAAAAACATGGCCACATTTACTAAAAATAGAACATAGGGGTCAGACTGTGGTTTTTCGCTTATAACTTCAAAAGCGTTAAGTTTAGCGTAAGTCTGACAAGATAAAAGTATTAAGCATAATGAGATCCATCTGATATCAAATTTTCGTTTTAATCTGCCCAGCCATGTTGGAGTTATTGCCCTTTTTCAACGTTTTCTTTTGTTATTTTTAATATTATTTCTTTAAAAAATCTTCTCCTCTGAAACTACTTGACCGATTGGAACCTAACTTGGGATTAATGTTCCTTGAGGTATCCTTCATAGCAATGATGTGGGATATTTGATCCGTCGAAAAACATGGACGCTGTTACTAAATATAGAACATAGGGGTCAGACAGTAGTTTTTCGCATATTATATCTCCAAAACCATTAGGTTTAGCCAAATTCTTTCAATTGCTGAAATGATCCTTAATGTAAGACCTACATAAGTCTTCACGGATAAAAGTAGTCAGACCACTCCTTGTAAGAGTTATTGCACTTGAATGGTGAAAATGATTTTTTTTTCTTTTTGTTTTTGTTTTTTTTACAGTTTTCAGCCAATATCACAGAAACTATGATAGATATAAATAGAAACTTTCAACTGCTGAAATACTCCTTATGATAAATCTTACAAATGTCTTCTTGAATCAGAATTGTTGGACAACATTTTGTTAAATTTATTGCCCTTGAAAGGCAAAATTTAACAAGGTGAGCGATTCAGGCCCTGGGAGCCTCTTCTTTATAAGAATAATTGAAGAACTTTTGTAGATTAAAGTGTTTTTGTTAACATAATGCATCTACAGCATAGATTAATGTATACTATTCTGTTTCATGAACTTTTGGTCGTTCCCTCCGCGGAAGTCGAACTCGTACCGCTGTGACATCTATGGCAACACCGCCTGCACTAAGTCCGGCGCCCTAGACCACTCGGCCAGCTAGGCTATATATAGGATGTGTTGCCATAGATGTCACAGCGGTACGAGTTCAAGTCCCGCGGAGGGAGCGACCAAAAATTCTAACATCGTTGGGAATTTTTCAGACGCTTCTATACGTTTACATATCTTCCCTGTATCAATATGATCCGATGGAACAGTGTAACGAATAGAGTCGTCACATTCTGAGACGTTTATATATATATTTTAGGGCCCATTGTTGGTATTCTACTGGATAAGTATTCCATAAGACAGACTACACTGGCTGGGACTATCATAGGGGTTCTTGGTTTTACGATCTCTGCATTCTCACCAAATATTGCAGTACTTATCATAGCTTATGGTATATTTGGTGGTTAGTATGTGTGTGTGATTTATATGAATATTTTTGAATTTTCTGTCCTAACGGCGTTTCGAAAATTACGGCTTTCAGTAACATTCAAACAGAAGTATATTCAAATTAAGTACATGTAGTTGCAAATGCCCATTTAAATATGGAATCTTTTACTAAGGTGGTGTTATAATTCATCTATTAAATCACTGAAAATAACATGTCATCCGTAATATTTCTTCTTCTGAGCATAGTTGCGTTTAGATAAGAAACATAGTTAATGTTATGAATTACTAGCTCTCCAGTGTACATTAGTAACATTTAGAACATACTGGTACCTATATACATAAATGCCTTAAGTATAAAGATTGCATCTTTGCTCAGGCTGATTCAATGAAAGTGGATCTATCTTCCTTATGCTGACAGATTTGGTTCATTATATAGAAAATTAGTGTAAACCAATAGAGCGGCCAGTCAGTGCGTCCTCCTTGTTTTAATTTCTGAATTCACAAGTCTTTGTTTATTAGAGAGAAGAAACTATTGTAGGAATTAGTATGGGTATGACTTTCATGTGTGCTGTTGTTGCCGTTGGTAGATACTTTGAAAGAAGACGTGCGATTGCTACAGGAGTGGCCATGAGTGGTGCTGGCTTTGGTATGTTTACCTACCCTTATGCTGCTGAAATAATGCTACATGTATATGGTTGGAGGGGAACAGTTCTTATAATGGCTGCTATATATTTTAACTGTGCAATCAGTGGTACAATATTTAGACCATTACCGGTTATAGAAGACATTCATGACACGTCACACAATAGAGACGACGTAAAAATGACGGAAAACATATCAAATGGAGTTTTACACAAAAGTCCAGAATTTTTTCCCTTTTGAAAATTCCAAATAAAAACACTGAAGCAAATAAATCTTCACAATCCCTGGACCATTTCACTAAACTACGGAGTGGTACACTCAAATTAAAGAGGTTGTCAACAGAGGAGGTATATCTGTCTCTTCCTCATATAAGTTCGCCGTTACTCCAGGAGGATGAACATGGAGATACAATACGTACTAACGAAAACAATGAATTTCTGCAAAACGGATCATCTCTCCAAGATATTCATAGTAGTGAGTTAATGAAAACATCACGTGAACAGATCCACACTGATACTATTTCAAATAACAGTGATACAAGAAGAAAAGACAATAGAAAATGTTGTTCTGGAGATAATGTCAAACTTCTGAAACAACCCAAGTTTATACTGGCGCTGTTAGCGATGTTGTTTTGGTCAGGTAATTATCAGTATTTACTACACACAGAGGCGCACCATTGTGGCATACATGGCTAAAAGTTCACATTTGTGTTGATTAAGATTGGAATGTTCGTAACAATTATACAAAGTATATTTTGAATTTATTATATATAAATGTGTGATGCCCACTATGCAGAAAAACCAAAGTATGATTATTATATACCTGCTCCAAACGTTGTTCCCGAACTCTCATAGATTTTGTTCCTATATCACTAGGAATAACATTTAAATGAACAACTTGTCCACGGAGCTTGGTTGAGTGGGAAACATTTGAGCTCTCAACCTGTTTCGATTGGAATTTACACATTGTATTATTTGTGACTTTTTTTTTTCTTTTCTCCCGGTTATTATGTGTATGGGATCATTATAGATTAATGCCCTTTCGTACCGTCTTACCTTGATAAAACTTACAACAATGTACATGTACTTCATCTGTCTTAATTAATGTGGTTATTACCTTAATAGCAATACTAAGAATATGTGTACCAAGGATTCAATGCGGAGATTTTTCTGGAATATATATAATAATTTCTATTTTGTTTTTGCAGTTCAGTACATCAGTACCCTTTACATCCCTGACTTTGCCATGACACATGGAATACCGGGGCATTTAAGTGCCCTATTGGTATCTATTATTGGTGCAACCAATACACTAGGTCGATTTATCTCAGGGTTTATCGTAGACTTCCTCCATATACGAAGCATCACGATGTATTTTCTTGCCTTTGCTGTGGCCAGTGTAGGAACTTTCTTCCTACCATTCTGTGTTACATTCTGGCAAATAGCAATGTATTCTGTAGTTTCGGGATTATGTGTAGGTAAGTTTCGTTACTGTATTAAATTAA
Source organism: Perna viridis (assembly GCA_037379345.1). Lineage (NCBI taxonomy): Eukaryota > Metazoa > Mollusca > Bivalvia > Mytilida > Mytilidae > Perna > Perna viridis. The sequence goes on from CM074515.1 coordinate 17,003,615, forward strand.
GTCAGCCTATCGGGTACAGCGGTTACAAGACACTTATGATATTTTATATTCGTGCCACCATCATCATACATGTACTTTATTCCTTCTATGGATGATTGACATACATAGAAGTAAATATATTCAAAGACTAACTACATCAGGTTAATATAAATAAGTAGCACAAGACTATAGAAGATTAAAGAATCAACTTTTTACACTTTACATTCATGTACTTTCAAAAATTAAAATCATTCATTTAAAACTTCCAGACGGTTAATAGGCATCTAAGTGCAAAATACATTCATATTCATATATTGTAATAAAATATTTGGTGATTTAAAATCTGTTTTTAAAATGATTCCATTGAAAATCTATTTTAATTAATACAGTCACGGTCAATGCAAACATAGAAATTTGAACGTAAATGCAAGATACAAAAACCTGAGAAGGAAACAATAAAACAACACACAGGAACCGAACACAAAATAAACAAAATAAAAACCCCAACAAGCATCCATGGCTACACCAATAATATAGAGCAGTTAAAGACCAATTAAGTGCAACCACTGTCTTTCTAGGGACATTATAAGTCATTCTCCGAAAGCAACTAAGATAGGTCTGCTTTAAAACGACGGAGATGGGTATACACTATCGGTTTTTATAGTATATTATCAATTATTATCAGTTAATAGGTTCTTATTTCCAAAAACCGAACCACTATGAATGGGATACTAGTACTACATTTGCCTTTCATACTTGTATGTTGTGGTAAAATGATTTTTTTCTTTTTTCATCGAGATACACTACACTACAAAAAAAAACAATTCAGGGGCCGATAATTCTGTCAAAATATCCTATACAGTATAACAGAGACTGGTATTAAAAAACGATATGTCGGTTTCTTTAAATGACTTCTCTATGTACATAATAAAATGTATCTTAACCAAACAAACGCTGATACCACACAAACAAAATCATATCACACCACATACGTTCAGTAAAAATAGATTTCAAAAGAAACTTTTAAATTTTGAAAGGAATATTTGTTGGAGTGAGAACTATAGTCCTCGTTGACTTCGCTGGAATAGAATATTTAGCGTATGGTTTTGGATGGTCTTCATTTGTTCAGGGTTTATCATCCATACCAGCACCTCCTATAGCAGGTTTGTATGTATACAAATGTATATTGTCCATGACTTAGTGTGGTAAAAGTAAAACCTAGTTTATAAGTAACAAACAGTCATACTTTCGACTCCGTTCGATACGAACACAGGGGCTTGCTCCCACAATCAAATGCACAGCCTGACTAGTGTGAGATGCCGTCGTTTTCATTTTATCTTGGATACGAAATTTTCCTATAACAAGGTCGTAATCTTAAAAAAAACACGTTCTTTTTAACCGGACTACCTTTACCAATGAAATAATCCTGTCTAAAACAAGAGGCTCCCGGGAGCCTGAATCGCTCACCTGGTTAAATTTTTGCCTTTTAAGGGCAATAACTCTAACTCCATTTGATTCATTTGACACATCTGTAAGCCTTATAATAAAGATTATTTCAGCAATTAAAAGCTATTGGCTAAACCTAACAGATTTGGAGATGTATGCACAAATCTGCTGTCTGACCCCATTGTTCTATTTCTAAAAACGGCAGCCATGTTTTTTTCAGCGATCAAAAATCTGTCATTTTGTTAAGGATACCCTATAAAACAAAAATGTGAACTTTCATTGAATTCTGTAGAGAAGTTTCTGAGGAGGAGATTTTTTAAAGTAAAAATATAAACAGAAAAAAAACGTCCAAAAAGGGCAATAACTCCAACATGGATCAACAAATTTTCACCAAAATTTGACCACAGATAGATCTCTTCATGCTGAATAATTTTATCCCAAGTCAGATTTTGGTTAAACCTGACCGTTTTGGAGATATATGCAAAAATCTGCTGTCTAACCCCAATGTTCAATTTTTAGTAATAGCGGCCATGCTTTATAACAGATCAAAAATCCAAACGGTCATTTTGTTAAGGATGCCCTTTAAAACAAAAAATACAAACTTTCATTGAATTCTGTAAAGTAGTTTCTTAGGAGAACATTGTTTAAAATAATAACATTAAAAACAGCAAAAAACGTCCAAAAAGGGCAATAACTCCAACATGGGGCAACAAATTAAATATTCACCAAAATTTGACCACAGATAGATCTCTTCATGCTGAATAATTTTAACCATGTTAAAATTCGGCTAAACCTAACGGTTTTGGAGATAAATGCGAAAAACTACTGCCTGACCCCTATGTTCTATTTTTAGTAACGACAGCCATGTTTTTCAACGGATCAAATATCCTCACATCAGTTCTATGCACGATACCCCAAGAAACATTCATACCAAGTTTGGTTCCAATTGGTCAGGTGGTGTCAGAGGAGAAGATTTTGAAAGAAACAACATTCAAAATAGCAAAAAAAAAAACGTCGAAAAAGGGTAACAACTCCAACATTGCTTAACGGATTAAAACCTAAATTTGATTGTAGATAGATCTCATCATGCTGAACACATTTACCCCATGTCAGAATTTGGCTAAACCAAACGGTTTTGGAGATGTATGCGAAAAACTACGGTCTGACCCCTATGTTCTATTTTTAGTAACGGCGGTCATGTTTTTCGACGGATCAAAAATCCCCACTACAGTTCTATGCAGGATACCCAAAGGAACATTCACACCAAGTTTAGTTCAAATTGGTCAAGTAGTTTCAGAGGAGAAGAGTTTTGAAAAATTGTTAACGACGACGATGACGGACGATGACGACGGACGCCAAGTGATGGCAATAGACGTGTACACGGAATAAGTTGAAATTAATTGATCGGGTCAATTAATTGATCATAGTTTTTGGCAAAATATTAAACTACGGAATACACATGTAACTAATATCTGAATATATTATCTTGTATGCAGAACTTTAATTTGTTTCTGTTTACGCATATCATAAACGGCTTCGCGATCAATTCTGCATCAATCGAACCAAATTGTGTTCTTTACACTAGATAATATTACATGCCTTGTATATATAGCAATGTCAAGGTCGCAGTTTAGTTTCACTTTCGGTCCAAGCGATTGTAATATGAAGTTTAATGGTGTAAAAATTCTTAGAAGTATTTGACGGTGAAACTTGTGTTTATTTATTAAATTCATCGTTTGTGTCAAGTGATAGCAGAGCAGTAAATAATAATACGTTCGATTTTATTTGAAAAAAAAATGAGTTAAAGCGAGGCGCCTTCGAATCTGTTACTCCCTTCTCGTGTTTATATACTAGTCGGTCTGCATATTTGATAGTGGGAGCCAGCCCCTGTGATACCAGTGTGAGGAATCCTAGACAGCGCTTCCTTATAGTACATGTATCTTTATTTCAGCTGATATCATAGTCTTCTAGATATTTCACACCCCTTATTTTTTAGTATTTATCAACTAACAAGTTGATTATGATGTATGTCAATTTTATAAATTCCGAGCTCTGTTGGTCGTTGAAGATTGTTAATTTGAGGAAAATAAATGTTCAAGGTTAGCACGATGCTATGGACTATTTATATTGTTCGGTCTCCGTGCATTTCAAAAGTGTAATCGGTCTCTGCCAACTTTATGATATTCATTGTTGTGTACAATCATGGTACAATGATTTACAGGCTTGTACCAGGTTTATTTTGTAGTAAGTATTTGGTTCTTAGCACTTGTGCTATTTGTACGTCCAACAAAAAGCAAAGTCCTAACCAACCCTGCGCCCCTGTATATTACACCGTTATCATTGATGTTGACATTGTATTCTTTGTGAATGTTCAGTTATTACTGTAGGGTACATTTTATTTCGTTTCTTAATGATGTTTTTTTTTTTGCTTTAAGGCTTCTTATATGACAGGTCTGGAAGCTATAAGTACACATTTATGATGGTGGCAGTCTTTTACCTGTGTGGAAGTATCACCTGTTTGATATTACGACTGAGTCACAGGTGGTCACGGTTCAGTAAATCATAATAGACAGAAAGCAGAAAAAAATATTACAAGATAGTATTCTTGAAAAGATGATAGTGTTGTCTATCGTATTTATTTGTTTATGTGGTTGTGTGATACAACACAGGTTCTGTTAGAGGAAAACTATGATTGGGCGGTTGTATGATACAACACAGATTCTGTTAAAAGAAAACTATGATTGGGCGGTTGTATGATACAACACAGGTTCTGTTAAAGGAAAACTATGATTGGGCGGTTGTATGATACAACACAGATTCTGTTAAAAGAAAACTAAGATTGGGCGGTTGTATGATACAACACAGATTCTGTTAAAAGAAAACTAAGATTGGGCGGTTGTATGATACAACACAGATTCTGTTAAAAGAAAACTAAGATTGGGCGGTTGTATGATACAACACAGGTTCTGTTAAAGGAAAACTATGATTGGGCGGTTGTATGATACAACACAGATTCTGTTAAAAGAAAACTAAGATTGGGCGGTTGTATGATACAACACAGATTCTGTTAAAAGAAAACTAAGATTGGGCGGTTGTGTGATACAACACAGATTCTGTTAAAAGAAAACTATGATTGGGCGGTTGTGTGATACAACACAGGTTCTGTTAGAGGAAAACTATGATTGGGCGGTTGTATGATACAACACAGATTCTGTTAAAAGAAAACTAAGATTGGGCGGTTGTATGATACAACACAGATTCTGTTAAAAGAAAACTAAGATTGGGCGGTTGTATGATACAACACAGATTCTGTTAAAAGAAAACTAAGATTGGGCGGTTGTATGATACAACACAGATTCTGTTAAAAGAAAACTAAGATTGGGCGGTTGTATGATACAACACAGATTCTGTTAAAAGAAAACTATGATTGGGCGGTTGTATGATACAACACAGATTCTGTTAAAAGAAAACTATGATTGGGCGGTTGTATGATACAACACAGATTCTGTTAAAAGAAAACTATGATTGGGCGGTTGTATGATACAACACAGATTCTGTTAAAAGAAAACTATGATTGGGCGGTTGTATGATACAACACAGATTCTGTTAAAAGAAAACTATGATTGGGCGGTTGTATGATACAACACAGATTCTGTTAAAAGAAAACTATGATTGGGCGGTTGTATGATACAACACAGGTTCTGTTAAAAGAAAACTAAGATTGGGCGGTTGTATGATACAACACAGATTCTGTTAAAAGAAAACTATGATTGGGCGGTTGTATGATACAACACAGATTCTGTTAAAAGAAAACTATGATTGGGCGGTTGTATGATACAACACAGATTCTGTTAAAAGAAAACTATGATTGGGCGGTTGTATGATACAACACAGATTCTGTTAAAAGAAAACTATGATTGGGCGGTTGTATGATACAACACAGATTCTGTTAAAAGAAAACTATGATTGGGCGGTTGTATGATACAACACAGATTCTGTTAAAAGAAAACTATGATTGGGCGGTTGTATGATACAACACAGGTTCTGTTAAAAGAAAACTATGATTGGGCGGTTGTATGATACAACACAGATTCTGTTAAAAGAAAACTATGATTGGGCGGTTGTATGATACAACACAGATTCTGTTAAAAGAAAACTATGATTGGGCGGTTGTATGATACAACACAGATTCTGTTAAAAGAAAACTATGATTGGGCGGTTGTATGATACAACACAGATTCTGTTAAAAGAAAACTATGATTGGGCGGTTGTATGATACAACACAGATTCTGTTAAAAGAAAACTATGATTGGGCGGTTGTATGATACAACACAGATTCTGTTAAAAGAAAACTATGATTGGGCGGTTGTATGATACAACACAGATTCTGTTAAAAGAAAACTATGATTGGGCGGTTGTATGATACAACACAGATTCTGTTAAAAGAAAACTATGATTGGGCGGTTGTATGATACAACACAGATTCTGTTAAAAGAAAACTATGATTGGGCGGTTGTATGATACAACACAGATTCTGTTAAAAGAAAACTAAGATTGGGCGGTTGTATGATACAACACAGATTCTGTTAAAAGAAAACTAAGATTGGGCGGTTGTATGATACAACACAGATTCTGTTAAAAGAAAACTAAGATTGGGCGGTTGTATGATACAACACAGATTCTGTTAAAGGAAAACTATGATTGGGCGGTTGTATGATACAACACAGATTCTGTTAAAAGAAAACTAAGATTGGGCGGTTGTATGATACAACACAGATTCTGTTAAAAGAAAACTAAGATTGGGCGGTTGTATGATACAACACAGGTTCTGTTAAAAGAAAACTAAGATTGGGCGGTTGTATGATACAACACAGGTTCTGTTAAAGGAAAACTATGATTGGGCGGTTGTATGATACAACACAGATTCTGTTAAAAGAAAACTAAGATTGGGCGGTTGTATGATACAACACAGATTCTGTTAAAAGAAAACTAAGATTGGGCGGTTGTATGATACAACACAGATTCTGTTAAAAGAAAACTATGATTGGGCGGTTGTATGATACAACACAGGTTCTGTTAAAGGAAAACTATGATTGGGCGGTTGTATGATACAACACAGATTCTGTTAAAAGAAAACTAAGATTGGGCGGTTGTATGATACAACACAGATTCTGTTAAAAGAAAACTAAGATTGGGCGGTTGTATGATACAACACAGATTCTGTTAAAAGAAAACTATGATTGGGCGGTTGTATGATACAACACAGATTCTGTTAAAAGAAAACTATGATTGGGCGGTTGTATGATACAACACAGATTCTGTTAAAAGAAAACTATGATTGGGTGGTTGAGCAAGTATCAAAATCTTGATGTTCAACAGACTAAGACGAAGTAGATTAATCGGACAGACAGACAACAAACACACACAGAATAACAGGTCAATATCTAAAACCACCAAGTCTGGGTAAACCGGACGTTTTAGGAAAACGGGCAGAGAGCATTGTTAAGGGCCATCAAAATTCGAGCTTAATCAGAAATGAACTAGAGTAACTCTAAACAAACACAAAATGTAAAGTCAAAGAAAACGTCCGAAAATTAAAGTCAATAATATCACGTAGAGTAACAGATTGACTTATTGTACAACCTAAGACTGTGAATATGAATTAGTACTACAGTCGTTCTATATGAGCAACCAAAAATTAACTGGTGATATACGGTCACTGACAGTATATAACACTTTATATGAACTACCAGTTTATCGGGGCCACAAGTACGGAAGAAATGTAAAAAAAAAACGTTGAATAACAATATAACTTGATTTTAAAAAAATATAAGGGTTGTAGTAAGAAGACAATAACAGTATATTGACTAGAACTGAAAAGGGTATACGAATTCGGCACGAATGGGAAAATACGCTCGGCGAGCCTCGCGTTATACCCCGATTCAAAGCCTCATCTGGATATTGTTTTTATTTCAAGTCTGATGCTGCTGGTATATTATCATAGACAATGATGAATTGTCCATGTCTACGGGATGCTATAAGTTCTTTTTAAAACTTGTCTGTCTTCGTTAGTGGTAATTGTTCGTACATGCAAAATGTATATGGTCATTAACTTCCAAATATACTGTGGTCCCTCTAAACAAATGAAGCAATAAAGAACCTTAATACTTAAAATACATTTAACAGTAAAAAATCCCGTTTTATTGGATACAGAAAAAACCCAGCCGTATTTACAATAAAATGTGTAAATGCTGACAATAATGTTTTTAGCATTGCATTTACTTGGTACATTTCGTAATACATTTCTTATAAGATACCACATAGCAGTATTTCCATTGCATCTGAGATATTTTCATATTGTCAATCAGCTAGCTGTACTATCAAGAAGAACTTTGATCTCATCAACTGGACTACCATTCACAATAATCTCCTGCTGGTTAACAGTTTTAAGTTTTTCCCATTTTGAGATTCTGCGTAATGGAATGCATATAATTCCCGCCATTGCCAGAGAAGCTCCAGCTATGTAGAATGTAATACTGTAATCACCTGTTTTATCAGCTATTGAACCTATGAATAGAAACCCGAATAAGTGTACAATCCTATTTATTATGAATCTTAATTCAAGCCCCTGTATTTTTGTGTCCTTCCATTTCATTTTCAGTAAATGGAGAAATACATCTACATTGAACGTACTTGCGCTAAATTTATGTATTTAATTTATTTGTGAATTTAATCAGTAGAAATTTCACTCTCGAATGAATAGTTTGTTTGTTAATGTATTTTACTGCTTATAAACATACATTTAAAAAGTTAAAAAAAAAATACCAAACAAACACTGAATGAATACCACGAAATCATCGGAAAAAAGATAAAAAGCACCTTCACCTTGCAAGAGTCGGAAGTTGTCTAGTATTGATTCCATTTAAACTTACCTGTAACAGGAGGCCCAAGGAATGATGAAAGACCCTGACATAACACAACTAATCCGAAGGAACTAGATAACTTCTCTATACCCATCAGTTCTACCATTATAATAGAACGTAGTGATACAAACGCAGCTAAAACGAGAAAACAAGGAACTATTTTGATAACCGCTTGGGCGCAACCATTCTCTTCCTCCCCCAATAATATTTCATTAGGAACTCATGCATTTTCAGTTACAAAAATTTAAAAAGTTTATTAGACATATTTATATTCTAGATGCATAGGGTTTGGACAAAAGTTATCTTTATGAAAATTCTTTTCCTATACATTTTACCTCTTGTTCTTACAGCCAATTTTTCGGCATCAATAAATTAAACAAGAAAAAAAAAGAAAATTTATAACAGTGCAAGCCTAAAACTAAAAAAAAAAAAATACGTATCCCTTGCCACTATCATATAGCGAACTCACAAATCCCCCGATTGGCAATACTTATAAAAAGCGCTCATGGGTATCCCTTGACACTTCGCCACCACTATACTACGCACCCAGTTATCCCTCCCCACTACTATACTGCGCAACCAGTTACCCATCGTCACTACTATACTGTGCGCCCAGTTATCCATGACCACAGGCACTACTATACCTCGCACCCAATTATCCTCGTCACTACTATACAGCGCACTCAGCTATCCCTCACCATTTCTATACCGCGCATTTGAGTATCCCTCGCTACCAATATACGGCGCACTCAGGTATCCATCACCCCTTCTATAGCACACACCCGGGTGTTCCTCGCCACTTCTATACAGCGCACTCAGGTATCCCTCACCATTTCTATATCGCACATTTGAGTATCCTTCGCCACTACTATACCGCGCCCTCATATATCCCTCGCTACCAATATAAGGCGCACTAAGGTATCCATCACCCCTTCTAAAGCGCACACTCGCGTATCCCTCGACACTTCTATACTGCGCCCTCAGGTATCCCTCGCTACCACTATACGGCGCATTCAGTTATCTCTCGGCACTGCTATACTAAACACTCAGGTAACCCTCGCCACTACTACACTGCACACCCAGTTACAGTGTTTCCCTCGCCGCCAAATATACTGCACACTCAGGTAACCCTTGTCACTACTTCACCGCTCACTCGGGTAACCCTCACCGCTATACTGTACCGCACACTCAGGTATCACCATTATACTTTACCGCACACTCAGGTATCCCTTACCACTGCTATACCACGCACCCTGGTATCCCTCGCTACCATTATAGAGCGTACTCAGGTAATCCTCGCCACTACTATACTGCGGACTCAGATATTCCTCGCCACCACTATACTTGACTTAAATGGACAGTTTAATAACCCGAATATCTTGTGGTGTTTACTTATCAACATACCTGTATTTTAACTTACCTATTCCTGTTCCAAAAAGTATAGAATATGTAATCAAAATCCCATAAAACGTATAAAATGGCACAAAAGCAGTAGTCCCACCGGCTATTATTAAAGCTATATTGTTTATAAGTAGACAGTCTGCCCATGTTTTGTCAGAAACGAATCCCACACCCAGACGGGCTACTGTGTTTGCTATTCCAATCAGTGAAATCAGGAGAGCCTGTTGTCCTGGAGACAAGCCCACCTCCTTAGCATAGTCTGGTAGAAAGTTAAATGGGATGAAAAATCCTGAAATGTAAACATGGCAAAATATTGTAGTCTTTCGAATATCATAATGTAAAAAGGGAGCTAATTCAATCGCCTTTCCAAAACATGCAGTAATTTATTTGAACCTACTTGAATATTTACTGTATCGAACATACAGAGAAAAGTTCATTCATTTGAGTCCTTTTGTTTCTTTATACAATGTACATAATAATATGGCTATTTCATATCTTTGTTGTGAGTGTCTATTTTCCCTGTCTAGTCCATGGATTTTGCTAGAATCTTGGTTCCCTTGATTTTCTTTGAACATACTTGAATACTTACCAAACATACATAGAAAACAGGATATACCATACACCACAAATGTCGGACTTTTCAACAACGAGAAGTCAAACGCCGTCAAAATTGACCTGAGAAACTGAACACATGCGTTGGATGTATAGGGTTTTTCCTCTTTGATCATACTTTTAACATAATCTTCTTCACTTTTAGCTGCTCTATATTCAGGAATGTGTTGAAGACTTCCACTATAGAATATATCCTTCCTTGCCAATGGATTCAACACTTCTAAGTGTTTATGATGATGATGGTGATGATGATGATGCTCATGAACAGGCTTTTGAGTGCACAAATCTTGGCTTTTCGCAAGTCTTGCCACATCATCGCAATCTTCACTAGTCTGACACGGATTAATTTCTACTGACTTACATCTGTATATCGGGTACTCCGTTTTTAAACTTTCCTTTATTCTCACAAGCATAGTGTCGTTGTGTCCATTAGCACATTTGCTGTTTACGAAGCATTTCTCCTTAGTCGGTGAACATATTTTTCTTCCGTATTTTGGTAATGGTCTATAAAAGCAGCAGAAAATTACACCATTTAACACAATGCCAGCAATTATCCAAAGAGCACCTTGCCACGAATATTGGTCAATCAAATACACACATAAAGGAGCAAACACAAATCCACCGATCCCTGAACCACAAACAGCAATTCCTGTTGCAAAAGCCCGCCTCTTTTCGAAGTAATAGCCTACCATTATAATTGCTGGAAGATAGGCAAGGCCAAACCCTCCACCTGTAACGTTAATACATTCATTATACAGTGAAGTATACATTGTAAGTCATCACTGTTTATCAGGTACATTATTGACCAATGACTTAAAATGCAATTATGGACCTAGCATTTCTGCGGTAATTTTGAACTCCAACTTTTATACAGACACAGATTAGTTTTATACATACGCATTCTACGCATATCAATACAGGGTAATTGCCCTGTATTAATTAGGTTTTTTAAACATCCATTTCCGGTTAAATGGGTAATTCATATAAACCCTGTATTAGGTCCCAGAACAGTCGTATTGGGCCTCGATCAGCTGAATAGGCCCTCGACGTCGCCTCGTTCCTATATATCTCACCTCGACCTAATACGAATGCCTCGAACCTATTACAGGCTTTATATGAAAAGGGTTATTTAATAACACTATAGTACAAAATTTTCTTTACAAAATGGCAACTTTGCGAAGATAATGTAATAAGTTCAAGGTTAGTATGAACGACATTCTGGAATCAACTGACAGGAATATAATTATACTACCGAATGTATACGTACTGCTTTAGTGACTTGGCAATTAGTAACCTTTATTCATTGTCACTTAAACACATTAGTTTCAATATTTTAACGGTTTTCTCGGTCGGATTACATGCACAATACAAAATTAAAAAATGATTTCGGTAGTATACACTTGGACATACTTTTTAATTCATTCAAAAGATATTATCTTAAATATTTGTAGCCATGAATGCTATACACACCTTTGTTTTAGGTTAAGTATGCCAGAAACAGATAGGAAGCATAAAGGAATGTGGTTACAATTTTGAAGATAAACGATATTTTGTTAAAAGAGATAAATCCAGAGCTGACAGTGTGACTGCGTAAAAACTTAAAGCTTAAATAAGTAATGTTGTACTTGGCTGTAACTGCCTATTCAAACCTGCTTGTTAAATAGTTGACTGGCCAGTAGGCGAATTTTAGCATGCATTACTAACGAAGCAAACTGAAAAATACATATCCCTATATGAAACATTTGTACTGCTGCGGATGTTTATAGATTGAGTTTAAGTTTGGGACTATTCTAGTCTTTGGGTATGTCTCATACTCCTATCTTAACATGTATGGATATACCGCTTATGTCTGAACTATTCTTTCTCCTTGTTTAGTAGTATGTTTTTTGCACTTAATTTGCCAATACACACAGTATAAACGGTCCTATAATATCCTTAGCCATTAAACATTTCATCATTGGTGGCCATGGATAGGGTCATTTGTCATCATGCATAGTAAAAATGGTCTTCTTAATTCTAAAATCGGTCAACTGACTAGTGGTTTATGCATTACAATAAGGTGTCAAATGACTATTGAAGAATAAGTATTATAACAGTTGTCCTCAATACAAGTCCTTCAAGGTAAAATGTGTACTTTGGACTGTAAATAATATATGTTTACGGATTTCATACACAGTTCGATAGTTGAGACGTAGAAGATTAATACTTCGTAAAAGTATATAATGAAAACAAACATTGACTGACTAAATTGTTACAGTACGCACACTTTGACGTATTTTATGAATGTAACAAAGATTAACATATTTTCGTTTTCATTTTTATCAGATAGATTGTAAATACAGCTCTATTTACATTTTACGTAATCAAAAAAAAAAAAAAGATCTGATGATAAAATTTACGATATTGTACATATTTGAATCGTGATAAATCTGAAAAAGTACGTGTCCCGCGCCAGACTCACATTTCAATTCAATATACAGGTTCATGTATACCTACCCGCTACACCGCCATACAAAAATATCATGAGATCAAGGTTTGTAGAAAAAGTACAAAGAAACAACCCAGCCGCCGCCATGCAACTACCAACTATAGCAACCTTACGGGCCCCAAATTTGTTCACAAACGCACTGGCGATAGGTCCTGAAATAGAAATAACATACATGTATATTATTATTAAAATGTATACTTCATATATGATTTATATATTTTGTTCCATGTTACCTGTACATCTCTATCTGTAATTTCATAATTAAGGAAAGGCGTGCACTGCATGTCAAATTACATGTAATTGTAACAGACTCAATACTAGATGGTTAACAACGTGATGATGTGTAAATCATGAAATGATACGAGTGCATGACTGCACTTGTACATGAAATAGATTTCAAATATATAAAATAAATAATGTGTACATACACATGTAACATAAAATATAATTGTAAACTTGCTGCTGTAATACATGCACTAATTAATTAATGTAACATTCAAATATGAACATTCGAATATGAGAATGGTTTTAAGGGTTAATGTAATAAATGTGTCAACTTCAGTCTTTTATTGTTTAATGTTTAATTTCATTGTCAAAATGTTTGTTAGGTAGTGTGTCACGGGTTAAACATGACGAGGCACGAAAACGGGGAAGGTAAACAGTAGCTGTCATTACATGTATTATTGTACGATAGGTGGGACTTAAACAGTAGCTGTCGTTACATGTATTATTGTACGATTAAGGGGGATTTAAATAGTAGCTGTCATTACATATATTATTGTACGATTGGTGGGAGTTAAACAGTAGCTGTCATTACATGTATTAATGTACGATAGGGGGATTAAACAGTAGCTGTACATGTGTTATTTTACGATAGGGGGATTCAAACAGTAGCTGTCATTACATGTATTATTGTACGATAGGTGGGAGTTAAACAGTAGCTGTCATTACATGTATTATTGTACGATAGGTGGGAGTTCAACAGTAGCTGTCATTACATGTATTATTGTATGATTAAGAGGGATTTAAACAGTAGCTGTCATTACATGTATTATTGTACGATAGGGGGAATTTAAACAGTAGCTGTCATTACATGTATTATTTTACGATAGGGGGATTGAAACAGTAGCTGTCATTACATGTATTATTGTATGATTAAGAGGGATTTAAACAGTAGCTGTCATTACATGTATTATTGTACGATAGGGGGAATTTAAACAGTAGCCGTCATTACATGTATTATTGTACGATAGGTGGGAGTTAAACAGTAGCTGTCATTACATGTATTATTTTACGATAGGGGGATGCAAACAGTAGCTGTCATTACATGTATTATTGTATGATTAAGAGGGATTTAAACAGTAGCTGTCATTACATGTTTTATTGTACGATTAAGGGGGATTTAAACAGTAGCTGTCATTACATGTATTATTGTACGATTAAAGGGGGATTCAACAGTAGCTGTACATGCATTATTGTACGATTAAGGGGGAAGTTAAACATTAGCTGTACATGTATTATTTAACGATAGGGGGGTTAAACAGTAGCTGTCATTACATGTATTATTGTACGATAGGGGGAGTTAAACAGTAGCTGTCATTACATGTATTATTGTACGATAGGGGGATTAAACAGTAGCTGTCATTACATGTATTATTGTACGATAGGGGGATCAAACAGTAGCTGTCATTACATGTATCATTGTACGATTAAAGGGGGGTTAAACAGTAGCTGTAGATGTAGTATTGTACAAGGTTATTGCTACTTCGTACTTTTAAGGTAAACGTACAATTAACTTTCAATGAGGAAAAAATAATTGAAGAGAAAAGGATCCTTACCAAAAGACAAATACATTCCATTCATCACCGATCCTAGCAATGCTGTCTTTCCTTTACTTCCACCAAAATGATCTAGAAAGGATGGTAAAAACAGGCCAAACGTGAAGCACACTCCATCCACGAGAAAACTGACAATAAATGATGACAATGTCACAACCCATCCCCAACCTCCGTCTGGTGGGAGGGGGACATCAGATTCACGGTCATTCCCCTCTTCTTCCGTTCGTGTCTCGGTCATCTTAACTGTTAAAAATGTTAGAATGATACAGAATGTACAAATCAGATTGTACAGGTATTTTAGCACCAGCTGTTGGATATGTAATTGATAATTGATCATAAAAAACGTTTTGTGTAGTAGAGCATCTCAGTAAAGCTTTCATATGTGTCATGCTATGAATTTTTTTCCCCTCATATTTACAATATATATTAAAGACTTGTAAGTCATAATAGAAGTGTTTCTCTGTATTCATTTATATTGATATGTAACCCTCCAGTATCATGTTACTAGGTTCCAACAGAGGCAAAGAAACAAAAACATGGAACAGAAGACCTTGGACAATTCAAACAGAATAATTCAACAGTTTTAAATTAAAACCACGCATACACACATATAAAAGTAAATACATAGGAATAAAACAAAAAACCCTACCTTATTGTAAATCTATCCTTGGAACAGAAGATGACAACATTTATTAGCAGTACATGTATATACTTGTACCAATAGTGTGAGTGAAGGCTTAGTAAGAAAAATCCATGTGCTAGCCGACAATATATACAAGTATCAATCTGACAATCTGCATATGATATTACATGTATAATACTGATCATGACCAATCATTGGTATTCATCATGGATAATCATTACATGTTTAATAATCGAAAGTATGCTCAGTAGATCGTGGTATAAAACGTTAAAAGAAATTACCTGGTTTCTGTTGTGTTCAAATCATCTATATGCGGTTAACGTTTTACGACAATATCAATGAATAATACTCCATGTCCTTCCAGTAACTAAAAAAAAAATTCCTGATTCAGTGGACCCACAGTGAAATCTATAATTTTCTTTTTCAACACAATGCAGTCTTATGTAAACTGACTAAATTCTACCTGTAAATAAATGTATTGATAACGCACAATATTCAATAGTACTATCATATATTATATTGGTTGGCGGCTTTTCACGTTTGATAGTTTTCCTAATGGAACAAAATAGATGCTAAGATTGGCACATTAAGATAGTGCTTAAAAAACAAGGACGGTCTAATCGTAAAGATAACATATCATATATTTATAGTCAGGTTTTCTGTTACTTTTATCTTGGGTGACAAAAATCATATCGCAACACCCGTGTGAATACTGATAAGCATAATAAGTATGGTACATCATACATTCTGAGGCATATGACGCCTTTTTACCTAAATTGTTTATCTAATGCACCCTTTATTTCATCAAATGATAACAGATATATACACATACGGAAATTTTGTATTGGATTATATCATAAAGTGTCAGTATTTGTAAATATATACACATACGGAAATTTTGTATTGGATTATATCATAAAGTGTCAGTATTTGTAAAAATCAGGCTAAGGGTGAGACATGGTAGGAAAAAAAAACATTTTGAAAGAGTATTTTGACTATTATGCACCACCAAAATACAGGATTTTCCTTATCATTTTGGTAAATTGAATTATAATTTCATTGAAATGCACCCAAATTGAACACTTCAAGGGTAGATGTCAAAAACCTCATTTTTCTAACATTCTATTACAAAAATTCTGAACAAATCCAATGATTAAGAGATCAAAAGTGGTCTTTTTCAAATAGAGAAGGTATCGTGACTGAAATTATATTGTCAAATCGGTGGAATTTTGACATGCATTTTTCTGATTATGTCCATCTTGCCTGATCCTTACAAAAACTTGCACTTAACATACATTTGTATTACTATATTTGGCATCATGTTTCAGCGAAATCTAGATACACGAAAATGCTACGTACAACGCAAGAAATAAAACACAGTCAAGTTCAAGAGAGGACATTCAACGATTGAGAAAAAACTATCTACATTACTATAATGCAGCCCAATACACCTCTAGAAACGAATAAATACTAGAAAATGTTTGTCGTAACGCACGAAACCTCAATGGGTATTTTTATATTTTGGCAGCCCTTAAATTAAATAGAATGTAGAAACACTTTTAATTCGATTCAAATAACTAAGAAGCAAAAACATATTAAAGAGTAATCAAGGAAACCAAGGTTATAGCGGTAATCAAAAGAATGTAAGCAGGGACAAAGACCACACATGGAAAAAAAAGAACATAAAGTAACTAAAATCATACATAAAAAGTAACAAAAGTAAATGAGCGATTCGGACTCCACTAAAAACTGGGAGCATGGGCCAGGTGCACCGGTAGGGTGAGCGTCCTCTGCTTTTCTAGAAATTCCCGCCGAATTCCTCATAAAAAGTCAAGTCCGGGGTAGATGATAGAGGAAAGGAAAACTATGGCACACTGAACAAATCAGATGGATACACCGTAACGATCCACGAGTTCATGACGACGACCATAAAACTTTTGTAGTGATGACTTCAATCTTGTAGCAACATAACCCTGCTCCAGAAGTCTATTTGTTAGAATTATAGCGCGATACGAAAAGTCCTTGTAGTCTCAGCAAGCTCTGGAATAAAGTATGAGTTGTGATATGAACACTCCAAACGCAGGTACTGAAGGGATGTTGCCACAGATGAAAGAAAAGTTGACAATTTTGAATGAAAAGTCATCACGTTTGTCGTAAATTTTGGTCAATAGTTTTCCTTTACCACCAAGTGTAGGTCAAGATATGAAGCTGACTTCACAGTGTCTGTAGTATCCTTAAGCTCAAGTTCTTTGGGGTAGATGCGATGTATAAAATCCCCAAAACTAGGATTGTTCAAATATAATACGTCATCTTTATAGCGGAAACAGAGATTAAAGGATCTAGCTAAACGATATTCTTTCTTTCGGATCAGATCAGCTATAAAGTCAGCCTCATAAGAGTGAAGGAATAGGTCAGCAAGCAGAGGAGCACAATTTGTTCCCATTGGAATGCCGACCGTTTGTTGAAAAACGCGTCTACCACACTGGACAAATATGTTGTCAGTTAAAAATTCCAGCCTTTTGTGAACATCTTCTTCTGTATATTTGGAAGATGATTTGGAATCTCACAAAGTATGGAATCTCTACCAAGAACTATATATTTGTATCTAGGTGTACCATCTTTTTTGGAAAAACAACGATGTATAATGTTTTTAAGTCGGGATTTTAACTGAGTATGTGGAATAGAAGTATACAGTGGTGAAAAGTCATAGGTTTTAATGCTATTATATTCTGATAAAAGCCTTGAACTGATTGTCTCCAAAAGATCTTCCGAATTTTTCAGGATCCACATTGAATTAATACCACCATGGGAGTAACAAGTATTGTGGTAGGACTGCAGACCCTCTTTGACAGCTGTGAGAATAGAAGTTAAAAGTTTTGAAAGAGGTTTGGTGGTACATTTTGCAGATCCAGCTATGTAACGTTGTTTGTATGGATTCCAATTTATGGAGCGCGGTTCACGGTACTTGGGACCTTTAGAAAAGATATTATGCAGAGATTCGTTTTCGATGATGGACAAGTCTCCCGTAACGACGTGACCGGAAGGACCATATTTGAATGGAGAGTTTTTACAAGAACAGTCAGGTGGTTTAGCCTTGAAGTCCTCAATCTTGAGGTTCTGCAATAGCCTTTTATAACTGAAAATTTTGGATGCAATGGGTGAAGTATAGAAATATGAAATAATTGGTATGGATTTGTCTTTGAAATATCGGGGTATTTTGTTACTAACATTTTTGTGATGGAGGATGTTAGTCAAATTAATTGCATCTATACCTTTGTTGACAAACGGTAGTGGGTGAAATGATCGTTTTTCTTCATCTTGACCTTTCACACAAACTGGTTTAAAGAGTCTGTGGAAACCAATATCCAAAATGATGGCAACAAATCTGTATAATGATGAGGTAGGGTCAGAAACACGAGTGTCAAGACTTGTTTTGTAAAGGGAGTGTAGTAGAGTGGGAGGTATAGAATAGATTTTGGTTCTAATGTGATGAAGTCAATGAGATTGTAGTATAAAAGGAAGGAGACCATCTATTGAGACATCATGTAATTTAGATGATGTATAGTGGAGATGGCCATGACTCCTTTCCCGTCTTGTAGTTTTGTCAAATAAATTCATCACATTTATGCTATTGTTATATTGGCTTGAAAGGTTTCCTATACTTTTGAAACTAAACAAACAGTAAGAAAATGAGGGAGATGGGTAGTTTAAGAAACGTGTATACAGACTTGATTCAGAGAGAAAATGGTTATTTAAAGGAACATATAGATAAACTTGACTCACCGAGAACATGGTAAGTTAAAGGAACATAAAGATAAACTTGACTCATCGAGATCATTGTTAGGTAAAGGATCATACAGATAAACTTGACTCACTGAGAACATGGATAGTTAAAGATACGTGTAAACAAACTAGACTCACTAAGATTATGGATGGTTAAATGGTCACTTAAAGAAACTAGACTAACCGAGAACATGGATAATTAAAGATACGTGTAAACAAACTAGACTCACTAAGAATATGGATAGTTAAATAATCACTTTAAAAACTAGGCTCACTGTGAACATGGATATTTAAAGATACGTGTAAGCAAACTAGACTCATTAAGAGTTTAATGATCACCTAAAGAAACTAGACTCACTGATCATGAGAACATGGATAGTTAAAGATACGTGTAAACAAACTAGACTCACTGAGAATATGGATAGTTAAAGAAACTAGACTCACTGAGAACATGCATGGGTAGTTAAAGATACGTGTAAACAAACTAGACTCACTAAGATTTAAATGATCCATCTAAAGAAACTAGACTCACTGATCATGAGAACATGGATAGTTAAAGATACGTGTAAACAAACTAGACTCACTAAGAATATGGATAGTTAAAGAAACTAGACTCACTGAAAACATGCATGGGTAGTTAAAGATACGTGTAAACAAACTTTACTCACTAAGATTTAAATGATCCATCTAAAGAAACTAGACTCACTGATCATGAGAACATGGATCTTTAAAGATATGTGTAAACAAACTAGACTCACTAAGAATATGGATAGTTAAATGATCACTTAAAGAAACTAGACTCGCAGAGAACATGGATATTTAAAGATACGTGTAAACAGACTCGACTCACTACGAATATGAATAGTTAAATGATCACGTAAATAAATTAGACTCACTGAGAACATGGATAGTTAAAGATACGTGTAAACAAACTCGACTCACTGAGAACATGGATAGTTGAAGATACGTGTAAACAAACTAGACTCACTAAGAACATGGATATTTAAAGATACGTGTAAACAAATTAGACTTACCAAGAATATTGATCACGTAAAGAAACTAGACTCACTGATCATGAGAACATAGATAGTTTAAGACATGTGTAAATAAACTCGACTCACTAAGAACATGGATATTTAAAGATACGTGTAAACAAATTAGACTTACCAAGAATATTGATCAGGTAAAGAAACTAGACTCACTGAAAACACGGACAGTAAAACGAACGGGTAAACAAACTAGAATCAAAAGAAAATGGATAGTTTAAGGAATGTGTAATCAAACTTGACTCACTGAGAACATAAATAGTTAAAAGCAACGTGTAAACAAACTAGAATCACAAGGAAAACGGACAGCTGAAGATACATGTTAACAAACTAGACTCTTCAAAAACATGACTACTTTAAAGAACGTGTAAATATCCAGACTTACCAACAACAAGAATTTAACCCATTTTTACAATTTGCACAGAAAGATTAATGATGTGGAGTACAAAGAATAAGCCTTTAATAGACTGTCAAAATACCAACAAGTAAGTACATGTATGCGTGACTGAGGTAATGGAAGTATAAAAAAACAAGCCTTTATTAGACGTACCAACAAGTAAGTATGTGTAACTGAGAAATACTTTAAATTTATTCACTTTCTGATAAGATAAACTATACAGACATCAAACAATGCAGGACAAGGTTGCCAATGAAGTACATTACGGACCTCTTACTGCCTAAAATTGTCGTTCAAATGACTGAGTGTTGCTAGCCCATAGGCAGATCCAACGGGATTCGCCAACCTCTTTACGCATGAAAAGTAATAGTAAAAATTGAAATATCACTTGAATGGGGCCTTTTTCGGAATTTCTTGATCGGCCAATCTAGCTCCTCATGAAAGTTATTTGACCACAACTGCGTTTATAAAAATGAAATTCTATACGGTCATGAAATTTTTCCTGTCTGTGTCGATATGATATTATGTTGGCTTCAACTAAAGTTGACCTTTTTAAGTACATGTACTTACAGCCGATTACAACTACTAATCGACTATATGTACACATATGAACTCTGTTATTAAAATAATAACACAAGTTTTGACAAAGGTAATGCGAAGTGATTTATTGTACACCATTTTAAAGGTCTGAAAGTCATACAATATATCTTCGACTAGCTACAAGTCCCTCTTTATTATAAATATGACACAGAAAATCTATGTAATAAACCTCTATGATAACGCCAAAATTTCTGTGAAAGAGCCTCTATCCCATAAACATGTAATAAACTTTTTCATATATTCTTTAATATGAAGAGAGGGACTTGTAGCAAGTCCATATATACATAACATACAAAAATGCATCTCTTCAGACACGCGTCTGTTAATGAGTTTATATAGTATACATGCTTATAAACCTCTAAAAAATAGTACATGTATGTAGCATATTAATCATGTAAGACATCAGTGCGGTCCCTTATTGTGTCCCCATCAGTTGGACATGTTAATAGCTACGAACCACACAACTGTACGTGTAACCTCTATTGTCGGGTAGTCAATAAGCTGGTTATACACATCTTGTAAATATCATTCACATCATTACAAATGTAGTTAAATTTCTGTTATACATTAGTCATAGATCGATACCATGACTTAGAAGGATTCTCCGTATAATCATACTATCAATAATTTGAGAATAATAGTATCAAATCTATTATGACAAAGATCATCAATATTATCTTGGCGCCAGATGATTTTACGTACAATAAATATAATGTAAAATTTTATGTTTTTTTTTTCAAATTTGCAGAATTTTACAAATTTAAAAAAGAAGGAAATGAAATTTTCTCCTACCTTGATCAACATAACGAAAGAAAAAACAGCTGACTTTACGAGCGCTTTGTTCCGGTTGACCTTGGCTTTTTCCGCCTCCTGTAAGGTCATCGATCGTTCATCGTCAACACTTGCTGATTTTATCAATGAATTGAATCGCTTGAATATTCCGCCACTATTTTATTTGAAATCTAAAATTGTTCTAGGTACGTGTATTTTATTTGAAATCAAAAATTGTTCTAGGTACGTGTACACCACAGATCACGATATAATTGCATGTTATCGAATAACCTTTGTGTGTAATTTTCCTTATTATCATATCCAAATTAGACATGCTGTTATCGGGCTATACAGTTACCACGATCTTCAATCCGCCTTAGGATAATGTTCGTTTACAAAAAATTATGCTCAGTTTATTTTGTGGTTTATATTTAATAAATAGAAGATAATATTTGTATACAGATACTGAAGGCCAATTTCGTTGGATATGTGTACATGCACTGTAGCACTTTCGTCTAACACAGATTAAATGATATACCGGTATATAATTCACGGGGGGGGGGGGGGGAGGGGGGGCGCAGTTAAGTTCAATAGGTAGATTAGATACAGATGTGCGGCCCATGTCGGTCTACTTTTTTCTGATCAGTGATGTATAAAAAGGGTAGGCATTTTAGTTGTAGCATGGAAGTTTTCCGTTGTTGTAATATATCTGATAGGGGGTAACATTTACAAATGAAATATATCAAAAGGTCAAATATTTACAAATGGTTGTTGAATTGACATCAATTCATTCTTAAAATTATCAAAGTAAATAATGATTATGGTAACACTTCAGCAGATGCCAGAATGAAACACAGAAAGGGATTCAATAACCCCTAATAAACTCTCGACATGATAATGTTTTTTAGGCTCAGACCAGCTTCCTGCTGTGATCTGTAGATACATATAAATGTCATGCATATATACATAAATGCATACATAAATGCATGCGATATACATTTGTATATACATTGTAAATGGATGTCAGTTTTCCATTGTCAGAATGTATGAACATATTACTGTGCTCCTGGTAGAATCTGATAATGCAGTGATAATATAAACTAAAAATAATATTGAAATGGCCTCAGAGATTAAGTTCATTGTTTCATATAAGGCCAGATGTTCCGGTCAAACTGTTATTATTATTTCAATAATAAACAAAATAGAATAGAATAAAAATAAAAAAAGTATGTGAGCATAGTTGTGAGTGCTAAAGCATGATCGAAGCATGCCAAATAATTTTACATCAAAATAAACAATATTGGCAAACATATTTTTAATATTTTCCTTTTTTTGCTCTTGCTGATGTCCGGAGTTCTTGTTGGTGGCGCACCAAGTATAGGGTTTCCTCTTCATGTCGGAAATTTTGTTAATTTAGAGAAAAAATGTGCAACTATGATCAGTAAATAGTCTTGAACTTTTTTTTCTGGATCAGCCCCTGTACTTTGTATACAAAGTCGTTGATATTTCTGGATCAGCCCCTGTACTTTGTATACAGAGTCGTTGATATTTCTGGATCAGCCCCTGTACTTTGTATACAGAGTCGTTGATATTTCTGGATCAGCCCGTGTACTTTGTATACAGAGTCGTTGATATTTCTGGATCAGCCCCTGTACTTTGTATACAAAGTCGTTGATATTTCTGGATCAGCCCCTGTACTTTGTATACAAAGTCGTTGATATTTACTTGTTCTCCTGTAAATCACTCTTATGCAATCCAGTATTGCATTCACTACTTTTATCTTGAACTTGGTGTACATCGTTTCAATATGAATATTGTTTACAATTTATTCCATACTCAAATTAGTTTTCAGTTTTATATGTTAAAATAAATCAAATGCATTATAATAAAGACCACGCGGGTTTTGTTTAAAAAGGATAATATATAAAAAGATTATCAAAAGTCGGAGTAAATATGTTTTTACATTTATACTTGAATGTGATATGATATTCATCAGCTGACCTTTATGTAGTGTACTAATAGAAACAAATAACCGGATTTTTGTACGTTGTTTATATTTAGTAATATACAAAGTTCATTGTTTTTTGTGACTGTCATATTTCAATACGTTCTAAATCATGTTCTAAGTTCGCTCCAACCCCTATGGTAGACTAATTGATACCCTATTTGTTTGATATTCATATTGACATATTAACATACTTTGTTAATAAATAATTCATATCGATAGCAATGTATGCAGATAGAGCAAAGAACTTGTACAGCCATTGAACCCCCCCCATATAACTACCTTAAATTCCAAAATCTGCTATCGACCATCGGTATTCGAATCAAATGCGGTTTTTCATGTTTACTCATTTATGTCAAATTCGGTACGTTGGAAAATACATTTCGGGTTATATCTATGAATATTTGTTTCATAGAGAATATACTTCTACCCGATATAGTAAGATTTGGGAACAGTCTATTTTATCAATTCAAATTCAAATAAGACATGCACTTTTTGAAATAAATAGTGCCTCCTAGGTATTTTCAAAGTATTCCAAATATTGATATCGAAGAATTGCGTTAAAAAAACCTTTAAATATCGACCAATATGAATTATGCAGTTTGCTTGATAAAAATGTAGTTAAATTTTATCTTCCGATTGATAGACGATCTTTTCCGTGTACTCGGTAACTGTTTATTGTATACTTACACTACGGTGCCTTAATTTCTGTTTACCTTGATATTCGTTTTTTTTAGAAATAGAAGTCAAAACTAATCGACTTGGCGATAATTAAATCCACACAAAAATTTCCTGAAAGGATATACAACACAAAGTTCAATTGATTATCTTATGGCTTGTAGGGCGCATTAAAGTGCATGTCTTACAAATTGACACTGTTTATGGTCACACAATGCTTAACCTAAAACCCACTTTAAGTCATGTGACAACTATATCGTTCATGTGAAAGTTTTAATTACAAAATGAAGGGTACACAGCAGGCCTATCGCTAACTGTATTCAGGCATGTCATATATTTAACAGCAGAAGTTTTACTTGAACAATATTGATTGATTGATTGATTATTGTTAAACGTCCTATGGCATTTACATGTATTCCATGTATTTCAGGATGAGAACAAAGCACAAATCGAACAGACTCTGCTTTGTACCAGTCCGTCCAACTGACCCGGACATTTTTTTTTATTTAATTAATTTAATTGTGCACACTCACCGAAGAAACAGCCCACATTAAGAATGCCATCCCACTCGCACACACTTTCTAACTCGATCCGGTCCAGCAAGTCGCCACATACCACGTGGTTGGCTGAAAAACAATGATTTCCAATTTTGAACTCTTTCGTGTGACTCGTCAAGGGTTTGAACACACGACCTTTCGCATTCGAGACGCGCATGCTATCTACTCCAGCAATGCTAGAAGTTGTCTGGCAAGCTATTTTCTGACTTGGTGCCATCCTAAACCCTAGTATTTGACATGTTGAAAGCCACCGCAAATGTTAATTAGCTAAACATGTGTTATAAATTACTCTACGTCTTTTATTTCCATAAAAGAAGTTTAACCTACCCGAAAACGAACGATAAAAATCCTAAATATTTGTTAAATAACTAGAAAACATTTGTAATGAAGCAGTTGTCAAAATGACCAGCAATTTTGAATTAGGTCACTAACTTTATGGAATACAATACATTTTTGACAAAACGAACTTAAAGTTGTTAAAGGCAATTCGTTGGTTAATTTGATATGTTCGTTTCGCAAATTTTAAAATCCGTAATTTTATCAACCGCAATTACACGCAGGAGGATATTTCTGTTGCTTAACGGTGACCAGAGGTCCCCCGCCTAATCACGACCTCTTTTAATATAGTTCGGTACAAATGAAAATGAAAATATGGAATAGATAAACATAACAATGTACACTATATACAATAATAGCAATAACAACAAAATATGCAGATTATAAAAAAGGAAAAACAATATAGTTTTTACAGATAAATAGAAGCTGTGCTTGTAGCTCAACGTTAAATATATTACTGAATGATTATGATATCATTTGTTGGTTGATTCCGCAAGATTAGCCTGTTAAGTGCAGCTCCACAGTTGAATTTTATTTGACTTTTATAACATACATGGTTAATTTTCAATTTTTCTTAACTTTCTTAATTGACTATAAAAGTATACAAATAGATTTTACATTTATTTACCAATGATCCATTTGAAAATACATATAGATATAACGTTGGGTTATCAATGGTCCCCTATAGAAACATACATATAGAGGTAACAATGGGTTGCCAATAGTCCCTTATAGGAACATACATATTAATATAACGTTGGGTTACCCATGGTCCCCTATAGGAACATACATATACAAATATAACATTGGGTGACCTTTGGTACCCTATATGAACAAACATATATAGATATAACACTGGGTTACCCATGGTCCTCTATAGGAACATACATATGGATATAATACTGGAATATCCATGGTCTCCTATAGAAACATCCATGTAGATATAACACTGGGTTACCCATGGTACCCTATAGGAACATACATATAGATATAACACTGGGTTACCCATGGTCCTCTGTAGGAACATACATATAGATATTACATTGGGTTACCCATGGTCCCCTGTAGGAAATTACATATAGATATAACATTGGGTTACCCATGGTCCTCTGTAGGAACATACATATAGATATAACATTGGGTTACCCATGGTCTCCTATAGGAACATACATATAGATATAACATTGGGTTACCCATGGTCCTCTATAGGAACTTACATATAGATATAACACTGGGTTACCGGTGCCTAAGAAGCCCGCCATTTTCAATATGCGTAAAATATTACAGAGTATCCGACTTGGCCCCAAATTACAGGTTTGCGATCGTATTTTGTTGGCCTCAGCGTACATGTAGCTCTCTAAAATCATTGTTTTACCACGATTCCACTACGATCTTCTACAGATAATGACGGTCTTGGAGACAGTTGTGAATCTCGGGGTTGGTGTTACTGGGTTGCTATTTTGCATAATTCGCTGAGTCGCTCGTATATCAGGTCCGTTAGTGATCCAAAGTGGAAAACTATGGCACAGGAAACAAATAAGTATGTCCTCAAAGCAGATATGATAATGCTATATGATCTTGTATTTATCAATAAGTTCGTAATAGCGATCATGGCATGTTAGATTAACGACATCATAGTCAAGTTACATCAGCTTATTTTTCAGAATAAGGAAATAGTGAATTATATTGGTAGAGACGTCAATATTATTCCAATTTTTTATCCGTTTTGCGTAATTTGATTAAATTTCTAGCAGTGTCTAGATAGTTGTATGAAGTACTTTGATACATGTGGATAAGGCAAGCGTCTAGATACTTGTGAGAAGTATCCAGGAGCTCGTGAAAAGTTTCTGGATAGTTTTGAGAAGCATCTTGAAGCCTTGAAAAATACCTAGATGGTTGTGAGAAGCACCTAGATACTTGTGAGAAGCATCCAGATGCTTGTGCGAAGTATCTAGCATCTAGATACATGTGAGAAGTACCTAGGTAGTTGTGAGAAATATTTAAATAGTTGTGAGAAGAATCTAGATAGTCGTGAGAAGCATCTAGATGCTTCTGAGAAGTATCGTAATAGTTGTGGTGAGCATCTAGATGCTTGTGAGAAGTATCTAGATGGTTTCGAAAGTATCTAGATGATTGTGAGATGCATTTTCCGAACGATCAAATATGTCAAGAACTGATGGAGAACAAAGAGCCGAAAGGACCTCACCTAACCAGTAGAGCGAAAATGATCTAAGCACAGAGTTTTGTGTATAAGGGAGTTACTCCTTTTAATATTTCATTATTTATGATATGTTTGTTTAAAATTACATCATTTGATTCAAAGTGTTTATCTAGATGTAATTAGTACACTTAAGGACACTTTCATTTTTTCGATCAGATTTTTCAGTTTGATTTTGCAGCAAATACCTTTTTGGACCACTTTACTAAAGTCTTACCCCTACCAATATTTGTCAGAACATAACTGTTTAGGCAAAAGACCACCTTAAATATTGCTCAAAGCATTTCTAAACAGAATATAGACAACTCAATTCGTAATATGTACGCTGTATAAGCTACAGCAGCATTTGCTGAATCTTTGACCCAGCAAAATACTTTTTGGGATAAAATTAACACTTTCAAGTGCATGTAAGACAGACATTGGTGCATCCCAGTCAATTGATGAAATATTTCCAAAGCCAAAAAAAATAATGTTATGTTTTCGAGCACTATTCTAAAATTGTGTAGGGTCGGTAGGTAGGGATTTTTATTTTCATTTGATATTTTTTATATGAAATAAGTCATAAAGGTACAATGAAAACCAAATCTGGAAAGACTAAACACGTAATAGACTTAGTCCACAGCCTAATCCCTTTTGGAATTCGGCGCATGAGTATTGTTTTGACAGAGGTGGTAAATACAAAAAAATATCTCAAGTGCCGAATTCCAAAAAGGGATTTTCCATGACCAAGAGCACACTCATGGCATGTGTGTTTTCAATTATCTTTTTTTTTCTGAAATACAATCGACGGCAAAATTTTTATTCTTCAAAATCTCAAATAAAAACCTTTGAGTAGGGGGTCTGAAGGAGGGTCATTAGGATGACCGGAAACAGTTTTAGGCCTAAACGGATGGTCTATTTATTTACTCCAGTAGTGCTAGAGATTGTCTTGCAAGCTTTTTTCTGACTTGGCTTGGGGTATCCCAACCTCTTACATCAATTTTCTATATATATTTTTCAGGCTACAAATGTATGTGACTATTTAGAATCAGATTAAATTGTTTGATACAAGATTTAGTTGAAATATTGATTTTGAAGTGTTAATTGTGAACCAGTACCGATGGATTTAGCCTTAAAGTCCTTTATATGCCGGTATTGTATTTTTGTCTCAATCATAAGAATTTCAAATGTTTTTCGTTGAGTACATGACTGTATGTGGGAAAAATTTCCACTATGCAGTTTTATTCTCCTTTGTTAGAGAACTGTTTAACTAGAACAAATATAAAAACAAAGACATTATAGATGTAAATTCTTAGCAAATCATACACTACTAATTTGGTCCTAAGGAAGAGTAATTCACAGGCTTTTTAGGGAATTGAAAATGGAGCATGTCCAATTCCGTCTTTTCTGGACGATGCGAAAAAAAAACACATTCAACCTACCGGTGCACCTTGGCCATACTCCCAGTTTTAAGTGGAGGTCGAGTTTCTCATTTACTTCTGCATCATTTTAGTTACTTTATGTTCATTTTTTCCATGTCTGGTCTTTGTCCCTGGATTACATCCCTTTGATTTCCGCTAGAATTTTGGTTCCATTGGTTACTCTTAATTCAACACAAAACGCATGTATGTTCAAATTTGCTCTTTGGGCAATACCAGTCTGCGTCCATACTTGCGCTCGGACAATATCAGTCTGCGTCCATGATTCCAGTGTTGGAAAATGTCATGGTGTGTGTAACCCCTCCCCCTTTTGTATGCAGCTCGTTTTTAGAGCGTAAGCAATACTTCTGCAGGCGCAAGAATCCTAAATTTAACCTATACGCCGGATTTACTGTGTAAAGTTTAAAAATTTTAGGCTGGAGACGCTGTCGTTTTTTAGAGTACCATAAAATCAAGGGTCGGGGTACATCCCCATCATTCATATTAGTAAATAAAGATGTTAAAAACCTACCTGCTTAACTTAGTCACACCTTCTTGTCAATAAAAAGGCATAGGTATTGATTATCTGGATACGATTAAAACAATGAATAACGAAATATAGAAATATGGCAGAAACACACAAAATATAAAAACACAATTTTGACCCCATACGCTACAAGACAAACCCATTCCTCCAAAAAATTGTTATTCAGACTAATACAGCCAATAACAATCCAACCCGTGTCTAGACAACACGACACGTAAAGACATAAGAATGTGTTTTTATTTAAGGATCTTGATTATAATAACTTTCCGTTTACATAGAGTATATTCTCATGACTTCTTTGCATATCATTAGCATGAATCCAATACCTTCTTCTCAATAATTAAATGTATCAGGAATAATACACGTACATACATCTGAAATAAATTTTGGTAATTGTCATAGAAGTTTACTCTATCATTTTAAAATTATAGTGCATGTATAGCATAGCTTCACTAAGAGTAAATAAACAGTGAATTAGAAAAAAAATTATCAATCAAAATGGAGCACATTTTTTCATTCTTTCTGGTTATCAAAAAAGGCAATACCTGATCATTTAGTTCTTCCCCGGTCTTTCAAGTAAAGATGTCTGAAACATAGACACTGGGATATGGTTCGCATTGTCCAAAAACTTCCAAAAAGTTCAAATTGGGAATCCTGAATAACCGTATGTTATATCTATATGTATGTTCCTATGGAGGACCATGGGTAACCCAATGTTATATCTTATGTATGTTCCTATTGGGACCATGGGTAACCTAGTGTTATATCTATATGTATGTTCCTACAGAGGACCATGGGTAACCCAGTGTTATATCTATATGTATAGGGGACCATGGGTAACCCAATGTTATATCTTATGTATGTTCATATTGGGGACCATGGGTAACCCAGTGTTATATCTATATGTATAGGGGACCATGGGAAACCCAATGTTATATCTTATGTATGTTCCTATTGGGACCATGGGTAACCTTGTGTTATATCTATATGTATGTTCCTACAGAGGACCATGGGTAACCCAGTGTTATATCTATATGTATAGGGGACCATGGGTAACCCAATGTTATATTTTATGTATGTTCCTATTGGGGACCATTGGTAACCAATATCATATCTATTTGTATGTTCCTATATATATGGCCATGGGTAACCCAATGTTATATCTGTATGTTTGTTCCTATGGAGGACCATTGGTAACCCAATATTATATCTCTATGTTTTCTCCTACAATGGGTAACCCAATGTTATATCTATTCTATATGTATATGTTCCTTCAGATAGAATAAACACTGTCTTTTATAAGCTGTTTATATCTATATCATCTACTAAGAAGCTCTTAAGAATTAAACGAAGTTTCTGATTTTTTTTAAAGATTCACATAATAATTATATCTATGAATTGGGGTTTCAATGTAATATTTTACATTACAGCAGTCAAGTATTGTAAATCCTTTATTTATATATGTGTGTTAGTGTGCATGCGTGTAAGTAATTATTTAGTGATAATTTTTCGGCAAAAAAAACCTTTTATTTTCTATGCAACAATCCCACGTTTTTATAAAGTGAAAGTAGATATAAGAAAACCTTCAATATGTGTAAACTAGTACGCAATCATCCGGCACTATTTAAGGGGGATCTCTGGTCACCGTTGAGCGACAGAAATATCCTCGTGCGAATTACACACTCAAAAAGCTAAAAACCAAATATGAAGTTCATTTTAACTGTTTTACAAAGGATTTCCAGGACTGCTGGATTTTCTCATCAGATAGGTCATTGTTTTTCTTTAGTCACCTTCTCCCGTGTAATGATAGAAAAACTGTATAAAACGTTTGAAAAAATAGTTTACTATAATTCTGCCGATTTCAATGAACGGCGGAACGGAATTCCAACCTCTTACATTGTAGGAGTGGCATGGTATCCTGCGACCACCAAGGCGGTTTTTAGTTGTATAGAAAAAGTCGAATAAATCTGCTGGAGTTACTTCGCCTTGATTGAAAGTATTCTCAAATGCTTAATCCCCTGATTCCTAGCTGCTGATACATGTAAATCGATTGTGCGTACATTTAAATATACATCTAAAATTAGAATGTTTACAATGGAAGAACATATACCTTTGGTACCAACTATCGTGTTTCTTTTTGTATTTTGTTCAACCCTAGAATTAATTTCCGAGCGAAATATAAAACTTCTGTTGGTGATCAAATGAAGTAAACAAATTTAAAAAAAAAAACGAACGAAATGTCGATGAACCACGAACATTGATTTCCAACGAATTAAATACTTTTACAGTACCGTGAACTTTTCAACTGTGAAATCGTAACACTCGTCACAAAGAAACTTATAAGCTCACCTATGCTTACCCATCAAATGATACCAATTATTCTTGTTACTCGAATCAAATTGATTTTATCTTTAGCTTTTCACATTTTTTTGTGTTTCTTAAGATAACTCGGTGATACATAATTTGTTGTCAATTTTTTTTTTTAAATTTATTTATTGATTTGCAAAGTTAATAGATTAATCACCAAAAGCCAGTTTAGTATGATTCGATACGTACAATGTATCTTTATGCAATAAGCAAGTTGATCGGAACATCTGACTTTTAGATATGATCAATGCTTTGAATTTTTGAATCAACAATGTTTTTAATCGATTTGGTAATGCTCTAGACAGACATGTTGTTGTTATGTAGTTCTGATTGTGTTCCTTTCATAGCCGTTCTGTCTCTCTGCTGTTACGAATCACAGTTCATGGCTAGTTCTTAAAGATCCACCAAAACATAAATGTGTTGAGTGAATTTGAATTTGATAGTACTATTATTTCTAGGTATCTAAAAATACATCCAGGAGAGGCATAAATGATGCTCTAAAACGCCATCTCCGCTGGCTCCGCCCTGGACCCCCAGACCCCCTGCCGTAATTTTGCCTACACTTCAATTTGGCCTCAGCTACGCGCCTGGTAATTAGCGCGCTATAAAACTGGTGTGTTCCCATTTCGCCTTAGCTATGAATAACAGTTAAAAAGAGATAAAAAAAGTACTAAGGCGAAATGGGAATTTTTATATTTTTATGTTGTAAAAACAAAACACTAAACAAATGTGGTGTCGTTAGAATGATTAAGGCAAAATAATTATAAAATCAATTTTTATAGGCTTTTTTTTTCTTTTTTAAGCCACTAATTTAAAATATCTGAATACTTTTTCAAGTTATGATTGGTCTTAATAAAAATTCATTTAAAAAATACTGATAATATATATATATATATAATTTGTTTCATATTTTACACAAACAATTTAGGGACTATTAAAAAAATTAGTTCGAAAATGAGATATGATTTTTTTTTTAAACAAATCTAATGACTGTATATGTATATGATTGAATAGTTACTATCGAAGTACTGATTAAACATGTACACATATAATTGAGAATTAACTTATACATAAAGACAAAATCACTTCGGAGATTTAAAAGACTTGGACTTTGGAGATGCAGCCCCACCATCTCGAAGCCTCACTGATTGTTACATATGTTCTATGAACCTTCACAATTGTGCCCGCTGACCTCAGCCTGATACTGTCTTCTGCTGTTTTTGTTTTTAATTTTGTTCTGCAGGAATCATGCTTTTATTACGGTTTTGCTCATTCTTTGTTGTACGTTTCATATGAACATTTTAATTTGCCTCTTCATTGTTTTATGCTTATAAATATTTGGATGTGCTTCTCTGAGTTAAATTGCTATCATAGTTGTCAGTCATATCATATTTATTTTGAATTTTGTTCTTTAATAGTATCCATAAAAAGGTGATTTAAAACAGAAAATGAAAAGGCCATTCATAAAAAAAATATTAAGACAAAAACCACTTAAACACATCACAAAATATAAATAAATAAATTGACAAAAAAATATCAACAAGTAATACAAAGATTTACATATACATGTGTATATTAGGTTTAAATGCTATAAAAACACAACTTGCACTAAAAATCACATGTTTACACAAGTTCCCATGTCGCCTTAGTTCACTCCAAATTTTACTAAGGCGAAATGGGGATAATTTTATTGTACCGAATTTGACAGCTAAGGCGAAATGGGAACAAGCCATAAAACTAAGGTTTAAACGTGCGTTTAAACGAACGCAAAACGATGTGTATACGCACGATAAACGATGCACGAACGCTAAAATGGGAAACGGGAACGTCTCAAGGAGTGTAATTGGCAAGAAAATGCTCTACAGAAATGTAATAGGAAATCTGATTTTTTTAATATTACAAGAAAAAAGTTCGGTGATTCCCTAATTTTCTTTGAAATATAAAAGAATGCCAGTAAATGTTCTTCATATAAATGCTATACTGTACTAGATTTTTGATAGTTAGCAAAACAGGGAAATTCCACTTGAATTCATTAATTCATATACAAATTGCCTTTATAAAGGCGCAATTACCTCTAAGTCAAGTTCAGTGAGATATGTTTAGTTTAAAATTAAATTCTAATTTATGTACATTTAATTTCATCTTCCAGAGAAACTAGGAAGACTTATCTACTAGAAATATTCGATACCTTAACCCACCTCAAAATGCCTATACCAACCCAGGACCATTCTGATGATTTCTTATTTTCCAGTTTTTACCCTTATATTGCCATTTGTTATGCGGAATTGACAGGGTTATGTTGCTACACGATTTAAGTCAATACTACAGAAGTTCTATGGTCGTCATCACGGACTCGTGGGTCGTTACGTTGTATACATCTGTACCATAAGAACCGATTTGTTCAACATGTCATAGTTTTTCGTTCCTCTTTCGTCTACCTCGGACTTGACTTTTTATGTGTAGCTCGGCGGGTGTCTCTAGAAAAGCAGAGGACGCTTATCCTACCGTTGCACCTGGTCCATGCTCCCAGTTTTTAATGGAGTCCGAGTTGCTCATTTAATATTTTTTTGTCTTTTGCTTTGTACATATTATTTTATTTTATGTTCTTTGTTTTGTGTGTCTGTGTGTGTCTGTTTTCCCAGTCTGGTCTTTGTCCTTGGATTACATTCTTTTGATTTCCTCTAGTATCTTGGTTTCTTTTTACTTCCGCCTAGATATTATCAGTTCGGTAATTGTGTTATTAACCTCTATTTATTATAAACTATGCAAAGTAATTGAAAATAATACCTTTTAATGCAACATTTTTAATACTTTATGATTAAGTCATGAATTTTGACAGGCATGGTTTTTGTAGGAATATTACTGTTGATTTTTTTCTACGATAAACCATGTGTGACATAATTTTTTGATATTAAAAGAACAGAAAAAAAAAACACTTCATAAATTTAGTACTTGCGATATCAAAGATCATGAAATAATAATAATAATAAAAAAGAACACAGTTATCCCCACCCGAAATGGGTACAAATCAGTACATGTTCATGAAAAAAAGAATCCTTAATTCTGGTCATGTGGTCATGCGGTCATGCAGCATCAAAGATTTATATTTTTTCTAACAATTTGAGCTTCTTAAAAAACTTCTAAAATCGCTGGTAGCTCTGGTCTTCAAAACCCTCATCTAATGGATTTAAAAAAGACATGTTCTTACAGTAATATAAATATTATATTTATTTGCTGCGCTATAAACTGTAAAGCGAAGATATTATAATATAAGGTAGACAAACTTATTTGCTCGATACATCTGTCTAGTCAAATTTACGATATAACTCCGCACATTTTCTTTTAAAATAAAAAGATAAATTTCCAGAATGTGACAAAATATTCTTCTGCGTAAAACACAAAGATTTCTTGTATGCCTGCACTCCGACAATTTATTGGTTTGGAAGCCGCCACGACGTTAGCCTACAAACGCTGAATGTTTATGAATTCGAGCTGTCTCCAGCTCTATACAGGGAAAATCAAATTAATGCTAGTGTCACCATGTAAATTAATCAAATCCAAGGCATTGGAGGTGTCATAGAAAAACCAGGAGAGCGGGTAATGAATATCTTTAGATTTCTGTCCGATTACACAGAAGACGTGTGGTAAATGTCTAAAATACAATAATAATTAGTTTTATGTGATTTTGGTCATAGCAAAGCATTGTAAACAGTATTGGCGAGTACCGGTATAATATTAATTAATGAATAAACTTAGTAGTGGTCTAAGGG
This sequence comes from Perna viridis, assembly GCA_037379345.1. Classification (NCBI taxonomy): domain Eukaryota; kingdom Metazoa; phylum Mollusca; class Bivalvia; order Mytilida; family Mytilidae; genus Perna; species Perna viridis. The sequence goes on from CM074515.1 coordinate 17,039,417, forward strand.
CATTCTGATATCTGGTGTCAACTTGGAGTAACCTTATAAGAAATACTGTAGTCATGAAAATCACTTAATGAGCTATCATGAATGTTATCTTGACTTTGTGAAGTAGTTATGAACAGTAATAATATTTCATTCCACATTTGGCATATCCCTTGCTTGTAATAAAACAATCCAATATGAAAATGAGATGTTACTATTTCACTACACACCGTATTTATTAAAAATCTATCTTGCTGTTCATCAATGTCTAACCTAAATAAAAACATAGACGAACATTCATTTTAAATCACCAATTTCACGTTCAATGATCTATTACCTACATACTGAGTCTCTATTTTAATCATCTCCGGGACGTACCACTGTAGGTTACGGGACGTACCAATCGGAACTACTCGACTATTTCCGCTATACTAAAAATAACCTCAGATGCAGAAAGGAGAATTTCTTCTTGAAAAAAATTGCCGGAATTGTAGTCATACGCGAATCAAAGTAGTTCTATCCATCAGGTGGCGCTAAAAAATTTAGTTGGATATCACTAGAAATAAAGAACAACAACTCTGACTTAAAGCGCGAAGCGAGGAGTTAAGAAAAAAGTAATGATAAAAAAATTCAACCAGTTTAACTATAATTTCAGAACAGGTTTGGCCAAATTCTGGACAGATCCATCCACCTAATGCCTCCCAGATTTTTCTTTTGTGTAACTAGAAAGGCTGAAGTATTCCGATTGGGAACGTACCAGAGCAGATTACGGGACGTACCAGTGTAGACAAACTCCAAAGCAGTTCCAGTTCCGTACTGTTGACGTTCCTCTGGAATGGCAACTGAAGTGCCGGCATGGAAGAGGCCAATGCTCCAAAGTTTGCATTGTAGATTAGGGGACGTACCAGTGTAGGTTACGGGACGTATCAGTGCAGGTATTTGGACGTACTAATGTAGTTTACGTCACTGATTTCTAGACTGAGTCTCTATATTAAGCATCGGCGGGACGTACCAGTGTAGGTTACGTAACTGACTTCTAGACTGAGTCTCTATATTAAGCATCGCCGGGACGTACCAGTGTAAATTACGGGACATAAAAGTGTAGCTTACGGGAGGTACCAGTGTAGGTTACGTAGCTGACTTCTGGAGTACAATACATGTATATTCACTTCTACGCTTTAAAAGACAGGTTTTATTCCATGCCATTGTTTTCGTGACGGATATGAAATCCTTAGCTACTGGCAACAGTATCATTACTCATAGTTATTATGTACTTGATTAATTTCTTAAATCTGATCATATGTTTTTATGCCCCCGCGACAAACAGTGGAGGGCACATTAATTTACCCCTGTCCGTTCGTCTGTCCGTCCGTCCGGATTACACATGATCATGGTTTGTTCGGCTATCTCCTCGTACAGTTTTTGAACTACATCTAAAATATTTTACAGGATACTTCTGCACATGATGAAGGTGTGCAGGGCCAAATGATTTTGATTTTCATGAAATATTACGGAAATTGGTGATAGTTACACTTAGTCATTTCACTCAGAAAAATTTGGATCCTGGCTTGTCCGGCTATCTCCTCGTACAGTTTTTGAACTACATCTAAAATATTTAACAGGATATTTTACACAGGATGGAAGTGTGCAGGTCCAAAGGTGTTTGATTTTCGAGAAATATTACGAAACTGGGTGATAGTTACACTTTATCATTTTATTCAGAAATATATGGATCCTGTCTTGTCCTGCTATCTCCTCGTACAGTTTTTGAACTACATCTAAAATATTTAACAGGATATTTTACACAGGATGGAAGTGTGCAGGTCCAAAGGTTTTTGACTTTCGAGAAATATTACGAAACTGGGTGATAGTTACACTTCATCATTTTACTCAGAAATATATGGATCCTGGCTTGTCCTGCTATCTCCTCGTACAGTTTTTTTAACTACATCTAACATATTTTACAGGATACTTCTACACATGATAAAGGTGTGCAGGGTCAAAGGATTTTGTTTTTCGTGAAATATTACGGAAATTGGTGATAGTTAGACAGACATAAGGCTCTATGGCTTGTCCTGCTATATCATCCTGTAGTTTTTGAAATTAAAATATTTTTTGCAGGATGTTTCTACACATAATGATGGTGTGCAAGGTCATAGGATCTTGATTTTCATGAAATATTATGGAACTGGGTGATAGTTGGACTTTGGAATATTACGGAAATAAACCCAGTGCAACAAAGTTAGGGATTTATTATTGGGGTATTAACATTTTTATGTGTCCGTCAGTATGTCCATCAGTCCTCGTTTTCTCATCGAAAGTAATTTTGCAGTGCTGAGGCTAACATACCAAATATTCACTGCATCAACCAAGAATACATAACCTTTCTGAATCTGCAAACCATGTCGTCATACAAAAATGAACATGTTCTTAATTTGGCAAATCTAGCGAGCGGGGGCATCATTGGTGTCTTACAGACATCATTGATTTACTAACAAAATTCACTACTTACAAATGATGCGGGGACTTCTAGTTTTATATATTTTTTTGCATTACTTAAATGATAATTACATTGTCTTTTTGCTGTTTAAAACAAAATAATGATAGTTATAATAATAAGCCATATGATATTGGTATATAACATTGTTTAGTTACAATGTGCATGTTGTTAGATTTTCCCCTATCAGGAAAAAAACATCACATGTTGCAATTGATATGTGTTTTCTTCACATCAATATAAAAATGCAAGCTGTAGGTACCTGAAAAAATATATGAACATGTCACATAGTGCGAAAAAGTTACAACAAACAATAATTTAAAACTGAGAAAAAGCAGTTACTTTGTAACAAACGGTTAAGTTATGAGAGAATTTGAAAGGAAAAGAAAATATATGCTTGTTTAAATTCAGAGAAATAACAACCGTTCCTGAAACTAGTTTGTTAAAGGTAAATAAAGAATATTCATTCACATTAGTATTAATTCATGCCTATACACTCCTTGATACGTTCACGTTTCCCATTTTAGCGTTCGTGTATCGTTTATCGCGCGTTTACACATCGTTTTGAACGCACGATGAACGCACGATAGAAGCGTTCGTTTAAACGCATACTGGGAACGTTCATTTAAACGCACGATACGAGCGTTCGTTTATTTTTGTACTTTGATTTTTTCCTTGATTCAGCTGTTATTTTTATATATATTTTTTCTATTATTAATTTATATATTTTCGTTAATTCCATTTTCTATTTTTTCATTCGTCATTATATGTTAATATTATTATTTTTCATCGTTCGTATTTCGTGCGTTTATCGTGCGTTTGGTGAGCGTTTAGCGTGCGTTTAGGTATAATGCGTGCGGGAAACCTAAACGACTCAAGGAGTGGACTGTTCTTGGATATATACTTCTGTCCGGAACTTACCAGATATTTTAGAATCCATAATAAATTGACAGCATATAGACTATTATGTAATACACAGTGGTATTGTTGTAATCTTTCTGTAAATTAACCAAACTAATGGTATGGATACTTTTCGCCTGATTTGGAACTTTTATAAAACAATTGCAGCTACAATTTCTGACAGAACTTATGTGATTACCGTGTATCATGAAGTGTTAATCGAAAACAATATATATCAAATTCAGTGGTTTGTTTTATATGTAAGTGGTAAGTTTTAAAAACGAAGTAGACAATACCTTGTATATCACATTTAAACAAAATATTCAGGGCACTCTTGTTATTAACTAAGACGCTTTATTTTGATACATCCAATTATATTTTAGTACAGAGAAGTAGATAAATAATTATGCAAAAACAGAATTTGTTAGCAATATACATAGATTTGTTAGACAGTTCAACCAGGAGTACATTCACTGCTATTAATTTGTTTTATGCATTTGCATAACTTAAATCAAAGTACTCATGTACCGAATCAATTTACATCGATCGTTTGAGTTTTTACGCCTCAAATAATCGTTATATTGTAAAAATGTGGGATAAAAGGAAAGTACGGTATTCGAATTCAAACGTATCTTAACATAAGCTTATTGTTGTAAATGGATAATATTGAACTCTGTTTTATTTTTAAATTCGCCACTTGTTTACGACAAGGATTTATATATATATTGAACTACTTGATTTCAAAGGCCATTTTAAAAACACACATACACCAAAATTCATATTACATCGTAGCAGTGTGCCATTTTGCGTAATATTCAGGTTTACATATGGAACACCTAGATTCAATTCAATTTATCGACCTCCAGGTCGAGACTGTCTGTTGAATCACTCAAACTTAAGCCACAATTATTGACATAAATCATATCTTAAGAAATATGTTCCTCTCAACCAGCTATATTTCTCAGTTGATAAGCTTTATAGCTCAAATGCTACAAATTATTCTATAGACACCTATGGAAAGCGCTTAGTTTCTGGGTACCTAGTCCAGAGACACGTACATTAACAAAACAATAAAATCTTATAATATAATCTCAGGGGCTTGCTCTCACTATCAAATATCCAGCCTGACTAGTATAGAAGGCGAAAAGGGGGATCCCGGATTGGGTGGTAACTCGCTTCAACTCATTTCCCCTTAATAAAATCGAACATATTACTGTTGACTGCTCTGCAACCAATCTATTAGATAAACACAGGTATAACCACTAAATACTTCTTATTATATACAGTTGGGTTGCATATTTTATAGTGGGAGCAAGCCCCTGTGATATATTTTCACCAATCATGCCTGGTGCAGAAAACATTTCAGGCCCCGGAGCACCTATAGCTATATTTTAATAACATACACATGGCCAAAACAGTCAAATAGAATGATTATTGCAAAAAGCAATAACACCAGACCAAAAAATGACACAATTCCCGAGAAATGCATTATCGAAATTCCTATGTCATTGTCTATGCAAAGTTTCATTTGTATTTGCCATCTCCGGTGTCACGAGGCGGTAACCGTAATAAAATACACGATACATTGAATGATACGTCAGGGTGGTTTTGGAGGTTATGCTAACCTTTTGTAACAAAACGGCCAAAAGATGAGCTGCAAATAAAAGCTTGAAACTCTTTTCTTTATACAGTTTCTTGATCGGAACCACTGCCCCTTTTATCCGTCAAGTCCTGCATGAAATATCTGGAGAGAGGTCTTTCAATTGGTAATCAGCATTCTTCTTTATATTCCAGTTCTATGATTAAAGACTATTTATAGTCTTGCAGGGTTTGCATTTCTAGCTAAACATCAAATGGTTTGTTATGCGTTTAAAAATAAATAGGCACTTTGAATATATCGACACTGAACGACTTGTTTATTCGGGTAAATGCATAGAAATAAATAGGTTCTGATAAGAGGTTAGAGGTCAACTATTTTTTAATTATTAACCAAATTAATAAGCATATTTAGTTCGCAGTAAAAGTTGTTTATTGAGTTTGTTTATTGGCTTCAATAACACAGAATTGAAATAAACATATTAGAAATACCTACAAAGTGGACCTAACTATCTGCATGTGAATCTAAATGAGGTATGCCAGTGGGACTATTTTCCTGCGGTATTGTAAGAAAATTACAGATGCTACCAGGATTTACAAATTTAAAGGCTCTGGCGACTGCTATATCAATTCTGATCTTCGATCTAAATTAATAAAAAAATGAATCATTTTAAAGAATATTAACTAATGAAATTTAAATTAATTACATTTTAACGTTATGGTGTCTTTTTATATGCATTAATTGTACGAGTTTTAGAGCCTAGTTTGTCATTACGAAGATTTACTTTCTAAATTGTCAGTTTTCCAGCGGTATATAATTAAACAATTTTATTAAATTACTCTGCATTTATTACGAAATAGACTTTTTTTGAAAAAAACTATTTTGAAGAGTGGTTCTTTGGTCTTTCTGTTCGGTTTGGTCTTAAACAGGACTAATAAAAAATATCATATTAACACGAACAAATGATAATTTAAATAATTTCTAAATAATGTTTGAGTGAAGAATAGCTCTAACCTTAATACATGTAACGATAAGATATATACATGTACTTATAGACAAAATGAAGTCATATTAAACAACACAGTATAAACAGAACAAAAACAGTAATATAGGGTTATTGCATGACTACTGTGGAATATTAGTCCGAAAATAATTTTACATTGCACGAGTTTACGAGTGCAATGTACAATCTACGAGGGATACTATTCCCCAGTATTCATGCAATAACCCTTTTATTGTATGGCAATATAATTTAGTCTTGTTTGTAATGTCACGGATAACGTCACAAATTTGTACTGGTGTAATATGGAAATTTATTGCACGCTGACGTTGCTTTGCTTTCTTTGGGGAAATTATACCGCTATTTTATAAAATTGGTTTTACAAAGACAATTCTTATTGAGATAATCAATCAAACTTGTTCTAGTAACGAATTAAAACGAGTATTGACGTAGTTTGTCGTTAAATGAATATAAAGGCGGATAGAAATAAATAAGTTTTAAAATGAGTAAAAATGTGAAGGAGTTCTAAATTCAAGTGGAAATGTTAAATCATTTGAAATGTCTTTTTAAATGTTTACTGTCACCATTAGGATTAGGAGTTTATGTAGTATTTGATTTCTTGAGTTTTTTTTATTTCATAGTTTAGATATGGATGTCGTTGAATATTTTCGTGAAGAGAAAGAGAGGTGGGTGGAGAGGGAGCTATTTTTCCATTGCCGACAGTTTACCACCTAGTTCGTGTAAATCGAAATTCAATTTTGCCTGTTTCATACATCATAATAAGTGTAGACTATGTTGAATCAAAATGATTTTTTTTAGTTTTTGTTTTGATACTATTTTTGCCGGTGTTTATATGAAAAGACAAGTATAGCAAAATAAATATAAATGCGAATGGATATTTTAGGTAACTACATGAATTGCAATAAATAGGATATACGTGCCAGTACATTTTTCAGTTTTAAAATATATTGTATTATTATTAAAATCTTATACATTATACCCCAAAGTTAATTACTTTTCTTGAAGGAGGAGCTGAAAAGAGCAATTTACCACATTCTTCCGAAGGGAAGTCGATCTATTTTCTCATTGAAGACATGTAGAATGTTTAAAGTGATTTTCCGCTAATCCTATAATGAATTACCGATTGATGTTGCTATGAATTGTCGTCTCTTTTCCATTTTCTTATTGATAGTTTATACGGGTCAATAGTCACACGAGTTATTGGAAAGCACCACAAAAGTAATAAAATCTAAAGGTTTCTTACATATGGTAAATAGGCCCTTGACATTTTCTGTTCGTTACCCATTTAGATAGGGGCCTTAATATCTTACGGCAATTTTCATTAACAAGACCGTGGTCAGATATGACAATTAAGTCTTACCCATTGTCACAAGAATTTCATTTGATTAAAGCATATGAAACAATCCCGAATCTCCACAAGTGACGTAATCCATGCATTTTACGAAACGACATTCATTGTCACCCATTATTATCATGAATATTAACATTTCTGTCACCGCCCAATGAAAACAACTCATGCTCCTATAATAAAACACTATCCACTCCCAGGTGATGCTAAATATGGGAAATTATTAGCAGAACTTGACTTTGATCTAACAGACTGACATTCTTTGTATAATAACGAATAAATTCAATTAAAACGTGTAAATTTGACTTTTTGGATTGTGTCTATTGAGGAGTATGGATGATTTCGTCCCAGCCGGAGATACCACAGGTACGTGTCTATAATTACATAGCTCCACATCTCCTAGGAACTTGTTTACATAGCTGTAAAGGTTTACTGCTGGGAGCCAAATTGTTCCCCGTTTCCGAGCACGGTTAATTCAAATGGAGTCACTAGGCTGGTGTGAAGTGCTCATCCTTTTCAATTATTTACTTGGAGAGATTCAGCTAATGTGAAATTTCCTTTCGATACGTACGTTCATTGTCAATAGTCTTGCTTATAGTTGTGTATGAAAAAGGGAAAGCAATATTTAAAAAACATGAAACTAAAGTATATATATATATATATAAGTATTTCATTGTGCAATATGCGATTTAATTACCGCTTTTAAACAGTACAGCAAGCTTTAAAATTACATGTTTTTTTGTAATTTGTTCACGTTGCACGAAAAAAAAAAGAAAAAAAAAAGAAAAGATATTGCAATGGAATTTCTACTCCATCAGTAAAAGAAATTAAAAAAAGAACAATTCTCAATTAGTTGCATACTTATGCATTATTACACAATTTAATCTTTAGGAAAAACATGTTTTATATACTTGAATAATTAAAAATGAAAATAAAGAGAGAAAAATGAATATGAAAAGTCACAATAAAATGATAGCAGCAACATTAAATCATATTCACAAGTTAAGAAAATAGCATTAAACTGTTCTAAATAATTTTTCAGTAATTGTTTAATAAATAGTAAGAACCACAGTCTTTATGGTTGAAAATGCATTTTTTCTCTTCAAATATAAGACCTACAATACCCAATGTATGTTATACTGTGTTTAATAGTATTACAACGGAAGTGAATTACCATGACCTCTTTCGAGTTAAAGGCTTTTTAAAAAAGGTCTGTTCTTATATAACTATTTTAAATTAATACATCTTTGTTTTGATAAGGACTATACTGAAGGAATTAAAATGATTGCTCACCATGAACAATGAGCATGCCAAAATACGGTAGTCACAGAATATCTTTTATTATTGAAGGATGTAGGCTACAAATACAGCCAAATTTACCGTTATATAGTCAACCTTCAGCACATCAAATGTTTTGTACTTTAGAATATTTCTCGATCTCTAAGCAGTTGTCCCGGAGACTTGGAGAACTTCCTATCCCGATATCAATAGAAATCAAATTCACCGTGAAAATGTTTATATTTTGACAAGTATTAAATTGTGAAAACTTGTCTTATAAACGGCCATTGTAAAGCGATTTAGGTCATTTATGTGCAGTAATATCATTTTAAGTGTTGAGTGGTTAATCCTGGGAAACTGCTCGACATCAGCCCATCAAGTAGGCTTTGTAAAAAGCGCGACGTTTAGTACAATACCCTTGCATATATTAGGCGCCTTTGACTATCTATTAACACCATTTTTTTTTCTAATCGTATAAGATCACTGAAATATGTTGCATTTTTTTTTGTGTATATTATCAACTATAAACTGAGGATTTTTTTTCATTAAAAAAACAGAACTTTTGTTTTTATACAATTGTAAAAGGCATGATATCATCATTTTAAAAAATAATGCAATCGTACATATAAACCGTTAAATAAACCCACTGAAAAATTAAAATAATAAATACAAAAAAAAAAAATGAATAAAAAATAAAAAAAAATAATACTTGTGTAATTAACTAAAATAGAAAAAAACAAAATTAGAAATCAGAAAACGAAGTCTTTGACGTGCATTTACAATTTTACTGAATTCTGTTCTTTTCATTTTCAAGAGAACAATACATCAATAGACAAAATAAAGTATGGATCTAAGGAATTTATGAACTTAAGTCTTGCATTGCTTGACATGTTTTTGTACCGGCTATTTATCTTACTAATCCATCTATACCATTTTACATTAGCATATTAATAAAGTTAGATGCTTAATGACGGGGATATTGTGATGTGTTCCATTTCATGGTAACCAGTGTTTATGTAATATGTCTAAATCTTCAAATGAATAAAGTTTGTCTGCAATAGATTGGTTTGAGAGGTGTATAGAAGGAGGGAGAAAGAGACAAGACTCGTTATGTGATCCAGTTGTTCAAAGGTTTTGTGATGAAGATGACGAATCTAAGTCAGGTACAGTTAAATAAGAGTTTACATAGCATCAAGCTATTGCTTTCAAACTATTTAAATTAGAAAACATTGCATTGAATAGAGCACGGTGGTGTCGATATGTCATGAATTCTTACGTCTTTTTTTTTACCTAAATTGATTTATAAGATATACCATTTTGTTTTCAAATTTTTGTGTTATTAAATGAATATTTAATCATATTTTAAAAGACAATATTTCATTTAACTGCAAGAACACGCATATCAATGTTGTTCTTGAATTATAAAATACTATATTATCAATCTGTTGAATATGTTTTATTTTTAATTATTTTAAGTCATATAATTAAATTGTCTTTCTTTATTCATATGTATGTTCCAATACCTTTTAGCAACATATGCGAAACTGAGAACAGCATCCAAACCACATTCGACCCCACTTACTTTAAAATGGTAAGTTTTATCATTTCACATAATTATGCAACGTAAATGTTGTAAACATTTGTTATCATTTATTATCAATACTGCTATAAATCATATGTTATTAGTTATATTCAGAATTTTTTCCCCATAAATTAGAGTTTGATTCGTTCATAATAAATCAGAAAATTGGTTTCCTTTCTTTTGATTCTATACAGAAAAAAGAGTTCTTATGACTATTATATAGTTATCGTGATTTCTTTACTTATTTATCGTTTTGAAATAGCGCATGACTTTGTTCGATCAAGTATTTGATGTCTAATATTATACAAGGGTTTGGTAGATTTGTAGATTTTATATAAAGAATAGATATCACAGTAACCTTAGAAATGTAATCAGAAGATGATCTGTGTCAGAATTGTTGTTTTCCCAATGCAGTTCTATGTAAACAAAGCTTCTCATGTAAAGTTTTAATGTTTCGAAGGTTGGAAGAAAATTATGAAATAGCTGAAGGAGTTTGTATACCAAGAAGTACATTGTATTACCATTATCTGGACTACTGTGAGAGGAACGATACACAGCCTGTCAATGCTGCTAGTTTTGGAAAGGTATTACTTTGTTTAGGATAATCAGTGAATATAATATTAAAAAAAAAATAATAAAAAAAAAAAAAATAAAAAAATAAAAAAATAAAAAAATATTGAAATATAATTACAAGATCTGAATCTGGAAGACAAAATTACCGAATGCGAAAATTTTATCTTATCAATATATCCGAAAATGTTTACTTGGAAATAAAATAAAATGTATTGAGAAAAAGCAATGAAATGGATGGCTTTGTATGTAACTGACTGATTCTTTTTTTAGATTATTCGTCAACAATTTCCTCAGATCACTACTAGGAGACTTGGAACAAGGGGGCAGTCAAAGTATGTTGAATATTTTCATTTTCAATATGATGCATAAAAGATACTGAATTTAAAATTATATAATTTATGCACACAGTGTTACGTTGTTATAGTGATGTAGTTTATGTTTTAATTCATTACCACTTCTCAGTTTACTGGCAATTCTTTAATGACATGATTTTTGTTTTATTGTGTCTCAAGCAACTTGGAAAAATATGATATTTTTTTATCAGGTACCATTATTATGGGATTGGAGTATGTGAAACGTCTAAGTACTATGAAATCATGTATTCCGCTAAAGGAATCCAAAAGTAAGTCTCATTCTATGAAGTTATAAATGTATTAGTGCAGATCAGAGTTATGTAAAAGTTTAAATTATTTTGATATAAACAAGCTTCAAATGATCATTGCGAAACAAAAATTATGAAAAATAAATATCCGTTGAACACAGAATTGAAGGTTTTGTTTTAGTTGTGATAAAGGGGTGATAATTAATCGTAAGAATTGAAATTGTAATACTTCAAATACTATATTTTCCGTTTTTTGACAGTTTGAAACTTTTGCTATGTCCATACTTATTTTCTAATATTTGTTTTAGTTCATCAGAAGGGAAGAAGGAAAATTCAAAACAGGTATACAAATCTTCATGTACATTACTCATGAAATATTGGATAATTATATAAAGAACACAAAAATACTTTACCAGGGAGCTATAGAATGAAAAAAATGTTTATTAAAAACGTGCGAGCATACTCACTATGCATAATACAGAACTTAAAAAAACTAAATTATGTTGTTTTATGTACGTGTGATACTCCGATAGTGTGGTAAGGACTTAATGTTGAAATGGGTATTTGTTTCTTTGTTGATTTTAAATTGGATTCTTTTAAAAGGGCGCCCACGCCAAAAACCAGACAGTGAGTGATACATGACAATTGTTTTTTGTTTTCAAAAACGATTCATGTATTTCATATCGCAAATGCATCTTTTCCCAACGTTAAATGTTGGTTTTTTATTAACTGCAACGGAAATAAAAGTATCAAAATTCTTTGAGAAAGGGGGATAACTCTTTTATTTTGATTCAATATTTGGTTCTCTCTTACAGAACTTTAAAATCGTTTTCTGAGCCATTCATTGTCGATTGGATAGAATTGTCCATGTGACATCAATATCATGTCTGGTTCTACATGGACAGTTTCTTAAAAAGTATTGGAATAATTACAATGATATTTCTTTTTGAAATACAATTTCAGAGGTTTATGTTACAGAAGTGGAATTATGAGAAGAATTTGAAGTTACCCACAGTCAAAAACTTTATAATTGTCCTGATTTTAATTATTGATTTTTTAAGTGCCATCGAACTTTTCATTTTTTTTTGTCATGCTAAAGATTCTTGTATATCTTATGAATTATATTATGTGATCATCTGTAACTTGGAACTTTAACTAAATGAAAATGCAAGTGTAATATTATTTTTATATTACGCATGTATACTATATATCCCGCTGATTAAGGTTCTTCCTTTTATTTTCACCACAGTCGTCGAATTGATGTAAAAAATGTAAAATAGAAATGCTCTTGGAAGGTAAATATAGTCGACAGTTTCATTTCATGTGCGCTGCGAATAGAACTAAATGGAGTTTTATTTGTTTTCAGATAGTTGCATATTCTCCACGATCAAAACTTGGAACTTTGTTACCTGACTTTCCAGAAATTAAAGATGTTAAACTACCACCAAACGTTCAAGAGGATAAGGCGAGTATACATCATATTGATTCGTAATCTTAAACTTTAATCTGTCCATAAATTCAATTTAATCACGACTCCTCAATTATTTTTAAACAATTTAATCATTTTACTTGATTTGACCTAAATCAAGAAACACAATTTCAATATTCAATATCAGAGTTGGTATTTTCCCTCGTTATGAAACCTATAACATTGTCCTTTTGATATTTTTGACGTTGTTTTTTCTACAAAATTTTCTTTCATATCGGTATTTTACCCTTCAATTCAGCAAGTACTATCTATTATTTTTTTATTCTTTTATCTTAGTGTAGATTAGAATTTACCATTTATACACTGCTTTTAGCAAAAATTTTGTCTACTTTACATGACGATTGTGATTTACCGTCTATGTACTGGATTCCTAAACTCAACAAGAATCCATACAAACAAGTTACGTAGATTTTTTTTAACACTGTATACTTTTACTCTCTATACTCACTTAAAATACCGACTCAAAAACGGTATACATCGTAGTTTCTCCAAAAAAAGATGATACACCTAGATACAAATATATAGTTCTTGGTAGAGATTCCTCATACTTTGTAAAAATAATTCCAAATCTCCTCCCAAATGTACAAAAAAAAACGATGTTTTCAAAATGCTGGAATTTTTGATGGACAACATATATGTCCAGTGTGGTGGACGCGATTTTCAACAAAAGGTCGGCATTCCAAAGGGAGCAAATTGTGCTCTCTACTTGCTGACCTCTTCCTTTACTCTTATGAGGCTGACCGGTAACTGATCTGATATGAAAGAAAGAACATTGTTTAGCTAGATTCATGCATCGTTACGATGTATCCATTTGCATCATGAAAACTGATTTGTTCAACGTGTCATAGTTTTCCTTTCCTCTTTCGTCTACCCCGGACTTGACTTTTTATGGGCATCTCGGCTGGTGTTTCTAGAAGAGGGCGCTTACCCTACCTGTGCACATTGTCCACGCTCCTAGTTTTTAGCGGAGTCCGAGTTGCTCATTTACTTTTGTTACTTTGTATGTTTTATTTTAGTTACTTTATGTTCTTTGTTATGTTTGTCAGTTTTCCATGCATTGTCTTTGTCCCTGAATCACATTCTTTTGATTTCTGTTAGAATCTTTGTTCTCCTGATTACTCTTTATAACTGAAAGTTACCCTTTTCATATGCAGGTTGTTACATTTATGATGATGTATAGAACACACTGCCAAAGGATCCTGGATACCGTTATACGGGCTAATTTTGACGAGGTAAGGCAAGCTCATCTCATTATTTATCTTGATTTAACCCACAATAACAAAAACAAGCAAAAATCAAACCAAACCAAAACAAAACAAAACATGCACAACGACAACAACTGGGTTTGCATTTATATCTTATATTCTTTTTAGGTTCAAAGCTTCTTGCTTCATTTCTGGCAAGGTATGCCACAGCATATCATTCCTATCTTAGACTGCCAGACCATCGTCATGTTAGTTGGGGTGTGTGATTCCATCCTGTATAAAGCCATAGCTAATGTATTGATGCCAACTGTCCTTCAACCATTGCCAGATAGGTATGCTTGTTAATAACATGATGTTCCTAATTTTTACATTTTCAATCACTTGATGATTTGGAAACCTTATATTCTTTGCATGAAACATCTACCTAACTACATGTAAATGCACATTATAAACAAATAGGAATGAAATATAAAGAAATTCTATATATTTTGTATATTTTTGAATGAAATGTTTTCACACAAATATTTGAAATATTTTTTTTACAGTCTGACACAGGTTATACGCAGATTTGCCAAACAGCTAGATGAATGGTTACTCGTTGCCTTGGACACACTTCCGTCCGGTTTGCAGAAAATGAAATTCGATTGTAAGCCTCAAATTATTAAATAATATTTCGCCATGTTTAATAAAAAAGCTGCTTATTTGATCATACTATTTCATATGTGGTCTGGCAGGTTAAACGTTTCTTGCTTACTTTCTTTTCGACCCTAATTTTAATCCATAAATTTGTCTCTCTTCCCGAATCTTCATCTTGATATTATTCGTTCTCTTTTTCTGATCTGGATGAACAATGAAAGAAAAATAGAGAATAATTTGAGAGTAATAAAAATGTATTTAAATTTTACTTATGAAATACTACCGGGCCGGTTTATAATTTGTAGTAGCCAGACGGTTTGCCCAAGTACTCCGAAGACAAACATCTTTGAACCATTTATGTCAGGCTTCTCGAACAGTAGTCCATAGTTCCGAAATAACTTCCCAGATGCTGGATGACTGGCTGAGTGTCGATAGGAACAGTATTGTTAAACAAACCCTGTACACTATGGACAATTATAATGAAAGTGATCATCAGATAATTGTTCAATGTAAGTATAGGTTCAACTCTTGGATGATTTAACGATATCAGGGTAAAACATGTCCCACCATATTAACACCTTATTGGAATCACTTTCTGAAATGGTTTTAAAAACTCATTTGCAGGCGAGGAACTTCTGTTACACTAAAATTGTTCTTACACCTTCGCTTAAAGAAGTCGGTATATAGTGTCGTGATGTCCACACGTACCAATTGTTTGTCTGCAACTCTTACATAACCGCTAATTGGAATTCGTTGAAACTTATACAAATTCTTCATATGATGCAAATGTGTACCTCCTATTCTGTATTTCTAATGGGATTTCCTGATTTGAAACTTTGTCATTCGTCGACAAAAAGGGGGCACCTCCTCTGAAACGATTCTTCATCAATTGATGAACTGGTGCAATTTTATATCTGCATTGCACTTACAGTTTCGTACATGTTTTCGGTTAAGGGATCTGTAATACCAACTTGTGAGCTTTTTTCACTGTTTATTTAAGTTGTATTCATATCAAATGCTTGTGTCAATTACCTAATTTACAAGTACGTTTCTATATTGTTTTAGTGTGTTCTGAATTTGAACGATTATTGGAGGATCAAGCACCTCTGGAATCTTATGTAGAATGGCTGGAGAGTATGGTGGACCGATGTGTCGTAAAGGTAATACATTTGAAAAAAATAATTCAATAAACAGAACGCATGACGTTAAAAACATTTAAATTAGATTGTCTTTACATGGTAATGTTTTTCTTTAATGATAAATTTGTAAACTTCATTTATCTTTTTGAAATTATTTAGCCCAGTTCGAAAAAAGCTGGCACACTCAGACGAATAGCACGACAGTTCCTGTTGATGTGGTCTTGTTTTGGGACAAGAATAATAAGAGACATGACTCTTCACAGTTCTCCTAGTTTTGGTATTTATTCCTTTTGATTTATAATGGCACTTAATATAGTATTACATTTCGTATTTTATAGTTTCCATTTATATAATATATTTCTAACACATCTATATTTTGTGATACTGCACTCTTGGCGTATTGATTACATGTGATATTGCACGGCTGAAGTAGGCTGTTTCTATTCACTGTAAAATGGTTTTCTGTGGTAAATCATCAGCATCAGGGCCAATATCAATTGTCTAATATCTATTCAAAGATTTTTGCCTAAATTTATTCACTTTTAAAAAGACAAATACATATAAAATCTGACTATACTTAGTTGACTCAATCACATAAAATGTATACCAAAATATTTGTTTTAAAAATCAAGATCAAGAATAACTCGATAACTGAGTAGGAAAGTATAAAAAAAATTTACAGAGAAATGTAATAAAACAATTATTGTAGTTCAATGCATGCAATATAATGTTTTATGAAACACTGGAAAGAGATATCGACTTCGGTCATGACCTCGGGCTATATCTCTCTCGAGTGCTCCATAAAACATTATATCGCATGCACTGAGCTGCCATTATTGTATATAATTGACTGATAAAACTATAATCGAATGTTTGAGGGTGTTGAAGTAAGTGATGTTGCCTTCAACATTGATATGGCCCTAGCCTGCGGCTCAAGGCATTGTCAACTTTTCAGGTAATATCACTGTCCCATTAGCAATTTATCATTATGATGCCCGTCTATATAAGCAACTATTGTATACGTACATTTCAGTTTTTTGCCTTTTGTAATCCTTCATTAGAATCATGTGAAATAGGGTACTTAAGCTAATTCATGTTGATGATTGGATTTTACTTAAGTTTTGGTCGTACACCTACATATATTTCATGTGTAAAGGAATAGTGTTTTTTTTTCAATTATGTCATGGTTTAGGTGCATTTGTTCATTTTTCTAGTGTCCACTTATTTCAATTTTCACACATTATGTATTCTTCATTTCATGACTTTTAAAATAAATAACTTCTGATCTAGGTTCTTTTCATCTTATGCATTTAATGTTTGATGATTATGTGCTGTATTTGGTGGAGAACTTGCATAGCCAAGAAAGAGCTAACGATTTCCTGAAAATAGTCAAAGGAGATGAAAAAGAAGGTATACATTTTATATTATCCTTTATTTTTATGTTTTTTTTTCAATATTTTATCTTGTGTATGCATTTGTATGTGTCCTTTTTTCTCCTACGATGTTTTATTATTTTCATGTAGCTTTTTATATTTTCAAATGTAACATCGTTAGAACACTACTTGGCGATTTCTCATGTATATGTAAAAATAATCATTAACGTCACTTATGCAAGACGCTACTTAAGCAAAACAAATGTATATGAAACGACTTCGTTGAATTTGTTAAAGTTACGACAGTAATTATATATAAATGTCTTAAGTAATGACACGCTCTCTGTCATTCAAAACACGTGCTGCTGTTAACCCCTTGAAAATATAAGAAACAAATACTGTGAAATTGTGTTTATTCATGAATATCACTTTTCGTGGTTGATGATCAATTCATGCGTTCGTGATTTTTTTTAAATTCGTTGATTTAACGGAGCCCCCAATTTTGGACACTTTTCTTTTACGATGGGAATTTGAATCGTTTTTTAACCAAAGGACTAAAACCACGAAAGTCGACACCTTACAGAAAATAAATTCTTCCACAATACATGACAGTAGAAGTATCCTAATATGTTTTTTCAAAGAGGCTTGTATGTTATTATTTAGTTCTGTGATTGATATGATTTGGATATCATGTTAGATTTTGTTTTAATTTCCTCTGTCTTTTCTTCATAGTGAAGTGAGAGTAATATAGTTTGTTTAGTTCTGTTTATTTTTTTATTTTGAAGCATTGCTTAAAGATTTGATTATGTTTATTTGTGTTTCGTTTTTGTTGTTTGTTGTAAAAACATATAGCTGGAAAAGAAGAAGTGGTTTTACCCGATTCCAGTGTCATAAAAGACTCTTTTGCATCTAGCAGATCCGCATTTTCACCAACAGCGGCTTCAAAGCAAAGTCCACTTGAACGAAATTCAGTTATAACAAATACAAGAAATGTAATAGGTAATAAGCCTTGTCTTATAAGCTGTATCACTAAACCAAAGACATCTTCTTTTAATTGGTTTTGGAAAGATTACTGAAACCCTTTTTTGTTGGAAAATTCCCAGATGAAACATACATAACTATAATATATATAATTCATGTTCTGACTGAACGAAATTTATATCAAACTAGATCACAAGGTTATTCCATGTAGTTTTAGTAATGAGCATAACTGCTGATGAAATGTTCAGATATTTATACGATCCGAGACCAGGTTTCCCTTGATAACACCACATTTAATTTCATACTATAATTTCCAGAATGCTTTTACTTTGCATACTATAACGTATTAACGTTAAGGGTGGTTACATCTTCATATTGTCATTTTTTATGAATAAAAGGTTAAGTTCGGATAACAATGTAACAATCATTCAATATCCTTTAAATTAATCGTTCTTGTATTAATTTTAAGTACTTGAGATATTTGTATTTGAGATATTTACACTTGAGATCTCTAAAATAGTTTTGGAGATTTTGATTTGAAAGGATACTTTGCAGGGGTATATTGGTTAACAAATAATGATTTAACAGTTATATTTGTATGAAATTAGAACATTCAAATGTGCTTTTTGCAGGGCTTAATCAGCCATTTTCTACAGATGTACTTCTACAAGACAAAAATATGAGTTCTCAAAGAATAATTCCGCATTCATTAAACAACTCGACGTCACGGGCTTTACATGATACCTTCAACTTATCATCTGACATTCAACCTCATGTTGTTCAGTACGTATATCGTGTTATGTGTCTCCGTAAAAATCAGCTTTAGGCGAATACATGGTAAGGATTAAACGACCACTTTAACAGTTTTTTTATACTGTTTGAAAATTAGAATCAAGGAATTAAACAATAAAACAAACGTTAGTAAAATGAGCTATAACTTCATTTTAATGCGCTGCAGAAAGCATTTGTAGGGTAGATATAAAACCTTTATGTGTGAAATTGTATTTATTTATTAGTACGAATGAATATTGGCATGCATATTTCAGAATTTTTCTATTTTGCCTGATATTACAGAATCATGTACAAGAATGTATATTAATAGAATGTTGATTTAGGGAATTTTAGTATTTTTAAATTCCAACATTTTTGACAATTGTGTCAAATAAATACCACATTACCCAAGTTACTTAACAAACTGAAGCTACCCACATTACTTCGTTTTTTTTTTTTTTTTTTTTTTTTTTTTTTTTTTTTATAAATTTCAGAACACAAATAGTCTGTTCCATGTCAACAAATGCAGCCCAACATCAAACAGATAATTCCTGTTTCAACATTGGAACGAAACCCCAATCAGTAAGTTACTATACGAAAGAAGCAAAAAGAAAGGTATTTTATGTTTTGCAGTAGTTTCAAGTGTTTAACGACACATTTACTTTATCGTTGGTTCAAATAGAAAAACACATGTAGTTTTAATACAATCTCTTTAATTATTCG
This sequence comes from Perna viridis, assembly GCA_037379345.1. Classification (NCBI taxonomy): domain Eukaryota; kingdom Metazoa; phylum Mollusca; class Bivalvia; order Mytilida; family Mytilidae; genus Perna; species Perna viridis. The sequence continues at coordinate 17,059,107 of CM074515.1, forward strand.
GAAATAAAGATAGAAATATATCTTATTTTCATAATAAATGCTGAGTTTCTTATCAATGTATATAAATTCGTTTTCACATTTAGATGGTTACAACAGTCCATCCATGCTCTACATCTTTCACCACTAATGTTGTACCTGGAGAGGTCAATAGACTTCCTGCACCAATGTGTGATTGGCCAACACAAATTTACTCAGCAAATCAACAAGATTTTTCACCTGTCAGTAGGCCGTAAGTTGATTTTTCACCTGTCAGTGTACATTTAAGCTTATTGTTTTGACATATTCGTCAAAATTTTGATGGGACATAATGGGGTATACAAATGTCAGGTGTCGGTCCTGCCGTCGGTTCGGTGTAAATATGTCGCACCGTAACTTGAGAACAACTTATCAAAATTTCTTGAAACTTAATATAATTGTTTTTTTAAGACAGTTAAACGGTCTGTATACTTTTTCGGTAAAATCAGATTAAAACTTTTCGAGTTACAGGACTTCGTAACTTAAACAGGGGGTGTTTTTTTTCAAATGTCACACGGTATTTAAAAAAAAAACTATATCATTATTGCGTAAAACTTTACACACTTGTTAGTTATATTAATCTGAACATCTGCATACTTCTGGTGATGATTTAATATTTTATTTTGAAGTTGCATATGAGATCAGTTCTAACCTCTCACAAAACTGTCAAGGAACTGTCAGAAGAACACTTCTATGACAAATTCTAGAGCTCATCTGACAGTTATAGTAGAACTGTTCTCGTAGAGCTGGCTCCAATACTAGAATTGTTCTCACAGGGCCGGTTCTGCTAAAACAATCAGAAGAGCTAAATCTAGTAGCAGAACTGTTCTCGTAGAGCCGATTCTTCTTGCAGAACTGTCAGAAGAGCTGGCTCTAGAACTGCTTTACGACACTTTTTGAACTGTCCTAGAGCCGGCTTTTCTGACACTTTCCCTGAGAGGTTAGAACTGATCTTATTTGTACTGATTTCTTTGTATAAAGCGACATGTTTTTTTGACATGTTGCACCGTAACTTGAAAACAACTTATTTCTTGAATTTCTTGATACATAATATAGACGTTTCTTAATGGGATCAAACGGCCAGTATACTTTTTGATGAAAATCAAATTTAAACTTTTTGAGTTACGAGACTTTGTAACTGAAATCCGTATGCTTTTTCATGATAATTCTTTGTTTTAAACAACTTGATTTTGCAATGCTTTGTAAAATATCATTTAATCCTATTTCAGACCTGATCAGAATTTTTACGGCCAGTTTGCATCCATTCGTCCACAAGGATTTGAATGTGGATCATATACTTACTATGACTGTTCCCCGAACAACCGTGGGTTTCTCCCTATGTCTACTGACATTACATTTCCATGTATATCTGACAAAGTTGATCACGTGAACAATAATGGAAAGAGACGATCTGACCAATCACAGGACAAACAGTTTAAACGAAATAGAAATGAAACATTCCAAGTCTCCACACAACTCGATGACGGCTTTGTATAAACTAGCCCAAAAGCTTTGTTACGTGCCAAATGATTCTTGCCAGGAGATAATGAAATTTTTGTATGTCATTTGTTACATTTCAATTTCGATTAAAATGTTTTATCAACTCTTGAGCAAACAGTCTTGTATTACACTTCATGTCAAATCAATCATATAGATGGATCTTCATTTTTATTTCACTTTGCAAATGACTATAAAGAAAATACAGCACATACTAATACTACTAATAATCTTCTAGTTCCAAGAGTAAACACGGGGGGGGGGGGTGTAGGGTGTGGGAGGGTATTGGGTTGGGTGGAATTAGAGTTGAATTGACAGGTTTATTTGAAAATACCAACGATACAAAGAAGTTGTCTTCATAGCTATAACACTCCATAGAGAAAAAAAGAATTGCCATCGTTTTTGATATACAATATTTCGTGTTTATGCTTTCAATTGAACTGAGAATATCGGGTAACTTGCATATCGAACATAGGTAACGAATTCGTCTTTTTAATAAGACCATTTATAAATGTTTGTTGTCTCCCTTTTTTCTATAGTACATTGATACTTTCGTACTTTCGATGTGCATCAGTTTTTTTTTGTTAATAATCTATATATATATATCTTTTTTGTCGTCTTTTTCATTCATATGTTTTTTTGTCATGTAAAAACAATGGCCTTTGAAATACATGTAAAACATTTATATCATTCAAATGTGTGAACAAGAAAACAAAACAAAACAACATAAACCAAATCGAGCCCTTCTTTGAAAATGCTTATTGCAGTAACGTATTTGGTATGTATGTATTGTGCAGGGCGGATCTCGATGCTTTGAAAAGGATGGGTACCAGCCAGGGTTCTTCGGAAAAAAGGAGGGTGCTAGGACATTATCTGGCATTATTTTTGTGAATTATACACATGAAAATGACAAATTCGCAATGAATAGGGGATGCCAGATAATGGCAGATAATTGCCTAACAATCTCAAACTACTTGTACTTTTATCGCCTGTATATTGATTCATTGAAAAATTGTAGAAAGAAGAAAATGGATATATGCCACCATATGAAGTAATACGAACACTACTTCCATTTTCGGCATATGATATGAAGAAAAAGCTGTTCCGACAAAAATACTTACCAAACGATGAGAGCATCTTACAACCTGTAAATAACCTATGTGCCCGTTGCATTATTGTGTGAAGTGAGCTGCGTCATCGTCGAATCACGAAGATGATTAAATATACGTCACAGCAGTACACAACGAAGGTCAATCAAATTACCTAAATCGAACCGGCTTACATCCATTTAAACAGTTCAATGCAATTCCATGAGCTAATTATAATCTACACATACCTAAACAAAAGACAAAATGTAATTTAATGTAGGGACAGTTGATTTTGTTTTAACACGATGGCTGACCTAAAAAAATCAGAACCAACAGGTCGACAAACAGGTGTATGACAGGATAAAACCATCAACAAATAATATCTAATTGGAAAAAAAATCAGTAGTATCATATTTAGTACTTAGAAACGTAAGAAAAGTAGGAGGCCAAAAACACCTGGCGTAGAAGTTTCAAAAACAAATGAACCTTATAAACATGACTGGATCTAGAAAGAAACGAAACGAACAGCAATGTACAGGAAAAGATGGAAAGAAACCATATTTACCTATGCTCCCAAGAGATGAAATAGAAGTTAAATTAACTCACAAACGTGGTCAATAAAATTCTTACATCTAAAAAAAAACAAACAAAACAAAACAAAAAAACGCTCTGAATTCTATAATTTAGAGCCTTTTTGTGAATGATATCTAGCACAAAATATAAATAATATAGATATTTGAAATTAAGAGGCTTAAAGGATGTTTTCATAAGAATTTTAATTAAAAGTTACAATTATTTTTGACTCCATTTTTTATGATTCTGATGTAAATGTGTTTCTTTTGAAATTGTTTTTTGAAAAGGTTTTACAGAGTAGACTTTTCTTTATAACTACTGTAGATCAAGTAAAATAGTTACGAAATTGGCCAGGGCAAACAAAATCATTTGTTTCATTTGTGGTCCGATTTACATGAACTGCTGAAATAGTTGATTAGGACGTTCTACTGAAATAAATTAAGTTATACATTGATTTGATTTATACTAATAGAGCTTTTCGAAGATGGGTTAGGCAGCAACAATTGGAAACACTATTGGGTGTCTATGGAAAAAAAGTTTATTTCCGCATTTTGGGGAAAAAAGATGTGGCTGCTATCTGAAAGAGTAATAATGGGAATAATGGATAACAGTAAATAACTAAAAAAACCAAACAAACAAAAAAAAAACAAAAACAAACAAACAAACAAAAACAAAAAAAAAAATAAAAAAAATAAAACCAAAAAACAAAAACAAAAAACGCATGAACCAGATGCCCCGGTAGGTTAGCGTCTTTGCTTTTCTAGAAACACCAGCCGAGTTGATCATAAAAAGTCAAGTCCAGGGTATACGAAAGAGGAAAGGAAAACTATGACACGTTGAACAAAAAAAAACAGTTTTCATGATGCAAATATGTATTATATGTACAGCTTTTTGTAACTTACTCCGGATAGGAAAGTTCTTCGTGATCAACTGTGGTCCAATCTAAGCATTTACTAGCGTCGGATAAGGTTCGAACCTGGGTCGAAAAACATGAAAAAAAAACATAGTAAAATTGGCCAATTTACAGCGAGTCCTATCTCTAATTTCAGGGGATAGAGTTGGTCTTCCCTTGATTATATGAACAATACCTAATGAAATACCTTAGGTAATTGACTGGACTATTGACAGAAAGATTTGAACACCCATTCAGACACTTTATTCTCCTGTTGATTTATCCTTAAGTGTTAGACTTTGTCTTTTCTAATAACTTTTAGGTTTCTGTAAGTTTTTTTTTCAGGAGTTATATCTGTGTTTTCCCTTTTCATGTAATGTTTATTGCATCAAGCTAGAACTGTTTTACATTAACGTTTACTTTTGTTTTGATTTTATGTTATATATATATATATATATATACATGAATTGATCGTGTTCTTTAAAACTGAAAGCTGAAAAAAAGAATAACAACTTCTGTATTTCTCATTGATACATTGGTCATCAAACAAAATATCACTGATTGTTATCTAAACAAACTTCACATTATTTCTTCTTTACCTTGTTTTCTTTCTCTTGTTTTTTCTCATCCTCCCATTTTCTTATATGTGTTCTTCTTTCTTTCCACAAAACTTATAGGACGTGCAAGAATCTTTTGAGCAGTGTGAAAAAATTTGTAGCTATCAGGCCCATGACCATGGATGCGACAGTCTTGTTCTCTAGTGGATCTTCAGGTTCAGGCATTTGAACATAAATTTCAAAAGTCTTTTTCTGTTTGATCATTGAAGCATCAAGCTAATTATTCAAATATAGATGTGTCTCTTGTTTACTATAAAGCTTTGATATACATGAATTATACTCACATTATCTGAATTGGACAATAATGAAGAATCGTCAGTAGAGGCTTTCTTAGTACACAGTGTAGAATTTAAGTTTCTTACGTCTATTTCAATTTTCCTTCTGTGGCCAAGGTAATAACTTTGTCTTTGAACATTTCATCTAAATCATTGTATCTCATTGTATTGTGCATATTGACTCTATGTTTATTAATCTATTGGTGTTGAAAATTTCGTCATATTTTGAATAGTGAGAACCAGAAATAAATCAATCCTGAACTGACATATCGAAAATCATATTGATAGTAAATTAATAAACACTAAGTTACTTTACTAAGATCTATTCAGAGAAGTGAGTTCAATTGAAGGCGTCAGTAAAATTCTTCTCTACAGGCATTACTGTAAATTGTTTTCCTATATTAAATGTCTCAGCTTGATCATGCCTTAAGGTAATAATTTGTTAATCCAGATTTTTGGTATATGAGTTATAGCTTTTATTCGAAGTGTGACAATAGTTCAATAGAAATTGATTTCAAAGTGCACAATGGATGCTAAACATTTCACTCATACAAATACCTATATTTACAATTAATCAAATACAGAAATGACATGATTCAGGACTACACTAGTTAAGAACATTAAGAAAATATTACCATGGGAATATAACAGAGTCCAGAAGGACTGCAAAGATGAGAGATATTATGAACAAAGATGTTATAAATTGTGTAGAGTTTTTAAAGAAAAAATAAGCCTTCAATCATATTCAGTGAAATTAGAAATGAACGTCTAGAAAATAAAATATGTAATAATAAATCTATTCAATCTGTAAATCATTTGTCATATGTATGTGTCAATTGTCTTGGATATTCCTACAAGAAATTGTCAAATATCCCGATTAAAAGCCAACGACAAAATATACAAGAAATATTTGAAGAATCTGTAACATTTATCAGTAACGAAAATTTAAATCGACGTCATTTCAATGATGAAAGTAGTGTTATTGAAGTTATGGGTCCTCAGAAAGAGAAAAGAGGGCGTGTAAGCTGCAAACGTCTGCTTCAAATGCTAATTTTACTATCACTTTACTGCAGTTGACACCAGTGGTAGATGGCCCATCAAAAAACTTAGAACTTTTACATTTTTGATAAGGTTATGGACCTGATCAATGGCAAAGTAGCAAATGACATCCCTGATTTATTTTTCACAAGGGACGTCATAGTAATGGTTTATTGTGCCATTCAAGTATTGTCAACCACTACTTGCCACCTTTACTGAGACAATAAGGGATATAAGTAAATATCAGCCACCGTATCATTCGCAACTAATCACGTTTCAATCTTATATAACACCACCTTCGGTCAGAGAGTTTACATTAAGTTCTTAACATTTTTAAACAGCTATTGGTGATGCAGTTTTTAGAATACTTTCAAAGAATATAATAGAACTGTGGCTACATCAGATGAAACTTTCAACGAACAACTTTATAGATCAATTTGGTTTTGAATTTTTATTTTCCTTTGTTCATTTATTTTAAAGGAATGCAAATTAACAAATCCCCATTTAAATTCTGTTCATTATTGTAAGATGACCAGTAAATATCAAACATTGAAGTATATGACAAATATTGCCTCATGCTTTTAGTATTCTGCTTTTTACAATTTTATTTTCAATACCAATTCCAATATAACCTCAGTCATACAGTTCATTGTTACATAACAGCCTAGCCTACACTGTATAAAGTTATTTTTCATACTGAATCATATTTAATGTATGAGTTCAAATGTGAAAAATATCGAAGGAGCTTTCAAAATATTCATTTTACTTAAAAAGGGACAAAACTTTGTAAAATTAACACCATAAAAAGTTTATAGGTCTCACAAAAGACAGTCTTATACTTAAGGAGTTTATCAACAGGTGAATAAAATGTCTAGTAGCAAGTCTAAATCTTCCTGTCAATAGTCCAGTCAGTTACCTAAAGTTTTCATCAGGAAATCATCATATAATCAAGGGAAAACCAACTCTATCCCATGTATTTACATATAAAACTTGATGTAAGGAGTAAGTTGGCATTATCTCTTAAGACAAACTCTATCCCCTGTAGTTATAGAAAGGTCCCAGTGATTTTATACCATCACTTAGTTGTTCGTGATTTTTTTACATTTTTGCATTTTTGCTCTACATGAAAACTCCTTGACCAATTTAAACCAAATTGGCAGAAATGCTGTATGCAAAAGTTTCTATGAGAACTTGAATTTTGGTTCCGCTTAATTACAAAATGGCCACCAGAGGCCTTTGAAGCTTTTGAATGGCCAATAATCACATATCAACTCCTCTGACACCACAGGTGCCATTATTTTGAAAATTTATTGGATTAACGACCTCGATGCCTTCTACAAATGATCAACTTTTGAGTGGCGCGGCGCATTTTTCAAACGTGTTAAAGAAAATTATTCTACGTTTGAAAGATCGAACTTAACTTGTTATCTATACGAAGGAGCTCAGTATATTAAGTAGATCGAAGAAAAGTAATCCTTGAGGATTTACACAATTCTTATCATCAAAAGTTCGGACATATAGATATTGGAGATAATGGGACTTATGACACCTTTTAAACTACTTGTCTTGGGTAAGTAATTTGAAAACTTATACCAATTGAGATATAACATTTTCAAACGTACTAGTTTCTATATGTAACATATTTTCTGTAGTCTGTACCCATGCCAAAAAGTAAGATTTTTATTATATTCGTTTATGTGTATAGAATATTAAAAAAAATAATTCAAAGTAAAGGAGTAAAATGCGAAAAACCTTGTAAATGAACAAATATGTAATAATAATTAGATAAAACCAAAAAAAAAAAAATAATAATAATAATAATTATTTGTACTGATACATTTTAGGGCTGTTAGGTCTTGTCAATTCACTTCTTGTTCACTATGACTTATGCCAAGAAATTATGTACGTTGACTGTAAATCGGAAGCCAAACCTGGAAATAGATTGTATAGAGATAACAACGGACAAGTATATGATAATTTGTAAGTTTTTCACTCACAACCAAATGAACATTTGTTTGCTTCAATATTAAACATGTGAATCATGATACTTTAATTTGTCACAATTATTAAACGGTTTCTTTAATTCCAAACCAGTAAGTCGTTTAATAACCAATTGAATTCAACAAAATGGTATCTTATTGGATGGATAAAAATTCTAGGGTCACTTTTTTAATTAACATCTGCAGCTTAGTAACAAAGACACAATAAAAGAAAGCAGAGACAGTTTTCATTAAAATAAAAAAAAACAAACAAACAAACAAACAGACGTATTGCGGAATTTCACCAGGCAAATTCAAAACTTAGTGCACAAATGCGTATGATTAGTAAAGTTATCATCGTAATGAAAAACTTAGATGTACAGTGTACCGAAATATTTGCAGTATTTGTATAATTAATGCTTTATATTTTAACCAAAACAAAACGAGTATTAATGTTTCGTTCTGGTGATTGTTGCAGTTGCTTGTACACAAAGGCAAAGTGTAAAGATTCTAGTTTAGATTTGGATGCAGTGTGTACATGTCAGCACCCAAATGTACTATCTGGTTTGAGTACTCAATCGACGTCCGCCATGTTGATGTCGTCCACTACGATGAAACCAGTACTACCCATTTCTACTTCAGCGCCAATAGCGTCAACGAAAAAAACTACATTGAGTCCTGTTTTTACTTCAACCGAACCGACGACTTCATCGGCTCCTACGGCTCCCACAACACTAAAAGTTGAGACTACCTCACGCACTTTCGTGTCCGCATTCTGTCAGAATAAAGATAGTATAAATTGCCCGAGCAGCTCTGAACCCCTGTGTGCCTCAGACAACAAAACATACGCAAGCAGGTAATGTATTATACCTGTTGTTCTTGTTATTTAAAACAAAAAACAGTTTAATTGTTGTTTGAAATTCTAAAGTAGCAGCGGAAATTAAATGATTTACAATACAAATGCTGATACAACTATCTCTCATTTTGTTGACCTAATAATAACGGGAATTAGTTGCCCAATGACAATCACTATGTAATCATGATTACTTTGTTCAATACATTTATTCAATCAAACTGGCATAATCATTTATTAAGAAGCAGAATCAGTTTATAAAAGCAATCATAAGTTGTAATGTTATGCTGTCAAGAAGGAAACAAGCACAAGAAATCTAAAAAATAATTAGAAAAACGTTTGCATGTTTCAGATGTGAATTAGCCAAAGCCCAATGTGATTTTCCAGATTTGACAATAGCCCGCGAAGGCGCTTGTTAAGAAGGTACCAGTGGTTAAAAAATAAACACAGAGCTTAACTTGTTTTAATAATTTTTACGATAAAATACGTTTTAGTTTAAATCATTACATCGCAGACCTCCGTCTAATAGCAGACAACTAAAACAAATAACTGAAAATATTAAAGTGTTAAATGTGAATTTGGAGACGCACATCAATAACAACTAAGAAATTATAAGAACTATAAGAAAATGTCCGCTTTAAAAAGACAAAAGAAATGCTTGCAGTTTACCAAAATTCAAATAGTTTGTTCAGTTTGTACGTTTTGGTCACTCAACGGTCATATTTCTGGCGAAGTGATTATGTTCACACATGCGAAACAACTTCATTTTGCATTACATATGTGAACATATAAAGATGTTTCTTTGGTATGGACATGGACTTTGTTTTTCTGATATTAATATATTGAGAACCCTCCCCCCTCCAAAAAAAAAACCCAACAAAAACAAAAACCAAAAACAAATAAATAAACAAACAAACAAACAAACATACATACATACAAACAAACAAACAAAACAACAAAATTAACCATTCAGCAGTTTTTGTTAAATGACGTATAATTCTGACTCCGTTGGGCATTGTGACGTAGTGCAATGAAATAAAAACAAAAACATATAATTTCCGATTATTTAGGTATAGTACTATGTTTTTGAATAGCCTTATACTACTACACTTTTATATATCATAACGAGAGTTTCAGTATTGCAAAAACGTCACGTATTGCAATTGAAGGATCAATATATCGTACAATTAAATTCAAAGGAGTAACGATATTGAAGGAGGGTTTACCGTATGACTTTTCAAAAAAAAACGAAATCGTACTAATGAATTAATAGACCAACAGGGCAAAACCAAGGCTAGACAAAACATTTTGTATTTAAAAGGAAACTCAAGCTCCCAAAATTCCAACCAAATCGTTCATTTTCGGATAAACAACATGCTTTCAATTAATTGCATAATATTTCACTAAACAGGTTTAATACATGGAACTAACATGCCTTTATCCTAATAAGACTCTTGTTCTCATTTTTGCAATTTTTACTTGTATAAATACCAGTGTTTGCTTGTTGTTATGAAAGTGATGTGACATCTTTATAAATCGAAACATTAATTTCTTCTGTAATATGTTGATTTACACAGACTTCAAATTCATACAGATGACACGACTACACTTATTAAGACGGTTCATTCTGGTTTAGGTAAAACATAGTTTACTGTTCAAAGACAAAGGAATGCAATACATAGAAATGATGTAATGATGCACAAATTATATGATCGTGAATATTACAATTCAATAGACTCATAGCATAACAATTAGTTATGATGATTGGGTAACAATTAATATCGACAGAAAAGTAATATTAAAGCGTCAGTAGCGAGATGATTCAAATACGCCAAAATAACAAAAAAAACATGGCCTAAATGTACTAAAGCACTAGCATTATGAGCATTTTCAGGTGCTCCGCAAGAGTGATACGCATGTCCTGATCCGCCATGGTGCAAGTAATTATAATCCGGTAATAATCTAGCAATAATAATGAAATTTCGCGACACGTATCAAACACTACCCACATAAGGACGTTATCATCGATTTTTAACTAAGTATCATGTTGGACACGTGGTAGATGACTTGGGAATGGTGGACTAATATCCGAAATTGACAAGATAAGATCTTCCAATCCAAAGAGTAATCAAGGGAACCAAGGTTATAGCGGTAACCAAAAGAATGAAATCCAACAACAAAGACCAGACATGGAAAACCGACATACACAACAAAGAACATAAAGTAACTGAAATAAAACATACAAAGTAACAAAAGCAAATGAGCAACTCGGGACACCACTAAAAAATGGGAGCATGGACCAGGTGCACCGGTAGGGTAAGCGTCCTCTGCTTTTCTAGAAACACCCGCCGAGTTGCTCATAAAAAGTCAAGTCCGGGGTAGGCGAAAGAGGAAAGGAAAACTATGTCACAATGAACAAATCAGTTTTCATGGCGCAAATAGATACACCGTAACGATCCATGAGTTCATGATGACGACCATAACACTTTTGTAGTGATGACTTCAATCTTGTAGCAACATAACTAGCGCAATACAAAAAGTCTACGTAGTCTCGGCAAGCTCTGGCATAACTTATGAGTTGTGATATGAACACTCCATACGCAGGTGCTGAAGGGATGTTGCCACAGATGAAAGGGATGTTGCCACAGATGAAAGGAAAGTTGACAATTTTGAATGAAAAGTCATCACGTGTGTAAACATAGTCCATCGTGACTCTCCCATTTGTTACCATCAATGTCCATTATTTAAGAAGGATCAACATCATTTATATTTAAAATAGTTTTCTGTACAATACAAATGATATGTCATACATGTACATGGAGGGATACAATGTATTACGACATTACATATACTTATAAATGCTTATTTGTACAATACAAAATGATATGTAGTATCGGAAGTAGTGCAATGAATAACATTGCATTTCTCTTAAATATGTGTAACATAGAAAGACAATAACTAATATTGTTCTATCGGCGCCTATCGGTACGATGCCGTAACAATGTTGAAGAAGAAAAAGAAGAAAATATAGAGGAAGAACTTGCAAAAAGAAGAAGAAGAAGAACTTGCCAAATGTTGTTAACAATCTAAATAAAGAAAAGTATAATATTCCATTGAAAATGATTTCAATAATTGACCATCTTCAGATTTACTACTTACATTAGCTGGTTTGTTTCTTTCGCTAGTATCTTAGGTAAAGCTTTAACTGTTATGAAAATGGGGAACAATATTTAACAGATGAAGCGATTATTTGAAAACAATAATATCCCATTCTTCTAGATCTGAAGCTTATATATAAAGAGCTTGACAAGTTTAAATATATTACATATTTCCATTACAAAAAGAATTACATTTGCAATCACATTAATTACATAATTACAAAAAACAAAAACAAAACACAAACAAAAAAAAAAAAAAAAAAAAAAAAAAAAAAAAAAAAAAAAAAAAAAAAAAAACCAAAAGAAAAAAAAACCGAATCCTAATCGTATCAAACTGGCAGTATAAATTCGATATCTTCATGAAATAACGCTTTCTCTTGTGTCATATTTAGAATAACTGAAGATACCATGATTAGATCTGTGATCATCAAATAAGCAGTACTAGGTGAGTCTATTTTGGCTACACAGGTCACTATTTTAGTGCATGCATATGCCGTTTTACGTGAAATACGTTGATTGCGCAAACATTTTCGCTCATGCTGACTTGTACAGGCTTAAAGAGAATATACAACAATCTTAGTTTTGATTTTCTCCATAAACATATGCTAAAGCAACTGTACAAAAATTGTATAATTGTGTGAGGCAACATCCTCGTTTTCATAGAAAATGTACGGAAATTAAAAAAGTACGTGTTGTTTTGTTTAATTCATGTTCTTTGTTCTTTGACTGTTCCCCTTGTCTCCGTTCATTTCCCTTGGACAACACAATACCTGGAACCCAGTCGAAAATACAAACAATATTATCAAACAAACAAACATAAAAACGAAAAAAAATAACTTCAAGTGCCAATAAGCATCTTAATATACAACACATGTAAATTGCCGGAAAATATCAAATTCATTTGACGAGCTTTAGGAACAGTCAGTTTTCAAGGGTCTCCTGATCTAATCTGACTGTTTCCATGCGAGAACAAATAAAAAAGTTGATATTTTCGATAATGTTTGTGTATTGTTTTATTCACAACCACATTAATTAAAAATAAACATGCATAGTGTACCAAAAAAAAGTTGATTCAAAAAAGTCTTTTGAGCGCAGCGGTCGATGCGCGCACATTAAACTTGTTGACTGATTCTTTTCTTACACAAAACAATGAAGCTTCTTTTTACTTGCTGTGTTTTGGCTTGTACGGTGGCACCTTTATATGGATGCAAATGCTTCCCGGGTCACCATCAAGAACACTTTTGTCGGGCAGGTTTCGGTAAGTTAATGCAAGTTGTTATTTGAAAAGGGAATTTGGAATGTTTTTGAATCAGAATTACAGTTTCCCATTTATTAATTATGTTTTTTATTAAGTAAGTGTGCATATGTTTTCATTTTCTTTCTTTTTGTTATATATTGCTCGTTAACTAAAAAAGGAATTTTTTAACGTAATTTTAAAATAGTGCTTTTATTAAACAAATTACAAACTTGCCACATGTATTTTACAGTTATACATGCTGTCCCTATACTAGAGATTAAACCAAGCCAACCAGGAAAAGATAGGATTTATACATTAGTTATAATCGAGGTTTTCAAGGTCTGGTTTTAATAGATTTTATTGTTGTTTTATTTTTGTCTGTTAAATGATATAACACAAATTCACGAAAAAAAAAAACACTTTAAAATGGTAGAACTTTTACTATTAAATGTAAACTTTTTATTTTGTTTGTGAAAATTCTACTTCATGATGGAAGGTTCAAGGTGATATCAAAATACCCATATCTTTTTATGACCATTTTTATATACTGAATATTACATTTTCAAAATCAATATCAGTCATGCCATATAAATACCTGATTCCTATACCATCATCCACTTGTTATCTTTAACTGTCTTATATGCTGATTACATGCTGTAGTATAAAATGAAGTCAATTATTAAATTGAATCTCTTCCTATAACTGAAATAAATACCCAATCGAGTACTTTTAATTTTTAGGATACTACTACTCGTCTTAAACCATTCATCATTGACAAAGCAGTTACAGCATACAGTTCGGCAGCATGTGGAGCTTTTCTTACAGTAAACAAATCTTATGTTCTATTAGGTAAATTATAAAAATAGATACTTTTGAAAATGTCATCGACACATAGAAGAAAATTCAAAGGGTAAATTTAATGCTTCATTTATTTATATCAGGATAAATTGTTACTGTATTATAGTTTATATTTGTTTTCTTGTAAGCGGTCAATCTCAAGCATTGTAATAAATTTTCTTGTTCCGCAGGGTCGTTTGATAGAACGGAAAACATGAGACTAAATAGTTGTCAAGTTAACAGACTTTACTCGAACATGAGGCCATGTGAATGTGGCAGAGTGGAATTTAACCAGGAATTGACTGTGGATATAATATTCATTTAATGTTACTCTTTCTATATATTTATGTATTGTATTTTATTTATTATATGATATATGATTTGAGATTAATGAACGAATGGTTTATATGTTTATTAAAACTTACTCACATTTATATTAAAATGTATACATATTGTTACTTGTATCAGTGTAATTGATAATCATTTACTTTGACTGATGGATTTACCTATTAGCTGATGAGTTATTTATAGAACTCTTTATTTCTCTTTTATTTATTGGTCAATTCAGGTCACATGTACTTTAAAATTCTCTTTTGGGTTTCCTTTGGAATGTGAGTATTATTCTCTTTGAGTTTGCTGAGCTGGATGGCAGACATATTGATTTCCTTGAGATTTTTATAACTTAGTCTATAATTTCTGACTAGTATTTCAACATAAATCTACTTTGGAAGTTTAGTTGTATTGCTGAGTTTCTGGAACTTGTTTTTGAGGTTTTGTATGATGTGTCATACTGTATTATACCAGACAGTTAACCTGACCTTTTCATCTATTTGAGAGGTAAGCAGGTCAATTAATTTTATTTGTAACAGATTCCAATCTGCCTTATCAATAAAAGAACCCTAAGTCATCCATGTATATTTTGTGGATCCCAATATGGTTTCAATGGCGCCAAACGTGTTTGATGGTTTGGAATTCTGTATGATATTGCAACGAACTTTTAATATTGTTCCCGGGACCAGCATTCATTAATTTAGTGTAACCGATCCGAGTTTGTAAACTTCCGGAAGTCGTCAGCCGGCGGAAAATTTAACAGCACTTAGACAATTTGGAGTGTTTTTCAGCTTTAAACCGGACTATAAAGGTTTGATGTCACCTTTGTGTTGTACGTTTATATGTGTTTTGTGTGTACTGTAACTGTCATTTAAAATTTTTTATGAATTTCTATGAAAAGAAACTTCGTCAAAAAGTGTTAAAAAATCAGCTGTTTTTGATTTTGGAAAATAAGATCTGTATTTAGTGTAGTTTAGAAATAAGTCTATACAATGCTGTAACACTTTACAGGAACTGCGTATTGTTACCAACAACACCGGAGGACGTACGTAGATTTCTAGGGTTTGTAGGGTATTTCAGAAGATTCATCAAAGACTTTAGTAAGATCAGCAGGCCTTTAACAGATATGATTCCTACTCCAAACAAGAAGATCAAAAAGAATAACAAAAAGGTGCCAATCAAGGATTGGGGTGAGCTGCAAGAAACGGCCTTTAAGACACTCAAAGAAAGACTCAGCACAGCACCAATTCTAGGATATGCTGACAGTTCCCTTCCTTATGAGTTACATACAGATGCTTCAGGAGACGCACTTGGCGCAGTCCTTTACCAACAACAAGGAGAACAGCTTAGAGTCATCAGCTATGCCAGTCGTGGAATCAACAAAGCGGAAAAGAACTACCCACCACACAAAAGAGAGTTTCTGGCATTGAAATGGGCAATTAGCGACAAATTCAGAGATTACTTGTATGGCCAGAAGTTCACAGTCCTGACTGACAACAATCCGTTAACCTATGTCCTTACCACTGCTAAGTTGGATGCCACTGGATACCGTTGGCTTGCTTCGCTTGCAGCATTTGACTTTGACATCAAGTACCGCCCTGGAAGAAACAATGCAGATGCTGATGCCATGAATCGTCTACCAACGATAAACAACGAATCGGTGCAGGCAATATGCAACTCAGTGATTCCAAAGTCCTATGTGGAGAGAATATCACTAACACCGGATGTTATACTAGATGATGAAGATCTTACTGGATTGGAGACTGGTAATATCATCGACTGGGTGAAAGTACAACAACAAGATCCAGACATTAGGACTATTGTGGAACATCTTAAGAGAAACTCTAAACCATCCAGCAAACAGATTGGAACTAATTTGCTTAGGAAACAGTTCAGTCACCTACGCCTCTTTGATGGAGTTTTGTACTGGTCAACAACAACAGAGGATGGGACTAGGAATCAGCTAGTATTGCCAACTATTCATGTGCCAACTGTTCTTGAGACTTTGCATGATGATTATGGTCACCCTGGAAAAGATCGCACTACTTCTTTAGTAAGAGATAGGTTATATTGACCTGGGATGCACAAGGATATTGTGGAATGGATTGAGAAATGTGGAAGGTGTGTACGGAGGAAATCGCAGACCAATCAGCGAGCACCTCTAGTGAACATTACCACTACATCACCATTGGAATTGGTTTGTATGGACTATCTGACCTTAGAAAGATCAAAGGGAGGACATCAACACATATTGGTGATCACAGATCATTTTACCAGATTTGCTGTGGCAGTACCAACGAGAAACCAGCTTGCTAAAACCACCGCTGAAGCTTTTTACAACCAATTTATAGTCCATTATGGCATACCAAACCGGATACACAGTGACCAGGGAGCCAACTTTGAGAGCCAGATCATGAAGGAGTTGTGTACCATCACCGGCATGAAGAAATCACGCACCACCAGTTATCATGCGATGGGAAATGGAATGACGGAGAGGTTCAATCGTACTCTTCTGGACATGCTTGGTTCACTCGAGGAGGAAAAGAAAATTAACTGGAAGGCACATGTTGGACCAATGGTGCATTATAACAACTGTACTCGACATGAAAGCACTGGGCAAACACCTTATCTTTTGATGTTTGGCCGAAATCCAAGAATTCCAGTTGACGCAGTGTTTGGACTTAGAGAGAACGAGAAGGAACCATCATCAAAATTTATCCAGGAATTGCGGGAACGAATAGCAGAGGCACATCGACTAGCACAGGCTGCTGCAGAGAAAGCCAGAGAGAAGCAGAAGGACAATTATGATATTAAAGTTAGAGGAGGAACAGTGAAAGAAGGTGACAGAGTGTTGGTGAAAGTAGTTGCGTTTGAGGGAAAACATAAACTTGCTGACCGATGGGAGCATGACCCATATGTGGTGATAACTCAGAAGAATGAGGACATTCCAGTTTTTGTGGTGAGGAAGGAGAATGGGGAAGGAAGAACCAGGACTGTTCATCGCAACTTACTTTTACCTATTGGAATACTTCGAGACAGACCAACACCTGCACCACGGAAAGCAACACCTGCAAGATTGATACCTGCCAAAGAACCGGACCAAACCAAACATGATGAAACAGAGGATGTTGCATCAGATGAAGAGTCAGTATGGGTTCATTATGTCATTGGGGAAAAGGAACAGAGCAACAGTGGTTTAGTCATTGCTGATGTGGATTCTGTTCAGAGACCTGATGAGGAGTCAACAGAGACTGGAGGGGACGCCCATCAATCGGAAGATATCATCATTGTCAACGATAGCCAGTCTGATGTTGAGGATAGCAGAAGCGCTTCAACAGACCAAGAGGAGACTACTCAGGAAATCAACCATTCTGGTAGTGATAGTTCTCCGGATACAGATGCAGAAGATACACCGGTTCTGAGACGTTCCACCAGAGAACGGAGGCCACCTGAAATATTTAGATCTGGTGAGTACCTTATGACCAAGTCTGCGATAGGAAAACCACAAAGTGACTGGGAAAAGAGAGTTAAGTTCATTACAACTCTAGCTTCTGATTCTAGTTTACTAAAGGATTTCCAGACAGAGGCAGGGCGTTCAATTCTCAAGATATTGGAGACACATACCTCACCTTAGTACATTAATGAAATGCCGAGACGTCATTTACCGGCCCGGGGAAGTATGTGGCAGAGTGGAATTTAACCAGGAATTGACTGTGGATATAATATTCATTTAATGTTACTCTTTCTATATATTTATGTATTGTATTTTATTTATTATATGATATATGATTTGAGATTAATGAACGAATGGTTTATATGTTTATTAAAACTTACTCACATTTATATTAAAATGTATACATATTGTTACTTGTATCAGTGTAATTGATAATCATTTACTTTGACTGATGGATTTACCTATCAGCTGATGAGCTATTTATAGAACTCTTTATTTCTCTTTTATTTATTGGTCAATTCAGGTCACATGTACTTTAAAATTCTCTTTGGGGTTTCCTTTGGAATGTGAGTATTATTCTCTTTGAGTTTGCTGAGCTGGATGGCAGACATATTGATTTCCTTGAGATTTTTATAACTTAGTCTATAATTTCTGACTAGTATTTCAACATAAATCTACTTTGGAAGTTTAGTTGTATTGCTGAGTTTCTGGAACTTGTATTTGAGGTTTTGTATGATGTGTCATACTGTATTATACCAGACAGTTAACCTGACCTTTTCATCTATTTGAGAGGTAAGCAGGTCAATTAATTTTATTTGTAACAGATTTCAATCTGCCTTATCAATAAAAGAACCCTAAATAATCCATGTATATTTTGTGGATCCCAATATAGTTTCATGAATTAGCGTGGATGAGGGGATTTGTTGTGTTCAGGTACAAAAACAAAATCGAAGACCAAGGACAAAATCATGAGAAAATATCAGGATATGATTGTTCATGTAAGGTGAGTTGTCGTTAGTTTTTCTTTGTAATTTTGTCTTATTTGGAAATCAATGTCAACCAAAACCATGAACATGCAAAAAACACAATTATAATACAATTTTGATTAGGATTTACATGATAGAGCTTGCTGTCTTGTCAAGTATATAATTGAATAATTGCAATACACCAAAGTACAAATAAAACAATCGAAAACAAATGTAAAGAATAAAATCTTAAACCCAACTTAAACCGATGCTAAATTCGTCATTGATTATTATAATGTTAAACCAAATTGAATAATATATGAGGTTGACATAATGTTTCTACATAAATTTATACTTAAATGAGGTTCCAGTCATGCAATACATACCAAATATTATGCAAGAGAAAAATTACCGTCAACATTATAGCATCATTTTACAATAAGCAGTCAAACATTAACACCTCGTGTAAAACAGCATTTCTGGAAAAACGGACATTCAATGGAGTGGGATAAGTTTTATTTTGAAAGCACGTCTGCACAACTGGGTAACTGAGTAATTCTTGCAAAAGGCAATATTCTGAAAAATTTAAGCGTCCGTCTGAAAACGCCAAAATACGTACACACTAGGCATTAAGTCTCCGCCAAATGTTTCATTTTTGGCTGTTTCCCTCAAAATCGCCATCGTTTACACCTGGATAATAATCAGCCATACGGAAATACTTTCTGCTACATTTTGAGACGGAATAGTACACATTGATACATTATTTCATCTCATTTTGTTTATAGCTTAAGGTTTGTGATCCTGCTGTGTGTTTTCCCGGAAAAGATGAATGTATTTGGGACCGAAAAATCCCGTTCTAAGTACAGGTAACTGTAAGAGAGTGTTGGAACAATGCAACTGGACTCAATGTCCAAAGGAAGCTTTGAGCAGCTCTTTTTCAACAGTTAGAACTACTGAAATGGTTGACATTCATTTATGTCGGCATTTCATAAAGTATAAGTTAAAACAATTTATGTTACTCAATGGCTATCTGTCCTGAAACACATGTTTAACATAAACATCACTAGAATAAACCCGTAAAGAAAACAAAATAATCACAAACATCTATAAGTCAGCATAGATATTGCTGATAGAAACAATGAATAATTTACTGAGTCTACAAGCCTTATGTTAATACCCATATAGCTGTTGCACAACACGGAATTCATATACAGTAAGAGTACATCTATTTGTTGCTACATGTTCCTTATTACATAGTTTATCATATGTGGATTTTCCTGATATTTTTATATTTTACTATGTTTCAAATGATTGTTATGTTATCACAACAGCGTTGATATGTTGGCCATATTCATAGCCTTTTACCACTACACTAATCATCACGAGAATTTAATTTTTGCGAAAAAAGCCAGATGTTGCAATCAGATGATGTTAAATTCAAAGGATAAAGGATTAACGATACTAATGCAAAAACAAAAATAAAAAAGATAAGCCATAAAGTTTTATTGTCATGACGTCCTTTTCAAGTAGGACGATAGAAGTAAACATATTTCGATACGATGGTCATTTATTAAAAGTATAATGGAAAACTATCAAAATAGGTAAAAATTAATACGAATTCAAATGAAGATACCATAATAAAATAAGATGTAGTCAAGCTGACAGCTAGAGTTGACTAACCACGTTAATACAAAAGCTTAAAAAATGAATTCAAAATCTTTCATCCATATAATTGCTGAAAAAATAATATCAAACTTTTCAGCATAAAATTCACACAAACAATTCATGTTGATTAACAGCACGTCGAATTAGGGATAACTTTAAATGAAGGAAGAATTCCAACTCCTTTAATACAGCAATGGAAGTTTTATTGCATTCTGTGGTAGTATAGAGGTGTATATTTTCATGATAATTAGTTGTATGTCTAGATAAGCATATTTTGATTTAGTCATTGTACAGTTAGTCTTAAATCCAGAAGTTTATCTTTATTATGATTATAAGAGGTTTACTATAGGAAAGGTGATGAAGTACAGTATCATGTTACCCATGTAGGATTGTTTTAAGTATTTGTCAAAGTTTATGATTTACTGGAAATTTGTGCTAAGTTGGTGTTGAATTAGTGCTAAATTTATGTCAGTTATATAAAATATGATAATTATAATAGTCGGTGCATATTTGGTGTAAAATTGGTGTTGAACAGTATATAAGAGCTGTGATTTTCAGTTTAAAGATGAAGAATGAACTTTAGTAGTGGAAAAGAATGGGATAGCGGATCAAACTTGAAGAATATACTGAATGTAAGGTTGTAATTCATTTGATGTGGCTAAGGGATGTGTTTGTGGAGACAGGTGATGCAAGAGGAATATTGTTTTTGAGAGTCGTATCTTGCCATAACTGGAAGTTAACTCGTTATTGTTGATGACGTTTCTTTGACGTTCTGACATATACTTGCCTTAACAGGAAGTATTTGTATTCCGGACAATATGTTCCAAGGTTCCGGATAATGGTCCGAGGTCGTTGTGAATTATTGATGTCGTATAACTTGCCTGAACAGGACGTTATCGTGTTCCAGACATTGGTCCGCCGTCCCGGACTGTGGTCCGAGGTTAAAAATTGTATATTGTTGACGATTGTATAACTTGCCTTAACAGGAAGGTATTGCTATATGGAGAATTCCTCACTTGTTGTCTGTTGTGTTGTTACCTTGAACCATGTGGATCCAATCCGTATTAAGGAATTTGAGAACTTTTAGATAATAATTTGATTGAGCGCACCTTATATGTGAGTTTGCAAAATTTCTTGATGTCAAAATAACTTTTCATCCAGTAACATGAATTTTCTGTATAATCGTAATTAACTGAGATTAATGACAAATCTCTTTATTTTGAACCCGCCTGAAATTGTGAGCATCTTGGCTTCTGTTGTTAAAATATACCAACCAAGAGATTTGCACATACATGGCAGTAGAGAAGCTTAGCACAGTTTGATCAAGATGTAATGTTTCAAAAAATGAAATCTCGTCAAATAGGAAGTATAGTTCCGACAAAAAAAAAAAATAAATAAATAAAAAACACTATCTGTCTAGGTGTGTATTATTACATTTTCTTCTATGTACAAACTCACAAAAAGTCCTAAAATAATACGTCATTGGTTGACTAGCAGTACCATGTACACATCATATATGAAAGTTCGTTTGATTGATCTCCGGTCGAGTCGTAACCAAGACTTGATAACCCATGCTAATTTCTGCACTTCTGTCAAGTGCTCAATATATAAGAGATAAAATTCGAACTGTTTAACATTGGGAAAGTTAATGTTTAAAGTTTGTTAAAGTGTCATTTGTTTTGTATATATCAGAGTGTCAGTGAAGTATAAAACAGGGTCTGGCGAGTGATCAGTCGTTCAGGCCAGAAGTGAGTGACAAACACACAAAATGTTTACAAAGTGCCCCCTTTTATTGTGGTAGGATTAACAAATCGTCCAATATGCTTGACTTCAGATCCCGTACTTATTTTCATTGCCTTTAAACTTAATTGTGAGTATGTTGTTATTTTGTATTAATAAGTTAATCACATATACGCTAACACACGTTAATGTTCTCCCATATTCCAACCTAAATGCTGCAAATGTACTATCCGCTCACAATAATCCAATATTTCATTCAGATTTAAATACACGGTACAAATAAGGTCGATCTTGACTATTAAACTCGCAGACAAAGATGGTTATTGCTGACAGGTATGAATCAATTGCATGAGAAAAGTTTATATTTAGTATCAAACTTACATTAACTCTATTTTGCTTGCATTATATTTCACTCAATAGGAGTAATTCATGTTATTTTCATGTCTTTATCATAATAAGACTTGTTCTTATTTTCAATTTCAGGGTTTGCTAATTTGTAACATAATGTAAAAATGTTCTTATATTCGTATTTACTGCTTACATTATTTCAGTGCAAGAGTTTAATTTTTATTACTTATTTTATTTTTAAAAGTTAATATGTCTTTAAAAATATTGTTACAAAAAGAACTGCATTTTATTTTGCAATTTCTACTTTGTTGTATATTAATACCAGTGTTAATTTGCTTGTTGCTAAACTGACTTTCAGTTATGAAAGTTATGGAAAGCCTTTATGAACCGAACCTTATTTTAGATTTATTAACATGCTCTGTAATCTGTTGATTTACACAGACTTCAAATTTATATAAATGACACTACTAGACTTATAGAGACGGTTCAATTATATTTCACTATACAAAGGTAACACATGGAATGAACATACCTTTATTTTAATAACGCTCTCGTTACAATTGTTATATTTGTTTTGATTATTTACTTCTGTGATGTAAATAAATGTTCTTTTTTGCTTGTTGTAACGCCCACTTGCCGTAGTAGCGCAAAACTTCTATAACCCGAACCCTTTTTCATATTTATTAACATTTTCCGTATCGTCAGGTGTGTGATTGACACATGTTAAGAATTCTAAAAAAAAAATGGATGTCAAGTTGATTCTGAGGCGGTATATTCTTACTTCAGTAAAGACAAAAAATACATGAAATATCCGATTATCCGCTGCATGCCCCAAAAACTATTGATCGTAAAGACGAAGAGTATACATGTCTTTTTGAAGGGGATATGGATTATCTGTTGAGTTTTGAAACAAATCTTATTTTAGAAGATTTAAAGGAATTGAGTTTCACGTTGTATTCCTTTCAAAAAGGAACAACAAGCATTCTATTATTTTTGTGCTGCCTAAAGATAAACGCCTTTAAAGATATGCCTGAACAATATTTAGTAGCAGTCTTTGTAAGAATCACGCAAACTCTGTAAAATGTGATACACCTAAAAAGGCTACATATTTTTATTTTTGTTGTTAAAGTTGCGTTATAGGTCTATATGATGAAATGTATAATTATTAATTCCTATCTGTCTGCTTTTAGGAAATAGTCCACATCAAAATATCCATTAGTTTCTATTGTATTTTAGTGTCATTTACAGAGTTATCCCCCTGAATTTTGAATTCTATAGTGCATACTTTATGTTTTTTATCTCCTAAGAGCACGGGTTGTACGAAGAGCCACATGTTAATTTCTGTGAGCTATAACATTTTAAACAAAATTTCAAACATGAAAATATGTAGGCTTTCCAACCATGAATCACATTTTGCATGATTCTTATCTGGAGTGCTACTTAATTGAACACATACACAAAGGAAGAACCCTCTAAACTTTGTATTGCAACATTTTAAAAAAAATTTTCTTCCAACATTAGATGGTTTGTGTTCAATAGCAATGTATCAGTTATAACGTTACCATTTTCTTTGAATATTTTAAATGAAGTGATTATTTAAAAAAAATGACATATTCTTCTAGCTATGGAGCTTATATACAACAGTTTGACAAGCTTAAATAGATTACATAATTTATCTATGGAAGCATAAAAATTGCCATTAACCAAGCAAATTATAGAATTACCACGAAATAAAAAAAATACAATGTTCGTATGTACCACTATATATTTTTATCGTGGCAGATTTAAAATAATTTAATATTCTGTTAATAGATTATCTAGCATCAAAGTATTTATATTAGGTAAGTACCTACTGGCTACATATGTCATTGAAGATTTATATAGCAACTAGGTTTTGAATCAATGGATTAGGATCGGTGTAAATATCGATATGTATTTACCTATATAAATACATATTTACATATTGTGTTTATTTTGAAGTCATTAATGTATACTATTTTGGTAAATTTTCTCGGATACATTAGTGTTAGTGTTTGTATGTTTAAAGAGGTTGGCATACAAGTCAAACTGAGTACATACTAAGTACTGTCATTTACTGTCCCTGGAAATAGAATCATGCAAATATGATTATTGATCAGTAGGCTCAAGGGAGATTGTTCTAATTGATATTAGATTCGAGATAGAAAAAGGTAAGTGCAGTGAATGGACATATTTTTTCATCACATTCAAGATGGCGTCGAGAGGTTTGGAAACTGTCGAGGTACTTTGAATATGCATTGTCAAAATTGAGTCTACCTTAATGTTTTGTCACTTCTGTTATCCGATATGGAATAGCGCAATACAAGTCGTGAATTAATTGTAAACCTACCGTTTCCTAAATTTCTTTCATGGCAAGTATTGATGGCTTCTGTTCTGTCTTCCAGTTGTGTCTTTGTGTTTGGCCATATATTTCAATAATATTTATTTCTGGGGATTGTGCTAGCTATGTGGTAACATTTATATTGTTTTCAGTCATCTATTTTTTACATGGTGGGTTCTATGAACTAGGGCATTGTCGTCCACAAAAATAGAGTTGTTTTATTTTTTTCAGAAAAAATGTCTCGCAACAGCGGGACACAGGTGATTGTCAAAAAAGCCAATATATTTGCAATATATTTACTGTGCCTCTCACATCACACTACGTTCATATTCCATGATAGCATACACAGTCCCAGACTATCTAAATCACCTTGCACTGAGGTTGTTATTTTCATTGTATTTTCTCCGATCATATATCTTATTGGTCAAGACTGAAACAATTTGACATTCATCACTAAAGACGAATTTACACCAGCGCTCATGTGCGGTCAAATGTCTTCTCTCGTTACACCACATCACCCTTTTTTGTTCTTCTCACTCCTCATGGACGAGTACTTTCTTCTTCTTTAACACACGACGTTTGTAGCTAAGTTTCTCATTACATACATGTGTTAAATCTTCCAAAGTCTGTCTCCTATCTTTTTCATTGATCTCGAAAGTTGGTCCAAATTTCTGTGCGTGAACAATTCCCCCCTCCTTTACCAAACCAATTGTGAATAACAACGACCAAAACAATATGACGGCGTCATCTGATGACCTTAATCTATGTGATTCATTAGTTACAATGTATAATTGAAGTGTTATAAAAATACGCAACTGTTAACTTATACAAGTGGAACTGAAGATGACGCTATTTTACCATTGTGATGACAAATTATGTCCTTGCACTGTATACTGGTTAACCTAACCCCTTACCCATATACGTAACCATTATAAAAAGAATTGGATGATTTGCGAGAGGAAATAAACACATTTTCATGGAAATCTTTTTTACAAATTTTCGAACAAGCCGAAAGCCTTAGACAACAAAAAAATTGAAGACACGTCAATAATAAAACAATCAAAGAAACAAACAAACGAAAAACAAAATTACATAAGTTGACATAGTTATACATGATAACTCTGACATAAACACATAGCAATGAACGTAATTTTTGTTATTATTATATTACAGTTATAATCTTATACAGTGGCTTGTATACATAGAAGGAAAGATGAATATTCTGTTGAGTTGCTTTATTTTGGCTTTTTCAATATCAACTTTACAAGGATGCAAATGTTTCCCAGGTTACCATCAAAAATTGTTTGTAATGTAGAATTCGGTGATTGTCAGAACACTTTACTTTTTAAACTCAAAATTTTTTTTTATTTACAACAAATGCTCGGTGTTTATACTGCCTTTCAAAAAAGCTCTCTTGCTTTTCACCATGTTTCCTAATGGCTATGTAAATTGCTACCAATACAAATTATTTATTCAAAATATTTTAAAAAGTCAGGATACCCAAATTTAGAAATGTAATTTGCACTTATTTATAACATTATATCGTAGGACTTCAGAGCAATACGGTTGATGTTATTATATAGACACATAAGGGTTTTGAATTGAGATGCCACAATTTAAATATAAATATTTCAAATAGATAAATGGATAAAACGAGAACAAGAAGACATTGATTCTCTGTCAGAGTGGTTAAAGGCCGTGAGGTCTTAAATTTTGAAACGAATGAAAATTTTAAGTAGGTCAATGAGTGCCAAAGCTACTTCAGTTTTCAAAGACCCCGATGTAGCAAAAACTGTGTCTACTATACATGAAAAGTATGTTGTCGCACCAGTAGACAAAGCCTAAAACAACATTGTTTTAGTCTGCAAAACATTTTACATTCTATGTTTATTATCAGAGGTTGACGAAGAAAATGATAGCAGTGGTAAGACCTATACTGTTAACACACTCTCCAAAGAAGAGATTGTGGAAAACCATAAATCTGTGCTATCCTCTTTTGGTCTTCTTACCAAGGACTATGTACTGGGTTCCTAAACTTCACAAGAATCCATACAAACAAACGTCTCATAGCTTGATTTGCAAAATGTACCACCAAACCTCTTTCAAAACTTTTAACTTCTATACTCACAACTGTCAAAGAGGTTCTGCAGTCCTACCACAACACTTGTTACTCCCGTAGTGGTATTAATTCAATGTGGATCCTGAAAAATTCGAAAGATCTTTTGGAGACATCCAATTCAAGACTATTATCTGAATATAATAGCACTACAACCTATGACTTTTCAACAGTGTATACTTCTATTCCCCATACTCAGTTAAAATCCCGACTTAAAAACATTGTACATCGTTGTTTTTTTCCAAAAAAAGATGGTACACCTAGATACAAATATATAGTTCTTGGTAGAGATTCCTCATACTTTGTAAGAAATAATTCCAAATCATCTTCCAAATATGCAGAGGAAGATGTTTACAAAATGCTGGAATTTTTAATCGACAACATATTTGTGCAGTGTTTTTCAACAAACGCTATATATATGACGTATTTTATTTAAACAATCAAAATTTCGGGGAATTGATACATCGTTTCTACCCCAAAGAACTTGAGATAAAGGATATTACAAACACTATGAAGTCAGCCTCATATTTTGACCTACACTTAGTAATCGATGGTAAAGAAAAACTATTGACCAAACTTTACGTCAAACGTGATGATTTTTCATTCAGAATGATCAACTTTTCTTTCATCTGTGGCAACATCCCTTCAGCACCTGCGTATGGAGTGTCCATATCACAACTCAAACGTTATGCCAGAGCTTGCCAAAACTGCGCTGACTTTTTGTATCGCGCTAGAACTCTAAAAATAGGCCTCTGGAACAGGGTTATGTTGCTACAAGATTGAAGTCATCACTACAGAAGTTTTATTGTCGTATCCATCTTCACCATAAAAACTGATTTTTTCAACGGATCATGGTTTTCCTTTCCTCATCTGTCTACCCCGGACTTATTTGTTTATGAGCAACTCGGCGGATGTTTCTGGAAAAACAGATGACGCTTACCCTACCGGTGCACCTGGTCCATGCTCCCCGTTTTTAGTGGAGTCCGAGTTGCTCATTTGCTTTTGTTACTTTGTATGTATAATTTTAGTTACTTTATGTTCTTTGTTGTGTATGTCTGTTTTCCATGTCTAGTCTTTGTCCCTGGAGTACATGCTTTTGATTACCGCTATAACCTTGGTTCCCTTGATTATTCATTTATAATGAAAATATATGCTTCCCGTTAACTGGTCATATATTTGTGCAAATGTTGTTATGATCTTAAATCAAAAGCACGATTATGCACTTTGGAAATTATGATTGTAATAGGCTTAATATATAAATTAAGAAATATTAATATACCATGCTTATTATTTACCAGTTATACATGCTGTTCCTATAGAAGAGATCAAATCGAACCAACCAGAAGAAGGTAGGATTTATAAATAAGTCACAATCGAGGTTTGCAATGTTTGTTTATTTGTTTGTTTTTGTATATGTTTGTTTTAATGACACAATACAAACATGAAAACACTATATTGTTGAACTTTAAAATGATGAAAGTACTTTTTTTCATTTTCGTTCGAGGAATACTTAATTTGTGTGTTGTTTTATTAATTGAGGTAACGCGGCGAAATTTTATAAAGACAGAAATTAAAAATCAATAAAAACCGAACTAAAATTAATTTAGCGAGATATGTACGAATAGCACATATCATATTGAATATTATTAAATTACATGGAATAGCCTTACATTTTTGTACCACTTTGCCATTTATTTCTTTTTAATTAAGTAGCAGTCATTCCAATTCTGTAATATGTGATACACCCCAACAAAGGCTACACATTTTTATTTTGTTATTAAGTTGCTTTATGGTTGCATTAGATTAAACGTACAATTATGCATTCCAATCTGTCTGCTCTTAGAGCATAATTTACATTGAAAATCCGATAGTTTCTATTTTATTTTAGTGTCATTTACTGGGTTATCTCCCCTAATTTTGAATTTGACAGTGCATTCTATGCAAATGTTGTCCCCTATGAACACGCGATATATGAAATTAATTATGTTAAATTCTTTTTAGCATGGTATTTTATATACAATATCAATAATATGTAGGTTTTCCAAACCTTTTAACTTCTACACTGAGAGCTGTCAATGAGGGTCTTCAATCCTACCACAACACTTGTTACTCACGTAGTTGTATTTGTTCAATCTGGATCCTGGATTCGAAAAATCTTCTGGAGACCATTAATTCATGACTTTTATCAGAATATAACAGCATTAAAACCTATGATTTTTCAACACTAAATACTTCTATTCCCCATACTCAGTAAAAATCCCGACTTAAAAACATTATACATCGTTGTTTCTCTAAAAAAAGATGGTAAAGCTAGATGCAAATATATAGTTCTTGGTAGAGATTCCTCATACTTTGTAAGAAATAATTCCAAATATACAGGAAAAGATGTTTCCAAAATGCTGGAGTTTTTTATCGACAACATATTTGTCCAGTGTGGAGAACGTGTTTTTCAACAAACGGTCGGCATTCCGATGTGCTAACGCACTTGTGACCTATTCGTTCGCTCTTATGAGGCCCATTTTATCGCTGACCTGATCCGAAAGAAAAAATAACGTTTAGCTTGGTCCTTAAATCTCAGTTTCCGCTATATAGATGACATATTACTTTTAATCAATCATAATTTTGGCGATTTTATACATCGTATCTACCCTAAAGAACTTGAAATAAATGATACTACGGAAACTGTGAAGGCAGGTTCACATCTTGACCTACACTTCGATGGTAAAGGCAAACTATTGACCAAACATTACGACTTTTCATTCAGAATGGTCAACTTTACTTTCATATGTGGCAACATCCTTTCAGCACCTGCTTATGGAGTTTTCATATCACAACTCATACGTTATGTCAGAGCTTGCCGTAACTACGCAGACGTTTTGTATCGCACTAGACTACGTACAATTCAGCTTCTGGAACAGGGTTATGTTGCTACAAGATTGAAGTCGTCACTACAGAAGTTCTATGGTCGTAATCATGAACTCGTGGATCGTTACGGTGTATCCATCTACGCCATGAAAACTAATTTGTTCAACATGGCATAGCTTTCCTTTTCTCTTTCGTCTAACGCATACTTGAATTTTCATGAGCAATCTGGCGGGTGTTTCTAGAGAACCAGAGGACGCTTACGCTCATTTATTTTTGTTACTTTGTATTTATTATTTAAGTTAATTAATGTTCTTTGTTGTGTATGTATGTTTTCCATGTCTGGTTTTTGTCCCTGATTTACATTTTTGTTATTTCCGCTTGAATCTTGGTTTCCTTGATTACTCCTCCCAACTCTGAATAGCATTGTGCATGATTCTTAGCTGACGTGCTACTTAAATATCTCAACAATAGGGATGATTACAGATGATAATTTCTATCAGAGTAGTCATGAAAACAGTATTTGAGTACATTACAATTGTCCATAATATAGAAAAAATATTTATAATGAAATCTTTCTATTTGAGCAACCAACATGCGTTGACAGTATATTTATTGATGATATACTGTCAGTGAC
This sequence comes from Perna viridis, assembly GCA_037379345.1. Lineage (NCBI taxonomy): Eukaryota > Metazoa > Mollusca > Bivalvia > Mytilida > Mytilidae > Perna > Perna viridis. The sequence goes on from CM074515.1 coordinate 17,089,642, forward strand.
AGTAAATAACATTTTGGCCTCTTTACCTAGATGTGCCTGGGTTACTTGTTTATCGTAGCCTCACTATAGAGGGCAATTAGTGGTAAATGTATGTGATAAACACATAATATAAGAATTAAGCTTGATTGCGCTGTAAAGACAATAATATTATATTGACTAGAAATAAACATGAATTAGTTATTTGTAAATAATAAACACAATCTGTCGCACTCCAATCGATCGCGAATGGCTTAAGAAACTTACACTTGTCGAAATCATCTATATTATTTCGCCCATATAAGAGGCGCCACACAGAGAACACATTGTATAATTCGTACTGAGAATAACATTCCCCGTTCTTGACAATAATTTTTTATTGCAGTATAAATACAGTAATAATGTCTTCACTTCACACAGCAGTTATCCCGTTTCTTTGCCTCATACATTTATTCCTTTTATGTGAAGTCAAGACACTATTATTGTCTATTTAGTCTGTCACATAGATCTGTAGCTGGACAAAAAAAGTAAAGTAAAATTATATGTTATAGTGAATCCGCGCAACGATTTGACGGATCGATGACCGCTGACTGATTGATAACCATTGACCGTTGATCGATCTGTATCATGAGTTGCTCATTTGCTTTTGTTACTTTGTATGTATGATTTTAGTTACTTTATGTTCTTTGTTGTGTATGTCTGTTTTCCATGTCTGGTATTTGTCCCTTGATTACATTCTTTTGATTACCGCTATAACCTTGGTTCCCTTGATTACTCATTCATAATATTTTGATTATTTTACTTTCCCTATCCGAAAAAAGGCAACGAAAATCTTGATTGCTATGTTTATTCAGTACCAATTACTAAACAATGACGAAAATCAGACAGTACCTGAACCCATCCGCGCAACAAAAAATGTGATCAATCAACGATCCGTCAAACCGATCCGGTAAACCGATGATGGCATCACGTGACCAATGAGCAGTCAATATATTTTACGGTTTCCGTTGTTTTCTTTGTTAATTTTACACATATTTACATAATGAAATAAATTTAAACATCTAACTGCAATCAGATCGATCACCGGTCAATGGTTATCAATCAGTCAGCGGTCATCGATCCGTCAAATCGTTGCGCGGATCTGTTCAAGAACTGTAAATGGCATGTTTATTTAGTACCGATTACTAAACAATGACCTTCCTTTTCAAATTATCCTTTCGATTTTACTACGAAGTTTGTAACATATTGGGATAGGTTTTCATACATATGAAATGTATGGATGGCTGTCGGTTAACTAGTTAATTACAAACAACAGCATTAAATGGTACATGAGCGTTGTAGTTATGCTAAAAATAACTCTTGTATAGCTCAAATTAATATAATTGTGATTTATGTAGACATGGAAGTATATATGCTCTGGATAATGATCAAATGAAATAATTAATGAATACCTTTATATCAAAATTAAAATTTTTCACTGAGAAGAAAACCACTTTGTAAAGTTAACTTGACACATCTTGTTTGAAAATTGAATTGAACCGAAAATATATACCATTATGTCTTTTTGCGCCACCTATATTTTTTTCTAATCCATCTAATACTGTTTTGAAAAATAAATGATATTGGGAAGAGAATCACCTATGATCTCAATATAATTGATTATCTGTTATTACAAAAATATTAAATTGATTGTGATTTCCTAACTCCTGTATTTGGATAATAAACTTTTCAAATTAATCATACATTTTACGTTCAGGATACCACAAATAGTCTGAAACATTTCACATTTGATAAGGCAGTTACAGCCTACAATGGGGTTGAATGTGGAGCTTTTCGACAACTATAAAAATCTTATCTACTCACAGGTAAATCAATGCTAAATATATTACTAAAATTTGTATTAAATTGTTGATATAAAGAAATGAACTTAATGAATTTAACATTTCACCAATTTATATTTGGCAAAATTGTATGTTTCCGATAATATGTCAATATAAAGACAGGTTGGTTGATTTTTTTCGGCGACTAACCGACCCATATATTGCAATTCGATCCGAAAAATCACGATATATTAGTCTTAATTTACTTTTCAAAGTAGTTTACTTTTTGAGAATTCGTGTGGAAGTGAAGCGAAAACAAATTCTTTTATAAATCATAACATCACGGTCTTAATTTGAATGTAAAGTGCTCCATATAAAGTCTAAATAACTGATATGGACCAGCATCAGATAACAATTAACAATTTTAGTTTGTCCCTCTGTTTTGAGTGAATTGAAACATTTCTGCACTCGAGATGGGTAAAAACCTTGATTTTAATTATCACCAGTGTAGACATCTTCTAATCCACGAGAAACTCAACGAGTATCTTTTTCTCTTAATTTAAAACAATATCAGTACTTCCCCTGTCGCGTACTCCATTTTTAAACCTTTCATATGATTTTCAAATTTTAACAATTATTATTTCTGACCCGTGCAGATGTAATAATTGATGTGGAGTAAATATAGAAGATATGGAGCCCTTTTTATTAACAAAAAAAAATAATAATAAAAAAACAAACAAAACAAAACAAAACAAAAAAAATCAAACAAACAAACAAAAAACAAACACACAAACAAAACAAAACAAAACAAAACAAAACAAGAAAAAAACAAAAACAAAAAAACCAACAAAAAAAACCAAACAAACAAAACAAAACAAAACTTTCTGACTGTATTTGTACTCGTACTAACAATGTCAACTATACAGCATAAAATGTCGATGAATGGCGGTCAGGATTGACTAATGAGGTCATGACCTTTAATGTGACCAATGAAATAGGTCTACTGCACGAGACGTTTTCCCCTTAGGAAATTTGTTTCTAATCACTTGGTCAACAGTATAGAAGTTCTTAAAAAATTGGAGAATTCATTTCCTTTCTATTTCACAATTCGACTTTTAAAATAAAAATTAGCAATCAAAATCTAGCATCATTATATTCATTTTGCCTGGCTGCACAGGGTTGTTTGATAAAACAGGGTACATGTGACTAAGTTTGTGCCAACGATACACACTTTACTCGGATATGAAGACATGTGAACTAGCATGGATGAGGGGATTTATAGTGTACAAGCACAAAAAAAAAAGATTTCATGAGAAAGTAACAGAATATGACTGTTCATGTAAGGTTAGTTTTTGTCATGGGTTTCTCAATTTTCATATTATGAAATCCAATATTATCCGATGGTATGTACATATAGAAGCCATTAATACATTGAGTATTTTCGAACTTGTATGATAGAAACACCAGTCCAGTTTATTTTGAAACAAACTGGAATAATTAAAGTTTTTTTTCAAATTAAATGAATTCAAAACGCGAATGCTATTAAAAGAAAGTAACTGCTTAAAACTTAGAGCCGACACAATTTTCATCATTGAATTTATGTTTAGCCAAGTCTGATACAAAATAAAATTTATATATCGTATTTGCTTTATATTGTTTACACTTTAACTCATACTTAAAAAACACAAAACTGAAATAAAGTTACCATCATGCGTTAGTAATTGAACTTAACCATTAAAAACAAATAGAATACTGATGAAAAAATACAGTTACACAATACATGTACAAAATTCAGACAAAAATTTAACTCGATAAAAGATTCTGCAGAATAGAAACATTTTTTATCTATGAACTTTAGCTTACATTAAACGCCACACCTAAACATCCAGACATAGCAAGAGCGCTGACATTTATTCATATTCCTCTTTGCCAAAACAATAACCAATATTGTCGAAAGAACTATAAGGTATCACTGTACGTATTTTTATTGATTATGATGTGTGATGATAGCGTATGTTTTCCTAGAAAACACAGATGAATATATGGGACAGAAATAATCCTGCTCTAACAACAAGTAACTGTAGAAGAATGTTAAGACAATGCAACTGGATTCAGTGCCCAAAAGGAAGCTTTGAGCAAGTCTTTTTCAATGCTTAGAATTACTGAGATGATAACGTTTAAACGCGTCTTCATTTGACAAAGTATTAATTGAAATATTATCAATGTATTTATCTTAATATTTTTTTTCTCGAAAAGATGGTACTGATTGAAAGAAGCACATTTCAACACACTCATGAATAATATGACTCAATGATGGAAATGCAAAGAAAAAAAATAGTCCTAAACACCTCCAAAAATAGAATGAGAATGCAGACATAAAAAACCTTTATCATACACGATAGTCTATACATCTATTTATTGCTTACTTGCACATATAGGTGATCATGATTCAGCTTCAGTAAAAGCAAAATGAATAAGACGTTCAACTTGAATTACAACTGCCAAGTTTTGTGCAATGCATGTATTATAATAGTCAGAAGATTCTGCAATTGACACATATCAGCAATACGTCTGCATACTTTATGTCAACTCATAAATAGCACTTGCAACACATGTAATTCACATACAGTATTACAGTAATGCTCTAGTAATAAAAATGTTTGATGGAACCAACTAATATATTAACTTAATTTCTTCGGTTACATGTCAGGACGATCAAAAGATTCGATACGTACAGCAAGGAAGAATTAATTCGTTTAAAAAAAATAAAATATAATATATTAAATAGATGAAGTTCGCTGTAAATAAAATGCATTTCGTAGGTATAAGAACAAGTTTATAAGAACACAAACCTGCCGTATCATAACGCAAAACCACAATACATGGATACAATAAGATTTAACGGATACATCAATAAAACAGTGTATATGAAAGGCATACATAATTTAATATGATTGTTTGTTTCTCATCTTGGCAAGATAAATTATTTTCCATTAACTAACTTGGTACAGTGACGTCATTAAAATTAATCGAGCCGCAAACCATAACACAAATGATTTTTACTCAAGTGATTGAGAGGACAAATTACAATTTTTAACTCTATCGATAAGAAATTAATAATAAAGATTGTTTTTAATTTTTGACTAAATTATGCTCGCATGACACAGTTTACGCTTGTTCATAAACCAGTTTGCATTACCGGTTCATTTTGAATAATTAAATATCTAACATATAATATGTGAAAGTGACCTGGTATAGGGAGCACCTAGCCGTTATCAAACATCTAATGAATGCTTAGTAATACGTCAGGTGCGCTACATACTTATGACGAGAGAAATAATTATGTCCTCGTAAAGAAATAAAATTATCTATACCCTGAAAAGATTTCTCCGTAATGCCGACACATATTCAAATAGTTTTTTATTCGTTAAAATTTAATATGTAAGTACCAATATGTCAATATGTGTAAACACGAATTCAATAGATTTGTCATTACATTTTCATGACATACACACATGTCAGTGCCTAACTCAATAACATTTATATCGTTGTTTGAACCTGTTTCATTGGGTAATTGTTACAATAAGATTGTAAATGGAAATAAAGGAAAGGTTAAACTATCACCATAAGTTATTTTATATCAAATATCCTATTTTGGAACTAAGCATTACATTTTTGACACGTTTTTTACTCTATAAATTAAAATATATATCCCTAATCCTATTATGATGACATTATAAATACCACATAACTTTGTTGAACTCTTATTAGAAAATTTTGGTTTTTATTAGACCAAGAGTTCTAAGATAGTAGCACCAATCGGTAAGTGTTTTTTTTTTTTTTTAAATTATAAGTAGTATGAACATAACGGAAAACTATGATTGCTTTTTCGGTATTATTTAACTGAAAAGTTGATCTTTATATTGAGGTTGTAATAATATATATTTTATTCAATATGGCAAACTATTAAAAATAAACGATTAAGTCTTTTACTTAATTACATAATTCTAACTATGATTGATCATAATCACCTACTGTAATATGCACTACTTTATATCTCTAAAATTTATAATGCCTAGTCAGCACAAATCTAATTCATCAATTTGGTAGGTATAAATAACCGATGATGATGATGAAGTTCATTCTTACTGTGTCTGTTTTTGTTGGGTTACTAGCCATAGTATTTGGTTGCACTTGCTTCCATGGTCATCAACAAGACAAATTTTGCCGTTCACAATTCGGTAAGTAAATTTGCCTTCTTGTATAATAAGCTGCATATATGGTTGGAACCCTTATGTTGCATTATTCATAAACTTTTCTTGAAACCCGATTCATTTGATAAAAATACGAGAACACAAATAACCATAAATGTGACAGGAATTTCTTTCTCAGATAGGACAGAAAAGTATGGTATTTATGTTGATTTAAAAAATATATATTTATGTTTACAGATTGAATTATTTGATATTAGTTAAATTAATGACGTGTTGTGTATTCATCGAAATATTTCATTTATTTACTGTAGTAGTTAATATGTAATTTTTCAAGAAGTTAAAATCGTAAATCTCAAAATATGACATATATTTAGAAATATTAAGTCGTTCATATACTTTGACTTTTTATGAGCAACTCGGCGGGTGTTTCTAGAAAAGCAGAGGACGCTTACCCTACCGGTGCACCTGGTCCATGCTCCCAGTTTTCAGTGGAGTCCGAGTTGCTCATTTACTGTTGTTACTTTATATGTATGATTTTAGTTACTTTATGTTCTTTGTTGTGTATGTCTGTTTTCAATGTCTGGTCTTTGTCCCTGGATTACATTCTTTTGATTACCGCTATAACCTTGGTTCCCTTGATTACTCTCTCATATGTATTCCAGTTATACATGCAGTGCCAATAGTAGAACAAGTGCCAAACCCACCAGATCAAACAAAAGACAGAGTTTATAAATTAGTCATTATTGAAGTCTTTAAGGTATATCAACATATATGAACAGTAGAAACAAAAAATATATCATAGTGTTTATTAATCAAGCCAAACGAGAAAATACTTCAGCGTTTAATTATGCTTTAAATCTAAAGAAATATATAGCAGTACACGTATTTAAAAAAAATAATTCACGATGAGTAGAGATTCCTCATACTTTGTAAGAAATAATTCCAAATCATCTTCCAAATATACAGAAGAAGATGTTTACAAAATAGTGGAATTTTAAATCGACAACATATTTGTCAGTGTGGTGGACATGTTTTTCTACAAACGGTCGGCATTCCAATTGGAACAAATTGTGCTCTTTTACTTGCTGACCTATTCATTCTCTGTTATGAGACTGACTTTATAGTTGATCTGATCCGAAAGAATATTGTTTGGCTAGATCCTTTAATCTCAGTTTCCGCTATATACATGACGTATTATTTTTCTACTTTCGGGGACTTGATACATCGCATATAGCCCAAAGAACTTTAGATAAAGGATATTACGGACGCTTTGAAATCAGCCTCATATTTTGACCTACACTTAGAAATCGATGCTAAGGGAAAACTATTGTCCAAACTTTACGACAAACGTGATGACTTTTCATTCAGAATGGTCAACTTTCCTTTCATCTGTAGCAACATCCCTTCAGCACCTGCGTATGGAGTTTTCATATCACAACTCATATGTTATGCCAGAGCTTGCAGAAACTACGTAGACTTTTTGTATCGCGCTAGAACTCTAACAAATAGGCTTCTGGAACAGAGTTATGTTGCTACAAGATTGGAGTCATCACTACGGAAGTTTTATGGTCGCCATCATGGACTCGTGGATCGTTATGGTGTATCCATCTGCACCATGAAAACTGATTTATTTTATTCAACGGGTCATAGTTTTCCCTTCCTCGTTTGTCTACCCCGGACTTGACTTTTATGAGCGACTCGGCGGGTATTTCTAGAAAAGCAGAGGTCGCTGACCCTACCGCTGCACCTGGTCCATGCTCCCAGTATTTAGTAAAGTCCGAGTTGCTCATTTGCTCTTGTTACTTTGTATGTATGATTTTAGTTGCTTTTTGTTAATGTTTTGTGCATGTCTGTTTTCCATGTATGATCTTTGTCCCTGGATTACATTCTTTTGATTTCCGCTATAACCTTGGTTCCCTTGATTACTCCTTGAAACATAACGCAAAAAGATCATTATCATAATCATCCACCCCATTCTATTTCATTTACATTATTGATGTTTATTACTGAAAATTGTGGCATGAGAGTTAACACGCCCTTGATTTTTGTAATTGCAGGATACTTCTGGTGGATTGGTACCATACACAATAAACCAAGCATATACAGCGTTTCATGGAGCGGCATGTGGAGTTTATCTTACCAAATACAAGTCGTATGTTTTAGGAGGTATGATACATTAGTGTAACCTGTCTAGACTTAATCTTTGTAGGAGATATGTCACACAATCTAACCTGTCTGGACTGAACCTTTCTCAGAAATATGTCACACTGTAACTTGACTAGACTGAACCTCTCAAGGAGATGTTACACTGTAATTTGACTAAATTAAACCCCTCTAGGAGGTATGTCACACTGTAACCTGTCTAGATTGAACCCCTCTAGGAGGTATGTTACACTGTAACATGCCTAGACTGTACCTCGTTAGGAGGTATTTACACTGTAACCTGTCTAGACTGAACCTCGTTAAGAGGTATTTTACACTGTAACCTTCTTAGACTGAACCTCTTTTGAACTAAGAGATTTGTTCGGTTAAGGCAGCCTAAAAATGAAGGGAATTCAAAAGATGATTGGTTGACACAGAATATTGGTTTATACTGGGTTCCACTATAATTGGAATTTGAAGAAATTGGCTTATACACCAAGTGAAATATACCTTTATTTCTTACAAATGCTTTTTGTACCATCAACTAGACAAAAATGATATTCCGAAGCTATGAAACAGAATGCAATTTTGTCTTAAACGAAAACAATGAGATGTTCGATGTCATTTCTTTGTTTTTTTTCTTTTTGTGTTGGTTTTGTTTTGTTTTGTTTTAATTTTTTTTATTAATGTACCTTTTTTATGCAGGAAGATTTGACAGTAATGGTAACATGCGACTTCAAATTTGTCAATTAAATAAACTGTACAGTAGTTTTGAACCTTGTGAGTTGGCTTGGATGAGAGGATTTGTTACTTACAATTATCAGAACTCCTATTTAGGTCACCAAAAGAAACCTGGATACGATTGCAATTGTAAGGTAAGTTATATGACATTACATGTATATTTAGATATGAGTCAATAAATTATTAATTGAATTCAAATTATAATCTGTAATTTGCAAAGGAGTTACATAAGGTAACTCCTTATCCTGGCTTACCTGATTTCAATTTCATGACTTAATATCGAACGAAAAATTTTGATATTCCTATTTTCAATACAAAATGCTCTACGTATTCAGATTTCTAACTTAAGTACATTTGATAATGCTATTGGTCCCTCTCAACGATCTTTGATCAGAGCCCTATAACTGTACAAAACATGTAACAAGCTCTTAGTTTGTGTTTCCGTTGGTCCTAACCACTCATCGTAAAAAAAACCCATTTTTTTAAACGAAAAAACCTATAATTTTGGAGGACATGCTTTCCCAGGCACAAATGCTATTTTGTGTTTACGTGTGTTTTCATCAATTATATATGCTTTTTTACATTTCCCTATATTACTTTTGAATTTATTTTGTCCAATATTTACAGTGGATTTAATAAGAAAGTTGATACATATTTATTTCGTGTTCATTTTCAGGTAAAAATTTGCTTCAAAGGTCAAAAAGACTGTTACCCTAATAGAAATGAGTGCATCGTGGACGGCAAGAACAATAATAAAGATAATTGTAAACGGGAATATGGTCAATGTCGATGGAACCAATGTCCAAAAGGGAAATTTGAACAGCTCTATTTTAACTCTGGATATTGATCAAAATACTTCGTAACTTTGCACTAATGAAGGTTTCTAAATTTCAATCTTATATATTGTCATTAAAGTATCCTTTAATATATACCACATACATATAATAAATCATAAAAATTGGGTTTTTCTAACTTTGTTATGTCCTTCGTAGCATCAAAGTTACCATTCAAACTGTCATTTAGTACACAATCAAAAATAATTCTCTCGAGTAAACATACATATATCACATATTTGTTTTTAAATTATCACAGTTCACTCAGAGTAAATAATTACACTGACATTTTGTTTTACATATAAGTATCGGTTGGAATAAAATGTATGGTATAACTTAACTGTAGTTTTATTGGACAGTTGGTCATTTACATACTCGCCATATTGAATCCGAACTTAAAGTGTCCGTTATTTAATTTCAATTTAATAAACTAGGGATTGTTTTTATCAATTTTGCTTATGTTTAAAACTTGCAATGATATAATTATTTTGAATCAACAGCAATGAAACTTTTTAATGTAATTCATAAATATTAGGCAACAGATCTAGATTTTATTGCAGTAACCGGCCGTGATATATATTTAACTTTCGATATTCTTTATATCCTGACGAAAAATTGAATGTCCTTCCCAACACCAAAATAATCCCTGAAACTGCCTTTGATTGACTGTGAAGGTAAATGTTTCTATCCTACTTATCGGCTATAGCTAAGACCAAGACACACTTCTCCTTGTGTAATTGATATCATATCGGCTGTACTACTTTCCCAATCTAATCCAGGTCAAAGTTCATTAAAAATATTGACCGTCTGGTGGTGATTGGCGAATTAATACCTAGAACAAAGTTGTATTGTGATCCGTTGCACACAAGTTTATTTATATTCACACAATCTGAAACCTTAACTAAAAACCTTTATTATATTAGAATCACCTTCTTTTTCAACTCTAATAAAATTAAAACAAAAACCAATGAACACGAAGTAGGATGAACAACTAAGTACCATTACAGTATTTGTATGTTTTGGTTGTTGCAAAACAGACGGTATAGGATAAGGGAGTATCTTACCATTAAAGTATTTTCTATTCAACCGACCTTCTGGATCCACCAGAGTAAACAGTAAACTAAAACATTTAAACATTTTACAGGCGAACATTCCTTTAAGGTAAAAACAAACAAGAGGAAAGTGTAAAAAAGCACATGTAAAAATTACAGCAGTGACCTGAACAAGTTAGTAGCAAGTAAAGTAAGACGAATTCTCGTAGCAACTGAGAAAAAAGAAGGAGAAAATTAATGTTCACTTTTGAAGTCGTTACATGAATGCATTGCATTTCACAAATAGAAGGTGTAAAGGGCATTTTATTTCTTGATGGGCACCTGTTTTATTTTTCGTGACGATGTTTAATACAATATTAAGACTAAAAAGTTGTTATCAGATCAGAATAAGACTTAATAAAAAGAAAGATTATCGCCTTAAATTAAATTTTCAACAGCCTTGATTTGTACATTACAATTATGAAATTTCATTTATCAAATACTGGCAATATAATACAGAATAATAAAAAAGACACTTTAGAGACATTAGAAACCAATGACATGGTCAAAAAGTAAGATAATAGACAGAGACGATTGTTCCAAATAAACTTTTTAGACACATGAGAAAAAAAGCTATTCCATGTAAAACTGAAGATACGAAAAACTAGAAAACACGCAACAAAGTGAAAGGATTTCCTTTACGATCTTCTACGAAAGAAAAAAAAAACCGGTTGTGATACCAAGCGGTTCAGAAGTGTAAGCATCTTCTGCACTGAAGGTGGAAATGTCACATTATAAGTGAGTAAAATCCGGAAAGCGTCAAGCTTGGTAATTAGTCAATCAAATAAGACCTGAAATCAAAATGAGACATATATGTTCCTCATCTGCAAGGTAGACAATACATGTTGAGAAATCAAATTGTTATTAAAAGCATGACCTTATGTCGAAAGAGATGATAGTAGCAGCAAAACTACAAATACCAATATGTGCAGTTTATTGTAATGTTACCTTTTTCTACCGATGTACAGATCACATGCACGACTATAAAGGGTCAATTCTGAATTGCATGCACCCTATGTCGAGAATGTTGGTATATTGCCACTCAGAAAGGGTAATTTATGATTGGAAAGTCAAAATTAATACCTTTGTCATAGAATATTTATTTTATAATCTGTTTAAGGTTTATGCTTCATTATTCAATTTTAATTTTGAATTGTATTTGGTGGACAAAATGGAGTAATCATTGAAGTTAGGATTTAGTTATAAACCATAAGCTTGATATCGAAAACCGAATTTGAGGCCTAGGTTCGAGGTAATCCTTTTTTTTACTTTATTAACTCATACAAATAAAATAAAATCATCCAAGAATGTCGCACAGTAGTTCATATGGGTATTTAACAGCTGAACATATTTTAGTCTGTCTTGTGAAAGTTTAGTGATCAAGATAAATAAAATGCTTTCTTATAGAAGGTACGACTGCATGACCAGAGACACTTCCTGATGCACTTTTCCATTTTTGAAAACCAATTTACATCTGATTCACGGACTTGTTTTATAAACTTTATTACTGTAATTTTTAAGTATTTTCTTGATGAATTTATTTGACAAAAACACAAGACGGGAAAGGAGTCATGGTCATCGCCACTATACGTCACCTCAGTTACATGATGTCTCCATAGATGGTCTCCTTCCCTTCATACAAAAAACTCTTGGACTCCATCACATTAGAACCAAACTTTATTCTATACCTCTCACTCTACTAAACTCCCTTTAAAAAACAAGTCTTGACACTCCTATTTTTGACCCCACCTCATCATTATACAGACTTGTTGCCATCATTTGGGATATTGGTTTCCAAAAACTCTTTAAACCAGTTTGTGTGTAAAGTCAAGATGAAGGAAAACGCTCATTTCTTCCACTACCGTTTGTCACAAAGGTATAGATGCAATTAATTTTGCTAGCATCCTCCATCACAAAAACGTCACCAACAAAATTCCCCCATATTTCAAAGACAAATCCATACCAATTATTTCATATTCCTATACTTCACCCATCGCATCCAAAATTTTCAATTATAAAAGGCTTTTGCAGAACCTCGAGATTGAGGACTTTAAGGCTAAACCACCTGACTGTTTTTGCAAAAACTCTCCATTCAAATATGGTCCTTCTGGTAACGTCGTTACGGGAGATTTAACCATCATCGAAAACGAATCTCTGTGTAATATCCTTTCTAAAGGTCCCAAGTACCGTGAACCACGCTCCATAAATTGGAATTATAACTTTAAAGTACTTATGGATGCCGTCGAGGACTATGCAAGAAAATGGATAAAACTAGAACAAGAAGACATTGATTCTCTTTCAGAGTGGTTAAAGGCCGTGAGGTCTTTAATTTTGAAACGAATGAAAGTTTTAAGTAGGTCAATGAGTGTCAAAGCTACATCAAATTTCAAAGACAACGATGTAGCAAAAACATTGTCAACTTTACATGACAAATATGTTGTCGTACCAGCAGTCAGAGCCCAAAATAACATTGTATTGTCTGCAAAACATTTTACGTCAAATGTTTATTATCAGAGGTAGACGTAGAAAATAATAGCAGTGATAAAACCTATACTGCTTCCACACTCTTCAAAGAAGAGATTGTGGAAAACCATAAATCTGTGCGATCTTTTTTTGGTCTCTTTACCAAGGACGATGATTGTGATTTACCGTCTATGTACCGGACTCCTTAACTCTTTACTCACAACTGTCAAAGAGGGTCTGCAGTCCTACCACAACACTTGTTACTCCCGTAGTAGTATTAATTCAATGTGGATCCTGAAAAATTCGAAAGATCTTTTGGGGACAATCAGTTCAAGACTATTATCTGAATATAATAGCATTAAAACCTATGATTTTTCTACACTGTATATTTCTATTCCCCATGCTCAGTTAAAATCCTGACTTAAAAACATTGTACATCGTTGTTTGTCCAAAAAAGAAGGTACACCTAGATACAAATATATATAGTTCTTGGTAGAGATTCCTCATACTTTGTAAGAAATAATTCCAAATCATCTTTCAAATATACAGAGGAAGATGTTTACAAAATAGTGGAAATTTTTAATCGATAACATATTTGTCCAGTGTGGTGGACGTGTTTTCAAGAAACGGTCGTCATTCCAATGGAAAAAAAATGTGCTCCTTAACTTGCTGACCTATTCCGTCACTGTTATGAGGATGACTTTGTAGCTGATTTGATCCGAAAGAAAGAATATCGTTTGGCTTGATCCTTTAATCTCAGTTTCCACTATATAATTCACGTATTATCCTTAAACAATCCTAATTTCGGGGATTTGACGCATCGCATCTACCCCCAAATAACTTGAGATAAAGGATACTGCAGACACTGTAAGGGCAGCCTCATATCTTTACCTACACTTAGTAATCGATGGTAAAGGAAAACTATTAATCAAATTTTACGACAAACGTGATAACTTTCCATTCAAAATTGTCAACTTTCCTTTCATCTGTGGCAACATACCTTCAACAACTGCGTCTGAAGTGTTCATATCACAACTCATACATTATGCCAGAGCTTGTCGAAACTACCCAGACTTTTTGTATTGCGCTAGAGCTCTAACAAATAGGCTCCTGGAACAGGGTTATGTTGCTACAAGATTGAAGTCATCACTACTACAGAAGTTTTATGGTCGCCATCATGAACTCGTGGATCGTTATGGTGTATCCATCTGCACCATGAAAACTGATTCATACAACGGGTCACAGTTTTCCTTTCCTCGTTTGTCTACGCTGGACTTGACTTTTTATGAGCAACTCGGCGGGTGTTTCTAGAAAAGCAGAGGACGCTTACCCTACCGGTGCACCTGGTCCATGCTCCCTGTTTTAGTGGAGTCCGAGTTGCTCATTTGCTTTTGTTACTTTGTATATATGATTTTAGTTACTTAATGTTCTTTGTTGTGTATGTCTGTTTACCATGTATGATCTTTGTCTCTGGATTGCATTCTTTTGATTACCGCTATAACCTTGGTTCCCTTGATTACTCTTTACTGCTGTGAGGAAATTATTCAGAAGTTTATAATGAGTTTTAGTTTAGCACATGTCCGAATCATCAATATACCTCTGTCTGTAGAAACGCGTGGACGTTTTATATCGAATAAATGGAGAGGCATGACATATTTTAGCCTTGCTAATCAGTTCGTTATCCTGCAACTGCAATCATCTATGAAGCTAATACTTCCTTATTGAAATTTCTACAATAAATGTACCTACCTACAAGGTATTTTCATCATTTCTAAAACATGTTTCTTTTGTAGTGCAATTTTATTAGATTGTAAACTGAAGTACATAATTCCTAATGTTTACATACTATCACAGTTTGCCATTATATACTGGTGCATATTTGGCCGATGATTACATTTTTTAAAATGTTTTTGCAGTGAATAATTTCAAATAATTTTTATCCTGTTATGAAAAGGAGTATAAAAGCATCATTATTGAGTACGTATACCATAATTAAAACTAATTGGTAATACATTGGAACAATAAGTTTCTAATATATCCAATTAATATTGGTAAGTTTGTCAAATTTATACTTTTCTGTGTGTTAAGCAATTAAATTATTGGTTAAATGATATTTGATATTTTGATCAAGGTTCATCATCGCCTATTCATAAATATGAGCTTTATTTCACCACAACTCAACAAAAATGTGCAATTGGGAAGAATTCAAAACATAGCTGAACCTAAATAATTAAAACTAAAATTCGTTTTTCTTTTATTTCAAAATATAAGCATTTAAGCAGGCATTTGTTTCCTTTTTTGTCTTTCTTTTTCTTCCGCAGACAGATTTTTTCTTATCTAAAAGATTTAACATAACTTTAGAGTTGAAATTCATGAAATATAACCTTAGTATACATGTACTTTTTAAATGGACATTTCGAATACATTTTGGTGGTTATCAGCGGTGCGAGCTGTGGGAGTTTGTTTGGTCAAATTGATATTGCTGTTGATGATCACTGGTATGATTTACTGTATCAGTTTTTTGAACTACTGGTCTGTCTGTTGTGGAGTAAAACATTTTTTTCTTCTTTCATATTGATTAGTGAATTATACCTTGACCTAAACATTCCAAAAATTAGCTCTTATTTTTAAGTTTGCTAAAACATTGTCACTTACTTTTTGCAAAACGTCACTGAAACCTAAAATAGTAACTCGAATTTGATTTTTTTATCAACACTGTTTTGAGATATTCTTCACATATAAAACCTGAACTATATTCAAACTGACATGCATGTAAATAGAATGATAATGGCAAGCTATACACAATAGATGGAAATGGATGGAATATATCAAGTGAATCTAAGGAGTTTGTTTGCTTGTTTGTTTATTGGTTTTTGTTTGTTTCTTGAATTGAGATAAAGACCATCTTTACCTTATTACATCTTACAATCAGTTTTATTTTGATAGTTACGACAGCATAGACTGGCCTGTGAAGATGATGAAGTGTTTGTTTGCTGTTTTGGTTTTATTGGGATTTCTAACGTTGGTGTTTAGTTGTTCCTGTGTGTACAATCATCCACAGAATAAATTTTGTGACTCCGAATTTGGTAACTTCAATTCAAGTTTGAAAATATCCAAATGTACCAATAGTAGGGTAGTGAATATTTAAAAAAGCTCGAATTCGTGTTTGGGTTAATGGTATGACACCCGGATGTTCTTACTCTTATTTGAAAGAAACACATCTCTAGTTTTTAACTTGAATATTGACGTAATCCACCACGGTCACTTTTTCGGAATGTTTAGGTTTTCGGAGCTTTACCTGTGATGCCTTTTTACGACAGTGACTATAAGATACGAACTTGACAAAACAAAAGGTATCTAAATTGGTGCCCCGTGCAGGTCCGGGGTCAAAGGAATAGGCCTGCAGTAGCGCTAAGCTTGCTGTAAAAGGCGACTAAATAGGGCTCAGAAACCTAGCCGGGGGTTAGGCCCTCTGCCCACAGAGCAACTGAGTAGTGTGTCCCAGGTGTGTTACAGGCTGGGATCGTCAGTCTATAATACGGAAAACATTACCACAAACCATAGTAGTGCACCGTGTTGGGAAAGATGCCACGTTCCTCGCACGTTAAAGAACTCTGCTGTGGAATTCGATAGGAGTAGGAACCTTTGCGCACCGTCACAGTGGACTAAATTGTCCGACCCTACCCATTTCTCCCTTTTTCTTGTGGCAATCAAAATTTGTCGACCCTATTGTCCTTGTGTCCCATCTTATTTTTCATTTCATCATAATCATTTCAAGTTCATTTTATCATCTCATTTCATGTTCATCGCCTGAATATAGCTGAAATATTGCAGAGCGGGCGTTAACTCCCAATACTCAACCAATTAATCTTAATTGGTACGACTGAATTATATTTAGAAACTCTTTCATGTAAACATGAATTCGAAAGACAATTCGAAACTCTATTAGTCTTTTTATTACTTACTGAGATAAAACACCAAAGTTTTACCAAATTTAATTTAAATTATCTCTGACTAATAATCAGTGAACCATAATTAAGTTGACTTGCGTTTAACAATGCAAAATGAAAAAGTTTACCGTTCAAAAAATATATCCGATTTTGCTACTTGTCAAATTTGACATCGTACGTTCACAGATTACTGCATGCCGGTGTTTGACTAGGGGTTCACACTGTCAAGACATTACAACACGTGTTTTATGTAATACTTTTAATAACTGATTTCATGTAAATGAAGTATAATTATGTGTTTCAATAATGACATTAATTTAAAGAGAAAATTCAATTCAACCAAGGAAAGAACTTTTTAGTTCAACGTAACATAGTTTTCCTTTCCTCTTTCGTCTACCACGGCCACGGACTTTTTATGAGCATCTCGGCGGATGTTTCTAGAAAAGCAGAATACGCTTACCCTACCGGTGCACCTTGTCTATGTTACCAGTTTTTTAGTGGATTTTTTAAAGCTTTTGTTACTTTGTATGTATAATTTTAATAACTTTATGTTCTTTGTTGTGTATGTCTGTTTTCATTGTCCCTGGATTACATTATTTAAGTTATAGATAGAACCTTGGTTCCCTTGATTATTTTTAAAGATATCTAATTTGTTTAAATACCTGCAGTGATTCCAACCCTTCCTTAAGTTGTCAGGATAAGCAGCATTCTTACGGTCGCACACCGCACCAACCTGAATTTAGCTTTAATATACCATTATCATATTTGCATAGTGATCTGGTAGTACGCCAAATTACTTATATTTCCCCAGTATTACTAGACAACCAAGCCTTTATTGCTACTCACTATTCAACAAAAAGTGGAATTGAAGGAAATCCGTCAAGAAATCAACGCGCTATTTAGGCGTCAACAATATGTTACAATAATGACAGACATACGGACGGCTAGAGTCGAATATTTTATATTCCCACACGGGTATTTAATAAGATAAATTATACCTGATATCCTTCCTTAGAATTATAATATATAGACTATTCATTTTTATTACTGATAAACTGATTGCTGATGTTAAACATCCAAGCAGCAAAACGGTGCACTACTATTGTTCGCGGCCAGGTTTTCCGTGTTATGGCCTGACGACTCCAGCATGTCGCATACTTCATTCAACCACTTGGGACACACAACAAGTTGCTCTGTGGCCAGTGGTTCTGAGCCTTTTACGACAAGCTTAACGCTGCTGCGGGCCTATTCGTTTGAAACACGGACCAACAAGGGGATGTTTTGTTAAAGTTTTTTATTTGTTTAAATTCATTATTCCCGTTGTAATGTACTTACAGTAAAACTAGATGGTTTTGCTAAATCTAACTATTAAAATATGAATATCTCGAGTGGTTTCTTCAACCATTTTCTACCTCTACGTGATCAAGTAACTATACCATAGACAGAAATTAAATAATTTTAAATAGTGTTATATATAAACCAAAATAAACCTTCCTTGTAAAGCTAAAATTTGATATTTAAATATTGGAATATTTTACAAAAATAAATGCGATATACCCGTTTGAAAAAAAAACAAAAGACGTTTTTGAAGAAATATGATTTTCATCGTCCCCTTACCACGACGGATAGCGACGACATCTGGCCATCATGTACTCTATCTAACGATATAGAACATAGCCGTGTGTAATACTATTAAGGCCAAGCGACAAAAATCAATACCGTGCTACCCTACTTCACGTCATTATTTGGAATATAAACATATGTAAAGCAGTTTTTGCCGGTCCATGATCCCAGTTTTTGGTGGAGTCATAGTTGCCCATTTACTTTTGTTACTTTTACCTTGTATGTAATATTTGTCATTAGATTACATTTTTATAAATTTTACTAGAATGTTGGTTCCCTTGATTACTATTTATTTAGAATATATAAAACTGGTATTTTTTTGTATGTAAGAACCACTCGGTCGATACTACTGCTGGTGAACAGAAGGTACGCGAGGGCGTTCACCAACTCAGGAGTCAGACTTGTCTGACCCCGAATAATATCATATTTTATCTACCCTATTTATGAAATCTTGCAGAAGTCCAAATTTTAAAATACGTAAAACATAGAGGCTTCATTCCTTGCATTGCACATGGTAGAACAATTCGGTGATGGATTTGGCTTAATCTTTTGATTTTTTTTTGTTATAAGTACTTCTTGTATACAACTAACATTTTGATTATTATCCTCATACATATCTGGTTTTAATGCTGCTGATGAGCGGTTACTACTTGAAACACGTGTACAGCATATCGAAATTTACAATATATAAAACTAGTATTTTTGTATTTATATAACTATAACGAGAATAAGTACATTTGTATTGTGAATTTGTCAAAGAGACAACAACCTCACCGGGATGGAAAAATCAGCCAAAGGTCACCCATTGGTCTACAATACACGACAGTGCAGTCTGCAGCTGGCCCGAACACATCATTATACATAGTTTCAACGAAAGAGATACCCCTGTAAACTTAAATTACATAAAGATAAACTAACGGTAAAAACGAAACAAGGCAAAGCAGAGGTAAGTCCTTCCTTACATGGGGCAGGCGCGAAAATGCAGCGAAGTTAAAGTTCTTAAGCATGATCTCACCCCTCTTTTTCTTACATAAACATAGAGCTAAAATGGGGACGTGGGGTGGGGATATTGTTTTAATTATTTTTATTCATAAGTAACAATATTAGATATCATTTATATTATAAGACTAAATTATATGAAAACAATAACTTTATATGTTTAAATCATATTATTTCATAGTGATTCATGCAGTATCAATAGCAGATCCAATGCTGAATACAACTGGTCGTTGGAAGACAAAGATATACAAACTTATTGTCATAGAGGTCTTTAAAGTACGCAATACATTTAAGTAATCATACAAAAAGGGCATTCGAAACTGTTGCACAAACCATTAGATAAACACGCAGTGATTACAACCAATATAAAATATCAAGCGTGGCAGACAGCAAAAAAAAAATAAATAAATAAAAAATAAATTAATTAATAAAATAACTGATTTGCCTTAATAGTATTACATACGTATGTATGTCGAAAATCTTGAAAATAGAAAAAAAAACCGCATGGATGATAGAAATATGTGTAATGAATACAATTTTTATTAATTTAAAACGAAGCACTGCAAAACATTGGACATATTGTTAAAATACTGCCTTGTTGGATATGTTTGAATATTTACATGTTTCTGATATCTACAATCACCGACTTGTGTTTTGATTTATGTTTATTGCGTTTCAAGGGAAAAAAAGGTAGAACATGTTTTTCATATGTTTTGAAAACCACATAAAAAGAATATTTCTTAAGTGCATTTGAAATGTAAAGGACAGCCTAACAAGTTAATTAATTAAAAAACAAGTTAATAAATATTGTATAATAATTATATGTTTGTAATATGAATAATGTATGGTTTCCATTTAATATCGGAAAATGTTTGTTTCTTTGCGGTTGTGTAGACCCAAAATATTTATTTCCATATCGGTTAACACGATTATTTCCATACCGGTTTTATATGTTGCAAGTTTTTCTGCATACAGGATAAATCTGGTGAATTGGAACCTTTTACGATTGTAAACGCATTAACAGAGGCATCCGGATCACTATGCGGAGCCTACCTTGCTAAATACAAGTCGTATGTACTTGGAGGTATGTCCAAATTATTCATCATTCGTTTTTATTAAAACATTATGGGTTGCAATATCACAGTATAACGATTTTTCACATGTTTTTGTACTTTATTACTCGAAAACAATAACGATTAAATAACCGACAACAAAAGTAATCACGACAGAGAAATAAGAACGGTGAGAGTAGTATTCAACTAGTATTCAATTAATTGTTAAGTTAACTTTTGCGTTTGTCTTTCTTAATTGTTTTAATCCTTATTCTAATTTTTATCTTGAACAAACATAGTTATTTCACCAATACAGGAAATTTTGGCAAAAGTAATAACTTAGGAATTTCTTTGTGTGGGTTCAAAAAAACATACAAGGATCTTCAACCATGTGAATTAGCTTTGATGAGAGGATTTGTTACCTACAAATATCAAGACACCAATGTTGGACGCCTCGCCAGTCACGAGAAGAAATCTGGGTACGACTGCAGTTGCAAGATAAAGGTAAAATCACAGTAAAAACAATATTGAAAAAAAAATCGAGATATTGGAATTACGAGAAAACATTTTAAATCATAATAAAATAGTGTCCATCCTCTCTCAAAATTTGCAAAAAGACTTTATTTTCATTCAACAATTTCAAACACAGAATTTTCTACGTAAAGCGAAAAGCTAAAAGAACCATATCACCCAATGCTTTGTGTTATTCTAGGTTTCTATCTACAGATATCAAATTGAAATGATGTTAAAGAAATTGTACTTCATAGAACAAGCTGTTATGAATGAGTGCCTGTGCTGCAAACCTTTATTTTCTTGCGAATACTTTAACGAGCTATATTCGATCCACAATATATTTCAAAATAAAATGGGATATGTATAGTAATCTGCACTACTAAACGTTCGGGGTTATGAAACCTGATATTTATGTTATGATGAAGTTGCTTCTAGATATTTGTATTGTTTTAAGAGGATGTCCATGCACAAATCATTCTGTGGGTGGTACATGACAAAATTTGTTTTCAAAAAAATGTTTCAGAAAATGCATATATCAAATGCATCTTTTCTCAAAGTTGAATGTTGGTTTTGGATTAACTGCAATGTTTAAAGTGAATAAATTACATAGAAAGTGTTAAAAATCTTTAAAAAAGGGGAGACATTACTTTGAGCAACATTTGTTTGCTATGTATTGTAATTGTGGCAGAGAATTTCCTGGCCTTTCCACCTATTCATTAAACTTCTTTTTCCCCTTTCGACGAAATGGTCTGAAATAATAGTAGCAGACGCCAAGAAAACATCAAAAATGGGAAACTGAAGATTGTATTCAATTATCTTTAAAAAAAATGTGCAATAGATAAATGTGAAAATAAGGAATTTAATTTTAAATTGCATTTATTTTTCGTAAAAAATGTAGGTACCTTGTTTTCAATACTTAGTTTGATTGGTAGAAAGAAAAATATTGGTATGAAAATGCAGCTATTATATCTACAAATAGGAAACTGACTGAAGGTTTTCTAACGATATCCATAATACTTATTTAGTTGAGGTCATTTAAAGTCAAGTTTTCATTGTCGATTAAGTAAGCACAAGATCTCGTTCCCACCGCATGATAATATGAGATTTCAATTAGTTGCAAATCTCTTTAATTACAGGTTAATTTTTCTACTCATCAATTTTATTTTTTTTAGCATGCCCTTTGTATGAAGATTACAGGGGCAAAAACGGACTGCTCTTCCACTAGAAGTGGATGCATAGGTGTGAATCGTAAAGACAGTTGTATAAGAGAAAATGACGGTTTATGTCGATGGAACAAGTGTCCAAAAGGCAAATTCGAACAGCTTTATATTAAATCTAATAAATGACAGACAAAATGTATATACATTCTGAAATAAAGTAGCTCTTTTCATATGTTATGATTTGTCTGCGTCATTAAACGTAACAAGGTATCTTTGTCATAATTGTATATCAGAATTGAATAAAAAAAATTATGGAGACTCCCTGCAGTCAATTGATTAATAACCTAAATCGAACAAAGTTTGAATTAAAAAGATTTATAGAAAAAACGTTATCCATCTTATAGAACTTTTAAAAATTTTACTTGTTTGTTAAATCCTTAGAATTGATATTGTTGTTGTAACAACTGTGTTGAACACGAAATAATAATATTATAGAAAAATGTAAATAAGTTGAAAAAAGATAAAACAAAAACAAAAAAACAAAAAGAATAAAAAGACAAATCAGATAAAAGTACAGTTTGTTTCCCCTAGTTAAGATATTAAATGAGTTAGCCTTTGGCAGACAGTCGTTTTATACTATCTACATATAATAAAGTATTTTCTACTAAAAACTATACAATCGCTTTGATCAAACAATAAACAGTTCATCATTAATGTTTTAAATTTTATCTATTTTGTATTTATTTACGCATTTGTAGGATGTAATACGTCTGATTATTTTGGTAATATTCTTTATTATGTAGCCAAAAGGCGTAATGTGGTATTAGTCAACTTTGTCTATCCTGTGACTACTTATTTAATCCATAATAGACTGATCTGATACCTATGAAGCAAAAACAGGACATTGATTTGTTGTATTTAAATAATAAAAGTACATGTCACCTTCGATTGGATAAAGTCGTGATAAACACAGGAGAAAGTCGCAAGCAACAATTATTATTTCAAATGCAAATTCAAAATCTGTAAGTACAATCTTTTTTCTTAATTGCTATTCTTTATTATGTAGCCATAATAAAATTTTTAATAAAATTTTTTAATAAAAATAAAAAAATAAAAAGACAATTTTTTACATTCATGCTGTACAGAGAAGGCTCATGGTGCCAGTTTAACCATTTTTACCCTCAGTTAGTACTGGTTTTAGTTTTGCCTTTTCTCGTTTTTTTTTTTTTTTTTTCATCTGGCTTCATATTCTCTCTAAGTCATTACCTTGCTTTCTGAGTTCAGAATCTTATTTTACGATTGATTAATCTCAGAAAATAAGCTTTTAGATTAATTAATTTCAGGCATACTATATAACCAGTTTTGATAAATATATTTTGCGATAAAAATCTTTTAAGCTATAAAAGAATTTTGTCATTAATCAAAGCAAGAGGGAAAAGTCAAACGAGATACAAAATCTTAATTTTTTCTTCCTCTTTTATCAAAGAGACATGAAGTTTATGCTGTCTATTCTTCTCTTATCTGGAGCAATATCTTTATCACGGGGATGCTCCTGTGTGAGGGCTCACCTTCAGTACTCCTACTGTAATGCAGACTTTGGTAAGCGCTAAAAAACTAAGGTTTGGAGGAAAAAAACAAAGCAAAAAAACGAAAACCAATGACATTGAAAAATCAATGGGCATAAAACGTTAAAACAAACGACAAGAAAAACAAAACATAAAAACACTTACAGAGTTGGTCTTTACGAACCCAACAAAAACACCGGGTGAACTCGGGTGCTCTAGATGCGTAGGCTGTTTCTGCTTTGTGTCAGCCATCTGCCTAGCTGCCCAATGTTGTTCATGGCCGGTAAAATCTACGACGAGTGTAATTTTTCCGCAATTATGGAAACGCCATAACGATCATTTAGATCCTGATGATGACCGTGGAACTTATGGAACGATGGCTTCACTCATTATATGACCTATCCTTGTTTCAAAGGTTTCTGAATAAGACAGTAACATTTACAAATTCTTACCTAGATATGAACACTGAACTGAAAACGCCATGTGCTGGGGGTAGATTGAATATTATAACATTGAAACAGATAATTTACATTGAGAAAATCAAAGTCGTCACGTTAGTCGTGCAGAAGGTTTTTTGTTAACGTTCCTTTGACCATTTCAAGATAAAGATAAAGACACGAGGCTGATTTAAGAAGATATCAAAGAACGAATTCACAGCAAAACTACAAACAGACAAAAACAAATAGGCAAATAAAAAAAAATAAAATAAATGAATAAATAAATAAACGATCGAAGGGACGGAACAGATAGATCAACAACTAAATTCTTACCCACATTGAACATCTTTGAAATAAAGAAATAAACATTAACAGAAGCATGTACTACATGTGTTAATCAAAATCAAAGATTTAATGGTGTCAATTTAGCTACCACAAGGCAGAATGTAATAGATGCATGGGTACACAATTGAAGAGGGGAAAGTAGCGAAAAGATTTTAAAATGTATCTATATATTCAACTTCGTCCTCTTACAGGCAAGAATATATCAACTGTAAGGACAAATACATGTAACTGACCTGTATCATCTGATTACAAAATATATAATTACATGATTTTAGCTTTTTTTTAATTTTGTGTAAGATCAATGTTGAATAAATATAAAAAACAAGTACAATGTTATCACTTAGAACTTAGTGTACAACAAGCCATATACATATGGCTTTTTCTCGATGCTATTTATTTAATATCAACTGAAAGTATGAAGTAATTAGGAGAGCATCTTCGGTGGGTCCCAGTTTTACATCAGTTCGAGTACAACATTGAATAAACTCTAATATTGGTTACATGAAAAATAAGTTATAATACAAACATTACTAAAACACTAGACGCTGCAATAAGGTCCATAGGTAAATAGAAAGATTATATTTAAGTTACTGAAATTTCAACAATTTTACTATACGATATTATTACATATAATGATTATTTCATATTTTGATTTAATATATGTTTTGGGAAAAAATGATTGTACAAACATTAAGACTAATTATGCGGAATGATAGTCAATCCAAGTAATATATCCCATTAATACACACTGATGCACGTTAACGTTACCAAAATTCCGTGTCTTCGCTCAATATCAACAATGCACTACAACGTAGACCAACGCGCTTCTGCGCATTAGCATTACGCACCCAACGTACTACAGCATTGGCCATCGCAGATCAACGCGACCACAAAACTTTGGCGTCCGCATCGCACTTCCGAGTCGCACAGATCTATGAAAAATTAAAAAATCCTTTTTATTAAATCTTTGAAAAAATCTATAGTCGCATTTTCATTTATTCTCAAAACGAAAAAAAATCATATATGATCTATATAAAATCGTACAAATCTCCCACATTTTAGTTTCAACTCAAGTTAAATGATGTATCTTATTAAAACATTAGAAGTTCGTTGATCCGTCATCATCCTTGATTAAAATATATAAATCTATAAAAAAAGTGTATTCCTGAAAGAAATCACAGCACAACTATTACAGCAATTTGAATTGTAGTTGATGATATAATAACCGGAGGTTTTGATTTCCCTGAACGCATTATATAATACATAATCAATATGTAGTCACTGAGGGCGGGGATGAGGGTGCTTCTATTAAATTATTCTATTAAATTACCGATTTATTTTTGGATGATATGTCAATTAGGTGTTTTTCCTAGGATCTAAATAAAAATGAATAGGACTCAAAATGTCCAGACAGTTGCTTTAAATAGTTTCAATACAAAACAATGCCGAACAGAAAAAAAAAACCTTCATGCTAGACCTCATACATTTATAATAATTTTTCTTCATAACTTAGCAATACAGTGCTCGTTTTTATGTATAAATGGATGCCATGGACAAATTAAAAGTATCTGTGTTATTTATTTCAAGAGTAATCTTTTAAACTTTTATACGATATTTTCTGAACTCTTTCTAAAACTTGTTTTAGTTGTACTTGCTATGCCATTCATTGAATATACACCCGATGAACCATATCCGGATTACAGAACTTACGCGTTGCTCATATTTTCTGTTTACAAAGTAGGTATAATATTAAACTTACGAAAAAGTACTGAAAAATCACACAAAACACAAACGCCATAACAAAATACCTAGCAAAGGTTTGAAGTATTAATAAGCATCGCACATGCAAAGACATCATTTATTTAAACGGTTCTTTCAATAGCTTGGCTTTTTTGTTTTGTTTGAAAGAAAACAAATCGATTAAGAAATTTACATTAATAAAAAGAAGATGACAATAATGCAAAAAGAACACAGATGACAAATAACGTCAATGGTTGTTTAACCCTAGCATAAAATGTGCTATCAAAAGATTACACACATCAAACGACAAATTTTAAAACAGGTTACAACACATGTTTTGTAAAGAAAACGAATTATATTTTGTTTTAAGAGAATTTAAACCGCATTAATTTTTTGTATTTATGTTTTACGATTATTTTCAGGAAATTGACTTAATTTTCTAATTATGCACTTTAACTTAGGAGATATTATTTTACTTTGAAGGCACTTTGAGGTAGGGGAGATAATAATAGTTTTTGTGCATATATCTTTTCAAACAACTCGTTGGTGAGAGAAAGCCTTCGAAAACGTACATTAATTATTATGAATGTCTTTCATAGTTTTTTTTTGTTATACCACATGCTTTCCTCTTCAGACCTATACATGGTACACTTTTTTGTTCTTACAAATGATTTTTCAAAGAAAGCACTAACGAACAATTTAGGAAAATTGGAAATGGCAATAACTGATAGATATTTACAAGGAAAGCACTACAAATAATTGGGTTTTGCCATTAGGAAACCATCATGTGCACCCCCCTTACATATGTGTCTGATTGATTATTTAAAGAAATTGTACTTTAATACCTGTTACTCAGAGTAGACAAAATAAACGACATATATACAATAAAATAATGCACACAGGTGTGATTAGCTTATGTCAACCGTAACTTACATTCAATGAATAATTTCATGACCAAAGTACTTGGAACATTGTGTATATTTTGCGCATTATTTTATAAAGGACACGTCCGGAGGGTTAAAACCAAATAACATAAACAATGCTGTGACTGCGCTCCACAGTGCTACATGTGGAGTCAACCTGAATAAGTTTGTACTCTATGTGTTAGGAGGTAAGTTCTTTATATGTTGAGTAAACCTAAAAAGTATATAAATTATGTGTTAGGAGGTAAGTTCTTTACGTGTGATTGATTAAGTTATTGATATATGGAGTTAATCTTGATACGTGTTTACTCTGTGTGCAACAAGACAAGTTCTTTACATTGGAAGCTAACCTAAATACTATTTATTCTGCTTGTGCTAAGAGTTATTTTTTTATATGTATAGTCACCCTTAATAAGTGTAAACATGTTCTAGGAGGTAAATTCTTTACGACCTAATTTGTCCGAAAAAGGAAAAAAATGGTTGTTAAATTATAATTTTCATTAAAATTTGGTTGGCGTTCGATTTGCCTTGATTTTATTGTTTATTTGGTTCTCGTTCATTGGTTGTGATATCAATTATCTTATCTTCAATGTGTTTTGTACGCATACTTACAACTACCGGAATTTTTTTTCTGATTATTTGGGTTTATTCTGATAGCAATCGCTATATGTTACGTAATGTGTACGAACATTCAACCACTAACATAATTGTTATTCATGATAAATAAAAAAAAATGACAAGCATTTCTGAAAACATTGAAAAAAACATTTGTTGAGTTAAAGGGCCAAAAATCACTTATTTATTGTTATGAAGAAGGGAAAAAGTTTGATTAAAAATTATTCAAGCCATAAAATGAAACAGTTTATAGTTTGTGTTTTATGCTAAATAGGATCATTTGACAGAAATGGTAAAATACAGCTCAGTGTCTGTCAGATAAACATACCGTATGAAAACTTAACGCCTTGTGAGTTAGCTGGTATCAGAGGGTATTCTTCTTACTCCTTGACTCCTGAATACGACTGCACATGTAAGGTACAACCGTATGAACACATTACATAGGCTGGTTTTGAAACTTTCATGTTTAACAATGGTACTTTCCATGAGACCTAGTAAACAACTCTGATTTCCCTTGTCAAACTTCAAGTTGTCTTGATTCTATCATACTTTAAGAAATCATTGATACAGTAATTGACCTGATTTCTTGAAAATACATACCTAACACGGAAACGATATTTTTAATTGAATAATGCTTTTAAACGTATATAAACCAAAAGACCAACGTAAATTAGCAGGTAAACATTTAAGGAGTATTTGCAATTTTATACTCTCATTTATTTTGGTATAATAGGTGAAACCCTGCTTCGAAAACAACTGCTGGGCAGATGAAGATGAATGTGTCGACAACTTCGATTCCGATGAGATCACACATGGTTTTTGTAAGAAGTGTAATGACCAGTGTCAGTGGGATTCATGTGTACTTTCCAATGCTTTTAGAAACTAGAATGTGCCGTAGAATCTGAAATTTACATTCCCATATAGAATACTTATTTGTTTCACCAAAAATTGTTTTGTTTTTATTCATTCAATATTTCGGTTGTGTGCAAAACATGATCTGACTAGTCAAAGTGGGTGACTGGGTCGAAATGATGAACTGTTTTTAGAAATATAATAAGTCTGAAATATTATCTAGACTGACCAGCATGTTCTCAGGTTTTGATGTGGTCCATTATCTTCTTATTTATATATATTAACCTTTGTTCTGAAAGAATGCGTTTTCAGTTGTTGTAGATGTTTGTCATATTTGAAGATATATACTGTTTTGGATGCTTACGCTGTTGAATTGTTGCGTTTCACCGGTACCATACCTTTTTTTCAAATCGCATCCAATAGCAACTACGCGGGTGTTTCTAGAAAAACAGAGGACGCTTACCCTACCGGTGCACCTTTTCCATGCTCCTAGTTTTTACTGGGGTCCTACTTGCTCATTTGCTTTTGTTTTTTGTATATATTAGTTTAGTTACTTAATGTTCAATGTTGTGTATGTCCGTTTTCCATGCTTGGTCTTTGTCCCTGGATTACTTCTTTTGATTTCCGTTAGAACCTTGGTTCCCTTGTTCCCTTGATTACTCTTTCACAGGAAGAAACTACGTTCTTCAAACTTCGAAAAATCAGCTAAAGTGTTATTTTGAATAATTATACATTGTATAATTTTTGAGTCGTTTCAGAACACCTAACAACAACCCGTTTCTTTTTTATTTCAACATTTCAAAGTACCACTACCTTCAAATCACGCTGCAACTGAGAGTATGCATGTACAAATTCTTTAATCTCACAGTACAACAGAACTAAGAAGTATACAAAGTGAAAAAGGATACAGTGTAACTGACCAAAATTCAAGCCTAAAATGTCATGTAAGCCCCTTTAACGCAAATCGCATCTAATAACATACGTATGTTCATGAACACCAAACTAAATCGATATGAATATATTAATCATAATGTATATTCAAAAAGTCTGAAAGACAAGTTATATTCGTCCACTGCTTCTCTGTTTGTTAAGGAAATTTTTTTATTGGTACAATAATGAGGAAATTCCTAATACTAATGGCTAAATCTTTAGTATTGAATTCAAAATAGTAAAAAAAAAAACACTTGTTACAGATGTTTCCAAGTTTGTGGTGAAATCAATAAAAAGGATTTATTCATCCAGGTTTTCATGGTTGGTCTAGAACAGAAAAGGATATACAATGTTATTTTTTATGATATAATAAAGAGGCGTACGTAGAAATCTATTAACCTATTAACGAAAAAAATGGTAATGAAGTGGGTATGTGTGTCTGTGTGTGTGTTTTTTTCTTTTTTTCTTTTTTTTTGGGGGGGGTAGTTGTCGAGGAATAAAGTATTCTGTAATGAAGATACCGGTGGTAAATTTTCCTCTATATAATACAATAACTTCCAATTTATATATTTTATATACTTAACTAATTAACGTAGATTATTGGTCATTTTAGTGTTTTGTTGTTTGGAAAGTCGACAAACATTTTAGATTTAGTTATTTTTTCTTTACTTATATGATTCTTAGGTAAGTCTTTACCTTAAATCCTAATTCCACATTGAAATCATGGTGAAAATATTTCATTGCAAACATTTTTCATGAAAGTTTAATCATGTTTTAATAAATAATGATATTGAGGTTCAATATGTCCTCAATCCAATATGCTAACAAGTGACATAATCTTGTTTAGACATTCAGAATAGCACGTAGAAAAATAGAAACGATTAAAAAATAAAAGTAAAGAGTGCATATAGATAAACTAAGAAAAACGCGCTATGTCTTTGTATTTTATAGATGGATCTTTTGATTTTTTTTTATAATTGTTTTGTTTAATTTTTGTTCATTTATGTTTTGTTTTGTTTTGCCTTGTTTTTTTTTATTTAAATTGTTTTTATTAATAACCATGGACATTTTTCCATCTTCATGCACTTGAAAAAAAAGTTTTATCTCAAATCAATGAGAAGTAGACATAATTAAGGCAACATATGACAGTATTGAACACATTTGACAGACATTTTTGTTGTCAGGAAGCGGAAGTGGCAAATGTAATAGCAATGTATCTCATATATGTATATAAACACCAGTAATCCAATTGATCTCATACAACGTCAAAAGAAAGAAATTGGTTTATAGTTAACTTGGTAAGTAATATTTACAAATGGTAGACTACGATTCTGCCCTGTACAACTATTTTCTAAATCATTTCCAGCTGAATTTATTTAATTTGAAGGTCTAAATTTGAATCGTGTTTCCATTGCTCTTATGTACTCTTAATATTTGATTGAAGCAAGGTAATGTTAATAACTTTATTTGTTCATTTAGTTTTTAATTCATGCACTTTAATTGAAATTTCTTTCACCAAGATCAATATACAATTTAAAACTTAAATACTATTTAAATGTAAAGCCAAACAATGATTATACGTTTTATTTTTTTTTCAGATGTAAACGATAGCTGATAAAATGACCGTTTTGTCACCAGTATTTCTTATAATGCTGCTATTGTCAGTTGCGTATGGATGCAGCTGCCCAACTAAACATTTGCAACAATATTTTTGTCAATCGAAATTCGGTAAATGCAACTTTCAACCTGAGAATATAAAGGCATTGGTCAATTTATATTGTCCTATTATTATTTTCACTGTCAAATTGAAATATTGTAATTATATTTATAATAGTACAATATCGTTTTTTTGTAGCCTAATTTTTACTTTGTCTTTTTTATAAACATTTTTGTTAACCATAATAATCAAAACATAACTTTTCTGTCGTGAACTAACATGATTTTCTTAACTTTGAATAAAAAGTTTATTTCTTCTCGTATGAGCTACCATTCAATGCATTTTTTGTTAGTGCTTGCAACTCATCGAGTGTTTGCTGGGAATTAAAATAAGGTACTCCTTATTTCATAATTTCATTGTTGAAGTAAATGACAATGAGCAAAGGTGTATCCTTTGGCCCAACCTAGGTTACAAGTATTTTTTTAATCTTATATATTATTTTACAGTAATACATGCGGTTCCAATTGCTGAATCCAAACCAATGCCTATAAACTTTGGAGGGCGTTACTACTACCAAGGACACAGTCCACAGACAATGTACCGTACCTATACAATGATTATAATAGAAGTGTTCAAGGTAAGAAATATTCGTGACTTTGCCTATGATACACTTCACTGAAACTTGTTGAGTTAATATTAATTCACACCTGGATAAGTTATTATTGATTTACACCTGGATAAGTTAATATTGATTCACACCTGGATAAGTTAATATTGATTCACACCTGGATAAGTTAATATTGATTCACACCTGGTTGAGTTATATTGATTCACACCTTGTATGTTTGATGCTTGACTTTCAAAAGTAAACAGATGCAATATGATTTTGTTCCAATATAAGATTTGATCAGTTGTTAAATTAATATAACACAATAGAGCATAAGAATTAATCAGTATCCCTAAACAAAACGATATTTATAGTTGACATCAACTCATGGTTTTTACCTTACCGTTGCACCTGGAACATGCTTCCAGTTTTAAGTTTAACCCGAGTTTTTTATTCATGCTTTTGTTTCTTTGTATGTATGATTTTAGTTACTTTATATTCTTTGTTGCGTATGTCTGTTTTCCATATCTGGTCTTTGTTACAGGATTACATTCTATTGATCACCGCTTTAACCTTGGTTCCCTTGATTATTCTGTAACATTCTGTTCCATGTTTTATTTTTAAGGATACTTCCAGACGTGTTCGTCCACTGACAATTAGACAAGTATTAACGGTAGATAGTGCAGCGGCGTGTGGTGTTAAACTTGAACTGTTTAAGCAGTATATTATAGGAGGTAGAGTACTTTAATTCAGAAGGGTAAAACAGTGTAACTCACAACACTGTTTTAACCTTACGAAATACACAGGACAAATGTGAACTTATGTATTTTCTTCTTCATTTTTTATCATTGATTTTTGTTAGTTTTTTGCCTGCGTTTAATGTATTCATTTGAACTTGTTAAAAACGAAGAATCTTACACTACCAAAAAAGCCGTAATAGTTCAGTTTTCTCTTTAATACTTAATATATGTACTTTTTAAATTTGTTTGTTTGTTTTTTTTAATTTGTTTGTTGTTTCTATCTCCGTTTAACTGTATTTCAAAATTAAATTTTGGTTACCGCTCGAATCTTGGTTCCCTTGATAATATTATTACTCAGTATTTTAGTGTCGCTTTTTCACCATAGCCGTAGATATTCTCAGTCATGTACTTTACTTACAGTATTGTATTGGAATCTACCGTAGATTTTATGTATGAATAAGATCGTTATATTAATATTTTGATAGGATATTTAAACAACAAACGTAAGATGATGTTGAACAGCTGTTATTTGAATAGACTTTATAGCTCCATCACATCATGTGAGTTGTCATTGATGAGAGGATCTAAATCGTACATGTACAGACGTAGAAAGAGACCACCACATAGATATCCTTACAAGAGAATCATTGGTCATTATCACATACCGTATGCACCGAAGAAGGGAGCCGCAGGATACGACTGTTCTTGCATGGTTAGTAGAATGAATACAGATATGTTCTACAATCTAAGTTGGAAATTCTTGTTTCATGTCCCTCTTATAATCAAATCAATATTTGAGGGTCGGGATTTCAGGCAATATGTATAATGGTAATTTCTTATCTCAGGAAGGTAACGATTTTTTTTTTTTTGATAAAACACGCTTTTTATAAAAAAATTGTTTGAATAAGATGAACTACTCAAACTATGTTACATCGTATTTTAGGTGAGATCTTGTCCCGTAGGAACGCTTTGTCCACCTAATGCTAACAGTTGTACATGGGCTTGGCAATCTAACCCACAAATGATGTACTGTGAGAGAGGAAATAGTTACAAAGGTTACAGAGGCCATTGCCATTGGCACGCTTGTCCGACTACTACTCCACATCATCATCCATACTACAAGCATATAGGCTAATTAGGACAAGGGTCACGGTGTAAACATATCATGAAATAAAAAATGATGTGGAAAAAGTACATTTCCAGTTTTATTTTATTTGTCAAAGTGTTTCTGATATTTTAATTTGTGAAATGTTCCCATAAAAAGTGAAACCGCACATATGCCCAGAGAATTGTGCCCTACTCAACATGACATGAAAAAAATAATAACAGAAACTGTTTTTTTTTTTCTGTAACATATGGTTTAAAAGTGTTTCTAATTGGTTTCTTATTAATATTAATATACTTGAACTATTTCTTTAATAAGCAATGTTTATGGTAGTTGTCTTTACAAAATATTTCAAGCATTGTTTACAAATATCCAAGTGGAAATTTTGCTTGACATTTGATCTCTTCAGCTATTTATGAATGTTACCTTTTCAAAATAAAAAAAAAAAATGTTGGAGACCATACATTTCAATGATTCAATACGCATATGTATTGTCGCTTAAATACATATAGTATCATTCCCTTGAATAATCTCACGATATGCCTAAACCTTTCTATCGGGAAATAAAACTAGCATAAGAGTAAAACGCTTCACCTGCAATGAATAATGAAGCTTCTATTTTTTCTTCACACATTGCATTTTTCATATGACTCGCTGATATCAGTTTTTTTTTAATATTGGGTTTTCTCAAAATTGAAAGGTTTGGTAATGGAATCTGAATCATTTTTCACTTACGTGCCTTTACTATTATTTGTTTATATTTATTGAGATACTTACTTGATCATTCCTGCTATAGGATGTTGAGTAGTAGTTTACTGTGAACAAAACTTAATGCATATCATTTACAAAATCACCATTGTGCAACTTTTAACATGTAGCTCTATTAACAAAGCCTAGCCTGGAACCCCTTTCATGTTTACAAAACACATTGGTCATAATACTATGTTTCGTGAGGACTTCTTTTTTTCAGGTGGTAAGATTTTAAGGATAAGGAAGTTGCGACTGACATATACAAACATTATAGTTTGTTTACCGTGCAAAAATACACGTTTCTCTCATTTCAAAACTAATAAAATGATAAATTCATTGTAATATGCATAACAGAAAATCATGTCCTAATTTTAGTGTCATATTTTCCAATGAGTGTTTACATAAGTTTTGATAGACATACAAACAGGCAGGGCTAAAACAATAAGCACCCCTATTTAACATAT
This sequence comes from Perna viridis, assembly GCA_037379345.1. Classification (NCBI taxonomy): domain Eukaryota; kingdom Metazoa; phylum Mollusca; class Bivalvia; order Mytilida; family Mytilidae; genus Perna; species Perna viridis. Next base: position 17,124,949 of record CM074515.1, read on the forward strand.
AGGTGCAATAAGTATCACAGTTTCTTTTTATTATTTTTTGTTGTTGTTATGGAGATGTGTCTATTAGCTTTTTGGCCATTTGAATACAACATTTCAGTATGTTCTAATAATTGTTGTAATCAACCAAAATAGTATATAAAAATAATTTCTTTAATGCATCTGTTGTGCATAATTAGTCGTATTTAATACTAAAACTATTACTTAGATATCAATCTGGTATTTCCCTGGAAGAGGAAGATATTCTGATATGTCAGAAAAATATGTGTACATCAGCTATTTAAAAACTATTTGCATATAAATAAAACCAAGGCATGCACACTTACTAAAAATAATCAATAAAAGTGAATATATTGAAATGATATTTTTAAATGGGCAAAACCTTTTCCGTACTTAAATTATAGATATCCAAAATAAGTCCAGTTTTCATTTTAAGCAGATAAACTGCATTTAATAAATAGGGTAAAATTAACTCCTTCTTTTTCTAAGTATACTGTAGTAAGTGTGAAGACTGGACATTTACAATATATAAAATCAATATGTGTAATTACCATATCGAGTAAAAATGATAACATCTAGGGTAGTCAAATAAGCAAAGTAATTACTTCTGCACGCCTACAATTATAAATACAAGACAAAAAGGGGGTCATATATACCACAATTCAAACTTACCATTTTCATGCCATCTTGTGACTCATGAAATATCATGAGTTGAACAGTTATCATAGTATTACCTTCGATTGTTATTTTCGTCACCAGTAATAAATACCGAGCATGATTTCCTCCTTTATCCAATATCTGAGGTACTGCTTAATAGCTTTATTAGAATATCAGCATTCGATAGTAGAGACATTAATAGTCTGAGGTCAAAATCTTGTTTGCAATAACATGTATGTGATTCCCTTTTCCAGTGTTGGTTTAGTACCATCTTGTTCACTTCAGCTTCAGGTCTAATAGGAGCTCCCTACTGATGATCTGTGCTGAATGTTGACTTTTGTCCTTTTTTCAGTACCTTACTACTCGAAATCTTGTAAACATTTAAGCCAATAAAACAAAAAGAGTATATGTTTGAAAACGTACATCAAAACCAGGATTGGATCCAAAACTTCAGGTCCTGAGATGTAACTCTACTTAATGACCAAATGAAATGAGGCGACAAAAAATCAGGGTAATAACTATGCTTCTTCAACTTTTCCATTTTTTGTGGATCGAAGGGTCGATCCATTTCCAATGAATTTATCCTAAACAACTCAAAACCAAACATAAACTAAAAAACTCACGAGGCATATTCTAAATCCGTTAACACAAGTTTCATAGCACCATAGATCTGTTATGTAAATGATCAACAAAAAGGACTTATGGATATTATTTCCATACATACATTGTAGTAGAACTGTTCTGGTACTGCAGCTATTCTTGTCGGCTATCAATCTTGTCTTATCATAATGATGAAAGCCACGCCATTTGAGGGAGATCATACCTAGGACATTGAGCATTCTTTTCTATCATCTTGCAAAATCATACAGACATATACAATTTTTATGAACAAATACTGTTTGTAATAATGTAAAAAAAATATATTCAAATTATTTAAATGATATTTTGGCATCAAAACTAGATATGCATAATTAAAAACATTACTTCAAAAAGTTTCCTTCAAAGGAGGATAATTCTTTATATAAAGTTGGTTGTTTTTTTGTTTTTTGTTTTTTGTTTTTTTTTGTTTTACTTGTTTGTTTTTTAATTTGCGAATTATTGACAATTCTCTACATAATCCATATAAAATGTAGTAAAATATTACATGTAGATAAACAAAACAAAAAGTCAACCATTTTTCACTTAGCAGATGTGTATATTTTTATCGATTCTCCACAAACATATACATGTGCATGAAGAAGAACATACATTATATATATAGATAAAAACTAATTTAACGTCTTATACTTAAAAAAAAATGGGATCGGTTTCACCAAGCTGATTCGGATCGAAATCTCATCATAAAAGTTCTGCGGTATCATAAAAGTGTTTTTTTGCAAATGAAAAAAGAATGGAATTTAAAAAGACATTAATGGAGCTTCCTCCACCTTTGATAAAATAAATTTCCGTACCAAAAAAAAAAAAAAAAAAGAAATTGGCGTAAATGTACTTCCACATTCTGCCAAAAAAACTTTCAGTGAAGTCTGTCCACTAGTTTCAAAGGATAAGTCGTTTGGAAGCTATATCATAACAACAGCAAACAGAAAAAAACTTCTACCATCTTTATAAAACCTTTCTGTTAGCATTATTAAGTTTGCTACAACTAATAGCCCGAATCGGATCCTAGAATTCATGTAAGGAGGATGTAAAGATAACATCAATCCAAGATAAGTGAGGAAAACAAATTAGGAGTAGTAACTATGGAAAATCAAAGTTTCATGCAAAATAGTTGTTCACTCATTTAAGAGGGGGGGGGGGTATACAGCCAGAAAGTAATATATTACACAGGCAACAATGTTAATATTGTTTTTTTTTTAACAGAATTTCCAGATTAGGCCCTGGCATGGAAGCTTCTAAATAAGTAATAGTTAATAACATTTTGTCCAATAGAAAAACTTGGGCACATACTCTAATTTGACCTTGTAGTAGTATTTTGTTCTCGCAAATAGTTATAGATAACTGCCTGCTGTACCTCTCTAAATATTGTAATGACACATGCACAGATAAATAACGTACATGTACATTGTGCATTTTGTGGCTGAATGTTATATTTAAGTACAATGTGGAACTCGGGATTTCTCAAATAAATGTTTCTTCAATGAACATATTTGCGTTAGGATCATTTAACAGCCAAATAATTCCAGTTTCACCCAGAACAGGTTACAAATTCATTCAATAGATACAAGCAGAGTCACTTTCGTACTTAACAACACAAATGATAACACAAGTTTGTAAGGGATGTAGTGTCAGTGACATCCTGTACATGGGGGTATGAAATGTGAACGTATAAAAATGTTCTGTCGAAAATGATGTACGTGATTTTGAAGTATTTTCTTACTCATATTTGGAGCAGCTATTCTAGGAATGTTATCATATTCCTGTTAGTCAAGACATTCAAAAACGAGGCTGTTTAATTTCCCCTTTCGAAATTAGATACACGTATTTTAAAACAAACATAAAATCTAATCCATCAGAAAATATGCAAGTCGCAACTCAAGCATGACAATAGTGAACATCCCTATCGCTGGAACAAAATTGATCGTCAAGTAATATAATTAATGCGTCATGGACAGGCTTTGGAAGTCAACCGCCCATCGAACATCCCCAGAATAAAAATCGATTTTTTGTCCTTTGGAAAAATGTGGTTCGAAAGTAACCCATACAAAATTAGTGGTGCATCACGAATGGCCTGTTCCTGAATTACGACAAAATATAAAATAATATTACCGTGAGTCTATGATGACTACCAAATGTACTTCCCAGTATAAGTAATATATATTTTTGGATACATGTTCCAGTAGGAAAATTGATGAATATTGTTCAAAAGATACGTAGTAAAATATAATAAAAAAATATTTGCACGGTACAAATTGATATGACTTCAGAAGTCAAATTCTGAACAGTTGGGACAAAAAAAAATATATGATTTGTGAGTTATTGTTTGACACAATATATGTATATATGTTTCTGAACTCATAAACAAATTTCTGCCTATTCATGACATGAAAACTCGCATACGACAGCTTTCTCTTTTTGAAGTTTATAATAAAAAATATAGTCCGAGTCAAATTAGCATTGATTTAATTGATTAAATTGTTTTCTCTTTTGTATTGAAAGTTTTTGAACATCTATGTAATTATATAGTGAAAATTATATAGTGTAATGTAATATTAATGGATAATTACATGTGTATGTTGTTACAAGATTGAATTTTCATCACTACAGAGGTTTTATTGTCGTCATCATGAACTCATGGAGCATAACGGTGTATCCATCTGCACCACGAGAACCGATTTGCTCAAAGAGTCATAATTTTCCTTTCCTCTTACGTCTACCTCGGACTTGACTTTTTATGTACACCTCGATGGGTATTTCTAAAAAAGTAGAGGACGCTTACACTACTGGCGCACTCAGAGATGCCGGTATTTGTTCCTGGACTACATTGTTCTGTTGGGATTTCCGCAGGAATCACAGTTTCCTATATTACTCTTTCTAAAAAAACATAGTGAAGAATGTTGATTTATCGAAACGATAAAGTAATGTTCTGTACTTTAATCTTATAATCGATCTTAAGTGGCGAAAAAAATCTGCAGATATGCACAAACCGTCATCAGAATCAATTAAAACTTGTGTCACAAACTACTACGATATAGTACTTTAGCAGTACTAAAGTATCTAGAGTAAAGACGTCACACCCCAAGATAAGATGGAATGTATGTATGTTCTGTATATTGCATTTTTTGTTTTTGTTTTGTTTTGGTTTTTGTTGGTTGTTTGTGTGTTTTTGTTTTATTAAATTGCTGTGGTAAGGCTATTCCTGTCGATTTTCCGAAAAGACAAATGATAGGTTTGTACGTTATATCCATCTGCGCCATGAAAACTGATTTGGTGAACGTGCCATAGTTTTCCTTTCCTCTTTCGTCTACAATGGACTCAGGTTTTATAAGCAATTCGACGGGTGTCTCTGGAAAAGCAGAGTTCGCTTACCCTACCGGTGCACCTGGTCCATGCTTCCAGGTTTTAATGGAGTTCGAGTTGCTCATTTGCTTTTGTTACTTTGTATGTATGATTTTAGTTACTCCATGTTCTTTGTTGTGTATGTCTGTTTTTCATGTCTGGTCCTTGTCCCTGGATTATATTCTTTTGATTTCCGCTATAACCTTGGCTCCCTTGAACCAATCATCATGTACTCGTGGATCGTTATGGTGTATCCATCAGCACCATGAAAACTGATTTATTCAACGGGTCATAGTTTTTCTTTCCTCGTTTGTCTACCCCGGACTTGACTTTTTATGAGCAACTCGGCAGGTGTTTCTAGAAAAGCAGAGGACGCTTACCCTACCTTCACCATAAAAACTGATTTTTTCAACGGATCATGGTTTTCCTTTCCTCATCTGTCTACCCCGGACTTATTTGTTTATGAGCAACTCGGCGGATGTTTCTGGAAAAACAGATGACGCTTACCCTACCGGTGCACCTGGTCCATGCTCCCAGTTTTTAGTGAAGTCCGAGTTGCTCATTTGTTTTTGTTACTTTGTATGTATAATTTTAGTTACTTCATGTTCTTTGTTTTGTATGGCTGTTTTCCATGTCTGGTCTTTGTCCCTGAAAGTTCATTAATATTCAAGAGGTATGGAAAACGTTTTGAAAATTAACTATACAAAAATTCATTTCTAGCTTCAATTTGAAAATTACCATGAAGTTGATGAGTACGGGCAGGGTGCACCGTGGACCCTCCCAGCCCATGGGCTATAAAACATTACCGCAAACCATAATGGTGCACCGTAGTGGTAAGGATGCCACGTTCCTATCATGTAAAAGAAACCTTCTGTTGTATTCAACAGGAGAAGGAGCCGCCCCGGCTTCCCCACAAGAGGCTTAATTGCCCGAACCAACCCACGTCTCCCTACTTCAATCGAAACTCGTCGACGTATATCATCATTCTGTCCTGACCTATTTTTAATTTTATTATCATTTCATGATAATTGTATCATCCATTTCATGGTCATCGCCAGCTGGATATAGCTGAAATATTACAGTTGGCGTTAGACACCAACAATGAATTAGTCCATTAATTAAACTATTGATATACATATGTATTGAATTAATGATTATATATTTACCTATAAGCTGAATATTTGAATACCGATGATAAAAGAAGTATGAAATTTATTTCTGCTTGAATTGTAAAATATACAAAGTAATACATTGAAAATGAAATACTCGAATCAAGTAAATAACTATATTCATTAAATATTGTTTTATCGAGTTTTATCTCACTCAAACTTTTATTTAATGCAAAGAAAGATTATTCCAACTTTCAACTTTTACCTTTAAAGATTATGTTTTTTTCCCTTTATTTTCATTCGAACAAAAACACGATTCCTTATAGATTAAATAAATAATTTGAGCCTCAAAACTGGAGTTAGAGAAATATTTCGAATTTATATGTTATAACTGCAACAAGAAGATAGCGCTTCATAAGCCACTGAAGGCAAGTTGGTAAAATCAAATATAAATTTATATATTTAGTCTAATGATTGTGCATGAATGTGATGTAATGTTTATATATACCAAGCTGAACTTAAGAATAAAAATATCCGCCTATCTATCCGTTGTCGCTAAAATATGTAGTTTCATTCAGTTGTTTAATGACCAGAAATATTCTATGTTTTACTTTTTTATTGAGAAATAAAATAAGCTGAAGGTAAAATTTGTTTCACCTGCAATGACACTTACTCAAGCTAAGGTACACTGAAGTAGTGACAGTAATCTGAATGTTGATTTTATAGAATAAGAATGTATGTTTTCTTTTGTGTTTTTTTTTATGTGAAGTACAATTTACTTGTTGTCTTTACCACAATGGCCGAACATGTATACTTTCATTTTTTTCTATACAAATATTAATGTTTTGCAAGATGTTTAATGCAACATATGATATGAACAAATTGATTTTTTCTTAACCTTCATACATTTATTTTTCTAAAATGATTTCACCTAAATATGAGAAAAAGAATAAATAAACAATAAAGGCAATCTGTTTAAGAAAACGAATATGTTTATGTTTAATTTATTGCTTTGTTTTTATCATAATTGTTTTAAAGAATCAATATATAAACAAATAAATAGGATTATGTTCATTAATGTTCACTGTCTGCAGTTTATAAACACTTCCTGATCCTAGTAATTTTTGCGCATTTATGTGCGACTTTTATTTTGAAATAACAAAGCTGTATTAAACATATTTTTATACAGCTTAATATTTATTGAGTTACACATATAAGTTCACATATCAAAATAATGAAATATTGGAAACAAACATCTTTAAAACACGTACCTTGTAATAATACCTGATAAGCATTATTAAACTATAGAAATCTTATAATTTAATAGATTGTGTTATTGGTAACGAATTAATTGTTGCGACTGACACTGGTTTACGCAAGATGAAAATTGTTCCATTAATTTTAGTATTATCCTGGACTTTGTCAGTGACACTTGGATGTTCTTGTATTCAGAATCATCTACAACATCTGTTTTGTAGTGTGGACTTTGGTAAGCGCAAAAATAATAGATAAATCTTAATTCTTTGCCAATCTTGAATGATCCGTTATTTTATTAGTTTTGTGTAATCGCAAATTGAAGCTAGAATTGAATTTTTGTCTAGTTAATTTTCAAAACATTTTCCATACCTCTTGAAAATTAATGAGCTTTCGTCGAGAATAATACAAGTCACCTGTAGGCCTTCTGCTGCCACTTCTTAGATATTACTTTTGTCGTTAATAAGCATGTAAAACTTCTTTGCGTATTTTTTTCGCGAATTCTTTTTTTTTTGACTTTCCAGGCAAAACCTTTTTTTTCGTCTTTTTTTAATTTTATGGTATGTGACAAAAAATGATACATTAAAATCTTACTAAATCGAACCCATTAAGGCTTTTATATTGGCTCTGTTTAGACAGATTTATTTTTACCAAGGTTCGAAGTACAGTATCCCAAATGTAATTTTTTTCTAGCAAGTCGGAGGGTGTTTCTAGAAAACCAGAGAGGACGTTTACCTTACCGGTGTACATGGTCAATGCTACAAATTTTAACTGACGATCGGATTGCACATAAACTTTTGTTAATTTGTGCTCTTTGATTGTGTGTGTCTATTTTCCATGTCTTTTTATCATTGGAATATATTTTCTTTTGATGTCCGCTTAATCGTGGTTTCTTTTAATATTTTTTGAACTGATGTTTGAACAAGATTTTAACAAAATCTCATAAAGACATATTTTCGGATTGTACGGGTTTGTTTTGGATAGGTTTCGTTGTGTATCTTTTCCATGAAAACTCTGAGACGTATGTATAATATTGATTTGTTGTGACATGCATATGTATTGTTAATTCTATTATACATTACAACACGTAGATGAACTGTCCCGTACTACCACACATTGTGACCAAGTTACAACCTTAGATTTATCCAAGGAGGAAAAATGACCCGGCCAGCGAAAGCTTTATTTTTATATTGCCTAGCTGGCAATAATAATAATAATAATAAAAATAATAATAATAATAATCTAATTATTATTGTTTAATGGTTTTAATTGGTTTGCAAAATCAAAACATATATGTAGGTTATAATGTGTTTTATAAGAAATAAAAACAGATTCATGTATATGACACTTTGATAAAAAACAAAAACAATAAATATCAGACATTTAAAATTATTTGATCAAAAAGAATATATTTGAATATCATTGGACGTTTTTTTAACATCTAAATGCCGAAATTTAGTTAAATTCTTTTAACAGTCGTTTTACATTTTACTGTAGTATAGTATAAATATATACGCAGCCAAAAGAGTGTAATTTCAATATAACTTTAGCTCTGACCGTCAAAGTCTGAAGCAACTGTTTAAGTGACAAGATTTGCTGACAATTCACGTGTTTTACGCTGAAGAATATTTTAATATTGAATTAATGGTTACTAATTTTTATCTATTTAATTATATTTTCAGTTATTCATGGTTTTCCCTTTGCCGAACATGTGTCAGATATACAGAAAAATTACAGAACTTACTCATTATTGATATTTGCAGTCTATAGGGTAATTTTTTGGAAAATATTCCTTATTACTATAAATATTTGGTTTTTTTTTTCGGTGCAATGAGAGTTTTTAATTCACTTTTAAATGGTTGAAGCAACCCAAAAATTCAAATTTCACGTACGTGTACCAAAAATGACCTCATAAGTGCAGTATAAAGGTGATATAAATAAAGGTTATCTACTGTGAAAGCAATATCAAACATTATGCTAAAGTAACAACAAATCAGTCAAAAACGAAGACAGAAATATCTTTACTTCAGACCCCACGATATATTTAGCTCAATTTAGTAAGCACCTAAGTTCAGACGATGAGTAATTGATACAAAGTGTAAGTGAATTCCTTTTTATGTCACCTCACTATAGCTTATAATATGTTTTTCGTTTACTTAACATTCATACATTCATATCATTTTTTTTCATTGATCAAAAGCATGCAAATGGTAATAAATCCTCTACAAACAAGATTTACAAATCGGATGAACCAAAAAATGTATGTTTACACGAGAAAACAAAACAAAAAACAACAAAAACAACAAAAACAAAGCAGCTTCATTACGAAAACAATGCTTAAAATGGTCAACAATTATATATTATGTTTGTACACAAGAAGTAACGAAAGTTTGTTTTCTTCATTATTTTGTACAGGGAAAATCAGGAAAACTTCAGCCGTATACAATCAAAAACGCTACCACTGAATTTCATGGCGCTACATGTGGAGTGCATCTTATTTCATATATACCATACTTGCTGGGAGGTAAAACTAGTTTACATGATAGCTTTATGTATGAAGGTAGCATTTATCAAATTGTGATGTCGACTTGAATACATTGGCTTTTTTAAATGATAAGTTCTTATTTGTCAGCTAGCATGGATGTTCATAAGTATAGCAAGACACAACAATTACGGCAAGAAGACTTTAATACAATAAGAACGTCCTATAAGAAACATATCGTGGTTGATGAAATAATTGAACATGCACCATTAGTTGCCTATTTTTTTTCAAAAAGGTAACTCTATTAAGACAAGCCTGAATTGCCTAAATGTATTCAACAGAACCGGACTGTGGGAATTTTGTGAAATTTGACAGTTTTGAATGTAAAATGGTCATCTGAATGCTTCCTTATCAAAATAATTTGAGTAAAATATTTACACGCAACACTTATTTGCATTAGCAAGTATCCAGCTCAAACTACTGTAAACATATTAATGTTAGCAGTTGGTAATTTCCGCGGATTCTGTCAATTGAGTATCATCTCGTATTCTCCTGTATCGATTTTCACGGATTAAAACCAGGATAAGATTTATATAGTGTTAAAGATCAATTTTACTGTACTATCGCGCTTTTCTATCCACTGCCAAAAATAGCGAACATTAGTACACCGCAAAAATTAGTACGTTTACATTATATCTTGTGGAAAGAAATTAAACACAATCGCTCTGTAATATCCTTTGTTATATCAAATGAAAACGTGATTTAAGTACTTTTGATTTTACTGATGATTAAAATTGCTTTATTTATTATATACAGGGTTTTTTAACAAGGATGGAATGATGGAACTGAGACTATGTCAGATAAACAAATCATACAACAATCTGAATCAATGTCAGCTGAATGGAATCAGGGGAGATTATCGGTATATCCAATCTCCTAATTACGACTGTTCATGCAGGGTAAGATATAGTATAGAGTAAGGCTTATAATTCACAAGACCCATCATATCTATAAATTTAGCATAGCTGTATTCAAATCAGATTATTTCATGTTTTGGGTATATATATATATGTCTGCAGTTTGTATGAGTAACAATTGTAACGTTGTCCCGTTACATTAAGGAATTCCATGAAGCGAATCAAGATTGGTTAAGCTGGAAACCCCCCGTTCACATCAGTCCTCCGAGTGGTCTTATTTAAGTACTCTTCCTCAAGTCTGAAACCAACATTCTATATTAAAAATGCTAGTGACCTTTCTTGCGTCGACATGTAAAATGTTGTTCATTTCACATTTGTAACATAGAATTGACTATTACTTTACTGACTTTCACTCTCTGACAAAAATATTTTTCATATGATGTCACGTGCTCCTTTGATGACAACTTAACTGTAACCAAACTTGCATCTGGGAGAAATAATTAGGGTTTGCCTTGCATTAACTTAAGCTCTTTCTAAGAGCAATTTTATTCAGAGCTCAACCAAATACTAAAAGTACATACGATTTTTTGATTTGTGTCATATACGGTTTAAAATAGCAGAGCTTGTTTCAAATAGAAATTTTAATGTTTTTTAATGTTTAATCTTTCACAAAATTTACCAGTTATATTACGTTTTACTGTACGTTGAATTCACATGGTTTTATTGATCTATAGATAAAACCGTGCTTCGGAACAGACTGTCCGGCTGACCAGGACGAATGTGTTTACAACCATCATACTAGAAAACACAACACTGATTTTTGTAAACGAAGCCATGATGGTCTGTGTAGATGGAAGTCATGTTCATTGAATTAATTTTAGATGGAAAATATCGTTCAATTGAAATTAAGCTTGCAATTAATTCTTTTGCAGTTTTAATCCTACTAATTAAATATTAAATATATGAAGTTTGTCATTGTGTTGTTGAATTGTACTGAAAGTGATAAAATTATCATCTTTTTCTATATTGACAGAACGTGGTTCTTTGTCCAAATGTTATGTCCATTCATTTTTGATTTAAGGAAAGTCTTATTTGCAGTTTACTCTACATAGTGTCATATAAAATGATACCAAAAAATCACAAAATTATTGATTAAAAAAAATCAACACAAATAATGAAATAATTTACTATTCATTTGTTTACAACCATTTTGTCAGTGACTTTGTGATTTTCTTAATTTTATCAAAATCGTGTTTTATCAGCCCATCAGTCTAAGTCTGCTGTTCTAATAAAGTGATATAAGCATTTTCAAGCCAAGTATTGAGGCAAGAAGCAGCAATTCGTTCTTATCTTGATAGTATAATATACTTGTAAGGTTAAAATTCTCGTACCATATGGATATAAGCTAATGCGGATATGAATTACCAGAGTAGAAATTGATAGTAAACAAGACTTAAAAATCTTAAGTTACCTGATATCAATTGAAAATGACATAATGTAGTTTACAGTTAATATACAGTGTTGCATAATGATAAATTAATTGACACAAACGCGCACACCAACACGAATGGTTTTCTAAAATCCATTTATAATCTTTTGAGGTATATTGTTAGGGTAGTATGTACACGGGAAGTAAACAAAACACGAACCATTGTTATGATTGCACTGTGTGGTGTATGACAAGAAATGATATCATAGACAAAATCTACATAAGGGAGAACACAAAATATGCAAATAAACCTATTTCGTCCAATCATTACATGAAATTTCACACACTATGTTTATGTAGTATATAAAAAAAGAATAGTCCGGATCGTTAAAACAATGACGCATTACATTGCTTACATACAATGGGAGCTAACTCACAAATAAATAAAATCTGTATACAATATATTATGGAAACATCTCCATTGAAATTGTTATAAGATTTAACCACATTTCATTTCAATCCAAGAAACCATCAACGTACATATTTTCCACTCTAATTAATATTTTGTTTAAATATATGTGGAGAACCTTGATGGCATGTTCTTCGTTCGAATTGTTTCGTTGCCTTTTCCTAAAACAAACATGAGCGCTCATTTTTTAATAATAGAAAAGAGTAATCAAGAGAACCAAAATTATATCGGTAATCAAAACAAAAAGGATCAATGGAGTCAAATGGCTTATTTATGTAGTACTGGATTGTATGTATATCAAGTTTTTGTTGCTCATTAAGCACAGACAAAGAAGCTTTCACAAAATGTTTATAACAACCTTTTATTGCCTTAGGTAGCAATCGTGTACAATGAAGCAAAATTAAACATAGATTGTTTGTAGAAAACCTTCAATTTAGTACTGTAAACCAGGAAATTTCCTTAACGACTTTTTTCCACAGTTTCTGTGATAAATCTACTTTCCTGCAGTTATAAATTTGGTAACTTTTCCATCATTACAGTATTACATTCTTAGAAAAAAATATTCATAGTTTTATTTCCTCATTACACATTTCACTACAAAAAAAAGCAACAATAAAACTGTTGTAAAAATGTCACTGTTTACAGTATTCTTAATAAAATAAGTGGGATTGAAGTTTACTAGGTATGTTTCTAAAGAATCTATTTTCTAAGAAGATACAACTACAAACCTAGACCAAATATACAGAAAACATTTATTAACATATATGATTATGTGGTTGTTTATTAGATACTAACCTTCCATAAATTCAGCCTTGCAGGAGAACCCATCATCACTGGAGATTTCAAACATCAGATGAGCCCCGTCTCTCTCTAATTTCTCCACCTTTTCCTGCACCCTCTGTTGGTGTTCCAGGAAGGTGGCCATAGAAGATTCTGTAACTTCTTCCTCCAAAGCGGGCTGAGGGATCTTCATGGATTCCTTTACTCCATGGATCAGTGGATGAGCTGACCAGCTACAACCAGCTACAATAAAGGATAATTTCTTCCATATTTGAACATTCTTTAATAGTCAAACCTGCCCTAACACTCACCTCAAACCAGCAGTCCCTTTTATTGAATGATCACTTTAGATCTATCCTGATTGTTTTTTCCCTATTTACTATAACTCCATCCAACGGTCACCAGTTTATGTCCATAATTTTGTTTGCTTATATCAGCTATTTTTGTGCCTACATTCAGACCTTGATTTAAATCTACCTTTTTTCAAAGTTAACACAAAGAATTACAAAAAGTATTACAGCTGTTTGAATGAGTTTACCTAGGAGGTCAATGATTTACACATGTATAATTACAAAAAATGTCAAAAAGTGTGGAGATCAGCTCACTGATAAGTAATAAGTAAGTAAATAAGAGACAAAGTGTCTCAATCACATTGAAAAATATTGATTCTTGTGTACAACACACTACCATAACAATTAATTCCTTTTATTGCTAACAAAATACATGTGAATACAAAGTAGACATGTACATGCATATCTATTCAACTTTACACCTTGAAAATTGTCACATTCAACTAAACCTCTTTTAAAAGGTCACTTTCAACATTTCGTAATGGTGACTGCTTAGAAGAGGTGCACTATACAATGTAATCCAGGAACAAAAACCAGACATGGAAAACAGACATACACAACAAACTAACAACTGGGAGCATAGACCAGGTGCACCCGTAGGGTAAGCGTTCTTAAAAAAATATGTCAAACTAGTACATGTATCCATCCGCTTAAAAAACAATTAAAATATTTATCATTTAAATAATACGCTAATTTGGATTACAATCATGCTTTTAAAACGGGATAAATCATCCGAAAAGGGATTTCCTATTTTTAAAATTTCAGTAAAATTAGTAGTTGAAATGTATGAAAATTTGCAACGATGATTTTTCAACACTATACTTCTATTCCCCATACTCAGTTAAAAGCCCGACTTAAAAACATTATACATCGTTGTTTTCAAAAAAAGGTACACCTGGATATAAATATATAGTTCTTGGTAGAGATTCCTCATACTTTGAAAGAAATAATTCCAAATCATCTTCCAAATATACAGAGGCAAATGTTTACAAAATACTGGAGATTTTAATCGACAACATATTTGTCCAGTGTGGTGGACGCGTTTTTCAACAAACAGTCGGCATTCCAATGGGAACAAATTGTGCTCCTTTACTTGCTGACCTTTTCCTTCACTCTTATGAGACTGACTTCATAGCTGATTTGATCCGACAGAAAGAATATCGTTTGGCTAGATCCTTTAATCTCAGTTTCCGCTATATAGATGACGTATTATCGTTAAACAATCCTACTTTCGGGGATTTGATACATCGCATCTACCCCAAATAACTTGAGATAAAGGTTACTACAGACACTGTGAAGTCAGCTTCATATCTTGACCTATACTTAGAAATCGATGGTAAGAGAAAACTATTCACCAAAATTACGACAAACGTGTTGACTTCTCATTCAGAATTGTACACTTTCCTTTCATCTCTGGCAACACCCCGTCAGCACCTGCGTATGTAGTGTTCATATCAAAACTCATACGTTATGCCAGAGCTTGCCGAAACTACCCAGACTTTTTGTAACGCGCTAGAATTCTAAGAAATATGCTTTTGGAACAGGATAATGTTGCTAGAAGATTGAAGTCATCACTAAAGTTTTATGGTCGTCATCATGAACTCGTAGATCGTTATGGTGTATCCATCTTGCGCCATAAAAACTGATTTATTCAACGCGGCATAGTTTTCCTTTCCTCGTTTGTCTACCGCGGACTTGACTTTTTATGAGCAACTCGGCGTGTGTTTCTAGAAAAGCAGAGGATGCCTACCGGTGCACCTGGTCCATGCTTCCAGTTTTAATTGGAGTCCGAGTTGCTCATTTGCTTTTGCTACTTTGTATGATTTTAGTTACTTTGTGTTCTTTGTTGTGTATGTCTGTTTTCCATGTCTGGTCTTTGTTTCTGGATTACCGCTACAACCTTGGTTCCCTTGATTACTCTTTCGAATTCATTTTGAAAAGTTCATGTTGCAGATCAAATTGATAACGTTGTGTTACTTTGTTGGTTATTCAGTACAGAATACATAAGTACCAAATGTATTCTATGGTGTCTTATTATCTCTTTACTGTGGAAAATACACTAAAACGCAACTGTGTACTTTCTGAGTTTTCATGTGAAATACAAAACAAAATCGTCTATATACATATAGTAACCTTGTTATCAGGAAAATAGACAGGGAATCGTTATTATCTAAGTAGCACTCCAACATAGAATCATGCAAAATGTAATGCATTGTTTGAAAGCTAACCTATTTTGGGGGGATATTTTGCTTTAAATGTTTAAGTGATCAGAAAATAGCATGTGACCTTTCATAGAATCATTGTTCATAAAATATATAAATTCGATAGAATGTACTGTTGAATAGAAAATTAAGGTTATTAAATCTGTAAACTACTCTAAAATACAAAAGACACTATTGGATTTACAATGTGAAAGCATGAATATCGCTTACAAAAAAAAACACCTTTCAAAAAATGCAAAATCGACCGACTACTGTGAAACATGTCATACTGTCTAACCCTGAAAATCAGAATAACTGTCTATAATGGAAGAACGGACACCTGTCCAAACCGAGCCAATTTTCAAATCCAAAAAGGCTTTAGTTTAGACAGATATTACTTGATATTAAGAACAGCGTGGACATTGTTAACCTGATTTCTATTGGATAATTAATACATTGCATAAAAGATAGATGAACTGACAAGAATAAATAATACCAGCTTTTTTAAATGGCATTATAACAATCAAGGTACGCTATCGGAAACCTAATGAAAACGTTTCAAGATAGCATTACCGACGAAATTCTGAACCTGAATGTTCTTGTGAGGTAAGATCTAACACAAAACTGTTGTCAATAAAACTTGGTTTTGGTTGATGTCTTTCTTTGAATTTTCATTCTATGTGAAATAAATACAAATTTTGCAATAAAGTAGTGTTAATGTCTTAATAAGTTTAGAATATATTTGGAATTTTCAGTCATATTGCATGCCAGTGTGTTAAAATATTATATATTACAATATATATTGGAAGTAAGCTTGAGTACTCTTTCCAATAAAACAGGAACTGCATGCTATTACAAAAAACGAACTATTAATTTCTTACTTCATTTTTAAAAAAAATACGAACATGCATGGCCGGATGAGGTGTTTTCTTAGCCCTAACATGAGTATTTGGATGCATATAGCAAATCAGGTCAATAGAAGATGAGCTGTGAGCGACATGGATACAGAGGTCAATACCACTGGCATGAATGTCCAACTTGAAGAGGTCATACAAACTATTATGGGGGAGGTCATCGTTGTCACAATTAACAAGATAATTGTCGGCAATGCTTCCCTCTTTAATAAAACGTTTCATGACACGTGCTTTGTCGTTTCCCTGCATGATTTAATTACTAATATGCCTGATATTTATTTTATTTTTTTTCTTTTCTTAAACTTTAAGTACATTCTAGAAAACATCATTTGAGATGAATATTTATAAATACCAATAAAAGTGCTTTTTTGAAAGAACTGATTCCTTAAAAGTCACATTATATATTTGTTTATAAGGGAAATTACTTGACAGTTCTTATACAAAACCATATTGAAAATATGTAATGTTTATTTAAAGAAGAGTAATCAAGGGAACCAAGGTTATAGCGGTAATCAGAGAAGAATGTAATCCAGGGACAAAGACCAGACATGGAAAACAGACATACACAATAAAGAACATGAAGTAACTAAAATCATACATACAAAGTAACAAAAGCAAATGAGCAACTCGGACTCCACTAAAAACTGGAAGCATGGACCAAGTGCACCGGTAGGGTAAGCGTCCTCTGCTTTTCTAGAAACACCCGCCGAGTTGCTCATAAAAAGTCAAGTCCGGGATAGACTTAAATACAAAATGTGTCACAGTAACTCACTGAAGACATAGCAATACATACAATAGATGTTACTATGAAAACACATTGCTCGATTGATAGTTCATAGACAGAAAATCTGTGAAATGAGACATTTCCTGTTAAGCTCCATCATTTGATATCAAATGAATGTTAAACAAATCCTAGTTATGTTGTCCATAAATAGAAATAAGAATCATAAATTACAACGGATAAAAGATAAATTTCAATTTGACGATGTTATTATTCTTTGCAAAATATTTAAAACATTTTTCATTATTGCAATACATACTTTAGTTTATGTTTGAACAAACAAAAAACAAAATGAAGCATGTGCATTTGGTGCTAAATAATATATTTCATACATTCCTTCAGAACTTTCGTTTACAGCATTCACTACCAAACATGATTAACAAAGCCAGGATAAATATGATTCTTTCAGGTCCATGCTTCCAGTTTTTAGTGGAGTCCGAGTTGCTCATTTGCTTTTGCTACTTTGTATGATTTTGGTTACTTGATGTTCTTTGTTGTGTATGTCTGTTTTCCATGTCTGGTCTTTGTCCCTGGGTTACGTTCTTTTGATTACCGCTACAATCTTGGTTCCCTTGATAACTCTTTCAGGAACATTCGATTGCAACAGAATTTGGAAGTATATAATTATGTCATCATATAGATAGAACAATATTTTAATACTCTTATAAACTATCAATAAAATATGAATGTTGGTCTGGGATGCAACTGTGGTCAGGAATCATCAACTGTGTAAAAGAGTAATCAATTGAATGGAGAAAGCAATCCAGGGGCCAAGACCAAACATGGATACACAACAAAGAACATAAAGTAACTAAAATAATACATACAAAGTAACACAAGCAAATGAGCAACTCTGATCGGACTCTACTAAAAACAGGGAGGATGGACCAGGTGCATCGTTAGGGGGAGCGTCCTCTGCTTTTCTAGAAACACACGCCGAGTTGCTCATAAAAGTGAAGTCCGGGGTAGAGGAAAAAGGGAAGAACACTATGACACGATGAGATGACTTCAATCTTGTAGCAACACAACCTTGTTTCAGAAACCTAACTGTAAGAGTGCTACCGCGATACAAAAAGTCTGCTTAGTTAAATATAGTAGTATATATCTTTCACGAAATTCAATAGAAAAACAAAACACAAAATCAGACTGGTAACATCCAACAAAATGAATCACATTAAAGATTCTAATATGTATTTAACAAACACAGTAAAAGATGTACAAAAATAGTTTAAAAACTCAGACATTTTAATTACAATTGTTCATAATTATCAATAATTGTAAACGTAATAATACTTTCCAATTTTCAACAAAACAATAATGAATTACTCCTTAATTAGGGATTGTAAATCTCGATATTTTTTTATTCAAAATGTCTACTGTTGGAAGCATTCAGAACCGATGGATGAGGTTTGAAACTTCTGGATAAATCAATATGGCATATTATTGTCAGAACTATTTGGGTTTCAAAGATCCCGAGGAAAATATAACATAAAAGAGAAAAATGCTATTGTTACAGTGTGAGTAATACACATGTACATGTATTTAAAGAAAAGACGAAATTATTAAATCAACCACAAGATATTTGTACAACCATACAATTAAACACCCTTCCATAACTAAAAAGTATATATCTTTGTGAACTTTGTGAACTTATTCATTTCACTGTACTGTAGTAAGGACACCAAGTATCAATGCCATAAACAATATAAAAATTGTGTTAAGCCACATTTTCCACCCCTCCTGATTTATTGGCCTTAAACATCAAAATATTTTCAGGGAAAAAATAACAACTGAGGATGGAAGGGAGAATTCATATACATAAAGACCCATACAATTATCAAAATACCTGAATGACGTTTTTCAGTTATTGCACTACATGTGGCTGGATGGACAATGGTAGGCCGTCGTTTATCGACAGGTTCATGCAAAATTATAAAGAGCTTTCAAAACTTAACATACCACCTTTTCATAATAGAATGTAGCGGTAAAGTACAGCAATGGGAACAAAAACGATATATCAAATAATAAGAAAATTTTGAGATTTATTTTTCCTTCCAACAGATATTTTTACATGAATTTTCTTTTATTTAAGTATGAAAGTAATGCCGGGAACCAATATTCTAGCGGAAATCAAAAGAATGTAATCCAGGGACAAAGACTAGACATGGAAAACCATAAAGATAAAAAATAATCAAACTGTATATATTCATACAACTTGGACTCCCGTAAAAACTGGGAATATGGACCAGGTGCGTCGGTAGGATTTGACAAACACAACTGAATATCAAGTAACAAAGATAAATTTTCTAAAACAATACTTTGTTTGAATAATGTGAAAGTATTATTACATGTAAAAAAATGTTTGATATATCGATTGTATGTACGTCAGTGAAAAAGAATTATTCAAGGAAACAGAAACCAACGTTTTACCTTTTTGAATCTAAAAACGTTTTCTCGACAAGTTGCGCTCGTATTTGTATTAGATTTTTATGTATTACTTAAGTCAAGTAGGCTTACTTTGTAAACACTGAATAAATTATTACGTAATTTATGGCTTATTATTTTATATATAGATTACAAAAATGAAAGAAAACGAACTCAAATAGGCAAAACATGACTCTCTATGAAATACAATTAAATGTTTTAAGTCAAACATCTGCTTTCAATTACTAGTTTAAGCCAAAGATTTTGCAATTAGGTTCTTAGGTTTTACTTTCGAAACATTTCAGGACTTACTAGTTTCAGAAGAATGTAGAAAGCCTAATGTCCGTGAAGCTGCTTGGACAGCAAGTGACTGTTGGTGCTTATATACTTAACAATCGACACGAAAATGTGAGTAACGTCAAGAAAATGTTTTTAGATTTAAAAAGTTAAAACTCTGGAGTGTCTGCTTCCTTGTGTTATTCTAGTAATTCATTTGTTTTCTATTGACTATTATTTAATCTTTCACAATTGTGTGTGTCACAGATCTACTTAAATAAAGCAAAGTTATATAATATAAATATAAAATTACTTTTGATGTCGAAGGCAAAATAACTATTAATGTATAAACCCAAGATGTGAACATCTACTTTTTTCTGCATTTACAATCAAGTGTTAGATATCTCCAATGGTTTTTGAGATACAATGGTTCAAAATGGACCCAATTTTGAAATTTCTTTTTTAAAATTTTCCTTTGCAATGCATTTCTTAATCAGATTTCAGATATATCTTACAGTTTCCGAGTTATAAGGGGCCAAAAGAAGCCATGCTCATTAAAATGACCTTTTAATAACCACTCACAAACATTTTTGTTTTCGGGTATATGGGAATAATTCCTCCTTTCTGTCCATCAGATCGTCTGTCGTCCTGATTTATTGTAGGCATCACTCCTCCTAAACCGCTCAAGGGATATAGACGATATGTTAATGTACAGAAGAAACATAACTACTGTCGAAGAAATCCAAGAAGTTAAACATATAAAAAAAAACTCGTTAGCGTCAGAATGGCAATCAACTACTCTTAAACTATAAAAGGCTTGATTTTAATATAAAAAAAGAATGATAAATATGCAACATAAAATAACAAATAATGAAATAACAAACTAAATACTAAAATCGGTCATAACTTTAATATGCTTTTAAAAGTAGAAACTTCCGGATAAAAAACAGTAAACGACACTTAGAAGCCCTCATTTTTTTTTTTTGGTGAAGTACATTTTTACTTAATTCGTGTTAATCATTATCACAATAACAACTATTGATTACTATGAACAGTGATCAAATATCTGAGCTTTAGAACTTTAATTTAGTTTCAATTACTATTTTTGTGAAATACATGTATCATGTACACATTATTAATTTTGTAGATTCCTTTTCATAATATTCTCGTTTTGCATCTATGTGACAAAATGATAATTTGTATACAGAGGAATATATCTGTCAATAAAAATTCAACACGATCAGATTTTCACGATATATTTATGTATTCACATCACTAGCGCTTTCATGGCTGCTGCCAATCTTCAGGTGACATTACATAACGACAACGTAACGTTATACATATAGTGACGTTATAATAATATAAGGGGAGTTAAATAATAACGTCAAAAATGTTAAAATAAAAGAAAGAAATAAGAGGACATGAAAAATGTTAACGTCCATTCAATTTCGATTTAAATTTACGAATAAACATCATTTCTTTGGTTTTACGTAAATCTTTATCATTTATATATATAAAAAGGTCTGAAAAATTCCCAACGACTCTATTCGCTACACTGCTCCATCGGATAATTTTCTATTGCAATCAATAGTTCTTAAAGAGTGATATTTACTCTGGATTTGTTTTTTTTATTATTTTTGGTACCTTTTTGATACGTATATGGCTATGCCTATAATGGACAGAGCTCAGTGTATGCCCTCAAACTTTGAATTATGTTGAGTATAGTCATTTTCTTCTGAGAAAGCCTAATACATATCTACACAACCTCTATTGTCCAAATTTACATTGTGAGACAGGTGAAACCTGCAACGCTCCCAAAGAAAGATAAGGTCATGCCAACTTTCATTTTGCCATATTTTTTTCTAATTGCCTACCGTTTCCTGAATAGATGCTCAATAGATGCTCTTAATTCATTATGTCAAAAATGGTATTCGTTTGAATTGCCCAGTATATTTAAAACACACGGTACCTATAAACTATGCAACTTCTTGAAGATTTTTTTTAAAAATTTTATCTTGTTTCGTTTCAATCTGGTTCTTTAAGAGTAATCAAGGGAACCAAAGTTATAGCGGTAATCAAAAGAATGTAATCCATTACCAAATATACACAAATCAAATCTTTGTATTTGGGCTTTCAAACATAAATGATAAGATAAAAAAGACTGTTTCAAATTTTGAACAGGTTTTACTCAATAACCCGGTTTTGTCCATTTAACACTCTTTTGTAAACGCTTCGTGGTTTGTAAGTGTAAACTGTCACAAACCAGGTTATTTAGCATACCCTGTTTAAAAATTAGAAAAAAAATCATATTCCTTACACGTCATTATATAAATAAAAAGGGGTTTCAAAAACATGAAAAATTGGTTTTAGCACACAAATGATTATGAATGATCCGCTGTTTAAATATAGTAGTCAGAATGATACAACCCTAGTTTTTTATCCTGTTGACGGTATAGATTATCCACGAAATTTAATTAAAAAGAAAACCACTGTAGCAAAATAGTGTAGTTAGTTTTTACAACACAAGAACTAAATACATGGAATAAAGATACATAAAAACAGTAAAGATATACAAATAGAAAAAAAGGAATATTTTGAAACATAAAGATTACACATTATATAAGCATACATGTATTTCATAATGATCAAACAACAAATTTTCAAGTTATTGCATGAACACCAAGTGTCTAAGGATGACGTTGATCAAACGGACGACGACAGCGGCATACCATTATACAACCACAATTCTTTGCAGAATTATTTGTAATTACTTAGTCTCCTTTCGCGACTTTTGGAAATTGTTGCATATTGGTAGCATAAGCTCATGTGGACTAAAAGTCCACATAATCAAAAAGGCCAGCACTATCACTTGGGTTAGATAAAATTCAAACTACATGTAAATGTAAACTGCACATTAATTACTACACATGTGGGTGATAACTCAAGATAATAATGCGTAAGTTCTTAACCCGTGAAGCATGCAAAAATGGCTGTTCTTACATTGTATTTACTTGTTCATATAATATTTTCAGATCTGATTTTATGATCATTGCCTGAAGTATATCACTATTCCAATAGTTGTCATAAATACCATGGGATTCTAAATTGGAATTTGGATCGAGTTGCATTTTAAAAAGTTTAAGAACTGTTTTATTATTTATTTATCTGCATAAGTATGTAAAAAATAACATGTTTTATTATCTAGGGTACCCATGAAATGTAAAGAAAGAACATATATAATACAAAGTTCGTAAAGTAATTATTGTTTAATACAGCATGATGCAAGAAAAAAGGGAGAGGTACTAAAACAAGTTGATTAAGATATATAGCAATACAATTTGTCTGTAATCTTTCTAGTTTACACTGAACATTCTTTTATTGAGCATACCGGTTTCTGGAATTTTAAAAGCGCAATACAAGCATTTGTTTATTGTATATTTGGCAAGCATTGTGCACGTGCTTGCTGACTACTTAGTATGTGTCTTTTTATATGCATATGACACAAAAAAATCATCTGCAAAAGACATTACTCACACTCGCCATGTCAATCGAATCTTGTTTCAACTGGTTTACTATTTGATAAAAGAAATAAAGTAGTAATTGTATAGAATACATCTTCAAAAAATGGAAGTTCTGAAATGCTTCTATTTAGCATTATGTGTGTATCATTTTAATATTCTTTGTAAATATGGAGTTTATTTACACTGTTGGAAAAACTTTAATCTTTTCTCCCACTAGGATCCATGACTTTGGCGTTGAGCTGTAGATGTATGCCAAGACAATATCCATAATGATGTTAAGTCTCTATAAATATGAGGAAAGTCCGATATAGGAGTGTCAAGACTTATTTTTAAAATGTGTGAAACGGTATAATCTGATTCAGTCCATTATTTTAGGCATCGTATATTGAAAACAAAACATTTGAAGGAGTATGGTGTTTAGTAGCCCATATATTTACTTCAAATGTTGAACTTGACAACAGATTGCCGCAATTTGCAATGTCGATTTCGGGTCCAATTTCACTCAATGAGAATTGACGAGAAAAAAAAAAGATAAATAAATTACGGGTAGTGCAGGATTAGAGTTGTTAGGACTTTTATTTTTTTTGTGAGTGAATGTTCCAACTTAGCATATCGATAGATTCTGTAAAAATGGTGTTTAATCGTATAATTAATTTATTATATAAGACGAAAGTTTATTGAATATTTGAAGTTTGATGAAGCTTTTTCATTGTCGTACCACATCGTAAGAATATAATGGCGTTTGTGCGACACCAGTAGTATTGCATATTATCCCTGAAAATGAAATTGGTTATTAGTTTGTGTATTTAATCTTAGATTCACTTTATTGGTAGAATATATCTATGGGTCATCACTTATTACTATCTGTTAAGCTGTCCTTAAACAATATCACATCAACAACGTACTGGCATTTCTTAGGAACAGTACACATTACGTTAAAGCTTGAGTTTTTAAAATGTCCAGGTATTATATTCCAGCATATTCTCTTAAAGCAATACAAATACTGTATACCGGGTATTCCAAAGTCCATGCTCACTTTATCTAATATGCTTATTGATATTTAATTAATTGAATGTGTATTCCAATATTTTGCAAATACATGTCCACAATGTTTAGTTTCCCATGGTAAAATAAGAAGGAATTTTAAACCTTTAAAATTCATATACTTCAAATATTTCAGCCTAAACTGAAAACCCAAGGAATTAATATGGTTGTTGGCGCAATGAATAAGCACAGTATGGTAGGTGTTACTGGTTGGTTAAAAGTACCCGGTGTATAGAAACACCCACTTTGTTGCTCATATGGTGACATCATATCATTGATTCAGACTTTTGTCACGCTAATTTAAACTACGCCAGTGATATATCATCCTCTGTCATTGCAGAGGCGTTGAGTATTAGCGATCCCTGTATCCTCCATAATTATAAACTATTATATCACATTACTTTATTTCCGAATCACTTGTTTGGTGTTGTAACCATATGCACGTGTTTGAGCTAAGTACACAATGTGTTCCTGAGCATGTACGAATCTGAAAATTTACAAAGTGGAACTAGAAATAATACTTACGAAATTAACGTTTGGACAAATTGTGCGGATACCCAAAATGTTTATTAATTCCAGACTCCTTATTATAATTTAAAAAAATGCATTATATTTTTTGAAAACCATTTAACATAAATATTATAATTTTTAAATATTTATGTGCCTTTCTCAGATAAAAACTTTGACGCCTTTCATCATCTGTTTAAAAATACAAAAGAAATGAGACGGTTATACTTTGACTTGGTTCTCATTATTATATGACTGAAAACAAAAGTGTTACAGGAATGAATTTTTCAAAGGTTTTACTATTGTCGCCTATTGGAAATGATAAGTACCGTTCTACCTATTCTGATATTTTGCAAAACGGAGGAAATTTATGTTTCCTTTTTTTTTTCAAATTTTTATGTATCTGAAAGATATGTATGACGAAGTCAGTACAAATTGATGAAATACACAAATATTAGGGTTAATTTTGAGCAGTTTCACGAGTCAGCATTTCTTAATTTCTCCCATTACTCAATTTGGGAAGATATAAAAAAAATGCTCTGAAATTAAGTTTTATCTCTTTATTTTGCTCTATGTTTTTATAAGTTCTTTTTAGTAAGGTACTTTTCTTCTATTTCACAACTTAAAACAATGATACCTCTTCACCTTTTCTTTTAATGATGTTGTTCACCACCCAATGATGCATAATTTTGGACGGATTATAGTCCTTGATGCAAAATCAATTTAAAATTGTATCTTTTGAGGAGGTATTAAGCTTTAGGGGTGAGATGTTCTATGATTTAATAACCAGTAAGGAATTCCAATATTTTGTTTTTAATTTGTTGTTTGTTTATTGTGAAATATAAGGTAAACAAAAGGCTTCAGGTGGCTAAATTTACAGGGGAAGATGTGAATTTCAGCATATCAAAAGCTCATATTAGCCTTTTTTATGGTGATCCTTCTAAACACTTTGGAGATTTTAGAGTGAAGTAGGCCTTATTTGAAAGAATTTAAATTTTTGCTTCCATTTAAACCACTTTCATAAAAAAACTGAAGGCATTTTATACTATCAGCTTGTCTGACCAAGCAATCCAGGAAATATGTTTAATTCTATGAGAGTATTTTTATTTCTTTACTTTCTAGTTTTAAAGAGATAGACTTTATTTTTCCTCTTTTAGTCATGCTTTACTTGTTATTTCTGGTATTTTCTTGGTATGTACCAAAGTGTGGAATAGAGTTGGTGTTATGTGTCTTAGAAAATTGTACTTCTACAATTAAAAGCTTTTTAAGCCTAAAAAGATAGATGAAAGTATGCATATTTATGCAGTAATCTAAGTAAATCAAGATATAAAAAAAGGTTCTGACTACAACATATGACAATGCTTATGAGAATAAGGAAAATGTAAGAAAGCAACTGATTTCACTATGGACAATCTTAATACAACTGTGTGACTCATTATATGACTTTAATTTCAAATTGTAAGTTTCGAGTTGTCGGTATATGTAAAACGGTACTATCTCTCATTATTAGATACCATTTTTTTAATTATTTTTAGACAATAACACTATTATACTTTAAAAAAGTGCAACACATTTTTTGAAAACCATTTAATATAAATATTATGAATTTTAAAAATGTACCTGCATTTTGCAGAAGAAGGGGGAATTTTGATCCCTAACATCATCTGCTTAAAATACCAAACAAACGAGACGGTTATGCTATGACTTTGTTCTCGTTTTTGGTTAATGAAGATGAGGAAATAAAGATATGAAGATTAGAAAAAGGTCAGTTTATGGCTCCGTCATTGTTTTGTAGGGGTGATTTTTGTTCACAAGTTTTACTATTGTCGCCTATGGAAATAAATAGTACCGTTCTACCTTCTACAAGAAAAAATAAGTAAAACATGATGTTTTGGAGTCGGGATTTTAACAGAGTATGGGAAAAGAAGTAAAAAGAGTTAGTAAATACAAAGGTGTTTATGTATTGTGTTAGTTCTAATAATATTATTGAATTGAACGTTTCCAAAAGATCATTCCACTTTTTTCAGGACAAACATTATTTAATACCACAACGGGAGTAACAAAAGTCTTGGTATGATTGGAGACCCTCTTTTACAGCTGCAAGTGTAGAAGTAAAAGTTTTGAAAGAGGTTTGGTGGTAAATTTTGCAGATCCGGCTATGAATCATCGTTCATACGGATTCTTGTGACTTTCTGTACATAGGCGGTAGATCATCACCACTAAGTGTGGTAGAGAGATTAAAATAGGATAGCACAGATTTATGGTTTTCCAATATCTCTTGCTTGGAGAGCGTAGTTCTAGTATCGGTCTTATAACTATAATTATCTTCTATGTCTACCTCTGATAAAACAAATTGGATGTAATACGTTTTACAGATAAAACCAATGTTGCTTTGGGCTTTGTCTACTGTTGCAACAACATATTCGTTATAGTAGACAATGTTTTGTAGATCGGGACATCGTAAAACGCCAAATACGATATCTACAATCCGAATCAAATACTGAACCGGGAAAATAGACAAAACAAAACAAAATAAATCAATTAAGACAATAAGTGCTAAAAGTAACGAATTAATTAAATAAAAACCCAACTCACTAATGCTGAGAGTATGAACCAGGTTCATCGGTAGATGAAGTGTCTCTGTCGTTTAGAAACACTCGCTTAATTGCTCATATGGTGATGAATTTGAATTTAAACGGACGAGGGCAACCATGGCAATGTAAATAAATATATTCTGATATGAAATTATTGTCACATAGAAGCCTAACAATCAAGATGCTTTAAATATAATTTATTCAGAAATTTGTCACACTGACTTAAACTCAACCAGTGATAGCCTATCCTCCGCGATAGTAGAGATGTTGATCGTTCGCTGTTGGACAATCGTTCCAATGACTATTTCTTCTGTATCCTCTGTAATCATTGCCTCTCTTACAGTACATCATTTTTTGATCACGTGTGGGATGCTGTGACCATATGCAAGTGTTAGGGAAAGGCACACAATTTGTTCCTGAGCATGTACGAATCTTAAAATTAACAAAGTGGAAAAGGATTAATATTTACGGAATTAAGTTAAATAAAAGTAACTAAATATTAAGGTCTTGTTTTCATACCTAAATGTAAGCTACCCTGAACGTAACAAATAAAACACAGCTTTCAATCGTTCATTTGAAAGCAAATAGTGATTTGAGAACTCTCTTTTATTCTGTTAAACTGGTAAGTATTTAGGGCAAGTTTTGCTTACCATACATGAACAGTCATATCCAGTTGTACTTGTTTTCGGTTGATAACGGTCAGGATAACCGTTAAAATTCTTAAAGTAATTGTGAACAGGTTCTCTGTGTCGTCTGTTTGGTGTCTTTCTATATCTGTTGGATTTTGACCCTCTCGTCAATGATAACTCACATGAGGTAATGGAGCTGTACATTCTATTCAAATAACAGATATTCAACATCATTTTACGGTTCCCGTAGAAATGTCCTATAATAGATGCGTACTATAAATATAAATGATTCATTGAGAAACAACATTTAAGTCTGTTTGGTGTTCAAAACATTGTTGTTATGAAAAGTACAATGTTAGTACTTATTCTTTTTAAATATCTACATCAATTTACAATATAATAAAAACAAATTACAAAAAAAGTTTTAAAATAATAACTGGTACTAATTGTTGGTAATGCACCAAAAAAGGATATATGTACCCCCAACTATATACGGCTCAGATAATTGGAGTTTCACGTCACACGATGCTGTGCCATCTACTGTAAATGCTTACATTATTCTAAGAGGGCGAATTTGTCTTGTCGTATCCTAAAAAAACAATGAAATATACATAAAAGGAAGTTATTCATATTTATTAAAAAAAAGATACTGTAATAAAATATTTGCTAGTTTCCCTACTTGTCATTAAGTCATAAAGAGAGAATAAAAACAAAATAATTTTTGGAATTTTGAATTTGAGGTAATTTACTAGTCATTAAAACATCCTGGTCGCTTTATGGAATGGGATTCTTCAACTACAAAGGAAAACGTTTAATGTATGTTTTCATATGTTTTTAAATTTATGGAAAATATGTAAAAGACCGATATGGAAATAAATGTCTTAAATGTGTTTAAAAAATGTGTTGCAATTTACCATTGTATACATGTGTTAAAATACAATGTTGTCCAAAGTAAACTAATTATATTTGGATTTTTTGAAAATATAATCTAATTGTTTTTACCTTGAACACTTCTATTATGATCATTGTATAAGCACGGTACAATGTCTCAGTTGTGTGTCCATGAAAATAGTTTTGTTTAGATGGTTTTGATACTGCTATCAGAACTGCATGTATTACTGTAAAACAAATCATAAAGCATTATGATTGAAGAAACAAAAACGAACAGCAAATAGTAAGTAAACTATCGATAAAATGTCTTCAATGTAGGTTTTAATTAACTGTATTCAGGCATGTAGATTTCTACATTATAAACTATTCAAAGACAACAGAATATAATGACAATGAAACATAAACAATCCACAGAATGTAAAAAACATAAAACACAATAACATCTATAACATAGACAATATATTTTTTCGTTTTATTTATGGAATCCGAAAACAAATAACGCGACGTTAAGATATGTGAAATTGTGTCTATAAATTAAGAATTACGATGTAAAAACAAAGCCACATATGCACGATTGCGTTTGTAGACTTACCGAAATTAGATTTGCAAAATAATTGTTGTAAATGTTGCGGAGGACAAGAAAACATCCAATGGCCACTGAAAGTAACAGCAATAGGAATATTGCTGGTAATAAAATTTTCATTCTTGTTGTAATATATGCTGTAAAATAGCCAAAGGGGAATTACAAATTTGTAAGTATCGATCGCTGTGCATCTGAACCAATATCAACAGACGAAATTACGAATGTTTTCTTTGGAATCAAGCGACGTAAGCGAACCGCTAGTTTTCATATCGGGATCATTGATAATAAATCCACAAAGTCTGGGATTGTAAATTTCATGGAAAGCAAGGGAGTCAAAGTTACACACATTGCAATTTTCAGCGCTAGGAATGGCAAATTGGCAACCAAAGTGAATGTTGATTGCAACAATATAAACTTACTCGAAAAGTCCGACGTTTTGGCCTACCAACGTTCGGTGTAGAAAGTGGATGAGTAACCGCTTGTAGTAACAGAGATGGACCCAATACAAAAATAACAATGGTCAATATAGATATGCAGCATAAATTTTTGAGTACTGATTCCAAAGCCGTACCATTCTATAATATCCTGATTAGGTATTGCATACGTACTGTATTAATCATCTTAATGACTGTCAATACGACACTTCTCCAGTGTTGCCTATTGCATGTAAAAAAGCCGAGTAATTCCACAGCTTTTTGCGGCGAAAACACTCTCTCATTCCAATCAATAAAGCGGATATTTGTACCGGAATTTCTTAAACATTCGCCACACTGCAAGCAATTATCGACTATATAGTAGTACCTGAAATATCTAAGGAATGTATTTCATCGTGTAAAGTATTTAGTACTGTGAATACGGAATTACTATCGGATCACCTACCAATTTACTGTACATTACAAGTACCTGTCGAACGATACAGTGATGTCCAGCGACCAACGGTATTCGCCTGACATAAAGCAACTGTAGAGATCTTATTAACTATCAGCTGTTAATCGATATCGGGATGAGTTCTTCAATGGAAAAACTTGATTGGACCGACCCTGTACATTCCGTTGAACATTTTAATACTGCTACAACTTATATTTTAAGTAAAAGCATCGTCTGATACCAAACATGTAAAACGTTTTGATTCGAAATTAAAACCTTACTGGGCCACTGAAATTAGACAAACCCACAAAACAGCACATGGAATAAGCTATGTTTGGATTGATGAAAGAAGGCCAAATGGAACACATTTTGAATCCTATAGTAATTACAAACGAGATAAACGTATTTTCCGAAATACCCAAAAATGAAGCGTACCAACAGTATCAAAATGACAATTATCGTGAGATAGATGAAGCCGCAGAATGTGATATACGTTTCTTTTGGACCTTGTGGAATGGACAGAAAACAAAGAAGAAAACTCGATGTAAGGAAATACGGACTGACAATCAAACGTTCAGAAACCCAATAGACATTGCAAATAGCTTTGCAAATGTCTATGGTGAAGTATCTCATTCCGATGAGGGCCGTTTTTCTGGATCTTTCGGCACAGTAACTGACGATGTAGGCAATCTTATCCTGAATAGTGAGTTTACGTTTGAAGAAATTGACCCCGTAATAAAATACCTCTCATTACAAAAGTCGCCCGGTGTTGATAGAATCCAAATTAAATACGCAGGAAGACAATTCACATTAAACTTAACACATTTATCTAACTGTATACGATCTGTCGGGTATATTCTAGCAGTGTGAAAGAAAGGACTAATAGCTCCAGTATATAAAGGAGGTTCGAAGCCAAGTTCATACAGACCAATAACTCACTTGTGTTCATTGTATAAACTTTTCGAAAAGGTTATTTTCTTTAGTATCGACAATTGGATTAATACATGTTCAGTCAAGTTTCGAATGATCAACAAGGGTTCATAAAATCATTAAACTGTTTCTACATATTTCACCATGTCAAAATCGGCTAGGAGTGCCATTGAACTCAACAGTACGGTATTTGCTGCATTTCTTGACATTGAGATTGCATTTGGCACTGTATGGCACGAAGGAATGATACGGTAGCATATATCTTGGAATCAAATCATTAATCAATGACATACTGATATGCAGAATGCCGTTTTATTGAATGGAATCACACCATCGTGGTTCCCAATTGATCAAGGTGTACGGCAAGGTGGTGTGTGATCTACCTTTTTATATAAACTATATATTGATGAACTACTGAATCAGCTTGAAGCGTTCAGCCACGCACGGCCTAAAGATCAAAGACATTAACTGTGGTAATCCGGCGTTTGCAGATGACATTGCATTATTGGCTCTTAGTCCTATGGCTCTACAGAATCTGATTGACATAGATATAAATAGATATAACATCGAACATGAAATGCTCTGGGGTAGTAGAAAAGGCTTGCGATAAAGACAGGAAAACGTTCAATGGACGTTTTGGTATGAGTAACTTGAAACAAAACTTTAACCCATTGCCTTGTGTTAAGCCATACAAAAAGGTTGTGTTGCTATCAGTATTGTACGGTTGTGAGTTATGAAATAATTTGACTGTTAGCGACATGTCTTCACTGCGGAAAATGAAACACTATTCATTAAAGCGAATACAGAATTTAAGAACATTCACCAGGTCAGGCATGGTAGAAAGTTTGGTAGGACTAGTTGAAATCGATAAAAAGAACTTTTTTCAGAAGTTAGCGTCAAACGACATGAGTTCATAAGCGGACGTTTATTTCCTAATAGACTTTATAAGTTTACGTTTGGCAAAAAAGACGTTCAAGATTTCGTCCCAGATCTATAAAGACTTTTCACTAAATACAATTTAGACCAGTGTTTTAGCGAATACATTACTACAAAAGTTTGTCCTAGTAAGTTGACATGGAAAAAGATAGTTCCTCAATTTCAGCAATGGTAATATGTGAACGCAAAGCCCGAATGAACTCTGACAATGACTTGTCTTGCTTTAAACAACTACACACTGTTGGTACTTTCTCAGGTTGGAGAAACAAGATGTCTGCATATATGTTTTCCCTGTCTGTCTAAACTACTAACATGTGTTCCTCAAACCAAAAAGACTATTTGTACAAGATGTTACACACCCTGTGTTGACTCTATTACTCACTTTGCATTGGAATGCATTCGTACTGCTGATATTCGGGACAAATTTAGGACTTCTGTTCTGAACATTTTTGTGTTCATACTTACCTGCTTCTTGACAGTTTAAACTCCAACGAAAGACTATTACAAATACTGTTAGGAAACACAAGTCAGCTTAAGGAATTTTGTTGTAACAATGAAATATGTAACTTTATAAACATTGCTGCAAAACTCTTGCGAGACACTGCTAAAATGTACTTCTGTTGTTATGAACAATCGAAAAAAAATATCAATCACTTTCTCAATTGTTTAAGTGAACTATCAGTTTTACGTTGATTTTGATTAAGAGACAACCCTGTATATATATATGTTCTGGACGTAAACGTTCAGATTTATGATAAATTTGCTTCTCAAATTCATTCATAAGTGCTAAATTTCATGAGTAATTTCCATTAAATTTTCCTTCTTTTTATAAGTGCATATATAGAATTCTAATATTCATCGAAAGTTGCATTAACATGTATCTCTGTGATTTTTATTAGAAAATTTAGAATTTCTGCTCCATTGTTTTAATTTTACTTTACTACCAGTATGATGACCCCGATCACACTGGTAGTGTAAGATCGACGTGGCATACATACAAAAATTCCCAAATATTTTAATTTTAATTTACGGACGATTTACTTTACATACCTTTAACTCTTATCGTACTCATAAAGTAGAACGGAAATTATCTTCGGCCTGACGAAAACTAACTACGTCAATCAGTTTAAGACGCTTCACTTATAAGTCAGTGTGATCGACAACGACATGGTTGTACCTTTTGATGTATCAGCTATTTTGGTTCTTATAATAGTTGGCATCATATCCTACATTCTGTATGGAAACATTCGACGACCTCCAGGAATTTCCCCGGGACCACCATTATTGCCAATTGTTGGCAATATTCCTCTCCTTGCAAAAAGTGGAAACATTATCGAAGGTTTCAAAACTGTAAGGAAAAAGTATGGGGACATCTTTAGCTAAAAACTCGGGACAAAACTCATAATAGTCGTTAATGGCTATGAGAATTTAAAGAATTTTCTTGTTAGGAAAGGAGATGTCTTCACCGATCGCCCACGTAATTTTGTTTTTGATAAAGTAGCTGTTGAAGGTAAGATAAAATCTTTTAAAGTATTGTATTAATATGTATTATATTTATACCGTATATATTTTGAAGTGAAAAGATATTAGCACAACGTTAAAATTCACTGGTGACCAAGCTTCAACGTTTTCTTGAGAACAATCATACACATTGGATGGGGGCATCATTCACATACTTTCCATGCAATTGCAAATAAAAGTTTAAAAAATCATAAGAAAAAACATCAAACTGATCAGAAAGTTACAACAAGGAAATAGAAAACTCCAAAACTCACATGAATTATGCCAATTACACACGTCTATCAATGTAAAGTGATGAAATTAGTCTATCACAACATTCAACAATAATAATAGCATGTATTTTGAAAGGGCTGGTTGGATCGAGTGGACTTTTATGGAAGGAGAATAGACATGCTGCTTTGAACGTGTTGAAACAGATCGGATTTGGACAAAGCAATTTTGAAAAGAAAATTTCATAAGAGGTGTCATCTTTGCTTGGAAGACTTCAGCAAATGAAAGACAATAATTTTTCATCGAAGCATATTTTTTAAATCAGCTTCTTTAAATATAGTAACCTTTCTTTTGTTCAACAAGTAATTTAGATATGACGATCCAAAATAACTTGAAATTATCGACATCATGCATAACAGTATTGTGAGTATGGAATGGACCGGGGTACTTGAAGCGTTCCCGATTTTAGAACATCTACCAGGGGATGTTTTTCGGACTAAAAAAATATTCGAAATCGAAAATGAAATGGAAGAATTTGTAAAACAACAGTTGGAAGAACACAAAGTTTCTTTAGATCGTAACAACCACAGGGACTTTGTGGATAAATATTTATTGAAGTTACAAGACGACAACACTAATTGATCTCCTTCGTGCACAGGTACACTTTTGTCAATGGGGACTAGATTAAATAAAAAAAAATATTTGTTATGTGTATTTCAGTTATGATAATAAACTTACCACTGAAGATGAAAGTTACTAACTAATTGATTCCATAAATTACAAATGGTCTTTCCAGAGATCAGTCTTATGGTTACACATCAATATCTTTGAAATTTCCATGATTTAAAGAGGAAAATATAAGGAAATGAATTCAGTTCCTATCGCGACAATTATCTTTTTTAGAAGTTTACAAAATGAAAAAAACAAAAAAAACAAAAAAAAACAAAAAAAAACCAAAAAAAAACCTTTGATTGATTTTACCATTCATAACCTACGAACCTTAATAGTTGTTGCTTGTGTTTAACAACAGACAACCATATAAAAAAAACTTCTAAATTTTTTTTTTTCTACTTAAAATGAATTTTATTAAAAAATATCAGCACGAAAAAAGAACACATATGATTTTATTAGCCGTGTAATATAAAATGTTTATTTACCCTTAAATACGCGTAGCTGAGAGAAACAAATAAACTGAATTTCTTTTGTAGAATACCAGCTCATTCAGAGATCTTATACTAACTGGAACTGATACAACTGCTAATACCATAAACTCAATAATTCTTCATATGATCCTCCAACCTTAGATACAAGAAAAATATACCGTGAGATTGACGATACTATAGGAACAAACAGGGAGCCAACAATGACCGACAAACCCAGAATGCCCTACGTTGATGCTGTATGTAACAAGGCGATGCGATTTTATTGTGTTGTCCCCTTATCTGCACCAAGAGCGTCCAATATTAAATCAGATATAATGGTGAAAGGCTATAGGATACCATCTGATGCTTCAATGTATTGTTACATCGTTTTATTTTATCATGTAAGCATTGAAAGTTGAATTTTGAAACATACTAAGCCTAACCTACAATTCTGCACAGTTCCTATCATGGAACTGATACAAGAAATACAAAATATGACGTGCCATTTTCTTGTCATTTAAAAGATGTGTTATTCTTTAACACTATTGGAATGTTGAGATACCTTTAGACATAAACGATTGTTTTTGGGGCAATTTCTATAACACTGTTCTATTTTGTAATTTTCGTAGGTAAGAGATCGATCCTGCTTTGGTGAAGTTTTAGCGAGACAAGAATTGTTTCTCATGCTGGTTTCTCTTGTCCAAATGTACAACCATCTACCGAAAGATTTGCCATTACCAGAAAAGAAAAGACTGCTTAGTATCCTTTACTTTCATGCTGACTTTTATATGAGATTGGAACCAAGGTAACTGTGGGAACTGTATAGAGAAAAAGATTTAAATATATATTTTGTATCGATATAGAGTTAGATGCAGATTTCCAGAATATATCAATTTGTAAAATCGGACCATAACATAAAGTATAAAAGTTCAAACGACTCTCATATCAGGTTTGTGAATGAATGGTCCGACTTGATACATTCATAAAGCATGTCATCCTATCCAGTCAATAAATGGGATGATTTATCTCGATTAGAAAAAGTCTACACTGATGGAGGACCAGAAAATGACACATTTAGTAAAGTGTTCTCAGCTCTGAAGAGTTATTTTCATTGTTTTACAGATTGCAATATGATGATACTTCACAATTATATATTGATCTCGTTTACATATGTTCCCATTAGGACTATTTATTTGGAATGTAGCTTACGTCATATTGAAATCGATGGATTTGTGCCGTTGACGAAATTAAAAGTTTAACTTCTTCCATACCAACACTACCTTAAATTGTCTAACGTCATCGCTTCTTTACATGCATTCAAAGACAAGGTAATGGATATGATTAACCTAAGTTCGTGCTTCCAGTTTTATGGAAAATAAGTTTTAACTGCAGACATGATGGCTGCCATAGGAAATATTTGTTTAAAATCATTTTAATTTTCCGACAACGGTTTGCAAATAATTGATAGTTCTGGTTTACAAAAGATGAAATAAATACACTATTTTGAACATATCAAATTTAGTAAAAATAAATTCGATTATCATCAAGTACGGATAATACCTTTCGTAAAATTGTTTTCAAATCTCAAAAATCTTCGAGATTTCGAGAATCAACGAAAGGTATAATTGTAGGCGGTACTAAGAACCTTCGATCTGTTGACTTTACAGCTACATCATTTAATTACTGGAATTATACTTACGAAGTGTTACAAAGCGTGATTAGTTTTAATATTTCTAAATTCAATTGTCAACTCTTAAATCCATATATTTTATATTCCTGTATGAGTCTGCAACAATTTGTAATGCAAAAATTGTCCCTTAACATTGTACTGCGCCCATATACAAGGACGGTTCTTGAAAGGACTCACCCAGCTGAGATTAATAGATTTATCTGACAATCGACTAGAATCATTTTCTATTGAGCATATCTTATCTGACCAATTCAATAGTTTAAAAGGTCTAATTTTAAATAACAACTTGTTGAAATCTGTCCCTACAAAGACTGCAAAGCTGTTATTTCTCGACTGCATAGATCAAAGAAATAATAAAATTCAGTACCTCACTGACGAAAATCTTAATGACCTTACAGTACACATAAATCGAATGGGAACGACAAAATTTAGCCTACTGTTGAATAGGAATCCTTTGCTGTGTAACGGCAATTCACTGAATTTTTTGAAAAGGATTTTTACAACCAATATTGAGTTAGAAAAAGGTGGTTCATATCCTTGCCTTTACCTAGATGGGTCAGTAAGAAATACTATTGATATCTTCCACCACATTGATAATCTACAAGTCCATTGTATACCGAGATGGTTGTATGTTCTAGCAGCAGTAAGTTGTGCTACCATAATTTGCGTTGTATGCATTGCCAGTATTATTTACCGATATAGATTTTATATTTATCTTTGGATTTTAAACAAAAAAAGAACGCTGATTACTTCGAGCTCAGAAGAACAGTGTAACATTATTGACAATATCTATGATGCTCTCATTTTGTATGCAGATACTCAAAACGATGGCAACTTGGTCAAACAGACGCTATGGATTTTCCGTGTTAATCATAAAAAAATACAATATAGCTAGAACATTAGGACGCAGAATCGGGTTCCGTTGAATTATCAAATATCCTCCAAATATGCAAACGTAGCAAGAGACTTATATTTGTTGTTTCCCGTACTTTTCTAAGCGATGCACTTGAAGAAGTTAGTTGTGATCAAATAATAAAGGAAATGAACAAATGAAGGAAAAACACACATTTGTGTTTGACTTTGGTGAATGCTGGCATCTTACAAACAGTATAGGAATTTGTTTGACGAAATCCAGTTCATCTCATTTAGATAGAAATGATTACGATCAGGTGCATTTAGAAGCTGTTCGTTTTAAGCAATCAGCTGATAGCAGCAACATTAATTATTTTATTCATAGATTTTGGAGTAAGCTGAGTGCGTTTATGGAAAACGACTGAATTGATTTGACCCGTTTTAGTATTGTAAAATTGTATATTTTATTAAAATCAATTTAACAATCGTCAAGTTGAAATTTATTTATCCTAGAAAAGTTTACTGCTGTGCTAATTTCTTGACATACATTAGGTTAGAGTAAAATATTGTTGTTGCTTTACATAGAAATATGACATCATGATAATCATAATGAGCCTGTTAGTTTTAATTTTCATTCCGTATTGTCATCTTTCCTTTCATATTTGTGTGTGTCTGTTTTCCCTGTCAGATGTTTGTACCTGGATTACATTCTTTGGAGTTTCGCTAGAACTTTGGTTCCCTTGATTACTCTTCAAGCTACGATTCAAGGGAACCAAAGTTCTAGCGGAAATCCAAAGAATGTAATCCAGGGATAAAGACCTAACAGAAAAAACAGACACACACAACAAAGTACATAAAATAACCAAAATAACACGTACAAAGCAACAAAAGCAATTGAGCATCTCGAATATCAATAAAAACTGAAGCATGGATAAAGTGGTAGTGTAAGTGTCCTCTGCTTTTCTAGAAACACCCGCCAAGTTGCTCATAAAATTCAAGTCCGGGTAGACGAAAGTGGAATAAAAATCTATGATGCATTGAACAAATTGATTCTCATGGTGCAGATGGCGTAGATGGATACACTGTTACGAGCCTCGAGTTCATGATCAAGATCATAAGATTTCTGTAGTGATGACTGCGATCTTGTAGCAACATGTCCATTCCTTGTGCTTTTCGCTCATTTAAAGACTTTGAGAAGACAAATTATATATAAAAGGCATTTATATTCCCAGGCTCCTAGTATACATCATAAGTAATACATGTGCACATATTTATTGATAAATACACTTGAACGTACAACATCGACATGTACGACCCACTTTAAAGTCAATGCCCGAGAACGTCCTATGTCTAAAGAGTCATCGATTAAAACATAAAATTAGATTTCGCATTAGGGTAAGAGAGAGTAATCAAGGGAACCAAGGTTATAGCGGTAATCAAAAGAATGTAATCCAGGGACAAAGACCAGACATGGAAAATACATAACAAAGAACATAAAGTAACTAAAATCATACATATAAAGTAACAAAAGCAAATGAGCAACTCAGACTCCACTTAGAACTGGGAGCATGGACCAGGTGCACCGGTAGGGTAAGTGTCCTCTGCTTTTCTAGAAATAATTTTTTAAAAGTTCGGTATATATTACCATGTTATTACCGGAAATGTATGATTTCATCAGGCTTCGATCGATTATAATTATTTTGGAAATTAATGGAATTAGAAATATTTCAATAAGAGTACTCCATCCAAATCATACAATGATAATCCGGTTCTGTATTATTTAATGAATTTATCCTTTTGATCGGTGTTACAAGATTCCGATCACATGATTTCTTTTCACTTGCCAAATAGTAGTTCTAAACAAAAATAAAAACAAAAAACAAAAACAAAAATAGTAGCAAAAAAAAAACCAAACCAAAAACAAGCGTAGTCATGCAAAACCTGAAAGCGTCCATGCGTACATGTTTAATAGAAACCCCCCCAAAAAATGAATTAAAGGCACAGTGGGCTATTTATTAAAAACATTACAGGACTCCATATAAATTTTGCTACCTGTAAACTGTGTAGGTATTAAATTAACAATCGGCAGTAGGGGAACCGCAACACTTTCATTACTGCGGTTAAGGACATATAAGCATTTCCTTATGGAAACATGGAAAATTCATTTTTGAGTACTTTTTTGCTTTTTGTGCCCTTTTCTGGTCATGTTTTAATGTGAAAACACTGTATTTACAAATGTAAAGCCAAAAATATCACCTTTTGTAAAAATTTAAAGATTTAGGGTTTTTGACATGTGATCAAGAAAAAGGGGGAGGCATGTCAGACATAAATTTTCATAAATAGACCAATTTTTCAGAAAATTATTACTTTTAAAGGCTATCGCTTTATTAATATTGTTAAAAAAAAAACAAGTCATGATTTTTTTGTTTTATTTGAAAAGTCAGAAAAATATTTAATGCATTTAGGTATGGTAGAATATTGTCACTTTTTTGCTTGCGCAACTTGGTTACCCTATATTTAAAAATCAAATATTTAAAAAAGTGCTTGTCATATTTCACTGAAACTTTGCAAATGCATTCAGTATGTGTATAGGAAGATACTTGTATAGTTATTTATTTTTTCTCTAAGACAGAAAATGACTCTTTAGGTTACAGACCACCAATTCAACCAATGAGCATTTGGAACGTACGCAAAAATAGTCCTACGCAGAAATTACTCCTGTTCCTCATAGCGCTGTGAAAAAAAGTTATCATCTTTTTTAAAAAAATTAAACAGTTTCTGAAAGGAAAAACATTTCGGTATATTTTATAGGTGCATTTGGCTTTTTGTGATGTGAAGCCTAATCTCCATAATGGTTTCTAAATATACTCATATCTTGTGAAAACACTGGAATATCCCATGCTATTTATAGACCCTTCACTTCCGGTGACCAGTACTACACTGCAAGTCTGCTAACCCCACATGCCATTCTGAGGATTGTGAGCTGACATATGTATAATCATGCTGATATATAGTCCTCTGCAGGTTAAAGTTAAGATAAAGTCCAGAGAAGCCATTGAATATTGTGAAATTAGCATAGAAGCCTATGGGAAGTGGAATTAGTGGTTTCTAGCCTATATCGTCCCCAGCCTTAATTGGTAAGTTTCAAATTGGAGATGCTGATTGATTTAAAAGGAATTACAATCACCAACCTTTAAATTAAAAAAACACAGAAGCAAGAAAGGGATTTTGATGATTAATTACATAATTACACTGTGGAAAGTGTGTAAATATCAGTTTCATGTCATTCCTTCCAATAGAAGCTGAGAAATATGTTACGAAAATAGTAACGAAGTCTTACGGTCGTCAGGAAGAAGATAATCAACCAACCTGAAAAGGGGAGGCCAACTTCCGATGAACATTACAAGTCATCATGCGTAAGCAGCATACCAAATAACTAAAAACAAATCTCTGTAAAAGAAGCTGAGAAATCTGTTACAAAAAAGTCCTTTACACACGACCTAAAAAAATTACTGTCATACAGTAAACAGAAAGCAGATAAGCAACTAACCTGGGTACAAGTTATCATGCAAAAGTAATGTGCAAATATTAAAACAGTTCCCTTCAACAGAAGCCGAGAAATCTGTTACAGAAACGTGTAACAGACAGACTGACAGACGGATTAGGTGGTTGCAATATAGGCCCATATTAGTGTGGGAATGTGTATGACGATCAGCTGAGTATGCCGACATTATTTTTCTGATACATCTGCTATTGAATGTACGAACTCGTTAAAACCACATTACTTGTTATGAGATGCCATCAATCAATTATGATTATGTGTATTGCAGACGATGCTAATACAGAATTGCAATCCTTTTTTAAGTTTAAAATAATTAACAGAGGCATGTTACATGTTTTGTAAAACATGTATACTAGACCATCAATCTAGCACTAAGTATGATTAAACATAATTATTAAAAGTCATTTAATTATTCCCCGGTGAAGATTGCGTCTTTTCCGCGATTTATGTCAGGTATCGTGTAATTTACTAGATTGACCTTGAATTCATCTCATACTTTTAATGCATGCAATAAAATGTGTAAATCTTGAGAATGACTTTCATGGTTATTAAAAGTCCTTATGACAGAATCGGACTCCAAAGACTAACATATGTATATTAGGGCAAGATAATTTTATAGATTGTAAATATTGTATTCTAATATGATGTGCTTCAAAGCTCTTCAGACCACAGCCGTGGTAAAAAGGTGGTAAACACATGACCAACATATTGTGCAACACAGGATGTGTCTATTCAAAATACCAAGAAGCTAGTTTTATTAGAATTGAAATTAATATAACACGCGCATGTTCCGTTCATAAATGATGTAAAATAATATTTAGCTAATGGTCTATCCAATTTAGTGTGGCATGTCACCATGAAATAACTTAGTTGTAAAAGGTGCCAGGATATCATTAGCTGTTTTTGGCGAAACATTGCATTAATTAAAATTCCCAAATCAAGAAAGGGTTCCTAACCCCGGGACCTACACCTGAATATCTGAACATGTAATAACTTAGTTGAAAACATGTTTACAGCCAGACCTACAATTCATAGTATAGGCTCACATTTTGGAAGAAAATATTAAGAATGAACATGACAATTTTTATCTACTAAGAATCAGATGGAACCATCTGATTACTAGTAGATATTCGTGCATGACATTAATCATAATACAAATAATTAACATACAAATAAATACCGGCTCGAGAACGGAACCACAGACCACTACCTATGTCCTCACTACCTATATGCAAGATAAGATGACTGAAGATATTGATATGGGATTTATTGTCCTTTGTAAACTCGTATACGGTAAAAAATGTTAGCACAAGGAATAGTAATAATCTCCAACATATGAATACCACTTTAATGTCTACTGATAAATGTATCTAATAACAAACTTCAAAGCGTGGTCATAAAAGATTAAGAATTAAAAAAAATAATTATAAAAATTTTACCCAGAGTCAATGATACATGAAATCCCAATACAAAGTAATAGCTTTTGCAAAAAGCTAGCAGCCTCTTAACTTTATGTGATGTTGAGATTTAATTTGATAACAAATTTAATTTTATTACAAAAAACAAAGATTCATGGCGTAAACGTTACGGTACATATACCATGCAGTAGACACAGAATTTTTAAAAACATACGAAAATACAAGTAGACAATGACTAGAAAATGTGTATGGTACATGTACATGTATTAATTGTGTACAAAATTTTTCACCAACATAAACTTTTTTCAGATTTGACCTTGTTTTATTGCAATTTAAGGTTCAAACTGACGCAAATAGACTA
The DNA here is from genome assembly GCA_037379345.1 of Perna viridis. Taxonomy (NCBI): domain Eukaryota; kingdom Metazoa; phylum Mollusca; class Bivalvia; order Mytilida; family Mytilidae; genus Perna; species Perna viridis. The sequence continues at coordinate 17,168,243 of CM074515.1, forward strand.
AATATATATGTGATAGGATCAGTTTATGAATTATAAATATTTATTTCAGAGAAAATTAATTATGTTGAGTTCACAATCTTTTTCTTTTCTAAGTATTTGGGTAATCTATCATTTATCCATTTCAGTTCTCATTGATTGGCAATCCATGTCACAGTGTCTGTTCTCTTGATTTTTATTGGTTCTTGATTTTCTATTTTAATTTTTCCCGCGTATTGGATTATTAGTTGATGTGTATGAAAGACGCTCTTTTGTTATCTCAGTTATTTTGAAAAAATACATGTATTGTTTGATTTCATTTTCATTCATTTGGAATGCATGCACATACTTACTAAGATTCGTTTGTCCATGTGAAAGTCTGCATTAACCACAATAAACTGGCTGTAGTTTTTGATCTGATTAAAATACACGATCTGACATGTACCAAGTCAATTTATGGAGGGCAGCGTAATTAAAGATTTAATTTAATTAGATTGATGATGATGATCTTTAAAATCTTTAAATCTTTAAATTTCTCGCTTATTACAAAATCTCTAATATTCAATATTTCCAGATACCACCCCAACATAAAAGTATACTTTTTGAACTTCATTTTTTATTTAATAAAATAACAGACAAGCATCCACATAATTTGGTGAAAGATATTCAACAAATCTAATTCAAGGCTGGGCGTTCTGTTCGAGGTGGAATGCATTTTTACGTGTTTTCCACGATTTAAGGGTTGCATGTGACATAGTTAGATACATGTATCTTTATTAATTTCAATTATACTTTTAGTTTATACAACTGTATTACACTGTTACAAAATATGTAAAAAAACTACTCAAAACAACATTATTTTTCATTTCAAATTAATTGTTTCTTCCGTGTACCGTGTGCTTTCCGTGTTAAGCACTCATTCCATGTACCGTGTGCTTTCCGTGTACCGTGTGCTTTCCTTGTATGGTATCCATCCCCTGTAACATGTGCTTCCCGTGTACCATGTCCATTCCGTGTACCGTGTACCGTAAGGTACCGTAAGGACACTGTGATTGCACAAATATTGTGCTGATACCCAAAATGTTTGATTAATTCCAGGCTCTAACATTATAATACTTTTAAAAAATTGCATTATATTTTTTGAAAACCATTTTATATAAATATTTTGATTTAAAAAAAAATTGTGCCATTCGCTGAAAAGGTGGGATCTTTGACCCCAAACATCATCTGCTTAAAATACCAAAGAATGGAGATTGTTATGCTATGACTTTGATCACAATTTTAGTTAGGGAAATGAAGGTATGACTAGAAAAAAGTCAGTTTATAGCTCCGTCACTATTTTACAGAGGTGAATTTTTCAGAAGTTTTACTATTGTCGCCTATGGGAAATAAATAGTAGCGGTCTTCCATGTACCTCGTGTACCATAAACCGTGTTCTGTGTGATTGGGAACATTGATTGATTCCGGGAGTTAATGTTGTGTATAAAATCCTAGATTCTAGGATTGCTTATACATGTAGAAAACATGTCTATTCGTGTATTTGTTTAGCAGATGTTTAGTAACTACGGATTTTCTGCATATGTGTTATGGGCTGAATGTAATGTATTCAAAACATGCAGACTGAAATCCAAAACTCGTCATAAAAGATTCACAAAATCTCATTTTTCATCGAACACAGTAAACATAAATAATAATAGTATAATTTCGTTTTACTCCTAAATGAATTTTTCTCTTTGATAAAGTGTTTCATATGATAAAGAAAAATGATATTGTATGACATTTCAATGAGTGTTCAAATTCCAGTGACATTGAAAAAAAAATACCGCACTTTTTGTACAGAATGTAATATTGTAAAACAAATTTGACAATGTATTTGTTTTATGTTATAATGAGGCGAGCACATCTTTACGCTTAGGTGTAAGTGTTTGTAAGAATCAGGCAAAATGGGAAAAAATCAGGAACATGCATGTCAAAACCCCACCAATCTGACAATAAAATATCACTCAAGGATAGTTTCTCTATTTGATAATACCCTTATTTGATCTCTGCATCACTGGTTTTGCTCAGAAAGTTTTCAATAGAATTAAGAATAACGATAATTTTAACATAGTTTTATCTGTCCATGAAATTTTCATTTTCAGTGTATTTCAATGAAATTTTAACTCAATGGTCCAGCATGATATGGAAAATCTTGCCTGTTTTCCTTGCTTCTGATGGTGCAAATACTCAAATTACACTATCAAAATGATGTTTTTGTTTTATACAATATTTCACCTACTGCCTGATTATTACAGGGACTGACACTGAATAAGAGTGTAGAAACAAGTGTTTAACAGCAGTTTCATGTTAAAAATTGTTTGATAAACTGAAAAAATTACCGGATTACAACGATCATCATACAGTCAGTATGTCCAAGATTACTCATCAGATAAATGTTAGTTTTACCCACAGATTGTTAACTGAATTAAAAAAGACGACAAAGTATATACAGTAAAAAATATACCAATCCTTAATATCACACTTTCATCATTTTCGTTAATAAAATACTACTTACACAAAAGAACTACGGTTTGTATATACACAGTGCAATATCTGTTTCTTGTGATGGATTTGACATGAGCTTCTTTAAATGAATGGTAATAACAAATTCATTTATCATTTTTCCCGTGTATTCTTGACTACGCCAGTTCAGTTCACGTATTATTATTTAATATTTCCATCTAATTTGTTATGGGTTCGATAATTTTGTTACATTTGAATTTCCCTAATATTGAATTATATCTCAATTCGGAAATCCATGATGTACTTCCTCCTTTATCAAATTGTGCGTATTAATAGTATAAAATTTACCCTCTTTTCGTTGGAAAACACATTTTTACCGTCCGCAATGGAAATTCAATAAAACACACTTGATGAAAATATATTATTCATTCAATAGTTCCATCAGTCAAATTTACATAACTTTAAGTACCAGTCCATAAAAAATCAGACAATGCTTAATGTGACTCATGGTGAAAGAAAAAACACGGAACAAAAGATACTTTTTTGGGGGGTCTTTTTTTAAGATTCTGATATATTTTATACTTTTTTACTTCACTGGTTTATTGCCCAATCGGTACATCCTCGGCCAATGCCGGCTACGATCGGAATCAACCAGATTGGCCGAGAAGTTGCGATTGGTTTATTGTCTTAAAGGCATATCGAGAGACCTACATTTCTGTTTAAAAAAGTTTCAGAAGAATAAAAAAAAAACATAAATTCTAGAATTGACTTCAATCATTGTTTAATCATAAAAATGAACTTGTTTAAATATAACCCTCTGCAATGCATTTGTCTAAAGATATACAATATTTAAAAAGATTAGTTTTATTTAAAAAGATTGCCTAAATGTCAGGAAACAATATGTGGTTTCTTGTAATAAGATAAAATTGACAAGGAAGATCTTGTTATGTGTGATTGTAATATTTCATAGATCAACTTTGCAATGATGTTAATGCTTGCTTTTATATTGAGTTATCCGTATTTAGCAGTAAGTGACTGCAATGTTCGAATTATTTCGGGTGCTGTTGTTTGTGATTGTTCAAGGATCACACGGGAAAAACTTATCTATTGTCCTACAAAAACAAACAAACTTAATATAAGAAATAGTAGTATTGGAGTACTGCAAGACTATTTCTTCTATCGATTTGCGCACCTGATTTATTTGAGTGTTGATGCCTGTGGAATAAAAGAAATAAAACCATTGGCATTTACAAATTTATCAAAATTAGAGAGGTTACGTATTATTTACAACCCTATTACGTATTTTAACTCTAGTGTTTTTTCATCGTTATCTTCATTAAAGGAGATCTGGATCTCACACGATCTTCTATCGTCATATCCCACTAGTTCTAAGAGTGACGTATCAAGTCTTGTCAACGTCTATACCTACGGCGGACCGTCAAATCAAAGGTTTGGAAATGTATTTTCTTTTATGTTAAATTTGAAAAGGCTTAATCACTTCGATCAATGTAGTCTGAAAACACTACGCAACGAAACATTTCAAGCCTTTAGTACTACACCACTAGAAACCCTTGAACTTACTCTATGTGCCATTCGTCACGTTGAAATCGATGCCTTTCTTCCGCTCAAACATCTGAAAAATTTAAGGATGCCAGGACAACATTTTATGAAGCTATCCAACACTTTGTATGCTCTACACGCTTTTAAAGATCGTCACATGGATGTGGTTGATCTTGGTTTTGAATTCCGTTCATACGGTGAATACATTATATCTGCCAAGCTTATGGCATACATTGGTAATATATGTATAAAATCACTCAGCCTCGCTGGGAACAAACTTCGCGTCATTGATGGTTCTGGACTGCTGAATATGAAGTATAAGTGTTTTGAAAACATAGATTTCAGCGGTAATAATTTTAACAGTATTCAAATGTACAATTTATGGTATTACAATTTATTTACACATTTGAAACGATTAGACATGTCACGAATGGACGGAACGTTGAAATACAATAAATTGCTTCGACATCATGGCTTTAAAGATCCGTTAATTTCCAAAAAACTTACAAAACAATGGACCTTTCGTTTTCCAGATTCATTAATATTTGTTAACATGTCTTTAAATAGTAATCATTTAGGTGCTCCTCCTGACATTTTATCTTTCGCGGCAAAGCGTTTACAAACTTTGGATATCGCAGGAACAAGCTTCAACAGCTGTAATTTTATATTTGAAGCACCTATGATTGTACAAGTTTTAAATATTTCAAGATGGCGCTGTCAAAATTTAAATGTAAATCTAATATCAACTTTTCAAGGGTTGAAACACCTGCAGATGCAATCATCATTTCTTAATGTTGGCATTGGCAGAAGTCACAACAAATCTTTTTTGATAGGTCTACGGCAACTTGAGTATATTGATTTTTCTCAGAATGGATTTAATGGAGACTTTGAAACGATATTTTTTCGAGATCAGTCGAACACTCTAAGGCGTCTCATTCTTCGTGCTAATGATTTGCGTTCCATTCCTTTGTCAGTTTCCAGTTTTCAAAACCTTCAGTTGCTAGATCTTGCGTACAATCGTATACCGTATTTGAAAACAAATGAAATTAATGCAATCGATATTAAACAAGACGGACGACCCTTCTCTAATTTTAGTCTACGTTTGGAGGGAAACCCGTTCGTTTGTGATTGTAGTTCTGTTTCATTTGTTAAATGGATTGTGACGACCGATGTACAACTTGACAATAAAGGTAACTATTCTTGTACTTATGTTGATGGATCCGTACGGTCAATCATAGATATAGCGAAAAACATACGAGTTCTTCAAATCCATTGTATGATGGACAGTATGTTGAATATTGCTATTATCTGTATCATTCTGTTGTTATTCTCAATTTCAGCATGCGCTGCATATCGTCACAGATGGAACATACAATTTTGGTATTACAAAATGTCCCTGCCTGTATCCCACGAGAGACAAAATTGCAACCATGACATATTTATGGTTTATGCCGAATATAATTCCGATTGGGTTATAGACTCTTTACAGTATTTTTTAGAAACAATTCACCAAATAAATATTTTAGAGAGAGGAATGGCTGGTATGTCGAAAATAGAGATCCTAATCAACAGCATTAATTACAGCAAGAAAATCATAATAGTACTTTCAAATGAATTTGTCAGAGACCATTTTCATATGTTTGAACTTGAAATAATAATGAATAATGTGAATATTGAAAGGGTGATATTTATAGTTTTGAATGATCTGGGCTTCAACCGCACAATAATGACAATTCTAAAATCTGTATCGCCCTGTCAAGTAGATGACAGCGCAAGATTGACATCTTCCGATGGACAAAACTTTACAGGAAGCTTTTGGAATCAGTTAAAAGATCATCTTTCATTGGAAACAAAGTGTGGTTGTAATTCTTAAATTGTATGCATGTTATGCATATTACAGAATCATTGAGAAATGCATTGTACATTTACCGAATTCCGTACACATAAGTACATAAATTACATGTTTTGACAAATATATGCGTTTTACATAGGTGTTTGATTGCATTTTCTGGTTTCAGTTGGTTTTTGTCGTCTGAGACAAAATTAACTATACTGAGGCCTGAAAATTATATGGTTGTTTTCCTACTTATATCAAACGTAATTACACGACCCTCTCGGTTCTTATCTTAGTCAAATTTAAACATTGTGGTTGATGAACACCTATCAATCGTCGACAGTTGCTTTAATATCTTGAGATTTTATCAGTTGATGAGGAAGTTACACAAACACTCGCGGTACGTTTATTTGAGACAGAAAATCAATATTTCATTAGATTGTATGACGCTTACAAAGAAGTTTGGCAAACGAAATTTGTTGACATTAAATACAAATTTCATCAGGTGATTATCGATTTAGAGATAACCATTGCATGTATCTCTTGATAATTTAAAAAATAAACTACTTTGTCTGAAATAAACATGCCTTATTTCTTTCCATGCTGTACTACAGTGTAATAATTTGTACATATGTTGTGTACATGATGCTGTATAAGAGATATAGTTAGAATAACAATGTTCCTAACGCATATTATGGATTGGATATTGTAAACAAATGTTTTATTTTTGTTATAAATGTTATAGATATCTCCATAACCGCCCACAAACATCAGAAAATGTTGAGAGCTATATTAATTCGTTTTATTTTCAAACTTATCGACAAAGAAATACAGGAAGGTGAATAATAGAATAACGCGAACATCAATACAATTATATATAAAAACAGAAGACAAGGAAAACAAAACATTACATAAAAATAATATGAAGTGCTCCCCGACACACTAGTAAGGTAGAGTCACAAGCGATATCATTCCATTCAACACAGTGTCATATTGTTAATAATGCTAATAACATGGAATAATATGATATTTTGGCAGTTTCCATTGCAAAGTTTGACAAAACAATATTTTTTTTGTAATTTTTGACCGGTAAACTATCTTCTATGCAATTAAGAAAAAGAGATCGCCTCTACCTTGATTTGATTCGACGTGAATGTATAGAGACACTTGTAATTATAAAGATGTGACTATGTTGCTACAAGATTGAAGTCATCACTACAGAAGTTTTATGGTCGTCATCATGAACTCGCGGATCGCTACGGTGTATTCATCTGCGCCATGAAAACTGATATGTTCAACATGTCATAGTTTTCCTTTCCTCTTTCGTCTACCACGGGCTTGACTTTTTATGTCGGGTGTCTCTAAAAAAGCAGAAAACGCTTACCCTACCGGTGCACCAGGTCCATGCCCCAGTTTTAGTTGAGTCCAAGTTGCTCATTTACTTTTGTTACCCTGTATGTATGATTTTAGTTACTTTGTTGTGCACGTCTGTTTTCCATGTCTGGTCTTTGTCCCTGGATTACATTCTTTTGATTACCGCTATAACCTTGATTACTCTTTAAGCAAATAGTTCATGAGGGTCATATTGCAATATATGAACCCGTTGGTCTCCCCCCCCGAAAAAAAAGTAAATATTTAGACCACAACGAAAAGCGTGTACAGTGTGATGATTCAAATACGGCAAAATCCAAAAACATGGCCAGAATGTGAACACATGAACCAGAGAAGATCTATACACAATGTTGCGAACCGAATAAAATAAGATTACACATGGAAACTGCAGATAATGGCAGAAACTGGTATATCTGAAAAGAATACAAATGAAAATCTATAAATAGATAAATAGTATAATATCTAATATTGTTTTCATATTTTTCAATTACTATAAAAAAGGTTTTGAGTGTACTTTTTTTACAGTTCAATTTTGCAGACTGTAAAGAAGTAAGTTCTTTGGATTGTCAAGTGGCCAATGTCATGTAAAACAAAAAAAATATAAAACATAAACTTAATAAACAAAACAAACTAAAGTAAATTCAAGATAAATGACATCATGAAATGAATAAACATAAATGTAACTGAATATACACGCACAAGACAGAACTAAATGTAATGGAATGAAATAAACACATAAACTAAATGATTCACAGTCTCAACACACCACCATTTTTCTGCACACCTCTCGGTAAGGTCGAACGTTGCATGTACTGTAAAATTAACGAATGAAATGGGTTGTTTCCCTTGGACTTTTGTTATAATTATAACTGGACGAAATATAGACTAATTTCACACATTTTTTGTAGATTTCTATATTGACGAAGAGAACACCAGATGATATATATTTCACTATAATGCTGTATTCAGTAAGCCATGACTGGTTAAACGAACATATCTAGCACGGACTTCTCGGTTACTTTACAAATTAATATAACGGACTTTGTGCTCCAAAAATAATAAATTCCTAGCTTTCCAACGGTTTTTTTTAATCACCGACATTACTTCACCGACTCTAGGCGTTATTACACCATCTCGGGAACATCAGGTTGATAACCATTTTATCACCGACAGGTCGACGCTTCTAGCTATGTGCAAGACGCACACCAAAACCGGGTCTAAAAACCCCTGTAAATAGACATTGAACCCAAAAATTACTTACAACATCTATACCTTTGCATAATATGGCAATTTCTCGTACATTCTGGACCGCGAGCAAGAAATATCATCTCGACAGCAAAATAGACTATAATTTACCATATAAAATTAATTATTAACTTACCTGAGTATTGTAAACATTAGCCTAGGGATATCCATGTCCTGAATTGACAATTATAATTTCCTACTGCTACTTTACCAAACTCAATGCTTCACTCAATGACCATGTGCCGACTGATATAAAACTCACCTGTTAAATTTCTATACGTGTACAATCTCGTGATTTCACAAAAGGTCTACTTGATTCGATTTACCGGTGTTAGTGGTATTTAAAGCTAGGATAGTTTAAATAGTCCTGTATGGAAAAAATGTAAACGACAATTAACTGAAGTTTGTTACACAGCCAAATTAATATTATCCACAGTCTGAATGACTCTGCACATGTGATTACATTTGGATTATAAACATAACAAAACGTAATAAGAAGGTATTTGAAAATTGTATATTTTTTATTTATTGAGATATGACACTTTTGGGCCATTATTAGAACAAACAAGAGGAAATACTAGTACAAAACAATAGAAGAGCTAAATTTCTTCTTACAGAACATGTTGTTCAACATAAAGTAACCTGAAAAGTACATGTGGATAGATGAAAAGTAAGAGTCCTTCTAAAATCATGAGTAGCACAACCTTTTCTCATTTGTTTTATTAGATTCTTATTTTCTTTTTCTAGAAAATATACCTTTCAGCAAATGATATGATGAGAAAATTTTTGTGTTAAAATAGACAAGGGAGTACATATTTCTTTAATGTATTGAGTTTGTATTGTAATATTATTTAATCAAGACTCTTTTCATTTTTTAAATATCTGTGAAGAATAAAAATGTAAGAGATGCTAAATTCTTTAAGTTTACATACAGATATATTGATTATGTATTGTCCATCACTAACCCTTCTCTTGGTAAATGGTTACCTTCAACATATCCACCAGACCTCAAAATTAAAGAGACTACAACAACAGCTTGTTCTGCATTTTTTGGCCTTACATCTCGAATTAGACAACATTGGTCATCTAAGCACTAAGGTTAATGATAATAGAGACGACTTTAATATTAATATCATAACTTGTCTTTACTTGTGCTGTAGTATACCTTCATCTCCTGCATATGGTGTTTATATTTCACAATTGATTCACTTCACTAGAGCAAGTACTAACTAATTCGGTTTCCTTGAAAGTCACAAATATCTGTGTAACAAATCAAGGGTATGAGAAAAGGGTCTCTTACCAAATTCTTTTTCCGATATCCGTTCTCGGTAAAAAAAAAATACTTAGTTTCTTCAGATTTCGTTCGGACTTGACTTGATTACGAATGGTATTAGTGTTCGGTAATTTTGTTGTTACCCTTAATAAGTGCCTTTTACTTTTTCATATCTCTTATTGCATGAACAGTATCATTCCTAAATGAATTCACGAACAAAATATGTCTATTTTTAAATTATTATTTTGTGTCTAGGGCGATAGACGAACGAAATTTTTCTATTGAACCTGCAGAACTAAAATCAACCCATTTTGAGATGATCAGCATTTATTCATGACTGAAGTTTAGATCTCCCAACCTTTTAATTATTTAAGTCAAGCTTTTACATTAAAAAAGGGATATTTCTGAAGGTCCATTTGCAAAGAATGTATATTTAAAGTTTCACTTATTGTTCTATTAAAAAAAAGAAATGTATATTCCACTGACGCAGTCAGAATGGTTATTAAAAAATAAAAATTACTTCAGGGAGAAACGTGTTCGGTGATGTTTTGGTAACTATTTTTGTAAACAAAGTTTTCATAAAAAAAGATGAATATCTGGATTTTTCTTCAAAAACAAAAGTTTTTAATGAAGTAAATTCTTGATGTGTCTCTTAATTCATGATTTCATCAAAAAAAAATTATCACTTTGTATTTTTATTTTTGAAAACGATTTCCGACATTGAGTGAATTATGTGCAATATAAAATAAATTCAAATGTGAGCTGAAATGAGGAAGTACAGGCCACTAAGAAACAGTGTTCTGATGGCTGCATCAATTAATGTTGTTTTTTTGGTATTGTTACTTCTTTTATAAAATAGGCAAAAACGTCATTTCCGTCAGTTTTGTTTTATGCGAAAGGTTTTCTTTATCTTAATCAAAAGTTATTTTTCTCTGATAGAACTGCGTAAACAAATGTACGAGAAATCTGGAAGCACTTGATTATGCAAGTCTCTATCAAAAATTAGCGTTATATATTATACATTTATATTCTTAAACCCCTCAAGAATCCATACAAACAACGCTACTTAACTGGATCTGCATAATGTGCCACCAAACGGCTTTCAAGACTTTTGATTTCTTTACTCACAGCTGTAAAAGATGGTCTCCAGTCCTACCACGAAACTTGTTACTCCTGTAGTAGTATTAATTAAATGTGGATCCTGAAAAAAATAAAAGATCTTCTAGAAACCCTCAATTCAATATTATTACCGTAATACAATAGCGTAAAAAACCTATGATTTTCCAAATCTTTATACTTCTATTCTCTATACTCAGTTCAAATTCTGACTCAAAAAAAGTATACGTCATTGTCGTTCCAAAAAAGACAGTACACCTAGATGCAGATGTGTAATACTTGGTTGAAATTCATCATACTTTTAAAAAAACGATTCTTCCAGATATATTACATAAAATGTTTTAAAAATACTGGAATTTTTTGTCGACAACATTTGTCCAGCGTGGTGGACCTATATTTCAACAAACGGTCGGCATTATAATGGGAACAAATTGTGCTCTTCTTCTCGTTGACATATTTCTTCACTTTTAACAGTCTGACTTTATAGCTGATGCAATTTAAAGGAAGAAACATCGTTTCGCCAGATCTTTTGATCTCTGTTTCCGTTACATAGATGACGTACTATCGTTAAACAATCCTAGTTTCGGAAATCTATTGACCAAACTATACGACACACACGATGACTGTCAACTTTCAGCACCTGCGTATGAAGTTTTTACATCACAACTCTAACATCATGTCAGAGCTCGCCGTAACTACGGAACTTTTTGTTTATACCGCGTTCAACTATTAACAATTAGGCATCTGGAACAGGGGAATGTTCCTGCAAGATTGAAGCCATCATTACAGATGCTTTTTAGTCGTCATCACGAATTGACGTTGATCGTTATGGCGTATCTATCTGCGCCATGAGAACCGATTTGTATAACGTGTCACTGTTTCCCTTCTCTTTTTCGTTTACCCCGGACTTGACTTTTTACAAGCAACTCGGCGCGCGGGTGTTTCTAGGAAAGCAGAGGATGCTTACCTTACAGGTACACCTGGTCCATGCTCATAGTCGTCAGTGGAGTCCGAGTTGTTCATTTAATTTTGTTGTTTGTAAGTATTATTTTGATTATTTTATGTTCTTTATGTCCTTTGTAGTGTGTGTGTTTGTTTTGCCTGTCTGGTCCCTAGATTACATTTTTTTTTATTTCCGCTAGAATCTTGGTTCCCTTGATTACTCTTCTGGTAAAATGTGTCCAAAACACCTCTATTATTATACGTGTTATCAGATGCTTCCAGAATTGGGTGTATTAGTCAGTCGTTGCTTTTTGTATTTCTCAAGTGCTTTTAACTTGTATTTGTTTTACGTAGGCGTTTCTAAACAACAAAATACTAGTTAGTGTATAGTTTATCATGAATTCTTTATTTATATTTTGTTTTCGTTTGGAAAAAGGATGCATTGAGTGAGATAGATATTAAAAAAACATATTTCAAATATACATGCAATATTTGTACACATCTCATATGTCTACATAAGACCTTGTGTACATGCAGTATGTATAGATCACATCTAAAACAGATGTCATCGTTATCATGAAGCTGTTCTTTGTTTGAAGTGAAAGTAATTTACTGTGTTTGGTTTGGAACATTTTCCTTCCAGAAAAAGGCATTAGTTAACTCTAGTATGAAATTTGACATTATTAGTGTTCACACTATTGCACTCTAATTCGAAGTTCAAAAGTTTCTTTATATCAGTCTGAAATATCTCAAAATCAGACCATTTATACACTTTTCCGCTGGTTCTGTATTCATCGGTTGGTGTTTTCAGGAGATCAATGTTCAATTGTACACAGACTGGGAAATAATCTTATACAGTATATGGGCAATCTGAGCAAACTTTTATCAACAAAAGATCGTTTGAAATACATTAAGGTTAACATATATAATCAATCAGTGATTAAACATCGTATTGTTTGTTTAATAAGAGTAATCAAGGGAACCAAGGTTATAGCGGTAATCAAAAGAATGTAATCCAGGGACAAAGACCAGACATGGAAAACAGACATACACAACAAAGAACATAAAGTAACTAAAATCATACATACAAAGTAACAAAAGTAAATGAGAAACTCGGACACTGGGAGCATGGACCAGGTGCACCGGTAGGGTAAGCGTCCTCTGCTTTTCTAGAAACACCCGCCGAGTTTAATTTATAAGTATATAATAAGTTTAATAAGTATATAATGGCTTTGTGCATATTTGTTAAATTCTGTCATAGAGTGACATGACAAGGATTTCTCTGATTCAAAATATTATTGAAATATCAGTGTATGTAACACCTTTCATATTGTAACAATTGTTTTCAATATCAAAATACAATAACCACCTATGATTGTTACATTGTTTTCACAACTTCTATCATAAGTGCTTTACAGGTTATTTAGATGGCTTAAGTAAACATATTGAGTATGATTTGTGGAGGTATTAACACACACGAAAAAATAAACTCTGATACTCATTTGAAGTTATTTTAAGTCCACATATCCTATCACTATCGATACCTAAATCATTTTTGGTAAAACCTAGACTGTCTACTAAATATCGCTACTCCATCCGACCCTTTAGATCGTCTTGGACGAGTAGTTCCAAAACAACAAATAGTGTCAAATTTATCATATTTTATTTAGATGAGACATTAGATTCCATAGCTTTGTGAATGTTATATGTTACCCTTTGTTTTCTACATATTTCTTATCATTTGAAGGACCTTTTCATACGGTCTATCCACTGACACATTGTATAACACTATTTGTTTTGTTTTGTTCTCCTTAGCGATACATATTTGAAAACATCGCTGCTCATTCCATAATTGATGCGTTTTATTGCGTATAAAGGTTAAAGCGATAGTTAAAAATGAGGTTCTCTAATACAAACACTGTAAAAAATGCATAAGCTTAATGACTGTAAAGTTAAGCCTGATTTAGGGAAGATGAATTTTGTTCTCTATTAGTAAGACGCTTACTTATAACTGGAATATTTTTTGGCTCCTCGCGCAGTCTGTGAATTTTTCATGGCATCAATGTAAAGAGATTTCTTTGTCATAGAAACCTTTGACTCGGTTGTCCATATCTGCTAATTGTTCTACAGTTTTCTTGTGTTTATCAATGAATTCGTTACGATCGTTATGTTGTTTCATTTTCTTGTGTTTTTTTTTTTTTGGAAGCATTTGCTTTATTTGTAAATCAATATATTTGCTTTTAAAAACAAAGGTATTAGTGTTTCTGTGGGATGATTTGTTTAATTGGACGCTTTTTAAACCATTTCTAAAAATAATGCTTTCATTATACTCTGTAACCGTGGTTGCTCCTCGTGTCCTACAAATAAATGCACGGAGTTCACTGAAGTATGCGCACCCTCTACATATTGGTATATCACATACATTCTCCCTAGCATGAGGTCCATTATTTCTCCGAGTTCGTTCCATTAAGTTTACTTCCGAAAGGTCACCATCTTTTTTTCGCACTAAACCAATCAGTGAAGTGAAGTAAATCGTGTTTAAAAGTTTTTTTCACAGTAATTGTCCGAACTCAGTATTAAACAAATTCTACATGTACATGTCATTATCGGTTAACGGTTCTTCTGTTTCGTCACTCATTCTTGTATTTAAGCTGCCCGAGACAGGCCTCATAATATAGGTAAGTATTACCAGTCTTAGTAATCTTCAAAAGAAAACTTACAAATTGATTTATAAAATTATTGTTATTAATAATTTAAATGAATAGGATGGAATAGAAACCAAAATGAGAACCTTAATGTTATGATTAAAGTGACAGAATGTCGTATTAGAGGTGATTTTTAACGTGGATGGAGGAAAAAGAATAATAACAATCAGAATGAATACAAGAATGAATGGGAATAATCTTAATAAGATTTAACGGAAAAGCTTAGAATGGTTATTCAAATTATATATTGATATTTGACAGTCAACACAACAAATAAATATCACAATTTTAAAACACATATAGTATATTAAAGTGACTGACTATAGGTAAGCATTACAAAAGTTAATTCCAAAAGGTATTAAATTCCGTCAGGATTGACGACTTTGAAGTAAATTCACAGTAAATGATGATCTTTATCAAATTAAACCGACTATGTAATGCTACCTGAAGTTCTTTGTATAGGAAGTATATAATGATTTATTTATCAACACTTCTGTCAAAATGGATAGCTTGGAGTCAGAGATGTATAAGAAATGAAATCTGAAATATAAGATTAGTTTGGTCAATATGTACGTAAAGGCAAGCTTCCATAATTAGATTATTTTCATACAAATTATTTGATTTACCTTTAAATCAAACTTCACATTTAGAATATGAATTACACGAGTATTTTCTTCGTGCATATAAATACCACATCAATTCTGCAATTTAAAAAATGAAATTGCTAGAATTTTTATTCTAAAGTAAATACAAATTTTTAGAAATATTTTAAAATTTGATCCTAACATACCTAAGAAATCTTCGTCTGGCTTAATGTAATTTTAATTTTTTATAATATAATTAAATTGTGTCTGTATAAATGGTGAAACCGCTATTTAAGAATTGAGTGAAAATTTGAGTAAAACTTCCATGTGGTCAGGCTAAATAATACAGCAAGGTCACTTCAAATAACGCTAAATAATGTAGATGTCAATACAGTTAGAAAGTATGTTTTCTGATATTCAATTGTTTTCTATTGATATTCAAATGAGTCTTGACACTCCCGTTTCTGAACCTACCTCATCATTATACAGACTTGTGGCCATCCTTTTGGATATGGGTTTCCACTGACTCTTTTGACCAGATTATGTTAAAGGTCAAGATGAAGAAAAATTATTATTTCTTTAACTACCGTTTGTCAACAACGGTATATTTGCAATTATTTGGCTAATATCCTCCATAACAAAAACGTCATGAATACCCTCACCCGACTTTCAAAAACAAATCAATACCGATTATTTCATATCCCTATACTTCACCTATTGCATCCAAAATTTTCAATTTTCATCATTGAAAGCGAATCTTTCCGTTAGGACCTTTCTAAAGGTCTCAAGTACCGTGATTCTCGCTCCATAAATTGGAATTATAACATTAATGGTCTTATGGATGCCGTAGAGGACTACGCAAGAAAATCGAAAAAAAGACATTGTCAGAGTGGGGTCTTTTATTTTAAAATGTATAAGCATGGATCTTGTTAGGTTAACTGAATGTGTCATTTAACAAACGAATTATCCACAGGCATGACAAGCTGGCGTTTATTGTATATACTCTTACACGCAACAATGGGGATTCTGTGACCGTACATACATGTTTTTTACATTAAGGCTTTATTGCAGGACTAAGATGTGACTAGCCCAACCCCATTTCCAGGATACACTATGTAATAGGTTAATTTACGTCGAAATAAATCTGTACGTAAGAAAGTCATACTCTTTTTCCGCTAGAAGCTTGATAAAAAATACTCTAATCCATGGAAGTACACATAAATGTGTTGTAAAATGTCGGATCTTTGTAGAAGGTAGTTCAAAAAAGGCCAGGCAAACGAAACTAAAAATTGAAAAGAAGAATGTGCTAAGCAGTAACAATCCAAATGTCGCTAGATCTAGAAATAATCAAAAAACCTTCCATATCAGGAATTAATTGCTAATGTAACACTGACACTGAAAGGGGAAACAATATACAAATATATGGTTTCAGATATATGATCAGTTAACCAGTTGATATTTAAGAGAGCATTACTTAAGATAAATCACACCAGGCTCAGTACTGATTCAACTATTTCAAGCGTTTCGCCCACAAATTTTCATAAGGGTCAGTTATGCGTAAGGAAAGTACTTAGGTAAGGAGTCAAGGTCATAAGCGAGAATAGGTAAAACGAAATTTAAGTCATCACTTGGTATTTTGATTGCTGTGTTGTCTTCCAATTGTGTATGTGCTTAGAGTTAATTAGCGACTATATTTATCAAGATTTTAAAGGTATTGTGTATTTTGTCAGATTCAAGGCTAAATAACCCATTGTCATTTGGCTATGTTAAGAGCTTGTATGGTCGAATTATCCTAATGTAGATGCAAACTTGGTCGCAACATTTAAGAACTGAGGAACGTTCATGGTGCGTGAAGAATGTTATTCATGGTCTAACATGCTTAAGCGTACACACAGTTACGAGACTGTTTATCGAGGTCATCTAATATATATATGTATGTAAGAAGAGGTGCGTAAAGGAGTATAATAATTTCTATATTGCTTAAGTGTTTAGCATCTGCAGATTCAAACATACTTTTAGCATTCTTAGATAGGTCTTCCCAGCAGAAACCATATAGTAGAGAAAAGTCGGCAAAATAAAAAACTTGTTAACTTGATTGTTGTGAAGAACGCAATATTGCACGGAGGAAATTCCGTTATCGCCGTTACGCTACCTTATCCAATTTACTTCTTGTTGGCTTTTACCATCTTGTCAGGTCCGGTCTTTCCGCTTTCTGTCGCCGTTTTGCCAACACAATATTTCACATTTCATTGAATCTTAAACATCTGCTTTTGATTTCGGGTTTAAACGTACAAGATTCTGAACTTAAGCCTTCTCTTTTGAAACAACGAAAATTACAATTTCAGTAGAATATAGGGTGCTTGATATCTGTAATGCTGCGTGTAAAGCAAGTGACTATTTGTTTTTATGTACATATATACGTGCACAACGTGTCGAGAAATCGGTTGTAGATACAGAAAGTTAGAAAACGGTTTTTGAGTGTCTGCTTCCTTAAATAAATCTTGATTACCGACGTATTTACAATCGATACAATGTATATGAAACCTTTTTTGTTTGCATTCATTAATGCTTTGGAAATATTTGTTAAAAGAAAGTATTGTCCTACCTTTTTTTTTTAACAATATTTAATATATTGTTATGTTCACATTGTGATATTTTAACCTCTATACTCTATTATGATATGGTGACATGTTAAGGTTTGGAAGTTATTTTGCGATTTTACAGTCAAACCAGTGATATGTTGTACAATAACTGCAAAAACAATTCTTGATTTTCCGATTTTCCCTGTTCTTTAACTTAAAAGGCTATTAAATATGGGTAATGTAGGAAGTGATTTAGCACAACTTTTATCGTTTATTACATTGATACTTTGAGACCTTGCTACAGTAAAGTGTGGAGTGAATACAAAAATGTATAATTTTATTACAACGCTGTAACAATAGTCTTTTTCATTTTTTTTAATATCCCCTAGAGAATCTTAATTGATAAATGTATAGATCTAAACCAAATACTCATTCATTGATTTTATTTCAGTTAAACATATAGGTAAGGAACATCTTCAACAGTGTGTATTAATACTGTATTTCTATTCCTTTTGTATATTTTTATATAAAACATTTTATTGTCACAGCTGGTGTATATCATTATCTTGCTGAAGGAGATGGTATTATGTATATTACCTCTATAATTTTAGTAACTAACTATTATCAAATAAAAATAGGTATTTACATATGTAAGGAGTAACTTTGATGTTTTTATATCATTTCATATGTAGAATTTTCATTTGAAAAGTTCGAAGAAGACGTTGTTACACCATGATTTCCATTTTATATATGTAGTAGGCCCACCATCAGCGATGCACCTTCATGTGGGCCCTAGAAACGCATATTGTATTGCATGTTGATAGAGTCTGTAATAAACAATGCCTTCAATTACAAAGTGTTTGTGTATTTTGTGTGACATATATTTTTCACTACGGGTAGGAATGTTTCGACCTGTTTTACTCCTGGTTTAATGAAAAGTGACTCCCTTCTTTACGTGAAAGACGGTCTTGAAATGTACCTGTTTTTTATTTATTCATTTATATATTTATTTATTTATTATATTTATTTGTATTCATTTTTTTTATTAATTTATTTATTTTTATTTTATTTATTTTTGTTTTGCTATTTCCTGTATATTACTGTTTACATATACGGACAAGAATTAAAGAGAATGGTTCCTAAACTCACATTAAAAAGCTTAGGATGTGATTTATTGAAATAGAAATGGCTATAAACTAATGACGTTCAAACAGCGACAAAACTCCATAATATCTTAACGATTTGTTGCGACAATGAAACAAATCTTCATCCGACTTCAAATATTCAATCATTTTCGTCATATATAATATAAATTATTAGTTTTTTTATGCATAAAAGGACAAACATTTTATATAGGGTTTGCAAATCCAATCCCACGACTCCATGAATTCACAAGAATGGGTTCTAAACTCTCATTTAAAAGCATAGGATTTGGTTGTTTATATTGTGTAGACGTTGATCTTATTAACAAAAACCACCAATAATTGGATATGGTGTTTAAATTCTCTAAACTATGACCAAATTGGAAATTCTTATATTTATGAACCATATTGACGCACCAAGAATTCTTCAACTAAATACAAATCAGTCTTTTTAAATGCTTTCAACAGCAGAAGCTCTGGAGAAAGACACTACCAAGCCCTATCTAAGGGATAAAACATATTAATTAATAGTAATTTTGTTTATTATTAAAATATTTACAATCTTTGGAAATAAACGATAGCAATCAAAATATCTGAGCTTTAAACCTATATTGTTCATCTGTTTATTATCTTTAGGAAGAAGATCTTAGATATATAATTTTTGTTGATTCTTTTTTGTTTTCTTGCAATTTATTTATATCTTTATGTCTTAATGTTTATAATACTTTATATTCAGTTAATTTGTTTTGAAGAATCTAACTATACTAAAGTACTTTCCATGATTTTTTTAATTAGCAATTGACTGTTAACATTTTGGAAATCTTTTATCTCTAGGAAAATATTTACCATCTAGAGTTTAACAAAAATAAGTTTGTATCATCCTTCCTACCTTATTTGTACAGTTGATGATTCATGAGCATTTTTGTGTTGAAACCCATGCCATTATTTGCATTTTATTTATACTTTTCATGAGTTCTCATATGATGCTATAGATTTTTTATTATTATTATTGTAATCGAAACGTTCTGAAAGATTGATATTTAAACGGGCTTCGTTCTAAATTGTTTGGTAGAATAAATTGAAGTATGAAATTCTGACACCATACTCATGTGCCCCATCTTGTTCTTGTTTGATCGAAAATTATGTGCTTATTATAAAATATTTGGAACGTTTTGAAAAAAAAATTTGAATCGAAATTTTTCCTTCATCAAAAGTCACATCATAATTCATATTCCTTTTTATTGGCAACAAGGTTTTGTGTTGTTTAAGAATGCATTTTTCAATAATTTATACCATACAAGTTGTTTTTCATTCTCGGTTTTGCTGATTTCAATATTATTTTGCATTAAACTGTATATATGTTTAATAATATTGTAGATCCTTAATAATAACAAATAAATTTCTATTAGCATATGGTTAATTGTCACACATAAATTTATTTAAAAGTATACAGTGTGTTGAGTTCTTATCAGAACTGAAAATATATATATATATATATTCTAAAAATCAAGCAATGATTTTTTGCAGATTCTCATATTCACTGTCAGACAATGTGTGTAAACACGAATATAAATGAAAGTTTTAGTCGTTTATATCCCTGGGCTATTTTATTAATAAAATACCTCGAACAAAAACATGAACAAAACTAGACTACGGCTATTTGGTTAACCTCTTCCATAATAGTTGTTTCCAGATGAACATTCATGCCAGTGACATTGACCTCTGTACCCATGTCGCTCACAGCTCATCTTGTTTGGATCTGGGTTTGCTCCTTGGATCCATGTACACATGTGAGAATTAGGATGACACGCCCCTCCGGGAGTGCATGTCTGTATCTTATAAAAGGGAAAAAAACTTGTCATTATTGAATTGATTTTTTCAATTTTTTTTTGTTTTATGGTCGTTATCATGAACTCGTGGATCGTTATGGTGTATCCATCAGCACTATGAGAACTGATTTATTCAACGGGTCACAGTTTTCCTTCCCTCCTTTGTCTACCCCGGACTTGACTTTTTATGAGCAACTCGGCGGGTGTTTCTAGAAAAGTAGAGGACGCTTACCCTACCGGTGCACCTGGTCCATGCTCCCAGTTTTTAGTGGAGTCCGAGTTGCTCATTTACTTTTGTTACTTTGTATGTATGATTTTAGTTACTTTATGTTCTTTGTTGTGTATGTCTGTTTTCCATGTCTGGTCTTTGTCCCTGGATTACATTCTTTTGATTACCGCTATAACCTTGGTTCCCATGATTATTCTTTCAGAATGATTGACGCAAAATGACTAAAATAGCATGCAATTTATTTTACTTATCGATACATACAGTATTAGAAATATTTTAATACGTTGGTCTGCAATATAATTGAAAATTTTCCCTATTTGAGTCGATATTCTATAATGTTGGAGACCTTAACACTATTTCATCTCAAAATAAGTATTTAATTAAGAGAGAATCAAAATATGAATTGGGTATGCAAGTCCTGTCACTTGTCTTTGTGTTTTCACGAGAAGGTGCCCAAGTTTGCCATCCAAAGCAAAGAAATTTCTCATTTACAGGGCGTTGATTCAAGTATTAAAAGCCAAAAATCTTTCACTTGTGATAAAAATTCATTCTATATGATGAAAATGTTAAGAAAGTCAATAAATAGAAGACGCATGCTCCGAGATCCCGGAAGTAAACAATAAAATGTATATTGGTCTTCGGATTTCAATACGTTCTACACAGAAAATTCCGGTATGGAAAACGAAAGTAAACCATAACTTACACACCCTATACAAAGAAAGATACCAAACAAAACCAATTTTTGTTAGGACCTACCTTACAAGAACAATCAAATCCAGTCTTTTTAGTGGGTTTTGGCCTATAGGTGATGTGGTAATCTTGAAACTTTTTCAGTAGGTTTTTGATAGCATATCCTATGTGACGATTGTCTATACGTTTAGGTTTAGAGACTCTCATCAAAGATAACTCACATGGCGTGACAGTTCTATACAGTTTGTTCAAATTACAACTGTTAAGTACCATTTTACGTTTCCTGTCAAAATAACCTGTATAGAAAATGTTGAAATTAATATTTGGAGATAATCATCTCACTGGAAGCTCACATTAAATAAATACTTTTTTATGACCAGCTTACAATATAAAACTGCAGTTTGCAAGATTATCATGTTTATTTATCTAGTTTTACATTTTATGTTAAGTGAATTAATTTCAAAGAAATAAGTACAAAAAAGGCTTTATGATCACATTTCTCTTAATGTATGAGCATATAAAATTCTTAGTTTAGTTATCATACATGACGTTTCGTATTTTCTGAAATGAAAAAAATTAAAAGTTGGTCCACCTCTAACATACAAGAAGTAATTTACCTCCAAGTATATATTGTTTAAAAAGTTCTAGTTTCACTCCACATGCGCTTGCGCTTTCTGGTGTATAGGCTTGTTTTATAGAGTGCTGACGGAGACGTCTGTACTGGTCCTTAATATTTGTATAGTGTGCAATGAATAAAAGAAGTAATTATGAAAGTCAAAGAACATAAAAAAATATTCAGAATAATATAAAAATTAGCATAATTAATTCCATTGTAATCAAGGGATACTTTTAAAAAAAACGTATTGACGAACAACGTCATGAAAACTTGTCGGCTAGCAAGATCGGCGTGACGAGTAAATTATTTCTGAAACAAAACTCGATAATAATACTGATTGATATTTTAAACACACCTTAAATACTTCAATGATGACTAGTGTATATGTGATGTAATTGCTCTGAACCGGTGGACCGTGTCCATGATAGTGGTAATTCCTCTGAGTATACATCGGGCTCGGCTTTGATACAGCAATAGGCACAGCATGTACAACTTTGAACACAATTTATTAACGAATTATTGTAAATGACATTTCGTAAATATTCGATGTCCATGGTGAGTACAAAAATACCAATCATATACAATGCAAATTGCGATTAGATGTAATCTCTTATCAGCAGCATTTTAATCAAATATAAAAGAAGATCTAAAATATAAAAAAAATAATTGTATACAAGAAGTACCTCAAAAGCCAAAATTATCGAAATAGGAGACCAAATCCATCACCTAGAGGTTTCTACCACTTGCAATGCAAGGAATAAAACCTCAGAGTTTCAAGTATTTTGAAATTTGTAATACTGAACATTTTGATAAGTAAGATAAACAAAATCTGATATATTTCGGGGTCAGACAAGTCACACTACTAATTAACACTACGAGAGCATATTCAAACCCTTTAAGATGACAAGGGAGGACTATCCATGTCACTATCCATTTTTGTGAACTGAAATATTACAATTTGATCTAATGCGTGTTATTATTACAGAATATATATGCTATATTACTTTATTTACCGAACTTAACATGGCAGAAAAGGTCTTGTAAATGTCTTGGCATACATCTACAGCTCAACACCACTGTCATGGATCCTAGTAGGAGGAGAGACGATAGTAGCAACTTCATCTGTCTTCACTAACCATCAAAATAAGCAATGAATTAAAAAAAGGTATTGAAGTAATGAATAAGACATGATATAGAGTCGTTTTTTTTTTTTTTTTGGTTTTTTTTAATGGTATGCATATACTAAAATATTTTTAGCACTATCCGCTGAGGTAAGCCTTATACAGTTTTGAATAGAATGATGATTTGTTTTTGTCTACCATTGCATACTAAATTGTCGAAGTACGTTTAAACAATAATCATTTATCAAGACAAAATGTGAATAAATACAGTAGTATCATTCAATTAATATATTACACGAAATTATTAAACTGGATCGTTTGATATCCTTCAGCTTATTTTCAGTCACCATTTATACTAGGTATATACATTCACACTTACCACACTTTACAACTTACTCTATATTCTGGCGTCTGAACGCTTGTGCTACTAGAAATTTGGTGTTTATATCATAATACTTACCAATACGTAAATTATAAATAGAAAATCCGACAGAAATCGTTCTTTAATTTGAATGGACGTGTTAGGAATAAACAAGAAAAGTAAGATGTTTCAAAAGGAAAGAAATGTTTTATATCTTTATGATACAGGAAAAAGATCGTTATACAGATGTTTTATAGAAGGAAGGAAACAATAAAAAGGAAACGTCTGCTTTTTTTTATATTCAATGAGATACTAGCAGTCCTTATAATATTAAACAAGAGGTAATTCACGTATGTTAAACACCCAGAGAATTCACATTTATTTCTAATTCAGAACCAGTTAAAGACCACATGACAGGTCCACACACACACACACACACACACACACACACACACACACACACACATATATATAGAGAGAGAGAGAGAGAGAGAGAGAGAGAGAGTGTGTGTGTGTGTGTGTGTGTGTGTGTGTGTGTGTGTGTGTGTTGAATTGCCACTTTAAGAGAGTTATCTGTCTTGATTTGTTTTAACTTTATTCAAGTGGGAGGTGAATGTGTTATATAGTTTTGTAGACCAAAAGAGTATCGTTTGTTCGTAAGAGTAATAAAGGGAACCAAACGTCTAGCGGAAATCAAAAGAATGTAATCCAGGGACAAAGATCAGACCGAGAAAACAGGCATACACAACAAAGAACATAAAATAACCAATATAATACATAATACGTTGTAACAAAAGTTAACGAGCAACTCGGACTCTAAAACTAAAAACTTAGAGCATGGACCAGGCGCACCGGTAGGTAGGCGTCCTCTACGTTTATAGAAACACCCGCCGAGTTGCTCATAAAACAAAAAAAGTCAAATTCGGGGTAGACGATAGAGAGAGTAATCATGGGAACCAAGGTTATAGCGGTAATAAAGAATGTAATCCAGGGACAAAGATCAGGCATGGAAAACAGACATACACAACAAAGAACATAAAGTAACTAAAATCATACATACAAAGTAACAAAAGCAAATGAGCAACTCGGACTCCACTAAAAACTGGGAGCATGGACCAGGTGCACCGGTGGGTTAGCGTCTTCTGCCTTTCTAGAAACACCCGCCGAGTTACTCATAGAGGAAAGGAAAACTATGACCCGTTGAACAAACCGGTTTTCATGGTGCAGATGCCTACACCGTAACGATTCATGAAGTCATGATAACGACCATAAAACTTCTGAAGTGATGACTTCAATCTTGTAGCAACAATACCTTGTTCCAACGCCTAATTGTAAGAAGTTTGGCGCGATACAAAAAAGCCTGTGTAATTAGAGCAAGCTCCGGTGTGACGTCGAGTTGTGATATGAAAACTCCATACGCAGGTGCTGAAGGGATGTTGCCACAGATGAAAGGTGTCGTATAGTTTGGTCAATAGTTTCCTTTTACCATCAATCTCTTAGTGAAGTCAATATATGAAGCTGACTTCACATTGTCTGTAGTATCCATTATGTCAAGTTCTTAAGGGTAGATGCGATATATCAAATCCCTGAAAATAGGATTGTTTAACGATAAAACATTACCTATATAGTGGAAACTAAGATTAAAGGATCTAGCTAAACGATGTCTCTTCTTTGGATCAGATATGCTATAAAGTGAGCCTTATAAGAGTGAAGGAAAAGGTCAGCAAAAAGAGGGTCACAATTGGACCATTGTTCCCATTGGAATGCCGACCGAATGATGAAAACCGCGTCCACCACACTGTTGTCGATCAAAATTTCTAGCATTTCAAAAACATCTACTTCGGTATGAATTAACCATAAGCAGTGTCTGAATTTTAAATATCTTACATTATTTTTTTCCAATTTTTCAATAATTCAATAAAAATGTGTTATGTTAACTTTGGAATTTACTCATGCTCTTTTTAGTGTTTA
This sequence comes from Perna viridis, assembly GCA_037379345.1. Classification (NCBI taxonomy): domain Eukaryota; kingdom Metazoa; phylum Mollusca; class Bivalvia; order Mytilida; family Mytilidae; genus Perna; species Perna viridis. The sequence goes on from CM074515.1 coordinate 17,193,913, forward strand.
TTATTTTTTTTACTCTCACAATTACTTTTTATTCAGTGCGCATTATACAAAATTCAAAGAGACACACAGACGTCTTCGTCAGCAAACTATATGACAAGACTATACGCCAGAAAGTAAAAGTGCATGTGGAGTGAAACTTTGAGGAGGGAAATTGCATATAGTATCCTTTTTATAAAATGTAAATTTCGACCTTTTCCTTACAGGTAATTGTGACAGAAAACAAATTTAAATCAACTACATAGTACTGTCACGCCATGTGAGTTGTCGTTGATGAGAGTCTCCCAAAACCTAAAAGGTAGAAAAGAGGATTTGATTGCTCTTGTTAAGTAAGTTCTAACCCAAAACTAATTTTAACAATATTTTGTTCTGTTTGGTCTATTTTTGAATTCATACCCTCTGTTTTAATACACATTTTACAATAAAATAGTGTTAGGGTCTTAAAAAATATAGAATATCGGTTCACTTCAATTATATTGCATGCCAACGTGTTTAAATATTACATATTACTGTATGTATTTATAAGTACTCTTTTCAATAAAGATGAATTGCATGTTATTTCAGTCGTCAATCATTCTAAAAAATTCAATTCAATGATTATGTGTTTTTAAGATCCGATCATGCATTGCCGGAGGAGAGTGTCATCCTTGTTCTCACATGTGTACTTGGATCCAAGAACAAAACCAGATCCAAACAAGATCAGCTGTAGGCGACATTGGTACTGAGGTCAATACCACTGGAAGAGGTCATACAAACTGTTATATGGGAGGCCATGGTGGTCACGGTTAACCAGATAATGGTTGGCAATGCTTCACTCTTAAAAAACTGTTTCATGACATATGTCTTCTTTTTTTTATTTTCGGTTCCCTGTATAATTTAATCACTTTTTTTGCCGGGCATTTTTCACTTTTTTACTTTTCTCTGCTTTGACTTTGAATACATTCTAGGAAATGAAATTTGACTTGAATAGATACGAATTTCTTTAAAAGACGTTGTTTTGTTAAAAGATTAGATTCCTTAAAAGTTTCATCAAATATTAGTATATCAGGTAAATCGTCTTACAGTTTAATTTGCATGCAACATCAAATACTGATGTTTAAAAAATAATAATAAAAGCTGACAAAAACATACAAGATATCTCACAGTATACACCGACACAAAATGGTGACAAATGCATATATCTATGAATTAATACTGCAAGAAGGGTTGGGTTCAATTACATTGAAAGGTATTTGAATACTTTCAATAACAATTTATTTTTTTCGTTATTACAGTACATTGCAATTACAGTGATTTTTAAATGTATTTGATTGTGAAGTAATTGATTGATTGCAAATATATTTTAAAACATGAAAAAAATGACATATTTTCATCAAACAACAGATATGCATGTATCGATATGGCAGAATGTTTATATTTTAATGAATACAAAATATACCAGTTTTATATATTGTAAATTTCGATATGCTTAACACGTGTTTCTCATAGCTTTTCTCATTTAAGTCTTAAGAACTTGTATGCTGTGAAATATATGACACCACCACCTGCACAAAGTCCAACACCCTAGAACACTCGGCCAACCAGGCTATATAGCTTTGCAAATTTGACAGTTCTAACATCGTTGGGAATTTCTCAGAACTTTCTATACGTACATTATCTTCCTTGTATCAATTTGAACGCGTCACATTCTGAGATGTCACAGCGGTACGAGTTTGCATCCCGCGGAGGGAATGACCAAAAATTTGCTTCAGAAATATGACAGTTCTAACATCGTTGGAAATTTTCAGACCCTTCTATGCTTACATTATCTTTCCTGTATCAATTTGAACCTATGGAACAGTGTAGCATATAGAGTCGTCACATTCTGACACTATTGTATATATAAATTCGCTCTATTTTTTTCAGTTCTGATAAGAACTTAACAACACTGTATATATCATGTATTTAAATATTTAAATAAGTAATTTGTGACAATTAACCACATGCTAATAGAAATATATTTTTTTATTGAAAAACTACAATATTAATTAACAGATATACAGTTTAATGCAAAATATACTGAAATCAACAAAGACGAGAAAGAAAACAACTTTTATGGTATAAACGTTTGAAACAGTTGTAAGAGTGTATAATGAACAAAGAATTCTTCAACAACATAAAACTGTCAATCTTCAAGTTAAAAATACAGCAAAACTGCATCAGAATAAAACAAGAAAACCTGTGAAATGATCCATTTCCTCTCATCCTCATTCATATCACATCGAATGAATTTACACCAATGCAAGGTAAGTTGTCAATAAAAAGAATTAAGAATTATAATGTGACAATTGATCAAGGATCAATGTTATCATTTTTTTTCAAACTGTTTCAAATTTTATTTCAATATTGCACATAGATGTTTTGATTAATGTTTGTTCAAACAAGAACACGATTTGAGCTAGGTGCTAGAATTAATGGATGTCATATTTCAATTCATTCAGAACTTTTGTTTTACAGTTCTACCTATAACAAAATTAAAAACAACAAAGCCAGTATAAATATCAACCTTTCAGAAACTTTTCAATGCGATAAAAAATTACAAAAAATGGGTTGAAAAACAACTTCTGAAAACTACTAATAAAATGAAAATGTTGGCATGGGTTGTAACAATTCAATGCTTATGAATCATCAACAGAGCAGATGGTACAAACTTATTATAAAGTTTTTATAAGAATCAGGCAAAATTTGAAAAATCAGAAACATGTGTGTCAAAACCCCACCGATCTGACAATATGATTTCACTCAAGAATGTTTTCTTTATTTGAAAAGACCATTATTTGATCTCTGCATCACTGGATTCACTCAGAAAATTTTCAATAGAAAAATGAAGTTTTTGACAGAGATGTCTGCACTTGATATATTCATTTTCAGTGCATTTCAATGAAATTGTAACTCAATGGTCCAGCATGATATGGAAAATCTTGTCTGTTTTCCTTGATTCTGATAGTACAAATAGTCAAATTACACTATTAAAATGATTGTTTTTTTATACTATGTTTTACCTATTGCCTGATTCTTACAAGCACTGACTCTTAATTCTCTTGACTTAAGATTTTTCAACTATTCACTATTACTAACTAAAGAGTTTCAAGGAATGCAATGTAGTATAGTAAGTTTTTTTACAACATATTAAATAAATATAAATAATGGTACAATATCAAGACATGAAAATACAAATAGAATGTAAAAATAATATGAAAGAAGGAACAACAAAAATCACATGCATAAGATACATACATGTATTTCATAAAAATAGTAAAAAAATACAAAAATAGCTCTAAATCTCAGACATTTTAATCAACATTGTTCATAATGACCAATAACTGAAAATTTGATAATATTTTTTACATTTTCAATAATAAAAATACTACCCCTTAGACAAGACTTGTTAGTCAGATTCTCGATATATTTTTATCCCGAATTTCTACTGTTGAAAGCATTAAAAACTGAAGACTAATTGGTACATCAATATGGTGCATAATTCTCTGCATGTTTTATTATTTTTTGTTATATAAATATATATATAGTTAAGCATCATATCTATTTTTAGTGGTATTTATTGATAAGATCAACGTCTACACTCTAATAACAACGAAATCTTTTGCTTTTGAATAGGAGTTAAGGACCCAGTCTCTTGAATTCATGGTGACAAGACTAGCAAGAAATTGTTGTCCTTTTTACGCATGTATAAACAATTAATATATAGGGAAAAAACAATAAGGCACATTGCAAGATTGTCTTTCATATAAAAAGTAAGAAAATATCATAAAAATCACAGTAATTAAATAAGGAGTAAGAACAAGTCAGAACTGCATTCCTACCCGTAGTAAGATATATGTAACACAAAATACAAATACTTAGTAACATAACACTTTGTTGATCACAAAATTTATCAACATGAAACACCATATGAGTTTGCAGGGCCAAGACTGAGGGGCATGGCTGATGGTGGGCCTACTATAAAATGAAAATCAATATGTAACAAGATCAACTTTAGACTTTTCAAATAAAATTCTACTTTTGAAATGAAAAACATCAAAGTTATGACTAAAATACATACATAATTTTTATTTGATAATACTTGTGATTAAACGAATCTCAAGACATCTTACTATTGACATTAGGATGGCAATATGTTAGCATAATACCATTTCCTTTGACAGGATAACGATATTCATGAAAGGCCAGCTGTGACATAGTGCTTTATATGAAAAAAAAAATGGGGAAAATATTTTATAAAATACAGTATTTATACACACTGTAAAAGCTCATCTTTGCATATGATTAACTTACTTTAATCAAAATATATAATACTTTATATCAAATCTATACATTTTTGTGTTAAAGATTCTGTAGAGAAATAAACATAATAAACTAGTCACAATATGGGTGACATACATGTACATGTATCAAAGGAGATATACCTTAAGTAAATACAAAATTATTCAATCGACCATACGTATAAGTCATTCTTACAGCCCTACATGTATATAAACGCACTTCCATAAATTAAAGTATTTACCTTTGTAAGTCTATTCATCTTTTTGTAGCAAAAGCACAAAAAATCAATGCCATGAACAAATCAGAAGTTGTACTAAACCACATCTTACACCCAAACCACCAATTTACTGGCCTTTGACGCTGAAAACATTTTCAAGGTAAAAAAGAAAGCAATTATTAAAGAAAGGAAGCATTCATACTTAAGACTGAGGATGTCAACCAGTACTCGAGTACTAAAGTGTCACTTGATAAGTCTGAGTAACAAGTAGCAAATTGGCTACTCACATACTTTATAAAAATCAATTTTTGTTTGGGTTTTTCCCACACGTCTTTTTTCATGAGAAACAGTGATCCATTTTAACGAAAAATGTCATATACTTGTTTCCTTAATAAAATATAAAGCCATTGGTTTGAGAATTGCTATCAAATTACAATTACTATGCAAACATTCTTTGTTGGTTATGAATAGTGATTTCAGTTAGTGATGCTGAAATAACTTTTTTGTGGAGGGACTTCAAATATGCTGCACTATCTATGTGGGAAACATCCAAATGAGGACAAAAATAATTCCGTAGATGTGGCACAAACTCTGAAGACCAGTTTTGTGAAGAAATACAGAATACCATGAATAATATAATTACATATATACAATCTATTTTAAAAAATCAAAACAAGTACAGGTCAAGTTATAGTATAACGATTATGTTGATAATTGGAGTTTATTGATTATTTCTCTAATACACAGAACTTGATGTTGTCTTATCTACAACCAGCTGTTTATTCAATAACCCCAGAAACTGTTTTGTAATTAGGTAGTAGGTCAAGAGGGTCAAGTCAGGGATACATCATCAGTTTCGCAGTTTCTTGTTGAGTTAACAGGCTATTTATTGAGGTCGTCCTAATTAGTATTTTCTTATAAATTTTCTATTTTTTCATCAGATATTTAACGTTGTACTATTTCATACTTATATACAATGATTTCTATTCTTAGATTTACATGAATACATCATAAAAGAGATGTTATCTTGAACTTTTGGATGTGAACCTCGACCTGAACTTAATAATAAAATGGTGACCAGATGCCGTGGAAATATTGGAGTTCATCTTGACAGTTATAACCCTGCAAATTGGACAACAGCTGAATTAAAAACTGAATTGGAAAAGATTGGCATAAAAATAACAGCTAATCTTACAAACAATCAATTAAGAAGGATTTATCTTGATAATAAAAAATCTCTTCAAGATGTAATCCCTGAAGCCATGCAAGACGAAATTTGTACGTCAGGAACTTTTAATAATACACCAATGGGACAAGCAACCTTGAGTCACGACTTAAATTCTAATACAGATAATGTGACTGACAGTGAAATTTGGCAGGACAGTAATGTGTATAATGCGACTCCTAATCACGCATTTCCACCCAGGTTACAGGAAGTTTTGAATGCATATACGATTTGCGCATCTTCGTCAAATCAAAGCAATGATACTTCAGCTTCACATGTTATTAAACTTTGATGGCAAATACTTTGGCGTTGTGTTAGCAAGCCTTAGCAAATTCAAACAACCAGAAAGAGAAACCAGAGAAATATAGTCTACCAACTGGAATGAGTATGCCAAATTTTCCGCAGCTTATTCCCGTTTTTCCACATGCACATCTGACCATAGTACAGCCTAATCCAACCACAGAAAATGCATCACAAACCCTCCAAATGCCAATTTATACGGCTACTAATTTTAGCCAATGCAGATATGGGTTCCTGGTGTCTAGTTTTTCTGATGTGGATTTGGTTTCTTCAGATATACTAGCCCAAATTATTGCAGGTAATGACATTAATCTTAACATTCTCCTCATGCCTAACTATGAGACACCTTCATAAAAGAGGACTAGGGAAAATAACGACAGGTTGATGAGAAATTTTAGTCTTAATGAGTTCATCATTGCTTTTGGTCGTTATAAAAGGATTATGTGTTCAGCATTTCCCCAAAGAGCTGAAGAACTAGAGGCTGATGTCATAGCATTATGTGACATCAGAGATGTAGGGGTCTGTGGTAATCCTGGCATACTGAACGAGTGTTTGAGCACTTGCTCATTAGTCCTACAGAGTATGAGACAAAATTAACATCCCTTATAAAAACAAAAAAAATTATCAAGTTTTATCAAGACAGTGGTATACCATAGTATGTTTGTCAAGAAAATGAATGTGTTAAAACAAAATCATAACATAACTTCCAAAATTTAACATGCCACCTTATCATAAAACAATGTAGAATTGGAAATATCACAATGGGAACAAAAACTATGCATTAAATACCAAACAACTGTAAGATGTTGATAATCCATTAGATGGTGAATTATGGTATTTATATTGATGACATTTTAGTACTTTACCATCATAAAACTAAATATAAACTGTGCAATGCCTTTACAATTGGCTTGAAGCAGAAGAATTTGTGTTTGGTGAGTTACGAACTACTTGAATTAGTTCATCTGCAGGTAGTGCCATCTGTGAAACTAAATATGATGTGACATCTATCCCAAGATCTTTCAGGTTTTGTAAGTACTCTGCTGTGTAGGTGTCCACTGCATTCTTGTGATCTGTTAATAATAATTAATCATTAGTTATAAATCAAACTTATTATTATTCCTTGAAATATACCACCATAACAAATAAATGTAAAATACTAAAGAACTATTTCAGTAGCCAATAACTGGATTTATCTCCCTTTCTAGCTGAAAAAAAAGATCCATACAAGTCTACATGTCAGTACATAAGTATCTTCAATTTATATATAAACATTTAGCAAGTTAATTAAAAAGTGAGTTTAGAAATTTCCTAAAGTAATGTACTAATAAAAGCATACATGAATACTGCTGAAAAAAATTGGCTCAGTTCTTCATGATAAAAATATAAGAAAAATTATCTAATATCTGCATAATAAATTTTGAAAAATATTGGTTTGATCTATTTTAATTTACATATTCAAAATTAGGTACCATCTACAACATGAAATTACAAAAAAATGGCTAAATTTAACATACAAAAAACTGCAGGAAAAACTTAATCAAATTTCTCTATAATACGAGTTGCACATTTTCAACATGTTCAATTTGTATATAAAATACTGTGCAAAGTTTGAGTAATATTGGTTTTTAATTTTTTTATTAAAATATAACACAAATTCTGTTGCAATAATTATGTAACAAGGCTTTTCATTGGCTCTAATCAAGCATAAAATTCTCAATCCACATGTAGGAGCAGATTCACAAATTATGTGCATATGAATATTATGGTCAAGATAATTTGCATAACAATAAAAATGGCAGATGTGCTAGTTTACAAAGAAGATTTTAATGTTACTGTAGAGTATTCATAGTAATTAAATGAATTGTTTTACTTCCAAATGACCTTACTTTGATTCCCTATGAAACAAGATTACTAAATCTTAAGTCAAACCCAAACCTCCATGGCTTTTTATAAAATATTTTCTTTACAGTAGGATGTTGTAAAGTGGTAAATGGGGGTCATGGAGGACCCTGATTAAAAGAATTAGAAATAAGATTTCATGCTTCACACCTCATTTAGAAGATTAAATTTGCATAGAGATAACCATTTTGTATTTAAAGCTCTGTGGACAACAATCTATAGTTTTACCATCGCAAATAACCATTTACCTGGCTCCACTACATGTCCCCAAGAAAAACTCAATTTGCGACTGTAAAACTACAGATGGATGTCCACAAAGCTTCAAATATAAAAGAGTTATATCTCAAACACATTCCCTCTAAATGTGACAGGTAGATAGATGGACAGCTAATGCCTATTTTCACCATTTGTGATGCAGGTAAAAACAAAGAAGAGTTTCATAAAAGAGATAAAAGGTCAATGTCATATTTAGTTCTTAATGAGTACAAGAAGTCTTGCCCATAAAGTAAAATGAACATACTCTCTTAAACACAGATATAATATTTAATTAGATGTGTAGTGAGAAAATACAAGATGTTTCCAATACTTTTTCATATTATTCCTCTTCTTCTTATAAATTGTTTGTTTTGTTTGAATATTCACTAGAAACAATGTACCATCAGTATATCATATGCAGTGTGTAAATCAGAATGTGCACCACCACAGACTTAATCAAGTTAAAAGAGTGAAAATCAACATACATATTGATCCTGGGGCATAGTGCCTAGTATGACAGACAATACTGGAGCAGTATCAATAAATTTTGTTAGTATGACATGCAGTACCTACAATTCTTGTCAACAAATTTAAAAAAACAGCTATTTTACTCAGTAACTACTGTATTCTTCTGCACATTTTTTCTTTGTTCCAGGAGTGGGTGTGCTGTATACAACAAAACAATGAGTTTCTAGCTTTCTTCTGCAGACATTTTGGGAATCTGAACCGAAGTTTCAACAAAAATCAACATCAAGCCATGTTGTATTGTTAAGTACAGTTTTATTTGAAATAACAAATAAAGTTTTAATGCTATTTAATAATTGTTTTATCCAAGGGTCCAGAACTTTTGACAGCCCATGCCGGACATTTTATTAAACTTCAACTGACGTTTTTGTCAGTCTTTTTACATGCTCAGATCGAAAATAAACTTTGTATGTAGTTATTTTAAGATAAATATTGGAAAGTGTGTTATTTCATCACATACTCTGTCTATTACAAAATATCAAAGCAAGTGAACGAGTTTGGTTTCGACCACATGTGGACGTTCCAACATGTAAACAAAACATTATACATCTCGGACTTTTTCATCACATAGGCAAACAACCGAAAACTTCCGAGTGATGAAAAAAATGTTGATTATTCATAAAAGAAAATTGCGAACACATTTTGTCTATTGATTTAAATGGTCTGTTGACTTCTGTGTTAAAACGACTGATTCGAAGTTTCAGTTCCATGTGCTTTTGTTACCTCTGAAAGATCGGCGGGAAAATGGCGGACTTGTCAATCTTTTTTCTTAAATAATAAATGTATGAAGATTCTCCGAGTTACTTCAATTAATTCATATAGGCAATGGACTGCATAATTCAATTATGCTATCAACTAATCAGTTACAGGTAAATCACAGTCACAGGTGGGTGCACATCGGCTAAAATTGAAAGACATCTGTCCATTAATTTCCAATAAACAATTAGGAGACTGGTAGACAGAATGTTTATATACTAATAAAACCACGCAGACTGTAATTTATACATAATATAAGGGTTGACAATTTATTATGTCCGATATTGGAAAATTGTCGTCGGTCATTTGCAAAATTTGTCGGACAATGACCGGCATTTTTGACCATTTCCGGATCAATGATTTTATCCATCAATACCATTTCCATGTACATTTTGTATTTCATAGTTAGAACGAAAATCCATGACAAGCTTCATATATCTTTCTCATCAAATACATAATAACGGGAGTGCCAATCTGTCTTCAGGTCCTTTGTTATCTTATTACTAAATAACAAAAGATCAATTTCAAAGGTGAAAACAATTGTCAACTAATCTTTTAATCCACTTGATGAATTGTTTCCAGACAAATATCAATATACAAGCTTCACCCCCATTGTATATTCATGAAAAACCTGATTTGCATGCAAACAGGAAATGTGAACATTTCAGCCAACTCATTCATTGGATCCAATACATCAGAGTACTTTTTTCAAACATAGGGGAACATTTAAAAAATGCTTTTAGTTATAAGATTAAGATGAAAGGGTATGCATTTCAGGGAAGTAACTGGAATCTTTTCATCTCAGTGTGGTCTTCTGCTGAAGATTTTTACTTGCTTCCCAATGCATGTTTTACACGGAAATTAACTTTTTTCGTCAGTCTCCCTTGTCACGAAGGAGGTGACTGAATTACAAAAATGCGTGGAATACATGGAAAAGTTCAGTAATTAACACAAGTTCAAACTAAAGTGTTTGTTACAACTGCAGTGTCAAATAAGATTTGGGTGTTACACCTCTGTAATCTAGAAGGTTTCCAGGTTTTGCCTGTTGGGTTACTACTAGTTTGACATAATATATGTGTATTATACATGCTTTTGCAGGATAAGTAAGTGGAAAGAGTGAAGAATCAAAAATATGATCACAAATGCCTAAGCCAAGAACACCCAGATTTAATGAGTGTATTCTTTGGCAAAAGTAATTGTATTTTGGTTATTCACCTAAACTAATTGTTTATCCTAACTATTATATAGATCTTCTTCAAAATTTACTGGTACATTCGATAATAAATTAAAAATTTTATGATCTGAAGATTGATGCTCTTGTTATGATGTTTTGGCAGGAGAAAGTTGGAGAGTGAAATTACAGAATTTATCATACAATTGGTTAATCAAATTTTATTACCCAAGGAACATTTGATAAATCACTGCTATCTATTTAATAATTTAAATGACCTCCTACCTATCTTTGCTTTAGTCATCAATGATCTGATCTGTAACCTTTGTTGATTCTGCATTGATTTCATCTCAAGATCATGTGCTTGTTTTGTCTCTGAGATCTTCTGTTTGTGTTCCTGTTTCTCTTTCTCCATCTCCTGAGCTATTTATAGATATGAATTATGAAATTAAAGATTATTCTGAGAGTTTTGCATGGCAATACAAAGTGCCCTGCTGGAAAAAATCTGTTGAAAAGATCTGTACTTGGTAAGAAAAGTGCAGGAAACTGAGTCTATACTCATTTCCAAAACCCTAAGACCATTACTCATTACAATAATCAAAGGACTAGAACAAAAATCAAACATGATCTGTAACTTGTCATGGTATAACAATGTACCAAATATCAAATTTATATTGGCAAGCATGACCAAAAAAAAGTGTGGAAAACTGAGTTTTTGTATTAGTTTTCTAAATCCAAAGGCCATAAGTTAGCAAAAAATCAACAAACCAAAACAAATTTGAACTTGATGTGTAACCTGTTATGGTTAAGCGATGTACCAAATATCAAATATATATCTGCAAGCATGATGAAAAAAAGTGTGAAAAACTGATATCCTGGACTGATGGATGGATGAAAAGCAAATCAAGTCACCTTTGGTGATAGCTGCTTATATATTAAAGACAAGAGTTGCCAATAGGGCCTAATAACTACAGAGAATGCTTACAAACCTTTTGCCCTAAAACTATTAATATTTTGTTATAAATTCTATTTTCATGGCCTTATATTTTATAAAACTATTTAAAAAATTCAATTCCTGCTAATTTTAACATCACCATATACAATGTACATAATATTGTGACCTACCACTGTGTAAAGTGCATGAAAATCAAATTAGTAATATAGGTAAGGATTGGGGCAAAATACTATGGGAACACTTATTGCCTATGAACCATTAAACTGATAAGCTCACAAAAGAGGTCCGAACGCCTTTATTCCTTAAAATGAATACAATATCACCAACAGCAAAAGAAATAACAGATCTTTTAATAAGAAAAACAAAGCAAAAATTTTTAAGTGTGAATAAAAAGGAGGGTATCAAAGACAGAATTATCCATGGACAAAAACATGTTTGAGAACATATAAACTGACAAAAAACAACAAGAAAGACAAAAAAAATAAAAACACACAAAAATAAGCAGCAAAAAATTCACAAAAGGTGAACTTGTGTGCTTTGTATGAGTGAGAAGTTCCTGCTACTTAAAAGACTCTCTCCATGCTACCTGATTGAACATCATATCCAGCAAGAGGAAGAACAATTAAACAATATTCTATTACCTTTATGATTTTAAAATCTTACCTAACTTTGCCCTCTCCTGCTCTTTAGTTACTTTAAGATCTGCCAGTTTCTGTTTTTGTGCCTCTATTTCTACATTTAATCTTAACTGTGTTCTTGACTCTATTGCACTACTCTGCATAGCCTACAGTCAAAAATTCATATTTAGCTTTGTGAACCAGTTATTGACTCTCTTTGTAAGTAGCAGTTTTGTATAAATATCAGACAGGACCAGGCCCGGCACCACAAAAGTAAAAACATACTTAAGTCTGAGGATATTCTTAACTTCCATGGTAACTTCTTTGAAATCGATGACGTCACAAACAGTTAAGAATTTTCTCAGACTTCAGTAATTTTAAAGTTTTGTGGCACTAGGGTCTGATATAAGCATGTTAACAACACACTAAATTCACTTTTATTTTTCATATGCAGGCCACAAAACCAATCTAAGCTATTTCATATTACTACTCCTAAGGATCAATCCCACTGAAAGTGGTAATGTTGATCAATTGATTAAAAATGAAGAAAACTGTACTTGTTTATGAGATATTGTTAAAGTTTTGATGTATAAGAAGAAAAACAGTACCCATAAGTTTACATGTAGAGTGCATGACAATTGATTTCGAGAGATAATCAGTTACAAAATTTCCATCCATTAATTAAATCTGGAAGGTAAACTAACTGACTTGAGATTTCTATCAATCATAAGAATACCACTAAAGATTCTGTAAAAGTTTCATTTAATTTCATTCAGTAGTATAGGAGGAGTAATGAATGTAAACACCTCTGTGTAACAGAAGGAAATACAAATGGATGGAGGACAGGAACCCCTATCACTATATACCTAGGGGGTTTAATAAATTTGCAAACATCTTTTTAACAACAATACCTGAAGCTGTTGGCTGGCATGATATCCTCTAAAGACAACTTTCTGTATTGTATACCCTATTCTGTCAGCTCTCTGCACTAATGATGTATAGGACTTCAACTCACTTAATCCCTGGGTCTGTTTTAAAAACTCTTCAAACCTTTATGTTTAAATTATAAAATGGACAATTACAGATACAACAACAATACATTGTTTTTTTCTACAGGAAACAGTATTCAGTAGAACAACTTTTATTGTACAAAATATTCGGATTAGACTTAAAGGACTTACCACTTGTCTGAGGTAATATTTAGCAATTTGGAGGAAAAGGAGTACTGTATTATTGTTCCAGGGATATAGATTTACACAATTTCCGTGGGTTTGGTAAACCATGAAATTTTGTTCCAACAAAAAGGAGATATTTTACCATTCATTTGTATGAAAGAGTTGTCATATCCATGAAATCAAGAATCTAAGAACTAATCATTTTCCCCTAAAACACAAAAATTGGTACCCACAAATAAAAATACTTCCACAGTATAACAAAACATTTGCAAGTTCTAATTTTTGTGGATGCCAAGTGGTGCACTAAATGTTAGAGTTAATATTTTGTGTAATATTCAATACCCTCAATGCTGACAAGAAGTTGTACGTGATTTACAAACACATAACAAAATGTACAGCAAACAGGAGTAATGCTATCATGTGAAATTTTTTATCAAGCATCACAAATCTAAACTAACTGTTCATGATTTTTTTTGGTAAAATGACACAATTATACCTTCACAAGTTCTTTGATCAGACAGGAAGTTGTAATAATTAAATGACACATAGAAACACTAAGTGAGTATCAGTACATACGTTATTTTTCCAGCAAAGGCAATCACATCTGAACACACAGCACTGAAATAAATATAAATTGGATGTACATATATTTGCAATATTGAACAATATCAAATATGACTAAATTATTTTAAATGGAATAGAATTCTCAATATTTATTTGAAAGTGTACTGATTGAGTTATTAGTGGTTCCTGTCATGATTTTATATCACCTACTCGGTCAAATAATGGTCAGGACTTGACTTTACATATTTTGTTGTTTAAAATTACTGTAATCACAAAAGACAACTCATTTTGCATCCCCATGACCTAGATTCAAAACTGATGCACTAAGAAATAAGTATTGCATGTCACATTTTTTAATTTCATACCAATTAAAGGATACTGGGCAGAATTCATGCAGAAGGATACTGTAAACGTATCAATTTCACGGCAGCTAATTTTCGCTGTTTGTGAAAAGTCAACATATTCGCAGGTATTAATTTTCACGATTTTCAAGATTGAAAAATAAAGATTTTCAATAGCCTCGGCTGTGCATGGTTCCAATTTTGATCAGTTATTTTACTGTTAATATTTCAATAAATTAAGATAAATTAATAGTGGCTGTTAATAGAACATAAACAAATTGACAAGTCCACATGTATAGTTTCTTCTGGCCATTTTAATCTAATAGTATATTCTTATTAAAAACTTAAGAGAACTTACTTAATTGCTCAAGCCGTAGCTTATTGTAGGGATTAACTTTAGACACTTTAATTGCATGTTTACGAATAACTTTTTATTGACAGTTCTTAGCTTGTGTATTTAACGGTAATCTTTTATCGGTGATTACCTTTAGTGTGTTTGACACTTACATCTTTGTTTTTGTTAATAGAATGTTTGCACAGTATTGATATCGATTCTTTGATGTGACAGACACTCTATGGCCAATGATAAAATCATTATGTAAATAAGATTATGAATTTAGAAATTATTATCCAAATGCTTTTACTGTATACGTTTTATTATAGACCTAGTGTAAATTCATACCTGATTGCATTGAATGATATGACCCTTACACAAAATGATGTTTCTATTCAAAATTGTGGAAACCATAATACAACGGTCAAAAGGCTAAGTAGTTTGAATATATTTTCACATTCTTCAGGCCATCACAAAAATAGTGAAAATTAGTACCCTGTGAAAATTAATTTGTTTACAGTATCTGTTGAAAATTTGTGAGCATAAAGAATATTTTAAAGGAAAATTATACAGGAAATCAATAATTTATCATCATGCTACATAGTGACATTTCAGAATAATATATCTTCTACAAGCAGTTTTCTTCATACATAGAATTTTTCATATGAATGGCTGATATCAGGTTTATTTTTAAAGAATATTATGGATTAAATCTAAAATCAAAGAGTAATCAAGGGAACCAAGGTTATAGCGGTAATCAAAAGAATGCAATCCAGACAATAACCAGACATGGAAAACAGACATACACAACAAAGAACATAAAGTGACTAAAATCATACATACAAAGTAACAAAAGCAAATGAGCAACTCGGACTCCACTAAAAACTGGGAGCATGGAACAGGTGCACCAGTGGGGTAAGCATCTTCTGCTTTTCTAGAAACACCCGCCGAGTTGCTCATAAAAAGTCAAGTCCTGGGTAGACAAACGAGAAGAGGAAAACTATGACCCATTGAATTAATCAGTTTTCATGGTGCAGATGGATACACCATAACGAAATCACAATCAAAATTGTTTGCCTCTGTTGGCTTAATTCTGTAGAGATACTTACTTGATCATGTCTGCTATAGGATCCTGGGTAGTATCTAACTGTAAATCAAAATTAGTGCATTTCATTAAAAAAATTTCTTTATTGTGCAACTTACATAAAGTTTTCTTAAACAAGGTCAAAACCAAGCCTAGCATCTCCTTCATGTCTACAAGTATACAATGTTCAAAATACTATTTTAGTGAGCACTTCTTTTTTAACATGTCAAAAGTACAGACTGACAGACAAAAAGAATTAGTGTTTGCTTTGCCTACAAAGTGTATGTCTCACAATTTACAAAGTTCAAATGACTATAACCCACAAAATTAAATCAAACATCCATTCTAGGTAATATGCAGAACTATTTATCATGTCCTAACTACCTACAAATTAAAATGAAATTTTACGCAGTAGTTTCCTATGAATTAGTTTACAAAAGTGTGACAGACAGACAGACAGGACAAAAAACAATATGTCTCCCCGTCAAGTAATAGCATTTTTTGCATCTTTGTTGTGGAGAACATCAATAAATATCTAGCCATGTGAATAAAGAAATTCTATCTGTTCAAATATATAAATAGCAGATTAAAATATATTATGTTTCTTTAGAAAATGCATCTGTTGTGCATAGTTAGTCTTGTTTTACAAGGATATACATTTTCTATCTTTTAATTTAACTATCACTGAAATATCAATCTGGTGTTTCCCTGGAAGAGGAAGAGACTATAATGTGTCAGAAAAATATGTGCACATCAGACATCTAAGTGAATGTGATACATAGCAAAAAAATATTTGCATACAGATAAATGCACACAGACTACAAAATAATCAATAAAGGTAGTTTCAAAATTAAAACTGAAAATAGAATTGAGGGATATTTTTTGAATGGGCAAAACCTTTACAGCCAAATTTTTACTCAAAATTTGGGAAATCAAGAATTAGTAAACTTTCAGTTTTTTTTTATATAATCGGGTAACTTTCATTTAATAAATAGGGTAAAAATCACTCCTTCTTTTTCTAAGTACATGTATGCTGTAGTCAGTCTGAAAACTGCACATGTACCATATAAAAAAATGTGTGTAACTACCATGTCAAGTAAAAGTGACTACACCTGGGGAAGTCAGATGAGCACAGAAACTACTTCCTTGTGCCTACAGTTATAAATTAAAGATTAAAGGGTGAAAATCTTACAAGTATATACCACAATTCATATTTACCATTTTCATAACATCTTGTAGCTCATAAAATATCATGAGTTTAACAGTTATCATGGTATCATCTACAGTCCTAACTTCCTTCACCTGTAATAAATACCAAACATTGTACCATCTACAGTCCTAACTTCCTTTTAATAAATACCAAACATTGTACCATCTACAGTCCTAACTTCCTTCACCTGTAATAAATATTAAACATTGTACCATCTACAGTCCTAACTTCCTTCACCTGTAATAAATACTAAACATTGTATCATCAACAGTCCTAACTTCCTTCATCTGTAATAAATATTAAACATTGTACCATCTACAGTCCTAACCACCTGTAATAAATACTAAACATTGTATCATCTACAGTCCTAACTTCCTTCACCTGTAATAAATATTAAACATTGTACCATCTACAGTCCTAACCACCTGTAATAAATACTAAACATTGTACCATCTACAGTCCTAACTTCCTTCACCTGTAATAAATACTAAACATTATATCATCTACAGTCCTAACTTCCTTCACCTGTAATAAATACTAAACCTTATATCATCTACAGTCCTAACTTCCTTCACCTGTAATAAATACTAAACATTATATCATCTACAGTCCTAACTTCCTTCACCTGTAATAAATACTAAACATTATATCATCTACAGTCCTAACTTCCTTCACCTGTAATAAATACTAAACATTATATCATATTAAATCCAATACCTCAGGTACTACTCAATAGCTTTAGTAGAATATTATCATATAGTATTAGAGAAAAAAAAATTGTCTGAGGTCAAAAACTTGTCATCTCTTTTTGTTCTTTTGTAATTTTTAACATGTATGTTATTGTTTTTTGAGTGTTGGTTCTGTACCATTTTATTAACATTAACTTCAGGCCTGATAATAGATTGCTATTGTGAATGAATTCTGCTCTGTGTTGAAAAGTGAAATTTGTCCTCCTGCTTTATTTTTGTCAGTAATTTACTACTAGAAATCTTGTCTCATAGACATTTAAGCCATTTACTACTACATGCACTCAATAAAAACAAATACAATGTATGTTCACATATATCAAACATGTCTAAAAGAATAGGCCTGCAGCAGTGCTAAGCTTGTCGTGACTAAAGGTGAATAAATAGTGCTCAGAACCCTAGCCAAGGGCTAGGGCGCTCTGCCCACAGAGCAACTGGGTTGTGTGCCCAAGGTGAAAGAATGGGGTACCCCTGGCATGTTACATGCTGGGGTTGTCAGGCTTTAATAAAGAAAACCCGACCGCAAACCATAGTGGTGCATTGTGTTGGAAAAGATGCCATTTTCCTTGCACGTTAAAGGACCCAGCTGTGGTATTCGATAAGAGTAGGAACTTTTGCACTCCGCCACAGGAGGCTAAATTGCCCCATCCTACCCATTCCTCTCTTTTTCTAGTGGCAATCAAAATTTGTCAACCCTACTATCCTTGTGTCCCATCCTAATTTTCATTTCATCATCATTTCATGTTCAGTTATCACCCATTTCATGTATAGCGCCTGAATATAGCTGAAGAAATTTACTTTCAGAAAGGTCGTTGACCTACGAAGAACAATGTCAACTGGTTCCTTTTTACGAATAACCCTATCACCACAGAGATAACAACTTCCGTTTTTCAACAATCCAGACTGGTTCACGATTCAATTGTTACCAGAATCCGATAAGGGTATCCACTACAGAACCAGTTTACAATGTTTACAAAAACCGTGTAGGAACGTTCAAATAAAATATGCCGAGAATCATCCAGAAAATGGGGCGATTTTACTGACATTACTTTCTTGATGATTTGTATGTAATCAGAGTCACAACCAAGCATTTGAATGGGCTAATTGGGCAAAATATCATCAAAATCAGACCTCCCCCCTAAAATTTTCTCAACGATTTTACACAGATCTAAAAAATGACCAAAATCGCAACAACAAAAAAAAGCGGAAATCTGCGGATCCATGTAAAACTTTCATCCTTGTATTATTTCTATACATGTACATACATTGTAATAGAACTGATCTGGTATGGCAGCTAGTTGTTCAAATTGACTCTTGCCCGGTATCATTCTGGTCTTATCATACTGATCACAGCCATGCCATTTAAACTGGTGTAACCTACAAACAAATATTACATGCAGGTAAATAACACTTTAAAATGCATTGATTGTAAGTTAAGACAGTTACACCAAAATGTTAAACTTATGAAAATAAAACTGAACATTAACAAGAAAAACTGTGGTGTGACTGACATAAATGCAACACCCAATTTCAAACTAAGAAATTGATGCCCACCCGAAGTCCATATGGGCACAACTGTTCAGCCAAAACACTCAAATTAGGACTATCCTAGATACATCCTTGTGTCTTGGAGAAAAATTTGTATTGACACATCATACAATAAATAAAACAATTTCACCTAGCTGCTATCAATCCTCTATAAATAGATGCATGTGCAGGAAGAATACATATAGATGAAAATATTTTTAAGTCTTATACATGTTATACATGTACTTAAAAAATAGGATTAGTTTCACCATGCTGATTCAGATCATAATATCATCACAAAAATTTTGAGTTACCACACAAGTTGCTTCAAGTGTTTTCAAATGAAAAATTGGAATTTAATAAAAAGAAAATCAAAAGGAGCATTTTTTAAGTTACCATGCAAAAACATGCAAGACAGATGGACAGACTGACTAGGTTAAAACAATACACTACCCCAACATTTACATGCAGGGGCATAAAAATTAAGCGCATATGAAAATTGGCATTAAAATACTGCAGCATCAATGATAGGACAATCCAAATACAACAAAATCCAATTTAAAACTGAAGTATTAAAGCTTAAATCAGATTTGTGTTTTTTGTTTTTGTTTTTTTTTTAAACATTATTCACCAGACGAGCACTATACCACAGTATAATTTCTCAAACAGACCCTACCACATTTTTTTTTTCAATTGCTGAAGAAAAAAATCTGCTTTTAACTCCAAAGGAACAGGGAGTGACTATTAAAACTTTAGTAAACACATGCTGGAATTGTCATTTTTTGGTTAATTTCCTTCTTCTGGGGTTTAAAAAATTCCTATTTATTTCTTGTTTTCTTGTTTTTTTTTAGTTTAAACAACTTGACCCACATAAACTAAACTCAGGAGTCAGAGTGAAAATATTGTTTGGGTGTTTTTTTGTTCTGGCAACCTAACCTACTGTACCTTATTTGTACAGTGTCAACCTATCACCTTTTCAGTGAAATTTTCTACCCCTTTATTATTTTGGTACATTGTACATAACTAAAAACACATAATTTTTAGGCCTTTATAAAAAAGATCAAAGGAGTACTGTTTACAAACCATTCTTCAGCTTCTGGTACAAACACAGTCGGACCTTGAATAATTCTTCTCTGTACATCTGAATCTTTTAAGCGTTTGTAAACAACGATCATGTGATTAGCATCAATCTTTTTCGCTTCCTGAACTTTTATACTTTCAAATAACAAAGGGTTACAGAACATCTTACAGGGCCTAGAAATAAACAGTATTTAATGTTAAGGTATGATTTCTTCCAACTGAATCAGTTTATATTGGTAATCAATTGAATTTTCAAGAACTAAAAAGTTCTGTACTTTCAAAGTGTATATTGTTTCATTGGAAATTCCAAAAATCTATAGATTGCAATCAATAACTATAAGACATGTATCTTTTGACATTTTTAATCCAAAATAATCCAGATAGAGTATAGTGGTAGAACCTTCTGTCCTCAAAACAGCAAACCC
This sequence comes from Perna viridis, assembly GCA_037379345.1. Classification (NCBI taxonomy): domain Eukaryota; kingdom Metazoa; phylum Mollusca; class Bivalvia; order Mytilida; family Mytilidae; genus Perna; species Perna viridis. Next base: position 17,214,639 of record CM074515.1, read on the forward strand.
ATTTTGATTAAAGATTGTTCTGAAATCTACATGTCTATCAATTTATGATTGTTAGAACATTTTATGGTAATGTTTATTTGTAAGTACTTTCATAGCTACAGTTGAAATGTTTTACTGCCTTACCCCCTCTTGTGTGTAACACTGCCATCAATATCCTTGATAACTAAATACTGGTATAAATCAGCCGTGTAAAGCTTAAGAAATATCAGTCTTTCACGGTAAAGAAACACCTGAAATACATTGTATATAAGTACATGTAGATATGTTTACATTTCATGAAATTACCAGTAATATATATCTATTTTAAAAATCATCCTTAACAAAAATAACATACATGTAGTTATTCAACTATTAAAGAAATAAAGTTAAGAAAATATTCTTCCAAATAATTTTATCCCAGTCAAAAAATATTTCTTCCATAAAATACATGTACATGTAACTAGCTATACTGAACAATAACAAAAATTAATAACAAGTGCTATCTTATTAGATCAATAATATACATTAACTAAAAATCACATTGTTAGGAACAGCAAATTAATTAATTCTAGAATTATTATTAAATTGGAATTCAGATACCTTTTAACCAGCAGTAAATACAAATTTCATTGTTTTTACAAAACAAAATACTGGGTTATGCTATACACTGGGTTAGTTATGCACAGCACATACTGTCTACTGTCAACTAACCCTGTGCACAGCACATCCTGTCAATTTATCTTATGTATGGCATGTTCAGTCAACTAACCCTAAATACAGTAAACAAACCCATATTGAATGCATTTTCAAAGATCTAGTAAGTATTGAGGATTCCTTTCATATATTGATTTGTCACACATTATATCAGTATGCAATATATGCATTGTATGATATGGGGTAAAAAAAGGATGAAGACTGCATATACTAGTAGTTGAAAGGACTTTTTATAAAAGTTTCTGAATTCCATTTAATAATTCTAGCATTAAGTTCATTTCATTTTTTGTCATCAAACTTATAGAATGTAGGAATAAAGATCAAAAGATCTGCAATATAGTTTTGGTAAAATGACTTAAAATATTAAAATATCATTGAAATGCACCACAAAATCACATTTAAGGGATACATACTGCAGTAACTCAGCTAAAAACATAGTCTTCTGAAATTCCTTTTTTTTTTTAAATTGATGCAAAATGTACTTCATACATATATTGTATAAAGATCAAATATTAGTGGTCATTTTGAAGATCAGTTTCAGTGAAAGCACATGTACTTTGTCTTTGTTTTGACAATGCCATAAATCTTAATAAAATTCTGTCCAATAGCAAAACTTGGTTACATACTCTGCTTGGACCTTCCACTAGTCTTCCTTCTCCCAAATGGTTATAAATAACTGCCTGCTGTCCCTCTCTAACTGTCTTAAACTTCATTCTGGTTTAATGCTAAATTCAAGTAAAAAAGCATATTATTCTATTAGTGAAATATACATTGCACATGCATTGATACATTCACAAATCGATGATGTACATGTATGTTATAATTTAAGGATAATGAGCAATTCAGGTCGTCTCAGACAAAATCTGTAAAGTTACAATTATTTGACATCCAAAAACTACCAAGGTTTCAAATTCATGCAATATATACAGCTGTGTATATATATATATATATGATCACACAAGTTTGTTTGAATGTATTATTAATTAATGTATTGTGTTTTAACAAGGGACTCAGATCTTTTAGAACTTAGTTTTAGGTTTAATTAGTTGTGTAATATTTTTTTGCAGTGGCCAGTTATAAAAGGGGAGGGTTGTGATCATGCCGAAGTATGTTAACCATGTTGCATATTTTTTTACCTTTTTTTTCACTATTTCAATGAATGTTTATCAGTTTTCAAAGACCCTGATGTAGCAAAAACATTGTCTACTATACATGACAAATATGTTGTCCTACCAGCACACAAAGCCCAAAACAACATTATTTTTGTCTGCAACACGTTTTACATCCAATGTTTATTATCAGAGGTAGACCAATAAAATAATAGCAGTGATAAGACCTATACTGCTACTACACTCTCCAAAGAAGAAATTGTGGAAAACCATAAATCTGTGCTATCCTCTTTGGGTCTCTCTACCAAGGACGATGACTGTGATTTACCATCTATGTACTGGATTCCTAAACTCCACAAGAATCTGTACGAACAATGTTACATAGCTGTATCTGCAAAATGTACCACCAAACCTGTTTCAAAATTTTTAACTTCTATACTCACAACTGTCAAAGATGGTTTGCAGTCCTACCACAACACTTGTTACTCCTATAGTGGTATTAATTCAATGTGGATACTGAAAAATTCTAAAGATCTTTTGAAGATAATCAGTTCAAGACTATTATCAGAATATAATAGCATTTAAACTATGATTTTTCATCACAGTATACTTCCATTCCACATACTCAGTTAAAATCCCAACTTAAAAACATTATACAACATTGTTTTTCCAAAAAGATGGTACACCTAGATACAAATATATAGTTCTAGGTAGAGATTCCTCATACTTTGTAAGAAATAATTCCAAATCATCTTCCAAATATACAGAAAAAGATGTTTACAAAATGCTGGAATTTTTAATTGACAACATATTTGTCCAGTGTGGTGGACGCGTTTTTCAACAAACGATCGGCATTCCAATGGGAAAAAATTGTGGTCCTCTACTTTTAAACCTATTTCTTTACTCTTATGAGACTGACTTTATAGCTGCTCTGACCCGAAAGTAAGAACATTATATAGCTAGATCCTTTAATCTCAGTTTCCGCTATATAGATGTTGTATTATCTTTAAACAATCCTAATTTTGGGGATTTGATACATTGAGATAAAGGATACTACAGACACTGTAAAGTCAGCCTCATATCATGACCTACACTTAGACATCAATGTTAAGAGAAAACTACTGACCAAACTTTACGACAAACATGATGACTTTTCATTCAAAATTGTCAACTTTGATTTTATCTGTGGCAACATTCCATCAGCACCTGCGTATGGAGTGTTCACATCACAACTCAAATGTTATGCCAGAGCTTGCTGAGACTATGCAGACTTTTTATATCGCGCTAGAATTCTAACAAATAGGCTTCTGGAGCAGGGTTATGTTGCTACAAGATTGAAGTCATCATTACAAAAGTTTTATGGCCGTCATCATGAACTCGTTATGGTGTATCCATCAGCGCCATGAAAACTGATTTGTTCAATGTGTCATAGTTTTCCTTTCCTCTTTTGTCTACCCCAGACTTGAGTTTTTATGAGCAGCTCGGCGGGTGTTTCTAGAAAAACAGAGGACGCTTGCCCTACCGGTGCATCTGGTCCATGCTCACAGTCTTTAGTGCAGTCCGAATCGCTCATTTGCTTTTGTTATGTATGTATGATAATAGTTACTTTATGTTCTTTGTTGTGTATAAACATGGTCTTTGTCCCTGGATTACATTCTTTTGATTATCGCTATAACCTTGGTTCCTTGATTACTCTTTGACCTCTGTATGTCTTGTTTCATTTTCAATTTCAGTTTACTTTATGATACTAGAGTATATACTGGAAACTTTTTTGTTGTATCTGTGAATAATGTTGTTTCAGGGCCAGTTGCAGCCCACTTTTCATTTAAAACCCATGGGTTGCCTCAAGCTAACATTTTTCATCTTAGTTGGGTTGTAATCTCTTTGTCATAATCACCATATGCATTCTCTTTATAAATTCATGGTTTTGCTATTCTTGTTTATATATGTATACTAGTTGGGCTGCATACTTGATAGTGAGAGCAAGCCCTGTGGTCAAATCCTGTATAGTGTGGAAATAAAGTTTAAACTGATACGGCTGTAAATTTTGATTGATGGAGACAATAAAAGATTATGACCTGACTAAGCTGTAAAGGAATTTTAAATTTGCAATTAGACAGAAGAAATACAGTGAAAATGAAATACTACAAGACTGATGAACATGTCTAATAAAAATGACCTTGGTGCTGTAAAATGTATAGTTTTTTTAGTTGCCCAAATAGAAGAAAAGTTCAAAATACAAGTTTCGGTCTGGTAATCTCTAAACCAATTTCTCATACACTGAAAAAGTAATCAAGGGAACCAAGATTCTGGTGGAAATCAAAGAATGTAATCCAGGTAATTGACCAGACATGGAAAACAGACACATACAACAAAGGACATAAAATAACCAAAATAATACATACAAAGTAACAAAAAATGAGCAGCTCAATCTCCACATAAACTTGCAGCAGGTGCACCGGTAGGGTTTTCTTCCTCTGCTTTTCTAGAAACCCACCAAGTTGCGCATAAAAAGTCAAGTCCAGGGTAGACATATTAGGAAAGGAAAACAATTACACTTTGGACAAATTAGTTTTCAAGGTGGAGATAGCAACACTGTAATGATCCAAGAGTTCATGATGATGACCATAAAACTTCTGTAGTGATGACCTCAATCTTGCAGCATTAAAATCCTGTTCCAGAAGCCTAATTGTAAGAAGTCTAGTGTGATACAAAAAGTTTGGTAGTTACAAGCTTTGGATAACATATGAGTTGTGATATGAAAACTCCATACCCAGGTGCTGAAGGAATGTGGCCACAGATGAAAGGAAAGTTGACAATATAGAATGAAAAGTCATTGTGTTTGTCGTACAATTTGGTCAATACTTTTTCTTTACTATCAATCTCTAAGACTAAGTGTTGGTCACAGCATCTGTAGTATCCTTTATCTCAAGTTCTTTATGGTAGATGTGATGTATCATATCCCCAAAACTAGGATTGTTTAACGATAATGTGTCATCTATATAAAGGAAACTGAGATTAAAGGACCTAGCTCATCAATGTTCCTTCTTTAGGATTAGATCAGCTACAAAATAAGCCTCAGAAGTGTGAAGCAAAAGGTCACAAAATAGAGGAGCACAATTTGTTCCCATTGGATTGCCGAACGCATCCACTGCACTGGACAAAAATGTTGCCAATAAACAATTACAGCAGTTTGAAAACATTTTCTTCAGTATAATTGGAAGATGATTTGGAATTATTTTTTACAAAACATGAGGAATCTCTTCCAAGAACTACAATATTTGTATCTAGGTGTGCAGTCGTTTTTAGAGTAACAACAATGTATAATGTTTTTGAGTTGGAATTTTAACCGAGTATGGGGAATATAAGTATAAAGAGTTTAAAAGTCATAGGGAATAATACTATTGTAGTCTGATAATAATCTTGAATTGATGGTTTCCAGAAGATCTTTTGAATTTTTCAGGATCAACAATGAATTAATACCACACTGAGAGTAACAAGTGTTGTGGTAGGACTCGAAACCCTCTTTGACAGCTGTGAGTATAGAAGTTAAAAGTTTTGAAAGAGGTTTGGTGGTAAATTTTGCAGATCCAGCTATGTAGCATTGTCTGTATAGATTCTTGTGGAGTTTAGGAATCTAGTACATAGACTGTAGATCAAAATCATTACCTTTGGTAGAAAGACCAAAAGAGGATAGCACAGATTTATTGTTTTTCACTATCTCTTCTTTGGAGAGTGTGGTGGCAGTATAGGTCATATTACTGCTATTATTTTCTGTGTCTAACTCTTATAATAAATAAACTGATGTACAGATGAGATCAATTTTAACCTCTCAGGGGAACTGTCAGAAGAGTCAGCTCTAGGACAGTTCTATCCTCTCAGGGGAATGTCAGAAGAGCCAGCTCTAGGACACTTCTATCCTCTCAGGGGAATGTCAGAACAGCTGGCTCTAGGACAGTTCTAAAAGTGTCATAGAACAGTTCTAGAGCCAGCACTAACAATTCTAGCGGCTCTACGAGAACAGTTCCACTAGTAAAGCAGGCTCTGCTAGAACTGTCAGAAGAGCTGGCTCTAGAACTGTTCTAAATCTGTCATAGAGCTGTTCATCTGACAGTTCTAGGAAAGTTTTGTGAGAGGTTAGAACTGATCTCATCTGTAATATGATTTACATACAAAGACAATGTTGTTTTGGGCTTTACCTATAGGCACAACAACATATTTGTCATGTATAGTAGACAATGCTTTAGCTACATCAGGGTCTTTGTAAACTGATGTACATTGCACCACTGGCACTCACTGACCTCCATGGCATCCTCAAGAACTTTAAAGTTATAATTCCAATTTATGGAGCATGGTTCACGATACTTGGGTCCTTACACTGAGATTTATTTTTGATGATGTTTACCAGTAAATCTCCTGTAATGACATGACCGGAACGAAGGACCATATTTGAATGGAGAGTTTTTGCAAGAACAGTCAGATGGTTAAGCCTTGGAGTCCTCAATCTTGAGGTCCTGCAATAGCCTTTTGTAATACAAAATTTTTGATGCAATAGATGAAGTATAGGAATATGAAATAACTGGTATTGTTTAGTCCTTGAAATATGGGGGAATATTGTTTGTGACATTTTTGAGATGCAGGATGTTCACAAAATGAATTGCATCTATACCTTTGGTGACAAATGGTTGTTAAAGAAATGATTGTTTTTCTTCATGACCTTTAACACAAACTGGTTTAGAGAAGTCTTTGGAAATTGATATCCAAAATGATGTGGCACATGTCTGTATAATGATGAGGTAGGTTCAGAAACAGGATTGTCAAGACGTGTTTTGTAAATCGAGTGTAGTAGAGTGAGAGGTACAGAACAGACGCCAGTTCAAAAGTGATGAAGTCCAAGAGGTACTTGTATGAAAGGAAGACGACCACCTATGGAGACATCATGCATCTTAGGTGATGTATAGTGGCGATGGCCACAACTCCTTACCTGTCTTGGATTTCTGTCAAATAAATTCATCACATTTATGTTATTTTTAAATTGGTTTGAAAGGTTTCCTATACTTCAGATGTTGTCATTGCAACCGTAAGGTATTGCAGTACCTAGTCAGCATATCCAGTATTCCTTTTTCTACGATAGCTTTTACTTAAGACAGGACTGTTTGTTGGATGGTGTATTTTTTTCAAGAATACAAACTTTCATAGTGTGGACTGAATGATTCTGTCGATTAATATGTTGATAAACTATTTTTGGTGGTATAATACCTGAACCGATCCATGCAAACTAAAATAGTGAACGATCGTCATTCACCGATCGGTTTCCAATCAGTTTTTGATCTGTCAAAACGATCCATTAAACTGGTGATTGCATCACATGACCAGTGAGCGGTCAATATATTTAAATGGATTCCGTTTCGTTTGTCAATCGTATGCATATTTACATAATACAATAGATTTAAACATCAATAAATTACTTTTATTTTACATTTGTTTTATTTTTAACAACAAAAAAAAAAAACAGCAATACATGGATTTGATATCTTAAAATTAGTGTAAAATCAATATGGTAGTATATTGGATTTATTCTAGTGGAAATTTTTACATTTACATGAACCGATAACCATCATTTTACATAACAAAAACTGTGGTCAGATTGGTCAACGGTCATCGTTTATCGATCATCAGTCAGCAGTCATCGATCCGTCAAATAGTTGCATGCATCGGTTCAGGGACTGTATTAATTCCCGAATGATGACCACACATTCGTTTGTTTAAACCTTCTTGTGTTTCCCCGACATATGCTAGACAGCATAATTTACATTCTAATCTCTAGATTAAGTTTGTCAATTTGCAACTTAAGCCATCATGACTTCTTGAGTAAAAGGTTCTGTTTGTAAGGGGACATTACAAATGTAATTTTATGTAAAAAAGTTGAGGAGTGTGTTTACATATATTTCTGACCCTTGCAGTATAAGTACTAGTACTACATTATATAATGACAAACTGAAACTTCTTTATATCCAACAGAAGACAAGATTGCATTGTACACTGATTTCAACTTTTTCTGATGTATAACTTGTTCTGGTGTATTATTAATATCCCTTTTGTACTGAACTGATTGCAGGTGCTTAGGTCAGAGGTTGCTGACACTAAATATGACTGTTTCCACATAACAACACAAGGTTATTTGCCAGCATTCCATGTAATTTTTAAGTTTTAAGCTCAACATAGACTATTTTGAACTACACAACATGTATTCCAAAAAACCCCTTAATGCCATATTATATAATCCTTTTCAGAAATGTAGAAAATACAAGTTGAACCAATCAATAGACACTGCTTTATCGTCTGCTATATACAAAGCTTCCTAAGCAACAATCATGTGACCATAAAACTTTCTTATTACACACAAAAAAACTATGAAAAGCCTGATTAACAAAATTAAGCTAATTTGGGATATTTGAATATTTACTGATATCTCCAAAATGAAGAAAAAATTATGGTTGAATTTCCCACATATACATGTAAATACATGTATGTCACATTTCAAAAATAGATTCTAAACAGTCACTTTTGTGCAATACTATATTTTCATCAATAAATCAAATACTATATTTCTATTTATGGGAATTATATTGAATCCCATACAGCTCCCCATACTTGTTAAATCTCTGCACCGGAAGTAGGGTACCTGTGACAACAGTGGCGGTTGACATCTTCTACTTCTACCAGTTCACGACCGCCATCAATTACTGATGATACTGTCACTGTCACTTTTAGTGCGCAATGCCCTATTTTACTTTTAGTAGCCATTAAAAGAAAAATTAACAAAGTGTGCTGTACCATTAACTGTGCAAGTAAAAACAATTTGATTAATTTAATCAAGTAAATGAGCCATGAAAGATTCAAGACTCTTGGCAGAGGCAATGTCAGTGGGCAGAGCATTCCAGTCCTCGATGGTTCTTGGGTAGAATGACCCTTTCCTCAGTACTGTGTTGCATGATGGCAATTGGTAGGAGTGCAGGCCCATATTTCGACTGAGTCTTGCTGGACTGCTCAATCTGTTGGTCGCGTCGATTTTCAACAGACCATTTGCCAGTTTGTCAATTAGTACGAGTCTAGCTCTCCTCCTACGTTCTAGTGTTGGCCATTTCAGATCTTCTAGCATGTTGGTAACTGAAGAAGTGTTGTGGTATCTGTTCGATACATATCTGGTCGCTCTACACTGGACCATTTCAATCCGGTGTTTGTCCTCTTTCAAGTATGGGTCCCAGGTTGTGCATGCGTATTGCATGGTTGGTCTAACTAATGACTGGTAAGCTTTCTCCTTGATGTTGGCATTTCTGATGTTAAGATTTCGTCTTAACAAGAGTGTTGTTTGCTTTCTTGCAGATGTTTGATATGTGCTGGTTCCACTTCATATCTGATGTTATAGAAACACCTAGATATTTCGCAGTTGTTACGTGCTCCAGTTCATGACCATGGAGGAAATAGCTGTTCTGAATATGCCGTTTCTTTCTTGAGATTGACAGAACATTGCACTTCTCGGGATGGAAGCTCATTTTCCATCTTTGTTCCCATTCTGCCAATTTATTTAGGTAGAATGGGAACAAATCTGATTTTCATTCAATGGTTTTATAATTAAACAAAGACAAAAATATGACATAATATACAGAAAGTAAAGTATCTGAATTTCATTTATTAAAATAGCATTAGCGTTGTCTTGCCAGATGAGGAACTTGTTCAGACGAATAACATTTTGACTACCAGAAATTGGCAGAATAGTATAAACCCAGTATAATAAAATTTCATACACGTAGATACAGAAGTATTTATAGATACCAGGAAAATGCTTATTCTAACTCCCTTTTCTTTTTTGGCCACTAAAGACCAACAAATCAAGTCACTAATTAAATGGACATCAAGTAAAAAACAAAAGTGTGAGATTACTCCTCTCTCTTCGTCACTGTGAAGAGACCTGAAAATGTGCAATAAAATAGATAAAATTACCTGAAAATTGCCTTTGCTGTATACCATGAAGAATATAGTAAATTTTGCTCAAGATTTTAATTTATTATATGCCGTCTAAAATAAGCATGATGATCAAAATAAAAATAGAAATTGTAGGAGTTTCTATCACGAATCTATAAACAAACTGGTACTGAATGAGAGTATACTGTCAAAGAAAAACAGGGAACCATGCAAAGTTATTGTAAATTGCAAAACGAAATACAAATACAAACGAATCTTCTTTTTTCTTCGTTAATTTCAAAAACATCTTGATATTAGTTAAGAGACTGTTCATGTAAAAAAATACACAGATCCTATGATATGGGTAGCATAGAGTAAATTTTGTTTCACCAATCTTTTTGTTCTAGTGTAATATTTTAAACTTTTTTTTTGGTTTTTTGACCTGTCAGGAAGATCAGGGCTAGTGTCTATATATTCGAAGTTTCCTAACAAATCAACTAAATCATGAACATATCAAAGAGTATTTTGCTTTTTTTTTATTTTATAGTGTTTTTTTGCAATGTATTTTATTCTTACCATTTCAGTATATTTTGTTTTAGAAAACATAAGATTGTGATATCTAATGAATGAACTTTACAAAATAAATTTGGCATGTGCTGCCCATATTTACACCTTAATCAGCTCACTTGCTTGACAGTCTGACAGGAGGGATGTAGACTTTGAGTGGAAATTTTAATTAATTAGTATAATCCAGCGCACATTATGCAATACTCATTATACTGCAGATGCAGTTGTTTCCTATGTTTCCAAAGTAAAGTATATGGAGAAATGCCATTGATTTTAAAACAGTTTTTCAGAAAAGGAAAACATGGCTACACATATATCAATGAGAAATCTGTGAGCAATGGCTCACTATTGATATCCCTGCTTCCAGTTACAATATAAAGAAAATAAACAGAGTCCTTGGTGAAGATGAAGTTGCTGTCTTTTTTTTCTGAAAGTAAACAAAACATTATGGCATAGATACAAAAAGAATGTGTATAAATTTCAAGCCAATATGATGTGTAGTTTCTGAGAAAACAGATGGAAAAATTGTTATAATGAGTAAGTAGACACACTAAATATAGAGTGTTTTTTTTTTTTTTTTTTTTTAATAATTTTTACTTATATTTTTTGTTCGAAGTTAAGGATTAAGCATTTTTTTATCAGAGAAAACAATATTATCATACATGTACAAGTAAAAAAATATTTCTGGTTTTATCAATTAATATTTGCTAAATGATTTAGAATTTTAAGTATATTGTTGGTTGGAATTAAACCAATGTCTGTCTACTTGTGTATCTCAATGATGTGAACATTTTTTTACCCAGGATGTCTTTGGTATTGATTTTTATGTTCTGTTTTCTTTGGTTTTATTTTAATGATTCAGTCACCCCGTTTTCTTTCAAGACCTGTTTAAAAATCTGAATTTTTTTTATCATAAAATTTTGTCCTGCTTTTAATCTTTGATGTAAGAATAGTCCACCAATATTATAATGTGGAAGTACTATTAATCATGTGGTACCAATTTTTGTGGTGTTCATGGGAATGGCAAACAATGTAGATTGATTCATAACAAAATTGAAATTTCCCTTTCAACTGTGTGATAGAACTGTCAAATAAATTAGCTAAAGAATCTATGACATTGTGATTTCCACAAACCACGAAAACCCAGGAATAAAAGTATTTTCAAAGTACTCTCTGAAGAGAAATAGTCAACAGCTGCTTTCTGCATGTTAAATAATTGGTTGATTAAACCAGCTGCATAGGAAACTCTTTACTTTCACTTGCTTATCTAAAAACTATATATATTTCATAAATAATTTTATTTACAACAAAAGCATTTAGATCTGTGGTAAAATGTCAATAACAAAAAACTTTTATCTGTCTACTTCACCAAACACTATGTCCAATGTTCCTGAAATGAGGACAAATACAGGGTGAAATGGAGTATATTACATCAGAAAAGGACAAGTCATGTCAATTAGAAAAAAATATACTGATCCTTTATATGGAAATAGTCAAGATAATGAGAACGAAATGTCAGCATGAAAAAAAAGATCATTTTGTACCTGCATATAAATTCAGCTGAAATAGTTTCAAAAGAAAAAAGTACTGAAATTAATACTAGTATTATTTCAATCCTCTTAACCTTGATAATAAAATGTTTTGACTTAAAAGATTAATTCTTCCTTTGATAAAGAATTTCAAGACAAGACGTATCTTAACAACGATGCTTCCAATATTCAATAGTTGACATGATTATTCAGATGCCCAAAGAAGACTTCACTTTGGCATTCATTTTCAGTAATAAAGATGTGAATAATTGAAAAATTTTTTTAGATCAGACTGAAACACCCACCTATAATAGCTACAACATCAGCTAGCATGTGTCTTTGTGAAATATGATCTAAAGCAGCCTGAAAAAAAAAATGGGAAATTGTAATATGATATTTGTACTATAACCATCTTATGCAATCTTTACATACTTTATTTTAAACATGTTTCTTTTGTAAGTTTTGAGAGTCCAATGATTGCTTGTAGTTACTGATTGATTATTTCATTAAAAAAATACACACATAAAAATGAAAACAAAATTATGAGACCATTTCAACTTTATGGATATACATGTAAGAAGAAAGATAAATAAAATGAAATATATTGTGGTCTAATACAACACATGTTCTATACAAGACACATACCATATAAACTGTTCACTTCAATGAAATACTTAAAAATACGAATAAACCTTATTGCGTTGTATATTTGCCAATAATCTTACACTGCTTCATGTATATGGTTTATACTGTTACTTTTTCATGTTTTCACAAAAAATATTTATATAGAAAAATGACAACAGAAAATATCACAAGAAGTTCAATTGGATTAGATGTGATCTTCAGTGAAGACATTCAAAACTGTAACTATTCTGTTCTTCTGTGACATTACGATTGAAATGACATAACATTGCAATTATCAATTGCTGATACTTTTTAGTTTCACAACAGGTGCTTGAGATAGAACATAAATATACATGTATGAGCAGTTAGAACATTGAAATAATGATGCAGTTGCCAATAAATGGCTCATATATTACATTGAGTAATATAGTTAACTTCAGAGAATACAGTTGGACTTCCCTTGATAAAAAGACAACCACCTCATGAACTGTCTTTTGACAAGGACATTTATTTTTTGTTATCATTTCATAAGTATTTTTGTATTAGTTTGATAGAAAGTTTAAATCTTTTCGTCAATTGTCTAGTTAGCTACCTGAGGAAGTTATTTCGGTGACTTTCATTCGATCAAGGGTAGCCCAAATATACTCTGACATCATAAAATGACACACCAATCAATATTTTGGTAGTTCTGCAGGCTTTATCACAAATACTTACCAAGTGAGCGAATCCAGGGGCCTTGATTTTACATCTATATGGTTTGTTGGTACCATCTGATACTAAATATACTCCAAATTCACCCTGTAATTTTAAACATAAATACATATACTACAAGAACTTATGCAACCAGTCTGGTCTGATCTGTAAATTATTGACCAAGTGAGGTTCATATAATTGTTTGAATTTCCACATTTGAAGCATTAATCTAAACTTTCAATTTTCATGAATAATGAAACAAACATTTTCAAGGACAAGTGTAAAATTAGATTTCAGCAATCATGTTAATTATGTTTTGGGAAGAACTTTTCAATTAGGATATTTCACCGAAACTAACATGTTTTTTAAACAAATCTTCCACAAATAGAGCAATAAAATGAAGGTAAAGATCTTAAAAAATACTTTAAGAATTGTCAATGTAAATCAGGTGTAATTAGTTTTTTCTTTAAGCATAGTGCATCATACACTAGTGATTTCATTGCATACAAGCAAAAAGTTAAAGAAATGTAACATTGGATTTATCTACAATTTCACTGTAGCTATAAAAGTGTATGTATGAGTCTTCACTTGGTTCTCTGAAATAAGCGTTCTGAAAAACAACATTCTTGTCATTTTTATTGTTCAGTACAAGTTTTGTTTTATGTTGATGATAGAACAGAATTACCATTTTGTCTTTCTAATAACACCTTGTGTAACATGTATTTAAGTTTTTGACATATTTCATGAATATTATTTCAAATGCATATTATCAGCTACATTGTAAATAGCAATTAAATAATAATCAATACAATTACCTTAGGAGCCTCAATAGCTGTATATGTAGACCCTGGGGGTACCTGGTAGCCTTCTGTGAACAGTTTGAAATGATGGATCAGAGCTTCCATAGAATTCTGTAATTGTAAACAAATAAACAACAATTAGTATTGGCTATTCAATTAAACAACAGCAATTTAGTTTCAGACTTAAACTTTGTTTTCACATTTCATATTTCCTAGAAAAGTGATTGAATTTTAAAAAATTAAATATCTTTATCACATTTTCATTCCAAATACTACTACTAATGTATAAGGACATGAGATAGATTGCTAAAATAAACAGTTTCTGTCAATCCACTGTATATACTCACATATAAGTCGGATATACATTTGTATATATTTTCGGAACTTAATTTTCATCTGCTGGGAAGGGTTCAAACTTATAGAGGAGATCTAGCTTATGAACTAAATTTTATTAGCTTGAAAATGTCAAAAGCTTGATAATTGACATGAGCGTTATGCCAAAACTGAACAGCCAGACCTACGCATTTACCCAAATCTTTAAATTGTAAACATGAGTTTTAGGGAGACTGTCTTCATTTTCTGCCTTTACAGATAAAATATGATGCAGTAAAAGAGTTTTTACTGTTTAGTCTTTATTTTGCCGCAATAGTTGCTATCCATAATTTTATTTGTATTTCCCACTCATCCATTTTGTGTATTCATTTTTACCTTGGTACACTCATATAGCCAAAAACCAAAAGGTGTAATAGAAACATGACCCAATACTCTACCATAATTCGTGACAAAAGTAATCAATATTTTGGTTGGTTATTATAATTCTTTTTGTGAATTTCTTTTTTCTCAAGACAAAACCTCTTAACTTGCTAAAATATCTTCAGTAATGAGTTGTTAGCGTATCATAAACTACCTGTTTTATTCTTTGCTGTTTTCTATATCTATGGATTTAATTTAGATTATTGGTTGTACAAAAATTAGAATGATTAAAAAATGGCCGTATTAAAACAACATGGCTTGTCAAGAATTTAATTACTTACTAGTATAAAAACAACTCTGGCTTGTAATTATTTATTTCAACATTTATTGAACTTGTCAAAACATACAGGTATACTCATTGTAATTAAGGAATGTTAGCGATGCAGCTGTCAGAAATCAGTCTGACTTATAAGCGGATTAAGGCTAGGTTCCAGAAATTTTGGACTGAATACGGGGATCTGACTCATAGGCGAATTGACTTATACTTTAGTACATTTGGTAATTACCATTCCCAGTGAAAAATAGACCTTCCATAAAAAGTGTGGTAACAAAACCAAAAAATTTAATCACTAATGCACTTTTCCTTCAAAATGATGAAAACAGGTATCACCCATACATGCATATATACAATATTTCTACTCACAACTGATGCACATATGAAAATTCATAAATTTATCTTTTCAAAGTTGCTGGTATGGTACTAATCCTTTGTAATAAAATGATGAAATCAATTGTTCATAGTGACCATTGAAAATATATGTAATTTTACCTTCATTTCAGCTCTTCTTGGAGGAACTATTTTATTGTCATCAACTTTAATTTCCCCTGTTGGCATTTTGTTTAGACATTGGTGAATAATTTTCAAACTTTGTCTCATTTCCTCCATTCTAATTAGATACCTACAGAAACAGAAGTTCAAAAGTCAGGAAAAAACAAAAAAAAATAGAAACAAATGTTGTTTGAATTCACACTAGGAACTAAATGTCATGAAATTAAGAACTGCTTACTTTGTCTGTTGAAGTGGATTCTTAACATACAGTAAAACATGAATGAACCAAACCACCTCACACTGAAAAATATGGGTTATATAGCAGGTAGTTGATTTATTCACAATGCACAGACACCAAGTATAAAGGGATATCAGAGAAGTTCTTAATTTGACAGATTTCTTGGTTTTCCAGGGTTTGGTTTACACAGTTTTCTCTGTATTACAAGGTACAGCTATGGCAAATTAATATCACTGACAGTCATATAGACATTAGAATGTAAGAAATTTCTGGATTAAAAAAAAAGAGTTTTGCATGCAAAAAGATTGTCTTCAAGCAACTGAAATCAATTCTGACTAAACTGAAATTTTCCCTTGGCTGGAGCACTTAATGGTATATATATATCTCAACAACAATACTGTACAGTCTATAGCCACTGTGTTAGTCATGTGGTTGAGACAAAGACCTGTTCACAAGCTCCCAATTTATACTATATACTGTGAAAGTACTTTAATTCCTGGATACCAATTTTCGTGGATTAGGGGAGAAACACAAGTTCATGGATTCTTGAATTCATGGTTTTGAAGTTTTTGGTATACATATCAATGGGAATCTACTATTCATTGGGAACCGAATTTCATGGTTTCACCTACCCACGAAAACCACAAAAATTGGTACCCCATGAACAATAGTACTTTAACAATAAGTAAAGTTCAATAGCTGAATAATATTCCACCAATTTGATGTTACCTACCTATCCCAACAATCTCCCTTTCTACCAATTGGGACATCAAATTCTACTTTATCATAGGCATCATATGGCTGTGTCTTCCTCAGATCCCATTCTATACCTGATCCTCGTAACATTACACCACTAAAAGTCATTGAGATGTATCACAATCAATGTATGAGAAAGTAACAATCAATTTTACGACATTCTTCAAGCATATGTAAAGCATCCCATAAATAAAAGCAATATATTTCATCATGTTCAGATGTTGACATTCCTCATGTTTATTGTTTTGGGTTATTTTTTTTTCATTTATCCTTAATGCTACCTTCTGAATATGTATATGAATGCCCATTTTTTAAAAGGTTTCTGTAGGAAAAATTCAGAAGGAAAATATGTACAACTTTAAGGTGGGGAAATAAATACATGAGCGACATATTTTTTTTGTTTTGCAGCAAATGGCAATAAAAGTAGATAATGCAGCAAAAAAAAGAGAAGGGCTTTAGAATTAAACATTTTATTAGTTTATTTTAGAGGCAACTTTTTCATAACACAAAATATGATCTCTGTACCATTATGAGAGTTCAGCTTTTTTCTGCAATGAAATGTGTTTGTCAGATAATTCACAAGTGCTCAGAGTCCTTAACCTTGGTCAACTGAGATGCTGTACATAATTTTTTATTTTAAACTGGAACCATACAGCTCATACTGCACACATATTCTTTAATAAAAAAAATTACCTGTCAGCAACCATAATTGGAAGCATCACTGCCTTAAAAACACACAATAATTCTTACTATAAACCATACTTGAGATCATATTTGTTTTCAAATACTAATTAAGTTTTACCTGAAGCCATAATTGAGAGCATCTTCTGCAGTGACTACACCAACATCAATGGTTCTTTGTTTCCAGATAGGATTATTAGTCAGTAGATAATCTGTTTCATCTATACGATTACCAAACTGCTCTATAAACTGGTATATGTCATCCATCAAACCAAGAGGCAAATCCTAGGAATCAAATATGTGTACTTTAAAGGAAAAGACCACCTTTGTATTAAGCTCGGCTCTTATGATAAATCATACACATGTAAACAAAAATAAATAACCTTTAATGCAAA
The DNA here is from genome assembly GCA_037379345.1 of Perna viridis. Classification (NCBI taxonomy): domain Eukaryota; kingdom Metazoa; phylum Mollusca; class Bivalvia; order Mytilida; family Mytilidae; genus Perna; species Perna viridis. The sequence continues at coordinate 17,232,211 of CM074515.1, forward strand.
ATATGCTTTTATAAAATGCTCAAGGCTATACAAAGTTCGAAATCTTTGAAATATATGTAAATAGCCATCTTGCAGAGCTCTCCTTTCTGAAGGAAGATCATAAGAAGACTTTATTGATTTTAACCAAAAGCTTCCGACTGGCTCATGACGTCACTAAGTTAGTTTGGTACGGGTACAAGTACTGCAAATAATATGTAAACAAAGAATATTCTGTAAATATTTCTATGATCCTGTTTATCTAATCACCAAAACATGTTTTGTCTTGTCAACATTACCATTGCAGGAATGATAAAAGAGAATATTCTAAAAGTTTTTGATCAGCAACACAAACATTCTTTGGAAGTAGATTCTGGCAGCAAATCCCGGTTTTCATCAATGCTGTGTGACATTTACTTACATGTTATGCCTCAATCAAGTACCTATTTGCTTTCACTTTACAAACTGACTTCGTGACGTCACAACTCAACCAATCATGGTGGCGCCCAAAGACCCGGAAATTCAAATTGCCTAATTTCAAATTGCAATTAATTAATTATAAAAAGGAAATAATTTTGTTTCAATTTAATTTTCATGAACATTTAAATGACTAGTTTTGATATTTATGACTTGCACAATAACGTGGTCTTCTCCTTTTATGATTAATTGGTACAAAAATGACCCATTTTCTGTAAACAACTGAACATTTTAAATGTGTGATGATAAATATTGTATGTAAATAGATTTCTGAATACACAATATCAAGGAAGCCAGCACCACTAGAAAATTTAAAAGAAATCACTGTCAGCACAAGTTCCATAAGAATGTATGGTCAAATCAAACTATAATAGGCAGACATCAATAAACAATCAATCTTCATGATGCAGGGGATGCCTTACCCCTTCATGCTGATTATAGAAAACCATTGATAATCACAAGAGCAGACACCCTCTTCGGCCTTTCAGTAGACCCCTTTGGCTATCGGGAATTTCTGGGTTCCACATCATCATTTAATACCTCATGCAAAATCTGTACACAAATGATTGAAAAACATACCTGTGACACACCACCTGGTCTCACGTAGGCTGCATGCATTCTTGCTCCTGAAACTCTTTCATAAAACTCCATTAATTTTTCTCGCTCTTCAAACAGCCAAAAAAATGGTGTCATTGCACCAACGTCTAAAGCATGAGTTCCTATTCCCATAATATGATTTAATATTCTGGTGATTTCTCCGAACATTGCTGAAAAAAAAGAAAAGGAATAAATTATTCTGTCAACTGATGGTTAAAATAAATAATAAAAAAAGATAAAATTATAGAGATTGTAGAACAAGTTCAGAGTTCTACTAAGTAAGGGGATTAGACACCTGTACATGTATAGTCAATAAAATACCTGAATATGTCATTATAGCATGTTTACTATAAAGTAGTTCTCACGTCTTTTTCGTAATTTTGAGGTACATTTTCAATTCATGTCTCCACCTATAAATTTTCATTATTGTCTTCTTTTTAACCTTGAATAATAAATATATTGCATATTATAGTATTTCCATAAACAGATTGACCATCAGCACATGATTTAAATAATTACAAGTCTTGGAAGTAAGTGTGTGTGTGCCTCCATAGAAAATGCATTATCAGGTAATTACTTAAAAAGTATAACTCTTACAGCCACAACAAACATTTTTCATATGTGAGCATGGAATTGGTAGAACATCATGTAAACTCAATATGTTTTCAAAATAAAGTTTAAATAAAATGAAACCAGGAAACTAAAAAGAGTTTTATTATCATTTACATATGTTCAAGTGTCAATACAGCTGTAGTAGCAGAAAATATTATTTGAAGCGATTGGTCTTTTAACAGTACGTGGAAGGGGTCTATTGGTATTGGAAGTGATTGGTCATTTAACAGTACGTGGAAGGGGTCTATTGGTATTGGAAGTGATTGGTCATTTAACAGTACGTGGAAGGGGTCTATTGGTATTGGAAGTGATTGGTCATTTAACAGTACGTGGAAGGGGTCTATTGGTATTGGAAGTGATTGGTCATTTAACAGTACGTGGAAGGGGTCTATTGGAATTTGAAGTGATTGGTCATTTAACAGTACGTGGAAGGGGTCTATTGGTATTGGAAGTGATTGGTCTTTTAACAGTACCTGGAAGGGGTCTATTGGTATTGGAAGTGATTGGTCATTTAACAGTACGTGGAAGGGGTCTATTGTTTTGCTCCTTATTCGGTCTAAGAGACACAATATTCTTAAGTATGTCAGAATTCTAGTGATCCTGACCTGTATAAAGGAGATTTTTAAACATTTATTCTTAAGAAAATGGCCCTATTTTCAATTAAACTGTTATTACAAACATGTATTGTGAAATAAAAAATTGTTTGAAAGAGTGATTCTCATAACTTCTTTTCTATTTTTCCTATATACCAGTACATTTGTTATTTTCCATATAGTTATGTGACAGACCCAAGAAGTTTTTAAACCACACTTGTTCTACCATCTCCTTTGTCCAGATATTTATCTTTTAACCCTTGTTCAATTTGAACTGAGTATAACCTTACTTCTGATCCACTTTGCTCTTTCTGGTATATCTATATTTAACAGTTTTTCAACAGCAAGGGCATAACACTGTTCATTACACATCATAGACACATAATCTAATCTGTCAAAGTATGGCAAAGCCTGAAATTGGAAATGTGATAAATAATCGAATCAAACAAAGTATGGTAACACATGAAATTTGAATCGTGACAAACTTATATTTAACTGCATATTTTTATTAAATTTAAGACATGCATTAAAATAATCATGATAATAGGCACTCCCAATTTAAACCCTGGAAATATCATGTGAGATTATGTTACCCATTAAAATACAATATATGGTTAAGGTTGTAGATCCAATTCATACTGGATTTTGTAACTGTGATTTTCTTGTTGATACACACATGTATTTTATAGTAGCATGCTTTGTTTAAGGTACTTAACAATATGTCACAAACTTCAGAGGAAAAATAAATGAATTGCTATCAAAGGGCAGTATCAAGTTTGATTACACCAATTATGAAAATTAGAAACAAATGTCTCTTTTTGTTGTTTGCCATGTTTATTTAACATGTCAGACTGCCCTAACTGTCTTTAAATTTTAATAAAACATATACTCAAACAAGAACTGAAGTAGGTAATCTGAGCTTGATAGAAAATATATTCCATACACATACCTGTGTATAAGTTTTATATTCTATGAGTTTCTCTGTTCCTCTATGTAACAGTCCAATATGAGGATCACATCTTTCCACAGTCTGAAAAAAAGAAATGATGCAATATTAAATATCTTTCTTGTCTTGTATGAGTCTCTAAGTTGAATTTTTGGCCACATTAAACATTAAATATATGAATGTTAGGGCAAGAAATTGAAAAGTGATAAGAAACAAACTGTCATCCCAATGACATTAAAAATCAAATAAACACTAATAATTCTTCTCTAGATACAGAACAGTGATATTGTAACTCTTTATAATTCATTAAGTTGACCGAACTCTTAATTGAAGGTACTATTATGAACATACCTCTCCATCCAGAATCATAATCAATCGTAACACACCATGGGCAGCTGGATGTTGAGGACCAAAGTTCATTGTCAGGTTTTGTACTTGTTTCTCATATGGCTTCTCAATCACTGCATGTAAAGATAGACGAAGATATATATATGAATAACATTACTCCAGTGTAGGACATGTACGATACAAAGAATATAAAGTATTACAAAGGTAATTATTCTGGATCATAGACCAATTTAAATTTGCTTTTACATGTATTTCACAAATACAATAATACAGGTACATGTACATTTGTAGTGCATATACATGTAATAATAATGTTCAGAAAATAAAGTCAAGTCTTTTCTTGACATATGACAATGCCCTAAGTAGTTAAAACTGGACAATTGAGATAGGGATTTAGAATTGAAACTATATGTTGTAGATATGTACTGAAACATTTTAGTTTAATTGTTTGAATTGACAAAAAACATGTAGATATCTAAGGCACTTCATAAGGCTATTATCACAGTAGAATAAACTGTATTACCCTAAGATCATTATTGTTTGGGTTGTAATTGACTCACTGATTATTTATTGAACGATGGAAACCTTAAAACTAAGAACTCAATTACATACAAAATGTGATCTACTTCTGCATATAAACTGATTTTTTTAATTTTTTTTTCCTTTTTAAATTTTATATACAATGTACTGTAACTACCATACCATAGTTAATAATACATGTATTTTAAAAGTACTCTTGATGGATCATAATAGGAATAACAATTCATCTTGGTTAAATTATCAAGAGAGATTTTGGTTTCTTATCAAAATTTAGTTCACCTTCTAACTGAGGATATTCCCATTGTGAAGTCTGTTCATCTGGAAAAGCTACTGGGCTTGTGAACTGCTCCATATAATCTTTATCTGGCACCCATATTTTAGCTCCTTTTTCTTTTCTGAAAGCAAACCCTTGTTAGACAATAAATGCATTAAGTACATGTATCCACATGCAATGAATCACATTTATTGAGAGGAACAATTGGAAAAAACTACATGTACATGTATGAGTATTTTCAGACTTATTACACTATCAGGCTAATGGGTCTTATAAATGCAAGGAAAAAAACAAATGCTTGTTCAAATTGGAAATTTTTTTGTTTAAAGAACTGAATATGTGACATGTAGTGATGAAGTACGGTAAATGGAGGTATTTACAGTAAATATTCAATTCCATAACAATGTTTTCCCCATAATTTTGAATAGCACAGTGATTACCGGCACAGCACAGCTCTTTTGGCCTTCCTCCAAAATTATAGCACAGTGCCAATAGTACATTCTAACAAAAATTAATTACTGATAGCACAGTGCTAAGAAATCATAGCTCTGCAAAGTACAGCGCTATAATGAACACTGCATAAAAAAAAATTGACTCAAATGTTAAAACTTCTTGTGCTGAATCATGAATGCAGATTGTGCATGAAGTTAAAGGAATCAAATGTGTTCATTTTATTTTTTTAACTCTTATAGAATGACCTATAAAATTGTGCTACGGTTCACAATCTGAATTTGACATTATTTTCATTTTTTCTGAATATAACAAAGACAAAATGCATACCTTTTTAATGATAAACAACGCTATTTCATCATAATTTTACATACATGTATATGTATTATCCAAAATACATACATTGAGAACTACTCGGTGTTCTTTAATTTGGTTAGGACAAAAAATAATAGTCTTGCTACAAGTAAGAAAAAAAGAGTAGGTAGGTAAGTAGGGAACTATTTTATCTTTCAAAAAACATTCTAAATTGAGTTAATGGGGAAACAATCCAGACTATAACAATGTTTGAGCCAAAAATGGCAATAAAAAGTTTAGGGTAGGTAGCAGGAAATAGACATACAAAAATGTATTATTTGCTTAGGATTTACACTTAATGCACAGTTAAGAAGTCAACTATTATTGCTTAGTTCCAATATTCAACTGTCAATTCTATATATCATTTCTTGGTGCAGCATTTGCTTTTAAACCACTAATGTTTGCATATACATGAACATGTACATTTGTACTTGCTACTTTAAACCTCTGCTTGATTGTTTTTATAATTTTCTTTTCATACAATGTGAATTCTATTACCCTATATTAAACTGTTGTCTTCAATATCAGTAGTACTGGACTTAACAAGCATTTGAATTATCATGTTCACCATTTCTACAAAAATGTATGCATCATTTAGTATGTACACATGTACATTGTAATAACTGAATAGACCCTTTTGTGGTAAGTTTGTGAACATGCTCAATATACCCTTCCATAAGGTAGAGCTTGGGTAGAACAAAAGAATTTTCCTCGCGGAAGTGTATATTGAGCATGCTCATCGACTACCCCAACATTAGCACAAAATTTGAAAAGGGTCTATAATGGCCAATGCCAACTTAATTTCCTCAAAGGCACAATAATTGGAATTACAAAAATATTTCATCATTTAACTGATAACTTTTATTGCTCAATATGGCATACCACTCTAAACCTTTACACAACCAATATAAACATTCATGATTCAACCATCTCAACTGGTTTTGTTCAAGGACAAGGGCATTTTAAATTTGAGTACAATCAACGATTGATCTTATTTTTAAGGATATACAAAAGAAAAAGATAAATTACTGTGCAAAATATGCCGGTGCTGAAGCATTCTTTAGTAAAGGCGCACGAAGCCCATTAAAAATAGTAGTTGGAGCCTTTCGTAACAAGGTCCCCAACGCAGCCATATCCAAATTTCAAACCGGAAGTTAGTTAGCGGTTCTTGAAGTGTTCATTTCATCGTACAGTCAATAAAGCTTTTTTTTTTAACTACACATAATAATTAATCTTCCCAAATACCAAAGAAAAGTATGGCTTCTTCCAAATACTTAAATGGGAGATAAAGTATTAAGTAGTATTCTTTGTAAAAATAACGCAAATTCTGTAATATTTCTGTGATACACCCAAAAAAGGCTACACATTTTTATGTTTGCAATCGATTTGCTTTATATATCTTTATGATGAAATGTATAATTATTCATTCAAATCTGTCTGCTCTTAGGAATTAATCCAAATTGACCATCCAATAATTTCTACTATATTTTAGTGTCATTTATACAGAGCTAGCTCCCTTAATTTTGAATTTTCAGCTAGAATCTTGGTTCCCTTGATTATTCTTACAGTACGTTCTACATACTTTTTATATCACAAGTGTTGTGTGAAAAGCTGCATATTACTATCTATTTAGTAAAATATATTAAATAAAATAAAATATCAAAAATTGAAATATGTTGGCTTTCCAACCACTAGTCCGAATTTCCTCTGACCCTGCAACCTTCCTCTTTTTTATTTGGACATTATGTCCAAATAAAAAAGAGGAAGGTTGCAGGGTCAGAGGAAATTCGGACTATCCAACCACAAATCACATTTTCCATGATTATTGTCCTGAGTGCTACATGTTTGTATATATGGTGAACAGATTTAAGCTACTGACAAATTCAGGTTGTATGAACAAATATGCAGTTGCATAACACGGAGTACAATATAGTAATTTATTAGATAAGCGATGACGATGAATATAAAACTAACTATTTACAAAATAGAATTCATCGAGTTATCTTTCCTTGATTGATATAAAAACTAGATAGTATCATCATTATATAAAAGCAATAATAGGGGCGGATCCAGACGCTTTTAAATGGAGTGATGCCAGCTGGTGTTTCTCATTTTCTTGAAAGAAATGTAGAAACTTAGAAGTAAAAAAAGAGCAAAATTTTACTGCGTCGGCTATCTTTTTTTTAAGATAGTACTTGTTTAAATTAAGAATGAGTAAAAAGTACTTTTAAAAAGTTCCTGTGACTACTTTTAATGACAATTTACTTTCAATTCTCAATTTATATACTGTAGTCAACAGAAGAACAAAAAACAGAATTTCCATCAAGCACAATATTGTTTGCGTTTTAGAAAATGATACCAAATAGAGAAATTATACATTCAAAAATGTTCTACAAGATACAAAAAACAAACAAAAAATAAAATAAAATTAAAAATTAAAAAAAAATCCGCCTGAGACAGTTCCTCGAACAAATGCCAACGAATTTAATTAACTATCCGGATTTTCAGTTTTAAAATGCTGGAAAAATATCAGGATCACAGCTGGCCTGAAATGATCAGCTCAGTAAGCTTCATGCAGCGGTAGTAGTTCGTTTCATCTCGTACTAACTGCTGCAGACAGACAGGCCTTAATTCGAAATTCTCGGAAATTATTCAAATCAAATGTCGTTTGAAAATTGTATAAGGTCGTTTAAATCATTCACTTTTCCTGACTTAGTTTGCACGATTCTTGCATTTTTAGAGGACAGGTACTCCGGCAGTGCTAGAGGTTGTCTGGCAAGCCATTTTCTTACTTTGTTGGGGTATTGAGGAACGGAATTCCAGCTTGTTAAGTGGTTGCAGCGTCTAGATTGAATTTCGAAATTCAGAGGTCGAGATTGTTTCGGATCTTTCCTATTTAGAACCATATGTATACCGTCTTTCACACTCATTTACATATCCAAAAAGGGTTTGTTTTCCACTTTTAATAAAGTTATTTACTTAATATATACTTGACCTATATATTTAGGTCCAAATATTTGCATAAAATCAGTTATTGATTCACGACGAACTCGATGAACGGAAGGAAATGTAACATTCCGGATATTTATCGGACCCAGTAAAGAATATATATTTCAAAGAAAATTAAGGATGTTTTTTGTTTTGTGTACAGCAATAAAGGGTTAAAGAAGTTAAATTGAAAAATATATAAACATTGACAAATTTTACTTCGCGTCGTTTCTCTTGTTAAATGCTATAACATTAGTGGGCTTTATTTGAAATTTCGTTGAGAAGTTTATCTTGGACCATAATCAAGTATTTAAGTTTTCTCAATCATTCTACACATTTCACGTCTCCACGAGAAAAGTTTCCGTAGATGCATTTTAATTGTTATTGTATATTTCTAGACAACCAACTTTTGATCATGGAAAGAAAGCACTAAGACGACTAACATATTTGTCTTTTATCATTTTAATAACTTCTCGGGAAGTAAACCTAACTTCAATATGTTCAATACAATTTATTCTATAACCTATCAATTATGCATGTATCATAATTCTTTTGGAAATCCGTATCACGCTTTTGGCGTGAAAATTATATCAAAACTCCTCTGAGACGATGTCAATCGAAGCATCTTTTTTTTCACACTACGTAGTATTGTATTTTCTTGATGCGCACGTCCACGTCAGTTCTACATGTCTGCCTTTGACGATTGAGACGAATTCCCGAGTTAATGTGAAATATATTTGTGAATTTTAGTTTTGTAAATATGTTTTTGTTTATCAATACTTGATTTTTCAAATACTTTGTCTGCTAACTACACTATGACACAACTGGATGAATACCAGGGTCAGGAAAAAGGGGGGTATACAGGCTAGTATTTGCTCATCCTTGCGCACCTTTTGCACGTGTTCAACAGAGTTTTCAAGGTGGGGGAGGGGGGCAACACCATACCTCATAGATACGGTTCTAAACCTACATGTATAGGAAATCAACCTAGCAGACGACAAAATACATAGTATTTATTATACATAATATTGGATTGAAATATGAAATATACATGGGAGGACAGAAGGGTGACCATAAACACAGCTTGATAATGATATGAGAACGATAAGTACTAATCGAAAAGATCAAATCACTCATGTACTGAATCAATTTATATCGATCGTTTTAGTTTTAACGCCTCAAAAAATCGTCATATTACAAAAATATGGGATAAAAGGAAAGTACGGGAATCTAATTCAAACTTTACTCAACATAAGGTCATTTCTATAAATGGTTAATACTGAAGTCTTCGTTTTATATTTGATTTCACCACTTAATTACGAAAGACATTTTAAAAACACACACATCAAAATTCATAATGCATCGTAGCAGTGTTCCATTTTGCGTAATATTCAGGTTCGATATCGGTTTACATGGAACACCTAGATGAATGAACACAAAACTCTCCGACATAGTGCATAATTGAACTACAAACTACTAATTAGCCATTAAATTTTTTTCAGGTCGAAATTCAATTCATCCAAACTGTCTGTTGAATTATTCACACTTAAGCCACAATCACTGAAATCATATCTTTAAAACAGGTTCCTCTCAACAGGATATATTTCTCAGTTGAAAAGCTTTATAGCACAAATGCTACTAGTCATAGACACCTATGAGTCATGTAAAAGCGCTGAGTTTCTCGGCACCCTATCCAGAGACACGTACATTAACATAAACGATATAATCACAGGGATTTGCTCGCATTATCAAATATACAGCCCGACTAGTATATAACACGAAAAGGGGGATCCCAGATTTGGGAGTAACTTGCTTCAACTCATTTCCCACTAATAAAATCGAACATATTACTATTTACTGCTCTGTAACTAATCTAAAAAATAAACACAGGTATCACCACCAAATATTTCTTATTATATGCAGCCGGGTTGCATATATGATAGTGGGAGCATGCCCCTGTGATATAACTTCACCAATCATGCCAGGTGCAGAAAACATTAGACATGCACTTTTAAAGACCCGGAGCATCTACAGCTCTATTTTAATAGCAAGCACATGGCCAAAATTGCTAAATAGAATGAATATTGCAAAAAGCAATAACACCAGACCAAAACAAAATGACAATTCCCGAGAAATGCATTATCGAAATTCCTATGCCATCGTCTATGCAAAGTTTCATTTGTGTTTGCCATCTCCGGGCTTCCGGTGGCACGAGGCGGTTACCTTAATGAAATACACGATACCGTGAATGGTACATCAGGATGGTTTCGCGGGTTGTACTACCCTTTTTTTTACAAAAATGGCCAAAAGATGAACGGCAAATAATAGCCTGAAATCCCTTTCTTTATACAAGTTTCTTGATCGGAACAACTGCCCCTTTTATCCTTCAGGGCCTGCATGCGATATCTGAAGACAGTTCTTCCAATTGGTACTCAGCATTTCTCTTCATATTCCAATTCTATGATTGAAGAGTGGTAATTATATACTTGCAAGGTTTTTATTTCTAGCTAAACATCAAATGGTTTATTACGCGTTTAAAAACAACTAGGCAGCTTGAATATATCGACACTGAACTTGTTTATTCGGGTAAATGCATAGAAATAAACAGGTACTTATAAGAGGTCATCTATTTTCAATTACAAACTAAATTAATCAGCATTTTAAGTTTGCAGTAAAAGTTGTTTATTGGGTTTGTTTATTGTTGTCAATAACATAGAATTGAAATGAACATATTATAAATACATACAAAGTGGACCTAACTATCTGCATGTGAACCTTAATGGGGTATGCCAATGGGACTATTTTCTTGCGGTAGTGTAAGAGAATTACAGATGCTATCAGGCTTTACAAATCTAAAGGCTCTGGCGACTGCTATTTCAATTCTGATCTTCGATTGATAATAATTATATATTTCCGACGAACATTTACTGAATAAAATCAACTAAATCTGCTAGCCATACAGATATCCGTAAAAAAACATCAGTTGGCCTAACAAAGCATATTGATGTTAGTTGGAAGATGGTTATTGAAAATCTATAATTATCAGTTTATCTTCATCATAAGAAATATGATATATAAATGGAATCAATATCAAATAACATGATTATCTATGTATGTTTTATTAAAAAAAAAACATTAGTATTGTCAGGATTACAATTTCAATAATCTGCATACATTTACAATATTGTATGTAACCAGTAAGTGTCATTATTCTTCTCCTATGCTAACAGGAGCAATTTTCATCAGTAAACTATCTATATATTCAGCAAAGTTCTGGAAATCTGCGTCAATATCCTAGGCGGCCTTTATTTCAATTTAAAGTATTTACAGAAGCCCCCAGTCATAAGAGACCAGGTTAGGTTGAATGATATGATGTATGTATTTTGGATACCAAGCTATTTTCTGACTTGGTGCCATCCTAACGGTATGGAGTAACGGAATTCCAACCTCTTACGTTGTAGGAGTAGTATTTGCTTATGAAAAAGTTGGTATTTCAAATAATACATAGCTTGTATGGTACATCAAGAAATTTTCACGGAGTTACATCTAAAGCACCAGAGAAATAATCCAAAAAAACGCTTTACATGTACAAGGATTGCTCAGGGTAGTTACTTGAATGGACATCAAACTTTACCCACCATTTTTAACATAACCATTAAAAAATACGTCTCGTCACCATATTTTCTCAGCATTTCATCATTATATGTCAAGACTCGTATAGTGATATAAAGGGTAAATTCACCGTTTCGCAAAATAATAAATGTAGTGCATCACACGGCTGCTTGATTCTTATATATTCATACATGCAGTTTATAACACTGTTTTCATCTTCACAATGAAGTACCATTCTGTGTAAGAATCGGGCAATTTAATTTTTCTCACATAATTTTTCTCAATTTGGTCTTTTTTTTTTGCCTAAAATGTATTTAATACATCTAGAAAACAACCGAAAAGCTATTTAAAGTTATCCTGAAGCATCAGTGACGTTGATATTTTTTACTGCTTTAGGGAAAAAGTACGGAATAAATTTCCACCCATTTTTTCATAGTGTATTTCAACAAAATTTGACCTATTGATACCGTTACAAACACTTTTTTTTTTTGGGGGGGGGGGGTGGTTATGAGGTATAAATACTTGGATAATGCCAAAAAAATCTATGCGTGTTTTTCCTTCATGTGCCAAACCATATATAAATTTTGCCTGATTTTTAGACAGAGAAGTACTTAAAACACCCCAAATAGATATCTGATTGAGTTAAACAGCGTCGTACATATAGTCTTCACAACGGGGGGATGCGTCAAAACTTCATGTCGCACACTGGACTTTATAAAAATATGAATAGCTAGTGTATATAAAGATCTCCCTTCCCTTGGTAAACTCATGACTTGACATCGTACATTCTTGAAATATCAGGTACTCTTATCCCTATAACGGCCTTGATGAAATACAAGGCGCCCTTGCCCCAATAGTGCCATGGCGAAATATCAAGTGCCAATGTCCCTATAGCAGCCGTGTAACGCAAGTAGACACACCCAACACCGAAAGTAGATCAATATTTTTGTCGATATTTGATTAAATCGCTGATGCAATTTATACTTGTTAAAATAAATACAAGACAGAAAATGTTGTGCTGTACATAAGATTAATTAAGTAGCACTCCACCTAAAAATCATGCAAAATGTGATATATAGTTGGAAAGCCTACATATTTTTTATTTTGATATTTTGTTTGAACTATTACAGTAAACAGGAATTAATATTCGGTTTTACATATAACTCGTGTTCCTAGGAGATAAAAATTATATAGAATGCACTGTAGATTTCAAAATTAAGGGAGACAACTCTGTAAATGACACTCAAATACAACAGAATCTATTGGATTTTCAGTGTTGATTATCTCCTAAGATCAGAAAGATTGGGAAGAGTAACCAAGGGCACCAAGGCTATAGCGGTAATCAAAAGAATGCAATCCAGGGACAAAGACCAGACATGGAAAACAGATATACACAACAAAGAACATAAAGTAACTAAAATCATACATACAAAATAACAAAAGCAAATGAGCAACTCGGACTGCACTAAAAACTGGGAGCATGGACCAGGTGCACCGGTAGGGTAAGCGTCCTCTGCTTTTCTAGAAACACCCGCCGAGTTGCTCATTAAAAGTCAAGTCCGTGGTAGACAAACGAGGAAAGGAAAATTATTACCCGTTGAATAAATCAGTTTTCATGGTGCAGATGGATACACCGTAACCATCCACGAGTTCATGATGACGACCATAAAACTTTAGTAGTGATGACTTCAATCTTGTAGCAACATAACCCTGCTCCATAAGCCTATTTGTTAGAATTCTAGCGCTATACAAATAGTCTACGTAGTTTCGGCAAGCTCTAGCATAAGATATAAGTAGTGATATGAACACTCCATACGCAGGTGCTGAAGGGATGTTGTCACAGATGAAAGGAAAGTTGACAATTCTGAATGAAAAGTCATCATGTATGTTGTAAAGTTTGGTCAATAGTTTTCCTTTACCATCGATTTCTAAGTGTAGGTCAAGATATGAGGCTGACTTCACAGTGTCTGTATGAATGATTACTCAATTCATAATATAGACACATGAAACAACTAAATTACAAAAATAAAAATATGTAGCCTTTTTTAAGGTGCATCACATATTACAGAATTTGCATGATTCTTACAAAGATAGCTACTTAAGACTCAAGAAAATTTCTAGCCATTTATTTCCTTCAAGTAATTAATTGGCATTTGGCACTTGTACATGTACGTCATATGAAACCAATTTCCTCAATATAAGACGAATGCGGCAACACTCGGTTTTCACTACCACATGAAGTTTTTGTTTTTATCTTTAAAATACTAGTACCTTTTTGTACCAATATGAATTACATATGGCATTCAACTGCCCGTTAAACTAAACGCCCGTTATTCTCTTGAGAATAGTTTCCTGAACTTGAGGATCTTCAAGTTTTATTTATACATGTATCTGTGCCCTTTTCCAAAGAGTTTTAGTGTTACCCTAAGTAGGAGCTTTTGAAGATAGGTGAAATCTTTTGACAATTTCATCTTAAAAAGAATTTAATTTAAAAAAATAGTTTTGGATTCAATACTTTCATGGAAAGTAGTTCTGATTCACATGCCAGCACGAACTGAGACGGATAATTATAATAATTTCGACACTTCTTTACCAGCTTAAAGACAGAAAACACCAAATTTAAGTTTTCGTGATCACTTATAACGAGAGATCAGTTAGGTGCTTTAAGTCATTAAAGACAACATCTGTGAAAAAAAAGTTTGCATTGAAACACGCAGAAGGTGTCAAATAGAAAAGGGAGTGAGGTACGAAAAGTGTTACTATATTTCCCCCTTTTTTGTTGTTATATTGTTATTTAACAAAGACCTTTTCTTGCTATTGCGTGTATCATTAGATTTTATGTTTTTCATTGAGAATGGACATTAGAATTTTCAAAGTGTGCAAGATGGAAAAAGGAAATTAAGTAAAACTATTTATCATATCAATACTAAAAAGTGATGGGTGGTTACTGTGATGTCAAGGAAACACATCACACAAGCGAATATCACCCAAATCTTCAACGTTTTCTTGGGAAAATAAAAACAAACGTATTTTTAAAACATCTTGTACGAACCCTATTATCTGATTAAGACTAATAAACAAAACCTTCACGCAAAACCTTAGCAGTCATAATCAAGGCGTATAACAAGTAGCGGACAAATTAAAATAGCTTTCCGTTTGTTTTCTAGATGTATTGAATACATTTGAGGCAAAAAAAAAATACCAAATTTAGAAAAATTATGTGCCAACCATTCCCCGATTCTTACACAAAATGGTACTTCATGATGACAGATGAAAAATGCATGTACATTTATGAATATATAAGGATCAATTAGTCTTGTGATGCACTACCTTCATAATTTTGCGAAACGATAAATTTACCCTACATTTCACCATATGAGTCATGACACATATAATGATAAAGTGCATGTATGAATAGATAATAATCATACATATTAAGGCTATGTAGCACCTGCTAGAAGAAAATGAAATTCTATCCCTTCAGTAAACTTAAAAAGTTCCCATTTTTTATATTAAAACAAATGTTATCATCTTTTTTTTTCAACGAAATCTAAAAACAGAATTAATTTTCGTTCATAAAAAAAATAAACACAAGAACTCCTTAATTACTGTATCTACCCCTTGCTACGGTGTAATGTTTAATCTTGTGATAAGCAGGTAGGTCACAAGATACATGTACAGGTGAAGTTGAATATTTTTTAAGCGATTTTAAACGTGATTTTTGAAAGTTTTTTTTTTACTAAATGGACATAGAGATCCAGCATTAACAAAACAAATCCTTTTTCCTGTAGAATGAATGAATAAGTGCACACTATCAGTGTCAATGTTTTTTGGTTAACGCTGGAACTCACTATGAAATACATTAAAAAAGAGTGAAAAAAGTATTATTTTCTTTCCTGAATGGCCTTCCAGAGGATTTTGGTACCTTCGTTTCTCAATATTTACTTATTAAATTACAAACTTAATGCATGAAATTGAAAATTTACAAGATGAATTACATTATAATCAAGTTTTCTTTTTGAATTAATGATAATTTTTCCCACGATTATTTTAGTTGGCAGAATAAGGCCTTATGGTCCCTCATCCTTTACAAAATTAATTGTATAAACAATTACATGAGAAAAGACAGAATCTGCGTAATGTCAATAACACAGTGAAAGCGGATACATACATTGGTTAATATAAAATACTGTTTGTATAACCTTAAAAATCTTCACGGTATTATGATTAAATATTCACCCAAGTTTTTAAACTACTTTTCTATTTGATGTAGGTATATATAGAATATTTAGAAATTGAAAGCAAATACGAGCAAGAAAAATCGAAAACTACATTGATGAGTGGACCTAGAGATATTTAAACGGTATGTAAGAGTCAAGTTCGTACGTCACCATAATACAGAAAGAATATTGATTTTTAGTGATAAAACATGCTTTATATAAAGTTTCATTGATAGATGATCGTATTTGAAGTAGATTATCTTAGTATTCTTATTCACTAACGGATGTATTAACTTGTATACCAGAGAAAAACACGTACTTATATAGTAAGGTAACATTTTCATTTCTATACATTTCATACATTATGACTATTTTCTTTTTTATTTCATTACTCATAACAACGGTCATCGTATTTTTTAAAATATTGTTTGAAATACAAGTACAATTGGTTTCAATATTACTGTATAAATGAAAAGGAGGTTTCTATAACAAAGTTAAAGTGTTAAATAATGTGGCTTTGAAAGTTTGCTGTATTTGTCAAAGTTAAATATTTGAATGTTACCATATGGTCCTGTATAGAAGACTGTTTTTATTGTGTTCCCTATATACATGCATACCCTTTTCAAACTTGGATGGATATTAAACCTCACTCTAATTTAAGGAATTCGAAGTTATAGAAGAGAAGCTATCGCTTGTCGTTCCTTGGTATTTTTTATATGCATTCTAGAGATGTAGACTCGGTCAGTTTCTCAAATGTTTTATAAAACTTATTAAAGCACGAATGCATACAGCATTAAAACGCTTTTAAACCACAATCAAGATAAATATTTTACGATAAATTTACAAAACTAATGTATTGTTGACAGCAGCAAGCGTGGACATGTAGAATCTCAAATGTCTTGTTGTGATACTTGTGTCTCGACCTTTACTTTCAAAACAGTTTAAAACGTGTTTTTGATGCCCGCTTTGCTAAAACTAAACGCACTTTTGAAAATTCAAAAAAAATAACATTTAATGGAACCCAGAATCAAGTTCATATGATAAAAACATAAGTAATGCTATTACACAGTAATGCTTCCAAATATTTTAGATTATGCTAGAAAAGTAGACAATGAGCAATTACAAAGTTCACTTTTTATACTTACATCAATGATTCAACGTTATAGTATTTTCGAGGATATACATGTTGTAACTATCTATTTTTCGGTAATAGTAAGTAGATATAGAAGTAGTCTTCATTGTGTAAACATTTTTGGAGGATGGGAGGCCGGGGGACTAGAAATTTAATTCAAAAGCTGACAAGGGAGACAATTAAAAAAAGAAAAAAAATCATTTACATAAAGTTAATTGATTTAAACGTCGAAGTAACTTTGCATGACCTGAGTCGGACTGTTGATTGCCCGAATCGAATACTCTGAAGATCTACTCGTTTCTTGCTTTGTTCTGTTTTTTTTTTTTTTGTTGTTTTTTGTTGTTTTCCTTTATTTTTATTTTTTAATGATTATTATCATTACACATGTATCATTAAGCGAAAGCAAGTTTCTTGTGCCATACACTGTTATTGTAAAAAGAAACGTAATTCTAGTAGCAGAAACATAATCTAATTCAATGGATAAACATAAAGCTTTTTCCCGATTGCCGATAGAAGTAAATGTGTGTATTACAAAAACCCTGTAAATGCTCTGGATTTTCTCAGTTAAAATTATTTTGTAAAGCGATACAACTTTGTGTTCCACCCTGAGATAATTTGAACGTAAACTTCACTTTCAGTTATTTAAGGAATTCTCCTTTCGTAGGGATTACATTTTCCTCGATGTCTGGTGGATTTGTTGTATAAATATTGCAATTCCTTATACAGCTGTTTTTGTGAAAGAGTAATCAAGGGAACCAAGGTTATAGCGGTAATCAAAAGAATGTAATCCAGGGACAAAGACCAGATATGGAAAACAGACATACACAACAAAGAACATAAAGTAACTAAAATCATACATACAAAGTAACAAAAGTAAATGAGCAACTCGGACTCCACTAAAAACTGGGAGCATGGACCAGGTGCACCGGTAGGGTAAGCGTCCTCTGCTTTTCTAGAAACACCCGCCGAGTTGCTCATAAAAAGTCAAGTCTGGGGTAGACAAACGAGGAAAGGAAAACTATGACACGTTGAATAAATCAGTTTTCATAGTGCTGATGGATACACAATAACGATCCACGAGTTCATGAAGACGACCATAAAACTTTAGTAGTGATGACTTCAATCTTGTAGCAACATAACCCTGTTCCAGAAGCCTATTTGTTAGAATTCTAGCGCGATACAAAAAGTTTGCGTAGTTTCGGCAAGCTCTGGCATAACGTATGAGTTGTGATATGAACACTCCATACGCAGGTGCTGATGGGATGTTGCCACAGATGAAAGGAAAGTTGACAATTCTGAATGAAAAGTCATCACGTTTGTCGTAAAGTTTGGTCAATAGCTTTCCTTTACCATCGATTTCTAAGTGTAGGTCAAGATATGAGGTAAACCTCACAGTGTCTGTTGTATCCTTTATCTCAAGTTCTTTTGGGTAGATGCGATGTATCAAATCCCCGAAATTTAAACAATTCTTTTAAGCGTAAAAAACAATTCCAACTGTACAATTCCTTTGTATTCATTCTTAATATTGAGATTATATAATCCACATGATACATTTCTTGATTTAAATCATCGTTTGCACCATACTCGTAATGGTAGATACTGTGTAAACTGAGAACAAGGATTATAATACGTAGGCCTTATCTGCTACATGTATGTAGTTGAATATCAGTTAGCTAAATTCAGTATATAGTATAAACCGCAAATACCAAGACATAACAAGATTTTTTTTGTAATAACCAGATAAAAAAGTTTATGTGGTTATTTGAAAAGCAGAGAAATTTATAGAAATCTTGCAAATTTTCTTCTTCCCAAGCTCTACCTCGCGGAAGTGTATATTCAGCATGCTCACCAACTTACCACAAAAGGGTCTATTTTGCGAAAAATAACTGATCTTAGTATCACATTTGTCAGGAAAATGATCAATAGAAAAAGAAATAGATATAGTGAAATGCATCAAATGTACCATATACCCCTATAAAATATATAGATAAAAATAGTAAATACTCACCAAAAGGTCTTCAATAAGTGTGAACAAACCTAGCTTCAAGTAAGCTCTGAAAGGCCCCGATAACAAAAGTAATAAAACCCACACGGTAACAGAACGATGACACCAAGTATCAGGCTGCAAGCGCAGCTGACAACTTGGAAATAGTGGACACAATTAGATTAAGGCAACGAAAAATCACCAAAAACATGCTTCATTTATGAATTATATGTTGACGATTTTGAATTGATCTTGAACTTGATATCACAAAGCAATAAATTGTACGATAATGAACAACACAGAGCCGAAAATTTACTAAAAGATTTCAAAAGAAATAAAATGTATATTTCGGTGAACGTATACTAAGTATGTAATGATTTTTCCAATTCCATCGGCATTTATGACACCATTGACCCTAATGTACAAAACATCATTTTTCGAAATAAATATAAATAGCTGTATATGTGTAGGTCAGAATATGGATTGAATATACAGAAGGTCAGGTACATTAAATTACCATATGACGGGTATATGATAGTAATGTGATGTAAACGAATCCAAACACATTATGTCATTTATTGACTATAGGAACAATTTCGTAAATTTCTAATTAAAAAAATATAATTTACCCAAAGCCTTCCTATTTACAAGAACGGGGGAAAACCTATCCTACTGCAAAAATATTGAATTAGTTACAAATCTGTTTTTGACGATGAGATAAACCAAACTTAATTTTCATTAAAAAGCATTACTTGTTTAAGAAAGCGGCGGATCTTCCTCCTAGAATATGACAGGAGATGCATGTAATTGACTACATACAGACCAGTTTTACAAATGTGCGAATTATAATTGAACAATAAAGCAATTAAATAAAAGAAATTTGATTTTGAGGGTGTAATCATCACATAAAGATTTACTCTAGTAATTTATAATTCGAAGTTCAATTATACAACATTAAATATATTTTAGAATTTCGTGCATTCACAATTATGCTTCCTTGTATAACTTTGTTATTTATATACGTCAATGGCTCACCAACCGTATTATATTCACCATGCATGATAAACAGTTCTCACGAAATTAAATTTAATTAAAAAAAATAGTCCTCAAGTGCATTCAGCATAAAATGAATTACTTTATTGTGAAAAATAAAAGTGTCGCTTATAGAATTCTCCTCTTTTCAAATATAGATCGAAATAAACTTTTATCTATTCATGTATATAATCAGCTTTGTCGTATGATGATCAGTTAGATAATATATGCTACTATAATACCTAATAGAGTTTATATACAAATGGTAACTATAGCAATATGCATTTTGTTTCAGTGTTTAATTTTTTTTGATAAATACTCTTAATTGACAAATATCTAACAAGTGTGCGTCGATGGGGCCATACTCCGTACTTGATTATTAAAAGACGCTACTTATAATGAAAGAAGAATTCAATGTTTTATATGAATCAACTTGATAAAAGACTATCTGATGAGTAACTACTAAAGCCTCTCCCATATTCAAATAGCAAATGTATTGTTTCAACGCAATCGTAATTGTAAAGTGCTCAAAATACTTAAAAAAAAGCATTATATATATTATCGGCGAATATGAACGTCATGTTTTTTTAAAGTGTATACTAATAGATTTCTTCAAAATGATTGTATCTATAAAATATATATCAGTGGCCGATCCAGAGTTTTAGGTAAGGGGCCCCAAAAAAGATTTCTTGACAGGATCACCGATGAGGATCACGAAGTGAGTGTTTTTCATGAGTTAACACACACAATTTTTCAACAATTTTTTTCTAAGGGTGACCGCCAACCCTCCCCCCGCTCCGCCCCCAAGATCCATCACTGTATATGCATTATATATATTATCGGCGAATATGAACGTCATGTTTTTTTTAAAGTGTATACTAATAGATTTCTTCAAAATGATTGTATCTATAAAATATATATCAGTGGCCGATCCAGAGTTTTAGGTAAGGGGCCCCAAAAAAGATTTCTTGACAGGATCACCGATGAGGATCACGAAGTGAGTGTGTTTCATGATTTTTCAACAATTTTTTTCTAAGGGTGACTGCTACCCCCCCCCCCCCCGCTCCGCCCGCAGGATCCATCACTGTATTTTCACACATTAATGACAGTTTCATTCTTTGCAATGATCGTTCATGTTTGCCTAAATCATCATGCAATGTTGACCATGAATAATTTCCACCACTTTTTTAACTTTTAACTTTTAAGTTACATTT
Organism: Perna viridis; assembly: GCA_037379345.1. Classification (NCBI taxonomy): domain Eukaryota; kingdom Metazoa; phylum Mollusca; class Bivalvia; order Mytilida; family Mytilidae; genus Perna; species Perna viridis. The sequence continues at coordinate 17,253,560 of CM074515.1, forward strand.
TCTAGCTACTAAAATAGGTTATTTTGATCAATATCATATTTATCAATATTATCATTATTATTATTATTATTATTATTATTATTATTATTATTATTATTACCATCATCATCATCATTCAAAATGAATGTTAAGTATTTGGATCGATCAACGGTCGAAGAAAGTCATCTTTCCTTAGACTTGGTAACCTGAAGCGTTTGTCTGTATGATTGTTGCAAACATCTGAAAAAATAGTATAATTTACGATGCGGTAGGTGAAACATATCCTCTTATAACACCAACCATTTCATAAGCGTTGTATTGGATAAATAAGTATGACTTATTATTCATGAGTTTGTTTAAACTATGATGACATGAAACATTTAAAGACTGTGGTATATTTACGTACTTTATATGAAGGTGTTGCATAATATAGACCTTCCCATGTTGTGATTGACAACACAGTATTATAAGTTCTAATTACATCCCAGTCGTTGCGATATAAAAGAAGCACTCTGTCCGTCCGTCCTTCCGTACATCTGAATTTCGTCAAAAATATTTCAACTCCCACTGGATTGGTTAATTTCAAATTTAGTACGACTCTACATTAAATTGATAAATTTATTAATCTACTAAGGGAATTCCGATGTCAAACTCCTGTTCTATGAGACACTGCCATTTTTTTTCTATAATGAATAATAAAGACAATTTTGTCACAAAAGCCGAAACCGTTTGATTTAAAATTTGGTATCTGACTTTATTTAGATGAGACACACATTGAAAACGAGTGGAGGTATACAACTTCATGTTTGTTTAAAAGAAATTGATCTTACTTACTCGCAAGTACCAGTTAAGAGACTATAATTCATGGACATTTTTGTGTGGTAAACATCTTAAATACAGGTGCAAGTGTATTTATTCCTTTGAATGATATATGAGAAATAACTGTCAACATGAAGCAACGGTTTTTGATCTCTTGTACAACCTGGTTTTGAATTTTGCTTTCCGATTCTCAAATAGGATATTGCAAAGGCAGAAAATGTCCATCATTAGAAAAAGGTCAAAATGAACAGTAAACTGTTATTTGGAGTTGGAGTCACAGAAATCTGCTTTCATGATATAATACCGTTAAACATGTTTAGTACAAAATGTATACATCGAACTAACATATATTTATTACATAAAACTCTCATCAATTGAAAAAGTATGCATAAATTATTTCCACTATTTGTAGTCTTTTTTCAAAAGTGTTTCTCTTTGGTATTTCATAAAAGAATATTTTTAATATTTTAATATACAGGCAAATCAAAATCAAAAGTCAGGTCACGAGGATCAATTTTATCTAATACAATGCCTTGCACGAAAACGTAATATCGATACATATTTGAAAACGTTATAGCATTAAAAAAACCTTTTCAAGTTTAGATATCACAATTTCTTTCAAAGAGCTTTTGACTATTAAAACCTAAAAGTATCGTAAGTACATCAATAGTAAGCATATCTTTCCATAATTTAACAACCGTACTGCAATTAAAATTACTCTAAGACAGAACCTTTTTTCCCGTTTAATGCACAGATCAGCTATACCATTTTTAGTACCATTCAACCTGGATGTTTAAATTACGAATATGTACATACTCATTAGTTTCTCATTAGGATATTCAAAAATCTTATAACGTTAAAATCATACCAGAAAAAACCTATTGATTTATCGTTTTATCCAACCGATATGGCTTTTTAGAGGTTAAACATTTGTGTTATTTAATTTTAATTGACATGTTGAATTTATTACATCAATTTATGACCATTATCACCTTATTTTCGTTCCTAAGATGTATCTATAATCTCTGCGTTTCTTGATAGGTACTCATCAGTTGAAAAACATTGTAACATCAGAGATAAAAAGAGGTTTTTGACAACCTGACATAATAAAGTGTAGTGAAATATGTAACACTAAACATTAAAAGTCAATAAAGCGTAAAATGTAAATTGATGAATCATTCCAAAGTCATTGAATACGGTTTAAATTATTTATAATCTCTTAATCAATATGATAAAAGGCTGACAAAATATGTGTATATGTCCTTTTAATTTATGTTTTATATTATTTTGATATTTTAGAATCTGATACTGTTAAAGCGGAAATGGAGATTTATATCCAATGATCACGTATCGATTAAATTTCTATTGTATTTGTGATGACTTGCAAAATCTCAGGTTTCCTGTACTTTGTTGCATTCTATCAAGTTTTCCAATGTACAATGATAATTTTCGGCAATCTCATCGAATACAAAAAGGGGGTTGTTTTTTTTCCTTTTATCAAAAAACACAATATAGACTTTCGATTAGGCGTAGATTGTTTCATACGCCCTGAACTTCTACGTCTCTTGAATTAAATGCAGGTTAAACTTAGAATCAGGCAAACAGAAACAAAGCTGTTAAATTGACTTTTCGTCAATTCTCTAAACAATTTAGTCTCTCAGCAAATCACATTTTGATAGACAAATACTTAATAGAATTGTGGTAGGTTGTTAAATTAAATTCAACAAATTCTACAGACAGAAGTTGACCGCCATTTTGTTTCACCATTGATCGTTGTCTAACCAGTCATTGTTTTCTCCTTCATTTCTAATATTGGTAAGCAAATCACTTTCTTGATAAACACATACTTAGTATAATTTTATCTAACGATGTTAAATTATACAAAATAGATAATTTGATTTCTATAGACAAAACTGTTCCCTGCCATTTTTTTTCAGCATTAATCGTCGTTTAACTGTTGTTTTCCCTTTCCTTTACCATTCTATAGTCAATTCTCATCATAATACAGACTTGTTGCCACCATTTTGGATATTGGTTTCCACAGACTCTTTAAACCAGTTTGTGTGAAAAGTCAAGATTAAGAAAAACGATCATTTCTTCCACTACCGTTTGTCAACAAAGGTCTTGATGCAATTAATTTGGCTAACATCCTCCATCACAAAAAAACGTCAACAACAAAATTCTCTTATATTTCAAAGACAAAGCCATACCAATTTTTTCATAATCCTATACTTCATTCATGGGATCCAAAATTTTCTATTATAAAAGGCTATTGCAGAACCTCGAGATTGAGGACTTCAAGGCTAAACCATCTGACTGTTCTTGCAAAAACTCTCCTTCTGGTCACGTCGTTACGGGAGATTTAACCATCATCGAAAACGAATCTCTGCGTAATATCCTTTCTAAAGGTCCCAAGTACCGTGAACCACGCTCCATAAATTGGAATTATAACTTTAAAGTTCTTATTGATGCCGTGGAGGACTATGCAAGAAAATGGATAAAAAGAGAACAAGAAGACATTGAGTCTCTGTCAGAGTGGTTAAAGGCCGTGAGGTCTTTAATTATTTTGAAATGAATGAAAGTTTTAAGAAGGTCAATGAGTGCAAAAGCTACATCAGTTTTCAAAGACCCCGATGTAGGAAAAACATTGTCCACTATACATGACACTTATGTTGTCGTACCAGCAGACAAAGCCCAAAACAACATTGTTTTTGTCTGCAAAACGTTTTACATAAAATGTTTATCATCAGAGGTAGATGTAGAAAATAATAGCAGTGATAAGACCTATACTGCTACCACACTTTCCATAGAAAAGATTGTGGAAAATCATAAATCTGTGCTATCCTCTTTTGGTCTCTCTCAAGACTTTTAACTTCTATACTCACAACTGTCAAAGAGGGTCTGCAGTCCTACCACAACACTTGTCACTCCCGTAGTGGTATTAATTCAATGTGGATCCTGAAAAATTCGAAGATCTTTGGGAGACAATCAGTTCAAGACTATTATCTGAATAGAATAGCATTAAAACCTACGATTTTTCAAAACTGTATACTTCCATTCCCGATACTCAGTTAAAATCCCGACTTAAAAACATAATACATCGTTTTTTTTTCTTCCAAAACAAGATGGTACACCTAGATACAAATATACAGTTCTTGTACAGACTCCCCATACTTTGTAAGAAATAATTCCAAATCATCTCCCAAACATACAGAGAAAGACGTTTACAAAATGCTGGAATTTTTAATCGACAACATATTTGTCCATTGTGGTGGACATGTTTTTCAACAAACGGTCGACATTCCAATGGGAACAAATTGTGCTCCTTTTCTTGCTGACCTATTCCTTCACTCTTATGAGGCTGACTTGATCGGTCAGCACTCTTATGAAGCTGATTTGATCCGAAAGAAAGAATATTTTTGGGCTAGATCCTTTGAACTCAGTTTCCGCTATATAGATGACGTATTATTTTTAAACAATCCTAATTTCGGGGATTTGATACATCACATCTACCTAAAAGAACTTGAGATAAAGGATACTACAGACACAGTGAAGTCAACATCAAATCTTGACCTACACTTAGAAATCCATGGTAAAGGAAAACTATTGACCAAACTTTACGACAAACGTGCTGACTTTTCATTCAGAATTGTCAACTTTCCTTTCATCTGTGGCAACATCCCTTCAGCACCTGCGTATGGAGTGTTCATATCACAACTCGTACGTTATGCCAGGGCTTGCCTAGACTACGAAGACTTTTTGTATCGCGCTGGAACTCTAAAAAATAGGCTTCTGAAACAGGGTTATGTTGCTACAAGATTGAAGAAGTCATCATGAACTCGTGGATCGTTATGGTGTATCCATCAGCACTATGAAAACTGATTTATTCAACGTGTCATGGTTTTCCTTTCCTCGTTTGTCTACCCCGGACTTGACTTTTTATGAGCAACTCGGCGGGTGTTTCTAGAAAAGCAGAGGACGCTTACCCTACCGGTGCATCTGGTCCATGCTCCCAGTTTTTAGTGGAGTCCGAGTTGCTCATTTACTTTTGTTACTTTGTACGTATGATTTTAGTTACTTTATGTTCTTTGTTGTATATGTCTGTTTTCCATGTCCGGTCTTTGTCCCTGGATTGCATTCTTTGATTACCGCTACAACCTTGGTTCCCTTGATTACTCTTTGCAATTATTTGTTCTCAAATCACTAATGAAATATATTTGATGCATTTTCAATGTGACGAAAGTTAGCAAACAAATAAGGTTTTATAATCCTCTACATAATTCTTTTATGAATCTGTACTTAAAAAGTTTGTACAATAGTTTCATTATTAATTTTCAATTCTCTTCTTGACAATTGAAATACTATTGACATTCAGATGCAAGCTTAACGTCTTTGTTTAAAAAAGAAATAGTTTCTAGAAATGTTTGGGGAAAAAATTCTCTTGAAAGAGTAATATTAAACTTAGATGATAACCTACACTATTTAAGATTCAATTCTTATGCAACAATACTGCGAATGTTATACATGTCTAATGAATTACGCCATACTGAGTGGCTAATATGAATGGGTAATTGTTATGAACCTTCTGTTGAAAAAAAAATTTCATATTTCATAAGGAACAAGTCGTAAGCAGAAAAGACTTAACATTTACTGTAATATGCAGATAAGGTAATATATATCTTATTATAATAATTGAATAAGACACTGTTTGATAACCAATGGTATTTTTTAAAAGGCCGTACATTTTTAAATATACATTAATATTCAAAAAATATTATAAGGTAGTACATGAGTAATATATGGCATTTATATATATGGCAATAGCATACAAATTATACCAATGGCTTGTTGTCGATGTATAATTCAGTTTCGTGGGAATTGCAGATATACTTGATTTCCATTACGTAATCAAATGGCGTTTATGTAACATTAAGTCATTTTCAAAGGAGTTGTTCAGAGTAAAAAAATCATCTTTTTGCATGAATGTCGCCCATACGACATACATCAAGTATGAAACCAAATGCTGATATAAATAACCCAAAACTAATTAATATCTAATATAGAAATGTATTGCATTTTTTTTCTAATTTGATGCCATTATGAGATATTTTGGAGTATTCAAAATGTGACTTTGCGTGCATGATTTTTTTTTTCGAAAATCTTCATTTGGAGATATCTTTATTTCACATATCTTTTTTTTTAAATTTTAGCCCATAAATGTTATTGTAGATAGATGATGCATTGAAATAACCATGTATTTAATCCTTTACTAGTTTTGTCAATATTTGCATGAAATTTAGTATATGTTAATTCTACAGCACTTTCTGTATTTTTTTTCAACTTATACAGTTTATAATCTATTCGATTCACAGACATGCGAAGTCAGAGACCAACGCGAAGTTAACGTTTTGGATCTGAATTGACACTCCTCTACCGAAAGTTGTATAATTCGTTTCGCCAAGTAATAACCTCATGAAAGAAACATAACTCTTTTATTTTGAAATAGGACAAGGAACATGAAAAAAACATGCCAGGTGACCTAACTCGTCCTAATGTTATGGCAAAACAAAATCATTGAATATACAAAAGACATTGTTGACCCTGCCCTCCACTTTCCCCACAAGGAAAAAAAACATTGTACTTTCTGTTTTTGTTTGTGGGTGTCTTGATTTGGTTTTAGTATAATCATCACTATTGCTTTCTACTTGTTCTAACTAAATTTTGAAAGAAAATTTACATAAAATGCAAAATCGCTCAAGCCAAATACGATCATTATGAAAGTATCTTTCATTAATGGCAAACTTTTATATAATTCAGATCTTTACATGTGCATGTATGCAATATTAAACTTTAAACTGTTTGTCGATTAGTTTGATTTTGTCGAAAATTTGACAGAGCAAAATGTATCCGGGTCAGTTTTCAGAGTTAGGAAAATATCCTAATACATTATCAGAAAACCTTAAATATATATTTCTAAATAATATGATCAAACAAAAATGTTTTATAATAAATTTCACTAGGCAAACAGCTATTTACCGGTCAAAGTAATCAAGGGAACCAAGGTTATAGCGGTAATCAAAAGAATGTAATCCAGGGACAAAGACCAGACATGGAAAACAGACATACACAACAAAGAACATAAAGTAACTAAAATCATACATACAAAGTAACAAAAGTAAATGAGCAACTCGGACTCCACTAAAAACTGGGAGCATGGACCAGGTGCACCGGTAGGGTAAGTGTCCTCTGCTTTTCTAGAAATACCCGCCGAGTTGCTCATAAAAAGTCAAGTCTGGGGTAGACAAACGAGGAAAGGAAAACTATTACCCATTGAATAAATCAGTTTTCATGGTGCAGATGGATACACCATAACGATCCACGAGTTCATGATGACGACCATAAAACTTCTGGAGTGACGACTTCAATCTTGTAGCAACATAACCCTGTTCCAGAAGCCTATTTGTTAGAGTTCTAGCGCGATACAAAACGTCTGCGTAGTTTCGGCAAGCTCTGGCATAACGTATGAGTTGTGATATGAACACTCCATACGCAGGAGCTGAAGGGATGTTGCCACAGATAAAAGGAAAGTTGACAATTCTGAATGAAAGTCATCACGTTTGTCGTAAAGTTTGGTCAATAGTTTTCCTTTACCATGGATTTCTAAGTGTAGGTCAAGATATGAGGCTGACTTGGGTAGATACGATGTATCAAATCCCCGAAATTAGGATTGTTTAAAGATAACACGTCATCTATATAGCGTAAACTGAGATTGAAGTATCTAGCCAAACAATATTCTTTCTTTCACATCAGATCAGCTATAAAGTCAGCCCCATAAGAGTGAAGGAATATGTCAGCTAGTAAAGGAGCACATTTGGTTCCCATTGGAATGCCGACCGTTTGTTGAAAAACACGTCCACCACACTGGACAAACATGTTCTTGATTAAAAATTTCAGCATTTTGTAAACATCTTCCTCTGTATATTTGGAAGATGATTTGGAATTATTTCTTACAAAGTATGAGGAATCTCTACCAAAGTATCAATTTGCATCACTGCAAGCTACAGGATTGTATGAAAAAAAAACAAACTAGAACGTGTTGCTTTAACATGTGATTAACACTGTCAACAACAGAAAAAAGCATAGACTGGAATATAAAGCAAATTGTTTTGACATGCAATTTTTAGTAATTGGACACTTGTTTCGGATCGACAAAACGTTACATATTACCTCTGATTAATTCATTAAAATACCAAAAGAAACTTTTATACAAGGTATAGGACATAAGTCTACATTTCATCAGTGTAAATACCTTTCATTGACTTGGATGTCTCGTTTAAAGTATCTTAGTCAGGTTAAGATTAGTTTTTCTGGTTGAATAGTTGGTTTTTAAAAATGATAAACTATTCCGTGTTTGTATTGTGGACTATACATTGGATACATTGGACACATGTATTTACTTTTCATAGTCGCTTTATCAAAAGGTCAAAGAACTATTTAGTCAAAGGGAATCAGTGTACTCAAGTATATGACGCCTTCAGTTTAATTTTAGAGGTTGATTTCAGTTGCATAGCGTGCAGTTCCACTCACCAACGTTGGTGTAACCAAATAAATTTTACTATCGAAAAGACAAAACACAATTTAATCAGAGTAAATGAGAAGAGAGACGAACTGCGAATGATAAGATATCTTAAATTTGAAGATATTTAAGTTGCAGTCCTCTTACGAATCATGCAAATTCTGAAATATGTGATACACCTTTTTATTTTTGTCATTAAGTTGTTTTTAGGGTCTATATAATGAAATGTAGTACCATTCATTCTAATCTGTCTGCTCTTAGGACATAATCCACCTTGAAATTGTAATAGTTTCTACTGCATTTTGGTGTCATTTACTGAGTTATCTCCCTTAATTTTGAATTCTACAGTTCATTCTACTGTACAATTTTTATCTCATAAGAGCACTGGTTATGTGAAAAGCGACATTTTAATATCTGTAAACGATAACATTTTAAATAAAATATCAGAAAAAAATGTCGGCTTTCCAAACATGAATCACATTTTGCATGATTCTTATATGGAGTGCTACTTGAAAAAAATTCAATATTTACGCAGAAACACAAATCTATTTTTGTATTTACTGTCTGCTTGAACGGTTCTAGGCCTCCTTTATAATAATAAGAAGTGACAGACGTTATATTTATTGATGACGGTACGAATAAATTCCCAATTGTCCGAAACGTCACACCCATATTCAATTCATATATTATGGTTAAACATTTACGATAAAAACATGTAAAGGTTACTTTGTTTGAGTTTTACTCTCGTTACTAACAGAGTACTTTATATATACCAAAGTTCGTGTCATCTTTAAGTGATGTGACGCCTAATTGGCATGATAAAATAAGTGGCTATTACAGGATATTAATGGCTTTGATTAATAGGGATAGTCCAACTTTGGTGGTAGAAAAAATTGAAACTAGACACTCTGCTTTTGTATTCATAGAATATGAATAAATTTTAACCATTTCAATTTTACCCTTATTAAGTAACGTCCGTAATTGTCTTTATTCCATTTAATCGCTTATTTCTTCCTTTTTTAAAGGTAAGTATTAGTTACGTTTTATTCAACATGATTGTTAAACAAACTAGTAAATTTATATACTTTTGACGCTTTCTATAAATAAAAAAGGTAAGGGTCAGGAATATCCGCCTGAGAGATAAACATTTTTAAGTTAGAATCTGAAAAAGGGAATTTAAGAAGTACAAAAAATCCGACCATATTTTATACAAAAATACCAAAATTAAATAACGCATGTCCATATTTTGTTGTATTAAAAAAAACGCTGGCTAGTATGGCTCCTGACTCAAACGTCGTTTATTTTAGAATTAGACAATTAAAATACGTACGAGTAAGTAACTTTTTTTGAGTCGTTAATTTTTCAAAATACAATACCTATGGTGCCCTTTTCAATTCAAATACAATAAATGTTGTCTATAAACAAGTATATTACTATTTACATCAAAACCTTATGTTGCCCTTTATTTTCATTGACATTGATTAGGAAAATATTGTGGAACGTGCGAATCGATACCATCAAAATTTGCAAGAGGCAATCACATTGACAACAATTTGACTGCGAAACAAGAAAACAACAAAAAAATGTGCAGTCCGCATTTTGCTAGCTTTGAAGTACAAAAATTATCATGAACTTTTTAATCAAGATGAAGATAACAAAATATAATATCAAAAGTGTGCCACTTATATCGACACATTAGTATAGACAACGGTCTAATTACGGTAATGACATTCTTATAACTAAACCCGAATTATGAAGTGTTGCGATTGATAAACTATTTGGAGAAGCATAATTATTTTCAAAGTTTAATGTTTAGAGCTTGAAATGTCAGTGATTGCTGTTGTCCTGTGTTTATTGTTAGTTGTGTCATGCTTTGTTTATTCATTTTTTTATATTCGACCCAGACCTCATTCTGAATTTTATCGCTTGTATCTTGTTGTTTACATTTGCTAGGGGAAGAAGAAGGTTGGGACCCATGAAACAAGTTTAAACGCGCCATATGTTTCGCGTCCGTCCTAAATCAGGAACATTTGGACTTTTTTAATCTTGTATGATTTTCATTTTTGATATGCTTAGGGTAAAGTGTTTTGACTGTATAACCCATACGTTATTTAATTTTGTAAAAAAAAAGACAATTAAAACTTAGCCAATTACTGTTTTAAATATAGAAAACCATAAAGTTCAATTCTGATCGATGCACTGCCGAAATGTATGACTTTGTGGAGATAACGAAATTAAGGTTGCAAGAAACTTGGAAGGACTATCCGCTTAGGCGAACAAATTTGAACAAAATTGTGCCCATATTTTCTCCGGATTTCATTCAGGGTTTATGGAAAATTGAATTGAACGCTCGGTTATTCAAGGTGACATTCAACATAAGATATGAAGACAGTTAGTAAACTTAATGAAAAAATAATAATTACTATCATAGTAAAAGTAACAATGTATGTTCCTGTATTGTAGATTATCACCGTATTAACCGACATTATCTCATTGACAACTTTAATTTTAAGAAGAGAGATATTTATTTATAATTAAGCTATAAGGTTAAAGATGATTAAAGCGCTTCCTGTTTAAACATATGAACGAGTAAGCCTGTCTAATGTAAAACAATAAAACAACTTTACAACAATCAGTATATATGAGATAGTAGAGTAATGAAATAGAGAAATATAGAAAAACGGAAACCTACAAGAGAATACAAGAGGTAAGTAAGGATAAATTCTAGCAAGTATATTTGTGTTATTCGATACATGTTTACAAAATTCATTATATATCATTACATTAAAAGTATTCTAGAACGTTTAGTTTTTCTTATGGTTAATTGAAGATAAGTTAGATAGTTGCATGATATGTCAATATTTCAACAAGTCATCAATAATTTGTAATTGAGTTATCATTTAGTGTAGAAAATGTATCAAAATATGTGATATCTGGTCATATGTTCTTTGTTAGTATGGTACTTTTCATGGTATCAGTGGTAAATATTAAATGATTGCGATATGGTATAAGTTGTATGTCCTCATCTTTAAACTTGATGCTGAAATCATCTGAGATACTAGTTGCAGATAATAGGATTGTCGTAGAGTTTGATTGGTTAAATATTCGCGAAATTATTTTATGTATCTAGGTCGGTATTTAAAACATCTTGAATGATATGATAAATGGCTCTTGAGTAATCAAAAGATTCTATGTCTATGAACAATAAATACTATCAACTTTACATGATTATTTAATTTGCTTCTCTTTAAAGTTAAAGAAGATCATGGTAAAGTATTATGTAATATTGAATAAAACAAAGATTCTTTTCACATTTTCTGGTAATTTTACAAAATTCAAGCAATAGATCAATGGTGTATATCCTAGGCTTGTTTCTCAATAATATATGAACTAAATGTAATTCCATATGTCACTAAGTCTGAAATAAAGGAACAACGTTGGTTCCCTTGATTACTCTCTCATACACATGAGCATTTTCAATGTATTTTTATGAGCATTTTTTTGAGTTTTGATAAGGTTATTTAAGTATTAATCTTGAATTTCCAAGAAATCCCCCCATTAAGAAGGTTTTAATTTTGCATAAGTAAAACACACAATTTTGCAAATAGTTGAATTCATTGTGGTTAAAATAATTTTTGATGTTCATTGACTACAAAAAGGTGGCAGGTGGACAGCAGTATATATATATATATATATATATATATATATATATATATATGTGTGTGTGTGTGTGTGTGTGTGTGTGTGTGTGTGTGTGTGTGTGAAAGAGAGAGAGTGGGGGGACATGTCCTTTGTTGGTCTACTAAAATAGTGAACGTTTCTTAAAACTATACATGTTTCATTTCTTTTGCTTTATGATATCTTTATATGTCGTTTATTTATAATGTAATTGAAATCAAGATTAAAGATGTATTTCTAATTGTGTAACATTCAACTCTTGATGAATAACTTCATCCTGACACATGGTTTGTTATAAGCTTATGTACAATATGTATCCGTATATCTTAACTATGTTTTTAATTTCACTAGAAGCAAAAACAAAACTGAAAATTGAAATTACATTTAAGTGCACAATATATATCTACTCCATGAGACGTGGGTACTTCTGAGACCTTAAAAGTAATAAGATTTTTGTACTGATAATGAATTATTTTTTAAAAATTAATATCATATCATCAAAATACAAAAACAAAAAATACCAATCATATATATTGCGAATTTTGATATGCTGTGCACATTTTTCAAATGTCAATAAACCTTCTGTGTGTGTGTGTGTGTTCGATTGTAATGAGAAGATAAGCTTGGTTTAAAACCAATACCCATTGTAAAAGCGTCCAATACGGAATGTATATGAGTTGTACAAATTGAATTATTTTTTGGGGGTATATTGTTTAATCTCTTTTTGATCAAGATACGTATTGGTGTTGTTTGTTAATTTAATGACGATGTTAGCTTAATTGTTTCCCCTTTTGAATTTCCTCGATATTCGTTGTAAAGGTCAGTTAAAATTAGCGAACAGCCTTGCTTACAATTTATAATATTGTGTACGAAATGTGTCATTGTTGGACGTTTAATACAAATATTTCGTAATAAGACTAATTAGCGGGAATACCATTAAAAATCTTTGTCAACCTCGGTAATGTGCAAATAAAGACATTGTATTACTAATTCATTGGGCACACAGATAGCTCTTTTTCCCGTCCGTGATTAGATTTTGGAACAATTTGGAATCAAATATACGTAATCTTCCAACCATTTCTAGATTCAAAAAAGCAAATCGATTTGAAATATATAATAATCCTCCTTATTATTTCACAGGTTGTACATTATATAACATTCTACACACGAAATTTAGACATAGGTGTAGTGCCCTGAATGTTGAATGCATATCTATTCCGTGTGAATGATTCGGGTTGTGTCTGCGGCTGGGTGGTTGAAGATGTCATACATTACCTTTTGGAATGCCCATTATATTTAGAGAAGCGAGAACAATCGAAAACTAATACTGCCTTTTTACCAGAATTAACAATCGAAACTTTGCTTTTTGGAAATGAAACATTATCTGATGATTTAAACAAAGATATATTTAAATCAGTACAATTATTCATCAAACAATCAAAGCGTTTTGACATAGGATGATCACAGTAAGCAATTTTAACTTCATCCTGTTAATATTTCCCATATTTTTCTCTTTTATACTCTTTTAGTTCAGATAACTATTGCCACATATGTTGAAATGACAAGTTCATCACATATGATAACATATATACTGTTCTTGATTAAGGTTTGTCACAATTAGTTGTTTACATTGTATATTATGTTTTATTGTTGATGTATGTTCACAAAATATTTGTAATTGATTATGTGGAAAGGACCTTTATCAGTTGGTATAACTTATGTCCAATCCAATTGCCTGTAAATTTTAGCAATAAAATACGTTTAAACTAAGAGACAGCAAATCAAAACATTTCCGTTTAGCACTCGGATTCTTATCACATTTTTGTGGCTATTTTGTATCAAGAACCTGCAAGTGTTATCACGCTGAATAATAAAATGGAACAAGTTTTCGTTTAATACACAGTATGTCTATAGTTGTTTAAAAACCTTTGTGAAAACTGCCCACAACATCTCATCTGAAAGTAACACAATGATGACGCTGTAGAGACATTAATATCACTTTCTAATTAAGCACATCTAGGAAATAAAGTTGTTGGCGAATCAAACGTTATGTAAATGTTTTTGAAATTGAGATCGATTATCTAATGGCAACTTGGAATGTGCTACAACTATTATTGATAACTTAACTAAGCTCAATAGGAAAATCAATCGGTTGATTCCAGAATACTAAGAAACCAAGAGAGATTAGATCGATTTTCACAATTAAATTCTAAATAACCTGGCTCAGGTAGAATATCTGAATTTAGTGAATAATAATTTTAAGCGTTTAATTGTTGTTGACCTGTAAGTTATAGTTCTGAAGTTTATAAACTGTAAATTGTTTTTACTGAGAAAATGTCACACATATACAATGTAAAGTCGCGGCTTAAGTTGTAATTGAAATGCAATAGATGTATCAGTTATCAACAAACTCTACCACAGCGAAAGGAAGTTGATAGTGTCAATACTTGTGAAATCTGAAAAAAAATAATCTGTTTTGCAGGAGAACAAATAGTGAGTAAAGATGGGAGTCCTGTTGACAATCGGCAGAATTCTTTGTGTTATCATCAATATCATATTTTTCGTGAGTATTGACTTTTTATATCAGTGGTTCCATCATTAGCTTCGATCTGTAGTAACCTTAACGCTTTGACTTAAGATTGACTTCATCTTATAATTTGATATATGGATTTTCATATTTCTTTTCAGCTAAGACGTTAAATGATTATACCTAAAACATTCAATTAAGGAAAAGTAAGCCACCAAAATTAAATTTGCTTTTAAGATTATTGAGTCTTTATTCTGTTTCATATGATAAAGATTATATCAGAATATTTTCAAGAGTTTTCTGACAATTAGAGAATTTTTTCTGGATATTCATCTGACTTGCTTGTGTATTCTTAAATGGGCCTCTTTTTAAATGCTTCGGTCAGAGCAATGATATTCCTCTTACTTACATTTCCAGAGAACATGCTCTCAGTAATAAATTTAAATTTAAAAGGGCATTCAGAAAAAAACATGGAATTTTTTCCTTTTGTCTTTTATGTATAAACGTTAGGAATTCATTTAAGAGGGAATCCATGCAAAAAACAGGCAGTGAACATGACACATACTTTGTTTTCAAAAGATAATCATCCATTTCATATAACAAATGCATCCTTTCTGAAAGTTGAATGTTGGTTCTTGATTAACTACAAGAGTTAAAGAGAGAAAAACTACATAGAAAGCATTGGGATTCATTGCAAAAATAAGGTTACTTTTAGTGTTTTGAAACATTTGGTTACTTTGTTAGGGAACTTTTGCCCATTTGCTTTTGTTACTTCGTAGGTGTGATTTTAGTTACTTCATATTCTTTGTTGTGTATGTGTCTTTTCCATGTCTGGTCTTTGTCCATGGATTGCGTTCTTTTGATCACCACTATAATCTTGGTTCCCTTGAATACTCTTTAAAATCCTTTTGCGAGCCATCCATTGTCTTTAAAAACATCTTTTTTGCTATTTGACATAAATATGATATAAACAACAATTCAGTGGGATAAAACTAATTTACCATGTGCCAACCATATCATATGATCTGCCTGAATTTGACATGAACAGCCTCGAAAGATATTATAAAAAGAAACGTGTTGCTTTGTACCACTTTTTTATTATTTACTGATTGCAATAATACGTTTTGTCATAAAAAGAATATTCGTTTATACCAGTTTCCAGCACCATTATCTACTGCAAATTTAATCTTACTTAGTGAGGTAAGTATATTTTCATGGTCTGAAGATGACTGAACCCAGACAAAAAATGTACGAGCTTTTAAAACATAACTTCCTTAGATGAATTCTCAAAGTATCGCTTTCGTAAAAAAATAATTTCTGACGGAATAGGGAGGTTTGAGAGTTGTATCCTTTTCTTTTCTTTCCGACACAGCTACGTTTTATTATATATTTGATGAATTAAGTAAACTAGTAACTATTAAGAAAGTTACAAAGGTGTTGATGTCTTTTTAGGATTTCAAGGCTAAGCCACCTGACTGTTCTTGCAAAACCCTCCATTCAAATATGGTCCTTTCGGTCTTGTCGTTACGAGCGATTTAAGCATCATCGAAAAAAAAACAAATCTATCCATAAGGTCCTTTCGAAAGGCCCAGGTACCTTAAACCACGCTCCATAGATTGGAATTATAACTTTTAAGTTCTTATGGATGCCGTGGAGGACTAGTAAGAAAATGGATTAAACGAGAACAAGAAGACATTGATTCTCTGTCAGAGTGGGTAAAGACTGTGGTGTCTTTAATTATAAAAGCGGTAGGGTCAATGAATGCAAATGCTTTATCAGTTTTCAAAGATCCCTATGTAGCAAAAACATTGTCTATTATACATGACAAGTCGAAACAGCAGACAAAGCCCTAAACAACATTGTTTTTGTCTGCAAAACGTATTACCTACAATGTTTATTCTCAGAGGTAGACATGGAATATAATAGCAGTGATAAGACCTATACTACCAGTACACTCTCCAAAGAAGAGATAGTGAAAAACCATAAATCTGTGCTATCCTCTTTTGGCCTCTCTATCAAAGACTATTATTGGGATTTACAATCTATGTACTGGATTCCTAAATTTGTGCATCGTTATGATGTATCCATCTGCACCACGAAAACTGATCTACTCAACGGGTCATAGTTTTCCTTTCCTCGTTTGTCTACCCCGATTGACTTTTTATGAGCGACTCGGCGGGTGTTTCTTGAAAAGCAGAGGACGCTTACCCTACCGGTGCACCTGGTCCATGCTCCAAGTTTTTAGTGGAGTCCGAGTTGCTCATTTGCTTTTGTTACTTTGTATGTATGAGTTTAGTTACTTCATGTTCTTTGTTGTGTATGTCTGTTTTCCATGTCTGGTCTTTGTCCCTGGATTACATTCTTTTGATTACCGCAATAACCTGGGTTCCCTTCATTATTCTTTCCACAAGAATCCACACAAACAACGCTACATAGCTGGATCTGCCAAATGTACAACCAAACTTTTTCAACACGTTTTACGTTTATACTCAAAACAGTAAAAGAGTCTTACCACAACACTTGCTAATCCCGTAGTGCTATTTATTTAAATGTGTATCTTGAAAAATCAAAGGATCTTCTGAAAACCCTCATTTTAAGATTATTATCAGAATATAATAGCATTAAAGCTATGATTTTTCAACTCTTAATTATGCTATGCCCATGCTCAGTAAAAATCCCGACTCTAAAAAAGACATTGTTGTTACTTTAAAAAAGACGGTACACCTAGATACAAATATGTAGTTCTACGTAAAGATTCCTCATACTAAGTAAAAAAAATAGTTTCAAATCATCTTCCAAATATACCGATGAAGATGTTTTTTTAAAATGCTGGAACTCTTTATCGACATCATTATTGTCCAGTGTGGTGGACGCGTTTTTCAACAAACGGTCGGCATTCCAATTGGAACAAATTGTGCTCCTCTACTCGCTGACCTGTTCCTTCACTCTTATGAGGCTGACTCTATAGCTGTAGTTGATCTGATCCGAAAGAAATAACATCGTTTAGCTAGATCTTTGAATCTTAGTTTTTGTTATATAGATGACGTATTATCGTTTAATAATCCTAGTTTCGGGGATTATATACAACGCATCTACCCCAAAAAACTTGCGACACTATGAAGTCAGCCTCATATCTTGACCTACAATTTGAGATCGATGATACAGAAAAACTATTGATCAAACTATAAGACAAACATGATGACTTTTCATTCCGTATTGTCAACTTTCCTACCATATGTGGTGTTATCCCTGCGTATGGAGTTCTCGTATCATAACTCATACGTTATGCCATAGCTTGCCGTAACTACGCAGACTTTTTTTCTTACAAATATGCTCCTGGAACAGGGTAACATGTATGTTGCTGCACGATTGAAGTCATCAACTAAAGAAGTTATATGGTCATCATCATGAACTCATGGTTTTTGACGGTGTATTCATCTGCACCCTGAAAACTGTTTTGTTCAACGTGTCATAGTTTCCCATTCCTCTTTCGTCTACCTCGGACTTGACACTTTATGAACAACTCGGCGGGTGCTTCGAGAGAAGCAAATGACGCTTACACTACCGGTATACCTTGTCCATATTTCTAAATTTTTAGTAGAGTCCGAGTTGCTCATTTGCTTTTGTTACTTTGTTTTTTAGAATCTGGATTCCCATGCTCACTCTTTGTCAATTTGCTCTCTTCAGTCAAATAAATGTTCAGGTGTAGATACATTATAGAAAAGCGCTTCTTTTGAATATACAAAAAGAAAGAAAATAAAGTATAAAAACACATTGTAACAAAAATACAGTACATATAGACCAAAGAAATAATAAATACCATAGGCACATAGGATGATTTACATGTGAAAGCTTCTATCAAAATGCAGCCCCAAACTTGTGTTGATGACCCTATGCGTTTATCAATAATATGTCTTAAAAGACTAAAATTTAATTATCCATAAAAACTGCATCCTTATATTTAATTTTTCACAATGTTCACCTGTCTTATTTGACAATACTTTTGCTCTCCATTGGAAGGCTCTTATGACACGTTTGACTGTAAAAGCAATACGTCTTTGTCTACAATAAAGACGACCATACACCATTTTGTATTGAAAATTTCCAATGGAACTTACTTGTTGTAAATGTCTTCTTTTATTATTTTTTTTCAGATTATTGGACTTGTGTTATTTGTGGTGGGAATGATTGTTAAGTTTGGTGAAAGCCTTATTAGTAGTTATTATCAACCAATTATTGACTCACTTGAGAAATCATTAAGTAGCGCCGGCTTTGGAAGTGTTACTCTTGACTTCAAACTGTCCGATCTGGTAGGCGGTATGACGCTTGCATTTATACTCACAGGACTTTTCCTGTTAATAATTACCATATTTGGTATGGGAGGAGCATGCTGCAAAGTGAAATGTATGCTAATTGGCTACGTTGTAATGGTTTCGCTTGTACTAATTGGACAAATAATATTCATAATAATATTTTACGCAAAACAAGAACTTGTAAGTATACTGTTGAATTTACTGTAGTGACAAACCATATAGATTTCTATACTTCAGAAAGATTCCAACTTTGACCGCGCTTCCAGTTTTGCTTAAAAACAAATGTATATAGAAATAAAAAAACATACAATGCAAAACATAAACAAAACGAAGTAATAGAAATACAATGTACAGTACACATTGTTTGCGTTCCTTGCACAATTTGTTCAGTTACAGGAATGATCTCAAAACAGATTCCTGATACCCTAGAAGTAGTAACTGGGATTAGCTTGTCAAAAATGATTTTTTATTCCGATAAATATTGTTGTAAATGCATATCATGACTATCCTCATGAAGTGATTCTTTCATATAATCGAAACAATTCTTTTAACATTTGCATGTCATTGCTAAACATTCATACTCACATCCTAAACATGACAACTCACTAGTATTGCTTTACTGCTCGTAATTTATGTTGGCAATTATTTTTGTAGTTATATTTAACCTTTTTATTTGCTCTTAAGGTCACGGACAAAATTAAAGAAAATTTGAAGAACGGAATTCAATCAGATTTCCAAGGTTTGAACGGAACAAATGTCGTGTCATTGGGATGGAACTTTGTCAACCAGAAGGTAATGTTAAGGTTCAATTACAGGTTTTTTTCTGCAGTCATAATCAGTTTGTGTTGTAGGGGTGTGGAATGTAAGTGTGAAATTTATAATATGTAACTAATTTTGAATTTTAATAATGTTTCGAATAATTGCATTATGTTTGTATAAGAACAGAAGCAGCGAAAAAGGATAAAAATAAGCGAAAATGAAAACCAACACCGAGAAAACCAGAACGAAAAACACGAAGACCAAGAAGTGCATTAGATATGTTTAAATGTTATAAGGTTTCACTGCGATAAATTTCAAATATGTGTGTAATGGATTAAAGGCGTAACCTTACAAATGTACTTGTAGTAATATATCACACAAATTAAAAAACAACTAACCATCCGCATTAAGATGAGTAAATAAAGCATAACACGCAAATTTTCCACAAAAACATCAGCATTTCTGAATAATTTTCTTTTTAAACTCGACCCGTGCATGTAGGTCCGGGTGTCAAAAGAATAGGCCTGCAGCGGCGCTAAGCTTGTCGTAAAAGGCGACTCAATAGTGCTCAGAAACCTAGCCGGGGGCTAGGCGCTCTACCCACAGAGCAACTGGGATGTGTGCCCCAGGTGGTGGAATGGGGTACCCCTGGCGTGTTACATTCTCGGTTTGTCATGCTATAATACGGAAAACCTGACCACCAACGATGGTGGTGCACCGTGTTGGGAAAGAGGTCACGTTCCTAGTATGTTAAAGAACCTACTGTGGTAATCGATAGGAGTAGGAATCTTTGCGCTCCGCCACAGGAGACTAAAATTGCCCGACCCTACCCATCCCTCCCCTTTTTCTATTGGCAATCAAAATTTGTCGACCTTATTATCTTGTGTCCCATCCCATTTTCATTTCATCATTTCGAGTTCATTTTATTATCCATTTCTTGTTCATTGTCTGAATATAGCTGAACTATTGCTGCTCGGACGTTAAACCCCAACAATCAATCTTTTTTTATCCCTACATCTTCAGGTGGAATGTTGTGGCATCGACAGTTACAATGATTTTACAGGTGCATCTCAGTGGATTACAAACTACGGAGGCATTCCTTTACAGACCCCTTTGAGTTGTTGTAAGGAGTTGCCATCTTCAACTGATTACTCATGTGCTACCTCTCCAACGACGTCGAACAATTACTTGAATACAGTGAGTATATCTTGTATTAATATCGGTCAGGTGAGAGCCGAAACGCTACCGAGAAAAAAAATTACCACCTTTTTAGTGGTTTGGTTCGATCGAATATTGCGCCGAAATGTCTTTGTTCGAAAATGACCGGCAATTATAAGGAATTATGGATAAGACTGATAACATCATTTTCGGTAACAGTCTTTAGACTTTTTAAGCCATATCTATCTTGAAAATAGCTATGGTTCGATTTGTTTTTAATCTCGAATCTGACGAATGTTTGAAGTCATTACTACAGACGTTTTGTAATTGTCTTCATGAACCTGTGAATTGTTACGGTGTATCAATTTTGCAACATGAGACCGATATGTTCACCGTGTCATAGTTTTTCTTTCCTCTTTCGTCTACCCAGGACTTGATATTTTGTGAGCAATTTGGTGGGTGTTTCTGGTGGAGCAGAGGGCGCTTACACTACTGGGCAGCTGGTCCATGCTCCCAGTTTTACTTTTTACTTTATTTGCCTTTTTTGTTTGTACGTGTAAATTTGGTTACTTCATGTTTGTTGGTGTGTGCGTCTGTGTTTCACTGTCCAGTCTTTGTACATGCATTTCAAACGAAATGGGGGGTTAAATAAAGGTTTTACAGCGCGCTACACCTCTCTCTTCCATTGCAGCATAAATTTACCTGTGGCAATTAAATAGCATATGCATGCTATTGTGTCATTATGGGTAAATTGGCGGTCACGTCAGCGCAAAGTAAAAATTAGAGTTGCCTTGGCACTATTTTTTAAACTCATGAGTTTATGGGACAAAACGGATATTGACACCTTTTTAGGATATAAGTATTGCGTTCTTTTCGGGAACATATTACAGGTCAATTTCCTATTAGTTTGCATCAATCAATGATTCATTCACACAAGGAAAAAAAACGTTTTTTGATGGCTGATTTAACCTATTAAACAATTGTCTTTACTAGTTGTCGTATGGACAATTCTTATTTTCTTTGCTTCAGATTTGTTTCCAATTTTATTTGATTTATGAGCTAATCCGATTTTTCTTAAATCCATGCCAAAAGCAAGTTTTATCCGAATATTATGTTACACTGACATTAATCTTACATTTTGATACAGAGTTGTTTTGACAAGTTGTGGAATGAAGTTGTTGGTAATGCAGCAATCACAGCCACAGTACTAGCCATAGGCGCCGCTCTTCAGGTCAGAGATAATTTAAAATACAATTTGGGTGAAAGTTCAAGAGGGGTACATTTAGTGTCAGTTCATAAAATTTCAGTAAAATACAAGCGTTATAAGACTCGAAACAGACAAGGACCTTGTCGAAGATTGTTTTGTTTGTTGGTGTTTAACGCCCGTGTAGCAATATTTCAGCTATATTCAGGCAATGAACATGAAGTAGATAATAAAAAGATCATAAAATGATGATGAAATAAGAATGGGACACAAAGATAATAGGGTCGACAAATTTTGATTGACACTGGAAATAGGGAGAGGTGGATAGGGTCGGGCAATTTAGTAGCCTTCTGTGGCGGAGCCCTAAGGATCTTACTCCGGAAGAATGCCACAGTAGAGTTTTTTAACGTGCAAGGAACATGGCATCGTTCTCAACACGGTGCACCACTATGGTTTGCAGTCAGGTTTTCCGTATTTTAGCCTGACAACCCCAGCATTTAAGACATCAGGGGTACCCCATTCCACCACTTGGGGCACACATCCCAGTTTTTTATTCTTATTATCTACACAGTCTATTTAGCTATTATATATTCATATGGGCATTTTGTATGCGTAAATTGTTTAAATTCTACTTCTAACACAACGCGTTCCATTAATACCTGGATTGAACCTGATTGGTATTCCGAGTCGTGCACTTGCTGTGAATTTTGATTTTTTTTTCTTCAGTTGTTGCTGATAATTATAGAATTTGCTTTGTTCATGGACGTAAGGAAAAATCAAATAGCAGCTAAGGGATAACTGGTGAGTTTTATTTTCAGTAATCAAATGTTAGTTTAATCGCGCAATACCGATAGGGAAGTATGAAACAGAGGTAAGTCTTTAGTGAATATCTAAAATAATCTGAGAATCAATTCAAAAAGTCGTGTCGGCTGTAGCTTATGCATCCTGGTGACAGACATTTACTGTCATATAATGCAAGAAGCTACAAAATTGTTTATTTTGAAACAGGGCTTAAGATTATGTAAATTATCTGCATTTCTACAGATTTCATTTATCATACTTATCAACATGTGAAATAATAAATTTCAAAATACCCCGATGTAGCAAAAACATTGTTTACTATACATGACAAATATGTTGTCGTACTAGCAGACAAAGCCCAAGACAACATTGTTTTTGTCTGCAAAACGTTTTATATCCAATGTTTATTATCAGCAGTAGACGTAGAAAATAATAGCAGTGACAAAACCTATACTGCAACCACTCTCTCCAAAGAAGAGATTATGGAAAACCATAAATCTGTGCTATCCTCTTTTGGTCTCTCTACCAGGGACGATGATTTTGATTTACCGTCTATGTACTGGATTCCTAAACTTCACACGAATCCATACAAACAACGTTTAATAGCTGGATCTGCAAAATGTACCACCAAACCTCTTTCAAAACTTTTAACTTCTATACTCACAATGTCAAAGAGGGTCTGCAGTCCTACCACAACACTTGTTACTCCCGTAGTGGTAATAATTCAATGTGGATCCTGAAAAATTCGAAAGATCTTTTAGAGACAATCAGTTCAAGACTATTATCTGAATATAATAGCATTAAACCTATGATTTTTCAACACTATATACTTCTATTCCCCATACTCAGTGAAAATCCCAACTTAAAAACATTATACATCGTTGTTTTTCCAAAAAACGATGGTACACATAGATACAAATATATAGTTCTTGGTAGAGATTCTTCATACTTTGTAACAAATAATTCCAAATCATCTTCCAAATATACAGAGGAAGATGTTTACAAAATGCTGGATTTTTAATCGACAACATATTTGTGCTGTGTGGTGGACGTGTTTTTCAACAAACGGTCGGCATTCAAATGGGAACAAATTGTGCTCCTTTACTTGCTGACCTATACCTTTACTCTTATGAGGCTGACTTAATAGCTGATCTGATCAGAAAGAAAGAATATCGTTTGGCTAGATCCTTCAATCTCAGTTTCCGCTACATAGATGACGTATGATCCTTAAACAATCCTAATTTCGGGGATTTGATACATCGCATCTACCCAAAATAATTTGAGATAAAGGATACTACAGACACTGTGAAGTCAGACTCATATCTTGACCTACACTTAAAAATCGATGGTAAAGGAAAACTATCGACCAAACTTTACGACAAACGTGATGACTTTTCATTCAGAATTGTCAACTTTCCTTTCATCTGTGGCAACATCCCTTCAGCTCATGCGTATGGAGTGTTCATATCACAACTCATACGTTATGCCAGAGCTTGCCGAAACTACGCAGACTTTTTACATCGCGCTAGAACTCCAACAAATAGGCTTCTGGAACAGGGTTATGTTGCTACAAGATTGAAGTCATCACTACAGAAGTTTTATGGTTGTCATCATGAACTCGTGGATCGTTATGGGGTATCCATCAGCACCATGAAAACTGATTTATTCAACGGGTCATAGTTTTCCTTTCCTCGTTTGTCTACCCCGGACTGGACTTTATATGAGCAACTCGGCGGGTGTTTCTAGAAAAGCAGAGGACGCTTACCCTACCGGTGCACCTTGTCTCCCAGTTTTAGTGGAGTCCGAGTTGCTAATTTACTTTTGTTACTTTGTATGTATGATTTTAGTTACTTAATGTTCTTTGTTGTGTATGTCTGTTTTACATGTCTGGTCTTTGTCCGTGGATTACATTCTTTTGATTACCGCTATAACCTTGGTTCCCTTGATTACTCTTAAACACCGAGACTTCATTCTTTGTATTGCAAATAATATAACCTCTCCATAATGGATTTGGCTTTAAGATTTCAAAATTAGATAAATGTATGTACCTCGATGACAAGTAAATCGCGGTAACAAATATTGGCTTGACTTTCCTATTCACAAATAATGAATTTTGCTCCAGTAAAATTTATTTTACCTTGGTCAAATAAAATCTCGGGTAATTAATGTATTCAATTTATCGAGGTAAAATTATTTTTATTGAAATGGATATATTTAATTGTGAGTACGATGACCTAACATGCCCGTCTTTGAATACATAATTCAGGATAAACATTTGAAAGGCAACAAATGTACATGAAATATTAATATTATGTATTATGTGGTCGCTATTTATTCACATTTTTTTTGTATTACAGGAATCTTTAACCAAATCACTTTGATCTGTGATACTTATGGACGAGAGGCAATCATTGTAGTTGTTGGAGAAAAATTGACATATTTTTACATCTATTTTGAATGATATTTTTCTTATATTCATTTCATCACTTTCTTAATTTTGGCATCAATTTAAAAAAAATATCGAGGTATATCTGGAATAACTTATGTTGAAATTTTCTTTGTGAATTAACTGGGTAGCAATTTTGAATCCTTGTAACAACAGTTTCCCACAAGAGAAATAAATTTCATCTTTGTAATTGTGAAGGTGTTCTTAAGACACCTTACAAAAGGGATACAGATTATTAAGAAAATTCAGGCTTTGCCAAATTCAATAAGAGTATTGCAAAGTAGCACATTCTATTGCAGCTTATAATTTGGCGTTAAACCGTGATAGACGAACATTCTATCACACGCCACCTATATTTTGATTATGTTCATAATTAATTTACTCTTGCTGGTTTCGATACAAAACACTCTGAACACGAGTTTGATTGTACCCCATGGCTGTTTGTAACTTTGAACTGTACCTCATTAAGCAAAACTTATGACTTTCTTGTAACTTTGAATTATACTTCAATTAGTACAACTTATGACTGTCTTGTGACTTTGAATTATACTTCAGTTACCAGAACTTATGGTTGTCTTGTAACTTTGAATTGTATTTCAGTTCGCAGAACTTATGACTGTATTGTAACTTTGGATTGTACTTCAGTGAGCAGTATCTTATGGCTGTGTTGTGTCTTTGTCTATCCGACATAAGTCTGCTGGCAGACTAGTAATTTTATATGATTGCAAATCTGATTATTGTAATTTATGTCGACTTGTTATTCATTGATTTTTCAATAAATATTTAAATTGATGCATACTACATGTACATGAAAGAAGCTGTTTTTTACTCTACCATCCATTGTCATAGAATGCTTAGCTAAGAGGAAATGGGACAAAAACCATATGCAAAGTTAACTGATACTTGCAGCTATACCATATACAAAACAAATTTCTGCTTTCATATGTTGGATGTATTTAAAAGAAACATTAAGTTTTAGTATAAGCAATTAGTAAATTTAAAACATTTGATAATTTCAAAATGTGATGAAAAAATTCATAATACATAACATGAATGGCTAGAATTAATATATATATCTGTATATACAATTAAAAAAAAAGTAACTGCAAACAGTAAACAATTGTGCATTGCTCTTTCTCCCATTTTTATGCGAATGCTATTTTGTTACAAGCAAGGAAATTTCTTATAAATACATTGTGTTTTACGTCAATGATATTGTGTGATGATTCGTTATCTTGGGGTATATTTTTGTCGATATATATCAAAAGAGTAAAAAACATATACTATTAAAATAACTTTTTTACTCCAGATTTAATAATACAGGTAAACTGATGAAAACCTTAAGAAAGTAGTTGATGCATTTTAGTGATGACTTCAATCTTGTAACAACATAACCCTGTTCAGGAGGTCTAATTGTAAGAAGTCCAGCACGGTACAAGACATCCGGGTAGTTACGACAAGCTCTGGCATAACGTATAGTTGTGATATAAAAACTCCATATGCAGATGCTGAAGGGATATTGCAACAGATTAAAGGGAAGTTGACCATACGGAATGAGAAGTCATCGGGTTTATCATGTATTTTTTTGTAATGAGTTCTCCTTTTCCACCTATCTGTATGTGTAGGTCAAGATATCTTGACCAAGTAATAAGTGTCTGTATTTAGGTGTACTTCCTTTTCTGAAGAAACAATGATGTGTAATATTTTAAAGTCGGTGGTTCAACCGAGTACGGGAAATAGTAGTATAAAGGGTTGAAAAAGCATAGGTCTTGATGCTCCTGTGTTCTGATGATATTCTAGCATGAAAGGTTCACTAAGCGGACCTTTTATACTCTGCTTAGGCTTCTGGAACAGGGTTATGTTGCTACCAGATTGAAGCATCACTACAGTTATCATGGATCGTTACAGTGTACCCATCTGCACCATAAGAGCCGATTTATCTACCGTGTCATAGTTTTCCTTTTCTGTTTCGTCTACCCAAACTTTGATATTTTATGAGCAACTCTGCGGTTGTTTTTAGAAATGCAGTGGACGCTTACACTGCAGGAGCATCCGGTCTATGCTTCCTGTTTTGATGACATCCAAGTGTGATTTTGTTTCTTTGTAGGTGTTTTTTTGGTTATTACATGCTCTTTGTTGTATGTCTGGTCTTTTTTCATGCGTGGTCCTTATCCTTGGGTGTTATTCGTTCGGTTTGTTCTCGGATCTTGGTTCCTTTGATTTCTTTTTGGTTTCATGTTTAAGAAAGAAAACTGATGTCTACTTCAATGTAGAAAAGTTTAAAAATTGGTAAATGGGAAAGACGTACTTATGAGTCTCTAAATATCAGCGGAAAGTTGTCTCCTTTGATTCATGCCGATGTTCTCTTGTGCTCTACTTTATTCCATTGAACGTTTGAAAGATCTCAAAAAAAAGTGTCGTAGAACCATTGTGACCTATACCTGTGCCGAAAAATGCCACATAAATCAAAATAATAAAAATGATAAAAACAGTTATCTAACTGTTCATTATGCATTCAAGTTGAAAGAGTAATCAAGGGAACCAAGATTCTAACAGGAATCAAAAGAATGTAATCCAGGGACAGAGACCAGATAGGAAAAGCAAACAAATACAACAAAGAACATAAAATAACCAAATTAGTACGTACAAACCAACTAAAGTAAATGAGCAAACGAGAATCCATTTAAAACTGGAGTATGGACCAGGTGCACTGATAGGGTAAGCGCTAATGCTTTCTGCATCGTCATAGGATAATCGGTCGGACTTATAGGTGACAGTAGAGAAAAACAAACATCCTTTGTCATCCTTTGTCGAGCTGAATATCACATATTAACATTTCTTAATGAAGTGTATTGAACAAAATCGACCCAACACCCACATGTACACATGCGGATCTGTCTCACCATAGAAAGAGTAATCAAGGGAACCAAGATTATAGCGGTAATCAAAAGAATGTAATCCAGGGACAAAGACCAGACATGTAAAACAGACATACACAACAAAGAACATTAAGTAACTAAAATCATACATACAAAGTAACAAAAGTAAATGAGCAACTCGGACTCCATTAAACACTGGGAGCATGGACCAGGTGCACCGGTAAGGTAAGCGTCCTCTGCTTTTCTAGAAACACCCGCCGAGTGGCTCATAAAAAGTCCAGTCCGGGGTAGATAAACGAGGAAAGGAAACTTTGAGCCGTTGAATAAATCAGTTGATGGATACACCATAACGATCCACGAGTTCATGATGACGACCATAAAACTTCTGTAGTGATGACTTCAATCTTGTAGCAACATAATCCTGTTCCAGAAGCCTATTTGTTAGAATTCTAGCGCGATACAAAAAGTCTGCGTAGTTTCGACAAGCTCTGGCATAACGTATGATTTGTGATATGAACACTCCATATGCAGGAGCCGAAGGGATGTTACCACAGATGAAAGGAAAGTTGACAATTCTGAATGAAAAGTCATCACATTTGTCGTAAAGTTTGGTCAATAGTTTTCCTTTACCATCGATTTCTAAGTGTAGGTCAAGATATGAGGCTGACTTCACTGTGTCTGTAGTATCCTTTATCTCAAATTCTAATGGGTAGATGCGATGTATCAAATCCCCGAAATTAGGATTGTTTAAAGATCATACGTCATCTATATAACGGAAACTGAGATCAAAGGATCTGGCCAAATGATATTCTTTCTTTCTGATCAGATCAGCTATTAAGTCAGCCTCATAAGAGTAAAGGTATAGGTCAGCAAGTAAAGGAGCACAATTTGTTCCCATTTGAATGCCGACCGTTTGTTGAAAAACACGTCCACCACACTGGACAAATATGTTGTCGATTAAAAATTCCAGCATTTTGCAAACATCTTCCTCTGTATATTTGGAAGATGATTTGGAATTATTTGTTACAAAGTATGAGGAATCTCTACCAAGAATTATATATTTGTATCTAGGTGTACCATCGTTTTTTGGAAAAAACAACGATGTATAATGTTTTTAAGTCGGGATTTTAACTGAGTATGGGGAATATAAGTATACAGTGTTGAAAAATCATAGGTTTTAATGCTCTTATATTCAAATAACTGTCTTGAACTGATTGTCTCTAAAAGATCTTTCGAATTTTTCAGGATCCACTTTGAATTAATACCACTACGGGTATTAAAAAATAGTTTTTTTTTCGTATACTTGATCTTATATTGAATCAACATTCTCTGCTTTCATAGAAAAAACTACGTGTTTTTGCTAGATCTAGGACATAAAGCATTTATAAGAAACAAACGACAATAGAACTAGACGATAATCAATAGAATGAAGAATGAGAATGCTAAGGATTTCTATTTTGAATTTTACAATCCTGTTCACAAAACCAATATAATCAATTTTAGTATATTACATATTTTTAATAAATGCATATGGGGAAGTTGCAAGGATTGATAACTCATTCTTCTTTGCACACCTTTGGCTGATTACACTGAATATATTGTTATAATGTCCACTATAAAAATACAGGTATTTTTATTAGATATTTAGATTAATTGAAGTCGAGTGACCACTTGTATAAAAAGGTTCTTTTGGCGAAAGATTGATTGATTGATTGTTGGGGTTTAACACCCGAGCAGCAATATTTCAGTTATATTCAGGCGATGAACATAAATTGGATGATACAATGAACATGAATGATGATGAAATAAAACAAGTGATGGGACAAAAGAATAATAAGGCCTACAAACTTTGATTGGCACTAGAAAAAGGGGATGGGTAGGGTCGGACAATTTAGCCTCCTGTGGTTGAGCCCTATGGTTCGTACTTCGGGAGAATACCACAGTAGGTTTTTTAACGTGCGAGGAACGTGGCCAACACGGTGCACCACTATGGTTGGCGGTCAGGTTTTCCGTATTATAGCCTGACAACCCCAGCATGTAACACACCATGGATACCCTATTCCACCACCTGGGGCACACAACCCAGTAGCTCTGTAGGCAGAGCGCCCTAGCCCCTGGCTGAGGTTCTTAGCACTATTTAGTCGCCTTCTACGACAAGCTTAGCGCTGCTGCGGGCCTATTCTTTTGACTCTCAAACCTGCACGGGTCTTCTGGCGAAAGACATATAAATGCAGAAAAATCTTAGTAGAAAACGGCAGGTCGAACAACATCTTAAGAGACGTGCGATTAATTGAAGGTTTTTGGGAACGTGACAACTTACCCAACACAATATCGTTCACTGGCGAGTCTTTTGCTGAAATGCACTTTTTGTCATGGTAGCACTTCAAGATGAAGGATCCCGCTCCACCAACATACCGTAGGATTGCACAGCACAATCAAGAAGACGTACATCATGCCCACCTAAATCTTTTCCAGATCATAGAGGTATTGCAGATAAATCAGCTAGTCACAGACTGTACCATCTCCCAATACACAACAGGAGAAGATACCAGACTTCAACAACTGAAAGACATGTCCAAGCGAGGACTCATGAATGTTGTAGACTAAGCCGACAGACCATCCCATTTCTTTCACTTGGACTTAAGACTATTATTTCAGATTGACATTTTTGTGTTTCTGTAAATTGTATGCGTATTAAATTATATTGTACATTCAAATTTGAAATTTTGTCAAGTAATTTTGATGTGTTGTTTAGTGCTTTACATTTTTCTATTTTTTTATTTATTTTTTTTGCCGTGAAACGAGTTGGGCATGAGAAGCTTCCACGAGTTGCAAAATATTAAATAATCTGTTTATCGCTGTTTTGCTAAAGTTTAAGATATTATTTATCTTTTATTTTCAGTTTTCTTAACCTGAATAACCTAAACATGTACGTTTTATAAGTGCTATAAAGTGTTTTGGGAATATTTTACGGCGGAGAGCTACGTGACGTTACGTACGTTGTGCTGCAACTGCCGTTAGATTGAAAATTATCGTATAGCAAGATCAAACGAATTTTAAACAAAATAGCGATAAATACTATTTTCCATGTTGTTAAAATCAATTATAACTTACCTATAAAGTATGCATAAGTATCTTAAATATATTAAGATGTTTACTTCATTTTGCTACACATATATATATCATGAAAAAAGTGAAGAAATCCTTTATTTTATGTTTGACTCCTATAAACCAGACACAAAATATATAATTTTATGTAAGTGAACACTTTGTCTTTTTTGTGTTAATGAAACCGAATGATAATTGGTGAAACTACAAATGGCCAATCCAAGTTTCACTAATGAATCACATCAACCAATGATGTCTGAAAGCTTGTAAAGCGCGCAACGATTGTTACTTACATTGTTGCCAAGCTTTAGTCGACCATGTACCAATTCAGAAATTCAAGCACCATCCATTCCTCATTGCATTAAAATATTTGTTTTGCCTTTAGAGATAGACAATGATCTATAAATAAAGTTATATATAAATTTAATTATAATTTTAACATTTATTTTCAAAGGGCTTCGTATAACTTGAAATTCATAATTGACGACAGTAGAAGTGGGACTTCAAATACTCTTTTTTGGAGACAGTGGTTATGTTAAGTTACAAAAAAGATTATACGTATTTTTGTTAAATATCTAAGACGTCGTTCATGCATAGAAAGATGACACTGTTTCTTCCAATCTTTGAAAACCATATTTGTAAAGTGATTGACTTGCAATTAACCTGTAGACAAAGGAAACCAACAATATTTCCCCAACTGTTAGTTCAACCTCACAAAGCCTTTAATTTGGTTGACTTTAATGCAGATTATAATTTTCATACGACGATAATATGACTAATTGTTTGAATATCAACAACTATGTATGACGTTCTTAGATACACGCTATGATCTAAATATAACTTCTTTTCAACGTCGATTACAGTGACTTTCCTACTACAATGACATTATTTTTTTACCAATCTGCTGAACAATACAAAGGATTGACAAAGCTATTGGGATATTTAAACAGACCAGTTGCTACTGCAAGAGTTGATGAATAGGTAGCCACTCACCCATGAAAAGTTATCTGGTCAGACGTAAAGCAGCCAATACTCGCTATATTTCACATCATGTGGAATTTTCTCAGCTTGTAAATATTTGTCACAATGTGTTTTGGGGGAATCCAGTGTGTTTTTTTATACATAATTGGTATTTTTTGTTGTTCAGTTATTGCAATTTGCAAGGAACGTGACATATTTCCCAACACGGTGCACCACTATGGTTTGCGGTCAGGTTTTCCGTATTATAGAC
The DNA here is from genome assembly GCA_037379345.1 of Perna viridis. Taxonomy (NCBI): domain Eukaryota; kingdom Metazoa; phylum Mollusca; class Bivalvia; order Mytilida; family Mytilidae; genus Perna; species Perna viridis. The sequence goes on from CM074515.1 coordinate 17,286,038, forward strand.
TGACAACCCCGCATGTAACACGCCAGGTGTATCCCATTCCACCACCTGGGGCACACATCCCAGTTGCTCTTCTGAGCACAATTTAGTCGCCTTTTACGCTGCCGCAAGCCTATTCTTTTAACATACGGACCTGCACGGGGCTCTATTGCGTGTGAGTATTGTTTATATTTTCCCAGAAAAAAAAAGCTTTAGACCCACAGGTCCCCATTTGGATAGAAAATATGAAATGGCAAATTAAAGTAAAATAGTAACACTTTCATGGAATGAACAATAACCTGAAGTAACAATGTTATGATACTATTTATTTGAGTTGTCCCATCTCAAATCTAAATCAATTGAATACTGGTATTTAAATGTATGCATTGAAATATACTCCTCCAAAGTATCTACTTTAACAATAATTCGGATTCTTATAAATGTCTGGCACATGTTTTCATATTATTTAAAATATACATGTACAAAATGTATATATAGTTCTGATGAGATTTTATCACTTCAGCCATGCATAAGTATAATTCCAATAAAATAATTTTTCACACGAAAAACTCAAATTAGAGCTGTAAATCATAACACTTAATAAAAAAACAACAAATACAATGAAAATAAAACTGAGAAATATTCTCCATATAATTCCAGTTACATGTATATCATTGCACGTAATCCCAAGCTGTACGTCCAATGGAAAGTAAAGCAATTAACCCAAATCTTTATTTAAAAATAACCATTGCACTAGATTCCAAACCAATGAAAATCATTGCACTTTAAAAATGCACCGATACCAAACTATTACATTTGAATGAAAATCATTGCACTTTAATAATACACAAAAGTTTCAAGGAAAACAGTTTTTAAATCCAAATCTTTAAGTTCAATGAACTGCACTTAATCCAAAGAAGTTTAAGTGTAAATAATACTTATTTCAAATCTTAAATTTCATTGAAAATCATTACAAGTATAATTCCAAATAAAAATTATTGTTAACATGATGCAAAATTGAATAAAATAAACTAATAATTTTCGTTCTATTATTTAATTAATCGAGATTTATAATTAGGAAATTTGAATTTCCCGCACCTATGGGCGCCACCATGATCGGTTGAACTGTGACGTCTCGATTTCGGTTTGTAAAGTGAAAGTAAATAGAAAATCGCAAAGTTGGGACTTTTCCCCTAAAATTTCAACCCAAAATAAATAGAAGAAGGAACTGAGGCACAACATGTAAGCAAATGTCATGCATCATTGACGAACAACGGAATTGGCAGCCAGATGAATAGTATTTGTAAGGATAATCTTATGGCTACTTCCGAAGAGTGTTCGTGTTGCTGGTGAAAAAAAAAAAAAAAAAACTTTTAGAACATTTATCATTCGTGCAATCGTAAGCTTGACTGGTCATCGTGTTTTGGTGATTAGATAAACATGATCGTAGAAATATTTACGGAATATTCTTTGTTTACATATTATTTGCAGTACTTGTATCAGTACCAAACCGACTTAGTGACGTCACGAGCCAATCGGAAGCTATCCGTAAAAATCAATAAAATCTGACTATAATCTTCCTTCAGATAGGAGAGTTCTGCAAGATGGCAATCCACTTATATTTAAAAGATTTCGAACTTTGCATAGCCTTGAGCATTTTATAAAAGCGCATTTTGCATTAAAGGTTATTTATTTTTGTTTACGTGGGTATGATTTATCATACGAGCCTAACTTAATGAAAGGGTGGCCTTTCCCTTAAGACAGTAGAATTTGCATTTCCGATTATCAAGTTCAAGATCAATTATATAACGCCCCTGGCGTGTTACATGTTTGGGTTGTCAGGCTATAATATACGTCTTTAAGGTTAAAAGGTAAAAAGCGAAATTATACCATTAGTAAATTGAGGAATTCGTCTTATGTTTTCTTGTGTCAAATACAAAACAAAGCATTAATATCGATACGCAGAATTGTTGTAACGAGATAAAATTCAACGGAAAGAAATGATGAATAAAGGAATGACAAACATTCAACGAAGCAAAACTGTCGTATATGTAAAATGGAAGGTATTTGTAATTAGTTGCGTATTGAAATTCTAATGTTTTATGTTCATATAGAAAACTAAGACGGAGGTGTATAACATTTACCAAAAATAATAAACGCACCACAGCAAGTTCAAATGACTGTGTACTTTACAGATTTCAAGCAAGAGGTCTGGAAAAAATGACAAAAATGTAGTGCCTAATACCGATTGACAGGTTTTCTGTATAAGTTAAAATTAAATAAAAGTTAAGTTATTGATTAGCAGTTTCAACAAATATGATATAAAATTTCTAAAATAAATAAACTATGCAAATGCAACATCTTGTCGCGTTACAGTTTTTTTTAGGGGGGGGGTTAAATTGTTCATAAGTTAAAATATCCAGTCCAAATCTGAGATAAACACCAGGTGGATAGTGGCCATAACTCTTGACAGAATGTTCATACCTTTTTGGACTTTACATTTTATCACCTCTATTTATTACAACCTAGGAGGAGAAGAGCGAAGTTGTAGCTTTGAAGAAAGGGAAATAACTAGTTGCACAGATTTATTTGGTATACAACTCAACTTGATTTCTCTTGAAACGACAAAGTCAAAATGTGGCGGAATAAAAAAAATGATAATAATAGTCATACGAATAGTAGTAAGGTTTTCCCTTCACAGGGAAAGACCTTAATAATTTAAAGCCAAATAAAACTCAAATTGAGTTTTCATATGCTATTTTGGTGTTGTTAGGTTTACCGAACACATGATTTTCGAATTTTCGGAAAATGTCGTGAATCGGTGTTTTTTTTTCCAGCGGTTTCAGGAAAATTATTTATTTTTCAAGATAAGTATATAAAGTCAGGTATCAAACGATGCAGAATTAGCTAAGAAAGGGATTATAATAAGTTAAAGTTGTCTATCTTGTACCATATTTAAGATAATAAGGTAAAACGTTCCGCTATTCCGATATACAGTTTTTTGCAAATGACCTTGACTTTTGACTTTCTTTTGTGGTCTCAACTTGTAGAGCATTACAGTCTTAACATTTTATTGATGATTGTTTTTCTCTATCTCTCATCGTTTTCAAGATATATGGAAAAGAAAAAAGGGGGGGTTTTCAAACCGAATTTAAGACCATTTACTTTTATTTTTCACCTGTAAAGTTAATATATTCTGATTTAGTTGTGTATGTACTTTCATTTGGTTTAGTTTTATCTTGAAAACACTTTCGGTTATCAACTTCCACTCAAACCACGAAGTGTTACAAATTATGATAACATAATAAGTTTTGATCTATTTATTTAAACCTAGAAGGAGAAGAGCGAAGTTTTATTTTTGAAGACAGGGAAATAACTCTGTAACAACACATATATTTTCTTAGAAGGGTAACTCTGTACCTTCTGAAGCTACACAGATTTATTTTTTATACAAAGTCAAAATGTAGCGGAATAAACAAATGATAATAATAGTCATACGAATAATAGTAAGGTTTTCCCTTGACAGGGAAAGATCGTAATTATAGTTCGTTAAATTTGAAATCCCTTCACCAATAAAAATAGAATAACCCAGGTTGTTGCTTCAGATTTAAATAACCATGAGCTGGCCATGAAAAGATTCATAGGTGAGTAATCATCAACTCCTTCAATAGCGACTGGTCAGTTTAAAGGTTTGTCAATCATTTGTATTGTTCAGCAGATTGGTAACAAAAGAGTGTCGTCATGGTTGTAGGAAAGTCACTGTAAGAAACATATTTACACTATATTATTGAACCTGTAATATCTCTCCACTGATTCAACAGCAATTGTTTTCTGATTTTATTTATTTTTCTCTTTCATCCTTTTATGAACGTAAAGAAAGTCAGTGAAACGAACTTTCTAAATCCGTGACATTATCAAAGTAATGTATATGTGGCCACTCATAGAAATTGTTGAACTGTTACCAATATATCTCATCCTCTGGATGTTCATTACTGTTGTTTGAAAACTTTCAGTATGTAAAGATATTTTGTGAACTTCAGACAAAGGGAAGCCAAGGGGCCAGCATTTAGAATTAGGTGCTCCAATGTAAGGGTATGGATTAAAGAACAAACTGCTTGTACTGTTTTGAACAATCGATGCGTCTACTAGTGAGCTGGCTGAAGAGGAAAATGTCTCAATCCATACGTTCGAATCTGTGGCCGCACCATCTAGCCAGAATTATAGAATGTTATCATCAAAGTCCCATATGGCCTCTGCATCATGACGTATTATATATCAATAGCCTACACTTTTTCGCCCGTAATTACATGGAGGAAACGCGTTTACAAAAGACGACCTCAGCTTTTATTGGTCCTTTAAAGGCAAATAAATCATACAGTTTTTGCATGAAGAGAAAATTCGATAGTGTTCTGGTGAGTTTGTGTCACCAACTACTACCAAACACCAATTATTTAGAAACAAGAACTGTCTGCCTGCCTCCGATGGATCAAATATAGAAGTCGTTACACCCCATAATTTACATTTAAATGGTTTATTGATATCCAACATATTTGGTTGTGTGATTGATTTTCCCCCGAATTTAAGTTTTTTATGAGGAAAAGTTCGAAGTTTTTTCCTGTCCATTCTTTGCCAATGGTAGCATTTAACGACGTCCACAAACTACATTCGACTTGTTTTGACTGAGTGCTTGAAATTGATGACGTCCGTAAAATTAAGAGGTTAAAAAAATATAATGGCACTGAACTGTTTGGTAAATTAGTTTTGCTAATCCAATATTGTGTTTTTCTTCAGAAGGGAAAATATTGCGACCATGGCAAATATACCCAAAAGACCTCGACACAGTTTATTCCCTCTTAATAGTGGAAACTGAAACGAAACAAATATATTAGTTTGTAAAGTATCTCTAATTAGGACAAACTTAATTTATACTTTCTGACCATCATAATATATGTTTTTCAAAAGGTGTCAATTTAAACTTCTTTCACGATTTCAGTTGCACAACATTATGTCAAACTTTGTAGCCACTTTGCATAGTGTGTAAGTGATTATTTTGCTTCATAGAGTTATCAACTATGACGTCTAATTAAGCATGCAACGATTGATATATTTGTTTGTTTGTTGGGGTTTAACGCCCGAGTAGCAATATTTCAGCAGTATTCAGGCGATGAACATGAAAGGGATGATAAAATGAACATGAAATGATGATGATGATGAAATGAAAAATGGATGGGACACAAGGATAATAGGGTCGACAAATTTTGTGACAATGCATTTAACAGAAAGTAAATGCATAAATGGAAGGATTTTAGCCAAAGCATTCTAAAACGGGTCTTTGTTTATCAAACGTTATGACAAAGTATTAGTATTGGTAATGTACTACCAATTATTTTATCAATATTTGGAAATACACATGGAATATTTGATTTCTGTGGAAATTATACAACAATATAAGACTAATAAAACAAATCTAGTTCTTGAGAACTACAATTTTTTGCAGTCCTTTTTTAAATATAAGCAGGGTTGCACATAAATAGAAAACGCTTTTATTTTCAAAACACAGTTAATAATAATGGGAATTCCAGAAAAAAAAAAGCGAACACAATACAAAAATATTTCATCGTGTTTTACAACATTGTTTATGCAAGAAATATTTTTTTTATTTCAAGTATTTAACACTGAAGAATAACATATGTTGTTTCTACATGATCATCAGTGATGTACTAGAAATGGTTTTATTAATGCTGTATCTAAAACACAGACCGAATGAAACGTAAATGAACAAATCTACTGTCATGATGGCGATGGCAACAACATGACGTTTAACGAATTTATGATGTCGAATGTAATACGTCTGAGGTAACGGCTTAAGTCTTGTGACAACATGACCTACGAGCAGTGATATAGAAACTCCAGACGCAAGGGCTAAAGGGTACTTGCCACAGATAACATTGAATTTTGAAAAGGATGTCATAACGATAAACGTAAACTTGAGTCATCCGCTGATTTTTTGTGTGTTTGTTTGATTGTTTGTTTGTTTGTTTGTTTGCTTTTTACGTCATATTTCACTTAAATCAAACGAATGCTAGAACGATATTATTTGCAATGTGCTTATTCATGAATAATCTATGTAGTTTATAGACCAGAATGATAAACTTAGACAGGGAATGTTGTCTGTGAAATAAAAATATAGATTTCCGATATGCATGAATCAGCCAATGAGTTTTTAAAGAATGTTCCTCAATTCCTCAATGATGGAACGAAATTTGTTTACCGTAGCACACTTGAAAGTTTCTTTTCAAGTTAGTACTATCTATGTGACCTACACATTTGACAGCATAATTAAAACGTGATCTGCTATTGCTTTTTTGTCATAAGAGGAAAGGATCACATAGATAAGTAGAAGACTTCAACTATTACGCGTCGAAAATACCGACTGTGTGTTGGGAAGCATGTCCACCGAACTGGGCATAAATGTTGTCGATAAAACATTCCAATAAATTGACAACATCAATTGCGATGTATTTAGAAAATGATGAACAAAAATCAAATATTTCCGAAAATTATAAACTTAAAGTAATATGATGCGCTGTAAACGTATTAGTATACATTCTTTTGATTGATTGATTGATTGATTGATTGATTGATTGATTGATGGTTTAACGTCTTTAAGCAAATATTTCCTACATTTACAGAGGAAAACTGAAAATTGATCAGACTCTGCATTGTATAAATCCGACGACAAGCTGAGACTGATTTCTATTGTGCTTGCTTACATAAACACTACAGTAAGCAACCCGTGTCGGGCAAGTCATTCTGATTATGAGCCTGTCAGTTATCACTCTGTCTTTAACTACAGTGTACAAGCGGACAAGCAGTGACTTCCTAAGCAGTCTTTGGAGTGACACGACTGAGGCTCGAACAGACGACCTCTCACAATAGAGGTTATACACAACGCATTCTTTTGAGTTATACTTACCTAATTTTGACATTCTCTGCACTAGATTTAAAAAGCTGGATATGCATTTAAAGTAGATCATACTTAATATTTTTAGTAAATAAGGTTTCCATTTTCTTTTCTCAAAGATAATCTTGGACGAACATACTATAAATCTCCAAAATAAAAGACATATGACACCAAACTTAAATTCGAGATAACTGAGTCTCATTATAGGCAATTTTTACAATGTTTTATATAAATTTTGCTTGATTTTAATAAACTAGTACATACAATTCCTTAAAATTTCGTATAAAGAACACTAAATTTACATCATTGTATATTTTGAAAAAAAAAATTAGGACTTACCGGACTTAATTTCTTAAATATTCAAATACCCAGTACATTTTTATAGAGCATTTTCCTGTTAATTATCTCTCCATTGCAAAATGGTCTTTTTAAAAGCAATGTTTGTAAATTTACCATTTAAAGGTTTATGCCAAAAACATTTTTTTTTTGGATAACTTAAAGACAATTTTTGCAACATTGCAAACACTATTTACTCATTGAAAAAAAAACCACACTTCTGTATGATTTAAAAGAATGATCCGTGTGATATATTTTAATCTACCTTAACTTTTTACAAATGTATAACAGTGAAATGATGTCTTTTTTTTTACAAAATGGAGATGAAACAAAGCAACCAAATTTAAAAATATCACAAAGACATTTTTTATCATAATTTTCTTTTGTGTAGAGATCTTCCCTTTTGAAAAAAAAAGTCGGAAACTACAAGTTATAATCAAAGTGATTTACCACCGATGTAATAAACCGGCCAACTATGCTGAGCAAAGGTGCCTGTTTGTAAAATCCATATGATTCATAAAATTTGATACAAAAGGATAGAAATAAAAAGAAAGTTTTTTTTTCAGAATTTGTTTTGTATTTTTATATATATGAAGCATTCACTGTAAACTCAAAAATTCATAGCATAAATGTTTGGTTTGATCTAAAGGTAAATAATTTGTATGAAGATTTGTTTAACTGCAAAACTTACCATCATGTACAAATTGGCCAAAAGAATTATATATTTTGGATCTCTTTTTCTTATACGTCTAGGACACCATGCTTTGGGATAAAAGTGATAGATGTTGACAAGAATTGTAGATAAAGTAATCAAAATATATACAAAGAGTACAGAAAGGCATTACATATTCAAAGTCTTCAATGTCTTCGATGATGGAATATAATACATTTTGAATTAGCTTTTATGATGCCGAGTCACATTCAGTTACTTCAATATTCTATCTTAGAGTGCCAGACAGTAGCTGAATTGGGTTTTGACTAATTTCATTTAAAAAAGCCATTATGCTTGACGTGTCAAATCTGGAAAGTATCTTATTTGAAAATTTTATTATATATGCGACTTATCTATTTAAAACTATCACTGAAACTTGATGCAAGAGTAGTCAAGGGAGCCATATTTCTAGAGGAAATCAAAAGAATGAAATCCAAGGACAAAGACCAGACATAGAAAACCTGCAAACAAAACAAAGAACATAAATTAACCAAAATAATACATACAAAGTAAAAAAGAGCAATTTCACTAAAAACTTGGAGTATGGACTAGGTGCACCTGTTGCACATAAAAAGTCAAGTCCGGGGTAGACAAAAGAGGATAAGAAAATTATAACACGTTGAACAAATCAATATTTATGGTGCGGACTCATACACCGTAACGGTCCATGAGTTCATGATAACGACAAAACAAATCCTGGTAGTAACATATCCCTGTTCCAGAGGCCCAATTTTAAGATGTCTAGTGCAATACAAAATTCTGCAAAGAGTAATCAAGGGAACCAAGGTTATAAGCGGTAATCAAAAGAATGTAATCCAGGGACAAAGACCAGACATGGAAAACAGACATTAACAACAAAGAACATTAAGCAACTAAAATCACACATACAGCATGTACAAAGCAACAAAAGCAAATGAGCAACTGGGACTCCACTAAAAACTGGGAGCATGGACCCAGCAGATGCTGAAGGGATATTGCCACAGATGAAAGGAAAGTCATCTCGTTTGGCGTAAAGTTTGGTCAATAATTTTCCTTTACCATCGATTTCTAAGTGTAGGTCAAGATATGAGGCTGCCTTCACAGTGTCTGTAGTATCCTTTATCTTAGTTGTTTGGGGTAGATGCGATGTATCGAATCCCCGAAACTAGGATTGTTTAATGATAATACGTCATCTGTATAGAAAACTGAGATTAAAGGATCTAACTCAACACTTTTACTCCTATTTAAAAAGATCAGCAGTAAAGCCAGCCTCATAAGAGTGAAGGAATAGGTCAGCGCGTAGAGGAGCGCATTATGTTTCCATAGAAATGTCGACTGTTTGTTGAAAAACGCGTCCACCACACTGAACAAATATGTTGATAAAACAATCCAGCATTTTGAAAATATCTTCTTCGGTATATTTGGAAGTTGATTTAGAATTAGTTTTTACAAAGTATGAGGAATCTCTACCAAGAACTACATATTTGTATCTAGGTGTACCATCTTTTTTTAAAGTGACAATGATGTTTATACATTTTAAAATAAAAGACCCCACAGCCTTTACCCACTCTGACAATGTCTTCTTTTTCGATTTTCTTGCGTAGTCCTCTACGGCATCCATAAGACCATTAATGTTATAATTCCAATTTATGGAGCGAGAATCTAGGTACTTGAGACCTTTAGAAAGGTCCTAACGGAAAGATTCGCTTTCAATGATGAAAATTGAAAATTTTGGATGCAATAGGTGAAGTATAGGGATATGAAATAATCGGTATTGATTTGTTTTTGAAAGTCGGGTGAGGGTGTTCATGACGTTTTTGTTATGGAGGGTATTAGCCAAATAATTGCAAATATACCTTTGTTGACAAACGGTAGTTAAAGAAATAATAATTTTTCTTCATCTTGACCTTTAACATAATCTGGTCAAAAGAGTCAGTGGAAACCCATATCCAAAAGGTTGGCCACAAGTCTGTAAATTGATGAGGAAGGTTCAGAAACGGGAGTGTCAAGACTCATTTGAATATCAATAGAAAACAATAGAATATCAGAAAACATACTTTCTAACTGTATTGACATTTACATTATTTAGCGTTATTTGAAGTGACCTTGCTATATTATTTAGCCTGACCACATGGAAGTTTTACTCAAATTTTCACTCAATTCTTAAATAGCGGTTTCACCATTTATACAGACACAATTTAATTATATTATAAAAAATTAAAATTACATTAAGCCAGGTGAAGATTTCTTAGGTATGTTAGGATCAAATTTTTAAAATATTTCTAAAAATTTGTATTTACTTTAGAATAAAAATTCTAGTAAAACACCAATTTCATTTTTTAAATTGATGTGGTATTTATATGCACGAAGCAAATACTCGTGTAATTCATATTTTAAATGTGAAGTTTGAATTAAAGGTAAATCAAATAATTTGTATGAAAATAATCTAATTATGGAAGCTTGCCTTTACGTACATATTGACCAAACTAATCTTATATTTCAGATTTCATTTCTTATACATCTCTGACTCCAAGCTATCCATTTTGACAGAAGTGTAGATAAATAAATCATTATATACTTCCTATACAAAGGGCTTCAGGTAGCATTACATAGTCGGTTTAATTTGATAAAGTGCATCATCTTACTGTGAATTTACTTCAAAGTCGTCAATCCTGACGGAATTTAATACCTTTTGGAATTAACTTTTGTAATGCTTACCTATAGTCAGTCACTTTAATATACTATATGTGTTTTAAAATTGTGATATTTATTTGTTGTGTTGACTGTCAAATATCAATATATAATTTGAATAACCATTCTAAGCTTTTCCGTTAAATCTTATTAAGATTATTCCCATTCATTCTTGTATTCATTCTGATTGTTATTATTCTTTTTCCTCCATCCACGTTGATTGCTCCTGATTAAAATGTAATGTACTAAATAAAAATCACCTCTAATACGACATTCTGTCACTTTAATCATAATATTAAGGTTCTCATTTTGGTTTCTATTCCATCCTATTCATTTAAATTATTGATAACAATAATTTTATAAATCAATTTGTAAGTTTTCTTTTGAAGATTACTAAGACTGGTAATACTTGCCTATATTATGAGGCCTGTCTCGGGCAGCTTAAATACAAGAATGAGTGACGAAACAGAAGAACCGTTAACCGATAATGACATGTACATGTAGAATTTGTTTAATACTGGTTCGGACAATTACTGTGAAAAAAACTTTTCAACACGATTTACTTCACTTCACTGATTGGTTTAGTGCGAAAAAAAGATGGTGACCTTTCGGAAGTAAACTTAATGGAACGAACTCGGAGAAATAATGGACCTCATGCTAGGGAGAATGTATGTGATATACCAATATGTAGAGGGTGCGCATACTTCAGTGAACTCCGTGCATTTATTTGTAGGACAAGAGGAGCAACCACGGTTACAGAGTATAATGAAAGCATTATTTTTAGAAATGGTTTAAAAAGCGTCCAATTAAACAAATCATCCCACAGAAACACTAATACCTTTGTTTTTAAAAGCAAATATATTGATTTACAAATAAAGCAAATGCTTCAGGTATGATTTAGGTATCGATAGTGATAGGATATGTGGACTTAAAATAACTTCAAATGAGTATCAGAGTTTATTTTTTCGTGTGTGTTAATACCTCCACAAATCATACTCAATATGTTTACTTAAGCCATCTAAATAACCTGTAAAGCACTTATGATAGAAGTTGTGAAAACAATGTAACAATCATAGGTGGTTATTGTATTTTGATATTGAAAACAATTGTTACAATATGAAAGGTGTTACATACACTGATATTTCAATGATATTTTGAATCAGAGAAATCCTTGTCATGTCACTCTATGACAGAATTTAACAAATATGCACAAAGCCATTATATACTTATTAAACTTATTATATACTTATAAATTAAACTCGGCGGGTGTTTCTAGAAAAGCAGAGGACGCTTACCCTACCGGTGCACCTGGTCTATGCTCCCAGTGTCCGAGTTTCTCATTTACTTTTGTTAATTTGTATGTATGATTTTAGTTACTTTATGTTCTTTGTTGTGTATGTCTGTTTTCCATGTCTGGTCTTTGTCCCTGGATTACATTCTTTTGATTACCGCTATAACCTTGGTTCCCTTGATTACTCTTATTAAACAAACAATACGATGTTTAATCACTGATTGATTATATATGTTAACCTTAATGTATTTCAAACGATCTTTTGTTGATAAAAGTTTGCTCAGATTGCCCATATACTGTATAAGATTATTTCCCAGTCTGTGTACAATTGAACATTGATCTCCTGAAAACACCAACCGATGAATACAGAACCAGCGGAAAAGTGTATAAATGGTCTGATTTTGAGATATTTCAGACTGATATAAAGAAACTTTTGAACTTCGAATTAGAGTGCAATAGTGTGAACACTAATAATGTCAAATTTCATACTAGAGTTAACTAATGTCTTTTTCTGGAAGGAAAATGTTCCAAACCAAACACAGTAAATTACTTTCACTTCAAATAAAGAACAGCTTCATGATAACGATGACATCTGTTTTAGATGTGATCTATACATACTGCATGTACACAAGGTCTTATGTAGACATATGAGATGTGTACAAATATTGCATGTATATTTGAAATATGTTTTTTTAATATCTATCTCACTCAATGCATCCTTTTTCCAAACGAAAACAAAATATAAATAAAGAATTCATGATAAACTATACACTAACTAGTATTTTGTTGTTTAGAAACGCCTACGTAAAACAAATACAAGTTAAAAGCACTTGAGAAATACAAAAAGCAACGACTGACTAATACACCCAATTTTGGAAGCATCTGATAACACGTATAATAATAGAGGTGTTTTGGACACATTTTACCAGAAGAGTAATCAAGGGAACCAAGATTCTAGCGGAACTAAAAAAAAATGTAATCTAGGGACCAGACAGGCAAAACAAACACACACACTACAAAGAACATAAAGAACATAAAATAACCAAAATAATACTTACAAACAACAAAATTAAATGAACAACTCGGACTCCACTGACGACTATGAGCATGGACCAGGTGTACCTGTAAGGTAAGCATCCTCTGCTTTCCTAGAAACACCCGCGCGCCGAGTTGCTTGTAAAAAGTCAAGTCCGGGGTAAACGAAAAAGAGAAGGGAAACAGTGACACGTTATACAAATCGGTTCTCATGGCGTAGATAGATACGCCATAACGATCAACGTCAATTCGTGATGACGACTAAAAAGCATCTGTAATGATGGCTTCAATCTTGCAGGAACATTCCCCTGTTCCAGATGCCTAATTGTTAATAGTTGAACGCGGTATAAACAAAAAGTTCCGTAGTTACGGCGAGCTCTGACATGATGTTAGAGTTGTGATGTAAAAACTTCATACGCAGGTGCTGAAAGTTGACAGTCATCGTGTGTGTCGTATAGTTTGGTCAATAGATTTCCGAAACTAGGATTGTTTAACGATAGTACGTCATCTATGTAACGGAAACAGAGATCAAAAGATCTGGCGAAACGATGTTTCTTCCTTTAAATTGCATCAGCTATAAAGTCAGACTGTTAAAAGTGAAGAAATATGTCAACGAGAAGAAGAGCACAATTTGTTCCCATTATAATGCCGACCGTTTGTTGAAATATAGGTCCACCACGCTGGACAAATGTTGCCGACAAAAAATTCCAGTATTTTTAAAACATTTTTATGTAATATATCTGGAAGAATCGTTTTTTAAAAGTATGATGAATTTCAACCAAGTATTACACATCTGCATCTAGGTGTACTGTCTTTTTTGGAACGACAATGACGTATACTTTTTTTGAGTCAGAATTTGAACTGAGTATGGAGAATAGAAGTATAAAGATTTGGAAAATCATAGTTTTTTTACGCTATTGTATTACGGTAATAATATTGAATTGAGGGTTTCTAGAAGATCTTTTATTTTTTTCAGGATCCACATTTAATTAATACTACTACAGGAGTAACAAGTTTCGTGGTAGGACTGGAGACCATCTTTTACAGCTGTGAGTAAAGAAATCAAAAGTCTTGAAAGCCGTTTGGTGGCACATTATGCAGATCCAGTTAAGTAGCGTTGTTTGTATGGATTCTTGAGGGGTTTAAGAATATAAATGTATAATATACAACGCTAATTTTTGATAGAGACTTGCATAATCAAGTGCTTCCAGATTTCTCGTACATTTGTTTACGCAGTTCTATCAGAGAAAAATAACTTTTGATTAAGATAAAGAAAACCTTTCGCATAAAACAAAACTGACGGAAATGACTTTTTTGCCTATTTTATAAAAGAAGTAACAATACCAAAAAACAACATTAATTGATGCAGCCATCAGAACACTGTTTCTTAGTGGCCTGTACTTCCTCATTTCAGCTCACATTTGAATTTATTTTATATTGCACATAATTCACTCAATGTCGGAAATCGTTTTCAATAATAAAAATACAAAGTGATAATTTTTTTTTGATGAAATCATGAATTAAGAGATACATCAAGAATTTACTTCATTAAAAACTTTTGTTTTTGAAGAAAAATCCAGATATTCATCTTTTTTTATGAAAACTTTGTTTACAAAAATAGTTACCAAAACATCACCGAACACGTTTCTCCCTGAAGTAATTTTTATTTTTTAATAATCATTCTGACTGCGTCAGTGGAATATACATTTCTTTTTTTTTTAATAGAACAATAAGTGAAACTTTAAATATACATTCTTTGCAAATGGACCTTCAGAAATATCCCTTTTTTAATGTAAAAGCTTGACTTAAATAATTAATAGGTTGGGAGATCTAAACTTCAGTCATGAATAAATGCTGATCATCTCAAAATGGGTTGATTTTAGTTCTGCAGGTTCAATAGAAAAATTTCGTTCGTCTATCGCCCTAGACACAAAATAATAATTTAAAAATAGACATATTTTGGTGGACATATTTTGTTCGTGAATTCATTTAGGAATGATACTGTTCATGCAATAAGAGATATGAAAAAGTAAAAGGCACTTATTAAGGGTAACAACAAAATTACCGAACACTAATACCATTCGTAATTAAGTCAAGTCCAAACGAAATCTGAAGAAACTAAGTAGTTTTTTTTTTTACCGAGAACGGATATCGGAAAAAGAATTTGGTAAGAGACCCTTTTCTCATACCCTTGATTTGTTACACAGATATTTGTGACTTTCAAGGAAACCGAATTAGTTAGTACTTGCTCTAGTGAAGTGAATCAATTGTGAAATATAAACACCATATGCAGGAGATGAAGGTATACTGCAGCACAAGTAAAGACAAGTTATGATATTGATATTAAAGTCGTCTCTATTATCATTAACCTTAGTGCTGAGATGACCAATGTTGTCTAATTCGAGATGTAAGGCCAAAAAATGCAGAACAAGCTGTTGTTGTAGTCTCTTTAATTTTGAGGTCTGGTGGATATGTTGAAGGTAACCATTTACCAAGAGAAGGGTTAGTGATGGACAATACATAATCAATATATCTGTATGTAAACTTAAAGAATTTAGCATCTCTTACATTTTTATTCTTCACAGATATTTAAAAAATGAAAAGAGTCTTGATTAAATAATATTACAATACAAACTCAATACATTAAAGAAATATGTACTCCCTTGTCTATTTTAACACACAAATTTTCTCATCATATCATTTGCTGAAAGGTATATTTTCTAGAAAAAGAAAATAAGAATCTAATAAAACAAATGAGAAAAGGTTGTGCTACTCATGATTTTAGAAGGACTCTTACTTTTCATATATCCACATGTACTTTTTAGGTTACTTTATGTTGAACAACATGTTCTGTAAGAAAACATTTAGCTGCTCTTCTATTGTTTTGTACTAGTATTTCCTCTTGTTTGTTCTAATAATGGCCCAAAAGTGTCATATCTCAATAAATAAAAAATATACAATTTTCAAATACCTTCTTATTACGTTTTGTTATGTTTATAATCCAAATGTAATCACATGTGCAGAGTCATTCAGACTGTGGATAATATTAATTTGTCTGCAAAATTGAACTGTAAAAAAAGTACACTCAAAACCTTTTTTATAGTAATTGAAAAATATGAAAACAATATTAGATATTATACTTTTAAGATTTTCATTTGTATTCTTTTCAGATATACCAGTTTCTGCCATTATCTTCAGTTTTCATGTGTAATCTTATTTTATTCGGTTCGCAACATTGTGTATAGATCTTCTCTGGTTCATGTGTTCACATTCTGGCCATGTTTTGGGATTTTGCCGTATTTGAATCATCACACTGTACACGCTTTTCGTTATGGTCTAAATATTTACTTTTTTTCGGGGGGAGACCAACGGGTTCATATATTGCAATATGACCCTCATGAACTATTTGCTTAAAGAGTAATCAAGGTTATAGCGGTAATCAAAAGAATGTACTCCAGGGACAAAGACCAGACATGGAAAACAGACATGCACAACAAAGTAACTAAAATCATACATACAGGGTAACAAAAGTAAATGAGCAACTTGGACTCAACTAAAACTGGGGCATGGACCTGGTGCACCGGTAGGGTAAGCGTTTTCTGCTTTTTTAGAGACACCCGACATAAAAAGTCAAGCCCGTGGTAGACGAAAGAGGAAAGGAAAACTATGACATGTTGAACATATCAGTTTTCATGGCGCAGATGAATACACCGTAGCGATCCACGAGTTCATGATGACGACCATAAAACCTCTGTAGTGATGACTTCAATCTTGTAGCAACATAGTCACATCTTTATAATTACAAGTGTCTCTATACATTCACGTCGAATCAAATCAAGGTAGAGGCGATCTTTTTTTCTTAATTGCATAGAAGATAGTTTACCGGTCAAAAATTACAAAAAAATATTGTTTTGTCAAACTTTGCAATGGAAACTGCCAAAATATCATATTATTCCATGTTATTAGCATTATTAACAATATGACACTGTGTTGAATGGAATGATATCGCTTGTGACTCTACCTTACTAGTGTGTCGGGGAGCACTTCATATTATTTTTATGTAATGTTTTGTTTTCCTTGTCTTCTGTTTTTATATATAATTGTATTGATGTTCGCGTTATTCTATTATTCACCTTCCTGTATTTCTTTGTCGATAAGTTTGAAAATAAAACGAATTAATATAGCTCTAAACATTTTCTGATGTTTGTGGGCGGTTATGGAGATATCTATAACATTTATAACAAAAAAAAACATTTGTTTACAATATCCAATCCATAATATGCGTTAGGAACATTGTTATTCTAACTATATCTCTTATACAGCATCGTGTACACAACATATGTACAAATTATTACACTGTAGTACAGCATGGAAAGAAATAAGGCATGTTTATTTCAGACAAAGTAGTTTATTTTTTAAATTATCAAGAGATACATGCAATGGTTATCTCTAAATAGATAATCACCTGATGAAATTTGTATTTAATGTCAACAAATTTCGTTTGCCAAACTTCTTTGTAAGCGTCATACAATCTAATGAAATATTGATTTTCTGTCTCAAATAAACGTACCGCGAGTGTTTGTGTAACTTCCTCATCAACTGATAAAATCTCAAGACATTAAAGCAATAAACTTTTGAAGTTATATTTATGGAGAAGCCTTCTTCGTGCGAGCATCAAATAGTAGCAAGAACAAAATATTACAGCAGACAGCAGATATATTGGCAAGGTAGATTGATATGCATTGACTACATTTCATGAATCCATTGCAGGGTCAGGTCGTCAAAATATGCCCGGATATGAGCTTAGTTTGTCGAAAAAGAAGACTTGCAGTCAATCCTTTTAAAATATGACCCGTGTGATGTTTTATACGGTCGACGGTTGATAGGTGTTCATCAACCACAATGTTTAAATTTGACTAAGATAAGAACCGAGAGGGTCGTGTAATTACGTTTGATATAAGTAGGAAAACAACCATATAATTTTCAGGCCTCAGTATAGTTAATTTTGTCTCAGATGACAAAAACCAACTGAAACCAGAAAATGCAATCAAACACCTATGTAAAACGCATATATTTGTCAAAACATGTAATTTATGTACTTATGCGTACAGAATTCGGTAAATGTACAATGCATTTCTCAATGATTCTGTAATATGCATAACATGCATACAATTTACAATTACAACCACACTTTGTTTCCAGTGAAAGATGATCTTTTAACTGATTCCAAAAGCTTCCTGTAAAGTTTTGTCCATCGGAAGATGTCAATCTTGCGCTGTCATCTACTTGACAGGGCGATACAGATTTTAGAATTGTCATTATTGTGCGGTTGAAGCCCAGATCATTCAAAACTATAAATATCACCCTTTCAATATTCACATTATTCATTATTATTTCAAGTTCAAACATATGAAAATGGTCTCTGACAAATTCATTTGAAAGTACTATTATGATTTTCTTGCTGTAATTAATGCTGTTGATTAGGATCTCTATTTTCGACATACCAGCCATTCCTCTCTCTAAAATATTTATTTGGTGAATTGTTTCTAAAAAATACTGTAAAGAGTCTATAACCCAATCGGAATTATATTCGGCATAAACTATAAATATGTCATGGTTGCACTTTTGTCTCTCGTGGGATACAGGCAGGGACATTTTGTAATACCAAAATTGTATGTTCCATCTGTGACGATATGCAGCGCATGCTGAAATTGAGAATAACAACAGAATGATACAGATAATAGCAATATTCAACATACTGTCCATCATACAATGGATTTGAAGAACTCGTATGTTTTTCGCTATATCTATGATTGACCGTACGGATCCATCAACATAGGTACAAAAATAGTTACCTTTATTGTCAAGTTGTACATCGGTCGTCACAATCCATTTAACAAATGAAACAGAACTACAATCACAAACGAACGGGTTTCCCTCCAAACGTAGACTAAAATTAGAGAAAGGTCGTCCGTCTTGTTTAATATCGATTGCATTAATTTCATTTGTTTTCAAATACGGTATACGATTGTACGCAAGATCTAGCAACTGAAGCTTTTGGAAACTGGAAACTGACAAAGGAATGGAACGAAAATCATTAGCACGAAGAATGAGACGCCTTAGAGTGTTCGACTGATCTCGAAAAAATATCGTTTCAAAGTCTCCATTAAATCCATTCTGAGAAAAATCAATATACTCAAGTTGCCGTAGACCTATCAAAAAAGATTTGTTGTGATTTCTGCCAATGCCAACATTAAGAAATGATGATTGCATCTGCAGGTGTTTCAACCCTTGAAAAGTTGATATTAGATTTACATTTAAATTTTGACAGCGCCATCTTGAAATATTTAAAACTTGTACACTCATAGGTGCTTCAAAAATAAAATTACAGCTGTTGAAGCTTGTTCCTGCGATATCCAAAGTTTGTAAACGCTTTGCCGCGAAAGATAAAATGTCAGGAGGAGCACCTAAATGATTACTATTTAAAGACATGTTAACAAATATTAATGAATCTGGAAAACGAAAGGTCCATTGTTTTGTAAGTTTTTTTGGAAATTAACGGATCTTTAAAACCATGATGTCGAAGCAATTTATTGTATTTCAACGTTCCGTCCATTCGTGATATGTCTAATCTTTTCAAATGTGTAAATAAAGTGGAATACCATAAATTCCATATTTGAATACTGTTAAAATTATTACCGCTGAAATCCATGTTTTCAAAACACTTATACTTCATATTCAGCAGTCCAGAACCATCAATGACGCGAAGTTTGTTCCCAGCGAGGCTGAGTGATTTTATACATATATTACCGATGTATGGCATAAGCTTGGCAGATATAATGTATTCACCGTATGAACGGAATTCAAAACCAAGATCAACCACATCCATGTGACGATCTTTAAAAGCGTGTAGAGCATACAAAGTGTTGGATAGCTTCATAAAATGTTGTCCTGGCATCCTTAAATTTTTCAGATGTTTGAGCGGAAGAAAGGCATCGATTTCAACGTGACGAATGGCACATAGAGTAAGTTCAAGGGTTTCTAGTGGTGTAGTACTAAAGGCTTGAAATGTTTCGTTGCGTAGTGTTTTCAGACTACATTGATCGAAGTGATTAAGCCTTTTCAAATTTAACATAAAAGAAAATACATTTCCAAACCTTTGATTTGACGGTCCACCGTAGGTACAGACGTTAACAAGACTTGATACGTCACTCTTAGAACTAGTGGGATATGACGATAGAAGATCGTGTGAGATCCAGATCTCCTTTAATGAAGATAACGATGAAAAAACACTAGAGTTAAAATACGTAATAGGGTTGTAAATAATACGTAACCTCTCTAATTTTGATAAATTTGTAAATGCCAATGGTTTTATTTCTTTTATTCCACAGGTATCAATACTCAAATAAATCAGGTGCGCAAATCGATAGAAGAAATAGTCTTGCAGTACTCCAATACTACTATTTCTTATATTAAGTTTGTTTGTTTTTGTAGGACAATAGATAAGTTTTTCCCGTGTGATCCTTGAACAATCACAAACAACAGCACCCGAAATAATTCGAACATTGCAGTCACTTACTGCTAAATACGGATAACTCAATATAAAAGCAAGCATTAACATCATTGCAAAGTTGATCTATGAAATATTACAATCACACATAACAAGATCTTCCTTGTCAATTTTATCTTGAAACCACATATTGTTTCCTGACATTTAGGCAATCTTTTTAAATAAAACTAATCTTTTTAAATATTTTATATCTTTAGACAAATGCATTGCAGAGGGTTAAATTTAAACAAGTTCATTTTTGTGATTAAACAATGATTGAAGTCAATTCTAGAATTTATGTTTTTTTTTATTCTTCTGAAACTTTTTTAACTGAAATGTAGGTCTTTCGATATGCCTTTAAGACAATAAACCAATCGCAACTTCTCGGCCAATCTGGTTGATTCCGATCATAGCCGGCATTGGCCGAGGATGTACCGATTGGGCAATAAACCAGTGAAGTAAAGAAGTATAAAATATATCAGAATCTTAAAAAAAGACCCCCCAAAAAAAGTATCTTTTGTTCCGTGTTTTTTCTTTCACCATGAGTCACATTAAGCATTGTCTGATTTTTTATGGACTGGTACTTAAAGTTATGTAAATTTGACTGATGGAACTATTGAATGAATAATATATTTTCATCAAGTGTGTTTTATTGAATTTCCATTGCGGACGGTAAAAATGTGTTTTCCAACGGAAAGAGGGTAAATTTTATACTATTAATACGCACAATTTGATAAAGGAGGAAGTAAATCATGGATTTCCGAATTGAGATATAATTCAATATTAGGGAAATTCAAATGTAACAAAATTATCGAACCCATAACAAATTAGATGGAAATATTAAATAATAATACGTGAACTGAACTGGCGTAGTCAAGAATACACGGGAAAAATGATAAATGAATTTGTTATTACCATTCATTTAAAGAAGCTCATGTCAAATCCATCACAAGAAACAGATATTGCACTGTGTATATACAAACCGTAGTTCTTTTGTGTAAGTAGTATTTTATTAACGAAAATGATGAAAGTGTGATATTAAGGATTGGTATATTTTTTACTGTATATAATTTGTCGTCTTTTTTAATTCAGTTAACAATCTGTGGGTAAAACTAACATTTATCTGATGAGTAATCTTGGACATACTGACTGTATGATGATCGTTGTAATCCGGTAATTTTTTCAGTTTATCAAACAATTTTTAACATGAAACTGCTGTTAAACACTTGTTTCTACACTCTTATTCAGTGTCAGTCCCTGTAATAATCAGGCAGTAGGTGAAATATTGTATAAAACAAAAACATCATTTTGATAGTGTAATTTGAGTATTTGCACCATCAGAAGCAAGGAAAACAGACAAGATTTTCCATATCATGCTGGACCATTGAGTTAAAATTTCATTGAAATACACTGAAAATGAAAATTTCATGGACAGATAAAACTATGTTAAAATCATCGTTATTCTTAATTCTATTGAAAACTTTCTGAGCAAAACCAGTGATGCAGAGATCAAATAAGGGTATTATCAAATAGAGAAACTATCCTTGAGTGATATTTTATTGTCAGATTGGTGGGGTTTTGACATGCATGTTCCTGATTTTTTCCCATTTTGCCTGATTCTTACAAACACTTACACCTAAGCGTAAAGATGTGCTCGCCTCATTATAACATAAAACAAATACATTGTCAAATTTGTTTTACAATATTACATTCTGTACAAAAAGTGCGGTATTTTTTTTCAATGTCACTGGAATTTGAACACTCATTGAAATGTCATACAATATCATTTTTCTTTATCATATGAAACACTTTATCAAAGAGAAAAAATCATTTAGGAGTAAAACGAAATTATACTATTATTATTTATGTTTACTGTGTTCGATGAAAAATGAGATTTTGTGAATCTTTTATGACGAGTTTTGGATTTCAGTCTGCATGTTTTGAATACATTACATTCAGCCCATAACACATATGCAGAAAATCCGTAGTTACTAAACATCTGCTAAACAAATACACGAATAGACATGTTTTCTACATGTATAAGCAATCCTAGAATCTAGGATTTTATACACAACATTAACTCCCGGAATCAATCAATGTTCCCAATCACACAGAACACGGTTTATGGTACACGAGGTACATGGAAGACCGCTATTATTTATTTCCCATAGGCGACAATAGTAAAACTTCTGAAAAATTCACCTCTGTAAAATAGTGACGGAGCTATAAACTGACTTTTTTCTAGTCATACCTTCATTTCCCTAACTAAAATTGTGATCAAAGTCATAGCATAACAATCTCCATTCTTTGGTATTTTAAGCAGATGATGTTTGGGGTCAAAGATCCCACCTTTTCAGCGAATGGCACAATTTTTTTTAAATCAAAATATTTATATAAAATGGTTTTCAAAAAATATAATGCAATTTTTTAAAAGTATTATAATGTTAGAGCCTGGAATTAATCAAACATTTTGGGTATCAGCACAATATTTGTGCAATCACAGTGTCCTTACGGTACCTTACGGTACACGGTACACGGAATGGACATGGTACACGGGAAGCACATTAGTAGTCATTGTCTACTTGTATTTTCGTATGTTTTTAAAAATTCTGTGTCTTCTATATGGTATATGTACCGTAACGTTTACTCCCTGCAAACCCTCGCGATAGTCCAAAATATCATTAAAAACCTTCGATTTCTTAAGAAAACAGTATTGATGGATGCCTCCCCGACGACTTTTACCTCCTGCAGCTGTTTATTGACAGTTTATTTTTCAACATTGGCAGCAAGTAGTAAAATTTCTCAGCAAACATGTACCATAACCTCATGCAATCATAAAGGGGTCCCGTATTGCGATTATTGATTTCACGTGTGTCACACTTCTACCTTCTGTTTATGGGTTAGTTTATTTTTCAACATTGACAATCAATGATACATTAACATTTTCATCTGCATTGGGAATAACGAGAACATGCTGACTGAGCAGAGTGGCTCACAGGAACACAAGCAAGTGTTATATATCTCCACATAAAGGACATTTGGTTATATAGGGTCCCTTTTAACGAATTCGGGTCCGTTCGCCATGAATCTTTGTTTTTTTGTTATAAAAAAGAGTGCATGAAATTAAATCTCAACATCAGATAAAGTTAAGAGGCTGCTAGCTTTTTGCAAAAGCTATTACTTTGTATTGGGATTTCATGTATCATTGACTCTGGGTAAAATTTTTATAATTATTTTTTTAATTCTTAATCTTTTATGACCACTCTTTGAAGTTTGTTATTAGATACATTGTACCTAGTGAAAATGTTTCTGATTTGTTACACCCGGATAAAATTTTACCTGGTAAATTTACAGGTTTTTTTTATTCACTATCGGTTGGTATCGCACGATTAGACACATCTAAATTTACATACCGGTCTTGTTTTTTGTTTGACTTTTTTCTCACGTCTTGAAATGCGAATCTGGTTCCAGATTCAACGCCAACTTTTGATTCGTCTAAACAGTTATGTCGAAAGAATGTTATTCTTTTTACTGGCTATTAAAATATATTTTGGTCTAAAACTTTTCAATTTGGCCAACGACTTCTAGATATTCCTTTAGTTTGTACACATGATTCTTTTTTGTGTCCAGTAAAATCTTTTTAAAAATGATTAAGTTGGTACCAGCTAATAGTTCAGACCCTGCATTTCTTCTTACTGTTGGTTCTGGTCAGCGAGTTCTCACTTACTCTGATTTTTAATCTAAACTTCGTCAGTTATTGGAATTGTCCAATTAATACTCTTTTCTCTATTCTTCTCATTGTTTTCGTAGTATTGGTGCTTCGTGGGCCTTTCATTTTCGAGTTTCTTCTGAATTGATTCAACTACATGGGGATTGGCAGAGTGATGCCTATAAGATCTATATAGAGCTTAGTTTTGAGGACCAGCTAATTTCAGCCGAGAATAAGAAGCAAGTGCTGTTGATTTCAGATTTTATCTGTAGACATTTAAGTGGTATTCATATGTTGGAGATTATTACTATTCCTTGTGCTAACATTTTTTACCGTATACGAGTTTATAAAGGACAATAAATCCCATATTAATATCTTCAGTCATCTTATCTTGCATATAGGTACTGAGGACATAGGTAGTGGTCTGTGGTTCCGTTCTTGAGCCGGGTTTTATTTGTATGTTAATTATTTGTATTATGATGAATGTCATGCATGGATATCTACTAGTATTCAGATGGTTCCATCTGATCCTTAGTAGATAAAAATTGTCATGTTCATTCTTAATATTTTCTTCCAAAATGTGAACTATACTATGAATTGTAGGTCTGGCTGTAAACATGTTTTCAACTAAGTTATTACATGTTCAGATATTCAGGTGTAGGTCCCGGGGTTAGGAACCCTTCCTTGTTTTTGGAAGTTAAAAATTTTAATTAATGCAATGTTTCGCCAAAAACAGCTAATGATAGCCTGGCACCTTTTACAACTAAGTTATTTCACAGTGACATGCCACACTAAATTGGATAGACCATTAGCTAAATATTATTTTACATCATTTATGAACGGAACATGCGCGTATTATGTTAATTTCAATTCTAATAAAGCTAGCTTCTTGGTATTTTGAATAGACACATCCTGCGTTGCACAATACGTTGGTCATGTGTTTACCACCTTTTTACCATGGCTGTGGTCTGAAGAGCTTTGAAGCACGTCATATTAGAATACAATATTTACAATCTATAAAATTATCTTGCCCTAATATACATATGTTAGTCTTTGGAGTCCTATTCTGTCATAAGGACTTTTAATAACCACAAAAGTCATTCTCAAGGTTTACACATTTTATTGCATGCATTAAAAGTATGAGATGAATTCAAGGTCAATCTAGTAAATTACACGATACCTGATATAAATCGCGGAAAAGACGCAATCTTCACCGGGGAATAATTTAAAGACTTAATAATTATGTTTAATCATACTTAGTGCTAGATTGATGGTCTACTATACATGTTTTACAATACATGTAACATGCCTCTGTTAATTATTTTAAACTTAAAAAAGGATTGCAATACTGTATTAGCATCGTCTGCTATACACATAATCATAATTGATGGATGGCATCTCATAACAAGTAATGTGGTTTTAACGAGTTCGTACATTCAATAGCAGATGCATCAGAAAAAAAAAATGTCGGCATACTCAGCTGATCGTCATACATATTCCCACACTAATATGGGCCTATATTGCAACCACCTCATCCGTCTGTCAGTCTGTCTGTTACACGTTTCTGTAACAGATTTCTCGGCTTCTGTTGAAGGGAACTGTTTTAACACTTGCACATTATTTTTGCATGATAACTTGTGCTCAGGTTAGTTGCTTATCTGCTTTCTGTTTACTGTACGACAGTAATTTTTTTAGGTCGTGTGTAAAGGACTTCTTTGTAACAGATTTCTCAGCTTCTTTTAAAGAGATTTGTTTTTAGTTATTTGGTATACTGCTTACGCATGATGACTTGTAATGTTCATCGGAAGTTGGCCTCCCCTTTTCAGGTTGGTTGATTATCTTCTTCCTGACGACCGTAAGACTTCGTTACTATTTTCGTAACATATTTCTCAGCTTCTATTGGAAGGAATGACATGAAACTGATATTAACACACTTTCCACAGTGTAATTATGCAAATGATCATCAAAATCCCTTTCTTGCTTCTGTGTTTTTTTAATTTAATTGTAATTTGATTGTAATTCCTTTTAAATCAATCAGCATCTCCAATTTGAAACTTACCAATTAAGGCTGGGGACGATATAGGCTAGAAACCACTAATTCCACTTCCCAAAGGTTTCTATGCTAATTTCACAATATTCAATGGCTTCTCTGGACTTTATCTTAACTTTAACCTGCAGAGGACTATATATCAGCATGGTTATACATATGTCAGCTCACAATCCTCAGAATGGCATGTGGGGTTAGCAGACTTGCAGTGTAGTACTGGTCACCGGAAGTGAAGGGTCTATAAATAGCATGGGATATCCCAGTGTTTTCACAAGATAGGAGTATATTTAGAAACCATTATGGAGATTAGGCTTCACATCAAAAAAGCCAAATGCACCTATAAAATGTACCAAAATGTTTTTCCTTTCAGAAACTGTTTAATTTTTTTAAATAAGATGAGAACTTTTTTTCACAGCGCTATGAGGAACAGGGGTAATTTCTGCGTAGGACTATTTTTGCGTACGTTCCAAATGCTCATTGGTTGAATTGGTGGTCTGTAACCTAAAGAGTCACTTTCTGTCTTAGAAAAAAATAAATAACTATTCAAGTATCTTCCTATACACACACTAAATGCATTTGCAAAGTTTCAGTGAAATGTGACAAGCACTTTTTTAAATATTTGATTTTTAAATATAGAGTAACCAAGTTGCGCAAGAAAAAAAGTGACAATATTCTACCATACTTAAATGCATTAAATATTTGCAAAGAACTTTTTCTGACTTTTCAAATAAAACAAATCAATCATGACTTGTTTTTTTAACAATATTAATAAAGAGATAGCCTTTAAAAGTAATCATTTTCTTAAAAATTGGTCTATTTTTGAAAATTTATGTCTGACATGCCTCCTCTTTTTCTTGATCACATGTCAAAAACCCTAAATCTTTAAATTTTTACAAAAGGTGATATTTTTGGCTTTACATTTGTAAATACAGTGTTTTCACATTAAAACATGACCAGAAAAGGGCACCTAAAGCAAAAAAGTACTCAAAATGGATTTTCCATGTTTCCATAAGGAAATGCTTATATGTCCTTAACCGCAGTAATGAAAGTGTTGCGGTTCCCCTACTGCCGATTGTTAATTTAATACCTACACAGTTTACAGGTAGCAATATTTATATGGAGTCTTGTAATGTTTTTTAATAAATAGCCCACTGTGCCTTTAATTCATTTTTTTTTTGGTTTCTATTAAACATGTACGCATGGACGCTTTCAGGTTTTGCAGGACTACGCTTGTTTTTGGTTTGGTTTTGTTTTGCTATTATTTTTGTTTTTGTTTTTTGTTTTTATTTTTGTTTAGAACTACTATTTGGCAAGTGAAAAGAAATCATGTAATTGGAATCTTGTAACACCGATCAAAAGGATAAATTCATTAAATAATAGAGAACCGGATTATCATTGTATGATTTGGATGGAGTACTCTTATTAAAATATTTCTAATTCCATTAATTTCCAAAATAATTATAATCGATCGATGGCTGATGAAATCATACATTTCCGGTAATAACATGGTAATATATACCGAACTTTTAAAAATTATTTCTAGAAAAGCAGAGGACACTTACCCTACCGGTGCACCTGGTCCATGCTCCCAGTTCTAAGTGGAGTCCGAGTTGCTCATTTGCTTTTGTTACTTTATATGTATGATTTTGGTTACTTTATGTTCTTTGTTATGTATGTCTATTTTCCATGTCTGGTCTTTGTCCCTGGATTACATTCTTTTGATTACCGCTATAACCTTGGTTCCCTTGATTACTCTCTCTTACCCTAATGCAAAATCTAATTTTGTTTTAATCGATGACTCTTTAGACATAGGACGTTCTCGGGCATTGACTTTAAAGTGGGTCGTACATGTCGATGTTGTACGTTCAAGTTTATTTATCAATAAATATGTGCGCATGTAATACTTATGATATATACTAGGAGCCTGGGAATATAAATGCCTTTTATATATAATTTGTCTTCTCAAAGTCTTTAAATGAGCGAAAAGCACAAGGAATGGACATGTTGCTACAAGATCGCAGTCATCACTACAGAAATCTTATGATCTTGATCATGAACTCGAGGCTCGTAACAGTGTATCCATCTGCGCCATCTGCACCATGAGAATCAATTTGTTCAATGCATCATAGATTTTTATTCCACTTTCGTCTACCCAGACTTGAATTTTATGAGCAACTTGGCGGGTGTTTCTAGAAAAGCAGGGTACACTTACTCTACCACTTTATCCATGCTCCAGTTTTTATTGATATTCGAGATGCTCAAATCCTTTTGTTGCTTTGTACGTATTATTTTGGTTATTTTATGTACTTTGTTGTGCGTGTCTGTTTTTTCTGTTAGGTCTTTATCCCTGGATTACATTCTTTGGATTTCCGCTAGAACTTTGGTTCCCTTGAATCGCAGCTTGAAGAGTAATCAAGGGAACCAAAGTTCTAGCGAAACTCCAAAGAATGTAATCCAGGTACAAACATCTGACAGGGAAAACAGACACACACAAAAATGAAAGGAAAGATGACAATACGGAATGAAAATTAAAACTAACAGGCTCATTACATTTATCATGATGTCATATTTCCATGTAAAGCAACAACAATATTTTACTCTAACCTAATGTATGTCAAGAAATTAGCACAGCAGTAAACTTTTCTAGGATAAGTAAATTTCAACTTGACGATTGTTAAATTGATTTTAATAAAATATACAATTTTACAATAATAAAACGGGTCAAATCAATTCAGTCGTTTTCCATAAACGCACTCAGCTTACTCCAAAATCTATGAATAAAATAATTAATGTTGCTGCTATCAGCTGATTGCTTAAAACGAACAGCTTCTAAATGCACCTGATCGTAGTCATTTCTATCTAAATGAGATGAACTGGATTTCGTCAAACAAATTCCTATACTGTTTGTAAGATGCCAGCATTCACCAAAGTCAAACACAAATGTGTGTTTTTCCTTCATTTGTTCATTTCCTTTATTATTTGATCACAACTAACTTCTTCAAGTGCATCGCTTAGAAAAGTACGGGAAACAACAAATATAAGTCTCTTGCTACGTTTGCATATTTGGAGGATATTTGATAATTCAACGGAACCCGATTCTGCGTCCTCATGTTCTAACGCTATATTGTATTTTTTATGATTAACAAGGAAAATCCATAGCGTCTGTTTGACCCAGTTGCCATCGTTTTGAGTATCTGCATCATAGATATTGTCAATAATGTTACACTGTTCTTCTGAGCTCGAAGTAATCAGCGTTCTTTTTTTGGTTTAAAATCCAAAGATAAATATAAAATCTATATCGGTAAATAATACTGGCAATGCATACAACGCAAATTATAGTAGCACAACTTACTGCTGCTAGAGCATACAACTATCTCGGTATACAATGGACTTGTAGATTATCAATGTGGTGGTAGATATCAATAGCATTTCTTACTGACCCATCTAGGTAAAGGCAAGGATATGAACCACCTTTTTCTAACTCAATATTGGTTGTAAAAATCCTTTTCAAAAAGGTCAGTGAATTGCCGTTACACAGCAAAGGATTCCTACTCAACAGTAGGCTAAATTGTGTCGTTCGCATTCGATTTATGTGTACTGTAAGGTCATTAAGATTTTCGTCAGTGAGATACTGAATTTTATTATTTCTTAGATCTATGCAGTCGAGAAATAACAGCTTTGCAGTCTTTGTAGGGACAGATATCAACAAGTTGTTATTTAAAATTAGAACTTTTAAACTATTGAATTGGTCAGATAAGATATGCTCAATAGAAAATGATTCTAGTCGATTGTCAGATAAATCTATTAATCTCAGCTGGGTGAGTCCTTTCAAGAACCGTCCTTGTATATGGTCGCAGTCCAATGTTAAGGGACAATTTTTGCATTACAAATTGTTGCAGACTCATACAGGAATATAAAATATATGGATTTAAGAGTTGACAATTGAATTTAGAAATATTAAAACTAATCACGCTTTGTAACACTTCGTAAGTATAACTGCAGTAATTAAATGATGTAGCTGTAAAGTCAACAGATCGAAGGTTCCGGCTACAATTATACTTTTCGTTGATTCTCGAAATCTCGAAGATTTTTGAGATTTGAAAACAATTTTACGAAAGGTATTATCCGTACTTGATGATAATCGAATTTATTTTTACTAAATTTGATATGTTCAAAATAGTGTATTTATTTCATCTTTTGTAAACCAGAACTATCAATTATTTGCAAACCGTTGTCGGAAAATTAAAATGATTTTAAACAAATATCTCCTATGGCAGCCATCGTGTCTGCAGTTAAAACTTATTTTCCATAAAACTGGAAGCACGAACTTAGGTTAATCATATCCATTACCTTGTCTTTAAATGCATGTAAAGAAGCGATGA